>CM024697.1:37881421-40425154 GCA_014182845.1 Corymbia calophylla | reverse complement strand
AGGAAACTGAGCACGCGTGTCGATCCAGATCTTACCTTGGATTTGCAAGAAGGGCGCTCGAGATCGACAGATCTAGAGCTTGGGAAAGGGTACCCGAGCTTCGTCGGGGAGAGATTTCAGGTCAACGAAGCACGCGGAGAAAGAGAGAAGGAACTTTACTGGGCGTCTTCTAGACCACTGAAGAGATAGACAGTACGTCAGGGAAATGGAGAAAGCGATGTTTGGAGAAGGGCAAAAAAAAAAGCCTTATCCGACGTCGTATCCGTCATGAAAAATCCTCCCGAACGACGTCGCACGGGGCCCGTCGCCCTCGCTTCGTAAAGCTTGTGCCGCACGAGAAGAGGGTTCGGGACGAACAGAAGAGCGTTCGTCCCGTTCGTCCCGAACCCTCCATTTGAAATCGTTAGGATGATGACATAAACAACTCTTGAAGTTTAATTCAATATAATTTGATTTATGAATTTTTAAATTATTTAATATATTCTATGAATGTTTAGTGCGTATTGAATATAATTTAAAAATTGTATGAAAATATTGATATAATCGTTAGTATTGAATTAATGAAAATGGTTCTGATAAATATCTTGTACGGTATAAGGTATATTGAATATGTATAAAAAATTCATGAGCTACATTAAACAAATTAAAAGTTAGGAATGGCATTGCGATATTGGTTTAAAATTTAGAGATCAAATTAAACAATTAAGTTCGTGACCAGTGCGTATTAAGTCGAGTTTAGAAAGCTGTTTGTGTCATTTTCTTAAATTGTTACAATTGTACGGGATCACAAGTTTTATGCACTCCTCGGTATCACATGGGAGGTTGTCCTTATTTCAGTTAATAAGCATTAGTCAAATGCGGCGATAAATTTATTAAGAGAAATGAATGTAGTGTGACGGTGACATAATTAATGGAACGCAATTTAATGGAATCTTAATCATACAAGATACATATAATAGAAGTCTCAAAGATTTCGTATGGCATTCTGACTTTAAAGTCTAAAACTTGTTATCATATAATTGAATATAAAATTGGAGAAAACGATCATTTAAGTGTATTCGGTAGCAAATGGCTTTTAAATTAATTGTTTAATTTGACATGACCATCTTATATTATAATTGAGTTCAAAGTGGACTTCTAACGTGACTGGCTTGCCTAAATACATTGCACAAAGGTTAGCCTAAACCACATCCCATGAAGCCTATCCCAAAATATATAGAAAAAAAAAAAATTCTCTTGGAATCAGATATGAGAAGGCTCCTTTATCTCCATTACCCTCTAAACACTGCTGGCCGTCTTCGATCACCGATGGTGGCCACCAACAATCGTCATAAATCCTACTATTTTGCTCTATTTTTTGGCCGATTCAAGCTTGCTCGATCCTTCTTCACCGGTGAAAACACGTCAAGGATCTTTGCTGTCGAGTTTGAAACACCAATTTGAGGCCAACGCCTAGCTCTATTTTGGTGAGCTTAGGTCCAAGAGCTTGAATCTAATGTTTTGCTTTGTTTGTTGAAAAGGAAATGTGTAGTGTTTCAAGCTCGCTCGGTCCTCTTTACTCTATTTCGCTCTTTTTTGATGCCCATGTGATTGTCATGCATTCAAACCAACGCATGTTTGTTTGATTTTCTCATAACAACTTCGATTATGATGATTGTCAAAGACTTCCATATGTATGTTGTCTACTCAATATTTGCCTCCATCACAAAATTCAGCTCTTAATTTTAAAAGAAAACCGAATTAGGGTTTCGAATTAGGAAAAATGCTTGATTGTTTGATTTAAGGTTTATATCTTGGGCAAAATATGTAGATGACATTATTTAGTGGTACATATATTAACTATCCACGTCAGCAAATCATGGTGTTTGGAGAATTTAATAACATATTGCCACATCGGATTCCTTATAATCAAAATCGAAATTGAAACTTAAGTAATTAATTTTTTTTTAAAAGTAACTGTAAAGTAATTCAACAAAAAAATTTAGCATCAAAACCAGCCACTATGGAAGGTTTGGCCTTTTTCCTTTGCGGCCACAAGTTGAGAGAGGCGGCAAAAATCGTGATTAAAACCCATAGCAGCCAGCTTGCCAAATTTGACCAAGACCCAAACAAAACCCACGCCAATTATTTTTCCAGGAATCAGGTTGCTTGGGCGGCGGATCTTGCCTGGACGTGGAAGACGAGGGCCACGAAATTTGTGAGATTTTGACGTTTATTTTATCTTATTCCTTATTTCCCCAAGTCTTACATACTAGGTCGACGTATGGTGACACTGGTGATGACGGTGACGACCATGATGATAGGGATAAAACTGGTTTTGTCCAAAGTACAACGATTAAATTAAGGAATGATCGGGACGGAGAAAAATAGCGATTGGATGCGCATGGTTTGACCGTGTCATTTGTGCTTAACTTTTCAACGTTAAGCCCCGGGATTCCGGTGTGAATGAATACGAGGTTGCTTTCGAGGACTTCGGGTCGTTTCGAGGCTGTTGAAATTTGAGAGTTGCTGCTGAAATTTCCGGGGACTTGCTGAAAATGGAATTTTAAGGGGAGGTGCAGCTTCTTGGATCGAGGGTGCGTGGTCAAAGCCCAAAAATATATGATAGGCCCAATAAGATTTCAGGTATGGCCCTGTGCGTATTCTTCGCTCTTCAGAAAGTGAAAGTGTCTCTGATGGATTATACCCAGAAGATACTTTAAATGAAAGCGTCTCCAAAACTCTCTTGGCCCAATTCCCAGAAGCACATTTTAGCCCATTGCTTTAGAGAGGCGAACAGAGTTGCTGATTGGTTGGTAAAGGCCCAAAGATGTAATTAATTGGGCTTCTAGGCCTCTTCAAGTCATCAGGAGCCTTGTTTGTTGGGACGTTCCTTTAAGTTGTAATTGGGCTTGTCCCTAAAGTAATGGACTGTTTTACTCTCACCCAAAAAAAAAAAAAAGGACTATACTTCCGTATTTTTTTTAATTGACACGGAAGCCTATTATAGATAGGTAAATTTGAGGCTTATGAAATATCCTACTAGCATCATGGGCCAAGTAAGATGCGAATCTGAATTGAGATGGATGATCTGAAAAATTTTGCATCATTTACATATGATAGTGTGTAAAATCATAAGTTTTATATGTGCATTAGGTTTTACATCACATTGACTCTAATATGGACTCAAGAGTCCAAAATATTTTATTGGGTTTGTGAAACGTTTATATGAACGATAGAAGTAGCAAATAGTTAAAGGAACCCTAATAACCTTACCATTTGCAAGATCAAAATCAATTTCCAAAGTGTGGGGTACAAGGATGGTAAATATTTATCAACACATTACATATTTTTTGGCATTGTTATAGGAAATCGTTGTGGCAATGAACTACCAGTGCCCTACGTTTTGCTCCACCTTCGTGTCCATCATGTGTTTGGAAGTGGCTGGGATCAATTTCTAGTAGTGGGTCTGATATTCATGCCAGATACTACAACATGTCTAATCACGATCCCCATAACTTCTTTTAAGATTGAAGTTTGGCTAGAAAATGACTATTCCCGCAAATTTTTCTGACTTTAACCAGTTTGGCATGAAGCCAACTTTTTTTGCCACATATGCTTGTTATGTGTATGACATGATTTGCATATAATTGATTTTCCCCTACATGTGGTATTAGAGCATGATTTGAGAATTTATAATTTTCCGATTATTGAAATATTATCATTTATGAATGAAGATCTATGCAACGCTTTTGGTTATGATATTCATGTCCCGAGATTGCTGATACCTAAATTATCTTTATGGCTGAAATTATCTCGACAGTCTAAGTTAGAAAATTTTGTTCAAGAAACGTGGTTGCAGCGAGTCTCATTTCTTGGCAAAAAAATCAGCTAAGTTTCCTTAGTGTCACAATTACATGTAAAAATTAGGAGGATTGCATTTCGTTAGTAATTTAGTATTTTTTTATAAACAAAGAGTTAACTTTTAGTTGACTTTTTGGTAAAAAGAAAAAAAAAAAAAATCAACTCTAGGTCAAATTTTACAAAAACGAAAAAAATTGCATATAGGTGTCAATTTAATATAGATGTACAGAATTAGGTCTTTAAATTTCAATTTTTCATACAAAATGGCCAAATGTTGACTTTTTGGTTAAACCGAAGAATTTAATGTTTAATAGAAAAATTATAATTTCATTAGTTTCTAATATTTTCTTTAGACATTTGATTTATGGACAATGATATTAAGAGATTTGGAGTCCGATTCAAGCATTTTAAACCTATAGAACTAATTAATCATTTATAACATGATACTCGAACTAGATTAATTTCACCAGAAACTCCATTATTGACGCTCATCTTTATCGAAGACCCCACCCAAAGCCTCCTCATGCGGGTTCGACCAGTAGCCAGCCACGGTCGGGATCTCTCCTTGGCAAGGTAAGAATCGCCTATCTTATTCTCGGTAATTTGTGGAAGAAAACCCAAAACCTGTGGTCCTGGATGGTATTGGTCGGAAAGTCTGCTATGTCTTTGTTGAAGTTGTGATCCAACTAGTGATTTAAGTTTCCAATAATGTTAATCATGATAGTTTTAGCATGAGTTGTTGCCTGAATTTTGTGTATAAAAGATTGAGACAAGTGCGATCGAAATTATAAAATTTGTGACGAAAATGTAATTGAATTTTAAAACTTATAATTAAGTTCTAAAATTTATCAAGTTGGTTCAATTGTTTAGTTAACTTTGTCCAATTTGACTAAAATGTTCACTTGATTTTTTTTTCTTTATCTTACTTGGCGAGGCTCGTTTTTGTGCAAATCTAATTTTTATTACAAATTTTATATAAATTAAAATTTAAAAAGCAAGCCCTTGCTGCCAATCCCCCAACCATTACCAAGAAGGGTTGGTGAGGGAGGGGATGGCCAACGAGGGTCGCAGGGCCAAGTAGCGCTCCTGGTTTCTCCTCCCTTTTGTTATTAATAGAGTTTATTTTAGAATTTTAATTAATAAAATTTATATTAAAGATCATTTAGACTAAAACAATAAAGGCCTTATCCAATCATCAACATGTAAGAGAGAAAATATTAAAAAAAAGGCTACGTTAATGACTTGATTGCACCGATTTGACAAGTTTTAGAACGATGATACGTTTTTTTGTAAATTTTAGAATTTAATTGCACTTTTGTAACAAGTTTTAAGATTTCCAGTGCACTTATCCCTAAATGATCCGACCAATTCGCCCAAGATGTGAACTGAATCCATGTCAATTTATCTCTGGTTATGAATTATTTTGAATGCGTACTTGTACATTTTACTTAGTAGACACCATTTTGTGGTTATTAAGCATGATGGTTTCGGCCATATTTCATTATCACTGAGAGTATTGCTGAATCCATCTATTATCCTTTGTATTCTTTTGTGCGTCTAACGTAATGATCGGTTGACGATGGCCTTCCAAATTTTGTTCATTGAACTTGAGATATATTATGGATTCGTTAATCCATAGATGTTCCAAGTTTCATGTAGAAGGATGAATGTGAGAATTATGAGGAATAGGTAACCACGTGGGAAAGATAATGGGAGAAAAAAAACTGATCCAGTTATAGGGCTTTGGCTACATCGCCTGCTGCAAAACTGATCCAACGACTCATAAGCAGTTTACTGGACGTCTCACCACTGAAGAGAAAGTATAGCATAAAGAAAGTGATAGTTGGACAAGGAAAGGATTGCCCGACGTCGTGTGCTCATAAAAGTCCTCGCCGACCACGTTGTATTCAGTGCCTTATATCATGACACTTCTATTGTATAGTATGCTTGTTCATCCTCGTCATCTAAACCCTACATTCGAATTGTTATGATCATATGTTTCCTTAAGGTGAATCTTCAAATCACGAGATATGCGCTCCAAGGTAGTCACCATATATGTCTTGCATGAAAGGCCTTGGCTGTCCTATGTAGTACGGTTGACATGCATAACTGATTTTAACATGAAAAACTTTTGCAATTTATTATTATTTATTGAATTTCATTTTCTTTTTTCATTCTTTCTCCACCACGACCAGCGACGGTTGCCCTTATCAGCCTTAGGCGAGGTCACCATCACTGAGATATGGGGAGGGGTGACTTCGCTGGCCTTGAAATAGGCTTGCCCTCGCCTAAGGTCGGTGAGGGTGACTGTCGCCGGTCTTCCCTTATGGCTTGATCACTAGCCATTAATAACTGTGGCGAAAGAAGAAGAAAAGAAAAAGGAAAATAAAGTATAATAAAAATACAATAAAAAAATTACAAATAATTGTTCACGTCAGTGTTGATCGTCGTGTCACAATAGCGATTTCTAATCAAAATTGTTTAGATGGACTTCATCGACAAAATTTCCAAAAGTTTAGGATTTAATTAGTCAAATTGAAAAATTTAGGACTAAATTAGTATAAATACAATAAGTTTAAAAAAATTTTGGTGATTTCCTCAACTAACCAAGACCAACAAATTCAAACTTGCTTGGATGTGGTCGACTAGGACCATGAAATTTGTGAGATTTTAACATTTTGTTTATATAATTTTTCATTCTCCTGAGACTTATGAACTAGTTTGATTGACGAATGGTGATATGGAATCATTGATGTGATGATGATAGGGATAAGACCAGATTGTCTGAAGTATAGCAGTTAGGCCTATCACAGGATAAATTGAATCAAAGGATAATCGAATGGAGAGAGTGATCAGAAGCACGGTTTGAATTGAATGTATTTTTCAATATATGCCAAAATATTTGATTTTTTTTTTTTAGTCCAAATGAATCCAAGGTTGTTTCCATAGACTTGGACTTTGCTCAAGCATCCAAGGCTGTTGAACTTGGGAGGCTATTGAAATTCCAAAGTCTAAGAAAAATAAAAATTTGAAGTAAAGTGGACCTTCATAATGGCCAAGAATGGGGTTCCTCTACATTGGATGCAATATTTCGGGATTTGCATTGCATGGTCATAACCCAATAATATCATAGGGCCCAAAAGTTCCAACAAAGTTCAAAAGGAGGCCGAATAGTGTGTATTCTTTGTTCATCAGAAGTAGAGGCCTAGGCACATGGAAATACACTACTTTTGACCCCCCAAAAAAACCTACTAAAATCATGGATCAAATAAAACATGAGCCAACATAATAAGGATTTGCCGATCCTCCAAGCTTTTTTCAAGTGCTAGAGTGGGAGATCATTGCTTTGAGCGACTTGTTTTCCTCTTGCTGAAGATGTTGCAAGAGCATCAACATCCCACTCCTCCAGCTTCTTCCAGTTGGATAAATCAGGTAAGCGTAGCAAGGGACTGCAGTGTTCAATGAAAAGATATTCCAGTGATTCCAGTCTATCAAGACCTCGAATTTCAACCAGTTTTGGACAATCCTGTACTTCGAGGTGCTCAAGATTCTTGAAGTCAGATAAGTTGGAAAGGTCCACAACTTCAAGAAATCTGCAATTGTAAACTCTAAAGTTCCTCAAATCATAGGGAAGTTGCCCAATGCAGCGCAGATTGTTGCAATTCTTGAGTTCAAGTTCTTCTAGACAACGAAAGCAACCCAAATATGAGCTTATGCTGGTGATAATTGAAAGTTCCAACTTACAATACAGGTTGGAGATGGCTGGAGCTCTTTCCAGGATGGTGGGACGGGTGATGTACGTAAGGGGAAAACATAATTCGAGATTTATCAAGCCCACTAAGTTGGAGATCTCCGGATCTTTTTCCGAGACTGTTGAGGACAAACATAGACATACCAAACTTTGTGGAAGCTTGGGTACATTCTTCAGACGAGTTCCCGTCAATTTCAAAATATTCAAAATTGGTAGTCTCACAATATCACTAGGAATCATTTCTAGCTGCATGCAACGCTCTCCATAAATTTCCTCAAGTTTCTCCATCATCCCAATAGCCTCGGGTAGCTTTTGCATGCGACTGTCATTTATCTTCAACACTTTCAAGTTCTTTAGATTGATGATGACGTTTGGCAACTCTGCAATGCTTGTGTTGGAGACATCCAACTTAGCTAAATACTTTAGCATTTCAATCGAGTTGGAAAGTCTTGTAAGCACTCCACATCCCTTTAGAATTAATACTTTTATGGATATAAATGCAGAGAGCTCAGGAGTTTCTTTTAACATTCTGCAATCCGACAAATTAAGGACCTCCAGTCTTGGAGCCACCTGTCAAATGATTATGTAGATCCAACGAGTTTAATTTATATTAGTATTGCAGGACATAAGAAAATATATCAACTAAGCAAGCATTCCGCCAAAGTAACTTTATAAATACTCTGTACATGCATTTCTAACTTGAGCCAAAACTACTCTTTGTCACACTTCTTTTGTTTCTTCCAATGTTGTTCCCAACAAAAAAAAAATGGATCTATTCTTAAATTACCCTCGCATCGAATAATAAAAAGACAAAATATAACCAACACTACTCCTATAAATGATAACAACGAGAACGTTAAGGGAAAACATAATTTCAGATTTTTTAAACTCACTAAATTGGAGGTCTACAAATCTTTTTCTGAGAAATGTGAGGAAAGATATAGACTTACCAAACTCGGTGGAAGCTCCGGTACATTGTCCACACAAGTTCCTGTTAATTTCAAAATCTTCAAGGATGGTAGTCTCACAATATCACTAGGAAACATTTCTAGCAGCCTGCAATGCTCCCCATAAATTTCCTCAAGTTTCTCCATCATCCCAATAGACTCGGGTAACTTCTGTATGCAGCTGTTGTTCATCCATAACACTTTCAAGCTCTTTAGATTAACTATGGTATTTGGCAATTCAGCAATACTTGTGTTTGAAACATCCAAGTCAGTTATATATTTCAACATTCCAATCGAGTTGAAAAGTTTCGTAAGGTCTTCACACTCCTTTAGAATTGATACTTTTAAGGATAAAAATGCATAGAGCCCAGAAGTTTGGTGATGCGGCATATAAATGTCCATTGGTTTCGTAACCACCTGTCAAATGATAAGTATATCCAAAGAGTTTAATTTATATTAGTTTCGCAGAACATAAGCAAATATACCGACTAAATAAGCATTCCACATTAATAACTTTGTAAATACTCTGTACATGCATTCCTAACTTAAGCCAAAATCACTCTGTCACACTTCTTCCATTTCTTCCAAGGTCGTCTCCGACAACAAATAAAAGAAAATCGATGTATTCTTAAATTACTCCCGCATCGAATAATAAAAAGACAGAATATAATCAATACTACTTCCATAAATGATAACATCCGGAATATTATGGAAAAACATAATTTAAGATTTTTTAGACTCACCAAATTTGAGATCATCCAATTGTTTTCTGAGACATGTGAGGATAGACATAGACTTTCCAAATGCTGCGGAAGTTCCGGTACATTCTCCACACAAGTTTCTGTTAATTCCAAAATCTTCAGGGATGGTAATCTCACAATATCACAAGGAATCATTTCTAGTCGCCTGCAACCCTTTCCATAAATTTTCTTGAGTTTCTCCATCATCCCAATTGCCTCAGGTAACTTCTGTATGCAGCTGTTGTTCATCCTCAACACCTTCAAGCTCTTTAGATTGACGATGCTATTTGGCAACTCTGCAATGCTTGTGTCCGAGACATCCAACTCAGCTAAATATTTTAGCATTCCAATCGAGTTGGAAAGTCTCGTAAGCACTTTGCACCCCTTTAGAATTAATACTTTTAAGGATAAAAATGCAGAGAGCTCCAGAGTTTTTTTAACATTCTGCAATCGGACAAATCAAGGACTTCTAATCTTGAAGTCACCTGTCAAATGATATATATCTAACGAGTTAAATTTATATTAGTATTGCAAAACATAAGCAAATATATCGACTAAGCAAGCAATCCACCAAAGTGAATTTATAAATACTCTATACACGAGTTCCTAATTTAAGCTAAAACTACTCTTTGTCACACTTCTTTCATTTCTTCAAACGTTGCCCCCAACAACAAATAAAAGAAAATGGATCTACTCTTACATCACCCCCAAATCAAAGAAACTAGATAGAAAAGAACCAACACTACTCATCTAAATGATAACATCTGGACTTTTATGGAAAAACTTAATTTCAGATTTTCTAAATTCACTAAATTGGAGGTCTCCCAATCTTTTTCTAAGAAATGTGAGGAAAGATATAGACTTACCAAACTCGGTGGAAGCTCTGGTACATTGTCCACACAAGTTCCTGTTAATTTCAAAATCTTCAAGGACGGTAGTCTCACAATATCACTAGGAAACATTTCTAGCAGCCTGCAATGCTCCCCATAAATTTCCTCAAGTTTCTCCATCATCCCAATAGCCTCGGGTAACTTCTGTATGCAGCTGTTGTTCATCCTCAACACTTTCAAGCTCTTTAGATTAACTATGGTATTTGGCAATTCAGCAATGCTTGTGTTTGAGACATCCAACTCAGTTATATATTTCAACATTCCAATCGAGTTGAAAAGTTTCGTAAGGTCTTCACACTCCTTTAGAATTGATACTTTTAAGGATAAAAATACATAGAGCTCAGAAGTTTGTTTCACCATTTTGTAATGCGGCATATGAATGTCCATTGGTTTTCGTAACCATCTGTCAAATGATAAGTATATCCAAAGAGTTTAATTTATATTAGTTTCGCAGAACATAAGCAAATATACCGACTAAACAAGCATTCCACATTAATAACTTTGTAAATACTCTGTACATGCATTCCTAACTTAAGCCAAAATCACTCTTTGTCACACTTCTTCCATTTCTTCCAAGGTCGTCCTCGACAACAAATAAAAGAAAATCGATCTATTCTTTAATTACTCCCGCATCGAATAATAAAAAGACAGAATATAATCAATACTACTTCCATAAATGATAACATCCGAATATTATGGGAAAACATAATTTAAGATTTTTTAGACTCACCAAATTTGAGATCATCCGATTGTTTTCTGAGACATGTGAGGATAGACATAGACTTTCCAAATGCTGTGGAAGTTCCGGTACATTCTCCACACAAGTTTCTGTTAATTCCAAAATCTTCAGGGATGGTAATCTCACAATATCACAAGGAATCATTTCTAGTCGCCTGCAACCCTTTCCATAAATTTTCTCGAGTTTCTCCATCATCCCAATTGCCTCAGGTAACTTCTGTATGCAGCTGTTGTTCATCCTCAACACCTTCAAGCTCTTTAGATTGACGATGCTATTTGGCAACTCTGCAATGCTTGTGTCCGAGACATCCAACTCAGCTAAATATTTTAGCATTCCAATCGAGTTGGAAAGTCTCGTAAGCACTTTGCACCCCTTTAGAATTAATACTTTTAAGGATAAAAATGCAGAGAGCTCCAGAGTTTCTTTTAACATTCTGCAATCGGACAAATCAAGGACTTCTAATCTTGAAGTCACCTGTCAAATGATATATATCTAACGAGTTAAATTTATATTAGTATTGCAAAACATAAGCAAATATATCGACTAAGCAAGCAATCCACCAAAGTGAATTTATAAATACTCTATACACGAGTTCCTAATTTAAGCTAAAACTACTCTTTGTCACACTTCTTTCATTTCTTCAAACGTTGCCCCCAACAACAAATAAAAGAAAATGGATCTACTCTTACATCACCCCCCAAATCAAAGAAACTAGATAGAAAAGAACCAACACTACTCATCTAAATGATAACATCTGGACTTTTATGGAAAAACTTAATTTCAGATTTTCTAAATTCACTAAATTGGAGGTCTCCCAATCTTTTTCTGAGAAATGTGAGGAAAGATATAGACTTACCAAACTCGGTGGAAGCTCTGGTATATTGTCCACACAAGTTCCTGTTAATTTCAAAATCTTCAAGGACGGTAGTCTCACAATATCACTAGGAAACATTTCTAGCAGCCTGCAATGCTCCCCATAAATTTCCTCAAGTTTCTCCATCATCCCAATAGCCTCGGGTAACTTCTGTATGCAGCTGTTGTTCATCCTCAACACTTTCAAGCTCTTTAGATTAACTATGGTATTTGGCAATTCAGCAATGCTTGTGTTTGAGACATCCAACTCAGTTATATATTTCAACATTCCAATCGAGTTGAAAAGTTTCGTAAGGTCTTCACACTCCTTTAGAATTGATACTTTTAAGGATAAAAATACATAGAGCTCAGAAGTTTGTTTCACCATTTTGTAATGCGGCATATGAATGTCCATTGGTTTTGTAACCACCTGTCAAATGATAAGTATATCCGAAGAGTTTAATTTATATTAGTTTCGCAGAACATAAGCAAATATACCGACTAAACAAGCATTCCACATTAATAACTTTGTAAATACTCTGTACATGCATTCCTAGCTTAAGCCAAAATCACTCTTTGTCACACTTCTTCCATTTCTTCCAAGGTCGTCCCCGACAACAAATAAAAGAAAATCGATCTATTCTTTAATTACTCCCGCATCGAATAATAAAAAGACAGAATATAATCAATACTACTTCCATAAATGATAACATCCGGAATATTATGGAAAAACATAATTTAAGATTTTTTAGACTCACCAAATTTGAGATCATCCAATTGTTTTCTGAGACATGTGAGGATAGACATAGACTTTCCAAATGCTGTGGAAGTTCCGGTACATTCTCCACACAAGTTTCTGTTAATTCCAAAATCTTCAGGGATGGTAATCTCACAATATCACAAGGAATCATTTCTAGTCGCCTGCAACCCTTTCCATAAATTTTCTCGAGTTTCTCCATCATCCCAATTGCCTCAGGTAACTTCTGTATGCAGCTGCTGTTCATCCTCAACACCTGCAAGCTCTTTAGATTGACGATGCTATTTGGCAACTCTGCAATGCTTGTGTCCGAGACATCCAACTCAGCTAAATATTTTAGCATTCCAATCGAGTTGGAAAGTCTCGTAAGCACTTTGCACCCCTTTAGAATTAATACTTTTAAGGATAAAAATGCAGAGAGCTCCAGAGTTTTTTTTTTTAACATTCTGCAATCGGACAAATCAAGGACTTCTAATCTTGAAGTCACCTGTCAAATGATATATATCTAACGAGTTAAATTTATATTAGTATTGCAAAACATAAGCAAATATATCGACTAAGCAAGCAATCCACCAAAGTGAATTTATAAATACTCTATACACGAGTTCCTAATTTAAGCTAAAACTACTCTTTGTCACACTTCTTTCATTTCTTCAAACGTTGCCCCCAACAACAAATAAAAGAAAATGGATCTACTCTTACATCACCCCCCCCCAAATCAAAGAAACTAGATAGAAAAGAACCAACACTACTCATCTAAATGATAACATCTGGACTTTTATGGAAAAACTTAATTTCAGATTTTCTAAATTCACTAAATTGGAGGTCTCCCAATCTTTTTCTGAGAAATGTGAGGAAAGATATAGACTTACCAAACTCGGTGGAAGCTCTGGTATATTGTCCACACAAGTTCCTGTTAATTTCAAAATCTTCAAGGACGGTAGTCTCACAATATCACTAGGAAACATTTCTAGCAGCCTGCAATGCTCCCCATAAATTTCCTCAAGTTTCTCCATCATCCCAATAGCCTCGGGTAACTTCTGTATGCAGCTGTTGTTCATCCTCAACACTTTCAAGCTCTTTAGATTAACTATGGTATTTGGCAATTCAGCAATGCTTGTGTTTGAGACATCCAACTCAGTTATATATTTCAACATTCCAATCGAGTTGAAAAGTTTCGTAAGGTCTTCACACTCCTTTAGAATTGATACTTTTAAGGATAAAAATACATAGAGCTCAGAAGTTTGTTTCACCATTTTGTAATGCGGCATATGAATGTCCATTGGTTTCGTAACCATCTGTCAAATGATAAGTATATCCAAAGAGTTTAATTTATATTAGTTTCGCAGAACATAAGCAAATATACCGACTAAATAAGCATTCCACATTAATAACTTTGTAAATACTCTGTACATGCATTCCTAACTTAAGCCAAAATCACTCTGTCACACTTCTTCCATTTCTTCCAAGGTCGTCCTCGACAACAAATAAAAGAAAATCGATCTATTCTTTAATTACTCCCGCATCGAATAATAAAAAGACAGAATATAATCAATACTACTTCCATAAATGATAACATCCGGAATATTATGGGAAAACATAATTTAAGATTTTTTAGACTCACCAAATTTGAGATCATCCAATTGTTTTCTGAGACATGTGAGGATAGACATAGACTTTCCAAATGCTGTGGAAGTTCCGGTACATTCTCTACACAAGTTTTTGTTAATTCCAAAATCTTCAGGGATGGTAATCTCACAATATCACAAGGAATCATTTCTAGTCGCCTGCAACCCTTTCCATAAATTTTCTCGAGTTTCTCCATCATCCCAATTGCCTCAGGTAACTTCTGTATGCAGCTGTTGTTCATCCTCAACACCTTCAAGCTCTTTAGATTGACGATGCTATTTGGCAACTCTGCAATGCTTGTGTCCGAGACATCCAACTCAGCTAAATATTTTAGCATTCCAATCGAGTTGGAAAGTCTCGTAAGCACTTTGCACCCCTTTAGAATTAATACTTTTAAGGATAAAAATGCAGAGAGCTCCAGAGTTTCTTTTAACATTCTGCAATTGGACAAATCAAGGACTTCTAATCTTGAAGTCACCTGTCAAATGATATATATCTAACGAGTTAAATTTATATTAGTATTGCAAAACATAAGCAAATATATCGACTAAGCAAGCAATCCACCAAAGTGAATTTATAAATACTCTATACACGAGTTCCTAATTTAAGCTAAAACTACTCTTTGTCACACTTCTTTCATTTCTTCAAACGTTGCCCCCAACAACAAATAAAAGAAAATGGATCTACTCTTACATCACCTCACCCCCCCCCAAAAAAATCAAAGAAACTAGATAGAAAAGAACCAATACCTCTCCTATAAATGATAACATCCGGAATGTTATGGGAAAATATAATTTCAAAATTTTTAAACTCACTATATGGAGGTCTCCCAATCTTTTTCTAAGAAATGTGAGGAAAGATATAGACTTACCAAACTCGGTGGAAGCTCTAGTACATTGTCCACACAAGTTCCTGTTAATTTCAAAATCTTCAAGGACGGTAGTCTCACAATATCACTAGGAAACATTTCTAGCAGCCTGCAATGCTCCCCATAAATTTCTTCAAGTTTCTCCATCATCCCAGTAGCCTCGGGTAACTTCTGCATGAGACTATGATTCATCTTTAACACTTTCAAGCTCTTTAGATTGACAATGGTATTCGGCAACTCTAAAATTCTTGTTCCTGAGACATCCAACTGAGCTAAATACTTCAGCATTCCAATTGAGTCGGAAAGTTTGGTAAGCCCTTTACATCCATTTAGAATTAATATTTCTAAGGATAAAAATGCAGAAAGCTCTGGAGTTTCTTTCAACTTTTTGCATTCCGATAGATCAAGGACTTTCAATTTTGTAGCCACCTGTCAAATAATTATGTGCATCCAATGAGTTTAATTTATATTAGTGTTGCAAGACATAAGCAGATACATCGACTAAGTAAGCATTCCACCAAAGTAACTTTTTAAATACTTTATATATACATTCCTAACTTAGGCCAAAACCACTCTTTATCACACTTTTTAAATTTCTTCCAATATTGTTCCCAACGACAAATAAATGAAAATGAATCTGTTCTCAAATTACCCTCGTATCAAGCCAACACATATCCTATAAATTATAACATTTATTTCCAACTTCATCATCGAATTATAGATTTTGTCCACACCACTAGAACATATGGCTCTAAACTCTATGGCTTTTCATATGTAAATATATCTTCTAAACTTTAGTATGGAAAATAGTCTTACATATTTTTTGACTATTAACTAATTTATATTTGCACTTTACTTTTTCTATTTGTGTGTTTCATTCATTAAAATAAGGCCGTATTATCTTTCACATAAGCTCATAAGAGTATAATATTCATTTAATAGTATTGATATTCTAAATAAATCAGTTTGCATGTTCAATTTTACTCGCCAATTTTTATAATTTTGCTAATTTCTCTCTATTGTTTGGTTTTTTTTTTCTGCATCGCATCCTTGTTTATTATAGATGATCGCTACTTATATTTAAGAAAAAGGAAAAAAAAAGAAAAGGGAGAAAGGGAACTATTTTTTGTCATGAGTCTCAAGATCAATGGCGAGACTACTTTTTTAAGGAGAAAACCAAAAGAGGTGATCATCACGATCGAAGAGAAGGGGAGGTAATGCAAGCAGAACCCTAGCATAAGCGATGAGGGTGAGAGATGAAAAAGAAAAGAAAAGAGGGAGAGACGCACGAGAGTCGAGGCGAGCGTTCTGGCGGAGGCGAGCCTCGAGCTGCTCGGTGCGAGAGCTGGTGACGCCCGCAACGACGCTGCAGACAGTGGCAAAGGCTAGGAAGAAGGGTATAGAGTCGCGGCTCTTCCGCACGATCCATCTCCAAGTCCCGCTCTTCTCCCATGGGATCGACGTCTCCAGAAGTCGACCCCACACTGAGGAGGAGCTAGAGTTTTTAAAGTTGTGGTTTTTGGGAGGAGTGGACCAGTCAAAGGCCCATTCAATGAGCCTGATGATGTATCGGGCCGAAGGAGGAGGGCCTTATTTCAATTTTAAAAATTTTCGACTTAATATTTTTAGTATAAATTAATTCTAGCCTTTTATTATTATTTATTTATTCTTGGATTTGAATCAAATTAATTTGATTGAAATAATCATAAAAAATGATAATTTATCATGTATTATAAAAATATATATTTAATATATAATGTGTTCCAACGTGTCGGAATTCTCTATTTTCTTAAAAATGACGTATTGATGTGTCGTGTCATATCGTATCATGTCGTGTCATGTGTCACGTGTCAATGTTGTTACTACTTAGGCTGCAACTGGATGAAAATATAAGAGGTTATACCAAATTATTTGCACACACATACCTTGAGTTGAGTCCAACCACCCCAACGTTCATCTATATTGCTATACCGGAGTTCAAGGATGACTAGATTTTTTGGGCAAAAGTTGGTTAACTGCATTTCTTTTGGACACCCCGGCCAAGCAAGCCATCTCAATTCTGAAAAGAGATCCCCAGAGTCTCCAGAGAGAGTGAGAGCGCAACCCTCCATACGGAGAAATCTAATATTTGGCATTTTGTTTAATTCTTCTGATGTCAAAACAAGGACTTGGGCAGGCGGCGGCGGCCGAAATCGGCTATATTGCGCTGCAACGGTTTTGGTTCCCTAAATTGAGAAAGAGTCAGTTTAAATTGAGGAGTTCTAAATAGAGCCCAAAATAAAGGGAAAACAGTCCAAGGAAGATTTCTGCAATGAAATAAGACAAGGGAAAACAGTCCAAGGAAGATTTCTGCAATGAAATAAGACGACGAGGGTGCACTTAGACTTATACCTTTTGCTGGAAAATATCTGAACCATCTTCCCAATCCCGCCACAATCGAGAACCCTTTGTTGGGTCTTTGCAATGTTCTTCGTACACAATGCTCCTGCCTAAGTCCTTAAGCTGATCATGCATCCACAGTCGATTATCTTCTCCAATCTTCACTAAGGACATTAAAAGCAGAACATCAATGCCCTCACTTGGAAAAAATCCAGAGTCATCCCACATATAATATGGATAACTCTTATCTTTTCCAGCCAAAAAGCAAGCAATATCAAGAAATATTTGTTGTTGTGGACGATCTAATGCCTCATAACTCAACATTAACCTCTGCTGCACATCCTTTCGCTGAAAATATTTCATCTTTTTCAATGTATCTTGCCACACTGATTCCTTTTTTTTTTCCACGTAAAAATGAGCCAATTACTTCAATTGCCAAAGGAAGCCCTCCGATATTTGCAATAATTTTCTCAGATAGACTGAAGAATGCATTTGGAGGAGAGTTGCTTCTAAAGGCATGCTTGCTAAAAAGTTGAAGAGCCATGTGATTGTTGAGTTCCTTGACTTCATAAATCAAACAACCGTGAAATTGATCTTCGAATTGACTGAAAACACTTTTGTCTCTTGTTGTAACAACTATTCTACTTCCTGAACCAAAGCATTCTTTCTTTGCTGCCAATGCCATAAGTTGGTTCTCATGATTTACATCATCAAGAAAAATAAGAACTTTCTTTTTGCAAAATTGATTTTTGATCATATTCTTCCCATGATCAATGCTAGAAAGTTCAACTCCTACATCACCAATGATATCAGAGACTAATCGCCTCTGCAAATTTAACAAACCAAAACCTTGTGATGCTTCTCGGATATCTGAAATGAAGCTGCAACTATCAAAATTAGAAGATAGTTCGTTGTAGACAACCTTGGCAAGAGTTGTCTTGCCTATTCCACCCATTCCCCAAATACCGATGAGCCTTATGTCCTTTGATTCAACATTCAGCAAATTTACTATTTCATTCACTGATTCGTCCATTCCAACTAAATGATCAGATATATCAACACAAGACACCTTAAGCTTAACTAACAGTTCCCGAGCAATCAAGTGTGCAAGTTCTCCATGGCTGTGTATTAGGACACAAAACATGATCAGGTTAATTATAAGATTGGTGGCAAACTTGTACACTTGCAATATCAAATAATAAAATGAAGTTACGAAATTGATGCTGGACTCAGCAAACAAAAGAATAAATACATGATTCTCTAGTTCTGTTTAATTTAGGATGATAGGTCCTAATGCTTGTGTCAAGCAGGTAATCCTAGAGTCTTGAGACGATAAAGTAGAATTTCTTGCAATATCCATCACAATTTTTGGCCCAGAACTAAGAAAAAAATTGTGCTCTTCAAACTATAATCCGCATCCAAGCAAAAGAAACAAAGAGAAAAGGGAAGCTGGAGTTGAGTGACTTAACATACCCTATGTTCTTGGTGTCCCATCCCTTGATTTTAGTAACTTCCTTGAGCGTCTCCTCCCAGCCTTGCACAATCTCAGCCCCACATTCCTTTATATGTAGAGTTAGTGCATCCTTATACCCTCCAGTTTCAAGCTTCACGTTAGAGGGTTCCACGTCATAGAAAATGGGCATAACCTCCAGTTGGTGGCTTTTCCTACGCTTCATCATGTGTTCCAGCTCACGTAGGCACCACCTACTAGAGGCATAGCCTCTGGAGAAGATGGGAATGCAGATTTTCGAATCATTGATGGCTTGGTAAATCTCATGGCCAATCTCGTCACCGACGTCAATCCCCTTCTTGTCTATGAAAACACTTATACCCTTATCCCGCAGGGTATGATAGAGGGAATCTGTGAAGTTAGCGCGAGTATCCGGTCCATGAAAACTCAAGAACACCTCATACCCAGTTCCCGATAAGCCATGGCTTGTGGATCCAGTTTCCAGAGGAAAGCTCCTTTCTCCTTTCATCTTGGCTGCGTCTCCTAAAATTCTGAAAGTAAATCACAAAAGATTTGACATGCTTTAACTGGGGCCAATGAGCAATGGTCAAGTAAGTAAGCCAAGCTTAGTTTTGATTTCCATCGTGTTGCGGCATTGATAGAGAGAATTGCAGATATATGATTGAACGATAAAGAAATGATCTAAGCCCCCCAAGTTGACTGGTGGATGGGACGAAAATCAAATGAAATGTCCGAGATATGTAATTCTACACATGTGGAGTCGCACATCTCGGGATGTTGGGAAATGCAACCCCAGCAAGTTTATATTAGTTTGAGATATGTGAAATTGAGTTTCTGTACCGACCAAAAAAAGAAAATGAGTTTCTGTTTCTGATTTCCATGGCTCACCAGAGTCAGGTCAAAGTCTAAGTAAACTTAAATTAAGAAGGCAAGCTGGTGTTAGTGTATTGCTCTAGAAAATGTTATATTAAATCAAATGTGAAGATTAAGTTTTTTTTTCCGCTAGTATATGGTAAAGTAATATATTTAATTAAAGGGAAAGGGAGAAGAACTTTATGATTATGTGATTAAACCACTAAGCTCCATTTTACCTTGCTTTCTTAATTATTGATAGATGTAAGTATGTGCATGCTTTGGTTTCACAAATGACACATAATGAAATAAAACTTAAGGAGATAATCCTGATGATCAGGTTTAGTGGAGTTCTCTTAGGACTTGTTTGTTTATGCTTTTCTTCTAAAAACCTTTTTACTTTCTCATTAAGATTTAAAATGTATCTTCAAATATAAGGAAATTATATGTAAATTACTCATCGATTTTTATGTGCTGTGAAAATTTTATATATTTCAAGGGAAGAAAATGTATAATTGTGTCGGAAATAAAGATTAAATTAAACAAATGTAAAACATAACAATTTATCAATGCAAGCTCGAAACTAGTTTTCATTTTTTTTTATTTTTTTTTAATTTTGCTTGTGAAGCGTAAAGCTTGAAATCCACTTTAGGTGGTGGACCATATCATTGTCATTTTTTTCTTGGTCGGAATATCAGTGTCCTTTAATTGGAAGTTGGAACGTTTCATTTTTTTTTCCCTTTTTCCTTTTTTTCTTAATTTCCTTTTCCAAAAGGCAACAAGAAAAAGTTTAAGATAACCGATTATTGAAGCAAAACAACAACTTTTTACTTCTAATGGCCAGAAATCAGAATCACCATTTATCTGCACGGCAGTGATGGCTGACCTAGGGCCCACCGGAGTGAAGTCAACATAATTTAATGGAAGTCGAGGTCTAAGTTAACCAAAAATATAAAACACATGTACCTAGAAAAGGAAGAGAAAAGAAGAATTGGCACTTAATTGACATTAAGATTTCTGATATAAAAAAAAATGGGAAAAAGTTAGAAGATAACCTAAAAATGTGAAGAAGAGACAAGTTGCTCCTTGATTGCAAATAGCGTCAGAAGCAAACCTACTATTTCTAGGATGCTTTGAGTGGCTTGATCTTTATTAGTCATCGTCATGAAGTGAGAGACGTTTTCTTTTTTTTTTTTTAAGTTACTAGATTGTACTATGAGTCAAAAGCAACAAGAAAATATATATTTTTTTTTAACTAGATATGCATTTCTAAAAAGAAGATTGGGAAAATAGATGTTCATGAAACTTTGTTAACTTATAATCGTTTAGGTTGGATGATTTGTTTAGGTAATATTTTATTGAATTAACATTTACATATAAGGAAAATTAAAATCATAATTAAAATTTTTAAAATTTGTTTATGCAATCCATAATCCGATCTTAATACCTAAATATCAAATCATCAACCGTTCAAAATAGGGAATTTCCTAACATGGATATGCGTAAAAATCTTAAGCAAATCAAGATTGGTATTGGAATAATATCAAATTAGATGATCAATAATTGCAAACTATCAAATTCGTTTGAGAAATTACCGACTTTGAAGTATTTGTTTCCAATAATCGGGACCGGCGACAGGGAGCTTTACGGCAACCTGTGAGGAGGAACGACAGGACCAAAGCAGCAACGATGGCAATTCAGCAAGGAAGCAGCAAATAGCAGACAGGTTTGCTAGAACAAAAGATGCAACGGTGAAGGTTTGTTGGTCGGACCCTGCTTGGCGGCGACGGTGTGGGTTCGATCAATGCTAGTCTACTCTGGGCAACCTGCAAAAAGAAATCAAACGTGGCAGAGGAAACAAACAAGCAAGCGGTGGCGTTAAGTGGAGCCGGGATGCCGGCTGGAATCACCGGAAACCGCCAGGGACTGCTGCTGTGGTGTTAGAATAAGTCGGCAAAGCTGCTGTCGCGGCTGCAGCAAGGACGTGCTGAGCGCGACAAAGCGTGCCAGCAAGCGAGGTAGAGGCGCGACGATGGGCAAGCCGGCAGTGAGCGCGGTGACTGGTGAGGGGCGGCGACGGCGGGGTTCGTACAAGGACAGGAGCCGGAGATCAACTCCGGCGAACAAGGCCTCGAGAATTTGGACGAGAAAGGAAACCACAGATCGCCGGACGAAAGCAGCAACGACACCGAGAAATGAAACCGGCTGAACAAGAGCCCCTAAGAACGATGAACAGTCGCCTTTTCTTTTCTTTTTTTTTGTCTCTCAAATTGTGAACCGTCCTCTCTAATTGTTGCGTGTCTGAGCGTCGTGCAGATACCGTCCCAATGCTCCTCTTTTTATAGTGTTTTTCCTTTTATCTTTTTTGTTTTCTGTGAAGTATTAATCTCACTTTTCTTGTTTTAAAATAAATATTATATTACCCTCAATATTCCTCTCCCTCTCAAACCTCACGTAAAGCTCCCAGAATTTGCTTTAGATTTTCTTTGTTGTTGACCGAGCAATCCTATCAAGATTGGGTATTTCCTTTTCATTTCCGAGGTTTTCTTTATTTCACGTAAAATAAATAATTTAAAAATATTTTCTTAAAAAATACCATTCATTTTGCTTAAAATAATAAATTAATGAAAATGTTTTTATTATTGACAATTAGTTATGACTTAACATTTATACGAATGATAAAAAATATTTATTAATTCAATTTTATAAATAATAAAAATAATCATTTCTTACTCTCAATATTCCTTTACTGTTGTTACCGAGCATTCCCAGCTTGGATTGGGTCTCATCTTTTCCTTTTAAATTTATTGTTTTCCTTTCATCGTTTCCTTCAGTGTGTACGACCGCCATGCATTTATGATCATGTGCTTGGCTTGACTAGGGCCTTGACTTGGGCGTGTAAGCTGGGCTTTGGATCGAATCCAAGGAGATGAAACGAGTCTTTGAGGCAAGTTCTTGGAAATTTACCACGGAGAAAGTGCAGACGTGGAAAGGAGCGTGAGGGGACAATTATTATAATATCTTAATCGGGGGACCCACTGGAATTGATTGATCTAACGTCACGACGACCGAACTGAGTAACCGATTTCTACTCAGCCAATTCCGAGAAAGTGCAGAAAGGAACATCACAACAAGGAAGCGCAATTCAACCAAAAAATGAAAAACAAGGAAGCGCAAACTTAGATCTCAAAATTTGGGAATTTCGACCGCGGATTATGTAATTATGCATCATAAAAAATTAGAAAATCATTTTAGAGTTGAATGATTTTTTTTTTTTTTTTTAACTCTTACTCTTAATTCACTTTCAAAATTTAGCTATCCTTACCCCCACCTAGTGAAAAAGTGAGGAATCAAACTTGCTTCCTCCCCCTTTTTCAAGTGGGAATGGTGACCAATAGAGTAACCCTTAATATTTAACCACCCTCAAAAGTGTATTATAAAAAAATGAATGATTATTTTAAATATAATTAATTTCAGAATTATTAGCTAATTTGATGTTTTGGGAATTCAACTTTTCATTTGGTTTCTTCGTAGGTATCAAGAAATATTCGTTAATAATAAATTCTTGTAGCGAAACCTTTAAATTAAAAAGGATGTATTCCTATAAAGTGAAAAATTGAAAGGAGCCAATCCACCAAATAAGAATATTTGCTTTTTGCATGATTCTGATTTGGAGGATGGAAAGTGCTTGCTTTTTGCCCAGTCACGAATGTTGAATGCACCTTGATAGATGAAGGAAATGGCAATGATCTTGTACCGTTCCCACAAATATAGACCTTTCTATTGGGATGAGAAGGATCTTAGTTGTTGAAATGGAACCAATCTTGCCATGATATTGATGTGAAGACAATCTTGCAATGCCGTTGGAAATTTTCTTTTTCTAAAGTTATTGTCTTTTGGAAATTTTCTTTTTCTAAAGTTATTGTCTTTGTCCCCGAATTTACTCCACTGAATTAATTTATTCCACCTTGGCACCTCTTAGTTCCTCAATTTATAAATTTCAGCCACCTAGTGTTTTATGCGCTTGGCAAAAGTGTAATGCTCTTATTGGCCCAATCCAATTTATCGGTTGAGTTCAACACAATTCATTTAAATCTACCTGTCACTAATGCAAATATATGGGTTATAATAATGCATAAAAAAATGCAACTAATATGTAAAATGCAATTATTGATTTTTGTTTGGGATTAGGGTTGATTCCTAAATTTATTTATGCAATTAACAACTAATTGGATTGTAAAAATTTAGACGTCAATAATAGATAAACTACTAATATATTTTTACCCAAAACGAGTTCAACATCTGCTAAAATTTGTCATTTTTTAATGCATTTACCTTGAGGAACCTGGGGTTTTTTTATGCATATAAGTGTTTTGTTTTCATGTAAGGTTGGGAAAATAGAAACCTCATAAAAATGATCTTTTGTAAGGTGGTCATATATCCAAGGAAAGAGTATAAGCAGCTCTTTTTTCTTTTCATCTTAGCCACACCTACTAAAATTCTGAAAACAAATCACACCGCATTTTATGGTGATTTTACGAGATTAGGATGATGGAAAACGTGATATGATGCATTTCAAGGAAGTTGCAAGAACTACGTGGGGAACAAGGGTCAACGAGCAATGGTCATGTAGGAAATTGAGAAGCGGTAGAAACACGATTGATGGAAGGACTAGGAAATGACCCTAAGCCCCACAAGTAACTGGGCGTATGGGGCAAGAATCAAATGAAATGACCGATAAATATAGATGTTTGGAGTTACATATTGTAACCTATCAAGAAAACAAAAATGAAAGGGCAATGCCTTAAAACTTTAATTATCATTTTTTATAATGTTTTTCTTTTTACCTTTTCTTTTTTTTTCTACGAACTATTAATCTATCTTTTCTTGTTTTAAAATAAATAAATATTACTCTCAATGCTTTTTCTATCTTAAACGTCATGCAAAGCTTCCAGAATTTGCTTCAAATATTCTTCGTTGTTGACCGAGCAATCCTACCAAGATTAGGTCTTATCTTTTCATTTCATTTTAAGGCTTCATTTTATTTCATAAAAAATTAATAATATGAATTTTTTTTTCTTAAAAATGATTATTCATTTCACTTAAAGTAAAAAATATTTTCATTATTGATAATTATTTATGATTTAATATTTACGTGAATGATAAAAAAAAATTATTAATTTATTTTTATAAGTTATATAAATAATCATTTATTACTCTCAATATTCCTTTATTGTTGTCGAGCAATCCCAGCTTAGATTGGGTCTAATCTTTTCATTTTTAATTTATTGTTTTCTTTTTGTCGTTTATGATGATGTGCTTGGCGTCGACTCGAGAATGTGTGTTGGGTTTCAGATCGAATCCTAAGGAGATGAATCTGAATCTTGGGTCTGACCAAAAAGAAAGAAAGAAAGAAAGAAAGAATCTGAGTCATGGGGGCAAGTTCTTGGAAATTTACTGCAGAGAAAGGACAGATGTGGAAAGGAGTGGACATGTATAATTATTAAAATATCTCAATTGGAGGGCCCACTGAGATTGATTAATCTAAAGTCTGCTACGACCGAACTGAGGCCGAGTACAAAGAAAGTGCAGAAAAGGGCATCACAACAAGGAAGCGCAATTCAACCCAAAAAAATAAATAAAAAGGAAGCGCGGGAATTTGGGAATTTTGATCACCAATTGTGTAATTATGAGTTGGAAAAAATCGGAAAATTAATTTAGACTTGAATAATCCCATCCTTTTCTTATTTATATTACTCAAACTCTCAAATCGAACTTTTGCTATATTTATTTACCAAGTATGGGAGTTGAATCATAATTTAATTAAACATTCTACCCTAGCTCGTGAAAAGGTGGGGAATCAAATTTCTCATTTCTCCCTTTCCAAGTGAGAAGGGAGGTCATTAGGACAACTCTAATGGCTAACCACCAGTAAAAAGTGTATTATAAAAAAAAAAAAGAGCTATGTTAAATATAAATAATTTTAGTAACGAACGATTATATATTTGATTAGCAAATTTGATGTTTTGGAAATTTAACTTTTCATTTGGTATCTTTGAGGTATGATGAACATTTGTGAATAAATTCCTATAATGAAATCTTCAAATAAAAGAGGATGTATACGTATAAAGTGAAAAATTGAAAAGAGCCAATCCATTGATAAAAATATTTGCTTTTGGGATGCTTCTAACTTGGGGGATGGAAAGTACTTGCCTTTTGCCAAGTCATGAATCACGTGTGCGCCTTGACAGATGAAAGGAAAATGGCAACGAACTTGTACCGTTCCCACGAATATAGGCCCTTCGATTGGGATGAGAAGGATCTCAGCCGTTCAAATGGAGACAATCTTGCTATGATATGGTTGTGAAGACATTCTTGCAATGTCCTTTGAAATTTTTTTTTTATAAAGTTATTGTCTTTATCCCCCGAATTTACTCTAATGAATTAATTTTTTCCACCTCGGCACCTCTTAGCTCTTCCATTTATAAATTTCGGCCACTTAGTGTTTTATGCTCTTGGCAAAAATTTTATGCTTTTATTGGCTCAATCCAATTTATAGGTTAAGTTCAACACAATTCACTTAATCACCCGCCGGTCCAATGCAAATATATGGGTTAAAATAATGCATGAAAAGAAATGCATAATGCAATTATTCATTTTTTGTTAGGGATTGGGGTTGATTCCCAAATTTTTTTATGTAATTAACAACTAATTGGATTGCAAAAGTTTAGGTGTCAACAATAGATAAGCTACTACTACATTTTTACCCAAAGCGAGTTCACTACCAATTGTAGTGGCACCATCCATTAAATTTTATCCTTTTTAATGCGTTTTCCTTGAGGAACCAGGGGATTTTTATGCATATAAGTATTTTTGTTTGAATGTGAGTGTTGGGAAAATAGAAATCTCATAAAAAAATCACTTAAAAGGTGATTTTTATGCATATAAACAGCTCCTTTTTCTTTTCATCTTAGCTACACCCACTAAAATTTTGAAAACAAATCACACCACATTTTATGGTGATTTCACAAGATTAGGATGATGGAAAATGTGGTATGATGCATTTCAAGGAAGTTGCAAGAACTACGTGTGGAACAAGGGTCAACGAGCTATGGTCATGTAGGAAAGTGAGAAGTGGTAGAGACATGATTGAAGGAAGGACTAAGAAATGGCCCTAAGCCCCACAAGTGACTGGGCGTATGGGGCACACATCAAATGAAACGATTGAGAAATGTAGACATTTGGAGTTGCATATCGTAACCTATCTAGAAAACAAAAATGAAAGACCAACGCCTTCAAACTTTAATTATCATTTTTCATCACCTACAAATTTCTAGTTGCATTTCTCAAAAATGGCTTAACATTACTGGCTTTAATTATAATGACTTATCTACTTTTCATCATTTAAATTATCAAGTAGTTTTGAGTTACTAACTCTTATATAAATTATTTACCAATTTTATTTTTTTAATTACCAACTTTTCTTATCTTTTATCAATTTTTTGTTCACCTTTCTTTATTATGGCTTAAATTTACTAACTCTTATTTGTCAACCTTTTCTTCGATTAAGCTGTCCACCGGTTACCAACTCTCATTCTAGTTAACTACCGATGTTTATTTGGTTTGTTTTAACTTATTAAATTTTCTATTGAGTGACTTAATCTAGAAAAAAATTGGGAAGTCACCAAATAAATATGGGTACTTTTCTATATAATTCGTAAATTTCAAATGTTGATAATTAAATAAAATATGCCAAATAACCAGAGAATTGGTTCATCAGTCAACAAGAAATTGGGAATTTAAAAAAAGAAAAAAAAGGCACTGGCTTCCAATTTCTCAGACCCACGAGGTGCTTTCCAAGGAGGACACTCGAAAGGTGGTAATCTCCATCGTCGTAGGTGTACCGTGTGAAATGGAAAACTCTCTACAATTCTTCCCCACCCATCAACAAAGGGGAAAAGTCAGTGACCAGTCATGGAAGGAATGGCAGACAAGCTTTATTTTTTCTCATCAATTATCATGCTTCTACGAGCTTTCTTGGAAGTTTAGAATCAATTATTATTGTCTTGCTTTAGGGCAGCCTCAATCTCTTTCTGATCTTGACCAGGATCAAATTCCCTAGACGCAGAATAACTTGTCATGTCTTAACAATGATTTCGGTCTTCAACAAATCTTGATCCACGCAATGAGAGAGTTAATAATTTAAAATTTTATGCAAGTATATATATGGAAAGTGTACTGTATCAAAGTTCCATTCTTCTCATAAATCATAATGACATGGTAGTCATTTTACGACGGATTGATAGAAATTTCCCTTCAGTTTTCCTTTCTACTCAATGTTAAAATTTGTGAGTTGCGACATAATATTTATTAATCAAAATATTATGGTTATGAAAAAAATCATAATAATGAGTTGAGTATAGTTGTGAGTTGGTGTATTTTTTTTGTATCTGCTGATTATCTATTTGTGTGTCTTACAAAAGGGAAAACAAGAAAAGAAGACATCCCATTTAACCAGCACCAACACTAGAGAAACGTCTTTAAAGGATGCTCTAGAGGATTAGGGGAGATTTTAGAGGACAATTAATTAGATCTCCTAAATCAATCTCTCTCTTTGACTTGAATAGCACTTCAATCATCACGCATCTATTCAAATTTATATGATTTTTTTGAACTATAGAAACATGAAAAATCTCATGTAATTACTTGATATTTAGTAGGGGTATGCAAAATGGAATGCTTGAATTGGGAACTGCTTGGACCGACCGGACAGGACCAGCTAGTTTGGTTCAGTTCTTGAGAGTGTCAGTCTGGTTCTTGGTTCCTAAAAGTGAAGCTAATGTCTGAGCGGTTCCATTCCTTAAGGGAATTGGACCAAACTGGACCGATTAGATATACTTTTTTATTTTATTATTTCTTAAAAAAAATAGTAGAATATGAACTAACCATTATCTTAGTCCGTATTTAAGTAGTGGAAAAAATATTGAGAGAAAAGTGACTGGTTTGTTGGATCGAATCGAAATTGGACCGAATCCAATCCTCGGTTTCAAATTTTGGGAACCAGTCCTCCCGATTCGGTTCCTGGTTCCACCTTAAAATTAGACTAGATCGGGAACCGATTACCTCTAGTATTTAGAACCATCAGCTTTGGCTTTAGCTTAAGCATCTAGCATCAGCTAATCTTGGTCACATAGACCAAAAATATATATATACATATATATGTAAATATCTTGTACATTTTGAAATTTTATAAATTTTATACAAATAGTCATACTTGATCATTGGCACTTTCCTTATGTAGATTTGATGACCGTTGGGGTGCCCAAATTGAAGACCGAGCTCATTGCATTAAAGTATGATATTCCAAGATTATTTATTGTAAAAATCACGTACTAATATGCTCAATAGATTGGTGAGATAATGTGATCAAAACCTGCAAATCATTAAAAGCCTAGATTAGGAGAAAGGCTAAGCACATGTTTTTTTTTATGAAATATTAGTTTTGGATAAATGTGTCGTGGGTGTAATAATTTAGCATTTTTTTGTAAGACGGAAATGAATTTTGGATAAACGTGAAATGCGAGTACCACTTTGGAATTTTTAATTGTCTTAACCGAACAATGGACAAATAGACTTTTGGAACTAATATCTTAGATCCCATGAGGAAATTTCGAAGAAGGATGTTCCAAAGGTTATCCCCATGGTTGGTTCACCGGGTGGAGTGTAAAAGACTTGACCCTATTTTTCCAGTCATCAACAAAAAAGAAAATAGGACAGTCTTGAAAGGAATCTCTAACAATCTTGCATTTTAGTTTCTATGACCTTTCTTGGAAATCTAGAATCAAACCTTTGAATACCCACATGCATACAAAACATAGTAAAACAGAGAAATTAAAGACAAGAGGGCTGGGAAAATTGAAGAGGAAAGGGAATAGTATTAGTAAGTTCGATGAATGTACTTGTTAAGAAGAACAATCGTGAGATGGCTTATCATGTAATATGAAGCTTCATTAAAGTTGTTTTTGTATGATGGTGTACTTTTTGTCTTCTACTAATTATATGTTTCATGTGTTTTTCATAAAAGGGAAAACACGAAAAGAAAATAACGCATTTAACCTGCACTAATCTATTAAAATGCAATGTATCTTTGAAGAGTTTTCAAGAGAATCATGAGAGATTGTAGAGAACAATTAATCCAATCTCTTAAATCAACCTCTCTTTGGCTTGGACAGCACTTCAACCATTATACATATGCTCAAGTTCATATGATGTTTTCAAACTGTAAAAACATGAAAACGCTCATATAATTGCTTTATATCGGCTCTAGCACCCAATGTTACACCCAACTGAAGGATCAATGCAATCATAAGCATCTGCTAGTCCTAAATCGCCTAGAATTTGTGTGTGTATATATATCTAGAATTAGTATAAGCTAGTCCGCACATACTTGGACTTTAGTTGGACCATCTAAGATGGTTTGTATTATTGACTAAGCAACATCCATTTTCTTCGAAGACAGACCAACATGGCGAAGGTTGGGGCCCCCAACAAATTTGATGAGAGTCACTTTAACTGGTTATTTTCTCACTTTTTCGTTATTTTTCTTCCATGATCAAGGGTTGCAATAGATTTTCATATAACCTATGAAGGTTTAAGTGCATAGTTTAAGCAAAATCTAATTGAAATTTTACTCATATTTCAATTTTTTTCAAGCACGGAAATAGTATGTTTACTATTTGAATCAATAAATTTGCATTTACCTTTTTATTTTCTATTATAGTTTCCCACCGATGAAAAATCTGAATCCATCCTTGATTTTCTCCATCATAACACGAATATAAAGTAGCCAAGATAAAGCCAAGGAAATCTCAACTCTAGAAGGAAAAATTCACAAAACTAACCTCGAATTCTTAAGGCCAAAATATATTCAGAATTGCACAAAACCGAAGAAGAAATGGTCCGGATAAGATTTAACCAGGTCGACAGGTCTTTGAATGCCTTAGGGCTAGTTCCAACCAATGATCAACACAGCTCGCTTACATGGTCACTCGGTGGACCTTTGGACTATTTGCTAGCATAGCACAACAGTGTAGCCAATGCGGGACTGATGCGGAGCGAATTTGATCATTGTCAAATTAGAGACTGACGAGTGACGTGAAGGGACACAAATTTATGTGAGGCAGGTCACCATCACGTGAAACTGAATTGGGGTAGTCAAGTCGTCCATGACACACCCATGCCCAGCCTCTATAAATCTCTTTTGCAATTTCTTTTTCCCTAAGTTCTTTAATTTTCCCTATTTATATTGCTTGTTCAATTTGCTCGTAGAAGTAGAATTGTTATTGGGGTAAGTTTTACAAAATTGGTTTGTGTCTCTTTAAAAGCAAATTTAACCTCCCTCTTGGTTGTTTATTTCGGCCTAACAAATTGCTATTATATTGACACATATATTTTAGCTATTCATTTAGGTTTTAAATTGCATAGAAAATTAGGATTATTTTTAATCCCTAAACAAAAATAATTTTCATTAAATTGCATTTCATATAGACATTAGGAGTATTTGCATTACTAGTATTCCCATCTAGAGCACACTAATGTTGCCGTGCTTCTGGACAATGAGGTCATTTTTTATATTTGCAGGCGCTCTCTTGACATCGAGCGTCATGCAATACACAACCTGAACCGTCTTGTTTCTTAGAGAAGGCCTACCATGAGCATCTTTCAGCGGCTGAGATCACCAACATGCGCATTCGCAGCATCCTCCTATGATGGCCAAGTGTGATCCTCGCCGCCAGGGAGAAATACATGGCATGCTGCCTCATGTGCCGTGGTAATGTTGGGGTGCTCCAGGACGTGAACGCAGCTGTTGCAACCATCAAGACCAAGCGCACCATCCGGTCCGTCGACTGGTGCCCTACTGGATTCAACTGCGGCATCAACCGCCAGCCACCAACCGTTGTCCCTGGAGGTGGCCTCGCCAAGGTCCAAAGGGCTGTGTGCATGATCTCCAACTCGACCTCCGTTGCCGATGTCTTCTTGCGCAGTGACCACAATTCGATCTGATGTATGCAGAGCGTGCCTTCGTGCACTGGTACGTGGGTGAGGGAATGGAGGAGGAAGCGTTCTGAGGGCTGAGGGAGGGAACACAAAAATCTTCGTTCCCTCTAAGAAAAGACCAACCCACTGTTCATTCCCCGCCGTTCGCCGCCGTTCGGTGGGGGTCACCGTCCTTGACCCAGTGACGAGTCAGCTCATTCTTCGCTTCTTGGGTTGGGCTCAGTGCTTTTAATTTCAACAAAATGGACTTGATGGGTTTTCTTTCCGAAATGGGCTTGTTTTAAGTTAACCCAATCATGTCCATGGCCCAAGCTCGAGAGTCCAAGTTCAGCCCATGTTCGGGCCGGGTCCAGTCCTTATTTTCTGAATAAATCTTTTATGAAAAATTAAAAATTAAAAATCGAAATTAAAAATATAAAATATAAAATATAAAAATCCAAAATCGAAAATTTTAAAAATTTTTGGAAAATTCAAAAGTTTATAAAAATTTAGAAAATTCCAAAATTTCAATTTTTTATTTTCAAAAGTTAGAACCCCTCGAAAAACTTAAAAATAGTCTTTTTGGGTAGCCTTTTGTTAAAGTTGTGAGAAGATCATTAATAAAAAACTCATGAAGATCATTAATAAAAAATTTGAACAACTCTCATCTGGCGCTTGTTATCAAGAAGTAAGTTGCTCGAGGACGCCTCACTGCTACCGTCGCAGTGTCAACCCTCATCCGGCGCTTGTCATTATCTAACCTTGCAGTCGTCGCCATTAAGCAACCCCAAAGACGAAGACTAGGTGCCTGTGCCGTCTAATCTCGTAGCGGTTGTACAGCTCTGTCTAGAATCTACCAAAGATGAAGACGAGTATGCCCATCCCAAAACAAAAAGTGATCTTGAACTCCATAGTTAATAACAATTTCTAGACATGGACATCTAATTCAGGCCAAATTTGAATCTTGCGGACTTTGCAGCAATTGAGAGATTGTATAATAGTCAAAACCCAAAAGCATCCACATATTCCATTTTCAGATTGGAAACGCAGCTCAGATTCAAATCGATGGACCAACGATGGTGTGATTGGGGGCTACCATTGGGAGTTGGATTGGAGCCAAGATGGAGCGACAATGGTGGGCATTAAACTCGAAGATCTCCGCAAACGATTGCTCTGAGCTCTCCGAGCTCATCAAATCAACCGAAACAGACCTCATTCACCACAAAATCTCTATCCACTGCCTCGGCTGGGACACCATAGACGAGACACTGACCTTCACGTTGAAGACATTTGGTTCAATTGAAGAATGCAAGGCAGACACCAATAATGCCACCGGCCTATGTAAGGGAACTCAAGCTCACAGTCACGCCGAGGTGGAGACCCAGCCTTAGGCAACCCCAGATCTAGGTCCCTTGAGGTCGGTGAGCTCACATATGAGGTTGTGAGGCTCAGATCCAAAGTTTAGAGTGTTAGATCACACCGATCCGATGGGTCCGATTGGTCATATAGAGAGAGCGTGATATAGAGGGCAATGGCTGGGTGGTGCTACGATGTTGAATGACGGTGGAGCTCGTACATTGGTCGTTGACGGCGGTGCTCGACATAAAGGTCGCTCGTCTCTATCCTCATATTCTCTTGTCCTCTTTTTCTCATAATTTTCTTTTCTTTTCTTTTCTTTCCTTTCTTTATTTTTAAAATTCTTATCCTATCCAGATGTATCCCACTACCTAGGTGAAATTTTTTTATATTTTTTATCCAAGCTATATTTGGATTATATCTAGACAAATCGAGATTTCACGTTCTGCCAAATATCGGATAGGATATAAGTTATCCTATCTATAGTTATATCCAGTCTATCAAATGCAGCTTTAGGACTTCTTGATAGAGTTTCAATGTTTTCTTTTTGGCGCGAATTATCAATTGGTTGGGCACTTTCGTTACATTGATTTTAGCTTTTCTTTGGCCCAATTAGGATTAGCATTTATTTATTTAGTGTTAGATGTTTGTTTGCTGAGACTTTGCTTTGCTTGCCGCCATCCGCTGCTGCAACTCCCTCCTGTTGGCCCGACAAGCAGCTGTTGTTTTGATGAACCGGTGGTCTCCATCGCCTTCTAGCGATTTCTTGCTCTGAGTCATAAACTTTTCCAGTTTCAAGCAAATTCTACGGTGCTCTTTTTCTAGTGCAGGTTTACCGTCGCTCTTGCAGTATCCATCGCCCGCAGAGAAGACCTTTGCTGGATTTACTTTGGAAGAAAGTTCACCATAATCAGATCCTTGGAGGTTCTCAAAAGAATCCACTCGGTGACACTTGGGGATCAACGCTAAGCGAGAGAAAATTTTTTTTGCTGAACTGAAGCAGAGTCTCGCTCATCCGTTCCCTTGCACGTCTGCCCTTGCGCTTCAACACTTGCAATCTCCACGACTTGCAGCAATCTCGACCAATTCTGCAATTCCAACTCACCTTTTTTTTTTTTTTTTTGAAATTTGGAAACTTCTTTATCCACCTTTCAATGAATTTGTCCTTTTCGTTTGAGTGATTGCATATATACATTGCAGCTACCTCTCCAACGAGCGGCCTACCTTCAATGAAATAGAACATGCGGCAATGTTCGCACTATAACCAATAAAAAGAAACGGCATGGATATCCTAACAAGGCTCTAATTAAAAAGGTTAGACCTTTGTTTGGTCTTAATTTAGGTATCAGAAACCTTGAATTTTCAGGTTCTGTCAATTTTCACTTAGAAATTTGCATTTGGTGGCATGAAAAAGGAAAATTTTCGCTTGATTGACGTTCAGGTTTCTGATTTGAAAAGGGAGGGAGGGCGATACACTTGACAAGGTGGCAAAACCACAAAAAAAAAAAGGAAAATAAAAGAAATTACCCTCTCTCAAGGATTCTTTGATCGGCTTGATCTTTGTGGTCACGAACAAAGTGGTGCTTTGTGCTATAATTAAACAAAAGCAACAGATTTCTTCAAAAAAAAAAAAGCAACAGAAAATAAATCTAAAAAAACTGGATTGTTGTATAGTTTAGGTTCTTGTGTTTTTTAATTAGACATGCATTTCTAAATGTGGGAAGATATAAGTCGATGAAACTTCGTGCAAGAATTGTTCAGTCAAATCTTCCTTAAGCACATAATCACTTCTATACATGGTTCAAAATCATTAAAATAAAGAATTGTTATTCTTTCGGTTTGTTTTGTGATAGAGTTTCATAAGAGATGGCCATCTTAGAGAAGAAAATTTACAAGGAAAAAAATTCAGAGCACACGTACTATCCATCTTTCTGCCAAGTTTAAGCATTGCTCGGGCATTGTTAGTGTCTGAACAAGTAAGATGGCCGAGGAGGCTCAAGAGAAAACATTGCTGAGGTTGAAGTTGAACTTCAAGCCAAGCCAAGGAGAGGACATGTTATTTTTCGCTCGGAGAAACATCAATTAAATTTGTAAGCTCGAGAGCACAGTTTGACGAGATTAGGTGTTAGGGAATATGAGTGAAGCACACATATGAGCATGTCCAGACATCCACAGAAATGAATTCACAATTTGAGCCTCATTAAAGGAGGGAGAATTGCCAAAAAGCCCTAAACCTATTAGGGTTGTGCACCGATCCCTAAACCTTTTTTTTTTTTTGATTCGATCCTAAACCTTTTGCAATTGTGCCAATTGAGTCCATCCAGCCAAATTTGGCCAACCGGAGCTGACGTGGACACCTTGGCCGGCGAGAATATTTTAATAATTTTTTATTATTTTCCGAATTTTTAATTATTTTTTGATTTTTTAATTATTTTCCGAATTTTTTTATTGTTTTTTAATTTTCTGTTTCTTTTCTTTTATTTTTTTTTTCTCCCCTCCCCGCCGGCGCAGCGGGCCGCCGCCGACGAGGCCGCGGCCACCGCACGAGGGCCGCGAAGCCCCGCCGGCGAGGGTCGCGGCCCGCCGCCCGGATCCGGGCGAGGCCGGCCACCGGCGAGGGTCGCAGCGCGGCGAGGCCGCTCACCTGGATCTAGGCGAGGCCGGCCTCGCCATGGCTCCGGCCGCGGCGAAGGCGGCCTCGCCCGCGGGCGAGGCCATGGCGGGCTCGGGCGAAGGTCACCATGGCCTCGCCCCGCGGCGAGGCCGCGCCGCCCACGGCCAGCCATGGCGCGGCCGCCGCGCCCGATCCGGGCGGCCGGCCGCGACCCTCGCCGGCGAGGGCTTCGCGCAGTGGCCGGCCTCGTCGGCTGGCCGGCCACACCGCCGGTGGGGGAGAAAAAAAGAAAATAAAAAAACAATAAAATTTAAAAAAAACAATAAAAATTCGGAAAATAAAAAAATTCGGAAAATAATAAAAATTATTAAAATATTCTTCGCCGCCGGCGCGGGTGTCCACGTCCTCCGGCCGGCCAAATTTGGCCGGATGGACTCAATTGGCACAATCGCAAAAGGTTTAGGGACGAATCACAAAAAAAAATGTTTAGGATCGAATTAGACAACCCCACATTAGGACTTTTTAACTTCATTAAAGGAAGATGTAACATCTCAAACAATCTTGAACATCGTTAAATCACAACCAAATTAATAAACTACTCGAACATTGTCTTAACTTAAAATGAAAAAAAGCTGGGGAGTAATCATTTAAATTAATTAACCATCAGCACTAATTAACTCAATGCCTAAGTTAGTGGGTATCCTATAATTCCTTGGCTCTAATCAATGCTAAAAAGTAGGATGCTTCGTCCATTAAAATTTTGGTTAATAATAATACCATATCTATTCAAAAACCATGAAATAATTAAGTACCATATGCAATCCGTGCTACGCTGATAATTGCACAAATCTATAATGAAGAAATGATATACAAACAATCATGTATGAAGACACCTTCACGTTATCATATTTGCAATAAGAATATAGAGTTAACATAATATCAATAATTTTTTAGCAACTTATTAATGAAATAGCTAACCTGATTTTTTGATCTCTTTCTTTACTATGATTCAGGTACACGTATTTTATGTATCTTGATTTTAGTAAATATATTCGTATACTAATGTAAATCATTATGTTGGTATTAAGGTGGGAAATTCCTTTGATATAAAGGAGTTGCAATTAGAATAAATATGGAGAGAGGGGAGGGAGAGGGACAAAAAAGTAATAACCAGGTAGCATGATGAGTGCAAAGAAAACGATCAAATCCCTGTAAAATTAGGTGCATAATATTGTTATTATATATTTACAGAGATACATAATACTAATCGAGCGCTCATTTTCTACTTCCGAATTCATTTTTTTCACCTTTCCCAGTTGCAAAAGCAATCGGAGGTGGATCTAATCATACAAGAAGTTAAAAACGGCAACCTAACTCCGGGAAAAATTCAATTTTGTTTTTTAATTAGTTTTAAAAAAATTCACAACAGATGAGTTTTACTGTTTCCTTGACATCGCATTTCAGACAAACGTGACAAAACGCCTATTGCCAAATTGCGCTTTTCAATTTTTGTAAAGGGACGGATTATGCCACTGTCAGGTGTAGCGTTGGCGCGACAGGACACGTGGCATGTTTCTATTAATTATCAAAGATTTCCGGGAAACAATAGCGCACACATAAAATGTAATCCATTATCCTTGCTCCTCTCCTCTCCTCTCCCTAGCTGCGTCTTCGCCACCACAACCACCTTGACGCTGCCGCTGCCGCTGCCGCCACAACCCTGCCTTGCCGCCATAATCACCGAGGCTCAAGCAGTCTCGTCCTCTCTCTACACGGACAAATAGCTGCTCCACCAGAAGCTATAGAGCCAGATCTGGCCTTGTTGTCACCGGCTCGATCTTGATAGGCTCTTCGGAGAGAGAGAGGGAATGGGGGGAGGGAGAGAGACACTCACAGTGGTGGTGGTGGCGGCAGCGGCGGTGCAATCTCGGACTGGTTGTGACGTCGTGTTGGGCGGCTATTAGCCACGGTGAACAGCAACCGCAGCTTGCGATGGTCATGAGCACGGTGGCGTGATGTTGAGGCGGATGGGGCAAATATGACGAGTGACGCAAGTGGCCAATCTCTATATAATTTCATGAAAACCGAAAATGAAAAATAGAAAGTTTTTTCAAGTTAAAAATATTATCCAAAGCCAAATTGGCCAATCTCCACATATATCATGAAGAGATTAAGGCTAAATGTTTGAAGACATAAACAAGTTAAACAAACAAATACATAAAATCAATGAGAAGAGTTATACTTAAAAAGTCATACATCATCTGACAAAAATAAACCTTTGGACCCTATTACCGTATCAAAAACCAAATTATATGTTCAAGATAATTAACCTCTTGTGGATATGAATAAAACGACAAATTGCTTACTCAAGTAATATATAAGAACAAAAAAATTCATTAGATTCTAAGACGTGGGACAATCACACCGACTCTTAATTTATTCGTACTTAATTGAGTGTTTATAGAGGTACATGAGTATAAACTCCTAGCAACTCCATCTTATAAAGAAAATTGACCAATTCATGGTTGAACAAATTACTTGTACTAGTACACTCCCACACCAGCGAAAGCCGGAAGCAGGATGTCCTCGAATCAATTTAAATTTTTATGACAAATTCCTCCGAGCGTCAAAATTCAGGATTTTGCTGATATTACAATCATTTTCAAGTGCTAGAGTGGGAGATAATCCCTTCAAGCTACCTGTTATCCTCACCACCAATCTATCTTCAGCTTCTTTAAGTTGGATAGATTAGGCAACCTTCGCAAAGAATTGCACCCTTTGATAGAAAGTCTTTCTAACAATTCTAGTCTATCAAGACCTTGAATCTCAACCAGTTCCGGACACGTATCAATCAACAAGAATTGTAGATTCCCCAAGTTGCAAAGGTCAACAACTTCGAGAACGTTGCAACTGTGAACTTCAAGTTTCCTTAAACCAGAAGGAAGTTGTCCAAGGTGGGACAAGTTGTCGCAGTCGATGAGTTGAAGTTCTTTTAGACAGCAAATGCGACCCCAATATGAGCTTATGTGGGTGAAACGTGGAAGTTCCAACATACAACATGGGCTGTAAGTTCTTGCTTTTGGAAAAGCTTCGATGGAGGTTGAGTTGGTAAAACATAATTCCAGATTCCTTAAACTCACAAGGTTAGTGATTTTTGGAGCTTTTTTTATGGCTGTTGAGGACAGACATAGACTTACCAAACTCTGAGGAAGCCGTGGCACATTCTGCACACGAGTTTTCGTTAATTTCAAAATCTTCAAGAAATGTAGTCTCTGGATATCACCAGGAATCATCTCTAGCCGCAAGCAATTCTCTCCATAGATCTCTTCAAGTTTCTCCAACATCCCCATTGCCTCAGGTAACTTTTGCATGCGACTTCTGTTCATCTTCAACACTTTCAAACCCTTTAGATTGACAATAGTATATGGCAACTCTCTAATGCTTGTGCTTGAGATATCCAACTCAGTTAAAGATTGCAGCATTCCAATAGAGTCGGGAAGTGTTGTTAGCTCAGGAACTCCGCAAATGGCCAAGCACTTGAGATTTATGAGTGCTCCAATTGAGCTTGGGATTTGACTCATGCTTCCATAGAAAGTATAGTTACGTATGAGTAGCTCAGTCAAAGCTTTCAAAGAACCTAATTCAATAGGAAGCACTTGGAGACGAGTGCAACTATTTATATTCAAGTGCTTCAACCTTCTCAAATGACCAATAGATCGATCAATCGATAACAAGTTCCTACACTCCTCTAGAATTAATATTTCTAAGGATAAATATGCAGAGAGGTCAGGAGTTTTCTTTAACCTGGAGCACTTCGACAGATTAAGGACCTTCAATCTCGTAGCCACCTGTAAAATGATTATGTATATTAAACGAGTTTGATTTAAAGAAGTTTTGCAAGACTTAAACAAATATATCGAGTAAGGAAGCATTCTACCTAAGTAACTTTATAAATATTCTGTGTATATGTGTCCCTCTATAATTTAAGCCAAAATGACTCTGTGACACTTTTTTTATTTCTTCCAATATTGTCCCTGGTAACAAATAAAAGGAATTAGATCTATTTTCAAATTATTCATGCATCGAATAATGAAAAGACAAAAGAATATAACCATTACATCTCCTATAAATAGTAACATCTCTTTTTAACTCCATCAAGGAATTACCGATTTTGTACCCAATACTAGTACTTATGGCTCGACATTTTATGGCTAATCCTATGTAAGTGTATCATAAAAAAATTTAATGTAGAACATGTTTTCTCACTATCAACTAATCTGAAGTTGCAGTTTTCTATTTATTTTTATTTTTATTTTTTGTTTCGTTTCATTCATTAAGATAAGGGTGGAATTAGCTTCCACATATCCTTTTGAAGAGTACAATATTAGTATTGAAGTACTAAATTAATCAGGATGCATGTTCAATTTTACTCTTCAATTTTTATTATTTTGCTAATTTCTCTACGCTGTTTGCTTTTTCTTCCACAGTGCATCCTATATATATCATGGATAGTCTTATTCACTACTTATATTTCACTCAGATCAAATATCTATAAATGACAACTTATTGACATGATTAGGGAACTAAAAACAGTGAGTGTTCATATAATGTTCTTTAATAAGTAATGTAAGGCAACACATATTAAGCAATGACATATTCCATTGGATGATTTAACAAGCCTATAAATTACAGAAATTACGAAATATTTATGAATATCTAATCGAGTCATTTTATTTATTAATTGTGGTACCCAAAATGTAGTTACTAGTAACATAAAATGTACACATTACTACACCCTTTACTCATGCAGCTATAATCAATTTGAATTGAAGTCATCAGGAGAAGATTTGCCAAAATGACAAAACAGCAGTAACATAATATCATTCTAAAACTATAAATGCAATGCAGATTAATGACCAACAACCAAATCTTAACATCCCGCTTTTGTTTTTTTTTGGGAAGCTAACTGTTTCATTTGATAAAAATGAAAAATGCAATCTCGAAAAATCAACACATGCTACATTCTCTCCATCTCCACAACCTAATATCTATGAATACAGTATAGAAAGAATGAGATAAAAGTGATCGAGTGTAACATTCTTTCCGTCGACCAAACTGTACAATAGGGATATACAAGTAGCATTATGTCTTCAATCACATCTATGACATATATCAAAGTCATTGCCTGATTTGACATACTTCTAGAGAAAACTCAACAGTCGTGTTTCAAACCTACAGAATGAGGGATTGGTGTCATAGGCATTTTTCAAGACCAAGATTTGTTCGAGTTAAGGCAACAAGATTCAATTGGAAAAAAAAAAACAATAAAATAACAGTCTGCAACCCCATGAGACATACCTTAAGTTGAGTCCAACCACCCCAAAGTTCGTCTATTCGGCTCCTCGATAGGTCGAGGATGAGAAGTTTTTCTGGGCATAAGTTGGTCGCACTCAGCATTGAAGGACCATACTTCCAAGAAAGCCATCTCAATTCTGAAAAGAGATCTTCAAAGTCTCCAGAGAGGTTCCCATGGACTATTTTAAGAAATCTAATACTTGGCATTTTCATAAATTCATCCGATGTCAAAACAGTGGCTGGTATAGCCCTGCCAAAGTTCATACGGATTGCTTCAACAATTTCGGTTCCCTAAAATGAAGAAAGAGTCAGTTAAATGCGAGTTCCAAATAATGTCTGAAATTAAGGGAAAACAATCCAAGGAAGATTTATGCAATGAACAAAGCAGAGGAGGGTGCACTTAAAATTGTACCTTCTTTCTCTTGATCATATCAAGAGCTTCTTCATGATTCCACACCCGTGAATGTTTTCCCGGATCTTTACAATTTTCTTGGTATACAATGCTCTTGCCCAAGTCTTTGAGCTGATCATGCATCCAGAGTTGATTGTTTTCTCCAATTTTCACTAAGGACATCAAAAGCAGAACTTCAACCCCCTCATCTGGAAAAAATCCGCAGTCATCCCACAAGTAATCTGCATAACTCTTATTTTCTCCATCTAGAAAGCAAGCAATATCAAGAAATATTTGTTGTTGCTGATGATCTAATGCCTCATAACTCAACATCAACTTTTCCTTCACATCCTTATAAGGGTAATGTTCCATCTTTTTCAATGTAGCTTGCCACATTGCTTTCTTTTTCCCATATAATAATGAGCCCATCACTTCAATAGCCAAAGGAAGTCCTCCGGTTTTTGAAGTAACTTTCTTAGATAGACTCAAAAATGCATTTGGAGGAGAGTTGCTCCTAAAGGCATGCTTGCTAAAGAGTTCAAGAGCTTCGAGATCCTTTAGTCCCTTAGCTTCATAAATCAAACAATGGTCAAATTGATCTTGGAATCCACTTAAGACACTTCTATCTCTTGTCGTAACAACTATTCTACTTCCTGAACCAAACCATTCTGTCTTTGCTGCTAATGCCATAAGTTGGCTCCTATGATCTACATCATCAAGGACAATAAGAACTTTCTTTATCTTGAATCTATCTTTGATCATATTTATCCCATGATCGATGCTGGATGCTGGAAAGTTCAACTCCTATGTTGCCAAGGATATCAGAGACTAGTTGCCTTTGCAAATTGGACAGACCAGAACCTTTTGATGCTTCTCGGATATTTGAAATGAAACTGCAACTTATAAAATTAGGCAAAAGTTTGTGGTAAACAACTTTGGCAAGAGTTGTCTTGCCTATTCCACCCATTCCGCAAATTGCAATGAGCCTTATGTCCTCAAATTCAGCATTCAGCAAATCTAGTACTTCGTCCACTGATTCATCCATTCCGACCAAATGATCAGATATATGAACATAAGACACCTTAAGCTTAACCAACACTTTCTGAGCAATCAAACGTACGAGTTCTCCGTGGCTGTGTCAGCAAACACGACATAATCAAGTTAATTATAAGATTGGTGGCAAACTTGTATACATGCAAGATCAAACAATAACATGAAGTTACAAAATTGATGCTGCACCTAGTGAACAAAGAATAAATACAAGGTTATCTGGTTCTTTTCAATCTAGACAATTGACTATAATGCTTATGTCGAAAAGGTGATCCTTGAGTCTTGAGATAATGGAGTGTAGAATTCAATGAGATATTCCATAATAATTTTTGGTCCAAAACACAGAAAAAGTTGTTCTCTTTAAATTATAATCTGCATTCAAGCAAAAGAAATAGAGAGAAAAGGGAAAATGGAGTTGAATGAGTCAACATACCCCATGTTATTTGTGTCCCATCCCTTGATGGCAGTAACTTCCTTAAGCGCCTCTGCCCAGTGCTGCACAATATCAACCCCACATTTTTCTTCATGTAGAGTTAATGCATCCCTATATACTTTGCTTTCAAGCTTCACATCGGAAGGTTCCACATCATAAAATATGGGTATAACCTCTAGTTTGTTGGTTTTCCTATGTTGCATTATGTGTTCTAGTTCACGTAAGCACCAGCTACTGGAGGCATAGCCTTTGGAGAAGATGGGAATGCAGATTTTCGAGCCATCGATGGCCTGGAAAATCTCTAGGCTGATCTCTTCACCGAAGTTGATTCCCTTCCCGTCTATGAAAACACGGATACCCTTATCTAGTAAGGCATGATAGAGGGAATCTGTGAAGTTAGCACGAGTATCCGGTCCTCGAAAACTTAAGAACACATCAAACTCAGCTCCCGATGAGCCATGGCTTGTGGATCCAGTTTCCAAAGAAGAACTGCTTTTTCTTTCCATCTAAGTTGCCTCTGCTAAAATTCTGAAAGCAAATCACAAAAGATTTGACATCCTATTCTCGTCAAAGTAGATGTAAAACCACACCACATTTTAGAGCAATTTTGCAAGACTTGGTTGATGGAAAACAGGTTGTTATGCAATTCAAGGAAGGTACAAGAATTCTATTTGGAATCAGGGCTGACGAGCGATGGTCAGGTAGGAAAGTGAGGCTTGGTTTCCATTTCCATTGTGTTGCGGCATCAATCCAGAGAAGAGGCAAAGATATGATTGAAGGATTAAGAAATGGTCCAAGCCACACAAGTGGACATAATATGGAAGAAGTTAAGTCGAGTACGGTCTATAAACAATGTGTGACCTGAATCGAAGCGTCGCTCGCGAAGTTCAAACATACCTCAGTCACTTTCGAGCTCCTGGCTCTGTTGCTATGGCAGATCTGGAAAGCATGGAACAACCTCGTGTTCAGAGCTCAAAGTCCGAACCCCCCAGCAACTCATCGACTCCACCCTGGCGATGAATCATAATCACAGAAAGATGGGTAGACAAAAACGCAGGCGAAATCACAGCAGCGAATGGACTTACCCCAATGTCGGAAAGCCCCCGATCCCGCGACGCGCCCAAGATAAACGTCGATGGATCTTCTGCACGAGAAACAGGGGAAGGAGCCATTGCTCGCGTACGTCGCCGCGACAGCTAAGGCTTCTTGATTGATGGCATTGCACGACAGGCGAGAGTGGCCTCGGCGTCACAAGCAGAAGCGGTAGCCACTGTTGAATCTGAAGCAAAAGTCGAACTGAAGTTAGGAGCTGGAAACAGAACAGTCGGATCTGGTGCAGGAGATATGCCGAGCCGCAGATCAAGCGAGTTGGGAGGTGCTTGCTCTTATCACTGAAGCCCAAGCCCGTTTGACATGTTTCCAAAATCTGAAGATTAGCCCATTACAACAGAAATTGTAATAAGATTTGAAGACTTCCATAATAAATCTTAGGTTGATTGAAAATATCATAACCAAGGTTCTTACGGGAAATCTATCTCGCCACCTTGGTATCTCTAATGTAGCGATCCCTGTAGTAACTATTGTATGAATTAACTTAGATTTGAATAATTTACAAATTCTTATTGTATTAAATTATCAGTCAGTTTTGCGTACATAGCTTTTATTTGGGTTACTAATTCTTATTTGTATTGATTAGAAGCCCTTATATTTACCAATTCTATTAAAGATTACGGGCCTTAGTTGACGTGATTTGCCAACTTGTCTCTTGTAATATTACTACTTAGTATTGACTTATTAACTCTCATTTAAGTTGCTTACCGACAATTTATCTAGTTCTTTATTTCCAGCTTTTCTTATTTTTTACAAACTTCTATTTGCATTTCTTAGCAGTGCCATAGAATTACCACCTTTTTCTAAATTACTATATTTACTTACTAACTTTTTCTTTGTTTAAATTATTAAATAGTTTGGGGTTACCAATTCTTATTTTTTAGTTACAAACATTTCTTTTCTTCTTCTTTTTTTTTTATCAATTTTCATTTACCTTTCTTTATTACACCTTAATTTATTAACACGTCAGATATTTTTAATCAATGATAAGAGAAGTTAGCATATTAAACAAAGATTAAATAGCCCGCGTGGAGCTTTCCAAGGACGCTCAAAATATAATACCCATGGTTGGCTACCGTGTGAAGTGGAAAAGAGTAACACTTCTTTCCCAGCCCCCAACAAAAAAAAAAGAAAGAAGTTAAAGATCAGTCATGAAGTTAATTACAAACCATCTTACTTTTTCTCATCCATCACCAGGTTTCCATGACCTTTCTTGGAAATCTAGAATTAATTCTTCTTTTAATAATTTCGAATGCATATGTGAAATATACATACCATAGCAAAACAGAGGAAAGAGGGGTGGGCAAATAAAAAAGGAAAGGAAATAGTATTGGTAAGTTTGATCAATGAACTTACCAATAGAATTAGTCAGAAGACAACGCATTTGACCAGCACAACTTGTAAGAGATGCATCATCTTTGAAGACGATCACATTTAATCCAATCTCCCAAATCAATCTCTCTATGGCTTGGACAACACTTCAATCAATACACATTTGTTCGGGTTCATATGATTATTTTGAACTGTAGCAGCTTGAAAACTCTTATGTAATTGCTTGATATTTAAAGCCAAGTCTGACTTCCAATGGCCGCATCCAACTCAAGCATCAATGCAATCATAAGCATCTGACAGTCCTAGTCGCCTTGCAAAAACAAATTGTATAATTAATCCATAATACTAGAACACCTATTCAAGAAACCATGCCTTGGACTTTAGTAGAACCACTTAAGATGGTTTATATAATTGAGTGAGCAACATCAATTTCTCCGAGGATGGACCTACGTTTGCAAAGTTGGGGGCGATTGCCCCCACTATTTTGTGAAGAAAATGTATTGTCGTTTTTTAAAACAATTTTCAATAGTGCTCCCGCAAATTTGATGAGAAATCACTTTAATAAGTTATTTTCTCACTTTTTATTATTATTTTTTCCTCCATGATTGAGAACTTCAGTAAATAAATATATAACTTATGAAGGTTTAAGTGCAAAATATAAGAAAAATCTATTAAAATCTTACTCATCATTCTATTTCAAGCACATGACTACTATATTTAATATATGAATTAATACATGCATTCACTTTTTATTTTCTATTAGGTTTTCCCACTAATAAAAAATTTCTGAATGTCCCTGATTTTCCCCAGTGTAGACACGAATACAAGGTAGCCAAGATGATCCAAGGAAATCTCAATTCTAGAAGATATAACACACAAAACTGACCTCAAAATCTAAAGGTAAAAATATATTAGAAATTGGACTAAACCGGAAGAGCAACGGTCTGAACAGGATTCAACCAGGTCATGAATGCCTCTTGCCAGTTTATTCCTTTGATTAGCATGGCTCGTTGACAAGGTGGGTTTTTGGACTAGTCACTGGCATGACATGGCATTGACACGGAGTAAACTCTGACCATAGTCAAATGAGAGACTGACTAGGGGCATAAAGGGACCCAAATCAGGGTGAGGTAGGTGTGTCGTGTGAAATTGGATCGGAATAGTTGGATCATCTATGACATTTCATGTGCTCTAGTGTATATATTAATATCTCAATTCAAAGTTGTTAGACGGGTGCATTGAGTATTGGATGAGGCCATAGTCGCTAGCATTTGACTTTCTAGTGATGGGTGATTTGTTCCTAACAACAGGGACTGTGCATGCTGGCATGTATTTGGATGGGAGCTGTATTCGCCTACGCAAAGATGTGTGTTGTGGCACAAGTACATTCTCAATGGCCGGTGAAGCTAGATCTCAATTTTATGATGATAGCAAACTTAATCCAAGTATCTGAACTATTCAAGCTTTATATATTGACTTTGCCCACTTGTAATGCCAACATCAGCATATTCTGCAGCACATATTGCAGTTAGACAAAATTTACTTAACTAAAAAGAAATGTATAATTTTAAAAATTTATGAATTAGTTAATTCAATAATATTGACCAAATTTACGCTTCTATTAGACTACGAACTGGAAACTCTTTGTTCTTGTTTTAAAACTTGGTACTTGTAGTTTGTGATAAGCTTAGACTTCTCTAAACTATTAGAGTTTAGTATGGCTTATAAAATCTTCAAAGAAATACAATATAGGTAGAATTGGACAGGTTGTTAAAGATGATTTTGGCTAATTAAACATTGGACCTTTGTTTGATCTTAATTCAACTAAAGAAACCCCTCAATTTCTTGTGTTCTGTTAATTTTGGATCTCAAATCTGCATTTAATAGGATGAAAAAGAAGAATTGCACTTGATTGACCTTAAAGATCTCTGATAAAAGAAAAAAAATTGCACAGGCCATTCCAATGTCAACGACGGATCTTGTACCATAACGAAGAACAATCAGTGTGAAGCCAGCAAACAATGATTTCAATCTAACGGGAACAAGCTCTCTAACTCAATCGGTTGCACAAAGGTTACGAGCTCACTCGCTTCTGGTTTACTTAAATAACTGATTCATATGAACTTATATGCAACAAAAAAGAAGCTAGCGAACGTATAACGGGAACAAAAATAGCATATACACAAGTATAGACTTCACTCAGACAATTATTCAAACACCTAGCAAGCACTCCAAGCAAGCAGTCCAAATGTCAATCTTATCAATTAAAACTATACCCAAACCATCATGTAAAACTTGAAACACGTACGCAATCATTAGAGTAGCCTCGAGCAAAGTTCAGTTCTTATATAATCAAATTTGCGAATTCAAGTTCTCCATTTCGAAGGAAACAGAGCGAGCACTTTACCTTATCAGTGAACCGAATCTATGCAACGATTGGGGACCAAATCCGTAAAGGAACTTCTGGAAGTTTTTCCAGTGAAGATCGGAGCTGGTAGTGGAGAATCAAACATGAATTAGATTCTTTTTGGACTCTTGGATCTGAAGACACAGTCGAAGAGGACAAACTCAGTGCGGCGGTGAAATGGCCAACGGCGTTAGCGACAGCCATTGGAATAAGCTAAAAGACGTCAAAAATTGTGATTCGAATCCACAAATCTCTCCTCAAGAGAGGATCGTTATGCATCCGGTGTGCGTGTATGATGCTCTGTTTCCCGGTGTGGTTGTCGTTGAGCTCGAAGTGGCCGGCTCTGGAGCTTGACTGTGGTGAATTCAAGGCGACGGAGAAGGAAATCTCTTTTTTTTTTCTTCTTTTTTTTTTTGGCGATCAGAGCCCATTCTGTCAGAGCCAGACGTCTAGAAAAAATCATGCGAGGTAGGACTCGGGCTGAAGGCGAATTGGACTAGGCTTTTCTTGTGGACTTTGCAATTTGGACAGGGACCGAATTAAACCTTTATTTATTACTTATTATTTTTTTAAATTTTTGTGTATTTTCATTTGGTTTCATTTATTCATACTTTTGATTAAAGAAAACTACCTAAATGGCCCATTTTGCTTAAAATTTCGATTAAAAATCAGGTGTGAACGATTATCGTAAATTGATATTGTAGCATTTTGATGACAAATTTCTTCAAGCTTTTTCTTGCCGCCAATTCATCTTCAACTTCTTCAAGTGGGATAGATCAGGTAAGCTTTGCAGGAACCGCAGCCTTCGATATCAAGCCTGTCTAGTGATTCCACTATGTTAAGACCTTCAATCTCAACCAGATCCTAACAGCACCATAGCTCAAGGTCCTTGAGATTTTTGAAGTTAGATAAGTTGGGCAATGTTCGAAGGAGGAGACACATTTCAAGGTGCAAGAGCCGTAGATTCTTCAGTCTTTCAAGCCCGCTGAACTTGCTTGACTTGCAGTTGTCCACTTCCAAGCATAGCAACGATGCTAAACCTTCTAGCCCTTGAATATGACAAATCTGATTGCTGGATATAGAGGTGATCGGGTCCAGGGTGGGTAGAGTCCAGACCTAGACCCTGTACCCAACCCTATTATAATCGGTTTCTATTTTTTGGACCATGTACCCTATCCTATTTTTATTGGACCATGTTTTGGACCCGACCCTATTTTTCCAGTCCGGGAACAAGGTTAACTCTGTTTTCATTAGAACCTGTTTTGCAACAGTTCGATGTCCTATACGGCTTCGAATTTTATATTAATTAGCGAAAAAACAACAATATAATCCTTCTAACATTATAAGACAAAGCAAAAATCCTAATAATGCATAAACATTAACAATAAATATGGATTTAATATTAGTCTTATTTTCACAAATACTTCTGATATGATCTAATTTGTTTACTCATGTGTATGCGATAGAACTCTTATTAAGATGACATCTTTCTTGAGTTGAACTGAGAATACTTTAATTAGTGTTACAATAGTCAGTAGCACTTGTCCCGCAATTATAATAATAATTGAAAGTGGGACCATTAAAAAAGAAAAACAATGCATGAGAACAGTTTTTTTTAACAATTCTCCCTTAACGAAGACAAAGAGATTCAAATGCACTATACAGAGAGAGAATTTTTTTTTTAACAAGGTAAAAACCGGTTCCAAAACCGGTCCAGTTCCGGGTGGGTCTTTGCTTGGACCCTGTTCTCGGACCGGTTTCAACCGGTTCCCAAAAACTAGAACTGGTTCTCGGACCGGTTTAATCGGGAACCAGTTCCCAACCCTGTTTTCTGGGTGGTCCGGTCCGAGTTCCAGGTAAACTTGATTCGGTTGCACACCCCTAGCTGGATAGACTTGGCTCCAAACAAAATCTCCAAGTTGGAAAGGTCAACAACTTCAAGAAGAATGTAATCACTAATTGTGAGTTTCTCAAAGCAGAGGCAAGCTGTTGAATCAGGTGCAGGTTCTTACGCTCGATGAGTTCAAGCTACTGAGTGTAGCACAACTTCAATAATTTTTTGACCACAAAAAATTCCAAACTGATATATCTGTGATAAATATACCATTCGTTAATTTTCATTAAATTTTATAGTTAAATTGTTGAATAAGATAACATATGATAGTTTATAGGTGTACTAGTTAGGGGTTTCACCCTTTGTTTGTCACAAATGAATCACTTTGTGCTTTTTCGTGGTATTAATCCAATTTAACAGAAACCAATGAAGAATAAATTTGTCATAAATATATTAATTAGGGTTTTTGGTGGTAAAACAATAATTTATGGTAAATTTATTATATGTGTACTAAATCGGAGTTTTCTATGATATTAATAAAAAAAGAACAGGAAAGTGGACGTGTGTGGCATTTGCATTCTTGAATATCTATGTGTCTCTAGGGAACAGATCCGCGTAGTTGTCGGGGGTTACCCTTTTGCTCTCGGACACTGACATTGCTGTTGTAATAGAAATAAAATGGGCAAAAATTGAACGAAGACTTCATATGAACATGGCCATTCTTCTCCAGCATTCGATATCGGTGACCCATATATGCTCTAATGATTTAAAAAGTAGTGATTGATAGAGAAATGTTACCCATAGATGTGCTCCTTCAAAATGGTAACTAGGATTATCGTCATGGTTGGGACAAATATAGTTGCCGAAGCCATCCTCAAAGATAGGTTTCAATGGACTACTTTGTGTTCGCATATGATACGAGACCTGTTAACATCTACAATGCTGATAAGACTGTCGATCCCATTCGTCTAGATCCTGCATTTGAATAATTAAGATCGCGAGTGTTCCTTAGGTGAATCTCCAAATCATAAGATCTATGCACCTCTCCATAGTCACCTCATGAGTCTCACATGAAAGGTTGTCGTAGTTTATTCAATGGGCATCAGTAGAATGCATTGACGATTTAAGACACTAGGAAAGTGAAAAACTTAGAATACTATATGGACAAGTTTATGGTGAGAAATGAATGTGGCATGATACTAACGCAATTAACCGGACTCAATTTGACATACTCTGATATGGAAATGAAAACTTAGTCGTACAAGATAAACATAATTTTTGCGGTGAAATGTTGAGAGGGTTGGCACAAACGTGCTTATAGCCGATAGCAGTCAACTTGCCTAATATGATGAATACCCCAAACTTTATGCCCATTATTTTTCCCGAATTAAGCTCCTTTGCTGGCATACTTGCTTGGACGCGGTAGAAAAACACCATGGATTTTGTGAGATTTTGATAATTTTTTTTTTTGTATTGTTTTATGTTTCATTCTCCCAGACTAATTTAGCAGTTTGATCAATGGTACAGTAATGATAGGGATAAGACTGGTCTGTCTGAAGAACAGCTATTGGGCCTATCACAGGAGAAATTAAAGTAAGAATTATCAAATTGAGAGAGTAACTAGATGCCCGGTTTGACCACGTCATCGCACGTTCTTCTCACTATAAGCCAGAAAACCGGACCTCTTATGTGTCCAAAATGAATACAAGGTTGCTTTCAACGACTTGACATGCTTCTGAAATTCCTTAGACTAGAAAAATGAACTTATAAGTGGTGCGGACTATTAGATGACCGAAAATGATGCCCTTCTCCGTTGGATGTGGTTTTTCGGATTCACATGCATGATCGGTCCAATTATTGATACCCTACTAACACCATGAAATAAACGAGGTGCGAATTTAAATCTAGGTTGATGGTCCGAATATTGGATTGTGTTTCATGTGATAGTGTGAGATATCAAACCCCTAATATGTACATCAAGTTCAACGGCACATTGACCATATCAACAATCTGAGGGTCCAATCAATTTATGACACTTTGATCTCGAAAAGAGGTGAAAAAGGAGATGGATAAAGGGTCACCCTAGTAACCTTCCCTTCGCAAAATCAAGATCAATCTCCAAAGTGTGCGGTACATGTTGAAAAATAGATCACTATTATTTCAGTATATTTTTTTCCTTTACAAGGCTATATATATACATACAAGTACTGCTAGGGTAATAAGCGCCTATTAGGTAAAATATTCGCTTTCTATATGCATTACCCCCACAAATCAACTCGCACAAATATAAATATTTTCTTTCTATACATATCACTCCTACAAATCAGCTCACGCCAACACTCCCCCTCAAGTTGGTGCATAAATGTTGCTAATGCCCAACTTGTCAAGTGAGTTGTAGAAGGCTCTGCTCGAGACTGCCTTCGTCAATATATCTGCTAGCTGATCTTTAGACCTCACAAACGGAAATTGAACTATCTTTGCATCCAAATTCTGCTTAATAAAATGACGATCAACCTAAATGTGTTTGGTCCGATCATGCTACACAGGATTATGTGATATGTCAATAGCTGCCTTGTTATCACAAAAGAGCTTCATCTCGGATCTAGGAGGAAATCCCAATTCGGACATCGCTTTCTAAGCCACAAAAGCTCACATAGCCCTTTGGCCATCCCTCTAAACTCGCCTCTACACTCGACAAAGCCACCACTTTCTGTTTCTTACTTCTCCAAGTGACCGATTCCCCCCCAAATGTAAAATCCCCGAAGTTGACCTCCGCCATACACACTTCCCGCCCAATCTGCGTCCGTGTAACCTTCAATTCCAAGATGACCATTCCTCAGGAATTTTAACCCTCTTCCTGGAGATGCTTTCAAATACCGAATTATTCTCACCATAGCATTCATATGGTCTTCACTAGGAGCATGCATGAATTGACTTACGATACTTACCGCATATGCAATGTCTGGACGCGTATGCGATAAGTAGATCAACTTCCCCACTAACCTTTGGTATCTCTCCTTGTTTGTAGTACTTGATCGAGATACTCTCCAAGTTTATGATTCTCCAAGATTGGGGTATCTGCTGGCTTACAATCTAGCATCCCTACTTTTGCCAACAAATCTAGTACATACTTCCTTTGAGATAGGAATATTCCCCCTTTTGATCTTGATACCTCTATTCCCAAAAATACCTCGGTTCTCCCGTGTTTTTCATCTCGAACTCTCTAGAAAGTCTCCTTTGGAGTGAGGTGATTTCTTTCATGTCATCCCCTGTAATGATTATATCGTCAACATAGATAATCAATACAGTTATCTTCCCTTCTTGTTGTTGAAGAAACAAGGTGTGATCCGACTCACTCTGTCTGTACCCATACTTCTTCATTGCCACACTGAACCGACCAAACCAAGCCCTTGGTGATTGCTTCAAACTATATAAGGACCTTTTCAATTTGCAGACCACACCTGGATGTGAAGAAGACTTGTATCCTGATGGTACATCCATATAAATCTTCTCCTCCAAGTCACCATGGAGGAATGCGTTCTTCACATCAAACTGATATGGTGGCCAGTCTAAATTAACTGCAAGAGACACCAAAACTCGAATAGTATTAAGTTTTGCAACAGGAGAGAAAGTCTCTTGGTAGTCAATTCCATACGTCTGCGTGTACCCCTTTGCTACCAATCTTGCCTTGTATCTTTCGATGGACCCATCCACCTTATATTTGACAGAAAACACCCATTTGCATCCTACTGTTTTCTTTCCCTCAGGTAAGTCCATCAATTCCCACGTTCTATTATTTTTCAATGCCTTCATCTCTTCTTCCATAGCCTGAACCCACTGCGGATCCTCCAAAGCTTCTTGTACTCCATTCGGAATTTGAACCGAAGATACGGCCAACACAAACTGCGTCAATGGTTTAGATAACCTTCCTGTTGAGACATAATTTGAGATGGAATATTTCGATCTCCTTTCTCCAAAGATTCGGTGAGTATCGACTTGGGGGCTTTCCCCGATTATGCCTAACAGGTAATTTATATTCCACTGACATATTAGATTCATCAAACAAACCAGAAGCAGTAGAGGAGATTACCTCAGGAAAATCCTCACGAACTTGGTCGGATACTTGAGGGGAAGGGGGCTGTTCAACTTGTTCACGTGTGGGTATTTCGCCCTTTGTTGGATCCTGCAAGGCTTCTGTAGCTACACCTGTCACAAATTCATCAGCACTAGCACCATCTGTCACCTGCTCAATAGTTCCACCATTAACACCAGTCGTGCCAGCACCACCCACGGTTACTCCAACATTAGTCAGAGCCTGCCTAGCCCCGTTATCACCAGTGTTAGAGCTATCATCGACACTACCACCACTCCCAACAACCGCGTCTCTTCCTTTGGGTATAACCCCAGCAATAATCTCCCACCAATTCTCCCTTTCTAGCCAATTCTCCCCCTGAAAGGTAGAATTGGTACTCGGGTAAAAGAACTCTCCTTCAACAAATGTGACATCCATAGTCACATAAGTTTTTTTAGTTGATGGGTTGTAGCATCGATAGCCCTTTTGACGAGTACCATACCCCAAGAACACACACCGTAAAGCACATGGATCAAGTTTGGTACGTTGGTTCTTCGGAATGTGAACAAACGCAACACATCCGAACACACGAGGAGGAATTGTCAAGACTTATGGCAATCGGACAAATGCAGAGAGTGCTTGTAGAGGCGTACGGAAATCTAGCACTTTCGAGGGCATTCGGTTGAGGAGATGCACCGTCGTGGCAACAGCATTATCCTAAAAACGTGAAGGAACATGTCCCTCAATTAAGAGGGTTCGAGCAGTCTCGAGAATATGGCGATTCTTCCTTTTGGCCACTCCATTCTGTTGTGGAGTCTGTGTACACGAGGTCTCATGAATGAGACCATGTTGCTGAAAGTACTCCTTGAGATGTCGATTCACATACTCTCCACCATTATCACTTCGAAGAACTTGTAGCTTAGCATCAAATTGTGTTTGAACCATCTTGTGAAATACTTTAAACACATTAACCACTTCATCCTTAGTTTTCATCAAGTAAAGCCAAGTCATACGCGTGCAATCGTCAACTAATATAACAAACCACCGACAGCCCGAGCTAACAGTAATAGGAGAAGCACCCCACACATCAGAGTAAACTAACGAAAAAGGCACGTTATTCTTATTCAAACTTATGGGAAAGGAAACACGGTGGCTCTTAGCCAAAATGCAAGTCTGGCAACTAAAATTCAACTCTTTTAGATCCAAAAATAATTCAGGAAGTAGCTTTTTCATATAGCCAAATGAAGGATGTCTCAATCGTCGATGCCAAAGCCAAATATGTTTTTCTTTATTGCTAGGTGAACCTCGGACTTGATGCACACTTCCAAACTTGAGATCATCCAAGTAATACAGCCCCCCCTCCCCCATTTAGTACCACGTCCAATGATCTCCTAGAAAAGACAGAATTGATGATACATTAGGACAATACAATTCAAATCTTCAGCGAGCTGTCCAACAGAAATTAATTTTGTGGTCAATGATGGGACAAGTAAGGTGTTAGGCAATGACAACTAAGGGGAAACCTCAACCACACCAGCCCCTGTCACTGGGTATGTATGCCCATTTGCATTTGAGATACTGCATCGCCTTGGTTCTGTAATGCTCACAAAATCATCTGGGCTAAAGGTCATATGCTCCGTAGCTCCCGAATCGATAACCCATCCATCACAACTATTGTGATTAGGGAGAACCAGCGCACAACCACAATTACCTTGGATATTACTTGAATTGGACGTAGCCGGTTGATCTTGACTTTCGACTTTGGGCACCAAAGATAGCTGAGGTTCCATCTTAGCAAGAAAAACCTTCCCTTTTCCACTGTTAGTACCCCGTCGGCTTGTTTTCGCGCCTTCAATTCCTTCCACCACTCTGGATAACCATGGAGCTTAAAGCATGTCTCTCGAGTATGCTTAGCATTCCCACAGTGTGAGCATCCTCCAGATGAAATTGTAGTTCGTGAATCGTTATTCGTCTGCCCACCCCCTTGCGTAGCTCCTGATTTATTCATTTGTAGAGTTGGCATTACTGGTGATTCTCGGACACCTATCTTGCTTCCCCGTGCCACTATGGCAGCAGACCCAAACGTGGAATCAGTATGGGTGAGCATCATTGACTGTCTCATATCCTCCCTACGAACCCGTGCATATGCTTGCTCGACAATTGGGAATGGTTGCATTTGGAGAACATCCGCTCTCACTTTGTCTAGACGATCGTCCAACCCATCAAGGAAGACATACACCCGGTCTTCTTGAATGGCAAGATTGTACCGCTCAATATCAGCTGGGCATGTCATTGGGTTTGGACGACGGAAGTCGATCTCTCTCCACAAACCCTGAAGATTATTGTAATAAGCCTCAATTGTCTCTCCACCTTGTCTCATCCGAGTCACCCGCCTCTTCAAGTCATAAACTTGGGAGGCATCACTTCCATCAAAGAAGGTTGTTGCAACAGAGTCCCATACCATCTTTACAGTTGGGAAGCGAATAAAATTTCCTATTAATGCAGGATCCATTGAGTTGATTAGCCACCCCTTCACAATCGCATCCTCAGTCTTCCACTTTCGAAATTGAGGATTAGTAGGTGAGGGCTGAGGGAGATCACCATTAATATAACCCAACTTGTCTTTACCGGAGATGAACATCTCCACCACTTGAGACCACAATCCATAATTTGATCCATCCAATTTGACTGAGATTTGTGCAAAGTGGATGGCTCCCGGGATTGTGTTGATACTTGAGTCGAACTCTGAGTCAAAATCTGTGTCAGCTTCATCGTAAGATTCTCTAGAAGAGAATCAGTTGTTGAGTTCTCCCCTTGGTCTTGATGAGGTACCTCATCAGTTAGCTTTGTCATGGTTGCCAATCACAATTCCTTTGTAAAGGAATTTCTGGTCAAGTTAGATTAGTGCAACAACAGCACAAGTCAATGCTGCGGCAGCGATCTGATTTGGTCGGTGCGGCGGCAGCACAAGGAAAAACCTAGAGCTACAGCGACGATCTGGTCCGGTGGAAAGAAGGTGGAGAAAACTAGGGTTCCTACTCTGATACCATGTTGAAAAATAGATCACTATTATTTTAGTATATTTTTTTCCTTTACAAGGCTATATATATACATACAAGTACTGCTAGGGTAACAAGCGCCTATTAGGTAAAATATTCGCTTTCTATATGCATTACCCCCACAAATCAACTCGCGCAAATACAAATATTTTCTTTCTATACATATCACTCTTACAAATCAGCTCTCGCCAACAGTACAAGCATGGCGGAGACAATTCGTGACAAATTATAAGGGAGTTGACATTGTTAATATCGATATTGCACGATGTATTTTGAATCCACGCTAAATTCTGCAACGGTGTACAGGGACACGGTATTCGAGGTTTGTGCTAGATTGTGAAGTAGTGTATTATATATGAAACTCTATAGAGATCAGCATCATAAAAAGCAGCTAATCAATGGTGAATTGCCATGTGTGAGGACAACCGGCCATTTACTACTAGAAAATTGCCAGTAACCAATGTCATCTGCAAGAGGAGAGGTGAAGTCCAATTATCTCTTTTGCTGGCAACGTGACGAATGACCCGTTTGGTAGATTCGCCGTTGGAAACTCGAAGGTGACTCCTACGGGGTTTGATCATAAATTGACAAATAGAATTTGCCGCAAAGGCGTATACCTGGACTTATTAAAGATCAAGGGCCTTGGCTGCATGCCTGGTAATGTTATAATGGCATGACTTGTCTCAGTTGTGGCGGGTAAATCACCTCACTAAAACGTATAGGAGCCCCAATGCTGCCATCTGGTAAGTCTAGGAGATTCGAGCCCCACATAACTCCGCAAACAGTTAGGGTGCGTTTGGTTCGGCTTTGGGGAAATGCAAATACATTTGGGCTAAAGGGGCTTCTCGAAATGCAAATACCGTTTGGTAAATTTTGCATTATGAAACAACTTTGGCCCAAATGCCGTTTGGTGAATACCACGTTTTGTAAATGGACTTTTGAGAAAAATTTTTTAATAAAAAATTTGTAAATAATTTTTTTTTTCAGTTTAGCTTCCCGACCACGCTCCGGCGGCCGATCTCGGCTGTTGGTCAAGCTCCGGGCCGATTTGGCCGCCGAAAGGCCTTGCTTGAGGTCGCGCGACCTCGGGCGGGCGCCCGAGGTCGGGCAACCTCGGGCGGCGGTCGCCCGGCCGGCGCCTAGGTCGCGCGACCCAGCGGACTCCTCTCGTCGCCCGGTTTCGCGCGGCCCCGGCGGACGGTCGCCTAGGTCGCGCGAACCCGGGCGACGGAGGCGGCCGCCCGGGTCGCTCCGTCGCCGGGTGCGCGACCCGGGCGGTGGTCGAGCGACCCGAGTCGCGTGACCGCCCGGGTCGCGCGACCCAAGCGCGCGACCGCTGAGGTCGCGCGACCAAGGGCGGCGGTCGCCCCCCCTTGGCCGGCCGTCGCCCCCTTGGCTGGTGGTCGTCGGCTTCCTTGGCCACTCGTGGAAGATGAACAGTACCACATGTTGCATTCCGAAGATACAAGTTGCAAATGCACCTTTCACCCTGCATTCACCTAAAGGACCTTTAGGATACTTGGAGATGCAAGTGCATCTCCCCAAAGCCCTCCAAAGTATTGAGCCAAACACACTTGCATTTTCCTAAGGGGCTTTTGGGGCTGAAAGCCCCTTGGGAAAGCCCAACCAAACGGGGCCTTACTCTGTGGGGTGCAATGATTGTTTCTTGTGGATTCAAAATCGAAATTCCAATGACACCAAACTCTTTCATGGACGGTTTCTTGCTTACCGTCATCCATTGCTGGCACAGAATTTTAAAAAGCTGAGAAGGTTTTGGTACTTGAGGAGTCACCACAACCATCCATTACCCATGAAAATAACGGTAGCGGGATGGGTTTAATAGTACGAAAACGATATACTGGAAGACCCAAACAATGTTGCTTCTCATTGTTGACGCAGTGCCCGTGGCATGGGTGTATTCGATAGGAAGCTCTTGAACAAAGCATGTGCATGAGAGGGGAGGTACAATGGCACTTTGTGTCCCGATCCCAACAGAGCAACGAATGTAAGCCATTCGTATACCTTGATCCAACCTTCGAGTTGATCAGAAACCAATGTGTCTTGTTTTAGTTTAATGTGAATCACTGCACAAAAGCTTTTCTTCAACTTGATTTGAATTACACTTACGAGATTGTTATGGTTCCAAGGGTATTATTTATCTTGTAGTTTGAGCTTAAGTGCTACGATGTTGGGTCGAGTCATTGACAAAGGGATGGCTATATCTGTAGTCCTACTGCTCAATGACAAAAAAAAAACTGTGAGAAACAAATATTCAGAACTTTTAGCCTATATATGGTAACCATTTTATTTCTGTTCCAGAACTATTTTTTTATTCTAGACCTATTTTTGGAATATAAATCCGTTTAGTTAAAAAATTTCATTTTTCTATTTCTGGAACAGATTTCTAAATAGAAATCATAAATTATTTCTTTCTTTTTTTTACTTCTCATTCGAAGGAATTTCTTGTCATCTACCAATCACTGCCACCCTTGCCAGCCAACCACCGATCGTCGCCCGTCGCCGGTTGCCGGCCACCGCCGCCTCCTTCCCCCGTTGCTGCCGCCACTTAGGAAAGTGAAATTTTTTTTCATTATCAAATGAATTTCTATTCCAAGAATAGAAGTTTTGTGTCGTTATTAAACACATTTTTTCCTCAGAAACTCATCCAAAAATAAAAATAGAAAAATCTATTTATCTTTCAGAATTCAATTTCTTGCCAAAAATGTTATTATTCGTGCTCTTAATGTCTAAAACAAAGAAAGATATCTTGACGATGAATTAGAACATAACATTCATTATCGTCAATTAATGATTATGCGCTAATTCTGCCAATTATAATAGAATCATGGTTAAATGTCAAATTGATCAAATGTTGCAGGCTCGAGATTAAATGCATTGGCGTGATTTTTCTCCTCTCTTATTTCTAAAATCTAAAATGCCTTACCTATTTATCCAAATGCGCAGATGGGTCTCTATGAGTTCTTTTAGAACCGGCAACACCGACGATTCTGCGTCGCTTTCTATGTAGTTCTGTTGAACCAAGTCGCTGCAGAAGCCAAACTCCATGGTTTATTATTCTCAAGAAATTTTCCATGCCCTTGATTTGAGTGAAGCTCTTGTGTCATGAACAATACCTGGCTAGTGTGTAGTCCGTGGGAATATAGGAAGGGTCGATGTGGAAAGCCTCCTTCACCTCTTTCCTTCTCAAAGTAATTAGTTATCTGAGTAATGTCAAAACCCATCTCTGTACATCAAATCCTACTTGCAGAGAAAAACAAAGGATAAGTATCAAAGGGCTGTCAGGCTTTCTTAACACTCATTTTCTAGCCTCTAAGAATAAATTTAGGAGCTATCTCACCTGTATGGGGTTGGCAGATGGTCTCATAAATAGGTTAAAATTGTTGACGTCTCCAATTTCATTCATATAAGCTTCATCCGAGGCTTTATTGCAGCCATCAGAATGTCTATCGACGCCACAAGCGGTTCCCGTTTCTCCGTTTTGTCATCAAGAAGAGGGTTTCCTAGCTAGGAAATTTTTACGAAAGAAAAGAGCACTAGTTTAGTCCAGTTCAATAGTGAAAATGGATATGCTTCGACATGTAGATTCGACACTAATCATCTCACCCAATATTCCCTTGAGATTGATGATTGATCTTGTACAATCCCCTTGTTGCGGTTTACTATTAGTCTAGCAAATTGAGGCGCATAATGTTTGGAATAAGTGTTTATTATTGAACTCGTGCATGACCTAAAATTACGTTATACAATTAGATTGCCACAGAACATGCGTATCTGCATAGCTCTCTCCGGCAACATAGAAGTCCCAGTATTTGTGTTTCGGAAAGATTTCGAGCCATTTATTAAAAATGCGTGACTGTCCAGGCTGAGATAGGAAGGAATGGAAATTACCTTAAAGACTTTTTAAAAGAAAGTACAGAGTGGAAGACACAAAAATTAAACCAAGGTAAACAGGTAGGGCAAGTCATTAAGTCCCCACCGGTGCTATTATCTCCGATTGACTGAGCAACGTTGAGGATAGAAAATCCAGCTCCAGCAGGGGAATAAAGGAAGAGCAAATTGGCCTCTATTAAAAAAGAAATCACAAGATGTTATTGTTCAATCATAGTCTTAGATATGGACTTCTTAGTGACAATCCATTGTTTATGAGTTTGAAAGAAGTAACATTTATAACGCATTGGTTCAAATATAAAAACAAAAATGGATGCGCTGTCATGAAAAGTTATTTTGGTCTAAAGTCATATCATATAATGAGTTAACAAGATAAAGGATAACTGACAAATGTAATGAAATGTTCAGCCTCCATGCTACAATCAACACACTTGTTGCGGAAAGGGCGAGCGATCGAACAATAAAATAGACAGAATAAAGAAAATAAATCGGACACCAAATTTACGTGGTTCAGTCGTAGAGACCTACGTCCACGGGGAGAGCAGCGATGAATTCTACTATAGAATAAGCGATACAATAAAGATTACACACTTGAGTCACTCAAACACTCTCAGTGTTTCCCAAGCCCCAATTACACCTAATAACTCACGTAGTGTTTAGCCCCACAATTCCTAGTGAAATAATCTCTCAATCTCACAAAGGAATTATACATGAATTCTTACCACAAGAATTTAATCGGCTACAAACACTTGAATCTTCTTGGCGTAATTGCTCGAATGAAATCAACGGAGAAAACTCCTCCCAAGCACTCGATGACGAATCGGCGCTTCAAGACCTCTTGCATCAACAACGACTTTAATTCTTCTCCACGCATGGCCATATATACAGTGGACTTGAGGACTCTCCAATTCTTGAAAGCCACTCCTCCTTGGAGTAGGAATAAATTAAGAAACCCACACGTACTAGGATTAGGAAACCCACACCTACTAGGATTAGGAAACAAATCAAACTTTTGCTTTGGGCTCAAACTCGAGACATATTTTCAACAATCTCCACCTTGGTTCGACGTTTGAGCCAAGTGACAATCGCTTCAAAATTCGAACTCTGCCGCTTCTCTCCCATAGCCCCCGATGGGCTCAACCACCACAGATATCTTTCAAGCCCAAGTCCCGCTTGAATTTCGCCATAATCGAGGATCTCATAATAACACCAACTCCACATGCACCTTTAACTGCTACACAAGGATTTCTCGACACAATCTCCTTAACCACAGATAAATCAAAACCATTGTTGCATCCATATCTGTCAGGAGATCGAATACGTACCTTGTCAATATCAGCAGTTATAGCAACTGTTGGCTTTACAAACTCCACCTCGTTACAAGCACCATCTGTGTTGATTATCACATTAGTACCCGCTACCTTAGGAGTTTTTGGTTGTAACTCCGCCTCAAGCTGAACATCGTTTAGATCCGTATAAGCACTGCTATTACCACTCCTAACCAGAAGTACTGGAGACTCGTCAAATGTAACTTCTCTGCTGATAACAGGTGAATTTAACTCCAGGCACCACAACCGATAACCCCGCTCACCTTATGCATAGCCTAGGAATATGCACTTTCTTGCCCTTCCATTAAGCTTACCATCACTCGCTTGAACATAACACAGGCAACCAAATATTATAATAATAGAATAATCAGCAACGTTACCTGACCACATTTCTTCGGGAGTCCGATGTTTAATTGCAGTCGATGGGGATCTATTCATCAGGTAGCTCGCTGTACTAAGTGCATCCGCTAGAAATCTCCTAGCCATACTAGCACTAGAAATCATTTTGTGGGCCATCTCTAGTAATGTTCTGCTCAACAATTCTGCAAAATGTTGTGGTTCATTGGCAGTAGTGTGGTGTTTCACTATGCTTTCCTTCATGCAGAATTCGTTTAACAGCTTCGAGCAAAACTCCATACTACTACCAGTCTGCACCTGCTTGATCATCTTACTAGTCTCCTTTTCGATCAAAGCTCTCAACTGCATGATCCTGACAATAGCATCAAACTTGTACCTAAGTACAAACACCCACGTCTTCATCGAGTAGTCATCAACAACTGTTAACATATATCTGGCACTCTTCCTAGAAGGAAACTGCGGTAACCTGCGAACATTCAAGTGAAGTAACTCTGCAATTTCCGTGGTTTCTTTGACTATCGTACTAAACTACACTTTCTGCCGTTGATCTAAATCACAACACCTGCATACATTCAGTTCATTAGCAACATAACCACATAATAGATTTCTTTCACTTAAAACCTTCAGGCTTCTCTTGTCAATGTGTCCCAAATGCATATGCCACAATTCGGACTCTCGAACAGATACATCTGACGTCTCCGCAGCAAAATTTGTCATTGTCTCACTTTGAAGCTCATACAGGCCATTGTGCTTGATTCCTTTCATTATCACTAAAGCACCTCGAACAACTTTCAGAATTCCACATTCTGAAACATACCGACACCCAGCTGAATCCAAGGCACTTAAGGAAATTAAGTTTTTCTTCAACTCTGGAACGTGCCTCGCTCCAATCAATGTCCTCACAATACCATCATGCATTCTGATTTTAATATCGCCAACACCTACAACATCGCATTTAGCGTTGTTCCCCAACTGCACTTTACTACCATTCGTGCACTGATAAGTAGTAAACCAGTTTCTATTTGGTGTAGCATGAAAAGAACAACCAGAATCCATAATCCATCTATCAAATGATGAATAATAAGTGACAGACAAGACATAATTGGCATTATCCGAATTACCAACAGCATCATCTGCAGCATCAACTAAGATTTCCTTACCCTTCTCATTCTTCAGCTTAAGGCAATTTCTTCGAAGATGCCCCCTCTTGCCACAGTTCCAACAGATTGCACCACCAGCCCTTGATCACATTCTACGTCTCATGTTCATGTTCATACTACCACGTGTACTAGTTCTTCCTCTCGTTTTCACCTACTAAAGCAAGTAGATACGGGTTCACCGATTCTCTTCTACGAATATCCTTACTTAGAATTAAATCTCGAACCCCATCAAACGTTAAACTTGTTAACCCGTAGGAATTACTAACAGCAGTGAATGATAGTATTCCAACTATCAGGCAATGAGGATAACAGAATCAAAACACATACCTCAACTTCAAAATCAATATCAACTGAATTCAATTGACTAACAATCACATTGAATTCATTGATATGATCTGCAACTGACGCACCTTTGCTCATCTTCAAGTTAAATAGACGCCGCATCAAATAGACCTTATTGATTGTAGAGGGCTTCTCGTACATATCCGATAGGGATTTCATCAAACCCACAGTGGTAGTCTCCTTCACGATGTTAAACGCGACGTTACGAGCCAACGTCAGCCGAATAACACCTATAGCTCGTCTATCCAGCAAATCCCAGTCAGCTTTCTTCATCGTCTCTGGTTTCTCACCTAATAAGGGCACGTGCAGTTTCATCTGATAAAGATAATCTTCAATTTGCATCTTCTAGAAACCGAAATCCTTCCCATCAAATCTGTCGATTCTCACTTTTACTTCTTCTGTCGCCATCGATTCGCTTCAGCTCAGCCAAACCTGGCTTTGATACCAATTGTTGCGGAAAGGGCGAGCGATCGAACAATAAAATAGACAGAATAAAGAAAATAAATCGGACACCAGATTTACGTGGTTCGGTCATAGAGACCTACGTCCACGGGGAGAGCAGCGATGAATTCCACTATAGAACAAGCGATACAACAGAGATTACACACTTGAGTCACTCAAACACTCTCAGTGTTTCTCAAGCCCCAATTACATCCAATAACTCACGCAGTGTTTAGCCCCACAATTCCTAGTAAAATAATCTCTCAATCTCACAAAGGAATTATACATGAATTCTTACCACAAGAATTTAATCGGCTGCAAACACTTGAATCTTCTTGGCGTAATTGCTCGAATGAAATCAACGGAGAAAACTCCTCCCAAGCACTCGATGACGAATTGGCGCTTCAAGACCTCTTGCATCAACAACGGCTTTAATTCTTCTCCACGCATGGCCATATATATAGTGGACTTGAGGACTCTCCAATTCTTGAAAGCCACTCCTACTTGGAGTAGGAATAAATTAAGAAACCCACACCTACTAGGATTAGGAAACAAATCAAACTTTTGCTTTGGGCTCAAACTCGAGACATATTTTCAACAACACTTATAATGTCACTATTTAAACATGGCCCATTTTCCGTTAAAAAAACAAAACTTGGGGCCTTTAATTTAGACCAAATTCAATGCTATTATAAATTCTCAATAGTTTCGTCTTAGCGAGAGGCGGGCCTAAATTTTCTTGAGTTTGACTTGCCCTTATCGACAAAACCAAACAGCAACTCACATGAGGTGGTAGCCATTCGAGATATTCAATGAATGAGTCTTAAAGAAGCTTTAATACACAAAACGTTGCTGAAACAAAATTACCAGTGTTCCATGCAAATTATCTTTTAGAAAGCTTCCCGTCGGGCAAGATCTGAAAGGGTCCGATCTCTTGAAAAGCTTCATACCCAACTGTGGAAGCGCTGGGTCCTCCATTGAGCCGTAGGAGAAGATGTTTAGACTCTGCATCTGATGACGCTTCAACAACCAATAGAACAGCTTCTTTCATTTATGGTCACATGTCCTGAATACTGAGCAAAACTCACGTGCATAGGTTGCCCAAGTAATGTCGTGATCTTGGCATTTGCTGCTTCGTCTATTGAAGGTCTTGCAGCGATGGCCGACACCAGTAAGATGAACAAGAAAAGGCAAACGGTATTCAATGACGCTTGTTTCACCATCTTTCAATTGTCTTTTGGTGGGGCTTCTTCTTGATGTTCTTGGAATCCTTTTCATCTTATGTAAATGCATACTTTGTGGTATTAACCAATTGAAGATATAAAGTTGTTTGCATGGTTGTGGGCAAATAACAGTAATTTGTTACCTATTGTTAGCAACAATGCATCATTCTTCTAGAGGTTTAGAAGGTTATAAGTCAGATATTTGTTTCGGTAATGTTGAGCTTTTCTAAGCTGTAAGCTCAAGGGATGGTTGAATTAGGGTTGTGTGAGTGAAGGGCAATAAGGGTAGAGACTGCGATGCAGAATCTGTTTCCAGTCAAAAAAAATGAAAAAAAAGAGAGGGAAAACAGAAGGAAAAGAGAAGAAAGGAAAAGGATAGGAAAATAGTAATAAGAAATTAAGACTTAAAAAAATATCTATGTCAATGCCTACTGGTGTACACATTAGTAATCTCCTGTTAAAATTAGCCAAATGAGCTACATTGTCAAATTATTAAAAAATGTATGACTAAATTAGCAAAATTGAGAGATTTAGAACTGAATTTGTACAAGTGTAATAGATTTAGAACTTTTTTTAGTAATTTTCTCAATTAATTTGACGTCGCTAACTCCTAATAGGAAATAGGTGGCTAGTCAAATAAGTCTGAGCGATTCACTTAGCTGTGACAAATCTATTAGCATCACACCTCAGCTTGAGTTTTGTGAAGCCATTGCCTAGAGATCTAGTGAGATTACTATACTTGATTTGTAAAGAAAGAAAAAAAACATGAAGATAAAAATTTCTCTTCAAACTCATATTTCTTGACCTAATTTCTCTTCAATCACATATTTTGACCTTATTTTGTGCATTAGAATAAGTAAAACAAATCTCATGTGTCCTCACTTTTATTTTTGACAAGAAAAGACATATGTCCTTATTTCATATTTTGATAAGCAATTGAGGAGAACATGTAGTAGGACGGGATGATAAAAGGGAACCAGCTAGGAAAAGTTGAGATTAATAATTAATTAATCACTATATATGCTTCACTACTACTACTTAGAAAAACATAGGTCTTTGACTATCAACTTCAACGTTTCCTTGTTATACTACTGAAATATCTTAAAATATTTTTAGATATCACTAGGATGGACTAAGATATGAAAATAATGGTGATGAGATTTGGTTGCGCAACAATGTCAATATCAATTGTACGAAAACAATATGCTAGAAGACCGATTTGGTCCTGTTATCCCAACACAGATGGCCAAATGAATGCCAGCTCCCTTTATAAATGCTCCTCGATAAAGACTAGGTTTGAAATAAGCAAATGTGAAAACATCTGATCATTGTATAATTGATTGGACGATTACGGTGTAGAAAGGTACAGGAGCTTGACTTAAAGAATGGCTCAAAACCAAAATCGGACAGCACAATCCCAAATCAAACTCAAAAGTATGAAAGTCTGACAAAAGAAACATAAACTTTGATCAGCAACAAATTACATAGGAGTTGACACTATTAGAGGAGAGCACTTGAGGTTGTGGCAACAAAGTACCGATACCCCACGTTGTAATTTGAAATTCTGCAACTGTGTGAACAAGGATACGGAATTTGACGTTTGTGCTGGAACGTGAAGCAATGTGTTGGATATGAAACTTTAGGTATTATCATCATAAAGAGTAGCTAAATGAATGTTGAATTGCCTAAATTTGTGGACAACTGGCCATTGAGAATCAGAATATGCAAGCGTTCCTTGTCTTCTATGAGAGGAGAGGTGAAGGCCCCTACTCTATTGGCAACATAGTGAAAGACCCATTTAATATCTCGAAGATCACTCGTTGAAGGTTTTATCAAAATTGCCAAATAGAATTTGCCGCAAAGGCATGATACCAGGACGTGTTCCAGTTATAGGGCTTTGGCCGCATTGCCTATTGCAAATCTGATCCAACGACTTATAAGCACTGGCTTGATTTGGGAAGCTAGTGCCTTATCGAGCGTCTTACCAATGAAGAGAGAGGACAGCATAAGGAAAGTGATGTTTGGACAAGAAAAGGATCGCTTGAGTTCATGTGCTCATAAAAGCCCTCACCAATGACATCGTATTCAGTGCCTTGTATCATGACATTAGTGTAGTATGGTAAGCGTGTTCATGCTTCTCATCTAAATCCTACATTCAAATATTACGATCGTGTGTCTTCCTAAGGCGAATCTTCAAATCATAAGATTTATGTGCTCCTTAGTAGTCACCCGATATGCTTTGCATGCAAGGCTATCATTATTTTATTCAATAAACATTGGAAAAATTTATCGACAAAAAAGAATGTAGGACGATGTTGACATAATTGATTGGGATGCAACTTAACATGGCCCTATGTGCTACTTTAATCTTGGCAGGGACGTGTCGACAGGGGATGGCAAAATTGTGATTTTAAGCCAACAGCAGACAGCTTGCCGAATTTGACGAAGACCCAACAAATTCATGCTAGTTATTATTCCCAAAATCAAGTATCTTGGGCAACAAACTTTCTTGGACGTAGTAGACTATGACCACAAATTTTGTGATAGTTTCACATTTTATTTATTTAATTTTTAATTTTCCTAAGACTTCTTCACTAGTTTGATGAACGGCGATAGTGATGATGATAGGAATAAGACTGGTTTGTTTGAAGTACAGTGTTTAAGCCTATCACAGGACAAATTGAATAAAGGAATAATCCGATATAGAGTGATTAGCCAAAACATCAGAATTTTTTTTTTCTCATCAAAATGAATACGAGGTTACTTTCAAAGATCAGGAGTTTTGCTCGAACACAACTTGAGACTTTTGAACTGGAAAGGCTACCGAAATTCCAAAGACTCTGAAAAATAGACATTTCAAGTAGTTTGGACTTTCATAATGGTCCAAAATGGGGTTATTCTACATATGATGCAATATTTTAGGATTTGCATTGCGTGGTAAAACCCAAAAATATCATAGGCCCAAAAACGTTCCCACAAAGTTCTAAGGGAGGCCTAGCAGTGTGGGTATTCCTTGTTCATCGGAAGTATAGGCCTGGGCACATAAATACCCTACATTTAAACAAAAAAGAAGAAGAAGAAGCCTACTAACATCATGGATTAAATGACACAAGTCAATGTAAGAAGGATTTGCTGATGCTACAAGCCTTTTTTCAAGTGCTCGAATGGGAGATCATCACTTCGAGCGACTTGCTTTCCTCTCGCCGAATATGTTGCAAGAGCATCAACATCCCACTCCCTTAGCTCCTTCCAGGTGGATAGATCAGGCAAGCGCAGCAAGGGACTGCAGTATTCGATGAAAAGACTTCGCAATGATTCTAGTCTATCAAGACCCCGAATTTCAACCAGTCTTGAACAGCCCCATACTTTGAGGTACTCGAGATTCTTGAAGTTAGATAAGTTGGAAAGGTCCACGACTTCAAGAAATCTGCAGTTGTCGGGGTTAGGACACTAGGAGTGCCATAACTTTCGTCGGCGCTCACTTTGGTGCCAAAACTTTTTTTTTTTTCGCTCACTGAGTGCCACAAGTTTTAAAAACGTTCACTTGAGTGCCAATTCTGACGTGGCCGCCAGAAAAAGCTGACGTGGCCGCCAGAAAAGCTGACTTGGCCGCCGGAAAAGCTGACGTGGCGCCGGTGAATAATATTTTAATATATTTATTAATTTTTTTGATTTTTTTTTGATTTTTTTGATTTTTTTTTTGATTTTTTTGATTTTTTTTTTAAGGCTGGTGAGGGTCACCGGTGGCCCTCGCCGGCCCTAAAAAAAATAAAAAAAATAAAAAAAAGCAAAAAAAAAAAAAATCGAAATTTTTTTAAAAAGAGTAAAAACGGCGTCGTTTTCCCTGAAATGTCCACGTCGGCGTCGAAATTTATTAAAAAAGAAAAGAAAAATCATTGAAAAATTCCACGTATGCATTTTGGCACTTAACTGAACGATTTTTGGCCGGAAGTGGCACTTACCTGAACGATTTCACTCCAATGTGGCACTCAAGTGAACGAAAAAAAAGTTTTGGCACCAAAGTGAGCGCCGTACGAAAGTTATGGCACTCCTAGTGTACTTATCCCGCAGTTGTCAACTGTAAATGCCCCCAAATCAGAGGGAAGCTGTCCAACATAGCACAAGTTGTCGCAGTTCTCGAGTTCAAGTTCTTTTAGACATCGAAAGCAACCCAAATATGAGCTTATGCTGGTGATAATAAAAAGTTCCAACTTACAAGATAGGCTGGAGATGTGTGGAGCTCTTCCTAGAATGGAAGAATGGACGGTGTTTGTGAAGGGAAAACATAATTTCAGATTTTGTAAACTAATTAAGTTGGAGATCTCTGGATCTTTTTCTGAGACTGTTGAGGACAGACTCAAACTTACCAAACTCTCTGGAAGCTTTGGTACATTCACCACACGAGTCTTTGTTAATATCAAAATCTTCAAGGATGGTAATCTCACAATATTACTAGGAATCATTTCTAGCAACCAGCAATGCTCTCCATGAATTTCCTCAAGTTTCTCCATCATCCCAATAGCCTCAGGTAACTTCTGCATGCCACTGTTGTTCATCCTCAACACTTTCAACCTCTTTAGATTAACGATGGTATTTGGCAACTCTGTAATGCTTGTGTTTGAGACATCCAACTTAACTAAATATTCCAGCATTCCAATCGAGTTGGAAAATCTCGTAAGCACTCTACACCCATTTAGAATTAATACTTTTAAGGATAAAAATACAGAGAGCTCAGGAATTTCTTTCAACATTCTGCAATCCGACAGATCAAGGACCTCCAGTCTTATAGCCACCTGTCAAATGATATGTATATCCAACAAGTTTAATTTATATTAGTTTTACAGAATATAAGCAAATACATCGACTAGCAGGCAACCCACTAAAGTAACTTTATAAATACTCTATACACGCATTCCTAGTTTAAGCCAAAACTACTCTTTGTCACACTTCTTTCATTTTGTCTAAAGTCGTCCCCAACAACAAATAAAAGAAAATGGATCTATTCTTAAATCATCCCCCCCTCCTCGGGCGGGAAAAATCAAAGAAAATAGATAGAATATAACCAATACTACTCATCTAAATGATAACATCCAGAATGTTATGGGAAAACATAATTTCATATTTTCTAAAGTCACTAAATTGGAGGTCTCCCAATCTTTTTCTGAGAAATGTGAGGATTGATATAGACTTACCAAACTCTGTGAAAGCTCTGGTACATTCTCCACACAAGTTCCTGTTAATTTCAAAATCTTTAAGGACGGTAGTCTCACAATATTACTAGGAAGCATTTCTAGCCGCCTGCAACCCTTTCCATAAATTTCCTCAAGTTTATCCATCATCCCAATAGCCTCAGGTAACTTCTGTATGCAACTATTGTTCATCCTCAACACTTTCAAGCTCTTTAGATTGACGATGGTATTTGGCAACTCTGCAATGCATGTGTTTGAGACATCCAACTCAACTAAATATTTCAACATTCCAATCGAGTTGAAAAGTTTCGTAAGTTCTTCACGCTCCTTTAGAATTGATACTTTTATGGATATAAATGCAGAGAGCTCAAGAGTTTCTTCCAACATTCTGCAATATGACAGATTAAGGACCTCCGGTCTTGTAGCCACCTATCAAATGATATATATATTCGACGAGTTTAATTTATATTAGTTTTGCAAAACATAAGCAAATAGACCGACTAAACAAGCATTCCACATCAATAACTTTATAAATACTCTGTACATGCATTCCTAACTTAAGCCAAAACTACTCTTTGTCACACCTCTTCCATTTCTTCTAAGGTCGTCCCAACTACGAATAAAAGAAAATGGATCTATTCTTAAATTACTCCCACATCGAATAATAAAAAGACAGAATTATGGGAAAACATAATTTCACACTTTTTAAACTCACCAAATTGGAGATCTTCCAATCTTTTTCTGAGACATCTAAGGATAAACATAGACTTCCCAAACACTGTAGAAGCTCTGGTACATTCTCCACACAAGTTTCTGTTAATCTCAAAATCTTCAAGGACGGTAGTCTCACAATATCACTAGGAATCATTTCTAGCTCCTTGCAACACTCTCCATAAATTTCCTCAAGTTTCTCCATCATCCCAATAGTCTCAGGTAACTTCTGCATGCAACTGTTGTTCATCCTCAACACTTTCAACCTCTTTAGATTGACGATGGCATTTGGCAACTCGGCAATGCTTGTGTTTGAGATATCCAACTCAACTAAATCTTTCAGCATTCCAATCGAGTTGGGAAGTCTCGTAAGCACCCCACACCCCTTTAGAATTAATACTTTTAAGGATAAAAATGCAGAGAGCTCAAGAGTTTCTCTCAACATTCTGCAATCCGACAGATCAAGGACCTTCAGTCCTATAGCCACCTGTCAAATGATATATATATTGAACGAGTATAATTTATATTAGTTTTGTAGAACATAAGCAAATATATTGACTATTTAAGCATTCCACCAAAGTAACTTTATAAATACTTCGTGCATGCATTCTAACTTAAGCCAAAACCACTCTTTGTCATGCCTCTTTTGTTTCTTCCAAGGTTGTCCCTAACAACAAATAAAAGAAAATTGATCTATTCTTAAATCACCCCCCAGGGTGGAAATCAAAGAAAATAGATAGAATATAACCAACACTACTCATCTAAATGATAACATCCAAAATGTTATGGGAAAACATAATTTCAGATTTTCTAAAGTCACTAAATTGGAGGTTTCCCAATCTTTTTCTAAGAAATGTGAGGATAGATATAGACTTACTAAACTCTATGGAAGCTCTGATACATTCTCCACACAAGTTCCTGTTAATTTCAAAATCTTCAAAGACGATAGTCTCACAATATCACTAGGAATCATTTCTAGCTCCCTGCAACACTCTCCATAAATTTCCTCAAGTTTCTCCATCATCCCAATAGCCTTAGGTAACTTCTGCATGCAACTGTTGTTCATTCTCAACACTTTCAACCTCTTTAGGTTGACGATGGTATTTGGCAACTCTGCAATGCTTGTGTTTGAGATATCCAACTCAGCTAAATATTTTAGCATTCCAATCGAGTTGGAAAGTCTCGTAAGCATTCCACACCCCTTTAGAATTAATACTTTTAAGGATAAAAATGCAGAGAGCTTGGGAGTTTCTTTTAACATTCTGCAATCTGACAGATCAAGGATCTCCAATCCTATAGCCACCTGTCAAATGATATATATCCAACGAGTTTAATTTATATTAGTTTGGCAGAACATAAGCAAATATATCAACTAAGTAAGCATTCCACAAAAGTAACTTTATAAATACTTTGTACATGCTTTCTAACTTAAGCCAAAATCACTCTTTGTCGAGCTTCTTTTGTTTCTTCCAAAGTCATCCCCAACAACAAATAAAAGAAAATGGATCTATTCTTGAATTACTCCCGCATCGAATATAAAAAAGACAGAATATAAACAGCACTACTCCTATAAATGATAACATCCGAAATGTTATGGGAAAACATAATTTCAAATTTTTTAAACTCACTATCTTGGAGATCTCTGAATCTTTTTCCAAGACACGTGAGGATAGACATAGACTTACCAAACTCTGTGGAAGCTCTGGTACATTCTCCACACAAGTTCCTGTTAATTTCAAAATCTTCAAGGATAGTAGTCTCACAATATTATCGGGAATCATTTCTAGCCGCCTGCAACACTCTCCATAGATTTCCTCAAGTTTCTCCATCATCCCAATAGCCTCAGGTAACTTCTGCATGCAGCTATTGTTTATTGTCAACACTTTCAAGCTCTTTAGATTGATAATGGTATTTGGCAACTCTGAAATGCTTGTTTGTGAGACATCCAACTGAGCTAAATACTTAAGCATTCCAATCGAGTCGGAAAGTTTCGTAAGCCCTTTACATCCCTTTAGAATTAATATCTCTAAGGATAAAAATGCAGAGAGCTGGGGAGTTTCTTTCAACTTTGTGCAATACGATAGATTAAGGACCTTCAATCTTGTAGCCACCTGTCAAATAATTATGTACATCAAACAAGTTTAAAATACATTAGTTTTGTAGGACATAAGCAAATATAACGACTAATCAAGCATTCCATCAAAGTAACTTTGTAAATAGTTTGTACATGCATTCCTAACTTAAGCCAAAATTGCTCTTCGTCACACTTTTTTCATTTCTTCCAATGTTGTTCCCAACAACAAATAAAAAAAAATGGATCTGTTCTCAAATTACCCCCGTATCAAGCCAATACATATCCTATAAATTATAAATTTTATTTCCAACTTTATCATCAAATTATAGATTTTGTCCCTACAACTAGAACTTATGGCTCTAAACTCTATGGCTTTCATATGTAAATATATCTTCTAAATTTTAGTACAGAGAACAATCTTACATATTTTTTTACTATTAACTGATTTATATATGCACTTTACTTTTTCTATTTGTGTGTTTCATTTATTAATATAAGGGTTGTATTAGCTTTCACATAAGTTCAGAAGAGTATAATGTTCATTTAATAGTATTGATATTCTAAATAAATCAGTTTGCATGTTCAATTTTACTAGCCAATTTTTATAATTTTGCTAATTTCTCTCTATTGTTTGGTTTTTCTTCTGCATCATATCCTTCTATATTATAGATGGTCACTACTTATATTTAAGAAAAAGGAAAAAAAGAAGAAGAAGAAGGAAACTCTATTTTTTGTCGCAAGTCTCAGGATCAATGGCAAGACTACTTTTTTAAGGAGAAAACTAGAAGAGACTATCATCACGATTGAAGAGAAGGGGAGGTAATGGAAGCAAAGCCCTAGCATAAGCGATGAGGGCGAGAGACGAAAAAATAAAAAAAGAGGAGGGAGAGATGCACGAGAGTCCAGGCGAGCGTTCTGGCGGAGGCAAGCCTCGAGCTGCTTGGTGCGGGAGTTGGTGATGCCAGTAACAACGCTGTAGACGGTGGTGAAGGCTAGAAAGAAGGGTATAGAGTTGCGGCTCTTCCGCACGATCCATCTCCAAGTCCCGCTCTTCTCCCACGGGATCGATGTCTCCGGAAGTTGACCCCACACACTGAGGAGGAGCTCGAGCATTTAAAGTTGTGGTTTTTGGGAGGAGTGGACCAGTCAAAGGCCCATTCAATGAGCCTGATGATGTATTGGGCCGAAGGAGGAGGGCCTTATTTCAATTTTAAAATTTTTTGACTTAATGTTTTTAGTATAAATTAATTTTAGACTTTTATTATTATTTATTTATTCTTGAATTTGAATCAAATTAATTTGATTGAAAAAATCATAAAAAATGATAAATTATCATGTATTATAAAAATATATATTTAATATATGATGTGTCCTAACGTGTCGGAATTCTCTATTTTCTTAAAAATGACGTATCAACGTGTCGTGTCATATCGTATCATATCATGTCGCGTCACGTGTCAATGTCGCTACTACTTAGGCTACAACTAGAAGAAAATATAAGAGGTTATACCAAATTATTTGCACATGCATACCTTGAGTTGAGTCCAACCACCCCAACGTTTGTCTATTTTGCTACACGATAAATCAAGGATGACTAAATTTTTTGGGCAAAAGTTGGTTTCTTGCATTTCTTTTGGACACCACCAAATAAGCCATCTCAATTTTGAAAAGAGATCTCCAAAGTCTCCAGAGAGAGTGCAACCCCCATATAGAGAAGTCTAATATTTGGCATTTTGATTAATTCTTCTGATGTCAAAACAAGGACTTGGGGAGGCAGCCCAAATTGCTCATATTGCGCTGCAACGGTTTCGGTTCCCTAAATTGAGAAAGAGTCGGTTTAAATTGAGGAGTTCCAAATAGAGCCCAAAATAAAGGGAAAACAGTCCAAGGAAGATTTCTGCAATGAAATAAGACGACAAGGGTGCACTTAGACTTATACCTTTTGCTGGAAAATATCCGAACCACCTTCCACATTCGTCCAAAATCGAGAACCCTTTGTTGGGTCTTTGCAATTTTCTTCGTACACAATGCTCATGCCTAAGTCCTTAAGCTGATCATGCATCCATAATATATTGTCTTCTCCAATCTTCACTAAGGACATTAAAAGCAAAACATCAATCCCCTCACTCAGAAAAAATCCACAGTCATCCCACATGTAATATGAATAGCTCTTATCTTCTCTAGCTAGAAAGCAAGCAATATCAAGAAATATTTGTTGTTGCGGATGATCTAATGCCTCGTAACTCAACATTAACCTTTGCCGCACATCCTTTTGCTGAAAATATTTCATCTTTTTCAATTTATCTTGCCACACTGATTCTTGTTTTTTCCCACATAAAAATGAGCCAATCACTTCAATTGCCAAAGGAAGCCCTCCGGTATTTGCAATAATTTCCTCAGATAGACTCAAGAATGCATTTGGAGGAGAGTTGCTTCTAAAGGCATGCTTGCTAAAAAGTTGAAGAGCTAGGTGACTGTTGAGTTCCTCAACTTCATAAATCAAACAATAGTCAAATTGATCTCGGAATTTAAAGAAAACACTTTTGCCTCTGGTTGTAACAACTATCCTACTCCCCGAACCAAACCATTCTTTTCCTGCAGCCAATGCCGTAAGTTGGTTTTCATGATCTGCATCATCAAGAAAAATAAGAACTTTCTTTCTGCAAAATCGATTTTTAATCATATTCTTCCCATGGTCAATGTTAGAAAGTCCAACTCCTATGTCACTAGAGATATTTAAGAGTAATTGGCTCTGCAAATTTAACAAACTAGAACCTTGTGATGCTTCTCGGACATCTGAAATAAAGCTGCAACCATCAAAATTAGTAGATAGCTTGTCGTAGACAACCTTGGCAAGAGTTGTCTTGCCTATTCCACCCATTCCCCAAATACCGATGAGCCTTACGTCCTTAGATTCAACATCCAGCAAATCTACTATTCCATTCACTGATTTGTCCATTCCAACTAAATGATCAGATATATGCACACAAGACACCTTAAGCTTAACCAATACTTTTCGAGCAATCAAATGTGCAAGTTCTCCATGACTGTGTCAAAACACAAAATGGTATGAAGTGAATTATAAGATGAGTGGCAAACTTTTTTCAGTTTCAAGTTTAAACAATAACATGAAGTTATGAAATTGGTGGTCAAACCAGCAAACAAAGGAATAAATACATGATTCTCTAGTTCTGTTCAATCTAGGACGATAGGTTATAATGCTTATGTCGAGCAATGATTATCAAGTGAATTATAAGATTGGCGGCAAATGGTTTCACTTGCAAGATCAAACAATAATATGAAGTTAAGAAATTGACGTTGGACCCAGCAAACAAAAGAACAAAGACATGATTCAATATGGTTCTGTTCAATCTAGGACGACAGGTAATCCTTGAGTCTCGAGACAATGGAGCGTTGAATTCGATGGATTATCCATCACAATTTTTGGTCTAGAACTAAGAAAAAATTGTGCTCTTCATATCATAATCCACCTTCAAGCAAAAGAAACATAGGAAAAGAAAAGACGGAGTTGAATGAGTTAACATACCCTGCACTCTTGGTGTCCCATCCCTTGATTTTAGTAACCTCCTTGAGCGCCTCCGCCCAGCACTGCACAATCTCAACCCCATGTTTCTTTTTATGCAGAGTTAGTGCATCCACATACACTCTGGTTTCAAGCTTCACGTCAGAGGGTTCCACATCGTAGAAAATGGGCATAACCTCCAATTCGTTGGTTTTCCGATGCTGCATCATGTGTTCTAGCTCGCGTAGGCACCAGCTACTGGAGGCATAATCTCTGGAGAAGATGGGAATGCAGATTCTTGAGTCATCAATGGCTTGGAAAATCTCGGGACCGATCTCTTCACCAACATCAATCCCTTGCTTGTCTATGAAAACACTAATACCCTTATCTAGTAGGGTATGATAGAGAGAATCTGTAAAAGTAGCCCGAGTATCCGGACCTCGAAAACTCAAGAATACTTCGTACTTAGTACCCGATGAGCCATGGTTTGTGGATTCCGTTCCCGGAGAAGCTGCGTCTGCTAAAATTCTGAAAGCAAATCACAAAAGATTTGACATGCTTTAACAGGGGCCAATGAGCAATGGTCAAGTAGGTGAGACTCAATTTCCATTTCCATCGTGTCGCGGAATTGATTAAGACAAATTGCATATATATGATTGAATAATTAAGAAATGGTCTAAGCACCACATGTTGATTGGTGGATGGGAAATTCGGTATCGTGCATTTCGAGTAGGTTTATATTGAGTTCTGTGAAATTTCAATTGTCAAGGCTAGCTTGGGGCCCACCAGAGTCAAGTCTAAGTAAACCGAAAATTAGGGAGGTAAGCTCACGTTAGTGTATCGCTCTAGAAATGTTATATTAAATCAAATGTGATGATTAAGTTTTTTTTATCTAATTTATGGTAAAGTAATATGTATAGCTAATGTTAAGGGAATTATTGATAGGCATAAGTATATGCATAGTTTGGTTACACAAATGACATATAATAAAATAGAATGAAAGGAGGTAATCCTAATGATTATAGTCAGTTGATTTTTCTTAGGACTTATGAATTCATGCTTTTTAGAAAGCAAAACTATTTAACTTTATTGTTAAAAGTTAAAATGTTTGTTCAAGTATAAGAAAACTATATGTATATTACTTATCAATTTTTATGTGCTGTGAAAATTTTATATATTTCAACGGGAAAAATGTATAATTGTATAGGCAATAAATATTAAATAAAACAAAAAGTAAAACACAAACATTTACCGATGAATGCTCGGACCCTATCATTGTCCTTTACTTGAAATGTGTCATACGTTACGCTTTTTCCTTTTTTCCTTACTTTTCTATTTTCCGAAAGGTAACCAGGAAAACTGCAAGATACCAGACTGGTAAAGCAAAGTCACAAGTTTCCACTTACGTTCGCCTAGGGCCCACCCAAGTCAAGTCAACATAATTCAGTGGAATGCGAGGTCTAATTAAACTATAAATACGAAAAGGAAAAAAACGAAGAAGAAGAAATGCCCCTTGATTAACATTAAGATTTCTGATATTGCGAATAAGTTATACTTGAGAATATGACAACCCAAAAAGAGAGAGACAGAGTGACAAAAAGCTGCACCTCGATCGCTTTTGAGTGGCCTGATCCTTATTGTCATGGTCATGACATGAACCAATCCCTTTTCTTTGTTGGAGTTACTTTATTGTATCATTACCAGTCAAAAGCAACAAGAAAAGTAAATATGAAAAAGCTGGACTGTTGACTGTATTAGGTGCTTCTTAATTTTAATCAGGTATGCATTCCTAGAGAAAGAGTGGGAGAATATAAGATTATGAAACGTTTTTAACTTATATTCATTTAGGTTGAATGATTTGTTTTTGTAATTTTTTATTGAATTAAAGTTTATGAAAAAGGAAAATTAAAATTATTATCAAATTTTTTTAAAATTTGTTTATGCAATCCCTAACCCGATCTTAATGCCTATAGATTGAATTATCATCTATACGTGCAGTTAAAAATAGGAAATTTCCTAACATGGAAATGCCTAAAAATCTCAAACAAATCAAGATTAGTACCAAATAATATCAAATTAGATAATCAACAATTGCAAACTAGGCTACCAGTAATCAAATTGAATTGGCTCGAGAAATTACGTAGTTTGAAGCATTTGATCCTGAGAATCGGGACCGAGGCGGGGAGCTTTACGTCGACGGGCGAGGAGGAACGTCAGGACCAGAGCAGCAACGATGGCGACCAAGCAAGGACCCAGCATATTGCAGACAGGTTCGCTGGAACAAAAGATGCAAACGGGTGAAGGTTTGTCGGTCGGGCCCTGCTTGGCGGCGCGGTGTGGGTTCGATCAATGCTAGTCTGCTCTGGGGAACCAGCAAAAAGGAATCAAACGTAGCAGAGGAAACAAACAAGCAAGCGGTGGCGTTAAGTGGAGCTGGGATGCCGCCTGGAATCACCGGAAACCGCCAGGGACTGCTGCTGTGGTGTTAGAATAAGTCGGCAAAGCTGCTGTCGCAGCTGCAGCAGGACGTGCTGAGCGCGACGAAGCGTGCCGGCAAGCGAGGTAGAGGCGCGACGATGGGCAAGCCGGCAGCGAGCGCGGTGACTGGTGAGGGGCGGCGACGGCACGGTTCGTACAAGGACAGGAGCCGGAGATCAACGCCGGCAAACTTGCTCTCGAGAATTTGGACGAGAAAGCAAACCAGACCGCCGGACAAAAGCAGCAACGACACCCAGAAATGAAACCAAACCAGCTGAACAGGAACTCCTAAGAACGATGAACAGTCGCTTTTTTTTTTTTGGCTCCTTTTGTCTCTCAAATTGTGAGCCGTCCTCTCCAATTGTTGCGTGTATGAGGGTTGAGCAGAGGCGGCCGTCCCAATGCTTCTATGTCCTTTTATACTTTTTTTTATACTTTTTATTTTTTTGTGTGTACTATTAATCTCACTTTTCTTGTTTTAAAATAAATATATATTACTCTCAATATTCTTTCTCCTCTCAAACCTCGTGTGAGAAGTACGTATGACAATACTTCTGTACTCGAAAATAATTTCTACTCAGAAATAATTCTTTTTTATTTTAATTTTAAAAATAATTTTTGAGCATGTGAAGGTGTATGATAACTGTCCAAAATTTTTATTCCCAAAATAAAAATGTGTTTGGTAAAACCTTAAAATTTCTAATCCAAAATTTTTCTTTTAATTTTTTAATGATTTAAATATAATTTCTCTTTTTGTCTTTTCGTCTTCTTCTTCCTTAAGTTGTCGGCGGCCAGCGACTAGCTTGACAAGGGCCGACGCCCTCACTAAAGCATCGCCGATCCTCGACAATGCAAAGCCACGGTAAGGCTTGTTGGCCCACCGCTAGGTCTGTGTCGACTTGATCAGGTGATGCCAACTTGGTAAGGCCGAGCCTCGCCTTGGCTGGGTGAGGTTAGCCTTGCTAAATCTAAGTGAGGCCAACCTTGCCCAGCCACCAGCAAGGCTCAGCCTTCAACTCATCGCTAAGCTGGCATCGCCCAGCCAAGCCGAAGTTGACCTAGCGATGGGCTAGCGAGGTTGAGCCTTGCCATGGCTTGACGTCATCAAGGGTCGGCACTCGTATGGCCGATCGTCCATCATGGCTGAGGCTGGCAACTAGCCAAAAGGAAAAAGAAGAAAATGAAAGGAAAGACAAGACAAGACAAAGAGAAAAAAATTAAAAAAAAAAAATTGGTCTTGATTCTAGAATTGTTCTTGAAAACAAAGAAATAATTTTTTTTTAATTCTTAATTATGTTCCAAATCTATTCCCGGGTACAAAAATTTTACCAAATGGATTTCTATGCCAAATCTATTCTTGGGAACAAAATAACAAAATCAAATACTGTTTCGTCAGTTAACAAACAGGCCCAAAGCTACCGGAATTTACTTAAGATATGATTAATTTTTTCATTAATAATTAATTAATAAAAATATTTTCACTGTCGATAGCTATTTATCACATAACATGTATGTGAATGATAAAAAAAATTATTAATTTATTTTTATAACCGACAGAAATAATTATTTATAAATAAATAGTTGTTAAATTATTCATTTTTCGTAGCCTAATTTTTTTTTTTTTTGTCTTTTCCTGCAATGTGCAAGACCACGATACTTCTTCTTCTTTGCTTCAATCTTGCCATGATATGGTTGCGAAGACATTCCTGCAATGTCCATTATAAAGATATTGTCTTTATCCCCGAATTTACTCTAATAAATTTTATTTTTCCACCTCAACACTTCTTTCATTTATAAATTTCGGCCACCTACTATGGGCTTGGCCAAAATTTAAATAAATCATGAAAAAAATGTAATTAAGGATGGATTTGTTTCGTAAAAATTGAATGATTTTGAACATTTTTTCCAAAAAATGATTGTCTAAATCACTTAGAAATTTTTTTTATTGTTTATGAAAATGTTTAGATATAAACTCTCATCGACAACGAAGTTATTTTTCATTGGCTAATTATTTCAAGCGACATAGGTGATCATTTTCTTTTGGAAAATTTTTCCAAATCTTGCATTTTTTATGAAACAAACGGAGCCTAATATGCCAAATGCAATTATTGATTTTTTGTTAGGGATTGAGGTTGATTCATAAATTTTTTAAGCAATTAACAGAAATTGGGTCACTGAAATTTAGATATCAATAACGAAAAAGCTATATATAAATTTTTACCAAAGCAAGTTCGCCACTTAATATAGCAGCACCATCCGCTACAATTTGTTCGTATTTAATGCATTAACCCTATAAAACCTAGGGTATTTTTATGCATACAAGTATTTTTGTTGGAACATAATTGTTGGAAAAATAGAAATATCAAAAAAGGATCACTTGTAAGGTGGTCATATAAAGTCTGAGGAAAAAGTATAAACAGCTCCTTTTCCTTTTCATCTTTGCTGCACCTACTAAAATTCTAAAGGCAAATCACAACATATAAAATTACACCACATTTTATATTGGCTCCACGAGACTCGAATGATACAAAACGCGGTATTATGCATTTCAAGGAAGTCGCAAGAATCCCATCTGGAACAGGGGTCAAAGCTTGACTCAATCACAAATCTCGAGAGAAGCTATAAGCTTTGGGGAACTTCACCTCTGTCGGCAAAGGCTGAAAGCTCGTCTGTCAGCACGACACATGCTCTTTCATTCTATATAGTCCATAAGCTTGTGGCTTCTTGTGTTGTACCATCAATATGCGTTCATTGAATATTTCGTTTCCTGAGAAGAAAGAATCAAATTAATGTTTGTCAGAATTTCGTATTATTTTTCAATTTAACACCAACTCCAAGATAGTTGCGTTACATTCCAAACCACGCATTGTCTGTTCGTACAAAAGAGCTGAGCTGGTGGGAGTCAAGAATGAAGTTTCTTCGCTCCCCCCTTTGATATTCTCATTTCACCAGCCATCTTAATGGGTCTTGTAAAGGCACTGATTTAATAATCAAGGAAGAAGAATCTGGAGATATATGTCAGAATCAATCCACTGATCCTTGGAGATACTAGAATCAAGGGATTGATAACTTTTATAATATTATAATCTCTTTATTTATTATTTTCCATTGTTATATTGTTTCCATACAAAATGTACTATTTGTAATATCTATATATATAATGGAAGTCATCTCAACAATTGCACATTGAGATCAAGAATAAAACACTTTTGTTCTTTCATGGTATCAGAGCAGATTTCTTCAAAAGAAATTGATCCTTAACCATGGCTTCCACTGATTCTAAATATTCATACCCTTCATCTCTAAACATTAGCAATTTTGTGTCACTAAAACTGACACAGACAAACTATTCTTGTTGGAGAGCCCAGATGCTTGCACAAATTGAAAGTCAAGATCTGGTAGGTTTCATTGATGGTGAATACCAAATGCCAAGTCCAACAATAGTCACCCCCTCTGAGGCTGGAAAAGAAGTTAGTGCCTCAAAGGAAGTGACAAATCCAGAGTTTTGACAATGGAGAAGGTCAGATCGCTTTCTACGGGGATGGATCATTGCAATGCTTTCAGAAGAAGTTCTTGCTCAAGTAGTAGACTTGAAAACATTTGCCGAGGTGTGGTTAACTTTACCAAATATTTTTGCCAAGGTATCCGAGGAATGTGAAGTTTCAATTTTTCTGCAAATCCAAAAATGCTATAGAGATAATTTCTCTTCTCTTCACGAATATCTTGGTGCTTTTCAAAAATATTTTAATGAGTTATCTACTATTGGATGTCCTCTAGAGGACAAGAAGAAGGGCCTCTTTGTTTTGAATGGCTTAGGTGATCAATATGATTCATTTACAACCTCCATGTTGAAGCCTCCAATGCCGGATTTCTCTGACTTGATTTCTCAACTGCAAAGCTTTGAGAGTCACCTCAGAAACAAAAGTTCCCATGTAATTCAACACAGGACAGCTTTCTTTGGTCAAAGAAGTAATATTAAGAGCAGCAAAAAGGGAAAACAATTCCAACATTACCACAACAATTATTTTTCTTCACATGGAAGAGGGTTTTCTCACAATGGTCCCATAACAAAAAATTCTAGGGCTGATTTTATGCATTTGCAGGGTCACAAGCCACAATTCAATCAAAGCAAGATCGAGAAACTTGTGAAAGGAACAGACAAAGTCATTTCCTGTGAAATATGTAACGAGCAAGGACATACTGCTTTAGATTGCTTTAATCGGTTTAATCTATCTTTCCTCCCATCAGATGTACCAAAGGCATTTGTTGCACTTACTATTAGAGATAATCAAGATTCAGAATGGTTCACTGATACTGGAGCTTCAAATCACATGACCGTAAGTGAAGGTAATCTTTTCAACTTACGACCATATATTGGAAAAGATAGTGTAATGGTTGGTAATGGTGATTCGCTTAAAATTTCTCATATTGGTGATGCTCAGATCAATTTGGGTCAAAAGAGTATTGACTTAAAAAAGGTTCTACTTGTTCCTCAGATGAAAAGAATTTATTATCAATGAGCCAATTTACAACTGACTATCCTCTGAATTTTGAGTTTTCTGTCGTTGGTTTTGTGATAAAGGACAAGAAAACAGGGAATGTTCTGACAATTGGAAACTGTGAAGGTAATCTATATACCTTGAAGGCACCAAAAGAAGTACTATTTTCAAATCGATTCAGGAAAGCTGATGAAAGCACTTGGCATCAAAGATTGGGACATCCATAATCAACGACGATCTGTCATCTGCAAAATAAAGGCGATATTATTGTTACTGCTTGAAATAAACCTACTACAATATGTAGTAGTTGTCAAATAGTCGAGCATCTAAACTTCATTTTCTGCCCTCCAAATCTAATACTACGAAGCCTTTTGAAAAGATACATTGTGATTTGTGGGGAAAATCTCTGATAATCTCATTTCAAAGGTTTCAGTATTATGTTTATTTTGTGGATGATTATACGCGATATACTTGGTTATTTCCATTACGGCAAAAATCCGACTTTTTTGCATGTTTTCTCAATTTTGAGAAATATTTTGGAAAGACAATTTGGAGGGTATATTAAAATCTTTCAATCTGATGGAGGAGGAGAGTTCAATCGAGCCAATTTCATACTTCATTTGCAAAAGAATGTCGTTATTAATCAAGTATCTTGCCCGAATACTCCGGAGCATAATGGAGTTGCCGAGCGAAAACATAGGCACATATGTGAAATTGGCTTGACTATGCTTTATCAAAGTGGAATTCCTAAAAAATTATGGGTTGAAGCCTTTCAAACATTAGTTTTTCTCTTGAATCGGCTTCTTACAAGGGTTTTGGGCATGAAATCACCATATGAACTCTTATTTGGCAGAAAACCAGATTATAATTCTTTGCGAATTTTTGGTTGTAGGTGCTTCCCTTATCTTAGGGATTACACCAAAAAAAAGTTTGATGCTCGATCGTTGCCATGTGTTTTTCTCGGTTATAGTGATAGTCATAAGGGATATCGATGTCCTTATCCTCTAACTAGTCGAATTTATATTTCACGACATGTCGTTTTTTATGAGACTATATTTCCATATCTTGTACTTAGCTCATTATTTCAAGATCAAAGTAATAAAGTAGGGATATCTGAATTTATAAGCTGGCCAAATCAAGACATGACAGCGTCATAATCGGAATTTTGACCTTTATGTTTGCAACAAGGTGCGTTTTCTGATCAACCGCAAGATGTCTTATTAAATTCTGCTACTCATGATACTTCTCATGGAGATAACATTGATGGAGGTGAATCACATGTTCATGAAAATCATGTTGAAATTGGTGACTCATCAAGTGCTCCAATTAATTCTCCATGCAATTTAGCAAATGAAGATTCCTCTATGGATGCCCTTACTGATTCTTCAATAGCACGTTCATCCACTCCAAATCATTCAATGATTACACAAGCACGTGCTAGTATTGTGAAGCCTAATCCAAAATATGCCAATATACATATGATGGATTCTATACCGAATGAGCCACATAATGTACATTCTGCTTTGAAATATCCAGGGTGGTCGGTGGCAATGAAAGAGGAACTTGAGGCATTGCATTGGAATAAAACTTGGACTCTTGTTCCACGTCCTTCAAATTGTAAATGGGTTTTTAAGTCTAAGTTAAAGGCTGATGATACATTAGAAAGATTAAAAGCAAGATTGGTTGCCAAGGGATATATTCAAGTAGCAGGAGTAGATTTTCTAGAGACTTTCTTGCCAGTTATTCGACCAGGAAGTATAAAAATGGTCCTCACCATAGCTACTATTAAAGGTTGGCCTATCAAACAAATAGACATGAAAAATGCATTCTTACATGGTTTTCTATTACAACCTGTTTATATGGAGCAACCGCTAGGTTTTGAGGACAAAAATCATCCGTCTTATGTTTGCAAATTGGAGAGAGCTCTGTTTGGCCTTAAGCAAGCACCAAGAGCATGATTCGATCGCTTTAGCTCATTTCTTTTGGCATCTGGTTTCTTTTGCAACATTGCGGATCCTTCTTTGTTTATTAGAAAATCAGATGGTGGTATTCTAGCTCTACTTTTATATGTAGATGACATAATTGTTACAGGTGATGATCCAAAATTGCTTAATGAGTTTATCTCTACATTAAGCAATGAATTCACAATGAAGGATATGGGTCCGTTACATTATTTTCTAGGAGTGGAGGTTAGGATATTCTCCGGTGGTCTTTATTTGTGCCAACAATATGCTTTGTCAATCCTTAAACGTGCACAAATGGAGGGTTGCAAGCCAATTTCCACACCTATGGCTGCTAGTTCTTATTTTAATATGGATACAAGATTATTTTCGGATCTTACATTATATCGAAGTATCGTTGGAGCTCTTTAATATCTCACTATTGCAAGGCTGGATATTTCATATGCAGACAATTTTGTTTGTCAATTCATGTATCAACCTACTGTGAGTCAATTTCAAATTGTAAAGTACATTTTATGTTATGTTAAAGGCACAATAGATCGAGGTATGAAAATCTTGTCCAAGTCAACATTGGACTTGAATGCCTTTTGTGATGTAGATTGGGCAGGTTGTTGCTTGACTCGACGATCAACTACTGGATTTTGTACTTTCTTAGGGAGCAATTGTATATCATGGAATGCTAAAAAGCAACGAACAGTTGCTTGATCTAGTCCTGAGGCAGAGTATCATGCAATGGCATCGACGGCTGCAGAGATTATGTGGATATCATTCATTTTGCGAGATTTGGGTATTCATCTCTCCAATCCACCAATATTATTTTGTGATAATATCAATGCACTTTATATGTCAGTTAATCCAGTGTTCCATGCAAGAACTAAACATATTGAATTAGATTATCATTATGTGCGAGAAAAAGTGGCTCTTGGAACACTTGTGACTAAGTATGTTTCATTTGTGCATCAAATTGCATATCTATTTACGAAACCATTGTCTAGAAAAGCATTTGGAAACTTATGTCACAAATTGGGAATTTGGGATTCTCCAACTTCCAATTTGAGAGGGGAGTAAAGGCACTGATTTAACAATCAAAGAAGAATGATCTAGAGATATATGTCAGAATCAATTGGAGATGTCAGAATCAATCCACTGATCCTTTGAGATGCCAGAATCAAGGGATTGATAACTTTTGTAATATTATAATCTCTTTATTTATTATTTTCCATTGTTATATTGTTTCCATATAAAATGTACCATTTGTAATATCTATATATATAATGGAAGTCATCTCAACAATTGCACGTTGAGATCAAGAATAAAACACTTTTGTTCTTTCATCTTGTCTAAAGGATTCTTTACACTTTTCTCTATCAATGAACCCCATTATTTTCTTGACGAATAGGGGATAACCGTTGTTAGTTCTCGTAACTTAGATATAATTTGAAGTTTATTGACTCGAACAGTGTAAGTCTCCATGGAAATACAGATGTAATGGGATTATAGGAGGTTGAAGAGACCAAAGGAGATAATGGAACCGCCTCCTGCAAAATCTACTTTGTGAGCTTGAAAAGGAAAGGACATAAGTTCCTAGCGGTTAGCAGACAATTCGCTCAATGGCAGTCATGACTGATGCTCATGAGAAACTTCCAAAACAATTGGAATATGGATGACTCTTGTGTTTCATGGGTTAAAAACTAGGAATTGTGTTTCTGTGCCGATTAAGTTTGTGAAACTGTTGATGACTATAAAATCTTTGTTGGTAACAATAAAGTCGATCGACAACTTGTTTGTTGTAATGTCCCACGTCCTTTTCATATTAATCAAATAGTTAATAATAGATGATATATTTATATAAGAGTTAGTTACTTGAACAATATGTAATATCATCAGATACAAAATGGTATCTGATCAAAATAGTTTTCAAAACAACTAAATAGAAGTTGATATGTTACTCAAAACAAGTTCATATTACCAATACTATTTAGCAAATCAGTCGGATATAAGTGGGTAAAACACATATTCTACAATTGCTAAGTTTGTATAGAAGTTAGTAACTTTAACACGTTGGTAAGTTTCAAAAACAAAATATTTGTAATCGTAGATAAGCCACACAAAAACAACCGTCAATAATTTTGAAAAAATAAAACAAAAATTGATGAGTTTCAAATAACATATTATGACCTAAAATTAGTTGGTATTATTAGTAATGTTGGTAAAATACTTAAATTGAAGTTGGTAATTTTCTATAAAAAGCTAGAAATATTAACACGTAGATAAGCCACGCAAAATGAATTTGTTGGTGGATTACTAAAATACTTGTTAATTTTGGAAAAACAAAAGTGTCACTAATTTTCAAAATTCAGTGGTACCTTATTAGCAAGTTATAGAATAATCAAGTTGTCTGTCAAAATTAAGTAATCAACGCATTTTGGAATTGAGTAAGAGCAAAAGGTGAGTAAATTGAGACAAAAAAAAGGACGTGCAAACTTTTAGAGTGTCAAAACTTAACTCAGAGGATACATAAGTCCCAAAAGTTTGAAAAATTATACTTAAGTGCCAAAATCGAAACAAAAATGATCGATTAAGTGCCAACGGCGAGAAAATCTAATCAAAATCCTGACGTGGCACCTTTCTAGCAAGTTGAGGTCGAAACAATTTCTTTCTGAGCATTGATATGACCAAATAAGTCTAAAATGACGTTGTTTTGGGTGCTAACATGATTTGATCAATCTAAAATGACGCAATTTTAGCCTTAATTATATTTTTATAAAAATATTAATTAAATAATATTTAAAATGAAATTAAAAAAAAAAAAAGAAGTAGTGGTAGCATAGGCAAAAGGGGCTCCTCCACCTATGGCCGCCGCCCTATCGCCGATGGGGTAGCAGCGTTGGTCGCGAGGGCTGACAAGCCCTCGCTAGACATTGGGAGAGGGTGGCAACTCTCTCCCAGATTTGGGCAAGGGTCGCCCGCCCTTGCCTTGACTTAGGTGAAGGTCGCCGGCCTTAGCCAAGTGCTAGTAGCCCTGGCCCAGCGCCGCTAGACCTGAGGCAAGGTCTAATGGCACTAGGCGAGGGCCACCAGCACTTGCATGAAGGCCAGCAACCCTCGCCCAAGCCGAGATGAGGGCGGGCAACCCTCGCCCAAATTTCGGAGAGGGTCGCCGCCTTCTCCTGGCGGGTAGCGCCCTCACTGTCCATCGCCATTGCCCCACTGGCGATGGGGTGGCGGCCACAAGCAGGGGAACCCCTCCCGCCCGTGTCTTCTTCTTTTTTTTTATTTATTTCATTTTTAATATTATTTAATTAATAGTTATAGTAAAAATTAAACTCAGGTGAAAATGGCATTATTTTGGGTGAAGGTAAGCTGCTAGTGAGCCACATAGGTATTATAAATTATTAAAAAATTGCCACATAGAATTTCCAGAATTTTCAGAAAAAGTCGTCGGAGTTGGCACTAAAGTGATCTCATTTTCAAAAAAAGTGGTACTTAAGTATGCATTTCGTAACTTTTGGCACTTAAGTGTTCTCCTGTGTCAAGTTTTGGCGCTTGAGTTGTTCTTTTACCTAGAAAAAAGTATAAAATCTACTTATATTCATTTAACTACCCTAATCTCTAGTACGTGAGTCATGTGCTCTTAGAGCACTTCTTAACTGACTAAATAAAGAAATTTTATATTTTTCAATGTGTGACTTATTATTTATGCATGATCATTGCTTTGAAAAATGAATTATTCTCTCATTTAGTATGCTTGACCAGTGCCTTGAGTACACTCGTTAATCTGAGCCATAGACAAAATGAATTCAACTTAATAAATTTTCACCAGCCTAATTGAAAGTAAAATGTGGAGAGCCTCTGAAAATTCTCTAACTCCTGCTAAAACTCTTTTCATGTTATAATGTGAAAAAGAACTGGATTATTAACCTTCAATGCCAAGAACAAACTCTTGAAAGTGTACTGTGAATCCCTATAGCATTTTTATCCCTCAATATTTTCTTGATATTAATCAGATTAATAAGGTCTTGAAAGTAGTTCATGAATCTGGATTATTTCTTATATTATCAAATAATAAGCTATTTACACTAATTCCCCAATATTTATAGACTGATAGCCCAAATTGGAAGAAGGGCCAAGCACATGTTTTTTTAAAAAAAAAAAAAAAAAAAAAACTGGCTTTGTATAAACGTGGGTGTGAAAGTTTAGTATTTTTTGTGAGACGATAATTAATTTTGAATAAATGCATCATGAGAATGACGATTTGGAATTTCTAGTTGTATTAACCAAACAATAGACAAAGAGACATCGGAACTAATTTGTTAGAGCGCATGAGGAAATTTCCAAGAAGTATGCTCAAAAGGTTATCTCCATGGTTGGCTCACCAAGGGGAACAGACTAAGGCTATTAGCCCAGCCATCAACAGAGAGAAAAAGTTTAAGATCAGTAGTGAAAGGAAATCAAATGATTTTGTTTTTTCTCATCCACAAATATATATTATGTCACTTTTTAAATTACAATTCAATAATGCCTTCACGAATTTGATGAGAAATCACTTTGATCAATTATATTCTCACTATTTCATTATTTTTCCTCCATGATTGAGAACTGCAGTAAATAGACGTATACTTATGAAGGTTTAAGTGCGAAGTTTAGGCAAAATATATTGAAGTTTTACTCATCATTCTATTCCTTTCAACCACAGAACTATTATATTTACTATTTGAATCAATGAATTTTATATATTTTTTAGTATCTATTAGGCTTTACCATTAATAAAAATTTCCGAATCCGTCCCTGATTATCTCCATCGTAATGCACATACAAGGCAGCCAAGATAAATCCAAGGTAAACTCATTTATAGAAGAAATATATATAAAACAAACCTCAAATTATGAAGGCCGACATATAGGAGAAATCAGACGAAATTGGAAGAGGAACGATCCAGATTCGTGAATACCTTAGGCTGGTTCAGTCCGCCGATCAGTACGACTTGCTGACGCGGTAACTTTTGGGCCATTCGCTGAAATGGCGCTGCTGTGGAGCTATCGTGATAGTGATGCGGAGCGGCTCAGACTATAATGCTGCTGTGGAGCTAACATGATAGTGATGCGGAGCGGCTCTGACTATGATCATATTAGAGAATAACTAATGGCATGAAGGGGCACAAATAGAGGTGAGGCAGGTTATTATCGCGTAAAAAATGGATCTAGACAGTTAGGTCATCTATGACCTAGCGCATGCTGGCGCGTCGAGTATTGGGATGAGGTTTTGGCTGCTAGTGCTTGGAAGTTCTGGTGTCGGGTGATTCGTGCCAAAGAAAAGGGGCAGTGTATGCGGGCATATATTTGGGTGGGAGTTGTATTCCGCGGTAGATGGAGGTGTGTTCTGGCACGAACACATTCTCGGTGGCCGGTGGAGCTAGATCACAATTGTTGGAAATTATCTAAAGGATTTTGACGATGACAAAACTTAATCTAAGTACTTAATAAGTTTATTTAAGTGTGTAGATGCTCATATCCAAATTATGCAGAAGTTATGATATGGCTCCACAAGTACATGGGTCAAAATTTCACGAAGTTGGGAAACTACTACTGAAGGAAAGGTGTAGAACCAAAATCTTGGTTCCAGAGAATAGTCAGACCTGATTTCCTTATACAGCTTTGATGGCCGTTGGAATTCCTAAATTGAAGACTTGGCTCATAGCAATAAAGTATGATCATCCAAGATTATCTATGTCAAAATTCATGGACTAATTTGCTCAACATATTGATAGGGTGACGTGATCAAACATGTTAATTGAAGTTTTGATTTACCACTTAGATTTTGGGAAGGTTCTACCTAGACTTGTCAAAGTGGGTCATAGTCCCATTTCTTAACCTATAATTAATGGATTGAGTTGTTATATAGATTGGTTATATTCAATAAGTGGGCCATAAATGGGTTTAGAATTAAGTGCTCATTTTTTCTCCGATGTAGCACTTAAATAATCTGATGAAAAGTTTTAAAGTAAAATGAGTATCACATGAAAGTTATGGCATTTTTAGATGTACTTTTCTTGAAGTACGGCTTTAAAGCATGTTATGGAACAAATTAGACTAAGGATTGATGCATTGAAGAGAGTGGCAGTTGGTGGCACGCTTTGTCTCTCTCTCAACACAAATTTTACAATATAGTGGACTTAATTTAGTAGAAGTCGACAAGTCTAAGTAAACTATAAAATATGAGGGAGTCGTTGGTTAGTCCTCATCAATCTACCGTATCGGCACCGATGAACTTCAGGAACAAAATAAAACCCTTGTTGTCACAAGGAAAAGAAAAGAAGACTTTGCTCTTGATTGACATTGAGATTTTCGATGAAAATAAAGGGAAAAAAACTACACTTGACAAGATAACAACCCAAAAAAAGCAAACAAATGAAAAGAATTGCACCTCAATTGCGAATTGCGTCAAAAGCAAACCTACTCTCTCTAGGATTACTTGGTTGGCCTGACCTTTGTAGAAATGAATAAGCGATGCCTTTTTGGAGTAACTTTATTGTACCATTATTAGGCAAAAGCCACAGGTATTCAGTGAAATTGAGTTGCTATGTCTGACCCCAAAAAGAAATTGAGTTGCTATTTCCGATTTCCATTATTTGGACATAGTGATGGCCGGCCTGGGTCCACCAGAGTAAAGTAGATAAAATTTAGTAGAGGTCGAAGTCTAAGTAGGCTATAAAATATGGGGGCGTTGTTGGGCAGTCCTCATCAACCTATCGTGTCGAAACCAATAATATTTAGAGAGAGTGATAAAACGATGATCGAGACAAACAAAGGCAATAGTCAGGATTGGCGTGCTGTGTATTACACTTTTCTTCTATCTACATTTCTTTTTGCTACAAGATTATATACTTTATACCACATGGATTAACGTTGTTTTGTACCTTCATCAGTCAATAAGAGTTGATGTCGTTCATCGTTGATCAGCCATTGTGAACCATCAATGCAATCAAATTCTCTCATGAACATGTCAATAATGGCATTTGCTCTCGATATAATAGTTACTTTTAGTACACGTTAGTCCGGACATAAATGAAAAGCCAACTAAATCGTCGTCACTCGGAAATTGAAAAATTGGAAGTTATAAATCAAAGTGTTAGCTCTGCGACTAAAATGTTCAATTTCTTGAAGTTTTAATTTAGAGTCACTATCAACCTTTTATGATAAACTTGATAAGTTAGAGCGAAAGTTTTTTTTAATAGTTTTTGAGTAGTGATTGCAAAAGTTTTTTTTTTTTTAATGAAAATGAGCTAACACTAATAGCAAAGAAGAAAAGAAAAGAAAATAACAGGCTGGTATGTAATATGACACGATGCATGATAGTCCTAGTACGGTAATGAGATCAAATTTTATTGGACCTTGTATATCTCAATTTGGAGACAATGTGGGTGGATAGTGTAGACCTGTATATCTAATATCCATATACGGTGGTGGAGAGGCTGTTAAAATATGCTCTATAAATAGGACTTTACAGGGCGTCTTTTAAGGACTGAAGCGAGGGTACAATCATAAGTGAAGAAAGTGAAGTTTGGACAAGAAAAGACATCTCCAACGTCGCATGTCCATGGGAACCCATTCCTTTGCCGTTTGTATTAGGCTCCATGGATTATGATATTTACATAGAATATTGATAAACGTGTTGGTCCTCTTCTATTGAAGTTTGCATTTGAAGTTACATATTACGTGTTTTTCCTCAGGAGAATCTTAGGAGCTCGAATTTTCTCAGCTTTTTAGTCAGCTGAAGTAGGCTTATGAAATCTTCAAAAACTATTTTAGTGATAGATATTTACATAGAATATTATGTATGGTTCTATATGTCAAATTTGAAGTAGGCTTATGAAATCTTCAAAAACCTATTTTAATGATAGATATAAATAGGTTGATAAAGATAACTTTAGCTAATTAAAAAGGTTAGACCTCCGTTTGGTCTTAATTCAAGTAAAGTAAAACCCCTCAATTTTTCGGGATCTATTTTTGGATGTCAAGTCTGCATTTGATTGGGTGAAATACAAAAAGAAGAAAGAAGAAGAAAAATTTGCACTTGATTGACGTTAAGATTTTTTATAAAAAAGAAATATGGAAAGTTACCCTATGCATTTCAAGCAAGTTTATATTAGCAGAGTATCGTGAAAATGAATTTCAGTTTTCGAGTTTTATTATTTGCAACATGGCGATGGCTGGCATAGGGCCCACCAGATTCAAGTGGACATAATTTAGTAGAGGTCGATGTCTAAGTAAATTATAAATATAAAATATGGGGGAGTCGTTGGCCAGTCCTCATCAACTACCACTTTAACGCCAAGATAATAATTTCTACAACATGAATTAACCTTTTTTGTATTTTCATCATCCAATAAGAGTCGAGGCCGTCCATCGATGAACCTGGTTGACAATATTAGATATACCATTATTAATCTCTAAGAGTGACGTATTAATGCCTTCTACGCCTTGGTTCAGACTGAAATGACAAGCCAACTAAATCATCATTCTCATTAAAAAATTGGAGCTATATTTGAAGTGTCCACTATACATTGGTCGAACGAATTACTTTCACAATGAACCATTTATAATAAAAGGCTACACCTTGTTCACCAAAAATAAGTTTGTCTTTGATTTTACATAATAAAGTATGTCATTAATCAATTCGTTATTCATAACATACTTGTCACAATCCAAAATTTTTTTCTTAAGGGTTCACTCTTGAAAAGGATTTTTTCTAAGGCCTTCCTGCTTTCCATCCTTGTTAAATCTGCGACTAAAATGGTCAATTTCTTATAGTTTTGCTATAGAATCCCTATCAACCTTTCATATTAAATTTTATAAGTTAAAACAAATGATTTTTGCTAATATTTTATTATTAATCGCAAATCATTTTTCCATGAATATGGGCTAACACTAATCACATATAAAGAAAATAGGATGGTAAATAATATTTGATAACGCAGGAGAGTCCAAATACGGTAATGACATCAAATTATATTGGACTCTTTTTTTGTTCGAAGAATTATATTGGACTTCGTGAATCTCCATTCAATACAAATGTGGGTGGATGGTCAGTGTAGTCCGGTATTCTAATAGCCATCTTTGGTAGAGAGGCTGTTAAACAATTCTCTATAAATTGGACTTTACTGTGCTTGTTCTAAACCACTGAAGGAACACTACAATTGAAAATGAAGAAAGTAATGTTTGGACAAGAAAAGTCATCTCCCACGTCACAGGCCCATCGAAGCCCATTCCTACAATGTTGTACAAGATGTCATGGATCATAATGCTTATCTAGAGAAATGGTTATTTGACTTGTTACGATTACATGTTTTGCCTGAGGAGAATCTTAGGAGCACGAAATTTATGGGCTTCGATAACACCTGATATGCCTCGAAAGACTACCTTGTTCAGTAAGGACATGTTTAAATGCAGCTGAATTATTATCCATGTTAGAAAAGGAAAAATGCAGCTGAGAGATACGAATGCAATAGAGATGTGCCGTGGCTTGTGGATCCTGTTTCTCAGCGACTTCCCTCTGTTTTCATCGTAGCAGCGTCTACTACCGACAAAAGATTTTGATCAAAGATTTTGGAGACATGAGATGATGAGAAATCCGGTGTTGTGCATTCCATGGCTGGTCAGGATCGGTGTGCTACGTGTTACGTCTTCGTCTATTTAACCTTCTTTTGAGCCTTTATCATCCAATAAGAGCCGACGTCATCCATTGCTGATCAGTTCATTGTGAACCAGGAACCACGGTTCAATTCACCCAAAACACAATTAACAACGTTACACATACCATTGTTAATCTCTGAGAGTGATGTAATAAATGCCATGACATATTAATAAAGGTATTTGCTCTCAATACAGTAGTTACTTTTAGTATGCCTTAATCTAGACATAAAAGAAAAGCCTACAAAAAATATCATAATTCCACGGAAATTGGAAAATCGAAGCTATAAATCAAAGTGTCCACTCTATATATTGCTCAAACTGACTACTGTTCCAATGAACCATCTATAAAAAATGCTATACCTTATTCACTGGAAAGAAGCTTGTTTTCGCTTTTATCAAATGCATTATCATTCAACTCGTGTCTGCCTTTCCATCATGCAAATCATCAAAAACAGAGAAAAAGAAGAAGAAGAGAATGAACAATTGTTTTCACGTTCTCACCTGAATTCCAAAACATCGTTGTCACAATCCAAAAGTCTTTTTGTAAGGATCATCCCTAGATAGGATCTTTTCTAAGGTCTCCCAGCTCTGCCAACATTGTCTAAAATGATCAATTTCTTAAAGTTTTATTTTAGAGTCATTATCAACCTTTTTATAATAAATCTAATAAGTTAGAGCAGTTGATTTTTGATAGTTTTTGAGTGCTGATCGCAACAATTTCTCTATAAAAATGGGTTAACTCTAATCGCACAAACAGAAGAAAAAAACAGGCTGGTACGTAATATGAGACAATGCACGATAGTCCACGTACAGTAATGACTTTGAAATTCGCATAACTCAGTTTGGTAATAATGTAGATGGGTGTCATATATGGGCCTCCTTCCACCAATGTCGCTGATGTGCGGAGGATGTGTTCAAATGCATTGGCTATTTTTAGTAATCTCGCCAGGAGGGGCATTCGAAGGGAGGCATGCAGTGGGAATGGAAGAAACGAAGCATTTGTTTCTGTGATGCGATTGATATGATTGTGTATGGAGTCTTGGATAAAGTATAGACCCGATTAACTGCGATGATGTTTTTGATCATCGGTCAAAAGCTGCGGCTATTGGAATGGTAGCTCATGATGATAGCGGTCGAAATCTAATTGATGGCATCGGCAGAGTTATGGATGCTGAAGCAGCTGAGGCCATGGCTTTAAGAGTACGATTGTTGCTAGCTCGTGAACGGAAGTGGCAAAGCGTGATCTAACTCATTGATCATTGTTAAATGGGGTTAATCACGGTCTTGGCAACCCTAGGGCGGATGGCGATGAAAGACAAAACTGCATTTTGCTCTGTCTTTGTTGATACTTAATGCCTAAAGATTGCATTCCGCCTTCAGTGCTAAGGCTCCATTTTGTGAGAGCAATCTTTTCGAACTCTCAATGCAAATATTGAAGCGACATTGGGGGAATAGTGGAACAAATCCATGCAGCACATTTTAAAAGAAACGGCAGAGCCTTTATCTGCCGGTAGCCCATTGCAATGTGAACTGATGCTTGAAAGAGTGAAAGTATCTTTCCAAGCCTTGGTATTTGACTGCTCTTCTCGATAGAGAACTCCATAATCGGAATATCCCAACTGAAGTCCGTCAAACTATCTTGAATGACTTGGCAGCAACTGTCTTTGGATGCAGAGGGATAGTAAAAAGATAGTTTCATGTGTCGAACCATGGACAGTGTTTAAAAGAACGCTTTTGTTTAGGCTTTTACTTCTTTTTTGGGAAAAATCTTTAATTTTCATGAAATTTAGGCTTTCGAGGAGTTTCCTGAAACTTGTGCGGTTCCTCCTGCAAGACTTCGATTTTGAGCTTTTTCTTTTATTTAGTGGTGCCAATTTTGTCGTCCCAATGATTTGTCAAGTTCAAGCTATACTTTGTTTTTTAGAATGACAAAAAATAGTACCACCCGCCGTGGTGGCTCCACTGGATAAGGCTCCCATGACCCTTGCGCTTCAAGGGGAGGGGTTCGAATCTCAGTGGAGGCGCTGGTGACTTACCCGGTGCACGTGTGTGGTGGCTTAGCACGTGTGCCCCAGGGGTTTACTCCCATTTGCCGGCGGCGTGCGGGGTTCCCCGGGTCATCAAAAAAAAAAAAAAAAAATTGTTAATATCTTAATGTGATGAACGTTGGTATATTAATTAAATAAAAGTTGATAATTTCGATTAAAAATTACTCACTTCAATGATGTTGCGAAGCCACAAGAATAAATATTAATAGATTATCAAGGTAGTCGGTAATCTAACAAGTATAAAGAAATGTCTCTATTTTTCAAAACCAAGCAAGAGGGAAAATTGGTAAGTAACTAAATTTAGTCGGTATCTTATGTGTTTGGTTCAATTTTGGGGGCATAAAGTCATTTTTCCAAGGATCTTTCAGTAAAAGTGTATTTGCTGAAAACGAACATCGTTTAGTGAAGGTGTATTTTTGCAAAGTAGCTTTGATATTGAAAAACAAGAAAAAGAAGAAAATGAATAAAGAGGAGAGACCAATTTGAATGACTAGCAAAAAAAGCCATCAGATTTCAAAGCCCTCAAGCCCAACTCGAAGCCCACATAATTTTATGTCCAATCGGGTAAGCCTAAGAAAGAGCCCAATTCGCTTGACCCAGGCCGAGATCGAATATTTTGTTATTACTGACCTAGCTCTGTCTTGGCCGAGAAATCATTCCTCCCGTAGCAGCCTATTTCACTCATGTTCGAGTGTATTTCATAGGCTTCATGCGTTCTGAGTTGTTTCTGAGTCAGGGTTCAAGCCTAAGATTTTTGATGCCTTGTTTTACTCATCGGAGATTGCACGTGATCTGTTTGGCGATATGTCGCTGAGAATCTTTTATTATATTCGTTTTTGATATTGTCTGATCTTCAGGCATAATGATACATTCTGTATAATGATAATCGTTTTGATAGGTATTAGGTATGATTTTGATGTGTCCTGAAGTAATCGAGAGTGTTGTTGTTCTTTCTTTTCCTTGTTTTTGTTCGTACGGCGGATGGTGACAGTTTCGATGAGAAATATGACTTGGAGCTGCTTCTTGGTGATGATTTGTGATGATTCCTTTGATTGTATCTCATTTCTCCGTCCATATGCTGTGATTCTTTTGAATTCGTGAGTGTATGAGTTTAATGGAGAATGTGGTCCAGTGGTAGTCGCTGGCGATGGCGGTGAATCTGAATCTCCGGCGAAGTTATTTATGATTTAGTATTAAGGATGAAGATTACTTACGTATATTCTGTCTGTGGAAGCAAAGTTTAATGTAGTTTAGAAGGGTCTCTCGCGTTCTGGAATGAAGAAGGGACCAAAGAAGAAGAAAGAAAAAAAGAGAAATAATAATAATAATAAAATAAAAAATCGAAAATAATTAAAATGGAAATTGAAAAGAAACAGGAAAAAAGATGAGAGTGCAAACCTGAGCGTAAATGGAAGATAGAAATGAACTTCGTTTTTTTGGGTCGGAGAAATGGGATTGGTTCGGTTGTATTAAAAGAGGCCTGATCTTTTGAAACCATTTTGTTTCTATGGTCCAAGCTTGTAAGATTCGGCCTTAATTCACATAAGAACCGGGCCCATGAACTCGGCCCGTGTCCTCTTTTGTAAATAAGAATGAGTAAATAATAAAATTATAAACTAAAAAACAAAAAGAAAAATGAAAATCTAGTCATATAGACTATTTATGGCGCAAGAGGTAAATAAAAACCAAATATAAAAATAATAATAATAATCGAAAAATGAAAATTTGGGAAATGGTTGGAATAATAGGCCTTGATTAAATTGTTTGACCTTAGTATTAGATTTAACTTAGTTTCATTTAGTTAGTACACACATGGTTTAGGAAAATTCAAGGTCTTCTCTAGCTCACTTTAGGTTTAGGTAAATTAGTCTCTTACAAAAAAAAATTGGATTTGATTTGAATTTAGATCACAAGGGTTATTATCCCAAACTTAGGCCATGTTTGGTTTAGCTTTAGGCAAATATCTTTAGAAAAATGCAAATACCTTTGAGCTAAAGGGGTTTTTTGAAATACAAATAACATTTGGTAAATTGTAATTTTAAATTGTATTGCGAAACAACTTTAGTTTAAATACTGTTTGGTAAAAATTACATTTTGCAAAGGATTTTTGCTAAATTTTTTTATAAAAAAAGTTTTAATTTTATTTTGCTAATCAACGGTAGGTAGATTTGGTCGCTAGCTAACCTCTCGCCGAGATTTGCCCATCGACAAACCTTCAACAAACTAAATCTAGTCGTTGGATAGCCTCGCCGAGATGTCGTGACCTCAAGCATCACTTGAGGACTAGTGACCTCAGGTGGTGGTCACCTAGGTCATTGCGACTCAGGCAACTGTGTATGTGACGTCCTGAAATTCGAGCCCTTTTAGGGATAAGTGAACGTGAATTTCGCTAATGCATTGTTGGTTGATTCCGTTCGGACATAATCATTTCCGAGATACTGACCTTGAGGGGAAAGGCTACTGAGGACAGAACTCGTGCGACTAAAGAACTTGACCTGAGAAAACGACTCAACCATGAAACTTGCGTAAGGACAATCCTATAGTCATGCAGGCCGATTTCAAGGACGAATAGAAGTCGATTCACGGACAGAAATAATGGGACGACGGGTGATTCCGTCTATTATTATCAAACCCGCGAACGACCCTATGTCGATCCTTGATAATCGTGTACTTTGAAATAAGAATCTATCCATCACAATTTCATGTCGTCAAGGACGTCCATGTGTCGAGAAGTCTTGAACGTGGTTTGACACGATTTGGTTACGCGTGAATCCTCAAAGCCGCCTGTCAATTTGAATTATAACAAAATGACATTTGGGTAAAATTGACAAGGTATGAGAATCCAAGATTGGACTTTGAATTTTTCGGGAACGTCTGGGACGGACTTTTAGACGATGCTTCCTTGATAGTCGACAGTGTCAGTTGAGCCGAGTTTTTGGAAAAGGGATTTTTGGACTGAGGAAACGAGTCTACGAGGACATGGGCCGGGCAAGAGTAGTGTGGGCCACACGCCCAAGGTGGGATGGCCACCGTGGAAGACCGAGACAAACAAATGAGCCCGTTGGACCAAACCGAGCATTTATCCTTCCGAACCCGTTGTCTAAACCTGAGCCGATTCGAGTCCAACAAATTTCCGAACCCGTTCCTATTCATTTTCCGGCCCATTTCCTAGGCCCGCCTTTCACTTCAGCCCAAGGGCACATTGGGAAATGTGCAAGGTGGAAATGACCAAAATACCCTTGGATATTTTGAAGAAAAGTCAAAGGAAGAGAGAGAAGATGATGTCACTTGCTTAGGGGATTGTAGAAGGCATTTAATGGCATTAAAGGGGTCTTCTAGAAGCCCTCACTCCACTCTCTCTCTCCCCTCTTCAGCCCAAAAAATCGCAGCCCTCTCTCCCCTTGCTTCTCATTGCATTTCTGCAGTTTCTGCTTTGGACCTCTTACCGAAATTGGAGTTGTTCGCTGCCTTCCCGGTGGAATCTCGGGCCAAGCCACCTATCAAACTGATCAGCATAGGAAATTTGTACCAGCCACGTCGGCTGATCGTCGGAACCAGTCGCCGACCGTCCCGTACGGTGGCCTGAAGTCGCGATCCTCCGTCCGTCACCGTGCGCGCCTCTTATGCAGCTTCGGTTTTTCTTCTGTTTCTCTCCATTTTTGGCTTACCCACTACCCACACCAGTCACACACAACTCCCTCTTGACCCCCTAGAACCACCAGCCACCGGCCATCAGTTCACCAGAGCTCCGGCCAGCTTGTTTTTGCTCCGACCAGCAGCCTCCTCCCACTGCAGTGTTGTCCTTTGGAGTTTGGGGTTTGAGCAGAGGTTGCTACTATGATTTCTGGCCTGGGACCGTCTTGGAGTATCGTGAGAGAAGTCTCCGGGTATCGGGTTCGTCGCCGCCGCCGCGCCCGTGTTGCTGGCCCGCTTAACGGGTAAGTTTAGCTCCTAAACCCTATTTAGTGTCTAAACTTGCTTAGGGTTGGGTTAATTAGTGTTATTGTTGGATTATGATGTTTAATTAAGTGCATTAGCCCTAAGATAGGTGGTTAGATTAAGGGTTAAGATTATATTAGCTTAATCTTGTTTAATTATGCTTAATTGTGGGTTATGTGCTAATTAAGCATGCTTTGCTTGATTAAATTGATTAATTGTTTTAATTAATTGATTTATTTAATTTATGCATTTATTGATTAAATTATGTGATTTCTAAATTAAATGATTTAATTATTTAAATTCGAAAATTTATCGTTCATGTGCACACTTCACGGCCTTCGTTCATCCGTGTGAAATTGTGCATAATTTCATGTGCCTTGATCATATGAAGTGAATTGGATGTGGCATTGCATAAACATCCGCTTGAATCGTGTGATTTTCACAAAAGAAAGAAAATGGTTTGTCTGAGGGACACCGGAAATGGATCGTCTTTATGAGAAAGAAAGTGATTTGTCCGAGGGACACTAGAAATGGACCGCTTTTATGAGAAATGTGGGGAAAATGGTTTGTCCGAGGGACATCGGAAATGGACCGTTTTTGTGAGAAATGATTTGAGGTTTCATATGCAAGCATGTGTGCATTGGCTAATACTCAAATATAATAAGTGGGTTGTGATTGTATGCTTGCGTGATCACTAAGTTGAAACTGCCGTCTCGGGAGAGTATCCTTTGACGTTCTGTGGGCATGTCATCTTGGGAGAGTATCCCTTGACGTTCTATGGGCATGCAGTCTCAAGAGAGTATCCCTTGACATCCTTTGGGCATGCAGTCTCGGGAGAGTATCCCTTGATGTTCATTGGGCATGCGGTCTCAGGACAGTATCCCTTGACGTCTTTTGGGCACGAAAGGGCACGGTTGCGCCTCTACGGAGAAAGGGAGCTGTAGCGCCGTTACGCCTCAGTTGTAGTCCTGTGGGGCAGTAATAATCGGAACACGTGTGGATGCGAGAGTGCATGAGAAAACATGTCGTCATTGGTTCCAATTATGCATGAGATGATCACATCATTTATAGCACGCACGCATGAATTGATAACGTGCAGGGGTGGCAATGGCCAGGTGAGATCGCTTGTGACGCGACTCACATGTAATTGATGAACTGCATCATTTAACGGCCATGTGCATTGCATGTATTGTGCGACTTATAACGTGCGGGTATGGCATACGGGTAAGGTTGCATGCGAACCAACTATTCGATTGTTGGTTGCATTGCTTGCATTGAATGAGGTTTAACGTGCAGGGTATGGCATACCGGGTAAGGTTGCATGTGAACCGACTTTTGATTGTTGGTTGACCCATCTCGTAGTTTAATTGCTGATTGTTGGTTGCTTGTTATTGGGTTGAGTGAGGGGTGGTTTTGGAGAGATACCCCGGGTTGAGTTGGTGTACTAACCGGGGCTTAGGAGAAGAACTCGCCGAGATTTTATCTCAACCCGTCGTGGTTAACCATTTTCGGAGTCCTTAGAATGGCGCACTCGCAAAGGGGAGAATCCCGCCCCCGCTTCTTTAGTGATCGACTTGACGGAGTCGAGTTCGAGTGACCGTGGTATTGAACCCGAGGGTTTATTTTGTATAGCTGGATTAGCCTAGTTTCTTTTTGGCCTGGCTTAGAGGATGGATCGGCCCCTTTTGTCGGGCTTGTAATTCGAAAGACGATCCTCCGTTTGTTAATCCAGTAAATTGTATAAATGAGTAGTCGAGATTTCTGCTGTTCATCCCTCTATCCCTGATTGATTGATTGTTTGTTTGTTAGACTGGGGATGGTTCGTCTTCCGTTTGCGCATAACGAAAGATTAAAATGAATGGTCGTCGACGAGTCTTGGGATGTCGCTTTCTATCGACCAAGAGAAGGGGTTGTCGCGAGCTCGAGAGTCGGAGCGTGACATCCCCGTCGGTTTTGGTATTAGAGCGAGATCGAGACTTGGAGTGATAAGGTGCGTAGGATTTTTGGGATAGTGAGATAGGGATGGCTTTTACTTTACGTGCCTGTTATTGCTTTTGTGGTTGTGTGTGGTGGCGGGTTGCTCATAGTTCAGAGTGATGAGCAATCCTAAGCAGAGTGAGCCCTTAGGCGTAGGGCAGTGTCTGGTCAGACCAGTGCTAGAGGTAGCGTGCAGTCAAATCCTAGGTTAGACAAGATTCTGCTGGCGCGAGAGACCTTGATAGGACAACAAGCTGAGTGCTTCTGTTGTGGTCCTTGTGGTTCCCCCGGTGAGAGGAGAGGTCCGTGAGAGACCGATGCCTAGGCCGGGTAGAGCAGCCTTCCGAAACCGCCATCGAGGTTAGTGGCATGGGCGACCCCGAAGCCGTGACCCTTTGGATAAGGGATAGTGAGAGGATTGTTTCAGTGCTGGGGTGTTTAGAGTCAGACAGAGTGGTTCTGGCGGCTTATTAGCTTCAAGGTAATGCCATTAATTGGTGGAAAGCCAGTCAAGGAAGAATGTTCTTCGAAGGCACGGCTCAGACTTGGGGTGCCTTTCGTGAGGCTTTCAATGAGAGATATTTCTTGGACAAAGTGCGAGAGAGTCAAAGATGGCGAGTTCCAACGGTTTCGTCGAAATCGATGTCGGTAGATCGGTATGAGGCGAAGTTCGCTGAGTTGGCCAAATAATAGCTGAAGTTTGTGGAGGACCCTTGGATAGGGCGAGACGTTTCAGAGATGACTTGAAGCCAGAATTGAAAACCTAGCTAGTGCCCTTGAACTTAAAGAGCTTTGAGGAGATGTACGAAAGGGCCTAGATGATAGAGGAGAATATGATCGAGGGGGTGACCGCATCTAGCTCGCGGTTCGTGCCTAATAGAGACAATTGTCGGTTCGGAAAGGGACCAATGATGGGGAGAAGGAATCCCATCCTATCTAACAGAAAGAATTACGTGGGAAAGCCGACCGCCCGAAACTAGGTTGCGAGGAAGTCATTGCATACGGTGGATTGTCATGGAAAGACAATTCAATTTAACCCAGTAGTGGGTGATAGTTTTGAGTTCGTGGGAAATCGAGGAGGACCCTCCATTCTTCTGATTTCGTCACTTAAGGTGACTTGGTTGTTGGAATCTGGGTGCTAAGGGTATTTGGTATTGGTGGCAGTCACACTAGTAAAAAGGATCAAAGGTGGAGAATATTGTTGTGGTACAAGAGTATATGGATGTGTTTCCCTCTCTGGAGGAAATTGAGTTTGTAATTGAGGATCAAAAATGAGGATATACCGTAAATAGTGTTTAGGAGAAGCTATGGTCATTACGAGTTCATGGTAATGCCGTGTGGATTGACAAATGCCCCTACAGCCTTCATAGACTTAATGAACCGGGTGTTCAATAAGTGTTTGGACCAATTCGTGATTGTGTTCATTGACAATGTTCTAGTGTACTCGAGCAGTCTAGAGGATCATGAGAGACACATGAGATCGGTACTACGATCTTGAGGGAACATGAGCTGTATGCTAAGTTAGCAAGTGCGAGTTTTGGTTATTTCGCGTGTTATTTTTTTGGTCATGTGATTTCAAGTGAAGGGATCTCTATTGACATGATGTTACAATCCCAAGAAGCTTCGATTGGCTGGATATTACCGACATTTCGTGGAGAAGTTTTCTACGATAGACATGCCCTTGACGAGGTTGTTAAAGAAAGAGGAGAAGTTCGATTGGACATACAAGTGCAAGCATAGTTTTCAAGAGCTTAAGAGAAAATTGACTACTGCACCCGTTTTGACAATACCGTATGGTCTTGGTGGATATGAAATTTACAGTGACGCGTCGTATAAAAGACTAGGCTGCGTGTTAATGCAACATGGCAAGGTGGTTGCATACGCATCCCGACAGTTAAGGCTTCACGAGCTTAACTATCGGACGCATGATTTGGAATTAGCGGTGATCATCTTTGCCTCATGTTCAATGATGATGGATGGAACTTCTTAAGGACTACGATTGCGAAGTTTTGTATCATCTGGGAAAAGCAAATAAAGTGGCAAATGCACTCAGTTGAAAGTCAACAATTGCACGATTTGAGAGTACGAGAATGGATTTTCTTGGAGGGAGTCGGGGACTCAGATTTTAAAATTGAGGTTGGCCATCTTGCTAGTCTAATGGCCACTCTCAGGGTGGAACCCGAGATGCAAAGTAGGATTAAGAGTGCCCAAGCGATGGATTCTGAAATTGTTAAGATCCTGCAGACGGATCAGGCAAAGAGGAAAGCAAACTTTCAAGTGTTCGAGGATGGGACGTTAAGGTTTCGAGGATGATTGTGCGTTCCGAAAGATGCAGAACTTATAGAAGCAGTCTTGTCGGAAGCTCATCGTAGTTGAGATTCCCGAGTGGAAATGGAAACACATTATGATGGATTTGTGATGGGATTGCCAAGGAGTCAACAAGGCAATGACTCGATTTGGGTAGTAGTTGACAGATTGACGAAGTCAGCTTACTTTGTTGCGGTAAGAAAATATTTTATGTTGGATAGGTATGCAGAATTGTACATACATCAGATTGCACGCATACATGGAGTTCCAGTGACGATCACCTCGGATAGTGATCCTAAGTTTACGGCAACTTTCTGGAAAAGTTTGCAGTCGGCCTTGAGGACAAAACTGCAAAGATAATTGGTGGTTTGTGGAATTCGGATAGCGGTTTGATGGAAATTCAGTGAATCGGATTTCAAGTGTCGATAAGTGACCTCGTGGAAATGAGCTCATGGGTTGACGAGCTGGAGAAAGTTTTGCACTTTGAGGTGCTCAGACGAGGTTAAAACCGTGAGGCTTGGTATGGGACAGGCCAAAGCGGATAATACCTCTATGAGATGATGCATATTGCTAGTAGTAGTGCAATTCGAAGATGCCCATAACGACTGATCCGACGAGAGCGGGGAGTGGTCGTTGGGGCCGAGTGCTCGAGCAAGGAGCGACTCCTGGCAAGCTTCTAGGATGTCGAAAGGGGTAGAAATGAACGGAACTACGCACTGTGTAAAAAGAGAGTGCTTGTGGGAAAAGATTTTATCGGAATGGTGTAGCCGAATTATGGTCAAGTTTGTGGAACTCCAGTCTGTGGAACGAGGTCAGGGAACTGAGAATCGCTAGTTCAAAAAAAAAATTGGTTTAGCAATTATTGAATGCGTTCGATTATCGAGACGGACTAAAGACAGTTCAAAATCGTCATAAGAGTTATGCAAATAAGCGTCGTAGACCGTTGGAGTTTAAGGTGGGCGATTATGTGTTTCTGAAAGTATCGCCGATGAGGGGTACTTCTAGATTTGGCAAGAAAGGGAAGTTAAGTCCGAGGTACGTTGGATCCTTTGAAATTTTGGAAAGGATCGGGGTTGTAACATACGGTCTTGCGTTGCCACCGAAACTTGCTCAAGTACATGATATTTTCCATGTGTCCATGTTGAGAAATTATGAACGGGACCCGACTCATGTATTAAATTTTGAGGAAATGGATGTAGGCGACAAGGTGTCGTACGTGGAAAGGTCGATACGGATAGAGGACCGTAAAGAGCAAGTACTCCGAAACAAGACTATTGCCTTAGTTAAGGTGATCTGGCAGCATCACGGAACGAGAGGAAGCAACATGGGAAAGCGAAGAAGAGATGAAGCATCGCACCCCCATCTTTTTTAAGGATTTGTTCGTGATTGCAAATTTCGAGGACGAAATTTTTGTAAGGGGGAAGAATTGTGACGTCCCGAAACTCGAGCCCTTTTAGGGATAAGTGAACGTGAATTTCGCCAATGCATTGTTGGTTGATTCCGCTCGGACCCAATCATTTCCGAGATACTCGACCTTGAGGGGAAAGGCTGCGAGGACGTAACTCGTGCGACTAAAGAACTTGACCTGGGAAAACGACTTGACCGTGAGACTTGCATAAGGACAATCCAGTAGTCATGCAGGCCGATTTCAAGGACGAATAGAAATCGATTCACGAACAGAAATAATGGGACGACGAGTGATTCCGTCTACTGTTATCGAACCCGCGAACGACCCTATGTCGATCCTTGATAATCGTGTACTTTGAAATAAGAATCTATCTTTCGCAATTTCATGTCATTAAGGACGTCTATGTGTCGAGAAGTCTTGAACGTGGTTTGGCACGAGCCGATTCTACGTGTGAATCCTCGAAGCCGCCTGTCGATCCCAATTATACCAAAATGACATTTGGGCAAAATTGACAAGGCATGAAAATCCAAGATTGGACTTCGAATTTTCGAGAACGTCCAAGACGGACTTTTAGACGATGCTTCCTTGATAGTCGACAATGTCGGTTGAGCCGAGTTTTTGGGAAAGGGATTTTTGGATCGAGGAAACGAGCCTACGAGGACATGGGCCGGGCAAAAGTAGTGTGGGCCACACGCCCAAGGTGGGATGGCCACCGTGGAAGACCGAGACAAACAAACGAGCCCGTTGGACCAAACCGAGCATTTACCCTTTCGAGCTCGTTGTCTAAACTTGAGCCGATTCGAGCCCAACAAATTCCCGAGCCCGTTCCTATTCATTTTCCGGCCCATTTCCTAGGCCCGCCTTTCACTTTCAGCCCAAGGGCACATTGGGAAATGTGCAAGGTGGAAATGACCAAAATACCCTTAGATATTTTGAAGAAAAGTCAAAGGAAGAGAGAGAAGATGATGTCACTTGCTTGGGGGAATGTAGAAGGCATTTAATGGCATTGAAGGGGTCTTCTAGAAGCCCTCACTCCACTCTCTCTCTCCCCTCTTCAGCCCAGAAAATCGTAGCCCTCTCTCCCCTTGCTTCTCCTTGCATTTCTGCAGTTTCTACTTTGGACCTTTTACCGAAATTGGAGTTGTTCGCTGTCTTCCCGATGGAATTTCGGGCCGAGCCACCTATCAATCTAATCAACACAGAAAATCCGTACTAGCCACGTTGGCCGATCGCCGGAACCGCTTGCTGCCGTCCCCGTACGGTGGCTCGAAGTCGCCGGTCCTCCATCCGTCACTTGTGCGCGCGCCTCCTGTGCGGCTTCGGTTTTCTTCCGTTTCTCTCCATTTTTGGCCTACTCACTACCTACACCAGTCACACACAACTCCCCCTTGACCCCCTGGAACCACCAGCCACCGGCCACCAACTCGCCAGAGCCCCGCCGCCTTGTTTTTGCTTCGACCCGCCACCTCCTCCCACCGGCAGGCCTTGTCCCTTTGAGTTTGGGGTTTGAGCAGAGGTTGCTACTGTGATTTCTGGCCCGGGACTGCCTTGGAGTGTCATGAGAGAAGTCCCCGGCTGTCGGGTTCGTCGCCGCCGCCACGCCCGTGTCACCGGCCCGCTTAACGGGTGAGTTTAGCTCCTAAACCCTATTTAGTGTCTAAACTTGCTTAGGGTTGGGTTAATTAGTGTTATTGTTGGATTAGGATGTTTAATTAAGTGATTAGTCCTAAGATAGGTGGTTAGATTAAGGGTTAAGATTAGATTAGCTTAATCTTGTTTAATTATGCTTAATTGTGTGTTATGTGCTAATTAAGCATGCTTTGCTTGATTAAATTGATTAATTATTTTAATTAATTGATTTATTTAATTTATGCATTTATTGATTAAATTATGTGATTTCTAAATTAAATGATTTAATTATTTAAATTCGAAAATTTACTGTTCACGTGCACTGTTCACGTGCACTGTTCATCCAGAAGTGAAATTGTGCATAATTTCATGTGCCTTGATCATATGAAGTGAATTGGATGTGGCATTGCATAAACATCTGCTTGAATCGTGTGATTTTCACAAAAGAAAGAAAATGGTTTGTCTGAGGGACACCGGAAATGGATCACCTTTATGAGAAAGAAAGTGATTTGTCCGAGGGACACTAGAAATGGACCGCTTTTATAAGAAATGTGGGGAAAATGGTTTGTCTGAGGGACATCGGAAATGGACCGCTTTTGTGAGAAATGATTTGAGGTTTCATATGTAAGTATGTGTGCATTGGCTAATGCTCAAATATAATAAGTGGGTTGTGATTGTATGCTTGCGTGATCACTAAGTTGAAACTGCCGTCTCGGGAGAGTATCCCTTGACGTTACGCGTGAGCATGTCGTCTTGGGAGAGTATCCCTTGACGTTCTATGGGCATGCAATTTCAGGACAGTATCCCTTAACATCCTTTGGGCATGCAGTCTCGGGAGAGTATCCCTTGACGTTCATTTGGGCATGCGGTCTTGGGAGAGTATCCCTTGACGTCTTTTGGGCACGGAAGGGCACGGTTGCGCCTTTGCGAAGGAAGGGGAGCCGTAGCGCCGTTACGCCTCGCCTTGTAGCCCTTTGGGACAGTAATAATCGGAACACGTGTGGATGCGAGAGTGCATGAAAAACATGGCATCATTGGTTCCGATTATGCATGAGATGATCACATCATTTATAGCACGCACGCATGAATTAATAACGTGCGGGGGTGGCAATGGCCAAGTGAGATCGCTTGTGACGCGACTCGCATGTGATTGATGAACTCCGCATCATTTAACGGCCATGTGCATTGCATGTATTGTGCGACTTATAACGTGCGGGGTATGGCATACCGAGTAAGGTTGCATGCGAACCGACTATTCAATTGTTGGTTGCATTGCTTGCATTGAATGAGGTTTAACGTGCGGGGTATGGCATACTAGGTAAGGTTGCATGCGAACCGACTTTTGATTGTTGGTTGACCCCGTTCCCCATGCGTGGTTTAATTGCTGATTGCTGGTTGCTTGTTGTTGGGCTGAGTGAGGGTGGTTTTGGAGAGATACCCCGGGTTGAGTTGGTATACTAATCGGGGCTTAGAGCAAGAACTCGCTGAAATTTTATCTCAACTAGTCGTGGTTAACCATTTTCGTGTCCTTAGAATGGTGCACCCGTAGTGGAGAATCCCGCCCCGCTTCTTTAGTGATCGACTTGACGGAGTCGAGTCCGAGTGACCGTGGTGTTGAACCCGAGAGTTCATTTTGTATAGCTGGATTAGCCTAGTTTCTTTTGGCCTGGCTTAGAGGATGGATCGGCCCCTTTTGTCGGGCTTGTAATTCGAAAGACGATCCTCCTTTGGTTAATCCAAGAAATTGTATAAATGAGTAGTCGAGGTTTTTGCCGTTCATCCCTCTATCCTCGATTGATTGTTTGTTGGGTACTGGGATGGTTCGTCTTCCGCTTGTGCATAACGAAAGATTAAAATGAATGGTCATTGACGAGTCTTGGGATGTCGCTTTCTATCGACCAAGAGAAGGGGTTGTCGCGAGCTCGAGAGTCGGGGGCGTGACAGCCTACCCGGGTAGTGTGAACCTAGGTGACAAAACCGTTGCCTCGTCACCGAGGTTGCCAAGACCCATGGGACGATTGCCTAAGGTCGCGCAACCTTAGGCGGCGTCGCCGGGTCGCGCGACCCCTCAAGCGATGGTCATCGGTGCCAATGATCCCTTGGCCGATGGTCATCAGCCTCTGTTCACTTTTCTAGATAAGATGAATAGTACCTTGTGTGAACAATACAGCTTACATTTCGAATATGCAATTTCCCAAAATAGTTTCGGACCTGCTTTGAGCTAAAGCCCCTTAGAGTCCTTTATAGATGCAATTGTATCTGGCTAAAGTCATCCAAAAAATTGAATCAAACTCATTTGCATTTGGCCAAAGACCTTTAGAGTCTCAAAGCCCTTTCAAAATGCTGAACTAAATAGGGCCTTAATAATAAGACTATGTGATATTCCTTGGGCGACTCGTATCTAGTTATTTACTGCACCTTATCTTTTAGTTTTCTTTTATTACTTTCTTTGATGAATTCATTGTGAATCTTTTGTATTGCTTTTTATGTTGTGATTTGCTTGCTTTAGTTAAATGGTTATGTTACATTAAAGGATCATAATAAACAAAAAAAAAGAACTTGGACACTTGTAGACGAGAACTTTAGGACTCATAATTTGATAAAAAGATCACATGAGACACTTACGACAAATAATCAAGATTAGATACCAAAAGGGTTTTAGTTAGATAACTAATCAAGTCCCTGTACTTCTAATAACGTACTAAGTGAAATATTCTCCTGTATTTTATTTGGCTCCTAGCTAGCCTTAATAGGTTAGTGGGGACACCTTCACATAATATTCTTATAGGATAAATCAAACTAAAATGAAAATTTCAATGTCACGTGAGGTAAAAGTTTGGGAGAACCCCTACCAATTAAGGACAGTTCGTCCCCAATTCAACATTACCACTAAACCCGTCTCCCCGACCCCGCTTTGAGAGCTTCGCGACAATATGGAATGTTTGTTGATATGTTTTAAATGAGATTTTATGAATTTGAAAAGTTATCACCCCTGTATAGAGTAAACTGGTGTAATTTCTTCTTAAATTATTGCACTAATATTGACATAAAATATATCAAACAGAAATCAACATAGCATACATTGTAATATGCAATTACTTGTGATGTAGAATTTAACGTATTTTCACTAAGGATAGATGATATTACCTCAATTTTAGTTTTGTAAATTTTAAGAAAAGAAATACCAAAAATCTCTAAAGGAAGGGAGATTTTTGGGTGAGAATGAAAGTCAATAATGAATAATGCGGTATCCTAGATCTCGCTACGAGAACATTGTACCAAGAAAGTGCATCGTACGTCAAATAGAATTTCAATAAGCGTTTTACGTCAAACACCTGATAAGAAGTATGCCCATCACTTTTAGCACACCATTTTTGTAAGCTAGCCTTCTCGAATCTAGGCATGAAAGACTCTCTGGATCGTTAATCTCCTATTTGGCTGAGCTCCGTGAAAATTTTACATCATGTATGATAATTGAGATCATATACTAATTATTTCTTTGATGAGAAATGCCAACCAAAATGGAAAGTTTATAACTAAAAAGCAAGTGTTGGTCACACGACATGGAATTGTAATTAAGGAAATGATTAACTAATGGCACTGTTACTCGATGCAATATCCTAAATCTCCCAACGAGAACAATGCACCGAGAAAATGCATCGTACATCAAATGGAGTTTCAATAAGCATTTTACGTCAAACACCTGATAAGAAGTACCCCTATCACTTTTAGCACACCATTTTTGTAAGCTAGCCTTCTCGAATCAAGGTACGAAAGACTCTCTGGATCGTTAATCTCCTTTTTGGCTGAACTCCTGGGAAATTTTACATCATGTATGAGAAATGAGACCATATACTAATTATTTCTTGGATGACAAATGCCTCCAAGCCTCAAAATTCAGGATTTGTTGATCTTACGAGTTCTTTCAAGTGCTAGAGTGGGACATCATCTCTTTGAGCTACTTGTTTTCCTCATACCATATATGTTGAAAGAAAATCAACTTTGCTCCTCCTCAGATCTTCAAGTTGGATAGATTGGGTAAGCTTCGCAAGGAATAGCAGAATTGGATCCAAAGAATTTCTAGTAACTCCAATTTGTCAAGACCTTGAATTTCAACTAGTTTCTGACATAAACATACCTGAAGTGCTTGAGATTCTTGAAGTTAGATAAGTTGGAAGAGTCCACAACTTCAAGGAGATCGCAACTGGAAACTATAAGTTCCCTCAAACTAGAGGGAAGCTTTCCAATGTGGCGCAGGTTCTCACAATGGGTGAGTCGAAGTACTTTTAGACAGCAAAGGGAACCCAAATATGATGAACTTATGCTAGTAATACCTGAAAGTTTCATTCTATAAAATGGGCTAGAGATGTCTGGAGCTGTTTTTGGAGAAGTGTTAAAGGAGGGGGAATGTGATGTCAATATATGATTCAAAGGGAAAATTTGATTCATAATTAATTAAACCAAACAATAATTCCAGATTTCTTTCTCTCTCAAGATCAGAGAACTCTAGAGCTTTTTCTACGGCCCTTGAGGATAGATATAAACTTACCAAACTCTGGGAACCTTTGGTACATTCTGCATATGGGTTTTCGCTAAGTTCAAAAACTTCAAAGAGGGTAGTCTCACAATATCATCGGGAATCATTTTTAGCCGCTTGCAATTCTCTCCATGAATCTCTTCAAGTTTCTCCAACATCCCAATTGTCTCGGGTAACTTTTGCATGTGACTTTGGTTCATCTTCAACACTTTTAAGCTCTTTAGATTGACAATGGTATTTGGCAACTCTGCAATGCCTGTGTATGAGACATCTAACTCAACTAAATATTTCAGCATTCCAATTGAGTTGGGAAGTGTTATAAGCTTGCCACACTGCTCTAAAATTAATATTTCTAAAGATAAAAATGCAGAGAGGTCAGGAATTATATTTAAGTTGTAGCATCGTGATAGATTAAGGACCTTCAATCTCGTAGCCACCTGTCAAATGATTATGTATATCCAATGAGTTTAATTTATCGAAGTTTTGCAAGACATAAGCAAATATATTGATTGAGGAAGCATTCTGTCAAATGAATAATGATAATTTTGATTAGATAAAAATGAAAATGCAATCTCAAAAAATCTACACAAGTTAAATTCTCTCCATTGACACAACAAAATATTTATGAACACATTATTGAATGAACGAGTAAGTGGCTGAGGGTAATAGTATTTCCGTTGACCAAAGTGTCTTCAACGGGGATATACAAGAAGTATCATTATGTTTTCAATCACATTGATGACATAAATGTAAAGGAACTATTTGATTCGATATACTTCTATAGAAACTCAACAGTTAAAGTTTCAAACCTATGGAATGAGGTATTGGTGTCATAAGCCTTCGTCAAGACCAAGAGTTGTTCTATGAATTAAGCCAATAAACTTTAATAAAAACAAATTAATAAAATGACCATATACAACCCCATGCGACACAAGAGCTGCAAGCTAGGAGGCACAGACATTCCCCAGGAGCCTTCATGTCACATGTCTAACACACTCCGACATGTTCCAACACATGATCAATGGGTGTTGGACATTTGACACATGGTCAACTTGACACATTAGTGACACACGAGTCCAAAATCCCGACAAGCAAAACTAACACACACGGATCAATTTTAAAAAAATTTCAATAAATTATGGTCAAAATATAAATATATAAATATATTATAAAAGAAAAAAAGAAAAGGGAGAAAGGAAACTCTATTTCTATCTTGAGTCTCAGGATCAATGGTGAGACTACTTTTTAAGAAGAAAACCAGAAGAGACGATCATCACGATTGATGAGAAGGGGAGGTAATGCAAGTAGAGCCCTATCATAAGCAAGGAGGGTGAGAGACAAAAAAAAAAGAGGAGGGAGAGATGCGCGAGGTGAGTGTTCTAGTAAAGGCAGCTTGCTGGTGACACCGGGGACGATGCCGCAGACGATGGCGAAGGCTGGGAAGAAGGGTTTTCTTTTCTTTTCTTTTTTCTTTTTTGGTTGAATGGAAGAAGGGTTCCGAGTTGCAGGTCTTCCACACAATCTATCTCCAAGTGCCCCTCTTCTCCCGTAGGATCAACATCTCTAGAAGTCGACCCCACACTAAGGAGGAGCACGAGTTTTTAAAGTTGTGGTTTTGGGGAGGAATGGGCCAGTCAAAGGTCAATTCAATGAGCTTGAAATGAATGGGCCCAAAGGAGGAGGGCTTTAAACCCTATTTTAAAATTTTAAATTTTTGATTTAATATATTTAGTGTAAATTAATTCTAAACTTATTTATTTATTTATAGATTTGAATCATATTAAATTGATTGAAATAATAATAGAAATGCTAATTTATCATGTATATATAAAATATACATTTAATATATGATATCTTTCCAACGTGTTAAAATTTTCTATTTTTTTTAAACGACGTGTCGCCGCATTTGCAGTGTGTAAATAGCGTGTCGTGTCGTGTCGCACGTCAATATCCAAGTCTACTTAGGTTGTGATTGGAAAAAAATACAATAGGTTATACTAAATTATTTGCACACACATACCTTGAGTTGAGTCCAACTACCCCAACATTCGTCTATTTCACTGTTCTATAGCTCAAGGATGACTAGATTTTTTGGGCAAAAGTTTCTTGCTTGCATTTCTTTTGGACAATTATACCAAGTAAGCCATCTCAATTCTGAAAATAGACTTCCAAAGTCTCCAGAGAGAGTCCAACCCATTAGTTGGAGCAATCTAATATTTGGCACTTTGATTAAGTCTTCTTATGTCAAAATAGGGACTTGGGGGTGCCCTTTAATGGAAAATATTGCGCGGCAATAGTTCCAGTTCCCTAAATTAAGAAAGATTTTGTTTAAATTGAGGAGTTCCAAATAGAGCCCAAAATAAAGGGAAAGCAGTCCAAGGAAGATTTTTGCAATGAAATAAGAAAACGGGGGTGCACTTAGACTTATACCTTCTTTTGCTGGACAATATCTGGACCACCTTGTTAATTCCACCACACTCGGGAGCCCTTCCACCACACTCCAGAAATATTTGACCACACTAGAGAACCCTTCCACCACACTCTAGGACTATTTGACCACACTCAAGAACCCTTTATTGGGTCTTTGCAATTTTCTTTGTACACAATGCTCCTACCTTAGTCCTTAAGCTGATCATGCATCCATATTAGATTCTTCTTCAATCTCCACAGTCATCCCACACGTAATATGGATAACTCTTATTATATCCCGATAGAAAGCAAAGCACTATCAAGAAATATTTGTTGTTGCTGATGATCTAAAGCCTCATAACTCAACATTAACATTTTCTTCACATCCTTGTGCTGAGAATATTTTATCTTTTTCAACGTATCTTGCCACACTACTTTTTCCACATAAAAATGAGCCAATTACTTCAATAGCCAAAGGAAGCCCTCCAATTTGTGCAATAATTTTCAGATAGACTCAAGAATGCATTTGAAGGAGAGTTGCTTCTAAAGGCATGCTTGCTAAAAAGTTGAAGAGCTATGAGATTGTTGAGTTCCTTAACTTTATAAATCAAACAATGCTCAAATTGATCTAGGAATCGATCAAAACACTTTTGTCTCTCTTGTGTTAACAACTATTCTACTTCCTAAACCAAACCATTCTTTCTTAGCTACCAATGCCATGGGTTGCCTCGTATGATCTATATCATCAAGAAAAATAAGAACTTTCTTTATGCAAAATCGATTTCTGATCATATTCTTCCCATCATCAATGCTAGAAAGTCCAACTCCTACGTCACCAATGATATCAGAGACTAATTGCCTTTGCACATTCAAAAGACCAGAACCTTGTGATGCTTCTCGAATATCTAAAATGAAGTTGCAACTGTCAAAATTAGCAGATAGTTTATCGCAAACAACCTTGGCAAGAGTTGTCTTGCCTATTCCACCCCATTCCCCAAATACCGATGAGCCTTATGTCCTTAGATTCAACATTCAACAAATTTACTACTTCATCCACTGATTCTTCCATTCCAACTAAATGATTTGATATATGCACACAAGACACCTTAAGCTTAACCAACACTTTCCGAGTAATCAAATGTGCAAGTTCTCCATGGCTGTGTCAAAACACAAAACATTATCAAGTGAATTATAAGATCGTGACAAACTTGTACACTTGCAAGATCAAACAATAACATGAAGCTATGAATTGATGCTAGACCCCGTGAACATAAGAATAAAACATGATTCTTTGGTTATGTTCAATCTAGCACGATAGGTTATATTGCTTGTGCCTAAAATTATTTAATTAACAATGGGTGAGAAAAATCTCAATAAGTAAACTCTACACCTCACTTAGGAGGATACTTCACCTTGGAAAAATCCTAAACTTGCAAACCCATTGTCGATGGTAGATCGATAGCTAGGCCTTTGCCTTGCTATATCTACAAATATGATCGATAGTAAGGCTTTGTCTCACTATATCTATAGACATGATAGGGCACCTCAGCCTTTCAATAAGCCAACAATACCATCGATAATTCACATATATTTTCACACATGCATGCACACTTTTAATAAACATACGGAGAAAGTCAATTTATAATCAAGAACACTCAATAGCTTTCAGGCATAATACAATTACATGTGTTTCAATTATTACGACCACTGTGTACTCACGCTAACACTCGTGTTGGCAGTCTTCTAACATGATCATGCATCATTTTTGCCCCATCAAAGCACAACATTGTTCGGTCTCTCCCCTAAAGACGTATTCCATTAGGGAGTATTGGCTCTCTACCCGCAACCACGACTTTACATCCGAACCCCACCGAGCATTTGATAAAATATCGGCATCCTCTCCCATAGTACAGTACAGAACCATTTAGGTGATCATACGTTACCACCAAACACTCAAGCCAATTTTTATCTTTTCAATTACCTAATGTATATTAGTGTTTAGTGCTCACACATTAAACTATTGCAAATTCTCGCATAATAAAATGCAAATGAAATACCCACATGTGATCACCCACAATTCATCAATTCACCAAACTCATACATACTTCAATTTTCAATAATTCAAATATTTCATGATAAGATCGTTTGCAAAATCTTTTAAATTTCAATCTTTTGCATACACGCAACCTGTGTGCCCTTAGTTAGCAACAACAAATAAATAAAAGAAATTCCTTGATGCACAATTTCATCTAAAATTGCGCATATATGCAATAAGAAAATGCAAATTGCACTAAGTGGAAATCCATTAGGATTCTAAATTAGTTATGGTGAAGGAAATAGAAAAGGTATGAAACAATAATTAAAGTAACTTTAAAGGCTCCTAGAAAGCAATCATATATTCTATTTTTGTTTCAAAGAAACTATTTAAAGAAACTATTTAAAGAAACAAAGTACTATATATTGATATGAGCATATATTGAGTGTTTTCCCCTCAAATCACCAATTTCAAACAATTCGGATTCAAATAATGACTATACACTATCTCCACAATTATAGAAAAACATGCATCGTTTACTTTTTTAATGGTTTTTGCTTGATTTTGGAGGAGGCATATAATATAAGATTGTTTGTTTTGAGTGTAAAAAAAGTTTCAATTAAATTCATAATTCTTCAATCTCTCTTTACTGCAAAGAAAATTAAAGGGATTTTTCAACTTCATATTTCGGCCCAAAAATTTCGATAAAACACTTGCCTACTATATGACGAAAAGCAAAAAGTATATAGGAAATAATTGACAAAAAGATAATTTGACGATGGTCCTTTAATATGCGCAAGACATAAGTCAATCCCATCACTTTAAATTCTATGTGCCTTGTCATAAATTTCTCAAAAATTTAAATTACTTATAATTTTCTCATACTATCATGAATTAGATTCATTGACTAAAATAACCCAAATCACTTTTTTGCTTCGTGTATCAAATGTTCATATTTGCACGTGTATATTTAGTTGGTGTGTAAAGTAAGGTCAACAAAAGTATTTAATGAAAATTAAAATCTCCTGATTATGCTACTATGACCAACTTATAATGTTCAGAATCTCATGACAGTAATATTTGGAATCTGATTTTGTGTGGATTTCGGTGATCTGATTTTGCTTTTTCTCAAATATCCGTAATTGCGACTCAAGAAAATCACGTTATTGAATAAAGATGCAGCCTTCAGTATTTTCTATCTACCTCCCTCTTGAAAGCAAAGGCTGCCGTATGCTATGTCCTTTTTGCCCCTGTAAGCCGATACTGATCAATTTTGCTTTTAAAAGCTTTGTATCAGAAGGCAGAGAATCTTGTCGTGCTCGAATTGGTTTTCTTTATCAGCAGAGGGATCAGTTGCAATTTTTATGCACATGCATGTACATAAAAGCTTATGCTGATGGTAAATCTTATGTCTGATTTTTTAATTCAGTAGTTGAGTGGCCAGATTCGGCCTTTCGATGTTATGTTTTGTTCCAAGGGCATCAAATGATGCTAAAGCAGTAGTTGATCAAGCAGTGAGTAAGGTGATTCCTCATTTGTGGAAAAAAAATATTCCTATCATATCAAATGAGTGGTTTTTCACATGAAATTCTTGGTCAAAATAGAAAGTAAAGCAATGGTCATATCTTGTACTACTGATTGGTTCACATTTCAAATTGTTTTCAGGTTTTGTCAGATTCGGAGGCAATAAGAATGCCATCCCTATCATCGAGATTAGCGCAATATCATAGTGTATACTACGGTTTGTAAACTCTTGCTGCTAGGGATGGTGTACTTACTGCAGAGTTCTCCACTCCTAGAGAGGCTAGTCATAAACAATAAAAAATCCAGTAATTCCATGTTATTAATCTATATTTGTTTATGGACACAATTACATATATGCTTTCGATAATTAGCCTCATATCATCTACTTTCAGGCTTTTGTGATAAAGCTGGGAAGCTTAGGAGTTACAAGGAAAAAGTTGATCCTTCTGTAGCAAAGGCTGTGATCATTGATTAATTTGGGCCCATGAGAATTTATAATCTGATATATATCAGATTAGACAAGCTTGTTTGTTTAACATCTTTTTTTTGGTACTTAATGTCATTGCTACAATATCGCTTCTACTGCTTAGCTCTAAAAAACTATTGTCAACGTATTTTTTCAATTCAAGAACAAGGATTCTCAAGAGCTCTACGACTTTGGTGAAAAGCAATTTTGGTGCTCGTGGAAGGAGTTCCATTGTGTGGCAAATCATTGTAAAAGGGTCAAAATTGTTGGGTTCAAATTTGACAATGAAAAATCTAAATTTTTGCTTGCCCTAGCTAATTTCTTCTTAAGGAGGTAGTTGGATTGGAGAAGATAATAATTGATGCCGAATTAAGGATGTCGCGTCGAGGAGTAATTGTTGACCCTCATGATCTTTGGGATTTCCAAAATGTGATTCAGCTGCAAGAAGGCTGTTGGAGAGCTTCTCGAAATGCTGAAGGTATAGTCAAATATCATTTCAATGGACTCCCTTACAAGTTATGAAAGCATAAACAAAATCCAGGTACACAGTCCATTTCTAGATTTGCATGACATAGGTAGCTTTCACTTGGAAATAAACTTATCGTCAATAAATTTTATTCACCTTTCATGAAACTTCTAATGGTGTGCGAATAAGTTGGAATTAATCAATGCTTCGAAGTCGCTTTACTTTGAGTTTTTTGAGTTTGAGATTTCATTTGGGTCGAGCTTCTCTGACTTCCAATAGTAATTTTTCCTTTGAAATCCATGGAGAACCATGGCAAGACCAATGAGTTTGTTCATTAGGTTGTGAAAATGGTTTATGAAAGAATTTGAGGAACACAAGTGAAGATAGAATAGGATGTGTGGAAAAATTGTATTTTTTGTCGTAATGAATGTACAAGTGCGAGACTGTATTTATAGTACAAAAATGATCAGAAAAATAACAGAAAATATTTTGCAATATTATCTCCCGATTTTATCTTGCTAAATATCCTGATAATATCTGATCTCCAATCTTCAACAGCATAATATCCTGATAAAATCTAATCTTCAACAGCATATCTTCCAACAGTTTACTTGTCTTACAGGGACGAGTTCCACTTTCCCCCCTTCTTAGGTAAAGCCGAAGTTCGGGGCCCAAACTGCAGGCGATTGATAATTCCCGCTTAAACGTTAACCCCTCACTTGGATCATGAGCCCCATTTTAAGCCTCAATCTATTTAAATTGATGTGAGAATCCTTTCAGCAAGGGTCGAAAACATAGGTGCTTCCGTTCACAGTGAATGCTCCTGTTGGAGATACCGTGCCTGCGCCACTTAAACGAGAAAAATGGTCTCATAGACTTAGTCTATCTAGACCGGTACTATCATAGTATGCCCCCGAAGGAATGTATCTTGTCCAAATCTATGATGGTGTTGGTTCATATAGACCAAGTCTATCTAATTACTTCATTAGCATACACAATATGTAATGGGCCCAAGCGCATCTTGTTCGATTAATATTATATGACAATTGATTTTGCCATGAAAGGCACATGCAAATTTCTCTATGTAACAAAAAATAATGCAAAGGAGGATTTCAATATCAAGCTTTTACCATTAAATACCATAAAATATCCTTTCGTGCATCATAATCTCGTAATACTGATTATGAGGTAGAATCCTAGCCTATCATATATAATTAAGGTTGGAACTGAGAGAATTCTTACTTTTGTGATCGTCATGTGACCCATCTTATTTCCTCTACATTTGGCACATGGCAAGACACATGAATATAATTTTGCCATGTGGCCCGAATTTGACAAATAAGCTTTTAGCTTATTTAATTATCATATCCTAATTTTTATCTTTAATTTTAATGTCAGAACATCGATAAAGCAAAAGTTTATCGAAATTTTTTTTTAGTTTAAATCGGAAAAATATATAAATTAGAGGAAGGGTCTTAAAATATAAATGAAATAATTTTTTTAATTCAACAAATTCTCTTTAACCAAGAAAAAAAAGATAGAATAAAACAAAAATAAACACATATTTTCTCTCCTAAATTAAATTTCATCGTCAAACTCTCTCTCCCCACAAATATTAAATTCCTTTGTTTTTTTCAACATGCATAAGAGTGTGCTCTTTTCTTGTTATCTACCCATAGTATAAAGCAAATCAAAGGCAGTTTCCAAACAAAATTAAATTCTATTAAAACCCATGTACGTTATAAAGACAAATTACAATCACTTAATACTGAATGAAGTCCAATAGCCATCCAAATGGAAAATACGATTAAGACAAGATAATTCCTTCAAGCTCTAATATTTTAAAATTAAAATGTGAATCTTTCTTATCATAGATTAATTTAACATTATTTTTGCGATTTGACCAAATCCTGCAATTACGTTTCTATTCGACACATTTCATTTGTTTATTACATTCTTTTAATGCACAATGGGTGTGCTCTTTCTCTCATCTAATGCAAATTAACATAATATCTTTGAAAAGATAGCCAATAAGATTAAGGGCCTATTTGTTAACAACATAAATAGTAATTGATTCTATTATTTTGTTATCGAAAATAGATTTGCAACAAAAATCCATTTGGTAAATTTTTTGCTCTAGGGAACAAATTTGTTCTCGAGAATAAATTTGGAGTGGAATCTAGAATAAAAAAGAAATTGCTTCTTTGTTCCCATAAACAACTCCAGAATCAAGTCCAAACTTTTTTTTTTTTTTTTTTTTTCTTTTCTTTTATCCTTTTCTTCTTCTTCTTCCTCATCATTGCTAGACGTCGGCCACTACAATGGCTGATGATCAGCTAAGCAAGGTTCAACGACCTTGCCGAAGCTTCACTAAGTGAGGACAAGGTCCCATGAGCTCGACGTCGGCCGGCGACTAGCAATGAGGAAGAAGAACAAGAAAATGAAAGAAGAAAAAAAAAAGAGAAAAAATATAATAAAAGTATTAAAATATTAAAAGAAATTATAAGTCAAAAAAAATTTAAGGGTCATACCCAAGACATTTCTATTCCATTTCTATTCTAAGAATTGAAATTTCGACAATTACTAATCGCTTTCAAATGCTCAAAAATTTATTTTTTTGAATAAAATAAAATAAAAAATCATTTATGAGTAGAAATTATTTCTGGGAACAAAATAGTTATCAAACATGTCCTAAATCTTATAAGCCAAGCTTCAAGCAAATAATAATTGCTAGGGCATGTAGAAATTCATACCGCAACCAAACTCCTTCGTAAAATAATCCCTATAGCTATCCCCAAAATAAAATGATCAAATTTGCAAAAGATTGAGATGATCTTGTACACCTATCTCTTCCCAAGAAGTTAAAGGTTCATAGATACTGCCAAGTTAGGACTCGTTTTTATTTAAGCAAATAAAAATTCGTAAGTAATTACAGGAGGCAGAAGCATATGCTTCTTTTTTCCGCTTTTTCTATGTCAAAATATTATGATAATTGTTGATAGGTCATTCAAATAAGAATTGACAACCTAAATGTCGTATTACTTAATCGAAAAAAATCCTCAAATTAAGGTTAGCAATTTGATATAAGAATTGTTAAGTTTAAAGTATTAGTAAACTACACAAATAGATAAGTTAATTATTATGAGATAATTAGGAAATAGTCAAATAATACTTATTTATTTTCAAGACAATTGAGTAAAATTAGTCACACGAGTAAAAGCTAATAACCCTAAACTAGTTAGTAGCGGTTGACACCTAAATTTTAGCTATCATATTTCATTCTTTATTGTAGAAGAAAATTATACCTCAATCTAACCCCTAAACAAATATATTGATATAGCATCGATCTCAATTTGCATTCTTTCAGCACTTCTTTGCATTTAGGTACTAATGGTACTTTTAATCAACACATTTGTATCAAGCTTGAGACATAGTCCACGGTGCACCAGCCATCAGCCAAGCCTCATCCACAATCCGACCCGATTCAAATAAGACTATGCCTATTCAAATTAAGTAATACGCCTGTTCAATTTAGGTAATAATTTTATCTGGTTCGATTCAAGTTGTGTAATTACTTAATTCAGATAGATTTTGTTTGGACTAAGCCCTAATTTTCTCATGCAAAATAGAATTAAATATGATGACTAAAATTTGGGTGTCAATATTAACTTCGAAAAAATTTTGCAACTCAATTAAATTAAGATCGGTAATTACATAAAAACTTTAGCTGTAAAATGTTAAATCTATTGGAAAAAAAATGGTAATTTAGAAACAATCAAAAAAAGTTTGCGGAGAAAATTTTTGGTAAATATAAAGCAATGACAAAGTAATAGTATTAAAGTTAGTTAATAACTCAAATTAAGAATATTAATTTGTCATCACAGTAGATAGTTTGATATAAGAGTTCATACCTTTAAATCTTTGTTAAATTAATTACAAAAATAAACGTTTGAAATTTGAAAACAATAAAATAATCATTTTTTTTTCTGAACAACCATATAAATATTCATAAATTACTCAAATATGAATGGAAATCAATTAAACAAAAAGTTTGCATGTCACTCAAATCAGGGTTAAGTTTCTAAATTACTGCAATTATGGTTTATAATTTGATGTAAGAGATCGTAACCTTAAAAAATAATAGGCTACGAAATTAAAAATTAATCATTTGAAAACAATCACAAAAAAATTGATAAGTCAATCCAATAGGATTTGGTATCTTCAAATTATCTGGCCACTCAACTGGGAACGGTTGGTAAGTCTTTCAAATTAAAATTGGTAATCTGATATGAGAGTGGTGATATAACTCTAAAAATAAAAACTATGTAAATAATTTTAGATAAATTATTACAAAATTTAAAATTTTGGAAATAATCAAATAAAAGTTGGTAATTCAATCCCAACATTTTACCAATAAACTTGGTTTTTATGACAGGTAAATCCCATGTCCATGATTCCGACCCCCGTACATCTATGAATCTTCGGGATTCCCCTAGTTCAGTCTACAGAGAGAGATTGTATTTCAAAGGATGATGCGCTTTGTGAAACTTTTGGGCTCTTGGTGCAAGAGGAAGAGCGAATGCTTATGAACCTGTGTTATTCACTGAGAGGTCAACCTCATTAGCTACTTTCTAAGACAGACACATTGCAACTTCATGAAACAATATTAAGCTAAGCTAAAAGTTTCCATTTGAGCAAGCAGAAAGGGAATTTTGATTTCAAATTTTTGCCCCGGGCGTCGCATTCTCCTGTGAATGTTAAGCCAAAACTCGGGGGTACAAAATGGAGAAAGAGAAGTCACCATTGTTGATGAAATAATCAGGATTCAAGCACACGGTTAGATGGACATCCTTGGGAAGGATATCTAAGAATGACCTTCGCACTTGGAGAGCACTTTGGGAATGATAGAAGAATCCGAGCCACTTCAAGCAGCAGCCACGGATCAATTGCGTGGGACAATTCGGAATTTATACTATTGATCACTATTTTGTCCAGACATAGTGCATTCTGGAGAAGAAACTTGAGGAGGGAAAGAGTAGGTTCCCGTAACAGCAAATTGGCACCACGGTCAACAATCTCAACATGCTTGAGATGATATAGACACTGGCAGATCCTCCACTTCGCAGAATTCCAAAATTCTTTTCCAGCAGAGTTGCGACAGCCTACACCCTCCGCATTGAACTCAATCTGCAGATATAGAACATCATGACTAAGGAGGAGATACACATTTGGAACCAGATGAGACAAATATCGAGTTTGACAGTATAAAATAGCATTTACTGCAACAAGAGAAATATAAATCTACTGAGAATCCAAAATGTCAATTGAAAGGGACAAAGGTATAAAAATGATTTTCAATAACGAGAAGACAAGAAATGACAGGTTTATAAACAGCCTAAGGCTAAAATTCACAATCTAAATATGTTCAAGCAAATCTGTTGTTAAATTAAACCAAATGAACTGAGAGGGTTCTAGCAGTTGTGTACCGCAGAATTGGGTGTGCAAGTTGTTCGTAAGAATAACTTCTCCAAGCGCTGCGTGCTTTCGAGTATTTTCACTATAGCAGGAACTTCCACATGGTCTGCTGCACCGAGTAATATCAAATGCCGACATTCTAAGGATGGAAGAAACACTTCTCTCGCCTCCATTAACGACAGCACCTAAGCACATCATCATGGTGGAAGAAGCAGAAACTGATCACTTTTACATTCTTTAAGCACTAGAGAATATCAAACATAAGACATGCTTGCAATTCCAATGACCTCTCACAATAACAGACCAAACAAATGAGCAAACAAGGACATCAGATTTTAGTCTTATCAAAGTCAATGTAATGCTGGACCCATAAATGCGATAACAGGTTATGATGGGTAAAGTTCTACTATGAAAAAGGAAAAAAAAAAACTCATCCAGCAAAAATTCCATTCAAGATGACAATGTTTCTTTGAAATAACAATTTATGAGCAATATATCATCAAGCCCCAATAAGCAATACATGGCAGAATGTGTAATGTATGTCCGCAACTTAAACCAGAAATAACAGGGCTAAAAAAATGGCTCGCACCTGAAGGCACCAGCTCCCCATCACCAATTTCATCACATGATGCAACCTCTTGAGAAGCCCCTTGACAAGATCACCATGAGCCTTAACCTTATCGAGTGCAAAACTTTCCATGTCAAAATTTAACTCAGCCTCAATCAAGGAAGATACTTCATCTAGACTGAACGCTCCCCCCTGAGAATTGCCCAGTAGGCGCAATTTGAGAAGATGAGGAGCCCAAATTTTCAACATCAAACCTTGAACAGGACGAAACTCATGGGAATCAATCACCAATTCTCTTAAACTTTTTGATTCAACCATGATGTGCTTGATGCCCCGGCAACTTTTCAACTCTAGGAACTCTAGAACAGGGCTGCCGCTCAAAACTGTCACCATTCCCTCATCATTTAACTCCGCATATTCAATGCGCAATATCTTCAGCGAACACCAATTCACATCACCAAACACTGAAAAACAGCATTGGGACACGCACAAACTCACCAGAGTGGTGCAGTGGAACAAGATTTGTGGCAACACATAAATGTTGTCATGCCAGTAATGCAGGGTTATCGACACCTCTTCGACGTTATGCATGATGGCAAACTGGAGCCATGCATCAAGACTTGACTGCAACAAGGCAAGACAAGGAGCATCCAATAGGAATCTTTTCAACTTAATTGCGGTGCAGCGTAACAGCACTGAGTCGACAAAAGTGATGAAGCTCTTGGGATTCCAGCTACTGCCAAGGGGCAGAGAGAAACTCATATACTGATTAGAGGTCCAAGTGAAATGCCATTGCTTGGACAAGACGCTGGTTTTGATGGCATCTTTTGTGGTCAAGAAGGAGAAGATACGAAAGATTATGTCATCGGGCAATTGGCTGATGTAATCCACTGGGTTTTGTGTTTCATCTTGACTGGAAGGAGGTAATCGTGCACGTTTCTGTGGGCGAAGTCGATTGTTGATACTGGCCATGGATGGAGGAGTCTTCAAGATTTTGCCTTTGCCTGCTGACGATGATGAAGAGTAAGGTTGGCAAGAAACGTGAGAATACGACTTTATAAACTCTGATCAGCACAAAAGGAAAGCAACTAGCCCAAAATATCTTCCAGCTTTTTTCAAAAATAAAAAATAAACTTGAAGAGCGAACAGAGAGAGCTTGTGAAGGATAGGGATCCAATACCCCAGAGAAAAGCTTGAGGCTACTTAGGGAATAGCAGTTAAAGAGAGACAAAAATTGGAAGAGCAAGAGAGTGACGAAGTCCACTGAAATGTGAGAATTTGCAGAGAAAATTGCACAACAGGAAGAGGCAAGAGAGAAAATAAGGAAGAGAGAGAGAGAGAGAGAGAGATTTGATTAGGAGTGGATTAATGAGTGGGCCAAACCAGGCTGAAGCCAAGGAACAATTATTCTGAGTATTCCAAACAACTACTGTGGACTTGCTTGAGGCTGATCCACAGCTAAGGAATTAGGAATTGGTTGGCTTTGGCTTTGAATTTGTGGATGCATAACTTGAGTTAACATACAAAATATACAAGTTAGTGAATAAAATAAAATAAAAAACAGATCAATACATGCATAGCAGCATTAACTGCAAATAGCAAGAAGATGAAAGGAATGAGGGATAGATGCAGAACGAGGACAACCTTTAGAGCACTATGTAATTACTGCAACTTGAGACTTTCTGAGCAAGCGATTCTAGATAGATAATGGATATGCAAAAAAAGACAAAACTGACTCAACTCTTTTTCTTTTCACCAAGTACTAAATAAAAATCTTCGTGAAGTGCATGTACTTGAATTAATCTTGAAATCTTAAAGAAAAAAAATATATAAAAGAGAAGAGTGAATCATCTTTCGCAAACATGCATCCTCCAAGGCCATCAGAGAGACTCACTTTTAAAATAGAAAATTTGAGGCATAGAAGTGGGAGGAAGTTACAAAAGATGCAGACATATGGCCCTTTCTAGTTAAACTAAAGCTTGCAACCACTCTTTGAAAAACTTGTTCTTCACAAATGCATATCCGATTCTATGAAGAAACAAACCCAAGATCTATCTGTTTTTAAATCAATAGGTTACAAATGAAAAAACAAATTCAAATGTGCCACTGCCCATGGTATAAATGTGCATTTGAGGTTACAAATGAGCAAGATCAGAAAAAGAAACTAACTTCCAGGGCCAATTCCTCAAATTCTGTTATGCTAATGTGCTTAAGGCCTAAAACTTTTATTTCGTGCATTTAAGTTCCAAAAAAAGAAAAAAAAGAAAAGTCAATGCACTTGAGTCATTTCGTTCACTCGTCAAGTTTAAGTGGACAGAAGATGCCACGTGACTTCTTTTATTGTCTTTTGATCCTACATGGCCATTAATAAAAAAAATGCCACATAGATTTTGCGTCAACTAGAACCTAAAAGAGCTAACTAATGAGCAAAAGTAGATGACTTTCACAAGATTTAGGACTTAAGTGCACAAAATGAAAGTTTTAAGACTTAAGTGCTCTATCATTAAATTTTTTAGGACTCATGCTGTATGTCCCCCAAAAACAATGTATAAAAAATAATAGCACAAGTACATAAATGAAAATATGAGGAATAAGAAATATACATATCTGTAATATATATAAGGGGATAAGAAAACAGAAATTCTAATTTTTACATCAATGGTATCAAGTAACAGGAACTTTAAGTCGTACCTGAGTCCTCACAGCTATTCCCAACAGCGTTAGATGGCAAAGCATAAGATATGATACTCTGAGACTCTGTCTCCATTTTAAACAACGTCCAAGTTAGCTTCCTTAAATAATCCGCCTAAAAGGGAAAGGCAGCGGAAACCACTAAATCACTTCAGAACAGACCAACAAATTAAATAATCAAATTAGAAAGAAAATGAAGCAAATATCAATTTGAAACTACAACTTAAAACTTAAGTACAATATCAGAGCACTGAGCAAACCTGATTTCACTGGTGCAAAGCTAAATTTAAATATTTAAACAGTTCCAGCTACTATATAAATGCATGCCTCATAGAAATTCTCCACAGATTATAAGAATAAAAGAAAGCTTCTCTAAAATTTTTAAGCACAAGCCTATCCAGTTTGTTTATGCATTCTCTACCCACATAGAAACTTGATACAGAATAAGCAAGCACTAGTTCCAGGGCCACTTCATATAAAGCAATCAAAGATAGGAGCAAAGAGAATGAGATGCACATAGTGGACATGGACATCATATAATACCAGGCTTGTTGCAGCAGTGTAAATGTTTCCCTCAATCCTCAAGGCAATTTTATTGAGTTCTTGCAAACCTTCTCGACTAGAAACAGGAAGATGTCTCTGCAAAGTCTCCACTCTGCAAATCAAAAGAGATTTGCACTTCAGCTGAAATTATGTCTGGCCAATAATTTTTTTCTCAATGAAAAATAAGATTTCATTAGGAAGTATGAAGGGGGTACCACCCCTACAAAAAGGATTAAATAGAAGCCACCCACATGCAAAATAATGCACAAAAAGACCTTTTGCAGCATTTCCAACAAACTAGATGTTTGAAATTGGACTTTCCCGCATACCAAAAGTGAAGAATGTACAAACGATTATCCCAAAAAAAAATCGCATGAGAATTCAACTCCTTGAAATGCCCTTTTATTCCACTTTCTCCAAATGAGCCAAAAAAAAAACAAGGAGAGGAATCATCTTAGTAATCTGTTTCTTTCTGACACACGAACTGAAAGTCCATCTCCAAGCCCAAAGTTCAAGTCACACTGTGCCTAAGGTCAACCAATTTACTCCTAAAATTGCAAAAACTGTAGCCCAAATCTTTCTGGTCCAGTTACAATGTAAAAGTTAGTGATTCATGCTTTCTTCTTCAATCTTGCACAAGAAGAACCCATTGGCCAGTATTTATCCTCTCTTCTAGAGATTATCCGAAGTAAGAATACATCCCCAAGCAGCTTGCCAAGCAAAAAATGAAACCTTCAAAGGAACCAAGACTTTCCAAATAGATTTCCATGGGAAGAGTGTGCTCTGTTGTAATTGCAAGAAGAGAGATCAGAATAGTAGGATTTGACAGAAAAAGTTCCAGAGGTTCAACAATTCCACTGTAGCCTATCGTCCTCACATCTAACATTGCTCAATACAACAACTCAAAAAAAAACTAAAGAAGCTTCGTACTTACAATCTTGAGCCCTACATAAGATATTAAATTACCATACTGTTTCTCCGTTATCAGTCTTCCAACACTCAGCCACCCTAGCTCTCTAGTTTCTTGCTAGTGCACACACATCCGGGAATAAGTATTTGAAAGCAGTGTCTCCACACCAGATGTCATCACGCAACATAGTATGCCTACCATTCCCCACTCTAATAGAAAGTCTGTATTTGAAAACATCCCATCATTGCCTAATGTACTTCCGAAGCCCGCCCGACTCCATGTGCTCCTCAACTAGGTTTTTTAATCCACTCTGAATCTTCCAAACCAAATTTTGCAACTAGTACCCTCCTCCAAGGGCTAGTTTTCTTCCCATTTAATCTCCACAATCATTTTCCAAGCAAAGCTTTATATACAAGAACCAATGACTTTACCCCCAACTCCCCCATTAGCAACTGCTTGTGGTACAACATTCCTATTAACTAAATGAAATCCCAGATTATCATCCCAATCTCCCCGACGAAACTTTTTTTGTATGCTCTCAAGTCTTTTTGCCACTGAAATAGGGATTGGAAACAAAGTAAGAAAGTAAACCAGAAGATTATAAAGCGCATGCTCCATCTACATAAGTCTACATCCCTAGGACAATCCATCTTCCACCTACTTAAACTCTTCTCAAATCTTTGTGTCATCACATTACATGCGGCTTTTGCTTTGTAAGTGGATCCCAACTGCAACCCCAGGTACTCTGTAGGTACACTGGCAACCTTATAACCACAAATCCAAGGCATTTCTTGCAAATTTACATTCTCACTCACAGGAGTTATTTCAACTTTTTCCCAAATTCACTTTCAATCCCGAGACAGCCTCAAAACATAACAGTATGCTTCTCAAGTGTAAATTTGTTCGATGTAATCCTCCAAGAAAATTATGGCGTCATCAGCATATGAAAAAGGAGATATGGAATCTTCATTACAAGCATTGTCAATCGTGAAACCACTAATCTAACCTTTGTCAGTAGCTTTAATCAGCATCTTGCTCAACACTTTCATAATTAACACAAACAACAAAAGTGACAGAGGACTGCCTTAAATCTCAGAACATTTGAAGAGACCTCTTGGACTGCCATTCACCACAACCGAGAAAGTTTGTAAAGATATGCATTTTGAAATCCATCTCTACCATTCCTCACCAACACAAACAACAAAAGAAATAATACATTCTTCTTTACACATACATTAAAATCTCCCCTGATCCTTGATCATAGGCCTTCTCCATGTCCAATTTGCAAAGCACTCCTGCTTTTCTTTCCTCGAGACCATTGGCAGTAAGAATAGCATCCAATGTTTGACAAGCTTTGACAAAAGCGTCTTGAAAAGGTACCACCAGGTGAGGTAGAACCTTTTCAAATGACCAGCAAGAACTATGGCAAAAAAATTTTAGATGCCACCCACCAAGGTCATAGGCTGAAAATCCTTAACATTCATCGCACCAGGCTCCTTAGGAATGAGAATTAATAATATACAATTGAGATTATTTAACAAACTTCCCCCTACTCTGGAACTCCTTTAGAAGGTCTTTGCTAACAATCTCCAATTCTCCTGAAAAATTTCAACATAAATTCATCAGGACCTAGTGCCTTATCTCCATTACACTCCAAGACTGCCCTTCTAATCTCCTCCAACTCAAAAGGCATTTACAGCATCTCAACTATATCGGGATCAAGAGAAGCCTCCATTTCCAGTCTCTCAAAACATCTTTCCCCATATAAATCGGCATAGAATTCTAGATAACCATGCACTCATGGCATCCACACCATCAACAGCCATCCCAAAAACTTCCAACTTACTGAGGAAGTTATACTTCTATAAGCATTGGCCATCTTTCAAAGGACTTCGTGTTTCTGTCACCCTCATCAAGCCAAATCGCCCAATACATATGTCTCCAGGAGGTCTCTTCCATTTGAATCAACAAAGCAAGAGCCTTTTAAATTCCATTATCCTAAAGCGCTCTTCCTCCATTCAAGTCATCCAGATCTCTTTATCCTTAAGCTCTTCAGCTTCTTGAATTGTCTCTTTCATTTTGTTTCCCATATTTCCAACCTTCTCACCACTTCATGTTTCAGAATATATTTCAGCCACTTGAACTTCGAAGCAAAAGTGAAGCTGGCCTAGCCCATGAAAGAACTATTCTTCCAGTAATAACTACCTCCTTGAAATCTTCTATTTTGAGCCAAATAGTCCCAAACTGGAAAGGAGTGGGGCCCCATTCAATAATCCCATCCTCTAACACAATTGTATGGTGGTCTGAGGTCACTCGAGGTAACAACTATTTAATCGAGTTTGGGTGATATCCTCCCATGCTGTTAAAACTAAGAACCGATCAAAGCATGAAAAGGATACCCTCTCCCTGTCCCTGGACCAAGTATACTCCCCACCTACCAACCACAAGCCAATCAGGCAAAAGGTGTCTAAGATCTGCCAAAATTTCCTCATGCAAGCTATGTCAGTACCAATCCCATTCCATTTATGTGGAAACAATACCATGTTGAAGTCTACCCCAATTACTGAAGGCCCTCCCCATTTTTACTTCTAATATCAGAGAGCTAATCCCCAAAATAACTTCTAGCGCTACCCTCTCCAGGACCATACACCCCTGTAAACACCCACTCTTCCCCATTTCTGCACCACAAAACAGGCACGAGACACTAAATTGGCCCACTAAGCAATCTACTAAGTTGACTGATTTCTCATTATACATCACTATAATGCCACCACATGTTTGGAACGTTGGTACTTCTTCCAACTACATCATCTAAATCCCCATACGCATGTTTTACCAGGTTCTACAACTGCATGGTAATCCATCCACCATTTCAAGTCCTCAATAGAGAGCTATATCAACAATCTCCTCCATCTAGCATACTCTGTCACTCTTAACAAGTCCTCCTTTTCGGCCTCTAACACAAGCTCAAGAGATTTTCGTTCCATAAAAAAACCCTTTACCTTGTAGGTCTCTCATGACAAAACCAGCCTCAACAATTGCACGCAGCAGAGAAGATGAGAGAAAAAGTCTCCAACGTCTCAGAGAAAGCAAACAGCAATATAAAAGAAGAGGAAAAGAGCCTATGGAGCAAATGGGGCCTTCATGAAAGGCTCGCCGGAGTTCATGGTGGTCGATGGAGGTTAGGGAGGTCGCCAGAGCTGGAAAAGGGAGGGGTCAAGAGCTAGAAGAGGGTCAAGAGTTGAGAGTGGGTAAGAAAAGGATCAAAGGTCAGAAGAAAAGGTTTGCCGGGGATGGTCACAAAATCCAGTGTATAACAGAGCTGAAACTACATAAGACTAACATAGTCATAAATCCAATGGATGGCGGATAAAAAAATCCAGTGCAAGTTGCATATTGTTCAACAAATTACAAATAGCTTTCTTCCATATGAGAAAGCAAACTGAGAAGAGATTCAAAATAACACATATAAGAATTCAAAACCTATAAAATTTTGGCACCACCTAACCCGCACACATTAATAGCATCTCCTCCTATTACAAGTGGTACAGGTTGGAGTTCAAGTGTTGCACCTCAAGGTAGGTGAAGATTAAGATTTTTTGTGGAAAACTTTTAGGCCTTCAACCCCTACAATGACTATAGCGATGCTATTGGATTGGAAAGGGGAAAAACAAATTAGAGATTAATAGAGAATGACATGACCAACAAGCAATTAAGACGCCTTAAAAACCTTAGGCTCTGGATAAGTAAATTTCTGTCACGAGCATAACAGGCGATCATCCAGTAACTGTTCTCCTGCCAGAAAGCCACATAGCCTTACCTCTGCAATTATGTCAGTCTACATACTATGGTAAACCGTCCTGGTCGTGAACAAAAATAAAAGATAATTCCTTTCAATCAAGAAAGAAATACAACCATCTTCTTAGGCTATAAAATCACCAACGTAACAAGAGCCACCGGCCTACATACCCACTAAATCCCATATCGAGACTTAACTAAACTATCCAGCGAGAATAAGTTACAGCGAAAGTTACCTCAGAATTCATGTTGTGCTTCGACGTAATAACATGACCATATTTAACCATTACTTCTTTAACATACTAAAAACCCTTGGAAATCGTCCCTAAGCAATGATCCATCATAAACTCCACATTTTCCCAACGAAAACCATAAAACCCAAGCAAAGCCAAGCAAAGGAAGGAGATCTCACATCTTGTTGAGAATCTTCTCCCGTGATTCGGGCTGCACCTGAACCCTCCAACCGCCATCATCAACCGCAGCTCCAATGCCCCCGCCTCCTCCGCCACCGGGTGGCATCGGCCTCCAGCCAGCGTTATCCATCAAGTCCACTCCTCAAAAACCTCGACAACCAACAACCGCACGGAGCTTAACCCAGGCGATAAACACCAATCAGCACACACCCACCCGCCCCCCAATACAATCAACGCCGACTTCAAGAACCCAAACCCACAAATCCTCCCGCCTTCCCAGAACAGCCCTCGAAAACCCAGAAGAAACAGTCGATGATTTGGCCGAACAGCGATGGGAAGAGAGAGACGCAAGTTGAGATGACTGGGCAAGAGATCTGTATAACACTTGAAGCCAGTAGCGTGGTGGATGACTAGATACGCACAGCAAAGCAAAGCAAAGCAAAAGAAGAAACAGAATCAGCGATTCCCCGCCATCGATGCTTTGTCGTGTTGCTCGTGGCCTCGGGTCGGGTCACGGGTTGGATCGGTCACGAACTCGGCCCGATTCTATCTTAATAAAGGAAATAAAAATTAATTTTAAGGATTAATATTATGAAAATCCCCTTAATTGGTACAATTAACAAATTTACCCAAACTAATTTTTGATACATCAAAACTCAAACTGATACACCCATGACAAATTTGCTCTAAATTAGTTTCCATTAAATTTTACCGTCAAATTGCTGAAATGACAAGTATGTTAACTTCTATTTATCACAAATTTATCAATTTATAATTTTTCGTGATATAAATATAATTTAATGGAAACTAGCAAAGAGTAAATATGTAATAAATGTATGGATTTAGGGTTTTTGATAAATTTGAGGTAAAATTATCATAAGGTGTACCTTAAATTTTTTATATTAATGCCACAATCACTATCAAGTCAGTTCAATGGAATTGAAGAGGAAGAAAGAGAAGTGAGTCAAGTCTAGAAGAATGTAGAAGTTCTTATGAAGAATGAAGAGAGCCTTGTTTACTAAGATTGCACATGGTAACCATTTTATTTTTATTTATGGAACAAATTTCTATTCCAGACTTATTTCTTGAATAAAAATCCATTTGGTAAACTAATTTCATTTTTCTATTTCTGGAAAAGATTTCTACTCCAGATATAGGTTTGGAATAGTAATCTGATTCAAAATTTTTTTACTTTTCTTTTTTTGGAATCGAAATAAAAAATTGTTTCTCTCTTTCTTATTTCTTACCCCGTCCGCCACTCACCACCACCACCACCCCCCCCGCCGCCGTTCTTGCCGGCCATCACCACTGGGGAAAATGAAATTTTATTGATTATTAAACGAATTTCTATTTCGATAATAGAAATTTTGTATCATTATCAAATACGTTTTTTGCCCAGAAACTTATCCAGAAATAGAAATAGAAAAATTTATTTCTCTTCCGTAAATCAATTTCTAGCCAAAAATGTTATCATTCGCGCCCTAAGTGTGTTAGAAACAAATTCAAAATATATCCATTTAAATTAATTTGTTTTACAAACAAAAAAAAAATCAAATTGTTTTGGGCAATTCATTTTAAAACCCATTATGCCTAGGCCTGATAAATATGAGGCAGCCCGTATACTACTCATTTCAGCAAATTTTGGTTAAATGATGAGTTTGAAACTCATTTTGAAAGGTCTAATTATAATCAACAATGAAAGAAAACAAATTTATGTTTACTAAGGCAAATTGAAAAGCGATTTGCCTTGAATCAAAATGATTTCTCTTTTTTATTTTACTGCGCAGAGATCTTTAAAATTTCTATTCAGCTTGAAAAGATGTATCAAGCCAATAAGAGCATAAAAATGCAAAGCATGTATTCCAGAGGTTGAAATAGACCGAGTCTATTTAATTACTTCTTTAGCATACACAATTTGTAATGGGCCCAAGCACTTCTAGTTCCATTTATATTATATGATAACATATGCAAATCTCTCTATTAATAAAAAAAGAAAATAATACAAAGTAGGATTTTGATATCAAAATTTTTTCCATTAAATACCATAAAATATCCTTTGGTGCATCATAATCTCACAATGCTAATTTTGAGGTAGAATCCTAGCCTATCATATATAATTAAGGTCGGAACTAAGAAAATTCTTGCTTTTGTAATCGTCATGTGATGCATCTTATTTCCTCTACGTTTCCCACATGGCAAGACACATGACATTATTTTGCCATGTGGCTTGAATTCAAAAAATAAGCTTTTAGTTTATTTATTTATCCTGTCCTAAAAGTCAGAACGTGGATAAAGCAAAATTTTTCGAAAAGTTGTTTTTCTTGAGTTTAAAATCAGAAAAAATGAATAAATTAGAGAAAGTGTCTTCAAATATAAATGAAATGAATTGTTTCAACAAATTCTTTTAACCAAGAAAAAAAGAGAGAATAAAACAAAAATAAATGCATATTTTCTCTCCTAAATTAATTTTCATCGTCAAACTCTCTTTCTCCCGACAAATATTTAAATTCCTTTGTTTTTTTCAACATGCACAAGAGTGTGCTCGTTTCTTGTTATTTCCCCATAGTATAAAGCAAATCAAAGGCCGTTTCCAAACAAAAATAAATTCCATGAAAAACCGCATATGTTATAAAAGATAAATCTCAACCACTCAATACCTTATGTAGTCCAAATCGCCATCCAAATGTTAAATACGATTAAAACAAGATAATTTCTTCAATCTTTAATATAAAATTAAATTGGGAATCTTTCTTATCATAGAAATATTTAAGATTATTTTTGTAAATTGACCAAATCATTGTATAATTGTGTTTTTATTTGATACATTTTATTTGTTTTTTACATTCTTTTAATGCGCAATACATGCGCTCTTTCTCTCGTCTAACACAAATTAACATCACCTTCGAAAGGATAGCTGATGAGATTAAATTTTATTAGCCAAGCTTCGAGCAAATACTTATTGCTAGGGCTAGCAGAAATTCATACCGCAACCAAACTCCTTCGTACAATAATTCCTATAGCTATACCCTAAATAAAATGATCAAATTTGCAAAAGATTGAGATGATCATGTACATCTATCTCTTCCCCAAGAAGTTTTTTTTTTGGGTCGGTCTCTTCCCAAGAAGTTATAGGTTCATAGATACCACAAGTTAGGACTTGTTTTTTTGTTTATACATATAAAAGTCGATAAGTTATTACGAAAGTTAGAATCATATACTTCTTTTTCCTTTTTCTATTTGTCAGAAAATTATAATAAAGTTACTCAAATAAGAATTGACAACCTAAATCTAGTAGTAACTAATCGAAAAAAAATCTTTTTAAACCACTCAAATTAGATTGGCAATTTGATATAAGAGTTGTTAAATTCAAAATGATAGTAAGTTATGCAAGTAAATAAGTTATGAAATAATTCGGAAACAATGAAATAAGTACTTATTTATTATCAAGACAATCGAAAAAACTTAGATAAGTCAAACAAGTAAAAGTTAATAACCTTATCAAAAAAAATTGGTGACCCGAGATCGGTGATTCAATAAAAAATTTAGCTTGAAAATGCGGTATCTATTGGAGATAAAATTTGGTAATTTGAAAACAATGAAATAAAGGATATAAAGAAAAAAGTTGATAATATAAAGTGAAGGTTAAGCAATCCTATAAAAGTTGGTTAATTATTCAATTACGGCCATTAACTTGATATCAGAGTTAATAGTTTGATATAAAAGTTTGTATCTCTAAATCGATGTTAAATTAGTTACACAAATAAATGCTTGAAATTTTATAACAATAAAGTAATTTGTTTTTGTCAACACAACCAAATAAATAGGGCAAATACCACTAAAAACTCTAAACTATGCCACTTGTATAATTTTACTCTGAATTTTTTTTTTTTGTCATCAAAAACCCCAAACTATGCCACTTATGACAATTTTACCATAAACCTTTATTTGTGCCATAAAAAAATCCAAACTATATCACTTGTGACAATTTTACCCCGAACTTTTTTTTATGCCACCAAAAACTCCAAACTATACCACTTATGATAAATTTACTCAATGTTTTTTTTGCTGAAGGGCATTTTTGTCCTTTTTCTCTTTTTTTTTTCTATTTTTTTTCCTTCTTCTCCCTTCCCTTTGCCATAGTTGACAATGGCTGCCCTCGCCCGATGCCAACGAGGGTTGCCCTCGCCTGGGTTGGGCAAGGCTCGGGTGGCCCTCACCAGCACCGGGCGAGGGCCGCTTGAGCCTCGCCTTCCCCAAGTGAGGGTCACCCTCGCCGAATCTGGTGAGGGCAACCCTCACCCAAGACTCAGGCAAAGGTGGCCCTTGCTTGGGTTGGGTGAGGCAAGGGTCGTCCTCACCAGCCCTCACCCAACACCAACGAGGGCTGCCCTCGCCTCACTCAACCCAGGCGAGGGCGCACTCACCAAGGTGGGCCAGGGCAATCCTCCCCCGACTTCGACGCCAACGAGGATAGCCATCGCCCAACTTCGACACCGGTGAGGGCGACCATCGCTAGACTTCAACGCCGGCGAGGGCAGCCATCGCCAACTTCCCTTTGCCAGGAGAAGAAAAAAAAGAAAAAGGAAAAAAGAAAGTGGAAAATGGAAAATGACGAAAATGCCCTTTAGCCAAAAAGTTTGGGGTAAATTTGTTCTGAGTGGCATAGTTTTAGGTTTTTGGTAGCACAAAAAAAAGTTCAGGGTAAAATTGTCACAAGTGGCATAGTTTGGGATTTTTGGTGGTACAAAAAAAGTCCAAGGTAAAATTATCACAAGTGGCATAGTTTGGGATTTTTGGTGACACAAAAAAAGTCCAGGGTAAAATTGTCACAAATGGCATAGTTTGAGATTTTTGGTAGCACAAAAAAAGTTCAAGGTAAAATTGTCACAAGTGGCATAGTTTAGGGTTTTTTGTGGTATTTGCCCAAATAAATATCAATAAGTTGCTCAAATATAAGAGGAAATCGATCACAAAAAAAAAGTTTGTATGTAAATTAGGTTAAATTTGTAAGTTACTCAAATTATGGTTTATAATTTAGTGTAAGAAATTGTTAATTTAAAACATAATAAGCTACCAAATTAAAAGTTAATAATTTGAAAACAACCACAAAAATATTGATAAGTCAATCCAATAAGATTTGGTATCTTCAAATTTTTTTGGTTACTCAAATGGGGATGGTTGATAACAGAGAATCCACCTTCTCACCCAAATCACTTTTTTTGTCATGTATCTAATGTTCATGTGCAAGTTTGTGTGTTTTATTGGTTGGTGGGTCAATTAAGGTTAACAGAGATACTAATCAAAATTAAAATCTTCCGATTATGTTACTGACTTAATATGACCAAACTATAATGTTCAAAATCTCATGACAATAATAATCCGAAATCTGATTTGTGTGGATTTCCGTGATCTGATTTGGCTCCTATGTCAATCCACCAACACCTTCATAAAACCCTCTTGGTAACCCTCCTGGTCCCTCAAGTTCCATCCATGGCGGGGAGACGGCGGCGGAAAGTTGATCACATCAGCCCCTTGCCAGATGCCGTAATCCACCACATCTTCTCCTTCCTGCCCTTCAAAGACGTGGTCAAGACCAGCGTGTTGTCGAAGCAATGGCGTTTCGCTTGGACCTTCACTCCATACATCGATGCGTCTCTCTCCTCAAAGGGTGTCGTTCCTTCGATCAGCAGAGCACTGAGTCTCCGCACGGCTACTGAGATAGAGAAGTTCCATCTTGATGCTTCTTCTATGCCTGATTCATACATTAGCTGGGAACTCGTTCGGTGTTTTGGCTTTGCCGTGGCACGGAAGGTGAAAGACGCTTCATTGGTCTTTGGACGCTCGTGGGAACACATCCCTCGAATCTTGTGCGATTGCGCGTCGCTGGTGAGCTTTCGGGTATCTGGATGTTATTTTCCAAAGGACACTACCATCAACTGGCCTTCCCTTAAGAAATTGTGCATTCACGACGCTTGGTTGAATGACGACCAGATTATGAAAATCTTGAATGGGTGTCCTGTTCTCGAATCTCTTAAGTTGCGTCCCTTGCGCATGCTTTCCAACCTCCAAATTGATTCAAGATCTCTAAGAGAGTTGGTGATTGAAGCCAATGGTCTTTCAACGATAGATATTTCTGCTCCGGATCTTTTTTCATTGCGTTTCTCGGGCGGATTTGTATACCCAGGCTTTAGACTAAATGGAGCATCTGGCTTATCTTCATTAGCGGAGGCAGAGTTGAACTTTAACGAGCCAACTGCTTTTCTTGGCTGCTTTTCTAGCCAGCTGAAGTCCCTTCCTGAGCTGCTGCGAGTTTTCGACTTTCCTAACCAGTTGAAGTTCCTTCTTGAGCAGCTGCAACACGTCGAGAAAATCACAGTCGGAAGCTGGTGCCTTGAGGTGCGAGTTGATTTGCTTGGTCTGTCTTTCTTTTCCATGGGTATGTTATTGACGTAAATTTATGGAAACTAGGGAATTCCCTGTTAAAGAATATTGTTAGACATAGTTTCCTTGTTTAGATTACTTAATGTTCGACTATAAATACCCGAGACTCACATTATTGAATCTCGTCCTGCGCGAATTGGTCTTCTTTATAAGCTGGGTGGTCATTGGCAGTTTTCATGCACGTGCATGTAAGTAAAAGCTTTATGCTTGATGGTAAATCTTATGTCTGATCTTTCGACTCAGGAGTTGAATGGCCGGATTCGGCCTTTCGATGTTATGTTTTGTTCCTAGGACATCACATGATGCTAAAGCAGTAGTTGGCCAAGCGGTGAGTAAGGTGATTCCTCATTTGTGGAAAAAGATATTCCTGATGGACCTCAATGGCTACGTTCACAATAAATTTGTGAATTTTTGCATCAATGCTTTTATTCTTGGTGGAATTAGAAAGTAAAGCAATGGTCATATCTTGCACTGCTAATCGTTTCACATTTCAAATTATTTTCAGGCTTTGTCAGCTTCGGAGGCAACGGGAATGTCGTCCCTACCATCGTCCCTACCATCGAGATGGCGCAATATCACAGTGCATACTACAGTCTGTAAACTCGAGCTTCCAGGGATCATGTATTTACTGCAGAGTTCTCCACTTCTGGAGAGGCTAGTCATACACAATCAAAAGTCCAATAATACGGTATTAATTTATCTTTGGTTCAAGACACAGTTACATATATGCTTTCCACAACCAGCCTCATATCATCTACTTTCAAGCTTTTGTGAAAAAGCTAGGATGCTTAGGAGCTGCTTGGAAAAAGTTGATTGTTCTGTAGCAAAGGATGTGATCATCGATTCAGCTTATTTGTTTTACATTTTTTTTTTTGGGTACTTAATGTTACTTCTACAATATCGATTCTACTAATTAGTTCTAAAAGCTACTATCAATGTGTGTTTTCAGTTCAGGAACAAGGATTTTCCGGAGCTCTACGACTTTGATGAAAAGCAATTTTGGCCCTCACAAAAGGAGTTCCATTGTGTGGCAAATCATCTTAAAAGTGTCGAAATTATCGGGCTCCAATTTGACAGTGAAAATTCTAAAATTTTGCTTGCCCTGGCTAAGTTTCTTCTCAAGGAGGTAGCTGGATTGGAGAAGATAACAATAGGAGTAACTATTGACCCTCATGATCTTCGGGATTTTCACGACGTGATTCAGCTGCAAAAAGGCTGTCGGAGAGCTTCTCGAAAGGCTGAAGTTATAGTCAAATATCGTTTCAATGGACCCCGTTACGAGTTACGAAAGCATAAGCAAAATACAGGTACACAGTCCATTCCTAGATTTGCATGACATAGGTAGCTTCCAATTGGAAATAAACTTGTTGTCGATAAATTTGACTGTCTCCTTTTGTGCCACTTCCAACGATGTGCGAGTAAGTTGGGTTTAACAAATGCTTTGAAGTCGCTTCAATGTGAGTTTTTCAAGGTCAAGTTTCTCAGACTTTCAATAGCATTTTTTCCCCTAAAATTCATGGTTTTCCATTACATTTCAAGTTATGTATGGTTCGATTATGCAAACGGTTTAACATAACCAAATGGCAAGACCACTGAGTTTGTTCATTAGGTTGTGAAAATGGTTTACTTTTCTTACAAGGATGAGTTCAACTTCGCCTTCTTATTGGGTAAAGCCAGAGTACGTACGTAAATGTTCGGCCCCGAACCGCAGGGATTGATAATTCGCGCTTAGCCATTAACCTCTCACGAATGTTAGATTACGAACCTCATTTTAAGCCTCAATTTAGTTACGTTCATGGTAGAATCCTTTCAGGAAGAGTCGAAAACTTAGGCCCCTCCGTTCGCGGTGAAGCGCCTGTTGGAGATACCGCGCCATTGCAACTTATACGTGAAAAATTGTCACATTTAGACTTAGTCTCTCTAGGCCAGAACTATCATAGTATGCCCCCGAAGGAACCTGTATGATCCATAGATGGTGTTGGTTCATATAGACCGAGTATATTTAATTACTTCTTTAGCATACGCAATATGTAATGGGCCCAAGCACTTCTAATTTTTAGGGATACGTGCACTATAAGTCCTAAAACATGTCATGAAAATGCAATTGAACCTTAAAACTTTTAAAATGTGAATTCAAATCCCAAAACTTGTAACAAAAGTGCAATCAAGTCTTGGAACTTATCAAATTTGTCCAATCAAATCCTTCTGTTAATTGCACTCTTTGAAAGTTTTAGGACTCAATTTCACTATTATAAAAAGTTTTGAAACTTGATTACAATTTTTGAAAATTATAAGATTCAATTGTATTTTCATGACAAGTTTTAGACCTTATAATGCACTTATCCCTCATATTTATATTATATTGCACTTATCCCTCATATTTATATTATATGATCATTGAACTTGCCGTGAAAGGTGAGAAAATATTCAGTGGTTAGTGCGCGCCACGTCATCTGCTGACGTGGTGCGCATTTTCCAATCAGATGGTGACATGTGTCTTGGGAGGGGGGACCTGCTAGAAAAATAGAAGGGCCGATTCACAACTGGCTCGGCTCGGCTCGGTTGACAGAAGAATGAAGAAATGACGGGTCAAATAAATGCGTAGATCCCGCTCAAAAGTTCTCTCTCCTTGCTTGAATTTTTAGTGCTTTTTCTCCTTCCCTCTCGGAGAAGAAAGATGCAGGCAGAGAAGAACATCCCAAACCGCTTGCTTGCACATCCCACCCCTCCGCCTCCGCCTCCCCAAAAAGCCTCGCCGTTCGCAGCTGGTCCCGAGCCCCCTCCGCCTCCACCTCCGACTGTTTCCATCATGGAGATCGAGCGCAGCATTGGTTTCTCTTCTCCACCCCTACTCCGGCGCTCGCTCGCTTCTCTCCGCGCACTTGTTGCTGCTCTGTCGTTCGTCCGACGGCTGTGCCCCTACCGTCACTGACGAATCACATTTAAGGGCACCCCTGCTCCGACGTTCGTCAAGTGGCCTTTCCCCTGCCGTCACTGATGAAGCACATTGAGGCCGTAATAAATGTGCTTCGTTGACTGACCGGGGAGAAGGGAGGTGTCCATTTCTTCCTGAGGCAGAGAGACGGGGCAGAGATCTGGCCATGGTGGGGTGGGAGCGGAGCCTGAGGCACGTGTCCTACCACTGGCGATTGGGCTCGGTGATCTTGAGCCTCAAGTCCCGATCGAAGGGAGGTGGTCGACTGGCTGAACTCAATGCGTTTGGGGCTTTCTTTTACTTCCCTTGTCTTCGTCGCTATGTTTAGTAGGATGAAAGTTTTCCACACCATGAGGAGTACCTAAAGCTCTTAGAGAGGGACGTACTCGACCTCGATGACGTCCACCTCCTCCACTTACAGCGAGTCGGCCTCCTCGTGCCTCCATGCCATGAGCACCTGTCCAGCGCACTCGCCACCCCCCTATCTTTCTCATCCTCTCCTCCTCCGACTCTAACTCTAGCTTTGGCTCCAGCTCTAGCCCCGCTACCATCACCTCCATCACTAGATCCAAGGAGCTCGCGGTGGCGGCGATTAAATCCGAAGAAGGATACCAGAGAAAACACAGAACCTCGTTCCGCAAGAAGAAATGGATGAGATATTTTGGATAAAAGCATGAGAGACAAAACCGTATCTTCCCAAACGAAGCACAAAAGAGAGGCGAAATGTCCGGTTCCATTGTGCAGAAACTGAAAAGAAGAACCCAACACTAGAGAATACCAACTGTGCCCACGGAAAACTTTCATCCTACTGAACATAGCGACGAAGACAATGGAAGAAAAGAAAGCCCCAAACGCACCGAGTTCAGCCAGTCGACCACCTCCCTTCATCAGGACTTAAGGCTCAAGATCACCGAGCCCAATCGCCAGTGGTAGGACACGTGCCTCAGGCTCTGCTCCCGCCCCACCATGGCCAGATCTCTGCCCCCGTCCCTCTACCTTAGGAAGAAATCGACACCTCCCTCCTCCTCGATCGGTCGACGAAGCACATTTATTACGGCCTCAATGTGCTTCGTCGGCGACGGCAAGGGAAAGGCCACTTGACGAACGCCGGAGCAGGGGCGCCATTAAATGTGATTCGTCGGTGATAGCGGGGGCATAGCCGCCCGACGCGACGAATGGCAGAGCAGCAACAAGTGCGCAAAGAGAAGCGAGCGAGCACCGGAGCAGGGGCGAGCGTAACGTGCTTCATTGCTTCTCTTTCCTTTGTCTGAGAAGAGAAACCGACATTGCGCTCGATCTCCATGATGGAAACAGCCAGAGGTGGAGGTGGAGGGGGCTCGGGACCAGCTGCGAACAATGAGGCTTCTTGGGGAGGCGGAGGCGGAGGGGTGGGACACGCGAGCAAGCGGTCTGGGATGTTCTTCTTTGCCCGCGTCTTTCTTCTTCGAGAGGGAAGGAGAAAAAAGCCCTAAAAATTCAAGCGAGGAGAGAGAAAACTTTTGAGCGGGAGCTGCGCATGTATTTGACCCGTCATTTCTTCTTTCTTTTGTCGCCGAACCGAGCCGAGCCAACTATAAACCGGCCCTTCTATTTTTCCAGCGGGTCCCCCTCCCAAGACACGTGTCACCATCGATTGGAAAATGCGCACCACGTCAGTGGATGACGTGGCGCGCACTAACCACTAAATATTTTCTCGTGAAAGGCATATGCAAATCTCTCCATGTAATAAAAAAGAATGCAAAGGAGGATTCCAATAGCAAAATTTTACCATTAAATGCCACAAAATATCCTTTGGTTAGAGGTGTCAAAATGAGTAATAAACCCATATTATGACTCATAGTTAAATTGGTCAAATCTGGGTCAAGTGAAAATTAAATATGGATCAAATATGGGTCAAGTGAAAGTTAAATATAGGTCAAATATGGGTTGAGTGAGTTATTAGGTAAACCCATCATCTCTCTCCTTCCATCCCCCTCCTCTATGCGTTCTCGACCTCCGTTGCCGATCCCACCATCACGCGCCGTCACCATCGCCGATCTCGAGCTTGCCGTCGTCGGCTGGAGCTTAGCTTAGATCTGGGTAGGCGAGTCGCGACAAAGCTTGGGCTGGCAAGCCCTAAGCTTACTGGCCGAAGCTCAGCCTAGATCTGGATAGGCAAGCCGCGAGGTCGACGGGCTTAGCCAAGTTGTAGCTCGCCCGGATCTGGGTAGGCGAGCCCCGAACTTGCTAGTCGCAACAGAGCACGCGGCTCGCCAGATCCAAGCGAGCCCGAGCTTGACCATTGCTAGTGACCTTGGGAGCCTAAATAATAATAATAAAATAAAATAAATAATAACAATAAATTTAATTTTTAAAAATAATTAAAAAATCAATTTTTAAAAAAAAAAAATTATTTTCCAAAAACTATTTCAATTTAGAGGTATCCACATTTTATTTATTTATTTATATTATTTAATTTACGTTATAAATTTGATGTGAAATTTTTATTCAAATAATTTATATGTGAAAGTTTAAAGTAGACTAAATAAGTGGGAGTAGATTTTCTTAAATTAAGTTAAATATTAATATGTGTTGATAATATAGACCAGGTATTGGTCGGATATGGGTCGGGTTGGGTATGGGTCACCAAATTTACATTGCATGAAAATTGGTCAAAACGGGTTAAATGGATCGATGTGAGTCGGATCATTTTTTACCCGACCCACTCATTTGACACCCCTACCTTTGGTGCATCATAATCTCCTAATATTGATTATGAGGTAGAATCCTAATCTATTATATATAATTAAGTCCAAAGTTAAGAGAAATCTTACTTTTGTGATTGTCATGTGACACATCACTTTAGGTCTACATGGCATCGTTTCTGTTCCTGGAGCAATTTCTGCTCATAAATGTTTTTTTTTTGTTTTTGTTCCCGAAAACAGTTTCTGAGCATTTGAAGGCGTTTGGTAACTGTTCAAAATTTTTACTCAGGGAACGTAAATGCGTTTGGTAAAAATTTCTAATCTTTTGATTCTTTTATTTTTCTTTTTTCTTTTTTATTTTTCTTTTTCTTTTTTTTTTTTTTTTACCTCCCCTTCTTTCTGTTGACCGCTACCGGTGCGCCGGAGCCTCACCGGAGCCTCGCCCAACCACCGGCAAGGCTCGGCCTCGCCCGGCCGCCACCGACGAGGCTCGAGCCTCGCCAGGCGGCGTGAGGCCGGGCCTCGCCAATGGCGATCGGGCGAGGCTCGCCTCCCCAGATCTGGGTGAGGTGAGGCTCGCCGGTGGCGGCAGGGCGAGGCTCGGCCTCGCCAAGATCTGGGAGGCCGAGCCTCGCCGGTGGCCGCAGGCTCACCTCGCGCCGCCGGGCTTAGCTCCCGCGAGCTCGCCGGACCTCGCCCGGAGGCGGCGATGGGGCAACGATGGGGCGGCCGAGGGGTGGGAGGAGGAAGAGGAAGAGGACAAGGAAGAAGAAGAAGAAAAGGAAAGAGAAAGAAAAAATAAAAAAAAGAAAGGAAAAAAAAAATGGTTTCTTAAAATTGTTCCCTGAACAAGAAGTTGAAAAAATACCACATGAATATTCTACCATAGTAGGTATTCAAGAATCGCACATGAAATTTTAATGAATTTGATTGTATTGAGAAGTAATCTATATGGAACTCGCAACGCGTCTATTTGTGTCAAGGGTCCTGGATGTGTAATTGCTCAAGACATCATCTTACCAACTTCTGTGGAAATCGTTGATAACACACAGTATATAGCTAATCTAACGGAACCCATTAACTTTTTCTTGTTTCTGATTTCTACTCCAAACTTGTTCCGGGGAACAAATTTGTTCCCGGGAACAAAAAATTTACCAAATGTATTTTTGTCCTCGAGAACAAAAAATCTGCTTCCGAGAACAAAAGAACATAAACACGTGACATTATTTTTCCATGTGGCTTGAATTTGACGAATAAGTTTTTAACGTTTGCTACGTACAAGACACATGACATTATTTTTCCACATGGCTCGAATTCGACTAATAAGCTTTTAGCTTTATCATATCCTAATTTTCATATTTAATTTAAATGTCAAAACAGGGATAAAGCAAAAGTTTATGAAAAATTTTGTTTTTTCTTGAGTTTAAAATCGCCAAAATGGATAAACTAGAGAAAGGGTATTCAAATATAAATGAAATAATTTTTTAATTTAACAAATTATCTTTAACCAAGAAAAAAAAAGATAAAATAAAACAAAAATTGACATATTTTCTCTCGTAAATTAATTTGCATCTTCAAACTCTCTTTCTCCCCACAAATATTTAAATTCTTTTTTTTTTTTTCCAACAGAATAAGAGCGTGCTCTTTTCTTGTTTTCTCCCCATTGTATAAAGCAAATCAAAGGCCGTTTCCAAACAAAAATAAATTCCATGAAAACCCATGTACGTTATAAAGATAAATCACAACCACTCAATACCAAAAATCCAAATCGCCATTCAAATGTAAAATACAATTAAAACAAGATAATTTTTTCAATCTCTAATATTTTAAAATTAAAATGTGAATCTTTCTTATTATAGAATAATTTAATATTATTTTGTAAATTGACCAAATCATTGTATAATTATGTTTTTATTTGACACATTTCATTTGGTTTTTACATTCTTCTAATGCGCAATACGTGTGCTTTTTCTCTCATCTAATGCAAATTAGCATCAGCTTCGAAAAGATAGCCAATGAGATCAAATCTTATTGGCCAGGCTTCGAACAAATACTTGTTGCCAGGGAAGCAGAAATTCACACAGCAACCAAACTCCTTCGTGCGATAATCCCTATAGCTATCTCCTAAGTAAAATGATCAAATTTCCAAAAGATTGAGATGATCATGTACATTTATCTCTTCCCAAGAAGTTATAGGTTCATAGATTCCACAAGCTATGACTCATTTTTTTTATTTATATCTACAAAATTGATAAGTTATTACAAAAGTCAGAATCATAGATTCCTTTTTCCTTTTTCTATTTGTCAGAACATTATAATAAATGTTGATAGGTTACTCGACTAAGAATCGACAACCTAAATCTAGTAGTAATTAATCGAAAAAATCCTCTTAAACCTCTCAAATGAAGGTTGGCAATCTGATATAAGTGTTGTTAAATTAACAACATTAGTAAATTATGCAAATAGATAAGTTAGTTATTATGAAATAATTTTGAAACAAACAAATAAGTACTTATTTATTATCAAGACAATCGAAAAAACTTAGATAAGTCAAACAAGTAAAAGTTAATAACCTTAAACTATTTGGTAACTTATCAGAAAAAAATTGGTAGCTCAATTAAATTAAGATCAGTAATTCAATAAAAAATTTAGCTTGAAAATACTGGTATCTTTCGGTGATAAAATTTGGTAATTTGGAAACAATGAAATAAAGATTACAAAGAAAAAAAGTTGATAATATAAAGTGAAGGTAAAGCAATCGTATAAAAGTTGGTTAATTATTCAAATCAAGGTCATTAATTTGATATCAGAGTTAGTAGTTTGATATAGGAGTTTGTACCTCTAAATTGTTATTAAATTAGTAATGAAAATGAACGTTCGAGATTTTAAAACAATAAAATAATGTGTTTTTGTCAGCGCAACCAAATAAATATCAATAAGTTGCTCAAATATAAATGAAAATCAATCACAAATAAATAAATAAAAAGGTTTGTTTGTCATTCAAAATTAGGGTCAAGTTTGTAAGTTACTGAAATTATGGTTTATAATTTGATGTAAGAATTTGTTAATTTAAAACATAATAAGCTACAAAATTAAAAGTTACTAAATTTAAAAAAAAAACCACAAAATTATTGATAAGTCAATTCAATAAGATTTGGTATCTTCGAATTATTTGGTAACTCAAATGGCGATGGTTGGTAAATATTTCCAATTAAAATTGGTAATTTGATACCAGAGTGGAGATACAACTTACTGCAAATTATGAAAATAAATTTTGGTAACTTATTACAGAAGTTGAAAATTCGGAAATAATCAAATAAAAGTTAGTAATTTTTTTTTGGTAGATAAATGTTAATAACTTAATCACAACCTTTTAACAGCAAACTTGTTCTTTTATGACAGATAAATCCTACGACCATAATCCAACTCTCGTACTTCCATGAATCTTTGAGTGAGATTGTGGATTCTTCTAGTTCAGTGCATATAGAGCCTATTTCAAAGGATGATGTGCTTTATAAAACTTTTGGGATTTTGGTGCCAGACAAGAGTGAGGGCTTGTGAACCTGTGTTACTCACTTAGATAATTAACCTTATTAGCTGATTCTTGAGACAGACTTGTTGTAACTTCATGAATCAATATTAAGCTGACCTAAAAGTTTATAGTTGAACAAATAGAAAGGGAGGTTTCACTTCAAGTTTCTTCCCTAGGCGTGGAATTTTGACTGATGGGGATGGATGCACAGTCCACGAAAGGAATAGCAATGCCTCTAATACTAAATTGAAAATAATAACATGCGAAAGATAAAAACCATAGAATTTCTATATATTTTGATATCAATAGAAAAGAGTACATGAAGCATAGGCTTTAATATATGACTAGTTAATCATAGGAAATATCCCAAATATCTATTGGAGATACCTAAATATCTGTAACACATTTAATCGCATCTCCTATAGATATTGAGCTAAGACTCAGGGATGCTTTAACAGAGCAAAATACGTCACCGGTGTTGATGAAAAAATCAGTATTTATGCACACGTTTAGATGAACATCCTTGGGACAGATACCTAAGAATGACCGAAGAATCTAGGCCACTTCCAAGTAGCCGCCATCTAGATACAGGCAAGGGCGACCTTGCCTAAGATCGGTAGCATCTCTAGTCATCACCTATGGCCAGTTGCCAACCATTGCCAAGGCCCAGTGATCGGCAAAGGAAGAATGAGAAGAAAAATAAAAGAAAAGAAAAAAGACTTATAAAATAAATTTCAAAAAAAAGAAAAAGTGTTCGCATGAGTGCAGGCCATGCCACATACTCACATAGGACGGGTAGTATCCATGTCAACAATTTTTTGTCAAAAAATTTTTTGTTAAAATTTCCGGTAAAAATTGGAAGGATGGACTACATTGGCAAATTTTCAAAAGATTTATAACTAAATTGGCCAAATTAAAAAGATTTATTACCAAATTGATACAAGTCCTATAGATTTAGAATTTTTTGATATTTTTCCCCTCATTAACTTTGAATGTAAAGTAAGTAAGGATGGTCAATTCATTGATGATACCACACATGCTACGCGATATCGGCTTACATAGTATACTTTCTCCAAGTGAGAGGACTGAAGGTTCTACCACCACAAAAGAAAGAAGACTGAAACGTCAGGCGAATCGGTTAATTTGTGAGGGGTACTCAACAAAATGAAGAACAGCAGAACAAAAACCCACTTCTATTGCAGCAGATACCAATATGAATTGTCCCACCTCCCAAATCCCAAATCGGTTAATTTTGTCTATTTTTATAAACAATTTTACAAAGAGAATTTAAAGTTTGCAACACTGCTTTCTTTCCATAATATATATATGTATGTATGTACAAGTTTCTTCATATGTTGTAAATAACTTCTTTCCATTAATAATTAATACAAATATTTCATTACAATTCTTAATTAGTAATGTTACGGCGGAGGAAATAGAAAATATGTGAAAGAAAGCAATCATATATTCAATTTTTATTTCAAAGAAACAAAGTGCTGTATATAAATTATTCTAACACACGCATACATGTAAGTTATAGATGCTTCTGCACCATATATTGAATATTTTTCCCCTCAAATTACCAATATTAATCAATTTGAATTCAAATAATGACTATACACTATCCTTTGCAATTATATATATAAAAAAAAAATGTGCCGTTGTCTTTTTTATTGGTTTTTGCTTGATCTTGGAGGAGGCATATAATCTATCTAAGAGTGATTGTTTTAATTGTGTGTAATAATGCTAACTAATTTTGAGTTAAAAGTTTCCATTAAATAAATGAATCTTCAATCTCTCTATACTACAGAGGAAATTAAAAGCATTTTTCAACTTCATATTTCGGCCCAAGAGTTTTGATAAAATACTTGCCCACTACAAGAAGTATAGCAAAAGTTATAACTACATAATTGACACAAAGATAATTTGAAGACAGCCCTTTAATACACATATAACACCAGTCACCCCATCACTTAAAATATCATACGCTCGTCACAAAATTTCTCAAAGATTTAGATTTAAAATTACTTCTAATTTTCTCATACGACCATAAATTGGTTGGTGTGTCGAATAAGGTGAACGAAGATATTAATGAAAATTAAAATCTCCCGATTATGTTACTATGACCAAGCTATAATATTAAACATCTCATGACAATAATATCCGAAATCTGATTTGTGTGCATTTCGATGATATGATTTGGCTTCTTTGTCAATCCACCAACACCTTCATCAACCCTCCAAGTCCTCAAAATCTATTCATGGCAAGAAGTATTAATGTGTAATTTATATGTATAGTGGGGATATTTATGTTATTATGTTTGTATTTATACATTAGTTACTCCTCCAAGTACTTATCACACACATATCACACAACCCTGATTAGGCCGCTATAGACGCTTTTGTCTTATTTTCTCTCGGAGTCTAAACATCGAAAGGCAGATGGGGATAAGGCAAAGGAGGTTGATCACATCAGCCACTTGCCAGATGCCATAATCCACCACATCTTCCCCTTCTTGCCAGCGTGTTGTCGAAGCAATGGCGCTTCGCTTGGACCTCCACTCCATACATCGATCTCTCTCTCCCCTCAAAGGGTGTCGTTCCTTCTATCAGCAGAGCACTGAGTCTCTGCACAGCTTTTAAGATAGAGAAGGTCCATCTTGATGCGTCTTCTATGTCTGATTTATACATTCCCCAGGAACTCGATCACTGGTTTGGCTTTGCCGTGGCGCGGAAGGTGGAAGACCCTTCATTGGTCTTTGGACGCTCATATCACCACATCCCTCGAATCTTGTGTGATTGCGCATCACTGGTGAGCTTGCAAGTATCTGGAGGTCATTTTTCAGATATATTATCATCAACTGGCCTTCTCTTAAGAAATTGTGCATTCACGATGTTCGGTTGAATAACGACCAGATAATGAAAATCTTGAACAGGTGTCCTTAAGTTGCATTCCTCGCCTGGCCATCACGACCTCCGGATTGATTCAAGATCCCTAAGAGAGCGAACCTTGTGCAGTTGCGCGTCGCCGGTGAGCTTGCGAGTATCTGGATGTCATTTATGAGAGGATACTATCATCAACTGGCCTTCTCTCAAGAAATTGTACATTCACGATGTTCAGTTGAATAACGACCAGATCATGAAAATCTTGAACGGGTGCCCTGTTCTCGAATCTCTTAACTTGCGCTCCTCACTCGGCCATCACAACCTCCGGATTGATTCGAGATCTTTAAGAGAGTTGGTGATTGAAGCCAATGAGCTTTCGTCGCTAGATATTTGTGCTCCGGGTCTTCTTTCATTGCGTTTGTTGGGCGATTTGTCCGCACAGGCTTTAGACTAGATGGTGTATCTTCATTAGCGGAGGCAGAGTCGAACTTTAACAAGCCAAGAGAAGCACGTGTTGAGCATCGGCAACAGTTTCTTCTTCGCCACTTTCATGACTGGTCGAACTCCCTTGATGAGCTTGTGCAACATGTCTACTTTTCTGAGAGGTTTAAGTTCCTTCTTGAGGAGCTGCAAGATGACATGTTGCGAAAATCACAATCGGAAGCGGGTTCCTTGAGGTGCGAGTTGATTGTTCTTTCCGTCTTTCTACCATGGGTATTTTAGTGAAGTATATTATTGTCAGATATATTTTGTTATATCTCGTTACTTTTTGGGATAGCTAGTTTCCTTATTTGATTAAGATAATCACTATCACAACGTAGTGCTCGGCTATAAATACTGACACAAGAAAATCACGTAAATGAATAAAGATGTAGCCTAGAGTATTTTCTATCTCCCTCTCTCTTGTTCTGCTTCTTGGTTCACAATTCAAGTGGTTTTCAGGTTCTATCATCTGCGAAGAGAATGGGAATGCCGTACCTATCATCGAGATGGTGCAGTATCACAGTGTATACTACAGCTTGTAGATGCAACCTTCTAGGGATGGCCTTCGTGCTGCGGAGTTCTCCACTGTTGGAAAGGCTAGTCATATGCAATGCAAAATCCAATAAATTGACGGCATTAATCTATCTTTGCGTCTGGACACAGTTACAGATATTTTTTCCATAGTCAACCTCATAGCATCTACTTTCGGGCTTTTCACCATGAAGCTGCTGAAATGCAATCGAGTCTCTTGTTGCCATTTATGTTTTACACACCTCTGCATTTACTTTCATAAGCAAATTGATGTGTGAAAAAGCTGGGATGCTTTGGAGCTACATGGAAAAAGTCGATTGTTCTGTAGCAGAAAATGTGATTATTGATTCATTTGGGTCAGTGAGAGCTTAAAATGTGTTGTACCAAATAATATAAGCTTGTTTGTTTTACATTTTCTTTTGTACTTAATGTCACTGCTATGTTATAGTTTCTCTTAATTAGCTCTGAAAAAGTTACTGCCCATGTGTGTTTACAGTTCAGGAACAAGGATTTGTGGACGCTCTGCAACTTTGCTGAAAAGCAATCCATAGAAAGGCAATACTGGCACTCGCAGAAGGTGTTCTATGGTGTGGCAAATCATCTTAAAAAGGTTCAAATTGTCGGGTTGGAATTTGATGATGAAAAATCAAAACTTTTGCTTGCCCTGGCTAAGTTTCTTCTTGAGGAGGCAGTTAGATTGGAGAAGATGATAATTAACGTTGAATTAAGGATGTCGCGTTGACGAGTGTCCACTGACCCTCATGAACTTTGGGGTTTTCACAATGTGATTCGGCTGCAAAAAGATTGTCAGAGAGCTTTCCGAAATGCTGAAGTTATAATAAATTATTGTTTCAATGGACTCCCTTTCGAGTTACACGAGCATAAGCAAAATAACAGGTACATGGGATGCATTTGCTTCGGCTTTCCCAAGAGCCTTTGGAGATGCAATTGTATCTCCAAAGGCTTTTAAAGACTTTTGGCTTAATGGAGGATTGGAGGTGCCCTGAGAAGTCCCTGGTTTTATATAAAAAATAGTCACTGTACAGCCCCTTGATTTGCATGGCATAGGTATGGAAATTAAATTGCTTGTCTCTTTTTGTGCCACTTTTGATAATATGCGATTAAGTTGGGTTTGTACAAATGCATTGATATAGCTTCATTTTGAGTTTTGCAAGTTTGGGATTTCGTTTGGATTGAACTTCTCTGACTTTCTTGGCAATTTTTCCTCTGAAATCCATAGTTTTCTATTACATTTCAAGTTACGTATGATTCAGTTATGCGGCGACGGCTTAACGTTACTGGATGGCAAGATCACAGTGTTTGTTCATCGGGTTGTAAAAATGTAAAGGAGGGGTTCAATTTTCCCTACTTAGGGAAAGCAGGAGTTGAGTGTGTCAATGTCGTGGGGTGGCCTCTCACATATGTTGGATAAGAAGCCTCCTTTTACGTCAACAGTTGGTTACATTGTTGGAACATTATGATAAAGGTAGATAGGTTATTCAAGAAAGAATTGCCAACCTAAATCCAATAGTAATTAATCGAAAAATTATCTTAAACCACTGAAATTAAGGTTGGCAATTTCATATAAGAGTTGTTAAATTTAAAACTATAGTAAGTTATGCAAATAGATAAGTTAGTTATTACGGAATAATTCCGAAACGATCAAACAAGTACTTATTTACTTTCAAGACAATCAAATAAACTTAAACTAGTCAAACAAGTAAAGTTAATAATCTTAAACTAGTTGGTAACTTATCGGATAAAAGATTGGGGACTCACTTAAATTAAGATCGGTAATCCGATAAAAAATTTAGCCTTAAAATGTCGGTATCTATTGGAAATAAATAAAAAATGGCAGTTTGGAAATAATCAAATAAAGGTTACGAAGAAAAAAGTTGATAATATAAAGTATAAGGTAAACAATCGTATAAAAGTTACAAAGTTATCACAAAAATATTGATAAGTCAATCCAATAAGATTCATATATGTATAAATTATTTGGTATCTCAAATGGGGATGGTTGGTGAATCTTTCAAGTAGAATTGGTAATTTGATAAAAGAATGGAGATGTAACTCTAAAACTGCAAATAATGTAAATAGATTTTGGCAACGTATTACAAAAGTTGAAAATTCGGAAATAATCAAATAATAATTAGTATTTTTTTGGGGAAAAAATGTTAGTAACTTAATCACAACCTTTTACCAACAAACTTGTTCTTTTATGACATATAAATCTCACAACCATAATCCAACCCTCGTACATCCATGAGTCTTTGAGTGAGAATGTGAATTCCTCTAGCTTAGTCCATAAAGAGTGTGTATATCAAAGGATGATGCTGCGCTCTGCAAAACTTTTGGGATGTTGGTACAAGACGAGTGAGTGCCGTGAACCCGTGATATTCACTTAGGCAATTAACCTTACTAGCTGCATTCTGAACAGTAATGCATTCTAACTTCATGAAACAATATTAAGCTGAGCTGCTAGTTTCCAGTTGAAATACAGAAAAGGGAAGTTCTATTTCAAATTTCTGCCCCAGGATTTGCATTCAATCACATCTCCTATAAATGCAGGGGTACAAAACAGAGGAAAAGATGTCATTTGTGTTGATGAAAAAAATTCAGGATTTACGCACATGTTTAGATGGACATCCTTGGGAAGGATACCTTAGAATGACCTTCACGTTTGGGGAACCCTTTGGGTGCGAAAGAAGAATCCGGGCCACTTCAAGCAGCCCCCATGGATCAACTGCTTGGGACGGTTTGGAATTGGTACTATCAATCACCATTTTGTCCAGCCAGAGTGCATTATGGAGGAGAAACTTGAGCAGGGAAAGAACAGGTTCCCATGCCAGAGAATTGGCACCGCCATCAGCAATCTCAACATGCTTGAGATGCATCAAACACTGGTAGATCCTCCACTTTGCAGAATTCCAAAATTCTTCTCCATCAAAGTCGCAACGGCCTACACGCACTGCATTGGACTCAGCCTGCAGATACAGAACACCATGACTAAGGAGGAGATGCACATCTGGAACTAGATGAGACAAATAGAGGTTTGATAGCATAAAATAGCATTTACTACACCAAGAGAAATATAAATCGAGATTCCAAAATTTCAATTAAAAGGATAGAGGATAGAGGCACAAAGATGATTTTCAATCACGAGAAGAAAAGAAAAGACAGGTTTATATGCAGCCTCAGGCTAAAATGCACAATCTATATATGTTCAAGCAAAGCTGATGTTAAATTAACCAAGTGAACTGAGAGAGTTCTAGTAGTTATGTACCGCGGAATTGGGCATGCAAGTCATTTGTAAGAATAACTTCTCCAAGTGTGGCGTACTTTCAAGAATTTTCGCTATAACAGGAACTCCCTCATGGTCTGCTGCGCTGAGTAGTATCAAATGCCGACACTCTAAGGATTCAAGAAACACTTCTCTTGCCTCCATTAACGACAGCACCTAAGCACATCATCATGGTGGAAGAAGCAGAAACTGATTACTTTTTCTTTAAGCACCAAAGAAGATAAAACATAAGGCATGCTTGCAATTTCAACGACCTCTCACAATAGCCGACAGACCAAACGAATGAGCAAACAAGGTCATCAGATTTTAGTCATAAAGGTGATATCAGATTACCATGTGTAAAGTTATATCATGAAAAGGAAAAAAGCCTCATCCAGCAAAAATTCCGTCGAAGCTCCATAAGATGACAATGTTTCTCTGAACTAAAAATTTATGAGCATGGTATCATCAAACACCAATAAACAATATCACAATTTATCCCAAGCAAATGGTAGCATGTGTAATGCATATCTGCAACTTGAACCAGAAATAAGAACTCAAAAGGTCGGCTCACACCTTAAGGCACCAGCTCCCCATCACCAATTTCGGGACATGACGCAGCCTCTTAAGGAGGCCCTTGACAAGATCGCCATAAGCCTCAATCTTTTCCATGTCGAAATTTAACTCAGCCTCAATCAAGGAAGATACTTCATCTAGTCTGAACTCTCCCCCTTGAGAATTGCCCAATAGGCGCAATTTGAGAAGATGAGGCGCTGAAATTTTCAACATCGAACCTTGACCATGACAAAACTCATGAGAATCAATCACCAACTCTCTACAACTTTTTGATTCAACCATGATGTGCTTGAAGCCTTTGCAACTTTTCAACTCAAGGAACTCTAGAACAGGGCTGCCACTCAAAATCTTCACCATCCCATCATCATTCAACTCCGCATATTCAATGCGCAATGTCTTCAGCGAACACCAATTCACAGTGCCGAACACCGAAAAACAGCATTGATGAGACACGCGCAAACTCACCAAAGTGGTGCAGCAGAACAAGATTTGTGGCAACACATAAATTTTGCGGCGCCAGTAATGCAGGGTTATCGATACCTCTTCAACGTTGTGCTTGATGGCAAACTGGAGCCACCTATCAAGACTTGACTGCATCAACGTGAGACAAGGAGCATCAAAGAGGAATCTTTTTGCCTTAATTGCGGTGCAGCGTAACAGAACCGAGTCGACGAAAGTGATGAAGTTCTTGCATTTCCGGCTACTGCCACGGGGCAAAGAGAAACTCATATACTGATTAGAGGTCCAAGTGGAACACCATCGCTTGGACAAGACGCTGGTTTTGATAGCGTCTTTTGTGGTCAAGAAGGAGAAGATATGAAGGATTATGGCGTCGGGCAATTGGCTGATGTAATCCACTGGGTTTCGGGTTTCATCATGATTTGAAGGAGATAATCGTGCACGTTTGCCTGCTGATCATAATGAAGAGTAAGGTTGGCAAGAAATGTGACAAGAGGAATATATATATTCTAATCAGCACAAAAGGAAAGTAACTAGACCCTAAAAGTCCTTCTGGCTTTTCTTCAAAAAAAAAAAAAAAAATTGAAGAGAGAACCGAGAGATATTGCGAAGGATAGAGATCAGAAACCCTAGAGGAAAGCCTGAGGCTACTTAGGGAATGGAGGCGTTTGATGAGCGAGATGAAGATTGGAAGCACGAGAGAATGACAAAGTCCGCTGGAGTATGAGAACTTGCAGAGAAAATTGCAGAAGAGGAGCAAGCGGGAGAGAAAATGTGTGTGTGTGTGTGTGTGTGTGAGAGAGAGAGAGAGAGAGAGAGAGAGAGGAGAGATTTGGTAAGAGGAGTGGAGGCGGACTTATTTAATTAATGGGCAGGCCAAACCAGGCTGAAGCCTGAACTCCAGAAGGAACAATTATTCTGAGTATTCCAAACCAACTACTGTTGATTTGCTTGAGCCTGACCCATAGCTAAGGAATTAGGAATTGGTTGGCTTTGGCTTTGAATTTGTGGATGCATTAACTTGAGATGACATACAATATATACAAATTATGTTGGTGAATCAAGAAACCGGATCAATACATGCATAGCAGCAGTAACTGCAAATAGCACAAAAAGATTAAAGGAATGAGGGATAGATGCACCCCAAGGACGACCTTAAGAGCAATATGTAATTACTATAACTTGAAACTTTCTGAGCAAGTGATACTAGATGGATAATGGATACACAAAAACAGAGAAACAATGACTCACTCATTTTCTTTTCAGCAGGTACTAAATAAAAATCTCTATGAAGTTCATGTACTTGAATTGATCTTGAAATCTTAAAGAAAAGAGATAAGTGCACTGGAAGTCCTAAAACTTATCATGTAAGTGCAACTAAGTCCTAAAATTTTCAATGAGAGCAATTAAATCCTAAAACTTGTCAAATTGATTCAATTAGGTGCTTCCATTGATTACACTTTTGAAAAATCCTAAAAGTTTTAGGACTCGATTGTACTTTATTGACGAGTTTTAGGACTTTATTGCACTTTTTGAAAGCTTTAGGACTCGACTGCACTTTCATGATCAACTGCACTTTCATGACAAGTTTTAGACTTAATTACACTTTTTTAAAATTTATGGACTCATCGCATTTTCGTTATAAATTATAAGACTTTTAATGCACTTATCCCTAAAGAAAAAAAAACATAAAGAGAAAGTGCAAATCATCTTTTGCAAGCATGCATCTTCAGACGCCATAAGAGAGACTCACTTCTAACAAAGAAAATTTGAGGCAAAGAAGTGGAAGATACAGAATATGCAAGCATTTGCCCCTTTCTAGTTAAACTGAAGCTTGCTGCCACTGTTTATAAAACTTGCTCTTCGCAAATGCATATATGATCCTATGAAGCAACAACCGAGATCTTTCAGTTCTTAATTCAATAGGTTACAAATGAAAAAAAGAAATTCAAATGTGCCACTGCCTATGGTATAAATGTGCATTTGAGGTTATAAATGAGCAAGAATGGCAAAAAGAAATTACCTTCGAGGTACTAAAACGAAAATTCCCCAAAAGTTTATGTTAAATATGTTAGAATATTTAAATAATAAATCATGCATTCATCTAACAGCTTAAGCTTTTAAAATAATTGGCTTAGGTCCTACCAAATTCTCTTACATGGTATCAAAGCTAGAAGTCCTAAGTTTGAATTTTCCTAGGCTCCATTTGCCTCCTCAATTAAATTTTAACACTTAGTACTAGACAAAAAGACTAGACTAAGCGTAAAGGGGAATGTTAAAATATTTAAATAATAAATCACGCCTTCATCTAATAGTTTAAGCTTTTAGATAAAGGCATGGTTCATACCGACGATTCTCCAATTAATATTCAATGCTTAGTACTAGGTAAAATAACCAAACTAAGCGTGAGTTGAAATGTTAAAATATCTAACAGTTTCATGTGCCAGTGGAGCATTTACCCTATCAATAAACAGCATGGCTTGTCATGTAAAGCCCCAAAAAAGGACAATTCCAGGTCAAGTCCTAAAATTTGTTATGCTAATGCATGCATTTAAGCCATAATACTTGCAATTGAATGCACTTGATTCATTCCATCAACTCCGTCAATTTTAAGTGGAAGGAAGATGCCACGACATTTTTTATTATCTATTAATCCTAAGTGGCTGTCAATAAAAAAAATGTCATGTATATTTTCCATCCAATAAAATATGAATGAAAAAAAAAAAAAGTACGAATACATGAATGAAAATGTGTAAAGAGGAAATATACAGATATGCAAATATACAGGGGGATAGCAAAAACGAAAATCCTAATTCCTATATCAAAGGTATCAAGTGACAGGAACTTAAATCATACCTGAGTCCTCACTGCTATTCCCCGCAGAGTTAGATGGCAAAGCATTGGGTATGGTACCCTGAGACTTTGTTTCCATTGTCAACATCTTCAAAGATATCTTCCTTAAATAATCGGACTAAAAGGGAAAGGAAGCAGAAAATGCCAAATCACTTCATAACAGACCAACCATTTGAATAATCATCAAATTAGAAAGAAAATGAAGCAGATATCAATTTGAAATTATTAACTTAAAACTTAGTACAATATCACGGCACTAAACAAACCTAATTTCATTGGTGCAAGCTAAATTATAATATCTAAACAGTTCAGTTACTATATAAATGCACGCATCATAGAAATTCTCGACAGATTATGCAAATAAAAGCACGCTTTTCTCAATTTTTTAAGCACAAGCCTATCCAGTTTGTTTATGCATCCTCTATCCACATAGAAACTTGATACAGAATAAGTAAGCACTAGCTCCCAGGCGACTTCATATAATGCAATCAAAGATGAGATCAAAGGGAATGAAATGCACGTAGTGGACATGGACATCATATAATACCTGGCTAGTTGCAGCAGTGTAAATTTTTTCCTCAAACCTCACTGCAATTTTATTGAGTTCTTGCAAACCCTCTGGACCAGAAACAGGAAGATGTCTCTTCAAAGTCTCCATTCTGCATATTAAAAGAGATTTGCACTTAAGCTGAAATTATTTCGGCCAATTATTTTCTTCTCAATGATAAATAAGATTTCATTAAGAAGTACCAAGGGGCTACCACCCCTAACAAAATGGATTAAAACAGAAGTCACCCATATACAATATAATGCACAAAAGACTATTTCTAGCATTTCCACATAATTAAATGTGTGATATTGGACTTCTAGGCTATACCAAAAGTGAGAATGTACAAATAATGATCCTGTGAAATTTTGTGGGACTACAACCAACTATTCTAAAAGCTTAAGCTGTTAGATGAAGGCCTAATTTAATATTTATATATTCTAACACTCCCCCTCACACTTACTCTGGTCTTTTTTGCCTAGTACTAAGCATGAAAATTTAATTGGGGAGGCAAATAGGGGCCTAGAAAGATTCAAACTCAAGACCTCCTACTTTGATACTATGTAGAATTTTGTGGGACTATTGCCAATTGTTTTAAAAGCTTAAGCCTTTAAATGAAGACAGATTTATTATTTAAATATTCTAACAAATCCCTAAAGGAACCACACAAGGATTAAACTCCTTTTTTTTCTTTTTGGCCAAAGTATTTGACTCCTTGAAATGCCCTTTCATTCCTTTTTCTCCAAATGAACTAAAAAACAGGGAGAGGAATCACCTTAGTGATCTTTTTCTTTATGACATACGAACTGAAAGTCCCTCTCCCAGCACAAAGTTCATGTCACTGTGCCTAAGGTCAACCAATTTATTCCTAGAATTGCAAAAACTGTAGACCAAATCTTTCTGGTTCAGCTACAATGTAAAATTAATGATTCACGCTCTCTTCTTCAGTCTCGCACAAAAGAACACCTATTAGCCAGTATATTTCCTCACTTCTAAAGATCATCCAAAGTAAAGAGTACATGCCCAAGCAGCTTGCCAAGCAAAAGCTGAAACCTTCAATGGAACCTTGACTTTCCAAATAGATTTCCATGGGAAGAGTGTGCTCTGTTGTAATTGCATCTGAGTAGAAAAGAGATCAGAATAATAGGCATTGACAGAAAAAGTTCCAGAGGTACAGCAATTCCACCATAGCCCATCATCCTCACATCTAACCCTTGCTTGATAAAACAACTCAAAAAATTCGAGAAAGCTTCAAGCTTCAAATCTTGAGTTCCACGTAAGATCTTACTTTACCACACCATTTCTCCGTTGTCAGTCTTCCAATAATCGGCCACCTAGCTCTCTTGTTTTTAATGCACACACACCCGCGACCAAGTCTTTGAAAGCAGTGTCTCCAAACATGTCATCCTGCAACATAGTATGCCTAACATTTCCCACTCTAATAGAAAGTCTGTTTTTGAAAGCATCCCATCCTTGCTAAATGTGCTTCGAAAGCCTGACTCCATGTGTTCCTCCACTAGATTTTGTTATCCACTCCGTATCTACCAACCAAATTTAGCAATGAGTTCCCTCCTTCAAGGACTAGTTTTCTCCCCATCAAATGTCCACAACCATTGTACAAGCAAAGCTCTATATACAAGAACCAATGACTTTATTCCCAACACCCCCATTAGCAACTGATCCTGTTACAATACTCCAATTAACTGGATGAAATCTCGGATTGTCGTCAATCCCTGAAGAAACTTTTTTTGTATGCTCTTGAGTCTTTTTGCCACCGAAATAGGGATAGGAAACAAACAAAGAAAGCAAACCAGAAGATTAGAAAGCCCACGCTTCATCTACATAAGTCGACCTCCCTTGGACACACAAGCCATCTTCCACCCACTTAAACTCTTCTCAAATCTTTGTATCATCAGATACCATGCAGCTTTTGCTGTGTAAGTGGATCCCAACTGCAACCCCAGGTACTTTATAGGCATGCCGGCAACCTTATGACCAGGAATCTTAGACATTTCTTGCAAATTCTCGCCCACAGGAGTTATTTCACTTTTTTCCCAAATTCATTCTCAGTCCCGAGACAGCCTCAAAACAAAACAGTATGTTTCTCAAGTGTAAAATTTGTTTAATCTCATCCTCCAAGAAAATTAAGGCGTCATCCGCAAATGAAGAAGGAAATGTGGAATCTTCATTGCAAGCATTGTCAACCGTGAAACCACTAGTCTAACCTTCATCGGTAGCTTTAATCAGCATCTTGCTTAACACTTCCGTAACTAACACAAACAAAAAAATTGACAGAGGACTGCCTCAAATCTCTAAAACACTTGAAGAAACCTCTTGGACTGCCATTCACCATACCATGAAACCACTACTCTAACCTTCGTCAGTAGCTTTAATCAGCATCTTGCTCAACACTTCCATAACTAGCACAAACAAAAAAAGTGACAGAGGACTGCCTCAAATCTCTAGAACACTTGAAGAAACCTCTTGGACTGCCATTCACCATACCAAGAAAGTCAGTGAAGAAATGCATCTTAAAATTCATCTACACCATTGGTCACCAATAGCCATTCTTCTTTACACAAACATTAAAAACTCCCATGATCCATGATCATAGGCCTTTGCCATGTCCAATTTGCAAATCCCTCCAGCTTTTCTTTCTTCCAGACAATCATGCACAGCCTCGTTGGCAGTAAGAATAGCATCCAATGTTTGACGAGCTTCCACAAAGCATTTGGAAAAGGCCCCACAAGGTGAGGTAGAACCCTTCCAAAGCAAGAAATATGGCCATAAACTCATAGATGCTACCCACTAAGCTTATAGGCTGAAAATCCTTAACATTCATCGCACCAGGCTCATTAGGAATGAGAATGAAGAATGTGCAATTGAGACTATCTACAAACATCCCCCCCTACTCTGGAACTCCTTTAGAAGGTCTTAACTAACAATCTCCAATTCTCCTGAAAATTTCAACATTAATCCATCAGGACCTAGTGCCTTATCTCCATCACAATCCAAGACTGCCCTTTTAATCTCCTTCTCCTCGAAAGGCATCTGCAGCATCTCAACCATATTGGGATTGAGAGAAGCCTCCAAAATTATGATCTCCTGAAACATCTCTCCCTGTGTAAATCAGCATAGAATTCTAGATAACAACGCACTCACGGCATCCACATCTTCAACAACCATCCCGAAAACTTCCAACTCACTGAGGAAGTTATCTTCTATAAGCGTTGGCCATCTAACAAAAAGCCTTTGTGTTTCTATCACCCTCATCAAACCAAATCTCCCAAGACATATGTCTCCAGGAGTTTTCTTCCATTAGAGTCAACAAACTAAAAGTTTTTTTCAATTCCATTCTCCTTAGCACTCTTCCTTCGTTAAGGTCATCCGGTCTCCTTATCGTAAGCCTTTCAACTTCTTAAATTGTCTCTTTAATTTTGTTTCCCATATTTCCAACCTACTCAAGACTTCATTGTTTCAGAATATATTTTAACCCCTTCGAAGCAAAAGGGAAGCTGGCATACCCTCTAAAAGAACTATTCTTCCAATAATTAAGAACCACCTCCTTGAAATCTTCTGCTTTGAGCCACAAATTCTCAAACTGGAAAGGAGAGGGGCCCCATTCAATACCTCTCTCCTCTCACAAAATTGGATGGCAGACAGAGGTCACTCAAGGTAACAACTTTTGAATTGAGTTCAGATTGATACCTCCATATTGTTGAAACCAGGAACCAATGCACTCCCCATCCCTAGACTGATTATACTCCCCACGGACCAATGACAAGCCAATCAGGCAAAAGGTGTATAAAAATTTGCCAAAATTCCCTCATGCAAGCTATGTCACTACCAATCCCATTCTGTTAATGTGTAAATAATACCACATTTAAGTCTCCCCCAATCACCAAAGGCACTCCCCGTTTACTTCTAACATCAGAGAGCTCACCCCCAAAAGAACCCCTAGCGCTACCCTCTCCAGGACCATACACTCCTGTAAACACCCGCTCTTGCCCATTCACTGCACCACCAAACAGGCAAGAGACACTAAATTGGCCCACTAAGCAATCTACTAAGTTGAATGATTTCTTATTCCACATCACCACAATGCCACCAAAAGTTTGAAATGCCAGTAATTCTTCCAGTTCCAACTACGACATCTAATTCCCTATACGACTGTTTTACCACATTCTGCAAACTGCATGGTAACCATTGACCATTTCAAGTTCACCTTAGATTGTATATCGACAATCTCCTCCATCAGGCATAATCTGTTGCTCTTAACAAGTCCTCCTTTTCAGCCTCTAACACAAGCTCCCAAGATTTTCATTCCACAAAACTCCCTTTACCTTGCAGGCCTCTTATGACAAAACCAGCCTCAATAATTGCACATGGCGAAGAAGATAGGTGGAAAAGAGTCTTCAACACTTCAGAGAAAGCAAACAGCAAAGAAAAGAAGAGGAAAAGAGCCTACAGCACCAATGGGGCCTTTGTCAAAGGCTTGCCAGAGTTCATGGTGGTCAATCGAGGTTAGGGAGGTTGCTGGAACTGGAAAAGAGAGGGTCAAGAGCTGGAAGAGGGTCAGGATTTGAGAGTGGGTAAGAAAAGGATGAAAGATCAGAAGAAAATGTTTGCCGGACATGGTCACAAAATCCAATGTATAATTACATAGTCCTGATACAATCATAAAATCCAATGGATAACCGCTAAGAGATCCAGTGGAATTTGCATAATTCAACAAATTATGAATAGCTTTCTCCCAGATAAGAAAGCAAACTAAGAAATGATCCAAAATAACACAGATAAGAATTCACAAACTTATAAAACTTTGGTGACACCTAAACCCAAACACATTAATAGCATCTACTTCTATTACAAGTGGTACGGTGGGAGTTCAACCATTACACCTCAAGGAAGGCGAAGAAAAGGTTTCCAGGGCATTCAACCTATTACAACTTTAGTGACACCATTGAATTGGAGAAGGGAAAATCAGAAAATTGCCCATGTACCTCTTCTAGAAACAGCTTATACAGACTAAATATATGCGAGATTAATAGAAAATAACACAGCCTACTAGCAATAAGACGCCTTAAAATCCTTAGGCTCTGGATAAGAAAATTTTTGTCATGAGCATAACAGGCGATCATCCAATTACTGTTCTCCTACCAGAAAGCCACATGGCCTTACCTCTGCAATTATGTTCATCTACATACTATGGTAAAAACATAGGAGATAATCTATTTCAATTAAGAAAGAAATACAACCATCTTCTTATGCTATTTTATCACCTATGTAACAAGAGCTACCAGCCTATATACCCGCTAAATCCCATATTGAGACTTAACTAAGACTAAACTAACCAATGAGAAAATATTATAGCAAAAGCTATATCAGAATTCACATTGTGCCTCGACATAAAAACGTGAACATGTTTGCAAAATCACAGCTTCTTGAACATACTAAACCCTTGGAAATCGTCCCTAAGCAATTATCCATCGTAAACTCCACAATTTCCCTACGATAACGATAAAAACCCAAGCAAAGGAAGGAGCACTCACATCTTGTTGACAATCCTCTGCCGTGATTCGGGCGGCAGTTGAGCCCTCCAATCGCCCCCATCAAGCACAGCTCCAGCGCCCCCACCTCCCCAGCCACCGGATGGCATCGGCCTCCAGTTAGCGTTATCCATCAAGTCCCCTCCTCAAAAACCTCAACAACCAAAACCGCACGGGACTCAAACACAAGCAATAAACAAGAACCAGCACACACCCACCCCACTACCACCAACGCCGATTTCAAGAACCCATACCCAAAAACCCTCCCCCCCTCCGAAAACTCATAAAGAACAGTCCGACGAACAGAAGGGTTTGTTGGTCTCACCTCTGGGAGGACACGGAAGAGCCTTTGGCGGAGGAGGAGAGAAGAGAGAGAGAGAAACGCAAGTTGAGGTGATTGGGCGAGAGAATCCATCAAGTGGGTCGCTTTCCATTTCTATATTCGTCGAGCCTGCAGAGGGTGGATTGGATTCTTGGGGCAATTTTGTTTATTACCTAAAGGAGCTGACGAAGTGGCCGCTGACTCGATGAACAGAGCAAAGCGGAAGGAAGAATGACAGGAGGAGAAAGAGCAGATGATGAAGATTAGCCGCTATTGACGTGGCCACCTTGTCTGTTCTCCCGATCGGTGTCGCGTTGATCTTGGTCTCAGGTCGGGTCGGGTCGGGTCGGGTCGGGAGCTTCCCGGCCCAGTTCTTTTCTGACCATGATGCCAAAAACTTTTTAGTGTGGAGTATTGAATCTGGACAGTTTGTTTTGCATTGAAATAATAAGTCTATTAAAATATTTTTTTTATTGCTGATGATAACTTATGTCTAGATATTATATTTTTCTATTCATTTATTTTGTAAATGATATAAGTGATTATATTTAAAAAAAAGTATTTTATATATCATTTATTCTTCGCGAACAAGTAGAGTTTAAAGTTCTTTAGCCACTCAAAAGCGATGTAATCGTGAAATTATATAGGGAAAATTTGAGTTATCCCTACTTTATCATGTAGGGTGAAAAGTTGATTTTGCACCGGTTTGTAATAGCTATGGAGACGTGAAAATAATCTTATATTATGAAGACTCATCGAAAATAAGATAAAACTGATTAAGTGTGATTTATAATATATTGAAAATTATTTCCCATATGCAAAAATTTTTGCAATTACATGAAAAGTTATGCATCTGCACAATATGAAAACTCAATAGAATTGATACTTTAAAAAGAAAAAATAGTCATGAATCATTTATAGAAATAATTTCTTACAAGTTCAGCCGTGAACCTTCTTGGAGGCTGTCCTCGTCTCATACTCACCTCCAGTCATATTTAGATCGTCCCCCAAAATGACACGGTCATCTAGGCATTGTCTGCGCAGCCGATGACAAGTGTTGGTCGGCGTGGCAGCAATTGAAGCAGGTCCTCTTGCGATGGGCCTTCACAATCTAATCTACGACTCGATTTGCATTTCAAAGACGATGGACTAATTGGACACCTCTAAGTTGGCCTAGCCAAACTCTACAGTCTTCAATCCAAGGTCGGATGGCCCATGGGCTTTGCTCAATTCCCATCACACAGCACACAAGTGATAAATTATCACTCCCACCCTCTTTGATCTACCAATTTTAAGCAGTTCTAAGGAACCATTTTTTTATCACCACTAGCTATCTAGTAAAACATATCCTCTATTGAAGTCAAGTCTAAGCAGGTTTTGGATATTTTATCAGTGATAATGATCATGAGTTGGACTTCGTTATTTTTTTTCCCTCTCGTGTTGAAAAGTCAAATTGTTGTTCTTTGCTAATTAAAAAATTAAATTATTGTTTATTAAAAAAATTGGAATTCATTTATCCCCAAACTTCAACTAGTAAATGCCACCTATAAGGATTTTGAACTTGAACTTTTTACCAAATACTGCTGTTGCAGCCATAAACTCTACAGAGTGCAACTACAATAATAACTCATACGTCAAGGGTACAAGCATTCTCTTCCAAATTATTTGTCAATCTTATCATCGTTGTGTTTTCACATAGTTTGAAACGATAACATCTACGTAAGCTGATTTTGATCTCACTTAGGGTCGCTTTTAAATTGTTCCGTATGGGGTTCCAAGAAATCCATGATGGAGCAATTTTTGTGTATCGTTCTTCAAGGGTATCATTGCACTCTAGATGATGACTTTTCAGCATCCTCTTCAGCTGTTTTTGCACTCTGAAAGCCTTTCATCCAAGGTCAATCCTTGGCATTCTTCACGATACACAGAGTCAAATGGATTTGAGATTTTCCCTTTTCTTAGACAGAACATTCTATCATGCCGTACCGAAGTGAAACCACATCAGTCGCTTATGTACTATTACTAGATTTAAACAAGTACTCTCGTCACGTGCATTCATCACTGTTGGAAGGAAAATAAGGATATTCAATTCATTGATGATATCACGCAAGCATGCTATGCGATATCAGCTTTGCATGACATCCTTTTTTTTCCAAGTAAGATGTGACCTAAGGTTCTATCACCACAAAAGATAAGCACAATGAACTTTGAATCGTCAGAATGAATTGTTTAGGGTCCGTTTGGAATCTTTCCAATTTTTCTATTTTTTTGTTCTCTGAAATAGAAAAAAATAAAAATACATTTGATAACGTCCATTAATATTTCCATTCCCTAGAATAGAATGTTGTTCTAGGGAATAAATTTAAAATAAAAATAAAAAGTAAAAAAAAGTAATTTCTTGTTTCTAATAATAATTTCTAGAAATTTATTTTTTGTGACCTACTCACCATCGGCAGCCCGCCGCCTGCTCACGGCCGTCGGTCGCCACTTGCCCAGCCACTCGCCACCGCTATTAGGGAAAAAAGAAACAAAATTTTTTTTTTTTATTGATTCCAAACACATTTCTATTTTTTTTTAATTCCAAGAATAATAAACTTTTGTAGTTACTAAACGCCTTGTTTTACTCAAAAATTGTTCGAGGGAGTAGAAATAGAAAAGAACTATTTCTTAAAAGAAATTATTCCTAGGAGTAAAAATGTTACCAAACACATCCTTAATTTACAAAAGGTAAGGCATTGAGATAGATCACGCCTCTTCCAATGTTACTCCACAAAATGAAGAACACAGCAACCCGCTTTTATTGCAGCAGACACCAATATGAATTGTCCTACCTCCCAAATCATGAATGATATCTACCCCCCAAATTATGAACACCCATCCTAGAAGAAATTATCTAGTGTTCTATTTCCATGTAAATCAATCAATACATCCTATATGAGAAGATAGAAAAAGAAGGAAATCAATATTCACACGCGCAAATATTTATCACCGTTTCCCAAATAGTCCTTGCGTTAAAGATGAGAAGTCGTAATCGTGCCCAGATGGAGTAGGGGTGATAGATGGTCTTGGCCGCATCACGGGCTGAGGAAAATTTGTTCTCATAGCGCCATTAATTGGAGCTCCAGGCCCACCAACATAGGATCTGTTTGAACAAGAAAAACTGACATTCACCTTCAAAAGTTGATCTTAGGGTGAAAATGGCACAAGAAAATCGTTTTGCACTCTGTACTATCTGATCACAACTTTGAGCACGATCATCCAAAACTTAACAGATTGTCTAGACAGATATATCTGGGAGAACCCAGTTGAAATGTACGAAAGAGAGAATGATCACATGGGGTTTAGTTTGAGTCTATTTACCTCTGAGGTGGATAAGCAACTGAATCCACAAGCCTTGCCTGTTGACCATTTGCCATCTGGTATAGGGAATAATAATAAGGTAAGTACGCTTCCTCTCACAAAAAGGTTCAAAACGATGGGAATCCTGCAAAACTTGCTAGGAAAACTTCAAACAATCTAAACCTGCATATGTTTCTGTGTTTCGGCTAATGACATCATTCCAGGAGCTTGATTAATGAATCCCCTATACTGTTGAGACACCATTGGTGCAACATTAAAGCTGGGCTGAGGTACATTCACATGACGGTATTGGACTCCATTACTGAGGAAGGACTGTTGTTGAGGTAGGATAGGAAGTAGTTGCTGTTGTTGGACAGAGAATGGAGACACTAGGTTGGACTGCACAAAATCAAGGACATTAAGAAACTGAAACCAACTTGCTTCCCGTAGAAGGCATAACAGTATTGAGAAAAATCTCAAATAATTGAACAGACCTAAGTAGCTCGAGAAAAAGAGTTCAAATAAATGATGTAGATCCATCCATAAGTTTTCTTTTTCACTTGAGGGAATGCTGACAGTTACCTTCTCTGGAAGGTGTGAAGTCGCTATCTGGGAATCTACTTGTAGATGCTGAATCCCAGATTTTGACAGCATATTGCTTTCTGCTGCTACTGTTGAATTAACATTCCCAGGCACTGATTTTGCTGGTGCTGCTGCAAATCGAACAGGGTACAAATGTGTATACTGAGGGAACATGTACAACATCAGACATCATCACTCAATAAGTAGGGGGAGACATTTGGGTTTCTGCTAAAGAATTTCCATTGGAAGAGTCCAAATGAGAGCCATTTAATTTACTGTTGTCCATGCCGAGCAAATTGAAAAGCTCAGTAGCATAATCAACTTTGGCCAGTGGGGCAACTGGGGGAAGATTTGCTTGCTTTTCTGTAGACTCAGCCTCACGAACTTCTGATTTAGGTTTCTCCACCCCCTTTCTCATAGACTCAGCCTCAGGAACTTCTGGTTTAAGTTTCTCAACCTCTTCTCGTGGCTTGGTTTCGGCAACTACCTATTCACAGCACCAGTTCTCTTAGCACTATAATTCCAAACTTCTTGAATTTGACAATTGTTCAGTTAGAATGACATATACATTTCCTAGAATTGTTTATTTTGTGTTGATGTTACTCAAACATCAAGTATAGAGTACAAAATGCAGCTCAATTATCAAGACAAAAAACCATTTTCGCCAATTTTGAACGTAATGATTCTCTGACAATAACAAGTAAAAAGGTACCCACATTCTTGAGTTTTCTTTCTCTGTAAAATTACGTTTGACACTTCCACAGGATAGTTGAATATTGATATGACATAAGGAGGGCCAAGAGCAAACAGGATTTGCTCACACTACCAATGGAAAATTTCAAGCCCCAAAAGCATAATGTCAACTAACTTAAAACCATTTCATTATACAAAATAAGGGTCTCTTTGTTTTCAGGTAAATAAAAGGGATGGATCAAACCTTAAAATAAGAGGATCATTATTCCCGTCATATTTTCCTTTTCACAGAATCAGCCCTAGATCATGTCTTGGGCATACTGTTTTAATCGAGAGAAGCACATCTCAAAGAAAGATGCAACAAAACCAAGTGTCAAAATGGAGTTTACCTGTTGTGTTACTTTAGTGGGTGCTGAAGTACTATGCTCTGAGGCAGTTGCTCTAGCTTCTCCATTAGATGAATGAGAAATTTTCTTCTCAGCTGGAGGGTGCTCTATCCTATTTGAATAGCCACTCCGGTGACCATTATCAGGTGATGACTTATAGACTGGCTTTTTAGCTCCGCTTGTGTTTTGTGGTGATCTCATATTTTCATTTCGAGATACCCATCTTTTCTCAACATACCTGGACCCAAGGAGCCACCAAGTGAGTTTGGCCATTTACAGATATGGAAAAAAGGCCCTACAAAATGAGGCAAAATCTCAACTATCCGGTACCCATGAACTTTATGAAGGCATACTTTGCACGAATGAAGTTTTCAATTCCAACTCTGCCATAGTTCGGAGGCAACTCTGCTTCCCAATAACTGTTTGCTTTCTCATTCCCCATAGCTAATAGAGAGAAAAAAAGTCTTAGGATCACACCATTAACATTGCATTATTTTAACAAAGTTAGTAATAGAACAAAATGAGTGAAATGATCAGGAAAGCTTACACTGAATGAAAGCAACCTGCTCAGGGAGCCACGTGTCTAAAGTAGCAGATCTCACCTGGATCAAAGTAAGTTAAAAATATGAGGCCTGCATTTTGGTGAAAACACGTGCTTCTGATGAACATAGTAAGACTTTGTCTTGTATTGCTATGACCATCAAAATAGCAAGGAGAAAAGTATGTACTTTTGATATGTGTACTCCAAGACTCCTATGTATCCCGGAACATTGCAGGCATATAAATATTCCCAGATTCACGCTAGCCCATCGTGGGGCTCTGCATATCAGAAAAGTCAGATTCGTCAGTTAGCCAGAAACAAGCCAAACAGTGGCAGATGTCACATGAATAATAAGTTAGTGCTCATAGATTAGTGACTAAATATTATTCTCCTTTCAAATGTTTATTGATCACCACTATGACACAACTTCGTAGCAGCCATCACACAGGACACCTACTTGCTTCTGCAGTCAGCACATTCCCTGTTCTCTGGTAATTTAAGCAGAGCCTCCAAAATCTGTAATGAGATGAAGCAAAAGTCTACCATAAGTATATGGAAAGCTATAAATAACATGAGTCAAGTAAAAGTTTTGAAGGGCTCTGGCCGCAGAGAAAAATAAAAGAAGTCCTGAAGGTGGAAAGAGCAACACTGATAGCAACATAAGACCAATGTGTGGCAGGGGCACGCGCGCGAAAGAGAGAGAGAAAGAGAGAGAGAGAGAGAGAGAGAGAGAGAGAGTGAGAGCAAAATGTCTCATCACACATACAATCAGGTAATCTCAGGCCACATGTGTACAATTTCACCACTAAAATTAGATAAAAGGGGTTTTAACTCATCAAGAAATTCCAATTGGTTCCCGGTTAATGGCACACTCCAGCATCATTTGCTCACATCTACAAGAGAGCAAGAAAGTGGAATGGAAGAAACCACTTATATGAACCTTGGTGTCTAATGTTAACTCGTCTAGTCATTAACTTTATTCATAGAATATAGTTACGGATTGATTATTCAAAGTCACCTACTGTAAGCAAATCAAACTGAAACATGACAGAATGCAGTTTGGCTCAAAGGATACTTATCACATCAACATAAGAGGCCTGGTTTCTACAAGCACTAGGAACATTATTACATTATATCTTCTCCAGTTGTGCACATAAAAACATTTTACCAGAGATTGATCCTCTGACATGTCTATGTACATGAAGATTTACACACATGATGTTTCTGTTGCATATGTATATACACACTCCCACTTGTATGCAGTTAACTGCAAGGATATCTATACAAGCAGGACAGGTGTACATTAAATCCTTTCGACTTTTAAGAGCATAAAAAATGCAGATGCCAGAACAGGTTCAAATTCTATATCCAACTAACTAGTTCAGCATGAACAACCATAATAGATTAAGACTATAGGCAGTTCAACCAATTAGGACTGAAGGATGTTGCAGTTCTTCACAAGTTAGTCAATAAACAATGAACAAAGCAGAAGGTCAAATAAAATAGACAGCTGCGTGTGGTATTAGAATACATCATCCAAATACCCATAATTGACTTATTAATGAACCACAGCTCAAACTGTGGGCCTATGCTGAAGAAAAATAGTGACCATCACCAAATGTCACCAACTGCTTGAATACAGCTATTTTTATATAATCTTATTGGATACAAATCTCACAACTCAGCACTAGAAGCTCCATTGAACAACGAGATAGAGAGCTACTCCACTCAAAAGACAACTCGTTCAAGCAAAGAAACTCAAGATAAAACCAAAAAAAAAAGGAGTTTCATTTCAGTGGTTCCCCTTTTGGTCAAAGAACAACAATTTGCCAAACAGATAAACTATGTAATGGTGAATTGCAATCAAGTTCAAAAGTTTTGGGAGAACCGGATTAGCTGAGAAAATATTGAAGCAAATCTCTGCTTTAAGAACCCAATGCCTCGTTAGAGTCGACAACCAATCCAAGAACCAGGTAAAACCACGCTATAATGCAACAGTTTCGGATTAAAGCAAAAGGCTAAATCATATGAAGCATAAAATTGCATCCCAGATGAGCAAAAAACAAGCTAATGCACGAATTAAAGATTCATCAGTAGAAAACACAAATCAGAACTCGAAACGTCGCAATCATTCAATCTTGAAAACTCAACTCCACCTCTTTACACGCTGTATCACAAGAAACCTTGGAGAAAGATGAGAAGAATCAAGAACCAAGCCAAAACCAGCCAACCCATGAACGAAAGAAATCGAACCAGCCCAAAAGCAAGAAACTTCGAAGAGTCAAAAAGCTTGTCGCAGAAAGCTGATGAAAGTTCAAGGACCAACCTTTCGGTGCTTTTCGTTAAGCTCCTTGGAAACGCTGGCCTTCCCGTTCATGCCTGCGGCCCAACTTTCGACTTTCGTCCTTTCTATGCAGAAGCTCGTCCCCTGTTCTTTATCAGAATCCCACAGGGAGAGAAAGAGAGAGGAAGAGAGAGGAGAGAGATGGCAAAGTGGGTTCTTTTCTTTTCCTCCGCCTTTGTTTGACTTCTACTTATTCTCCCTCCGTGTCTTTGCGTGGTGGGATCGAGTCTTTTTCTGAATGGCGGAGGTGTCAAGATTCTTCCTGCTGAGAAAAAAACACAACTCGGGTTTTCAAAACAACACACGCGTCGATGTGACAGCATTGGCCATTCCCGTCAATTCGTTCGTTTCATCCACTTTGATCTTGTTGATCCTCTCTCTTCTATCTCGTGGAGGCCGAAAAGGAAAAGAAAGGGATGTGGGAAGGTGGCTGGCTCTGGCTCTGACTCTGACTCTGACTCTGCTGTGCCTTTATATTCTCTTAGTGGGAAAACATCACGCCTCTTGCCTTCTCTGGACGGCCGCCATCTTTTCCCTTTTTCCTTTCCGTATGTCGTCATATGCAACATATTCTCCTTTTCTTCCGTCGACCAGATTCGCCATGAAAGTTTCCTGGACCAGATCGACCGGGCTAAAAGCAAACGACGCCATGCCGAAGCCCAAAGAAAGCGCCGGTCCGTGAAGGACCCCGAGCCCGCCAGCAGAATTGCCAACGGCAGGTGACGGCAGCAAACACGGTTGGTCAATGATCACTGATGGTGAAACACATTGTAATGGTGAATCATCAATGACGAGCGTCAACAGTGATTATATACCAATGTGACATTAGCATATCTCTTAATAATCATGTCTCACAATTTTTCTGATAGGGTAACATTGGATTTTTTAATCATGAAATTTAGACGAATATAATAATACCATATCTAGAGAATTGGTAATATCACCATCACATATACTTTCTCTTGTGGATAATTTTTTTGAAGTCTTTTGTTTAATATAGGAATGGGTTGGGTTTGTGAGGTGGGGCAAGATTAATAAAAACCACGCCTTGCCCCATCTCATCCCATGAGACATTTTTTACTGAGAAATATTCAGTTCGCTAGGGCAACTCTTTGCACCTTGTGCCCATCCATCCCTACCTAAACTAAACTAGACATCAACATCTAAATGGACCCTTTTTGCATTTGTTAAATGCATGATGGCAGGCATGCTATGTATCACATGTAATTAATTTCTTCGCATTGATTTTTCAAAAAGAAAAGGAACACAAAAAGCTCTAAACTTTATTTACAAAATATAATCAATTTTTAAACTTTTCAATTAATTCGATCAACCTTTGACCCTTTATTTTAAAAACACAATTAAATTCATCACGTCATAAAATGATGGTGACAAGCTTAAATTTAGGACTTAATTTCAAACTTTTCAATTAATCCAATCAAATTATAACCTTATTTTTTGAAGTGCTATTAAGTTCATGCATCGAACTACATCTATAATTGTCTCCGTCACTTCAAAAAAAAGATGGTGACAATTTTAAATTGTTCTTTGAGTTTTAAGTTAAGGGCTTAATTGCACAAATCGACAAGGTTTAGACATTCGATTGCATTCTGTATAAATTTAGGACCACATGTAACTTTCCCTCGGCGGCGCCTGAACAATATCTATAATTTCCCCAAACCCCGCAATTCTGTCCAATTTAGCCGTCAACGGTGCCGTCCGGTTTTGCCACGTCGGATCCATCGATGCTAATCTTCATCAAAGTCAACAGACCGACATGCTGGGGCGGTTGAACTCAGCCGTGCTCGGCGGCGCGTGAGGAACTCGGAGGCGGCGCTCTTTTTCCGTTGGTTTTACCCGGCAAGACCCTCGTCAAGATAGGCAACGGGAGACTCTCGGGGAATCTCGCCGATCTTCCGACCTCGCGCTCGATTCGATTCTACTTCGCTGAACTCGGTGAGTTTCCATCGGTCTCGGGTAGCTTTTCCTTCTTCCATAGATTAATCCCAGAAACCATCGATCTCCAATTCATGGAGATCGAACGTACTGTGCAGTTCGGTTCAAATTTTTGTTCATTTCGTCATCATTTGATCCGATTGGAAAAACTCCAAGTTGGGTGCATTTGATTCGGGATCTGACGATCTTCACGCACATCAGTTCTTGAATTCGTACATGCAATCGTTTCTTGAGGAGAGGATAGAAGACATGTGATTGGTTGGTATTGGGTGTTCTAGCATTTCCCAATGTGAAGTGTGAGGGGCTTGAACTGATGTTAAGGAGGGCCCGTTGCCGAATGTCCGTTCTTTTCGGTTTCTCTGTCATTGTGAATTGGAATTGGTGTTTATCTTGTCGAAACATCACGTGAAGAGAGGGTGCTTGACAGGGTCCATGTTGGGCTGCGATGCTTTTGTTGATGTGAAATGAGAAGCAGAAAGCAGTTCTGGTTGCATTCGGTTTGGCGGGGCGCTCCGTTCCCGTGCATCCCGTTCCCCTTGATTATTGTTCTTTTGGAACTTCCATACACATTGATTCGATTCGTAATGCTCCCCAAGTCTCCTAAATGTGTTTTGCGTTTCAGGACGTGCCTGTCTTTAGGCTTGACCATTTGTGCTTTACCCATAATCGGCAAATATGGGATCAGAGGACTTACGAGATTGATTTTGCAGGTCGTGATTTTATCGCCTGATATTGTTGCTGAAAAATGGATTTAAGCACGCTAGACCGTGGGCAGATCACTGTACTTGGATCTGGGTTTTCCGTAATGCTTACCATGCATTTCACAGTTCAGCTCCTCTCACAGCATCTCTTTTATTGGAAGAACCCCAAGGAACAAAAGGCCATAATCATTATCATCCTTATGGCGCCCATATATGCGGTCGACTCTTTTATCGGCTTGTTGGATATAGAAGGGAGCAAAGCGTTCTTCATGTTCTTGGATTCGGTCAAGGAATGTTATGAAGCTTTGGTGAGTGCAGTGTGCTTGCAATTAGGCATGCTTTGCCGTTGGCCTTTTCCTTTATGAAAAGTGCTTTACTTTCTATGTGCAGGTGATTGCCAAGTTCATGGCTCTGATGTACAGTTACTTGAACATTTCCATTAGCAAAAACATAGTACCTGATGGGATCAAGGGAAGGGAAATTCACCATTCCTTCCCAATGACACTTTTCCAGGTGCAGACTTTTTCTTCTTCTCACTGTAGTTCAGCTTGTAAACTGCTGACAGTAGGACTTTTTTCTCTCTGCATTTTCAAAAGCTGAGAGAGCGGGCATAATGCATTACCTGAGAATTGGTTGGAAAAAGACACCTAATGGTGATTTTTTAATCCCCTCTTGTTTTTGAATGGCCATCTTCTCGTGGTTATACAATAATTTAAAGTAGGAGCTAAAGTGAGGATCTTTGACCTCTTTTTTCTTACATCTCTTTTCGGCATTCATTAGGATATTTAGAAGGTGGCACACATTCTTTCATATTTGTTCAAACTCTGGACTGGAATTTTCATACACCATTTTTTAAGTTTTTTCAGAATGTATTTTTGACATGATTATCTTTTGATTTGCAGCCTCACACAGTTCGGTTAGACCATCATGTACTTAAGCTCCTCAAATACTGGACATGGCAGTTTGTTGTCATCCGTCCTACGTGTTCTGTCTTAATGATTACACTTCAGGTTCTTGGGATGTATCCTGGTTGGTTAAGTTGGATATTCACCATCATCCTCAATGTTTCTGTTTCACTGGCCTTATATTCCCTGGTGGCCTTCTATCATGTGTTTGATAAGGAGCTGGCACCGCACAAGCCTCTTGCAAAATTCATGTGCATCAAGGGCATTGTCTTCTTCTGCTTTTGGCAGGTAAATCCTTATTCTCTTTCTTCTCCCACTTTATCCACTTGCCTAGATCTTTAACTGATTTACATTATTTGGCTTTACAAAAAAAGCTCTTTGATTGATCTCTTTATACTTGGAAATGGGAACTAAAGAACCTACAATGATCATAGTATGTAGTCATGGATGTGATATATACAGTAATTAACTCTGAAGCTCATATTGGAAACCTTAGATAGATGTCCATGAAACATCTTGTTTTTCCCTGAGTCATTCCAGGAGCATAAATATTAGTGCCCCATGGTTCTGGTCCCTGGTTGCTGTATGGCTCTGAGAATTGATGCCTCAATTTATATCTAACCACATGGGAGAAGGAGTCTCCACCCCGAGAATTCACCCTGGATATTTCTTTCCCTTCCTCTCTAATTAAATTTAAAGCTCATCCTGTCTCTTCCATGTGAGTAACCTTTAATCCTGTTTACCGGAAAGCAGCACTTGTTTGTCGTCATTGGCTTTGTTTGATTTCTTGCAGGGAGTGGTGCTTGAAATACTAGCTGCAGTTGGAATCCTTAAATCACATCATTTCTGGCTAGATGTAGAGCACATTGAAGAAGCTATTCAGAATGTCTTGGTTTGTATGGAGATGGTTGTGTTCTCCGTACTCCAGCAGTATGCGTACCATGTTGCACCTTACAGCGGGGAGACCGAATCCAAGATGAAGCTAAAGAAGAGTGAATGATGTGAGTAGACCCTGAATTTAATCAGACCACATACATGTACACTTTAAACATTTGGGAAGTATTCTCAAGGTATTTTTTGGATGCACCGAGAGGCAGGAACAGAATGTCATTGGTTAATGTTTCTTTCTACATGCCTGTTCTCTTTTGAACTATAGTAATTTCGTACTTTTAGTTTTCAGTGCACAGAAGATAGACAAATCCATTGGTGATTGCCCAAACTTGGTAGTTTGAGATGCAAGGATGTACTAGACCAGCACAGTTCCTTTTCATGCTTATCCATTTTCTTCCCTGCTGCAATTTGATGCATGCAGCTTGCTTGAAATGTCTTTGCCATGTACTTTCTTCTCTTGCTCAAAATCTTGCCCCAGACTGAAAATTCTTGCTCGATGCGACCCGATGCCATTAGATGGTAACATAATATCAGTTTGTTCATACTTTTTTCCTCTGTTTTTTGAATAGGTTATGCAATGATCACAAAGAAAGAAATGGGTCCAACCATCAGACAAAAGACAACGACTCATGCTAAAGAAGCCCACGTTACTACAACCAATGGGTTTAGCCGAACGGACAATAATTCACAATAATGCCCCACTTTTTATCACTTGGTTCTCTGAACAACTCTTGTTGTGCTGCCTGGTTGTGTAATATCTCGTATGGAGAGGCTATCTAGCTGTTAGCATCTTAATGAGGCTATGATGACAGTCTTGCCAACCTTAAATTGTCAGTTGTGAATGGTGCGGTGCCGGTTGCCTTTTCTTATGAAAAAAAGACTTGCTTGATACTGGCCAGGTAGCAGACTTCCAACTCAAAACACCAAAAGATACCCCAATCAATGCATAGTGGCTGGTAAGGTGTTGAAGTTATTTCAAACAACACAGCCTTCAAATCTATGTTTTGCTGCAAATCTGACATGCCTCTGAAGAACATCAACGGAAGGAACCTTTTGAGAATGCAGCAAATCATTCCTAGCCAAATCTCAATACATTTACAGTGACAAACTAAGTTAGAACTCAAATTACCTACAGTATATCTAGTCTTATTTCTGGCTTTTGAAGTCTACGTAGACTAACTGACCCAAACAAATAAAAAAAAGTTTACTTAGACTTCACTTGTTTCGCGAAAAATAAATGATTTGAAAATTATTTTTGAAAATGATCATCTATATCAATTAAAATAATTCACCGATAAAAAATATTTTCATTATCAATAATATCAAAATAGTTTTGTTATCAATGCAAATATTTTTCATTTATCCATTTTTATAAGTGATATAAACGATCATTCTTAGAAAAATAATTTTTCAAATCATTCGTTTTCGCAACTCATATGAAGCCTTATTCTAAATATAACTTACGTGATTCAAAGAAACCCATTTAATCAATAATAAGAATGCATATGATTCTATTCAAAAATTCATTCAATTTGAAAACTAAAACATAAAAAAATCTCATAGTACAAAGCTCATAAATTTTATAACTTATGACTTTACTGTATAACCGATGAACAAAGATAGTTTCAACTTGAGAAAGAATTTGAATCAAATGAATATAGCATCTAATAAGGAAATCCGTAATCGTTGAGATTAGATATCAATGAGACATCAATTGTGTGTGGAGTTCTCTTACAAATAATTTTAAGTAGACTCGATCATAATTCTGACAATTTTCAAGTAGTGTCGACTCGCTCGTGTTGTAAGGGCTCGAAAGCAAAATTGGGTAGACTTGGGCCAAAGTATTTATTTATACGATCTAACTCGGTTCAGTTGGTCCTAAGCCCAGCTTCCCAAACCCTAAACATATATCAAAAGATTTTGTTTGTGGGCAGGCCTAGGCAAGAGATTAAACCCGATGCAGGCCCATCCATTGATGGGCATTAGATGTGAGCATTTTTTTTTTATAAATTTTTATTTTCTTGTCAATTTTTTTTATTTGATGCCTTAATTTTTATCCAGTCCAATCTTTAGATGTATGGACCTTCATTAGGATAGGACATGCTTGAATTCACCCATATTTTTGGTATAAACCTTAGTAAAAATATTAAGTTATAAATTCGAGAAATTTATTATCTCACTTCATTCTATTCTATTTAAATTCTCATCAGGACGATAAAAAGTCTAAATATTGCGAAATCTCAACCCAAATGAAGAAGAAAGTATTTGGAAATTGATTTTATAACACATCAAATGATGGGTAAAGCTTCTCGAGAAATTAAATAAGAGGTAGAAAATATGCTTTTGCCTCTGTTTTATTTTATATATTTCTCCAAGCATGTTGAAATAATCATTAAAGCAATTAATATATATTTTTCGGCTTTTGAAGGGGCTTTTTCTCAAATTGATGCACTCTCTCTCTTCCCCCTCTCTCTCCCGAAGAACTTCTGCAGCTGATTTCGCAAATCTGAGCTCGTCATCGCTCTTCGCTTGCCGACTCGCCTGTAAGTCTCCCTATCTCTCTCTCCGCCCTCTCTAGATTGAAGCATGTAGTGGCTTTGTTCCAATCGACTCTTGATGTTTCATCGAATTCTAGCATGCTAATCCGTGTGGGTTCAAGGCAATTGAAGCTTGTCGATGCGCTTTGTAACGAAGTAGGGTGCGATTGTTCGTTCTTTCCCTCGATGCTTATTCCACTACAGAAATCGTTTACTGGGTCTTTTTCCCAATTTGCTGTGTTTATACTATTATGCTCATTGGGTGTGCATTTGAGGTGTTTGGGTTTATGCCTCTTTGAGCTTCGTCGCAGCTTGGTTTTTTAAATTTCAGAGTTGACTGAGGTTTGAGTATTGTGATGACATGATGGTGCCTAGACTAGGTCTAATTTGATTCCGCTGTGCTGCCTTTTTCTTTTTTTAGTTGTGGGCATCGTAGCCATCCGCCCTACCTACTGTTCCTTTGATATGTTTTCTTGCAATTTCTCTCCATGTCAATTCTTGTTTACTACTTCGAGGATGGCCCTTGTATGCAACGTGAATTCCAAGGGTTGGTTCTGACTGGGTGCGGTCTTTTGATTCATGAAATGATGCATGATCGTGCGTGCTCTGGTTTGAGCTTAAGCATGTTTGTATTATAAACAGGCTTCTTGTTCTTTCATGAGAAATTTATGTGTTATATACTGGTTGACCCTCTTAACCCCTTCAACCATGTTTGTGTACGATTGGTTAAACAAGTTGTCATGTATATGGGTTGACCTCTTAATCCTCTTAAGTATCATTTAGTTGAAAATAGTTACGCAAGTTGTTGTATTATGGTGATTGAGTCATTGTATGACACATTTAAATATGTTCACATACATTCCGAAACCTTTCTTCATGATTATAGTGAAACTGTTCATAACATGTAATGAGTATGATAGATATGTTGTGTTTGATTTAGATTGATATGTCTTAGGCATGAAATTTGAAATGTTATGATTATGAACACAGAAATATGAGTTGCTTTCAGTATGATGGAGTCTAGTGAGATATTGCTCTTCATGCTTGTGACAATTCCATCTTTTTTGTGGGCTTTAAAGATATTGTTTTGAATTTTGGTGAGTATGAGAGAAGATAAATATTGATGCTCATATGAAACGCTTTTTCTATCTTTTATTACTTGCATTTGAATTCTAATTCCTCTTTTAACTATTATGGAGTCTAATGAGATATTACTGTTTACTATTGTGATAATTTCATCTAAATGCATGCTTGGAGATATACATTATATCTTTTCTTGACTTTAACCTTGTACACTAGGAAGTAGCGTTTGTATGAAAAAGAATGGCAGCCTCAACCTCAGGTGCAAATTCCCTTAAAGAATATCTGAAGCGGTATGAAAGTACTGCGGATCAAGAAAAGAAGAAGAAGAAGAAAAAGAGGAAACCGAAAACAGATGCTGCTGGGGTTTTAGTTGTGGATGAAGATCCAGTCTGGCAGAAGCCTGTAAATCTCGCAGAAGAAGAAAATAGTGATGATTCAGCTGGTAAAAAAGTGATTGTGCTCTTCTTGATGTCTAAAGTCTCGATAGATGTACTTCTTTTTGGTTGTAGAAAGAGATAAGATATAAAGTTAATGGTCACTGATGTTTATGCTTGTATGTTCTGTTTCATAGATGAAGCAAAGCCCCAAATTGATGAAGACATTGAAGTAAAGCGAATGAGAAGGCTGGAGCTTCTCAGGTCCAGACGTCCTTATCACGCAATTTCTGATGATGGGAGTGGTTGGGTTTCACTTTCTTCGAATCCCTCCGACTTAATTAATCAAAATGCCGACATGTCCCCACCTCGTTTAAGGTCTCGGAATGATACACCTTCACCAGAACATGGACTAGAGCCTTCGGGTCCTGCTGATGCTGCTCTGTCACCACCACGTCGGAGACGGCAAGATACTCCCTCACCTGGACCTGGTGCAGAACTTACTGATTTAAATGCAACAAAGTCTGATATGTCCCCTCCTCGTCGGAAGAGGGTGCAACATGATTCTCCCTCACCAGAACCTGGTCTTAAGCTGCCATTTTCTGGCAAGGAAGATACTGATTTATCTCCCCGTAGGCAGCGGACAAGACATATCTCATCACCTGAAAGAATTTCTAAGTCTACGAGTTCCATCATGTCAGATGTTGATATATCTCCACCTCGTAGAAGGAGGGCTACGTCGGATGCACCATCATCTGAGCTACATGTAGATGATGCAGATTTTGGCAGAAAAGACACTGATTTATCACCTCCAAGGCAATGTCGGCAACGTCACAGCACTCCTGATCCTGATTTACGAAGTTCATCCTCAGTTGGCCCTTATTTCGAGGGTTCAGATCTGACACTGCCAAGGAAAAGCCGGAAGGGTGGTCGGAAGCAATCATCACCAGATCATCCTGCCAGTCGTCTATCAGAGGAAATTGATGTTTCACTTCCTTCTGCTTCTGACCTTTCTCCACCGAGGAAAAGTAGGAAGAATTTGTCTGGTTCAGCGGACGCAAAAGAGGCAGCACAAACTGGACTCATTTCTGGTAAAGACATCAGCAAGGCCATGACTAAAATTAAGAAGGATGAGTGGTTGAGGTCTCTCTCTCTCTCTCTCTCTCTTTTAATTTGTACACAATGAGCATGAACTCTGTGGATTAGAGAAAACTTAAATGTAGATGGGGTTTGTTCAAAATTACTGCTTTCGAGCATGTTTTTGATAGGGAGAGTATTAGCTGATACTTTTATATAAAGGCATCAGTCTTTATAGCTTCTCGTTGCAGCTGAGATGTCTAATGCACAATATTTACCTGTATGCATAGGCTCACTTGATCATCCACTTCATATGCTCAAAATATCTCAGGCATTGCAGTTATTATTTTGATGCTGGAGGCCTTAATGGTCAAATTCATCCCATAATGACCTGTTGCTGGCCTTCCTGCAGCAACTGGAAGATTTTTCACTGGAACTCTAGCATTTCTTATCCATGGAGCTTCTTTGGTTTGAAAATTATCCCATGGACCTGGTTTTTTTAAATTGGCATTTTTACTCTTCTCAGCTTTGTTGTAATAACCTATTCTCAATAGCTAGAAAGTATGTGTGCATCTTTATTTGATGGCATGGATGCCATTTGGTTCTTTATGTCCGGTTACACTGTTTTGAATAACTTCATAGTTGGTACTTTGGTAGTTATTGTGCATTTTTCATATAATGCATTTTATAGCCATCTAGTTCAACATTCAAGATTCATTCTGCTAGCATATGTTGTTCTTCTTTACATATTTAGCATCTTTTCTGTTAAAAGTAGCTTCTGCTTAGAGCTTCTCTGAGAACAATATATGCATGCACTCTCAGGTTTAACGCATTGGATGCTTCTGAAACTGGGAAAGGAGCTGAGGCTGTATATCGGGATAAATTGACAGGTAACTATTGTTTAATGGAATTTTTAGAAGTGGTTATCCTGCACATGCCTTAAGTCATGGCCTCACTTACATTTCTACAGGAAGACGCTTATCAAAGGAGGAGGTCCTAAAGTCACAACAGAAAGTAGAAGAAAAGCCCAAGGTATTTTTTAGGAGGCACTGGCAGCAGTCTAATCCGTTCATGATTTCTATTTCATCATCTTTTGTAGTGGTTTGATATCAAAGTTCTGAGTTTGACTTTTCAAGTCTGCAGAAACATAAAACTTCTATCATAAAAGTTTGAATCTATAGCTGTATGCCTGTTTGGTTATTATCGTGCCTGTAATGTCAGACATCAGAAAAATGCTGGTGTATAAACTTACAAACTACTTGTATCTATATTATTTCTCATTATGGTAAACTCTAAAAATAATTGATATTCCCCTTTCTCTTAAAATTGTTTAAGTGAACTGACTTTGAAAAAGGTATGTGCATAATAGTTTGACACCATGGGCAAACCTTGGAAGAGCCAGGAAATAAACAATTGGGATAAGTGCAATACAAGTCCTAAAACTTGATTGCATCAATTTGACAAGTTTTAGGACTCAATTGCACTTTTAAAATTATTTTTTAATGCCACATCAGCATTTTTAATTGTTATTTTATCCAATCTTATTTTAATTAGATTAAAAAAGTGGAAAAGAAAACCTAAAATTTTATTAAAAAACAATAACTGAAAAAAAAAAAAAAAAAAAAACAGAGGGAGAAGGGCAGGGGCTTCAGCCACCGCCGCCGCCGCCCATCGCCGGAAGAGCTGGCACCGACGGCCCTGGGCGAGGGTGGCCGGCCCTCGCCCGGGCCCAGGTGAGGGTTGGCGACCCTCGTGGTGAGCGCGAGGGCCCCCAGATCTGGGCACGCCGGCCCTCACGGGGGGCCGGCGACCATCGCCCACCCCCCGGGCGAGGCGTCGTGTGGAAAATAAAAATTACTTTAAAAATGCCACATGGAAAATAAAAATTACTTTAAAAATGCCACGTCAGCTTTTTCTGTTAATAAATTTGACGGTGTTAACTTTAGGACTCGATTGCATTAATTTGACAAGTTTTAGCACTCAATTGCACTTTTTGCAAGTTTTAGGACTTAATTGCACATTTGTAACAAGTTTTAGGACTTGTATTGCACTATCCCTAAACAATTTTATACCTGGCATGATAGTAAATTAATCTATTGCTTTACCATATTAACTGCTACTGTTATCATGAAATTTATATAATCAGGTTTGTTTTCATTTTGTGAGAGATCGCCCTGTTAAGGTGCAGTTGTATGTGAATCTTTTAGTTCTTCTAATGTGTACCCTTTTCAGGAAAAGAAACTGGAGTGGGGCAAGGGTTTGGCACAAAAACGGGAAGCAGAAGAGAGGCTGCAGGAACTAGAAAGTGAAAAAGACAAACCATTTGCTCGGACTAGGTAAGAGACAGCAAAATAGAAAAAGAGGAGGAGTTTCTTATATCTCTTTCCCATCTTATCACTGGAAAGCTGGTGATATCTATGAAGAATGAAAACACAGAATTACTTTCTGATTTGATCTTACACAGCATTTTAGGTTCTTTTATTTTTCGTTATGAACGTTTTGAAAATGGTCCTTAAAAATATACCAAGCTGTAATTTGGCAAACTTGCTTTTCTCTAGGAAAGGACGAAATGATGACGTTGCTTTTCTTCAGAAATAAAAGGGTGAGGACATAGTAAAGGGAAATATGACTATGTGGCCTGACAACACTCATAGAGGAAAATGTGGAACATAATTAGTCCTGGAGTCTTCCCCTTTGCACCATACCCTCTTTCCTAATTTGCAATTTCCAAGATGATATTTCTCATTTTTTGCATGGATCATCCAATGAATTTAGCCACATACTATAGTTTTGTAATATGTGCATTGCATCTATGTTGCCTTTTGTCCAATCTTACTGGGTAGAAACTGCATGTGGCATTAGGTTATCTCCTGAAATTGTCAAGTTACTGTCAGAGCTGTTGCTGCCACTGTGACCTTCACCACTGTGACCACCACCACCATCACCACCACCACGACTACCACTACTGCAGCCACTGCCACAACCACCAACACCGCTACCTCCACTAGCACTATTACACATTTTCCTTTTCTCCTTAGTATACTTCATCTTTAACATGCTCTCATATAATACTTTTTGTTGCTTCGAGGGTTGCTGTCTACAAATAGTACTACTGCATTAACTGCTTAGATAGGAAGCTGTATGTGGCATGTATCTTTTAGGAGGCACTGGCATGCTTTATTGAAGCTGGGAAGATGTTGTTTAGGTGTTATCCATTAGACTAAAGGATGGGCAAGCTGCTAGGTTATAATGCTTGAAAGCAGAAGTTCTTCAAGCGTTTCATACTGCATATTTGGGTTCTGACTTCATTTTTAATTGGCAGAGATGATCCAGAACTTGATAAAATGCTAAAGGACAGACTTAGATGGGGAGATCCAATGGCACACTTAGTAAAGGTAGTTCATTGAGTTACCAATGCTAGCATTGACAAATTCACCATGCAAATTGATATAACGAGTTTTTTCCTTTCCTCTGATACAGAAAAAACATTTAGAGCCAGCGCTTGCCAATTTTGGGGATGATGAGAAGATGAAGGAATCGGGATTCGTAATTCCTCAGGAAATTCCCAGTCACAGCTGGTTGAAAAGGGGATTGGACGCTGCCCCTAATCGATATGGTATAAGACCAGGAAGACACTGGGATGGAGTCGATCGTAGTACTGGTGGGTTCTTATATCTGCACTCATGCTTCTCATAAATTCCTGAAGGCTGAAAACATTTATTGTGGTCCTTGCCCTGGGAACGAAGGAGAAATCTTTCTGTAGATTTAGAGTACGGAAGCATGCTTAGCATATGGTGCTCACTTTGTTTATCCTGTCTCCCACATTAACGCAGGTTATGAGAAGGAACTATTCAAAAGGACGAACGAGAAACGAGCATCAGAGAGAGAAGCTTACCTGTGGTCCGTGTCGGACATGTGACTGTGTCCAGGCAATAAGATCCAAGGCTTCCAAGTAAAATGTGCACTTCCCCGTCATTCTCAAGATAAAATCGGTGGGATGGTGCATTGTTGTCTTCGGTGCACAGAAGGTAGCTCGTCCGTTTGTTTCAAAAGTCTGACCTGATGAATATGCTAATTGCAAAATACACCAGACTTGTGGAGTCCCTGGAGTTGTATAAACACTGCAGATTCTGCCATTTTGTAGATTTGTCTTCTTTCCCATTTTTTGTTCCTTTTGTAGGGTGAAGATAAGAGAACCTATAGGAAGAAAAGAGAGAAATATATACTTGGTTTTGCCTTGCCGCGACTTTGCTATTGATCTTTATGATTGCAATCCACAGATAAGGTCTCAAGCACTGCATAGACTATAATGTTACACTTAAGATTGCACATAGATTTTGATGAACTAGGATGTTTTGTGTTCATATCATATAAGTTGTCTATAGATCCAATCTAAGTTGTCTATAGATTTACATGCCGGCATGCAATTGGGTCAACTAGACGTAGGAAAATATTAGACCCTGTAATTAGATAACAATCCTAGTATTGATTCCATACAGCATCAAGACGTTCCAGCTCAACCTCATAAGGTGGGGTTGGCTTCGACGGCAATGTTTGGTGGTCTTACTTTAAAGCGCACATGACACATGTTCAATTTCCATGATTTTATGTTTGAAAAGGCTCGAGATTCTTTGCCTCGTTCAAATGCATGCCCGCATCTTTTATCTGATTAACCACATTGAGTGAAGACTGGGAAATCCATGCTTTCTGAAAATGGGGGTTTAGCTCATTCAAATCCAATTAACATGGTTCAGGATTCGGCATGACTTTCGACCGGTCATAGCTTTTCTTCATCCCTTTCTTTTCCCGTCAGTGGCTGACCTTGTCTTTGCTCAAAATGTGACTATAGGTCCTAACGGGTTGACGTTCTAAGGGAGCGAATGGTCGATGACCAACTGATGCTTTCGTATATTGATACGGTACTTTCCTCGATGTACATAATAAATATTCTAATAAGTGTTGAAGATTTGTCGGAATGAAGTATCTTCTACCATTGGCAGACCGAAATATCTTTCTTGGATTCTGACCGACAGCTGCCGTCAAACATTGTCTCCCCCACTTTTGACGTAGTCATTTGGAAAAAAAAAAAAAAAAATAACGAGGTGGAAATCCCATGACTACCCTCCCGTTGACTTCTCGACCAGAGTCAAGAACCTCCGTACTCCCGCGATTGGAAGGCGAAATGCAAGAGCGTAGACGTTTGCAAATATGGACTTTTCCTTCCTCGCGCGATTCTTCTCCATGTTTTTTTTTTTAAAGTAGCAATTCGTTAATTATAGGGATAATAATATACAAATCTATGAATTTTGATTCAATTTGTAATATAATTCCTGAACTTTTCATATTGTTAATTATAGAAATATCGATACAAATGATCTACGAATTTTAATATAATGTGTAATATAATTTTTGAATTTTTGATATATATTCAATGTAGTCCATAAATTATATGAATATATTTAATATAGTTCTCTCATTAATTTAAGATCAGGAGCAATACTGAACATTAAACAAAAATTTTAGAATTATATTACATATTAGATTAAAGTTCAAGGATTATATTGAACAAATTAAAAATTTAAATACTATATTATACATTAAGTCAAAGTTCAGAGATCATTAATGTTATCTTCTTTTAATTATATTTCATTTGGTTTCAAGATCCTTTCTTCTTTCTTCTTTTTTTTGTTAATTAAGTAATATTTCAATATAGGGTTACCGAATATAACTTGTTCAGCCTTGAGCAGATTCTTTAACCTTGAACGAAGAGTGATTTTGTACTCTTTTTCTCTTTTCATGATTGGTCCACGAAAGTTTAGCAAAACCAGCCGTCTATCATATTTTCCTCGATAATATAAGTGACCAAAATAACCTCGAGGAAAAAAAAAGAGGCTGACTTTCTATGCATATTTGGTCCCGATACTTGACCCCTTGGAGTGCGTATTATTGGGTCACTAGGAGTGTGTTTGATAACATTTCTATTCTCGAAAATAATTTCTTTTCAAAAATAGTTATTTTTTATTTATATTCTCTGAAACAATTTTTAAGTAAAATAATACATTTAGTAACTACATAAAATTTATATTGTTGAAATAGAAAAAAAAATAGAAATGCGTTTAGTATTGGTACGACTTACAAATATTTTTTGTGACATAAACTTTCTTTTAGTTTTTAATATTTATTTGAGATTTTCTTTTCCTTTCTTCTTCTTCCATTAGCAACAGCAGCGGTAGTTGGGGATTGGCGATCGGCAATAGCAATCGGTTAAAAGAAAAATGACTTATTCCAAAAATTTTTCCTGAGAACAATTTCTAGTATAAATCTATTCCTTAGAATAACCTTTTATTTTGGAGAATAGTAACACCCGCAGACGTTATCGAACAGATTTCTGTTCTTTTTCTATTTCGAAAAAAAATAAAAAAATAGAAAAATAGGAACGTTAATAAACGCATCCTAGGTGGCGAAAACTCCTCTCGTCCATTTGGTGAGGTAAACCATCGAGCTCAGATTCGTGATCTCGCCTTTTTAAGATGCGGTGTGATATTGAGATTTAACTCAGTTCTGTCACTTAAAGAAAGAGGGAATCCAGCAGGAGGAGGGCTCTTCTTTTTTTTCCTTTGATTTTCCTCTATTGTTCTACCATTTCTTCGTTACTTTAAACGACTTAGGTGCACGAGTAGTGCCACATCAATTCTACACAAGACCACCATCTCAGTCCACCGCCTCACCACCACCAGGCTTGGCTGGCGAGCTGGAGCCTCAGATTTTGGCTCAAAGCTCGAGCAAGCCCTAGATGTTGACCGGGGTCGGCGGAGGCAGAGGTGGCGGCATGGGGCCTCGACGTCCTGGCCGATGCAGGCACCAACGCAGAGGGCATGGGAGGAGTTGGACGGGAGGTGGGCGGCAGCAACAGTGGAGGCCAAAGGAGAAGCGGGCGAGGACGAAGGTGGGCGGGTCCGAGCTCGGGATCCGACCGGTGGGGTCTTGGGAGGAGCGAGAGAATAATTCAAAGAAAGGAGAGAGCGGGCTTCGTTCTTTTTCTAAGAAGTCGCAATAGAAGGGAGGGGGGGAGGATGCAGGGGTGGGCCCGATCGCCACACGTGTCGCCCATTGAATGGGCTCACGCTGAACTGACGTGGCATGTGCCCCTAATGTTTTGTCGGAAAACTTCAAAAAATGACTCAAAATATCATCATTTTCTCAAATAAGAACTTGAAATGGTTATGTTTATTTTAAATAAAGACTTGACTTGGTCGGTCGGCTAAATTTTCCGATCGCTCAGAGACATTTTCATCCAAATTTTCTTTTCCTTTTTTTTTTTTTTTTTAGCATTGGCCGGCGGCTATGGGCAAAGGCCAATGAGGGCTCAACAACCCTCGCCGGCCATAGACGGGCCCTTGCCAGCCCTCGTCAACTATTGACAAAGAATGAAGAAAAATTAGAAAAAGGAAAAAAAAAATGATGAAAATATCGTTGATCGTCGGAAAGTTAAGTCCTTATTTAAAATAGATATAACTATTTTAGGTTTTTGTTTGAAACAAAATTTATTCTAGGCATTTATTTAAAAGAATGATGGTATTTTAAATTCTTATTTGAAATAAGATTTACTTCAAAAATAATGGTATTTCAAATTCTTATTTGAAATACGATTCATTTCATGTTTTTATTTTAGAAAACGAAAGTATTTCGAGCCTTTTTTTTTATTGAATTTTACATATATATAGCTTGGGATTGTTGCGCGTTGAAGCTCCTGAGACATTGGGCTCTCGTCCGCCTCAACTCAAGCTCAAAAGTTCAAAAGGGTCTTCCTTCTTGGCCGAACCATGTACGGACGGATTATGTTCTTGTCTTGGTTGGACTTGCAACCTGGAATCTCCATTGCCATGGCCTTGCGGTTTAAGCATGCTTGTTTCTGATGCTCGTTCTGAGTGCTCTGCTGCCTCTGGCCCTTGTTTAGGATGCGAAATTCTTTTTAAGTAATACGGCTTAGATGGAGAAGGTGGTGACTGGCAAGAAATGATAAGGTTTGAGCTATCCTTGTTTTCTTTCCTCGCTGAACCATGTAGAGACCCATCTGACCTTTCGAGATGGTAATGGCGTTCATTACAGTGGAAAGGTCGGATTTTTATGAAGCATTACAAGGGAAGCTCTCTGTTTTCTTTTATCCTTCTGATCATGGGCAGTGATCCTTGCGGTGGTGTTCCGGGTGGTTTTTGCAAATGCTTGTTTACTGCAACTTTGTTTACAAGCTTGTTGCTTCCGATACAAGTCCTTGAACCTGATGAAACGTCCGAGTTTTGCAATGACAATTGGGGATTTTCAAAGGACAGGATACTAAACAAGAAGGACGAACTTTTCTTTGATGCTGTACTTCGGGGTTACTGACCATTCGTATTTACATTGTTAGGGGGCTGCTATTAATTGATTGTTTTTCTTGATACAGAGATCCCTTTATGTGATGCAACCTTGAGGAACTAATAGAATTTCTAGGTGAAAAGAACTCTTGTTCTTTCCTTCTGTTCTGCTTTTGTCTGGGTGTTCATCCTATTACAGAGCGAGTGAAATGAACTCCATTCTTATAATTCACTCGTGAAGAGATGAATTTACAGCTTTAATTGTTTAGAGGAAACCATTTGTGTCTGTTGATGTTCTTTTTTCACTGTTCTCAATCATGACATCCCATGAAAACCTCCAGCAGTCGTTGAAGAAATCGTTGTCACACACCAATTAACTATCTTCATGTCCCTTGGACCATATTCCAATTGTTCCACGTGTCGTCTTTACCTCCTGATATCATATGGAGTGATCAGATTGTCTTTCTCTATGCATTTCTGCTTTTCTTATAGCTTTAAGCCCAAGCCTCTCTTTTTTCTCAGGTGGAATTTCATCAATAGGCCTAAGGATCCAGGCTATTAACTTGCATCTGAAGTATTAGTGTTGTACTCTATGGCATTTGCAAGAACAGGGCAACCTGAGAAGAACAGGATTCGCTATTGGGAGCCTTAGAGATGGAAAAGAAGAGACTTTTAGAGGAGTACTCACGGATTCATTTTCCTTTTCTTATTTTGAAAGTGTGTCCACAAGAAGCGATTTTTTCTACCTCTTACCATCGAGGAAGTTAAATTATGCTAGTAAATGGAGCAGAGGAATTAGGACAACTCCAGATGATCCATTTCCCATCACCGAGAGGGCATTGGCAGAGTCCGATTCTGAATACGGAAGCGGGCATTGGCAGAGTCTGATTCTGAATACGGAAGCAACCGATACCCGGGTCTTGAACCAACTAAGCCTAGAGAAAAGCCAAGGGTGGTTGTTCTTGGTACTGGTTGGGCAGCTTCCTGCACTGGAATTGACACTGCCAAGCATGAAGTAAGTTGAATATCTGGCTATTGTATGTTGATTTCAATGCTCATATGATTTTTCCTCCAAGAATGTGGTCAGTTTCATTTCACTTTGCATGTATAGATTGACTGGAATTTTCCTCCTATCTTCTTCAAGTAGCATTTAACAAACATCAGAAATTTACGATATACCATGTGACAAACATTGACATGTATTGTCCACACTTTTGCATTTGTGTCGAGGTCCCAGCTATAAGAATTCTGTGTGGTTATCTGGCAAGTCAAATGAACTGACATATATCGACATGCGTTATCCACACTGTTGGACGTGTCAAGAAGTGTTTCAGGTACTACATGGTGAGATAAGGTTAAATTTAATTTCTTCAACATGATGGAACCAAAGATGCATCAGTGAGAAATGTCAAGCAACACTAGGTGTCGCAAATCTGCTACGTTATTCCTTTATGTTTGTCTCTTTTGCTAAATCTTGTTCCCTATTGACCAGATGTACTGTGAAACGGTTGGCAACGGCGCACTGCCTCAAGAGCCTTACCGGCTTAAAGTCGCGTACGACAAGCTGGTCATCGCAGTCGGAGCTGAGCCCTTGACTTTAAGTAAAAAGGGTGTTAAGGAACACGCCTACTTCCTTCGCGAGGTGAATCATGCCCAAGAAATCAAGAGGAAGCTTTTGTTGAACCTCATGCTCTCTGAAAATCCAGATACTTCAATCCTCCAGCCTTAGGAATTGCACTTAAAGACCAACCTTCAATGTCTCAGGAATAGAAGAAAATGCTCATTGCTTTCGTTTCCACATTCTCAATAATTAATGATGAGCGAGATTTTACGGTATCAATGGAGATTGGGGGAGTGATTCCTTCCCTGTATCTTATAGGCATATCAGAAGAAGAGAGGAAACGCCTTTTGCACTGTGTTGTCATTGGAGGTGGACCAACTGGGGTGGAGTTCAGTGGTGAATTAAGCGATTTTATCATGAAAGACGTCCATGAACGTTTTCCTCATGTTAAGGATTACATTCAAGGCACCCCTATTGAGGTACTCAAACACACAGATGCTAGCATCAGTTTGGAAAAATGTAAATAACATGAATTGACAAGTACACACTTTAATAGGCAAATGAAATCCTGTCGGCGTTCAACATTGGCTTACGGCAGTATGTGATGAATCATCTAACAAGGGTAAGTTGATTTTCTTTCTCAAGTTGCTGTCATCTTTTCTAGCAGTTCATTTTGGTGCTGAGACAATGTTTTCAATGCTAGTCTAGTGTTCGTCTTAAAAGAGGCGTGGTGAAAGAGGTGCACGCAAAGAAAATTGTACTGAATGTTCCATACGGCCTCCTAGTCTGGTCCACCGAGGTGTCGGACCCTCAGAGTTAATCAAGTCACTTGATCTTCCTAAATCCCATGGTGGAAGGCGAGGAAATAGGACTTCTTCTCTCCTTTGTCATCTAAATCTGCATTAGGAATCCCATGACAAGAACTTTGTGACAATCTCATTTTAGCGTTCCACTGCCTTCAGATCGAATGATTTGTCCTCTCAACTGTTTCAGGATCGGGGTTGACGAATGGTTGAGGGTACCTTCAGCGGAAGATGTGTTTGTGCTGAGGGACCCTGCGGGTTTTCTTGAACAAACGGGGCAGCCGGTGCTTCCTGCTTTAGCTCAGGTTCAATGACCCTGTCTAACTCCTTTGAAGATGTCTCATTGTAGCTTTTGGTTTGATCTACAATCTTCAACTTTATTCCGTTGCTCTACTTCGGACAAGAAATGGCGCAAATCCTTCCATTTGAACTTGTAAGTGGTCATTCACTATGGCTTTCTCATTGCATAAAGGCTGAGTTTTCTTCTTTCCTTGGAAAGAATATGAATGCTAATTTTCCGAAACAGGTCGCGGAAAGGCAAGGGAAATTCTTGGAGAAGCTGTTTCGTAGGATAGGGAAGCAAAATGAGGGAAAGCATTTTGCTGGAAAGACATCCCTCTAGGAGACCCATTCGTGTACAGGCATTTGGGAAGCATGGCTTCTGCTGGGCGATACAAGGCGCTCGTCGATTTACGCCAGTCTAAGGTACATAACGTGCTACCATGCCACATTTATGGTTTTCTTTCCTAATACCTAGATTTTGATGCACGCCTACTTCTATGATTCACGGAATCAATAGTCGTCAATTATGCAAACGTTGTTTTATGCAGGACGTGAAAGGGATATCGCACGCAGGATTTGTGAGTTGGCTGGTTTGGCATTCAGCTTATCTCGCGAGGGTAGTCAGCTGGAGGAATAGATTTTACGTCACAGTGAATTGGGCGACGACTCTGGGATGAGAATCATCTAATTGGTAAAAGGTTTTAAAATCGGTATCTACGTCTTTTTTTTAGCCAGATTTCACTTAATTTTGACTGGGCTTAAATTTTCTGCCCAATGCCCAATGTCTAAATGACTTGATTTTTGAACCTACACAAAAAGTCCAAAACTCAAATTGTCTAAAAAAATGTAGTTCGATATGAAAAAAGTGTCAGATCCACGAATATCAAGAAATTTGACCGAATGGATAGTCATGTATTTTCATCATTAAAATCCGAAGCCATGATTGGACTTAAGTAAATTTAGATGGTTAAAAAGCTCTTAACCTCTCACAAGGTTAAGTATTTTGAATCATCTAATTTGGTGAAATTATGAAAACTAATATATTTCTCTCTTTTTTACCCAAATTTTGACTGGGCATAACTTTTGTTCAACATCCCATTGATTCAATTTTTAGACCTATAAAAAGCTCCTTACCCAATTATTTCAAAAATCCGATTCGATTTTCTTAAAAACAGAGTCAATGCATGAAATGAAATCAATATGGAAGATGCAACTTCTATATGCTTCATGCCACTTGGGCTGATATTATCGCAACAATGTATATTGTTTGAACCATGCCCGACAGCATTATTACAAGCCCGAAAGAGCAGACCATGTGTTGTCATGAAAAGCATTTAGAAGATGTGCACAGAAAAGAGAAGCCCGTTCATACTTAGAGACTCATCTACAATTGCAAAGCGCAACGCCAGCTCCCCTCAATCTCGAAAGAAGCGTGTAAAATCCTCGTTGCTCATGCCATGATTCGATATGACTTTATAGGTCTTGCAAAAATTGTACATGATCAATCGTGCGAATTAGGTATCCCATGAACATGGCATAAGCAGTTATGTGCCCGTCTGCTTGGTCATGACACTGTTCAAAAGCAACCATTTTGGGGAGGATCCAATTGAAATCATCATCATAAATTGCTATTTGTGGAATTCTAATGTTTTCTGTCGAATTTGATCTCTAGGAAGGTGCTGGCTTCCCTTCGTTCGAATCCAATTCCCACTCGACGTGACTCGGAAGTAGCTATTGATCAAATGACAAGATTAGCTCTCGTCTACTGGATTGTCTTGTTGATCTGAGGGCATTAAGCTCAGGCAAACAAATCGAGGAAATGGAAGGCAAGATCGGCCAAGAACGTTCATCGTTTCAAACAAATCCTCAATAACAAAGTATGGGACCTGGTTCTCAAATCGTAGAAGGTCCTGCACAAGAGAATTAGACACGAATGAATTGATTAGTAGCATATTATTGGGCAGTAGGTATCATGCAAATTTACGCGAGGAACTCAATGATGAAGCATCCATCGAGAATCATTCATTTTCACAAGGTTACATATGCTTTCGCCTGCTAATTCAATCAACCATTTGAGTACTACCTTGTCTAGTTTATATTCTTGTATATGACAATTCTTGGCTAAGTAATTTAGAAGATTGGAACGCTATGAATCTTACAAGGTCCATTTCATATCCAATAATTGGGAAAATTTTGAAAAATAATATTTACACATATTTTTAGCCAAATTCGAACAATTTTTAATCGGACATAACTTTTCTATTTGACGTCCATTGACTTGATTTTTGCTCTTATGGGAACCTCATGACCATTGTTTCCAAAATGCATTTTGATTGAAATTTAAGCAATGTTAGGTTTTCTAATGATGCACCTGAAGTGGATTAGGGTTGACATGGATCGAGATAAAAGGGAAAAAGTAAGCAGTGTTAGTTTTTCTTTTTGTACTCGGTACATTTCATGGGAGCTTAATAAATTAGGATTAACAAGATAATTATCCAGTAGATAAGAGCTCATGTTATCCTTTGATTAGATCTGCTTCCTAGCTCTATCGAATGGGACTTAGATTTAAGCAAAGGCAAGGCAGAATCAAATTTGACAACGAACACAAGGTCAATATTTTCATGCATGGGATAAAACTATCTAATGTTAAATATACGAAGTAGGTAGTCAGAGCCAATCTAGAAAACAGATAATTACTTTCAAAGCAAATAAAATTGTTTGTGAAGGTACAAAGTACTTCATGTTAGATAACCTATAGTACCTAAAGGGGACAATGAAGAGGTTTCATTAGGTAAATATGTGTCGTATTGAATGAGACAACCATATTCGCCAGAGAAACCGAACTAAGTTAAACGAGTTTCATTCGTCTATTGTTGCTTGTTTTCTCTTGCACTCAAGAAAGACAGCTGAGTCCATGCCTCAGGCGGGCAAAATCAAGCCGGGTCCGTCATGCTCCGATCCGATGGTCGATGTCGATAGGCTTCAGATCGGACGGCCGACAAAGCACAAAGATTCCACGGTCAAGAAATGAGGTAACTTTGCCTTGCATTGTGGGGCGTAGACTCTGCCCTGTATAATTGGAGACAACCTAGCAAACCGGTCAAAAATGTCGACGTCTTCCCCAAGATTTCTGGCACGGGACTTGAAGATGAATGGAACGAGGAAGGTGCCTCTCAATTTGACATTACGTGAAACCAAACCCTCCTTTGGTCCCAGATTTCCGGGCACGTGCCGAGTTCATTAGTCCTAATAAATCATTAAAAACCAATTAATATTGTGATGATCCTAGCATTAGTTCCATACGACATCGATGTTCTAGCTCAACCTCATAAGGGTAGGAGTGGCTTCGACGGCACAGATTAGTGTGTCTAATTTAAGTGCATGCCATACATTTTTGATTTTCATGATATTGAGTTCAAAAGATTTGAGATTGGTCATGTGCTCCTATGAATGCTCACTTGTTTATCTGATTAGCAATGTAATTGGATGGAATATTGAGATTTCACTCATTTCAAGGTGGATCACAATTTTTGAAAATGGGGTTTTAGCTCGTTCAAGCTCGATCTGACCTTTTTTTCTTTTCCAAAGCTCAAGTCCGATTGAACAACCCGATTTTACACGGCCTTCATCAGGTCATATCTTTTCTTCTTCCCCATCAACATCTTACCTCCGTGTTTTCCCCTCTAAATGTGACAATAAATTCTAGGGTTTGACATACCGAGCACATGATCGAAGACCTCTTCTCAGCAAGACTTGAGTGACATCATTTGATGCTTTCATTTCAAAGTGAATCCCTATTTTCAAAAACAGGGTGTGGCCTCATTCCTTCATTTGTCATAACTTTTCTTTTTCCCACACATCTTTCATCTTGTCATAACTTTTCTTTTTCCCTTTCTTCCCCATTGACATCTTACCTCCTTGTTTTCCCCTCTAATGTGATAACAAATTTTTGACATACTGATCAATGTGATTGAGTGAACCATTTGATTTTCAAGTAGTGGATCCTTCATGGTGTAATTGGGTGAAAGATTGGGATTTTATTCATTTCAAGGTGGATCCCTATTTTCAAAAACGTGGTTTAAGCTCATTCGAGCTCGGTCCGACTTTTTCTCTTTCTCTTTCTCCCAATCTCAACTCCGATTAACATGCCTCAATTCAACGCATCTTTCATCTTGTCATAACTTTTCTTTTTCCCTTTCTTCCCCATCAACATCTTACCTCCTTGTTTTCCCCTCTAAATGTGACATTAAAATCTAGGGTTTGACATACCAAGCACATGATCGAAGATCTCTCTTCTCGGCAAGACTTGAGTGACACCATTTGATGCTTTCATAGTAGAGGCGTGGATCCTTCATCGACACGATACTTTTCTCAATGTGATTGGGTGAAAGATCATGATTTTACTCATTTCAAAGTGAATTCCTATTTTCAAAAACGTGGTTTAAACTCATTCAAGCTCAATCTGACTTTTTCTCTTTCTCTTTCTCCCAATCTCAACTTCAATTAACACGCCTTAATTCAATGCATCTTTCATCTTGTCATAACTTTTCTTTTTCCCTTTCTTTCCCATCAACATCCTACCTCATTTTCCCTCTAAACGTGGCAATAAATTATGACGTTTGACATTCTGGTGAGCATATGATCCACGACCTCTTTTCTCGGTAAGACTCAAGCAACACGATTTGATGCTTTCACGTGGATCCTTTATATACTTTTCTTGGTGTCTTTAATAAATCTCGACCTTTGATTTTTTTACCGACGACGTTCTAATTTAACTTGATAGAATTTGTCGGAATAAAGTATCTCTGTCCCATCGCCAGACCGACTACCTCGGATTCCAACCCAGCCGCAGCCGTCAAGAAACATGTTTTCCCATGTTTGACCTCGTGAATTGGGAAAGGGCAGGGAGGGCTGAAATCCCAAAATTACCCTCCCGTTAATCCCTCTGCCGGGGTCAAAAGTCGAGGACTTTATGGTCTCTTCGGCCTAGCTAGCGCACGGACTGCGAAATGTTGCGAAGATGCACATTCCTTCTTTGCATGACTTTCTGTGAACTGTCACTTTCCTTAATTATTTTTCATTTACAGACCAAAAAAAAAATATTTCCCATTTGGTTTCGAGATCTTTTTGTTTTGTTAATTGCATAACATTTAAATATAAGCTTATCAAATATATAATTTGTTCACTTTGACCTAATTCTTTAAGGTAGCCATACATATGTGTGGATCGAAATCAACTATATAAATGTCAAATTTTTTGGGACAATATGAGTGGACAAAAAAACCTAAAAAAAGATTGTTTTTCTAGGCCTGTTTGGAGCACCATGTCACGATAAATCGTTGAGTTCAAACTCATTATTATGCTTCTTCAAATGTAATGTAATATTGAGGTTTAAATAAGGCTACTAGAAGCCTCTGTTTTCGTGTTACTTGAAAAAGAGAAAGTCTTTTCTTCTGTCTTTTCTACCACGAGGAGGCTTCCAAGATCTCTTTCTCCCCCTAGTTAGCAAGTCGGCTCCTTTGAGTTCCCTCTAATATAATACCCTTTTCTTCATTATTTTAAACATTTTTATGATCTTTCTCTCTCATCCTTGCTGTAACTCTCTCTCTCCCCCCCCAATGTTTCTGGGTTCTTTCCACTAACCTAGGAAGGAGTAAGGACGCCATACATGTATATATAGCATGGTACATTGTCTGAACCTCCTAAAATATTGGACTGTCTTCTCCTTTCCTTTGAGCTTAGGCTAAAGTTTAGAAACTATATTGATCAAATTAAAAGTTAAATAATCGAAATTATATATTGGGCCAAGATTTAGGGACTATTTATGTCAATATCAATTTCTTTTTACGTAGCAATTTGTTAATTATAGGAATAATAACACAAATAATCTTTGAATTTTGGTTCAATGTGAAATATAGTTCTTGAATTTTAGCCTAATGTTCAATGTTATTACTAGAATTTTGATACATTTCAATGTACTCCTTGAAATATATGAAAATATTTAATATAGTCATTTCATTAATTTAAGATCAATGATAACACTTAATATTAAACATACACAAAAAGTTTAGGAATTACATTAAACAAATTAAAAATTCAAGGACCATTTCATACATTGGGCAAGAGTTTAAGGATCATATTGAACAAATTGAAAATTTAATGACCACATTACACATTGAGCCAAGTCCATGGACCATTTGTGTCATTTTCCTTTAATTATATTTCATTTGATTTCTAGATTTTTTAGTATTTTTGTTGATTATCCTAATTCTTTAAGCTTCAAACAAAGAGAGTTTTCCTACTTCTTTTTCTTTTTTTTTCCATGAATGGTGCACAAAAGTTCAGCAAAATCAGTCATACATCATATTTTCCTCAACAGTATAAGCGAACGAAATAACCTTAAGAAAAATAGATGACTTTCTATGCATGTCTAGTTCCGATATTCGTCCCCTTGGAGCACATGTTACCGGTTTAAGATGTGGCAAAAACTCTCTCACCCGTCGTGAGGTAAATGGTTGAGTGCAAACTTGTGATTGTGCTTCCTAAGATGTGACATGATCTTGAGACTTGACATTTTGAAGAAAGAGGTATTTTAATAAAAGTGGACTTTTTTCTTTTCTTTTCTTTTCTTTTCCAACCCAACAAAGATCTCTCTCTCCTTGGTTCCAACAACTTCCTTGCACCACGAGTCAGCTCCTTTGTTTTCCGCTATCTTTTACCATTTCTTCGTTATTTTAAACGACTTAAGTGCACGAGTAATGTCACGTCAATTCTACATGAGCCCATTCAATAGGTGACATGCATCACATTTGGGCCCACCTATCATAAACCCCGGCATCGTCTCTCTCTTCAATTATATGTTTTTACTTTCTTTTTTTCCTTCTCCTCCTTCTTCCTTTCCCTCTGTCAAGGATGACATAGATGTACATCAACCCACGAATTTCCTTCCACCACCACCTCACCACCATCTCTTCAATTATATTTGTCATGAATGTATTAATTTGAATTTTTTAAGATTAAAAAATTAGTTCGAAGGTAAATTTATCACAAGTGTATGATTTAGGGTTTTTCATGAAAAAAAATTAGTTTGAAATAAATTTGTCATAGTATACCAATTTAAAGTTTTTCATGGCATTAACCAATTTCTTTTTTCACTTGGTACATTTTGTGTGAGCTTAATAAATTAGGATTAACAAGACAATTATCCAATAGATAAGAGCTCATATTATCATTTGATTAGATCTAATTCCTAGCTTTATCGAGTGGGACCTGGATTCAAGCAAAGGCAAGCTAGAATCAAATTTGATGGTGAACACAAAGTAAATGCTCCCCTACGCACGAGTGCAAAATGGAAGTGAAATGGTTACATTTTCATGCATGAGACGAAATTATTTAATGTTAAATATACAAAAGTAAGTAGTTAGAGCAAACCTAGAAAACAGAAAATTACTTTCAAAGCAAATAAAATTGTTTGTGAAGGTAAAAAGTACTGGTTTATGGAAGAAAAAAATTAGATAGCCTATAGTTTCTTAAGAGGACAATAAAGAAGTTTGATATGCACGAATGTGTCGTATCGAATGAGACAATTATATTGATTTGATCAATGAATTAAATAAGTTGATATTTACCGGAGGCAACCTAAAATAAGTTAAAGGAATTTTGTCCGTCTGTTGTTGCTTGTTTGCTTTCGCACTCAAGAAAGACAGCTAAGTCCATGCCTCACGCGGGCAAAACCAAGCCCGGTTTGTCGTGCTCCGATCCGACGGTCGATGTCGATAGACTTCAGATCGGACGGCTGATGAAGCACAAAGATTTGACGGTCGAGAAATGAGGTAACTTTGCCTTGCATTATGAGGCCTGGACTCTGCCCTGTATAACTGGAGACAACCTAGCAAAACGGTCAAAAAAGTCGACGCCTTCCCCCAAGATTTCTGGCACGGGACTCGAAGATGAATGGTACGAGGAAGGTGCCTGTCCATTTGACATGTCGGGAAACCAAACCTTCCTTTGCTCCGAGATTTCCGGCCACGTGCCATGTACGTAATTTGAGTTCATTAGACCTAAGAAATCATTTCGGTAATGATGCTAATATTGACAGCACCGGTATTTTAGTTTAAGTGCACACGACATGCATTCGATTTCTATGATACTAAGTTTGAAAAAAATTTGAGATTAATCATGTAATCAGATGAATGCTCATTGATCTATTTGATTAGTGGTGAAATTGGATAAAAGATCAAGGATTTACAAATTTCAAGATGGATCACTGTTTTCCAAAAATAGGGTTTTAGCTCATTCGAGCTTGATCCGACTTTTCTTTTCTCCTTTCTCCCTAGCTCAAGTCCAATTAAGTGACTCGGTCTTCTCCTTCTCTTTTTTCCCCATCAACATCTCACCTTGTTTTTCCCTCTAAATGGAATAATAAATTCTAGTGTTTGACATTTTAGTGAGCACATGATCAAAGCCCACTCTTCTCGATGAGACTCAAGAGATATTTTTTTGATGCTTTACACGATGCTTTTCCTTGGTATCTTTTAATAAATATGGACCGTAGGATTTTTTACCAAGGATATTCTAATTTAACTAATAGAGGCTGTTGGAATAAAGTATCTCCTTCCCATTGCCAGACCGAATATCCTAGATTTCAACCCCGCCGCAGCCGTCAAACACATGTTTTCCCCAAGTTTGACCTGGTGAATTGGAAGAAGGCTGGTATGTGTGAAAACCCAAAATTACCCTCCCCCGTTGACCCCTCCACCAGCGTCAAAAGTTGAGGACTTGATGGTGTCTTCGCCTTCCCCACCGCCGTCCCCAGGAATTTTCCGCGGACGGAACACGAATGTGCACCTTCCTTCCTCGCATGACTTTCTTTGAAGTGTCACTTTCCTTAATTATTTTTCATTTGGTTTAAATATCTTTTTGTTTTGTTAATTGCATAACATTTAAATATAAGCTTACCAAATACATAATTTGTCCACATTTGACCTAATTCTTTGAGGAACTATACATATATGGATCGAAATCGATTATTTTGGGACAATATAAACAGACAAAATAATCTAAAAAAAGATTATTTTTCTAGGCATGTCTGGTCTCAAAACCAATCGCTTGAAGCACATAACATGTGAAGGGCCTTTCCCGATCATTGCAGGATAAGTTGTCGAGTTCACACCTTTTCAAATGCTAGAAGCCTTGAATTTAGCAAAAGATGCTCTCCTTTGAGTCTTTTCTTCTTTCTTTTCTAACACAACGAGGAGGCTTCCAAGATCTCTTTCTCTCCCTCGTTCCAACGAATTTCCTTGCGTAGCAAGTCGGCTCCTTTGATTTCCCTCTATTATAATACCCTTTTCTTCATTATTTAAACGTTTTTATGATCTCTCTCTGTTTCTAGGTTTCCACTAAGTTAGGAAGGAGTAAGGACGCCATGCATGTATATATAGCATGGTACATTGTCTGAACCTCCTGAGATATTGGACTCTCTTCTCCACCTCAACCTGAAAGCTCAAAGGTCTTCCTTCTTCACCGAGCCAGGAACGAAGAATGCTCTTTCCTGGTCGAACTTAGACCTCCATTGCTGCTGCCCGAAGCATGTTTGTTTTCTGATTCTTGTTCCGAGTGCTGTGCTGCGATTGGCCCTTCTTTTGCATGCGAAATTCTTGGGTAATATGACTTCAATGAATAGGGTGGTGACTGGCAAGTAGACCCGTCAAATGAGTGGGTCGGGTCGAAAATAGTCCGACCCATATTGACCAATTTAACCCGTTTTAACCCATATTCATGTAATGAAGATCTAGTGACCCATACCCGACTCGACTCGTATTGCTAAAAGCCATTATTATTGTAGAGAAACTCAAACTCACTCTAAGTTTTATGCTAAATGAATAAAAATTCAAATCAAACTAAAAAAATTAAAAAATAGTAAATAAAATAAAAAAATGTAAAAAACCTATAAATTGAAATATTTTTAAAGAATTTCACCAATTAAATATATCTTTGTAAAAAAACCTATGCATTGAGATGGGATGGAGGCGAGCGGCGAAGTGTCATGGTTACTGGTAGGTCACCACCACTCACCGGGCTTGAGAATGACTCAAAAAAGAAAAATACATTTTACAGTTGGGTTAAAAATGAATAAAAAATGACTCATACGTTCTATAGTTGGATTGAAAATGGGTCACGCATTCTGACCCATTTTTGATTCATTAAGATAAAACATGGCTCACAAAATGGGTCAATGACCCATCTTGATACCCTTACTGACAAGATCTGTGAGCTTTGAACTACTCTGGTTTCTAAACCATGGAGACCCAACTGACTTTTTGAGATAATTTTGACATCCATTGCATTGGAAAGATCGGATTTTGAAGAAGCATCACGGGGGAAGCTCTCTGTTTTTGCTCCAGATGAGTGGTAGATGGAAATCCCATGACTGCCGTCCCGTTGACTTCTCTCGACCGGGGGTCAAGAGCCGAGGACTTTCGCGTGCAGAAGGCGCCGCACTCCGGACCCTCGCATGCAGAAGGCGAAACGCAATAGCGCGAACGTTTGCAAATATGGACTTTTACTTCCTCGCTTGGTCTTTCTTCTTCTTCTTTTTTTTTGGGTGGGGGAGGGGCAATTGATGCAAAAATCCCTGAATTTTGGTCAAATGTACAAATTGGTTTCTACATTTTTAATTTATTCATTGTGATCCCTGAACTTTAGTCAATATACAATATAGTCCATGAACTTTTAATTTATTTAATATTATCCCTAAAATATAAAAAAATATTCAATGTAGTCCTTTCATAATTATTCAAGACTAAAGATTATATTAAACATTTTCATACAGTTTAAGGACTGTATTGAATATGAACCAAAAATTTAGGAATTACATTGAGTAGATTAAAAGTTTATGGTCCATATTACACATTGAGCTAAAATTTAGGAACAATATTAAACAAATTAAAATTTCAAAGGATCAAATTGCACATTGGGTTACGTTTCAGGAACTGTTTGTATCATTATCTCTTTTTTTTAAAGTAGCAATTCATTAATTATAGGGATAATAACACAAATGATCTCTGAATGTTGGTCAAATATGCAATGTGATCCATGAACTTTAGCTTAATGTTCAGCATAGTCTCTAGACTATTGGTACATTTCAATGTAATCTCTGAACTATATGAAAATGTTCAATATAATCATTCCATTAATTTAAGATCAAGGATAATGCTGATTATTGAAATGTATGAAAAGTTCAAAGTTACATTAAACAAATTAAAAGTTTAAGGACCACTTTGTACATTGGACAAAAGTTCGAGGACCATATTGAACATATTAAAAATTCAAGGACGACATTACATATCGAGCCAAGTTCATGGACCATTTGTGTTATTTTCCTTTAATTATATTTCCTTTGATTTCAAGATTTATTAATATTATTAATTACGTAATATTTAAATATAAGCTTACCGAAAATAACTTGTTCAGCCTTGACCTAATTCTTTAAGCTTCAAACAAAGAGAGTTTTCCTACTCTTTTTTTTCTTTCCATGAATGGTGTACAAAGGTTCAGCAAAATCAGTCATTCATCATACTTTCCTCAACAATATAAGTGAATGAAATAATCTCAAGAAAAATAGATGACTTTCTATGCATGTCTGGCCTCGATAATCATCCCTTGAGCACCTATTACCGGTTTATGAGGTGGCAAAAACTCTCTCACCCATGTTGAGGTGAACAATCAAGTGCAAATTTGCGATCACGCTTCCTAAGATGTGACATGATATCGGGATTTAACTCAATATTTTGAAGAAAGAGGAAAGATAACAAAATAGGACTTTCTTTTTCTTTTCTTTCTTTTCTAACCCAACGAGAAGGCGAAGGTTTCCAAGATCGATCTCTCCCCCTCTCACTCCCTCCCCTTGGTCAAAACAACTTCCCTTTGATTTTCCTCTATTGTTTTACCATTTCTTTGTCATTTTAAACGACTTAAGTGCACGAGTAATATCATGTCAATTCTACACTAGCCCATTCAACAAGTGACATGTGTCATATTTGGTCCACCTATCATAAGCCCTTGCATCTTCTCTCTCTTCAATTATTCGTTTTTACCTTTCGTTTCTTCTCCTTTTTACTTTTCCCCCGTCAGTGATGGCCACAGATGTACGTCAAGACAGCTTAACCTCGTGAATCGCCTTCTGCCACCACCTCACCACCATCTCTTCAATTATATTGGTGACAAATATAAAGGTTCAAATTTTTTACGATTAAAAATTTGATTTGAGTATAAATTTATTATAAATATATTGATTTGAAATTTTAAATGATCAAAATTAGTTTGGGATATATTTTTTATATTTATACATTTTAAAATTTTTCGTGGTATTAATCATTTTCTTTTTTCACTTGGTACATTTCAACAAGACAATATAGATAAGAGCTTAATAAATTAGATTTGATTCCTAACTTTATCGAGTGGGACTCGGATTCAAGCAAAGGCAAGCCGAAATCAAATTTGATAGCGAACACAAAGTAAATGCTCACCCCTACGCACAAGTGCAAAATGGAAGTGAACTTATATTTTCATGCATGAGATGAAACTATTTAATGTTAAATAGACAAAGTTAGTAGTCAAAGCCAATCTAGAAAACAGGTAATTACTTTCAAAGCAAATAAAATTGTCTGTGAAGGTAAAAAGTACTAGTTTATGGAAGAAAAAAATTAGATAAGTATCTCAAGGGGACAACAAAGAGGCTTGATCGTGCACAAATATGTTGTATCGAATGAGACAACCATATCAATTTGACCAGCGAAATAAATAAGTCGATATTTGCTGGAGGCAACCAAAGTAAGTTAAAAGAATTTTATCTGTCTGTTGTTGCTTGTTTGCTCTTTCACTCAAGAAAGACAGCTGAGTCCATGCCTCACGCGGGCAAAACCAAGCTGGGTTCGTTGCTCTCCGATCCGACGGTCGATGTCGTGAGGCTTTAGATCGGACGGCCGAAGAAGCACAAAGATTCGACGGTCGAGAAATGAGGTTACTTTGCCTTGCATTGTGGGGCGTGGACTCTGCCCTGTACAATTGGAGACAACCTACCAAACCGGTCAAGAAAGTCGACGTCTTCCCCAAGATTTCTGGCACGGGACTTGAAGATGAATGGAACGAGGAAGGTGCCTCTCGTTTGACAAGACGTGAAACCAAACCCTCCTTTGCTCCCAGTTTCCGGGCACGTGCAAAGTACGTAATTTGAGAGTTCATTAGTCCTAAGAAATCATTAAAAAACCAATTAGTGTCGTGATGATCCTAACATCGATTCCAAACAACATCATGTTCCAGCTCGACCTCATAAGGGTAGGAGTGGTTTCGACGGCATAGGCAGGTGCATCTAATTTAAGTACACACGTTTGGTATTTGATTTTCATGACATTAAGTTTGAAAATTTTGAAATTGGTCACGTGCTCATATGAATGTTCGCTTATCTATTAGATTAGCGATGTAATTGGGTGGAATATCGGGATTTTACTCATTTTCAAAGTGGATCCCGATTTTTGAAAATGGGGTTTTGGCTCATTTGAGCTCAATCCGACCCTGTTTCTTTCTCCCAAGCTCAAGTCTAATTGAATGACTTGGTTTCTCCTCTAACGTGACAACAAATTCTAGGGTTTGATATTCCAATGAACACATGATCAAAGACCTCTCTTTTTGGTAAGACTCGAACAACACCATTTGATGCTCTCATAGTAGAGACATGGATCCTTCATCAACATGATACTTTTCTTGGTGTAATTGGGTGAAAGATTAGGATTTTACTCATGTGAAAGTGGATCACTATTTTCAAAAACAGGGTTTTGGCTCATTCGAGCTCGATCTAGCTTTTTTTTTCTTTCTCTTTCTCCCAATCTCAACTCCTATTAACATGCCTCGATTCAACGCATCTTTCATCTTGTCATAATTTTTCTTCTTCCCCTTTCATCCCCATCAACATCTTTCCTCATTTTCCCTCTAACGTAATAGCAAATTCTAGCGTTTGACATTCCAGCGAGCACATGATCGAAGACCATTCTTCTCCGTAATATTCTAGTGATATCATTTTATGTTTTCACAGCCTTCATCAATACAATACTTTCCTTTTTTTTAATAAATCTCAACCGTTGATTTTTTACCGATGATATTCTAATTTAACTAATAGAACTTGTTACCGACAAAACAAAAAATCTCCGTCCCATCGCCCGGACAAATATCTTTGATTCCTACCCAGCCGCAGCCGTAAAAAAAAACATGTTTTCCCCAAGTCTGACCTCATGATTTGGAAAAAAGAGGGATCGGAAATCCCAAAATTACCCCTCCTGTTGACCTCTTTGCCCAGGTCAAAGGTCGAGGACTTGATGGTCTCTTCGCTCTCCAAAGCGCCGCCCTCTGGAATATTCCGCGGACGGAATGCGAAACGTTGCAAATATGCACTTTCCTTACTCGCATGACTTTCTTTTTAATAACAATTCCTTAATATATTTCATGTGGTTTCGAGATCTTTTTCATATGTTAATTTCGTAACATTTAAATATAAGCTTACCAAACATATAATTTGTTCAGCTTTGACCTAATTCTTTAAGCTATATATAATATAACCTATAAAAAAAAGATGATTTTTCTATACATGTATAGTCTCGAAATTGACATCTTAAAGCATATGTTATGGGGTCGCAGGACTTGGCTCACATGCTTCTTCAAATGTAGTGGGATATTCACATCTTGGAGCACGTGTTATCGGATCATGGGACTTTCCCGACTATTGCAAGGTAAGTTATCGAAATTATTATCATGCTTCTTCAAATGCATTGTAATATCGAAATTTGACTAGGTCAGTAAAAGCCTTATCACGTTACTTGAAGAAAAAAAAAAGAGAATATAGCAAAAGATGCTTTTTTTTTTTTTTTTTTTTTCTTTTTTCTTCTTTCTTTTCTAACACAAGGAGGCGGCTTCCAAGATCTCTCCCCCTAGTTCCAACGAATTTCCTTGCGTTGCAAGTCGGCTCCTTTGATTTCCCACTACTATTAAACTCTTTCTTCATTATTTTAAACGTTTTTATGATCTTTCTCTCTCATGCTTGCTGTAACTCTCTCTCTCCATGCTTTCTTGGTTCTTTCCACTAACCTAGGAAGGACGCCATACATGTGTATATAAATAGCATGGTGCATTGTCTGAACCTCCTGACATATTGGACTCTCTCTTCTCCGCCTCAACCTGAAATCTCAGAAGGTCTTTTTGACCAAACCAGGTATGGAGAATGCTCTTTTCTTGGTTGAACTTGGAACCTCCATTGCTGTTTGCCTGCGGTTAAGCATGCTTGTTTCTGATTCTTGTTCCGAGTGCTCTGCTGCCTCTGGCCCTTCTTTTGCATGCGAAATTCTCGGGTAATATGGCTTAGATGAATAGGGTGGTGGCTGGCAAGATCTGTGAGGTTTGAGCTACTCTTGTTTCTTTCCTTGCTAAACCAAGAGACCCAAACTGACATTTTGAGATGGTTTTGACATCCATTGCACTGGAAAGATCCGATTTTGAAGAAGAATCACGAGGGGAGCTCTCTGTTTTTGCTCCTGATCAGTGGTAGTGATTGTTGTAGTGGTGTTCGAGGTGATCCTCGCTTGTTTACTTGCAACTTTGTCGATGTCAATGCATATCTTACAAGCTTCTTTCTTCTGGTGGAAATGCTTGAACACGATGGAAGATGTCCAAATTTGTTCATCTGCCAACTGGGGGTTTTCAAAGGACAAGATACTAAGCTAAAAGCGCCTCTGTTTCTTTGTTGCTGTCTTCAGGGGTTACTGAACATTCGCATTTACCTTGCTCTGCTATTAATCGGTTGTTGGTTTGTTGAAACAGAGCACACTATTTAGATCTGCAGTTGGTTTATTCTACCTCTTTGTATTTTGTCCATTTCATATGAACGTGTGATTACAAATACACTGCTGAACAATATTCAGCTAATGATCCTTTATGTGGTCCAACCTTAAGGAACTAATAAAATTTCTAGGTGAAAAGAACTCTGTTCTTTGCTTTTGTACTGCTTTTGTCTGGGTGTTCATCCTATTACAGAGCAGGTGAAATGAACTCCATTCTTATAATTCACTTCTTATAATTCACTCGTGAAGCAAGGAATTTACAGCTTTAAGAGGAAACCATTTGTGTCTGTTGCTATTCTTTTTCTCACTGGTCTCGATCATGGCATCCCATGAAAACCTCCAAGCATATGCTGACACTTTGTGAGATTTGCATTTGGTGGATGTTTCAAAGCTAATCAAATGAGTTTGTTGAAATCATCAATTTGGCTGTTGCACAAAAGAACTAGCCTTTGATTGAATGAGTCAGTTACAAATTATGCCTTTCCTTCAAGAAATATGGGCCTTTTTCTTTTTTGTCTTTTATTGGCTTATAGAAAACCACAAGAAACTTTCTCATTGTATGTGCCATCAATTGATGACCCAAGCAAAATTAGCTTCTGATTTTTGTCCCAGCAGTCATCGAAGAAATCGTTGTCACACATTCTACCTGTTGTCTTTATCCCCTCCTGATATCATGGAGTGATCAGTTTGTCTTTATCCCCTCCTGATATCATGGAGTGATCAGATTGTCTTTCTCTATATATTTCTGCTTTTCTTAGAGCTTTGAGCCCAGGCCTCTCTTTCTATCAGGTGCAATTTCATCAATAGGCCTAAGGATCCAGGCTATTGACTTGCATTTGGAGCATTAGTGTTGTACTCTATGGCATTTGCAAGAATTGTTCGGGGCAACCTGAAAAGAGCAGGAGGTGCTATTGGGAGCTTTAAAGATGGAAAAGAAGAGACTTTTAGAGGAATACTTGTGGATTCATTTTCCTCTTCTTTCGAAAGTGGCCCCATGAGAAACGATTTTTTCGACCGCTTACCATCGAGTAAGTTAAATTATTCTAGTAATTGGAGCAGAGGAATTAGGACAACCCCACATGATCAATTTCCTGTCGCTGAGAGGGCATTGGTGGAGTCCGATTCTGAATATGATAGCGACAGATTTCCGGGTCTTGAACCGACTAAGCCCGGAGAAAAGCCAAGGGTGGTCGTTCTTGGTACCGGTTGGGCAGCTTGCCGGTTTATGAAGGGGCTTGATATGAACATGTATGATGTCGTGTGCATTTCACCCCGAAATCACATGGTTTTCACTCCCCTTCTTCCGTCGACTTGTGTTGGAACTTTGGAGTTTCGTTCGGTTGCTGAGCCTGTGAGCCGGATACAACCTGCTCTTGCGGCAACTCCCAATTCATACTTCTATTTGGCGTCATGCAATGGAATTGACACTGCCAAGCATGAAGTAAGTTGATTATCTGGCTATCGTATGTTGACTTCGATGCTCATATACTTTCTTCAAGAATGTGGTCAGTTTCATTTCATTTTGCATGTATTGATTGACTGGAATTTTCCTCCATCTTCTTCAAGTAGCAATGAACAAAGATCAGAAAATTTACGATGTACCCTGTGACAAATATTTACATGGATTGTCCATACTTTTGCATTTGTATCGAGGTCCTGGCTATGAGAATTCCGTGTGGTTATCTGGAAAGTCAAATGAACTAATATATATCGACATGCGTTGTCCACATTGTTGGACATGTTGAAAAGTGTTTAGGTACATACTACATTGTGAGATAAGGTTAAATCATTTCTTCAATGTGATGGAACTGCAGATGCACCACTGAGAAATGTCAAATAACAATGGTTTTGCAAATTTGCTATGTTGTTCTTTTCTGTTTGTCTCTACTGCTAAATCTCGTTTTCTATTGGTCAGGTGTACTGTGAAACGGTTGACAATGGCGGACTGCCTCAAGAGCCTTACCGGTTTAAAGTTGCATACGACAAGCTGGTCATTGCAGCCGGAGCTGAGCCCTTGACTTTTGGTGTAAAGGGTGTTAAGGAACATGCCTTCTTCCTTCGCGAGGTGAATCATGCCCAAGAAATCAGGAAGAAGCTTTTGTTGAATCTCATGCTCTCTGAAAATCCTGGTACTTCAATTCTCCAACCTTATGATATGCACTTACCGAGCAACCTTCCAAAGTTTCAGGAATAGAAGAAGATGCTCAATGTTTTCTAGTCCAGTTTCTCAATGATTAATTATCAGCAAGATTTCATGGCTTCAGTGGAGATTTTGGCAGTGATTCCTTCTCTGTATCTTGCAGGTATATCAGAAGAAGAGAGGAAACGCCTTTTACATTGTGTTGTCATTGGAGGTGGACCAACCGGGGTGGAGTTCAGTGGTGAATTAAGCGATTTCATCATGAAAGACGTCCATGAACGTTTTCCTCATGTTAAGGATTACATTCAAGTCACCCTTATTGAGGTACTCACACACACTCATATACAGATGCTAGCATCAGTTTGGAAAAATGTAAGTAACATGAATTGACAAGTACACCCTTTAATAGGCAAACGAAATCCTGTCGTCGTTCGATGTTGGCTTACGGCAATATGCGACGAATCATCTAACAAGGGTAAGCTGATTTTCTTTCTCAAGTTACCATCATCTTTTCCAACAGTTCATTTTGGTGCTGACTTAACGCTTTCAATTGCTAGTCCGGTGTTCATCTTAAAAGGGGCGTGGTGAAAGAGGTGCATGCGAAGAAAATTGTACTGAATGATGGTACAGATGTTCCATACGGCCTCCTCGTCTGGTCCACCGGTGTTGGACCCTCACAGTTTATCAAGTCACTTGATCTTCCCAAATCCCCTGGTGGAAGGTGAGGAAATAAGATTTCTTCTCTCCTTTGTCATCTAAATCTGCAACAGCAATCTCATGATAAGAACTCTGTGAGAATCTCATTTTATCATTCCACCACCTTCCACTCGAATGATTTGTCCTCTCAACTGTTACAGGATCGGGGTTGACGAATGGATGAGGGTACCTTCAGTGGAAGATGTGTTTGCAATGGGGGATTGTGCAGGTTTTCTTGAACAGACGGGGAGGCCAGTGCTTCCCGCTTTAGCTCAGGTTCAGTCACCCTGTCTAATTCCTTGAAAGATGTCTCGCTGTAGCTTTTCGTTTGTACAAGATGTGGCATGATACCTTACATTTGAAACTGGAAGTGATCATTCACTAACTCTTTCTCATTGCATAAGGGCTCAGTTTTCTTTCCTTGGAAATAATTTGAATGCTGATTTCTGAAACAGGTCGCGGAAAGGCAAGGGAAATTCTTGGAGGAGCTGTTTCGTAGGATAGGGAAGCAAAATGGAGGGAAAGCATTTTGCTCGAAAGACATCCCTCTAGGAGACCCATTCGTGTACAGGCATTTGGGAAGCATGGCTTCTGTAGGGCGTTACAAGGCGCTCGTTGATTTACGCCAATCTAAGGTACATAAACGCGCTACCATGCCCGACTTATGGTTTTCTTTCCTAATACCTAGATTTAGATGCGCACGTACTTCTATGATTCACGGAATCAATAGTCGTTACACATGCAAACGATTTGTTTTATGCAGGACGCAAAGGGAATATCGCACGCGGGATTCGTCAGCTGGCTGGTTTGGCGTTCGGCTTATCTCACACGGGTAGTAAGCTGGAGGAACAGGTTCTACGTTGCGGTGAACTGGGCAACAACTCTGGTATTTGGAAGAGATAACTCGAGAATAGGTTGACAATGTTAGAATTACATACATTTGCTGCTTCCTGTTGGTCTCAATTCTTTGCTTTGCTGTATACCCTTTCCCGTGGCTAGCAAAATAAAGATGATTTTGCACCAGAAAAGAAATGCAATTCTTCCCTACTGATCACGGCTTTAGTGATGATAACTGTCTGGCCACTTATTCAAGATTGGTGTGGCCACAAGGAAAAAAATCAACAACTCGAAAGATTCAGAAAAAGCTGAGCAAATGATTATATCCGTATAACTATGGAAAATGCAGCTTGTGGACGCTGCGTGCTATTTGGGATGATCGTATTGCAACATAGCGAACATAGTTTGAATCACGCCCACTTCACCAGATAGCTAGAACGATTGTCAAAATGCTTATGATTCTTGTCATCACAACTTAAGGAATGCTTAAAATACTTGCTCACTTCTGCAAACTCCGATCCTAGATAGGCCCTTTGGATAAAAAAAGAAAGGGATTCACTGGCATTTTTTTGTTACCGTGAGAATAATGGCTTCTTTTGTTCTTTAAAATGGACCAACAATAATTAATAATTATTTATTCTTTGAATTTTTTTGGTTCAGAATAGACTGTTATTCTCACAGTTGATAAAAGTTGTTATGTAATCATTTATGATAAAGAAAAAGAATGCACCTACCCAAAAAAGAAAAAGACTACAAAATTTAATAAAGATTTGTAAAAAGAACAAATAAAAAAAGAACAAATGGAAAAATAATCAGAAATTTAAAATAATTTATAAAAACTATCAATATCACTGCCAGCCATGTCCCGTAAAATAGTAAACATCCATGTTAGTAATTGTCAGCCAAAAATTGACTGTAAGGATTACATTGGCACGTTATCAAAAGATTTAAGACTAAAATAGCCAAATTTGAATGTTTATGACTAAATTTACATATATATAAGAGGTTTATGACTTTTTCAACAATAGGTTGGGGGAGGGTTAGAGGCCACTGCTGTGTGCTTAATCAAGTAATAACGTTTTGTAATAATCAAGTGTATCGCTTGTATTTAACTTTTTCTTTAAAAATAAAAGGAAACATCCTTTCCGGAAATTTTTAAGGTGTGGTACTCCGTAAAAGTAAAAGTAAACAACTAGTTTGAGCAGCATCCTCTTCCATGCAATACCTATGAAAAAGCTTAGCGAAACAAACTAATCCATCTAATGAGGATAAAGCAGCCAAAAGGGGCTTGAAACTCTGATTATGAAACGTACACACAAATGCTGTTCCTAACATCTAAATTTAGGGGTGTCAAATGGGTGGGTCGGGTCGGGTTTGGGTCGGGTCAAAATGGTCCCGACCCACATCGACCCATTTAACCCGTTTTGACCCATTTTCAAATGCAACGTAAATTTGATGACCCATACCCGACCCGATCCATACCCAACCCATACAACCCATATTACCAACACATATTAATATTTAAATTAATTTAAGAAAATCTACTCCCACTTATTTAGTTCACTTTAAACTTTTCACATATAAATTATTTGAATAAAAATTTCACATCAAATTTATAAAGTAAATTAAATAATAAAAAATTAGTAAATAAAAAAAAAGTGGATACCTCTAAATTGAAATAGTTTGAGGAAAATAATTTTTTTAAAAAAAATCGATTTTTTAATTATTGTTAAGTGAACCTCATCGGATCGGCAACGAAGGACGAAAACGTATAGAGGAGGGGGATGGAAGGAGAGAGATAATGGCTCTACCTAATAACTCACTCAACCCATATTTGACCAATATTTAACTTTCACTTGATCCATATTTGACCCATATTTGACCCATTTAACTAAAAGTGGGTCATAATATGGGTTTATGACCCATATTGACACCTCTACATCTAATAAAGGAAAACATCACCGTTCATTTCAGAAGCTTGAGACCACAGTGTAATTGATGGCAATAGACATTACGGTATATCTGTAATAATTGCTCGAATATATGTTTCATTCTTAGTATCCTCATGAATTAATCTTGAATTCTTTCAAAAAGAATTGCACAGTTATTCACCCTTCAGCAAAATGAAGTTTCTAGCTAACATTGTCATCATGATTTATCAAGAAAGCACAAAACCTGGAATAGCAAAGAGATAGGGTGCGTCGGATTCAAAACATACGAGTGAGAAACATTGAACATTAAAGCATCATTTCCTCGACTTCGAAATGCCTCATCCAAGACCTTCAAAAAATGCGATGGATTGTCGACCTTTTCCTGTATGAGTTCAACAGAAAATTCGGAATACCCCATGTAGATTTTCGATGAGGTCCTTCCTGATTCAAGCACCAAATCTCGTGCCTACATAAATAAGCATGTGGAAGCACAATCACATCAAGACAAAACCTAGGCATTTTGGAACACTCGAAGAAACTTGAAGCTATTTATAGTGAGTAAATAGAAAAGAAACCAGTCCATTGCGGAGTTCAAAAACTGTGACAGAAAATTTGTATATAGATGTAGCAGTTGCATCTGAATTTGCTAAATCGAAGAGCTCCTCAAAACAACGAACAAATAGACCACGATCATCGCTAGATCCTTCCTGAAAAGCATCAAAAAACAGCATCACGTCAAATTTCATATCAGAAATTTGTGAAATGACGTGGCGGATGAACGTGGTTAATCGTAATGTTACAAAAGCCCCTGTTCTGTTAATTATGATTGCAAAAGATAGAAACACTGACAATCGGATCTAAGAAATGTGAGCAACAGAACTTTTAGCTCCTCAAATTCAGACATGACATCAAACGTTAAATACACACAAGAATGACGAATTCGTGTTAAGTTCTGAAAATACAGTAACTAATACTCCAAGATCATGTCATTACTACTTTATAGATACTATGACCATTCATAACTCCCATTGCACTGTTCGAGCAATTAGACGGTAAAAGCAATATTTCAAACGGATGACTATCTCTAGCATATATGACCACATTACAAGCACGGGAAGCAAGTAAGTAAATAAATCTAATTTCAGCATCTCCATCTTTTCCATAAGAATGCAATGACATTTGCTTGCACCTACACTAGCATCATGATCACGTGTCTCAGCAAAATGAAGAAAATTATTATATATCAGGGATTTTAGGATAAACATGCATATGATGATACCCACGGTATGATCCGGCAACCTCCTCAATGCGTTAATGGCACCTTTCATAAATTTCCTTTCAAAGAAATGTCGGACTAGTGGAAATACAAGAGAAAATTGTCAAGGCAACTACCAAGTAAAAGTGCAGATAACAAAGTAACATATAGTCAGTCAAAGATGCCCTTTCCTATGACTTCTGAACGGTCCATTCAGTGTTTGGATTCACACATTAGAAATTAGAAGCATTATGTCAACACTCTGCTACAACTGCTATACCTTCTACTAATACCATGTCTTCCAAGTATTAGCAGTGGTGCTAGCATAGTTGCAACCCTTATTAGCAGACCTAATCCTACCCAACAAGTCATAAGATTGTGGTGGGAAATCAAAAACTAGTCATTAGAGGGAGAGCTACAGCTTGAGGAAGCCAACATACAAAACAAAGTATACAGTGTCGTGCAATATACAAATTAGACTTTCTCGACTAGGTAAACATTCAAAAACAGCTAAATTACCTGTAGCTTTGTCAAGCGAGAAGGGAGAGTACTTAAGAGAACTTCATGATTTCCCCATAGAACTTCACTGACATCCTCAAGGTTAACAGAGTCCGACTCCCTTCCTACCTTCCCATATAGATTGAGGTTCCTCTCCTTGCAAGTTGAAAAACATGATAAACAAAGCAGTAAACAAAACATACACTATCATGACCCTTGTACGTGTGTATATACCCTTTTTTCCCGATATCCCAAATCTTTAGATTTGTGTCAGTGCAACCAGATGCAAAGAATTCTCTAGATGGATGGAATGCCATAGCAGTGCAACTAGATCTGTGTCCAGTGAGACCATGAACCACTACGCTTCAAGACTCTCCCTACAAACAACTTCAGGTACAGCATAAGATTTACTAGGAACATGCCCACTAATCTATCTAGCATTTCTGTTATGCAGTGTCAAATTAGGTGTGTCTTTAAGATCCAGCAGTTGAATTACTTTTACAGAGTTTGTGGTGCCAACACGCTTTGAAGAAATAGGATTTCCACTAGCAGATGGATCTAACACATCAATAAAAAGATAAAATACCTTAGGATGTAAACCAGCATTCAGAAATAATACACACAAACCACAACAGCTTGTCCATGAAAAAAAGAAAGCATTGTCTCAATGTTGGACGTGTCCAAAAGTGTTTTAGGCTTCTACATGCTATTTATGATAATACTGGAGCAGGGCATATACTGTCTGAATTAAGCCTGAAACTGTGATTACAAGAGCTAGCGCCAAAACAGCCTTCCATGGATTTTCACGAAATGCAATTAGAAGCTAAAAAAGAAAGGGATTCGTTGGTGTAATAGTTTGTTTTTACCGTGAGAATAAGGGCTTCTTTTGTACCACAAATTCTTAAAGAAGTAAGCCCACAATAATTTATAATTATTTATTATTTGAATTTTTTTGGTTCAGAATAGATTGTTATTCTCATAGTTGACTAAAAACGGTTATGTAATCATTTATGATAAAGAAAAAGAATACACCTACCCGAAAAAGAAAAGACTACAAAATTTAATAAAGATTTGGAAAAAAAAAAAAAAAAGAACAAATGGAAAAATATTCAGAAATTTAAAAAAAAAATTGTAACAACTGTCAATATCATTGCCATCCATGTCCCATAAAATAGTAAGCATCCACATCAATAATTTTCACCCAAAATTGACTGTAAGGATTACATTGGTACGTCATCAAAAGATTTAAGACTAAAATAGCCAAACTTAAATGTTTATGACTAAATTCACACACACATATATATATAGGTTTATGACTTTTTATTTTTATTTTCGTAAATTTCCTGTTTTTACTTTGATGCTGATTTTCTATGAGGAAATGATTGAGTGACTGTACTTATTCCACTCAAAGATCATTACGTTAGTAGGACTCGTGGGAGAAAATAGAGAAGTTATGGTAACTACATGATTTGGATAATTTGGTACAAATTTCATGAAAATAAACCTAATAGGCGGCTAACATACAATCTTCATATATCTCTTTGATCATTCTACTTTACGACGATTTCCACAACGCTAGTGACGAGACCAAATTCCGAGGCGCCTGTCGTCTCCCTCCTCGCGAATTCCCAGCAAGAGGCCGACGAGTCGTGGCATTGTGATCAACGTCCAGCGACCTGGAGCTTGAGTCATTCCTTTTTGCAGTTGTCCAGACGCTAGAACGGTGTCCCTGCTCGCTGTCTCGAACGGCGCCGTTAGCCCCTGGTCTTGGAGCGCTTGACGTCGAGTCGTCAAAATTGGTTCCCACGGCCACGGCCAGCACCATCACCATCACCGCAGAGCTGCTGTTACCCAGTTCCCAATGGAGTCGAGAGCTGCTGTACCGAGCTCCCAATGGAGTCGAGAAGATGAAGGAAGTACTGTTTCCCTACTCTTTTGACCCCCAAGAATCCCCCAAAACCGTGACCATTCTTCTCATCCTCCTCCTTTCGAATCCAAATCCATATTCAAATCCAACTCATCCTCCTCCTTTCGAACCCAAATCCAAGACACTGTCGTATGCCTACAATCCTGCAGACCAATTAAATAGAGAAGGCGAGTGAGGGAGGCGGCTCCACTGTCTTGGATTTGATTTGTGTCGGGATTTGGATTTGGATTTGGAAGAAGGAGCATGAGGTTTTGCAGGCGGTCATTAAACCACATAATTATATGAAAAAGTTTATATTTAAGATACATCAGATATTTTAAACACTAGTGAAATCTCATAAACCGCATTAATCGTTCAACTGAATGGCAATGTAGCGGATCAAGGATATTGTTTACATCAACCTCGCCATGTATCTCTGCTATGCCCGTTCTCACATGCACCACACTTTTTAAGCACATTCTCACTAGAGACTATTTTCTAATAAGCTAAGAGACACTCAATTCCCTGTGGTTTGCCACCTTCTTTCCACTCACTTCTGCATGAATCCTCTAGCAATGGACCAATGTGTCGAGGATCGAAGTGCTTCCGATAGTAACTCGGTAAGCTAAGATAATCTGATCTTTAATGGGGGCTTCCTTATGACAAGATACAATTGCACCTTCATTTCACAGTGAAATTCTAGCAACTAAGATGCACGGAAGATGAACTCATTCAGTTATGATGAACAAAGTGGATTTTGACCATATGAGCAAAGTACACATGAATTACGCAAGGTGCGGACAGAAGATGCAAAAGATGCACCGAACTACAGAATCAAAAAATAAAGAGATCCTACTCTCTCAAGTATCATGAAGTCATGCCCCAAAGAAGACCTCTCGAGTCTTCGAGCTTAATTTCCATGCACATAGTGCTCGGGTATTTGCCTCATGAGAAACCAAGCAAAACTGATCGACGGAAGTGGCAAAATCAGTAGTCATAAAGCCAAACTCCAAGTTGAGGAGAGATGGAGTATACACTGAGTATCCTGTTAGATGTCATCTGGACTGCACTATGCAGGTAAGTAGAAAAGGGATGCAGATGGCATGGTCTATTAGCATTGTTGAAGGATTAGATTCAATTCCTGAGCACATTTTGCAATTAAATCACCTCTCCTGCACTTGAAGCAATAGAGAAGTTTACGACCTAAGTCGACATGGGTATCAATGAATGAGCGAAGGCCATTCTCTAGTTTTAATAGTAGAGGATTGAAAAAGTAAAAGAAAAGCAAGTCAAATTCATCTAGTAACATTCTGCTTTCACCTCAGAATACCAGGTTCACACCGATCATGTGGGTGTGTCAAATCTAAAACTTGCCCATCAAGGTGCAACTTATCATTTCGAAGTCCAGACTACTGATTGCTCACAGATCTGAGTCGGTCATACAAGGTTGACAAGTTTCTCAATAGCCCTAATCAAATATCTGGACATGGTGTTGCGTTGACATTGCCAAACCCAGACCCCATCATCATAACAAAGTGTTAAGCATATAATCTGAAGCAACATCACTCCTTAATTCATTAACCAAACTCCAAAGATAAGACATCACGAAACAGTGGTTACACATTTTCCGAGTTAAAAGGGATGAAATAAACTTCATCAACAACTCCCAACGTGCCTACCTCACAAGTATAGGGAGAAACTTCTGGATCTTTTGCAGCTTTGTAAAACACAAGTTTCAGCGCTCTAGCTTGAGATCAAGTATTCAAATATGTCAGTACCCAGCACCAAGGACACTGCCAAATGAGAGATACAAAGTGCCCAAGCCCAACAAAGAAAACCTTTGCTCAGCATATGGATCAACACCAACAGTCGGAGGTGCAGAAACTGTCAGAGCCAACTACTGAACCAAAAACTGCTAAAAGTTCAGTAGCATCTCGAGAGACGTGTGTGCCTGTAATATTCGAGGAAAAAAAAGAGTCAAATCGGTTAGTGGATGAATAGCCACTCCAGAAACTCGCTATCACTGACAAGTGAACATAATCTATATAAAGGATCTTGGTGAGACTGTCTATTGAAAGGACTAGGCATCAACCAATTCTTTCAAGCAATTTAAAAGAAGAAGAAGAAGAAGAACATTCAGCGCTAGGCTTGTAAAAGAGCAAATCAAGAGATCATTGCGACACAAAACCTTCAGTAAGTAAAGGAATTAAGGTATCAAACGTTAAATACACACAAGAATGACAAATTCGTGTTAAGTTCTGAAAATACAGTAACTAATACTCCAGGATCATGTCATTACTACTTTATAGATACTATGACCATTCACAACTCCCATTGCACTGTTTGAGCAATTAGACGGTAAAAGCAATATTTCAAATGGATGACTATCTCTAGCAACATAACTAAGCTGACCAGCATATATAACCACATTACAAGCACAGGAAACAAGTAAATAAATCTAATTTCAGCATCTCCATCTTTTCCATAAGAATGCAATGACATCTGCTTGCACCTACACTAGCATCATGATCACGTGTCTTAGCAAAATGAAGAAAATTATTATATATCGGGGATTTTAGGATAAACATGCATATGATGATACCCACAGAATGATCCGGCAACCTCCTCAATGCGTTAATGGCACCTTTCATAAATTTCCTTCCAAAGAAATGCCGAACTACTAGAAATACAAGAGAATTGTCAAGGCAACTACCAAGTAAAAGTGCAGATAACAAAGTAACATATAGTCAGTCAAAGATGCCATTTCCTATGACTTCTAAACGGTCCATTCAGTGTTTGGATTTACACATTAGAAATTAGAAGCATTATGTCAACACTCTTTGCTACAATTGTTATACCTTCTACTAATACCTTGTCTTCCAAGTATTAGCAGTGGTGCTAGCATAGATGCAACCCTTATTAGCAGACCTAATCCTACCCAACAAGTCATAAGATTGTGGTGGGAAATCAAAAACTAGTCATTAGAGGAAGAGCTACAGCTTAAGGAAGCCAACATACAAAACGAAGTATACAGTGTCGTGCAATATACAAATTAGACTTTCTCGACTAGGTAAACATTCAAAAACAGCTAAATTACCTGTAGCTTTGTCAAGCGAGAAGGGAGAGTACTTAAGAGAACTTCATGATTTCCCCATAGAACTTCACTGACATCCTCAAGGTTAACAGAGTCCGACTCCCTTCCTACCTTCCCATGGATTGAGGTTCCTCTCCTTGCAAGTTGAAAAACATGATAAACAAAGCAGTAAACAAAACATACACTATTATGACCCTTGTACGTGTGTATATACCCTTTTTTCCTGATATCACAGATTTTTAGATTTGTGTCAGTGCAACCAGATGCAAAGAATTCTCTAGATGGATGGAATGCCATAGCAGTGCAACTGGATCTATGTCCAGTGAGACCACGAACCACTACGCTTCAAGACTCTCCCTACAAACAACTTCAGGTACAGCATAAGATTTACTAGGAACATGCCCACTAATCTATCCAGCATTTCTGTTATGCAGTGTCAAATTAGGTGTGTCCTTAAGATCCAGCAGTTGAATTACTTTTACAGAGTTTGTGGTGCCAACACGCTGTGAAGAAACAGGATTTCCACTAGCAGATGGATCAACACATCAATAAAAAGATAAAATACCTTAGGATGTAAACCGGCATTCAGAAGTAATACACACAAACCACAACAGCTTGTCCATGAACAAAAAGAAAGCATTGTCTCAATGTTGGACATGTCCACAAGTGTTTTAGGCATGTACTACATAGTAAGAATAAGCTTCTACATGCTATTTATGATAATACTGGAGCAGGGCATATACTGTCTGAATTAAGCCTAAAACTGTGACTACAAGAGCTAGCACCGAAACAGCCTTCCATGGATTTTCACAAAATGCAATTAGAAGCTGCGCCAAGCAACGATGAGCCCGTTGGTGGCTATGGAATGAATTGTTTATCTTAGCAGATTGGGATCCTAGACCTGCTGATTCAATGTCGACGATAACATCCTTGCCGATGTCATTGTAGAAGCCCAAAATATCCTCATCGCTCACATTGTTAAAGCTTTGTTCCTCAGAATTTGGACGTCCTCATTTGTGCGAATGAGGCATCTCATAAATGTAATATGAAGCCAGTTAACTTGGCAGAACTCTGCTCAAAAGCCACCATATTAGGCAATATGGTGTCGTAAGGAATACCGACTGATATCCTGACAATTCTAAAGTTCTGTTCTTAAATCTAACCCCCAGGTAATTGTTGCTCACTGGCGTTCGCCTGAATCCAATGCCCACCAGACAAAGCTCCGAAACAGATGGAATATAATGATAAAAGTCCCAGTCAAACTCTACTGGATAATGGACACCATCCTCGCAATTGATTAATGTGCGACGGAATGCGTCTAGTAAATAATCTTCTTCTAGAGCCTCAGCAATTTGCTTAAAGTGGTGGCAGCAGGAAGTTCCAATAAAAACAACTGAAAGAAACTGAAGGCGAGCTCGGGAAAGGGCTTGGAGGTTTCTCCTGAAATCTCCGTGACAAGTGTAAATTCTTAAGAACAAAATACGAGATTTGATTTTCAAGCTTTATAAAATTTCGTGCAAAAGAAATAATCATGAATGCATTCCATGACAGAATGTTGTCCAGCGGTATACACTTGCTTATTTGACGGAAGAATTCCATAATGAAACAACCGTCAAGCACCATCATTTGCATGAATAGGGATGCGCTAAAATTCTCGGTGCTTTCGGCATAGCATTACCGTATTTTTTTCTCATCTGCTGCCACTTTATCAACAAGTTGTTTCAAGCCAATACCGTATGATCTAATCCGTGCTAACATTGCATGGAAGAATCTCCATTTGTGCCGCTCAAGCGCCAGGAACTAGGGCTCTCCATGATAAAATGGCCCAATGGAGACCACTTGTGGCCGACACACCTCCACAAATCTCCCACCAAGTCCCTCGGGGACTCTAAAGATAGTGCATCTTCTTGGTGTGCCGAATGCGATGCTTCCTCAATTTTTAAAGATATCGAAAGCAATAGGTCCTCCTTCATGTGCTCAAATTCGATCTCGTCACCGATGGTCGCTTGAAGATTTTCTCCACTATTGTCCATACTGAGTACCGATGTGAATTTCATCGATAAGACATTAGTAGAGTCGTACAATCAACTCTAAACAATTCTTTAATTTTCTTTTTACCTCATACTATTCATCTTCAAGCTGAGTAAAACAATTTTGACAAAGACAAACTACTTCTTTCATACTTAAGTGCAACCATAGTTGACCCGTTGAAAACATCCATATATTATTGCGAACTAGCTTTCTAAATCTCAGATTTTGACACTAGTAGCACTTCCTTCACTCTATTGGTGACCTATTCCAACCAAATAAGCTGGCTGGTTTTACTTTGATTAGCCTTTCAGAAACAGGGATGCGAAAATAAAGTAATACGATGGTATACTATATACATATCTATTTTAAACTCCGCAAAGAGAGGAGAGAACAAGCAATTGAAAAGGGACCGAGAGACTCCGTTAGCGTCGCTACTCTTGCTTCTGCTGTTTTCCGTCTCCTCCCTCTACCTCTCCCGCTTCGTCGTCGCGGACTCTGAGAGCGCTTCAAAAGGTAAGCTTCATCATCTGAAGAGACTGTATTAAGCGTCGGACGTGGCTTTTTTTCCTTTCCATTCTCTGCTTCGTTCCAGCTCATGTTCTTTTTGGCTTTCTTCTCAAGCCACCATCTTCTTCCTCACTGAGAACGGAGACGAGCCAGACCGCAGAGAGAGGAGAGAACAAGCAACCGAGAAGGGACCGAAATACCTCGGCAATTCCCACTCGTTGATACATATAGACCAATAAAATATCTTGGGTTGGTACAGAAATGGGATCCCCAATAACTGGAGACAAGAGATTCATATGAGAAAATATAAGTAAACGAGCCTCCGCTTGAGCCTCCTAAAATATAAGGTACATGAATAGTCATTTGATCCCCATCAAAGTTTGCATTGAATCCCTTACAAACTAATGGATGTAAACAAATAGCACGTCATTCCACTAAAATGGGTTGAAATGCCTATATGCCTAATCTATGCAAAAGGAGCTCTAAAATAGATATACATATAGTATACCACCGTATTACCTTATTTTTGTACCCCTATTTCTAACAGGCTAATCAAAGTAAAAACGGTCAACTTATTTGGTTGGAATGGGTCACCGATAGAGTGAAGGAAGTACGGTCAGCTTATTTGGTTGGAATGAGTCACCAATAGAGTGAAGGAAGTGCTAATAGTGTCAAAATCTGAGATTCAGAAAGCTGATTTGCAACAATGTAGAGATGTTTTCAGCGGGTCAATCATGGTTGCACCTTCATTAAGTATGAAAGAAGTGGTTCGTTTTTATCAAAATTGTTTTACTCAGTTTGAAGATGAAGAGTATGAGGTAGAAAGAAAATTAAAAAATTATTTGGAGTTGATTGTATGACTCTACTAATGTCTTATGCGATGGAATTCATGTCGGTACTCAGTATGGTTGGTGGAGAAAATCTTCAAGCGACCATCGGCAACGAGATCGAGTTTAAGCACATGAAGGAGAACCTATTGCTTTCGATGTCTTTAAAAATCGAGAAAGCATCGCATTCGGCACACCCAAGCAAGTGCACTATCTTCAGAGTCCCGAGGGACTTGACAGGAGATTTGTGAAGGTGTGCCAGCTACAAGTGGTCTCCATTGGGCCATTTCATCATAGAGAGCCCCAGTTCCAAGCGCTTGAGTGACATAAATGAATATTCCTCCATGCAATGCTAGTATGGATTAGACCATACAATATCGACTTGGAACAACTCATCGATGAAGCGGCAGCAGATAAGAAAAAATCCGACAATGCTATGCCGAAAGCATCGAGAATTTTAGCGCATTTCTATTCATGCAAATCATGGTGCTTGACGGTTATTTCACTCTGAAATTTTTCCGTCAAATAGGCAAGTATATACCGTTGAACAACATTCTGCCATGGAATGCATTCATGATTATTTCTTTTGCACAAGATTTTATAAGGCTTGAAAATCAAATCCCCTATTTTGTTCTTAAGAATTTACACCTTGTTACGGAGGTTTCAAGAAAAACTCCAAGCCCTTTCCCAAGCTCGCTTTCGATTTCTTTCGGTTATTTTTATTAGAGCTTCCTGCTGCCATCACTCCTAGCAAATTGCTAGGCTCTAGAAGATCATTTACTGGACGCGTTCCGTCGCATGTTAATCAATTGCGAGCATCGTGTTCATCATCCAGTGAAATTTGACTGGGACTCTAATCGTCATATTCCATCTGTTTCAGAGTTTCGCCGGGTGGGCATTGGATTCAGCCGAACACCAGCGAGCAACAGCTACTTGGGAGTCAGATTTGAGAACAGAACTTTAGAATTGTCAGGGATATCAGTCGGTATTCCTTATGACACCATATTACTTAATATGGTGGCTTTTGAGTAAAATTCTACCAAGTTAACTGGCTTCATATTGACCTATTGTACATTTATGAGATACCTCATTCGCACAAATGAGGACGTCCAAATTCTAAGGAACTATGATGTCATCTCCAATCAACGCTTTAACTGTTATGTCCCGATCCTCGAGCATGCGATAATCTCTTTTCTCCACTTGCGGTCATTTGAATGCGACGTCCCAAGACGCGACGCCGACCATTATTTTTATCTTTTAATTATGCGCACGTGGAAAGAATTTTTAGACCCTAGTCAAATGTTAGCAATAGGGATAGCAGAATAGACAAACACTATAACAGCAGACCAGTTCGTAGTCATACAACATATTAATCCCTAGAGGAACGTTTCTAATTACAAATCAACCGTCACTACATCTTTCTCTTTCGAGTCTACCAAAATGGAGCCAAGGTTGGGTTATCCTACCACATCAAAAGCTCGGTTCTAGCATACCCATCATGGACTATCGAGACGAACGAACCCATCTAAGTCAGCCTCCGACGGGTCATCGTCAAAGGGGACAAGGTCATACATGGATGGGGGAGAATCGGGATTCGCCACAACCCCATCAGGAGGGACCAACTCCATGGGATCCCAATCCACATCTTTAGGCCCCTACTTGGTGGGCCATCGAAACCCCGCAGAGGACCATGCAAAGCGTTGCCCACTCTAACGTACCAAGCTACAAAACGATGGGGGGTCCACAATCCCGATCCTTCATCCACCCAGATAGTGGAGACATGCCTCTCGTACCAATGTACCCGACCAAGAAACCGATGGATAGTAATAGTGATCTCCCAGTCCTTAGGAGCCCTAAACCGCATCGGGGGAGGGGGCATCATCCTAGAGATCTGAAATGGTTAAGTGATAATCGATGAGATATAAATCTCAGCGAGTTCTCATTTTAAGCCCTAGCTAGGACACCAATTTGCCTCGGAGTACCTATCGTGCAATAACTTCCTCCAGCAGATCAATAGTAAATGGCACTCATGACAATTCAGATACATAATCCACTCATTACTTCCATTAACATCGACATGCAACCGACTCGCAAGTAGCCTTACCTGGTGATGCCACACCCTGTACGGTACCAACTTAAGCATATCATAAACAGTGTAACAAGCACAAGCATAATCAGAACACAATGTTAACTTGTCTCTCATGCACTCTTGCATTTATGCGTGTTCCAATTATTACGACTCCCCGGGCCACGGCACAACCCTCGGGTTGGCGGTCTATTGGTCGTAAACCATGTATCGTCCTCCCCCGTGAGACACGGCGACGTCATGGGCCTCCCCCCAAACGACATTCCCTAAGGAGCATAGGTCTGGCCTCTACCGCAACCTACATTTGGACACCCGCCAAGAATTCCGACAAATCGAACTTCGTCCCCCGATCTACTACCGGGGTGACGGGTTTACTTAACTGACCACACAAGTGTCATGGAGGAGAGGTTTCCCTTGTCAATGGGGCCTTCGTGATCGAGGTGGAACGACCCAAACGCCCCTCGAAGAATCCCAACGCTTCCGCAACCTTCTCAGGGACGGGCGATCATGTAATTGCGCCGTGGTCCAAAGTCTTCCTATCTTAAATATCGCTAGTTCCCATGACGTCATAAATGTCGGTGGTTGCCGCCATAATAAGTGTCGGTAGGTGACGTCATAAGTACATCGTAGGTGGTAGGTGAGGCGGTGCGATCTCGTCCGCCGATCGAATCTCGATCAAGGGGCATCGAGGGCCTCAACTATAAGAAGGGGTGCCCTCCCCACACTTGTAATCATCCAACAATTAGCAATCCAAGTTCTCTTTCTTTCTTCGAGCTTCTCTCTCTAGTTTCTCTCTCTACGATCCGGGTGAGCGAAGCGATCCATCGATCCGAAGAAGGCTTGGCTTAGGAGCGACGATCCCCTGCGATCCGAAATTGCCTAAGTCGCCGCACGGTCGAGATCTCAAACGATCGGCCCGTGACACAAGCATGTCACCATGATCCATTTTAATCTTGCAAATTAGCCGATGTAAACGTTGTACATGATCACAATATAAATCACTGCATATTTCTCAAATATAATTTGCAGGAAAGAATGACACGTGGTTGTCGCGACCTAAAATTTTTTCGTCCGTCCCGAGGGGAGAACCAAATGTATAAATAGGTTTAGGGGCATTGTTAATTTCGGCCCAACAACCCTTAATTAACTCGGGCTCTCCTAAGCCCATACCCCACGCGACATGGAATATTCATAAAAATTTCAAATAAGGAGTCGTTATTAGTCTATTGGGGATCGGCTAAAAACCAAGTGAGGCACAAAACATGCTCCCATGCCTCACTTCCTACATAACCAGAAAATCTAGGGTCGGGGATTTGATTATGCTAATCATGTAACTAATGCCCTTTCGGTATCTAACTTAATTGTGTGTTAATAATACCATGGCAATCTCTTCGAAAAGTCTAAAATTTGTCCTAATCATTCTAAAGTAAAGAAATAATATCCAAAATATCATCGTAAAATAAAGGCGCAAGAACAATCTTAATAACGTAAACCAGAAAAACCTATTATAGAACCCTAAAGGCTTATTCAATTTTGGGTGTTTACTTATTTTAGGAACGTTTGCATTTTTCTGATTTTTCTGAATTTTTTATGAGTTTTTTCATAAAATTTAATATTTTTAATATTTTCGAATTTTCCAAAATTAAACAAAACAAGCTTTCAAAATTTTTTATATTTTTTGGCTTTTCTGAATTTAAAAAAAACATTTATTAATGTTTTAAAGATTTTCGAATTTTTTAAGGTTTTTAAAAAAATTTAATGTTTTTTTGAATTTTTTGAATTTTTTATTTTTTTATTTAAAAAAAAAAAAGTAATTCGGACCGGGTCGGGAATCCCGGCCCTACTAAACCGACCCGAACCCTATCGGTCTGGGCTGGACTATCAACCGGGCCGGCCTCAAAGCCCATGTAAATTTCCGATTAAATTGGGCCAAAAAAAAGTTTTGCAAATCAACCCATTTCAACTCTTTTTACAAAAACCAGCCCAGCCCACATCAGAATACTCGGCCCACCGATCAGCCTATTCAACAATTTCTCAGCCCGACCCCTTTTTTCTGCTTTTAATTTTTTTTTTTTCTTTTCCATTTCTCTCTTTTGGCTTTTTTTTTTTTTTTTTGTCTTTTTCCTCTGCACTTTTTCTTCCTGCTGCGTTGATCTTCTTCAAGCTCCCGAAGGTCCCTCACGCCTGCGATTTCTTCTTTCTCTTCTTCCTTTTTGTGTTTTTTATTTTTATTTTTATGTCCGAACCAGCGACCCTCGACGCCACCCAACCTCCGGCCTACGCCGGCACAGAACCAACTCCAAACGCCGGTCGCTTCCAACGACCGGCGCCCATCTTCTCCGGCGTGCCTTTCCGACGACCATAAAAATCGACAACAAACATTGACCTAAACAAATCTATTCAACCCTAGTATGTCTACAGAAACAGAAACACAATCACAAGTGCATATGGAAACAAGCTGAGTTGAGTTATTTCAAACCAAGGTTTTTCCGGCGAGAAAGCAAATCCGGCGGAGGAGAGAACTCATATGGCCGACTGGATCGGGAATGGAGTCCCTGTCGCCGTACGGTCACTGGAGAAGCTTCGATAGACGCCGAGCAACTTCCTTAGTCCACGAACGGTGTTGTAGCGAGCTTGGCCGGCTAGCTGGCTCCGGCGGGCGCACGGCTCCTTTCCTTCATCCTTCTCTTCTCTTTGCCTTCTCTGTTTCTTCCCCCTTTCTGCCCAGAAGACTTCCTCCCAGCAACGAGGAAACCACCGCTCTCTCTCTCCCTCGGTTGCTCTCCAACCCTCTGTCTCTCGGGCCCTGGTTTTCCGCCTCCCAAAAGCCGAGAAAGCCAGAAAACGGAAGATGAAACCTGCAACTGCTCTCTTCCAAAACCAGAGAACCGACCCTTCTTCTTTTTTCTGCGTTTTTCTCCTGTTCCCAAAACCGAAAACCAGCCTCTTTGCTCACCCTTTTCTCCTCCAAAACCAGCAAAACCAGACTTCGTTTTTTCCTTCAAAACCCAGAAAACCGACCTGCATTCTCCTTATTGAGCAGCAAAACCAGACTCCCCTGCGTTTTCTGCCCCCTAACCTTCGAAATGCAGCTCCATTATCCCCCTTTTCCTCCCGTTTTTCTCCTCTCTTCTCTGGTTTTCTTGCTCACTTTTCTTCCTCTCCAAAACAGAAAATCGCCCCCTCCTCCTCCTGCGTTTTTCTTCGATCCTCTTCCCATCGTCTTTCTTTCTCTGGTTTTTTTTCCCGGTCGCTTCTCCGAAAACCCAGCAAAACCCGGACTCCGTTTTTTCCTTCAAAAACCCAGAAAACCAGCCTGCTTTCTCTCCCTTTTCCTCCTCTAAAACCCAAAAAAAAAAAAAAAAAACAGCTTCCTTCTTCTGCGTTTTTTGCTGCCCCTCCACGAAAATCGTCCCTTGAAAACCCAGAAAATCGGAAGGAGATCCTCGCCTCCCCGCCTTGCTCTCGGTTTTTTTCGAGAATCGTCACCTTTCCCTCTCCGCGTGACAGAGCAGCAAGGGAAGGCGTCACGCGGCCAACGTCACCGCCGTGGGAGGGGGCCGCGTCCGAACGGCCGTCGTCGTTTTTTTTTCCTCTTCTGCTCTGTCTCCCTTTCTTTCTCTCCTGTCTGCGTGTCTCCGTGTGTGCCTTCTGTGTGTGCCTGTGTGTGTGCGAGAAAGGAAAAATTGAGGGGGAGAAGTGATGGGCTGGGCTAAGCTAGAAACGGGGGAAGATGGGCTGCGCTAAGATGAAGAAAAAGGCTGGGAAAGAGAGAAAAGTGGGCTGGGCTGAGCCAGCCCGCCTGAAAATATTTATTCATATATATATTTTTTCAAAAATATTTTTTATCTTTTCTATAAATTTACATATATTTATATATGCAAAATAAATGGACAATTAAAACATGTAAACAAAAAATTCGGGTGTCAACAGTCACATTTTATTTCCAAACCCATCTCGTTTTCATACTAATATATCATTCGCACTTTTCACACTTTTCTCGCAAAGCTTGATATACATACGCTCGACACATCGGGCTTTTGTCTCTTTATAGCCCATGTAATCAATACGCATATGTCAAGATAAATAATTAGAATAGTCACGCACGCGATAACTTCCAACAATCACATAATTAATCCAATTAGCAACCCAACATACTTTTATAATTACCGACACGCGAATAAATCTCACCATTCAATTATAAATAAATCACACTATACAGAATTAAACCTTAATCAATTATTATTAAAATTAATAATAATAATTCCGAATTTCATAAATAACAATAATCCTGAATTTAATCAACAACAACTAATTCCGAATTTAATAAATAATAACTAATTCCAAATTTTAATAAATAATATTAAGTCCGAAATTAAATAATGATAATAATAATTCCGAATTTTAATAAATAATATTTATTTAAAAAATAATAATTAAAAATAAATTATTTCTTTTAATACAATACTCCTGGATTATTCTGCTAATCATTGATTATTCTAATTAATCACCGTTAATTTATCCTTAAACAAGTTTAATCACATAAACCCCATATAAATGCGATTAACTTTAATCCGTCTCCTAACCACAATTAACCCTAACCTAATATTTTCTAAACAAGTTTTACAGACTAATCAAGATTCAGAACGTAAACTCACCCGACAACAAATCCGACGACACCCGTCGCGAGCGGCACCTCTGGTTTATCGAAACCGAACATTTCGGAACCGGATCTCGGTCGAAACGGTTCGGACCGAGCTGACCCATGGGGAAGGTGGACTCCGCGGCGGCTCCGGTCGGCTGAGACGGGCTTCGGTGACCGGACAGCGGCAGCCGGCTGGCGGAGGGCGGCCGCACGGCCAGACCAACAGGGGAAACGAGAATAACGGAGGAGGGAACGGCGGTAGCCACTCCGGCGGGCTCGGACAACAGCGGACGGGATCGGCAGCGACCCAGCGCCCTACTGGGCGGCGGCTGGTCGGCCCTGCTCGCTCCGGCGAGGGGACCAGGAGGGAGGAGGTCGAGAGCGGCGGTTCGAGCTGCTTCCGCGAGAAACCGAGAGGAGGAGAGCAACGTCCGAGCTGGGCGGTCGTCCGGCGGTGCAGGGCGGAGGCGGCCGGCTCGGGCGGCTGGGGTGAGCTCCGAGGCAACGCTGGGCGGTGACAGGCAAACCGAAGCCTGCTGAGGAGAGAACCGGCAGAGGGGGGAGAGAAACCCAGCGGGTTCGGGGCTAGGCGGAGGCGGTGAGGCCCACGGCAGTTGGGTCGAGTCGCGGCGGAGGCGATGGAGGGAAGGAGGGAGGCCGGCAGCTGCAAAACCGGCAGGACAGAGGAGGGAATGGGCTGGTTCGGGTGGCTGTCGGGCTCCGGCAGCGGGCCGACAAGGCGGCGGCGCGGCGAAGGCGACTGAGGTGGCGGACAAAGGGGGCGGCAGTGGCAAGGGAAATGCAGCAGCAGCAACAGTGATTGGCCGAGCAGCAGCCGAAAGAAAAGAAGAAGAAGAAGAAGAAGAAGAAAAGGAGGAGAGAGGGCTGCATGCAGTACATGCATGGGGAAGGGAAAACTGCACGGAGGAGAGAGAGAGAAAGTCAGAGGGTCAGAGGTAGCAGGGGCGACTGACCACATGGGGAAAGAGGAAGAAAGGGAGAATAGAGAGAGAAAAGAGAGGGGAAAAGGGACGTGAGAGAAGGAGAGAAAGAGAGACAAGACAAGAGAGAGACAGGAGAGAGATAAAGGAGTGGCTGAAGGGGGACACGAAAATCCCCAAAGTCTCTCCCATTTCCCTCTTAAAAAAAGCAAACAAGAATTATCTCTGAGTCCAAAACGGACTATGGGCAATTTCGTCCACACGCTTGGCTCAAAAATACGCAATGGGAAACGTCGGGTTCAATCCTTCGACCTGTACATCCTTATTTTGACGTTCCCAAACGGATCGGAATTTTTGAAAATTAATGAGGCTGAAGTCCAATAATTAGTTCCGACGTCCAAAAAATCCCGACAACCGAATTTGGATAGAAATCGTGGCTAAGTCAATTACAAATTTAGCGTGTCTCAGACTAACGGGTGGCTTTCTTTTAAGAATCGCGCGTCCGCGAGGTCTTTAGTAGCCTCTCCCTTTCGGTTAATATCTCGTGAGTGATCAGTTCAGAACGAGACCGACTAGCAATGCATTAATGACTACGCATTCATAAAATCTACAACAGGTCGGAAAATTCAAGATGTCGCATTAACAATGTGAGCGATGAGGATATTTTGGGCTTCTATAGTGACATCGGCAAGGATGTTATCGTCGACATTGAATCAGTGGGTCTAGGATCCCATTTTGCCAAGATAAACAATTCATTTCGTAGCCACCAACGGGCTCATCGTTGCTTGGCGTAGCTTCTAATTGCATTTCGTGAAAATTCATGGAAGGCTGTTTCGGCGCTAGCTCTTGTAGTCACAATTTCAGGCTTAATTCAAACAGTATATGCCCTGCTCCAGTATTATCATAAATAGCTTGTAGAAGCTTTACTATGTAGTACATGCCTAAAACACTTTTGGACACGTCCAACATTGAGACAATGCTTTCTTTTTGTTCATGAATGTGTATTACTTCTGAATGATGATTTACATCCTAAGGTATTTTATCTTTTTATTGATGTGTTGATCCATCTGCTAGTGGAAATCCTGTTTCTTCACAGCGTGTTGGCACCACAAACTCTGTAAAAGTAATTCAACTGCTGGATCTTAATTACACACCTAATTTGACACTGCATAACAGAAATGCTGGATAGATTAGTGGGCATGTTCTTAGTAAATCTTATGCTGTACCTAAAGTTGTTTGTAGGGAGAGTCTTGAAGTGTAGTGGTTCGTGGTCTCACTGGACACAAATCCAGTTGCACTGCTATGGCATTCCATCCATCTAGAGAATTCTTTGCATCTGGGATATCAGGAAAAAAGGGTATATACACATGCACAAGGATTATGATAGTGTATGTTTTGTTTACTGCTTTGTTTATCATGTTTTCCAACTTGCAAGGAGAGGAACCTCAATCTATGGGAAGGTAGGAAGGGAGTCGGACTTTGTTAACCTTGAGGATGTCACTGAAGTTCTATGGGGAAATCATGAAGTTCTCTTAAGTACTCTCCCTTCTCGCTTGACAAAGCTACAGGTAATTTTGCTGTTTTTGAATGTTTACCTAGTCGAGAAAGTCTAATTTGTATATTGCACGACACTGTATACTTCATTTTGTATGTTGGCTTTCTTAAGCTGTAGCTCTTCCTCTAATGACTAGTTTTTGATTTCCCACCACAATCTTATGACTTGTTGGGTAGGATTAGGTCTGCTAATAAGGGTTGCATCTATGCTAGCACCACTGCTAATACTTGGAAGACATGGTATTAGTAGAAGGTATAGCAGTTGTAGCAAAGAGTGTTGACATAATGCTTCTAATTTCTAATGTGTAAATCCAAACACTGAATGGACCGTTCAAAAGTCATAGGAAAGGGCATCTTTGACTGACTATATGTTACTTGTTATCTGCACTTTTACTTGGTAGTTGCCTTGACAATTTTCTCTTGTATTTCCAGTAGTCTGGCATTTCTTTGAAAGGAAATTTATGAAAGGTGCCATTAACGCATTGAGGAGGTTGCCGGATCATTCTGTGGGTATTATCATATGCATGTTTATCCTAAAATCCCTGATAAATAATAATTTTCTTCATTTTGCTGAGACATGTGATCATGATGCTAGTGTAGGTGCAAGCAGATGTCATTGCATTCTTATGGAAAAGATGGAGATGCTGAAATTAGATGTATTTACTTACTTGCTTCCTGTGCTTGTAATGTGGTTATATATGCTGGTCAGCTGAGTTATGTTGCTAGAGATAGTCATCCGTTTGAAATATTACTTTTACCGTCTAATTGCTCGAACAGTGCAAACTTAACACGAATTCGTCATTCTTGTGTGTATTTAACGTTTGATACCTTAATACGTTTACTTACTGAAGGTTTTGTGTTGCAATGATCTCTTGATTTGCTCTTTTACAAGCCTAGTGCTGAAGGTTCTTCTTCTTCTTCTTTTAAATTGCTTGAAAGAAATGGTTGATGCCTAGTCCTTCCAATAGACAGTCTCACCGAGATCCTTTATATAGATTATGTTCACTTGTCAGTGATAGTGAGTTCCTGGAGTGGCTATTCATCCACTAACCGATTTGACTTTTTTTTTCCCGAATATTACAAGCACACGCGTCTCTCGAGATGCTACTGAACTTTTAGCAGTTTTTGGTTCAGTAGTTGCTTCTGACAGTTTCTGCACCTCCGACTGTTGGTGTTGATCCATATGCTGAGCAAAGGTTTTCTTTGTTGGGCTTGGGCACTTTGTATCTCTCATATGGTAGTGCTCTTGGTGCTGGGTACTGACAGATTTGAATACTTGATCTCAAGCTAGAGCGCTGAAACTTGTGTTTTATAGAGCTGCAAAAGATCCAGAAGTTTCTCCCTATACTTGTGAGGTAGGCACGTTGGGAGTTGTTGATGAAGTTTATTTCATCCCTTTTAACTAAAATGTGTAACCACTGTTTCATGATGTCTTATCTTTGGTTTGGTTAATGAATTCAGGAGTGATGTTGCAGATTATATGCTTAACACTTTGTTATGATGATGGGTCTGGGTTTGGCAGTTGTCCATGAAGTTTATTTCATTAGCAATCAGTTCTGGACTTCGAAATGATAAGTTGCACCTTGAGACACACCCACATGATCGGTGTGAACCTGGTATTCTGAGGTGAAAGCAGAGTGTTACTAGATGAATTTGACTTGCTTTTCTTTTACTTTTTCGATCCTCTACTATTGAAACTAGAGAATGGCCTTCGCTCATTCATTGATCTTGTAGGAGAGGTGATTTAATTGCAAAATGTGCTCAGGAATTGAATCTAATCCTTCAACAATGCTAATAGACCATGCCATCTGCATCCCTTTTCTGCTTACCTGGACATCTAATGGGATACTCAATCTCTCCTCAACTTGGAGTTTGGCTTTATGACTACTGATTTTGACTCCATGATATTTGACTCGAGAGTCTTCTTTGGGGAATGGATCTCCTTATTTTTTGATTATGTAGTTCGGTGCATCTTTTGCATCTTCTGTCCGCGCCTTGTGTAATTCATGTGTACTTCACTCATATGGTGAAAATCCACTTTGTTCATCATAACTGAATGAGTTTGTCTTCTGTGCATCTTAGTTGCTAGAATTTCACTGTGAAATGAAGGTGCAATTGTATCTTGTCATGAGGAAGCCTCCATTAAAGATCAGATTATCTTAGCTTACTGAGTCACTATAAGAATCACTTCAATCCTCAGATACACTGGGTCCATTGCTAGAGGATTCATGCTAAAGTGAGTGTAAAGAAGGTGGTAAACCACAAGGATTTGACTGTCTCTTAGCTTATTAGGAAATAGTCTCCAGCGAGAATGAGCTTAAAGAGTGGTGTATCTGAGAATGAGCATAGCAGAGATACATGGTGAGGTTGATGCTGCAATTTTTGACTGAATGTAAGGCCATCTTTGACTGACTATATGTTACTTTGTTGTATGCACTGTTACTTGGCAGTTGCCTTGACAATTTTCTCTTGTATTTCCAGTAGTCCGGCATTTCTTTGAAAGGAAAGATATGAAAGGTGCTATTAACGCATTGAGGAGGTTGCCAGATCATTCTGTGGGTATCATCATGTGCATGTTTATCGTAAGATCCCTGATATATGATAATTTCCTTTATTTTTCTGAGACAAGTGGTTGTGATTCTAGTGCAGGTGCAAGTAGATGTAATCAATTCTAATGGAAAAGGTGAAGATGCCGAACTTAGATTTATGTTCTTGCTTGCTTCCTGTGCTTGTGGTTTTCCTGAATAGCGTAGAAAGGTAATATGGTTATATATATACTGGTCAGCTTAGTTATGTTGCTAGAGATGGTCATCTATTTGAAATGATGTTTCTACCGTCTAATTGCTGGAACAGTGCAATGGGAGTTATGAATGGTCATATTATCTATAACGTAGTAATGACATGATTCAGGAGCATCAGTTATTGTTTTTCAAACTTAACACGTATTCGTCATTCTCATGTGTATTTTACCTTTGATACCTTAACTCATTTACTCACTGAAGGTTTCGTGACTCAATGATCTCTTGATTTGCAGTTTTATATTACAACTCTAGTGCTGAAATTTCTTTTTTTATTGTTTAAAAGAAATGGTTGATGCCTAGGCAGCCTCACTGAAATCCTTTATATAGATTATGTACACTTGTCAGCGATAGCAAGTCCCTGGATTTGGTGGCTATTCATCCTCTAACCGATTTGACCTTCTTCTTTTTCTGAATATTAGAGGCACGCATGTGTGTCTCTCGAGATGCTACTGAACTTGTAGCAGTTTTTGGTTCAGTAGTTAGCTTGACAGTTTCTGCACCTCTAATTGCAGGTGTTGATCTACATGCTGAGCAAAGGTTTTCTTCGTTGGGCTTGGGCACTTTGTATCTCTCATTTGGCAGTGTTCTTGGTGCTGGGTACTGACAGTTTTTGTTCAGTAGTTAGCTTGACAGTTTCTCAGAAAAAGCTCTCCACCACCTACTCCGCGTAGAGTTGACTGCCGATCACTCGACCTCCGTTTCTTCGTCTTCTCGATTCTCACTCAATTCAAGGGCACGTAGCAGAAACCTAGTCTCGTCCTCACTCTGCTGCACTCCTCATTTCCTCAAGAACGCAAAGGCGAGGAGCTTGAACTTGCTTCATCTCCGAAGGTGAGAATTCCTCGACACAATAAAAATTTCACCAGCTCTTGATAAAACCCTACGGACGTGAGCTTTGGTTCTCTCGTTCTTTCGACGTGATTAAATTTTCAACAACCTTTTTTATTCGAATGCATCTCGAATTCTGTCTGTTTCATAGAAAATAAATGATTTTAAATAAGGATCACTTGTATCATTTAAAATAATTAGACAATGTAAAATAATTTTATTGTTGATAACAAATTGTGTTTAAAAAATTTCTTGAATGATGAAAATATCCATTGTTCATCAATTTTTGTGAGTGATATATATGATCATGTTTTCCGAAATATTTTCCAAATCATTCATATTTTTACAAAATAAATGGAAGCTTATTTTTGTCATCAAATCAATTTTTTTTTTTTTATAACTCATTATATAGATCCAACATGAAGTATCAAGAAATTGGAGTACTTGTTTTGGGCTTCATTAAAAATACCCTTTCACTCACATAAATATTGCAATCCGATCTAACTCAGTATCATATTTCTTTCAACTCTATGCGATATTTTCCGATAAACAATGCTGAAAATACAATTCTAAGTTTTGCATAACAATGTGGTTAATTTTCATTTGACCCTAAGCCATTGTTTGTCTATTTAAGTGCCCACGCACACTCAATCCTTGATGAGCCACAAGATAAAACATAGAGGGAGTAAATCCAACATAACAAGACACACCTAATTTTAATAAAGTTTTCATTGTAATTCAGTTATTCGACATGTAAAATTAAAATTAAACTACTTTGGACCAACGCGAAGCAACACGAATTACAGGTTCCATCCGCGTGACTTTATTTCGTGAAAACTGGGCTTCATTAAAAATACCCTTTCACTCACATAAATATTGCAATCCGATCTAACTCAGTATCATGTTTCTTTCAACTCTATGCGATATTTTCCGATAAACAATGCTGAAAATACAATTCTAAGTTTTGCATAACAATGTGGTTAATTTTCATTTGACCCTAAGCCACTGTTTGTCTATTTAAGTGCCCACGCACACTCAATCCTTGATGAGCCACAAGATAAAATATAGAGGGAGTAAATCCAACATAACAAGACACATCTAATTTTAATAAAGTTTTCATTGTAATTCAGTTATTCGACATGTAAAATTAAAATTAAACTACTTTGGACCAACGCGAAGCAACACGAATTACAGGTTCCATCCGCGTGACTTTATTTCGTGAAAACAGCCGTACAAATCATTCCTTCGATAAACGACATGGTTCCTTTTTTTCTTTTTTTTATCATTCCCCGCCACAAAGGCAACATCAGACAAGAGCAGTGATTAGAGCCACCGTCTTTCCCATGAAACCTAAAATATAACCAAAGTCAAAAAGGCCTAATTCCCCTTTAAGAAAAAATTAATTTCAGATCAAATCATAAATTTGTCTACGCATCCCAAAAATCACAATCAATTTTCTCAAAATTATCAACATTAAGTTCATTAATCAGAACTACATGAACATTTTCAATTAATTAAAATTTATAAAATATCGCTAAAAGTTCAAAAAACACATCCAATAATTAAAAATTTAAAGGGTAGTATTGTCTATTAAGTTGAAATTTAAGAATCAATTTAAATAAATTAAAAGATGAGGACCATGTCATTTTCGAAGGACTTAAAAAGGACGAGGGTTAACATGCGAGTACGACTTTCCGGGCGTGCCTCGCACACTTCCCTCGACCATGGTTCGAAGATCCACACTGGTCTGAAGGGATTCAGATTCCCGACTTTCCGGGCGTGCCTCGCACATACTTCGAACAAAGAAAGGGTTGCAAAGTCACTCTTTATCAAGATGCTCATGTCGAAGATGGCTTCACCCCGAAGATCCAACTCGCCGGCCACAAGCACTACGAGCCTCATCGCTGTTGGGAGGATATTTTCGACGCCATATCAAACGCAAAGCAATTTGTTTATATAGCTGGATGGTCGGTGTACACGAAGATCACCTTGATCAGGGACCTGAGGAGGCAAAAGCCAAGGAGGAGACATGACCCTCGGAGACCTCCTGAAGATGAAAGCCGACGAGGGCGTCACGGTCCTAATGCTTGTCTGGGATGACAAAACATCGGTTGGAGATCTTAAGAATATTTATTTAATTAATTTTGAAGTGAGAATTAGGCTTAGCAATTTTTACGATATTGAAGAGAATCTTTCAACAATTGAGGAAAATTATCAAAAAAGTCATAAACCTATTGCAATTGCACCAATTCAATTCTAATATATATTTTTTTACCAATTCAATCCTAAATCTTTTGTATTTGTTCCAATCAAGCCAGATGGATGCATAAGTATGTCAATGAGAATGGTTTTGGAGAAGCTCTGCCTGTCAAGAATGCCCTTATTGATATGTATGCCAAATGTGGTAGCTTGGAGAGAGCGCAAAAAGTTTTTGAAAAAATTTCCAGCAAAAACGTGATCTCTTGGACCACTATGATCAATTCTTTTGCCATGCATGGGGATGCCGACAATGCACTAAGGTTCTTTTATCAAATGAAAGAAGAAAATGTTGAGCCTAATGAGATAACATTTATTGGTGTGCTTTATGCTTGCAGCCATGCTGGGTTGCATGGCTGTGAATCGAAACATAGTTTTAATTCCTCAAAACTTTTGGCAAAAAATGAAAAATCCCCAAAAGAATCTCCCCTCACGGTGTCGTTTTGCATGAAGAATGGGTGGTTCTTCACTTAGAATAATCTTACGGCTCTCATCCATTGCTCTAATACTTTCCAAGCTCATGGGAGTTCGGAAAAACGCTCAGCCCAGCCCTCCTCCTTTTCCATTTTCGGCCCAGCCTAGGCATCGACTCGGCCAGTCCGAGCCAAAAAATTCATAAACCTATTGAAGATGGTCATGACTCAAAATCAATTGTTGAAAGATTCTCATTTGGGCTTGAGTTGCCCGGCATCATGGATTTGTGAATCTCCATCTTCCGGAACAATGTCGCCTATCACGGATCATTCTCATTCCATTATTAAAGATAGGCCAGGGAATATTATTTGGTAACTCTCTCTCTCTCAATTTAGACCTGTAAAATTCAACATGAGAGAGAAATTAAGAAATATTAGTTACCTCCAAGGCTTCTCATTTTTAAGGGTATTGGGTTATATGAACCCTCTCTACATAGGTTTAGAGTTGGGCGAAGAGTAGGAAAGTCTGTAATAGGTTTAGCGGCTACGCCGCTTTTCTAGTCACGAGGAAAAGGAATACTAGGGGGCATTAAATCGGGTTCTCCTTCCTCATGCATGGCCATATTGTCCTAGCAAGGGCTAATTCCCTAAAATATTACAAACTTTAGATCTAGTCTCAATTCTATCTTGAATTTTTTTTTTTGTCTCAGAAAAAATCTCAAATTTAAGATCTAATCTCAAATATGCCCCAAACTTTTTGATAAAATTTTTTTAGACAAAACAAAATTCAAAACAGATTTGGAACTAGACTTAAAATTTATGATTTTTTATAAGACAGAGAATTTTATGGCAATTTTGGGACTTGAACTAATATTTTGGGTTTTTTTTAAAACAAGAAAAAATTCGAGACAAATATGGGACTGGACGTAAAGTTTGGGATTTTTTAGGGAATTGGCCCATATTTGCGGTATATATAGTGAGCTTGTGAGCACAAGCTTGAGTTCCTTCCCTATGTCTTAAGGAAATTGACCGACATCGGAATGAAATCCGTTATTCATGCAGACGGAAGGACGGAACTGTCATTGACATGAGATAGGGAAACCTCATGTATTCAACATCTTCCAAGACAATGCACTACAAATCCACCCAAAAACATCAATCAATGAATAATGGGAATCCCAAGAACCTAAATTCAAATATCAATCAATGACTTCGACTTTGTTCGGTACAGTCACTGCTGTTTTTAGCCGTGTATTACGACTTTTATAAGGAATTTGACAAAGACCTCGATGTTACCTTGTCCGACTTTTCAATTACTTCTTTCAATATCTAATTTTCACTCATTATTTTCACTTTAAATTTGCAAAAAAGAAAAGAGAAGTCGTCTGATTTCATGAAAACATTACCTGTGATACGTTGTATTGTGTTTCGCCTTACTAAAGATAAAGTTATCAGAGATGCGTGAAATCAGTGTTTTCGCTTCAAAATGAAAAGAAGTTGGGCAAGTCTTGCAGCGGGTAACTACAATCACCTAATGTCCCAAAAACTGAATGTCTTTAATATTAAAAAAAAAAACCACTATTGAAAAGATTGGTCGTTTAGCAATCCTCCAAAAAGCAAAGCACAAGGTTCTACTGCACATGAAAGAGCTACTGTCATCGTTATAAAATCTTATCTGGCCTCCTATCTTGGAAATGCAGGAATTCTAGTAGTTCTTCCAATGAGCTTCCTTCAACCATGGGCACGAGTAGTTGTTTTCTTCTTTTTTTGCAGGACCTAATAGACATTTATGACAAAAACAAATAGTTAGAATGCCTGCGTTTACTATGATCACAATATGTTCCACAGTGACACTTAACTTGTGCCTTAGAGCATGGCTCATGACCTGACGATGGAGAGTACAAAATGACGTTTGGAGATCTCTCTTGCGTATTATGATGATGATCATCCTACAACCAAATGGGTTTGTGAAAGGACTAGCACAATACCAGCACAAGAAATCATTGGACTTAAACATCCTACAGTTAAACCTTCATGAGTTGGATAGGAGAAAGATTTTATAGAAGTTCAGATCATGGAAAGTAAAAAAGTTAATGAACATGGGCTCACAATTATCACAATTAATCTGTAAAGCATATCAAGACATAAACGAGATATCAAGACATAAACGCTGTATTGTGTTTTGCCATGTCTCATGAATTGCTGACCTTGTCCAGATCTTGTGAGTCCACTTCAAGTCCACAGTATGCTGACAATTTCTGTAGTATATTAGACATCTTTTTGAGTTGCGCCTTTAACTCTTATACATCTCCATTTGTCGTTTTCAATTGATCTGTTGATGCTTTCAATTCTTCCTTTAACTTGTGAATCTCTTCATCTTTCCCATTCTCTGACCTTAAGTTCTCTGTTGGAAGACCACCAGAGTTGGAGGCCTTAAAATTTTTTGGGCATGGCCCTATACCAAAGCATCGGATGCGTCCAGGTTTCTCTTTTCTTAACACTGCAGAAACAACATCTTCATTTAAGGGGGTACCACTCTTGCGAAGTTCTGGATATACCTCCATGAGGTCATTCATACTTGCCTGCAATTTAGTAACATAAAGAACTTCTTAAACTGCTGATTTTACTATTTGTTGGGAGCGATTGTCAGCTGAACTCAGAAATACATACGATAGCCTCTACAACAGCCTTATCCACCGGCTTCTTGCCCTTCTTCCTTTCGTGACCAAGCATGAACAAATCAACATGATTTAGCTCCCTCCTTAGCTCTGCTTCCTATTAACAGAGGCAATTCATTGAATTCAATGCATCATGTGCCAGAACTTGGTTAGTCAGCATAATTGAACGGACCATGTCAAAAAGATATTAAATGCTTTCCAATTTCCAGTGAAACAGGAAAAGAAGTCCAGAGATATCAAATTGAAAAAAATTAATCATGTTCTTCCTTTCTATGATTGTTCCTTGCTGATTGTTATATGACTTTTCATCCAACAAAACCATATGAAAACACACACCATGAAATTAGCCTTTTGGCTTTAATTTTAGACTATTCATTCCAGCTCGCCATCTATTCCTCGATCCATTCAGCTTCTGCTCAGATAACTGTATAAATTCTGTGCATTGTAGCAGTAATATTGTCATTGGCAAGACAGTATAACATTTGTCGACATTAGATGATACACATTCAATGGCTTTGCAATCTTTGAGGGGACGTGATGCATGTAAAATGGTACAGCTAATACTTGGGTAGACTAGGGTTGCAGTACTTTTCTGTTTTTTGATCTCTCTCATTAAGCCAAACTACATTCAAGTTTACAAACTTTTATAAATTTGTATCTCAAGTTTACTTTACAGCTCCAGCTACTGCATAGATTATTTGTCAATAATGGCAGACTTTGTGAGCTAGATAAACCCGAACCCAGTTATGGAGGATTGTACTGTCACTTGCAAATCCAAATCACCAAGCTGGAGGAAGAACAAGATATTGATGCGGGTGCTAACAACATAGACAATCTTAAAACACATTCTATGTTTTCTTCCTGTGACAACTGCTGTTAAAACAAGCATATAATCGAAAAAGTGGAGAATATCTCTGGACATCTTTTACCTCACGTGCAAAGATATATTGCAATCTTCTTTAAAGAGTAACTATTGATTACACAATGTAAATATCACCTTTAGGGAAACACAAAAGTACCTTTTTCTGCCGTCATCCTTGCAAAACTTTTTTTCCCTAAGGTATGCCGTATCTTCTGTTTTGCTTTGTTAGCCTTATTTATGTTACTCAGCTTCTGCAATAAACAAAAAACAAAGGTAAATCATAAAATTGGCATTGACTAATCGGGTAATAGGATCGAAAGGTCATAATAAAACAATGCTGGAACAAGATTCGTACCTTCCCTTCCTTTGAACTCCAAAAAGCGACAAGATTTTTCCATTGATCTCTTCTCACTCTTTCCGGAAGATTCTTCAAATGATATGATAATGGCTGAGGGCTATCATAGTGAGCAGCTTTTAGATCACTTTTCCAATTTCTCCATTTAGAGTTTATGGAATGTAGAATCCATTTTTCCATAGCTGGTGTACGAGGATAATCAAACTTGGACTACAACAAAGAAAAAACTCATAACAATGTTAGATTAGATTACATGAATGAAATTTTATATGAACACTAGCTAACTACCTCTACAATCCAAATCATAGCATTCGTCATATCCTCGGTAATTTGCTTCCAAGTTGTGAACAATGGTGCCAACTCGCCATTTCTAGCAATAGTCCCGAGAAACTCCCCAAGCAAACCTCCTTCAACTCCAATGGGCTGCATATTCTTCCCTAACTGGACAACGATGCGTTTCCCAAGGGGAAGATTCCATATGCCCGGTAGACACGTAAACCCGCGCTTCCTTCTTCTAGAGGTATCTGCTAGACAAGAAATTCTACATATCAAAAGAAGGATCAAACATTATCAAACCAGACCAATACTTAGACTGTGTTAGTACGTTATGATGCAGAACCGCAGAGCAATATATTTAGGTAGGTACTACCAGATGAGTTCACATTTGTAGTCTTTTCTTGATACTGTTCAGATTTGGTCCCTGAATTAGAGCGTAGCTCGCGACCATTGCATTGTTTCTCAACCTTCTCTTCTGACTCACAGCTTATTTGCACCACGCGTTTGATCACGCGCCTTGTGTTTCCTATGGATATGAATCACTAGACAGAAAGTATTGACAATTCAAGTAAAAGATCAGCAACTCAATTCGAATGCAAAGCCATGAAAAAACAGAGACCTGAACTGCTCCGAGGCGAAATCGAACACATTCAAACCCAAACTCAGATGGAATTCGCCGAACGTTTAAAATGTAACTGAGGCATGATATGAACGATGATGGGATATCGAGTTGATTCACGAGTGTACGTACTATTACCCCGGTTCGCAGCTATCAAAAAGCCAAATCCTAAAGGAAAAAAAAAATAGAGAAAACCACAGCACACCCGAGGCAGCGAGTCACTCGGGAGGCACAAGCACTCATGAAAGGAAGACGAATCATTTTCTTTCAAAGGAATTAATGAAGCACTGATCTCTGAAATTGAACCCAAAGGAATTAATGAAGCTCTGGAAAATGAAAGTTGGATAGAGGCAATGCAAGAAGAACTTCAATAGTTCAAGAGAAATGATGTATGGGAATTGGTGCCCAAACCCAAAGGAAAAACCATCATTGGTACTAAATGGGTTTTCAAAAACAAAGTCAATGAACTTGAAAAAGTCACTAGAAACAAGGCAAGACTCGTGGCAAAAGGTTATTCTCAATCTGAAGGAATAGACTATAATGAAACCTATGCCCCAGTTGCAAGACTAGAAGCAATCAGACTGCTACTTGCCTATACTTGTTATCAAAATTTCAAGCTATATCAAATGGATGTGAAGAGTGCTTTTCTAAATGGGTTTATCAAAGAAGAAGTCTTTGTAGAGCAGCCTCCTGAGTTCGAAGAACCAAGAAAGCCAGACCATGTATACAGATTAAAGAATGCACTTTACGGTCTAAAACAGACACCTCGAGCTTGGTATGAACGATTGAGCAAGTTTCTACTAAACAATAAATTCAAGAAAGGTATGGTAGATACAACCTTGTTCATTAAGAAGGAAGGTAAAGATATACTTCTTGTACAAATTTATGTAGATGACATTATTTTTGGTTCATCTAATGAGCACTTGTGCAAGAACTTCTCAAAGTCTATGCAAGAAGAATTTGAAATGAGCATGATGGGAGACCTGACATTCTTCCTAGGACTTCAAGTCAATCAAACAAAACGTGGAACTTTTATCAATCAAGAGAAGTATGCCAAAGACTTGATTAAAAAATTTGGAATGGAGAACTGCAAGAAAACTGAAACTCTAATGGCAACCTCCATCAAACTAGATCAGGATGAAACGGGAAAGAAAGTTGATCAGAAGACTTATAGAAGCATGATCGGTTCTCTTCTCTATCTTACTGCATCTAGACTAGATATTCTATACAGTGTTTGTCTTTGTGCTAGATTTCAAGTGGATCCTAGAGAACCACATCTTTCTGCTGTTAAACGCATAATCAAGTATATAGCCACTTATCCACACTTGGGTCTACGGTATCCAAAAGAAACAAATTTTACTTTTCTTGGCTACTCAGATGCAGATTTAGTAGGTTGCAAAGTAGACAGAAAGAGTACTTCAGGAACATGTCAACTTCTAGGGAAAATGCTAGTTTCATGGTTCTCCAAAAAGCAGAATACTGTGGCTCTATCAACAGTAGAAGCTGAATATGTAGCACTTGGAAACTGCTGTTCACGCGGTCGTGGATGAGACAAAGAACTAAGAGACTATGGAAAGGAAGAATCTTGTACAGAAATAAGATGTGATAATACGAATGCTATAAACCTCACCAAGAATCCAATTCTACACTCTAGGGCAAAGCACATTGAGATCAAACATCACTTTATTAGAGACCATGTGCAAAATGGAGATATATATGTGGAATTCATTAATTCCAAGAATCAATTAGCAGATATCTTCACAAAGCCGCTGGACAAAGGTATATTCGATTCAATATGTGGGAGATTAAATATTATTAACCCTTTTTTTATAAATTCTATGAGAACAAGACAAAGTCTGATAAGATACGTGCTCAAGGCATATCAAAAAGTTTGGGGCAACTTAATTTTTATGTGTTTAAACTGCAGGTGTCGAAAAAAGGGAAAAAAATTTGAATTTGGCTGTGTGATAGTGTTTTAAACATATTGATTTGAGGTTAAAAATTCCATTCTTTTCTTGTTACAAAAGTTAAAATTTCCAGAATAACCATAGTCATGATCTTGGGCATAACCCTACAAGATCTCACAACACTTCATCAGATACGATATGTAAAACATGGTAAAAGATCTATAGGCCCCTATCCGACACGACCCTTCGCTCAGCCAACTTAAACCGAATACTTGTCTTTACTAATACCGCGACTGTCGGAGAGAGGTGGCCCCCCCTTGTGTGATCAATCACGCCTCTCTCTCTCTCTCCTCTCGACCTCGACCTAGACATGCCAACACATATAGCTCGTAGACAAATTACATGTGAGGCAAAGGCACCTGTAGGAGGTGGTGGCCGTGACTGGAAGCAAGTAGCGCTAGGGTTCAGATTACGTGCTAGACTGTGATGTGGAGAAGGAAGACGGAGAAGAGAGTAGGTGGTGAGAATGACGGTTGGGTTTATGCACGCATCTAAATCTAAACCAAAGATCTACGGAGTGTCTGACATAGGATCAAGTGTGCCCAACGTTTTACCATACTGACGGCGAAATAAGATCCTCGATTAAAATCGAAATATTTTCGCACCAACTAAAGCAAGTTACAGCCTAAACTACTTTCATGAATGAATGTATATATCGGGTAAGGTGTCGTTTGTTTTGCGGAAAATAAATGATTTGAAAAATATTTTTCTTGAAATAATCACTTGTATTGCTCACAAAAATGAATAAACAGATAATACTTTTATCGTTTATGAAAATATTTAGAAATAAATTATTGTAAGTAATGAAAACGTTTGTTATTGACTAATTTTTTCAAGCAATTATTTAAGGAAAATATTTTTCAAATCTTTCATTTTATGCAAAATAAACAAGCCTTAGATACCACCCACCTGGGTGGCATTGCTGGTTCACGCTCTCTTCTTTTCGCAAAAGGTCGAGAGTTTGAATCCCAACTTCGTCATAAGGTGACTTACCTGGTTGCACATGTGTGGTGGCTAGCACGTGTGGCCCCCAGGGTTTACTCCCCCGGTTGTCACCAAAAAAAAAAAACAAGCCTATAAAGTATTTTGTGTTTGCTTGAATATCTAGCACAATAATGGGTAAAATAAGTTATGGTTCAAATTTTAATGAAAGTTAAAGGGAAAATCCTTAACCATGGTTAACAAATTATTAATAGATCAAATATTACGTCTGCCAGGCTAGGATAGCAACACTCCTCAACGAGAAGAAGAAGCTATTCAATGACTTGTTGACATCAACTTCTTCTTCTTTTTCCGGTATAAGTACACTAGGAGTGCCATAACTTTCGTACGGTGCTCACTTTGGTGCCAAAACTTTTTTTTTGCTCACTTGAGTACCACAAGTTTTAAAAAACGTTCACTTGAGTGCCAATTCTGACGTGGCCGCCGGAAAAACTGACTTGGCCGTCGGAAAAGCTGACGTGGCGCCGATGAATAATATTTTAATATATTTATTTTTTTTTTGATTTTTTTGTTTTTTTTAAGGCCGGCGAGGGTCACCGGTGGCCCTCGCCGGCCCTAAAAAAAAAAACAAAATCGAAAAAATTTTAAAAAGAGTAAAAACGGCGTCGTTTTCCCTGAAAAGTCCAAGTCGGTGTCGAAATTTATTAAAAAAAGAAAGAAAAATCATTAAAAAATTCCACGTATGCATTTTGGCCGGAAGTGGCACTTAACTGAACGATTTCACTCCGATGTGGCACTCAAGTAAGCAAAAAAAAAGTTTTGGCACCAAAGTGAGCGCCGTACGAAAGTTATGGCACTCCTAGTGTCCTAACCCCTCTTTTTCCCATTTTCCACGCGAACAATGTGAGCGGGAGGACTTTAGAGAATATTTTTAGTTTTAACTGCGATTAATGTCTAATTCATGTTTTAGGATTCCGGTTTATCCTGGAAATTAGTTCATGTCTAGTGCGATTAAGGTATGTTATTTCAGGGATGACGTACTTGCTGAGATTTTCAACAGACATAAATTTTCCATCCAATGTCTAATTGACTCAATTTTTGCACCTACGAAAAATCCAAGACTCGATTATCTAATTAATGAGGTTCGACATGGAAAAAGTATTAGGTTTGTGAATATCCAAAAATTTTACAGAAAAGACCGTCATGATATTTTCATCATTAAAATCCAATTGCGGTGATTGGACCTAAATAAATTTACATGATTAAAAAGCTCTTAACCTCACACGGTCAAGTATTTTTAAATCATTCGGTTTAGTAAAATTGTGGAAAAGAATTTTATCTATTTTCTTATGCAAACTTTGACCGTGCATAATTTTTCTACTCAATGTTCCATTCACTTAATTTTTACGCCTATAAAAAGCTCATTTCCCTATTATTTCAAAATCCCACTCGATTTCTTCAGCATGATGGAACTGATCATGCATTGGCCTTGGCCTAAACCCAATTCCCACCCGACGAAACTCCGAATGGATAAGTGGGGTCGGGGGCAGAATAGGTAATAAACACAAAAATTTTTGTTTTTTTTGGTCGGTTAACGAAACTTCGGCAGCAAGGAGTAGGTAGGAGGAGAGGAGAGGAGGTCGGAGAGGAAAGTGAAGGTTGTGTGATCCTCTCCTCCGCTTGCAAGTGCGGCAATGTCGGTGGTGAGCAGCTTTGAGCCGCGGAAGGAGTTGCCTTCGTTCGACGGTGACGATCAGGAGACGCCGGAAGCTCCTCTCGTACGTTGGTGGTCCTCGAACTCCGCCTCTGAGGACCGGTGGCTCGAGTACTATGTCAACGTCTGCCAGGCTAGGATAGCAACACTCCTCAACGAGAAGAAGAAGCTATTCAATGACTTGTTGACATCAAAAGGTTAGTTGTCGTTGTTCTTCTTCTTTTTCCCACTTTCCACGCGAAGAATGTGAGCGGGAGGACTTTAGAGAATATTTCTAGTTTTAACTGCGATTAATGTCTAGTTCGTGTTCTAGGATTCTGGTTTATCCTGGAAATTAGTTCGTGTCTAGTGCGATTAAGGTATGTTGTTTCAGGGATGACGTCCTTGCTGAGATTTTCAACAGACATAAATTTTCCATCCAATGTCTAATTGACTCGATTTTTGCACCTACGAAAAATCCACGACTCGATTATCTAATTAATGAGGTTCGACATGGAAAAAGTATTAGGTTTGTGAATATCCAAAAATTTTACCGAAAAGACTGTCATGATATTTTCATCATTAAAATCCGATTGCGGTGATTGGACCTAAATAAATTTACATGATTAAAAAGCTCTTAACCTCACACGGTCAAGTATTTTTAAATCTTTTGGTTTAGTAAAATAATGGAAAAGAATTTTATCTATTTTCTTATGCAAACTTTGACCGTGCATAATTTTTCTACTCAATATTCCATTCACTTAATTTTACGCCTATAAAAAGCTCATTTTCCTATTATTTCAAAATCCCACTCGATTTCTTCAGCATGATGGAACCGATCATGCACTGGCCTTGGCCTAAATCCAATTCCCACCGGACGAAACTCCGAATGGATAAATGGGGTCGGGGGCAGAATAGGTAATAAACAAGAAACTTTTTGTTTTTTTTGGTCGGTTAATGAAACTTCGGCAGCAAGGAGTAGGTAAGAGGAGAGGAGAGGAGAGTGGAGGAGGTCGGAGAGGAAAGCGAAGGTTGTGTGATCCTCTCCTCCAATTGCAGGTGTGGCAATGTTGGTGGTGAGCGGCTTTGAGCCACAGAAGGGGTCGTCTTCGTTCGACGGCGGCAATCAGGAGACGCCGGAAGCTCCTATCGCACAGCGGCGGTCCTCAAACTCCGCCTCTGAGGTCCGGTGGCTCGAGTACTATGTCGACGTCTGCCAGGCTAGGATAGCAACACTCCTCAACGAGAAGAAGAAGCTATTCAATGACTTGTTACATCAGAAGGTTAGTTGTTGTTCTTCTCCTTCTTTTTCCCACTTTCCATGCGAAGAATGTGAGCGGGAGGATTTTAGAGAATATTTCTAGTTTTAATTGTGATTAATGTCTAGTTCGTGATCTAGGATTCCGGTTTATCCTGGAAATTAGTTTGTGTCTAGTGCGATTAACGTATGGTGTTTTAGGGATGACAAGTTTGGAAATTACAAAGTGCGATGCTACATAGGTCCCTTCAATAGAAAATTTATGTCCGTTGAAAATCCTTGCCGAGATTTTCAATGGACATAAATTTTCCATCCAATGTCTAATTGATTCGATTTTTGCACCTACAAAAATCCAAGACTCGATTATCTAATTAATGAGGTTCGATATGGAAAAAGTATTAGGTTTGTGAATATCCAAAAATTTTACCGAAAAGACCATCATGATATTTTCATCATTAAAATCCGATTGCGGTGATTGGACCTAAATAAATTTACATGATTAAAAAGCTCTTAACCTCACACGGTCAAGTATTTTTAAATCATTCGGTTTAGTAAAATTAATTCTTTTATCTATTTTCTTATGCAAACTTTGACCGTGCATAATTTTTCTACTCAATATTCCATTCACTTAATTTTTAATCCTATAAAAAGCTCATTTCCCTATTATTTCAAAATCCCACTTGATTTCTTCAGCATGATGGAACTGATCATGCACTGGCCTTGGCCTAAATCCAATTCCCACCCGACGAAACTCCGAAATAGATGGAATAACAACGTGAGAGGAGTTATAGTCCATTTATTGGAGACATTCCTCGCAATTCATTAACGTGATACGAAATTCATTCAGCAGATGATCTCCTTCTAGAGCATATGTAATTTGCGTGAGAGTAGCTTTAGGAATATTAAAAAACAACTCAAAAAACCAAGGCAAGACCGGCAAAGGATCTGGAGGTTTCTCTTGGGCCATCCACGGCAAAGTATAAATTCTTAAGAACAAAGTACGGCATCTAATTCTCAAATCATATAAAGTCTCATGCAAAGGAAACAATCATAAAATGATTTTATAATAGGATGTTGTCCAGCGGTATGCATTTTCCAATCTGACAGAGAATTCCAAATCAAAGCACCCGTCAAGATCCATCATTTGTACAAGCTCGGAAGCGCTAAAATTCTCGGTGCTTTCGGCATAACATTGCCGGATTGCTTTCTTGTCTCCTGCTACTATATCGATAAGTTATCTCAGGCCAATACTTTATTATTTAATATGTGCCTGCATGGCATAGATGAATCTCTATTTGTGCCGCTTAAGTGTTTGGAATTGCAACTCTTCGTGATGAAATGGTCCAACAGAGATGACTTGTGGCCAGCACACCTCAAGAAATCTCCCGCCAAGTCCTTCGAGCACTCTGAAGATGGTACATTTGCTTGCCTGCGCTCATTTCGATGCTTTCTCGGTTTTTTAGACTTGGAAAGCAATGGGTCCTCCTACTTCACAGACTCATTCTCAAGTTCATCATGTTTGTCGCTGATGGTGGCTTGAAAGCCCTTTCCACCATTGTCCATGTTGAGTACAGATTGTAGAATTCACGTTAATTCCTTCTTGGAATTCATTCCATTCCATCACACAAGGTATTAATAGAGTCATATAATCAACTCGATTTTGCACAATATATAATTAGACTTAGCAATAGAGGATGAGAATATATAAATGAATGTAGATAAGAATCAATTCAATAAGAGACAAAATAAGAAGCATGGGAATAAGCTTCTCGAATCAGATCTTATTGTGTCTTCTCATCACTTAGTCTGTTTTAAGTAGATTTCTATTATTATCATTATCATTATCATTATTATTATTAGGAGTCGCATTTTCCTAATCTCATTTTCCTGAGCTCGAGACCCAATTCGGCTTTGAATCTCTTAAATTGAATTTGTCCCAAATTAACTTAAACAAACTTAAACCCACTAAGCCTACTCCAGCCTAATTGTTCACTTAGCCTTATCAAGCCGACCAACCACCAACCTACTTCTCAGTCAAATCAACCAAGGCCACATACCCTAACAAGCCTAGCTCGGCTCGTGACGGTCAGTTAAGCAATGACTAATTGACTTGATTTTTGCATCTACGAGATGTTCAAGACTCAATTATTTACATAATGAGATTCGATATGAAAAATGTGTAGGGTTCGTGAATATCCAAAAATTGGATTGAGCAAACCGTCATGATGTTTTCATCGTTAAAATCCAATTATGGTGATTGGACCTAAATAAATTTAGGTGATTAAAAAGCTCTCAACCCAAGTATTTTAAAATCATTCAATTTAGTAAAATTATGGAAAAAAATTTATCTATTTTCTTATGCAAACTTTGACCGCACATAATTTTTCTATTCAATGTTCCATTCACTTAATTTTTACACCCACAAAAGGTTCTTTACCCTATTATTTTCAAAATCCCATTCGATTTCTTCAGCATGATAAAACAAATCATGCACCGGTAAGAAATGTCAAATAACACTAGTGGTTGTTAGTGTTATATGTCTAAAAGTGATTTTAAGCACATCCTACAAATTAAGAAAAGCTTCTAAATGCTAACAGCTAGGGTTGAAAAAGCCTTTCATGGGTTGTAATAATATGCATTCGTGCCAAATAATGATGAGCCCGTTCGTACCTACGAGATCAACAGTTTAATATTGCAAAGTGCGACGCCACATGGGTGTCCCGTCAATGTTGAGCATAACCTCATTGCCAAGATTTTCAACAGACATAAATTTTCCATCCAATGTCTAATTGACTCAATTTTTGCACCTACAAAAAGTTCAAGACTTGATTATGTAAAAAATGAGATTCAATATGGAAATAGGCGTTGGGTTCATGAATATCTAAAAATTGGGCTGAACAGGCCATTATGATATTTTCATTGTTAAAATCCAATCGCGGTGATTGGACTGAAATAAATTGCTGCCCAAGTAGTGGATTATGCAATTTTGTGGTCTTTTCTACACAAATTTAGTGGAATCTCTTGTTCCAACTTCAGGCGCAACTTTGATCTTCGAAAATGAATCCACAAGACTTTAGAGATCACTTTTTGAACTGCTAAGCAGTCCACTTTCAGCACATGCTGATAACCTGCCAACATCATATTTGGTGCTCGACAGCCTCTTTGAATGAGCATGCTTGAGCAACCTGCCTGGTTCAGTCCTTGAAAAAGTAATGGATTCCCTTTGAGATGAGTCTTTTCCATCGAGACTGTCCCTAGAAACAACTTCAGGTACGGTATAAGATTTACTAGGAACATGCCCACTTAATCTATCCAGCGTTTCTACTATGTAGCGTCAAATTAGGCGTGTCCTTAAAATCCAGCGGTTAAATTACTTTTGCAGAGTTTGTGGTACCAACACATTGTGAAGAAATGGGATTTCCCCTAGCAGCTGCACAAAGAAGATGGAGCAACACACCAATAAAAAGACAAAATACCTTATGATGTAAACCAGCGTTCATAAATAATACACGCACTACATGAGTATTCTAAAGAAGCTCCACCTGTAAAGGTGGGGAAAGTGGTATGTCCTATACTCGTTTCGCATCAAAAATAATCTTAAATGATCTAGCACCTTAATTAGCTTGGATCTCATCAAAGAGCCATCAACCAAGTGGGAAACTAAACACCCTAACAGGGCTAGCGTTTTGTGCTAGAAGAAGACTAGAAATTACGAACGAGAAATGATGCCACGAAAAGCCAGCAAACTTCTGTCTTCCTGGAAGAGGAAGGATAGGATTCAAGTCATTGGCATAAAGAACTCTCTGCAAGAAGTGCCTCCAGAAAAGAGGAGGAAAAAACAAACAAAAAAGGGAGCATCAATGATTGAAGATGCAGTTTCGTACGGTTAGATTCTCACAGCTTTGTATACTTAGAAGAAACTGACGTAAAGAAACCAAGTTCAAGGACTACTTATCCTTTATACGAGTTAGAATCTTTTCTTATTCAACGTCAGACTTCTTTTGTGAACTCCGACAACTGGAAAGTAAGGGCGCGAATGATAATCCGTTCCAAAAATCATTTCTGAAACAGAAATAGATTTTTCTATTTCTATTTCTAGATGAGTTTCTGAGCTAAAAAACGCGTTTGATAACAACAAAAAATTTCTACTCTTACAATAGAAATTCGTTTGATGATCAAAAAAATTTTACTTTTTAAGTGGCGATGATAATGGGAGGAGCGAGGACCGGTGACTGGCGACCGGCCACTGGTCGCCGGACGCCCGTTGGTCGCCGGTCGTGCGGACGCCCACCGGTCGCCGATCGCCGGTTGCCGTCCGACCGGTCGCTGCCCGCCGTTCGCCACCATCCGCCGCCCGTGACCAGCGGTGGCGGCGGCCGGGGGGGCGGTGGTGGTGGTGAGCGACGGACGGAAAAAAATTTCTTTGAGTGAGAAATAAGAAATAGAGAAATAATTTATGATTTCTATTCCAGAAATAGAAAAGTAAAAAAAATTTGTTTCTGATTTCTGTTCCAAACCTATTTCTGGAATAGAAATTTGTTCCAGAAAAAGAAATGAAATTTTTTTTACCAAACGGGTTTCTATTCCAGAAATAGGTCTGGAATAGAACTCTATTCCAGAAACAAAAACAGAAACAGAATGATTATCATGCGCAGCCTAACTTACTAAAGAAAACCTTATGCATGCAAACATATATGGTTGACAATAAATTAGAACAAGAGAAAAAAAAATGATAATTCTCCACTTTGCCCAAGGCACTTGATGGTGGATCCAATGGCATGCTATGCTATTGTGATAGACACTCACAATTTCAAACTATTTTTGATATGCAGCTATCGTCTTTTTCCTGACCCGCATCAGATGAGCACCTTTTATCTACATTCTATTCAGTTGTATGGGCCATTAAACTTCCGCCACTATTAACAGTACCACTTGTCAGCATATTGGTATATGAAATTTGATAATATAATAAAAGTACACAAAAGCCAAGTTACTATCCAAATATATATTCTTTATCTCCTCGGTGTCACAATCCGAAAAGGCACAACATATGATTGAAGTTGATCTTGTGGTGATCACTACTTTAGCTGACGAACGACTTTCTTGGTGTTCAATTTCATTACCCGCACAATCCTTCTACTGAGGCTTTAAATTAGCTCAACATGGCTCGATAAGCTGAAAAGAGGATGTACCATCATCAGAGAAATCCATCTGATAATATGAAATGACATTGTTAATTCCAAGAAACGTAGGCATTAGATACCTAATGTGAGGAAGACCCCATTAGTTCAAATGTTTCCAAGTCTCAGATTTAATCAATCTATCTACCAAACCTGGACAAGAAATCTTATTTTACCAGAAATCAAAAGTATAGACAAATCCAAAGGAATATTTACACGGTCCAACTTGTAAGAAGGAAGAAAACAAGGAGCATGCAAATGAAATAAACTGAATTTCACAAATAAGAAAGATACTAGGGTACAGTGAAAGAGGATTGGTTAGTCATACTAGTTGTTGGATAGACATATGCAATTAAAGGTTTACTCATCCAAAGGTCTTAAGTAGATGGTACTAAATATATTCAAGAGGTATTAAGTATTTCAGGCTTCCATCACAAAAAGCCACAAATTTAAGTCCAGGTATAATGCATTACCTAATAATTATTAGGTCTTGTTACCTAAAACTATTCCTACAATTTATTTAATGCACCTGAAAGTACATTGAATTTGAAACATATTTTTCTAGTGTGTCATAACAAAAACACATTCAAAAGCATTATACATCCCCCTAAGGGCACTCTTTACATAATCCTAAGTATTGTACTATAGGTTTCCCATCATCATGTTAAACAAATTATGCTTAAATAATGTCAAACCCTAAAGTATTATTTTAATGCCATTAAGGCATTCAAAACAAACTCCACACAACAATTACCTGCTATAGATCAGATACGATTTTCATGGAACTTAAAATCATGCAAGGGCTTTCCAGCAGTTAGATCGCACACCTGTACGAACAGTCAAAATGGTTTACTCAACAAAGGAATAGAGCAAACTTGCCAAAGGCTATGCCTCACAGGGTAACCAGATCACCTTCACAACTATATCATATCTCCTTGGAACACCAAGCAACCATCATGAGTGAATCTGATGGTGCTAATGCCTCAAGTATGACCCTTGTACGTGTGTATACATCCTTTTTCCCTGATATCCCAGATCTTTAGACTCATTTTAGTGGTGCAATTGAATCTGTGTCTAGTGAGACCACAAAGCACTACTCTTCAAGAGTAATTAAAAAGTGAATCGGTATATACTAACAAACAAAAATGACACTACCATATATGCAATGGACTATTGCTTGTGATAACATATCTAGGTTTCTTATTCAAACGAGTGATAAACCGAATGCTCAAGTATTGAAGAATCTAATCAAGTTGCTCTTTGCTTCTCCCAAGTCCCCCAGCTTAACGCCAACAAAAGAAGCTCCAGCAAGCACTTGCACTTCTGCAGAATCAAAGGCTTCAGATTCTACAGGACTTGAATGACCACAAAGGCTCTGCATTGTTAAGCGTAAATATATTATTGATCATTCTTACAAGCAGATGTTGCCACCACTAATTCGCTCTCTTCCATATTTTATGCAATGACATTAGTTTGTAGTTTTAACGATAATATAGCAGCACATCAATTAGGAGAAAAAAGAAAAGCAAGATAAAATGCTAACTTAACTAACCATTAAGGAATTCGGTTGCCAATGGTCCATCGATTGACTTTGTAGTCATCTCCACCAGTAAAAAAAAGCTAGCATGCCTTCTTTCCGCCACCGAGACATTCGACATTCGACAAATGGGCCACAAATTCCTCTGCACAAAATTCCAGACAAAGGAAACAAATCCTCCCAACAAATAATAATCGCTTTATCCAACACAAAAACCGAAAAATCGCATAGGAAAAGCATACTAATAATCACAACTATCACTAGGGCCATCAGATTTATAAAATCAAGCGACTTCTAATTTCCTAACGAGGACTACAGCAACCTTTGAGAGGTAAGAACTACCCTTTCCTTCTAGCCCCGCAGTCAATAGCACTATAAACACATCCTACTTGTCAAGAGAATTCCAAGCACATCCTAACCTCAATGAATTTTCTGACTGCAAAAAATTAAAAGCTAATTTTCTATTTTCAGACGCAAAGAGAGACTTATTTTCATCAGCCATTTTGAAATCAAATCTCACTTTCCACACAATTACAGAATCGCATCAAACTACGGCGACTTGTCCACGAACTAAAGTACATGTATACTAACAAAAGAAATTAACGTGCATTGTCCTCACTGTTGGACATGTTGAAAAGTGTTTTAGACACGTATTAAATAGTAAGAGAAGAATCTAATGCTATATATGATAATATTGTTTCAAGATGTACACGGATTGAAGCAAGTCTAAAACTATCACTATAACAGCTAGGGTCGAAAAAGTCATCCATGGTTATCACGATATAAATTTATAAGTTGCACCAAGTAACGATGAGCCTATTCGTACTTACGAAATGAGTGGTTTATCTTCACAAGGTGTGATGTTAGATCAATCACCCTAATGCTGACTACAATGTCCTTGCTGAGGTTACGGTAGAAGCTTGCAATGTCCTCATTGCTGGAGCTGCGATCCTCGATGATATCACAGTTTCGCAAAATTTGTACATCCTCCTCCGTGCGAATGAGGGATCCCATGAGTGCAGAATAATCAGTTATGAAGTCGGATATCTTGCTAAAGCTCTATTCGAAGGCAACCATATTGGGGAAGAAACTATTGTAAGGACTACCAACTGATATCCCTGGCGTAAAAAGAGTTGGACACATTTCTCACAATTCATTAACACAATACGAAATGCATAATTTGAGCGAGTGAGAACAGCAATGTTCAAAAACAATTGAAGAAACCCAAGGCAAAATCAGCAAAAGATCTAGAGTTTTCTCCAGGGACATCCGTGGCAAAGTATAAATTCCTGAGAACAAAATATGGTATATGATTCTCAAGCCGTATAAAGTCCTCTGCAAAGGAAACAATCATGAAATGATTTCATAATAGTATGTTGTCCAGCGGTGTGCATTTTCCAATCTAACGGAAGAATTCCAGAACGAAGCACTTGTCAAGAACCATCGTTTACCTTTCGACATAGCATTATTGAATTACTTTCTTGTCTATTGCCACTATATCGATGAGTTGTTTCGGGCCAACACCGTATGATTTAATCCACGTCAGCATGGTATGAATGAATCTTCAATTGTGCCTGCTAGAACTGTGGTTCTCCGTGATGAAATGGGCCAATAGAGATGACTTGTGGCCAACACACCTCGACAAATCTCCCGCCAAGTCCCCCGGGAACTCTAAAGACAGTATATCTACTTGGCCATGTTGATTTCGATGATTCCTCAATTCTTTTAGACATGAAAAGCAATGGGTTCTTCTGCTTCATGTGCTCGATTTAATGTCCGTCATGTTTGTTGTCGATCGTTGCTTGATGATCTTCTCCACCATTGTCCATGCTAAGTACAGATTGCAGAATCCATGTGAATTCCTTTCTGGAAATCATTCCATTTCATTACACAAGGCATTAATAGTCATACAATCAACTGACTTTGTACAAAATAAAAGTAGACTTAGCAATGAAGGCATTTATGCTTTTTTGCTTAGTGGTTCTATTGCCGTTGTAACTTTGCAAGTCGCTCTTCATTCTCAGTTGGCCAGACGGTGTTCAACAACGGTTTAGCAAGGGGCAAGGTGTTTTATCACTTGTGGAATTGACTCCTATCTACGTTCGTTTATATATTTTCATCTTCAATTTTTAAGTCTAATTATATCTTGTACAAAATCGAGTTGATTGTATAACTCTATTAATGCATTGCGTAATGGAATGGAATGAATTCCAGGAAGGAATTCATGTGAATTCTACAAAATGTACTCAACATTGACAATGGTGAAGAAGATCTTCAAACAACCATCGGCAATGAACATAATAAACATGAATTCATGCACATGAAGCAGGAGGACCTATTGCTTTCCATGCCTAAAAAAATTAAGGAAACGTCAAAATCAGCATAGCCAAGTAGATGTACCGTCTTCAAAGTCCTCAAGAGATTTGACGAGAGATTTGTGGAGGTGTGCCACTCACAAGTTGTCTCTATTGGCCCATTTATCATGGAGAGCCGTAGTTCCCATCACTTGAGCGGCACAAATAGAGATTCATTCATACCATGCTGGCATTAATTAAATCACACGGTATCGGCTTGGAATAACTCATCGATATAGTGGCAATAGATGAGAAAGCAATTCAACAATACTATGCCAAAAGCACTGGAAATTTCAGTGCATCCGAGCTCGTGCAAATGATGGTTTTGACAAGTGATTCGTTATGGAATTCTTCCGTCAGATTAGAAAACGCATATCATTGGAAAACATCCTGTTATGGAACCATTTCATGATTGTTTCCTTTGTGCAGGACTTTATACGGATTGAAATTTAGATATCGTATTTTGTTCTCAAGAATTCATACATGGCCATGTTGTAATCTCCAAGACGTGATCCCCACAAGCTAAATTTGAATCAAGTCTAATTTTTATATTCTAGAATACCAATTTACTAAAACCGCTAAGCTAAATGCCATGCTAAACGACATAAAACAAGGCTAGATTTGCTACTAAAGCCACACAACTAGGTTAGGACCTATTTCTAAGCTATTTCCTTAATATTAGAATTTTCGAATTTTTTATTGTTTAAATATTTTTATTTTTTCGAATTTTTATTCCGAAAATAGGGACTGGGGATGGGCCCTAGGGACCGGTTAGAAAATGGGCTGCCGTCTAATATTTTGTGGGTTTAGGCGATTCATACGAACTCGGCTTTCCACAAGCTCCATTTCAAAATGACTTAAGCCCACTTTCTGAAATAATTATACTAAGCTCATGCTCATTTAAATACATTAAATACCAAAACCAGCTCATATTTGCCCAGCTTCAACATGAGCCCAATGCCCACCAATCCCATCGTTAGAGCTCAGCCCAATCCCATCGTTAAGAACCGGTTCGATTTCCGATTTTACCTTGGAACCGGACCGGAAAACCGATCACCCCTTCTTCTTCCTCACCGAATAGGTGAAAAAGCCAAAGGGCAGCACCGTTTGTTTCACAATCCGCCCAAGTATTATCCTGCGTTCCCTATGTCCCCTCTATGGGTCCTCTCTGGCCTCCCTTCTTACTCACAGAAAAGGTGAAAAAGCCAAAGAAAAGAATCCCCCTTGCAGGATGAGCCAGTTTCCATTTTCAGCTCCCGTTGCTCTCGCCTTTCTGCCCGGCTGTCCCTTTTACCTTTTTGCTCGACCAGCGGTCCCCCGCCTGCGAACGCTGCTGCGGACAGCTTTGTGTCTGTGTGGGGGTTTTAATTGGAGAGGGAAGATAATCTTCTCCCTCTGAATTCATTTGATAGAGAGAGAGAGAGAGAGAGAGGGCGGAGTACCACGACGTCAGATGGCGTCCAACGGAGACTTGAACGACGGAGGAAAACCGAGGGAGTTCGGAGAACGGTCATGGAGTGGAACAGGCACGCACCCTGACAAGTGCACATGCAATTTTAGACCTAACCCTTCCGACCGTACTTTCAGGACCTTGACAAGTTCAGAACTTCATCCACGCTTTTGAATTTTTTTGACTGTTTGAAAGTGGCGGGGTCCAACGACGAGGCTTATTTATTAAGGTGCGGGCATTGATGTTTTCACCTTCTAACGTCAGATGTAATTTAAGCTTCGAGCACATCTCGTGTCTTGTCCGGTTACGTGAGGTTGTCATGAGTCATTGATGGAATATCAAGTGCTGTCAAACCCTAATCCTATTTTGATGGCTTCCATGTCTCGTGTTGTCTTTAAGTAGGGCTTTATTATATGGTGTAAAGTTTTGGCGTTTGATGAGACAGCAAAGAAGACAAAGGAAGAGATAGATATTCATTGAACATATTGCTTGGGACAATTATTTAGGGTTAGCACATCGGACCGTCCAAATCAAGAATTACCCAGGATCAGATTGGATCGGCTAGTTTGGTTCGATTCCCGAGTGCATTGATCCGGTTCCTAGAGCGTTGGTCTAGTTCGCGATTCCGGGGGAGAAGCGAACAAACGGACCAGATCGACTATTTTTTATTTTAAAATATATTTTTTAATTTCTTAAAAAATACAATAAATCCTGAAATAATAATAATTCTAGTATTTTTTTAGTTTTTTTTGCTAAGTGGCTAATTTCTTTGAACTGGATCGAATTGGATAGGACTAGTTGATCTGGTTTGATTCCCCATCCTAAGACCATTTGGTTCGGTCCCAAAAAATGAAACCGGACTGGACTGGGAACCGATCACCCCTACAGCTACCGTATTAATTAAATGCATTTGTTATTGGGATAGCATTGCGATTGTGTTGGGTTGTCTCATGTCTAATGTCTAATAATGGAGAATTATATTGGAATCTAACGAGGCCCTATAATTGCACCTAAATGAGCGAGATTTTGGTTGATGGTTGATCCTAAACTTTTCCGGTGCTTCATTGTCGCCACGGTCATGTTGTATTGTTTGGTAAAAGCTCGGTAAACACTGCGCAAGTGAGCATGTTGCTTTCGGGAAATTGCTCCAACCAACCTTGAGGTGTTGCAGCTTTAAGATATTCATTGTCTAATTTCCGAGATAGGATAACACGTCCTATGTATTTGTCATACCATAGGAGAAGGCGGCCAAATAAAGAGACGGTGAACATGGAGGCCAACCGGCGTGCAAGCCCCTTCTCGAACCTGCCGTGTCCTGGATTCTCTCTCTAGTGTTCTTCTCGAGTGTGTTGCCGAGAGATGATGGGATTGAGAGTGTAGGAAGGTGATGATGGGTCATTCGTGAGGGTTCGTGATCATGGATTTTATAGGTGGAGGAGAGGAATTAACTAGTGCTATCAGACGTTTTGACCGTTTGACTTTCTTGTTGGGTCTGTGGATTCCTGACCTACCAACCTGGCATTGCCAATTGTCGCGTTGCATGGCAGGCATTTGTCTGATTTCTTTTGTTGGGTTTTGACTTTTTGACCTTGTGCATCCGGCGGGTTTTGTCCGAAGCCGTGGGCCGAACGAACCTTATTGAAAGTTTGACCCCCTAGTATGGCATGTTTCGAGACAGAAAATTTCTGATGTATACTTCGCAAAATAATCAAATTCCAGCACATAAAATAAAGGGTAACATAATAATTTCGTAAATTATTACTACATGCAGTTTTTTTGATAATTTATTAAACCTAACGCTCTATGATATCAATACTTGGAAAGAAAATGTACTCAATCTAAATAGTTCGCTCAATAAATTCGTTTAAGTTGTGGAACAATAATTATAAGTTTTTCAAACTGATAATTTTTTCCTTATTATATTAAACCCTTCACAAAATAGAGGTTGACACAATAAAATCATAACTGAAAAATACACGCAATTCTAACCTAACTCTCATGATTTCATCGTACAATTTCCAACCGTACTTTCAATGCACATGGTTTGGAAGGTTTTTGAATTTTTTGACTGTTTAAAAGAAGTCATGATGGGTGTGTGGTCCAATGACAAGGCTTAATTATTAAGATGCAAGCATTACTGTTTTCATTTTTCTAATGTCAGATGTAATTTAAAATTCGAACACGTCTCATATTTTCTCTGATTTCATTAAGTTTTCCATAAGTCAAAGATGGAATATCAAGTGCTGTCAAACCCTAATCCTTTTTAGATGGCTTCTATGTCTCGTTCTGTCTTTAAGTAGGGCTCTTTTTATGTGATGTAGAGTTTTGGCGTTTGATGAGACAGCAAAGAAGACAAACGAGGAGATAAATGTTCATTGAACCATCTTGCCTGGGACAGCTACCGCATTGATTAAATACATTTGTTATCAGGACAACATTGCAATCGTGTCACGGTGTCTTGTGTCTAATAATGGAGAACGAGATTGGGATCCAATGAGGCCCTATAATTGCACTAAATGAGCAAGATTTTGGTTGACGGTTGATCCTAAACTCTTCCGGTGCTTAGTTATCACCACATTCGTGTTGTATCGTTCAGTAAAAGTTTGGTAAACATTGCATAACTGAGCATGTTGCTTTCGGGAAATTTCTCCAACCAATGTCGAGGTGTTGCAACTTTAAAATATCCATTGTCTAATTTCCGAGATAGGACAACCCATCCTATGCATTAGTCTTACTGTAGGAGAAGGTGGCCAAATAAAGAAACGGGAGTTTCAAAAATCAAAAACAAGAATTGATTAAGATGCGTGTCATTTGAGTAGCGTCACTTTACAATAGCGGTGTAACTAAAAAATATTCTTCCACACGACAGAGTGCATGAAGGATACAGCATAACACCATATGATACGTCCTTTTAATATAGGGAGCATATAATGGCATTTGTAACTATATCAGATAATCTTTTCATTTGTTATTAGAGGATTATTGAGCCATTCATGAAATACCATTTAAGAGTACACTATTGTCATGTAACACGATTTGCAATTTGTAATACAAGCTCTCCACCACTTGAAAATTCATTATATTCATTCAATATAAGATAATGATGATGCATCTAGAATCAACTTTGATTTATATTATTTAAATAAGAGGTTTTCAAATCTATGATTACCTTTGATTTATATTATTTAAATTGGCCAAATAAATTGAATTCATACAAATAAGAGAAGGTTTAGGATTAAATCGATTCAATTGAAAATTTTATAATTGAATCGGTACCAATGCAATAGGTTTATGACTTTTTTGGTACTTTTCCCAACCTTAGAAGTTCATTGAAAGTAATATCTTTAATTTTAATCAAAATGGCTAAGTATTATCATTGGCTAGTATGCAATGCCGTTCAAAGGTAGCTTATAATGCAATTTATTGCTTGATTTTTACAAGATTCTCCATTATATACTTATCCAAATACATGCACAAATCCGTATACATGCAACACAAGTCTACACTTGTCCAAGAGTCAGTTTTATTGCCTCTCTCTTCATTACCTCTTGAATTATAATTCGTAGTTTTTTTCTTTCGTTCGGTAATTCATAGTTCACTATGACAAGATAAGATATTTATTATTCGGTCAATAAGATGAATGGCAAATTAGAAATTATCTTTATTTAATAAATAATTTATTACTCGGGATAGTTAGTATGCTGGCGAGTACCCTGAGTGCGCTCCTTCATTTTCAAGCATTTTGCCTTTGAGGTTTCTTGCTGATTTTTCTTACTCTTGATTGGGACCTATAAGATTAATAAATAATACAAGGACGAAAAGTAATAATTTTCCTTTCCTTTTCTTTTTTCTTGTTTTGCTTGATTGAAATCCCGCTTTTCTATTTGCCTTACCATCGTTTTTTACCGGCCTATTCCGCCCCCAAATTCTCACAAGTAGGGTTCGAACTCTCGAACACCCACATCTCAAAGAGAGTTGTGACAAACTAGTTTGAATTTAGTCAGTCTCGCTCTTATTTGCGGCAAAAGGCAACATAATAAAAGAAAAGTATAATTACCCAAGAAAAAAAAAAGGATAAGGAGAATAACATCAAGTGTCCAAAAGGTTCTTTTGCTTGCAAGTTGCAACAAGCCGCTCCTCCTAAAGATTCCCAACAAATTATTACAAGATATCTCTCTCTCTAAATTGGGATCTTTTTAAGTGATGAACCCAGCTCATTTGCCCCACCATCTTCTTGTGTGAACTCGAGAACCATTGCCTCAATCGAAATCATCTTGAGAAAACGACATTTATCTTCATGATACAATCCTACTGCGAAAAATGAGCACCGGCACGTCAAACATGGAGGGCGAACATGGAGGCCAACCGGTGTGCAAGCCCCGCCACTATCGCCACCTTCACCCGGCCTCTCCGAGGGATTGGCCTGCTCATGACACCTCTCGCAGTGTCGCCACCACCGACAATGCTGGCTGTCGACCTTCTCGAACCCACCATGTCCTCGAGTCACTCTCTCTCTCTCTCTCTGATGTTCTTCTTGTTTGTGTTACTGAGTTAGGATGAGATTGAGAGTGCGGGGGAGGTTTATGGGTTGTTGGTGAGGGTGATCTTGTTTATATAGGTGGAGTAGAGGAATAAACCAAGTGCAATTCATGGAGGGTTTATGGATTCCTGGTTGACCAAGTTGGCATTGCCAACTGTCACGCTGCATGGGCTTTGGTTGCATTTGGTTCAGCATTTGCAAGGGACTTTGAGTCCAATGCAAATGTTGAAAACCCAAAACTACTTGAGAAAATGTAATTGTGTTTGGTAAAAAATTTTGCAAATGAACTTTAAGTTAAATGTACGTTTAGTAAAAAAAACTTTTGCAATGGGCTTTGATGGGTATGATATATATATATATATATTTTTTAAAAAAAAAAAAAATTGAACTAAACCTTTCACCGGACAGGCGAAGGGCTACGGCCACCGGTGAGCCAGATCTAGTGCTGGCGACCGTCAGCTAAGGTCGCTCGACCCTCGCTGGAGGTAAGGTCGCTCGACCTCGGGCAACCTCCAACGAGGGTCGAGCGACCTAGCCAAGGGTCGCCGCTGCTCGACCCAGAGGCCGCGCGACCCTCACTCGGAGGTTGCCTGAGGTCGGGCGACCTTAGCCGACAGCCGTCGGCACCAGATCTAGCTCGCTGGCAGCCATAGCCCTTTGCCAGACCAGCGAAGGGCCGCCTCCTTTTTCAATTAAAAAAAATTAATCATGGGCAAAATCGAAAATATGAAGAATTAGTGAGGGTAGTTTTGGAAGGGAAAAAATAATTTCAGCATTTTGAAGGCTGGTTGAAAGCTGAAAGCTAGCTTCAAAGTTGAACCAAACGGTTCAGCATTTTCCCAAGGGATTTTTAGAGATTTGAACAGAGTCGATTACTCTATTTTGATTCATAATTCGCAAATAACCAAAATTTTGGTAAATAAAGTAAAGGGCAACACAATAAATTCATAAAAGAAAACTAAATAAAATTGTTAATAATTCATTAAACCTAACTCTTTATCATTTGGATGCTCAAAGAAAAGTATACTCGGTTTACAGGTTATATCAATGAGTTTGTTTAACCTGCGAACAACAATTTAAGCTTTTAAAATTGATCACTTTTCCCAATTAAACCTTCACAAAATAAAGGGTAACACAATAAATAATCCATAAAGAAAACCTACATGCGATTTTTAATTATTTATTAAACCTAACTCTCTATGATTTCGGTGCGGTATCGCCACCCCGTACTCTCTAGCAAGTTTCAAAGACAGCACCGTTTTATAATCTACCCAGATGTTACACGTGTGTTCATCCATAAGGTAAAGTATTTTGTGATAGGACAATGAATCCTTATAGAACTTCGTATAAATATTATTTCAATAAAATATAATTATGGAATATTGGGCCCTTGTCTTGATGAAGCACGTGGTTTTATTAGTTGTCCGAAATTTTTATTTGACTGTTTGAAAGCTGCATGATCATGGGCGTGGTTCAACAATGCATATCAAATGTCAGATCTAATTCAAGATTCGAATACTGTCTCGTAATTTTTCCCATTTTATTATGTTATCATAAGTCAAAGATGGCATATCAAGTGCTGTCAAATCTTAATCCTATCTAGATAGCTTGCATGTCTCGATCAGTCTTCAAGTGGGGTTTCATTTGATGGTGTAGCGATTTGACATTTGATGAGATGGCAAAGAAGATACCGAGTCAGACACAGAAAAGAAGATATGACGTGGATCCAATAAGGCCAGGACTGCTAGAGCATTGATCAAATTGCATTTGCTTTGGGGGCTCGCGTTATGACTTGGATCCAATAAGGCCCTATAATTGTACCTAAATTGGCCAAAATCATATTGAAGTTTGGTCGTAAATTTTCGGGTGTTTGATTATCTACATAAATTAATATTATATTTTCTAGTAAAAGTTTGGTTAACACTGCACAATTGAACATGCTTTTTGATAAATTGCTTCAATCACATGGATTGGCGCTTTAAGAAAATATGTCATCTAATGCTCGATATAGGACAACATAGCCTATGTGTAAACTAATAAACAAATGAGAGTTTTGAAGACCAAAATACAAGTATTAATTAGGATATGTAGCATGTAATGATATTATAAGATGGTTACTTCACATTAATAATGTAACCGGTGCAAAAAATATTATTCCTTGGGACAGAATGAAACACATCATAACACTATGCAATAAATCCTTTCCTTTATTGTTCATTTAGAGAATACAACATATTCGTAACTAAACCGCATAGTCTCAATTTTTTCCCCTTATGTTGTTTTAGCGGCCAATCCCACTCTCAAATTCCCACAAGCAGTGTTCAAATCACCTCACATCTCAAAAAGACTTGCAACAAATTAAGATTGAATTTAACCCGTCTCAATTATATTTCTGATAAAACACGACATATTAAAAGAAAAAAAATACCCATAAAAAAAAGAAGGAGAATCCGATCAAGTATCCACAAAATTGTTCACTGTACACGATGCTTACAAAATTAAGAAACTCTTCTTAATCACAACAGCAAACTGCTCCTCCTAATGCTTCCGTCGAAGATTTCAGGAACATCTCTCTTTCTCTCTCTCTCAACGAGAACCAGCACATCTATTTCTGAGACTCAGAGAGAAGATGGAAGCAAACGAATGAGCCAAGCCCACCACAATCGCCACCTTCACTTGACCTCGCCTTGGGATCGGACGGCTCGAAACCCTCCGCAACAAACCTCCGCCGTTGATCTTGCCACTCCCCGAAACCGCCATCTTCCTCTTTCTTTTTCTTCTTCTTGTTCTTCTTCTTCTTCTTCTTGGTGCTTAATCAATCCTCTGAAGAACGAAGCTAAAAGCTTTAAAATAGAAAAGCCAATGGGAAAGTTTGAGAAGAGAGAGATATAAGTCAAAAGCTACGAGGCTGCCACATTTTGGCTAATCCGTGTAATAACCAAGTTATATAGAGAGGATATTTTCTGATATGCCCTTCAATTTCATCATAATTGAAGTGGGGCCCATCTCTTTTAGACTTTTCTGATTCGACATTTTTTACCTGGGCGCCATCTTATCTTAACTTTAGTTAATCTAGCGTGCTTGCATAACCCACTACGTAAATGAGATTATCTTTTTCATAAATACATTAAGCTCACACCTCTCATTGAAAATTAATTCTACATTAGATAAATCACATTCCCCTCGCGTTGCTCTACCATCATTCGATACATTTATTGGTACATATGATATATGCCTGAATTAATTAGTGATTTCTAGCATGATTGATTAGAAGAAATTAAATCTATTTCATGGTTTCAAGTTTAATCTTTAACATGATGTCATTGTACATCATAGAAAGTAATTATGCAAGGTGAAATGGTGCATCATCCTCTTCATTTTGTGTGTGTGTGATTTACCTTAGTGTTTGATCTGTAAACGAAACTTTTAAACTATTATAAGTAAAAAGAAATTCGATATTAATTGTCACCAAAATAGAGGATAGCATAACATGAATGAGTAATAACACTCATAAGTAATTTCTTTTCTTTTTTTTTTTTTTTAAAATTTAAGGAGCATATGCTTATTCTATGGTGACAATACTTTTAAATCTGTTGAACGCTGTTAATTTGTACATAAAATAATCTGAATTTATTAGGTAAAGTATTTGGTGATGGGTTAGGAATCTCTTTCTCACTTTGTGCCTTTATTACTTATATTAATTCATCCATTAATTTTAGCTTTTGTTCGATTAAAAGCAATCAGATATGCTTCTTTGTCCTGTGATTTGCTCCCAGAGCACGTGGGTTTTTGTTTCGAAAGTTTTTGACCGGCTGACACTAGTCATGATCGATATGGGGTCTCCAAGTGGGACCAAACTATGATGATTTCACCCACCATTTTTTTTTCTTAATTCTTTGATTTTTTTATATTCGGTTTTCACATTAAGGGAAACTTGCAAATATTTTTTTTGGTTGGCTTAAAGCAGAACCAAATGTGAAAACTGAATTTTTTTTTTAATTTTCTTTTCTTTAGTCAACGCGAACAAAATCTTCAAAATGTTGATTCCAATGAAAGATTGAAACATGTCTTATATCTTATGCAATTCAGCCAAACATGGGGGAACTTCTTTGATCAATCTTATGTAGATGTCTTCCCCATGTCTTATTTTGTCATTAAGTAGCTTACATTATATGGTATTGACATTTATTATGTAGTAAATTTAATCATAAGGAATTATATATATTGATACGCAATAAGGACATTAAAAAAAATTCAAATCGCTAGGAAACATGTGAGTGTGACCTCCATTCTAATAAGCTAATTGTGGAAAATAATCTGCATCATTCGTTTCATGTGATCCATGCGACAATTCACTTATCTTAATTAATATTGAATTAATTAAGAATTTGAAGATCTCAAAGTTGTTGCCATTATTTTTCTTTATTAGTAAAGTAAAGGGAACAATCATGAATTAAGAATTATGAGGAAAAGTGATAGGTTAATTGAATTTAGAAATTAGACATGCTTCAACCTAAGATTACACAAATTATTGGGGGTCATGAACACAGATTGAACAAGAAGGAGACATGTTCAATGGACCTAACGTGGAATCCTTGATTGAATATATTTGATAGGGACATCTTTGCAATTCGTGTTGGATTGTGTCTAGTGGGATATTAGATTTGGATCTAGTCAGGTGTAATTTTATAGTGTGAGCCCTATAATTTCACATAAATTTGTCACACTTTCTCTAAAGATTAAAATACTAGTACGAACGTATGTACGAAAGCATCCTGCTGTGAGGTCAAATCTTCATTTCTTTCGAATTATTGCATGCCTAGAGCAAAAAGAGCGTGATTGATCTGTGTACAAAGGACACCGGTTGGACCATAGATAAAAGAGAGGCGAAACAGTCATTCAAATTAAGGATGTTCATGCAAATGCAAATGATGCCTTTAGCCCGTCTCGAGCTCTGATCTCTAGTGAACCATGACATGTCCATCACGTAAACATTCGCTTTTTATCATGACTATATAACATCACACGTCATATAGAAAAAGATTGAGATTGACACAAATCAGTCTTCGTAACCTTGCCCTAGCATTGAAGGTCCTAATTAACACTTTCACACAATGCTAGACAGTCACATTTCATGCTTGTAGAATCTTACCACTAATGGTGCCCCTCCCGAACGCTCTTGGTTTCACACTGTTGCCATTTTGTTCTACCTCGTGAGATATGCTATTTTTATTAAATCTGAATTACAAAAGCGGGCATGCTAAATGACGTCGCAAATTATGACCGAGGGTTTAAGTTGGTTCACTTAATAATTTGCCACATAACTTTATGTGTCAACTTGATATACCAATCCTAATGCATTCATACACCGATCTTTTAACATTACTAGCATCACTTTTATATCCTATGTAATATATTAGTGATTTACATCCGTAGTCCGCAAGCAAAATCAGAAAAGGAGTAAAATGAGTTAGGGCATGGGCATTGTCAGATGTGCAATTCCATGCGCTTATGTGATTGATCAAAAGAATGTATTGGAGTTGTAAAGATTTGAGTTTGATCATAACACGACTCCCAAATAGAGCAAAGCTTGAGAACATATAGGGTACTTCGTTGATGAAATCTTGTCCGAGACACAAAGAAGGGGCAACTCATAAATCATCTGCAAAATTATATTTCCTTCTACAAAAAGGCGTACAAATTACAAAGAAAAACCTCATAATTACAAGATCAGGCGGTTTTTTTTCTACCTAAGATTCCCAACAACACTAGCCAGAAAAAACAGCAACAGAGCACCCGTCTCTCTCTCTCTCTCTAGAAGAGAAAGCAAAGCTTATGGCGAGTGCTTGGTCACTGCGAAAAGTGAGCACGTCTATTCCTAAGATTGGGAGAGAAGACGGAAGCAAAAGAATGGGCCAACCCCACCACGATGCCCACCTTCACATACCCTCTCTTCGGGATCGGACAGCTCGAAATCCTCCGCGACACGCCTCCGCCGTTGATTATGCCGCTCCCTGAAATCCCTATCTCTCCTCCTCCTCCTCCTCCTTTAATGCTTTGAAGAAGCTTTTTGGTTTTGGAGTTTGACAGGAGTGACGTGTTGAAATGCTTTAGCGAACGCTTGGCATTTACATGAGGTGACAGGTTCTTATGTAGAGAGCGACCTTTTCCCCTATGCCCTTCAAATTCACTATAATTGAAGTGGGGCCCTTTGCTTTAGGACTTGTCCATTTTGACATTTTTTTTACCTGCCTCACCAAATCTCACGTTGTCTTAATAAATCACCACTAATTCAAAAAGTGGGTTATCTTAACAAATGAAAATAATGCTTACGTAACTAAGTATGTCATAGAATTAAGATTGTTGGATTAAAAATAGCACATAATTGGCACTAGCAATGTTAAAGCTAGGGGTAAGCACCAATTCAAAGTAATTAAAAAAGATGGTCATATCAATAAACCTCAAAACTGCTTACATATCCAAGTATGTCATATATGATTAAGGTCATTGGATAAAAAATAACATTAGGCACTAGCAATGTTAAAGTTAGGGGTGAGCAATGGTCCAGGAATAAAAAAAAAAAAGTTCATCTTATTTTCTGCTTATGTAACCAAGTTTGAGATTTAGGGTATAAAAAACAAAGGCTCCTCTCAATAAGACGGGATCGGACGGCTCGAAATCCTTCCCCGCACACCTCCACCGTTGATTTTGCCGCTCCTTGAAATCCCCATCACTCCTCCTCCTCCACCTCCTCCTCCTCTTCTTCTTCTCGGCGCTTTGAAGAAGCTTTTGGATTTGGGGGTTTGAGAGGAGCGATGTGTTGAAATGCTTTAGTGAGTACTTGGCCTCTACATGTGGTGAAGGGTTCTTACATAGAGAACCGCCTTTCCCGATGTGCCCTTTGCTTTTGGACTTGTCTCCTTTGACATTTTTTTACTGGCTCACCAAGTCTTGTGTTGTCTTAATAAATCGCCACTCATTAAAAAGAGGGCTATCTTAATAAATGAAAAAAATTGCTCGCGTAACCAAATATGTCATACTATACTTAAAATTGTTGGATAAAAAATAGCAAACACTTGGCACTAGCAATTTTAAAGCTAAGAAAATGCACCGGTCCAAGGTAATTAAAAAAGAGGGTTATCTTAATAAACCCCAAAACTGCTTATGTAAGCAAGTATATCGTATATGATTAAGGTTGTTGGATAAAAAATAATACTAGGCACTAATAATGTTAAAGTTACGGCTGAGCACGGATCTAGGATATAAAAAAAAAAGGTTTATCTTAATAAATCTAAAAACTACTTATGTAAACAAGTATGTCATACCATGATTTTTTTTTTTTTGATCGAACATAGAAGCTTGTATTACTAATTCATGAAGGAGGTTTGTGACATAGGAAAGTCCATGCATAAAATAGACCACAACTGGTTCGGAGGTTGAGTAACCCAATTCGCGGGGAGGATATTGTCTCGATGGGCCTTGGCGGCCCAATCCGCGGCTCGATTTGTCTCTCGTGGGTTGTATTGTATGTAGACCCACTTCAACTCTTTCATCAAATTTCGGCAGTCCAGAATCAGCGATTGGGCCGCCCATGGAGGGGCTTCACGGCCCCATTACCCACGTGCGACAGATTTATTGTCCGTCGATAGCGAAGCGCGCAGATCGGGGAGTCTTTAAACGGATCGGTTACGTTAAGCTTATGTCCTTCAACCACATCAAAGCACTTCTCACGGCAAGGGTTTCGGCTATTTGAGCGGATGGAGCGTTGATCGAGTGAGCGAAACCAGCAACAAGCAGCCCAGCTTCGTTCCTGCACACACCAGCGACAGATCCGGTAAGTGTTTGACAGTTCCACGAGCTGTCCACGTTGAGCTTCTGTTCGTGTTCTTCGGTGCTGTCCGAGATCTGGTTTTCTCGGTGTTCTCGCTGTACGTTCGCTTTGTTGTTGCTGGTTCCATCTTTCGTGTAGTTGATGCATGGTTTGGGCGTGTGTGATGGCAGCCCGGGATTAAGTGCTCGATCTTGGAATATCGCTGCATTGCGTTGCTTCCAAATTTGCCACGGGACACCGGCGAACGGGGTTTTCGATGGTAGGTTCGGCCGAGGAGGTAAGCCGCTCGTAGATCCACTTGTCTATGCGTGTTACATGTGAGGGATTAGTGTCGACTTGGAGACTTTGTTCGACCAAATCTCTTTGGTCCATTCACGAGAATAAATAGGTGTTCCATCGTTTCGTCTCTTTGTGGCAAAGAGGGCACATGGGATCGGTAATACCTTCCTTTTGTGAAGATTTTCTTTTGTTGGTAGAGCATTGCTGCATATACTCCATAGAAGGAATCTTATTTTTGGGTTGGTTTGAAGCTGCCATATCTTAGTCCAAAGGGATTTTGGTGTTTGATAGGATGTAGTGGGATTGTGTACTGTTGAGGAGTCACCTGTGTTGTGGATCTTTGTTGTATCCGCTTTTTACCGTATATCCTCCCGAACTTTTTGCATCCACATTAATTTGTCAGGCTGGGATGTGTACCAAGCGGAATAGCTATGACTTCCTTGACTATGCTTGCATCAAATAATTCATTGAGTTTGTTGGTATCCCATTCCCTGGTTTCCTGGTTTATCAACTCGGCTACCACACATGGATGTTGGATGTGTGTTGGACCGTGTATTTTTCCTGATGGTAACCATCGATCCTCTCTGATTCTTATGTTTTCTCCATTTCCCACAACCCACCTTGTATGTGGCTCAATGACATCTCTTCCTATCATTAGGCTTTGCCAACCCCCCCGGGAAGCTTGCTGTCTTTTATGTGCATTCCGAAGTCCCCTCTAGGGAAATAAATGCTCTTCAACACTCTACTCCATAGTGCATTCGGTTTTTGAACTAATCTCCAAGCTTGCTTACCCAAAGATTGCTCTATTAAATTCTGCTAGGTCCCCGAATCCTAGGCCTCCACAATCCTTTCTTCTTTTTAGAGCCTCCCGCTTTTCCAGTGAATGCCCTTCCTTGATGTATGTTGTTTCCACCGAATGAGGCAATTTTTGTCTCAATAGCTCGACATATGGACAATGGGATTTTAAAAATGGACATAGCATACCGAGGTAACGCCCGAATTACTTGTCTTTAGAAGGATTTCTTTCCCCGCCTTGGAAATCGCTTCTCCTTCCAGCCTTCTAACTTGCTCTCGACCCTAGTTAAGAGCCAGTTGAACATATGCTTCTTTGTTTGTCCCCACTCAGTTGGAATGCCTAGGTATTTCCCTGTTTTGTCGATTAGAGGGACTCTTAATGCATCTGCTATGTTCTGTTTGAGTAAGTGAGGGCATTCTTTGCTTAGTAGGAGACCTGATTTGTTTAAATTAATGGCCTGTCCCGAAGCATAGCAATATTGGTTTAAGATGCTGGCTAGGTTTTGTGCTTCCTTTACTGTACCATTCATAAAGAATATAGCATCGTCAGCGAAAAGGAGATGGGATAGGGTGGGGCATGTGGGGTTTAGCCGTATACCTTTAATGGTTCCTTCACCACGCTTTGGACATCATGGTAGAGAGGGCATTAGCAACAATAATGAAAAGGTAGGGCGATAGAGGATCTCCTTGTCTAATCCTTCTCTTAGGCTTAAACTCAGCTGAGGGTTCCCCGTTTACAAGGACGCTAAAGGTTGTTGTTGAAATGCACTGATGAAACCATTGGATCCATTTCTCATCAAAGCCCACTTTCCTCATGTAAGCACACGAAAATCCCATTCTATTCTCACATAGGCCTTTTGCATATCAAGTTTCAGGATTGCTTGGAATCTTCGCTTTCTTTTCCTTACTCTTAATTGGTGAAGCACCTCTTGAACAATGAAAATGTTGTCCTGGATTTGTCGATCGCTAACAAATGCACTTTGTTCCGTTGCAATGATCTTTTCTAGCCATGGTTTTAGCCTATTAGCCAATACCTTCGCAATGACTTTGTATGTGAAATTACATAGGCTAATAGGTCTGAATTGGGTGATATCTTCAGGGTTTTTTACTTTAGGAACAAGGACAAGATATGTTCTGTTTAGCTCTGAGTCAAACCTGCCTTGGTTGAAGAAAGAGTTTACCATATTATAAAGGTCTTCATGTAGTTCTAACCAATTTTTTTGATAGAAGAGGCCATGAAATCCATCCGGTCCAGGTGCTTTGTTGGCTCCTAGCTGAAAAACAGCTGCTTTTACCTCCTCTTTCGACACTTGCTTAATCAGCTCCTCGTTCATCTCATCGGGTACTACTTGAGGGCATTGGTCAAGAACCGGCTGGTAATTTCTATCGTCCACCGATGTAAATAAGTTCTGGTAGAAACTTCGAATGTGCTGTTTTAAAGCTTGAGGATCTCTGCACCATGTCTCTTCATTAATTTTCAGCATAGTGATCTTGTTCCTCTGTCTTCTTTGAATTGTCGTGGCATGGAAATACTTAGTATTTTGATCGCCCCATTTCAACCGTTTATTCTAGACCTCATGCCCCGAGACATTTCTTCTTGACGCCATAATTCTTCTATTCGTGTAACAATGTTTCGAATTCCACCCCATTTTGTTCCCCGCATCTTCATTAGTTAAACACATGAGCCTTGTTTTGAGCCGAATGATCTTTTAAGGGAGTTATGAAATTTTCCCTTACTCCATTTGCTTTGAGTGCTGAAGCTACCTTCCCGAGTTTCCCATTAAAGCCGTGTGTCTTTGTTGTGTGTTTTCATCAGCCCATGTCTTCTTAATCAAGTCTCGCACAATGTGGTTCTTCTAGCCGGTATGCTTCTAGTTTGAATGGCTTCCTTCTTGGTTTTTTTGGTGTATCAAGAGACAGCGAGAAGTGGGCTGTGGTCCGAACCTATGGCGGGTAAGGCATAGGCTTCCGCGTGCGAAAGGTTACACACCATTCTAAGGTACACACTGCCCTATCCAATCGTTTCTTGACTAGATCATCCCCCTCCCTATTGTTGGACCAGGTATATGCACAGCCTTTACTTTCTATGTCCATCAACGAGCAATTGTTCAGAAAGTCTCTGAAAGCCTGGATCCTATACCTATCCACTTCACGGCGGCCTACCTTCTCCCACTGGTAGATAACTTCATTAAAATCTCCTATGCATAGCCAGGGTAGGGTATTGCTGGATATAGTAGCCCTCAATGTGTGCCATAGCCCTTGTCTCTCCTGAAAATTTGTAGATGCATGTATGAAGGATATACGCATGATTTCTCCGCTTCTTAAGACTTTGCATTGGATATCAATGAGATCCCCCGAACTTAAATTGATTTCCACCCCAACCTCCTCATCCCACATAAGTGCTAGACCTCCCGCGGTACCAATTGGTTCAATGAGAAAAGATTGGGTAAACTTGAGGCTTTTCCTAACACCGTCCACCATTGGGTCTTTATTTTTGGTTTCCATAAGGAAAACTAGATTGGGCCTTTCTTGAGCTACTAAGGCTCGAAGGTGCCGAACTGTCAAGGGTGTGCCCAGCCCTTGACAGTTCCAACTCAAGATCCTCATTGTTGCTAAAGTTAGGGGTGAGCTACTAAAACCATGATTGAGATTGTTAGATTAAAAATAGTGCTCACTCGGCACTAGCTATGTTAAAGTTAGGGGTGAGCTCCAGTCTAGGGTAATTAAAAAAGAGGTTTATTTTGATAAATTTAGAAATTACTTACATAATCAAGTATGTCATACTATGATTAAGAATATTGGATTAAAAATAACACGAGCTCGACACTAACAATTTTAAGACTAGGGTTGAACCATGGTGCAGGGTAAACATTGTAACTAGACTACACTAACTCTATTTGGCTGGTTCTAGTATGGTTCTTGTAGGAACTGATTGAGTTTCTGGTTCTAAATTTTTAAATGGGCTATTTCTACTCTAGTTCCTAGTTCTTGGTATAGAACTGGACAGATTAAAGAAATAAATCGAGAAACCCTGATTCTCTTCTTTTAGTTTTACATTGCTTCTTGTATTCTTATTGTCACTGCTTCTACATTTGGTTTTCTCTTTCACTCTCTGCTCTGCTTCACTCAGTTCTTGACTTTTCCTCAATGCGAATCTACCATTTGAAGGTCACGAGCCGCCTATAAATTGATCGTTTGGCCATACAAGAAGAATCGAAGACACTCAAGCTCCATTTCTCCAATTCTAGCAAATGCTTAGGTTTTTGGGAAGCATTGACGGTGTACAACTAAAGAATCAAAGTCTCGATTAAGACTTTTAAGGAATAAATATATGAAATCGAACAAACAAAAGATTTGATTGATTTTCGAATAGACCCTCGAACTAGATCGATCCAATAGGGTCAATTCATGTTTTGCAAGGTAAGTTCTATGTTCCAATAATAAAAAATCAGTCTCAACAAAGTAGGTTCCCAAATTCCACATTTAGAACCTACTCACCGCTAATTAAAGCTATAGAACTTCGTCATTGGACTTTTCTATTTGACATTTTTTGCCTCGTTGCCTTCTCATCTTAACCTTTGTAAATCCAAAATGCTCACGAACCCACTAGGTAAATGCGATATTTTTTTATGAATATTTTAAGCACAAAAAGTACTCGTTTATCATCGATAATTAATGCTCCTTTAGATATATCACTTTCCTCTCGTGTTCCTCTAATGTCATGCGATACCTGGCAAAGGCTAGCATGTGACTGTCTAGTAGATTTCTTTCTTTAGAGCATAATTACCTTAATTGTTGATACATATAATAAATGCTTGAATTAATTAGTGATTTTCTAGCACGATCGACTATATGACAAAATTCATTTATACATTGTGTGAGATTTTGGTCTCTCATGTTGCTCTAATATCACGCGATACCTTGTAAAGGCTAGCACATGACTTTCTAGTAGATTTCTTTCTTTAGAGCATAATACCTTAATTGTTGATACATATGGCATATGCTTGAATTAATTAGTGGTTTTTGTCGTGATCGACTATATGACAAAATTCATTTATACGTTGTATGAGATTTTATAGGATCACTATTAACTATTCTAAATGTTTAAGTTGGTAGATGAATGTAAGGTTTATTATCTAAATATTCTAACACTCCTCCTTACGTTTGGTTTGGTCTTTTTGCCTAGTAGTAGGTGTAGAATTTAGTTAGAGAGGCAAATGGGACTTGAAAATATTCAAATTCAGGACCTCTAGCTATGTTACTATGTGAGATTTTGGTAGGACCACTACTAACCGTTCTAAAATGTTAAACTGATAGATGAAGGCATAATTTATTATTTAAATAATTTAACATAGTGTATAAAGTTTATTCATGAACGCGAATGTCATGTCATCATACATTCTCCAAATTAATTGTGCAAGGCAAAATAATCCATCATCCTCCTCAATGCCACGTGTGATTTACCCCAGTAGCCTCACAAAACTTTCAAAATTCGTAACTTATATGCTTGATCCACAACTCAAATAGTATTTGATTAGATTGTTTGAGCAGTGAACAACACTTTAAACGTTTATAGGTGCGAGTTTTTTATATTAATTTCGGCCAAAATAGAGGATAGAAAAGCATTAAATTAAGCAAATAAAGATAACGTTTTATATACGTAATATTTATTTTCTTTTTGTAATGTAAGGAGTATAATACTGTACTTTGCGAAGGCAGCACCTCTAAATCTGCCGAATACAGCAAGTTTTTGCGCATAAAAATTAATCTGTTTCTATTAGCTAAATTGTTAGTTGATTGCCCAGACATCTCTTCCTTCTGTAGCTTTATTATTTTGCTTTTGTACCGGAGCTTTTTTATGCTATTCATGTGCAATAACCAATTCTAGAAATATATGAAGTTCAAATAAATTATTTATCTTATTATTAATAAGAACATCGCATATAACAAGAGCGACCCTAACAAATTGCAAATACTAATTTGTCAAAAATTAATTGGATTGAAGCTATAGCATCATCATTTCTAGAAATCAAAATATCTGTAAGATATAGGTCATAATTTGTATCAATTAAACAAAATTCCCAAAATGATACATTCTCGAAGGGCTATATGTTTTTCTTGTCAATCAACAATAATTACAACATAAGATACCATGTCATATATTTAATTCTGTCTAGATATGTTTGCAAGGAGATGTTCTTTTCAACATAGTTGTGTCTCTTTTTAGAAGACGATTGAATCTTCTCATTTTTTGTTACTTTCTCAATTCATTAAATTTGTGAAATTTCATTTATGTGATGAATCAATTTGGTAACATATTACTGAGTCACTTTTTATTAATATAATCACTTTGAACCTTTATTACAGCCAAGATTATTGAATCAACTACTTTATTCTTGATCCCAACAGTTAAAGACTGTTTTCCCTTACTTGCTCCACCAAAAACAAAATCACAAGCTTATGATAAAAAATGAGCTTTTTTAATGAGATTTGTAATATGAACACCGTTGCGTTGGTAGGAATATAAGGTGCAAATTTAGGAAATTATATAAACTACGAGATATTCTTCTCCGTCCTGTGATGTACGTTCAAGAACACATGGGTTTTTTTGTTTCGAAAGTTTTTGACCGGTGGACAGAAGTCATGATTTTCGCCCACCAACTTTTTCTTATGTTGCAGCCTTTGAGAAAAGTCATGTTAAAAGGCTAAATGACGTACCAAAGAATAATGATCTCACCCACCAACCTTTTCTTAATTCTTTAATATTTTTTTATGTTTTTACATTGAGCAAAACTCGTAAAGAACTAAAGCCGAATCAAATGTGAACTCTGAATTAATTAATTATGTATTTATTTTGTCAATTTTACCGTAAGATTGAAACATGTTTTATATCTTATTCAATTCAGTAAAACCTGATTAATATTCTATCCATCGTATTTAGATGTTTTCATGATATCTTATTTTGTCTTAAGTATGCTTTATTATTTGGTATCGACATTATCATGTGGCCAATTTATTTATAACAAGTCCAATTAATTAGTCGACTGACAAGGAGTTATACAAATTAATGTGCAATAGGGATGTTAATAATTCTTGAATCAATTGAGATTATGTGAACATGACCTCCATTCTAATTTTATAATGCTTGGAAAAGAATCAGCATCATTCTTCTTAAAAATTAGACTGCTCTGACCTAGAATACATAGATTATAGGTGGTTGTGAATGCCGATTGAACAAGAAGGATAACATATTCGATGAACCTTAGATGGAATGCTTGGTTAATGTATTTTGCTAGGCACATCTGTGCAGTTGTGTCGGGTTGTATACAGTGGAGAATTAGATTCGGACCTAATGAGTAATTTTAACACCAAGTTTTCTTTGATTCGTGAATTTAATTGCCATGACTTTTACCAATTTTCCATGGAAGGTGCGCAGAAACAATTGAAAAGGTTATTGAAGTTGCGATACTACGATATTTCTTTTAAAAATCGAGAGCTTGCGATTATATGTATGATAGAAGTCGGTGTGTGAAGCAGTTAAATTCTACGCTTAAAATAATTGCATGGGACATGTAAAAATGATAATATATAAGTCTTGTATGCCCATCGAGCAAAAAGAGCACGAAGGATCTGTGTACAGAGTGCACCAGGTGGACTGTGGAAAAAAGAGAAATGAAATAGTCAAGCAAATTAGATATTCTGCTACTTTCATGCAAAAGAATGGCTTGAAAAATATTTTTCTGAAAATAAATACTTGTATTGCTTGAATTAAATAGTATAATGAAAATGTCTAAATTTTTTGTGAACGATTTATACTAATTATTTTAAGTGAAACAAGAGATAATCTTTAAGAAAATATTTTCGAAATCATTCATTTTTCATTAAACACTGATTTTAGCTTGTTTTGGGCTATTTTGTCTAACTATCATGGAACTTTTGCTTTGAGCTATATGTCACCGTCCAGCGGTTTTCAAGGCACAATGGATTGACCTATAATCCAAGATGATCAGACTAACCTTGAAGCTTTTAAGGGCTCAGGATTTCTTAACTACTCTAGAATATTTATAAGGGTAATATAGGAAAGGTCCACTATTTCAAAGAATTCTTATAATTAATGTGGGTAGTTAATAGATGAGGAGATAGAGTCTCTACTATTAGATTAAGGAGAGATCTACAGTTGTAATTAGTGGAGTACTTTTGTGTGTGTGTTTTTTCCTTGCCTCATTTATATCCTCACAAGTATTAAAAATCCAGAGCTTCTCTTTAAAATCCTTGTGAGTGGGGTAAGAAAGGATGACTTCAGAATAAATTCCTAAAACCTCATGGATAAGGAAATGCTAGATCAATCGACTTGTGACACATGATTATATAAAATCACTCATAAAATAAAAAGTTGGCAATTTGCACAAATTCATCATATTTAGCTTGATGTTGCATTGAAACCTAATTATCACACTTCTACAATGCTAGGCGGACCCATTTTGTACCTGTAAAATTGTACCACCAGAATTGTGCGCCTTCCACACATTATTGATTTTGCTATACACATTAATCCAATTACTTAAATGTCCATCCACAGTCTTTCAAATAATTATTTATCCTAGTTCTATATACCAATTTTAATATAACTAGCATTACTCTTATAATATACATAATATATTAGTGATTTGCATATGCCATGAACAAGAGAAAGCAAGTGAAAAGTGAAATGAGTTTTGTATACCAGTCTTATCTTCCTTGGCAATTATTATTAAGATCCAGGTGATTCTTCTCTTTTCCTTTATCAAACGTACACTTCACGAACAAAGCCAATGAATCCTCCTGCGAAAGGTTGGCCAAATCAAGCCGGGGACAGTGTTCCTGATTTCGGCTATCGATTTATTCCGTGAAGTCACGATGACTTCACTCACTTTGGAGATGCCTCCTACCAAGTCTCCCAGTACCACCCAATCTTCCCTCCTCGATTTCCACACTCTGTCCATTACGGACAAACAACTTTTAGAAGTTATTACTGGCATTACTCCTACAATAAATAAGAATGTGAAATGAAATTGCTCCTCTGCGATTATGTGGTCTAGAAGATTGACTTGAAGTTCATAGTAGGACAATTGGTCATGATATGGGAAGTGGTTGCTGTGGATCATTTCTTTTGATATATGTAATGATCACACGTGCATTTCACGAGAATGAAAGTTGTAAGAAATTTTTTATCGCATGAGTAATTTGACTACGCTCTAATGTTTAGGTGTCTTAAATCCATAAAATGTTGAAGCAACCAATCTATCTTGCATGTCCACATCATCTAGCTTTAGACCCACCTCTTAATTTGGTCTCACATAATCTAATTTGTCCAAATTAGTAATGTTACACTATGAGTTGTTGCTTAAATCTCCACCATTCATTTAAAAGAATCAGTTCTTCCGTTCGATGATTTTATGATTGTCGGACATCATGTTGTCCGGCCCTTTCTTAGTCTCAGTAATAAGAAATGGAAAATAAAAATTCAAAAGAAAAAGAAAATGCTTTGACCAACCACGGAAGAGAAGCTAAATGGGGCGCCATGCTTTCAGCTGGATGGATTTACAGATGGAAACATGGACCAACATATTGGCATACACCATATTATTTAGAATTAATATCACAAAAAACCTAAAATTAATATACACGTGATAAATTTATTTCAAATTAATTTTTTCACCATCATTTATTATTATTTTTTTTTATCCAGATCCGGCTTGGCTCAATCTTACGGGAGCGCACGGCCTCCGTGGGCCCAACAGGCCCAACGACGACCACTGACTATACCTGGAGGGGAGCTAGCCTAGGAACCCACCACTAGGGCTCCCCACTTAAAATGTGTCAGCAATTGCAGAGTTTCGACCTTGGGACCTCTGCGATGAGGTGCCCAAAGTCGAACCAATTCAACTGCCCACCGGTGGGTAACAACTTTTGTTCTCCATGATGCTTCATAAGTAATCTTGCAGTATTTCAACTCTATTTATTTATTGCTTTTGTTTGATAAAAAATCAACATATATGCTTCTTTGTCTTGCGATGAGCTTCATGAACACGTGGGTTTTTGTTTCAAAGTTTTTTGACCGGTTGATAGAAGTTATGATCGATATTGGGGTCTCCAAGACGGACCAAACTATGTCCTCTACTCCAAAATCTACCCGCCAATTCTTTTTTTCTTAATTCTTTATTATTTAAATTCGGTTTCACACTGGGGAAACTCGTAAAGAATTTTTTTTGGTTGGCTAAAAGCCAAACCAAAAGTGAACACAGACTTTTTTTTTAAATTTTCTTTTCTTTGGCCAAGGTGAACAATGTCTTTGAAAATGTCAATTCCAATGTAAGATTCTGACATTTGACAAAAAAAAAAAAAAACACGTAAGTTTGCAACCTAACTTATGTCTTATTCTGTCTTGAGTAGGTTTTTGTAGCAGATTTAATTATAATAAGTCCAATTAGGCAAATTCCACAACCAATAAGGAATTATATAAATTGATATATACGAATATTAGAAAATAAAAAAATTAAATGAGATTAAGTAAATGTGACCTTCAATCTAATAATGTTGATTGTTGGAAAAGAATCGGCATCATTTTTCTTTTCACATGATCCATGCGACACTCCACTTAAGTTAATTTCCATGTATGGTGGAGAGAGAGAGAGAGATCTAATCAGAAAAACTCAAAGTTGTTGCCTCTCTCTTTCTATAACACGAAAAGGAAAAGGCAGAATCATCAATTACAGTCAGGGGGGATAGGGAGGGATTAATCTAATTAGAAATTACACATGTTCTAACCAAGATCATCTTATTTATTGGTGGTTCTAAACACAGATTGAACAAGAAGGAAAACGTGTTCGATGAATCTTAGCTGGAATGCTTTGTTTAACTATATTTGCTAGGGATATCTTTCCAGTTTGTGCCGGATTGTGTCTAGCTGGAATTAGATTTGGATCTAATCATGTGTAGTTTTAAAATTTAAGCACCTCAATCGCACATGAATCTACAGTGTTTCCCTAGAGACAATGCTTTCCTCCATAATTCTCTTCAATCGATTTGTAATCAACAGTCCAAAAAAAAATCATATTACCAATGAGGGGTTTATGGTATAAACTTATAGTTTTCAAAGGCAGATATACCATACAACACACGGCCCTTTTCTTGGCCTTATAAGGGATACATGTTATTCTCCAATTTATATTATAAGGCTTTCAGGTTTGAAACTTTATGATCTATAAAGTGGCAAGTGGAGAATAACCCTAAGCTTTTGATGACATCAGACTTTGAGAACAAGAAAAAAGTGTTTAGAAAGTCATAGAGAGTGTATATACGAATTCGGGAATTTCTCAAACTCTGGTCTCATTCAACTTTCTGTAGAAGTTACTCTTATATAGGCGGGAAATCTACCATAGAATACCAATTATAAACACTGTATCAAACTGCCTAATTTCATTAGATTTAATTCACAATTCACAATTAATGATTTAATATTTTGATTCATGACTTATATTTTCATTTGACAACTATGGGTAACCGTGAGTGGTAATCATGTCATGTCATGTAATATAACAAAACAATCATCCCATCTTGTTTAGCAACCTGACCTATCTCGACCAATTTATACTTAGTTTAGTAAGTTTTATGACAATAAATCGTATATGAATTGTGATTTAGTATTGTTCAAAAATTTACACCATACAAATACAAGATTTTATGTAAATCCAGGGCATAGTAAGCTTAAAGCTTTAACATTGATGAAGATATGCACATTGTCCATATTGTATTAGTTATGCTTGGTCGGTCATGTTCGGATTGGAGCCACTCAATCCAATTGGTCAAACAGGCTATATATCTCCTCATTTTTTAACCTATTTAACAAATGGGCCATGTTCAATGATCTATTAAGATTTGTTACACTTATCCTGCTCTATTGACATATTTAACAGTCCATATTAACTTGACATCTGCAAACATGACCAGTAAACTTGGATTACAATCTATATTAGCGACTAAATGTGTTAGGAATTTGCACGTCGATTCCAAAAAATAATTGAAGCAACCAATTCATCTAGGCATAATATGACAATAAAAAAACATAATCAGAAGAATACACTAGAAAATTTGTTATCGAAGTTCACCCAAACTTGGGCTACATCTCCGTGCAGAGGCACTCCACGAATCCACTAGACTTCGAAGAAAGTTGGAATACAATGATGATCTTTGCTCAATTTCAGGGCACTAAAATATTGAGAAACCTCGCAAAGAAAAACTCACTCTTTTTTTACTCTCCTTTTCTTCTCTCTATTTTTTTTTTTCTCGATCCCCTTGATAGCCGATATAAAGTATAACTTTTAACCTAACAGCAAAATTTATGGAAAAGGCAAAAAAGCCCTCAGAAATATTTGGCTTCTTCCACCAACAAAATGTTCATTCCGTAAGCTTGCTGTTTGTGTTGCATCATGCAGCTTTTAAGCAATTGAGAATATTTCCCAAGGGAGATAAGAGAAGAACACCTTCTTCGATTAAGGATTCTTGCAGGAGGAATTTCTTCTTGAGAAGTAATGAGGGTAACATTACAGCAGTAGCATGGAAAAGTTACTTCTACAACATGCAGTGAAGTTGTACCATCTTCAAGTCCCAAGACAACTACCTTGCCATCAGGACCTCAGCATAGTGATGTTATACATTTTCCTGGAGTAGATTAGAATAATTAAGAGAAGCCAATATTGACGAAAGACAATAACGTGCAAAGAGAAGTGGGTTCATTAAAATAAACGACATTGAGAGAGAGAGAAAGAATGAAGAATTTCTTCGCAATAAAATTAATAGAAGAAGAAGGAAGATAGAGAACGCATAGTAACTAGAAAATGTTAATCAAAATTTGAGGAGTGAGGCAAAGCGTCATAACAGTAAAAGATAAGTGAGAGGGAAATTGGTCACTTAATATGGGATTTCTTTGGGCTAGTGGGTCATTAAAGCGATGAGAATCTATATCTCTTTGGCAGTCTCCAATCCATTATCCAAAAACGAATCTTGTCGTTCCGCTTTGGAACCTCGAGGTGGAGGGGATCCATGAAAGCTTACTTCAGGCAAGGATCATAAGAAGACTAGTATCTACAACTTAGGATATCAACAAAAACCATTCAAGGGTTGGCTCAGGTATTATAGTGCACTGAATAACATGTTCTCCAAATCCAGAAGACTATGATGCGTGAAGCATTCAGATGTTTCTGGAGAAAAAAATGCCTCCTCTCTAAATTTTTCCAGTGAGAATAAATAGCGAGGACTAGGCATCTAATCATGAGCTCTTGCGAATTTGAGTTACCAAGTCATATAAGAACTTACATACTTGGATGCAGCTCCCTCTCCACTCCTAGTCTCTACACTTTCTCCAATTCCTAACTCCATCCCTCTCGACCAGATTATCATACAAGCATGCAGCATAGGCTGAGATATCCTATTAACAAGTTAAACTCCCACCAACGAACTTGATTAATCAAAATGATGCGCTGAAATGCCCCCATGTAATCAGAGGAAAATAATTAACTTCAAGTAGTACAAAATGTTAGAAACTTTCCAACCTATACTCTACAATCTAGTATACATTAAATATCTCCTTGTAGGGAACGCTCAATCAGTAAGAAAGAGAAAGAAGAGGAGCCAGAAGCAGCATTACATTGTGAGAGTCAGCATCAGAACTCTATGGAAAACAATAATGTGCTTGACAGCATTGAGATGGCATTCAACAGGGCCTAAACCTGCCAACTCCATGGGGTATCAAGCATTTCTGCATCTGACATAGCTAGTCTATCTAGCACAAATGACATCACTTCCAATTCAACTTCTTTATATTCGTAGACACTTTAACTAGTGTACCCAGAAGAGAAACAAGAAGGCAATACAGCTGTATGGAACACTTCCGGTTGGTCTATATGATTGTCGGTTGATAGGGATCCGTCATGCCTATAACTAGAGTCCTCCATTCAACAGATATAGCTTGGAATTCTTTATTCGCAACAAAGTCATCTCTAGATTTCCTCTTGTATCACCTTCATTCACTATTCGTTTTTATCTGTGAAACACCAACTCCTTAGTTCGACATCAAGTTCTCATTTAGACTTTCAAGCACTTCACCTCCTATATGTCCAATTCTCCATCGAACGCAAAATGAGCTAGATTGGCAATTACAGAGGTTAATCTCGGAAAACGGAAGAAGAGCACTTTAAGAAAAACGAAAGAAACAAAACGAGATAAGGTCAATGACTCAAAGAACGCACCAAGCCATGGCTGAAGAAACGAACACGCTCTATTAAAAAGAGAAGTTTTTCTAGTCGAAGCAATTACCAAGGGAGACTGTCCACAGCCTCTGCCAATCGAAGTGATGAAGCACTGCCTTTGGGTCCTCCATGAACTTCGCCAGCAAATCCTTCTCCAGATTCCACTTCGCCATCTTCACTTGCCAATCAGAAATCAAGCAAACTTCAAAAACCGATTCAGAACAATCAAGTCGACTGCCCATTTGGTCACAAGAGAACACCGGGAGCTGAACCTGAGAAGCCAGCTTGTTGAACTGAAGCTGAAAAGAAAGCACGTGCTGCGGTCCTTCGTTGGTCTCCATAGCTAAAAAGATCCAGAGCAGCTGAAAATGAAGCACCAGCATTGGAACAAATCGCAATGATGTGAGCTGAAAGAGAACTTGTGAAGTATAGAACTTGAAAACCTAGAGGAAAGCTCGGGGCTAGTTAGGGAACGGAGGCTTTTGGAGAGCAGAGACGATGAATGGAAGAGCGAGAGAGTGAGGAAAGTCCACTTGAGTCCGAGAGTATGCGGAGAAAACTGCAGAAGAGGAACAGGCGGGAGAGAAAATAAGGAAGAGAAAGACATGATTACAGTGCAATGTGAAATGACAATACGCAAAAAACCTTTCCCATTCCAAGGATGCACCATCAGAATTTGGAGAAGTTCAAGAAACATTGATCCTTTGATGATTTTAATTCCTTTTAGAAGTGCCTTGCGAAAGCTCTCTTGGATATCTCAGCATTTACATCAACCAATGGAATGATAACCAAATCCTACCAACGAGTCAGATGAAATCAATCCAATTACTAAGATCAACGAATTACTAATGATACTCCGAAGTTTAAGAGTCTCTGTTTAACAAACTCGATATTTTTTTTGGACTCTTTGGATTTAAATAACGAGGTATCTAACGTCATACCACAGAACATTTGATCAATTAGGATAGTGTATTCAACTCAAGATGCTTGCTTTTAAGGGACACTATGATTTTTTTCCTTATCATTTTGTGCCATTCACGTATTAGAATTGAAGCAAGACAGTTTTCAAAGGGCATATAGGATACCGAAAAGTTTCTTCAGGAAACTCATGGAAATGCTTCCTGTGTCTTTCTTTTCAGCAAGTAAATGAACTAACAAGATGCCCCATATAAGGAATTATTGAGCCGATTATGTCAAAAGAAATTCTATATGTTTTGTTTGGCTCAGAAGTTTAGGCATTGACAGATGGCTATGCCAACTCTACGAACATCAAGATGCATTATTTGGGATAATCTATTATTGGCCTTGGACTAGGAATATCTTGATTTCAAACCAAATGAACATGGATCCATAGTCAAGAAAAATTCGAATGGCAATTTTATTGATCGATCCAAATAATTCACGATGCCTTTGCTTCTGCCCTGTTTATTAGTTCACTCATGACCACACCACTAGGGGAAGAGCTTGGTCTTGCATTTAGCATTTCTAAATGGATATGATTACCCTAATCAGCCAATGCAAACAGTTCTACGAGATAAAATGTGAGGAAGACAATGGTTGGACAAATTTTATTCCAAGTTAGTAGCATACTTATACTAAGGGATGCCCTATCAACATGCTCCTTTTGCACCTTAAATTTACTTTTAAGTGTACCTTAGAAACATGCAATCATGAATAGCATGGTGAGCTTAGAGCAAACTAAAACCTCACATTAGAAGGGCCAACACATAGGGTCCTTCATTTAGCATTTCTCGACCTATACAATGAACTTTAGCATGCTATCAAATACCAATATACATTAGTTTTTATTCAGTACTTCCAGCATTCCAGAATCTTTATTTTTCTGCATAGTTTGAATGATCTTACCCGAAGACTAATGACAAATAATGCGCTTAGAAAGCCATTTCATCTAATCCGTTGCTGGCATGATAAGTAAAATCATTTTGCCAACGCACGTATTAACTTCCATGAACATCTCCCCTGGATTCCTTGAATTCAAGTATGAAAACAATGATGGCACTGTCAACCTGGAGACAATAATGACAATATCATAAATCTTGAAAGATATTGCAAACAAAAATAAAAATGAAAATTGGGCCGTATATCTCAAAAAAGGAGAGGTAACTTACTTGCTTTATGTACCTTTGTTAGAACATGTAGGTCATTTCCAATATAATTCTCATCCAAGTCGTCCGTGTAGTCTCATACAAATTCTATCATTCCGTTATATGCAAATGCCTTTTTCTTGATAAATCCGTGTTTGAGATAATTCAGGAATTGTTTTGAGTGATTTGCATCCAATGATACTCACTTCTTCCAAAAACTCCAACCTATCAATGAATTTCGACTAAGTTTTTGTAGTCTCTAGCCTTTAATTTCTTCTGACTCCTGGATTTTGGAAGGTCCAGCCTTTCAATTGAAGTAAACCTTTCGATATAATACTTTTCCAAAAATTCCAACCTATCGAGGTCTTGAATTTCGGATAAGTTCTTACAGTCTCCAGCTTTTAATTTCTTTAAACTCTCGGACTTTGGAAGGTCTAGCCTTTCAATTGAAGTGCACCCTTGGATATAAAGCTTTTTCCAAAACTTCAACCTATCAAGGCCTTGAATTTCAGCTAAATTTTTGCAGCCTCTAGCTTCAATTTCTAACTCCCAAATTTTGGAAGATCTAGCCTTTCATTCAAAGTGGACTCTTGAATATATAATTTTTCCAAAAACTTCAACCTATCTAGACCTTAAATTTCGACTAAGTTTTTTGCAGCCTCCAACTTCAAATTCCTTCAACCTCCCAAATTTTGGAAGGTCTACCCTTTCAATTGAAATGCACCCTTCGATATATAGCTTTTCCAAAGACACCAATTTATCGAGGCCTTGAATTTCGATTAAGTTTTTGCAACCTCCAACCTGTAATTCCTTTAGGCCCCCAAATTTTGGAAGGTCTAGCATTTCAATTGAAGTGCATCCTTGGATATATAGCTTTTCCAAAGACACCAACCCATTGAGGCCTTGTATTTCAACTAAGTTCTTGCAACATCCGGCTTTTAATTCCTTCAGCCTCCCGGATTTCGGAAGGTCTAGCATTTTAATTGAAGTGCAACCATCTATATAAAGCTTTTCCAAAAACTCCAACATGTTGAGGCCTTGAATTTCGGCTAAGTTTTTGCAGCCTCCAACATCTAATTCCCTCAAACTCTCGGATTTTGAAAGGGCTAACTTTTCAAGTGAAGTGCATCCTGGGATATATACCTTTTCCAAAAATTCCAACGTATCGAGACCTTGAATTTCGGCTAAGTTTTCGCAACCTCCAGCTTCTAATTCCTTCAGCCTCGCGGATTTTGGAAGGCCTAACCTTTCAATTGAAGCACATCCTTGGATATATAGCTTTTCCAAAAGCTCCAACCTATCTAGGTTTTGAATTTCAACTAAGTTTTTGCAACCACCAGCTTCTAATTCCTTCAGCCTCCCGGATTTTGAAAGGTCTAGCCTTTTAATTGAAGTGCAACCTTCTATATAAAGCTTTTCCAAAAACTCCAACATGCCGAGGCCTTGAATTTTAGCTAAATTTTCGCAGCCTCCAGCTTCTAATTCCTTTAGTCTCCTGGATTCTGGAAGGTCTAGTCTTTCAATTGAAGTGCACCCTTGAATATATAGCTTGTCCAAAAACTCCAACCTATTGAGGCCTTGAATTTCAGCTAAGTTTTTACAACCACTAGCTTTCAATTCCTTCAGCCTCTCGGATTTTGGAAGGTCTAGCCTTTTAATTGAAGTGCATCCTTCTATATAAAGCTTTTCCAAAAACTCCAACATGTCGAGGCCTTGAATTTCGACTAAGTTTTCGCAGCCTCCAGCATCTAACTCCCTCAAACTCTCGGATTTCGGAAGGGCTAACTTTTCAAGTGAAGTGCATCCTGGGATATATAGCTTTTCCAAAAACTCCAACATATTGAGACCTTGAATTTCGGCTAAGTTTTCACAACCTCCAGCTTCTAATTCCTTCAGCCTCTCGGATTTTGGAAGGCCTAACCTTTCAATTGAAGCGCATCCTTGGATATATAGCTTTTCCAAACGCTCCAACTTGTCGAGGTTTTGAATTTCAGCTAAGTTTTTGCAACCACCAGCTTCTAATTCCTTCAGCCTCCCAGATTTTGGAAGGTCTAGCCTTTTAATTGAAGTGCAACCTTCTATACAAAGCTTTTCCAAAAACTCCAACATGTCGAGGCCTTGAATTTCGGCTAAATTTTCGCAGCCTCCAGCTTCTAATTCCTTTAGTCTCTCGAATTTTGGAAGGTCTAGTCTTTCAATTGAAGTGCACCCTTGAATATATAGTTTGTCCAAAAACTCCAACCTATCGAGGTCTTGAATTTTAGCTAAGTTTTTGCAACCACCAGCTTCTAATTCCTTTAGCCTCCCGGATTTTGGAAGGTCTAGCCTTTTAATTGAAGTGCATCCTTCTATATAAAGCTTTTCCAAAAACTCCAACATGTCGAGGCCTTGAATTTCAGCTAAGTTTTCACAGCCTCCAGCTTCTAATTCCATCATCCTCCCAGACTTTGGAAGGTCTAGCCTTTCAATTAAAGTGCATCCTCGAATATATAGCCTTTCAATTGAAGTGCACCCTTGGATATATAGCTTTTCCAAAACCTCCAACCTATCAAGGCCTTGAAGTTCGACTAAGTTTTTGCATGTTCCAACATCTATTTCCTTCAACCTTCCGGATTTTGGAATGTCTAGCCTTTCAATTAAAGTACACCCTTGGATATTTAGCATTTCCAAATATTCCAACCCATGAAGGCCATGAATTTTTGCTAATTTCTTACACAATGTAGCATCTAATATCTTCAAACTCCTAGATTTTGGAAGAAGCAGCCTTTCAATTGAAGTGCATCGAGAGATTTTCAAGCTTTCCAAGAATTCCAACCTATTGAGACCGTGAATTTCAACTAGGTTATTGCAATCACAAACATTCAATATCTTCAAAACCTTGAACTTTGGGAGGTCCAACCGTTCAATTGAATCGCAGTGTGCAATAGTCAAGCTTTCCAAATATACCGATTTGTCAAGACCTTGAACTTCAAATAGATTCTTGCAATGTTCAACGGTTAATGTCCTTAGATGGATAGACTGTGAAATGCCTATTGTTTCAATAGATTCACAGCAATGGACTTCGAAGATTTCCAACTTGACGGGACTGTTTAGGGATTGTCGTAACTCTGATTCTTCAACATGTGTTAGTTGGGAGCTATTTGAATTCTTTAATATTGTTGATGGAAGCTCCTGGATGCACTCGAGAAATTTGCGTCCATGAACTTTTAGCTCTTTGAGATGGGTTAGGTGGGAAAGTGAAGCCAATTTGCAATTTTGACAGGTGACGCCTAAATATATTAAGTTGGAAGGAAGGTCCGACAGGGATTGGAGCTCCTTGCAGCCAAGAAAATCAAGGCGTTGTAGGGAAGAAAGATTACACATGCTTTCTGGCATTTTCCCTTTCAGATTTTTGCAATTTAAAGCATCTAAACATCGGAGCTTTCTCAGCTTGCCAATACTGTTGGGTAATTCTTTTATACCACTAAACGAAATATTTAGAACTTCTAGATTCTGCAAAGATCCTATGCTGTCTGGTAATACATAAAGGTTTTGAGTATATGGTAGGAGGAGCTCCTCCAATGCATTTAATTTACCTATTTCTGCTGGAAGCTCTCTGAGGCTCCCACACGAGCTCAAATTTAAGCGAAGGAGGGCCTTCATGTCTCCAATTGAAGAATCAATTTGCTGCAGGCTATAACAATGATTGAGGATCAGGACCTCTAAATTTTTAAAAGCTGCGAGGAAGTGCGTTTTTTCCAAGGAATGACAATGTGTAAGGTCGAGAAATTTGAGCTTCTCTGCCATCTGGTAAAAAAAATGATTGTCAAGGTGTTAGTTTGTAGTGATTATGATTCAAAAGAAAGCATAGAAGGAAAAAAAAATTGTTCTTACCATGAAGGAACTCCATCCTTCCCATTTCTCATTTATCATGCTTTGTGACAATTCGAGTACAACCAATTCCTTTACTTGAAAATTGTTTACTCCAAAATTCATGGGACATTTTTGCCATCGAAGCCATCTTAACCCCTTAATCAAGTCCTTAAAATCTCCACTAAGATGTGCCCCCTCCACGTGAAGGAATCTTAGACTCGTCAAATTCTTGAATTGTTTTTCTGAGTAAATTTCACCGTCTCGCTTAGCTGCTTTGCCGAGCCTTCTGAGTTGCCTTCACTTAGCATTATCGCCTCAATCTTTTCTGTACCCTATAAGCAAGAATCAACGTTCATTAATACTATATCTTACTAAAGTAATCTAATACTATTTGTCCATATTGCTATTGACATGCATTTATGTGTTCAAGAGACTAGCAATGTGAAGACATCATTTTTTTTTATGCCAATACACAGTATTTTGAAATTTGGCCATATGCATTCGGATCTTAAAAGGAATTATGATGTAATGGCTCATATAGAGTAAAAACTTTACAATTTGTGATCTTCTTCTTTCTAGTATTGTAGCTTCATTACCATACTAGTTGGGATATGCGTGCAATGCACGGAATTTGATCAAATTGCAATGTGCAAAATCAAAAGTTGATTTGGTCAATTTTAATTTTTTTTCTCTCGATAGATTTCATGCTAATTTCATGCTTATTACTCAACTATGCTACTTACGTGATTAATAAAATTTAAAAAAAAATACTCTTATTTTCCATTGGAGTAATAACTAATTACAAGAAACTGAATGTTGTGATAACAATTATATTAATATACTACGTACTTATTATTTTACTAATAGTAACTTGAAATTTTTGTTAATTAATTATTTTCTAATTATATTTAACTAAGACAATAATATTAGCTCTATTAATATTCTCTACAACTTATTATTTTGTCAATCATTTTAGTTTAACTATAGTTCACAATTTGATTTAATCATAATCTTATATAACTGAGTTACTCAAGTGTAATAAACATAATAAACAGCCCCCAATAACTTCGATGTATATAAAAAGAAATAATTGCTGAAAACGCAAAGCATTTTCGAAATGTGAAAATTGAAGCTATCCTTGGCTATAAGCCTACATGGAATAGCTTGCCACCGCCCCGCGGGGAATAAGTATTCCTGATTGTGAGAGAGAATAGTGATTTCTAATCTGTTTTTGAAGAAAATGAAGATATAATTGTTTCATCAGAATAGATTGGAAATAGAATAGTTATTCCCGAGAACCAAATGTGGAGCCAGCTTTCACCCCAAAAAAAAAAAAAAAAAAAACACTTACGCATAACAAGTCAAGATGCAATACAGAAAGTTCATGGATTTCTCATTCAGTTTCAAATTTTGTTAATATATTCATGGATACTCATACGTGGACGACATAATAATTTGGAAAGGAATTAGGTCTCAACACCTAAAAGGAATCCAAGAGAACAGTAACTATAAAAAAGGAAGAAATCTTCAACAGAAGTAATCTACCCACATAAGTCATTTTCTCCATATACTTCCCTCTCAAAATATCAAGATACCCTATCTATTTTCAAGACTTCTTTGTGTGGTGTGTAACTTTTTTCGCCTTAAAAAATCGATAACTACAGTTTGGCCACATCTCGAAGCCCAACCTTTTATATTTGGAACGTAAGCAGCAAAACCTTTCAAATGTTTATAAAGCCTAACCTTCGGCATTTACGACAAAAAATAAATAACCTTTCAAATGTAATAATAATAACCCAACTATTTAACTGTAGAACAAAGCTGACGCATGATACAAATTCCATCCATTATCATCGTTAAATTGTCATGGGTACCCTACACTGCTCACTGCTAATGTATTCAGTGAGCCATGTCAACTCACACCAAAAAAGTTGTGTTTTATTTTGAAATCTTGTTAACAAACTTTGTTTATATTTCTCACAAAATTTCTGGCTTTTTTGTTTAAAAAAAAAAGTCATTTTTTTTCTCAGGAGTGAAAGGATGAGTTTGAAAGGTACATGGCTGAAGAGCGAAATGGAGTCATGCAAAATTACTGAAATATTATATAAAATTGTATCCTTTTAGTTGTAAAATTTAGTTATACCATTTTGTTTGTATATAAAATATACAGCATATTCATTTTTATTTTGGTTAGTTCAGTTTATTAATTCATTTAGTACAAAAAACATAATAAATAGATATTGGCTTTGAATTTGTTAACATATGAATTGGCTCTTGAGATTATACATCAATCGCACATTGAGATTGCAAATAAGTGCTAGTCTTTGAAGCAACAACTTGAGTCAAGCCAAATGATGGATTAAAAGTAGTAGAGTCAAAATTATGACTAATTTTGCAAATGCAAATACACTCACATTCTTAATTACACAAAATATAATTTTAGAGTATTTACCTCTTAGATTTTTTATGTAGAAAAAGTAAAATACTTTTGATGGTCATATAAAATATTTTGATGATATATATATATCTTAGTCGGTAAGTTTTAAATCAGTCCTTATCATATGAATATTGGTAAACAAAATTCCTAACGTAATATTATTAAATAAGTATCCTTTCCATTCTCCCTTATGAAATAATGACTAAAATTTCATGAGAAATGCAGGCATCTTAGTCCTATAATATTAATTTTAACATCTAGATATTAATTATTTATATCCTAAGTAATTATGGTTTATAGTAGCATAGTCAAGTTATTTATTGCATGTGATGAAGATGTAAATGAAGAAATTATAGAAATTCAAGATCTCGCCAACATTAAACACCCCTATCAATTATCTAAAAAAATTTGAAAGTATCTCATTCTTGAAGATAATTTTGTAATGTACATTTTAAGAAAATCTCATATAACACTGCAATACTTACTAAGAGAGAGAGCAACATCCCTACTTTCTAGTCACGTCATTGACAGCTCGAGGACAATGATAGTAGAAGGTTCTCTTTTCACTAGAGCAAGCAATAAGTAGCGGACCAAAAACTTATTTTAATAATAGACATGGACTAAGCGACCAAAAGAATGAAACGATTACCTTAATTTCCTTTAGCATTTTCTGAACTTCCTCGAAGTCCCATAACCTACTGCGGTTCTGAGGCTCCCGCTGGTTTTCCTCGCGAACTATTTCCCTACCAAGATCTCTCAGTTGGTCATGCATCTGGAGCTTATGATCATCCCCAATTTTTATTAATGACATGAATTTCAATGCCTCAATTCCCTCCTCAGAGAAAAAGCCACAAGCATCCCACATGTAGGATGCAATTCTCTTGTCAGTACCAATGAAAAAGCAAGCGATATCTAAAAATATCTGTTTTTGTCCATAATCTAATACTTCATAGCTTAGCCTTAACCTTTCTTGTACTTCCTTAGGAGGCACTTTTTTAAACTTGTCTATTGTACCTCTCCATAGAACGCTAGCTTTTTTCCGCACAATAATGTACCTAAAACCTCAAGGGATGAGGGAAGTCCTCCACTGATGGATACAACTTCATGAGTGAGGTCCTTAAATTCCTTTAGAGGATAGTCCTTTCGAAATGCATGTTTACTAAACAAAATCAAAGATTGATCACTATCCATTTTCTCATGGTCATGGACATAGTCTACCCCAACTTCTTCTAGAATTCTCTTGTTTCTAGTGGTAATAATGATTCTACTTCCCGAAGAAAACCAATCATGATTACCAATCAAACACTTCAACTGAATGACATTATCCACATCATCAAGTAGAATTAGGACCTTTTTACCTTTGAACTTGGAGGAGATGAACTTACTCCCTTCATCCTCATTATGAACTTCATTTTTTCGCTTCAATATATCATAGATCAACAGATTCTGTAAGTAATGTACACCATAATGCTTCCATGATTTATTTATATCAGCAATGAAGCTACGATGCTGAAATTGATTGAAGAGTTTGTTGTAGATGGTTTTAGCAAGAGCAGTCTTACCAATGCCTCCTATTCCGTGGATGCCAACAAATAGGGTGGCATGAGATTTATTATCCATAAATTCCATAATAGTCTTCACATGACTATCAATTCCGATCAAATTCTCGGAAATAACCAACTCAAACTTTTTCTTTAGTTCACTCAACACTTTTTGGATTATCAAATTCACCAACTCTGCTTCATACCTGTCAAATGTGACAAAAGTTCAGATATGTGGCAACAATAATTTTTTATTTATCATCTATTGAGAATACAGTTAATTTATTTTCATTTGGAGTATCTATGTTCTATGAATTCAATTGATCAAATATTGATTTTATAGGGAAGTAGAAGAAAATTTTTTACCCAAAATAAGAACATTGCTTCAAGATATGCAGGTTTATGAGATTGAAATTACTTGTTGAAGATGGGAAATTCATTGAAAATCATATTATAAAAATAACCTTTTTTCCCTTTTTTTTTTTTATATTTACCATCATCATATCTAACCATTGAAACATTTCTTTTGTAAAATAATTTTTATAGCAACTAATCAACGGTATTAATGATTTAATAAATGTTACTTGGGAAGATAGAGAATTATGGCTTTGACAATCACCATGCACAGTATGTGATGTTATGAGAGATAAATAAAAATCACCAATAAGTTGTACTATTAATCTAAAATAAATAAGTAATTAGAAAAGTTTGTGACAAAGATTAATGCAGCGTACACTATGACGTGATATAAAAATGGCACAGTTTAAAAAATCTTTGTACATATGAGTAAAGTTCATTCAAAAATTCTTTTTATTCAGGAGAATGGGATCATAATAATAGAATCCATTATTAGATTGGTCAGTATCATTAAAGCAATAAACTAAAAAAAAAAAGAAGAATAACTTGTAGAACTCAGGCATTGTAGAATTTTTACCGCCGGCAAAATCTTACTTTTTTTTACATATAAAAAAAAAAAAAAGAACGAAAATGAAGCAGGTGAGAATCAAAACAACCAGTAAACACCCACACATATTAATAGAAATTAGAGAATGTTTTGGTGGAAAATTTTACCCATTGGCCGCGTATCCTTTCAAGGTGCTGACTTCAATGAGTGCTTTCTTCCATTTCTCCAAAATCATAGGGTCGAAACGCCTCTCAAGCAAACGCTTCTCACGCTCATGAAATGCGTCTCCAAAATTTCCAGTTTGATATCGAACGTCAGCTGGTTTCACTTTATAGAATATAGGCAACACTATTTGCCCGTTATTATTCTTGCGCTCCATTATTCGGACCAGTTCATCCAGGCACCAACTGCTTGTACCATAAGTCACAGAGAGAATAGGGATTAGGATCTTACTGTTCGTGATGGCTGCCATAAGCTCTGGTCTGATGTTCTCGCCTTGGCAGAGCTCGTCATCATCTCTGAAAGCATCAATTCCTGCACTGAGGAGCCCATTGTAGAGGTGATCGGTAAAACCTTTTCGAGTATCTGGGCCTCTAAAGCTCAAAAACACCTCATAGCAATTTCCAGTCCACGCAGTCAACGAACTAGATGCACTGTTACTAGTTTCTGTCTGAAACCATGTAGATGCACCATTATTAGTTTCTGTTGGAGACGAACTAAATCCACCAGAATTAGTTTCTATCGGAAACGAACTAGATGCACTGTTATTAGTTTCTGTCGGAGACGAAGTAGATCCACTGGAATTAGTTTCTGTTGGAGACAAACTAGATGCACCGTTGTTAGTTTCTATCGAAGACGAACAAAATCCACCAGAATTAGTTACCATCGAAGACAAACTAGAAGCGCCGTTATTTGTTTCTGTCGGAGACGAACTAGATCCGCTGGAGTTAGTTTCTGTCAGCACAATCAACGAACCAGATGCCCTTGTACCAGCATCTTCTGCATTTCCACGCACCCGAGCTTTCTTCTTATTGAGAAAATAGAACGCAAGCCCAGGGAGAAGGATCAGTAACACGAGCTTGGCGAAAGAGTGCCCAAAAATGAGATGATGCATTTCGTCTTTGCTCGGCTCTACCCTTGATTTTTGCTTTCAAATCTGACGGAGAAACAAGTCGGAATGGCTCTCAGAATTAGAAATGCCTTCTTGTTGCCCATTCTCTTGTGGCTTGATTTATACCCAGCTGGCAGCCAGAATCGCACCAATAAGTCTAACTTGACGACTTACGTATGATTCATTCACCAGGACCCGCAGCCACATGCTTAGAGTCGTTCCCTTCGCGTGGCTGAAATCTCATCGCACACGAGAATCCAAAGATAATAGATAAGGTCTGTCAAATTTCAACCACATGTTTGGAAGATGAAAAGTGGGGGGAGGGAGAGAAAGAGAGAGTCGTCCGGTCCAACTTGCACACTTGATTTTGACCCAAAAAAAAAAAAAAAAAAAGTTGCACACTTGCCAGGCAATGGCATTATTTATTTTTAACATTACTCGAGTACCCAAAATATTTTCCGGACAAGTGCTCAAAATAGATAAATACACGATACAAAGTGTCAATATAGTGATGTTGGGCACGCTTAGTCAAGTGACTGCACCATTGAACTTTCATCTTCTTTAGTTGATTTATTTTCCATTAGAAAAGTTATTTTTGTTGAATGAAAAATGAATGGTTTAAAATATTTTCACAAAAATAAGTAATTGTACACCTGAAATAATTAATATAATAAATATAAATAAATAAAAAATATTTCATCGTTTAAGAAAATTTAAACATTTTCACTATTATAATTATTTCAAACGGTAAAAGCGATTATATTTTAGAAAATACTTTTTAAATTACTCACTTCTCATAAAAAAAAATACACCCTGAGTATGTTCTTACCATGCCTTTACCCAGTTTTGGGCTCTTTTCTCTAGCCAACTGAGTAGCTATCACGTCCATCACAAGAACTTTCGCTTTGAGTCATGTGTCATCATAAAGAGGTTTTCAAGGCATGATTGACCGACCTATAACCCAAGATGATTGGACTAACCTTGGAGCTTTTAAGGGCTTACGGTTTCTTGATTATTCTAAGATATTTCTAGGGGTGATATAGCAAGGTTACACTATTTGAGAGCATTCTTGTAATTAATGTAGGCAGTTGATATAGCAAGGTTACACTATTTGAGAGCCTTCTTGTAATTAATGTGGGCAGTTGATAGATGGGAAGATAGAGTCTCTACCGTTAGATTAAGAAGGCATTTATAATTGTAATTAGCGAAATACATGTATATATAGAGGCCTATTCCCCTCATTTATATCATCTCATAATCTATAAGCTTCTCTTTGAAAAATCATTGTTCCTAAGGCCGGAACGGATAAAGAAATGTTAAATCAATCAGCCCATAACACATTATTATACATAATCACTCGTTAAATAAAAAGTCTATTAACAAGTCATATAACTTGCCAAATTATTTTGTTCATTAATGACTTCTTTTTAAATCATACTTTGCTTTTATCGACTGAGCAACTCGTCAATATTAACCTAAAGTTGATTAATTAATACGAAACCCTTTCTAGTAGATCTTCTTCTACTTTTTTTTGCGGAAATGAGCTTAACCGTTTGTACATGTGTTATGTGTTTGAATTAATTAGAGATTTTCTAGCATGATCGATTAGATAAGTACTACATTTACATGCCGTGTATAGTCTAATCGTGAGCATGATTGTCAAATCACCATACATTCTAGAAATTAATTTTGTAAGGCAAAATAATGTGTCATCCTTCTTGTTACCATGCATGGTTTACCTTATTGTTGAGCACAATTCATCCACTTGCAGTACCTATATTGGCCTCACGAAACTTTTAGAACTTACAACTCTAAGCTTGATTTACCAATCAATTGTTATTTGGTTATATCATTTGAGCTACAACAACACTTTAAAATTTTATAAATGAGAATACTTTTATGTATATATCTTTTAATTATAGTTAAAACATTGAATCTAAAAATTGAAATCAATCAACAGAAGGAGATCGCACCATATAATTAATGTAAATAAGTGATCCGGATATTTTCACAGTAATTTTTAAGGGCAGGAAGCAGCAACGATAGTAAATCTGCCGGAGACGGCAAATTTTTGTACATAAATTAATCCGAGTTTATTAGGTAAAGTATTTCTTTTCCCGTTCGATTTTTTTTTTTTTTTTTGGGTCTGGTTTTCCGTTCGATTGAAAGCCATCGGATATGATTCTTTGTCTCGGGATGAGGTTCAAGAACACGTGGGTTTTCTTGTTTCGAAAGGATTTGACCAGTTGACAGAAGTCATGATCGCTGTGGGGGCTCCAAGACAGACCAAACTGTGCCCTCCACTCCAAAATTTCACCCACCAATTCTTTTTTCTTATTTAAATTCGGTTTCACATTGAGAAATCTCGAATTTGGTAGGCTTAAAGCCAACCCAAATGTGAACACTGATTTTCTTTTTCTTTCTTTTCTTTAGTTAAAGTGAACATTGTCTTTGAAAATGCCAATTCCAACGTAAGACTGTGACATGTCTTGTGCCTTTCCTGATTCGGTCAGTTAGGTAGATCTCTCGATAATTATATAAATTAATGTGCAATAAGGACATTAAAAGATCCTCAAAATATTTGAGATTATGTAATCGTGACCTTCATTCTAATAATGCTAATTCTTGAAACGAATCAGCATCATTTTTCTTTTCACATGATCCACATGACACTCCACTTAAATTAATTAATATTGAATTAACACAACTGCTGTTTTCCGTACATTTCTATGTATGGTGTGTGTAGAGAGAGATTTAATCAAAGAACTTGAAGATCTCAAAGTTGTTGCCCTTCTCTTTCTGTATCACTAAAAGTAAAGGGCAGAATCATTAATTATTGTCAGGGAGGACAAGGAGGGATTAATCTAATTAGAAATTACACATGCTCTAACCCAAGATCATATAAATTATTTGTGGTTCTAAACACTGATTGAACAAGAAGGAAAACATGTTCATTGAACCTTAGTTGGAATGCTTTGTTTAACTACATTTGCTAGGAACATCTTTGTAGTTTGTGTCAGATGGTGTCTAGTGGGAATTAGATCATCTAATCAATCATGTGTAATTTTAAAATTTAAGCCCTACAATTGCACATGGACCTTAGAGAGTCTCTGATGGTTCTATGGTATAAACTAGTTCTTTTTAAAGACAAATATACCATCCCACGACACACGGCCCTTTTCTTGGCCCTATAAGGGACTGCACGTTAGTTTCCAAAAACCTTTAATTTATATCATAAAGCTCTCAGGTCTCAAATTTTATGATTTATATCGTAAGACATCAGATTTTGAGGAAGAGAAAAAAGTGTTTAGAAAGCCATAGAGAATGTATATGAACTCAAGAATTTTTCCGACTCTGCTCTGGGAGAGGTCACTCTCATATAGATGGAGTCCAGGCTAATACAGATTTTTGCTCCACACACTGCATCTAAAAGATGTGCTTTCAAGACAATAATACATCGTACAGTAGTCACAACCACACGTGCATTTACAATGTACTTATATAAGACGAAAGGAAAATAATTAAAGTTTCTTGGCCGCCTTGAGCAAATGCAATGACCCTTGTCGTGCAGGACACAATATTACAACCAACAGATTAACGGCTGTCTAAAACAAATTCCGATTGAAAATGATCTCCATCATCCAAGGTAGAATCATCATAAGCTTTTGGACTAGTGCGGCCCAGCTGTAGAGATAATTCCAGCTGGGCTCGACTCATATATGTCCTCTGGCATATCGTTTGGTGGAACAATGATGGTGCAGTCTTGAGAACAAATGAAAGGATTGCCAAAATCCTTCCTTCAAGTCGAACTTGGAGTGTATCTTGGCATCAGAAAAACCGGATGATAAGGTCTTTCTGTTTGGCAAAAGGAACTTGTCATCATGGAGAAATTGATTCAAAGGCTGGTAGTTGATAGCCACTGGTTCGCTCAACTTGCTTGTATCTGTCGGTTCAATTAGTCCTTGTAGAACTTCTCTTCACATTCCTTTTGACCAAGTTTTTCTAGCTCAGGATTCATGCCAGGATGGTTTACTTTGGAGGGATTGATGTCTCCGTTCTTATACACCTACCTACTTTTCTATGATTAAACTCGAGTAGCTACCATCGCCATCCCTTCTCTGCCTTTCTTTCGTCGACTCCAATGCATTGGAGTTGAGAAGATTCGAGTTTGAATCATAACACAACTCCTAATCAGAGCAAGCTTGAGATCATATCAGCCCATGTAATTGAATATTAACTACTTTGTTGCTCAACGAGAGACCGCAACTCATCTGCAAAATTATATTTCCTTCTGCAAAACTTTGTACAAATTAAAAAGGAAAACCTCTTAATTACAAGACAAAACCGTCCTTCCTAAGATTTCCAAAAACACTAACAAGGAAAAACAGCAACACAACAACCATCTCCCTCTCTCTTTCCCTAGAAGAAGAAATCTTATGGCAAATGCTTGGTCACTAAGAAATCTGAGCAGATCTGTTTCTGAGATGGAGAGAGAAGATGGAAGCAAAAGAATGAGCCAACCCCACCACGATCCCCACCTTCACTTGCCCTCTCTTTGGGATCGGACGGCTCGAAATCCTCCGCGAAACGCCTCCACCATTGATCTTGCCACTACTTGAGATCACCATCTCTCTGCTTCTTCTTCTACTCGGTTCTTCAAATAGTTCCGCTAAAGATGAAATGGAATCTCCGAAGAAACTTTAGGACTAGCGGTTCTGGAGGCGAACGCTTGCCTTTACTTTGGGGTGATCGGTTGTGTTATATAGAGAACGACTTTTTCCAATATGCCCTTCAAATTCGTTATAATTGAAGTGAGGCCCTTCGCTTTTGAGCTCGTCTATTTTGACGTTTCTGACCTCGCCCACCAAGTCTCATGTTGTCTAAACAAATCGCTAACCAATGCAAACATTGGACATATCATTTTCCTTGCGGCTACAATTGTGAGGTGAATACACAATAGATTTTGTCTTCCTGAGAAAGCAACGGTAAAAGTTAGTAGGAGTGAACATTAGGTTTGATTCAACTTGAGAATCGAAGTGAACTAGATTGAACCAAACAAGTTCAAGGCCTACTCTACAGATCGATTCTAAAGAGAACCAGCCTTGAACCAATTCTGTTCTCGATTTTACAAGCCTAGATTGGTGCTAGGCCGTTTCACCCAATTCCAAGGTTGGAATCACTGGTTCATTCAAGAACCAGTCTAAACCAGTTCAACCGATTCGGTTCTCGCATTAAAGCTAGTTTTGAAGCTTCTTTTAGAATGTGGAAATTATTTCTGCATCCAACAAAAATGAAACCATAGTTTTCAACAGGAATACAAATAACATAACCATTTAACCAACATATATTTTATAGGGAAATGAAGTAATTTTAGAATTTGATATTTCTACACCAAATAATAAAATTGGACATGTTCCAAAAAATGGGAATCGGGATCGAAAATCGAACACCCTAAAGTTTGCAGAACGATCAAATAAGATATAATAGGTTTACTATATAGATGACGTTATGAATAGAGTTAATCATAATATCTTAAGGTTTAGGAGTTTGCTTTTGTCGAGGTTGAATTGGGATCTCTTGCATGTATACATGTATTTATATATTTTAATTGCCGTGCAATTGAGTAAACCTTAACAAGATGGATTTTTTAGCTTAAAAGAAAAAGTAATGAGGAGAGGGGTGATTTCGTCACATGAATTTAAGCAAGTGGAGATCATGAAAAGACGCCACTTTTGCACGCATAATGGGAATAGTTCAGGTCTCTGATTAGTTCATATTGTTCACATGGGGGCTTGTTAATGAGACAAAGAGCCATGACGTGGCTGGTGCATCCCATCCTGACGCTCTTCCCAAACCATATCCTCTACTCCATGATTACACCCACCATTTTTTTCTTAATTTCTTTATTGTTTTTTGGTTGGCTGAATGCAGACCAAATGTGAACGCTGACTTTTTTATTTTTTTCTTGTTCTTCGGTCAAAGCGAACAATGTCTTAAAAATGTTAATTCCAACGTAGGATAGAAACATGTCTTATGTCTTACCCAATTCAATCAAATATGAGTCAAATTCTTTGACCAGGCTTATGCAGATGTCTTCCCCATGTCTTATTATAAAGCAGTTTTAACTATACGGTATTATATATTCATGGGCAATGGGGACATTAAGAAAAATTCTCAGAATGATTGAGATTATGTGAATGTAACCTCCCTTCTAATATGATAACTGGGGGAGCAGAATCAGCATCATTCTTCTCTTCACATAATCCATGCGACGCTCCACTTAATCTAGATAATATGGAATCAAAGAATTTAAAGATGTCAAATTAGAAATTAAAGTAAGGGGGACAGAATCATGGAGCAGGAATTATGAAGGAAAGGAACGGATTAGCCTAATTAGATATTATACATGCACTAACCTCGATTATGTAAATTATTGGTGGTTGAGGACACTGATTGAACAAAAAGCAGAACATGTGCAATGAACCTTGGGTGGAACGCTTGATTATATAATATTCGATAGGGACATTTTTGCAGTTCCTGTCGGATTATGTCTAGTGGAAAATCTGATTTGGATCCAATCATGTGTAATTTTAAAATTTAAGCCCCGGATAGCACCTAAATCTGCAAAGTTTCCCTGAAGGCTATGTATACAATGTTTCTTTTGCATCTCTCTCTGGCTTAGCTCGCCTAGCTACCATCAACATTAATCCACCGCAATGCAAAATAAGAACGTTCCTGCAAATGTGAATGCGGCCTTTAGCTTGTGTTGGGTTCTTTTCTCTAACAAATCGTGTAGCTATCATATTAATCATGAGAATAGTCACTTTAAAACATGATTATACTGTCTCGCCCACAAAATCTTTAAAAAAGTACGAAATTGACATAAATCGGTCATTTCAACCTTGCCATAGCATTGAAGTTCATAGTTAACACATTTACACAATGCTAGATGGATGTATTTCATATTTGTAGAATCATACCACCAGGGATGGTGTCCCTCCTCCACAATCCTAGATTTGCACTTGCCATAGTCTTCCTCTTGGACAAAGTTGATACGACGAATAATGCGGTTACTGGTAATTGAGTATTGAAGTTGGCCCATTTAAACACTTTATGTGCCAATTTAATATACCAATCTTAACATACATACCTAAGATCTCTTGAGAATGGACAAGACATGGTCAGATGCGCGATTTTCCACTATTTTTCAGTTCTCCAAGAAACAACAAACCCAAGAAAGGTACTTTAAGTGGAATTTGGATCGTGTGGGAATCAACATTCAAAACTTTGTTCATGGGCTTGACTGATTGGTCAATCAATTGTATTGGAATTGAAAAGATTCGAGTTTGAATCATAATACAACTCCTAATTAGAGCAAAGCTTGATATCATATTGGCAACTACTTTGTTGCTCAACCAGAGGAATAGAGGAGGAGAAACCCATGAATCATCTGCAAAATTATATTTCCTTCTACAAAAATCTATACAAAATTGAACAGAAAACCTCTTAATTACATGGCCAAACCGTTCTTCTTAAGATCCCCAAAAAATACTAATAAGGAAAGACAGCAGCACAACGCCCATTTCTCTCCTCCGTGCTTGGTCATCGAGAAAACTGAGCAGATCTATTTCTGAGATGGAGGGAGAAGATGGAAGCAACTGAATGAGCCAACCCCACCACGATCCCCACCTTCACTTGCCCTCTCTTTGGGATCGGACGGCTTGAGATCCTCCGTGACGCGTCTCCGCCATTCATCTTGCCACTCCTTGAAATAGCCATCTCTCTTCTTCTTTCTTCTTCTTCTTCTTGGTGCTTCGAAGAAGCCTCTGTATGTGGAGTTTGAGAGGAGTGATGTGTCGAAAAGCTCTAGCGAACACTTTGCCTTTCCTTGTGGTGATGAGTCCTTATATAGAGAATAGCTTTTGCCAATATGCCCTTCAAATTCATTATAATTGAAGAGAGGCCCATTACCGACCAAAAAAAAAGTGAGGCCCTTTGATTTTGGACTAGTCTATTTGGACATGTTTGACCTCACCCAAATAGCTTTTGCCAATATGCCCTTCAAATTCATCATAATTCATTCTATGTGGGGTCTACTCTATTTCTCTGTTTTTTTTTTTTTTTTTCTTTTCCAAAAATTTTATAGGCTCAAAAGGTTGTACTCATAGACCACGGGAAAAATAAAATAGAAGCTCAAAATCTTTCGTTTCACTCCATTGTCACAACTTTTAAGTTACTTGAACTATTTGGATCTTCACAAATGGTGATGTGGCATTATCTTGATAGTGAAATCGGTACCACATGGCTCTTTTAAATAATATCGCGTCAGCTTTTTTTTCACAAGCAAGTAACTTGGGTAATTTAAATGAATGAAATTTGAAAATTAAAAGAGTTTAAATAAGTGATCGAAAAGTTATGATATTAAATTGAGTACCGTATAAAAAATTTGAAACTTTTAGTATACTTTTTTTAAAGATGACTTAATAGTAAAGATGTAAAGTATTTGTATAATTTTCACTATAGATAGTATAAGTTTCATAGAGAAAGAGAGTTAATTCTAGGGTTAATATAACCAAAAATTTCAAATTGGTACACCTTTAACAAATTTACTCTCTATTAGTTTCTACTAAAATTTATTGTCAAATTATTGAGTTGTTTCACACGTGACGGTTGATTGATGTACCAATTTTATGGGCTTTTCTGCTATTAATTAAATTCATATGGTATATTTGTCACAAATGTATCACGTTGGAGTTTTTTACAGTAAAAAAATTTAGTTTGAGGTAAATTTGTTACAAGCATACCAGTTTAGAATATTTTATGTCATTTGGGATAAATTATCATATGTGTACCAGTTTAGGATTTTTCGAGGTCAAAAAATTAATTTAGGATAAATTTATCGCAGGTGTACTAATTTTAGATTTTTTGTGATATTAACCTTTAATTTTAACGCAACTCGCTAATATGTAATGTTCTTTTTTCAATTGTGTCCTCCACTATTTTTTGGTCAAATCTAACTAGCGTGAAATCTTTGACCAAAAAAAAATTAGCGTATAATCAAGCACTCAATTGTCACAACCCATTACCTCTGCACGGGCCATGCTAGATATCAATCCAGAAATCTAAACATCAAATTCAGTAGGCAAGCGATGTGGAGTAAAAGTTTAGCACTCTCTTACGGGAAAATTAGATTGGAATTGCAGAAAAGTCACTCGTTTTTAAAATAAACCTGAAACTTAGATGAGAAAACCAGAATTTGACACCATATTTGATAATCAAATCCAAAAACTTAAATCACTTCCTCTCTCATACTAATTGTGGGATTGACAATTATGTTAGGCAAAATTTCAAATGAAATCTTGGAATGGAGCAACTTTATTGAGAGAGATTTTAGAGTAGACGTTATCTCAAATAATAATATAATATGGTCCAACTTAGCCTCAAGTAAGGACTCGAGCTCTTCGATGGCTAAAATAGATGCAATTTTGTCCAAAAAATATTGCTTTGACCACCCTTTGAAGAAACCTCTAATAAACCCCTGCTTTGAAGGAGTTAGGATTCATCTGACCGAAATTTTACCCCAAAATTTTCGCATGTGACTCGTGGCTTCTCAACCCAAAAACGTCCTAAATTGAAGAATTCATTCACTACAGTTATTGTAACTCAAAGACATGAGGTGCGCCATGTTGGAGGCGCTCCATCCTCCACTAGAGAAGCATCGATTCTACCTCAATTTCAATGTCTTGTAATTTGCTTCGTTTTGATCGAGGCCGGTTTCCTGAATAGGTGCAACTAATCCTTCGTTCATCCAAGACAACGCAATTGCTTCTTGTTGAAACAACATATCAACAAGGTGCGAATATATCATGAAATACCATAGTGATGGCAATGATGCTAGCAATGATAAGAGGAATGTTTTCTCTTTTTGTTCTTCATTTATTTCGCGAAAAATGAATGTTTTAGAAAATAATTTCTTGAAAATTATATATATTATTACTTACAAAAATATAGACAAAAAGAAATTTCATCGAGCATGAAAATGTTTAAATATAAATTATTATCAATAATGAAAATATTTTTTATTAATTAATCATTTCAAAAAAATATAAATGGTTGCTTTTAGGAAAATAATTTCAAATCATTATTTTTCCATAAAAGAAAACAGAGCCTTAGTGTTCTTTTTCCATATAAGTGGGATTTTGTTTTTAAAGTTTTTGACCGGCTGACAAAAGTCGTGGCCGATAAGGGGTCTCCAAGACGGACCAAAACTTTGTCCTCTACTCCAAAGTCTCACCCGCCAACCTTTTTTCTTAACTTTTATTATTTAAATTCGGTTTCACATTGGGGAAACTCGTAAAGAATATTTTTAGTTGACAAACCAAATCCTATCACTGATTTTTTTTTTTTATCTCTTTTCTTTGATCAAAGGGAACAATATCTTTAACAATATCAATTCCAACGTAAAATTGTAACCTTGCGCCTTTCCCAATTCAGTCAATTAGGCAGATTCCTCGCCAATTACATTAATTGATGTGCAATAGGGACATTAAATAATTTTAAAATTGTTTGAGATTATGTAAACGTGACCTCCATTCTAATAATGCTAATTCTTGAAAAAGAATCAGCATCATTTTTATTTTCACATGAACCATGTGACACTCCACTTAAATTAGTTAATATTGAATTAAGCACAAATGATGATTCCGTACATTTCCATGTTTAGTGTTGACACAGAGAGAGAGAGAGATTGATTTAATCAAAGAACTTGAAGATCTCAAAGTTGTTGCCCTTCTCTTTCTTTATTACTAAAAGTAAAGGGCAGAATCATCCATTATAGTAAGGGAGGACAAGGAGGGATTAATCTAATTAGAAATTAGACATGCTTTAACTAAGATCATATTAATTATTGGTGGTTCTAGACACAGATTGAACAAGAAGGAAAACATGTTCAATGAACCTTAGCTGGAACATTTTTTTTTAACTCTATTTGCCAGGGACATCTTTGTAGTTTGGGTCGGATTGTGTCTAGTGGGAATTAGATTTGTATCTAATCATGTCTAATTTTAAAATTTATGCCCTGCGATTGCACATGAGCCTACAGAGTCTCCCTAAAGACAATGCTTTCCTCCATAATTCCCTTCATTTATTTGTAATCACCAATCCCTAACAAAATCATATTACCAATGAGGGTCTATGGTATATATTAATAGTTTTCAAAGACAGATATACTATCACACAACATGTGGCCCTTTTCTTGGCCTTATAATCTCCATGAACCATTAATTTATATGATAACTCAAGTCTCAAATTTTCTGATCCATAAAGTGGCAAGTTGAGAATAACCCTAAGATTTTGAGGAAGAGACAAAAGTGTTTAAAAAGTCATAAAGAGTGTATATGAACTCGATATTTTTTCAAACTCTGATCTCATTCAACTTTTTAAAGAAGTTACTCTTATGTAGGCAGAGTCAAGGTTAATACAAACTTTTGCCTCACAATTTTGCATCTAAAAGATGCACTTTCAAGACAACGATACATCATATTGTGGTAAAGACAAGACCACACGTGCATTTACAAGATACTTTGATAAGACGAAGGGACAACAATAAAAGTTCCTTGGCCGCCTCGAGCAAATGCAATGAACCTTGTCACAATTGGGTACAATAGGACAACTAACAAACTAACGGGCTGTTTGAAGTATGCTTTGATTGAAACGTTCGTGATGAGAGCGAAGGTTTGGGGTACGATCTCCATCATCTGAGGTAGAATCATCATAAGCTTTCGGACTAGTGCGGCCCAATTGTGGAGATAATTCCAGCCGTGCTCCACTCATAATCGTCCACTTGCATATCGCTTTCTGGACGATTGATGATGCAGTCTTGAGACCAAATGGAAGGATTGCCAAAATCGCGCCTTTCAAGTCTAACTTTGATTATATCTTTGGCATCAGAAAGGCCGGATGATAAGGTCTTTTAGTTTGGCAAAAAGGAACTTGTCATCCTTGAGAAATTGATTTAAAGGTTGGTAGTCGATAACCTCTGGTTTGCTCAGCTTGCTTGTTGATGGAAGAGGTTTTGCATACCCACTTAGAATCTGTTGTTCAATCAGCCCTTGTCGGACTACCTCTTCGTATTCCTTTTGAGCAAGTTGTTCATGCTCGAGATTCAAGCCAGAATGACTTGCTTGCCTTTGAGAGATTTATATAACGTAATCAAGTCAAGAAAGAAACCCAAATGGAATTGGATCATGTAGAATCAAAAATTCAATTTTGTTCACAGGCTGAACTGATTGGTCATCCAATGTTTAGGAGCCGAGAAGATTTGGGCTTGAATCATGACACAACTCATAATTAGAGCAAGCTTGGAATCATATCAATCGATGTCCATGAATGTTAACTACTTTGTTGCTCAACGGGAGAGAACCATAAATCGTTTGCAAAATTATATTTCATTCTGCAAAACTTTGTACAAATTTAAAAAGAATACTCTCTTAATTACAAGACAAAACCGTCCTTCCTGGGATTCCCAAAAACACTACCAAGGAGAAACAGCAACACAACACCCATCTCTCTCCCTCTCTACAAGAAGAAAACTTATGGCGAGTGCTTGGTCACAAAGAAAACTGAGCACGTCTGTTCCTGAGACTGAGAGAGAAGATGGAAGCAAAGGAATGAGCCAACCCCACCACGATCCCCACCTTCACTTGCCCTCTCTTCGGGATCAGACGACCCGAGATCCGCGAAACGCCTCCACCGTTAAACTTGCCACTCCTTGAGATCGCCATCTCTCTGCTGCTTCTTCTTCTTCTCGATGCTTCAAATCGTTCTGCTGAAGATGAAATGGAATCTTCGCAGAAGCTTTTGGGTTTGAGGTTCTAGAGGAGCTATGTGCTGGAAAGCTTTGGCGAGCACTTGCCTTTGTTTTGCGGAGATCGGTTGTCTTATATATAGAATGACTTTTTCCAATAAGCCCTTCAAATTTATTATAATTGAAGGAAGGCCCTTTGATTTTGGGCTCGTCTATTTTGGCGTTTTTGACCACGCCCACCAACAAGCGTGTCGTCCAAACAAATCATTAAGAATACGCAAAGACGATTATCTAAATAAATCCAAAAATTGCTTCCGTAGCCAAGTACGGAAATGTCGCACCATGATTAAAATGATTTCAAGGTAATATTGATTGATTATTAATAGCACGCCACTTCGCACAAGCAATGCAACATTGGACATTTCATTTCCCTTGCGGCTACAATTGTAAGGTAAATCCAATATAGTTTTCGTCTTTTTGAAAAAGCGACGATTAAAAGATAGTAAGGGTGAACATCAAAGTTTGGTTCAATTTGGGAATGTAAGTGAATTGGACTGAACCTGACTTATTTAAGGCTGGTTTTACAAATCAGTTCTAGAGAGAATTAGCCTTGAACCAAATTTGTTTTCAATTTCATGAACCTAAATCAGCGGTAGCCCATTTCGGCCAATGCCAAAGTTGGAATCACCAGTTCATTCGAGAACCGGTCTAAACCATTTCAATCAATTTAGCTCCCGCATTAAATTAATTAGCAAGCTTCTTTAGAAAATAAATAATACTTTTGCATCTAGAAAAAATCAACCATAGTTTTCAACATGGATAAAAAAAATAACATAATCATCTAACCAACATATGCTGAAGTAATTTTATAATTAATTATCATACTTTGACTTTTTTACACAAAATATAAATTGGGCATGTTCCAATAAACAGGAATCAAAAGTAACAAGGTCAGCTTTCATTTCTAAATCAAAAACAAAGCACTATATAAGGTTGTGGCACAATTAAACAAAATTTAATGGGTTTGTTGGATAGACGATATTATGAATAGAATTAATCATAATACAATAAGTTCATGATCTCATTTTTTTTTACATGTATTTATATTTTTCATTGCTACACGATTGAGTAAACCTTAATAAGATGGATTTTTTTAGTTAAGAAAAAGCAATGAGGACAGGGGTGATTTGGTCACATGAATCTAAGCAAGTGGAGACCATGAAAAGCCGCCACTTCTGCACGCATTATGGGAATAATTCAGGCCCAGGTCTCTAGTTAGTTCATGTTGTTCACGTGGGGATTTGTTCACGAAGAAAAAGGAGCCATGACGTGGCCGGTGCACCCCCTCCCGACACTTCCTGTCGCGACGTGATAATTGGCCTCGTCCTTTGTGGTGTCTGGTCCATTTCACTTTTCTGGATTTGGTCTCTTTCTCTGAATTTTTTATAGCCTCAAAAGTCGGTACCCCTAGATCACAGGGAAAATAGACTAGGACCTCGGAATCTTTCGTCTCAATCCATTTCCATGGCATTATCTTGATGATGAAATCTTTATTGCGTGGCTTTTTCGGCTAATGTCGCGTCCGCTTTTAAAAAGTGACTTAGATGACTTATTGGTAACAATGCAAAGTATTTGTATAATTTCCGTTATAAATAGCATAAGTTTCATTGAAAAAGAGGGTTAAATCTAACTTGACTCACTAATATGTAATGTTCTTGTTCCAAATGTGTCCTCCACTTCTTCTTTTTTGATCAAATCAAACTAGAGTGAAATCAAGTGCTCAATTGTCGTAACCCATTATATTTGCACGAGTGATGCTAGAAATCAATTCGTAAGTTTAAGCATCAAATTCAGGAGTCAAGCTCTCTTATGGACAAATTCGATTGAAATTGTGGGAGTAAAGACGCATGGAATTGTAGAAAAGAAAATTACGAGTACTCAAAATAAAACTTGGAATATAGATGAGAAAACCTGAATTTGGTACCATATGTGAAAATCAGAGCCAAAAGCTTAAATCACTTTTTCTATCATACTAATTGTGAAATTAACAATAATATTTTAGGAAAAATTTCAAATGAGGATTTGAATAAAGCAATTTTATTAAAAGAGAGTTTAGAGTAAATGTTGACTCAAACAAAGACATAATATGTCCAACTTAGTTTTAAATAAGGGCTTGAACTCTCTAATAACTAAAGTAATGAAGAAGTTTGTCTAACAAAATTTGCTTTAACTCACTTATGCTTTGAAGAAGCTAGGGTTCAGCTGACTAAAATCTTCCTCCAAAAATTTCGATTGTGACTCATATCAACCCAAAATCCTCGTAAATTGAAGAATTCATTTGCTGCATTTACTTTCACTCAAAGACATGAGGTGCGCCAAAGCCTCAATGGAAGAGTATTGATTCTATCCAAATTTTAGCGTCCTCTAATTTTCTTTGTTTCAACCAACGTCAATTTTCTAAATATGTGCAATTAATCTTTTGTTCATTTAGTAAAAAATTATCCTAAAAGTTGTAAACTTATTGCACATCTGTCGATTTAATTATATATTTTTCAATTTTATCAATTGAGTTTTAAAATTTTTCAAATTTTACTAATTGAGTCCAATATGGTCCAATTTTAACAGAAATTTTAACGCTACGTGATCTTACGGCGTGGATAATTTTTAAAAATTTTCCGGCATAGTTAGCTCATATGTATATTTTATTTTTGGATAACTTATAAACTCAATTCAGTGACAGTAGCATATTTTAATCTGCTGAATGCAGCATAATATTTTACGTAAATTAATCTAAACTTATTAGGTGACGTATTGAGTGATGGGCCAGGAATCTCTGTCTCTTTTTAATTTTATTACTTTCTTTTATTTATTTATTACTTTTTTTTTTGCTTTTGTTCGATTAGGATTTGTCAGATATGATTCTTTGTTTTTGGTTTCGAAAGTTTTGACTGGTTAATAGAAGTCGTGATAGACATGGGGTCCCACGAGACGGTCCAAACCATATCCTCTACTCCATGATTTCACCCACCATTTTTTTCTTAAATTCTTTATTATTTTTTGGTTGGCCGAACGCAAAGCAAATGTGAACGCTAACTCTTTTTTTTTTTTTTTTTTTTTTCTTGTTCTTCAGTCAAAAGCGAACAATGTCTTTAATTCCAACGTAAGATAGAAACATGTCTCATGTCTTACCCACTTCAATCAAATATGAGTCAACTTCTTGGACCAATCTTATGTAGATGTCTTCCCCATGTCTTATTCTGTCCTAGGTACCTTTTCATTATACGGTAGTGACATTATTATAAAGCAGTTTTAACTATGGTATTATATATATTCATGTGCAATAGGGACATTAAGAAAAATTATCAAAATGATTGAGATTAGGTGAATGTAACCTCCATTCTAGTATGATAAATGGGGGAGAAGAATCAGCATCATTCTTCTCTTCACATGATCCATGCGGCATTTCACTTGGACGGATTAATCTAATTAGAAATTAGACATGCACAAACCTAGATTATGTAAATTATTGGTGGTTGGGAACACCAATTGAACAAGAAGCAGAACATGTTCAATGAACCTTGGGTGGAACGCTTGATTATATAACATTTGATAGGGACATTTTTGCAGTTCCTGTCGGATTGTGTCTAGTGGAAAATCTGATTTGGATCCAATCATGGGTAATTTTAAAATTTAAGCCCCATGATAGCACCTAAATCTTCAAAGTTTCCTTGAAGGCTATGTATACAATGTTTCTTTTGCCTCTCTCTGGCTTAGCTTGCCTAGCTACCATCAACATTAATCCACCGCAATGCCAAATAAGAATGTTCCTGCAAATGTGAATGCGGCCTTTAGCTTGTGTTGGGTTCTTTTCTCTAACAAATCGTGTAGCTATCATATTTATCATGAGAACAGTCACTTTAAGTCATGATAATTCTGTCTCGCCCACAAAATTTTAAAAAAAAAGTACGAAATTGACATAAATCGGTCATTACAACCTTGCCATAGCATTGAAGTTCATAGTTAACACATTTACACAATGCTAGATGGATGTATTTCGTATTTGTAGAATCATACCACCAGGGATGGTGTTCCTCCTCCACAATCCTAAATTTACACTTGTCATAGTCTTCCTCTTGGACAAAGTTGATATGACGAATAATGCGGTTACCGGTAATTGAGTATCAAAGTTGGCCCATTTAAACACTTTATGTACCAATTTAATATACCAATCTTAACATACATACCTAAGATCATTCTCTCAAGAATGGGCAAGAGATGGTCAGATGCACAATTTTCCACTATTTTCAGCTCTCCAAGAAACAACAAACCCAAGAAAGGTACTTAAGTGGAATTTGGATCGTGCGGGAATCAACATTCAAAACTTTGTTCATGGGCTTGACTGATTGGTCAACCAATTGTATTGGAGTTGAAAAGATTCGAGTTTGAATCATAATACAACTCCTAATTAGAGCAAAGCTTGATATCATATCATCAACTACCTTGTTGCTCAACCAGAGGAATAGAGGAGGAGAAACCCATAAATCATCTGCAAAATTATATTTCCTTCTACAAAAATCTGTACAAAATTGAAGAGAGAAACCTCTTAATTACATGGCCAAACCGTTCTTCTTAAGATCTCCAAAAAATACTAACAAGGAAAGACAGCAGCACAACGCGCATCTCTCTCCCTAGTGCTTGATCACCGAGAAAACTGAGCAGATCTGTTCCTGAGATTGAGAGAGAAGATGGAAGCAACAGAATGAGCCAACCCCACCACAATCCCCACCTTCACTTGCCCTCTCTTCGGGATCGGACGGCTCGAAATCCTCCGTGACACGCCTCCACCGTTCGTCTTGCCGCTCCTTGAAATGGCCATCTCTCTTCTTTCTTCTTCTTCTTCTTTGAGTTCTTCTTGGTGCTTCGAAGAAGCCTCTGGATGTGGAGTTTGAGAGGAGTGATGTGTCGAAAAGCTCTAGCGAACACCTTGCCTTTCCTTGTGGTTATGAGTACTTATATAGAGAATAGCTTTTGCCAATATGCCTTTCGAATTCATTATAATTGAAGTGAGGCCCTTTGATTTTGGACTCGTCTATTTGGACATGTTTGACCTCGCCCACCAACTCTTATGTTGTTTTATTAAATCACTTCGTATTAAAAAATATAGAGATTTACCCAAGTACATAATTGTCATACTATGACCAAGATAATAGAAAATGAGATTGGTGGATTGAAAATAGCACACACTTTGGTACAAATAGTTTTCATCTCCTTTGAGAAAGCGATGACCGAATTTTATGGTATAAGTAATATGATGAATGGAATTCACCATATAATAAATTTAACGGCAATTTTTTTTTTTTGTCGAGGTTCAATCAAGACCTCTTATGATACATATTTATCTATATTGATAGCCATGCGATTGAGTTAACTTAATGAGATGGATTTAAGTTAAGGAAAAGCGATGAGGCGAGGGGTGATTTTGCCACATGAATTCAACTGAGTGGACGTCATGAAAGATGCCACCTTGCACGCAGAATGGAATAATTCAGGTCTCTAAATTAATTCATATTGTTCCCGTAGGTGTTTGTTTATCAGAAAAAGAGACCCCCTCCTGACAATTCATGGGAGCGAATATTCGCCTCGTTCATCGTTCAGCCACAATTTTTCAGTCGCTCATTAAATTTTTTATTTTCACATCTTATTCATTTAAGTTATTCGGGCAACTTTATTCTTCGGAAATGGCGAGTGGAAATCATGAAAGACACCGCCCTTGCACGTATCAGGTCTCTAATAAATTCATATTGTTCACGTGGGTGTTTGTTTATCAGAAAAAGAGCCCTGCTCTTGACAATTTATGGGAGCGGTTATTTGCCTCATTGATCGCTCTATCATAACTTTTCAATCGCTCATTAAATTTCTTAATTTTCACATTTCGTTCATTTATGTTACTTGGGCAACTTTAATCTTCAGAAATGGCGAGCAGCATTATCAAAACGATAAATTCACTATTGCGTGGCTTTTTCAAATAATGTCATTGATAGCTTTTCCGACGAATAAGTGACCAATCTAATTTTCAACATCAAGGAATTAAATGAAAAATCAAAAGTTATGGTACCCTTTTTTTCCATCAAATCAAATTAGAGTAAAATTTCACCATGCATTTGTCATAACCCATTTCATTATCATGTCAACATTTCATTTGCCGATGATAGAAATCAATACATGAGTCTAATCTTCAAACCCAGTTGTTAAGTGATGTGAATGATATTTTGGCACTCTTTCTTACATGTAAATTGAAATGAAATCATCTAGAAAAAGAAACGTAAGATTGATGAAGGGAAAGCCATACATACTCAAAATAAACCTGAAATATATAATGAGATATTAAGGGTGTGCAACTGAACTGGATTGCCCAAATACAAGTCCAAGAGCAAGTCCGAGAAACAGACTAGACTGCCTTGTTACAAAACCGATTTTATAAGTTAAAAAGCAAAAACTATAATTTCTTTTCCCCTAAATTCTAATTTCAACACTCATTTGTCTTTCGTCCTTCCTCGGAACTCATCGCCAATCTTTCCTTTTTCCTAAATTTTTATGGATGAATGGGAAATTGAGTTTTATAGTATATATTTTATGTTACATGTTTGAACTTTTACTGTTTATAATTGTACGTGAATATGCATTCATTTTATCAATTGTTGTTTTTTACAAATAGGAATTTATGTTGTTCAGATTTTGCTTTTAACTATTTTGTTACTCATAACCTCATATGATTTTACTATAAAAAAAGGTTTTCAAGTAGACCCTAGAACAAGATCAAAAAAAATAAGGAGATTCTAAAATTGGTTTCAAACAAATAGGATAGGTTCTAGGGTTCAAAATTTGAGAACCGTTCATAACAAGAGAGGTTGGAGGTTCTAGCTTTAGAACCTATCCACCTCAGAGCCAATCACCCCTATAAGATATCCTGACTCTAATACAAGATCAAATCCAAAAGGTTCAACCACTTTCTCTCTTATAGTAATTGTGGGGTTACCAAAATATTATTATGGAAAATAAGATAAATAGCATAAGTAAGTTCACTCTACAATTTATATATATAAAAATAAATAAAGAAGGCATTAATTTCTTTACTTTTTATGGAAACTGCATTGGCTCCTTTTAATCTTGATTTCACATGGAATAGATTATGTCAAAAAAATTGCGGAACTAGATTAGCTAGGTGTAATTAATAGTGACATTCTATCATTCTATTTTTTTTTTATTTTTTTTTGGTGACCCAGCAACCCCGCACGGCGGCAATGGGTGAAACCCCGCCAATGGGGCTAGCCACCACACTCCCACCGGCGAGTTAAGTCACCAAAGTCTCCTCCCCCAAGTTTCGAACTCCTCACCTCAAGCGAGGTCGCGTGCTGCAACCAATGCGGAGCCCACCGCAGCGGGTGGTATCATTCTATTTTTATAACCACAAAACTATCAAAAAAACCAACTCTATTGCCAATGGCCGCCGGTCGCCATCACTATTATCAAATGTCAATCACAATCTATGGTAACCATGATGATTACCAATCACCAGTCGTCAGTGATAAATATTCTCCAAGAATGCCAAAATTTCCAAATATCCAAATAGTAGAAAGTGAATTTTATTTCAAAGATTATCTACTTGGAATGAGAATTTCCATTTTATGAAACCAAACAAGGTCTAAAATGTATAAACTATTAATCGCATATATGTTCAATATTTGGTCCAAAAAGCTTACATAACCCACTACCTAAATGCGATACTTTTAGATTAATGAGTTAAGCTAATTAATGTTAAATTAGGTATATAACTTTCCCCTTATGATGCAATACATTGTAAAGGTTAATACATCACTTTCTAGTAGATTTCTTTCTTTTGGCATAATTAGTTTAATTACTAGTTCATCTGATATAAAGATTTTTAGTATGACAAATTAGATAAGAAATTCATTTTTACGTTGTGTAAAGTTTAATCTTAAACACAATTATCATGTCATCATATATAATTCTACAGATTAGATAGAACAACATTGAACGGATGAAAATATTTATGCGTAATATTTCTTTTATGTTTTGTTATTTAAGGAGCATATACTTTATCCTGCAATGTACTTGTAAATCTGCCGGATAAAGCTGATTTTTTGACCCAAAAAAAAGAGAGCAGGTTTTTGTATATAAAATAATCTGAATATGTTTGGTAAAGTATTGGGTGGTGGGCCAGGAATCTCTTTCTCTCCTTGTACCTTTATTACTTTTATTCATTGCTTTGTTCGATAAAAACAAATTATCAAATATGCTTCTTTGTCTTGGGATGTGCTTCATGAGCACGTGGGTTTTTGTTTCCATAGTTTTTGACCGGCTGATGGAAGTCACGATCGACATGGGGTCTCCCAGACGGACAAAACTATGATGATTTCACCCACTACAAATTCTTGAATATTTAAATTCCGCATTATGTTGAGGGATACTCGAAAAAGAATAATTTGGTCGGCTTACAGCCAAACCAAATGTGAACACTGGCTTCTTCTTTTTCCTGTTTCTGGGTTGAAGTGAACAGTCTTTCTAAAAATTTCGATTTTAACATAAGATTGAAACGCGTCTTCTTATGTGTCACGCGATCCAGTCAAATATTGAGTCAACTTCTTCATAGATGTCCTCGTCATGTCTTATTCTGTCTTAAGTAGGTTTCATCATATGGTGACAACATTATTATGTAGGGATTTATTTATGTTGAGCCCAATTAGGCAAACTCCACGACTAGTAAGGAATTATATAAATTCATGTGCAACAAGGTTAGAAAGCCCAATTCGAGACCACATTCACATGTATGGCTAAAACATGTAAACTCAATAAATAAATGAAAGTTCATGACTCACGTTAAAAAGTAACCCAAAAAATCTAGATTTATAGATAGAGAAAGATCAAATGTATGAAAAGAAAATATAATTTCAAGCATTGTAGGATGCTTTAGGGACATAAAAAATTCTTAAATTGTATGAGATCACGTGGGGATGTGACTTCCATTCTTATATGATAATTGTAGGGGAAGAACTAGCATCATTCTTCTTTTCACAAGATCCATGTGACACTTCACTTAACCTAAGTAATATTGAATTAATTAAGGAATTTGAAGGCCTCAAAGTTGTTGCCATTCTCTTTCTTTATTAGTAAAGGGCAGAATCATCGATTAAAAATTGTGAAATAGGGAATTAGACATGCTTTAACCCTAGAAGATATAAATTATTGTTGGTAGCAAACCCTAATTGAGCAAGAAGGCAAACATGTTCAATGAACTTTACATGGAATGCTTGGTTAAATGTATTTTGCTAGGGACATCTCTGCAAGTTTGTGTCGGATTGTGTCTAGGGGAAAATCTGATTTGGATCTAATCAGGTGTAATTTTAAAATTTGAGCCCTATTGTTGCACCTGAATCTGCAGGTCCCTAAAGGCATACTAATGTATCAATACATAGTAATGTATCAATTTGCGATGTCCAATCATTTCTTTTGGCTTCTTGTATGCCCCCATCGACATAAAAGAGCATGATTGATTTGTGTACAAGGGGGACCAAGTTGGACCATGGAAAAAGAGACTACAAAGTTCACAAAATTTAAGAATATTCCTGCAAATGTGAATGCCACCTTTAGCTCGTTCGGATCCCTTTTCTCTAGTGAATCAAGCAGTTGTCATATCTATTTTAAGAACACACGCTTTGACTCATGACTATATGATATCACTCATCAAATAAAAAGTTTGGAATGGGCGCAAATTCATCATTGAAGCCTTGCCACAACTTCGAAGGTCCTAATTAACATATCCACATAATGTTAGATGGACTCATTTCGTATTTGTAGTATCATACCACTAGCAATGGTGGCCCTCGCTCACCCTACTGTATCTCCACTTTGTTTTCTTCCCTCCAGAAATGTTACGTTCACTAAGTTTGACTTAAAAATTGATCTGCTAAATGACATGTCAATACTTCTTGAATCAAGTGTCCTCACCAAAAAGCAGGAGTCTTACAACTTCGCTAGGGACTACCCCGTCTATCCAATGGATATATTGTTAGTGAGCTGATAGGATTGCGTTTCTTATTTTAATATGCTAGTATCCACACGACTCAACTCCCAAATTCCCCCTGTATCTTTTTTTTTTCCTCAAAAGGAGGGAATACCCTCTAATTGTTTTACATCCAAGGAATGCATGAAATCTTAGACGAAATAGTTTAAAGTTATATTTAAAACCATTATTGGCCGATGGCCAAAGATCTCTTTCTCTCTTTGTAGATTTGTTTCTTTTCTTTTCTTTTCTATTTATTTTTTGCTTTTGCTCCATAAAAAAATCATCAGATTTGCTTCTTTGTCTTGTGATCTGTTTAATGTTCACGTGGGTTTCTGTTTCGAAATTTGACCTGTTTATAGAAGTCATCATACATATGGGCCCTCCAAGACCGACCAAGGCAAAGATGATATCACCCACCAACATTTTTTTAATTCTTTAATTTTTAAATCTGTTTTCACATTGAGGGAAACTCAATAATGATACTTTTTGTTTGGCTTAAAGCCAAACCAAATGTGAACACTAAATTTTATTTTTTTGGTCTTTGGTTGAAGCGAACAATGACTTTGAAAATGTCGATTCTAACGTAAGATTTTTTTTTGTCTTAATTCTAACGTAAGAATGAAACATGTCTTCTTACGTCTTATGCAAGCTAGTCAAATATGAATCAATTTCTTTGATTCAATCTTATTTAGATGTCTTTGTCATGTCTTATTCCATCTTAAGTAGGATTCATTATACAGCGATGATGTTTTTATGTAGCAGATTTAATTATGTTAGAGCCCAATTAGGCAAATTCCTTGAGCAGAAAGGAATCATATAAATTCATGTGCAATAAGGTTGTAAAGTCTTACTACAGATCACATATATACATTGGAAGATAAACAATATGATATCTCACATGCAAAATTAACCAAAAAACTTAAGCTAATAGATGAAATAAGACCCCATCTATATAAAAAAAAAAAAAATGCCTAAATTCAGTAAAGAAGCATTGTGCAATACTATAGGGATATTAAAAAATTCTCAAATTTAATGAGATTATGTGTGAACATAACCTCCATTCTAATATGATAATTGTAGGAGAAGAACCAGCATCATTCTTCTTTTCACATGATCCACCTGAGCTCCACTTAACCTAAGTAATATTGATTTGATCAAAAAATTCGAATGTCTCGGAGTTGTTGGCCCACTCTTTCTTTATTAGTAAAGGGCAGAATCATCAATTAAGAATTATGAAGTAAGAGAAAATATAAAATTATTGGTGGTAGTGAACACCGATTGAACAAGAAGGAGAAGATGTTCAATGAACCTCAGGTGGAATGCTTGGTTAAATGTATTTTGCCAGGGACATCTCTGCAAGTTTGTGTCGGACTGTGTCTAGTGGGAAATCTGGTTTGGATCTAATCCGGTGAAATTTTAAAATTTAAGCCCTATAATTACACCTAAACCTGGATAGTTTCCCTAGAGGTATACTAATGTATCAATACATAATGATGTATGAATTTGTGATGTCAAATCATTTCCTTTGGCTTCTTGTATGCCCCATCGAGAAAAAAAGAGCATAATTGGTTCGGGTACAAAGGGCACCAAGCTGGACCATGGGAAAGAGAGAGACGATAGAGGATGATGCAAGTTAAGAATGTTTTTATGAATGCAGCCTTTAACCTGTCCCGATCACTCTTCTCTATTAAACCGGGTAGCTATCACATCTAGTTTGAGAACATTTGCTTTAAGTTATAATTATACACTATCGCTAATCAAATAAAAGGTTCGGAATTGGCACAAATCCATCAAAAATATTGCACAGCATCAAAGGTCCTAATCAACATATCCACACTTTGCTTTCGTTTTTGTAGAATTGTACCACCAGCAATGATGGCCCTCGCTCACCCTGATTTCACCGTATCGCCATTTGATTTTTTATCACGAGATATGTCAAGTTTACTAAGTTCGACTAAAAAGTTGATGCGGCAAATTGTATTGAATGTTGAAATTGAGTGATCTTAATCTACCTTACTATTATCAACTATATAATATAGGAGATAAAGAAGAGAAAGAAGAGAAGCATAAATCATCTGCAAAATTATATTTCATTCTATAAAAAGGTGTACAAAATTAAAAAGAAAAACCTCCTATTTACAAGACCAAATCGTTGTTTCCTGAGACTTTCCAGAAACACAGCAACAGAACACCCATCTTCTCTCTCTCTCGGATTGAGAAAGAAGAAGCAGAAGACTTATGGCGAGTACATGATGTTCACCGAGAAAACTGAGCAGATCTGCTTCTGAGATTAATGGAGAAGATGGAAGCGAAAGAATGAGCCAACCCCACCACAATCCCCACCTTCACTTGCCCTCTCTTTGGGATCGGACGGCTGGAAATCCTCCGCGACGTGCCTCCGCCGTTGATCTTGCCACTCCTCAAAATCGCCATCTCTTCTTCTTCCTCTTGGTGCTTCGAATGAATCCTCTGAAGATGAAACGAAAGCTCTGAAGAAGCTCTTGGGATTTGGAATTTGAGAGGAGTTTTATGTGTTTGAAAAGCTCGAGTGGACACTTGCCTTTCTTTGTTGCGACGGGTTGTTTATATAGAGAATGACTTTTTCCAATATGCCCTTCAACTTCATCATAATTGAAGTGAGGCCCCTTTGCTTTTGGACTTGTTCACGTTGACCCTTTTGACCTCGTCCACCAATAATTTAGAAAAGAGGGTAATCTTAATGAATATGAAAACTCATTGCGTAATCAAGTACGTAAATGTCTCACTAACTAATTACATTATAGTTGTCTGCTTACGTAACCAAGTGTGTTTAAATGTCACAATACGACTAATTACACTAAAGTTTTATTCTTGCTCAAAACAACGACGGTAAAAGTTTTGGTATAAGCAAACAACATTTAACAGGCATATTTTATTAATAACATGATAAATAGAGCTAATTATGTAATAAATACGCAGAGCGTACTTTTATCTAGGTTCAATCAAGATCTCTTATATGTATACATGTGTTCCAATTTCAAGTGCCATGTGTTTTTTTTTTTTTATTTTTGGATTGAATTGAATTAATTAGATGGATTCTAATCAAGGTTAATTTCATGAAAAACCAAATCGAATTAATAAATTTATCACATACTAATTTTATGATTATAAAAAAACCCAAATTGGTATATTTTTGATAAATTTACTTTGAACTAATTTTTTTGATCATCAAATACCCAAAATTGATACATTTGTAATAAATTTACCTTTCATTAATTTCATTAAATTTGATTAATATTACGAAATATCACAAATTAGTACATCTATAATAAACATAAAGTAAAATTTTAAACTGGATGTTATCTAACTTAATAATTTAACGATAAAATTTTATAAAAATTAATGAAGGTAAATTTATTATAAATATATAATTTGAAGTTTTTGATAATCATAATCATTATAATTAAAGAAAAGACAAAAGGGGAGAGGGGCGATTTTGTCACCTGAATTCAAGTAAGTGGAGATCGTGAAAGATGCCCACTTTCGCACGCATTACGGGAAGGTTCATGTCTCCAATGAAACTCGTAATTCATTCGGGTAAGGGATTGTTCAGCAGATGTTAAAGAGCCTCCTTGACGGGACAGGTGCACCCCCTCCGGGCGATCCATCGGAAGTGGCTGGCGGCCTCGTTCCTTGGTGGTGTCTCCTCTGCATGTCTTGCTCGTTTATCTGTCTGTCCATCTAGTATGGTATCACGACTTTTCGATCCACCATTTAAATTCCTTAATTTTCAAATTTCACTCATTTTAATTCTTCCATCGATTGGATTGTGGAGAGCGGCGACGTGACACCATCTCCATGATAAAATCTTCATTACCTGGTCTTTTCGATGAATAGGTGATTGATGTAATTTAAATGAATAAAATTTAAAAAATCAAAGACTTACATAAGTGATCAAGAATTATAGCACTAAATTAAGTGCTCAGCGAAAAATATGAAAATTTTAACTTACTTTCTCAATGATGACAGATCAATTGCCTTCAATGTGAAGCAGTGCGTTATGTTAGTTGTATGGAAGCTATGTTGTGCAATTTTGTGGAATTATCAATTGTAATCACTAGTCTTGTTCGGTTCAATGCATAATTAAATTCCTTTAGAAACGGGACCAAATTCTACACATTTCATGTTTAGAGGGAGAAATTTGGATTTTGATTCCACGTGAAATAAAATTCCTCAAAATCTGTAAAGGATTGGTAGTCTTGAGATTTTGTTTCCATATTTCTATAACCATGTAACTATAAAAATCCCAACACCATTGCAGACAACCATAGGTCGCCATTGTCACCGTTGGTTGTGGGTCGCAGTCTCCAGTAGTTAGCATAATCGCCAATTACCACCGTTGTAGGTGAGAAATATTTTTCAATAATGACAAAAATTATCTTGCCGTTCAGAAAATGTAACTTGTTTCAATGATTTGTACTACTGAAATGAGAATTCCCATTGAGGATATTTTTCATGGAAAAAAAGAGGCCAAAAAGTGCGAAATATCTATCGAATATTCAATACTCGGTCCAACAAAATTTGCTGGGTCTACTGCTTGGCATTAGTTCCACGCAGCAAAAGCTTTCAAGTCAAGACAATATTGAAATTCGACCAAAAAAAAAAAGACAAAATTGAAACGATGGGCTCATTGACCCGAAACCTTATTTTGCCAAGGAAAACAATATTATGGAATTGATAAAGTCACTATTTCCAACATATTCAATTCAATTAATGAATGGATAAAATGTATGTAAAACTCGAATTTTCGATTCGAATTTTTCAATATATATGTAAAATGCTTCAACTTCTTACTATTTATAATTATACGTGACTATGCATTCATCTTATGAATTGTTGTTTTTGGTAGATAGGATTTATGTTGTTAATGTTTTACTTTGAACTATTTTATTACTCATAACCTCATATGATTTTACTGTAAAAAAAAGAATAAATTTTTTTTTTTTTTTCAGGTAGACCCTAGAGCCAGACCGAAAACATAATGTAGGTTTTAGGATTAATTCCAGGCAAACAGCATAGATTTTAGGGTCCAAAAACTAAAAAATCAATTATAACAAGTAGGTTATAGGTTTTAACTTTAGAATGTATCCACCTCAGAACCAATCACTCCTATGAGACATTTTGACTCTCATAAATATTTTGAAAGATCAAATCCAAAAGGTTCAAACACTTTCTCTCTCATTGTAATTGTAGGATTAACAACACATTATTATGGAAAATAAGATAAACAGAAAAGGAAGAAATAAGATAAACAGCAAAGTAAGTTTACCCTACAATTATATATAAAAAAAGAGGGCATTAATTTCTTTACTTTTATGGAAACCGCATTGGCTCCTTTCAATCTGGATTTCACATGGAATAGAATATATAAAAAAAAATGCAGAACGGAGATATTGACAACGGCCACTGGTCGCCATCATCACTATAGACGTCGGTCATGATCTCCAGTAGCCAAGATGATCACCGATCACCAGTGGTTGATGATAAATATTAATCAAAAATGTGAAAATTTCTTGTCATCCAAATAGAAAGTGAATCTTATTTCAAATATTGATACCGCTTCAAACAAGAATTTCTTTTTTATGAAACCAAATGAGCTCTAAAAAGTATAAACTATTAATCGCATATATGTTCAGTATTTGGTCCAAAAAGCTTACACAACCCCCTATGTAAATGCGATACTTTTTAGATTAATGAGATAAGCTAATTAATATAAATCTTTCCCCTCGTGATGCTCTACTTTGATGCAATACATGGTAAAGGCTAATCCATAACTTTCTAGTAGATTTCTTTCTTTCGGCATAATTAGTTTAATTACTAGTTCATCTGATATGTGCTGGAATTAATTAGAGTTTTTTTTAGCATGATCAACTAGATAAGAAATTTGTTTTTATGTTGTGAAAAGTTTAGTCTTAAACATAATTATCATGTCGTCATATATTCTACAAATTAGACAGAACAGCATTGAACGGATGAAAATTTTATGAGTAATATTTCTTTTATTTTTTGTATAAAGGAGCAGATAATTCATTCTGTGATGTACTTTTAATCTGCCGAATAAAGAAGATTTTCCGACCAAAAGAAAAAAAGCAGATTTTTGTATATAAAGTAATCTGAATAGATTTGGTAAAGTATTGCGTGGTGGGCCAGGAATCTCCTACTCTCCTTGTAGCTTTATCACTTTTATTCATTTATTCATTGCTTTCTTCAATAAAAAATTATCAGATATGGTTCTTTGTCTTGGGATGTGCTTCATGAACACGAGGGTTTTTGTTTCGAAAGTTTTTGACCGGCTTATGGAAGTCACGATCGATATGGGGGAAACTCGAAAAAGAATAATTTGGTTGGCTTGAAGCCAAACCGAATGTGAACAATCTCTCTAAAAAGTCGATTCTAATATAAGATTGAACATGTCTTCTTATGTCTTACACAATCTAGTCAAATAATGAGTCAACTTCTTCGATTTAATCTTGTTTAGATGTCCTTAGCATGTCTTATTCTATCTTAAGTAGGTTTCATTATATGGTGACATCATTATTATGTAGCAGATTTATTTATGTTGAGTCCAATTAGGCAAATTCCACGACTAGTAAGGAATTATATAAATCCATGTGCAATAGGGTTCGAAAGTCTAACTCGAGACCACATACATATATATATGTGTGCGTAAGAAGCATATAAACCCCATAAATAATGAAAGATTATGACTTTTATATAATATTAAAATGTAAACCCAAAAATCTAAATTTATAGATAGAGGAAGATCAAATGTATATAAAGAAAATATAATTTCAAGCACCGTGAGATGCTTTAGTGACATAAAAAATTCTTAAATTGTATGAGATTATGTGTGAACCGTGACCTCCATTCTCATATCATAATTGTAGGGGAAGAACCAACATCATTCTTCTTTTCACAAGATCCATGTGACACTCCACTTAACCGAAGTAATATTGAATTAAGGAATTTGAAGGCCTCAAATTTGTTGCCATTCTCTTTCTTTATTAGTAAAGTAAAGGGCAGAATCGTTGATTAAAAATTGTGAAATAGGAAACTAGACATGCTTTGACCCTAGAAAGTATAAAATATCGGTGGTAGCGAACACTAACTGAGCAAGAAGGAAAATATGTACAGTGAACCTTACGTGGAATGCTTGGTTAAATGTATTTTGCGAGGGACATCTCTGCAAGTTTGTGTCAGACCATGTAGGGAAAATCTGATATTGATCTAACCAGATGTAATTTAAAATTTGAGCCCTATAATTGCACCTCAATCTGCAGAGTTTCCCTAATGGCATATTAATGTATCAATATGCGATGTCCAATCATTTCTTTTGGCTTCTTGTATGCCCCCATCGACATAAAAGAGCATGATTGATTTGTGTACAAGGGGGCCAAGCTAGACCATGGAAAAAAAGAGAGACTATAAATTTCATACAAATTAAGAATGTTCTTGTAAATGTGAATGTCTCATTTAACCCGTCCATATCTCTTCTCTAGCGAATCAAGCAACCATCATATTTACTTTTAAAACGTTTACTTTGGCTCATGACTATACGGTATCACTCATAAAATAAAAAGTTTAGAATTGGCGCATAACATCATCAAAGCCTTGCCAAAACTTCAATGGTCCTAATTAACAAATCAAGATAATGCTAGATGGACTCATTTCGTATTTGCAGAATCATACTATCAGCAATGGTGGTCCTCGCTCACCCTACTATATTGCCATTTTTTTCTTCCCTCCACAAATGTTATGTTTACTAAGTTTGACTTAAAAATGATCTGCTAAATGACATGGCAAATTGTAACTAGGGATACTCCTTGGATCCTTGGTGGTTACAAGTGTCCTCACCAAGAAGCAAAAGTCTTGCGACTTTGCTGAAGGCTGCCCCACTTGTTCAACAAATGTACTGTTAGCGGGCCAACAAAACTATATTTCCTATTTTTAATATGTCAGTACCCACACACCTCAGCCTCCCAATTTTCCTTAAATATATTTTTCTTCAAGAGAAGGGAATACCCTTTAGTTATTACATCCAAGATATGCGAGATCAGCACGAAATTCAGACGAAGTGATTTAAAGTCATACTTAAGATCAATATTGAGTGATGGGCCAAAGATCTCTTTTTCTCTTTGTAGATTTGTTGCTTTCCTTTTCTTTTTATTTATTTTTTGCTTTTTTGCTTTTGCTCCATCTATATATATACTTTGTCTTGTTATTTGTTTAATGTTCACTGTTTAATGTTCACGTGGGCTTTTTGTTTCGGAAGTTTTGACCGGTTGACAGAAGTCATCATATAAATGGGACCTCCAGGACCGACCAAAACTATGATGATTTCACCCACTAACATTTTCTTAATTCTTTAATTTTTATATTTTGTTTTCACATTGAGGGAAACTCATTAATAATACTTTTTGGTTGGCCTAAAGCCAAACCAAATGTGAATGCTGATTGTCTTTGGTTGAAGCGAACAACGTCTTTGAAAATGTCAATTCTAACATAAGAATTTTTTTTTTTGGTCTTAATTATAACGTAAGATTGAAACGTGTCTTCTTATGTCTTACGCAATACAGTCAAATATGAGTCAATTTCTTTGATTCAATCTTAAATTTAATTATGTTAGAGGCTAATTAGGCAAATTCCTCAAGCAGGAAGGAATTATATAAATTCATGCATAACAGGATTGTAAAGTACGACTAGAGATCATATATATATATATTGGTAGACAAACAATATGATACCTCACATATTTAAAAAAATGTATAAATTCAGTAAAGAAGCATTGTGTGATATTATAGGGATATTTAAAAATTCTCAAATTTAATAAGATTATGTGCGAACATAACCTCAATTCTAATATGATAATAGGAGAAGAACTAGCATGATTCTTCTTTTCACATGATCTACGTGACGCTCCACTTAACCTAAGTAATATTGAATTAATCAAAAAATTTGAATGTCTCAAAGTTGTTGGCCTACTCTTTCTTTATTAGTAAAGCAAAGGGCAGAATCATCAATTAAGAATTATGAAGTAAGAGAAAATATAAAATTATCGGTGGTGGTGAACACTGATTGAACAAGATGGAAAACATGTTCAACGAACCTTACATGGAATGCTTGGTTAAATGTATTTTGCCAGTGACATCGCTGCAAGTTTGTGTCGGATTGTGTCTAGTGGAAAATCTGATTTGGATCTAATTCAGTTTAATTCTAAAATTTAAGCCCTATAATTGCACCTAAATTTGCATAGTTTCCCAAAAGGCATATTAATGTATCAATGCATGGTCATGTATGAATTTGTGATGTCAAGTCATTTCCTTTGGCTTCTTGTATGCCCCAATCGAGAAAAAAAGAGCATTATTGGTTTGGGTACAAATGGCACCAAGCTGGACCATGGGAAAGAGAGAGACAATAAAGATTCATGCAAATTAAGAATGTTACTGTGAATGTGAATGCTGCTTTTAGCCCGTCACGATCACCCTTCTTTATTGAATTGGGTAGCTATTACATCTACTTTAATAACGTTCATTTTGAATTATAAGTATACAGCATCGCTAATCAAATAAAAGATTCAGAATTGGCACAAATTCATCATCAAAATCTTGCGACGGCATCGAAGATCCTAATTAACGTATCTGCACAATGCTAGATGGACCCACTTTGCATTAGAAAATCGTACCACCAACAATGAAGGCCCTCGCTCACCCTTAGTTTCATCATATTGCCATTTCGTTTTCTTCTCGCGAGATATGTCATGTTTACTAAGGACTTAAAAGTTGACGTGGCAAATTGTAATTGAGCGTTGAAATTGAGCCATCTGTTCATCTACTCAAGATCTATCACATGACTCTGCATACCAATTTTATACAGTGATCTTAATCTACCTTATGATACTGTCATCAACTATATAATATTGGAAAGAAATAGAGAAAGAAGAGAAGCATAAATCATCTGCAAAATTATATTTCATTCTATAAATAGGTGTACAAAATTAAAAAGAAAAACCTCCTATTTACAAGAATAAACCGTTGTTTCCTGAGACTTTCCAGAAACACAGCAACAGAACAACCATCTCTCTCTCTCTCTCTCTCTCTTGAGAAAGGAGAAGCAGAAGACTTATGGCGAGTACATGATGTTCACCGAGAAAACTGAGCAGATCTGCTTTTGAGATTAATGGAGAAGATGGAAGCGAAAGAATGAGCCAACCCCACCACAATCCCCACCTTCACTTGCCCTCTCTTCGGGATCGGACGGCTTGAAATCCTCCGCGACGTGCCTCCGCCGTTGATCTTGCCACTCCTCAAAATTGCCATCTCTTCTTCTTCCTCTTGGTGCTTCGAATGAATCCTCGGAAGATGAAACGAAGGCTCTGAAGAAGCTCTTGGGATTTGGAATTTGAGGGGAGTTTTATGTGTTTGAAAAGCTCAAGTGGACACTTGCCTTTCTTTGTGGCAATGGGTTGTTTATATAGAGAATTACTTTTTCCAATATGCCCTTCAACTTCATCATAATTGAAGTGAGGCCCCTTTGCTTTTGGACTTGTCCACGTTGACCCTTTTGACCTCGTCCACCAATAATTTAGAAAAGAGGGTAATCTGAATGAATCCGAAAACTCATTGCGTAATCAAGTACGTAAATGTCACACTATGACTAATTACACTATAGTTGTCTACTTACGTAACCAAGTGCGTAAATGTCACAATATGACTAATTACACTAAAGTTTTATTCTTGCTCAAAACAATGACGATAAAAGTTTTGGTATAAACAGACAACATTTAATAGGCATATTTTATGAAAAACATGATAAATAGAGCTAATTATTTAACAAATACGCAGAGCATACTTTTATCTAGGTTCAATCAAGATCTCTTATATGTTTACATGTGTTCCAATTTCAACTTCCATGTGTTTTTTTTTTTTTTGGATCGAGTTGAGTTAATAAGATGGATTCTAATTAGAGTTAATATCACGAAAAACTCAAATTAATATATCTGTGACTAATTTTATCACTATAAAAAATCTTAAATTAGTATACTTATGACAAATTTATCTCAAATTAATTTTTTTGATTACCAAAGACACATTCGTTAATTTTCATTAAATTGAATTAATATCACGAAAAATCATAAATTAATACATTTGTAACAAACATAAAGTAAAACTCTGAACTGGACGTCATTCAACTTAACAATTTGACAGTAAAATTTTATAAAAATTAATGAATGTAAATTTATTATAAGTATATAATTTAAAGTTTTTGATAATTATAATCATTATAGTTAAAGAAAAGACAAAAGGGGAGAGGGGCGATTTTGTCACCTGAATTCAAGTAAGTGGAGATCGTGAAAGATGCCCACTTTCGCACGCATTACGGAAAGGTTCATGTCTCCATTGAAACTCGTAATTCATTCGGGTAAGGGATTGTTCATCAGATGTTAAAGAGCCTCCTTGACGGGGACAGGTGCACCCCCTCCGGGCGATCCATCGGAAGTGACTGGCGGCCTCGTTCTTTGGTGGTGTCTCCTCTACATGTCTTGCTCGTTTATCTGTCTGTCCATCTAGTATGGTATCACATCTTTTCGATCCACCATTTAAATTCCTTAATTTTCAAATTTCACTCATTTTAATTTTTCCATCGATTGGATTGTGGAGAGCGGCGACGTGACACCATCTCCATGATAAAATCTTGACTACCTGGTCTTTTCGATGAATAGGTGATTGATGTAATTTAAATGAATAAAATTTAAAAAATCAAAGACTTACATAAGCGATCAAGAATTATAGCACTAAATTAAGTGCTCAGCGAAAAATATGAAAATTTTAACTTACTTTCTCAATGATGACCGATCAATTGCCTTCAATGTGAATCAGTGCGTTATGTTACTTGTATGGAAGCTATGTCGTGCAATTTTGTGAAATTATCAATTGTAATCACTAGTCTTGTGCGGTTCAATGCATAATTAAATTCCTTTAGAAACGGGACCAAATTCTACACATTTCATGTTTAGAGGGAGAAATTTGGATTTTGATTCCACGTGAAATAAAATTCCTCAAAATCTGTAAAGGATTGGTAGTCTTGAGATTTTGTTTCCATATTTCTATAACCATGTAACTATAAAAATCCCAACTCCATTGCAGACAACCATAGGTCGCCATTGCCACCGTCGGTTGTGGGTTGCAGTCTCCAGTAGTTAGCATAATCGCCAATTACCGCCGTCGTAGGTGAGAAATATTTCCCAATAATGACAAAAATTATCTTGGCGTTCAAAAAATGTAACTTGTTTCAATGATTTGTACTACTAAAATGAGAATTCCCATTGAGGATATTTTTCACGGAAAAAAAGAGGCCAAAAAGTGCGAAATATCTATCGAATATTCAATACTCGGTCCAACAAAATTTGCTGGGTCTACTGCTTGGCATTAGTTCCATGCAGCAAAAGCTTTCAAGTCAAGACAATATTGAAATTCGACCAAAAAAAAAGACAAAATTGAAACGATGGGCTCATTGACCCGAAACCTTATTTTTCTCTTGTTATTTTGCCACGGAAAACAAAATTATGGAATTGATAAAGTCGCTATTTCCAACATATTCAACTCAATTAATAAATGGATAAAATGTATGTAAAACTCGAATTTTCCAATATATATGTAAAATGCTTGAACTTCTTACTGTTTATAATTATACGTGACTATGCATTCATCTTATGAATTGTTGTTTTTGGTAGATAGGATTTATGTTGTTAATGTTTTACTTTCAACTATTTTATTACTCGTAACCTCATATGATTTTACTGTAAAAAAAAAAATAAAAAAAACGTTTTCGGGTAGACCCTAGAGCACCGAAAAAATAATGTAGGTTCTAGAACTAATTCCAGGCAAACATCATAGATTTTAGGGTCCAAAAACTGAAAAATCAATTATAACAATATAGGTTATAGGTTTTAACTTTAGAATGTATCCACTTCAGAATCAATCACTCCTACCAGACATCCCGACTCTCATAAATATTTTGAAAGATCAAATCCAAAAGGTTCAAACACTTTCTCTCTCATCGTAATTGTAGGATTAACAACACATTATTATGGAAAATAAGATAAACAGCAAAGTAAGTTTACCTTTACCCTACAATTTATATAAAAAAAAGAAGGCATTAATTTCTTTACTTTTATGGAAACTGCATTGGCTCCTTTCAATCTTGATTTCACATGGAATATAATTTTTTTTTTTTTAAATGCAGAACGGAGATATTGACAACGGCCTCTGGTGGCCATCATCACCATCAGACGTCGGTCATGATCTCCAGTAGCCGCGATGATCACCGATCACCAGTGGTTGATAATAAATATTATCAAAAATGCCAAAATTTCCTGTCATCCAAATAATAGAAAGTGAATCTTATTTCAAGATCGATACCGCTTGGAATGAGAATTTCTTTTTTATGAAACCAAACGAGGTCTAAAAATATAAACTATTAATCGCATATATGTTCAATATTTGGTCCAAAAAGCTTACACAACCCCCTATGTAAATGCGATACTTTTTAGATTAATGAGTTAAGCTAATTAATATATATATATATATATATATATATATATATATATATATCTTTCCCCTCATGATGCTCTACTTTGATGCAATACGTGGTAAAGGCTAATCCATAACTTTCTAGTAGATTTCTTTCTTTCGGCATAATTAGTTTAATTACTGTTCATCTGATATGTGCTGGAATTAATTAGAGCTTTTTTAGCATGATCAATTAGATAAGAAATTCGTTTTTACGTTGTGAAAAGTTTAGTCTTAAACACAATTATCATGTCGTCATATATTCTACAAATTAGACAGAACAGCATTGAACGGATGAAAATATTTATGCGTAATATTTCCTTAATTTTTTGTATAAAGGAGCGTATAATTCATTTTGCGATGTACTTTTAAATCTGTCGAATAAAGAAGATTTTCCAACCAAAAGAAAAAAAGCAGATTTTTGTATATAAAAGAAGTCTGAATATATTTGGTAAAGTATTGCGTGGTGGGCCAGGAATCTCCTACTCTCCTTGTAGCTTTATTACTTTTATTCATTTATTCATTGCTTTGTTCAATAAAAAATTATCAGATATGGTTCTTTGTCTTGGGATGTGCTTCATGAACACGAGGGTTTTTGTTTCGAAAGTTTTCGACCGGCTTATGGAAGTCACGATCGATATGGGGCCTCCCAGACGGACCAAACTATGATGATTTCACCCACTACAAATTCTTTAATATTTAAATTCGGCATTATGTTGAGGGAAATTCGAAAAAGAATAATTTGGTTGGCTTGAAGCCAAACCGAATGTGAACACTGACTTTTTTTTTTTTTTTCTGTTCTTAGGTTGAAGTGAACAATCTCTCTAAACAATCGATTCTAATATAAGATTGAATATGTCTTCTTATGTCTTACACAATCCAGTCAAATAATGAGTCAACTTCTTCGATTCAATCCTGTTTAGATGTCCTTATCATGTCTTATTCTATCTTAAGCAGGTTTCATTATATGGTGACATCATTATTATGTAGCGGATTTATTTATGTTGAGTCCAATTAGGCAAATTCCACACTAGTAAGGAATTATAAATCCATGCGCAACATGGTAGAAAGTCTAACTCGAGACCACATACATATATATGTGTGTGTAAGAAGCAATTAAACCCCATAAATTAATGAAAGTTTATGACTTTTATATAATATTAAAAAGTAAACCCAAAAACCTAAATTTATAGATAGAGGAAGATCAAATGTATATAAAGAAAATATAATTTCAAGCACCGTGAGATGTTTTAAGGACATAAAAAATTCTTAAATTGTATGAAATTATGTGTGAACGTGACCTCCATTCTCATATCATAATTGCAGGGGAAGAACCAGCATCATTCTTCTTTTCACAAGATCCATGTGACACTCCACTTAACCGAAGTAATAATGAATTAAGGAATTTGAAGGCCTCAAATTTGTTGCCATTCTCTTTCTTTATTAGTAAAGTAAAGGGCAGAATCATTGATTAAAAATTGTGAAATAGGAAACTAGACATGCTTTGACCCTAGAAAGTATAAAATATCGGTGGTAGTGAACACTAATTGTGCAAGAAGGAAAATATGTTCAGTGAACCTTACGTGGAATGCTTGGTTAAATGTATTTTGCGAGGGACATCTCTGCAAGTTTGTGTCGGACCATGTCTAGGGGAAAATCTAAGATGAATCTAACTAGGTGTAATTCTAAAATTTGAGCCCTATAATTGCACCTAAATCTGTAGAGTTTCCCTAAAGGCATATCAATGTATCAATTTGTGATGTCCAATCGTTTCTTTTGGCTTCTTGTATGCCCCCATCGACATAAAAGAGCATGATTGATTTGTGTACAAGGGGGACCAAGCTAGACCATGGAAAAAAAAAAGAGACTATAAATTTCATACAAATTAAGAATGTTCTTGTAAATGTGAATGTCTCATTTAACCCGTCCATATCTCTTCTCTAGCGAATCAAGCAACTGTCATATCTACTTTAAAAACATTTGCTTTGACTCATGACTATACGATATCATTCATAAAATGAAAATTTTAGAATTGGCACATAATCATCATCAAAGCCTTGCCAAAGCTTTGATGGTCCTAATTAACAAATCAATATAATGCTAGATAGACTCATTTCGTATTTGCATAATCATACTATCAGCAATGGTGGCCCTCACTCACCCTATTGTATTGCCATATTTTTCTTCCCTCCACAAATGTTATGTTTACTAAGTTTGACTTAAAAATGATCTGCTAAATGACATGGCAAATTGTAACTATGGATACTCCTTGGATCCTTGGTGGTTACAAGTGTCCTCATCAAGAAGCAAAAGTCTTGTGACTTTGCTGAAGGCTGCCCCTTGTCCAACAAATATACTGTTAGTGGGCCAATAGAACTGTGTTTCATATTTTTAATATGTCGGTACCCATACGCTTCAGCCTCCCAATTTTCTTTAAATATATTTTTCTTCAAGAGAAGGGAACACCCTCTAGTTATTACATTCAAGATATCTGAGATCAGCACGAAATTTCAGACGAAGTGATTTAAAGTCAGACTTAGGACCAATATTGAGTGATGGGCCAAAGATCTCTTTCTCTCTTTGTAGATTTGTTGCTTTGCTTTCCTTTTTTATTTCTTTTTTGCTTTTGCTCCATCTATATAGATATACTTTGTCTTGTTATTTGTTTAATGTTCACGTGGGCTTTTTTGTTTCGGAAGTTTTGACCGGTTGACAGAAGTCATCATATAAATGGTACCTCCAGGACCGACCAAAACTATGATGATTTCACCCACTAACATTTTCTTAATTCTTTAATTTTATATTCTGTTTTCACATTGAGGGAAACTCATTAATAATACTTTTTGGTTAGCCTAAAGCCAAACCAAATGTGAACGCTGATTGTCTTTGGTTGAAGCAAACAACGTCTTTGAAAATGTCAATTCTAACATAAGAAATTTTTTTTTTTGGGTCTTAATTATAACGTAAGATTGAAACATGTCTTCTTATGTCTTACGCAATACAGTCAAATATGAGTCAATTTCTTTTATTCAATCTTAAATTTAATTATGTTAGAGGCTAATTAGGCAAATTCCTCAACTAGTAAGGAATCATATAAATTCATGCGTAAAAAGATTGTAAAGTCTGACTAGAGATCATATATATATTGGTAGACAAACAATATGATATCTCACATATTAAAAGAAATGTATAAATTCAGTAAAGAAGCATTGTGTGATATTATAGGGATATTTAAAAATTCTCAAATTTAATAAGATTATGTGCGAACATAACCTCAATTCTAATATGATAATTGTAGGAGAAGAACTAGCATGATGCTTCTTTTCACATGATCCACGTGATGCTCCACTTAACCTAAGTAATATTGAATTAATCGAAAAATTTGAATTTCTCAAAGTTGTTGGCCTACTCTTTCTTTATTAGTAAAGCAAAGGGCAGAATCATCAATTAAGAATTATGAAGTAAGAGAAAATATAAAATTATTGGTGGTGGTGAACACTGATTGAACAAGAAGGAAAACATGTTCAACGAACCTTACATGGAATGCTTGGTTAAATGTATTTTGCCAGTGACATCGCTGCAAGTTTGTGTCGGATTGTGTCTAGTGGAAAATCCGATTTGGATCTAATTCAGTTTAATTCTAAAATTTAAGCCCTATAATTGCACCTAAATCTGCATAGCTTCCCAAAAGGCATATTAATGTATCAATGCATGGTCATGTATGAATTTGTGATGTCAAGTCATTTCCTTTGGCTTCTTGTATGCCCCATCGAGAAGAAAAGAGCATTATTGGTTTGGGTACAAATGGCACCAAGCTGGACCATGGGAAAGAGAGAGACAATAAAGATTCGTGCAAATTAAAAATGTTACTGTGAATGTGAATGCTGCTTTTAGCCCGTCTCGATCACCCTTCTCTATTGAACTGGGTAGCTATTACATCTACTTTAATAACGTGCATTTTAAATTATAAGTATACAGCATCGCTAATCAAATAAAAGATTCGGAATTGACACAAATTCATCATCAAAATCTTACAACGGCATCGAAGATCCTAATTAACATATCTGCACAATGCTAGATGGACCCACTTTGCATTAGAATCGTACCACCAACAATGAAGGCCCTCGCTCACCCTTAGTTTCATCATATTGCCATTTTGTTTTCTTCTCTCGAGATATGTCATGTTTACTAAGGACTTAAAAGTTGGTGTGGCAAATTGTAATTGAGCGTTGAAATTGAGCCATATGTTCGTCCACTCAAGATCTACCACATGACTCTACATACCAATTTTATACCGTGATCTTAATCTACCTTATGATACTGTCATCAACTATATAATATTGGCAAGAAATAGAGAAAGAAGAGAAGCATAAATCATCTGCAAAATTATATTTCATTCTATAAAAAGATGTACAAAATTAAAAAGAAAAACCTCCTATTTACAAGACTAAACCGCTGTTTCCTGAGACTTTCCAGAAACACAGTAACAGAACACCAATCTTCTCTCTCTCTCTCTCTCTCTCTCTCTCTCTCTCTCTCTCTCTCTCGGATTGAGAAAGGAGAAGCAAAAGACTTATGGCGAGTACATGATGTTCACCGAGAAAACTGAGCAGATCTACTTCTGAGATTAATGGAGAAGATGGAAGCGAAAGAATGAGCCAACCCCACCACAATCCCCACCTTCACTTGCCCTCTCTTCGGGATCGGACGGCTGGAAATCCTCCGCGACGTGCCTCCGCCGTTGATCTTGCCACTCCTCAAAATTGCCATCTCTTCTCCTTCCTCTTGGTGCTTCGAATGAATCCTCTGAAGATGAAACGAAAGCTTTGAAGAAGCTCTTGGGATTTGGAATTTGAGAGGAGTTTTATGTGCTTGAAAAGCTCCAATGGACACTTGCCTTTCTTTGTGGCGATGGGTTGTTTATATAGAGAACGACTTTTTCCAATATGCCCTTCAACTTCATCATAATTGAAGTGAGACCCCTTTGCTATTAGACTTGTCCACTTTGACCGTTTTGACCTCGCCCACCAATAATTTAGAAAAGAGGGTAATCTTAATGAATCCGAAAACTCCTTGCGTCATCAAGTACGTAAATGTCACACTATGATTAAACACACTACAGTTGTCTGCTTACGTAACCACGTGCGTAAATGTCACAATACGACTAATTACACTAAAGTTTTATTCTTGCTCAAAACAATGACGGTAAAAGTTTTGGTATAAGCAAACAACATTTAATAGGCATATTTTATTAATAACATGATAAATAGAGCTAATTATGTAACAAATACGCAGAGCATACTTTTATCTAGGTTCAATCAAGATCTCTTATATGTATACATGTGTTCCACTTTCAACTTCCATTTGTTTATTATTTTATTTTTTTGGGGATTGAATTGAGTTAATAAGATGGATTCTAATTAGGGTTAGTATCATGAAAAATCCAAATTAATACATCTGTAACTAATTTTATAACTATAAAAAACCTCAAATTGATATATTTTTAACAAATTTACTTCAAATTAATTTTTTTGATTACCAAATATCTAAAATTAATATATTTATAATAAATTTACCTTTTGTTAATTTTCATTAAATTGAATTAATATCACGAAAAATTATAAATTAATACATCTCGTGACAAACATAAAGTAAAACTCTGAACTGAATGTCATTCAACTCAACAATTTGACGGTAAAATTCTATAAAAATTAACGAAGGTAAATTTATTATAAGTATATAATGTGAAGTTTTTGATAATCATAATCATTATAGATAAAGAAAAGACAAAAGGGGAGAGGGGCGATTTTGTCACCTGAATTCAAGTAAGTGGAGATCGTGAAAGATGCCCACTTTCGCACGCATTACGGAAAGGTTCATGTCTCCAATGAAACTCGTAATTCATTAGCGTAAGGGATTGTTCGTCAGATGTTAAAGAGCCTCCTTGACGGGACAGGTGCACCCCCTCCGGGCGATGCATCGGAAGTGACTGGCGGCCTCGTTCTTTCGTGGTGTCTCCTCCGCATGTCTTGCTCATTTGTCTCTCTGTCCATCTAGTATGGTGTCACGACTTTCCGATCCATCATTTAAATTCCTTAATTTTCAAATTTCACTCATTTTAATTCTTACATCGCTTGGATTGTGGAGAGCGGTGACGTGACACCATATCCATGATAAAATCCTGGCTACTTGGTCCCTTTTTAAGATAATATTGCATTAACATTTTTGATGAATAGGTGATTGATGTAATTTAAATGAATAAAATTTAAAAAATCAAAGACTTACACAAGCGATCAGGAATTATAGCACTAAATTAAGTGACCAACGAAAAATATAAAATTTTTAACGTACTTTCAATGTGAAGCAATGCGTTATGTTACTTGTATGGAAGCTATGTTGTGCAATTTTGAGGAATTATCAGTTGTAATCGCTAGTCTTGTTCGGTTCAATGCATAATTAAATTCCTCTAGAAACGGGGCCAAATTCTACACATTTCATGTTCAGAGGGAGAAATTTGGATTTTGATTCCACGTGAAATAAAATTCCTCAAAATCTGCAAAGTATTGGTAGTCTTGAGATTTTCTTTCCATGTTTCTATAACCACATAACTATAAAAATCCCAACTCCATTGCGGACAACCATGGGTCGCCATTGCCACCGTCGGTTGTGGGTTGCAGTTTCTAGTAGTCACAATAATCGCCAATCACCGCCGTTGTAGGTCTCGCCGTCCAGAAAATGTATTTTTCAATGATTTGTACTAATGAAAAAAATTTTTCGCCGTCCAGAAAATGTAACTTATTTCAATGATTTTTTTGTTTTTGATTTTTTCCGAATTTTTTATTGTTTTTTTAATTTTTCTACTTTTTTTCTCCCCCTGAAATGAGAATTCCCATTGAGGATATTTTTCAGGAACAAAAAGAGATCAAAAAGTGCCAAATATGGCGGGGGGAGGGGGGAGAAAAATAATAAAAAATAATAAAAAATTCGAAAAATCAAAAAATAATAAAAAATTATTAAAAAATTGTCGCCGGCGCCGGCCGGCGTCCCACGGCTCCCGCCCCGGCCAAATTTGGCCGGATGGACTCAACTCGGCACAATTGCAATAGGTTTAGGACTTTTCGGTCAAAAAAAAAGGTTTAGGACTAACCCAAGCACAACCGCAAAAGGTTTAGCTTTTTCGGCAAACAAAAAGAGATCAAAAAGTGCCAAATATCTATCGAATATTCAATACTCGGTCCAACAAAATTTGCTGGGTCTACTGCTTGGCATTAGTTCCACGCAGCAAAAGCTTTCAAGTCAAGACAATATTGAAATTCGACAAAAAAAAAAAGACAAAATTAAAACGATGGGCTCATTGACCCGAAACCTTATTTTTCTCTTGTTATTTTGCCACAGAAAACAAAATTATGGAATTGATAAAGTCGCTATTTCCAACATATTCAATTCAATTAATGAATGGGTAAAATGTATGTAAAACTCAAATTTTCGATTCAAATTTTCCAATATATATGTAAAATGCTTAAACTTCTTACTGTTTATAATTATACGTGACTATGCATTCATCTTATGAATTGTTGTTTTTGGTAGATAGGATTTCTGTTGTCAATGTTTTAATTTGAACTATTTTATTACTCATAACCTCATATGATTTTACTGTAAAAAAAGAACAAAAAAAATGTTTTCGGGTAGACCCTAGAGCCAGATGGAAAAATAATATAGGTTCTAGAACTAATTCCAGGCAAACAGCAAAGATTTTAGGGTCCAAAAACTGAAAAATCGATTATAACAATGTAGGTTATAGGTTTTAACTTTAGAATATATCCACCTCAGAACCAATCACTCCTATAAGACATCTTGACTCTCATAAATATTTTGAAAGATCAAATCCAAAAGGTTCAAACACTTTCTCTCTCATCGTAATTGTAGGATTAACAACACATTATTATGGAAAATAAGATAAACAGCAAAGTAAGTTTACCCTACACTTTATATATAAATAAAAGAAGGCATTAATTTCTTTACTTTTATGGAAACCGCATTGGCTCCTTTCAATCTTGATTTCACATGGAATAGAATATTTTTAAAAAAAATGCAGAAGGAGATATTGACAACGGCCACGGGGCGCCATCATCACTATAGACGTCGGTCATGATCTCCAGTAGCCAAGATGATCACCGATCACCAGTGGTTGATGATAAATATTAATAAAAAATGCCAAAATTTCCTGTCATCCAAATAATAGAAAGTGAATCTTATTTTAAAGATTGATACCGCTTTGAATGAGAATTTTTTTTTATGAAACCAAACGAGGTCTAAAAAGTATAAACTATTTATGGCATATATGTTCAATATTTGTATAAAGGAGCGTATAATTCATTTTGCGATGTACTTTTAAATCTGCCGAATAAAGAAGATTTTCCGACCAAAAGAAAAAAAGCAGATTTTTGTATATAAAGTAATCTAAATATATTTGGTAAAGTATTGCGTGGTGGGCCAGGAATCTCCTACTCTCCTTGTAGCTTTATTACTTTTATTCATTTATTCATTGCTTTGTTCAATAAAAAATTATCAGAGATGGTTCTTTGTCTTGGGATGTGCTTCATGAACACGAGGGTTTTTGTTTCGAAAGTTTTCGACCGGCTTATGGAAGTCACGATCGATATGGGGCCTCCCAGACGGACAAAACTATGATGATTTCACCCACTACAAATTCTTTAATATTTAAATTCGGCATTTATGTCGAGGGAAACTCGAAAAAGAATAATTTGGTTGGCTTGAAGCCAAACCGAATGTGAACACTAACTTTTTTTTTTTTTTTTTTTTTTTGCTGTTCTTAGATTGAAGTGAACAATCTCTCTAAAAAGTCGATTCTAATATAAGGTTGAACATGTCTTCTTATGTCTTACACAATCCAGTCAAATAATGAGTCAACTTCTTCGATTCAATCTTGTTTAGATGTCCTTATCATGTCTTATTCTATCTTAAGTAGGTTTCATTATACGGTGACATCATTATTATGTAGCGGATTTATTTATGTTGAGTCCAATTAGGCAAATTCCACGACTAGTAAGGAATTATTTAAATCCACGCGCAACAGGGTTAGAAAGTCTAACTCCAGACAACATACATATATATGTGTGTGTGTAAGAAGCATATAAACCCCATAAATTAATGAAAGTTTATGACTTTTATATAATATTAAAAAGTAAACCCAAAAACCTAAATTTATAGATAGAGGAAGATCAAATGTATATAAAGAAAATATAATTTCAAGCACCGTGAGATACTTTAGGGACATAAAAAATTCTTAAATTGTATGAGATTATGTGTGAACATGTCCTCCATTCTCATATCATAATTGTAGGGAAGAACCAGCATCATTCTTCTTTTCACAAGATCTATGTGACACTCCACTTAACCGAAGTAATATTGAATTAAGGAATTTGAAGGCCTCAAATTTGTTGCCATTCTCTTTCTTTATTAGTAAAGTAAAGGGCAGAATCGTTGATTAAAAATTGTGAAATAGGAAACTAGACATGCTTTGACCCTAGAAAGTATAAAATATCGGTGGTAGCGAACATTAATTGAGCAAGAAGGAAAATATGTACAGTGAACCTTACATGGAATGCTTGGTTAAATGTATTTTGCGAGGGACATCTCTGCAAGTTTGTGTCGGACCATGTCTAGGGGAAAATCTGATATGAATCTAACCAGGTGTAATTCTAAAATTTGAGCCTTATAATTGCACCTAAATCTGCAGAGTTTCCCTAAAGGCATATCAATGTATCAATTTGCGATGTCCAATCATTTCTTTTGGCTTCTTGTATGCCCCCATCGACATAAAAGAGCACGATTGATTTGTGTACAAGGGGGACCAAGCTAGACCATGGAAAAAAAAAGAGAGACTATAAATTTCATACAAATTAAGAATGTTCTTGTAAATGTGAATGTCTCATTTAACCCGTCCGTATCTCTTCTCTAGCGAATCAAGCAACTATCGTATCTACTTTAAAAACATTTACTCTGGCTCATGATTATACGATATCACTCATAAAATAAAAAGTTTAGAATTGGCACATAATCATCGTCAAAGCCTTGCCAAAGCTTCGATGGTCCTAATTAACAAATCAAGATAATGCTAGATAGACTCATTTCGTATTTGTAGAATCATACTATCAGCAATGGTGGCCCTCACTCACCCTACTGTATTTCCATTTTTTTCTTCCCTCCACAAATGTTATGTTTACTTAGTTTGACTTTAAAATGATCTACTAAATGACATGGCAAATTGTAACTAGGGATACTCCTTGGATCCTTGGTGGTTACAAGTGTCCTCACCAAGAAGCAAAAGTCTTGCGACTTTGTTGAAAGATGCCCCGCTTGGCCAACAAATATACTGTTAGCGGGCTAACATAACTGCGTTTCCTATTTTTAATATGTGGGTACCCACACGCCTCAGCCTCCCAATTTTCCTTAAATATATTTTTCTTCAAGAGAAGGGAATACCCTCTAGTTATTACATCCAAGATATCTGAGATCAGCACAAAATTTCAGACGAAGTGATTTAAAGTCATACTTAGGACCAATATTGAGTAATGGGCCAAAGATCTCTTTCTCTCTTTGTAGATTTGGTTCTTTCCTTTTCTTTTTTATTTATTTTTTGCTTTTGCTCCATCTATATATATATACTTTGTCTTGTTATTTGTTTAATGTTCACGTGGGCTTTTTGTTTCGGATTGACCGGTTGACAGAAGTCATCATATAAATGGGACCTCCAGGACCGACCAAAACTATGATGATTTCACCCACCAACATTTTATTAATTCTTTAATTTTTATATTATGTTTTCACATTGAGGGAAACTCATTAATAATACTTTTTGGTTGGCCTAAAGCCAAACCAAATGTGAACGCTAATTGTCTTTGGTTGAAGCGAACAACGTCTTTGAAAATGTCAATTCTAACATAAGATTTTATTTTTTTTGGGTCTTAATTATAACGTAAGATTGAAACATGTCTTCTTATGTCTTAGGCAATACAGTCAAATATGAGTCAATTTCTTTGATTCAATCTTAAATTTAATTATGTTAGAGGCTAATTAGGCAAATCCTCAAGCAGTAAGGAATCATACACATATATACATATATATATGTGTGTGTATGTATACATGTATGCATACATGTATGTATACATACATGTATGTATACATATACACATATATACATACATGTATACATTGGTAGACAAACAATATGATATCTCACATATTAAAAAAAATGTATAAATTCAGTAAAGAAGCATTGTGTGATATTATAGGGATATTTAAAAATTCTCAAATTTAATAAGATTATGTGCGAACATAACCTCAATTCTAATATGATAATTGTAGGAGAAGAACTAGCATGATTCTTCTTTTCACATGATCCACGTGACGGTCCACTTAACCTAAGTAATATTGAATTAATCAAAAAATTTGAATGTCTCAAAGTTGTTGGCCTACTCTTTCTTTATTAGTAAAGCAAAGGGCAGAATCATCAATTAAGAATTATGAAGTAAGAGAAAATATAAAATTATCAGTGGTGGTGAACACTGATTGAACAAGATGGAAAACATGTTCAACGAACCTCACATGGAATGCTTTGTTAAATGTATTTTGCCAGTGACATCGCTGCAAGTTTGTGTCGCATTGTGTCTAGTGGGAAATCCGATTTGGATCTAATTCAGTTTAAATTTAAAATTTAAGCCCTATAATTGCACCTAAATCTGCATAGTTTCCCAAAAGGCATATTAATGTATCAATGCATGGTCATGTATGAATTTGTGATGTCAAGTCATTTCCTTTGGCTTCTTGTATGCCCCCATCGAGAAAAAAAGAGCATTATTGGTTTGGGTACAAATGGCACCAAGCTGGACCATGGGAAAGAGAGAGATAATAAAGATTCATGCAAATTAAGAATGTTACTGTGAATGTGAATGCTGCTTTTAGCCCATCACGATCACCCTTCTTTATTGAACTGGGTAGCTATTACATCTACTTTAATAACGCTCATTTTGAATTATAAGTATACATCATCGCTAATCAAATAAAAGATTCAGAATTGGCACAAATTCATCATCAAAATCTTGCAACGGCATCAAAGATCCTAATTAACATATCTGCACAATGCTAGATGGACCGACTTTGCATTAGAATCGTACCACCAATAAAGAAGGCCCTCGCTCACCTTTAGTTTCATCATATTGCCATTTTGTTTTCTTCTCGCAAGATATGTCATGTTTACTAAGGACTTAAAAGTTGATGTGGCAAATTGTAATTGAGCGTTGAACTGTTCGTCCACTCAAGATCTACCACATGACTCAACATACCAATTTTATACAGTGATCTTAATCTACCTTATGATACTGTCATCAACTATATAATATTGGAAAGAAATAGAGAAAGAAGAGAAGCATAAATCATCTGCAAAATTATATTTCATTCTATAAAAAGGTGTACAAAATTAAAAAGAAAAACCTCCTATTTACAAGACTAAACCGTTGTTTCCTGAGACTTTCCAGAAACACAGCAACAGAACACCCATCTTCTCTCTCTCTCTCTCTCTCTCTCTCTCTCTCTCTCTCTCTCTATCTCGGATTGAGAAAGGAGAAGCAGAAGACTTATGGCGAGCACATGATGTTCACCGAGAAAACTGAGCAGATCTGCTTTTGAGATTAATGGAGAAGATGGAAGCAAAAGAATGAGCCAACCCCACCACAATCCCCACCTTCACTTGCCCTCTCTTCGGGATCGGGCGGCTGGAAATCCTCCGCGACGTGCCTCCGCCGTTGATCTTGCCACTCCTCAAAATTGCCATCTCTTCTTCTTCCTCTTGGTGCTTCGAATGAATCCTGGGAAGATGAAACGAAAGCTCTGAAGAAGCTCTTGGGATTTGGAATTTGAGAGGAGTTTTATGTGTTTGAAAAGCTCGAGTGGACACTTGCCTTTCTTTGTGGCGACGGGTTGTTTATATAGAGAACGACTTTTTCCAATATGCCCTTCAACTTCATCATAATTGAAGTGAGGCCCCTTTGCTTTTGGACTTGTCCACATTGACCCTTTTGACCTCGTCCACCAATAATTTAGAAAAGAGGGTAATCTTAATGAATCCGAAAACTCATTGCGTAATCAAGTACGTAAATGTCACACTAACTAATTACATTATAGTTGTCTGCTTACGTAACCAAGTGCATAAATGTCACAATACGACTAATTACACTAAAGTTTTATTCTTGCTCAAAACAACAACGGTAAAAGTTTTGGTATAAGCATACAACATTTAACAGGCATATTTTATTAATAACATGATAAATAGAGCTAATTATGTAACAAATACATAGAGCGTACTTTTATCTAGGTTCAATCAAGATCTCTTATATGTATACATGTGTTCCACTTTCAACTTCCATGTGTTTATTTTTTTTTTATTTTTTTGGGATTGAATTGAGTTAATAAGATGGATTCTAATTAGGGTTAATATCATGAAAAACCCAAATTAATACATATGTAACTAATTTTATGACTATAAAAAACCTCAAATTGATATACTTTTAACAAATTTACTTCAAATTAATTTTTTTATTACCAAAGACCTAAAACTAGTACATTTATAATAAATTTACCTTTCGTTAATTTTCATTAAATTGAATTAATATCATGAAAAATCATAAATTAATACATTTGTGACAAACATAAAGTAAAACTTTAAACTGGATGTCATTCAACTCAACAATTTGACGGTAAAATTTTATAAAAATTAACGAAGTTAAATTTATTATAAGTATATAATTCGAAGTTTTTGATAGCCATAATCATTATGGTTAAAGAAAAGACAAGAGGGGAGAGGGGCGATTTTGTCCCGTGAATTCAAGTAAGTGGAGATCGTGAAAGATGCCCACTTTCGCACGCATTACGGAAAGGTTCATGTCTCCAATGAAACTCGTAATTCATTCGCGTGGGGGATTGTTCGTCAGATGTTAAAGAGCCTCCTTGACGGGGACAGGTGCACCCCCTTCGGGCGATGCATCGGAAGTGACTGGCGGCCTCGTTCTTTGGTGGTGTCTCCTCTGCATGTCTTGCTCGTTTATCTGTCTGTCCATCTAGTATGGTGTCACGACTTTCCGATCCATCATTTAAATTCCTTAATTTTCAAATCCTGGCTACTTGATCCTTTTTCTAAGATAATGTCGCATCAATCTTTTTGATGAGTACTTAATTAATGTAATTTAAATGAATAAAATTTAAAAATTCAAAGACTTACATAAGCGATCAAAAATTATAGCACCAAATTAAGTGTCGAATGAAAAATATGAAAATTTTAATGTACTTTCTCGATGATGATCGATCAATTGTCTTCAATGTGAAGCAATTGCATTATGTTACTTGAATGGAAGCTATGTTGTGCAAATTTGTGGAATTATCATTTGTAATAACTAGTCCTATTCGGTTCAAGGCGTAATTAAATTCCTCTAGAAACGAGGCCAAATTCTACACATTTTATGTTCGGAGGGAGAAATTTGGATTTTGATTCCACATGAAATAAAATTCCTCAAAATTTTACATAGAATTGGTAGTATTGAGATTTTCTTTCCATGTTTCTATAACCACATAACTATAAAAATCCCAACTCCATTACGGACAACCATGGGTCGCCATTGCCACCATCGGTTGTGGGTCGCAATCTCTAGTAGTCGCGATAATCGCCAATCGCCATCGTTGTAGGTGAGAAATATTTTCCAATAATGATAAAAATTATCTTAACTTATTTCAGTGACTTGTACTACTTGAAACGAGAATTCCCATCGAGGATATTTTTCACGGAACCAAAAAGAGGCCAAAAAGTGCGAAATATTTATCGAATATTCAAGACTCGGTCCAACAAAATTTGCTGGGTCTACTGCTTGGCGTTAGTTCCATGCAGCAAAAGCTTTCAAGTCAAAGACAATATTGAAATTCGACCAAAAAAAAGACAAAATTGAAACGATGGGCTCTTTGACCCGAACCTTATTTTTCTCTTGTTATTTTGCCACGGAAAACAAAATTATGGAATTGATAAAGTCGCTATTTCCAAGATATTCGATTCAATTAATGAATGGGTAAAATGTATGTAAAACTCGCATTTGCTAATTAATTTTAGAATGATTTAGAAGACTTGTCCATCACTAAAAATACTCAAGTCAGTGAGATTTAATAGACTGCAATCATCACTAACATTTCATTAAAATTTAATAGAAAAATATCGAGTATTCAAAATCTTATTTACAACAACCAATAGCACCTATACTACATATTCGCAAGATAAATATAAAATGAAGAAAAGAAAAGAAAAGCCATCTCCCCTCTCAAGAAGAAGAAGAAGAATGAAAAAAAATTTTGAAATATATGATGACTGTTTGGTCACTGAGGAAGCTGAGAACCAGCACGTTTGTTTCTGAGATTGAGAGAGAAGAGGGAAGATAAGCGATGAGCCAGCCCCACCATGATCGCCACCTTCACTTGGCCTCGCTTCGGGATCGGACGGGGAGAAATCCTCCGCGACGAACCTCTACCGTCGATCTTGCCGCTCCTCGGAACCGCCCCCATATCTCTTCTTCTTCTTGATTTCTTGGTGTTCGTTCGGTCAAATCTTCCAGATATGAAATGGAAGTTTTCAACAAGTTCTTGGACTTTGAGCTTGAGAGGTGTGATGTTTGAAAAGCTTGTTGGTGACAAGTTACATATAGAGCACAAAATTTACAGCATGCCCTTCAATTTCATTATTATTTAAAGTGAGGCCCTTTGGTTTTTTTGACTTTTCTCTTTTTGACATTTGTTGCCTCTCCACCAACCCTTTTCATTTCTTAATAGATCCAAAATGCTTGCATATCGACCTACGTAAATGTTTGAATTGGGATTTTAGCTCCATATATGAGATGTGGTGGGAATTATTTCGACATAAATTGTTATAGATAATTGAACTATTATTCATTGACTAATTATCTCAAGTGATACAAACAATCATCCATATAGCCATTATTAGGTGTTAGTCAAACATGGACTAATTCATCTTCTTGACAAATATGGCCTATACTGCATGGTTAATGAAGTTTAAAAAAATAAAAAAGCAAAGAATGGTGCATGACAAATGAAGTTAAGAAATCTAGCAAATGTTATTTTGGTCAAGAAAAATGAGTTAGTCCATGGTTGAGTAACACTAAAACGATTGTGCAAATGGAAAAAACTGACTGACTATGCATTAGAAACAAAAGTTCCGAAAAATCCGTTACTTCTCAAAGTCCGGGGACTATTGCGCAATGGCGCCAAAGTTAAGGACGGTAACGTGTAATTTTTCAAAATTCAGTGACCATTGCGCAACGGTATCAAAGTTAGGGGGGTTTAAGCAACAACTCGAAAGATTAAGAGTGAAAAATCAAATCTATGTATCAGGTGAAAATTTCAAAAACAATGGATCCAGAGCGCTTCGTTTCTGAAGAAAGACAACAATTTCTCTGTGTGTGTTTTTTATTTCCCCCCTGAAGCATAATTTGCTCCGCTGGAAGCAACAAAACAATGGGTGGAATAAAGAAAAGAAAAGAAAGCAAAGACAATCATGAAATTGACTAAGTGGAGAGTATAAAGATGGCACTTCAGCAAATCACGATGTTAAAGGAGGTGTCCAAGTGCCTAAGAAGATGCTGTAACCTGATTTAAGCTTTTTACTCGTATGCTTCACATGGGGAATTTAGTTTAATAAGTAAGAAAGCAAGCACGATTTATGGTAGATGCAGAGGTCCCTCACTTTATTATATTCATTGTTGCTTGCGCGTTTAATTCTCTCTACTGTGGTTTGGTCATTGTTCTTGGAAGCTTTTTCCTATTTCCCATATGGGTAATTAGAGTTATTTTTTCTTTCTTTATGTTTATTAGCTTTTCAAAGTTAAAAAGCTAGATTTGATGGTATTTAGATATTAGTTGGTATCTTTTGAATATTTCACTTGTAATATAGAAGATGATATGTGGGGCAGTAAGTTATTCAAATCATTTGGTAGATTTCTCTATCTTAAAAAATTTTCCAATACGATTGATAAGTAATGGCAACTTGCCATTACTTTCTTCTTGACAATGGGCATCTTTAAATTGCTGAACTACTTTACATGGGCATGGGCTTCGGTTATAAGTGCATAAGCTTCCCAACTCACTTGATCTATCCACTCCCTTGCTTATCATCTCCAGGAAATTAGTTCGATCTATGTACAAAATGATCTTCAGTTCGCTTTTCACTTCAAAGTGTTTGAGAGTTTGAAGCACAGCAGCTCCCTCTATCAAGATTGCCGATGAGACTCTTACCTAGAGGTGAGCACTTCCCGATTTGATCCAGTTCAATGGAACCATTCACTTAGAGAAAAAAATTAAAATTAAAAAAAATACTAGATTGTTACTATTTTAGGGTTTATTGTTATTTTTAAGAAATTACAAATATATATTTTAGAAAAAATAGTAGATCCAAAACGGTCCAATTCCCTCCCTCTCGGAACTAGGAATTGGACCGAAAATCACTGGTTCCATAGAACCGGACCAATGGCCTTGGGAACTAGACCAAACCGGCCAATCTAGTCAGGTTGAGGCAACTCCCAATTCAGCCGACCCAATATCCTCACCTCTGCTCTTACGGATCGAGCAAACCTATCAAGTAAGATACCCGAGTCGTCTTGGCATACACAAGTGATGGCCCCTTCCCCTGTTTCTGTAAGAAAAGACCCATCGACGTTAATTTTAATCACCCCAAGGAAAGGAGGGGTCCAAATCGGAGGTAAGTTTTTCAGTGGTTGCAAATTTCCATTCGTTTTCTCTAACCATCTTACTAAAGGTTTTCTCCATAGCGATGGCTGAGGTGACAATGTGCCATGGATTTGACTTCAAAACACCAAGTCGTTCCGAAATTAGATTGTGCTCATGCGATCGAGTCAAAGACTGATTTTTTCCTCATCTTGTAAGTTTAGTCAAAACAACTTTTCAAGATTTAAGTGATTCCCCCTTATTAATGAAGATGTAATTTTCACAACACCATCAACACCGAGAAACTAAATTATAATTATATGACATGACTTGCTTACAAGACGAACATCAATCGAATCAAATATTATCGTCATCAAAATAGATGCGTTCATTGTTAAGAGCTAAGTTGACTTTCCATATTCAGCAATCTCGTGTCACCTCTAGCTAAAAAACTGTTTCCTCATAGGAGTTGCATAGGTGTATATGGCTCTACGCTTATGCTCAAAAAGTATTATAACAGGTAACTATATAAACTAAATGATTTCCCATCGTGCTATTTCGCTCAATATCTCAAGTCTCACCAACTATTTTGGGCCAGCCAATTATTTTGGATCAAGGCCCATGTATATGATCGCCTCCTTCCATTGGAAGATCCAAAAAATAATAGCCCACGAAAATACCAAAAGATTATCTTATATTTCGTCAATTATCTTTGTGATCTTATTTATTAAAGGAAAAAATTGGCATTTTCTTTCCGAAATAGGGAATCCCCAATTCCTAAATCCCCGCACCGACCCAGGACTCAGAACCAATCAAAAAATATATATTAAATGATCAACTTGTCTAAAAGTGGATCACATACTTCTCCCGTTATGTTGTTTGGGAACCTCACCTCAGGTATGGATCAAACTAAATACAGATGGAGTATCTAAAGATAATCCTAGACTTGTAGGAGTTGGATGATTATTCTGAAGCGAAGGGGGTGATTGCCTACTAGCTTGGCGGTTTTATCTCTTTTCTTGGAATATGTTCATATTTATAAGCAAAACTATGGCGCTATGGTTGGGACTTACCATCGCAAAGTAACGAGGTTTCCATAAACTCATCATTAAAATGAACTTTCAAATTATTATAAAACTTGTTAACCTACAAAGAATAGCAAACAACACTGGATTAGCACTTCTTAAAGATATCGGAAGACTATTGAGCTCTCATATTAAGTTTAAAATTCATCATGTTTTTTGAGAAGGCAATCGGCCTACCAATATGCTTACTAATGTTGGCATAATGAAGCGTTTGGACAATATGTTTTACTTACAGCATTTTAGAGAATTATCTCATGCTTTGCTTAGTGATAAAGTTGGGACTATAGATTTTAAATGTTATTTTTTCTTAGTTTTGTACCTTATATTTACCAAACAAAAAAAAAAGCATTGTTTTCTTTTTTGAATTTAGTGTGTACTCTATAGAAAATAGCTTTGTGAAGGAGAAAATTTCAAGAAACCTAATTCTTTTTTCTACATTGTTGGGCAAATTTGTGGAGTGATCATCAAGTAGAATCTAGAAATATTTTAACTAAAACTTATTTTTAACACAGTCACATATTCAGAAACTTTTTATACTTATTGTACAAATCACCATCTAATTCTTTCTTATAGGTTTTTTTTTAACACACGTATAAATGGATGACGGGATGCAAAAGAATAAAATAAAAACCTCTTTGAAGATTTTTCCAAAAAAAAATCATAGTTACATTCCCTAACGTGAAGCTTTAAAAGATTAAATTTGATTAAAGTGAAACTTTTCATAAAATAATATATATTTTTTTAAAATGCCAATGGAGTGTCATTCATTTGGGGCTAACAAAAATTTATATCATTCATGGAGTATGTACGAAAAAATATCAAAATGCCTTGTTTGGATAACTTTATCATGTCGATGTTTTTAGTGTGTTTTAGATACTCCCACAACATCGTACATACCCGTCTAAAAGTATCTCGCCAACAGTAAGAATAAAACAAAAATTCTTTGACATGGGCAGACTAGATTTTTTTATTTTTTAGACTAATGAAATTAAAAAATAGAAAGTTGGCTAAAAACGTGAACTTCTGACATCGAAGGGACGAGGAATAAATGAGTTGTCATAAGAGTAATGATGGAGAAAAGATTAATTTTTTATTTTCCAGATAGCAACAAGCTTAAATTTCACAAAAAAAAAATGACCAAGTTAAAGGAGACCGTGCAAATATGAAACCATTAAACGAGTGGATTTAGTTTTAAATAAGGCAGAAACAGCCCTACCCGATTCGAGTCACTTGATTCGTAAATTTTTTTGATAGGATTTTTTATATACTCCTTAAAAGAAAAGCAAAAAGAATTGCTTCCTGCAATTTAAATTTATATTTTATTTCTGGGGTAATTTAAAAAATGAATTGACCTTTTTCCGTCCTCCCCCTGCCGGCAATGAAAAGGGACTGTCAAAATCATCAATGCAAAATTCATTCGTTTTGGCCCCCACGCGTTTCCGTGAACGAACGAACGAACGAACGAACGTGTCCGCGCTAGCTCGTCTTCGAGGCGTTAAATGACATTCAGATGTGTCCTTTTTTTTTTTTTTTTGTCAAAATCCAGATTTGTCCTTTTGTCTATATAAATATAGAAGGGTGAGCCCCGGAGCGGTGCACCAACATGCTAGAAGAGATCTTTGCAAGATCGCCCCGACCCATCTTACATGACTCCACCTGAGTGCCAACTCGAGGCGAGCCCTTCTTGGCTTGAGTCGACCAGGGCTTGAATTGCCGTCCCCTTCAAAAAAAAAAATTGGTCTCCCACTCTTTTTTTCATTCAAAAGAAATTATAACTCATTTTTTAGATGTATTTTTGCAAAATCGATCAAGTTGTCGATATGGATAAGCACGTGACTAGAGCATAAATATTATCAAGCACGTGCTCAAGGATATCATTTATCACTGGCGATCAGTTGCCAATGTACATTGATGATGTTGTGGCTGACGATGGTGGAGAAAGATATCAATGAATAAGATTGGCAAGCTGCAGCAGGGAAGTTATTGGAAAAAAGAAGGTGATTGAAGGCATGAAGCGATAGTCAGACAGTTTTCAAAAGAACAATCAATGAAGGAACAAGATCATGGCATCATGAAGGTATTGGCACAAAACTTTCGAGGAACATGGATACAGCCACCAGAAAAAACAACTCAAGAGTATTTATGGCACAATCACTATAGATATCACTAATCATCTGCTGGAAGCTCTTGACACAAATCAAACAAATCTACTGTGTTTCAATTCTCTTTACTTTCTTGCATTGTACTTTTATTTTTCAAATTCACGTTATTGATTAAATTCCAGTGTAGCATCTTCGTGTTCTCAATCTTTGTCATCAACTAAATTCCAATATAGTTATTTAGGTTTTCTTCCATTATGGAGTCTGTATTTTCTAGACTCTGTCATTGATTAAATTTTTGTTCGAAATCTGTGCAGAACCTGTCTCCTTCATATAAAAATCCAAGAAGGACTCTCGATGAAAGGTATATCGTCTCGGGAGAAATCTCAACTTAACAATGGATGTTCATCTCAAAACGTATCGATGATGGATTTTGTTGATGTGAGCTTCAAGCCTTGAATAGACATTAACCTAGAATTTTCAGGGCCAAGTTCAATGGGGAATTTCCATTTCTGGGGTGCACCTAAAATTAATGCCTCAACCACCTTGCACAATGCGGCGACCGCACAAAGGTTTCATAGCGCACCGCCACCGTGGGCGGTGGTTGCAATCACAATGTACCATTTCGAAGAGAAAAATATGGGGGTACTTTTGAATTTCTAACAAGAATTTGGGAACCATCAACGCTATCGTCCCTTCAATCAAATGAAGATCATTTTCAGAAGCAATGACCGAAACTAGGACGAATCATTTAATGGGGAAAGAACTCGCCAAGTTTGGTTTTAAGTTAGTCGGTGCTTTATCAACCGAATTCCGAAAGAGACAGGTCGAGTAGTTAAGTATTTTGATTGGATTCAATAGATTGTATATTCAAATCAACGTACATGAATTGCATAATTTGTGCACTTCCAAGAAGGATAGTTGAACCGCAAAGGTTCAACCACTCTATGTTATAATAATAATAATATTATTATTATTATAAAGATGGTCGGTGCTTTATAAGTCGAATTTCAAAAGAGACAAATCGAATACTTAGTATTTTGATTAGATCCGGTAGATTCTATTTTCAAATCAATGCACATGAATCGCATAGTTTGTGTTTTTCAAAAAGGATAATCGAACCACAAAGGTGCAACCACTCTATGTTATAATGATGATGATATTATTATTATTATCATCATCATCCTGGCTTATGTCCTTTCTTTACCCTAAAGCGGGGTGGGTTGGATCGTGCAAAGTTGTCGTGATGGCTATGTAGCTGCAAATGCTGAAAAAGTTCCACCAAAACATAATAATAATAATAATAATAACATAAGCAAAAAAGATGCCTGCCGCCACGTGAAGAAAGGGTCCAAAACTTTTGATCACACGTACATAGAAATGCCCCAAGTTAACACAAAAGACTCCTCGAACATCTTGAACGATATCATACACATGTTACTTTTTTGGAGAATGATTCACAATTTATGGAGAAAATTACCACATCATCCCATCATCCACCTAATATTATGCCAATTTTTCAACATTAACTGTCAATATAACTTCAAAAAAAAAAAAGACCCAAAAAAAAAAAAAAAAAATCTCAACAGTAGTCTAGTCATGCAATTCAATGGGCCCCATTAAATCCACTCAAGAAATAGATCCATCATACCCCCAAATCAACCCACCACCCCTAGCTACATCCTTTCTGCTCTCCACTACATATCTTTTTCCTTGATTTTCAACCATAAAAATAAATAAAAATATTGCCTAAATTCTCTTCAAGAGCCTAGATAGTGCATCAAGAACCAAAGTCTCCTCACAAAATTTTTAAAAAAATAAATAATAATAAGTTAAGAGAGATAAAATGAAGAAAAAACCATATGTTAATATGCTAGCACACCATTTATTGATAATGACCATATTTTGCTAAACCTTCAAAGACCAGAGTAGTAGAACTACAGTGTCAAACTGATCTCAGCCAAGCAGCTTACATAATAAAACAGCCCCAAAATGGTCACATACATAACGTTACAGCATATAGAGAGTAATACTAAGGTAACCTCTCTCTCAAACATACCTTACCTCACTCATTTTTCAACAATAAGCGATACACTTCTTCTTGCAATCCATCGTGCAGCCGCCGCCGCCGCCTCCGCCGCCGTAGCCCTTCCCGGAGCTGCTGAAGGAGGTGAAGCACTTGGCCGGGCACGTCAGCTTCTTCTTGTAGCAGGGGCCCTTCTCCTTGCACACCACGGTGGGCCTAATCACGCCTCCCTTGGAGTAACCCCCGCCGGGGCCGCCGTATCCGGCCCCAAACCCGCCGCCGATCCCGTTGCCCCACCCGTTCCCGAGCCCGGGTATGCCCCCGAACCCGCCGCCGGACCCGAAGAACCCGCCGATGCCGTCGTCGTTCCCGGCGCCCTTTCCCTTGGAGGACTTGCTGTCGGATCCGAACGAGTCGGGCCGGCTCGAGGCGAGGGAGATGGCGGAGACGAGCAGAAAGATGGCCAGGAGGGAGAGAGCGGTGGCTTTGTTCTTCATGGTGTTTTGAGAGCTTTGGAGTGTGGATTGATGTGGAATTTGATGAGTGGAAGTTTGAGATTTGCTTTGAGGGAATATTTAAGTGCGGGGGGGCCAAATGGTTGAAGGAGAGGAGGAAGAAAAATGGAAAAGGACATTAATGGGGGGCTGTGAGTTGGAGGGCAGTTGAGACTGGCATTGACGATGGGAGCATAGGGTAGGTTGAGCACACTTATGAAGTTCATTTACTTTGCATTGCATGCGCGAAAGGCCGTATACACCGCGCAATTAATTATACAATGAATGTAGATATTTGTTTTGGCAAGAAAAAAATCACCAAAAGTTCTAAATTATATCCTCGTGACATTATTTGTTTTGACACCAAAATCTCCAAATTTATATGTGGAGTATTTGGTGTCATGAGAAAAAGTTTAATGTGTGTCATATTGATATAAATTTGGAATTTTTTTGTGTCCCAAAATATTTGAGTAAATATATCATGGTAAGTATTGTTTAGGGTTTTGGTAACTTTTTTCCTTTGTTTTATTTGACTTCCTTATATGGCTAATTGTTTTATAGGGATAAAGTTGTTTATGAACTTAGGTTTTAGTTTACGTTCACGGTTGTGAAAAGATTCGATCACAATGTAACTAAATAGAGCTCCTGATCATTTATATGTGTGAGATCCTTGTTAAAATGTATAAATATATGTCTTGATAGAGCATATGTGCGTACATTTCTCACTACTAGAACATAGCTGACAAAATCTATAACAATATTTTCAAAAATGTACTAGACTATGATCATGAAATAACGCATATTTGAATGATTTTTTTAAGAAAAGTTTATTTGAATTGCAAATATTGTGCATAGGATGCAATTGATCCCAAACATTTCATTTATTCATTTTTCAAAACAGTACAATCAATTCTTTTCATGAAAAATTGTTTATCTAACGATAAGAGATGATTTACGTTATAGGCTTGAAAGGGTGACATGAAGGATAAATGGAAGAAATATTGATTATAAGGATTCGAACGCTTGTACCTTTTTAAAAAACAAATAAATAAGATTTTGATGCACGAGCCGATTAAGACTAGATTGCAGGAGGCCTTTTGGTGCAACTTTTCCCTTTCTTTTTCACATGTGACTCTTTACCCATACGGAGGAACGAAAGGGGCAAAAAAGGGACGTGTGCTCTTTACTAAAGATACAGAAATCCTTTTTTTTTTATGGATTAACTCGTATATTTATGTGCCATAATCGTGTTGTGTCAAATTTTGATTCACCATGAACATGACACGTTTATTCGTAACATATCGTCAAAACCCATCTAGTGGATTACATGACACATTACATTTAACATGCTTAAGACATAATCTCATACATACACACATAACTATTTGACTAAACATATCTTGACTAGGCAATGTAGGCATAGCTCACCGTTGCCGCTTGGGAATGAGGAGTTGGCGAGTTCGAAACTCTCCTCCTCCATATAGGGAGGAGGGTCTATGGATTTATGGGTTTTTTTTTTTTTTTCAGATGGGCCCATTAGAGGCCCGCACCAAAAAAAAAAAAAAAAAAAAAAGTACTTTCTCATCCTACTTTTGTTTTTCAATTTGCGAATTTTTCTAGAAGCAAAGTAATCCTTAATTTTTCTTCGTTCAAGACATGTTTCCTCGTCATAATGTTGGGAAGTACTTGAAAGGATATCAACAAGAAGAGGAACTACTCTTCAAATCCTCATGGGCACCAAATTCTTAAATATTGGAGGATTGTAACATTCAATCTCTCTCTCTCTTAAAAGTATCTTGCCTCCTTTGTCACCAACACGGGGCCCCGCGTACATGGACCTTCAATTGATCGTGTTTTGAACAAGCAAAGACATTTGTTACGCATATCGATAAGAAATACTCCGAATTTCAAAACGATGATCACACCCTGTATAAAAAAGAAAAGTATATTAAAATCCGTAATTTTTTTTTGGGCCAATTCCATTGATTAATAACATGGGCACAGAAGAGTACTCCCTAGCAGTTATATATTGTATAGTGAAAAATCATTATCCCTATCTAAAAGTGTGATTAACTTAAGTTAATCATAGTCTATGCACCCATACCCTAGAGCTTAGATAAGCAAATTACATAGATGTTCAAATAAATTATTATGACTTCGACTATTATATTAGAGCGCATTTTTTTTGGTGAAAAATAATGATTTTTGAAATATTTTCTTAAAATTAATTACTTATGTCGCTCGAAATTATTAGTCAATGAAAGATGTTTTCATTATCGACTGTAATTCTTATCTAAACATTTTGGTGGACGACGAAATTCGTTTCATTCATTTTTGTAAGTCATATAAGTGATTATTTTTAGAAAAATATTTTTAAAATTATTTATTATTCGCAATATCGGTAGTCTTTGTCGAGAAATCGGAAGTGGGCCTCTTCATTTTGACATTTTGCGGAAGCATTAAAGGCTTTAATTTGACCTTTGAGATGATAGGACGGCACCGGATGATTGATGAAGCCCTATCCCAACATGTCCAAAACATTAATTGCATCGAAGAACTTCTATATTTTTCACACGTTTCCATCACCCAACAAGCGCCTATCAAGTTGCGCTCGTGCATTTATGTTTTTCCTTTCGTTCTAGCTCGTGACAATTTGTACAAAATCATCTCAAACTAAAGTACACTCTTGTCCTCCCTCATTGTGGATTATAAGCTCATTTCATATGGAGCTCCGCTTTGATTCGCGACATGGAGAAAGTCCTGTGTTAAGGTGCGCATGTGAGGGGGTTTGGCAAACAAAATCTCACATCGAGATTGTGGTATAACACGAAACAATTGATTTATCTTGAATTTGCTCATAAATCATCGGTGCCAGCTCCCTCTTAGCGATCTCCTCGGATGCTCCTGACGGTCTATTTCAAAAGCATCTAATGATTTGCCAACCCTTTTCATATTTGTCTAAATAATATTCAAATCTCAATAGTACATGGAAAAAAATTCGTGCATCGACCTAGATATCGTATACTCTGGAAATTTCAGATTTTGTAGACAAAGAAGTTGCATCTCTTCCATCGCAACATTTTCCTTAATTTAAAGTACCAATATTTTCTTTTGACTGTAAATTACTTTTTCCATCCATTGCATATTTTCTGGTGAACCAAGCAGATGAAAGTCGAAAAATCATTTCCCCGAAAACTCAGACATTGAAACAAACACATGGGGAAGGGGGTTTGTAAGTTGCAATCAAATTCTCGGTTTGCGCCGCGCCGGTTTCTGCCGGTTTCCGCCAGTAAGGCCTGCTTGAGGGGAACTCCAGCTCGCACTTAAATAAAAACTTCAAACTCAATGTATGGTTCAACACTGTGAGACTTGCAAAACAGCAAAGCTCTACATTACTCTGATTACAACATGGAATTTTAGCAATGATCTCTCGAGTCGAGCGAAAAATGCGTAATCTTGCTTGCGACAAAGCATCACTAACCACAAAGGGTAACCGTACAAACAAGTATGAACAGGAGCGAAACCAACCGACTCATCGTGCTTCCAGATTCTGCCTTACAATGCTGCCCTCATTGCACCTCTCGCAGCATCGCGCTTCATCTCATTGGCTTTCCCACTTCCCCGGAAGTACATGTATACTTGCTGCAACCGAAGGCATCAACAAAAAGTTTTGAGCAACTTTGGTGAAATCTTTAAATGAAGTCCAGCACGGGCAACGGATGCATTTAATAGGTTTTTTCAGCACAAATAAAGGCGAAATAAAGGACCTGAATGACCCAGATGCTAAGCAGAGTCTCCACACAGAATAGCCCGAAGCCAATGAAATAGAAGATCTGCGATGGGATGAAAGCGCATTAGTCCGGTATGACTTTGTTGGCAGCTTAAATATCGTTAATCTTGTCAAAAAGGTAGACAAACATTTGCAGTGTCCAGAGACAAATGCCTAGATGAAATAAATGGGAGACTTTACCGAAACTATGGCACCATTGTTTGAGAGATCAATTGCCGCCAATATGCCTCTGTTTAGAAAATGCAAGGAGGTCAGCAATTCGCAAGAAAGGATAAAGTTGTGCACTTACTAGTTTAACCCCATAAGCCTATTATGAAGCATAAGCAAATTAGCAATTTAGCAGAAAATCTTGCAAAAAGGAGGGAAATGAAGCTAATAAACAGGTTAAAAAAGCGAGTGGACTCCATTTCCAGACCGAGCCAACATTTGAAAGAATGTTCAGATTTAGAGAGGACATCTAAAAATGCAAGAGGAACTTAAAGCTGCAAGATACTATAATTTCCTGTGACCTAAGACCTTGATAGCATCCACAATTTACCAAGTAAACACTAGAATCCCCACGAAATGAAGTGGGACATAAATCATAGATCATAGTGGCGGGCTTACGTGAGAGATTTTCCTTTGAATATTATTGGGGGAGCAACTGCAGCAACAATGCAAAAGCCTATATGGAGCTGCAGGTACAAGGACAAAAAAATTTGATCAGAGCAAGAAAAATTGTAAAATAACAAAATGCATTGCAAGTTTGGCTAACCTACCATGTAAAACATGAAAAACCAGCCAAACCTCATAGCACTATCAGTCCTGCAAAGAATTATCCAAATAATATGTCACATGAAAGAACATGAATAAGTCAAACAAAATTCACATAACTGTTTCCAACAACGACTGAAGCAATTGATTCAAGGATCAGCAATTGGCCAACTGACTTTTTAACAATGTCAGACTCCAATAGAACACGGGGCTGACTATCAGCAAAAAATAGTCAAAGCTGGCATTCTGTTCTCTGAGATGATTGCAGAGTCAGGCAGCCATATCAGAGCTTAGTAGATTTGGATGAAAATGTAGTGGAATGACATACCTAAATGCACGGTAAAGTGGGCGATACCACAGAAAGTAACCACCTGGAACTCCCGAGATAAAGTAGATGATTGCAAGGAACCAGATTTTAACACCTAAGAAAAGAGCCGAGAACTCAAATAAGGGGATATCTCACAAATTGATTGCCCCAGCATGTGCATGAAGTAAACTATCTTAGCTGCAAACTAACCTTGCCCCTTAATCCATGCTGTCATCACGGCTATTACATTCCAAAACAGACATAGCACCAATCCTGCATGGTATAAATTTGAATGATTTTTTAGCATGTGCTAAAGCATACTCATTGTGTTTAACTAAACTATCAGTAAAGATAACTACAGGAATCACTCAAGTGGTTTTCAAGCATATGTAACAACTTTATATCTGAAAGAAGCAAGAGTCAGTCAGGCAATACAGAAATGGTCTCATTAACCCTATAAGTTTGGGTTAGTGGATAGGGAACAGACAGCTGAGCATGGATCATAACAATGAACAAGAATGATTCCCATGCCATCAAGTGCAAAAACTACCATATTGATTCATAAGATTAATTGGATATTTCACTGGCTCGAGATTTACCTAGAAGTCAAATTTCAAACTCTAGAAAAAAGAATAAAGTAAAATGTAAAATGTAAAACCTACAGCTTGGAGATATTTAATGTAAATATCATTATTGACAAGTCCTTGTGAATTATCAAAGAAAAGTTAAATCGCCAAAAGCAACTAAAGCCAAAAACTTTAACCACAATGAAAAGCCTCACTACGCCAAACAGCCAGTTAAAATGGTACCGATGGCAACTCATAACACAACATGTGAAACTTAATTAAATTGGGTTTTGACAATGACATTCCACATCCACAAGGATACTGGACCCAATCATAATACTCAGCAAACCAAGAGGATACGATATCTTATATATGATTTGGGCAAGTTGACCCCAGAATAATTTTTCAAAAACTTAGTATTTCAGAGTTTAAAAGTGCAGCACAAGGCTACTAGCAGACAAATGTCATGGTTAATATCTTGTCATCTCAAGATGAGAATTAATCAACTTTTACATACCTAGAAATGTTGTGAATGCAACATATTGCAGCCTCTGGAGATGAATTGGAATTTCATTTGCAATGTCGTGGTGGATAATGGGGAGAAAAGGGGGCCAATTTTTTTCCTCAAGAACAATACCAGCTGCAAAAAGATTACAGTTCACATAACATGTCAGACGAAGGAAATAGCTCAAATGACATTACCCACTGCTTAGAGCAAGTGAGGTGAGCAATATCTCGAATATTGTAAAAAATATGCCAATGGATTGATCTGAACGTGAAAAGATATCCCTTGATAACCTCCAGGCCATCAGATGGAGAATCAACTAACAGTTTCCCATAGGAAGTAGTGACACACTCTGAGTGACGGAGAACTAAATATACAAACTCCCCAAAGAAATAGGACCAGTGTTCCAGAACTCAATTACCTCGAGCTGCAGCTTCTTCTCTCCGTCGAACATCCTGCAAGCACAAGAAGCAGAAGAAACACCACATCAACAGGGTCACTACACCAATTAGTACAGCACCTTTTATGTATGACCTCAGAGTGTAAGATTTTCAAACCCATGTTACATACTGTTCTTCTGTTTTAGTGAAATTTCATAATGATGGTATTCACCATCACCACTCACTTTTGTGTGCTCATTACATAAGTCAAGTTAAACCCAGTAGAGAATGAGAGTCATCGCATGTCTTCTGCTAGATAGAAAATTAGTCATCGTAATTGTTACAGCAGAGAATGCATGAAATAAATATCACTAGTCTGAAGGGGACCATTTTATTGCAAGTTAACAGTGGATCCTCTCATTTGTCTCTCATTGTTTTATCTTACAAGTCGATTCCAGATCTTCTGTAGACGCCAATCCAAAGAAACACATTCATGCTGGAAACAGAAGTGCAATAACCTGTTCCCTTCTCTTCAGTTCAGACTCCTTAGCTTGGAGTTCCTTCTCCTTCCTTTTCAAATCCTATATCGAGAATTAATGACCGATAAGATGCCCAGACAAAATAACTTTCAAATAAAGAAAGACCAATTAAAAATGCACATTTAAATTCTATATCCAACCTGATAACCTGATCCTGCTGTGTCAAGAGGAATATCAATCGTTGCACCACGATCATAAAAGTCTGCTGGCTCTGGGGGAAGTGGCGAAAGCCTTGAGTTTGAAGCCGGTACACCCCAGTACTCTGGCAAGCCGTACAAATGAGGAACAGAAAAAAAAAAAGAGAGGATAAACACGCAACTAGAGCGAGATATTCCACCCCAGCGCCGTGATACAAACCGAGAGAGTAAATAAAACCCAGAAGTTTACCGTGGTGTAAAACGCACCCCCACCATAGTTTGAGGAAGGTTTGCTCCTGACAGCTGGGTCCTGATAGTCAAAGTCAATTAAGAACAATCAGATGCAACAAATAGCACAAAAAAAAGGAAAGGCGAGAGAATTCATGTGCAGATCTAATCAATCAACTGATCACAACAGAAATTCAAGTGTGATCCCACTCAACTATCCAGCGCAACTACACATCCCCTCAATTCAACCCAAAAAAGTTAGGTCCTTCGCCAGGAACCCGAGATCAGAAACCTCAATTATGATCATTCATCCGTCCTCTCCATAGCACCTACTGCCCAAATCAGTCCTAAACTAGCAAATCACCAAACAAAAGATACCCAAAATCCGAACTTGACAACTGGGACACGCTCGAATTGCAGGGAAAACTCGACGAGGAGGAACTCACAGAGAAAGGGTTGACTTCTTCTTCGTCGAAGGGGTTCTTGTCGAACCGGCCGGCCATGGTACAAGATGATTCGCCTCAGCTCTGCAACTGCAGCGAGAGAAACAGAGAGAAGAAGCGTGAAACACCTCCGATGGGATCGAGGGGACGAAAACAGGGGAAGTGAGAGAATTTGCTTACCGAGGAAGGAATTCAAATGCTTCAACTGTTGAAAGCTCGAGCCTTTCCTCGAAAGCTAAGCGCTTCTAGAGAGAGAGAGGGGGGTGTTGAATTCCTAGGAGAGAGAGAACTTGTCTTCGGTCAGCTCGCAGACAAATACGTACGCTTTGAAATGTTAGACAGACAGAGGAGAGAGAGAGCTTCTTACCTTCCTTGATTTTGTGTCGTTTCGTGTGTGAAAAACATAATGTTTCCTAATTTATTTATTTTCTTTTACTGTTCCTACTTATTCTTTTTTTATATAGAGAAATTCCTATTTATGAAATAAATAAAAAATTTTGGGGGGTCGAAATGAAATAGAAAATTAAGAAATTAAAATTTTCCATGTTACTTTTTCAATCAATGCCATGCATCAGCTTGTGTTTTGGATCCAAACACATCTGCACCACATTTACATATTTTGCATGCGCAATTCATATCATTATGTTTAATCGAGAATGGAGAAAATTATACAATTGAATTGTCAATGAGCAAATTGTATATCATAAATTAGACGATAATTATTATTTCAGTGCAGTCACTATAAATTACACTTATATGACATTTATGAGAGATCTAGTGCTAATCTGGCACATTATTAGTCCTTTTCGATTGCATAGTATGATCTCATCAAAGCCCTAACGGACCGGGGCATGTTAAGGAACCCCAAACATTGCATGGACCAATCAACTATTCCCTAAGTCATCATTTATAAATGAGGAAAAAACATCACTTCAGGTGATTGGCCAGCATATTTCTATTTATAATTTATAAGTTAGGCATGCATGTATCCCAAATTTTAAACTTAAATACCAAGAAATAATAATTTTCAATTATAAGGCTACTTTATTGGAGCTGCTAAAAGACCCCATGAATTGTCCCATCAGAACTCACCTAACCCATGAGATAGATAGCTAATCCATAGGTAACTAATCATAATTTATTTTATATATTTTTTTATGTAATTAACTTTTCTCTTAAGTAGCTACTCTCTTATAGAGTGGTCAATTGATAATTTCCTCTCTTTTTTTATTTTTCATTTTTTTGAGCCCATGTGGTGTACCTTCTCTCGGAGGTTGTTCCTCACATGGGCCCCACTTCTAGATGCAATGTGAAATTAATAATTTTCAAATGAAAAAAAAAAATTCTGATGATAATGAAATAAAAATTTGTGGAAAAGGAACGACGCCCTTCTCTTTTGACCTCTCCTTCGGAAAGTTCAAACGCGTCATGATCAATTTTTAAAGTCGATCGGCGACGTTGACTACCGGCCATTTCGATGTTTTGAATTGTTGGTGTCCTTCTGTGATCTGTCTGCCAGCCCTTCATCTCTTCCTATGCTTCCATTGGTTTTAACCCTTTCGGCACGCAGCTCGCGCCGTTTATCACGATATTGGGTATTTGAACTTAAGGCTGGACAAAATTTTCAGGAGATAATTACTAAAATTATTTTAATTTTATTATACGGATGTCAATTCAATCATTAATATTTTGATTTGGATAATTTAGTCTTAAATCTTTTGACAATTTATTAATGTAGTTAGTCTGGTCAAAATTGACCGAAACTCACTAACTCTGATGCCCATCATCCGGCGTGACATGCTAACGTGAATAATTTTATAAATTTTAATAAATTTTCTATTTTTTTATTTAATTGTGATCGACGACCCTCTCCAGCCATGGGGCAAAGGTCCCAAAATTTACCTAGGCTCTCACCATTTGTGGGAGTGCAAGCCCATGCCACATCTAAGGCGGAAGCCACATCCCCAATGGCTGGTGAGGCCACAAGATCACCAGCCACAGCAAAAAGAAAAGGGAAAATAAAAAAATAAAAGGTATAAAATTCTGAAAATTTTAAAAAAATTATAAAAATTGTTAACATTAGTGCCGATCGTATCATATTGGCGATTTGTAACTAAAATTGGCTAGAAATATTATCAAAAGTTTTAGAAATAAATTGACAAAATTAAAAGGTTTTTAATTGGCATTTGTATAATAGATTTATGATTCTTTTTTATAATTTTCCCCAAATTCCTACAAATGTACAAGCCGCTATATCTACGCCGTTTAAAAGGAAATTTTCAAATAATGACCTAAAGTAGGCTTTGTTTCAAATAAGGGCCTAAAATACTTTCATTTTCTCAAATAAATACATAAAGTGAACATTATTTCAAACAATGGCTTGCAATGGCCATGTCAAGTCCAAAAAAGAGCCTAACTCATTGATTAATAAGGGCATTTATCCTTTACTTTTTTGAAATTTTTCCTTTTTTTCTTTTTATGTATTAGATGAAAAATAAAAAAAAAAAATGGTAGGGGAAGGGAATGGTCAGGGCTCTAAAGGCCCTCACCACCACCCCACCATTGCCATGACCGGTGATGGGGGCGACGATGGCAGAGCCCTCGCTTGATTTCCTTCTTTTTTGTTGTCATTTTTTAAATTAATTTATTTTTACTATAATTTAAATAATATTTAATATTAAATTTATATCAGACAAAAATGCCCTTGATCAATCGGAATATTTAGCCGGCTGATAAGTCAGGTCCTTGTTTAAAATTGTCATAACCACTTCAGACTTTTATATGAGAAAATAATGACACTTTAAACCCTTATTTGGAATTTTTTCCCATTTAAATGAGGTTTTACCCGAGATTCCAGAATCTATTTTGAATGAGGGGACACTTTGATTCGAATGCGGGATACGCCACATCGAATCGAATGCTAGTCCACTTAGCCAACTTCTTGGGCGCTGACTTGTATCCGTTCAAATTTTAGGAATAAGATGAACGCCAATCAAAGGTAAGTCATCCTTGCCGCCAAAGTCAGAGGATTCATAGAGAGTCACTTTCAACTCGATTTTAAAGAGATAGGATTGAATTGATAACACAAAAACCTAGATGCTTTCACCAACTTGGTCAATCCCTTGCTAGCTCCAATGTGGGTGTGATGATGGGCAATGCATTTTGAGTGATAATTGGGTGATGTTTGATAGATGAAGGATGAAAGGTTGGGATTGATAAAGTTTTCCACCAAAGCTTAAAGGACAAACCGTAGCCAAAGATAAAGGATTTTAGAATAGGAGAAGTTCACCATCAAGGCCTATAGGAAAATCACTAGCGAAGAAAAATGGCTTATTGGTTCACTGCCAAGAAGTAATCCATTTTCTAGGTATGAAAAATCAAGATAGATAAGCTCACCACTAAGGGTTAAAGGAAAATCCATCAACTAAGGATAAAAGGTTTCCTGGCTTACCATTAAGAAATAGTCCATCTTTCAATGATAAAGAATTGATATAGAAATTTGCTCACACATAGAATAATCTAATATGTTCACCATTTTTTAGTCTCTCCTCTCTCTCTCTTTTTTTAATGAAATTACTCCTCCATTTATAAAGAAACTAAAGTATAGGAAATAGCCAAACATTTAAAGACGTGGGAACTACTCTAATATTAAAGACATTAAATTAGAAAACTCAATAAAGATCTAGGAACTATGATTTGCATTAAAACACATAGAAACTTGAACTTTGACACTTCCAAATTCATGTTTCAATCTTAAAAGCCAAATAGTCATTGCAGAAGATCATCAAACAATGATGAAAATCGAACACAACAGCTTCCAATTGCTAAGTTATCGGTGAAAAGCCTCATGGTCAATATCAATTTTGTAAATCGACATCTAGGTAGCCAATCGACAAGTAGCTTGTAGGATCAACATTTTCGACTTGAATCCATTGAGTCAAAGTGTAACCAAAATTGATCTTTAATTATAAAAATAAGGAATTGATTGAACCGATCAACAAAATATGAGTGGAGCTTGAAAGTTGACACGATGCTTCCACATCAGGCTTGCCGGCTAAGCTCATGCGGTTAGCTTACTGTGTTTATTTCTTGCATTCTAGAAGTTGTCCTAGCATCGTTGACATTCGTGGGATACCATTGGAAAACCTGACTAACTGTAATTTTCTTTCCAAAAATTTAAAATACATGTATTATTATCAATTTCACAACAAATCAAGGTGGTCAAACATTGCAATGTCAAACACGTCACAACAGCCGGCTAAGTGTGAGCTCCGTACGTTTGTCCGGATAGAAATCAAAAGGCAACAATAGAACCCATTTCAAATCGGTGGAACCAAAAGGATTCTTCTCCATTCCCAATTTTCAAATTTGAACAAGCTGAGACAATTTGAATGGCACCAAGAATCTTCACAGCTTGTTCAAATTTGGAACGGTGTTGGTCAAGCTCAAAGGCAAAGTAACTGGGTTTCATAGTCCCCATATATCTTGTCATTTGATTTTTTTTTTCATAATAATAATGTGACAAATAGTCTCTAAATTTTCACTCAGTATTCAATACAGTCCCCTGAACTTCATTTCAATTTAACTAGTCGCCAAACTTTTTTAATTGGATTCGATGTCATCCTTCCTTTGAGTAGACTAATGAAAATTGTTGATAGGCTGAATAACATTGTTAATGGACCATCAAATGTTCAATTTTGCATCCAATCAGAGGGCCTAGATGCTTCCATGTTGTCCGTTGAAGAGGCAGACATCACGAATATCTAAGTGTGAGCATATCAAACCAACCGAACTAAAAACCGCTTGGACCGGACCGGCCCGTATGGTTTGGTTTCTGGGCGTTTGGTCCATATCCCAATTCCATAAACATAACAATAAAACCTAAAATAGTAATAAATCTAGTATTTTTTTTAATTTTCTATTTCTTTGTTAAGTGGCTGGTTTCAATGGACCGGACCGAAACTAATCACCCGTATGGATATCCATCTCTCTTCTTCTTCTTCTTCTCCTCCTTCAACCATCCATTACGGTCGTCGTGTAGCCAGGCTCCACCATCTGCGGCAACACAAAAAAGAGAGCTGGCAGGAGAGAGTAGGCCTGCTGTTGAGCACAAGCGGTGATGGTGGCAATGCACAACAGGCTGGCATGGCGCTTCCCTTACGAAATGATCACATCGAGCGAACTTCCAAGAGTTAAGAGTAGAACGGAGTAAAAGTTTCCAGAAATTACCCTGAAAACTGCCAATGATTACCCATTCTCATAAGGAATGTCCAAGCACAGCTTGTGCAAGAAACCATTCAATCCCACCCACCAACAAGCATAACAACTATCTTCCACGCCCACCCATTTGATCAGCAGGAATAATTCGCCCTTTCAGCTCCTTTGAAAGTACCAATTTCCACTCACAAAACTGGAAATTCTTCGGATTCGACCATTCATAATTTACTCACCGACCGCGAGGTTTAACGAGCTCCGATGCTCAGGCGCTTTTGACTTTACCAAACCGCCAATCGCTTTAACTCAGGAATAATACAACTGTAACCCATCAGAGAACAGTTGAGGCCTAACCAATGTGGTGGAGCTTTTTATTGCCATTTGATATTTGGTCATGTAGAGTGAGAGTGCTCTATAATCACAACTCTTAAGTGCCTGGAGGATCACATGGTATTACCCGACAAATTGGGGATGTTCTACACCTGACGCATCATGCTGGGCTTGTGAGACAGATGTGAAGGGCAAAATTTTTACATGGCCAAGGACTGAAACCGAGAACATTGAGAAACAATGAATTTAATCGCGACATCGAATGGCATGCTACGAGAACTAATGAAGATGTTACAGGTATAGATGAGAGCAGAACCGATTGTGGGTTGTGTGTGCCCGAGACGAACCTAACATTACCAAGCTGCTACCCGGGGCCATTGTGTCTGGCATTCATTGGCGATGCCGCCTACTACGCTTTCGACGCTTTTCATCTCTTATAAACGTGTCTTTAGGAAACGGGTCTATCCAATCCTTATCCGTCTCTATGGCTTTATTCCACCGCTCTTTAAAGACTTGAAGCTCCCATGTCGATTGTCTCCGAATCTGCTCAGAGACAAAGGCAAAGCCCAAATAAGAGTCCCGTGTATTTCTTTCTTTCTCCCCTCCCAAGGACACGTGCTTAAAGCACTGGAAGACGTCTTTTCTTTTCAAAACCAAATGGGAATAGCCCTGAAGAAGGAATAAATAGTAAAGGAATGGGTCTCACCTCTGCTCGCATGTCAACTGATGAAGGGCTGTGTCTCTGCAAGACAAAGCAACCAGTAAACTCATCAGACTGGTCAGAGTGATGAAAATAGTGACTGTCATGATGTTTATAGTACAATGAAGTGAAGTTATAGACACGAACATTCACCTTTGTTAACTCTTCCGAATTTGAACCCTGAGTATAGTAAAATGAAGAACATACTTAGCACAAGGAAACAACAATTGAAAGATTATAGAGCAAGTGAACAACTCGAACAGGGAAAAGGCAAGAAGGAAGACTACCAACCTTTTTTCCAGGTGGACCACCTCCACCTAAAGTTTGTATACCCTTATGAAATATATACTCGCTGTCAACAACTCCTACCTTCTTCGTGCGGTCTCCCTGTTCCATAAATTACAACAATGCAGTAATTCATACATGACCTTCTAGATCCCCCAAAATGAAGCCAATAAAGTCACTCCACTTTCTTATAATTGGAACTTAAATAAAACAGGTCAGCATACCAGCCATATCAACCTCATAATAAAAGGGAAATATGGGAGGACATATTAGAGCCTATATACTTTTACAACCCAATCAAACAGGGTATAGTAGCTGATTTAAAGAAACTACGTGAAGAAATTTCACTTCCAATAACAAGAAATACTTTCTGACAGTGATAGGTTTATAAGCTCCCCAATGATCCGAGTCTACCCTGTAATCATGTCACTAAATCTTGATTTGGTGGCTGATAAGAACTAAATTATCAGAAGGATATGGCTCCACATCGCATGTTAACTTTAACCGTGGTGACTCCAGGAGACAAATAAAATGCACAAAAATAATAAGAACCTTCACAAGCAGCAAAGTTTTTTCTCATGAAATTTCAGAGATGATAATATGCCCAATAAATAAGAAATTAGAGCTTCCTTATAGCACTATTTACATTCAAATTCAGGAAGAGTACCCTAACCCACTCTTCCACCAATATCTCTGGACCCCTAATTAATCTTTCCTATCCTTCAAGGACAAAATGATGCTTCAAAGGTGATGCAACAGCCCACCCAATTTGAAGGTACTAATTCCAAGAGTGGTTATGAAAAAAAGAAAAGATAATTGGCAAATCATTAATGCAAAAGTTGACAAGTTAAACTAGAGTATTACCTGTGCACAATACCCAAGTTTTATATCCATTCCCCATCCGTGGACTAGATCATTCTGGAAGAGAGTAATCAAAGAGTGATTAATGTTGTGAAAGAAACAGTTGAACAAAGACCTTAAAGTTTTAGCTTTCTAGACCAATGGAGACTCTTAGGAGTAAAAAAAAACTACATTACCGTATTACACACATGCATCAAATTATTGAAGACCAAAGGCAAAGATATGATCATATTCTGACACATTAAAAACAGAAAAAAAAAAAAAAAAAGAGAGAAACAGATCTAAGCTAGTTTGTAGAAGAGTGATTCCCTGTTACTGAAAAAAGGCATCAATTAAAAAGGAAGGAAAGTCAAGCATTTTCATTGCAGTGACCCAATAGATCTTGAATGAGAACAGTTAAGAGAAACATGAATGTATGGTATAATGCCAGTCTAATCAAACAGAAACGCCAAGGATCCAGGTCACTTTCTCTTTGTCGATTACCGAGGAATGGAGGGTCAATCGACCACCTAGAGATTGAAGCCTTACAGACCTAGCTTGTGATAACAACAAAAGTTACATAAAAGAAAAACTCAAATATTACCCTAATGAACAGACTACATTAGCAATGACATTTGGGGGCTTATTGTACATGAAAAGCTGCTCTCAAATTTGGAAAAAGGATCTTAGCATAAGACTTTGTTGAATGCCTTCTTCAAGGATTAATAGTTGTAGATGAAGAATTAAGCTCCATAATCAAGCGAAAGCTCTACTGTTTATACTGTTATATCAGTGGTAATTTCAAAAGGATAAACTACCATTGCAACATTAAAGTGCTTAAATAATTAAACATGAGTTATGCTAATGAAGATAGGTGAGCAACATAATATTACCTGCAAAAGATGCCAAGTACAAAACCAAGCAGATCTTGAAAAAACTGGAGCCATTCCCTCTACAAATCTACAGTTAGCCAAAGAATATGTATTACTGTCAAATTCCCAACAAATAATATCTTAAGATATCATGTTCTGAGTATCTCTTACTCATGGATAAAAAACAAATTATGACATTGACAGAGGGACATTGTTCTACAGAGGCTCCTACAAGAACACTTGTCCCACCAATTCCATTAACGTAATCAAAAGGTTTTACTACTGTGCAACAGAATTAGTCCTACGACATTATCCATCAAATCTTGTAGTGAAAAAGAAAAGAACAAGGTAAAAAAGAATTAACTGTCATCCCCTGTGAAACTTACCCAGTGCAGGGCGGCCCCCAACTGGTATTTGTGCACTTAGTGCTGCCTCTCACATCATATACCCTCCTGCATCATTCATTTGACATAAGTCCCTCCAAAACTTCATGCCATAGTAGTATAAGGACCTTACATAATTACATCCCATTCACCTATGAAACTTCTTTGTTCTTGAACGAATTGTTATCCTGTGATGTATTTCTGTCGAGTTTGGATGAAGAGCAGGCTGAGATATCTCCAAGCCTTCTGATTTCACTATTTTCAGGTATCTGGGAGCAGCCCAAAAAGAAAACAATCAGAGAAAAATTGAAGATCATTTGGGAGTATGAGCTAACAAAACAGAGGGAAAAGGCCTTATTAGAATTAGAGAACCTTGAGAAACAGACGAGAAATGGGAGAGAAAATTGCATTCCTTTTCGTGGAACCCATGGAAGACAAGAAAGCTTACGTGATTTTAAAATCCTAAAGATTCCAAAAGATTTTTCAAGGGTACACTTACTGAGTAAAATAAACTGCAGAAAAGTTTGCATAAAAAAAGAAAAAACAAAACAAGAGTAGCATGTCAAGCAAACTGGTCAGAGATAGCATACAGATAACAATTGCAGAGACATGATGTAAATCTATGCTTATTACTATTACCTCCCTGGATGGAAGTTCTCCACACCTAAATCTTCATCCCAGAGAAATATGTAATCATATACTGACACAACGCTGGGATGTAGAAAACGCTTTGCAAACCACCTGCAACAGAAAGTTTGATCCGAATGTGAGCTGGAGACACAAAGTTTTGCCTGAAAACTAGCAGAAGCATATATTTGTTAAGAATCATGCAAGAAGGCTTCTAGAGCAACTCATAAGTTCGGAAAAAAAGACAAGACAATGGACAATCATCTCAAACAACATACAGCTAGGCAAGAACAAGAAGAAAGGAATCACAGCTCAGACTAATTAAAGGCAGTTGTTCTCTCTTGAATCTTTTCAAAACTATTTCCACAAATAAGACTTTTGTCAAATGAGTTGTAAACTTATAAACCAGTGGCAAGATAAACTTGCTATAAGACTCTGCAGCTAAATTAACAAAGTTCACTTAGTTTCTGAACCTATAGACATTGCTTAAATTACATGCTAGACCAGCTCTCCCTTCACAAAGTGCACTAGTTCCTAAGTTTTTGAACTCAACTCACAGAGCATGCTGCCGATAAGCAATCTCAAACTCAAAGTGCTGAAGATCAGACTCACCATTTGGTTTGGTTTCGAGCAACTACATGAATGGCTTTGCTACTCCAGGCAAGATCTCCCCAACCATCAACTTTGCCATCATAATGGAATAGCATGACTGTGAAATTGGCTGGAAGAAACTGAATTCAAGAAAATTAGGTAGTGAATCTCACTTCAACCATAGCCAATCTTAAATCATAAGCTTGAAAGTATTACCTTTTGGACGAGAGCATTGACATTATGCTTTTGCTTGATCCCAACAGCCATTGCCAGTAAGTAATGGTAGCTGGGAATATTGACCTCATTGCTAGAGACATCAACCTAAAATTTTAGAAAGGCCTCAATTTGTGTTCAGGGACATGTAAGGAAATTGATGATAACGCCAAATGCACCGCCAGTATCTCAGTATCTATACATATCGTATCAGCTTTTATGGAAGCATTCTATTCACCAAGACTCACCTTTGACCTTGAACTACTTGTTGACCATAATGGTCTCAACTCCAAATCTGATCTTGCTTGTATAATGCCATGTGGAAGACTTCCTAGTCTCCGCGAAAGACCAGATTCCTGAAGGAAACAAAAAGGGATAACAAAAGAGCCTCATCAAAAGCCATCATCCGGCCCTTAAAAGCATCATGAACTTCAGCAGCAACACTAATTTTTCCAAAGGTAATAAATGACCAAAAGTGAATAATGTCAGGTAGAACTTGTACCTTTAGTGTGTCAAAAGGGTGTAAATTAAGTTCCATCTGATAAAACAGAGGCAAAATAAAAGGATTAGCTCACTAAAAGATGCATTGAATAATCATAATTTCAGCATCATAGGTAAATGTTGGAAGGTCTAGAGATGACACAGCAACACCACAATCAGATGAAATTAAAACTGGCAAGTGGCGAAGCCAGCAACCAAGGAAGGGGGGAATTTCAATGAATTTTTCTTAGGCATTACATTCTACTATTTGCTATCTTTATTTTATCCCTAAAACCATCAGTGCTGTAGCTGTTAAAGATCCTTAAAAGCCAAAATAATACAGGTTAAAGTCCCTTGTTGCCCTGCTAATTTTCGTAGATTATATTTTATAAAATTCAAATACTGATAGAATGAACTCACCTCTGTCTGGCGGTATTGATATTTTGTCGTTCTATATACAATAAACAACATCAATACACAGATGATCCCCATAAACGGTAGCTGTTTCATCTTGAACCCGCATATTCCCTACAGCAATCCATGTTAAGAACTTTGAAAATGACAGTCAAACTTATAAGCATGAAACACTATTCAAAGCCTTCCAAATGTGAACAGGGAATAAAGATCAAACTCACACCATCAAAGGATGCACTCTTTTTCCTCAATATAAGTCTCCATGATTTGAATGACTTCATAGACAACAGATGCTTCTACTTTCTCTCATAACAAGATGTCCACTGAGGCAAAACAGATACACTCCAATCAGAAATCATTCCAAACAAGTTTTAATGCTAAAAAAACCGAGACAGTTCTTATCACCAAACTAGCGTTCACAAAGGGGTTAATTAACAAATTTGTCACATTTTCCCTCTGAAAATAATCAATTGAGAGATACTGATAAGAAAAGCTAGAAATCTTCCAAAGTTTACAACTGAGTATAAGAAATAAATCATGACCCAACAAAGATTTCATCAACTCGCTAAAACAACTCCCAACGAGATGATCAGTAATTGTGGCCTGTTTAAGAGGAAAAGCACAGGAAGCCTAGGACAAGCTCGTCATAAAAGGAATGAATTTGGGCATTGCTTGATATAATTGTATGTGAAAAGCACAGGAAGCCCAGTGCATGCTCACATGCTTGAACGATTATCTCAATGCCAAAAAGAAAAAAAGTTCCTCTGACAACTGGAGAACTTAAAAATGCCAGGCACGACTGAAACAACATATGGGGAATCAAAGGTACGCTTCAAAGACATCAGAAGACACGCAAATCCGGTACCACACTTTAAGAATGTCCTCAAAATCTAATTATGAACAATCCCCACCAAAAAAGCAAATAAATAAATAAATAAATAAATTTAAAGACAACCAAGCAAATATTGCAACTTATCGATCGATTCCTTTCTATCCTATGAATAAGAACAGGAACAAGCAGCAAGTTCCATGTACTTCGATTGAAGATCTGATCATGGTAGACGAACTCTAACGAAGACAACACTCACGAAGCTCGGAACAAATCACGAAAACTCAACGACGGCCAGACACAGCACAAGGACTCCACAATCCTCCGCATGCAAGTATCGCGCCAAGTTCCTTTCTTTCTTCCTTCTTCGGATCTCAAAGGAACTTCCGAATCAAACCCGACTCCCGAAACGCGGAAAACAGACGAACCCAGACCGACTCTCGTGAACCCAGAACACCCGCCCACGAAACCCCCGCGTCCCCTACTCTTTCTCTCTCTTTCTTTGTCTGGGTTCTCGGGATGAAGCTCGATCCCACCTGTTCGTAGGTCCCGCGAGACAAACACGCGATCAACGAGCGCCGCAGCCGAAACGGGCAAGGCTCCAATCAATCAGTCTGTCTCTCTCTCGCGGCGCGAGGGGCCAGGATCGAATCCTCCGGGAGAGCAGCCAAGGAACGCAACTAAGCGAAGTTAGAGAGAATGAGGAGAGACGAGAGAATCGGGAGCGCCAGGCTGCTTTAAGGGGTCGAAGAGAACACTGATAGACAGAGAGAGAGAGAGAGAGAGAGAGAGAGAGAAAAAGCAAAGCACAAAGGGAAAAAAAACAAAAAAGGGAGCTTGCGATTTTGCAGAAATGGTAAATTTCGCCGACGAGGAGCAGCACTCCTCTCTCTCTCTCTCTCTCTCTCTCGTGTCAGCTGATCGTAGGTTGTCTGGGTCGTTGTTTTAACAGACACAGCTGTTGAGAATTCGAATTTTCCTAATATTAAGTTAATAATAATAATAATAATAATTCCTTTTCGCTTTTGTTTCCCCTTTTTCTACGAGGAAGCCACCTTAAAATTAGGTGAATAAATAATAATAAAAAAAAAACCACTCTCGGAAAAAGTTTGGTCGGCCGATTCCGACCTAAAAAAAAAAAGGAAGTTATTTTCATATTTTAGTAACGAAAAAAATAATTTGAAGGTCGGGAATTATATTAATTTTTTTTCCTCTTGCTACACGAATTTCGTTTAATTTATTTCCCGGCAGTTTTAAATTTTCTTTTAGAGGGATCGACGGTCAGATGTTGCCGACGATGAATCCTAACCAAGAGCAACAAAGAAGATAAGTCTTAGGCAGGAACCGTCGAAAAGTCATTGCAATAAATGAACATAAAGGTTTAATTTGGGAAAAGAATTTTAATACGAAATGAAACGATAGGCTAATGATAGTATGATTACGACAAGCTAATGAATACAAGAGCAATATTATCTTCAAGGAGGAATTTCTGAAAAAGGAAAATTTTGCGGCCGTGGAAATTTTCTTTGATCGGCTTTATTTCCATTTGAATTATCGAATTATGAAGTTGGGAAAAACCCAAATATGGTACTATCATTAGAGAAAGAATATTGAAATTTAAACGTAGAAAATACAGAAGAAGATGGGGGCCCACCATCTCTCTTTACCTTTGGCTGTCCCCTGTTTAAATAAACAATTAATCAATTAAAATACTGCCCTCATTTTGAGAATCTCTTTACCTTTGGCTGTCCCCTGTTTAAATAAACAATTAACAAAAAGGAAAGAACCTAATGGTGCATTTGTTTCAATGAAAGCAGTTTCCTCAAAAGTGTTTTTCGGACTTTCTGCTGTTTGTTTTTCCAAAAACGATTTGATCAATAGAAAATACTTTCCAATCAACATAAATATTATGTATTATTTTAGGAAAATGAATTCTACGCATTTGGGAAGAGGAAAACACTTTCCTCTTTATGAGCGTATTTAGGTTCTCTTCCCTTTTGTTAGTTCAAATGTTATTCAATCATTTTCCAAATGCGATCCAAACGCCTAAAAACATTTTCAATCACATATCATCAAACACAAGAAAACTAATCATTTTCATGAAAAATAATTTCCTGGAAAACATTTTCCAAAAATGGTACGATTTCCGCGAAACAAACGCACCCTTAAAATATTGTTGGAATCTATTCTTAAATTTTGTTTGTTTTGCAGATATAAATAATTTAAAAAATAAATTTCTAAAAATGATTGTTGTATCCTTTAAAATTATTAGTCCATGAAAAATATTTTCATTATCAATAATAATGTATATCTAAATATTTATGTATTTGAATATCTTTTGTTTATTCATTTTTATAAATGATCACTTTTAGAAAAAGATTATCCAAATCATATATTTTTCACACAACAAACGGAGCTTAGACCATAAATATAAAGGTTAATATCACGAAAAATATCAAACCGGTATACCCATGATAAATTCAACCCGTTATGTTTTATTTAATTTTACTATCAAATTGCTGCGTTAAATGACACGTGACAATCGACAGATGTACTAATTTATGGTTTTTACCCTCTATTTGTCACAAATATATCAGTTTATGATTTTTTATGAGTGATATGGTTTTTCGTAATATTTTCTCTTAATATAATTTAAGGAGGAACTTCACGAGAGAAATCTAGCCAAAAAACAAACAAAGCGTTAGCCATAAATATAAGGGTCAATATAACGAAAAATTTCAAATCAGTACACTCATGATAAATTTATCCCGTTAGATTTTGTTTAATTTTACTATAAAATTGCTAAGTTGAATGACACGTAATAGTCAATAGATATACCCGTTTGTGATTTTTACTCTCCATATGTCACATACGTCCCAATTAGTGATTTTTGGTAGTATGGATCAAATTTAATGAAAACTAATAAATTATAAATTTATCATAAACATATCAATTCGGGATTTTTGATGGTATTTTTTACAAATATACTGATTTGGGATTTTCGTGGTACTAACTCTTAATATAATTTAAGGAGGAGCTTGACGAGAGAGAGAGAGAGATCTGACCAATATCTTGTGGCCACGCGTCCCCTTAAAACCTAAATAATATCTAACACTAGCGACGACAAATCTGGTGACCTAATCAAGAAAAAATTGGGCGCCAAGACCAGGGTTTCGTCGGGAGGAGTTAGCGAGCTGCCTCGCGGCCATGGAAGTGTGATTAAAAAAAATTAAAGTGGCAACTTTTATTTTTTTATTAATCGATTTAGTTTCTTTTATGATTCCGAGATACCCTGTCTTGAATTTCGTATGAAACGTGTCGATAATATTCGCAATCCTAGGAGATATTTTATTCTCCCCATCCTACGACATTAAAAAAGAAAAGCAGACGCATGTTACTGCGATCATTATATCGATCGACTTTTGTCTGATTAGATTATTCTCTTCCGTCGAAATGGGGTGCAAATTTCTTATAGACCAAATCTATCGCGGGTTCAATGAGTGTCGTTGGGCCTCGCCCGAATCTTACTCTGCTCAATGACCTGAAATTACTCGGATTTGCAATGAATTGGGGTCCTTTTTTAAGCGATTTAATTTGGAAACACAAGATAAGACGAAAATATAATTTTTTATTGTAAATTTTTTATTTCTTTTAATTGATAACAAGCGGCGTATGATCACCAATGCCACGGAAATGACACTTTCAAACACGTGACAAGAAAAGAGGAAATGGCTTGAAAAAAAAAAAAGAAGCAGAAAATTCCAAAATTATATAATAATAAAAAAGTATTATTGCCAAATAAATACTCGTGTTGCCCCCCTTAATTAGGGAAGCAATCCACCGATCCGAGTGCGACGCTCACAGAAGACATGTGACATCCGGCGAGCGACACGTGCGCTCCATTGAATCAAACCCATTTTTAATATTGGACTATTTTCTTAATTTTAGGTAATTGGGTTCTTTTTTCTTTTTTCTTTTTTTGCTAACTCTTATTATGTAGGGGGAAATATTGACATTATATGACGTCACGGCATCTAATTATCACAAAGGTGTGGTGACCAAAACCCTAGGGATGATGGAGGGAGGATCATATCATTTAATGCATACCATCTTGAATTATGAATCAAAAGACAAGAGTCAAAATTAGGCAGCCTCAAAAAAAAAAAAGAAAAACCATTGATTTGGTAAGTCAAACTAGAAAAATCAAAGTTGACCATTTCTCCTTACTAAATTTCATGAACAAGCTATGGAGAAAGTTAGATAGTGATGGAGAAGACTTTAGCTTTAGCGCCCTACCCACTATTGTTCTTTTGATCCTTAGCTTGCTCCTTGGAGATCTTCTTTTAGGTCCATTGTTTTTTTTCTTTTTGTCGGGTGAATTTGTTAGGCTCTCTCTCTCTTTTCTTTCTAGGGTTCTAAGCTAAGCTTGTTTCATATCCAAAAGTTTGATTGAAAAACTCGATTCGGTCGGTCCTTGCCTTTCTAATTGCCCAAACCCTTTGGTTAAGTGGGGGCATACATGATTTTACCTCTTTGATAGAACGATTGTCGAACTTTGCATCGTGTTGTTGGATAATTTTAACTGAATAGGCCAAGTGACATGGATAATTACGTTATGCTCGTGAAAAACCCAAAATGACCATGGTAGTCAGTGGATAGTAATGGAGATCGCGGGTGAGAGTTCTCTCTCTTTCCTTTCTAGGGTTCTAAGCTAAACTAATTTCATGGCCAAAAGTTTGAGTGACAAACCCAATTAGGTAGGTCCTTGCCTTTCTAATTGTCCAAAATCTTTGGTTAATGGGGGCATATGTGATTTTACCTCTTTGGTCAGACGATTGTCAAACTTCGCATCATGTTATTGAATAATTTTGACTGAACATGCCAAGTGACATGGACAATTACATTATGCTTGTGAAGAACCTAAAATGACCACAGTAGTAAGCGGATGGTAACGGAGACCATGGGTGCAAGTCCTTTTGGAGAAACGATAAGACGTAGTTTTCTCAGGAAAGAAAATTTTCCATGAAAACATCACGTGCATTGTCGCATCTCCCTCCAATCGTTATAAGTTGCTATAGTTGGTGAGGCTTTTAAAGAAGTGATATGTAGGTAACCATCACCCTCATTGATAAGAATCCAATGGGAAAATGATGTATCTTACATGCATTGTCATTATACAATTGTTCTCACGCATGCAATCTCAAAACGAAAACTTCAACCGCTCTCATTGTCGTCGTCTCTCTTAGAGAAAGAAAGAAATGGTGGCGCATGTGGAAGGCGGTGACGATGATGGCGGCATTGCGACGGCACGGCACTGGCGGTTGGTGAGCAAGGACGGTGGCTACACGGTGGAGAATGACTGTTTGGGAAGGAAGAAGAAGAAGAAAGGAGGAGAAAAATGGGAAAGAAAGGAAACAAAAAGCACATGTCAGCAGTTAAAAAGCCTATATGTTTTTTTTTTTTTTTTTTTTTTTTTTGGTAACCTGGAACCCCGCACCCCGCCGACGCCTGTGGGGAGTAAACCCCTGGGGCGAACACTTGGCCCACCACACCCACACTCCCACCACCAATTAAGTCACCTATGACAACCGTGGGTTTTGAACCCCGACTCATGCGAGGGAAGGGAGCTCAGTCCATCGGCGCCACCTGGCGGGTGGTTAAAAAAAAAAAAAAAAAAAAAGCCTATATGTTGATGTGTCTCTTCCTAAAGATTGGTAAAATTATATATAAATTTACTCTAAATTAGAGATATCGATCTTGAAGATCGACAAGTGAACAACGTTGCACTTTAATGTCCCTTCTTACAAGTTTCATCATGCAGATAGATTGGCATAAAGTAATTTTTTTTTTTTTTTTTTTGGTCGAAGCATAAAGTCATGTTGACTAGCTGATGATTTGACCTAAGGAGATGATTTTTTATATCATGAAGAAAGGCATTAATGCACATAAGGAATGAGGAGCTAATATTCGAAATTAAAGAAATCATTGGCACTTGTAATATCCGCATATCAACTAGAGATTAATGATAAGTGCTTAACATCAAGTCATCAGTCGCTACACGACGGAGAAAAGGCAAAGAAATGTCTAAATTCTTAAGTACAATCTTTTGACCTTGGTGAAAAAGGTAATGGAGAAAGGTTTTACAAAGTCCAATCCATATTTTTTTTTATTGAAAATGAAATAATCACATATGTTAGTAAGATTGGAAACTATTAAAATCATACCAACAAATCAAATGAAATACACATGTGGTCACTAAATAGCAATTTAAATACGGGTCTTGTAAATTAGTGTCTAAAGACACCAATTAAGATCAATAAAAATAAAAGTTATGCATATCGATAAACTTTGAAAATCAAGTGATCTCACATATAAAAAAAAGCCAGCCACTTCAAATAGAAATATTTTGGCTTCAAATCACGATTAATGGGATTTAATGAGTGCCATAGGGACACTATTTTAACATTTTCAAAAATAGTAATGGCATATTCGGTGAAAGCGAAATATGCTATTCTTTATGGGAATTAGGAAAGGATTTTAATTAATTAAATATGTATATAAAAAAAATTTTGGACAGTCTTCCACAATAATTATTAGTATAATATGGTTGCTTGAATCGGTATCCCAGGTTGGTCACAAATCACGAGTTTCCTGAAGCGGTTGGCGTGAAGGCATTAGATTATATTAATGATTGAAAATTAAATATCAAATAATCTAGCAACTTGTCAGTAGTAAACTCCGCCCGTGGAAATTTATATTTCAGACACGTGGCAGCACCGATAGGTTTTGGCATCGTTGTCCTTAAGAATATATATATATATTTCAGTTTTTCTAGATAATAAAAAGATTACTAGAATGGTGTAAAGAATTTCTTAAACGGCCGCATGCAGTAGTCCCTTTTAGAGAGGGCACCCAGTTAGGTTATGTTCTTTATTTTAATTTGCTGATATCCGCACGCCTCACATTCCTTATTGCTAGTGTATATTTTTCTTCTCCACTTACAAGGGAATACAACGAGACTCTTCAAGAGCTAGGTTGAGTGGCCACTCTTAAGTTTTCTCTCTTAAATCTTTTAAAGACTTGTTGGCGTCCTAAACTTAAGAGATTTACACTAAATTTTACATCTCAAAAAGTTTGAAATGTCATTTGGACCGGAGCATTATAAGATAATTTTTAATCAATTTCCTGATCTTACTGCTAATTGCCTACTTTTGATTGGGGCTATTCATCCTTGATTTGATGGGTTTTGATGACCTATTCTTTTAATAAATAACTTTGACGATATACAATACCCCTTTTAGAAAATAGTAATCACTAACGATTTATACTATAATTTAGTGCCCGAAAGATAAGTGGGAATTGACCCGTACCCAATGAAAAATGTGCAAAATGTTCACCACATAGAACTTGTGCCCAACGTTTATTTAATTGTTTAGGTAATAGCAAGTGGGGTCGACGAAACCTATCCTCTTTTCCATGTCGTCGTGATCCAAGTGCTGTGAAAAGGTATCAACTAGGGACGTTCTTCTTGACTCTCTACCTCAAATAATCGTTCTCTTTGGTTTAGCTGGGGAAGGTCGTGGAGTGGTTTAGAAGTTGTTCCACTTTAATTAAGATGGTGCATGAGTCACTGATTTCATCTGACTAGTCCGTTGAAATTTCTGCATTCAATGGCTTACTGATTTTTTATTCTCATAAAGTATATCTAGGAGCAAATCAAACGACGAACCAATCAGGGGTGGCCAGTAATGCTCTCTTTTCTATAAATTAAGATTTGGTTTCTCACGCCCCCAGGTGCGACTATCCGGCTGTCGAACTGGGGTTCCACTCACCTTTCAAGTAGATCCGTCAAATGGGTGGGTCAGATCGGGTTTGGGTCGGGTCGAAAATGGTCCGACCTATATTGACCAATTTAACCCGTTTTGACCCATATTCATGTAATGTAGATCTAGTGATCCATACCCGACCCAACCTATACCCGACCCAACCCATATTGCTAAAAGCCATTATTATTGTAGAAAAACTCAAACTCACTCTAAGCTCTATGTTAAATGAATAAAACTTCAAATCAAATTTAAAAAATTGGAAAATAGTAAATAAAATAAAAAATGTAAAAAACCTATAAATTGAAATATTTTTAAAGAATTTCACCAATTAAATATATCTTTGTAAAAAACCTATAAATTGAGATGGGAAGGGGGTGAGTGGCGGAGTATTGCGTCACTGGTAGGTTACCATCACTCACCAAACTTGAGGATAACTCAAAGAAAAAAAAAACATGTTTATAGTTGAGTTAAAAATGGTCAAAAATGGGTCAAAATGGTTCAAAAATGACTTGTTGAGTTGAAAATTGGTCAAAAATGGGTTACACATTTTAACCCATTAAGATAGAACATGATTCACAAAATGGGTCCATGACCCATCTTGATGCCTCTAGGTCTACCTATTAACTCACTAAACCCATATTTGACCCATATTTAACTTTCACTTAACACATATTTGACCAATTTAACTAAAAGTGAGTCATAATATGGGTTTATAACCCATTTTGACACCTCTACCTTTCAAGTAAACAAGACATTGCATAAGCATGAAGTTTATGCACATTTGATGAGTTCTCATTTCATAGAAGCTCAAAGTGATCTTCTCGCTTTGTATCCACCAGTGACGATGGGTTGAAAGAGAATCGATTGACCTGACATGATGCTTAACCTAATCATCATGTGCAAAATAATGACTTACTAAGGATGCCTTCTTTGATTTTTTTTTAATGGGGTCACGAGGATTAAGCTACAAGTTTCCCAAGAATTCCACCGTTAGATCAAATAATATGCTATGAAGTTAGTTGTTGGGTTTTATTATATAAAACTATAACTAACGCTCTCCTAATTGTCGTGGTCATAGCTAGGGGTGTGCAACCGGATTGGGTTTACCCAAAACCTGGACCAAACCACCCGAAAAATAGGGTCGGGAACCGGTTCCCGGTTAAACCGGTCCGGGTACAGGTTCCAGTTTTTGGGAACCAGTTGAAACCGGTCCGGAAACAGGGTCCAAGCAAAGACCCACCCAGAACCGAACCGGTTTTAGAACCAGTTTTTACCTTGTTAAAAAAAAATCGTTTTTTTGTATAATGCTTTTGAGTCTCTTTATCTTCGAAGAAATGTTAAAAAAAGAAAGATTTTCTCTAAATCAAGTTAAGAGAGAATTGTTTTGAAAGAATTGTTAAAAAGAACTATTCTCATGAATTATTTTTCTTTTTTAATGATCATACTTTCAACTATTACTATAGTTGCAAGACAAATGCTACTAATTATTGTAGCGCTAATTCTCAATCCAACTTAAGAAAGATGTCATTTTAATAAGAGTTCCATCGCATACACATAAGTAAGCACATTAGGTCATATTAGAAGTATTTATGAGAATGAGACTAATATTAGATCCGTATTCGTTGCTAATGTTTATGCATTTTTAGGATTTTTGCTCTGTCTTATAATGTTAGGAGAATTACGTTGTTGTTTTTTTGCTAATTAATGTAAAATTCGAAGCCGTATAGAATATTGAACTTCCTGAAAAAAAAGGTTCCAAACGAAAACAAGGTTGACCTTGTTCCCTGATCGGAAAAACGACGTTGGGTCCAAAATAGGGTCCCAATAAAAACACAGGTAGATACGATCCGGAAAAGAGAACCAGGTTATAACGGGGGTCGGAGTGCGGGCCCAGGTCTGAACCCTACCCACCCTGGACCCGATCACCCCTAGTCGTAGCATGATGATTCCCAATCTCAATGTCCAGTTGAGGGTGAAAAATGAAAATGAAAAAAAATAATTTCAAAGCCAAAGAAGGAGATTGCGATTGGTTTTGTGAATCCCACATCAAGTGGATATAAACTAAGAAGAAGATTTAAAATAATAATAAAAAATTCAATGATTGGCGATCCAAAGCTTTTTAGTAGACTTTGATTGGCACATTAGGCGTGAAAAACATGTCATCGTCTAACCAATCACCTTCAAAGTTGGATCTATCCAAGGGAATGGCCCATCTTATCACGTCATCAATCAATATGTGAAGGGTTTGCAAGCTCTTCTTCTTCTTGTTTTTTTTTTGCCATCAAATGTCTACCTCATGATTGGAAAACGACGCTAATGGTCCCTAAATTTCTGCCCGATGTGGAGTGTTATCCAATTTTTTTAATTTGGTCGATATGATCATCTAACTTTGCATAAATAATTTGTAAGGATCGGGGCTCGCTGAGTAAATTGTCTGCTTTGAGCCAAGGCCCTCACGGCTTTAAAACGTGTTACTCAGGGAAGAGGGATCCCAGGACTCCCCCCTAAGCGATGTGGGACAAGAGACATGTTCACCCCTCCCTTGTGCACGTCCGAGGACCGGAGGTGCGGATGCACCGCCATCTCTCCTCCCCGCGCACCGTCGCCCAGGTCATCACATTCTCCCGCCATCTCTCCTCCCCGCGCACCGTCGCCCAGGTCATCACATTCTCCCCCCCTTCGGGCACAGCGTCCTTGTTGTGGACCCACACGCTGTTGGGAGTCGGCCGTCGATACCATTCAGGAGGGACTCCGCCGTTGAGTAATATTGTCCGCGCTTTGGGCGCCCGCACGGCTTTAAAACGCATTACTCGGGAAAAGGAATCCCAGCCTTATAAACCATCCCAAGACTCCCCCCCTAAACGATGTGGGACAAGAGACATGTTCACCCCTCCCTTGCGTACGTTCGAGGACCGAAGGCGCGGACGTACCGCCATCCCTCCTCCCTGCGCACCGTCACCCGGGTTGTCACATAATTAGTGCAATCCTTGTGGTTTTATGAAATAAGGGAGAAACTTTAGCTCAAGTCGCCTTTTTTTTTTTTTAATGACGCAATAGTTTAGGGGCTTGTAGTGATTTCCTCCTTGTTTGATCAAATAAAAGGACTAAATTGAACATTTGTGAATAGTTGGAAGACCATATTAAAGAAATTAAAAGTCTAAGGATGACATTGCCAATTTGTTTAAAGTTCAAAGTCAATTAGTGTCGTTTTCTTTTTGTGGTTTGCCGTGTTAGAGTGCATTTCGCCAAAAATGAATGATTTGAGAAATATTTTCATTAAAATGGTCGTATTTATCACTTATAAATAAATGGATGAAAAGAAAACTATTTTCAGTGTCCACGAAAATATTTAGACATAAATTGTTGTTGCTAATAAAAGTATTTTTCATTCACTAATTACTTCAAGTGATTATTTTTCAAAAATAATTTCCAAATCGCCTATTTTCCGTGAAATATATAGAACTTTAAATTAATTTGCTTAATGCTAAAGTAACAAATTTATGGTTGCGTATTTGGCATGCGACCATGATGCTTCAACAGACTTTCGTGGGTCGTTAAATGAAGTGTTTGGTCCGGAAAAAGCTTATTGGTGCCTAGTGGGGAACTTAATTAAACCCTAAAAAATTGAAAGTAAAGCGACCTCCTGTTTCTTTCTCCAATGATGTTTCCTTTCTTTTACAAAATATATGAATTTCATTCGATCAATTAAAAATATATTTAGAAAATTATCCGTATCTCTAAGGATTGTACGGATATCTTCATCTATAACTGGAATTTCTTTCTTTTCGCTACCATGATTTCAACAATGTGATAGGAGTATTCTGGCTATGAAGAACGCCCGATATAAGGTCAACAAAATTTTTACACCGTCATAAGTGACTTCCTTTTATCTTCGATCCGGATTTTATGAAATGTCATATCTATGTAATATTAAAAGAAAACTCCTGGTTCCTCCTAAATAAAGTTAAGGAAAGCGTCATCTTTTTATAAGTATCTTTCCAGATCAATTTGTAATTTTCTTGGGTTTTTTTTTTCTGTAATTTTATTTTTTTCGTAATTAACTTTTGTAATTCGTCAAAACTCAAAGGAATAAGCTTTTCTACTGGGCTGAGCCCAAATGGAAAAAGTCTGTCCACAAAGCTGATAATGGTGTTATTAATATTTTACATGTAGCCCAAGTTTGATGGGCCTAAACAACACATCCTTATTTTCTTTTACTAATTCAACAGTCTTTTTTTCTTTTCAATCTTTTCCTTTTTCTTGTTTGTGGAAGATGTCCAAAAGAAGGTTATATGACATCCTTGTTATGTTTTGTCAATCTATATTTCCCATGCTCACTTATACTTTTCTGTTATACTTTGCTGTCAATTGCTTTTTCCTTGTTAAAAAGAACAACTCACATCACTTGGGGTGGATTTTTAGAGACTTCAATTGGAAAAAAAAAGAAAATGGAGTTTAGCTTGATGAGCACGAATTGAGAGGGTCTAGTCTCACGTTACCTATGGGCCCGGGATGTGGTCCCAAAATATTAGAGTCCGAGCATGCAAAAGACTTCTATAACTGATGTGAGTCGAGCCTCCATGGCTTGAGATTTTATAGAGAATTTGAAATAAATTTTCATTTTCAGTGACGGATTTTTGATAAACTGGACCCCGCGCTAGCCGCACTACAAAGGTTTGACTGGTCACACCAATCGGAGGAGAAGTAGCCCTGGGCCATAGACTAGGGACTCGAACTTTGGGTCAATCACCCACAAGCCCAAGCCCTTGTCACTCCACCAATCCCTTGGAGGCAATTACATACACTTTTTGGCAGTATATAAATTATTAATTTTTCGTCTCTTATCAACTCTTATTCCTTTTTTTTTTCTTACCAACTCATAAACTATGAGGGGCTTATTTAACTTTTTCGATTAAGTTACTAAATACTTTTGGATTACCAACTTTCATTTGATTTATTATCAACACCTTTTAGGTTTCTTTTTTAAAATATTGATTTTTGTTAATATTTGCCAACATTTTTTTTCTTACAACGCCTTAAATTAATTAGCTCTCATATGAATTTGCCAATTTTTATTTGTATGATTGGATCCTATCAAGTTATCAACTAGTTTCAATTTGCCAACTCTCATTCAAATTGTGTACGACAATTTATTTGTTACTTTCACAAATTTACCTACTTTCCCATTAAATTATCAACGTTTATTTGCCTTGCTCGCTACGTTGAATTTACCAACTCCTTTAAGAAATTACCAACCTCAATTATAGTGATACCAATTTTCTTTCTCAATTGAGAGTTGCTAATTCAATACTAAGTGGTAATTTATTGGGATAAAACTGAGCAAGTCACGTCAATTTAGCTTAGTAATGGTGTTAGTAAATGTATGGAGTTGGTAACCAAGTCAAGTAAAAGTTGTTCACTCAATAGAAAAGTTTGTAAATCGAACAAGAAAAAGCCAATTGAACGTTAGCAAGGAATTCAAATGAAAGTTGGTTGCCAAAAATTAATTGATAACTTAATCAGACAAATAGTGATAAATTGCTCTAATTTAGGCTGATAATTTCATATTAGAACTAGTAAAATTCGAGACAAGTTTTGTAAATAATATTAAGAACGTGAACACAAAATTGATAATTTGCAAACTATCAAAATAAGTTGGTAATTTCGTAAAAGTATTGGCAAGTTATCGAAGCCCCTTTTTTTCAACTTACCAACATTTATTAAAATTTCATAGAAAAATAGTATAATTGGATAGAAACAATGGAGTTCTGCTTCTACAAGACTTATGAGAATGTACAACAATAGCAACAACAGAGCCTATTGTCCCTATAGGATTAGGAACCCACAAAAACAACAGGAAACAAAAGAAACAGGATACATGCACTACAAAAATGACCCTAAACCTACAAATTTTTGCACCTAAGTCCACCCTTCTATAGAAAAAAAAAATACATGTCCTTGTTCACCTTGTCCTAACTCTCTTTCTTCCCCTATTAGACCTCACAGATCTTGGGCCATCATTTGTATTTCTACGCTTTCGCCGCCAATTTGAGATTGAGCTTCTCTTGCCGATGGCCGAAGACTCCGCCGACGGGGAGGAGTCGGAGTTGCCTGCACTCTTGCTTCCCAATGACGCTGTCACAACATTGCTATTGGCATTCAAAGCCCTCGGGGGCAACTTGTGCGCCCCGCGACGAAGGGCGCCTTGAGGCCTGACCAGAGAATCAGTGTGGACGATATTGGTCCCTTTATAGTGTTGCTTCAGTTTCTGGGCGACAGTGTCTCTCAGGAGCAGTGCAGACTTGTGCTCCCTTGTCCTCCTGGAATAGAACACCAGCGAGTTGTTTACGAGGAGCAAAAGATCCCGGAACACTTCGGTGGAAGATGTTACGGCTAGGCTCGATATTCTTGATCTTATGGTGTGAAAATCCATGTGTTGGCGGATCAATCTCTTGTATCTTCCTCTCTTCTGTGACAGATGAATACAATAGAACTTGTCACAGTCAGACGCATGTTTTTACTATTCTTAGTGCATTACATGGCCAGTCCTAGAGTTCCTAGCGACAACATGGGTATCAGACAGATCATAGACAGATCATACAGCTGCATTGGTAGAGGTATCTACACTTGACGGGATAATCAGAATTCAGAAGTAGGATTCAAGTAAATTGAAGTAGGATTTGTGGGCAAACATCGAATTATGCATCGAATCTAAACATCACCTGGCAATTGAGTCGGCGATAGAATATGTTGGCACTCTTGTGCTCCATGACAGAATCGAAGATCCTCATTAGATCATTGATAGTCTCCTTCCTCCGACCTTTACGACTCTGAGAATCCGCCAAAACATCATCCGGGCTGATGAATTCGCTTTCTCCTACACTCCCTTCTTTAACTTGCACTACACTATTCTTCCTTTTTCTCAGACCTCTCTTCTTCTTAAGGAAGCCTCCTTGACCTCTGCATAGCTCCTGGAGCTTCATATCGATCTTGTGATCCTTGTCTTGCTTAGACGACTTGGGAATACGTGGCTTGGTCTCCTTCTCTTCAGCTGAAACTGAAAGCTGAACACAACCATCTGATGAGGAGTTAGCAGAGACTTCTTGAGTGAAGCTATCTGAGAGTGCGCCTTCCGGTGTCTGTCTTCCATATGATTTAGCTCCATATGAGTTCTGAACTGGTACAACTGATACTGTTCGGCTGGAGTCATATTCGACATTGGAATAAGGTCCGCCCTCTGCCTGGAGATATTCGAGCTTTGATTCCAGAGTCCTGACAGAGAAAAGCATGAGTCAATAATCAAAAAACAGCAGAATGACAGACACATGATGTTCCCTTTTCTCGCCATATATCGATTCTATTTCTTGCTAAAAAATGACTCTTTCGGTATCAAAAGGCGAGCATCGATGTGCACAAAATTTAGATAGTTGAAATCACAGGGTTCTTGCAAAAGCAAAGCGGGCCGAGTTAAATTCATATATTGATGTAACCTCCTACTCAATCTAGAATTCAACAGATTTCGGGTAACGACAGTTCTTACGCATTCCATGTTCTTAAATTTCCCTTCAAAAGCAATAGATGCACAAGGACAAGCAAGTCGATAAAGTGATCCAGAAGACAAGATAAACCAAAAAGATCAGATTGCTGACCCAATGGAGCTTTTGGATTGCTCTAAGGCCCGCCTCAACTCCTCCATTCGCTGTTCTCGCAATTCGTCGTACCAAGCTCTAAAATAGAAACAAGAAAAGCATGAGTCGACAATCAAATAGCAACCGTAATGGCGATGAACTTGGTCCCCAGCTTGTGAAGTCTCGAAGAATTACGATGCTACCACTTTTAGCAATTGATGAAAGGCTCACAGACCAGCAAATGTTTCTCACTCCAATCCATCAAAATTGCCATTACAGCTCTTACATAACCATCGCTACCACCCACCGCTTAAGAATGCAGAAACAAGGATAGCATCACGACGTCCTTTGAGAAAGAAAAAGAGCTCTACTTACGTGCGCCCTGAGAATCGCTGTTGCAGCTCCTCATACTTGGCTTTGCAAACCTGCATTACAACGTTGAATTTACATTTAGTATGTGGTTAGCAAATGCATTGACAGTATTGCAGAACATGATAGAACTTTTGCACCAGTAGAAGGATAGATAATGCACCTGTGGGTTATTCAATCTACACCTTCATCTAAGTTTTATGATGTAATTATCCGTGAATCTATTAGTTGATCTAAGTTTTTGCATTTGCTATAACTCTTGTTTTTTTTAACGCAATAGACAGACAATACTATACACAAGGAGCAAATAGAAAGTACATGTGCTAATTTGGTTCTTTTTTAAAAAATTCAAATTTGCTAATACATCATGATGTTCAACAAAAAAAAAAAAATAATGTGGGAGATGAAAAGAAAAAGTGAGATAAGGAAAATTTTGTACAAAATCCCCCTGACTTTTGGGAGTAGAATACGTTTGTCTTTAAACTCTTGACTATTATACTGTACCTCAAACTTTGTTTGTGCTAATTCGTTAACCCTCCAATTTTTTTCTGTCGGCATATGCAATGCATGTAATTTTTAAAAGATAAAAGTGTATTTTTATTCCATTTTTAAGAGAAAAAAAATCAAATAAAACACCAATAATTGGAAATGTAAATATTGAAAATGATATTAGGCGAAAAGATTTTTTTAAGTTTGTTGAACATATTCAGTTTAATAGAACTAAACTAGAGATTTTAAGAAATAGAGTAAACACAAATTAATTAATCACAAGAAAATCTCAATAACAAAAAGTTCAGATGAAAATAATTAGTTTCTCATTATGTATTTTTAAATGGTTGATTAATATAAAAAAATTATCATCCGATAAAAATATTTTTATAAAAATATAAAGAGAAATGATGTTCATAACCCAACAAAGGAAATGATTAACAAAATCTAAGGTGATTTTTAAAGAATTTCATTGATCGATCAATTTTTACATCGATTAACAATTGAAAAATACGTAATTAATATCCAATTTTTGGAATTTGACCTTTCTGTTATTGAGGTCTTTTTCCTTTTTAATTACTTAATTGTGTTTCTTTGTCTTAAAATATCTTATTTAGTTTTAATATTTTATTCATCAAATTTTTACAATATTTTTATTTTTAATATTGTTGTAAACATTTTTCTCTACTACTAATATTTCAGATAACTTATTTTTTACATTTTTTTTTTTTCTCATTTTTCACGCAATTAAGGCAAAAGAAAATTTTTAAAATAAAAATACACGTCTTCTCCTACAAAGTCATGCGAATCAAATGAAAATTTTCTTCCAAAAAAAGTAAAATAAATTTTTTAATTTCCTATTGAAATAAAAACGATTAAAAAAAATTAAAATATTAAAAAAGAATTTCTAGATTTATTGAACAAATATTTTCAAAAAATACAAAATAAAACAGGAGGTGAGAGTAGCTACACGCCTTCTTTTCCACTTTTGGCAACTAGTCCCAAATTTTTATCAAGAAATCTAATACTAATTTAACATCGATTCAATCAACGAAAAATAAAAAGGGAAATACAACCCAAACAGGAAAAGGCCAAATAAGGAAATATAGTATATTTCCTTTTTAAATGGTTTCTTCTTGGATGAGCATCATCAATACGTCCCCTCAAAAATAGAAATCAAATTATATTTTTTTCTTTATTTTCATTTATCTTCCTTATTGGTGTACACAAGCTAAAATGACAGGGCAATTGCACTCTAATTAGGAAATCAAAGAGAGAGAGAATTCCCAGGCAACATCATGAGTTTGGTAAGCCCTAAAAAGTACAGAAAGCACATGTAACATGTTTGTTTTCACAGGAGCTAAGGGAAGAGAGAGGAGGGTATAGTTTTGACCTTGGGGTGATTTCACAAGGCCAAACGATTCGGGCTCGGAGCTCCGACGTGACCCGGTCCCAATCTCCGGTCCCGTGCCGGAGCACGGCGCCTCCGAGCAGGAGCTCGTCCCACTTGCTCCACCGCCCTATCTCCATCGTCTTCGACGTCAATGTGCACGCTCCGCGACAAAATATCCTCTAATTCCCGTTCTCCAATTTTATATGCCGTGGTCCTGATCGGCACCCAAACAACAAGAGAGAGAGAGACCTGTACGGCTCCAAACCCGCCTTCTTAAAAACCTTGAAGACTCAAAATTTTCGAACCTCGAGTCTCAAAAGGGTTGACGAAGCTTTACAAGACAAAAAAGAAAATTTGAAAGAGGAAAGCAGGTTTCTGGAGAGAGAAAGAGAGAAAGAGAGAGAGAGAGGTGAAGGTTATGTGATTCTGGGTTTTGATACGAGAGCTATGTGATTTTGTTTTTATTACCTTTTTCTAGTTTTTCCTTTCTTGGAGGATAAGTTATTGGTGTTCCATGGCTAGAGTTTGTTAAATTCAGTTATCTATTTTGGGAATCTGTCAACAGAATGACAAGAAAGAATTAGAAGGATTTTAAAGAGTATATATAATATATATACATATATTTATTATTTATATATATTATTTGGAATTTTGCTACTATGGAATGGATGGCGTCCATTGTCATTTTCTATGTAAATAATGGAATGCCAATGTCACTCTTGCAATTCATGTTAACCATGCATCAGTTTTAATCAGTTGCTCATTCAATTTATTTTCCCTGGTGTTTTCGGGTCATAATATGAATGGTTTATACAAATCTGCAGCAAAAACACATTGCCGAATTGATTGCAGGAACTCAATTGCATCTCGTTTTTTAACTAACTGTTCAACATTAAGTCAAAAATAAGAAGGTGAAAACCTCTCATAAAACTTGACATTGTGACCTTCGAATGATACTTTTGGCATTAATCATTTGGGGATGTGACCAAGTTTGTCATCCTCAGGTTCACGTAGAGAGCAGTAATTGGACAATAACCAGTCACTTTTATTTGAGAGAATGGTTTAGTCAATGATTCTGGTAGCGTGCACCGACCTGTGTCATCGGGTTTGTCGCCTCCGATGACAGGGTTCCAGTAGACTCTAACCGACACCATAGATTCCGGAAGTCACTTCAAGAAAGAAAGTGAATTTGTAGCATCAGCCTGGCCATGCATCTCTGCTATGGTCATTCTCAGATACACATCTTTTAGGCTCATTCTCCCTGGTTAAGCTAAAGACACTCAAAATCCTTGTGGCTCACCACCTTCTTTGAACTCACTTTTGCATGATCCTTCAGCAAATGGACCCTATGTGTCCAGGATCAAAGTAAAAACTATAGTGATTCTGTAAGTTAAGCTCTGATCTTTAATGGAGGCTTCCTCATGACAAGACACGATTGCACCTTCATTTCACAGTGAAATTGTAACAACTAAGATGCAAAGAAGACGGAACTCTTTCAGTTATGATGAACAAAGTGGATTTTCACTATACGAGCGAGAAGTACGCATGAATTACACGGGAGTGAGAAGTACATGAATTACACGGGGGTGGATAGAAGATACAAAAGATACACCGTACTACAGAATCAAAGAATTGAGAACCTACTCTTTCGGAATAACATGGGGTCATGCCCCGAACAACGCCTCTCGAGTCTTCAAGATTAATTTCCCTCCACGTAGTGCTTGGGCATTTGCCTCATGAGAAACCAAGCAAAACTGATCGACTGAAGCGGCAAAATCGGTAGCCGGAAAGCCAAACTCCAAGTTAAGGAAAGATGGTGGCCATATACATGAGTGCTCTGTTAGACGTCATCCAAACTGGACTCTGCAAGTAAGCAGAAAAGGGATGCAGATGGTATGGTCCATTAGCATTGTTGAAGGACTAGATTCAATTCCTGAGCACTCCTTGCAATTAAACCACCTCTCCTGCAATAGAAGCAACAGATAAGTTTATGTCCTAAGTCCATATGGGAATCCATGAATAAGCAAAGGCCATTCTCTAGTTTCAATTATAAAATATATAAAAAGGAAAAGAGAAGCAAATGAAATTCATCTGGTGACATTACACTTTTGCCTTAAGAGTACCAGGTTCAAACCGATCATATGGGTGCATCAGAACTAAAACTTGCCCTTTAAGGTGCAACTTATCATTTCGAAGTTCAAATTACTGATTGCTCACAGATTTGAGTTGGTCATACATGGTTGACAAGTCTCTCAATATAACCATTTTCACATATCTGGATATGGTGTTGACATTGCCAAACAAGATCCCGTCATCATAACAAAGTGTTAAGCATATAATCTGAAGCCAGCTCATGAATTCATTAACCAAACTCCAAAGATAAGACATCATGCAATACTGTAAAAAAAAATATGGTCCTGATATCTATGAAACAGTGATTACACATTTTCCAAGTTAAAAGGGATGACATAAACTTCATCAACAACTCCCAACATGCCTACCTCACAAGTATAGGTAAAAAATTTTGGATCTTTTGCAGCTCTGTAAAACACTGGTTGCAGCACTCTAGCCTGAGATCAAGTATTCAAACCTGTCAGTACCCAGCACCAAGAAAACAGCCAAATGAGAGATAGAAAGTGCCCAAGTCCATCAAAGAAAAACCTTTGCTCAGCATGCAGATCAACACCAACAGTCGGAGGTGCAGAAACTGTCGAGTGAACTACTGAACCAAAAACAGCTACAAGCTTCAGTAGCATCTCGAGAGACACGCATGTGTGCCTGTAAAATTCAGAAAAAGAAAAAGGTCAAATCATTTAGAGGATGAATTGCTACCCAATCCAGAGACTTCCTATCGCTGAAAAATGTACATGATCTATATAAAGGATTTCAGTGATACTGCTGATTGAAAGGACTAGGCATCAACCATTTCTTTGAAGCAATAAACAAAGAACTTTCAGCACTAGATTTTTAATATAAAAGAACAAATCGAGAGATCATTGCATCATGAAACCTTAAAATAAACAAGTTAAGGCATCAAAGGTCAAATACTCATAAGACTGACAAATTCATGCTAAGTTCTGAAAATACAATAACTAATGCTCCAGAGTCATGTCATTACTCCTTTAAATATACTACAAGCATTCATAACTCCCATTGTACAGTTGCAGAAATTAGATGGTAAAAACACCATTTCAAACAGATCACTATCTCTAGCAACATAACTAAGCTGACCAGCATATATATATAACCACATTACCTTTCTACCTTGCTATCCAATAAACCCACAAGCACCGGAAGCAAGCAAGAAAATAAATCTAAGTTCAGCATCTCCATTTTTTCCATAAGAATGCTGACCACATCTGCTTGCACCTGCATTAGCATCACAATCACGTCTCAGAAACATAAAACAAATGATCACATATCTGGGATCTTAGGATAAATATGCATATGATGATACCCACAGCATGATCTGGCAACCTCCTCAATGCGTTAATAGCACCTTTCATATCTTTCCTTTCAAAGAAATGCCGGACTACCTGGAAATACAAGAGAAAATTGTCAAGGCAACTACCAAGTAGAAGTGCAGATAACAAAGTAACATATAGTCAGTTAAAAATGCCAATTTCTATGACTTCTGAACTGTCCATTCAGTGACTAGATTTACGCATTAGAATTTAGAAGCATTAAGTCATCACACTTTGCTGCAACTGGTATACCTTCTGCTAATACTATGTCTTCCAAGCATTAGAAATGGTGCTAACATAATTACAACCCTTAGTAGCAGACCTAACCCTACCCAGCAAGTTGTACGATTGTGGTGGGGAATAAAATACTAGCTATTAGATGAATAGCTACAGTTTAAGGAAGCCAACATACAAAATGAAAGTATACAGTGACATGCAAAGTACAAATTAGCCTTGCTCAACTATGTAAACATTCAGAAAGAGCTAAATTACCTGTAGTTTTGTCAAGCGAGAACGAAGAGTACTTAAGAGAACTTCATGATTTCCCAGCAGAAGTTCAGTGACATCCTCATTGTTAACAGAGTCTGACTGCCTTCCCATTGATTGAGGTTCCCCTTTCTGTAAGTTGAAAACATGATAAGCAACCGAGGAAACAAAACACACTATCATGAACTCAATGCTTGCCACTTAAACCATTTTAAAAGGGTTAAAGTTCTACCGTTGTCGTTGGAGGTATAGAGTGAGGGGGCACATTATCTAGCAGGTTCTCCACATGGTTAGATAACTGTCTCCTTTCAACCCTCTCAATGGAAACAGTTGATGCTTCATCGGTTGATAGTCCTCTTCGAGGAACCATTACAGTGGTTGTATCATCTGTACTTTTGAATTTGTCTCTTTTTCGAACACTGCGAACAAGAGCTGAGGGTGCTCTATCCTCCCCTGGTGATGCACGAGAAGAGAAACTAGTTGCCTTATCTTCACTCACATTCAATCCACCTTTGATTTCCAAATCCTCCATTGAAAAAGCAGATGTTTTGCTTGATTCATCTGTTGGTAGTTTTCTTTGAGGAGCCATTACCAGGGATCGACCTTCATTACTTCTAAATTTGTCTCTTCTGCGGAAGTTGTGAATAAGAGTAGAGCGTTTGCCGTCCTCCTCTGACACTGTTTGAGAAGACAAACTAGTTGCCTTATCTTCATTGACATTTAATCCATGATGAATTTCAAAGTCCTCAACCGGCAATGGAGGAGTTTTACTTGATTCATCAGCTGATAATTCTCTTTGAGGAGCCATTACAGTTGACTGATCTTCAGTACCACGAACAAGAGTAACAGGTGTTCTATCCTCAGTGGTTACCATATGAGAAGATATGCTCGTTGCCTTTTGTTCAATGATGTTTAATCTGTCACTCTTTTCCATGTTCTCTGCCAAAGAGGGAGGGGTTTTATCCAACGTGGGTTTGTCAGGTGTATCAATTGATTGATCTTCAGTGCTGTTCAATTTTTCTCTTTTTTCAAACTTCTCAACTAAAGTGCGTGTCCTGCCTGGCACAACTGCAACTGCCAAAACCATGTTTGAAGGGAAAAGGTCAGTTTTATTCAAAAGTTCCTAGGAGTTAAACCTAATAGGAAAGCAGCAGCTAACCTCCATTGACAAACTTGACAGAGCTGATTCCTTCTTTGAAATTGACAGTTTGGTCACCTTGAACACAATAACAAATCTATGTCAGCAGATTTTCAGATCTAGTTCACAATATGGCATCTGAGTCTGACAAAACTATTCAGCTATGGCATAAATACTTTCAAAAGAAGCAACTGCTGTATCTTTACCAAGCAAATTTATGGATTGACTAATTCCTAGATATGCTTTCATACTTCTAATCTCCAATGTAAAATCAGTGCACAGGCCAACGTCATGAACAACCATGGTCTCAGAGCAATAGTTACCAGCATTGCAAAATCAACATTTTTGTTGAACTGCAGAAACTGTTATAGCAATGATTTGCATTAGATTCTTTAGAGAAAATGAAAAGTATGGAAAACACTATTGTAACAATTTTCCCATTAGTCACTCATTGGGTAATAAGCACCGCAAAAAATATTGTTATGCAGAGTTGTGGAGATGACCCAATGAACCATCAATATTCACGAGAAATTGCTTACACTTTTCTGTTTTAGGTGTCTGCAGTGGTAGCACCTTTTCAGTTTCTGCAGCGACATCCTTGATGCTCAAATGATTGTCTTCACAGCCATCTCTTGCTTCATCTTCAGGTGCAACTTTGATCTTCGAAAATGAATCTACAAGACTTTCGGAACCACTTTTTGTACAGTTAATTACTCCACTTTCAGCATATGCTGATAACCGGTCAACATCATATTTGGTGCTCGATGGCCTCCTTGAATGAGCAGGCCTGAGCAACATCCCAGGTTTAGTCCTTGAGAAAGTAATAGATTCTCTTCGAGATGAGTCCTTTCCATCAGGACTGTCCCTACTAACAACTTTAGGTACAGTATAAGATTTGCTAGGAATATGCCCACTTGATTCATCTGGCTTTTCTGTTACTGAACTCTGCCTCTGTAGTGTCAAATTAGGGGTGTCCTTAAAATCCAGCGGTTGAATCACTTCTGCAGAGTTCGTGGTACCAACACGCTGTGAAGAAACAGGATTTCCACTAGAAGCTGCACAAAGAAGATGGAGCAACACATCAATAACAAGACAAACTACCTTAGGATGTAAACCAGTGTTCAGAAATAATTCATGCACTACATGAGTATCCGAAAAGAAGCTCCACCTGTAAAGGTGGGGAAAGTAATGTCTTATACTTGTATTGCATTAAAAGTACTCTTAAATGATCCAGGATCAAATCATCTTGCATCTCATCAAAGAGCCGTCAACCAAGTGGGAAACTAAACACCCTAAGGGAGTTAACCAATGATGCCACTGAAAACCAGCAAATTCCAGGAAGAGGATGGGCAGGATTCAAGTCTTTGGCATAAAGAAACTCTCTGCCAGAAGGCATCAATGATTGAAGATGCAGCTTTGCAAAGTCAGGCTCTCAGAGTTTCATATACTCATGAGGAACAGACGAAAAGAAAACCAAGTTCAAGGACTACTTATCCTTTACACAAGTTACAATCTGTCTCTGGTTCAAGGTCAAACTTCTTCTGTGAACTCCGACAACTAGAAAGCAAGTCACTGAGAAAAACCTTATGTATGCAAACATTTATGGCTGGCAATAGATTAAAACAAGAGAAAAAAATGACAATATTCCACTTTGCCTAAGGTACTTTATGGTGAACCCAATCACGCTAAATACTATTGTGATAGACACTCACAATTTCAAACTACTTTTGATATGCAGCCAGAGTCTTCTTCCTGACCCTCATCTGATGAGCACCATATATCTACATTCTATTTAGTAGTATAGGCCATTAAGCTTCCATTACTTTGCACAGAACCATGTGTTTGCATATTGGTATATGAATTTGATAGTATGATAAAAGTATACAAAAATCCACTTACTATCCACGTATATATTCTTTATCTCTTTGGTGTCATAATCTGGAGAGGTGCAGCGTATGATTGAAGTTGATCTTATGGTGGTCCCTACTTTAGCTGAGGAACGACTTTCCTGATGTTCAATTTCATTATCCCCACAATCTTTCTGCTGAGGCTTTATATTAGTTCCATAAGGCTCGATAAGCTGAAAAGAGGATGTACCATAATCAGAGAAAAATCCATCTGAACTAATTAACTTCTATAGGAAAAGCCATCTGTACAGGAAAAAAAGGTAGTGGAATTTTAGTGTAGGAAAGACGAAGGTGACTAGTAATTACCGATACATCTGCTACCCAAACACCAACAGAATTTTGGTAGTATGAGCAACCCAAGAATTTTCCGTCGTGAATACAAAGATCAGCAAGGGTTAACCATCCCATGTCAACAGCGTCATGGCGGATTACAGGCTCCCATGAGTAAACCTACATTTACCAAGCAAGAAATCACATGCCAGCATCTTCCAACACATGATAAAATTCATGATTAGGACGTTTCAGACCTTTAAGCTATCCTCCAAACCACAGAACAAGGTCTTCCCATCAGGATGGAAGGCGATTGAATGTACTCCTGTGGCCTGAAACAAACAATTAAATTCAGTCACGAAGGGAAACCCAGCAGTGTTCAGGAATCTATGATCATCATAAAAGATGAGAGATTCCCGGGATTCAGTATAAATACAAGCATCTCAATCATGAGGAAAAATTCCAGGTAAGTTTTCACCCATATAACACGGACAATTTGCAACTTATCTCTACGAAATATTCTGACCCCAAAAGCAGAGAGTATCCTAAATAACTAAATGATATTGTTAATTCCAAGAAACATGACAATTAGATACCTCAGGTCTGGAAGATCCAATTAGTTCAAATGTTTCCAAGTCCCAGAATTTAACTGTTCTATCTGCCGAACCTGGACAAGGAATCTGTGTTAGATTACCGGAAACCAGAAGTAAGGACAAATTCAAAAGAGTATTTACACTGTCCAGCTTGAAAGAAGGAAGAAACAATGAGAATGCAAATTAAATAAACTGAATTTCGCACATAAGAAAGATACTAGTAAACAATGAAAAAGGATTGGTGAGTTATAATAGCTAGGTGGATTGACATATGTAATTAAAGGTTTATTCATCCAAAGGTCAAATGCAGATGGGGTTAAATATATTCAGGAGCTATTAAGTATTTCAGGAGCTTCTATCACAAAAAGCCACACATTTAAGTCCAGATATCATGCATTACTGAATAATTATTAAGTCTTGTTGACAAGTGCCGTGAGGCAACTCAATATGTACCTAAAAACTGTTCCTATAATTTTTATAATGCACATGAAAGTACATTGAGTTTGAAACATATTCTTCTAGTATGTCATAACAAAAACACAATTTCAAAAGCATTATACACACTCGGTATCAAGTCCCCTAAGGGCACTCTTTACATAAAATCCTAAGTATAGTGCTCTAGGTTTTCCATCATCATGTTAAACAAATTATGCTTAAATAATGTCAGAACCAAAAGTAATTTTTTAATGACATTAATGCATTCAACAAATCTCAATGTGACAGTTACCTGTAGCAAGGAGGAACTCCAAGGGATGGAAATCTATAGATCGGATATGATTTTCATGGAACTTAAAATCATGCAAAAGCTTTCCAGCAGTTAGATCCCACACCTGTATGAACAATCAAATGCTTTACTCAATAAAGGAATAGAGCAATCTTGCCAAAGGCTACGCCTCACAGGGTAACCAATTTACCTTCACAACATTATCATGTCCCCCCGAAACAACCCATCGACCATCAGGAGAGAATCTGATGGTGCTAACGCCTCGAGTATGACCCTTGTACGTGTGTATACATCCTTTCTTCCTGATATCCCAGATCTTGAGATTTGTGTCAGTGGAACCAGATGCAAAGAATTCTCCAAATGGATGGAATTCCATAGCGGTGCAATTGGATCTGTGTCCAGTAAGACCACGAACCACTACGCTTCAAGAGTAATTAAAAGTGAATTGATATATACTGACAAACAAAAATGATGCTGCCATGTATGCAATGCACTCCCACTTGTGATCAAGTGGGTACATATCTAGGTTTCTTATTCAAACATTTGACTATGGAATCTTGCTTGTGATCAAGTGGGTACATATGTAGTTTTCTTTTTCAAACAAGTGATGACTCAAATGCTTGACTATTGAACAATTTAATCAACTTACTCTTTGCTTCTTCCAAGTCCCATAGCTTAATGACACCAGAAGAAGCTCCAGCAAGAACCAACACTTCTGCAGAATCAAAGGCTACAGATTCTACAGGACTTGTATGACCACAAAGGCTCTGCATTGTTGAGCATAAAAACATTATTAATCATTCTTACAAGCAGACGTTGCCACCACTAAATTCGCTCTTCCAAATTTTAGGTAATCAAATTAGTTTTCAGTTTTCGCGAGATGAACTACGGTTACACAGAAGGATATGACTGCAATTAAGATTTAGCACAAGCACTCATTCTGCCTAAAGACATTTATATACAAGTAACCACAGAACTAGTTACTTAAGAAGTAACCTGTCAAATTTGCACTACAGAGAAAAGATTAAAATAGCCCAAAGAATTCATTTAACAGCACATCAATTAGGAGAAAAAGGAAAGGCAAGATAAAATGCTAACTCAACCAACCATCAAGGAATTCGGTTTGCCGATGGCCCAAAGATTGACTTTGTAGTCATCTCCACCAGTAAGAAAAAGCCGGCATGCCTTCTTTCCGATACGGAGACAGTTGACATTCGATGAATGGGCCACAAATTCCTCTGCACAAAATCTGAGTCAAAGGAAACAACTCCACCCAACAAGCGATGCATCCCTTTATCCACCACACAAAAACTGAAAATCGCATGGGAAAGGAATACTAATAATTGCGACTATCACCTGGGCCACCGGATTTAGAAACATGAGAATCCTAATTTCCTTACGAGGACTATAGCAACCTTTGATAGGATAAGAACTACCCTTAACACAAAATCTCCTGGCATTGTTGAATCTTTTAGTTATACATTTCCTTCCAGCCCCCAGTCAATAGCACTATAAACACATCCTATTTTTCAAAAGATTTCCCAGACACATCCGACCCACCATCAATTTTCTGACTGGAAAAAAGAAAAGAAAAAAAAAAGGCTATCTTTCTATTTACTGACCCAGAGAAAGACTTACTTCCTCTGCCACTCTGAAATCAAATCTCACATCCGGAGCAAATTACAAAAGCGCATCGAACTATGGCGACTTGCCCACGAGCTTAAAGCGCACACAGATCTCTCCAGAACCAAAAACTCAACACTACAGCACCCGCAAGAAGGAACTCGCGTCATCCACGACCATCTCAAAAAGCTCGAACAAGAAGAGGGGAACCCACAAAACAAGAAAAGCCAATTCAAAACGCCACGAGAAGGATACGCAGCTTGTAACCCCGCTTGGACATCTTCCGCCGCCCAGGGAGCTAAGACCCAGAACCCAGAACAAGATTCAGCCGACGCCCCCCGCGCTCGCGAACCAGCCGGAACCCAGATTCTCCAGCTCAACGGAAGCTCTTGAATTTGGGACACCACACGACGCAAAGTCACTCTCTTTCGGACGAACGCGAGAGATGGGGATCGGATTCACAGATTCGGAGGGTACAAAGAACGAAGGAATCGCATGGAATTCGCCGCGTGAGATTTCAACAGTGCGAGGCGAGGAGAGGAGAGGAGCGTCGCGAGGACGAAAGGCGCTTTCTTGATTGTCTTTGCTTTTGTTGAGGAAGACAAGAGTCCTGGTCACTGCTGCGTGCCTGAACTCCTTCAGACCATGATTGAGCCAGTTTCGGAGTTTCTTGAAATGACCGGATTGCCCCTGCAATTTTTATTTTATTTTTCCTGGGTTTTCCAGGGCCACCAAAATTGAAAATTTTCATTTCTTTATTTTTTGAAATAAATTATTTAATTGGAGGAAATTTGGGTGACGTGGATTTGGATTTTCTCTGTTCCTTTTGTTTTATTTTTTTGGTTTGTTCTTTTCGTTAGACTGGTGCACGTCGGTCGGTGGACGAGATTTTTTCTAGTTTTATTTTTATTTATTTTGGAAAGGAACATTTCTAAGCAGCAAAAATAGAATATAATATTGGATATGAAGTAGACTTTTTAGATGTACCATACTTTTTTGAGTCATTTGAGATCTAATTCTCTAATTTTCCTTTGGTAAAAGTTTCGATTTGTGTTCCTTTTAGTTTCACGCTTTCTCCCGATCTAAGTCCATGTGCCTTCGATTTGACTGATCGAGTCATTCTATTTGCATAAATTTACAATCATATCTTTCTAGTGTCGAATTTCGACCCATTATAATTAAAGTGGCTATTGAAACTTTTTTTTTTTTTAGTCTTACTCTACTTTTACTTTAATGTTCAAACTTTTTCTTGCCTCTTTGCAAGGCGTGAAAATCACAATCCATTCCTAAAATTAAATTATCCTCGTCTCAATCTTCCTTAGAATTTCAACTAGATCTAGCTGAGGTGGTCATTGAACGTCGCCCGTGCATGATGTGGAAAAGCTATTTCTAATGTGAATGCTTGTGTGGCACCATGTTGGAAAATAAGAAAAAATGGAAAGGGTCTCTCCCTCTTTGCTCTACCTGATCTTCTTCCCTTCCCTCAAGCTTCAGCCACTCAAATAACTTTCATAGCCACGTTTGTTTTTGTTGGCATACCAAGCTAATTTATTAAGCCACCTATTGAACAAATAAATTCAAGAAAAAAATTAATTGCGAAAATTCCAAGAATCATTGACAAATGCGCAAACACTAATCTCAAAAATAAATTTTCGCCATTCAAGTGTGCAAAAAGTAAAAATATGCGATTATCTTTCAAGATTCAACTGAGCTTCTGATTAGCATTTATATGCATTCAAAAATGGGGATGATGAGTATGTAGAACTAATAGAGCAAGTAATAGAACAGGGAGTTTCAAATGTTGTTTTAGGCGTATAGAAAGATGAAGAATAGATTGATAATATTGCATAAGAACGATCACTTTATATTAGGGGATTTTTTTTTTTTTGACGGAAATTTTCCTTTAAAACATATAATTTCAAAAATCGCAAAATTTTAATAATTTTCTAGACTAAGTAGAGACATAGCTGAGACCCAGATGGATGGATCAAACATAGAATCCGCCACATGTAATATTGAATTTGTGTCATGCATGTATATCGATTCGCCGCCTAATCACTAAGCTCATCCACATAGTTTATCAAGGAATATTTAATAAAAATGTTCCCATCATTTTAAATAAAAAGCAAAATGAATCCGAGAGGGTTTATGACTTTTATTTATGCAATTCACTAATTTTTATCATTTTCTTCTCTTTTTAGGGGGAGGAATTATGTGTGTCTATATATATATATATATATATATATTGATGAGGAAGGAAGTGTCTTGACTGTGTGTTAGCAAGAGAGATTCACTCAAATGCCGATGATATCTTGGGTTGGTAGTACGAATGGCGGTGTGGCTGATTGAATTATTATAATTTAGACTTGCAGAAACCGATAAAAATTTAAATAAAAAATAACCAATAAATTTTTAAATAAAAAAATTAGCTGAGGACAGGTGTCTGTGGGTCAACGCTGTATCTATCGTCAAAGACACATTAAAATCCCCCAAAAAAATTAATAATATTTATATTTTTTTTCTGCATTATATGAAGTCAGTTGCTTCGTGATTCCATTAATTGCCAAGCCTCTCTCTTTCACGAAAGTGACCAAATGAAAGGTCGAGTTACCTAACACTAACTGCCGCTAACGTGCCTTTTCTCTTCTTCAATATCGAAAAAATAAATAAATCATTTAATTAAATAAAGATTCCTTAGGATAAAAAAAAAATGTATTTTTCCCTTCTCATTGAATCTTTAGGTATAACCACCTGACGGTCCATAAATTAACTGCCCAATTAACTCTTTTGATGGCTTCGTTTGGCCTAAAACTCACCAAATTGGGAAAACATATTTTTGACTTTTTCTGAAATCTAGACTCTATTTATTTTGCAAAAATATATATTTTAGAAAATTTTTTAAAAAAAATTATCAATTATATCTGCTACAAAAATTCATGAACGGAAAAATATTTTTATCATCCAAGAAAATATGTAGACATAATTATCATGGGTGATGAAAATATTTTTGTTGACTAATTATTTTAAACAATACAAATGATCATTTATAGAAAAAAATTTTTTAATCATTCATTTTCCGTTAAACAAATGAAACCAAATGTATACAATAATCAATTCCATGAAGATGATTAGGAGGCAAATTCTGTGCTTAATTTCCTTAATCCCCCATTTTGTGAAGACCCATATACATATATATATACCCTTTTTCTCTGGCTTTCAAGAAAAGCCGGGCACGAAACTAATTTGAGCTGAAATTCGCCAAAGATGAACTTTTTTACCCTCTTGACAAGAGATATCTATGCCTTTGAATGATTTTTTTTTGTTATAGTTTTATGAAAGCTACATAAGTCATCGGAGACGTGTTGCTAGTTTATTTCACGCGAACATTGCTTCGTGTAAGAATGACTTGGGATGATGGGTGTTGAGATGTTAAATTATTCTCGTCTGCTTGGAATGTTTTAGAGAGTTTTGACTTAATGGTTTTGGAAAGAGGCTCATTAGGCATAGCTTGCGTTATTCCCTAATCCTTTCTAGTGGACTTTGTGTCCGCGTCTCTCAACACGTAATAGCTCATGATTAGCTTGTGTCCCTTGACAAATGATTGTCTATTTATCGTCAATTCCCTTCACCACAATATAGTAACTTAAAGCCGTGAAAAGTGTTGATGGTATATGTATTTTTTTTTTTTCACAAAACAAGGTGACAAATGACACTGTGCACCCTGTCCGTACATCATCAATGCATGTCCCGGGTCGAACATACATACTCCGCCGTTTTTTGACCTTTATAATGATAGGTTTGATTCCTCCACGCATTCATGAATCGATCTATGACATCTCTTGACATTCGAAATGCCCGAATGGCACCTAAAATTAAAAGGAAATACGCTCACGTTGGAGCGTGGAGCTCAATCGCCACCCATATAAGCTAATTTGTAAGCTTAGGGCATGCTTTTTTTTACCATAAATGATTTTCCGTTAATCAATCATTTTCAACTAATCAAATAAGTGGAAGTTCGTAAAACTAATTTGCAAAGGAAAAACAATTCACTCGAACAAACACATCCTTAATCGGCTTGACAAGAACAAGTAGAGCAACCATTCCCATTTCCAATTGATGGGTTCATGCTCAGGCCAATGAAAGAAAGATTCTAATCTAATTATGGCCCCAAAATGCTACTAATTAATGGATACCGAAAAATAAAAAAAGGAAAAAGGAAAAAAAAGAGAGAAGAAAATACACCCTAAGTTTTTCCCTCCCAAGTTAATTTAGATCAGCATATGTTCAAATGCTAACTTTTGTACCCATGTAGAAAATTTAATTCAAACTCATACAACACATCTTGAAGTTATGTTTGCTCTCGTTATAGATATCGTGGAGTACAAAATTTGACATTATGTCTTTCCTATCAACTCTACTAATAGGAAAAAGAAAAGTATGTAATGACAACAATTGTGAAGGGCTGCTAAATCGTAATTGGAAATAGGGCGATAGATAGTAATGGGGTTGCTCCGAGCGCGTGAAGGTTACTACGTAAGGGTGACTTCAAGGAAATTACATCAGATGGAACCTAGAGAAAGAGAAAGTTGCATGAATCAAGGTTTTCACAATCCATGCAACAAATAAGAAGGTTCTTGAATATTCGAAAATGAGATAGATAATTAGTCTAAGAAGCATCAAGGGCATAAAAATAAAATGTCTTAAGGCTTAGTACTTTAGTGAAAAGAAGAGGAGAATAATGAATATTCAAGACTTGAGAAGGAGCCAAAGAAGTCATTATAGAATTAGAAGCATCACAAGCAAAAATGAGAGAGACACTAGCATGATGTGTTTACTTTATTTCCTCTTTACTCATGTTCTCAAAGAGACCACAATGATCTTCTGTCCCCACATTGGCCTATCTACCATCCACAACATGTGCAAGCACCATGGTCCCCTCTTTTGCTCTCTGCTAAACACAGGCTTTAATCTCCTTTGTCTCCACCTTCATTTGTCTTTTTTTTTGGTTTAAATCTGTCGTCTGCTCCCTCTGATATCTAGTTTTGTTGTTTTTCATTTTTCACCTTAGAAAACATGTAATGCTTATGAAAGATGCCTAATGATATGCAATAATTATAACTAACATGAGAATTATGTGTGGCCAAACTCAATTATTACATCTGAGAAATGGAAAATGAGGGGGGGAGGAGAATGAGATTTAGAAAGGTCAACAGCAAGAGATGCAGAGTCTCTCACCACAGAAACCGTTGAAATGAACAAAGAACTGATTTAAAGTGACTCGTGGGACAATCCCATGTCCAACAAGCCAAGAAAAGATGTTTGTCCATCTGCTGCACAAGAAAAAGAATCGTAAAAACCAAACAATCACAAGCTGTCATCATCTACACAAGACACCTATATTTAAGTTTCTAATGAACCCCTCCGTTACATCGATACAAGTTTCGACCCCGACATGAACGTCTGCTTCATTGGTCAAAGGAGTCGGAAGAGAAGCTGCCATTGCTGATACTGCACCAATTAAATATCAGATATTCTGGGCTCTGTTAAATATCAGATATTCTGGTCAAAGGTGATTTTTGAACTTTGCTTCACATCATTCGCAATAGGTCCTGCACAACTTCAGACATCAGTGGCCTGAATTCCGGCTCTCTCTGCAGAAACAATAAATCTGTGTTAACCAAGCGGCTGCCCAAAAAAAAGAAATACATGTAATCACAGTCAACTTTAGAAGGATCAGTAAATTTGTTTCACTTGAAAAATTGAAGGCCTATTCAAACATATTTATTAGGAAAATCCAAAAAAAAAAAAGTGAGGCTACTATACCTGGACGCATCGAGAGATTATATCAGCAAAGCGTGACAATGATTTGGTGGGATAGAAACCGCTAAGTGAAGGATCCATCATCTTTGTCAATGCATTGATATCATGAAGCTGGGGTATTGCCCATCGAACCAGAAATTGCTCCCCTCTGGGCCGTGACCTAAAGGATTCATTTTTCAAGAGAAGATATCATGGGAATACAAACAGTGAAGGACAAAGACAAGCACCAGATTTCAAGAGAGGCACAAAAAAAGAAGAAAAGAATAGGATTTTCTAGGTAATTGTGTACCTGTCAAGTGACTTCCTGCCGGTGAGAAGCTCCAACATCACAACTCCAAAGCTATACACATCACTTTGCCAGGAATAGGTACCCGACTCAGATTCTGGGGCGGTGTAACCGTTAGGATTGAGGTGCTCGGGAAACTGAGATATAAGCAGTTGATGTTTAAAAAAATCAACCAAAACCCAAATTGGCATCTAAAATAAGGTATAGATATAGACATGTAGTCATGCTGCTCATGAAAGTTTTGTTGACTTAATAATCAGTTTGACCTTCAGTAAATTTCTCCATGGAAAAAATCCTCTCTCCAAAAAGTCGAGACGGCAACTTTCTCAGCAAAGATCAATCAACAAAGAAAGGAAAAACGGGCAAAAGAAAAAGGAAAAGGAAAAGCTAATAATAGGCAGCTATAGAAATTTTGAAGATCCTGGGTTCAATTTATCCCAATTAGTATCTCTGGGCCTAAAAAACCTATCCACCAATCTTAATTTTCCCCAGCATTTCATCTATGGCTACTCCCAATAGTAACTCCTAATACATCATTCGATGGAATGGAAATATAGTGTAATCAACTTAGACGAAAGTGGGACAAGATCATGATTCAAGTCAACAGAGTACGTTTTGTGAAGCGTTACCTGACTTCCAGAGCCAGATGATATTAGAGAAGCCAGACCACAATCTGAGACTCGTGCTTCAAGCTTATCATCTAGAAGGATGTTGGTAGAGTTAAAGTTCCTGTGTACAACAGGTGGCTGACAAACCTCATGCAGATACCTTCCCACCAAAGAAGAAGATACAGTGAGTTTACGGACATAATGACTATAATTGGGACGTGAAAACAGTCTCGAACATTAAAAGCTGAAGACACGAGCAAGGAGGTTAATAAACAAGTAGCCATAACAACCACTACTTTTATTGTGCCGATCTCTTCCACCGCAAGATTGCATTGACAATAGATAAAGAAAATTAGTTACTCTACTTACTGCATGGCTCTTGCAGCTCCAATGGCAACACGAATCCGCACAGGCCATGAAAGTTTTCCATGGACCTCATCATCCACATGCAATGCATCATACAGCGTCCCATTTCTACAATACTGATAAATAAGTAGCTGTTGAGCATGCTCAGCACAATAGCCCACAAGCTCCACAATATTGCTATGCCGAAGCTTATATATTCTCAACACCAAATCACCAAATTTCTCATCACTCTGCTGCCTGGAAACCGTGGCCTTTAGCTTCTTGACTGCTAATAGCTGAAATAATCATGAACGAAATCATGATATATTAAATCAGGAATAAATGTGAAAATAGGAAACCAGAGAGAGTTGGCAAGATTGCATTGAGTTCTATGTTAGGAACAAACAGGCTTGAAAGCTGCCCTTTTGTAGAACTTAGAAACAGTGATAAGCTCAAATGATATGTTACCTTTCCATCAGGAAGCACAGCCTTGTAGACACTTCCAAGTGTGCCTTCTCCAACAAAATTTTCAGGAGAAAAGCTGTTTGTGAACTCCTGGAGAGATGCTATGCTGTAAAACGGGACCGAAGGTGAAGAGACTGCTCTCTCAATAGGCTGTCTCCGCACAGTTGGCTGAGCAGAAACAACAGGATTTACGATAACCTTCTCATTTGAAATGGGTGGCGCGAGAGGAGAAACCAGAGGCTGCAAGGGCAAACTGGCGTCTCCTACTTGGTCCTTCTTCTGCCTCAAGCTCAATGGTTTGGTCACACCCATTTGTCTGTTATTTAAACTGTCTCTTCCATGGTCTTCTCCCATCTTGCCTAAATGTTCCGGAACAGCTCTTCGTGGAAAATCTGATGAAATTTAAACCATCTTTTAAGCTAAACACGAATGTAACAATCAATTTAATAGTAAAAAAAGGTAATCATGGACTAACGTCTCTCCATATTTATGTTTAGTTGTTGTGATGATTCTTTGCTTTTAGCAGCCCCTTGACCATCTGCATATACACCCATGTCATGTCTCTTGCCCATCTCATTCATTTGCTTCCTTTTGCTGGACCTCCTCAAGCATAGGCACAGTGATGCAATCACAACAACCACCAGAGCCCCTATAACAGTTATCAAAATGACCTTTCTAACCCTCGACCCTCCCTCTGAATGAGCAGAATGCGGTGCCTCTGCAGTTCTATTTCCATCCTTCGCAGGCACGTTCGGAGGAGGTGGCCCACCTATGAATGGAGCAGGTCCAGCGGTTGGCTCTGGTGCTGGTGCTGGTGATGGAGATGGAATTACACTTGTATTGAAAGGATTTCCACCTCTTCTGCATGACCAATGATATGTTGACAATACAGAAAGTACATAACCAAGTATAGACTAGAAATTGGAAAGTGGATCACAATCCCTGTTAATCACCAGGGTGTGATCATAGCAGCGCTGTTAATCACCAAAAAGAAGTATGAGGAGAATTCCTAATTACATAAGGTAAAGAGTTCACCATCCTAGTCATTTCTCAAACAACAGTGGCTTTGGAATCAGGCATCATGATTACTTGGTCCCTTAACCAATTTCACCAGATTTGATGATACATATATGGACATGCCAGAGATGCCACAGGATCAGACAGCAGTATATTTGAAGACATGAATGTTGAAGGAATTGATAAATTTATTGATCATTAGATATAACAAGATTACAAACAAAATTTTAAGGGGAAATTTTCCATACATTAAAAATGTACGAATTCATCCATAAGTGGGTCCACTTAACACCACTTTGTAACCTCTTTGTTAAATCACAGTAATTTCCAGCACATTAGTTAAAATTTCCTTAAAAACTAATTGTTTCTACAAAAAGGTGGACCATCAACGATTGTTAAAATTGCCTTGCACGAAAATCATTTGAACTTCTTCTTCAATACATTAAACTCTAGCTCTTTTGATGAATGGAGACAATTCGATTCTCCATAATCTTGAGCTTCAGTGACATGAATATACATTTGATTGGATGAGAAGAAGGAAGATGAATTTTTCTACAACCCAAGTAAGACCATAATAAGTTCCTTCGCTATCATTTGTTTGTAGTGAAAACGGCAAGAAGCTTTTGTCGAGGGGAGAGAAATAAAGATGAAATAGTAAAGAAATAAGAGCACAAAATGTAGGATTATTGCTTGTTTGATCTCTCAAACGAATGTGAAAACTGAAAAGATGAGAGAAAGATATCAAATTCATATCATCATTCTTAAGACCAAAGAGTCGGGCGGAAAAGGGGGGGAAAGCTCTCCGTTCCTGATTCTCCTTGTAGCTAAATCCTCCAGACCCACAAAAATCCTTAGTTAGAATGAGATTCCAACTCAGTAAACCTCAGAGATTTTGAAAAGAGTTGCTCTTTGGAGAGCACAATTTGATGAAAGTTGTAAGATGTGTTCAGGGGGAGTTAATGTCTATCCTTGGCTTGTATGGTGGAATCAGCTGGGGCTAGAGAGGCGGTGGTTTACCCTATGGCAGATGTCAGCGGTTCGAGTCCACTGATCTCCAACTCGTGAACTTAGCTGATACAAAGCTAGACCATAGCACCCTGGGGTTTTTTCTACCAATTGGGACTCTCCCCTTCACCACTCCCTTGTGGATGGTCCCTTGGATCCATAACCAGTCCTCTTACTACAGGACGAGGATGCATTAATTGGGGATACAGAATAGAAGGATTTTGTGGTTTAAAATGGATTTAAAGTGCAAGAAGACTTCAAGATGCTTTTGCTTTTTTCAAAATTAGAAGATACCAGTCTTTTGAGATTAAAAAATTTCGATTACTAGGTATGTGTTTTTCCTCAGGTATTACAACAACCAACACAAATTAAGAAATGCAATAAGATCTTCCAATTTTAATACTCACTAATTGGTATTTGTTGAAACTTTCCTAATTTCAATTTAGCCACCATACCAGTAACCATGGTTAAGTTTACATTTGTTACTGAAAACAAGACTTGTGTATGCATGAATTCATGCACTGCCTGTGTATAGAAGATAAACCTATAATTTAATTACAAACAACAAACTAAAATTGGAATATATATATATTGAAGATTGAAAATTTAGAAACTAGAAATTTAAAATTACCAATTGAAACACTATCAATTTGCAATCCAAAAGGACACTTACAAATCCTTGATACAAGAAATGGAAAGGAAATGAGAGAAGTGTTAAATGTAGGGTTTAGTTCTTTCCAAAGTAAGAATTCACTTCACAAAAAAATGAAAAAGAGCATATGGAGGCCCACTGTCAATTGTTCATCATCTTACACTTGAAGAATGCTTCCTTTTCTTCCATTCTAGTGATTACTTGATATGGTGTTGTCAATCTATTTGTCACCCTATTTTTCCATTTTGTATCTTTAGTTTTACTACCCTCAGATCCTAGGCATCTCTAGTAACATATATTAGAGATGCCATAGGACCCAAGGGTACTATATTTTGATAAATAAATGGATAACCAAACATAAAAAACTACAGCAGATTTCATCACAATATAGTAATTTGGAACATCAACGATCAAGACTCGCTTAAAAGTGAGTACAAAACAAGCCCAAGATTAACATACTTCAGAGGAATACAAGCAGCAAGTGCAAATTCACCTTCAGGCACCATGTCAGAGGAAACTTACTTGAAAACTGGAATAGTCAGCAACTTTGGAGGAATAGGCCCGGAGAATAAGTTATTCTCTACATCCCTACAAATAAATGCATTATTAGTCCAACTTATGAAGGCAGCATATATTTTCTAGTTAAGAGAAGTTTCTCCAAGATCTAGAATCTGCAGACAAAGTGAAGTGGGATCGCAAATAGAAGCATACAAATCAACTAGAGGGAGATCCTCTAGAACATTCAGAGTCCCAATGAATTTATTATTCTGCAAGTGCCTGTAAGAAGAAGATCATATGAACCATTAGATATATTAAATGTTGATGGAAATGGTCCTTTTGTGCAATGATATGTACCCACAATGTGGTAACAGCTGACAGGTTTCCAAATGATGGAGGTAAAGGACCAGTGAGGTTATTACTTGACAGATCCCTGCAACAAAAAGTCAGATCAGAGTGAAACATAAGAAGAAATAAAAAGGAGAAAAACGATAAAACTAGATTTGGTAGGTTACAGATGTGCCAAACTCGTCAGCTCTTCAAACGAATCTGGAATTTTTCCACTGAAAAGGTTATTGCCCAACAACCTAAAGAAATAAGCAGTAAATATCAGATGACAAGGAAACAAAAAATATAAACGACAATAGAAAGGAAGACCCAACATGAAGTGTCCCTTTGATAATTATAGCAATTCACAAATGAAAGCTTCTGATATTAGGAAAACAAAGAAACTTCATTAGCAAAGTTTGAACATACATTGTAAGAATGGTAGGTGGCACATGGGATGGAACACTCCCTCCAATCTGATTGCTGCTGAAATCACTGCTTAACAATAATTAGAAGGATCAAAAGGTTTGCCAGTAATGCGTATCCATGACTCAGTTTCCCACATATAGAAGTACATATCTTCATTCACTCATTTAACATGATGCATGCAAGTTTCAGTCACATATTGCATTTCAGACACTGCTAATTCCTTCTTTTATGCCCATTATCTGTGAGATTTCAAAAGGATCAAGAGTTGATTATGGACCCCTCAATTCTGACATTGCATTGAAAAGAGCAGATATGAGTTTTCAGCTCCCCAAGGATCCTCGTGTCACAAACTTCAGTCATATGAGGTGCAAACTAGATTAAGGCCCATTGATACTATCAAAGCAGACATACAGCAAGATTATAAAGAGCTCAAGAAACAATGATTGTAATGATGGCAATCAAACATTGGAATGGCAAAATATTCACTTACATTGACAAGAGAGATGCGAAGTCTAAATTGTCGCCCAATTCTCCACCCAAATTGGCTCCACTCAGATTACTGTCCGACTCAAAATGACTTAGTAAATTGGATCAATATACTTGTAAAAGGGAATGAGAGAAATAGACTTACAGTCCCGTTATGTTTGAGATGACACATTCAACTCCTTCCCAATTGTCCAAGCAGGGATCGCCTCCAACAAGTAACCACCCACGTAGGGGCGGGTAGCCCAGTGAAATATACAAGCTATTGATTGCCGCAACTGAAAAGCAGAAAGGAGCTAGCATAAGGTACATAATTCAGGTTTCACAGTTCACATTTTAAACCAACAGCTGATGATTTACAGAGAAACAGACTGCACAAGTCTATGTTATGCATTACAGAAATGCATCTCCACTAGGGCTTGCTTCGGGAAAATTGTTCATCAAAACAACTATTTTACCTAATAGTGTACAACAACCTAGGACATAGAAAGGACAGCTCGCAAAGAAAACCAAAGAGATTACACATGTAAAATTTGAAAAAAATATATATTATAAGTGTTTACCAAGCAAAGCTGCTACAAATCTCCTTCCGCAGTTGTAATTTTCTTTCGCATGAACCAAACAAACATCAAAACAACGAAACCAACAGACGCACGCACGCAATTTCAAAACCCAGATCATGCAATGCAAATTCCCATGCGTGACGATTCACTAACCATCACGAGGATCAGTAAGGCCAGCGCAAACCGATGCCGTGCAAATGAAGAACACCACCACGAACTGTCGGAAAAACATCTCCAATTTCACAAAGCCCACGACGCTCCCGACAGTCTAAGCTTCAAAAATCCCAACTTTTCCCTTTTATTCTCTTCGGCGCACCTCACTTTCTCAGGGAAACGAACGAGAAATCGCCTCAATGGCCAAAACAACGACAACCCAAGAGCCCAAAACACAGAATTACGAAAAGAAAAGAACGCTCCAACCAGCTCGCCAACCGGGGTTTTAGAAACGAGGAGCGTATCAGAAGGACGAAGCAGGGAATCCCCAGAAGAGACGTCCCGGGCACAGACCCAGACCGATCTCTTCACAAGTCTGGTGGTGAAGTAGAGGAGGGTAAAGCGAAAATGCGTCCGAGCACAAAGACAAGAGAGAGACCGACAAAGGCAGCAGCGAAGGAGACACACACGTATTGTACACAGACCCTTTTCCGGACAGAAAAGAGAAATCTGTTTAAAATGGGAAAGTGAATCAAAGGGAATGAGTATCTAATCCCTTGAATGCGATTGGATTCGAGGGTGGTGCGTTATCTAACGCGGGGAATGCAGCAGCGGGGGTCGCTAAGGAAGCAGGTTCTTGATGTTGGGTCAGTTCTACTTAAGCTCGAGAGAGCCTTGAGTCACTGTGAAGTTTCGATTTTTTTCCCTGTTTCGCATCATGTCGTGCGCTGCAGCTGCGTAGGGAGAGGGACAGAGGAATATCGTCAGGGGAGAGAGGATATCGTCATCGATGTTTCTTCGTTTTCGGGTCGTCTTTCTTTAATGGTTCTCTTTGAATTGGATTGACGGGAAGAAAGGTCGCTCTTCTAGGAACGGGACAGCGGGGTGAGCGGCGCCAGGGCTTCCACCTAGGATGGGGCCCACGACGTCTTTTTGGTCGTCCTGTGGGCCCCACCTGGTCTTGATATATATTTGACCGAGGAATTTCTTTTTTCCGCCACTTTTTTTTGGATTTTTGGAGTTAATTTGAGGGTTTTTGATTTAATGGTTCGGATGTTTGGTGCCAGTTGACAATCGACTAATCTCGACCGTAGGCGACTCTCCTATCTCGACCACAAGGGACAAGTCCTTAGGATCAACTCAAAAAAATTATTGATGGGATTTAATCTTGACATATCTTACTTTATATGTGTAAAATTTTCAAGCTGCCCGATCAGTTATTACATCTATTGAAGATTTGTAAATTCGACCCTTGTACATGAGCAAGACAAAGCACATAGAAATTAATGTTTTGGATAATATTGTGATCATAACATGGAAAAGACATGCAAGTTTTACGAGGTTATTAATCATAAGTAGTTGATTTTGGGATGTATATACACGTCATGTAAAAAGGCATAGTTCGTTATGTTTGGAGTGGTTTTTACCTTCAACTTTCGACTTTTTTCCAAATTCCGTGACGAGCGTACTTTGACTCTTTTTTAAATGTAAGATGCTTGAAATCTTTAAAAAAGGGTCATATATCGATATATGGATTTTTATATGATTATTTTTTAACTTTTGAAATGGGGATAATATTATAAATTTTAATGGGAAAGTTAAAAAAGTGTTGAGTTCCACTTTTTAGGAGTACAAATAAACAAATAAGCATGGCTTGAATCTCACGACTAGAAAAAGTACTTGCAACCCTAGAAAATTCTAGGGCAATTCATATTCAAATGGGTTTTCCTTAAAATGAATTATCATATGAAATTCATATGATCTAAGCCAAAAGCTCTATTATAGATAATTCATGAAATTGCAACATTTGACAATACACAACCTCCAAAAAAACAATAATCCTACTCAATACACTACAGCTTAGTCCTCCGAATAAGAAAGGCAGTATCATTGGGCATGTGGTTCACTAACCATTTTCCATTACGCGCAACTTGCATAAATAAGGATGATACAAATTTCTCGACAATCATAAAAATAAAAAATAAAAAATTGAATTAGACATAGAATAAGCACGTTAGTTTGAAATTGGGGGCTTCCTCTACACATCACACACGATCATCTCTTACAAGTTAATTAGTGGTCAACTCTTACAAGTTAGCTAGTGGTTAAAAGATCAATATCACTTCCTCTCGGATTTCGAACCCCATGTGGTCGCCTAAAGGGTGTCCCCAAGTCTTCTACATACTTTAGAATATACAGCAGTAACAATATCTAAATCGTTGCAAATTACTAGAAGGTAGGTAATGTGACGTACTAGCCATCCTCAGTTCTAGAATAATTTACCTCGGTTTTATAGTTACACAAATTCATGTAAGGTTGGACGAAGTAATCATGATATGGGTGGAATCCCATTTCTTTGTATGCTTCTACCAATCTTGTGACAAACGACCAGATGGTGTTTTTCAAATCGAAGATTCAATTTGGGTGGTGGGGACAAGTGTATTGCCCACCAGCATTACAATTTTTAAAATTTTTTAAGGTAGCTAATCGTTACATGAAGTTGAAGCATGTAGGCTAGTGTTGTGGACTATTTTTTTTCCTTCTTTTTTTGAATTGAAAGTAGCCGTTGGTGGCTTGATGTCGCCCTGTTTGGATGATAGTCTCCATCTCCATCGTACACTCGCGCACTCAACAGCAAGACACACCAATAGTTTTTGCAAAAACACCCAAAAGCCTAGTGGACTCACAACGCCGCCGCCCGGTGATATCTCCAGCGACTTGGCGGCCCGGCTGGAGAGAGAGAGAGTTTTCTATTTTATGCTTATTGGACATCCGGCGGTCCGTCGAGCGAGGGCTGCTTATGGAATTAGGAGAAGAGAGGATAAGGATTGAGGGCGTAAATGTGTAGGACAAAACCAATAATAGAAGAGCGCCTCCTAACGAGCAGCGGCCTGTTCTTGCCCTTTGTTCAAGAAAAGAGACTTCTTTTGCTCATGAAATTAAGAGGTTATTTGGTAGCGTTTCCGTTAAAAATTTTGACCTTAAAAAGGGATATTGCCATTTTTATAAGGTATTTGGTAGGTACAGTAGTATGTATGAAACTGTCTCATCTAGCTTCAAAGTGGGGATAATTGTCCAAAGATCCTAAACATTGTAATAGCCAATTCATTACTAAACATTTCAATTATATAAATTTAGTCTTAAGAATTTTCATGATTTGTCAATGTATTTCTTCTGGCCAACTTTGACTGGAAAATCAGTAACTTGTATGTTGATTTTCCTATGCAGCATAGCCAGCACTGACGTGAACAATTTTTTAATTTTTTTAAAATTTTAGAATTTTTCTTTCATTTTTTTTTTTTACTTTTGTTTACCTTTTCTCTATTTCCTTTAGCTAGTTGCTGAGCCTCGACGATGGTGGCCCTCACCTAAGGCCACTTGAGCAAGGATGGGCCCCGTTAAAGGCTGTAAGGTTGACCCTCACCTAGGTACCCTCATCGGCCCTCGTCTGTGACTAGCAACCTCCACTGGCCATTGCCAAAACCTAGTGACTGGTAGAGGGAACAAGAAAAAAGAAAATAAAAAAAAGGAAAGGAATGGAAAAAATTCAGAAAATTAAAATTATCACAAAAATTATCAATGTTAACACTGGTCATACCATGTATAACGACCAATATCTATGTTGGCGATTATCAGCTAAAATTGATTAAAAAACTATATTGACAAATTGTCAAAAGGTTCAAAATAGAATTAATCGCCATACAACAAATTTGAGACTTTTTAAGTATTTTTTTCTTTAAAATGTTGTAGCTTTAAAAAATATATTAAAAAACATATAGACTATAATGCTTCACAGCGCAACACAACTATAAATCCAACCACAACATCCTGAAAGCGCTCCAAATCCACCTTCCCAATCTGGTCAGAGGCATATCATGCACGGTGAGACTTGAATGGAAGGCTAATTGATTTCTTGCGAACCGGGTTTGAAATTCCGAATTGACATCTCAATAATTTTGCTGCTAATACAAATCCTGAGGTAACCTTAGTTAAAAAATAAAAATCAAATGGCATATATGTAAAGATTATAAAGCTTAATGATAGCACCTTCTATGCAATCATAGCACCAAAATCACAAAGACCAAATCGATGTCAATCTTGCCATGAATTTGATCTCGCATCACTCATTTTGCTACCCAGCATGTCCTCCAATTGAATACTTAAAAACTGGCCATTATGATGGAAGGACAAGATCGATTTAAGTTAAGGCAATTGAATGCATCAAATTCATAGCTTGGCCGACCCAAAGATTTGTTGATAAAAGACTAATAAAGGACAAGCTCGAGTATAAGATTCGATCTCAACCTCAAGGTCAGGTTTGGCTGATGATCACCTCTAAACTAGAGATATCACACGAGGGTATAAAGGTCTCCTCATGAGATCCGCTCTACTTATTTGAAATCATGTCCTATGGAAGCCAAACCAGCGTGAGATCATCGCACCAGCCACTCTCTCTAGTGACGTCTAAAAGATTTTGTCATGTTGTCTTTGGTAATTGTCCATGAGATAAGAGATATGAAATTTTTTGGATTAAATGAAGGTACAATTTAATATTCTATGACTTATCTTATGAATAAGACGAGACTTGAGTGGGATCTTAAAAAGCTTAAGAAGAGAAACAAGTGGGAGATCCGCTTTATGATGGGAGATCTAGTAATGTCACCTTGTATTTCCTCTCTATTGAGGAGACAAAGATGGATAGAAAATTAGGGAGCCTTTGATGATAAAAGTATACACCACTTCAAGATTTCAATCTTAGTTACCGCTATAAAGGTAGGTATAGTAGCCTTCCGGGCTTGGGATGAGAAGTGAAGGCGTAATCCCCTCCCAGTAGGTTGGCCTGTGCTTCGCACAATTGTTTTATAACTGACTTGCCATCCTATGGTAAAAGTATACACCATTACTAGGTTGGCCCGATTATAAGACAATTATGCGGACTTTGTTTTTAAATTTAGGAGTCAGGATGTCCTCTTTAGATACAATATAAAAGGTTGTGGGATCACCGTCAATTTTTCCAAAATCTTACACCATTCGATTAATGCATGATTCATTATTTAAATACACAAGTGAAATAACACTCGACTTCAAAGAACCAAGTAACAGGGGCTTAGAGTGGTAAGCAAATCCAAACAAATCGACATTCAGGGCATGTTTGTTAATTTGCACGGGAATAACTGATTTTTTTCTTTTGTTTCCGAAACGTGGGAAACAAAAGTCACGAGAATAGATTTGGAACGTAAAAAATAAAAAAAATAAATTTTTCCAAAATCTTTTTCCTTCACCTTTTCTTATTCAATTCGATTAAAGCCTTGTTTTGGCATCACCAGCCATTCATTATTTAAATACACAAGTGAAATAACACTATAACAAAAGTATTAAAAAATTAAAATAATTATAAGTAAAAAGAATTGAAAGTTCCTAAGGGCTTAGAGTGGTAAAAAAGAAAATTTTTGAGACAAATCGACATTAAAACTTGCAGCCACCAAACTAAAGTTGCCTACTCACCGTTGCCCGCACGCAATGAATTTTCATTTTATGTGAGGCCATATGAAATTTGCTCCCACTTTTGATCGGTCTATTAGTTAGATATCGCCATCACCGTGACGTCACACGAAATACAACAGAGAGGGAAAGAGACGAGAAAGAGGTTGTCGTCTTCAGCTTCTTTTGCTCATTCTCGTAAGATTTGAGTTAGGTGTTCATGGTCATGGATGACAAGAAACATTTGCTTCTCCATCAGTCTCCTATACCGTGATCTTTTCTTAGACAACACGCTTTGTATCCCGCCTTACACGAGAAGTGTAGAACGCCGAAACTTCCACATCAATTAAGTAAATTTCATTGCTCGATCCGAAGTGTAAAATGGGTCATGCACTAGACAATGACCATGCCAAGATTCACACTTTTGCTCTGTCGTTTCTTGGGACCATTCTAGACCCTTTGTTATATATGCCTTAAGAAATATATTTTTCATTAGGATTCTCAGTTCTCGAAACTAATCTCTAATTTAACGTGCATTCGCTTCACTAAAATTTCATATTAAAAAAAATATTTTCATGAGTTAACTTTCATTTATATGGTGATTTAGAAAAAATGATTTCTTCTTACCGAATGGGAAGTTGTTTTCCCCCCAATTTAATCTTGTTGTTTTCAGTTTATGAAAAATATATCACAAAGTCAAAAAATAATTTCCACAGAAACAGTTTTCCTTACAACAAATGGACACTGCAATTCTCTAGCCATCCTTATTTTCCTAATGACAATTGACTTTTAATCCAAAATAGATTTTTTCAAAACTAATTTCTAAAATAGATCTCTTCCCAAACTATTTACCAGAATAGATTTCCTGTTCCCATGTCAGTTGTGGAAGATTAACTAGTCATCACCACCTTTATCCAAAACACATTTACCTCTCTATCTTCAAAAGTGTTCAGATTTCTAAAACTTTTCCCAATCTTTTTTTTTTCCCCAAATTCAATCCATCATAAATAATTAAAGTTGTGGCAGAATTTGCAAATATGAATAAGAAAATTGAAATACATTTTAGAATAATTATTATAAGGAAATATTGAGTAAATTATTTAACTTAAAATATTAAAGTAGATTTAAACATTTAAAAACCAATAACATCTTTGATTTATTAAATATTAAAACTTCACAATATTTGGTGTAGAATTTTTTTATGTGTAGAATTGTTTCATTAAGTGAAATTCCTCTTAAAAATATAATTCATCGAATGCAAATACTTCTATTTCTTGAGAGCAAATAAAATTCATTATGATTTTAATTATAAAATTATTTTTCATTACGCAAAATTTGTTTGACCATATAAAGTTCACTCAAATTAAAGATTACAACCAGACTAAAATTATAAAAATAACAAAAAATTATATCCAATTTAAAAATTAATTTAAATATAATTTCTGGTTTGAGAAAGGGAGACATAGAAACATATGAGAGTTTTTGTAAACAAATCATAATAAGATAGCTCTTTATGTGTAGCTTATAGAAGTAAATAAAGTCAGTCCATTTAATATGATTGAATTTAAACCGAAAAATTTTAGATAACCAAACGGTAAATCTGAAAAAATGAACAAAATCACATGGGATTTTCTTTTCTTATTAGACCACTTTTTTCCTTAACTTTGGCGACAAAATTATCATCTCTTAAGTTATATTTATCTACTAATGGAAATGGATATTATGAACCTATGATATTACGATATCATGATATTTTCCAACTATATTGGTGTATTGAAATGCAGCAGAATCGGAAACCATACTTCTTTCTTTCTTTTTTGGGCTTAGACGAATTAAATTTATTCATACGTTCGGTGAACTAGCTCATATAAAAATTAAAACATAACATTACAAATATGGTGACCATCTTTCATTAGGATTAATAAAGAAGTTTAGTAATTGATAAGATATAATAATCTCTAAATTCAATGACCTTTTATGTGCTCGAAAAACATTTTTCAAATTCTTTTATGCACATTTTGAATTTTGACTTGGCTTTATGATGGATGCAAAATTTGCTCTGGCTTTGACTATTTATGATAACTTAAATTTTGAAAGAAAAGTAAATATTATGTAGTGTTAGAAGTTGTACTAGGCTTAAGAGGGTGATGAGTCTCTTTTTTATAATATAGTTTTGTTAAAAATCTATCTTGATAAAAAGGTCCAATGCCATGGTCACCAAGCTGCAAGATGACAGCATTCTTCAAAGATGAACTATGCATTACTAACATGTCATACAAGGCTTCTCTGCAACTTTGCAGGATGACTCGAATAAATTAGCAACAGGCCTAAACTCGAAATCGTGGAATCTTATGTACATCAAATACAAGAGCTCAGGAGTAAAAAATAGAGCATCCCAACCTCAATCTCTGGCGGACATGCTTCCAGGTTCGGAGTGCGGCTTCTGATAGTTAGCAATTCATGCACTGAACCCATCGTAAATCATCCCAATCCTTGCGGCAAAATCGCCGTTCCCCTTGTGTTTGCTCGTCATTGAGCGGAGGATGAGCTTCTGTTGGAGCCAGTGCTTTGTGCTGGATGATGAGGTAAGGGAAAATGTTGATGGAGAGACCATGAGACACGCTCTGGTGGGCAGGGCACGGGAGCTGGGCGGGCAATGAAGGTCGGAATATTGTCTCCCGGCATAATGACGGAGACACCGCTTGTGTAGACAGTCATCTGCAAGTAGGACATCCATTTAGTACTATGTAAAGCATCTCAAGCCAAATGTTTTGCCTGTGATGGCGACTAACACGATGGAGCAAGAACTAGATCTAATCAGGCCCGTATACAACAAGGGCTCATGCAGCAACATAACAGAAGATCACATCCGTGCAGCGGCCACTGAGTTTCTTAATAAGTGACAAATTGTAGCTAGATGTTGGTATTATGTCGATTCTGTATTGGTATGGAAAGGCTTGGATACTAGACAGTAAATGAAACAGGACACAGAAAACTTCACAAACAAATCACAGGCATCAGTATCGCTGACATCTTGAACAGAGAGAATGTCTGTCAGCCAACAAAAAATCGCTCATTAAAACAATGTCTATCGAATTACAAACCAGTATCGCTAGTCACCGCAGTGATGATATTTCCAGAGTGTAGCATATCCATAGTTCAAGGCAGTGGAATCGCCATCTTCAAGAACGACTTCTGACTTGCTTGAAGAACTACTCAGGTTTTCACTCTCCTCATACAGAAACAGAGCTGTCTTAATTAATTACAATTAACACACTCCTGGTTTGCAATCGGACCTAATGTCACACTAAAAACCCTACAATTTTACCAATCTCTTACTGCTTTCATGGAATAGACAATTCGAACTTGCCATGCGCCACCTGCAATCTCCTGATGCAGGTGCCCCAATATAAAATGCTTTTTCCGACACATTCTTCATAGTAAAGCAAAGAGTTCACTTACTGGCCAGACAAGATGCAAAGTTATGGGCTCTGCCGCGAATAATTGGACAAATTTGGCCAAAAACAATTCATGCTGGACCACCCTATCGGCTTCATAAGTGCTTGAATCCTAGTAATGATGGAAGCTTTACACCACACCTTAACTTGGATTCCAATAATATAATTCCTTACCGCAATACCAAAACCACAAAAGAGGACTTCTAAAAAGGGGGGGTATATCTTATCCCCATCTCGATAGTGCTAGCTGGGTTTCAGATAAAGCAAGAACTTAAACAAAGACTTCACTTCACCACAATCATGTTCTTCCTTTCTTGGTCAGTGTGAGAAGGAACAGCAGGAGATTAAAAAGCCTAATTGTCTTCTATCGACATTGATGGGGCTGAATGACCAATATAGTGACTGAGCACAGAAGTTCTTCACACAATGTGGGCATACCACCCTTCAGATTTTCAACAACACTGTCGTATGTCTGTATATGGAAAGTTCAAGTGACTGGGATGGACAAGGGGGAGAATCATGACAGTGTTAGTGCAAAGCAGTGTCAGCTGTAAGTCTGTAAGATGATAACTTTTTATTCACGAGCAATGACAATTTTAGCGCAAAGGGTTCACTGTTTGACGCCAACATCATTCGGTTGACTAAGAGAAAAAGAACAAAAGAGAGGACAGAAAAACAGAAAAAAAGGCAGGCGAAGGGGGGTAAAACCAAGTTCACCAGTAAAAAACAAAAACCACAGTAACATGTCTAGAGAGAGAGAGAGAGAGGAGCCTCTGCATCAAGACTTTGTCAGACCAGTAATGAGAGCTCCGTGCAGATCAAAAAGGAAAAATTTGATCCCAAACCAAAAGCAAACCAGCCCCATAGCAAAACGCCATCTCCCATGGCTGGGATCCGCTCCCAACAACATCCTTTGGAAACAACCCGAATTTCCATCTGGGTTATCAAGAAAATTCATGTCCCGGAGACGAACAAGGAAAAAAAAAGACAACTTTGCAAGAAGAAATCTCTCAGAATGCGAACCCAGAAGAGCAGAATGTGCTCTGAACTCGGCTAAGATTGCAGTTGAAACGTCACTCAGAACATTAACGAGCTCGAAAAGCACTGATCCCGAAAGCAAGAGCCGGACAGACAAGATGAGAACAGTAACTTTAAAATTCAAAAAAAATGTCTGCTTTTGAAGTTTGAACTGAACTGACCTTCGGGGAAGGGTAATTGAGCTTCGGATTGAACCCCATCTGGGACTCGGGGTCGCCACTCCCGCCCCCGCCCCCGCCGCCGCCGTGCCTCCGGTCGCCGGCGGCGGCGGAGAACTCCGGCGAGGTGGTCCGGAGGAAGCGCTCGAAGATGGCCATGACCAGGAACATGGAGATGAGGATGGCGGTGGCGACGAACCCGAACGACACGGCGTTGACAGAGTTGTCGAAGTGCCGCCAGTGGTCTTCCCTCTGCATGGTCGCCGGAGCTCCGGTCGGCGACCACCCGTCGGACCATCTTGAAGCGTCCATTCCGCCGCCGTCCGTGTCACCGCATTGCACCGTGGCCAGCGGGGAGAGGAGAGAGAGACAGAAAGAGAGAGAGAGAGAGTTTTGGAGGGAGGTGTGAATGGAAAGTTATGGGATTTGGAGAGGTTGCTGGTTGTGCTTCTCTCTCTCTCTCTCTCTTGGGAGTGTCCTCTTTTATGACGACAAACAAGGAGGGACACTGCTTCTAATAGTCCTCGAAAAAGAAAGAGGGGAGGGCCGGGCTGGCAATTCGTGTTTGCGTGTCATAGTTATGTTCACGAATCACATCGATCTGCAATTCATGACTTTCGATTTCATGTTGCGGAACAATACAGAAGTCGATGGATCTTGCAATTCAATTCTAGTACGAGAAGGAGAAATTATCGAAAAAAATAGGCGAGAAACAATAAGGATTCTAGAGATTTATGTGATATGATCAAAGTGTTTGGTACTAGAGCAACAAGTGAGTCGGCCCACTTGTCACGAAATCACTATGAAAATGGAGAATAAGAGTTTACAATCGCCAAATCATTTTTCGACATAAATTACACCCTAGGAAAATCCCAGAACTCTAATATTTATCAAACGATTATATTATATATATCTCATTTCACGAGCTTAAACTCGAGAGGCATTTTCGGCATTTTTGCTTTTCGAATAATTAAACTACTATTAAAGCGTGGTAATTCGTGCAATATATAAGGCGTGCCATATAATGTCATGTTCGGATTTTCACTAAACAATTTGTGCCGTACCCGTGTCGCGTGAGTGAGTTGTGTCCAGCATTATTAGTCCTAAAATTCCAATCATATCATGTCTGATTTTAATTTCATGTAAATGTCATATATAGATACTTTTTGTGTCTTTTCTTTCAAACCAATGTCGCCATAAATTTTTTAGTGATCCAATGGCCGGAAACCCCAAGGAACTTTCCCAAAGATAGAAAAAGCATGATATCATTGAGTAATTTGACTTTAACATTACTATGATGTAATAGGCTTGATTTAGGGATTAACATGCACAATTTAATTCTAAAGGCAAGGGACAACAGAAGCTTTTTCCCAAAAATATCTTAAACATTTTCTCCCTTACTAATGAGATATCAAACATTCTTTGAGCACTCGATTGATCACATTATATATGATGTCTCATCATTTCATGCACTCCAAGTAATAATTGAAACTCGCGAGTTCAATTTTGCTGGACTAATCTCGTTATTTCTCTTGGAATGATTTTCAAACGGCGGAGAAACTCGATTAACAAGAATAAAAATAAAAATGAAAAAGTGAAGCAAAATGCTTTGCTTGATGAAGTTATAGTCCATAAGAAAAATTTCTATAGATTTATTTCTTTTTACTTAGTTCAATTATATTTTCACGTCCTGTGACAAGCGCAAAACTACTCGACAGAGTCTTTCCCTGGAAAATTCAATTACTCCAAAAGCATCTAATGAGTGGAGATTATCTATAATAACTTGTGTTCTAAAAAATTGACGTGTTTAGTTACAAGTTTAAATTGAAAGTCTTTTCGTTGGTCAATAGCTATGATGATTAAGATATGCTTGCACAAGATAAAAGGTTGAAACACCTCGTATGAATGTTACACAGAAGAAGAATGAGATTGGTAAATGCATTAACATAGCATATAGAAAACTTTGCCAAACTCGAGCATCTTGGCAAGGGATCTTGCTGGCCTTGCCTCTAGCTTGTTGCCTCAGTGACCAATTGGAGGAAGAAGGAAGGGAAGAAAAGAAAATGATAAATAAATAAGTAAAATTGAAAAAAATATTAAAGTATTACTAAAAAATGTCTAAAAATTATCCACGTCAGTGCCGATGATGCCACATTGAACGGTTGGCATTCACGTCAATGATTTTCGACCAAAATTGATCGGGTAAGCTGAGTTAACACAAATACAAAAGTTTTATGACTCATTTGATAAAAAAATTATTTAGGACTCAATTGACACAAATACGATGGATATAAGACTTTTTTGGTACATTTCCTTCACTAAAATCACTTAATTGAGTCTACTAAAAAAAACTTAGTACTTAAACAAAGGGTAAATGACACAAACAGTCGCTGAACTTTGATCCAATGTGTAATGTAATCCCTAAACTTTAGTCCAATATGTAATATCATTTCTGGACTTTTAATTTATTCAATATAGTCATTGAACTTTTGATTCATATATAATTTTATCCCTGAATTGTATGAAAATATTCAATATTATCAATAAACTTGAATTAACTAAGGGACAACATAGAATTTTTTTCATACAACAAATAGAATAAATTGAACATGTACTAAGAATGCAAGACCACATTGAACAAATCAAAAGTTCACGGACGACATTACTCATTATGTTAAAATTCAAGATCACATTATATAAACTAGTTGTGTCATTATCCTTTAAACAAATCTGCAAAATTTATATCGTAATTGTATGCATCATAATATAATTTTAAAATTTCCACCGTCCTTTCTTATCCACGATATGAAATGCACCGTGTATCCTCAAAATATGGAGCTAAAAGTTAGGGAAATCTTTCAGAAAAGCTACTTGTCCCATGGTTATATGCCACCTTATGCTTCCATAAGAAGTTGAACTTTCAAGTAATTATTCTAAGAAAAGATTGTAAGATTTTCAGGGTAAATGAAAGTTAAAGCAGTTTTTTTTTTTGTTTTTTTCTCTCTTTCAGGATCAATAATCGCTTCTGCCAACTAACGGCGAGGGGACAGGAAATGATAGAAGCCGAATTTGTTGACTTGTGCCCCTTTGGCTTTGGGGTCGGAGCGTGCTATCTATTGATGCAAAGGGGTTTAATAATTCAACTAAAGAGTGAAAAGAAAAAAAAAGATTATGATGGATTTTTGAAAAGTCCGAATTTTTATTTTGAGTTAAAATCGGAAAAATCCTAAATTAGTATATCTATAACAAATTTAATAAAATTTAATATTTTATTATAAAATCCCAAGCTGGTACATTAATAACAAATTTATCCTCCATTAATTTTGTTAAATTTTATTATCAAATTGCTGAGTTTGATAATATGCGTCGCTTGATAAGTATAGTAATTTGGGGTTTTACCCTCTATCTGTCACATGCATATTAGTTTATGATTTTTCATTATATAAATATAATTTAATGGAAACTAATGAAAGGTAAATTTGTTATAAATATATCAATTGAGAGTTGTTAATGAGCAGTAAATTAATTTACTGAAAATTTCTCAAAGGTGCATCGGTTTAGGGATTTTTAATGGTCCAAAAATCAATTTGGGGTTTTTTATATCAATCCTTTTATTTTTCCGTTGAAATTCCAAATAAAATCTAAAATTTGAATAATTACGAGAAATTCATAAATACATATATTATAAAAATTCCAAAAGAGTAAAAACTTAAATTCACTCCGAATTTATTCGAGTGAGCTGATTACAAAATTCGCTGAGATCGGGGACTATCTTGTGAAATTTATCAATTATTTTTTGTTTGTGCATGTTGAGTAAAAAAAAATAATTAAATTGAATTATTTGCGTTTATTTGATCAGTGCCGCAAGTTATCACCGGCCTATTCAGTCACTGTTCGACAAGATAGGTCCATTTGGATCTATTTAGACCATAATTGAGGTGTCTTCAAAGCAACCCAAAAAACCCACAAAAATACAATTTATTTATAACAACATAGTCGGATTTTGAAAGTAAATAATTAGCAAAAAAAAACTACCACAGACAGCCGTGATGAACGTGGTCCGCATCGACATTGATACCGTTAATTAATACGGGTATTGCGTAAACACAAATCTCATCTAAATGAACTTGAATGCGAGATTAGTGATGAGGTCAATCAAGTGGAATTGAGCTGATTAAAATATAAAGTTTAAGGCTTTATTAACCAAAATCTTGACATAAGGCTGGAATCGTCCAAAGTCGACATATAAAGACTGATGTGACCATTTCGCTTGCAATTTTCCTTTAGGGGTCTCGATCTTTGAATTTATTGATGTTAATTTACACCCGTTTCTTTCTATGGTCGTGATAAACAGAGGGTATAACTCAGAGAGAGAGAGATTTCTTGTATGAGAACAGGTCAGATCCTTGACGATTATGTGGACTCTAGATGTGATTGCAAATAGGCGCACGTCCATAACGGATGCGATTTCGATTCGGAGTCCCAGACATGTCCACGTTGATATTTCGCGACAAGGGGACACTAACAAGTTGGTGGGAAATTAATAATCGGCAACACATGGTTGCTTCCTTGCAACATTCAAAGATGAGAGAAATCCCCATCCACCGTGCACGTTGTGTCCAAAACCCAGAACAGCCAGAACCCATAAAAATACACATTTTCCCCTAAATTTGGCCCCCCTTGGAATCGAAAAAAAGGAGAAGAAAATCAAAATGAATTGGCTGATTCCGAGACAAAAAAATATTTCCTCAGCCTGGGCCAAATGACAACTCCAAATCTTACCTTTTCCATTTTATTGCCGTGGCCCAACCGATGAAAAATCCCACTCGGTGAAGCATGAAAAGTTCACAGACCAAAAAAAAAAAGAAAAGAAAAGTTCCGATAATCATTTAAAATATAGATATATCGAAAGTTTTAAAATTTATCACGAAAATGCAGTTTAGTTTTAAGAATTTTAAATAATGTGATTAAATCCTAAAATTTATTATGAAAAAATAATTGAGTCCTAAAAAATGCAATTAAGTCCGAAAATTTGTTAAATTGGTCAATCAAGTTCTTTTGTCAATTGCATTTTTTAAAAGTTTGATGATTTGATTACACTCTTAGGACTTGTAGTCCACTTATTCCTAAAACATCACTTTCGAATATTTGTATTTTTAAATTCATAACTTTCATAGTGTCCTTTACTCGATGTCTAGAATTTGATGAATAGTATTTACAATATTTGTAATTTAGTTGGTTATATTAAGTTTACCAGTTGCTTGTTAGTCTTGAAAATATGCATATGTTTGAAGAAGATTCTAGGGGAAATCCCGGTCATACTTACGTTGTTAGCAAAGGAAAGTCTGCAAAATGATAGTTTCAAATGTAATTCTTCCTTTGTTTCTTCTATGGAAAGTTGGACCACATGACCATAGGACGGGTCCTTTCCGATGTCATTGATCATTATGGACCCTCTTCACGAATGAAGGGCCTCACAAATTGCCCGTTGTCGGCAAACCCCAGCTCGCGAGGCGTCGGCTCGAGAGCAGAGCAGAGCAGAAGGAACATGTCCATATCGATTACCTAATTAGTCAAATGTTCGTATAGAGCGGATCAACCCTACTCTAGGTACTTACCATCCAACTTAATCTAAGTCATGATCGTAACCCACCAAAACATTCCTCATGTGATCGACCCTAACCACATCAAAATTTCGTGAGCTGCCTAGGGAATACGATTCAAAATGTTCCAATCAAACACTATCAAATCGATCCTAAAAGCATTGATGGTATCCGGCCGTCGCATTGATTCCACACAGTACCTTTTGTCCAAGCAAAAACAGGGCAAAGACGGCCCCCGGCCCCGGCGATCGTACGGTTTGCAGGAATCCCCTATGGACAGCGACCGTGTCCGACGACCACCGTCGCCGTCATCATCAATACAACCGAAAAAACGAAAGAAGGGCTCGGATTGAAATACTCACATGCGCCGTGTCGGGCCACTGCCCCTGGCCCCGCCCATGTCTCCCCCAACCTCTCGTCTCCCATCTGGCTCCACTTGCTTCCTTTCCCTTGCGTCGAATCATTTAATGGAGCGATTAGACCAAGGTAATTGAATGTGTATAACCCTTTTCTTTTTTCTTTTGTTATATAAATCTCCATCGATCTCACATGGAATTCGCATTCCTAGTACTCCACTGGAGGGAGAAGTACTGAAAAATGTCCTAAGTTTATTACGTTGGTACCAATTTGCTCATAAACCTTTCAATTGATGCGGACAGGGTCATCCCACATGGAGCGGTGGATATTTTTAAATAATATTTTGGATTTTTAAAGAATTTTTTTATGTTTTCTTCTTCTCTTTATTATAATTATTTTTTTGGCTAAGGGCCATAAAGGATTGCTAACTAACTCTCGTTGGCCCCAGGTGAGGGCATTGCGGGCCTCACCCAGTATTGAGGAGGGTCACTTGTTCTCGTCTATGGCTAGCGACCATTGCTGGCCCTCAACCCAAAAAGAAAGTAAAGAGAAGGAAAAGAAAGAAAGAAATCACAAAATATTATTTTAAAATAAAATATTATTAAAAAAATTTCATCTCCAGCCACGTTACATAGGACGGCTAGTGTCAACGTCAGCGATTTCCGATCAAAATTGGTCAAATCAATAAAATCAACACGAATGCAAAAGATTTAAAATTAAACTGATCCAATTGAAATGTTTAGGATTGAATCCATACTATCACAATTAATTTAAGACTTGTCGGTACTTTGTCTCTCCACCAAACCCCAATTAGTTTTCCACTAATTCTTTGATAGTGGGGGCAAACTAGTGCTTTCAGTTTGGTATCCATTGCTAGATTTTCTTTTTCCTTCATTTTGTAGGGTTTAGAACTCTCTCTACAAGCATGCGCGCACGAAACACATTATTTATTGCTCGAGAATTAGGATTGATTTGGCTATTATGGTTGCATCAATTATTAAAGGGTGGAAGGTCCAAGTGCTTGGTAGGCTTAGGTTAATGGTAATAATGAGATTGCATCGACTCATATCTCGATTTTCTTTTCCATGGATTCCTTTTAAGTGGTCTTTGGCCAAAAAGATCATGAGACTATCCGCCGCTAAAATTGGAGCATGCGAATCAAGGGATAATTATACCGGAAATCCTTGAATTTGTTGCTGAAGTGGAATCGAGTTCTAAACTTCATAAAAAAAGAATTAGTGTAGCTAAGCCTTGAAATTTGTCAAATTTGAATGACGGAAAATGTCTACATACCTCTTTTATTCTATTTTTCAAAGACAAACAGCATTAACATGGTCACCACATTAATCAAAGAATTTTTTTTTAAAAAAAGGCTGAAATGTTTTAGAAAATTAAAGAACATTGCGACATAGAGGGAGCACATCAAGGATTTGAGTTCTACCCCATACCTTGCCGACGAGGGTCGAGGGCCTCGCAGACAATGGAAAGGAAGGAAAGGTAAAAATTAAAAAGAAAAAAAAAACTTAAAAACTTAAAGAAAAGAAAAGAACATTACAATTGAGGGCTCACAAGCCCCGCTAGTTGCGGGGTGAGAGTCACCGGCTCTTGCCAAGACTCCGGCAAGGATCGATGGCCCTTGCCACCTACCCACCTCTTCAATACCCCCAATTTGCCTTCTTTTTTATATAAATTTTCCAATTTTTTTTCTCTTCTTAAAACTTTTATCCTTGTTTCTTTAATCTTTTATCATTGCAGACGATTTACCAGATCCGTGTATCTCTTGGTTGGCGACGCCATTTAATCACCTAATTAATATAACTTCGTAAAAACCCTACATTAGCAAGCACGTTTGTTTAAATTTTTCATCTTTTTCTTTTCTTTTCTGTTATTAGCCTCGTTTCTTTTAATCTTTTCTCATCGCAGGGAGTTTACCATATCAACGTACGTTTTGTTTGGTGACGCTACTTAATCAACTAATTGAGCTATTTAAGTTCGTACAAAGCCCATAGTTTTTGGCTTTATTTGTTTAGCAAAAAGTTGACATTTTCGAAAAATATTTTCTAAGATGTCATTTTTCAAAAAAAAAAAAAAATTAGTATTTTACTGAAATATAAAAATGTATTGAAATTATTTTCTCCCATTTGGAAAGGAAAGCTTGATTTTAGTTTTTGTAAAGTGACAAGCACTATTCATGTGATATAAGGGACATCTAGCCGCCAGATTCCTAATGACTTGGGTGTGAGAGTTAGGTGCATGAGCACGGCCACCAAGGACATCTAGCCAATGTTTCTTGGGTTCAGTCATCGGGAATCGAGCGCAAGCACTAGGAACTTGGCCCAGCCTTGATGGACCCAAACCTCGATGCTAGTAACTTGGATGTGAGAGCCGGGTGCCCAAGCACAACCGCCAAGGGCCCAGGCTTAGGCATCAAGGTCTTGGCTCTGCTCGGAGGGACTTGGGACCAAGCTTTGTGGACATGGGCCCTATTGCTAAGGAACCGAGTGGGCATTAGCTGCTTAGGTGCGGGAGATGGGTGCTAGGGCATGGCTATCGTGGACTTAGGTAAGGACACCAGGGTCTTGAGCTTGGCCTCTAGAGACACGGCCCTTATCTTGGGCATGGGAGTTGGGAACCTGAGCATAATCACCAAGACTTTGTACTGAGCATAATCACCAAGACTTAGGCATGAACATTGTTGTTCTGGACTTCACCTTTGTAGACCCGACCCCAAGTGTCAATGACTTTGGCATGGGAATTCGGTACCCAAAGACAAGCATCAAAGTCTTGCACTAGGCCTTGAGGGACTTGGGTCGAGTTGTTGAGGACCCAGACTTGACCTCGATGGACCTTGGCCCAAGAGCCCATGGGTATTGTTGTTATGCATCCAAGCACGAGCACTAAGGTCCCAGGCTCAGCTCTATGGACTCAGGCTTAGCCTCAAAAGACCAGGGGATGGCAATTATGGACTAGGGCACGAGCACTGGGGTCTTGCACCCAGCATTGATGGACTTAAGCCTGACCTCTATGGATCTAACTCTACCTTAATGGATTTGGGCTCGGGCGCCAATGACTTGGACATGGGATCCAAGTACCTTGGGCATGGCCCCCAGGGACTTGGCAGGGCACTACTATTCCAAACATGGTTGTGGGGGACTTGAACTCAACCTCGATGGATTTAGGCCTAGGTGCCAGTGACTTGGGCAAAGGAACTAAGTGTGCATGCATAGTCACTAGCGAAACCCTAGCATGGGCACCAAAGTCTTAGGCCTAGTCTCAAGAGATTTAAGTTTAGCCTTTGTGGATCCGAGCTTGGCCGCTAGAAATTGATCCCACCCTTGAAGTATTAGAACCTAACAGTAGGATGCCCAAACATGGCCATCGGAAATCTAGGCACAGGCATTAGGGTGGTAGAACTAATTGTCGAAGACCCAGATACAAGCATCGGGGTTCTGTGCTCAAGCATTGAGGTTTTTGATCCAAACTCCAATGTCTAGTCATATTTTAAATTATTTTTTATGGGTAAAAAAATAGTTATTTTCATGAATTTAAGCATACATTTTCCTTTTATTATGAAAAGACTTTTCTTTGACTCGTTTTTCTAAATGACCCAAATATTAAAAATTGAGGAAAATAATTTCACACAAGAAACCTTTCAAGAAGCAAACGTAATCTTTTCCTTTTCTTAATTTTTGAAGATTTTACTTACCCAGCGCTACATCATTGCCATGCATTTTATGATTACACTAAAAAATATTCCATGTCAATATTTTCTTTCAATCAAATTGGATGGAGTTGAATGAGGTATTCAATTGCACAAACTTAACAAGTTTCAAAATTTGATTATGTATTTTTTTTTCCATTCACATCCTTATAAATGTTGTACTTTTACTCGAACTTCAAAATCGTCTACAAATAGTCCTAATTTTTAGCAATATTAATATTATCCCTTTAGGTTTCTCCCAAAAATATTGAGTTATACGTGGAAAATGTTTATTTGGACTAATTGGATGTATCACAATCATATTAGGACATCTTGCGTATATGGAATGCCAAGTAGGCACCTAGGGCCACCTAAGCCCAATTTTTTGGAATATAGACACCACTTAAGGAGCATAAGAAAATTTAGATTGTTCTAAGACTCCATTCGTTTCGCAAAAAATATGGCGGTTTTGAAAATATTTTTCAAGAACTCATTTTTTAGGAAAATGATAATATTTTCTGGTGTTTGGCTGACACTTGAAAATGAACTAAAAAATATTTTTTGTCATTCGGAATAGAAAATTCGATTTGATTTTTGTGCACTCTTTTTAATAAAATTTTTATTTTTTAAAAAAAAAATCAAAATTTTGATTATTTTACTTTTTTCCTGTATTTTTTTATTTTTTATTTTATTTTCCTCTTTCTTCTTCTTTGGACGGTCGCCAACTGGCGATTGGCCATAGGCGAGCCTCGAGCCAACAAGTTGGCGGTGAGCTCACTCGCCAAATTTGGCGAGGCCTCGAGCCTGCGAGTTGGTGGCGAGCTCGTTGTGATTGGCAAGGCCTTGAGCTCATAAATCAGCAACAAGCTCGCTGTGACTTGAGCTCATGAATCGACAACAAGCTCACTTGCCAAATCTAGTGAGCTCGCTACCACTCATGAGGCCTCAAGCTCGCCAATTTTGGTGAGCTTGACCTTGTCGACGGCCGTCGTGGCCAACAACCAACCAAGGTAGAAGCAAAAGAAAGAGAGATAAAAGGAGAAAAAGAAAAGGAAAAAATTAAAAAACTTAAATTTTTATAAAAGTAAAAAAAAGAAAGAAAATGGAAAAAAGTGTTTGCTAAAAAATGTGCTCGGTTTAGATATGAAAGAAAGAAGATGGAAAATGTTTTCTACTTATTAGTCAAGGAAAACATTTTCCACCAATAGAAAAAACTCTTAAAAAGTGGAGAAAATGTTTTTCTTGACTAATAAATTTTCTGTGAACTAAGCACAGAAAAATCCGAAAAATGTTTTATACATAATGAATGGAGTCTAAGTTAGCATCTTTTCACATTGTTAGGTCGATGTCAGTATGAGCCATCTTAGCATGATCCAAAGTCTAAACATGAAGACTAGCCATTTTAAAAGTACATGAACCATTTGATATATAGAAGTTACCACTTCAAGTTTTGAGTGGGAATACAAAGACTACCAAATGAGATAAGTGAACATATTGTATAGATTAAGTGAACATATTGTATAGATTTCATTTCAGCCATAATCTTCTCAAATCTAGAAAGTCTAACACATATTGTACGAATTTCATTTCAGTTATAAACTTTTCAATTTATTCAATATGATCTTAGAACTTTTGACAATTTTTTAATATTGTCCATCCTGATAATTTAGACAGAAAATCACTAATGTAGTGATGTAATTAGTACCGACTATCCTTTGTGACACAGCTGGTGGTTGACACATGAGATAATCAGTGCCAGACACGGAAGAAATGAATTCATACCATGTTGTTTTGCAACTATTTTTTGCATTTTTTTCTTTTTTCCCACATCACTGTTCATCTTCTTTTATGCCTTCAACTCCTCCCACTTCGATTGTTCATTTTCTTTTTATACCGCCTCACCATAGTTAGAAAGGGTAACGAGGTTGGCCCAGGCCTCGATGATGGTATGCAAGGATCGTAACCCTCCCTCAGATCTGAATAAAGGTTGTCGGTCATCGGTCATCACTCAGGCCTTGATGACCCTCTCTTATATCTTGACAAGGGTCTAATATCATCAGCCAAATGTTCAAGAATGGCATCACTTCGGATGTAAAATGTAGTGTTCAACAGTGTCATTATCAACTTCTTCTCTCTCTTCTCTTTTGTGGCCAGACAAGCTGAAAACTGTTCATGCACAGTCTTGCGCAAAAACGCATGGGGCACCCGCGGCACGTGCGTGGGGGTGGGGTCGAAGTGTCATATGGGAAAGGCAGCTTTCGGCTTCAAAAGGGGCCAAAAAGCTTCTTCGACTACGACCAAGGCAAAAGCTGTTGGAACGCGACGTGAGGGAGGGGCTACTACTCAATGTTTTTGTTCCTCACGGTGGCGTGTGGGTCGCGACGTGTTTTTGTGGCCGTGGCTCCGTGCGCGAGGACCGAGAGCCATTGGGGCGCTCACGTGATCGGGCTCGCTTTCTCTTCTTTTCACGCACTTTTTGGTCTTCCTTCACAGCTTGGACCGCCACCAACCCCACCCCCACTTTCTCTGCTTCTTCACTCATCTCTTTGCCCCTAAAACACGACCCAAAAGAGAGGAGACAGAGAGAGGGTTGCTAGGTCCTATTGGCCTTTGGAGGACCACTTGGAATTCGTGAAGGGGAAGGCCATTTTGATGAATCCCTCGTGATGTATGGACTCCTTTGAGGATAAGTGACCGTTCGATTAGGGAAGAATACTTCGAGAACCATACGAATCATCTCTCTTTCAAGGATGAGTAATTGGCTCGATTCAATTTGAGAACCGAATCAAATTGAACTGGTTTTACTCAATTAAGTTGAAAAAAAAAACGCTATGTCTAACTTATGGGTTAGGGGTGAGCAATTTCGGATTCCAATTTTAAGTTCCACAGGGTTTCATCTAGAATTTGGAATCTACCCGTGAGAATAGGTTTTTTTATTTTTTGAAATCTTGAAACCTACCTTGTAGGCCCTAAACCTAAAACCTACCATGTTCCAAGGTCAATTTAGGTGTTACTTATATTATTAATCAAATGATTGCAATGAATTATGACGTTTAATGACCACAATTCATTGATTATGAAAATTATGAAATATTAACAAAATAAAAATTCTAATCATAAAATGGAAGCTCAAATTAATAGTTCAAAATTATATACTCATTATCGAACAACATGGAATATTGCATGATCACACGAAGACATACACCAAGAATAATACAAAATTTTGTTCCGATGTCTAAGTTACAAGTCTAGTTTTAGGTTTCAAGTTCCAAATCCCACCAACCTAATTGATATAGCTAGCAAGAATCACTTGGGGGTGAATAGGTGATACTACAAAATCTTGACAAATTAAAGTTGAATAGAACAAATCAAGATTAAAATCTGAATAAGGGTCACATTCTGGAATGTGGTAGAACGGACTTGAAGATAACTTGTGAGTGTGCAATAAACTATAGCAATAAATAATAAGAGTTGAGAGAAAATTGCATGCAAGGTTTCTAGTGATTCGGCTTGGGCAAACCTATATTCACTCTCCCACGTTGACAGCCTACTGTCTAGATTTCATTATATGATTAATAAGAGATTACAACTTTAAATGTAAACACTTAGTAGTAGATCATACTATCTCATTCAGTCACTCTTTATTTACTTCTCTCATGATCACAAAGTTTTAAAATCACAAAAGACAAGTACACGATCAAACTTTTCTTAGACTTTGGTATTATAGATTCTATGCTTTGTTTCTACTCTACTCCTTGGGGCCTTGGTCTCCTTAAATACTCCTCTATTTCCACACTAGCCGTTAGACAATTTTTAGAGAATTATCTTTTAATCTACCCATTGGACAGAATTACATCAAGGAGATTAGATGGCCATTGAGTGATATAAACTAAATCCCCGTTTGATTCTGGTTGTCCATACCATCAAACTCTAAGTTTCCACAAATGGAACTTCTTCATTTAGAAAGTCCTTATCTCAAGATTGATTTTGTCAATCAAATAGCTCGAATCAATCAAGCTTATTTGTGGAAGTGAAATCCAGACCAGATCACTAACCGTTAGTCAAACTGAACTGTTCTCATTATGGACCTGTCTCAGTTTTGAACTGGCTTCATATTGGACCAGCCATGTTCTAAATCTTATTAGGATGGGAGTGAGATTATGCCGCTCAATCTTCATCTCCAAATGTAATCTTGATATATATTGTAAGTGTGTTGATCTGGACATGGAAGTCTGAATGTGTCTAGGATAGTGTAGAGTTTGCTAATAGTCTTTTTTTAGCTTGAACACGTAGTCTTACTTTTGTGTACCTGAGTCAACAAACTTCAAGACAATCATTAGTGTTTAAGAACTATGAGAAAGTTTTGTCAACTTTAAAATTTGATTGGATTTTTCTCAACACCTAAAACTTGAAACTTAATCGTCAAAATAGGTTCTTCAATTTTTGAAATCCAGAATCTACCTTGCATACAAATTTGTAACATGAAACCACATAAGTTCCTACCGATCTGATTTTTAGGTTTCAGGTATTGTCTTGAAACCATGTTCATCCCTACTGTGTACCACTCAAAATTCTTGTAGGGAGGCATTTTTTACAAAGCTCTGGTAATTTGATTTTTTAGGATAGGTGGTCATTCGATTATAAAAGAGTATATTGTTTGTTTACCTGAAACCTTTAAAATAATTGTGGTAGAAAGTATAATAAAATATACTAGAACGTGACTTATTGAGGACCGTGAATCCATCCTTTGAAAATTGTAGAAATCATCTTTCCCTAGGAGGTGAGTAACTGGACCGGTTCAACTCGAGAGCCAAATCGAACCATTTTTATCTAATTTACTCTAAGCTGCTTCATGCGAGGCCGATCTGGTTCCTATGTAAAAAAAGGTAGGCTGGTTCTTTGGTGGCCCTAGAACCCATTGGTTCAATTCCAGAATTGACCGATTCCATTTCCGATTCTCAAAACTAAGAATCGGCTGATGTGGTAGATTCTTGATTTTTGACCTGAAATTTGCCAACCCAAGAATCAATTCCCCATCTTTCCTCGATAAAAGAAAAAAAGGCATCATGTTCCCATTCAAAGGAACTTTTTAAAAAAATAGAGAGAGACAAACTAAGAGGCTTGATGCTTGCCTATCACCTAGGGGCTAGGCTCCTAATGATCCGGTCCAATCTCTATCCTTGAAAGGACCCAAAGAAAAGAAGAAGAAGAAAACAAAGGAAGTCGGTGGGCCCACCTATGTCCCAAAAGCCCGTGGGCCCCGCCATTTGCTTGAGAGGCCCAATGCTTTTCAGCAAAGTTGAGCTTCTTCTAATGTCCTCATACTTCGTGCGTAGGGGAAGCACCTCCTATTGCGAGCAATTTGGGGATGGAGACTCCGTCGCTGTTTAACCAAGTCAAGTGAAAAAGGAATCGGAATCGGGTCGAACCGCCAGACATTCTACTCCATATCATCCGACCAATCGAACTGGTCAAGACGTCACCGTATTGGTTCTCTGGTTGGTTGGTCGATCCCATAACTCGAGTTGACTCGAAAGTTTCTCCTCTCCCTTTTTCAGAGACGATGTGTACATGTAAATGGAAAAGATTATCCGTCGATGAAGCTAATGTTGGAGTTAAAGTTCAATTTCGCCATGAACGTTAATCCATCCCTAGCTCCATTGCTCATGCGATCTTTCACTAAAATTTTTCTCAGAGTTTGATCAAACGCGAGGGACAAAATCAGGTGGAAGCGATGGTATGATGAGAACCAAAATTTGGGGTGTCAAAAAAAATCCGTGCAGGCTCGATTCGACCCGGCCCAACCCTAAAATTAGGGTATTTTGGGGTCGGACCTTTTTAAATTTTAGTATTGTTTGGGTTAGGGCTTGATTGGGCCTGTGCGGGTTTTCTTTCTCTCTCTTCGCTTGTGCGTAACGAGGAATTTGAACTTAATTGATCATTGCCAGCTCAACCTGATCCGTTTTCTTAAGTTATATGATATATGGATATCAGATTGGATCAAGTGCGTCCTATATGATTTTGGATTGGATATCATCAAAACCTGGTCCGACCCATTAACACCCCTACCTAAAACAAGATTTCATGCGACAAAAAACTTCATCAGATTCAGATACATAGCGCAGGCTCAGTTGAAGACCCAGATGGAATCACGCCTAGGCTCGTATCAAGCTTTATTACAAGAGCTTAACGACGCAGCAGTGGCTGCAAAGCTCCTTCTCCGCCTCTTCCACGACCGGCTCGAACCTCGTCCACGCGTCGCCGGTGGTCACCGACGTGTCGAACTTGCAGGCCACGGAGATGGTCTGCGGCGTCTCCCCCGAGGACCGGTACCCTTGCAAGAAGTGCAGATGAGTCCCGATGGGCGCCATGGTGAGATAGAGCCTCTTGACCGGTTCCGACAGTTCTCGGTGGCACGAGTTCTCGACTTCGTTCCACATGTTGAGCTCCGCATCGTACGCCTCGATGTGGCCTTTCCAAGCTTTCAAGCAGTCGCCGGAGCTGAACAGCTTCCCGTCGACGGCGACGATCTGGTTGGGGGGGACGTCCAGTAGCCACATCCTCGCCATCAGCTCCCACGTCCCGGTCCTTGGGTCGAAAACCTCGGCCGAGCTCCGCTCGGTGATGAACGGGAACGTCCTGTCGGAGTTCAGCCGCTTCACGAACCCGCCGACCACATGGATCTTGTCCTGCCACGTCACTCCGACCGATTTGTACCTCATGGTGTTCATGTCCGGCAAGGGCCTCCACTCGTCCACGACCGGATCGTACACTTCCGCGGACGAGACCCCCCTGGCGCAGCCCAAGCTCGACTGCCCGCCGGCGACGTAGATCTTGTCGTCCCGGACGGCGCACGCGAAATCCGACCGCGGGGTCCCCAGCGGCGCGCAGGCGGACCACCGCTCGGTCCGAGCGTCGTACTTCATCACGGTCGACAGTATCTCCACCTCGACGTCGACCCAGTCGGCCTGTTCGTCCGAGACGTGAGCCATCTCCTTGCGGCAGAGCCGGCCGCCGACGACGTAGATCATCTCCCCGACCGACACCATCGCGAAGCCCTTCAGGACGTGTCCTTCCGCCACGTGCGGGATCAGGCTGGCGTGGCACCAGGAGTTGCTGGCCGGGTCGTAGCACTCCATCCAGTTCGAAGCGGCGCCCGCCTTCAGGGTCGGGTCCTTGAGGCAGAACGGCACGTAGACGAGGCAGCCGGAGGAGGGGGAGACCTCCCGGGACGGCGGTGGCATCGCCGGCCGAGGCGCGGATTCCAGGGGACCCATTGGAGCTATAGTAAGAGAGGGTAGGCTTTCCCTGGAAGGAAGAGGGTTTAACCACAAGATCTTGTGCGCTTCATGTTGAATTGCCAAACGGAGAAAAACAATATAAAGAGGGAGAGAAGATGATAAAAGGGACCTTGGCGGAGAGGACGATGATTTGGTCATTTGTCATTGACATCGACTAGGAAGTGAATCGAGGTGGCGGCAGCAAGAGGGGTCCTCTAGGAGCCACAACCTAGGAATTCTTCTTCCTAGGGGCGAAGATGGTTCTAATTATTGACGGAATTCTTCTTGGGGGGTTGCGGTCTTTCCTTGCATTGGACTCTTCATTTCCCGAAGCGAATGGAGGAATTATTGGGAAAGCCGAGGGGAAAATCATTAGAATAATGTCCCAGCCTTCTTTTGGAAGAACCCTCCCGTGTCATTGTCCCTTCCATTGGACATAGTTAGATTGTTCCTTTGGGGTCGCAGTCTACTTTCTTTCTTTTACTCCAAGTAGGGTCATTTAGCAATGATTGGTGTTGAGGTGTTTTCTTTTCTGTAGTTTTCTAGCGATTGTCTAGGCTTGGTCGACGATTTCGAAGGCGCACGTTGCCTGCCGAGTTTGAGAGATTTTGCCACATGCTCTCTTTTCAAGGGTTGGTATCGATTGGGCAGTCCTTCAACTTCGAGGTGTTTTCATTTGATCAATCGAGTTCGTACCCTCGATTCAATTGGCGCCGTTCAATGTCAATTTTGTGAAAAAGCCAATCTCGTAGCATTGACACCTAAAATTACCTTTGTTATTACATACTGATCACAAGAACAGTGATAAGAGTAATGCATGTCATTTTGTTCATAAGAGCTAAGGATAGCCAGCATTTTCGAAGGTATTTGGGCTAGGTATCAATGAATTTATAGACGGAAATGTTTGAGTCGATGGCAAGATAGTTAATTGCCATGTGCCACTCTCTTGAAATAATACATTAGATTCGGAATTTAAGCATAATTGACATTTAAATTCAAGTGGGAACAATTGATGCATGAAAGGGTACGTGAAAATGAGGAAGCGATTATTTACTTGGTGAACAAGTTGTACAAGTGCCACTGACAAGTTAGGAAATATCTAGATATGGATAAGACAGTCAAGAGAAGAGAAAAAACGTGGGAAATGCTAAGAGTAGCATCCAAGGAAAAGTGGTTGATCAACGATTATCAGGCTGCCCTATAAATACCACAAGCCATTCAACGAAGAACCTCCCTTCAACAACACAACAATTACCTTTACTTTTCTCTTTACTTTAACTTATTTTAGCTGTAGTTATCAAGATACCTGTCGTTTGATTAATTTTCAGCTTGTATCTTTATCAGGTTCAGTATCGTCCATTAAATTCCGATGTTCTACCACAAACTCAGAGTTGTTGATTTAATTCTAGCATTACTATCCAAGGGTATTGATGTTGATTAAATTCTAGTCATACGCCTAAACAAGCTAAGCCATTGATTGAATTCTGACATAATTTGAGTTCCGAAGTACAAGTCAAACAATCAGCTACGTTCAAGCTATGTCTTTGATTAGATTCCGATGTAGTTTGTTCCCAAAGGTTGTGGATCATCGAGTCATCTTTGTGTTGGTTGTCAAAGTTGTAATATATAGGTTGGGAATAATATTTGCACTTGCATTTGACATTCTCTCTCTGCATTCAACACAAAACTTGAGTCTTCTATAATAAAAACCGAAATGCACTATTTGGTGAAAGATTTTTCACGCAAATCAAAATCGGAGAAACACATGATAAACTAAAACATGACACACCTCCCGACATGGATTTCACTCGGTATAGGCATTACTGTGTTATAGTTTTTTTTATGGACCAAGTAGTATTTTTATGGACTAGGTAAGATGTGAACCAAAATCTAGGTAGGTGTTCAAATTGTCAATTATTTGCACCTAGTGGCGTAAGGAATTGAACATATATTATATGCCTAATCCACACTCCCATCTCTGTTCCTTAAAGATTAAGCCAACCTCATGGTGCTACTACTATAGTTGTGCCACGCTATGAAAGTGATATAACTTTTGTATTTGTTAAAACATGATTTAAAGAAGCAAGCATCTTAGAAGGGTGTATTAACTTCTGGAAGAAGCTTAATAAACTGCAATGGATTTCTGAAATCAAGGAGGGGTTCTACTGTAGTTCCTTTTCACAGTTGAAACTACTAAGAGAGAAATATACAAGATAAACTAAACAATTAGTTTCACGGTATAACATATATAAATGTGAGTTTGCTATCGAGAAACGGTGCTTTTTCGATCACATATTGCCACTGCAATGGAATTGGCAATCGGAACCATCACTGTAGACAGACATGGAGCACATATTAAAGGGAATCTCAATACAAAATTCTTAGACATCGATAAGTTTTCTTTCAACCTAAAAGAAAATGAAATTAACGGAAGGAAATATAATTGCTCCTTTGTGAATTTTTTATATCACTTCGCATAACTCATCATATGTAAATTGAATTATTTTGTAGTGTACTCTCATAAAACATTTACACCTATTATAGATACAATGAAAGTAAAGTAGTAACCCGTGTGTTTTTAACTAATTTAATAAGATTTCAAAAAAATACCAAACAAGTGAAAAGACGTATATTGCATGAAGTCTCTTTGGCATTTGTTGAATTTAGCCACCATATTCGTTTATCTAGTTGAGTTATTTTGAATAAAAAGTCGGCTAGCATGGTGAAAAAGCAGGGTTAAAAGGAAAAAATAATCAATGAGGAAGAAATTTAATCAAACAAATTCAATATACTTTAAAAAAATTTTAAATAAATTTCATTTTTGGCTAGTCACAAGAGGATTATGATTCTGACTTTTGAGTTAACTTAGATTGCTATGACTGGAGCTGAATTTATTAATGACTTAAGTTGTGTATATTAGGTGTTACTTTTACTAGAATAAATAGCCGTGAGTATAAGAAATCATAGCAGAAAAGTTTAAAGTGAATTAGTGACTTTTAAGATCTGAACTTCTATTAGTTTTAAGTTGGGTAAGACATCGCAATTAAAAATTTGAGGAGTGAACAGAAACTCTATCGTATCTTTTTCTTAATGAAGTTTGTGATCTATGGCCAAAAAAGGATTGAGTTTGGGATCCTTTTTGTTTGGTCTTATTTAGAGTTATTAATTAGAATTAAAGTAGTTGTCTTGTTAAACGTCCATGTGTAGATGACTTTGTTTTTACAGAATTGAGTAAATTTAGATGATGATATGACATTATGAACTAACTCATTTGAGGTATTGACCACTTTGACTAATTTCCTAACGAGTCTTGTTGTTTTGTTCTTTGACGTATAGGTGGGCATTTTCCTAAGAGGTTACCCATGTTGATTTTCTCTCACCTGAGCATGCTTAAAATTGGAGTTCTAATATTTAGCATTGCCATTATGTCACAAGGTGTATCTTATGAATTACTTCAGCTTCACATATATATCATTCAAAAGCTTCCCCTATTCGATGCACAATTCAATTCATTCATGCCCCTTTCGCTATCTTAGAAGCTTACTAGAATCCACTCTTTATCGAGGCCCCCTAACCCCAACATCCCAGACCCTTGTTAGACCAATTGTTACAAGCCCACTGGCTTTTGCATGGTTTATCCTTGTACTACACACCTCCCGAAGGAAGTCCTACTTTGATACCATATTGAACACCCCTAGATTAGTTCACTCAAGGTTTTATCTACTTTAGCTCGTCCTATATTAAGTCTCATGATTTTGTCCTTTAGCATATAGGTAGGAACTTTCCAAAAAGATCATACATTGCCCATTCGCTATCCTAGAAGCTTGCCAAAATACCGCTCCTTGCCTAGGCCTTTAGCCTTGACGGTCACTTCACACTTTCATCGGGCTAAGCCATTACGGTTGGTATGTAAAAATCATGTAGGATACCATTCTACTTGCAATAGCAAGACCAAAAAAATAAAATAAAAATTAAAGTGTAACTCGAAAGATATTCTTTTAGCTGCAATTTATGTAAAAGATTTTAAACATTACCAGTAGGTGACAGTAGGAGAACTTCTTGCTGTTTGGCTTGTCTTTGCTTTAGTTTGCGAATGGGAGGTAGTTTATCAATAATCAAGTCCTTCGGTCCCCCTAGCAACATTTGAGATGGTGAATGCACCTTTCATTTGCCTTCCAATGACAGCTCCCTCACCTTCTCGTTCTCCTATAAATATATAGCAACCTAAATAACACATGTACACAAGCCAAACACGATGCTAATATCTACCTAAACTCATGGACTGTGCAGCCTACGCGATGGTCATTTTTCTTGGGGATTTACCACACGCTTGGTCATCCACTACATGCAAACGCAAATTCAACTTGAAGCATCGTTTGAAATTAGACAGAGTAATGACACAATTGATGAATGCTTTGTTTGAAGAAGAATGGTTGCATCGGTTAGAGGAGTTGAATTTTTGTGGTAATTCAGTTTGAAGAAGGGGGCTAAAGTGAGAATGACCCATCATGATAACTATGGGCTTGATGTGGCTCAACATGAAGATGGGCTTCAAAAGTGACGTTCTGCATCATTGTAGAAACCTAGGGCAAGATGGGATCGGTTATACAAGCCCATCAATTCATGCCACTTTTTGAATTGGAGGGTTGTCTAGGGGTAATGTGCTTAGGTGCACTTGGAATCATGCAAAAAGTTGCGGACCTTCATAAAATATTATCCAAAGATAGACACGTGGATTTAACAAAAGATGAGAGCCACTATTTAGATTCATTGGAATGAGGTCAAATGATAAACCAAAGGACACCCTACTTTTAAAAAAATCACAGCAATCTAATCTTGATTATTCTAATGGTCTCTTGGCTAGTCTTAAGCATGCCATTCCCTTGAAGCTACTCTCAAAAGGGGCAAAATGAGGAGAGAGTGGGGAGCAGATCTACATGAGAATCTCGAACCCATTAAGCTTGCAAAGCAAACATTGGGGGACAAGGTTTGCACCTTTTGATGTTTAAAGTGACAATATTTATTAGTGCATGCCCTCTATTCCTAGGATCTCATACTTGACCCTAGTCAAAGTCATAGGATCTCCCACTCTATATACCTTTTCATCTTTGTGAGAGACTTGGTCCTCGTCGAGATTTCAAGGAATGAATGTAATCAGAATATACACCATGACATCCATGGAATTTCAATGTTAATAGAGATCATCTTTGAAAACGGTCGGTACCATATTACTATTTCCTACGCCCATTTGATTATGGAACAATTTCACTTAAAACACTAACTTTTTTTGTAATGGAACTTTGTCAAAATGAAAATTAAGAACACATTGAACATGCGGATTGCTGTACATCAGTCTTTATAGATGAACATGATCACAATCACAAAAGACGAACAACAAAAGCATAAAATCCCGACTTGTCTACTTAGAGTTGTTGCTAATTTTCAGAACTTGCCGTTGAAGATCAAACTCGTTTCAACCCGTTTCTGGTGCAACCAAAGGTTCCCATACATACCAATTACGTCCTTTCACATCATTAAATATGTACAATTATTATTTACTTATTAGGGCATGTTGGGCATCTGGCCTACCTAGCTTCTTGCTATAATCTTAAACTTTGCTTCCTATTCATCCTAGGATCCTATGCCTTTTTGTACCTAGCAATCTTTTCTCACGTGGACCCTAGGATTCGATTTGTACACTATTAGGTTTCCTCCTAGCTACATTATTAATTAATTTACTTCATGGGCAAGATAAGATATTTAATTCACAAATTCACAAAATTACATGCAAGTCCGCCATTCCTACCATTTTATGGATACTTCCAAGTTCAATTACTAACTTATAATCTATCATCTTTCAATACATTTATGTCGAATGCCAAATATTGGCCCAAAAATTGAGTATCAAACCATATCCAAAAATAACTTATAAGTATAAGATAGCACCATGTCAAATGATAATATTTTTTAACATATGTTAATGTAATCCTAATGACTTTTATAATCTATAATAGTCATTTTCAGAGCATATAAAGTAATTGAATCAATATTTTTATAAAATTAAACTTGACTGTCAATAATTGTACCCAAGAAAGACGCATGAAAGAACGAAAGAGACCAAAGAGGAGGAAAAGACGTTGCGGGGTTGACGCGGTTTCCGAAAGACTTGTGGCAAAATGCTAAAAGCCAAAATTCCATAAATTTTTGCGCAGAGAAATTTCTGCAAAAAGGGATACATTCTATGACCAGGCATTTTCCAGGAAGTTCGAAGTGAAATTACACCAAAAGTACTGCAAGATTCCAGCTAATTCTGACTGCGACGTCGCTTCAATTTAGATTTTGCAAAGATGTGATGCTGTCAGTGGACAAGGAGAGGAAAATCACCGCGGGGCCAAAAAAGTTTTGTTGGATACATCTAAATTTAGAATATAAAAATTAATTTCTTTTAGGAGGACTTTGGTGGGGAGGTAATGGATATTCATGAAAAAAGAAATGTCTAGAATGGTGTGGTGGGTAATCCCAACTTTTATAAAATTTATGTAGGGGTGATTATAAAAAATATAAGAAGTGAGAGAAATCCCAGCATTGAGTTACATTATTTGATGTAATAGGTTCCCTTTGCCTCTTCCTTGAATCCCCTTCTGAAAATTTCTCAATTTTATATAAATGAAGATAAACAAGTAATTAAGTATTGGGTTACGTACAGTTTTAGTCCTCTAAATTTTAGGGTTTGTTCAATCAAATACTCTTGACTTTTTGGAGTTATGCAATTTGGTTTTCTATATTTTATTTTGTACAATTACGGCCCCTAATTTTTCGGTTGGTGGAATCAAAATCCTTCGGTCGGTCACTTTGAGTAAATGGCAAATTAATTAATTATTATGCATGGTTGATGTGGCAGAAAAGGAATGTGATGCGAGGTGGCGCTAGGAAAAAAAAATGAAACAACTCCTATCTTGACATTTTTTTTTTGTGACAAAAAAATTCAAACTCATGCATTTACCTTCTATTTCAATTTTACCTAAGGTATATTTATTACACTGACATAAATTTTGATATTTTTATGACGTAAAAAAATTTTGGGCATTTGTATCATAATTTGCAAGTTTATAATTTTTAGCAACACAAAAAAAATTTTAGGTATTTATATTACAGTGGACATAATTTGGTTTTTTATGATATTTACCCTTATATAATAAATTATTACCAATTTCCCTCCTTTCATCATTTTGTAGGGGTAAGGGAAGTAATTTATATACTATGAGCAAACCTCATCATATTAATATACTCAAGATATTAGTATGAGCTCCATAAAAAAAGATACTAACATAAGCCAAAAAAAGAAAAAGAAAAAGGAGGAGAGAGATGAAAATAACGTTGGGAAAAATGATAAAAGGGGACAAAAAGGAATAGGGAAGAAAAGCTGGAGAACGAGACAAAAGGGAATTAATGAAGAACATGGAAAAGCAAGAAATTGCTGGATAGAAGTGAACAAAAGGTAGAGGCTGAATGATCAGAATATGTGCAAACGCAGCAATGAAGGACCACAGCTTGATGGTGCTCTTCTGCTGGAGACAAAGCAGCTGCTTCTAAAAAGTGAGGGCTTGATTTGATTGATCATTGTTCAGCTTCATTTGCCCTCCATCTCTTCTGTTTCCTGCTGGAAATATCACCTAAGCTCTATTCAATGGGGATGAGATCTTTTTCTCATCGGATCGGATTTCTCTATCTTTAACGGCACTCTAGATTTTACTCTCTCTGTTTGTAAAGTGTTCGTAAAATTTAAAAAGAAAATGATACAAATGATTAATGATTTTTTAAATTTTAGCTTAATATATAATATGATTCTCGAACTTTTAATTTATTCAATATGATTTTTGAATTTTAACTCAATATGCTACATGATCGCTAAAGCTATACAAATTGGTTATTCACTTGGTAAGTGCGAGAAAAAGGAATAAAGGAAAAGAACTCTCTTGACATTTGGCAAACTGAAAAATAAAGTTGAAAAGGAATCCTTATTTTTGGGTTTATTATTATTTCTCTTTTATATCCAGAAATAAAAATTCTCCAAATATATTTCTGGGTTTGTCTTAACTTATTTTAATTTCTAGAAATAATTCCAATGAGACATGTTCGATATCGGTTTGTGACTTTCGGTAATTGATTGTCTGAAAGATTAGTTTCTTGCTGTTTATTTTGTTCAAGTGCAATCTAAAATATTTTTCTTCTCCCATAAAAGAAAGTTGCATTCTCTTTCACTTCAATTTAGTGGAAGTTATTTAAAAAATTATTGGAAATCATTTAAAAATAAAAAGAATAAAAAGAAGGGATAAATGCATCGAAAGTCATATAACTTGTAATGAAAATGTAATTAAATCCCAAAACTTACATATTATGTAATCTAGTTCAAAAACTTGTTAAATTACTATTATTGAGTCTTTCTAGATAATTTCATTCAATTAGACTAAAAAATACTATTGTTACCTTTTATAATATTTTTCTCTCCTATGTGGCATTAACCTTACTAGACGATGAAATACAAGACTAAAATGATGCCATTTTGACATAAATCCTAATTTTAAACCAATATATTAATTAAGCTAGGTTAAAGCTAGAAAGGTATATTATTGAAAAAAAGGGCAGGGGCCCTTGCCATTGCTAGAAATCATTGGAGGGGGCTTGGCTAGAGCCGGCAAGATCATTGGGGTCTCAGTGAGGGTTGTTGACCAACGTCAACCCTTGTCGATCACAGGCAAAGGCTCGACAACCCTTACCTAGATGGGGTGGTCCTCATCTAGATTTGGTGGAGGGTCATCGGCCCTCATCGAACCCCCTCCAATGCTTTCTAGTGGTGGTGGCAAGGACTAACCACCTTGCCCTTGCCTTTTTTTTAATAATTTAATTCATATTTCAGTTAAAAATCAGGGGTTTACACTATAATGGTTTCATTTTAGTCCTGTGTTACATGTTTTAGTAAGGTAATGCCATGCGAGAGAGAAAAATAATAAAAAAAAGTAACGTGAGCATTTTTCGTCAGTCTAATTATACAGAATTAATAAAATAACTCAATTGCCCTAATTTAACAAGTTTTAAAATCAAATTGCATTTTTTGTAAGTTTTAGGATTTAATTGCATAAATCTTAATACTTTCGTCAAAAATGGTTTTCGGACTTAATGACATAAATTCTAGAATTTTTAATATATTCATTCACGAAAAGAAAAAAGGTGGTGAAATAAAAAGTTAAAAGGGAGGGGGGGGGGAATAAAAGAAAAAGTGGGCGTAGGAGTTCAAAAATTAGGTACAGAGAAATGGGGATTCGTTATAGATGCTCCTGCCATCTCTTCTGATAGCGACGCCGCGTACCTCTCTCTCTCTCTCTCTGTGTGCCCGCATTGACATAAATGATCGAATTTCAGCATCCCAAGAAGAGAGAGAAAGAGAGAGAGAGAGGAGGAGGAGCGAGAGCAAAAGGCACTAACTATTCCCTCTCTATCTCTACCCATCTCCTCGGTGGACTCTGCACTCTCTCTCTCTCTCTCTAAACCTGCAAAAAGCTCGCTTTTCCTCCCTCCCTCCATCCCTCTCTCTCTCTCTCTCTCTCTCTCCCTCCATCGCAGCAGCTCTCTCTCTCTCTCTCTCTCCCTCCCTCTCTGCCGCAGCTTGGCTGCAGTCTTTTAAGGAGACGCTTCGGCCCCTCCACCCTCCCATCGCTTCTTCACACGACTCCTCATCCACCATAAAACGAACAGAGGCCCCCCCTTCCCCTTTTCTTCTCCACGTCTCTGCGATCTCTCGTCAGACCCTTTAACTCGAAGGAGGAGGAGGAGAAGGTGGAAAAAAGGAGGATGGTCGGGTTGGTGGGGAGCTTCAACGAGTGGCTGAGGGAGTACGGCATGAGGAAATGCAGGAGCTTCCTGTGGAGAGCCAGAGCCACCATGACGAAGAAGAAGAAGAAACAGAGGAGCAGCAGCAGCGTCGGCAGGCGCCGGGTCAACAAGTTCCAGTACGATCCGTGGAGCTACGCGCTCAACTTCGACGACGGGATCGGGGAGATCGAGAGGGCCGACGCCGTTCTCGTTTACGTCCTGTGGGTCAAGCTCGAATGACGAGCCGCTTCGGGGAAACAGGGGAGGGGAGGTGGATGGGGGGCCAGAGGACTTCCTGGTCAACTGTTTGACCGTGGGGAAATTGGCAGAAAAGATGCCGACTTTTTCTCCCCTGTTTTCAACCTGCTTTTTTTTTTTTTTTTTTTTTTCTGGGTTTGGCTTGTTAAAAATCGATTTTTGACCGCCAGGATGATGCAATTTGCAAGTGAAATTGGAAAGCCTTGATGTCCTTTCAATTTTCCTTTTTTTTTTTTTTCCCTTTTTCCTATTTTCGAGGTTCGACCCGAGAACCCGAACCCGTGCCACGAGACCCCACCGCCGCGCTGATGCCGGCGACTTGGGAGGTGTTTGACGAGATGAACATTGAACACGGCTTTAGCTTAGAATCGCGAGGTGAAAAATAGACGGCGAAGGACCTGAGTTGTACGTGAATTTTGTTGACGGGTGTCCCGAGTATTTCTTAGGTCCGCAACATATATGGGAAGCATAGCATAACTTCATGAAAAAGTAGATTGATCGAACGACTGTGTGAAACACATCGTAGGCAATCGGACAACCAAAAATTTTGTAATTTTCAGCGCATTATGTCCTTATGAAACTGATATCTTGTAATTCATGGTATTCTTACGTTGAATATGCCCAAGAAATGTTGCAGTACACTCACCAATAACGGACAACAGTATGTGACTTGGGATGAGTAACTGCAGTCTTAAGGCATCATTTATAGGAAAAATCTAAACTTTATTTGTTGTGATGCACTAAAACGTCTGGCCAAAATCAAATAGCAGTAATGCACATATTTAATTTCGCGAAAATTGTTTTTAAGTTATATTTCTTGGTCACTCGACGAGATCAAACTCTTCTGGCGAAAAAGGGAAAAGGTGATTAAGACAAGTTTGGTCAGGGTGGTGGAGTTCTTAAAGAGTGCATTTTCAATAGGGTCCTTTTCACTTAAGACTTTGGCGTGGAATCAAGTTCGCTATCTTTCAACATGAATGCAGGCATAGAATTAGTATACCTAATAAGGCCTAGCATGTCGACTTTTGAAAAAGTAAATCAATGGCTATCGATGAGTACTGTAATTGACAAGTAATCAAGCTACGGAAAATTTATAATTTTAAGCATAATTAATTGCTTTATCTAAATTGTAATGGATGTTTTGGAAATTGAGGCATACATTACACAAAAGTCCCAGTCAATCAAATTTATAATTTGAGATTAATTTATAAGGTAATCGCCCTCGTATGAGTTGAAGGTAATAATAGACCCAACAAAGCATTACACGAATGTCCCAGCCAACCCAATTTACCAAAGCACATACAGAACAGAATCAAACTGAGAACAGAATCACATTGTTTTACCATATTGACAGTGCAGAAAGGAAAGCTGGGGAGTCCTTTGCTCCTTTTTTACATGACATGCCAAATGAATTTGTGATCAGGCTGAATGCACGAGACTTTCATCATCATCTGTACAATTGTTCAAGATCAAGATCAATGAGAGCATCCTTCCAGAACGTGGGGAACATAGAGATGTGTATTGAAGGTAGAAATGTACAATCCAACAACCAATCCTACTCTAAATGGGAGTACAGATGATGATGAGAATTTCTCGAATCCTTGTGGCTCCGCCTAGTCACTTTACACGGACCTGAATCCTGCACACAAGGATATCTTCATGATATACTGGGATCTTCGAGCTTTGCCGTGGACAAATCATTTATTCTGGGGTACACAGCTTTCTCATCGAGTTGGTTCTGGGCCCATACCAACATCTTCAATAAGCTTGGAAGTTTTGGATCTGTGTTTCAAGCAAAACAAGCAAAGTTCTCTTAAAATCATTACTCAAATGAAACTTATGAGGACGGATAGCATCATGCATCCTGGTAAAAATGGACCATGCCGCAGATGATGTGTAACGTCCTCATTGACATGCACAATTTGAAATAAAATGCATCTAGCAAAGATATGGCTCTTTTCTGCAGGATTAACTAGAAAACCACTCATCCATGCAAGAGAACTGCTCTTTCATTGGACACTCATGACATTCTCTTCTGTTCCAATAATCTTCTTTTTCGCCAATTCTAACTTTTTCTAGTGATCTAAGCAGTCATGATCCCTGAATCAAGTACTATTAGGATTTCCCAATGAGCTTTTACGGAAAAAAGAAGAAGTTCATGTCATGAACACATTGTGTTCCCTAGTCGTATAAACCAGTATTCTCAGCAAAGTAAATTAATGCAAGAAAGGGCACAATTAAAGGACCAGCGGCCATTCCATTATCTGCAACAATAATAAAAGAAATTACAGATGGCAGCAGAAGCAGAAGCAAATTTCCGCACTAACCTTTTTCATGACTCTGGCTAGTAAGTATAGCTGCGTTAACTTCACTAGCTGTCTTTAGGCGCTGCGACATATCTAGAAGATCTCCCACGGGACAATTGGAGACATCTTCAAAAGCCAGCAGTGCTACGGTCCTCTCCAGCTCTTCTAAGAAGCTTTGCTGAGGAGAATGGAATTTGACAGGTCATCTCTTATGCACACTATGAAAGTTTCTACTACGAAGTAATTGTAACTCCAGCTTTGCATCACATCCAAGAGCAACTGAGGAAGGCTTACTTCTAAAGTGACTAAACATACTTAAAATTAATAGCAAGCCAAAATCAATGTACGGGTGACTATGTACAACACAGCAGAGTTAAGAGAGATCAAGAGGTACATTTTCTTCTCCTCTGGGTGCAAGCTCTTCCTGAGCAAACTCAAGAGCCTCTTCTACTTTTCCATTTCGAATAAGTTCTATCAATCTCTGCTGTTGAAGGTGGAAAAAGAGTTGCGGATTTGTATCCAGTATCTGCAATAAAAAAAATAGCAGACACAAAGTCAATAGGATGAAAATCTTAAGAAGGTAAAATTTATCTATCAAGATGCAGAACATAAGAATGAATTGAGATTAGATGATACCCAGATATAATAGTTTTCAAATTCCCAGTCTAGGCGATATATCTTGTTAAAAGTAGCCTAAAGGCAATTTCTCAAGTGATCCTTGCTGAAGACTATCAAGGAAAACTGACAGATCCACTCCAAAGATAATAGAGTCCCAGATTTGGATTCATTTAACTTATACTGATTTAATGTTTCTTCTGACCTTCTCATTTCCAGTTCCAAATCACCAACATATTCTAATTTCACCCAACTCAACTAGTGTGCAGTTGAGGTAGATTTCCTCGTAAGAGTCTATGTTTCAGGTTATGCAAAATGCATTGCATAATATGCAAAAACACATGCAAATCCGAATCAGCCGTTGTTAGTTGTCAGACAAGGAAAAATGCACCTCATATATATCCAAGGAAATCGTACTTGATGCGAAACATGTAAACGAGCCAACATGAACACCCTTCTATTTATCTCCACAAAGCCCCCCTCCCCAGATCCCCCAAAAATAAGAGCAATAAAAAAGATTGTGCATTGTGACTGGCAACAGAGATCCCAGCCTTTGAAAGTAGGGGCCGAAAGAAATCCAGTGAACTGAAACAAAATTATAGTTGACTCCTCTATACTGTGAATTAACCTGAAAACAACCAAACATGTGCTTACCATCTACAATTTTGGCTGAGTATGCAATCCCTTCAACCCAACCAATTATGAGTAAGATAAGGTACACTTAAGCTCCTACCATTTGCTACATTTACTTTACAAAGAAAAGTGGTTGAATATGGAGTGCTAAAAGGAGAGAGTGAGGGTATTATGTGCAAATCTGCCAACAATTAGCAAACTTGACAATAGCAACTAAACTGAAAGCATTGAACTTAAAGCCACATCTACAGGCTTGGAAGGAGAAAACTGAATTTTTTATGAGGAAAAAGGAACAAGACTTGAAGGAAGGTAATAGTTTTAATGCTTAGCATCTACAACATTTGAACCAGCATATAAAGGTGAAGCTGGCAGTGTCATCTCCCTTTAGCATACCAGTTGAGATTGCATGGAATCAATGATTGAGGGTCTTATGAATGCAGGAAGTGGAAAGGATACATAATTACCCAATGAGAGCACCACAAGCATAGAAGAAACAATAAAATGGGCTGCAGCAATTAGAGAGGATGAAACTTTTCAAATGGTTTTAACAATTTTTCATGCAATGCATTCAAATGGTGGGTATTGAATTTGGAGGATATGAGATTTGATTGAATTAGTGGGTAGGACTCTTCTCCGATAGGAAAATCAAATCCTTGAAACAATCTTTTGGTTGCACCAGTGATAAAATAATTCTGCTGGCCATTTTTCTTGTTTCTTTCCCAAGTACAAGGATATTCTCGACAAGAATCTAGTTAAGGAATAGATTGCATAAACATGGGGATTTCATGAATTCCCTGAATTCAACTTTAATTTCTCTCATCACTAAGAAATTAGGAGCTAAAGAGATAAATCAGACAGATCAGACAGATTTTGGCTAAGGTACCCATCTGCAGATTGAACGAAGTGCTGGTCAAGGCAATTGAGAACTCCCAACATGCCTCTGTAGAAGGAAAAGGGAATGTAGCTGCTAACTTCAATAGCCAATATAGGGTGGCGGACAGCTGTCTAAGATATCCGAAGAATGTAGCTATGTGCAAGTAGGACATGAAGCAGAGCATGCTCAGCATCAGCAAATGTTTCATACAGTTCATGATAGCTAAAAGTAATCCACAGTCAAACAGGGGAGGTGGCCTTACTTCGGGATTCAAGTCGTTGACTTTCTCAATCGCATCCTCAACATTACCACACTGCACCGCTTTCTTAACAGCCATGCGATCGGTAATCGTAGCGAGATCGATATCTGCTGTAATCAATAAGGAACTACACGATTCAAACAGCTCACAACACCAACACACCACAAACTAACAAAGACCAACTCGAATCGCGAGAAAGAAATTTATAACGATGGGGGATACGTTCAGTGCCCGACTCCATCCGGAACTTCTCGGCGGCGTCAACATAACCCTCGGTGACGAGGAAGTTCATCACCAACTTGTTCATATCTTCCTTCCTGATCTTCACATCGTTAAGCCTCTTCTCCCAATCCTCCTTAGTAATCACCTTCTTCGACGATCCCTGCACAACCCCAGAAGAAAAGAAGCGAAACCCAAATCAGAAAAAAGCTCGAGCGACATCGAGACAGCCCAGAAATGCGATCCAGATCGCCGGAGACCCGCTCCAACACGCAAAGCTGAAGTAACCCACAAAACAAGAAGAAGAAGGAAGCGGAATTTCACCATGGAAAAGAGCATGGACATCTGGAGGGTGAAAAAAAGATTTAGGGGAACAGAATTGGAAGGAAGAAAACGAGAACAACCCTCATAATCAACTTCACCAAGAACGTTACTTGTGCCATTCTCTTCTTCAAGGCCGGTGCACGACGCGTGACGCAACGCGGGATCTCGCCATCCAAAACCCGAATCCCACTTCGGTCGTCTTCTCCAAACTTCGCCAAGATTCTTTGCTTCTGCAGGTGGGAGAAGAAGAAGCTGATCTTCACAGAGGAAGAGAGAGAAAGAAGAGAGAGATTAGGGTTCGTTCTTGCACTGTTTGGATGGGCCCCCTTGTTTTGGGCCCGTGTGGGCCCGCCTAGTTTTTTCTATTATGTTAACTTCAACACACAAGTAGACCCATCAAATGGGTTGGTTGGGTAGGGTTTAGGTCGGGCCGAAAATAGCCGACTCATATTAACCCATTTAACCTGTTTTGACCCATATTCATGTAATGTACATCTAGTGAACAATACCCGACCCATACTCGATCCGATCCGTATTGCTAAAAACGATTATTATTGTAGAGAAATCCAAACTCACTTTAAACTACATGCTAAATGAATAAAACTTCAAATCAAATTAAAAAAAATTAAAAAATTAAAAAATAGTAAATAAAGTAAAAATGTAAAAAACCTATAAGTTGAAATATTTTTAAAGAATTTCACCAATTAAATATATCTTTGTAAAAAATCTATAAATTGAGATGGGGTAGAGGTGAGCGGCGGAGGCGAGTGGCGGAGTGTCGCAGTCACTAATAGATTACCACTATTCACCGAGTTTGAGGATGACTTAAAGAAGAAACACACGTTTTACAGTTAGGTTAAAAATGGGTTAAAAATGGGTCGAAAATAACTTATATGTTTTATCGTTGGGTTGAAAATGGGTTATACATTCTGACTAATTTTTGACCCATTAAGATAGAACATGACTTACAAAATGAGTCCATGATCAATCTTAACGTTCCTACACACAAGGCAATAACAAATGATTTATTGAAATATGATTATGTTTGTTTATAGGTTAATAAATCATAAACCATAACGAGTAATTCCTATAGGCCGCGAAATTTAATTTAATTTTTTGCTTGCGCGAAAAATATTTTTAATTGGTAGACTTCATGAAATTCATTTATTGGCTACGACACGACATCAAGAAATTATTTGAATATTATATTTATAGTTGAATTTGGAAACTTATATTGTTTTCAGTCACTTTATAATGTCTCATAAGAAAAACGGTTGATTAGGACTGAAGTGAATGGCATGATGTTAGTCTCGATAATTATCCCAAAAATCATAGAACTTTCTATTTGATATTCATCGAAATTATTTTGATTGGAAAAACACAATAGCAAAAGATAATTCTATAAAAAAGAATTTTTATATTATGTAGTTAATGTTCTTTTGTCATAACAAAAGCTTAATTTAGTTTGTAGTAAAGATTTCTTGAAAAACCAAAGTACTGAATAATGTTTCATAATCTTTTCATATCCTGCTCATCTAAAGCTTCATTTGTTACATGAAAAATGAATGATTGAAAAATATTTTTCTAAGAATGATTCTTTGTATTGCTTGAAAGAATTAGTTAATGGAAAATATTTTCACTATTGACAACAATTTATAATTAAGCATTTTTGTAAATGATGAAAATTTTGTTTGTTCATTCATTTTTATAAGTGATACAAGCCAATATTTTATAAAAATATTTTATGCAAATTATTCATTTTCGCGAAACAAAAGGACCCTAACTGAGAATGATAGTATTTTGACTTATTACAAACATGCAAGATGCTAAGTTGAAAATATTTTCCAGATTCATAAGTAAATAAATATTTACTTGAAATCTTCATATCTTTGAACACTTCATACTCTTCAAAATTAGTGGTAAGATAGAAGAGTTTTCATGCAAAAACAAAAGAAAGAATAAAGTTGCATTAAATGCAAATTAAATGCATCATTCCTCTATGAAGTGTTATTATATTTTCCCCTTAAAACCTACATGTACATATTGATGGGGGCATAAATCTAAGTGAGCTTACTCAGCTCATATTTCATCACCACTTAATTTTCTTTATAAAATTGCGAAACTAATTAAGCTTAAAAAGCTATGCACATACAATACGAAAACCGAAACAACTAATAGGAAAATAGCATCATCAAAGAATATATCAACTCAATGTATCTCCCAAAAAATTACCTTTCGTATTTAGGGACAGGACTCTTAAGTTGTTATATTCATGTCTCATCATGTATTAGATTCATGCATAACTCGTTTTCGGACACCTACACTCTATGTTAGGGTCGGGTTGCTAGCCGCCCTAGAAAATGACAACTTTTCCTTAATAACATTTTCAATATACATTCCCCTAGCTATGAATTTTTTAAAATTGGATTTTCGTATAATAGGTCGAAACCGGGATAGCAAAGGCTATAAATCATAAATTTTGAGGGAGGTGCTATGATCATTCCGATGTGTTGACAACTATTTACCATTTTGTGATTGCAATTTTTCTTGAGTATGATTACTAAAGCGATACTTAATCCACCTATTTACTTTTAAATTTGAACTAATTTAATTTTGGATGAGATAGTAATTTGTTTTCTGGTCATTCACGTTCTCTCACCACCGCGGCCTCAAATCTAGAGTCCACTGCTTTGGGTGTGCGCGTGTTTTTTTCTCTAATAGGATCTCTGGACATGTTAAATGGTTCCCATAAAGGAAAAGCCTTTAAATTTAGGGTTAATATCACGAAAAATTCTAAATTAATATATTTGTGGCAAATTTATCTGAAATTTATTTTTGATTATCAAAAACCCTATACTGGTACTCTTATGACAAATTTACTATAAATTAATTTTTTGATAACAAAAAATTCAAAACTAGTATATTTATGATAAATTTATTGCTCTCAGTTTCTGCTACAATGGATTAATATTGCAAAAACTGCAAACCAGTATATCCGTGACAATAAATGATAAAACCCCAAATCATATATTCATCAATTTATGATAAAATTTTACTAAAACCAACAGAGGTTAAATTTGTTATAAATGTATTAATTTAGGATTTTTGGTGATCAAAAAAATTAATTTATAATAAATTTATAATTGTACTAATTTGGGGTTTTTTGTAGTATTCATACACAAGCTCCATGCCTATCTAATTTGTTGGCCATGCAAAAAGGTAAAAGCCCTAACAAAACACCTTCTCTTTCTAGTTGCACAGCCGTCACACCGACGCTAACCCAACCTTTGCCACCGCCCATACTCCGATAGCCGTCGCCCCACCACTAGCGGACCTGTCAACCACCGCCTCTCTCTCTCGACCACCATGGTTGCCTGGCCGCAACCACTTCCGCTGCGTAGTCTTCACTGCCTTCAAGCTCTTTTGGTAGCAAAGTCAAGCTACTTGTTGTCAATGGAACGCAGGCTAATGCCTAGACATTGATCAAGCTCCTCGGTCTATCTGATGGATGCACTCGGTTTAGATGAGTTTTTCATACAATTCAAATTTCGAATTAATAAATAATTTAGCCTCAGATGATGTACGCAATTCTTTTTTTCATTACTACACGTTTGCACTCTGACCCAATCCTTAAAGAGATTTTCGGAAGTGCTAATTTTAATATCCTTGGACTCTGAATTCGACTAATTTGTAAAATATTTTAGGGTAAGCCTCAGCCGGCAAATGAAAACTCTAGATCTAAAGTAGAAGATCTACACACCATTCGACTCAAGAGAACAATAGTGCAATACCAATTAGCGAGTAAAATCACATATTGGTGTCAATAGGAAAGTCCACATATTATTCAAGTTTGTTGAAAATAGTGTAATCCATGAGTTATATACAAATGACTACAAACATGTGTGCAATGAATAAGAATAGATGTTGTGAGCTAACATCCAATTTAAACACTTAGATGCACACAGAAGAGTGTACAATCTCATGCGCACAAATACCCCACTATCAATAGGTGAGTATCTATTCTCTATCACTAGTCGAGACTCATATCGACTAACAAGGCATCGTCATTACCAACTCATAGGGGGTGAAATCACAAATAGATCTTTGCTAGGCTTCAACCCATTCATCACAAGTTTCCTCCATACCAGTGATGGTAAATTCACCCCAGTACAATAACATGACAATGTCTGTCCATACTCATTCTTGTTATATTTCCTTTCTTTTTTTAAACTTGGACCTCTTGTCCACAACATCACATTATGAGTTTCAATCCACATCAGGTTGCACAAGTCATATCATTTAATGTATGATCATAAGACTTCATATCCTCTCAACTTTACAAAGACTTGTCTTAAACGGTAGAACATCAATCTTTTTTGAGAATTTTATAAACATACTTATACAAGAGAGTTCACTCTCTGGCGAATAGGCCATGACAAAGATATCCATCACATGACATCCTTGACATGCATATCATCATAACATAATAACTTTTATGTACAATTTTATTAATGGCATCATTGACAAGAAAATTGTTATAACATAACAATTGCTAGGTACAATTTTATCATGATAGTCGCTTGGCATTTCTAGTATTAACAATGGAAACTAAAAATCCATTTATCATCATTTGCAAATCTACGAACTCTTATTCATAAAACAATCATCATCCAGTACATAGCATCATCACACGCAAATCATTACTGCATAACAATTGTCATGTAAATATAGTGCAAATAATATCACACCAATTTCATGGCATTTCCTACATAAATAATGGGGGGACGAAATAATTACATGTTTTTTAACTAACAGACTTTCGTCCTCTAAACACCATGCCATCATCATTTAGCAGAGAAATTATGCAAATTCATAAATCAATTAGATGAATTAAACCTTAGACAATTAATTCTTTAACTCATATAATTTTCATTTCTAAGATCATGCCTCGATTAAATTCACCTTAATCATCAAAATTGAAATTGATTTCCTATAATTTCAGAATTACATATTCGTTTCAATAAGTTTCTCATTTTACAATTTTTACCTCTAACTTCGGATATTCATTAGTGAAGCCATATAAATTAAAATAAATATCTAAGGCCTTTCATTTATTATCTATGACATATGAATATTTTATTTACACTATAAACATAACACACATTTCATTAAATTACCAAAACAACCCACTTTTAATTGTTCACGCTATTACATCCAAATTTTGACTAGTAAGACAAATTTTCTAAATTAGCCAAGCAATTGTGTAATTAACTAAGAATCAACCATAATGAGTACCCCTTAACATGTAAACAACCCCAAAATTTTCAGTTTTAGAAGACGAGACCTTTAACTTTTTGAAATTACACAATCGTCCCTACTCTATGATTCTTAGAATTTTTACCCGATTTCGTTTCCTTTGATTAATCTAACTTAATAATTAACTAATAATCATTTTAATTAATAAAGATCACAGTTCCTAGAACATTTATATGCTGTGAATTTCGTTTTTGCCCTTGTATTATACAAAATTATCATTTTACCCCTTTGCATGCATAATTTCATCTCTCTAAACTTTTGCTCATCAAAGTCATTAAAAGTCCTTTTGAAATCATTTAACCATGCTTTATTCATAAAATATAGCCATGGTTTATAGAGTGACTCATTGCATCTTCCAATGGCATCATGAACATAATGGACTTTTCATGTAACATTTACAAGAATCTCATCTTAAATCAAATGGCATCACACAATGATACAAAATCATCTAAAATCACTTATACATAAATTTTTACCTCTTGTTAGCTCAACATTTAATCATTAATTATTTTTAACAATAAGGATCATACTTTAAGCTAAAATCAAATAAGGATCAAGAGTACCAAATGTTTAACCCAATTTGGCCTCTAGAGATTCACTTACCTTGGATGGAAAGCTTTGAATTAACATAGAGCTTGATCCACCTTTAGGAAACTTGTTTTGATTAAATGGAGATGTTATAATAGTTATTAATTAATATATGATCCCATATTCAGTATTTCCTAATTGATTTCGATTTATTGCCCGATTTATTGCCCACGTTAATTGCATGATAACTATCTATGTTGATTGTTACCATCGAACAAAAGGAAAGTGTGCAAGCTGGGTTAAATACATTCCGACCAAAAAAAAAGAAGCTAGGTTATATACGTAGAATTTGAATTAACTCATAAAATGTGCTTTTAGCATAGCAACTTAATCTAGCAGTGAAAATGCAACACTGACTGTGCTCGTGTGAGAGAATGCGATGAACCTAAGCAAATAATACCTCGTGTCAGTTAGGCAGAGGGAAGGCAGATTAAACGTATGGAGAGAGAAAGATAATCAATAGTGTTTAGGGTTTCTTGAGTTTGTATGTTTTCTGATAGTGAACAGTTTCCTTTTTTAACTTCGCAAATTGATGCATGGTCGAACATGCAAGCTCAATCATTTTTTTTTTTTTTTTTTTGGTAAGGTAAGTATTATAAGCTTTCAACCAATAGATCCTGTACAAGGAAGGTGAAACACGGCACCAACAATCACTCAGCGGGATAAACAAGTCACTGGAGTGAGGGGGTACCGTGGTCGCAACAAGGAGATACAGCAAACAATAAACTAGTCAAAAGAGCCTACATAGGCTTCACTCGGCATCTGAACAGAAGATACTATGGTCTATTTCCCAACTCTGCTGCATGCGCCTATTACTGGGGTTATCCTCCACCCGTATAAATGTCAGTGCTTTATCCTTAACTGCCTTGGAAAGGTATTGTTTCATGGCTGAGACTTGTATATTTTGCGCTCGGAAGATAATATTGTTCCTTGTCTTCCAAATTATATAGCAAAGGGCGCCAAAGGAGAATCGAGCAATTTCCTTTGAAAACCCACTACCTGATAGCGAGTTGATGGCCCAAATAAGATTATCCGACCATGAAGAGTTATACCAAGGAAGGTTACATTTTGAAGCCCAAAACATGGCTAGGGAGTTAGAAGAACCACATGCAAAAAATAGATGGTCGGCCGAGTCGGGTCGAGAATTACAAAAGGCACATACTTTGCATTAGGGATTCTACCAAATGACATAAGGAATACCTGGGTTTGAAGACGGTTCTTAACCATCAGCCAAAGGAGAAATTGGTGTCGAGGGACAATGGTCTTGCTCCACACAAAGGATGACCAAGGAACCACATGTGATTTCCTGCGGATTGCTGCCCATGCCGAAGCTACCGAAAACTTGCCCGAGGGATCCACATTCCGTGAGAGAGTCCATGCCATGAGACGAGGTGGGGACCATGATTTCCCAGGATGAGAGTTCATGGAGAAGTGTTTGACCAAAGGGAGTGTATAGGTCCGCCACTTTAGCTTGCCTATTGAGATCCGATTGGTATATGTAGGAGTCCGAAAATAATGCAAAAAGCGGACCTATATCAAGCCAAGGGTCGAACCAAAGTGAGGTGGACAGACCATCACCTATCTTCCACTTGAAAAATGAAAGAGATTCCCCTCTAAGTGCTAGTATTTTCTTCCGTGCCCAAGAACGAGATGGTGGGAGGATCTCGAATTCCGAAATCCTTTCTTTTGAGATGGATGGCATGGATCCATTTGCACCATAGAGATTCTTTATCAGTGAAGAGGTTCCAGATGTGCTTAATCATGGCAGCTTTATTGCCATCCCGGATCCTGCGAAGTCCTAGGCCTCCTTCCTGTTTGGGGAGGCAAACATCTTCCCAAGACACTTTTGCTCCACCCGAGCCCATGGCCGGGCCCTTCCACAAAAACTGCCTGCATATTTGCTCTATTTTGTGTACCACAGAAGAAGGCAACCAAAAGATGGATGCCCAATATACATGGATCGAATGCGTGCGATTTAATTAGCTGTAACCGACCCGCAAAAGAGAGGAAATGATGGGTCCAAGATTGGACCCTAGCAGTAAGAAGACGTACCAGAGCATGGCAATCCACTTTATTTAGCCTCAATGTAATGATAGGCACGCCCAGGTATTTGACTGGAAAAGAACCGAGTCTAAAGCCAAAGACTTGTAGGATTTGATCTCTGACTTCCAATGAGCCTCCGGAGATGAAGACTTCACTTTTGCTTTGGCGTTTGGAGTCAATCCACTCCAAGCGAGAGAATATGTTAAGCCCATCCTTAATGCAAGAGATAGAGGTAGGACTGGCTTCACTGAACAAGAAAACATCATCGGAAAAAGAGGTGTGAAAGGCGAGAAGCCTTGCATCTCCAATAGTATCGAAACTCCGGACGCCTGGTATGGGAGTTTATGATCCCCGTAAATACCTCCATAGCCAGAGTAAAAAGGTAGGAGGATATAGGGTCACCTTGCCTTAGCCCACGCCCACTAGTAAAGAATCCATGAAGTTCCCCATTCATGGCGATAGAAAACTTCGAGTGCGAACACATACCATTATTAGATTAATGAGATGGTATGGAAACCCGAAAGCATGAAGAGTTGTTTCTAGAAAGTCCCGTTTAGAGTATCATAGGCCTTCCCGAAGTCAACTTTAACAGACATTTTGGAATATACGGCTCGGTATGAAACCCACAAAATAATTCTTGAGCAAGGAGAATATTATCGGTAATCCTCCTCCCTTTCACAAAAGCAGTTTGGGTTCAAGCTAATGAGGTCCGGAAGGATAGTTGCAATACGCTTCAAGAGAAGCTTAGTGATGCACTTGTAAATTGTATTACAACACGCAATAGGCCTATAATCTGTCACCGAAGTGGCATTGGGGATTTTAGGCACCAAGGCAATAATAGAGTTATTAATCTCCTTAAGCATGCATCCAGATTCAAGGAAATCCAAAACAGCTACTGTTACAGAGGGACCCATTGTGTCCCAGTTCCTCTTAAAGAAGTCTGCATTATAACCATCAGGACTTGGAGCTTTATTCCCAGCAAGGGAGAACATGGCATCACGGACCTCCGATGGTAAAAAAGGCTGAGATAAGAATGTGACCTGGACCTCATTGAGCGGAGACTGGATGACCTCTCGTGAGCTCCCGAGTGGACGGTCTCATGGGCGCTTCTACGGGCAAGAATCTCCTGGAAGTAGGAGACAAATACCCGTTGAACCTCCCCCAAATCAGTAACCAGCTGACCAGAGCTATCCACAACCGAGATGATCCTGTTGCGTAGGTGTCGGTGGTTGACTGATTGGTGAAAGAAATTTGTATTTAGGTCCCCTTCTTTGAGCCAGCGTATTCTTGACTTTTGCCTGAAGAGAGACTCTTCCTGGGATCTGAGAGCATAGTAGTTCTTGATTTGGAGATGCTCTAATTCCACCAAACTCCCATTTTGAGGGTCTTGGATTAGAGCTTCTTGAGTAGAAGTAAGGGCCTGTTTAGCATCAGATGCTCTCATGGTGATATCCGAAAAGGCTTCTCTATTGAGAGTCTTCAAACGGCCTTTAAGGAGTTTAAGACGACCACATAGCTTGAACATAGGAGAACCCCTAATCTGTGTTTGCCAAACCTGGGAAACTATCATGGAAAAGTCTGGATGGTTCATCCACATGTTGAAAAATTTGAATGGTGAACGTCGAGGATTTGGTGCAAGAATCCTTACTACCATTGGCGTATGGTCCGATATGCCTGGGGCAAGGAAAGACGCTTCTGAATAGGAGAACATAGTGCACCAGGCGTTATTAACCAGCACACGATCTATTTTCCGTTGTTTCCTGTTGACACCTGAGAAAGATGACCAAGTGAACCGAAAACCCACATACCTTAGATCAATTAGCTCCGCCTGCTCCAGACATTCCTTGAACTCATCAAACGCAGGGATCCAAATATCTGGACTACCCATACGATCCGAAGAGTCCACGATTGCGTTGAAGTCACCAGCCACCATCCATGGACTGTCCTTTAGGGAGGAGCTTAATCGAATCAGATCGTTCCAGAGAGGTCTCCTGGCAACAAAAGTGTGCTCCCCATATACCACTGAAAGGGATATACTAGCCCCGGAAGACAAGATTGACAGAGCACCATGAATAATTTGGCTAGACATATGAAAAACATTAAAGGCCACCAAAAGCGGGTTCCAACCAACCCAAATGCGGCCCCGAACAGAATGATCATTATTTGCAGTCCAAACCCATCCAGGAAATAAACCAGATGATATGGTACCAAATCTAGGGAGTGGTACCTTGGTCTCAATAAGTCCAATACAACATAATTGATTTGACCTCACAAAATTCCTGACTTCAGACTGTTTGACCGGGTCAATAAGTCCCCGGGTATTCCAAAAACCAACATTCATGTATAATATCTATACTACCAAAAGCTAGGAGGCTTACCTCCTTTTGGGACGACCCCGGCGGCTAGTTGAGGCCGGTTTTATAGGGGCGGACATTGACTTAGAGGGAGGTGGAAATTGAGCAGCTTTTGCCTCCTTCACTGGAGAGAGAATCACATCATCATCTAAATCATCCTCCGAAGAAAATGAAACTGGAGTGTGAAGGTCCACTACTCCTTTTGTTGTTGAAGGTGTAGCTCGAGGGGTGGCCTTTTTCATTGTGCTTTCGACCACTTTGGACGTCGGTCTTGTGGGAATTGGCCGCAAGATGGGATTCTTGCGACTTTTAACTTGCTGCCATCCTTCCGCCACAGCAGAGTCCACTTCAACAGGGGGGGAGATCTGACCAGCATCCAAAATATCATGAGAATCACAGGGAACCTGAACAAACAGATCAATTGCAGCCATGTCAACAGCTTGGTGCAGGGGGGGAAGGCCGAGAGAAGCCTCCACGGCGGCTTCCAAAACCTGGTGAGAGGGGCCTCGATCGCCAGCAAAGACTTTCGGCTTCAACGGGGGACCGAACCAGCAAAGGGGGTTCTTGATCAGCTTGATGACCAGCAGCTATAGTAGTAGCTATACCAGCAATCGGGGACAATATAGCAGTGGCTTCTACTTCCGGGAGGGCTAGGGGCACTTGGGCAGGCGTATGAACCTCATCTCCAAGAACCACGCGGCTGTCTTCCTTGTTGCACCAGCAAGAAGAACGAAGCTTCAGGCGGTGTCCCGACATCTTTCGGGTTGGTTTGGACAGCGACTACGGCAGCTGCTATCTCGGCGTTATTGGCTCCGCCGAGGAGAGTATCGACCGGCCAAAGTCTCCATGGCAGCAGTGCAACGAAGGAGCCATCATAGGGGCATCAAGTGTGCGACGGGGGGGGTTACACGTTCCTCCTGGACAGGGGTTTGCACGGGACATTTATGTCCGAAAGTTCCACATGTTTTGCATGAGACCGGCTTCCACTCATACTCCACTTCTATCATGCGGACTTCCCCATTTAGAACCACCTTCAATGACTCACGCAGTCTTTTTTTGTTGCCGAGAGTTCAACACATACTCTCGCAAATGAGATCATCTTTAATTGCTCCGTGCGTTGGTCAACATACAAGGGTTTACCAATACGACTAACAATAGCGCTTAGTCCCTAGGCGGACCAAAGAGCATAAGGGAGGTTCTTAAGTCTAACCCATACCGGAACCGAGGAATGGATTCCTTTACGTAGCTCTAGCATGGGATCCCATTGCTGCAAAATTAATGGCACCCTTGCCACGTCATTGGTCCTCCCTCGCCTACCTTCCTCCGAAATTCGTGGTCCGGGATATGAAAAAAATAAAAGCCTAAGTCATTCGCCTTAATCTCCTTCAGTTGGTGTCCCCATATGTGTTTTAATGCCGTTTCAACCATCTTGAAAGGAAGTTTCTTTCCAATGAAATACCCCACTAGGCATTCCTTCCATAACGAGTCAAGAAATGCTAATATTTCACTCGAGAGATGCACAACATTTTCCTCAATATCAATATGTGGTATATAGGACAGGGAATAACCTTGAGTAGCTGATTTTGCAACATTCGCCCAAGAGCGGACTGTTGAGGACGACGCGCCTCTTTGTTGGGGCAGCGAGGCCTGGTTTCTTGCGGGAGTGACTACGTTTTGGTCCCTCCGAGTCCCAGCAACGCCCAGGCTAGGTAGAGGAGGTTCCCGACTACCCGAAGGATTCCCCCTCCATGACAGCGAGAACCCGGAGCAGTATAGTTCGAAGCTGTCTCTTTTCCTTTCAACGCACGCTCACGGGACAGCAGCCGAGCTTTCGGCGGCCTGCTTTGGCTGCAAGCACGATTTCCAGCCATCCTCAGATGGTTATCACAGATTGCAGACTCAGGCACAGGAGTATTCGCAGAAGAGAACGAGAATCGCGCATCATCCATGGGAAATAGCAAGAACAGAACCCTAGCATTTCGCACCAAAATGTGGGGAAATTTGGGGCTTACCAAGGCAAATGGACCTGGGGGATGCGAAGAACCGAAGCTGCTTTACATCTTCTCCAAATCTCAGTTGCAACCGGCGCCGGAAACTACTTGACGGAGATGCCCTGTATCCGGAGCTACAGTAAAAGAGGGAGAAGCTCGAGAGCGAAGGGTTGAAAGCTACTATGACAGAATACAAGCTCAATCATTGATTAGGGCATGCCCCACAAAACGCAAAAAAGGAGAATTATCTTAGATGCTTCGGATGAGCTCATTTGACTTGAGACATCGATGATGCATGTGAAGTCGTCACTTCGTGGCATCCAAGATTTAATGAAACACGACGTCAATCGAACCTTAAGTACGACTATGTTTTTTAAGTCTTCGATGGCTAATCAAAGCAACCACAATGGATCATTCCCTTTCGGAAAAAGTTGTTTCACATTGTCTTAAAGGAAGACTTCCAGAACTCCACTTGACTTTATAACTAATAAAATATGTAAAAGGTATTTTCCCGTACCGATTTGTAATATGGATTGGACAGCACTTTGTAAATAATTATTTCTTAATCGTAGAATGGACCAACCAAAATGTTACACTACCCTTTACGTGATGCATGTGTTCAATACCAAATCTCGTTTAATATATGCACGTTTGATTCGGCGCGTCCAAGGGAGAAGCATGTGATACCATTTTTAATCACGTCTAATCATGCCGTGACAAACGCCATTGTTTTTTTTTTTTTTTTTGGTCATGTCGCCGTTGTTTGAATAATGGTCAATGAATCAAATGAAATGACAATGATCATAAGCTGTTGCTACAATTCAAAAGCCTTATATGTTACACGGCACAAGCGCAACTATTGACTAGTCAAAAGTATATTCATTTCTTCTCACTATTAAAGTATTCTGCATTATTTTTCTATGGAATTTATATGCTTTTTACACGCATGCAATATCTCTTCATTTACTAGCTTAATTTTCTAGATCAGAATTTCTGACACTGCCATTTAATAGGGTTTTATCTCTTAGCTCCACTTTCAAGCGTTCTTATAATAGATGTAATAGGTAAGAACATATCTTGATAAGACAAAATTTCGATAACTGATGTAGTCAATCTCGAACACCAAACAACACGTTAAAACATCTCGAGGGAAGTCATAATAATGTGAACTTATGCATCCGAATGAAGCTCGTTATTTTCATTTGTAAACTGGCTATAGCGACCTTTGGTACGATATAGAGTTTCTCGGTTTCTTCAGGAAGTCAAAGTGGAGATTGCTAAAAGGTACGGAGTCCACTTAAATCACTTAGTATAACAGATGGATGTGTAAACACATTTAAGCAAGATTAAGGCCATCCTAAACAATTTAACTAACTAGTTAATTAATTAATAATAGAACAAAATGATGGAGTTGATGCGTTAGCATGAGTCATGCTAATAGCCAGATTATCGAATATTTATGCGTTCATACGATAGATTTCGCATGGGAGAGAGTCCACTAAATGCGTGCAATTAGTAATTGAAAGAAAGACTTTTTTTCCAAACATGCTACTATTGGGATCATTTCTAACTGTTCTAAGACACGTTCTAATATTTAAAAATTGCATATAATTTGGGAAGCAAAATAGGGTTCCTGCAAAGATTTGAATTCAGGGCATTCTATTTTTGTAAATTGTGAAACTACTGTCTATTGTTCTAAAAATTTCAATTGTTAGGTGATGGCTTGATTTAATATTTAAAAATTCATGTAATTATCACGTGATTTCATGGTCTGTGGTCCAAAATATTATTTGATTCTAGTGTAGATTTGATAAATGAAGAGGTTTATGAGCAAAGCTGAAGAGAGAGAGTTGAGTTTAATGTCTGAAAAAGGCATTTTTATTCCAGGAATGACTTTGAATATGTGTTCTACAGACATAGACCGTTGACGATTGGCCAAAAAAAGAAAGAAAGAAAGAAAGAAAAGCGAAGGGCTCTTATTTCAATAGTCTTACAGTAGAGAGAGATATCTTTAATGAAAATGTCAAAATAAAAATTCATCAAAATAAAAGAATTTCTTTGTCTTGTTGCTAATTGTATGCACAGAAATTTAGTCGTTCCAAGCGTAAGATATGTGAAATCCCGCTTCAAGCAAAATTCAAGCACTAATACGCATAAATTTTGCAATTTTTTTCATAAATGAATTCATTTTATTACTCAATAGAAAATTTCATCTCATGACTGCTTTTGAAAAAAATGTTTTGCACTAGAGATATACCTTATCTAAATCCATATGAATTTTTGTTTTCCGACTTTTTCCAAGAAAACAGTGTAGAATCTTCTTTTCCTTTTGAATTCATAGAGTGTTGAAGTCGGGAGGATAGTAGGGGGAAACCTATGGGGTTTAAGCTACAATTTGTTAAATAGCAAATTCCTAAAATTTGACATGTACTTGCATGTGGAGACTGTACGCAATTAAACGTCCTATTTAAAAAATGGGGAGATAATTTCCTTAATTGCAATGAAAAATAACTAAACTTATTTTCGTTTATATGGAACTTGTTGCATGAATGTGGACTAACCAATCGAAATTCAGATTTTATAATGAATATGTTTTTTGTGGAGTTTAATGAAAGACTTACGTTGCAATTGATTCCACAAGCGACGATTGGATCTTCGTTTTACCTTTGAAATTGATTCTAGAAGAATTTCCTTTTAACTTTGATCATGTGCGCATAACGCAATCTCCAAGTTAGAAAAGCGGTGCGCCTCAATGAAGCCCTCCAAGAAGGGGTTTTATGGAGTATATTGAAATCTTTCCTCCGAATAAGCAACCGGGGTTAAACTAAGACATAACCTAATCAAAGTGGAAAATAGTTTGGCTTCAAATTAATTGTTTTGTTAAGATTAGCATTGTAATTATTGCCAATTCTATTTTGTTAATCTCTAGATTAGCATGTAACTATTATGTGAGAGTTATATAATGAATTGTTTAATTTTATCTATATTAAGCACCTATTGTTGTGACATGGTTTTGGCTTTTATACTTAGGAAATGAGAAAATAATGGAACAATTAAATTACTAAACTTTGATAATATAATCATGGCATATTTATACGCCTCAGACCTAATCAGAGCAAATTTGAATGACCTAAAGAACATATGATATATTGGTAATATCTTCATAATATCTGAAAAATATCCTTAACACTCCCCTTCAAACTCAAATTGGCAGTGTAGATTAACTTTTGGGTAGATAGTGTCATAACCCGTTTGAAGCTAGTGCCTCGATAGTAACTTTTCCAGTAGATGATGTGAGTATACAACAATACCATTTAAAAAACAATCACTATCTAAATGAGCTTTTCGATAGACAGTGCGAATATGTGATAATTTATATCGTCCAAATGTCGATGCCGCTGAATTTTGCTTTTGAGTAGATGATGTCAAAAGATGCCTACATCATTTGAAAATGACCGCGGTTTGGATTTGCTTTCGGCGAGGAGGTTCAAAATTGTGAAACACTGTTGAAAAGCATGGCGAGAAGGGAATCTTAAGATGACAACGGCATGACGAGGGCCCATGATTGATTGTGTTAGGGCCAATGCAACAAGGACGATACATTACGCTGCGACAGTATTTGGCCAGTACGAAGTATTGCGAAAAAGATTAAGAAAAAGAAGAAAAAAATTCGAAAGAAAAAACGAAAAGGAAAACCAAAAGTAGGTTTCCATCTTGCCAGCATGAAGTGCTGCGAAATTGCCGCAATATCAAACTAGCGTTAGAGAACCCGATTATCCCCTAATGAAATGAGGAGAAAATGGCACAAGTTAGAGGGTAAAAGTTAGGATAGAACCTTTATTACATTAACTGGTGAGAAGAAGAAGATCACAAACAAAGACAAAATGTGAATGGGTCCCATGAATTACATGAATTAGAACACGAATGTGTCATAATTCATGTTCTTTTACACCATAGTTGCTAATTTATTTGTGATTTTCTATAAACAAATCAATCAAATGGAAAGATGACACAATTCAAAACCCCAATCACAGACAGATCAAGACGGTCCCCCCCACCTTCCCCCCAATCAACAATTGGATAATATTCTTTTCTCCTCAATCTCTTGTACAAGTTAGGCTCACGCAGGCTTGGAGGTTGCTCCACTAATTCTCGTTTGGCCAGTCTTGATTCGCCTCCATCAAGCTCTTGATGATAGCTTCAGAAGCATCCCTTAGGAGCTCTGACCAATCCCTGCAAAGGAACAGACATGTTAGAATCTGATCTAAATAAACATAAATTCAAATCACATTAATTTGGTACAGATTGAATCTTTTGGGGTTAATCAAAGCTAATCTAGTAGCTCATAAGGAAGGATTCTAGAGCCTCATTTTCATGATATTTTGCTAGAAATTATCAGAGTCAAAACGTTTTGCTTCTTTTGGTTTTGACTTGGAGTCAATATGACCTTTTTATCTATTAATTTATTGTGTCACTTGACCCCTTCTACTTTTTGTTATTCTCTTTAGTATATACTATACTTGTTCATGCATTGCATTGCTAATTTAGAGAGATTGGTTTCTAGAGACAAAAAAGTTATCATGATACTTCTTCTTAGAGGGTAATCGATTGGCTTCAAATTGAGCTAATTAAATAGAAGGTAGATGAGAGTGCGTATACCCTATTGAAGAGTCAAACGTGATTCCCACAATGTTCTTGGCTTCTTCAATAGCCGAGTTGAACTTCTCGGTCTCCTCCCCCGAACAAGTTCCGTTATTTAGAGCTCGAAGCTGAGAAGGCTTCACATCACAAAAGATGGGTATGACCTTCTTCTTGGTCTCCATCATTAGGGCAAGCTCGTGCAGACAGAAGTAGGAGTCGCAGTAACTTGGGGAGAACAGGGCGACCCCGATCCTGCAGTCGAGGATCGCCGAGTCGATCTTGTCGAACAGATTGTCCCCTGGGTGCATGCTCCTACTGTCCAGGAAGGGTTGGATGTCGAGCCTAGTCAGGTAGTCGTGCAATAGCCCAGCAACAGTCCGCCGAGTGTCAATCCGGCGGTGGTTGATGAACACATCGTAGGACGGCCGGTGGATGGTCTGGATCGGGGTCTTATACCGGACGATGCTCGGGAGCAAGCTCTTGGAGATGGCTAGCGAACGTTGCATGGCGCTCATCCTTGATCAAGAAGTAATCAGACAAGGATCGATGGCAATGATGAGAGGGCAGATCAGAGGTTCTTTTCGATCACGTTCTCTGTCGGTGTATGCAGGTGTCGTTTTTGAGGTTGTTAAGCGAGTTTATATAAGCTTGATTGGGGGAGGAGGGGGGCGTGGTACGACTGAAGACCCGAAAGGGTGCTGGCTTCGGTTTGATTCTTGACAGAAGAATTCCACCATTTCTCACTCATCAGATCAAACCCTAAGAAACTACTTGGCAAGCACGGCCCTGCGTTCCAAAGTGCTGAAATTCTGGCTTGGAATTTCGTTTGGACTTTCTAGGGCTTACGTGGAACGGCGCATAGAAACCTTCAAACACGGTTTTCTCCTCTCAGGTTGGACCCGGCTGACGTGGGCTTGCCGGGCCCGCCCCCCCCCTGGGGACGGGGGGTTGTTTTGTCTAACAGTTTTTATGGTTGGTCGACTCGATCTAGGATCGAACGGTCAATTTCCTCGATCTTGACGTGGTGGTATTGCGGCGTTTGTCTCTTGTGTGAAACTAGGCTTTGCTGATACCGGTGCATACACAAGCCATGACATTGATATTTTTGTCTGGTTGAAGGTTTAGCTTTAAAGAAATTCATGGATAATTTCGCATTTCTTAATAGTTCTTTGTCGGATGGTCTTGACTCAAGACCCCACTTTATAATGTGAAAACAAATTAGAGTGCTCAACCAACAGTTCTTTTTCTTTCTACATATGTAATTGTTTATTACTATATATATATATATATTTTTTTTAGGGGGGACCTTCACCATACTCATCTCCTTTATTAAAGGTGCCAGTTAGTGTGCATGCCACTTTACTGAAATGGGGATAATTAAAAAGAACTTTTAAACCTATTCTATCCTAAATATTTTAATTTAGTTAATTTAATTCTAAATCTTTTGATGATTAGTTAATGTAATCATTTCGACCAAATTTTGATCAGAAATCACTGATGTGAATAATAGCTATCATATGTGACAAAATCTGTGTTAACGATTTTTTGACCATTGCCGAGGGTTGAGGATAGGTGGAGGAAGAAGGAAAAAGAAAGAAAAGAAAATGAGAAAAATTTAAAAATGCAAAAAAATTGTTTATGTCAGCATTAACCATGCTACATAGGACGACTATTGTCCATATTAGCAATTTTTTGCCAAAATTCACTGGAATGACTACATTATCAAATCGTTAAAAGATTTAAGATTAAATTAGTAAAATTGAAATACTAAATTGACATCCATACAATACATTTATGATTTTTTTAAAAAAATTTTTTCTTAATGGAAGTGTGATGCAAAGTGCATGTTTTCTTAAAGAATATAAATTTATTTCATCAAAGGTTCTACCAATTAAAATATTCACTTGATAAATATGACTATTATTTACGAATAATAAAGTAGGAAAAGAATGAGTCTTGAAGAGAGCATCATTCGAAGGGTAATTTCATCTAAAATCCAAGATGTATAGTGGTTTTCTCCAAGTGTATATCTAAGCATGCTTTTGGTGATTCCTTAGGATGAGGATAGTCTTGACATGTGTGAGATTTATTAAGGGATAATGACACACATAATCTCTAAAATTTGGCTCAATGCATAATGTGGTGCCTGAATTTTAATTTATTCAATGTAATATCTGAATATTACTTTAATGTGCAATGTGGTCCCTAGATTTTTAATTGGTTTAATGAGATTCATGAACTTTTGACACATATTCAATTTAGTCTATAAATTATGTGAAAATATTCAATGTTGTTATTCTATTAATCTAAGTTCAAAGACAACATTGAACATTTTAATATAGTCCAAAGATTAAATTGAATATGTACCAAGAGTACAGGGAATACATCAAACAATTTAAAAGTTCAAGGACCACATTACACATTATACTATAGTTTAGGGATCACATTGAACAAATTAAAAATTCATAGACTATATTGCACATTAGGTAAAAGTTTATGGATCATTTATGTCGTTTTTCGTTTTACTAATTCTTTCTCTTGATTCCAATTTATCTCTCTATTCTCATCCCCCTTCCTTACACTATTCGGCTTCTAGCCACAGTAATCAAATACAATGATATCGATTGTGCGCACTACCATCGCTAGTTGAGTTTGATGAGGTAGGATGTGGCTAATTTTGGTAGTGGTGCCAAAGTGGGGAGGCAATGATTATCGTGGATTAGATGGGCTCATGAGAGGAGGGGTGGGGTTGGTTATACCTAAGATGTGAGTTAAATTTGCGTGCCTAAGACACAAATCAAAAATTTATTGTGCCTGACGAATGATGAGATAACTATATGTAATGAACTATTTTCGTCTATCTCATTAAAAAGTCCTAAATTAATTACATTTATGCTAATTCATTTCTAAATCTTTCAATTTAATCAATTCAGTCCTAAACTTTTAGGGTACATTTGATTGTCTAGATTTCTAATTAAGATATGAATATATATAATATAATATAGATATGAAATTTAGAGATTTTGCTATATCTTATTCACTCTTGGGTGATTGCAATAGTAAAGCTGGATATATTCACGTTATATTACGTATATTGTTTGGTATAAATGACATATTAGTATAAATGAATCAAAAATTTTACAAATGATGATGGTAACAATTTTTCTTAATGCTCTTGCCTACTTAATTTTTATTTTATTTTCCTCTCTTTTTAAATTATTTTTTTTTAATTTTTTTCCCCTTCAATCATTCTCTAATAAAATTTTATTAAATAGTAAATTGTACTAATACACCTAAAATACTAAACTACCTTAAATATGTAATAAATACAAATATATATTTATATTTATATATTTAATTTATATTATAAGATAGAATTAAATTTTAAATATAGTAAGATTAAAGTTAAAAAACTAAAATTTTCTTTTTTTCTTATTTTGAAATTCTTATATTAGGATTCAAATATTATTTATAATGAAATATAATTTTAATTTTGTTAATTTAAGTTATTTGTTATTCGAGAAAAATAACTTTCTTATTATAGATATTATGAATCCCATTCATCTTTATTTCACCTTCCCATGGGATAATTTTATCTGGATTATATCTTCTTTATATCCGACTTTATCCTGTCTTGAGTAAGCATCGAATGCAAGATACAATGAATTTTATTCTATCATGAATTTTATCCTGACTACTAAATGCAGTTTTAACAATTTGCCAATTTAGTTCTAAATCTTTCAATTGTGCCACTTTAGTTTTAAACCTTAAGATGATTTGTTAATTTAATCATTCTGATCAATTTTGACCGAAAATTATTCACTTAGAGAATGTCGACCTTCCTACATGGCATGACCAACGTTGATGTGAACAATTTTACAATTTTTTTTATTTTTAAAAAAATTTCTAAATATTTTCTTTTCTTTTCCCCAACCTTAGGCCGACGAGCATCACCAACCACAAAAGCAAAAGAAAAAAAATAAATTCAGAAAAAAATAAAAAAACCTTAAAAACAAATATTATATATGTCAATACTGATCGTACAATGTAGGATGGCTAGTGTTAACCGCCACGTTAGTGATTTTAAGTCGAAATTGGCCAAAGGGACTAAATTGGCAAATTTTTCAAAGATTGATTACTAAATTGACAAAGGTTTATCATTGAATTAGCAACTCGCTAAAACATTTAGAATTGAATTGGCCAAATTAAAATGTTTAAGATTAAATTGGCACAAATACAATAAGGTTTGTCACTTTTTTAGTGATTTCCCCTGCAATTAAAGATGTGGTTTGGTAGCACAGCTTGAAGATAAGAATGTTGCCACCCAATTAGCTAAACCTTCTGAAAAATTGAGGAGCCATCCGATATGTGAATAATTTTCTATAGGAGAACATCCTTACAATTATATACAAGTACATTGCGAATTTGTTAAAATGGCAAGGAGAGATATAGAACAAGTGTCCGGATTCATCTAACATTAGAAATACTTATTTCACAATGGATTTTTTCTTTACCCATTTATTTCACATTGGTTAAAAGAGAGGATATATTCTGAACAAAAAAACAAGAGAGAAAATTTTCCTTTAGTGAATATATTTCCTCAGCTCCTCTTTCCTTCCTCACAATAGGCATTGGCTTGCATGCTTGGTTTATGATATCATCAAGAAAATGAAAACTTGATCAAATATGTGAGAGGATTAGGCACCTTAGTACATGTGATTACTCTAGTTATCGAGTGGGAAATATCTCATGCTTGAATCTCCCATCCGAATTTTCATTCACATCTTTCTAAGACGCGGAGATTAGTAGATGGCCTCGGAATTGATCTCTTACGTTTGCCTTTCTTATAGTACTCAAATTTTATCAAGCAAACCATTGAGTAGCAACCTAATAGATTTTCAAAAATGCCATCATGCGTTTCGATAGAAGAAGTAAATTTGTGTAGATAAGAATATGCGAAAGAAAGAATTGTGAAATTCTTGTATAGTCAATAATGAAGTGAACATGAGTAATTATGGTTTTGACAAGATAGAGACATCATAATATTAATTAAAAAACAATTATAATGGTAGAAAAATATAATCTCAGACATTTCTTTTTAATAATGCATAACTTTGGAAAAATATGGATATAACATGAAATTTTTCAATGATAAACTAATCGGAATCGAAATAAACTTGTTTTGAATGCCAGTAAAACAGTCAGACAATGAAAATTGAAATGACATGATAATAGCATTAACTAGGAATTAACTTATTGAACTTGAAATCAGCACATCTATCCCTTTAGACAACATAATACAAGCACTCGAATGAAAATGGAAGAACTAGAAGTTCTTTCCCCCATCATATGTCTGCCCAAATTGCCACCCGGCAGGTGCCGCATTATCAAATTCTATCGTCGTCTTGTCACTCAAGGTGACTTGGAATGACAAGCTTTGTCCCGTCAAAACAATTCCAGTTTGCCAGTTTTGCCCCCAGTTACGAGTCATAGCAATCCATTGGGTTTTTGAGCCCTTGATATTCACAGCATTCACGTCGCCGGCACCACCAACATTATAGATTAGTACAAGGGTCCAGTATGGATTTCCTTTAATCTCAAACTTGACTCCTCCTCGCTTGAAACACAAGACGCGGCGATAGCGGACAGGAATGACACCGGCCTTATAGTACGCGATCTTCGTGAACATGGGCATGGACAGGTCGAAATGCTTTTGCGGAGGATTGCACCAGACATCCTTCGGCTTAGTGTAGTTTGGAGGGCAAAAGTTTGTTGCAGTGACTATGATCGAACCGGCCTTCGGAATGCACCACTTGGGGTCATTGGTACAAAAGATCTCGAAACAAGCACCGCAAGTAAGCCCGTTGTTGAAAAGGGCGGTGCTTAGTGCTGTCGTCGCCAGTCCATATCCTTGCTTGAAGAGATCTCCATAACCACAAGCTCCATCTGCAGGTAATGACCATGAACGAGAAACAAATCAATGAATACCATCAACATGAAATAGCCCAATTATCCATCTGTATATAGATCCTCACAAATGAGTACAAGAAAGGATAATAAGATTAGTGGCAAGGCCCTCCTTTCTTTCTCCTTGCCAAGAGATTTTACTTACTCATGGTTTCTCCACCAGTCATGTCACCGTAAAAAGTTGCACGCGCATCGTACCAGTTACTGTCTATAGCAGAAACTACTACCGCCATAGCTAATATGAGAAAGACCTTGTAAACAGCCATGGCAAAGAGAGATAAAGAGAGCAAAACGGTGAAATAAGCTAAAGAAGAAGTACATGAAACAATGAAGAAATTTCCAGTGATATATACTCATCACATTTGCCAATTTTGGTATTATGGACTTCAAAAGGTAATATAGACAAAACTTGCGAAAGATGGATTATAAGGGAAGATACAGCCAGTATAAAACTGGACACAAATTATATCTAGCTGACTTGCCACGACAAAAATGGAAATACGAAGGAATGTCACTACGATGATATTCAAATCTTGTCTGGCTTTTTCACAATAGGCAATACTCTTGTAAATATTTAATTTATCGAAACCCCAGCTAGAGTTTACAGCTTTTGTAATTAATGATGTGTTTTGGCAGCTCAGCTTGAAGATGAGAATGCTGCTACCTAATTAGTTAAACCTTCTGAATATTTGAGGTACCATTCAATGTGTGAAGAATTTTCTATAAAAGAATATCCTTACAATTATATACAAGTATATTGCAAATTTGTTAAAATGGAAAGAAGAGAGATAGAACAAGAATTTGGATTGATCTAACACTTGAGCCACTTTTATTGGGAAATTGTCCAAAAAGTCCTAAAACTATTTTACGGCGGCCAATCCGTCCTAAACATTTCAATTATGTCAATTTAATTTGAAACCTTTCAAAAACTTGCCAATTTAGTCTTAAATTTCTAAATTGTACTAATTAGTCCCAAATGTTTTGGTGATTCACTAATTTAGTTCTAAACATTTGAACAATTTGCCTATTTAGACTTGAAAATTGCTGATGTTGTGGTTTAATCAGCGATAACAGTTCTATGTGCCATGGCCAGCTAATGCTTACCTGGACAACTTTTACAATTTTTTTATTTTATGAATTTTTTCTTTTTTCTATTTTTCCTTTTCTTTTTTCTGTCTTTGTCTGTCTCTTTTTTTCTTTTTTCCCCCTTTGCTGGTCTCAGGCGAGGACTTTCTATACTCTGTAACTCTTATTTCATACTTATCCACATCCCGTGCTGAAAATTATACGCGCTTTCGATGCCAAGCTTTTCAAATCTTTAAACACCCGTGCTTTTTAAAACCTAGCTGGTTTCCGACTTCTTCCTTATACTTTATACGTCGGACATTATAGATATACGTTATAAAGTTCACTCCAAATACACCATAGATCTCACTCCATGCAGAAAGCTCCCGCTACCTGGTATGTATTGCTAGACGTACGATCTTTAAACCTACATAGGTTTGAGTGGATGGCGCATACACACGATCGATCAGAATCTGTCGTGTTTTAGCTCTCACATCTTCACGACAGCGAAAGACGCTTGAGCAACTATTCAGAAGGCTGCACAATTACATCGAAACATCGCTCTCACCTCCATCCACCCAACCACGCCTTCGCCGCCTTCGCTGCCGTAGGGAAAACAAAGGAGTTTTCCACGTGATAGTAGCATGTAGCACGAAATACGTGATCTCTTCTTTGACTCCAAGAAAATCATGCAGAGGTATTGTCGTACGTGGCCTTCGCTTACTGGCTTTGGCCCACTTGGCAGATGAAGCCTTGGTTACGCTTGAACGAGTCGTAGACTCGTCTTCTTGGCCGACAACGATGGAAAAGAACATTGCTTTTGTCTAGGGGCACTCAACTTTATCTCCAGAAAACTAAGAGTCTAGGTTTTGTATAAAATATCCCAAAAAAATCACCCAAAACAGGTTTTTGAATCGAGATTATGGTTCTTGCAATTAATGTGCATAGATTTAGACTAGCAAAACAAACTTTCAGCTCCTCATCGAGAAGAGGTCTGTTTGACCCGACAGACAAAATCACTCATTTTGTACTTTTTGAAATTCCAAACGTAACTTATAAGTCACTCTCATGTATTCTCTGGGATTGAGTAGTTTTCATATATAGTAGAGGGAAGGTGTATTGAATATATGAAATTGTTCATATGTTCACATTTGTTTAGTTAAGTTGTTGCATTTCGAAGAATATTTAGCGTGCTTTACAATTTAAGATTGTTGTGTTGACTTGGGATCACATTAATTTTCGTCATTGCTTTTCCTTTTCCCGTTGAGTACACTCAACGTACTTGAATATAGTTTTGCTCAAAAAATATTTATAAGTCAAACAAGAGAATTCGACATAATTAGGCTGAAAATACTTATTAATTTATCCTTCTTCATCTATTCTTTTCTTGATCTTCTTTCATTCTCCGTTGAAGATTTGTTCCTTATTTTCTCTTAGTTGCAGAATTGCCCTTCACTTCTTTGATGGGCAGAAAAAATTGTTGATCACATTCAAGTTCTAATGAGATCATATACGAGAATCCCCATTTCTAAAAAGCACAAAATCTCACTCGTCTTAGCTTGTAATTTTGCTCATACTCTCTTGAAGACTTATAAATTGTGATCTTTGTGTGTCGTGCGCTGCAAATTTCATACAAGTTGGATGTGAAATTTCAGAATGAAGAGAAATCGGTCTACATCAACAATTGAATCGTTTCTTGTTCGCTTCTCGGTTGGAAAGCTTTGTCAAGGTCTCTTGAAACAGTCTCCATGAACCACACGTATTCACACTTTCGTTATTGAAGGATTTGCTTTGCATTTCACGTACGACCGAGCCCATGTTTTTCTGAAACTCTCTTTTTGGGTTAGTCTATCGGTGTGAAAAGCCAGCCCTTCGTCCACCATGTTGAAGAAGTTTTTCGTCACCTTTAAAATCGGTCAAACCCTAGCTCGTGTTGATAGTGACAACGTGAGTTTGAACTGTAGACCTCGAGGGTTTAACCTTTGTTGGCTTTATATTTTCTCTTGTCGAAGTGTCTGGAATAAAACCAGTCGCAAATTCAGAATATTAAGAAGCAAGAAGAGAAAGGGAATATGCTTAAAGATCAAGGGAATATATGCCTCAAAAGTCCAAGGGAGAGTTGAAACATTAGGGTTTCCATCCATCTTATGGTCACAAACTATACACAGAGAAGCTCTCAAGGAAATAATCCAACCCAAATTCTATAGATTTCGCATGAATTGACTCGATCTTACAGGACCCAAAAGGTCAAATATATACTTATAGCCAAAAGGGGTAGTGTCCCGAAAGGTCCATAGAATTTTGTTTGATGTCATCTTTGAATTTTTTTTTTTTTCAAGTTAGTTCATCGACTTGGTGATTATATGATACGCTTAGATTGTTAATTACAAATGAAAGGTCTCTAGAATTTTTTTGGGAAAATACTACCAAAAACCCCAAAATATGTTATTTGAGACAATTTTACCCTAAACTTTTTTTTTTTTTGTGCTATCAAAAACCCCAAATTATACCACTTGAGACAATTTTACCCAAATTTTTTTTTTTTGCCACCAAAAATCCAAAACTATACCACTTGGGATAAATTTACCTTGAACTTTTTCTTATGCCACAAAAAAACCCTAAACCATGTCACTTGAAACATATTTATCCCAAATTCTTTGGCCGAAGGATAGTTTCATCTTTTTTCCTTTTTTTCTTTTGTCTGTTTTTTTTTCCCTCCTCTCTTCCCTTTGCTAACCATTGTATAGGGAAGCCGATGAGGGTGACCCTCATCGGCAACGGGAGTTGAGCGAGGGTGGCCTTCACTTGCGTTGGGCAAGGGCATCCCTCGCCCGACGTCAAGGAGTGTTGCCCTCGCCATATTTGGGGAGGGTGTCCCTTGCTTAGCCTGACTCAAGCAAGGGTGGCCCTTACCAAATTTGGCAAGGCTGCCCTCGCCTGACGCCAAGGAGGGCCGCCTTTGCGCAAGTCAGGCGAGGGTCGCCTCACTTGCCCAGGGCGAGGGCCGCCCTCGCTCAACTCCGCTATCGGCAAGGGTAGCCCTCGTTGACTTCCCTCTGCCATGGCCAGCAAAGAGAAGAGAGGAGGAAAAAAAGAAAAAAAAGAAAGAAGAAGACAAAAGACAAAACTGCCCTTCAGCTAAAGAGTTTGAGGTAAATATGTCACAAATGGTATAGTTTGAGGCTTTTTGTGGCACAAGAAAAAGTTTAGGGTAAATTTATCCTAAGTGGTATAATTTGGAGTTTTTGGTAGTACGAAAAAAAGTTTAGGGTAAAATTATCCCAAATGGCATAATTTAGAGTTTTTGGTGGTATTTTCCCAATTTTCTTTGATTGCTTAGTGTTGTCTTTGAATTTTTTTTTATTCCAATTAGTCCATCGACTTTTAAAAATCTGCTTCATGTAGTACTTTAAAATTAAATGGAGCGCCGTATGTCAGCAATCTTACCGGACCCAAAAGGCCAAATATGTACTTTATACACCTATCACCGTATTTATATCATTATTCATTTTAATTAATCCACACTTGTGCATTCCCACTTTACTTTCGGGTTTTCTAGACATTTTAATAAGTGATTAGATGGTACGCTTGGATTGTTAATTACAAGTGGTAATGTCACGGAAGGTAGAATATTCTCGGATTGTTCAGAGTCATCTTTGTATTTTTTTTTTTTTTGCATGAGTTAGTCAATCGACTTTTAAAAATCTGCTTAATGTAGTACTTTAAAATTAAATGGAGTGCCATATGTTAGCAATCTTACTGGACCCAAAAGGCCGGGTATGTACTTCATACACCAATCACATATTTCTAGCATTATTCATTTAAAATAAGCTACACATGTATCCCTACTTGACTTTCAGGTGTTCTAGAATTTTTATTATGTGATTAGATGGTGAGAATCACCAAAAAAGTCATCAAACTATTGTAATTGTACCCATTAAATCCTCTCTTTTTTTCTGTCAATTCAATTCTAAACTTTTTAAATTTAGTTAAATTTATTTTATCTAGCCAATCTTGGCCCATTGGCACTAACATGGATGGAAGCCAGCACTGGCCGTCTAGCCGATGTTAAAGTGAACAATTTTAAATAATATTTTTATTTTTTAGGATTTTTTTATATTTTCTTTTTTTTTCTTTTCTTTTCCTTTCTTTTTTTTCTCCCTTTCTTCTTCCTCTAGTTGATTACCGCCAAGGACTAGCTAGATGTGAGGGTTGGTGAGGCCCGACCTCATCAACCAATGGGGCCTCACCCCTATCGACCACTGGCAAGAGCGAGGCCGAGCCTCACCAAATCTGGTAGGCTTTACCTAGCCAAGGAGAGGTTGAGCCTCACCATTGTTGGGTGAGGCTTGCCCTCACCAGCCCTCGCCACCGGTGACCAGTTGGAGGAAGAAGTAAGAAGGAAGGGGAAAAATAGAAAGAAAAAAAAATCAAAAAAAATTCAAAAAAAATATTATTTGAACTTATTCACATTAGCATTAGGTTGTCAAAATTGGTTTGAATGGATTGAATTGGCACAAATACAAAATGTTTAGGATTGAATTAACAAAAAAAAAGTTCATGACTGAATAAGCACAATTATAATAGGTTTATGACTTTTTAGATAATTTTCCCGATTAGATGTACACTAGATTGCTAATTACAAGGGGTAGTGTCACGAAATGTCCATAGTATTTTCTTTGATTGTTCAGCGTATCTTTGAATTTTTTTTTTTCAAGTTTGTCCATCTACTTCTAAAAATCTGCTTCCTGTAGTACTTAAAAATTAAATGGAGCACCATATGTTAGCAATCTTACTCGACCCAAAAGGCCAAATATGCACTTCATATGCCAATCACCATATTTCTAACATTATTCTTTTTAAACAGTCTACACTTGTGTATTCCTATTTGACTTTTGGTGTTCTAGACATTTTAATATATGATTAGATGGTACACTTAGATTGGCATGGGGTAATGTCAGGAAATGTCCCTAGAATTTTCTTTGATTGTTTAGTGTCATCTTTGATTCTTTGTTTTGTTCGAGTTAGCCCATCGACTTTTAAAAATCTGCTTAATCTAGTACTTTAAAATTAAATGGAGCGCCATATCTTAGCATTCTTACCGGGCCCAAAAGGCCAATATGTACTTTATACACCAATCACCATATTTCTAGCATTATTCATTTTAAATAATCTGCATTTGTGTATTCCTACTTGACTTCTGGGTGTTCTAGACATTTTAATATGTGATTAGATGGTACACTTAGATTGTTAATTAAAAGGGGTAATTTCATGAAATTTCCTTAGAATTTCTTTGATTGTTCAGTGTTGTCTTTGATTCTATTATTTATTCGAGTTAGTCCATTGACTTTTAAAATTCTGCTTAATGTGGGACTTTAAAATTACATGGATCGCCATAGGTTAGCAATCTTACTGGACCCAAAAGGCCAAATTTTACTTTATACACCACTCACCATATTTCTAGCATCAATTATTTTAAATAATCTACACTTGTGTGTTCCTACTTGACTTCCGGGTGTTCTAGACAATTTTATATGTGATTAGATGGTACACTGAGATTGTTAACTACAATGGATAATGTCACGAAAGTTCTCTAGAATTTTATTTGATTATTTAGTGTTGTCCTTAAATTTTATTCTATTTTTTTCGAGTTAGTCCATTGACTTTTAAAAATATGCTTAATGTATTACTTTAAAATTAAATGGAGCGCCATATATTAGCAATCTTACCGGACTTAAAAGGCCAAATATGTACCTGATACACCAATCGCCATAATTCTAGTATTATTCATTTTAAATAATCTATATTTGTGTATTTCTACTTGACTTGTGGGTGTTCTAGACATTTTAATATGGGATGAGATGGTTCGCTTAGATTGTTAAGTATAAGGGGTAATGTCACCAAAAGGTCCCTAAAATTTTCTTTGATTGTTTAGTGTCGTCTTTGAAATTTTTGTTGTTGTTGTTGTTCAAGTTAGTTCATCAATGGGTTGGTGTTGTCAATGGCGGCTAGGGGTAATTAGGTCCAGGGTGGGTAGGGTTCAGACTTGACTCTATACTCAACCTTATCATAACCGGTTTTCCATTTTTTGGACCTTGTACCCTACTGTGTTTGCACTAGATCATGTTTTGGCTTCAACCCTATTTTTCGAACAGGGTCTACCATTTTTCATTGGAACCTATTTTGCAATTGCCCGATACCTTATACGACTTTGAATTTTACATTAATTTGCGAGAAAACAACAACATAATCCTCCTAATTTGTATTGAAACATAAAGCACATGTAATTAATCGGTACATGGATTTTTTGACTAAACGAAAAAACTAAGGATCAACAAGGCTCATTGCATAAACATTAGCAACAAACATGACTTTTTAATAGGGTAAAACCGGTTATGGGTGGGTATTTGCTTGAAACTTGTTCCCGTACCAATTCAACTGGGAATTGATTCTCGAACCTATTTTTCGGGTTGCTTAGTCCGGTTCCCAGATAAACCCGATCCGGTTGCACACCTCTAGTGGCGGCTACGAACAAGGAAGAAAAAGAAGAAAAGAAAAAAAGAAAAAAAAAAGAAAAAAAAAGAAGAAGTAGCATCCACGTCAATAAATACCGTTAATTTCACATCGATGTTAGTTCAAGGTCCAAAATCGAAGGATCCTATTGAATCCAGTCATAATAATAAAATATGTCAAGTTGGTATCACTTGGATAATCAATCTTCTTTAAGCACCATTAGGGTTTCCTTTAATTAACGGATAACCCCACTTTGGACATTCACTTGCTTCGGATAATGTTTTTCATATGAATGCTTCCTCACACAATCTGTCCCGATATCGTCGGTATTACCCTCCCTCTTACATCAAGGATCATTCAACTATGTAGGCTTATTCATTCATAGTTCTCTTTTTCTCAACCAGACTTTGCTTCTTGAACTGCTCCACACATAGAAATTCATATGCTTAATACAAAGTAATTATCGTTCATATATAAGTCTCACGACCTCAACGTGGATGTCTTGCCTTTTACAAAACTTATGCAGGTAGCACGCTCCTCAACAGCCAGATCACAGTCCCACTTAACATGCTAGCTAGGGCCTCTATTTAATTTTCAATAATTATCGTTTATTTTGGAGCATCTATGATGAAGAGATAAGTTAAGGGAATGGCCGGAATGATTTGTGCTTTTAACTTCTAATTATTCAAAAATTCGAGGGAACTCACATTTTGGGTTTTATCCAATTCGAACCGCTTGGAACTTTTCAAAATATCCAGATATTACACAAATGTGAATGATTTTTAGAAATTACAATAATATTTCTTTATTTCCAAATTAAGAAAGGAAAGTTTGTAAGCAAAAACCAGATGTCCTATCCTACTCTTATTCCAATTGCTCAAACTTTTGCCTTGTCTTATTGCAAGATATGGGAATCAAAATCTACTCTTGAAATTAAATCGCCTCCACCCCAATCCCCTTGAAAAGATGGGGATTCGAACCCCTCACCTTCTCCTTCTCACATGAGAAGAGTGGTCACTAGAACAAACTCCAATGGTTATCAAAAGTCAAATGTGACAGGCTATAAAATTAAAATTCTTAAGGACGGTACTTGGTCTAATCAAAGTTGCATGGCTTCTTGGGCCTAAATCACTTTGATCCTCCTTCCATCCACTTTGGGCTTTGCCAAAAATAAAGCCCACAAGGCGAAGGCCCAACTTGACTTGGAGTTTGACCCGGATCCGGAATTGAATTGAAGACTTGAGTGTTGATTTTCTGTTTTGCCATATATTTTGATGTGGAAAATTGACTTTTATGAAATTAGCCTGACTAACTGAAGTGTTCTTCATATATTTACCCTTGATATTTCACAAATATGGCCAATTTAATTCTACCATTTGCATCGAGCTTTGTTTGTGTAGCAAGGCTGCCTTTGACAACACATTCTCAAAATCCTTTGAGCTTTCTAAAGGTCTCAAGACAAATAAAAGCGGACTTCCACCTTTTATTATAATATTTGTATCCATGATAGGAAATCCATTCTTATGAAACTACTCGAACTAAGAAACCTATTCAAATCAAGTTTTCTTCACAAATTCAAACTCTAGACAATATTCTCATTGGAGCTTTGAATGAGCAGGGCGCATATACACATGAAATTGGAATTTGTGTTTTCAGAAAGCTCTTATATTGGCACATTTTCGTCACAATGTCACTCTCAGCTTCCATTTGATTTTTGTCCACCCGACCACGTCTTCAACATTATCATTCCCTTGTTGAAATCGAAAGAGTTTTCCACGTGAGAGCAGCATGCAGCTTGACATTTTGACTGGCTTGATAATAACGATCCTCTACGTCGGTCTCTTCTTTGACTCCAAGAATATTCATGCAGAGACATTGTCGTGCGTGGCCTTAATTGATTGGCTTACTTAGCAAATGAAGCCTTGGTTACGCTTGAACGACTCGTAGACTCGTCCTCCTGACCGACAATAACGGAAAAGAACTTTACTTTTTGTCTCTTGTAGCGTTTGACCTATTTGGCCATCATTTGCTAAGACCCAAAAAAATATATATATATTCAACCTAAAACAGCTCTTGGATTCTAGAATAAAGTTCCAATTATAATACATAAATTTAGACGAGGATAAGCACAAAATGTTTGGAAAACTTAATAAGACAAAGAAAATTGTTTTACTTCAAATTTTTTTTTTTGGTCATAACTTATGAGTCACTCTTACATTTTTCTTGGATCGAGTAATTTTGAAATATTATATTGAAGAGAAGGTATATTGAAATAAGAATATGAAAATGTTTCATATGTTCACATTTGTTTAATTAAGTTGTTGAGTTTCAAAGAATAGTTAGCTTACACTATTGTAAAAAGAATGCCGCATCGACTGGTTGTTCGCCACATTACTTACGTCATTGGGGTTTTTTTGCATTTAGATACCTTTGACATACTTATTTAAGTAGGTATATCGTTCCCTTAGCAGTTAAAAATGTGAACAGACAACATAATATGTGTGTTAAAGGGTTTGCAGGAAATTATCAATTACCATATAAGATGCTAAATTAAGAGTGAAAACCATTCTTTAATTGGGACTTGAATTATTTTTATTCTAGAAATATGTTTGGAATAGAAATTAAAAGTAATTTTTTTAAAATTTTCTATTTATGGAATATAAATTAGAAATTATTTTTCTCTTTTCTACTTCTCACCTAAAGGAGTTTCTCGTTGTCCGCCCGTTGCCACCACCCCCCGCCCACCCACTGCCGCCCGGTGGTCGGTGGCCAACATCTAGCTGCGAGGGTGACGTCGGCTAGCGGCCGCCGGCCACCCCCCGCCACCGTCCCCTTCCCTTGCCGCCGTTGCTCGGGAAAGATAATTTTTTTTCTGTTATCAAATCAATTTCTATTTCAAGAATAAAAATTTTGTGTCATTATCAAACACGTTTTTTTCTCAGAAACTCATTTAAGAATAGAAATATAAAAATCTATTTCTTTTTCAAAAATCAATTTTTGATAAAAATGTTATCATTCGCACCCTAAACTTATTGACTTTTCCTCCTCCATCAATTCTTTTCTTGATTTTTTTCATTCTCCCTTTGAGATTTACTCCTGGTTTGCTCTTAGTCGCGGAATTGCCCTTCGCTTCTTTGATGGGTACAAAAACTAGCTCATGATATTCAACTTCTAAAGATATCATATGTGAAAAATCCCTGCTTCCGAACAGCACAAAATCTTGATTGTGGTAGCGTGCAGTTCAGCTAATACTGTCGTAAAATCTCCAAATTTCAGTTCGTAAAGCAAATATATATAGTTGGAGAAAATGTGAAACTTCAGCAATTGAGTCGTCTGTGGTTCTCTTTTGGGCTTGAAAAGCTTTTTCCATGTCTCTTTAAACAGTCTTTCATGAACCCACGCGTATACACGCCTTCGTTATTGAAGGATTAAAATATCCTTCAATAACATTTCACTGCCACCGAGCCAACATTTTTCTTAAACTCTCCAAAACCCTTTGTGAAGTTTCTATTCTGAGTCAGTCCCAAGGTGTGAAAAGCTGGCCCTTCTTTCCGCCGTTTCGAAGAAGCGATTCATCTCGTTTGAAATTGGTCAAACCCTAGCTTGTGTTGATAATAGCAACGTGATCTTGGACTATATAGGCTTCAAGATTTTAACCCAACGTGGCTCTATTTATTCGTCAAAGTTTCTGGAGTATAAAATCAGTCAGAAATTCAGAATGTTAAGAAACCAAGAGAGAGGGTTTGTGCTTGGAGATCAAGGAAATACACATGCCTCAGAAGTCCAAATGGAATTTGAGACATTAGGGTTTCTGCGTGCATGGGGATGTCCTCAAGGAAATTATCCGATGCATATTCTCTGGTTTTGACATATAATCTGACACGATCTTGTTAGACTTAAAACGGCAAATATGTACTTGATATGCTAAATTTGAGAGACAAGGGAAAAGTATGGTCAAATATGTAGTTGACATACCAATCACCATATTTCTAGCATTATTCTTTTTAAATAAGCTACAAATGCATATTCCTACTTGAATTTCGGGTATTCTACACCTTTCAATATATGATCAGACGGTATACTTAATCACAAGATCCTTGAAATTTTCATTAGTTATTTAGTGTTGCCCTTGATTTTTTTTCTTCATGTTAGGTGAATTACAAGTGCACAATATCGACAAGTAATAAAGTAATGAGTGAGTGTCGTTTCCTTAAGAATTGTTTTTTTTAATTATCCAATTACTTAACGAAAATGATCAATCTAAAAATCTAGCTAACCAAATCGAAAAGACAAGTAAAAGCTAATTGCTAAAATATTAAAGAGTCAAAACTTAAAGAATTCAAAAGCTAATTAAAATTGTAAAGTAAAAATAATCTAAAGCAAACTAAAAATTAATAATTATCAAGATCACAAAGCATTAAAGCATCAAACTTCAATTAACCATTCATAATTAATTTTCTTAACTTGTCATACAATAAATTAATTTCCAATTGTGTTGGTGAAATTTCCCTGAGATGAATTACAAGCCGACCTCGGTCTAATAATCCCTAATTAGGTATGTTAACCCACACTAACCTTAAGTGAATTTAAACTACCTAAAAGAATTAAGTTCTTGTGAAAATTCCTAGATTCAATCTAAGTAGTCTCAACCTAAATATACTATTGCAGCCACATAAATAACTATGAATAACCTAGTGTATTTAATTTATGGTTCAATATCACTAACGCACATATACACAATCTCCACCCGGTATCATGCATACATAAAAAAACCATTCAAAAGTTGGCCAAACTTCTAAAAACATTAAGATCATGATAGAGAACAACATAATCAAAACAATTCTATTGCATGAGAAAGTTTTTGAAAATCAATCAATCATGATTAAGATCCATTGTAGCTCTAACAAAAGAAATTTAGAACATAGTAAAAACTAAACTAACAAAAATTAAAGAAAACATAATACTAAATAAAAACAAATTCACCAATTTGAGATATAAGGAGTTTCAGGTTTGTCTCCTCTTTCTTTCCTTGACACGCGCCAACTCCACTAATAAAATAGAAGAATAAAATCTAAGTAAGAAAACCCAAAATATTCTACAAAGATTGTGTCTCCAAGGATTCTCTCCTCCTTTTTTTTTTTATATGCGGCACAAGAACGGTTTATATAGCCTCCAAAAATTTGCCATAAGTCGATTTTCACTGAGATTTGGAAAAGATTCCTCCTTACCTCCTTGATTTTCTTTAAACCTTATCTTCAATCATGATCAAATTCTCCAAATTTATGATTTGGGCTAGCTTTTTCTTCAAGATAAAATATTCTGAAAGATATTGTAATATTTTGGAAGATTTGAAAATATTTCCTACAAAATAAAATTACATGAGTAGCAATTAAATTCACCCAAAATTCATCAAAATTTAGCAAATATCAAGTCTAAATTAGCAAGAATGCTCTATTAAAAATAGAGTTATCACTTCAATTTAACCTTTCCACCTTAAAAAATTTGCTTAATGCATCACTTTCATCAAATGGATCACTAGTCTTTTTTTCCAAATCTTTGCGGTGGCCCAAGTCAGAAATCATGAGACAAAAATAGTGAGATGTAACACCAACTCCATGAAAATAGTTTCTTAACTGCCCTTCTCTTCCTTTTTTTTTTTTTTAAATGCCTTTTCTGCTCTTTCTTCTTCCCTATTCACTCTAGACATGTCCTTTATCTGCCGCTGCCACCGATACCGGCCCATCGAGCTCAATCTGTTGTGTATTGTTACCATCTCTCTCTCTCTCTCTCTCTCTCTGGGGGTAATGACATTGGTCGACGTTGCGGTTGCGAGCTCACATTTGTGTATGGTGGTGGGTCCGACGAGCTCAATGGAGGTAAATGATGGTGCTGGTGGTTGTTGGATGGTAGGGACCGAGCTTGTGAGTGGTTGTCGAGTGTGACGATGGGGTGGAGGCAGGGTTTTTTGGTAGTAAACACCACCACCTACAATCCGTTTCTGAAACTTGTTCACAATCTAAAATGAGAAAAAGTTTAAGGACCTCTGGTGTCCTTATTTAGTCACGACATAAAATTTTCTTAGTATTATCCTCCCTCCTATGTAAAGGATCATTTGATTTCGTAGGCTCATTCATTTATAACTCTCCTTTTGTAACGAAACTTTATTTCTTCAATTGCTCGACATATACATATTCATAAACTTGAAAGTAAGTATAAACCATATAAAAATTTGGTAATCTCAACGTGGATGTCTTGCCTGTGACAAAAACTTCAGCAAGTAGCATGGTCCCAAAAACTCGATTACAATCCCACTTAACTACACTATCTAGAAAAGAAAAACTAGGCATCTATGTTTGGTAATTTTCCATGATTACTACTCCTTTTGGAGCTTCTATAACAAAGAGATACCAGCTTTTATGGAGATTTAGGGCATGTCTATAGTGCCTTATGATTTCAAGTTTTCATAAATTCCAGGGAACTCACAATTTTGGGTTTTATCCAATATGAAGCACTTGAAACCTTTTAAAATATTCTGATGTTGTAGAATCATATATGATTTTTTCAAGCTATAACAGCGCTTCTCCGTTTATATGTCCTGTTGCGCGAAGTAAACTTTTGGAGTGCGTATCTCATCGTTCGACAACGTTTTTTAGTGGTATTTTTTTTATTCTGCATAACTTTCCAAGAGAAAGGTGATGAGCAGAAGCCAAATATAAATGGAAATAAGATTAGGATTCTTACCGAAAATATTGGATCTAATCAAAACTTTTATGGCTTCTTGGGTCTAAATTACTTTCATCTTTTCTTCCATCCACTTGGGCTTTGCCAAGATTAAACCCCCCGAGGCGGAGGCCGAACTTCAGTTGAAGTGTTGGAGTCACTTGGAATTTATAACCCAGAAATGAAATTGAATTGGAGACTGGAAGTGCTGATCTTCTTCTTTCGTTGTATGTACTCAAAAAAGAACTAAATGGAAGACTGGAATGTGGATTTTCTTTTGGTCAGTTCTCAAGGAAGTTTCAAAAAAGAAGCCGTTGCGATAGTGCAATCCTCTTTAGAGTGAAGGAAGCCCTGTTCTTCCTCAGAGAAGCTAATGCAGTTCGAAGCAAAACCATGTTTTCAGTGTGCTCATTCGAGCCTCATTTAGTTAAAGAGTCCGCTCAACTTACCATTTTCTTGAAGCTTTGTCCTTGCACCATTCGGTTTGCAAGAGGTCGAGAAACCAGCTCGAGTCACTGGTCAGTAGGTTGAAAAAGAAAAAAAACTCTTTCCATTATGCTGCATCTTGCTGAATTAGTTCTTATTGAGGTCGACCGTTTGTCGAATATATACGCACTGAAACGGTTTCTGTCAAGACAAACTCTTGGTTTCCTGATACAGGAGCTTTCACATCACACGACTCCTGATGCTGGGAAGCTGAAAGAGAGAGAATGTGTGAGCGACAGCAATAGAGAGCTTTGATCAGTCCCACATCAGCAGCGAGAGCGGAGGAACGATATGGGGGCAAAGAATACCTTTCTCAGCCTTTTGGCTAAGATCAATTGTAGTACCTTTCTCGGTTCTTAGGAGGTTGAGGATTTGCTCCATCTATCCTTGGAGACTCTTTATGGCAGGGTTGTGCCTGTCGTGAGAGGCTTGTTCCGAAGCCAAGCCTCTAAGAGCCGAATCACTCAAATCTTTTTTGGAATGGAAGTATGAAGTGGTGAACGGAAGAACTCACCCAATTAGTTCAACTTGAAACTCCGATGCCACCTATCATGAAGTACTTAAAGGTTCACCATCAACAAATCAGATAAATAACTAAAAGAATCACCCACTTGAGAGAAATTTTCATATATTAAGAACTCACAAATCTACCTCCATACAACTAAGAATGTGCCTCTTTAAATGGAAAAAGAAATTTTCAGATATTATCAACTCACAAATCTACCTCCATACAACTAAGAATGAGCCTCTTTAAATAGAAAATTTTAAACTATGAGATCATAAATTAGAAAACGTCAAATTAAGAGAACTTAAACTACGAAACCGATCTAAATTAGAAAACACACTTAAAATAAGAAATAGCCCTCCAGCCTCTGATTCGGCTGAATGAGCGTTTACTCTTCAACTTCCAAAAACTTCATCTAAGTTGCATTCTCCTCATTGGACATTGAAGCTCCCTGCATCAATCAGTACCCACTTTACAAGGAGAGCTGACCACTAAAAATTCTACTTTGAAGCTGGAGAATTACACGGTTTGGAATTGCTCGAAAGCTCTGTTGTTTCCAAACCCTAGATTACATTACACCCGAAGCAAAACCCACAAGTAATATCTAATTTTTTTTTTTTATAGAGAACTCACTCAGAAAATTCACAAAATGAAAAACCATGACCTCTCTTATTGGGAAAATTACCTGAAAAGTTTTGAACCTTTTGCAATCATGTCAATTCAATATATCCAGCCAAATTTAATTGGCCAACACAAATATAGATAATTTTTAATAATATTTTTTTTCAAATTCTTTTTGTTTTTCCTTTTTTTCCCCTCCCTTCTTCTTCCTCCAACTAGTTGCTGGACCTTGGCGATCAACCAAAAGCAAAAGCCTAAGAGGTTTGACCTCGCCAGCCAATGGTGAGGCTCGCCCCCATTGGCCATTGGATGGGCGAGCCTTGCCTAGAGATGGCGAGGCTTGACCTCACCATGGCTAGGCGAGATTGAGCCTCGCTAGATCTAGCCTAACCATAGGTGAAGTCAAGCTCACCGTCAATCTGGCGAGATCAGCCAAGGCGAGGCCAATGTCACTATCGCCGGGCAAGGTTCACCCTCGCCTTGGTTGGGCAAGGCCTTGCCAAATCGATGGCGAGCTCGGCCTCACCATGGCTAGGCAAGGCTTAGCTAAATCTGGTGAGGTCGAGCCTCACCATCTCTAGGTGAGGCTCACCCTCGTTGGCCTTCGCCTTTGGTTGTTCGCCAGGGTCTGATGTGTGGCTTGAAGAAGAAAGGAGGGAAAGAAATAAAAAAGAAAAAGAAATAAATAATTCAAAAAAATAAAAATAAATTATTATTATTAAGTATCCACATTGGTATCCGATGACGCCTGCCGGCATCCAAGCCATTATTAGATGAACTAAATTGGCAAGAAAATAAAGATTATGATTAAATTAACACAATTACAAAAAATTTATGACTTTTTGGATAATTCTCCTCTTCTTATTTGCTCTAGCGTGTAAAAATGGGGTAGACTTCCACCCGTTATTATAATATTTGTATCCATAAGAGAAAATCTCTTTTTAGGAAACTACTCAATCTAGGAAACTACTCAAATTACAAAATACACTCAAAGTAAGAAGCCTACCTGAATCAAGTTCTACCCATTAACTCAAACTCGAGATATATTCATATAGAAGGTTTGAATGAATGGGTATACAAATGATTAATTGGAATTTGTGTTTTTAGAAAGCTCTTATATGAGCACATTTTCATGACAGCAAAAGACGCATCAACAATTTCATCACAATATCAATATCAGCTCCATTTGATTTTCGTCCTCCCGACCAGATCTTCGACCTCATCGTTCTCTGTTGAATTCGAAAGAGTTTTCCACGGGAGAGCGGTATGCAGCATGACATTTTGACTCACTTAATGATAACGATCCTCTACGGGGTCTCTTCTCTGACTCCAAGAATATTTATACAGAGGCATTGTCGTACGTGGTCTTAATCGATTGGCTCACTTAGCAAAAGAAGCCTTGGTTACGCTTGAACGACTCGTAGACTCGTTCTCTTGGCCAACAATAACGGAAAAGAACTCTGCTTTTTGTCTCCTGTGGCGTTTGACCCATTTGGCCATCATTTACCAAGACCCCGAAGAAGAAAATTTCAACTGAAACGGCTTTTGGATTTTAGATTAGGGTTGTTACGATTATAATACATAAATTTTGGCGAGCATAAGTGAAAAATGGTTTGAGAAATTCAACTAGACAAAAAAAAAAATTCACTTTACTTCATATTTTTTTCTAGTCATAACTTATAAGTCGTAACTTATAAGTTACTCTTGCGTTTTCTCTCGGATCGAGTAGTTTTAAAATATTATATTGAAGAGAAGGTGCATTGAACTAAGGATATAAAAACATTTCCTATGTTCACATTTGTTTAATTAAGTTGTTGAGTTTTAAAGAATAGTTAGTTTACTTTACTATATAAAGAAGGCCGCGTCGACTGGTTGTTTGCCAAATCATTTACTTATTTATGTGTGTTAAAGGATTTGCAAGAAATTATCAATTGCTATATAAGATGCTATAATGAGAGTGAAAACAAATTCTTTAATGGAGACTTGAATTCTTTTTTTAAAAAAAAATTGCCCATCTCTTTAAATAGTTCAGAAATTTTAAGAAAAAGCAGTTATTAGACCAAATTTCCAAAAATATGATTAGGATCACTAAACTTATTAACTTTTTCTCCTTCATCAATTCTTTTTCTTGATTTTCTTTCGTTTTCCGTGTGAGATTTGCTCGCGTTTTGCTCTTAGCTGCAAAATTGCCCTTCACTTCTCTGATGGGTAGAAAAACTCGTTCATCACATTCAACTTCTGTTGAGATCATATATGAGAAATCCCTGCTTCCGAACAGCACAAAATCTTGATTGTCATAGCGTGCAGTTCAGGCAATGCTCTCGTAAAAATTAATTAATCTCCAATTCTAAGTACGTACAGCAAATATATAGTTGGAGAAAATGAGAAACTTCTTCCCCTTCAACCTCGGTTAAACTGTTCCACATCTGCAATTGAGTCGTCTTTTGTTCTCTTCTGGGCTTGAAAACCCTTGTCAAGGTCTCTTACAGTCTTAATGAGCCACACGTATTCCCGCCTTCCTTATCGAAGGCCTGAAACAACATTTCATCACGACCGAGCCAATGGTTTTTCTTAAAACTCTCGAAAACCCTTTGCGAAGTTTCCATTCTGGGTCGGTCCCAAGGTGTAAAAAGATGGCCCTTCTTTCCGCCACTTTGAAGAAGCGATTCGTTCCCTTTGAAATTAGTCAAACCCTAGCTTGTTTTGATAATAGAAACGTGATTTTGGACTATATAGGCTTCGAGATTTTAACCCAACGTTGCTTTATTTATTCGTCAAAGTTTCTGGAGTATAAAATCAGTCAGAAATTCAGAATGTTAAGAAACCAAAAGAGAGAAGGAATGTCCTTGGCGATCAAGGAAATACACAAAAGGCCAAATATGTACTTGATATGCTAAATTTGAGAGACAAGGGGGAAAAGAATGGTCAAATTTGTACTTGATACACCAATCACTGTATTTCTAGGATTATTCTTCTTAATAAGCTACAAATGCATGTTCCTACTTGACTTTCGGGAATTCTACACCTTTCAATATATCATTAGATGGTATACTTAATCACAAGATCCTTGAAATTTTCGTTAGTTATTTAGGGGTCATCCCTGATTTTTTTTTTTCCCGTTTAGTTTTAACCTTTAAACTTTTAAAAATTTCCTCAATGCATCACTATCATCAAATGGAGTGCTAGTCCTTTTTTTCCAAATCTTTGTGGTGGCCCAAGTTAGCAATCATGAGACAAAACTAGTGAGATGTAACACCAGCTCCATGAAAATAGTATATTAGAGTGCGTTTGATAACATTTATGTTTCGGGGAACAATTTCTTTTCAAAAATAGTTCTTTTATATTTCTTTTCTCTGGAATAATTTATGAGTAAAAGAACGAGTTTAGTAACTGCACAAATTTTTTATTTTCGGAATAGAAAAATAATAGAAATGCGTTTGGTACAACCTATAAATTTTTTTCCCCTATCACCGACCGGCAACCGGTGTGGCGATCAAGGGTGACGACGACCGGTGACGACAACCGGTTACCATTGCACCGGTTAGAAGAGGAGGCTTGTTACAAAAATTGTTCCCGGGATCAAAAAACTACTTTTTTCTTCTTCTTTTTTTGGTTTCTAATTCCCTATAACGATCTTCTATTTCAGGAAATAGAAACACAAGCTAACATCATTTAATAGATTTATGTTTTTTTCTATTTCGAGTAATAAAAGAATAGAAAAATAGGAGCATCAACAAACGCACCCTTTGCTGCCCTTCTCTTCCTTTTTTGAATACCTTTTTTGCTCTTTCTTATTCCCTGTTCAATCTGGATATGTCATCTATCCGCCGCCGCTGTCGATGCGAGCCCATGGAACTCAATCTGTTGTGTATAGTTAATGCCAGTGTGATGCCACCACCATCACTACCACCTCTCTCTCTCTATCTCCCTCCCTCCGCTCCCCCCCCCCTTCCTCCAATGGAGGAAATGACATTGGCCAACAGGTCACCTAGTGGTGGGGACCGAGCTCGTTGGTGGTTGTCGTGTGTGATGATTGGGTGGAGGCAAAGTTTGGCGGTGGGGTCACCACCGCCTACAAGCCTTTTCTGATATTAGTTCATGATCTAAAATGGGAAATAGTTTAATAACCTCTAGTGCCATTATTTAGTCATAATGATAATAATTTCTAAATTATATTATCCTCCCTCCAATGTAAAAGATCAATTAATTCTGTAAGCTTGTTCATTCATAGCTCTCTGTTGTAACGAAACTTTACTTCTTTAATTGCTCAACATATAAATATTCATTAACTTGGAAGTATAGATCATATAAAAGTTTGGTAGTCCCAACGTGGATGTCTTGCCTGTGCAAAACTTATGCAAGTAGCACAGTCCCAAAAAGCTTAATCTTGATCCCACTTAACTACACTATCTAGAAAAGAAAAACTGGGCCTCTATGTTCGGTAATTTACCATGATTACTACTCGTTTTGGAGCTTCTATAACAAAGAGATAGCGGCTTTTATGGAGATTTAGGGCATGTCTATAGCACCTTATGCTTTTAGTTTTTAACTTTTCATAGATTTCAGGGAACTCACATTTTTGGGTTTTATCCAATACAAAGCATTTGAAACCTCATAAAATATCCATATTTTGTAGAATCATATATGATTTTTTTCAAGCTATAAAAATGCTCCTCCCGTTATTTGTCCTTTTGCAGGAAGAAACTTTTGGAGTACGTCTCATCCTTCGACAACCTTTTTTAGCAGTGCTTTTTTTATTCTGCATAACTTTCCAAGAGGAAAGTGAGAGCAGAAGCCACATAAAAATGGAAATAAGATTAGGATTGTTAGCGAAGATATTGGATCTAATCAAAACTTGCATGGCTTATTGGGTCTAACTCACTTTGATCTTTTCTTTCGTCCACTTGGGCTTTGCCAAGAATAAAGCCCATGAGGCAGAGCCAAACTTCACTTGAAGTGTTGGAGTCACTTGGAATTTATGACCCAGAAATGGAATTGAATTATAGACTAGAAGTGTTGATCTTCTTCTATGGTTGTATATACTAGAAAAAGAATTGAAATGGAAGGCTGGAATGTGGATTTTCTCTGGTCATTTCTCAAGGAAGTTTAAAAAAAGAAGCTGGTGCAATTGTGCAGTCCTCTTTAAGGAAGCCCTGTTCTTCATCAGAGTAGCTAAAGCAGTTCAAAGCAAAACCATGTCTTCAGTGTGCTCATTTGAGATAAAGGAGTCCAACACCAAAGTATAAAAGAATGTTCCCCCAATAAATCATAAAGTACTCAAAGGTTCACTATCAACAAATCAGATAAATAACCGAAAGAATCACTCACTTGAGAAAAATTTTCATATGTTATCAACTCACAAATCTACCTCCATATAATTATGAATGCGCCTCTTTAGAAGGAAAATTTTATACCAGGAGATAATAAATTAGAAAACATCAAGTTAAGAAAACTTACACTAGGAAACCAACTTAAACCACAAACCATCACCCCTCTTGTTGGGAAAATTACCCAAAAAATCTTAAACCCTTTATAATTGTGCTAATTTAGGTTATCAACTCACAAATCTAAATTTGAATGCGCGAAGGAAAATTTTATAACAAGACCGTAATAAATTAACAATTTTTAATAACATCTTTTTTAATTTTTATTTTATTTACTTTTTCTTTTTCATTTTTAATAACATCTTTTTTAATTTTAATTTTATTTACTTTTTCTTTTTCATTTTTTCCCCCTTCTTCTACCTCCAACCTAGAGGCAAGGGCCGGAGAGGCTCGCCCTTGCCAACCACTCACTAGGCGAGCCCCGCCAGATTTGGCCTAACCATGGGCAAGGTCGAGCTCGCCGTCAATCTGGCAAGGTTAGCCAAGGTGAGGTTGACCGCGCTGTCATTGGGCGAGGCTTATCCTTGCCTTAGTTGGATGAGGGATGGACTGAATTGACACAATTATAAAAAGTTCATGACTGGATTAGCAAAAAAAAATTAAAATTGAATTAATACAATTACAAAAGGTTAAAGACTTTTTGGGTAATTTTCCTCCTCCTATTTGCTATAGTGTGTAACAATGGGGCAGGCTTCCACCTCTTATTATAATATTTGTATCCATAATAGAAAATCTCTTTGTGTAAACCTACTCGAACTAGAAAACTACTCAAATTACAAAACATACTCGAACTAAGAAGCCAACTCAGATCAAGTTCTCTCCATTAGCTTAGACTCGAGACATATTCTTATTCAAGGTTTGAATGAATGAATGGGCGCTCATACACATGATTAATTGGAATTTGTGTTTTTGGAAAGCTCTTATATGAGCACATTTTCATAACAGTGAAAGACGCGTGAACAATTACATCACAATATCACTCTCAGCTCCATTTGATTTTTTCCACCCGACCACATCTTCGACATCATCGTTCCCTATTGAAATCGAAAGAGTTTTCCACGTGAGAGCGGTGTGCAGCATGACATTTTGACTCACTTAATGTTAACGATCCTCTACGTGGTCTCTTCTCTGACTCCAAGAATATTTATGCAGGGACATTGTCGTACGTGGTCTTAATCGATTGGCTCATTTAGCGAATGAAGCCTTGGTTACGCTTGAAGGACTCGCAGACTCGTCCCCTTGGCCGACAATAACGGAAAAGAACTTTACTTTTTGTCTCTTGTGGTGTTTGACCTATTTGGCCATCATTTACCAAGACCCCGAAAAAGAAATTTCAACTGAAACGGCTTTTAAATTTTAGATTAGGGTTGCGATTATAATACATAAATTTTGGCGAGCATAAGCGAAAAAAGGTTTGAGAAATTCAACTAGACAAAAAAAAATCGCCTTACTTTATATTTTTTTCTAGTCATAACTTATAAGTTACTCTTACGTTTTCTCTCAGATCAAGTAGATTTGAAATATTATATTGATTGAAACAAATATATAAAAACATTTCCTATGTTCACATCTGTTTAATTAAGTTGTTGAGTTTTAAAGAATATTTAGTTTACTTTACTGTATAGAGAAGGCCACATCGACTAGTTGTTTGCCACATCACTTACGTCATTGAGTTTTTTTTTTTTCATTTAAATATCTTCGGCATACTTATTTAAGTAGGCATATTGTTCCCTTAAAAGTTAGAAATGTGATGGCAGATAACATAATATGTGTGTTAAAGGATTTGTAGGAAATTATGGATTGCTATATAAGATGCTATACTGAGAGTGAAAACAAATTCTTTAATGGGGACTTGAATTCTTCTTCTTTTAAAAAAAATTGCCCACTTCTTTAAATACTTCAGAAATTTTAAGAAAAAGCACTGCATTTCTCTAATCAAAGTTCTGGGAAGTGATTAGACCAATGTCTAAGAATATGATTAGGGTCACTAAACTTATTGACTTTTTCTCGTTCATCAATTCTTTTTCTTGATTTTCTTTCGTTTTCCGTGTGAGATTTGCTCCCGTTTTGCCCTTAGTTGCAAAATTGCCCTTCGCTTCTCTGATGGGTAGAAAAACTCGTTCATCACATTCAACTTCTGTTGAGATCATGTATGAGAAATCCTTGCTTCCGAACAACACAAAATCTTGATTGTCATAGCGTGCAGTTCAAGCAATGCTCTCATAAATATTAATTAATCTCCAATTCTAAGTGCGTACAGCAAATATATAGTTGGAGAAAATGAGAAACTTCTTCCCTTTCAACCTCGGTTAAACTGTTCTACATCAGCAACTGAGTCGTCTTTTGTTCTCTTCTGGACTTGAAAAGCCTTGTCAAGGTCTCCTTAAGCAGTCTCTCTTGAGCCACACGTATTCCCACCTTCGTTATCGAAGGACTGAAGCAACATTTCATTACGACCGAGCCAACGGTTTTTCTTAAAACTTTCGAAAACCCTTTGCAAGGTTTCCATTATGGGTCAGTCCCAAGGTGTGAAAAGCCGACCCTTCTTTCCGCCATTTTGAAGAAGCGATTCGTCACCTTCGAAACTCGTCAAACCCTAGCTTGTGTTGATAATAGAAACATGATTTTGGACTATATAGGCTTCAAGATTTTAACCCAACGTGGCTTTATTTATTCGTCAAAGTTTCTGGAGTATAAAATCAGTCAGAAATTGAGACATTAAGGAAATACACATGCCTCAAGAGCCCAAATGGTAATTGAGACATTAAGGTTTCCGCGTGCGTTGGGATGTCCTCAAGGAAATTATCCGACGCATATTCTCTAGTTTTGACACATGATTTGAGATGATCTTATTGGACCCAAAAGGCCAAATATGTGCTTGATATGCTAAATTTCAGAGACAAGGGGAAAAGAATGGTCAAATTTGTACTTGATACACCAATCACCATATTTCTAGCATTATTCTTCTTAAATAAGCTACAAATGCATATTCTTACGTGACTTTCGGGTGTTCTACACCTTTCACTATGTGATTAGATGGTACACTTAATCACAAGATCCTTGAAATTTTTGTTGGTTATTTAGTGTCGTCCCTATTTTTTTTTTGGGAAAATTCCAATTAAAAAGGACCTAGAGTGAACCTTGTTTCAAATAAGGGCCTAAAGTATCCAATCTTGTTTTAGATAAGGGCCTAAGTTTGCCAGCCGGTGAAGACTAATATTTCCGATGACCGGAACAAGGACATTTTTGTCCAAATTTTTTTTGAATTAAAAGAACCAAAACTCTAAAATTAAAAATTTGAAAAGTCACATTCTTCTTCTTTTCTCCACGTTCTTTTCTTCTGTTCCCAACCCTATTCGTCAACAAACCTCAAAAAATAGAAACGCTTCAACAGCGAAGTGTCACCGGAGCAAGCACCGTCGGGCATTGACAGAGTGCGACCAAGCGGTGGCGTGAATCAAGCAACGCCGTGATGATGATGGTCGAGGGGTGAAGGGTTTTGAAAGAAACTAAAGGAAATAAACCCCCTCATAGGGTTCGCACAAAGCCTTCGCCCTCCCAATTTAAAATCCTTTTGATTTTATCTTTTATTTTGCTTCCGTGATTCATACGAGGTTAGTTTTGAGATTAGTTTTCTGAAGTGGAGCTCTAAATCGAAACCCTAATTTTCCTAAATATCTAATTTCGTTTGTTTTCATGAAGGTTAGTTTCCTAAGTTAGTTCAACTGGTGCTTTGTTCATCCGCGACAAGGCAATTGCACTTGTTGAAGCAACATGTCTATAAGTCATAAGCATGTGGTGGAGTCCGACATTAATGGTAATATCGATGGCAGTGAGTTCCATTTTCTAATAACAAGTTGTATTTGTTTTGCATTTTCTAATGCAACGGCAATGGTGTGTGATGGAATCCAACTTGTCGACTTATTATGTGATTAGTCATAGTCCCTATATATCATTCATGGTCCATGTTTCTCAATTATTTACTATTTTCATTTTTGTTGTTTTGCATATGTTTTGTCATTAGCATATGCGAGTATTTGTTTGTGGTCCATTTTTTACTGTTTTCTTTTTTGTTCCTTCTTTTGTGTTCATGATCCATATTTCTAAAGTATTTGTTTGTTGTCAAAATATTTTTATGTTGTAATTGCAACTTATGTTTATCTATGTATATATTTAAGTTGTTGTATTATATTGAATTTATATAGGTTCTGAAAATATATTAACATTTATTTATTTATTTATTTTTTTGCTTCCATTGCACCAGGTGAGGGATGTGAAGAAGTGAATTATGCCATGTCTAATAGTAGGTGCGTTGAGGATGTTGAAGAAGATGGATTTGGCCTCATTGATCTTGATGAGTTATGTAGAAGAAATGTATGATATATAGAAAGTAGTTCAATGCAGAGGGATATGGACATTGGAGACATCAGTTTGTATGTGGATACATTATCTAATAATGTATATTTTCTGAATATGGGTAATCAATCTGAGTATAGACATCCCAACTTCAATGCTGAGGTGGATATGGAGAATCCTACCTTCAATTTAGGGACGTGCTTTAGCAATGCTAAAGAGTTTAGAGAAGCCGTTAGGAATTATACCATAAAAAATGGGAGACGGATAAGGTTTGCTAAGAATGCGCCAAATAAATTGAGGGCAGTGTGTTATGACGGTTGTGATTGGCTTATATATGCTTCCAAAGTGCAAAGGGAGCATACTTTACAAGTCAAGACCTTCAACCTTGTACATACATTTAGTAGAGCTCTACATGTTCCTCAAGTAAGCTCTAAATGGCTAGCAAACAAGTATTGTGATTGGTTGATGAATAATCCAACATGGCCAGGTGCTTCAATGAAGAAAACAATGGTGTCTGAGAATATTTTGAAGCTTTCTAAGACAATGGTCTATAGAGCCAGGGTTACGGCAATGAAAATGGTCACGGGGAATGAAGATGAGCAATATGGGATACTTAGAAGCTATTGCCAAACACTTCTTGATTCCAACCTAAGATCCACTTGCGTCATCAAGAGTGATCAATGTGAAAACCAATTCAAGTTTAGAGGAGTTTATATATGTCTAGCTGCATTGAGAATGGGTTTTCTAGAATGATGTGGGCACTTTATGGGGTTTGATGGTTGTCATTTGTCGCCGGGCTACAAGGGCATACTTCTAGCAACTATAGGCCCAGATGGAAACAAACAAGTGTATCCATTTGCATGGGCAGTCGTGAGACAAGAAACGTACGAGACATGGCACTGGTTTGTTGGTATGATCGCAGAAGATTTAGGGATTACAGACCCTGCAAATTTAAAGTACTGGACCTTCTTGTGTGATAAGCAAAAGGGATTGATACAAGCACTAGCTAATTTGATGCTTGAAGCAAAACATAGATTTTGCTTAAGGCATCTCTATGAGAATTTCAGGTTGCATCACAAAGGACTGGAACTTAAACTTTTGATTTGGAAGGCTGCCATGGCAACTAGGGTATGTGATTTTCACTTGGCAATGGAAGAGCTTAAGGCAGTTAATGAAAAAGCTTATAATTAGCTATCCCAAAGGCCACCAGTGCAATGGAGCAAGTCACACTTTAGAACAAGCTCAAAATGCAATGCTTCTTTGAATAATTGGTGTGAAAGCTTCAATAAGAGCATTATTGATGCTAGAGACAAGCCTATCATCACATTGCTTAAAGCTATAAGAGTGCAACTCATGGAAAGGATTCATAAGCAAAAAGATAGGTTGGCTAACTACAATAGTGTGTTTGTCCTAAGATCCAAGAGATATTGGATCTTCAAAAGAAGTTTTCAGCATCATGGATTCTTGCATGGAATGGGGAGGATGAGTTTGAATTGAGCGGACCATATGGAGACAAGAGAGTAGTTAATATAAGACACAAAACTTGTAGTTGTAGAAGATGGGGTATTAGTGGAATCCCCAAATGTGCCCAAGCAAGTTGGCAGAAAGAAGAAACAAAAAACAAAGTTGATGAATGAATTTGCTGATAACAATTTAAAGACAAGGAAGAAGAAAGCTATACAAGAGCCTATGGGAACAAAGTTGAAAAGACAGAATATGACAATCACTTGTGGGAAATATAATGGTTTAGGCCATAACATGTATTATTGCAAGAATCCATCACAAGATGTGGTAGAAAGCACTCCCTTAGCCCCAACATCACAAACCAAGACAGCTCAACTGTTTGCATCATTTTATAACAACATTTGAAGCTCAATATCATCTATGGGAAGAGAGAAGATGCCGGTATCCATCTATGCTTGACTTTGCCATAAAAGTGTTCTTATTTGTGCTTGACTTTGTTTTGACTAATTATTTATTTTTTTGACTCAATTGTAAGTAAAAAGGGGGATGTGAAGACCTAGACATGAAAATGGTCAAAGACAAGCAATTTTTTGAGATATGCAAGACCAAGACCAACACCACAAACTCTTTTTTCTTTTACTGTTAGTTTATGGATGGGTCTATATGAGTTTGTTTTTTAAGCATCTCAATGTATAAGTTTTCTATATTGAGAAGATTTATTATGTTGAGATGTTTGATGTTTCTCTTTTTCATCAAACAAGTACATCAACATGGGGTTCTATTTCTCTTTTTTGGCATGATAAGGGATATGAAGATGCAAAGCAAATGGTTGAAGCTATGAAAGGTAAAGGTGCATCCGCCATTGGACTGTTAGCTTTTGTTGGAGAGGTGAGTAGCTTTGCTTGAATGATTCTTTAAAATTTCTATTTTCAATGCCAAGAATCTCTTAAAGTAGCTGCAAGAACCTACTTGTGCACATTTTCATTGTTATGCACTTGAATTATATTGTATATGGATTGCATAACGAAGAAAATGCATCTCTTGATGGCTTGGAAAGTTGGAACATACACATATGACTATACGGAATGACAATTTTTTGCTCTTTGTGACCTTAGTGAAATAAACATTTACACATGCTACAAGACACTAATGATGTTATGCTTTATTTACAGGTTTTTTATAGGATCATTCTTGCAATTATAACTTAAGTGCAAATGATTTATTGCAAGAAGGTCAGATTTTCTATTGCCTCATAATATTCTTTTTTGAGTAACTTACTTACATGTCATTTGAAATTTTACAGCGCCGTGGTCATTTTTCTTACTTCCGTCTTTTTGGAGCAAGGGAATAGATTTGAAGGTTTACCACCAAGTCGCTCAACTTTTAGTGAGAGGATTCTAATTGTCCCATTTTTAGTGATTTGGTGTAAGAAGGAATGCTGGCTAGATGTACTCGTATACATGTACTTTTGGTATCGTAGAAGACGTATTTCTTCCATATGTGAAGTATGTATGAAAATATATAATTCTTCTATTATTCAGATTGATAGTTTGGCAAGTGAAGATGGATGATATGCTTACGCGCAAGCAAGTGCTATATTTTTTTAGGATATCTTTTCCTCAACAATTTCCCAATTTGGCAAAATTGCACATTTTGTTTCACAAGCATTGCTGGAACAGAGGTTCCATTGAATCCAAATGGAAAAAAGATTATACAGATGAAATATGTGAAGTATCTGTTACTTAGCACAAACAAAAGGACATCACTAAATTTGGTACAAATGAAAGGAAGTTATTGATCATCGACAACCAATTTTTAAACACTTGAATTTATTGAACTTTAATATTTGCATTACAAAAAGAGACAACAACATATAAATTTACGACTTCAATATAAGTGCACCACACAATACTCAATAAAAAGCTCCAATGATCACAGCCCACAAACGATAACTAATTACAGCCCTTCCACATCTTCCTAAAGATGATACAATATCAAAGCACCTAATAAAATATTATCTCTTTTCGCCTTGTTGAAGGTAGGCTTCAATTGATCTTGTTCTTCATAAGAGCCCAAAAATGATTTGCCCGCTTGGATTAAGGATCTTGATCCAGCTTGTAGACCTTGATGGATCTCCACCTCTTCAGTGTATCTAGATGCTGTGGTCCTGCACTAGTCACTTATAGATATGTACACGTGCCTTACACCTTCTCCAAGTTTCTATCAAACAAAAAGAGAGAGAGATGCATCATTTATGTATCCAAAACATGTGTAAGTTCAAGCACCGACTCTCGGTAAAATATTTCATTGTTAATCATTTGAGTTGGTATATAAATTTAGAGAACATATAATTTGTGAAGCATATTTCATTGTTAAAAGCATCGCCATTTAAGTCTTTCGAACCTCTAGAGAATCTTCAATTTTCAACGGAAAATTACTCATCAAAGACTTCGCTAAGATCCAAGTCATTTGAGCATTAAATCAAGCTTTGTTGTCATCCAACTCTAGTCACTAGACCACCATCCCTCAACTATCAGCCGCAGCTAACACTTGTACACACAACCACAATATGACCGAAGCAAACATAACATAAAGTGGAACGCAACCGATAAGCCAGCGCAAAAAAGTATTTTGTTTAGACATTCCGTTGAGCATGTGGTGTACAATGTAGTGTACACACAAGTTTAAACCAACAACTCATTTCAATCCATCACAATAAGAGCAGATATGCATTTGAATTATCAACTCAGCCTAAATCATATGAGATTTTAAACAAGCACTACCTGAAGATTTAGCATTTATTTTCATTCAAAAAGCAATCGAGAATAGCATTATAGAACTCACCTTCGCACTACAGGACTTCTAACTCTAGATCGTGAGAAAATCAAAGCGCATTCGTTCTGGAGGTCACCAATGAGGATCAGAGGTTTACAGGCAAGATGAAGCAGCAATTAGAGAATAGAACATGGGTTGGAGAGCCAAGAGGAGTTCTTCTTTGAGTTTCCTTCAAAATTCTTTACCTTTCGAGTAGCGTCGTCGGCACCGCCGCCCAGTCGCACGCCATCAATGCCTATTGGTGCTTGCTCCTTTAGTCAACACTTTCACACTAACCTCGGCTAAATCACGGAAGCAAAATAAAAGACAAAATCAAAACAATTTTAAATTGGGAGGGCGAAGGCTTTGTGCAAACCTTACGAGGGGGTTTATTTCCTTTAGTTTCTTTCAAAACCCTTCACCCTCCAACCGTCATCATCACGACCGCCGCTCGATTCATGCCGCCGCCTGGTCACATGCCGTCAATGCATGGCGATGCTTGCTTCGGTGACACTTCGCCATTCAAGCGTTTCTATTTTTTGAGGTTTGTTGACGAACAAGGTTGGGAGCAGAAGAAAAGAACGTGGAGAGAAGAAGAAGAATGTGACTTTTCAGATTTTTAATTTTAGAGTTTTGGTTTTTTTAATTCAAAAATTTTTTAGACAAAAATGTCATTGTTCCGGTCACCGAAAATATCATTTTTCCCCGGCCGGCAAGCTTAGGCCCTTAACTGAAACAAGGTTGGGTACTTCAGCCCTTATTTGAAACAAGATCCACTCTAAACCCTTTTTAAAAAATAATAACACTTCAACCCCTTAATTAGAATTTTCCCTTCTCCCTTTTTCAATTCAGTTTAACCTTTGAACTATAAAAAATTTGCTCAATGCATCACTTTCATCAGAGAGCGCTACGTTTTTTCCAGATCTTTGTGCTGGCCCAAGTTAGCAATCATGAGACAAAATTAGTAAGATGTAACAACAACTCCATGAAAATAGTTTCTTAATTGCCCTTCTCTTCCTTTTCTACTTTTTTCCCTTTCTTCTTCCCTGTTCCATCTAGATATGTCATCTATCCGCCTCTCTCTCTCTCTCTCTCTCTCTCTGTGAAAGGTTGGCGTTGCGGTTGCGAGCTCCCGTTTGTGTATGGTGGTGGTAAATGAATATGACGGTGTTGGTTGTCGTGTTTGATGATGGATTGGAGGCAGAGTTTGGTGGTAGTAAACACCACTGCCTACAATCCGTTTCTTAAATTAGTTCACGATCTAAAATGAGAAAAAGGGGCCTCTAGTGTCATTATTTAGTCATGGTGATAAAAATGTCCAAGTTGTATTATCCTCCGTAGGCTCATTTATTCATAACTCTCTTTTTGTAATGAAACTTTGCTTCTTTCATTGCTCGGCACATAAATATTCATAAACTTGGAAGTAAGTATAAATCATATAAAAGTTTGGTATCTCAACGTGGATATCTTGCCTATAACAAAACTTATGCAAGCAGCATAGTCCCAGAAACCTTAATCATGATCCCACTTAACCACACTATATAGAAAAGAAAAACTAGGCCTATATGTTTGGTAATTTTCCATGATTACTACTCATTTTGGAGCTTCTATAACAAAGAGATACAGTTTTTATGGAGATTTAGGGAATGTCTATAGTGCCTCATGCTTTTAACTTTTCATAAATTCTGGGGAACTCATACTTTTGGGTTTTATCCATTACAAAGCACTTGAAACCATTTTGAAATATCTGGATATTGTAGAAGCAAATATGAAATTTTCTTTTTAACAATTTTACGAAATCAAAGTAAAATTGTTTTACTTCCAAATTAAGTAAAGAAAGTGATGAGCAGAAGCCGGATGCAAATGGCAATTAAGATTAGAATCCTTAGGGAAGATATTGGATCTCATCAAAAAACTTGTGTGGTTTCCTGGGCCTAAATCACTGATCTTTTCGTCCATCCACATGGGCTTTGCTAAGAATAAAGCCCACAGGGCAGAGGCCAAACTTCATTTGATAAGTGTTGGAGTCACTTGGAAGTCATGACCCAGAAATGGAATCGAATTGAAGGCTGGAGTGCTGATCTTATTCTTTCGTTGTACATGGCCTAAAGGAAATGAAATGGAAGACTGGAGTGTGGATTTTCTTCTGGTCATTTTCTCAAGGAAGTTTCAAAAAAGAAGCGGTTGCGATTGAGCAATCCTCTTTAAAGTGAAGGAAGCCCTCCTCTTCTTCAGAGAAGCTAAAGCAGTTCAAAGCAAAACCAGGTCTTCAGTGTGTTCATTCGAGCCTCATTTAGTTAAAGAGTCCGCTCAACCCACCATTTTCTTTGAGCTTCGTCCTTGCGCCATTCGGTTTTCAAGTGGTCGAGACACTGGTTCGAGTCACTGATCAGCAGGTTGAAGACCCATTAGACTTTCCGTTGATTCTGCATCTTGCTGAGTCAGTTCTTCTCCATGTCAACCGTTTGTCGAATGTATATGCACTGCAACGGTTTCGATCAAGACAAACTCTCGGTTTCCTGATACAGGAGCTTTCACTGCACATGACTTCTGATGCTGGGAAGCTCTGACAGAGAGAGAGAGCGTTCGAGCGCAATAGCAATAGAGAGCTTTGATCAGTCCCACATCAGCAGCAAGAACAGAGGAACTAGCAGGGATGTGGGCTTAAGATGCGAGGACGACGTAGGGGCAAATCATACCTTTCTCGGCCTTTTGGCTAAGATCAAGTGTAGTATCTGTTCTTATCAGTTTAATATCTGATACGTGGGCCATTAGTCCACATGATATTAAATTATTTTTTTTAGGGGGAGAGTCCATCATGGCAGCTTGCTGCTGAGGTTCTTGCGCGTCGCCTCAGTGTTGCACTATTGCCTTGGCCTGGCGCACCCCACCAATTCTAGTGTAATTATTTGTATGCAAGGACTCAAAATGTAGAGGCATTCGGTTACTCTCTCAAAAAGTGAGGATCGGGCGTTTACTTGTTGAGGCATTGATATGGTTACAACACTTAGTCATGTATAGTCTACTACTTGAGAATTTCATGGCATTGACGTGGTCACGAAACTTTGTCATGTATATAGTCTACTACTTCAGGAATTTCAGGATACAGTCACTCAACATAAACAAATTTATTAGCATTTGGCTAAAAATCCAGACATCCTAGCTCCCTTTAAACCCTTCGTATAATTAGGGATGTCAATAGTTTGGTTCAATTTTACATCAATACCCTAATAAGATGACCTGAATATGTACAATATTTTTTGTGACTCAATCCATACAAAACTCGAACTGAAACGACGAGTTGGTTTCAATTTGGCGGGTTTTTCCCCTTCCTTCCTCTTTGTCCCTAGACCCGCCAAATGGGTGGGTCATGTGTTAAGGTCGAAAAATAGTCCAATCCATATTGATTCATTTAATTCGTTTTGATCTATATTCATGTAATATAAATATAGTGATCCATACTCGATCCAACTTATACTCGACTCCACCCGTATTACTAAAACCCATTAATATTCTATAAAAACCCATACCCACTTTAAGCTCTATGCTAATTGGAAAAAATTTCAATTCAAATGAAAAAGCATATTAAACAATTAAAAAATAGTATATAAAATAAAAAATGTAAAAAACCTATAAATTGAAATATTCATAAAGAGTCTAACCAATAAAATATATATTCATAAATGTCACTCCTCTTAATTCATTGCAAAGAGACCCACCAAAAACAACGACACGAAAAAGAAAGGCCGATCACGAACCAAATAGCAGAGGGAAAATAAGACAAATGATAATGGACAAAGACGGACGAACTCTATCCAAGAAAAATGGAAGCTTTTTCGCTGTTGATGTTGGCCTCAAACGAAGACGGAAGCAGAAAGGAGAAACGGCTGAACAAGAGAGGAGGAGAGACGAAATGAGAGCCACCTCGATCTGGCCATGGCTGTGGAGGCGAGCAGTGCGAAGGCGAGCGGCGGAGGCAGAGGTGGCACAAAGGCGAGCGACAAAGGTGGGCCACGAAGTATTGCGGTCTATTGCATCTTATGATTGTGGAAGCTTTACGCTAACTATGTCACTACTTAATGTTGAAATGAGCCAAACGTTCCGATCCATTTTCAACCCATATAATTTAGCTCAAAACTTTTTGGATCCATTTTAACCGGGTCTTTATAGATATATAATCTACATACAATCCATTAATACAAAATATGAGTCAGAAAATGGGTCATGGACCCATTTGACAACTCTAGTCCCAACTTCATAGCAACTTGCTCCAAAGTTGAGCGCATCATCATAAACATATCCCGAGATCATCACGGGAGTTCCAAAGCGTCATCAATGAGACCATCTTCATCGGTGACAAGGCGCCCCCAGATTTGGCGTGTGTCCTCTCGATCTGAAGAGGATGAAGGTCCATGACTTTTTAACTCATCAAGATCTGGATGGCCACGAAGGGCAGAAATAGAGCTCGAGCGGGGACAACCATGAACGCAACTCTAAAGATCTAAACAACTGTGGACGCATCGAGATTTCAACTGCCATGAACAGCAAAACGACCAAAAATGACGGTTCCGGTAGAGTCGATGATGAGCTGCTAGCGTTGATCTAGAGGAGGCATTGCCAAGCATCGATGTCCGGCTGATGGTGGCAGAGAGAGCTGTGGAGGAGGCAGACCTGATGGTGCAGATGGTGGTGGAGAGGGCGAGAAAAGAGGGAGAGGTGCCGATGGAGGTACGGGAGTCGTTTAGCATTATAGGTTCCTTTTCTATTTATGTTTAATGTGTTTCACATAAGTTCGGGCATGCAATTCAAACTAGCCCAAACTGTCGAGATATTCGATGTTTTCTACTTATTACCCAAATGAGAAGGATCTAATGACGTTCCATATTTAAATATGGAATTTGCAAACCCTAGACATGATCTAACTTGATTGATACACATTCAACGATCTAATTGCTCGATTCAAAAGTTTTTGTTCTAACACTTCGAGCACGCTTAATTATCTAAGAAATATCCATTAATCACAAGATGCCCAATTCAATAGCCTCTTACGCCTTAATTGGGCCCAAATCCTTGGATGCGCAAGCTACTCGGAGACCAACCCAAAGCCAGACAGACAAGACGCGAACCAACTTCGAAACCCTAACAAAAATAAACTTCGAAATCTCTATCAGCTACAGCAGAGTCAAAACGTCGCGGTTTCAGATGAGAACTCGTGCTCTCGGAACGACAGTTCGAAAGTCAAACTTAGGATGAGCTATACAAGTCAACTGAAGAAATGATCTATCGACCCATTGAAGTTGCCGACGAGGAGTACAGTAGAATAATGGGGAGCAGCACATGGGCATTTCGATTTCCAAATCATTATATGGTCATGATGGCCTCCGAGATCGAGCTGATTTGTTTCATAAACTACAAGTACGCAACATGCACTATTGCCAACTATGATTCAACGCGTAGGATCGCCTAGTCAAGAATACTCATAATTCAATTAATCGTAGGAAAGGAGATTTTAGTGTTGAATGTAAACGCAAAAAGTTTCGACTTAACACCGCTCTTGTAATTCAGAGAGGGCCTAAAAGGATCGATTAAATTAGTATGTATAATAGATAGGTTTGAGAAAAAACATAAGAAATCTAAAGTATCTTGGAAAAAAATATATCATTTGACAGTGAACTTCTAGTGCGTGTTTAGGTTGTTTATGCTAAATATTTTGAAGCATTAACCCTTGGATTTGTCATGTGATGAATTGGGTCTTTACAAGTTAGAAAGTATGAAGGCTTATTAAATTCATTTCTTATTTAGTGTAATTTTTCCCATGTAAAATCTGAAAAATTAATTTGATCTGATGCGCAAAAGTTATTTCAAGATAAATTGATAATAGAAGCAGCTCATTAAAAATAAAAGTTGTCGAGAATTTAGTGCTAAGTCATTTTCCATTATTATCATTATTAGGTTTGTTGGAGGCCATTGCTGCCCCCCAAACACAACAATTGGTGGATGTATGGTAGAAGAAGAACCAATCTCTTTAGAAAAGAAAAACAAACAAAAAACAAGGAGAGAAGAAAAAAGAGGATTGACAAAAAAAAAACAAAGAATATAAAAATGATGTATTATAATGATATTTGCTGCTTTTCTCTCTTTGGCACACGTGACTGCTTGGCTTGCAAGAGGAGCATTGGGAGCCAGTGGATGCCAGCTTCTTTTCCCTTTTGTCAAACAATGAAAAAGCTAGCCCAAGTTTTCTAAAAAGATTTTAAAAAATTATTTCTTGATTTTATTTTACAATCAAACCTAAGACCCTGTTGGACCTTAGTGAGAAAGGACCACCACACCACCCTTAGGCCAAGCTCTAATTCCTTAAGTTTTTTTTTTTGGTTAAAATTCCTATTATGGAGGAAGATGGGATTATTTAAATCAATCAAAGAGATGATTGTATTCCCTCTCATAGAGAAAATGAAATGATAGTTTATTAGAAGACAGAAGGAAGGTCATGTGTTTATCCAGCTAGACCAGCTCATACAGCTGTGGCATGGTTGGCTTGTTCTATAACAGCCATGTTCACTTGCTCACCCTTTTGGTGTTGACTGTTTTTGAGGTGTTAAACCACATAAAACCAAAACATGCTGGGCCCTTATCAATGATGTTGCAGCTTCTGTTCCTACTAGAGAGAGAGACCCAAGATATTACACATCTTTTTCTTTACATGAATGCATTATTTCATGAGATATTATTAAAAATATGTGAATCATCTCATGTCACACGTATTGCTCAAAAATTGAAAATGCAACGAAAAACAAGAGAAATGGCCGTGAAATTTCAGATCCACTTAAAATTATAATAAAAGAGAAAAAGAAAAAGTTGAGTGTGAAGAGAAATGATGGGGAAAGAATTAGTTTGATACAGAATATGAAGTGTGTAAAAACAATTTTAACTTAACAGAGATTTAAGAGATACTTTACAATTTTGTTGATTTCGAGGGCTTGCTGGTCATTTCGATTATCGCAAAATAATTTTGTCTATCTATAATTATGTGTGGTCGTAGAGTTTTTTTTTTTTTTTTTTTTAATGTAGCATAAGTTTTTCATGAAAGTTTCTTCGTAAAGTTTGATAATGAAGTGGCCATTGAGTTTGCTTAATTTATAGTATAGATTCTTCTATGACTTTTACCTAAGACTATGTTATAATAATATTTTCAAAATCCTACCTAAGATTGAATCAGATTTATAAGAGATAGCAACAGTTGAATCAAGTTAAATTGCTCAAAAATTGAAAAATGCAACAAAAAAGAAGAAGAAGAAGAAGAAAAGCCAATCAGTAAACAATTGAGAATCCATTTGTTTTGTGGAAAATAAATGATTATGTGTATCACTTAAAATAATTAATCAATAAAATATATTTTCATTATTAATAATAATTAATGTATAAATATTTTTGTGAGTAATGAAAATATTTTTCATTCGTTTAATTTTACAATCAATAGAAACAATCATTTTAAGAAAAATATCTTTGATTTATTTATTTTCTATGAAATAGATGCACCCGAAATTTAATTTTCAAAATATCGATAAATTGGACATTTCTATTGACACATTCTTTCTCCTGGCCTTGTATAAAAAAATATCGCATGGTAGATCTAGCTTTAGACCAAATGGACAGCCGGAGTTGTTGATGATAAAAGAGAGAAATTGATGTTGACTCTCCACCAAAAACGAGGTCCACGAGATTTCCGCTGCCGCCCATGAATGAAAAGGAAAACCATTTAATGGAAACGAAAGCGACCTTCTCTTCCAGCTTTGACTTTTCACGAGACAAAATTTCTACAAAAACCAGCCTCATATTTCTGTAAAATAAAAATATTACATATTTGTTGAATACTCGATAATTATTTCGAATCGAATTTCGCAAAATGAGAGATGCTTGATTTCTGTCTGTCTATCAATAATTTTTGTATCGCTTATCATTCAGTTTAAAATTTAGGAATGAACTTTGAGAGATTTAATTTTGAAGTTACTATTGAATTTGCTTTTTTTTTTTCTTTGAAGGTAAAAAAAAAAAAAAGATTAATTGATTGTTATGTAGTCTCCCAGCATTGGTTAGCATATCACATCAATTCCATTATTCAAAACCAATGTAACTTTACGATCTACATGGACCTCCAATGATTGTCAGTCCAATCCCCCACTTCTTTATGAATAATTAGACCATAATGAAAACTATGTTTATCTAGCTAAAATAAATAAGCACGCATAAAGGCTATCATAATTAAGAGTGATCATGACAACTTCAAAATCTTCACTCATCTTCACTAGGAGTGAGATTATTCGGTAAACTATACTGAACTATATTGCGTTTAGAAGAAAATGCACACATTTGACATGTCAGATTTATTTCGTTATTTAATCAATGGGATTTGCCTAAATGGTCACATTTCCCATTTGGGAAGGAAAGGTGAAGAGTTCAATGAGTTGGGGGTGGGGACGTGTGAATGAAGGGATAGGGTTTCATAATCTACACACGGCACATAATACACACAGGGACTGTAAAATAGATATGGAATAAGACCAGACAAAAAAAAAAAAAAAACAAAAAGACTTATTTTGCTATTTCTCAATCCTCAAACTTGTTATATAAGCCATCTACATCTTGAATGTAGTCAATTTTTCTAATCAAATCCCTCTAAGTTGGCATATCTATCAACATCAATCAAAAGTAAGATATTGGAAAAACCAATCTTATTGCGAAGTGTACAATGACAAAATTCCTCTCACTAGAAGCTGCAAGAACTATATAAAGATATAATTATGCAAACATTTAATGGTTTTTCATATGCTAGTACATGGTGTTCTCATACCAGACTTTTAGTCGGCACAATTGGCATGTTAGCTTTAGTTTGTCAAAATTGGAGAGGGACTTGATTGAAAGAATTCTTCATCGTCAAAGAGTCAATTGCAAAAGTTACAAGTTTGAGGTCCTCATTGAAAAAAAAATATGGTGCATGGATCAAATATGCACTTTTTCCAATGTAAAATATGCACGGATTGATTTCAAATGGGAATAATATCACCAATGATCCCTCTACTTTTGTTAAACAAAAGCATTGGTTTGCCTTTATTTCTGTCCAAACTCGTCTTTTGTATTTTTTTAGAAGTGACATTGCTCATTCTTCAATTCATCATTAATTTATTTTGGCTGATTATTGTTGGCGCAGCTTGGAAAGCTAAGTTGATTTAAATTAGAAAAAAATTTGTCAAAAATACATAAAATAATGGGCAATGCAGGGAAATTATAACATTAGAAATAAGAAGGGTTAATACGACAAACTATACCCACCATGATACATATATAAAAAAAAATGGTGTTACTAAAAGTTCTTAACATGCCCATTGTGCACAAATACTCAAAACTTTTTTTTTGTTATAAAAAATTCTTGAATTTATACCAATATGACATATATACCATTAATGGAATTGAAATAGAGAATATATATGTCACATATATAAATTTGGGGTTTTTAATGACAGAAAAATTAAAAGTATTTGTGTCGCGTTGGTAAGTTTAGTGTTTTTTGTGACACTAAAAAATTTGAGATATTTGTGTTGTAGTGAACATAGGTTGGATTTTTTGTGGTATTTGCCCAAACTAAAAAGAAAAAAAATCCTAATGCCGCCGACACTAGGGAAACTTACCTCTGGGCCTCAATGCCAACTCGAGTTCAATCTTCCATGGCTAGGAGATGCCAAAGCTCAAGTGGCCATGTTCACAAGCTCAAAGCTCGAACGGTCATGGCTACCGAGAGCTCGAGCTCAAACTTTTCATAGCCATGCGATCGTGAGACTCCAATCAAGTGTCCATTGCCACGACACTCTGTATCTAGCAACCAAAACAAACGCTAATCATGTTAGCATCTTACATTGTTTATGTACTAAATGAGAATACATTGAATCGATATTGTTGACCATAAATGGAAGTTAAATTACTAAATACCACAGTAATATATCGAAATAAGATTGAAACTTTTAACCATTAGATTACATTTTGGTTTTTTTTTCGTGATTTTAAAGATCAATCTTCTTGCATTTGACTTAATTTGACCTATGGTAGTTAAGCGAAGCACTAAACAATTATTATTAATTAAACATAGGATGCCTTATTAGTGCTCCAGGATGTTTTAGGCACATATTTTGACTAGATTTAATATCATTAAAAATCTTAAACCGACATTTATGACAAATTTATCTCAAATTAACTTTTAGATAGACAAAAATCCTAAATCGATATACATATGACAAATTTCCTAAATTAATTTTTATATCACTAGAAACTCTGAACTAACATATCCATGACAAATTTATCTTTTTGTTAGTTTCCATCAAATTTTTTCATGAAATTAATAAGTTAGATGATATTTGGTAATAACTCAATTGACATAACAAATTCACGTGAAAAATTCATATTAATTTGAGATTAGGTTTGTTACGGATATATCAATTTGATTTTTTTAGTGATTTAAAAATTAGTTTAAGATAAATTTATTTGAATTTATGAATTTTTTGAAATTAACACTTTAAATTGTGAATGATACGATAAAAATAAGGAAAAGAAAGGGGAAAGAAGAAAACAAAAGTGGGTGGGGAGAGCCTATGAGATGCTCTCATCAGCTTTCTCTGGCATCTCTGGTTGCAGCCTGCTTAAGGAAGAAGAAGAGGAGGAAGCTCCTCCCTCACACTACACTGTGAAAACGTAGGTCCCACCTTCAACCCATCTCACAACACTCATTGTCAATCTCTCAGTTCACTCACCTTTGCATGTGCATGCTCCTTCCCTCTCTCTCTCTCTCTCTCTTCCAGTTCAGAACCACCATGTACCTGCAACGCCCACGTTCGTCCAAGTCCTAATGCTCTTGTCTTCTTGAGAACCCTCTCTTTCTGTCTCTGTCTCTGTCTCTGTCTGCCTCTCTCTCTCAAAGTGTGTGTGTGTTGTTGAATGTGTGTGGGAATGGACTCGGGAACTGGTCTTGATCATGCTGTGTTTCACCTCACCCCGACTCGGACCAGGTAAAGATCTCATCTTCAATCTCTCTCTCCGTTTCTCATTCTGTGCTCTGCAATTTTCGCTGTGCCAATCGCGAACTGCTCCTAATTTTGGGTGATTTCGGATGTGGGTGTGTTCCTACTGCGATGTTCAAGATGTGATCTGGTGATCTTCTGTGGAGGGGTCCAAGAGAAGCTGGCTTCTGGGCTGTTCCAACCCTTCGTCTCCCACCTCAAGTTCGTGAAAGACGAGATTTCGAAAGGTGGGTATTCGATCACTCTTCGCCCACCCGCCGAAGATCTCTCCTGGTTCACCAAATCCACCTTCGAGAGGTAATGATTCTCGGGTCGTCGCATTTTCTTCTTTTCTTGATTTTCCCTTCCCACTGGTCTGTTGCAAGTTCACTTGTAGTTTGAGTTGTTTTTGACTTTCTGAATTTGATTTCTTGTTCTTTTGATAATTGGATGCTGAGTAGAAAGTAAATAAGTGCATAGAGTTTGCCATTTGCTTTTCATCTTTTGGGAAATAGTTTCTTCGTGATTATATGCAAAAATTTTCTTTCTTGTCTTGTATGAACTGAGAATTTGTCCTTAATTTGTTTTCCGACTACCGGTTTGGATAGCGTAAGCGGAATTCCTACTGTGGCCATACTTTTTACAAGCTCCGGTAAAAGCTCACTGAGATTAAAGATTTGTTAAATGCTGTGTCCCCACTACTCTGACAGGGTCAAAACAGAGGAGTAAAGGGAGTATTTACTACTGATTCTGTTTGTGTTGCTTTTGTTGCAGATTTGTGCGCTTCGTTAGCACACCGGAAATTCTCGAGCGTTTTATTAACTTGGAGAAGGAGATTGTACAAATCGAGAGTTCACTTCAAGCTTATGACCTGGATGTTGCATATGTAGCTGGGCAAGGAGATGATGGTATGTTCAAGATCTCAAGCTTACTTGTCTTCGGCCAAATTTTGTGTTCCAAAAGTTTAATTGAGAGAAAAAAAAAATAGCATTGTGCTGTATGGGATATACTTCCAATATATTGCTTTTGTTGACTCGTGAAGGACCTGCTCATCAACAGTGATACACTTTTGGTATTCTCATTTTATCTTCGATTTTTATGTGTAGGAAGCCCTCCAGCTGCGAATTTAAGTATAGTGAAGTTGCCCGATTCTTCTAAGGTAGTATATTATCTACATTGGATTCAGCCATTTTTATGCTTGCAAGAAGCTCATTCAAATTCTATGAATTCTTTGGTGTTTACTCCAGCTACAAAGTGAAACTGTTGAAGAAAATGATCTTCCACAAGAGGAAAACTCGAGGTATTTCTTTATTTTTTCTAATAGTATCTGCTCTTTGTGGTGCTTTTGTGAATAACTTATCACTTCAGTCTTTCTGATGGCTAGGCTTCGTCTTCAACACCTTCTGGAATCTCGGAAAGCAATGCTCCTTAAATCACAAGCGATGGCTTATGCTCGTGGACGAGCTGCTGGATTTGATATGGACGATATGGATGAACTTATTTCTTTTGCAGATGCATTTGGAGCATCACGTTTAAGGTATGAACAAGGTTGAAGATGAAGAGATTGCGCAGAATGTTTGAGCTGTGAAACAGAACACACAATCTCATCTAACCGTTTTTATAGTGATGTCTCAATAGTTGCAACTTCTCTTTATTTCTTGATGGTAGATTCATTCATATTTTCCAGCAAAGTTGAAATCTCTTTCTGGCTGCAACAATGTGAACATGATGGATTAATTACTGCAGAGAAGCATGCCTTGAATTCAAGAAATTAAGCGAGAAAAAGCAAGCAGATGTTCCTTGGATGGAAGAACTATCCGCAATGGAGGCATACGTATCATCAAACCTGTCATTTCCTGCGAATTCTGGGATTATGCTTGCCAATGAAATGAGTGCTCCCGGTCATGGTGTCACCTTGCACTATCCAAGCGGAGATGTCTCCAACGACACTGTTGCAGCAAATGGGTCTTCTGGTGAAACAAATGTTGAAAACGGGAAAGGTACTTACTTGTGCCGGGCTTGCTTTTTCCTTGCACAATCTTTTCCTTCTTTTCAATCCTCATTAGCATAATTAAGGATATCTTCTTCACGTGATAGTGCAATAGAACTTTATTGGTACTTCTTAGTTACATTTTGTCAATCCTCATCAGAATATCACCCACTAAAGTTTGTAGAATATATTTAGGACCATACATAGATGCTAGAGATGGTACTCTTGATTTGAGCCAAACTTTATCGTTGCTCTATCTCTTATCCTGATTTTGTATGTTTTCTGATTCAAGGTATAGTGCTAGTGCTAAGTCTTTTTGCAGATAAGGGTGTTTGGTGATTCTTTTCTCACACTGTTTTTCTTTACAGAATATGCTCAGTGGAAGATATAACCTAATTAAACATTTCATGCCTAGTGATTGGGTATCTTATGCCACAACTCACCATTTGAGTAGACCTATTACTTAAGCAGTCACGCTATCTTTTTGGCCTACTAAGGATGGTGATGGAGTTAAAGAGCATTCAGGGTAGTGAAACATGAATTCAAAGCTGTAAGTAGACAATGCCAATATAGAGAATTTCTGCATGCTCCAAATAAAATGTACGGTACAGAATAAGTCTCAACTCATCCTGTTTGTCATGATGGATATTGGTCAGTAAACTGCACTTCATCAAGGGAGGCTTTTTGAATTTCAGTATGAGAAGCAAATTTTTCGTCTTATCTTTTAGACCTCCTATGTAAGATTTCTCGGTTCTCTCATTATGATTGCTACTACCACACTCCATACCATCTATAATGCTTGTACTCCTCTTTATGTTTGTCATTAACCATATACATATATATTCTGTGTATTCAAGCTGAACCATCTTGTGCAGATGATAATGTTTCTCCAATTCCATCTGCCAACGCTCAAATGCAAATTCCATGGCCGCATCAGTTTCCCCATACATGTACCCTATGCAGCAAATGCCTCCATATGCTGGATATCCTTTCCCTGTTATGCAGTCTGTTCTTCCTAAAAATCCAAATGGCAACAACCAATGGCCTTTCAATTCTGAAGCATCATATCCTGATATGAAACGGGAGAAGAAAAACGGTTCCAAGTCATCTTCAGAGAGGAAGAAGAAAACTTCACATAAAGAAGAAGATGAATATTCAGAAGAAGAAAATCACTCCAGCAACTCTGACAGTGGGGAGGACTCCGGAGAATCTGATTCAACTTCCCTACGGGAAAGGAGGCATTCCTCTGCAGGAAGTACCCATCGTAGAAAACACAAGAAGAAATCCTCTCGGACAGTCGTCATCCGAAATATTAACTACATTTCGTCGAAGAGAAAAGAAGGAGACCCAGATGGGGACTCTGCCGAATATTCTTCTATCGAGGATGAGTTGATTGATGGAGATACTCTGAAACAGAGCGTAGAGGATGTTGTTGAATCCCTGAAGAAGAATCATAAGACCAAGCGGCATACTCACAGTAAAAAGGACAGAAATGACCAGATTCTTGGGAATGGTACCATGGATGCTGAGGATAAGGATCATGAGGACGACCAATCTTCTCAGGGGAATAAGACAAATGACAGCTGGGGTGCTTTTCAGACTCTTCTTATGACATCCACAGACAAAACTGAACAACCATCATACTCTCTGGATGAGCAATCGATGCTCAGAAGCTTCGAGGATGAATCTTCTCATATGACCGAACGGACTATAGAACTGGGAAAAGAGAAAGTAGGAATGAAATCAAAAGCTTCAGAGGATTTCGTTTTTGCAACTGAGGATAGGCGAGGAATGGATGATAGTGTGATCAACTCGGTGGATTTTGGTAGCGTGGAGAATCTCCATCCAGGTTTGAAGAGGGCTGATTGTAGTGATGAGGTATTGTTAATCTCAGGTAGAACTGAGGAATATGGAAAGATGCTGAATCACACACCTGGCTGTGATGCAGACATGTCTTTAACCAGAATGAGGAAGGGTGAAGATTCCTTTATCGTGAACATGGGGACATTAAAAAGTGGAGATGCAACTCTCAAAGAAATGATATTTGACAGAGACCATGTTTTATCCATGGAGAATCAATCCCTCAGGCCTGGAAGAGGTAAAGAAGATATTGTCGTTGACGATTCTATCATGATGCAATCTCGGCCAACAGTCAATGAGCCGTACAATGATTTCCACTTGATGAGAGACATCAGCATGGTTGCCGAGTTTTCTTCCACCGTCCAACATGAAAATGGCACCTTAGACAATTCAGAAGATAAGCGTGACTTATCAAAATCCTACGAGCCTGATGATCTTTTCATGATGCTCGATAGGGACTCTGAAGTGGAGCCCGGCAAGCAGTCTTGGTCTATGGACTCTGCAATTGATATTTCGCTTGCAGAAGCTGAAAGGTTCTCTAGAAATGAAGCATGCGATAATGCTAATGACAAGAATGCTTTGGATGGGGACACCAACTCCGAGAACAAAGAAGTCCAAGCAAAGAAACAACCGGGTAGGGATGCGAAATCCAAAGTTGTACCAAGAACCATCGGAAGGAGCAGACCTGACCTAACCAGTAAAACCAAGAAACCGAGTACTATTACTCGACCAATTGTTCAAAAGAGCAAATTGGAAAAGGTACTTGCGAATTTTGGGCTTTGCAAATATCAAATTCTTGACTCTTTTTTCTGTTTGCCATATTTCGACTGCAATCAACAGAGCTAAAAACTTAAGAGTGTGAAAGATAGAGACAAAGCTTGATCATTGATATTTATTTTGGCAGAATCGCTGACTTGTTGTGCTTGTAAACAGGAGGAAGAAATGCGAAAGAAGATGGAAGAATTGGTGATTCAGCGCCAGAAAAGAATTGCTGAAAGAACTGCCGCTAGTGGATTAACTTCAGCAGGTTCCAAGAGGTCGCCTGCAGATAGCAAAACTGCGAAAACTCCCACCAAGGTCGACAAGAATAAATCTCCATCCGCAGGCAAGGTGATAAATAAAGTAAATTCTCAGAACCAAGCCGTGCGTGTTTAGCCATTCATGGTTGCCTTGCCAAAAAGAGGATAAAAAGTCTGATCAGAGCACAAATTCATTTGGTATTTAGCTAAGCCTGTTGTGAATCATTTATTACGTGCAAATAAGCACACTGTATAATCTATACTAATAATCATGGTTTTCAAACTATTGGTTGTCACATCGAGTTTAATAATAGGCATGGAAACTTTACTTGGTGCTGTAATATACAGATAGCAGTATAAGTTATGTATTTTTTTTTGGGTGTGTGTACACATTTTGCTTACTTCCAAATTTCATCTGTAATATGAATAGCCAATTCAATTTGCTGAAAGCATTATCTATATCCTCATATACCCTTTTTGGAACATTTTGACTTGACTCTAATATGGGCAATGATGTAACGTTCGGTTTTTGCTAATCGAAACCCGAAAATAATGAAAAATATATATAAAGCCGAAGCAGCATCAAATTAAGCAGGAAAAAGCTGCGAACAATTCTCACATTCATCATCAAAAAATGACCCAGAATTTTGACCCAAAAAGAAAGAAGGAAACTCTACATCTTCAGTTTTATGGTGGAAGATGTCCATGAATTCTTTTCTTTTCATGGAAATAATTGGAAAGTAAGATAACGTTTGCCTCCAACATGGAAGGAGTGACGAGAAAACTGCAATTCTTTATAGGGCATCGCCTAAAGAAGAAATATATACGTCAAGATCTCAATTAGATCTTCTTTACCTGTTCTATGCATTGACCAATGCTGCTACTAAAATTGACTGTGCACTGATTCTCATGGAGGCTTCTTGATGTCAACCCACAAGGATTTTCCACGAGTTCTTTCAAGTAGTTCGCAAAAGCAAAAAGTCTAGACAAACAAGTATCCTGACATACCACAAAATAGAAGGCGAATAACCCTGAATTGGTCTTCGCACAACTCGTCAAACAATAGCTGTTGTGATTGTGTTGGGACATAACCAACGTTACATCTGCAGCTGCAAACTATGTGAGACATTTATAAGCGAGGTATGATAAAAAAAAAAGTGGATTGAGAGTATTTTTACATGTTCATCTCTCCTATGTAGGTCTGATGAAAATTGAGGACAAAACATAGATAGTACAGACAATTACTGTCCTTTTCTTTTCACTCAGCAATAAGGTTCTGACTGCACCATCAAGAAATCTCCATGAGAATCTGCACCATCAAGTTCTGACATCATGCTTGAATTGAACGTATTGACATCTCTAGGAATTTATAATGTTCCAGCGTTGATGTTTTGTCTAGAAGAGTGTTCTTCTCCCACAATATCAAAACAGATCAAGACCGGCCATAATTTGAATCCAGGTGCTTGCGACAAAACCAGAAACTTTCTAGGTGAATAGGAAGTTAACTGATGAAGATGACTCAGTATATCAGGAGGACATTATGGTGACAAGGTGATCTTATTGCCACAGGAAGAAGATAATCTAATTAGCCGAGGATCAACAAATCAAAGCCTTTTGAGTTCTATGTACCAACTGCACAGACAGGTGAATTCTTTTTGATGATGAAGCTCAATTCAACAAGCACCGTTCCGGGAGACATCTTTCTACCAACATCTTGCTGTCATTTGCCTTTCGCAAAATCTCCTTCCCTTGTCCTTTTATTATTGTCTGCAAATCTTTTTTGGAAGCAGCCCAAGAGACTTTAGACTTACACTGCACTAGCGAATTTTTCTCAGCAAGATCACTCTTATTCTTTTCTGGCGACAGTAAAAATGAGTGATCTCAAAAGTGATAACCCCAAAGGCAGGGAGAAACTGAGACTCCTAGAAATGAAGAGAGCAGCAATCGATCAGGTCATTTGCTATTTCATTAGGACAAAGATAAAAGAATTGTCATGTGAAACTAGGATATCAGAAGATATATGCTAAGCCGGGATTTGTTTCGACAGGGAGTGGCCTACTTTTGTACTGCTTTGAAATCTCTAGGGGAGTTCTGGAAGACAAACCATGAATGGATGGGCAAGATCAATTGCGACAAACTTCATGGCAAGGAGAGCATCAATTGGGAAAAGCTTGGTACACTGCAAAGTATCTACTAAACTCAATTTGCACAAGCATAAAATTCTCACTCTGATTATTCAATTTCTGTGACTCCACTTGATGGTTCGAATTCTTTTTTTGGTTTTTAACTGCAGTTGATGAAGTGTTGGCAACTCTTTATGATCTGATAAAAGCAGCAGCAGAAAGTTCCGAGCAGATGGTTCAACCTGAGCAGAAGAAAGATCACAGTCAACAAAATATCACACCTGGCAAAGTCCAAATAGCGTCTCTGTCATGCCGGACCTCTTGCTTTAGACCAACAACTTTCAATTTGGTATGGAAGACAACCAGAAGGCCTTTTGCTGATGAGTCATTCATCCCGTGTCTTCTCTGGTCTCACAGTGGTAGCACTGCACAGAAAGTGAGGTCCATCCAGGTGAGAGAAATTGAGGCAAGCAATTCCAAAGCACGACCTGCAGCTGCAGTACAAAGAAGTGAAAATGTAGTGGTCGCGGCAGCGGCACCACCACCACCACCACCACGATCTGTGCCGCCACCAGGACCTCCACCACCACCTCTTCCTACACCCTCAAAAGGATTGCTTCAATCACTGCCACCTCTGCCACCACTCAAAGGGGCTGCCCCACTGCCTCCTCTGCCACCAATCAAAGGAGCTGCTCCACCGCCTCCTCCTCCACAAACTGCAACAACATCATTATACACCAAGAAAGCAACCACCAGGTTGAGAAGATCAGCTCAAATGGCCCACCTTTATCGGTTCTTGAAAGTGAAGATGGAGGGGTCAAGTCTAGAGGGTAAATCTGACAGCAGAAGAAAACATCATGCTCAGGGTTCTTCTGGTGGAAAGCAAGGGATGGCTGATGCATTAGCAGAGATGACAAAGAGGTACGTAGATGTAACATATAATTAATATAGATGTATGAACTAAATTGCAGAATGTACTTTACCATTTTATCCTCCCTGTCTCCCTCAGATCGGAGTACTTCCAAAAGATTGAGACTGACGTGCAAACGCATGGAAAAATGATCATGGACTTGAAAGCTAAGATAAATTCCTTTCACACCAAGGACATGGTTGAGCTTCTCAAGTTCCACAACTTCATTGAATCGCATCTCAATAGCTTAACAGATGAAACAAAGGTCGACAGATAGGGTCAGATTGTTGCATATTGTTTCCAATACGTAATGCTGTGGTCATAAGCTAAACTCTTCTGCGCAGGTTTTAGCAAGGTTCGAAGGCTTTCCCGAGAAGAAGCTGGAAGCTTTAAGAGCAGCAGCAGCTCTGTACACGAAGCTTCAGGCAATTGCTGTTCACTTAAAGAACTGGGAGATTGTGCCTCCACTTGGCAGGCTCCTTGACCAGATTGAGAACTACTTCAGCAAGGTAATTTAAATTTGCAATCCTTCATATCTTACCTCACAAAAACTCTCTTTGCATTTTTTGTCCAAATGCCTCTACCTACATATTAGACTAAATTAAAGGAACTTAAAATGTATGTAGATGAAACGAGAGGTTGACATGCTTGAACAAATAAAGACCGAAGAGTCCAAGAAGTTTCAGAGATACAATGTTGAATTCGACTTCAATATCCTTATAAGAATCAAGGAATCGATGGTTGATGTTTCTTCAAGGTGCATGGAGTTGGTACTTAAGGTACTCCACAGTCCACTTTCTGTCAATTGAACAAGAATAAGCTATGTCAATTTGGAAAGCATTCAAGAAAAAAAAATGCCCTCAAACTTGACCAGTTGGATATCTGATGCAGGAAAGAAGAGAAGAAAAGGAGAAAGAGAAAAAGGACACCACAGTGAGATTGGGAAGGCAAAAGGATGATAACAGCAAGATGCTTTGGAGGGCTTTTCAATTGGCTTTCCGGGTGTACTTGTTTGCCGGTGGCCACGACGACCGTGCAGACAAAGTCAGCAAAGAATTAGCTCATGAAATCGAGACCAGTTCTTAGCATTGTCAAACCCCACATTTCTCTAAGTCGCAGTTTTAACCAGGCATTATGTTGAAGCTCTCCTACTAATTCTGTTGATGAGCACTTGACAGTGGACAGATAGGACACAACTACAGCTGAGTAGCAACGCAATGGAGAAAATATCTTATTCCATCAGATACACAACGTGCCACCGATCAGAGTCAGGACATTTTAACGGATTATAATTTTCCCTGTACCACACACTGACTTTATTAACATGTAAATGGTTTTCTTGACAACATCAGCTGTGTAATTTTTGCAATACTTTCTCAACGCCAGAGTCTTGTAAATACACTTGATTTTGCAGTTGAACTTACTCATGACACACCGCGAATGATCTGTGAAAACATGACATCCACCGCCTCATACTACACAATGTCCAATATGAGACAGGACCTTATCAAATCGAGATTGCGTGTGAGCATTGACAGCACCATAATCATTTTCTTGATTTCGTCTCTCTGCTAAGTCATGAAGTGATGATTCCTTATTGTTTCTATACGAAATGACAAGCCGAGTTTGAAGAGCATGAAATCCATAACTTCAGTCTCTTCCTCCGTCTAGAGAAAATGCTGGAAATTAACAGCTCTGACGAAAAGGAGAAAAGGAGAACTTCCACCAGTGAACACTAATGTTTGGCATCTTCGCAGCTTAGTTCTTAATTTATCTTTCCTTTACTCCAAACACGTGTGATTCTGGTCCCGAGGCCAAGTTTAGGACAAATTGGATCTCGCTTCTGTCAAGTGACCCATCTTTCACTGACATTTTCGGGCTTCCGAAAATTTGTAATGGTGAAAAGAGGAGTGAGGACTAAGGAAACATAGTCGAACAGAGAGAACGAGACCGAGAACATTCATTGTTCAACTCACAGGGCAAGTCCATAATCAACATAAGACCCAAGTACCCTAGTTCTTTTAGGGTCAGAATGAGAAAACCAAATAGACACTATGGCTTCTCTGTTCTATACTCGTCAACCTTACCCCAAAAATATGTGAAGTGACAGCTTTTGTAGAATATACTTATATAGCCTCGAACTTTCACAGTTTGGTTCCAAAGCAATAGCAAGATCAGGTGTTATGATGCAAAAGATATCTGCACGTGCTCGCAATAGGTATAAAAACTATGATTGTAAAGTTGCAAATTAAGAGAGGTGCTACGGTGTCATGCCAAAGGCGGCTGTTCTCCTGAAGATGAGTACAAGCTTATATATCAACAATAGGTCGATCGATGGCATTTAATGTCTCATCTACTATAACATTGGACAGAAACTTCATATCACTCGATGGACAATGCAAACCGGTAGTTACAAATAGTCAATTTGCAAAATTCGAAGTGGAAGAGGGCAATGATTCGATTCTAGGCCATCAAAGAGGTGGGAACAAGCGATTCACAAGAGTACCACTAAGCCTTGGTTTCCCATAAAAGTATGATAAAATATGGTGTGTGCCCATGTGCATAATGCAGTTCATCAGTTACTTGATCTCCTAGGCCAGATTACTTGTGACCCATTGACTTTTCTTTCCTAGGAAATTTCCACGTAAAAATGGAGCAATCCTCGTACATTAAGCAACCCGGGCCCTGATGTCGTCCAACCAGTTTTAAAAAGTTGACTTTTCCGTGAGAAATTGAGAGGGAGTTGCTATGCTCAAGGCTTGAAGCGTTGAATCAATACTTTTCCTCCAATATGACACGGTTACTTCTGAGCCCAGAATGCTGACCAGGACTATTGAGACCAAAGTGCTTTAATTCATCAAAACCTCTCAAGCTTTAAACATGGCTTCCTCGAGCTGCTTCAGCGAAGCAACGTTCATTTACAGCTGCAAAACATGCAGGTTGCATATCAGGTATGACAGTATCCTGTCGAAAAGAAGTCAGTTTTTGTAATTTCTATCCCTAATTATCTTTGATGAAAATCAAGGACAAAACGTGCATATGTTGTCAAAGGTTTGTCCAAACAACCAGAGCTGTGTCAATCATCGAAATCCAAGTCAGTCATCATGCTTGATGGTGCTAAAGTCTGTTGGAAATTCAACTTGCTCTAATAGTAATTGCTTTTTGCTAAGCGTACAAGTCAATTAAAGAAAACAGCATTTGTGTCAGTACACCAAACTATATAGACAGAGTAGTTGCGGGAAATACTGAAGCCGATTTAGACATGAATCAACAGAAGTTGACAGATTCAACACATGGATCAAATTTATGGACAGGCAAGTTCATTTGGATGATGGAGCTCCGGCTGAAGACGAATTGATTTGAGAGACAGTACTGCGGTAACTCCTCGTTTCTTTACTTCCACAGAAGTACCTGGAGGCCAAAAGCCCTTGAAGGTTCTGTCGCACTTGAGAAATTTATGTTCAATAGTCCATCTCATAGCTGATGATAGAGGCAATGGATGACCTCCACGGGAGTAAGACAAGGAGGAGAGTGAAGCTCATAGAAATGAAGAGAGCGGCAATTGATCAGGTCTTTTGCTATTTCATCAGCTTCAAATCATCATATAGAACAGGGACATTACTCATCAGAAGATTAATGCCAATGGCCAATTTATGTTTCGACAGGGATTGGCGTCCTTCTGCAATGCTTTAAAATCTCTAGGAGAGCTTTGGAAGATGAATCATGAATGGATGGAGAACATCAAGTCCGATGAATTTGGTGGAATGGAGAGCGTCAATTTGGAAAAACTAGGTATGCTGCAAGTCCCAATGAAATTCACTTTGCATTGGCAAGACATTCTTGCCGTGATTTTTCAATTATCTATTCCAGTTGAGGATTCAATTTGTTTGAGAATTCAGTTCCTAAACTGTTTTCACTTTTCCCTTTTTTCTCCTGCAGTTGATAAAGTGATGGAAATTCTTCACGATCTCATAAAAATAGCAGCAGAAAATTGTCAGCTGATGCATCAAGATGACCATAAGAAAGATCATAGCCAACAAAGCACCGCATCTTATGATGTCCTCGGAGAGTCTCAGGCAAACCAAAACTCCTGCTTTGATCCCATTCTAACTACTACCATTTTGGAACTGAAGAAGACCAGAGAGCCTGATGTCTCATTCGTCCCTTGTCTTTTTAGGAGTCTCAGAGGTAATGCTGTGAAAAAACTGAAACCCATTCAGGGAAGATTAGCAGAAGCAAGCAAATGTGGTGCAGGACCAGCAGCTTTGGCACAAAATTCTTCCTTCAATGCAAAAGCACCACCCCCGCCCCCACCCCCACCCCACCTCCACCTCCACCTCCACCTCCACCTCCACCTCCACCGTCTCCCAATTTAATACCAAATTTTGCAGCTCAGCCGGCTCCACAGCCAGCACCATCCAAGATCTCAGGAACGGTGTTGCCAAAGAAACCATTACCACCTCCTGTTCCTCCTCCTCCTCAGGCAGCACCACCTCCACAACCACCAAAATCCAAGATCTTCAGAACTGTGTTGACAAAGAAACCACTACCACCATCACCACCACCACCTCCACCTCCACCTCCTCACTGGCCATTCCTCCCCTAGAACCGGCACCATTCAAGATCTCTGGAGCTGTGTCGACAAAAAAATTGCCGCCGCCACCGCCACCTCCTCTTCCGGCTGCAAATGAAGCTGCACCTTCTCCACCTAAACCTAAACCTCCTGTACCAGAAAATGTAGCAGCTCAAGGAACAGTGGATTCAGAACCAGCAGCTCACATGATTCCAGTTGTGATGATAAAAGCACAGCCTCCTGCTGCACTGCCTTTACCACCACCTAAATTACCACCAATCGAATTGGCTGCAGGAGAAATGCCTCCATTGCCAAAAGCACCAAAGATACCAAGAACTGCACAAATAGCAGCTTCGCCACCACTTCCACCTGCACCACCTCCACTACCAGCACCCTCCAAAGGGTCAATTCCATCACCTCCACCACCAATCATTAAAGGAGCTCCTCCACCACCACCTCCTTCGCTGAGTGCAACCAAATCCTTTTACCCCAAAAAAGCAATGACAAAGTTGAGGAGATCGACCCAAATTGCAAGCCTTTATCGGTTCTTGAAAGGAAAAATAGAAGGCTCAAACTTAGAGATTAAACTTGACAGAGGAAAAAATCATCAAGTTGGGGGCTCTGCCGGTGGAAAACAAGGAATGGCTTATTCAATAGCAGAGATGAAAAAGAGGTAGGCTTCCAGTATTTCAACAGACAGTGATCTATTTAAATGATATAAGGCGAACAAATAAAGTAAATGGACTTCTCTACTTAACCATTTTATGGTTCTTGTCTCCCAGATCAGCATACTTTCAAAAAATAGAGAAAGACGTGCAAATGCATGGAAGAACAATCATGGATTTGAAAGCTAGAATAAAATTCTTTTCAAACCAAGGACATGATTGAGCTCATCAAGTTCCGCAACTTCATTGAATCTCATCTTGAAAATTTAACAGATGAAACACAGGTGAACATAGGCTTACACATTTTTTAGCCCCTATTGTGCATTTTATCGAGTCCATTATATCAGAATCATAATATAATTTTCTAACATGCAGGTTTTAGCAAGGTTTGAAGACTTCCCCACAAAGAAGCTGGAAGCTTTAAGAGCAGCGGCAGCTCTACGCTTGAAGTTAGAGGCAATTGTAGTTGACTTGCAGAACTGGAAGATTGCACCTCCTCTTGGCAAGCTTCTCGACCAGATTGAGAACTACTTCAGCAAGGTAATTTCAAATTGCTTCTGGAGTTTCTTATTGAACAAAACCTTCTTATCCGTTATATTCTAGATACCTCTATATTGTAATCTAACGTAAAGGAACTAAGATACAGATGAAACGAGAAATTGACACGCTCGAACGAATAAAGGACGAAGAGTCCAAGATGTTTCGGGGAAATAATATCGAATTCGACTTCAGTATCCTTGTAAGAATCAAGGAATTGATGGTGGACATATCTTCAAGATGCATGGAACTAGCACTTAAGGTACTCAAAATAATTTGACCAGTTAGCTATCTTCGCAATTTACATATTACTTCGGGAAGAGAACATGAGCCCTCATTTGCATCCCTTATTTTTTGGATCTGATACAGGAAAGCAGAGAAGCAAAAGAAATTGAGAACAAAGTTACCTTAACAAAATCACAAACACAAAGAACTGATCACACAAAAATGCTTTGGAGGGCTTTTCAGTTCGCATTCCGAGTGTACTCATTTGCCGGTGGCCATGACGACCATGCAGAAAAACTAAGCAAAGAATTAGCTCACGAGATTGAGACCAGTTCATAGCACCATCAATCATTCATGTAGAGTCGAATATGGGTCTCAAGCAACATACCACGTTGGAAGCATCTCCAGCTAATTCTGCCTATATAGTATATCGTGGGAGAAGCAATTCCATGGACTCTTGTAAATACATTTCATTTTGCAATTGGCAAATCACACATAATTGTAGTCACAGAATATCAAAAGCTCATACTTTCAATTTTAGAGTTATCTCATATGCTACTCAAGAAGTATATAGCTATATTTCATCAAATCAAAATCGTTATTGCTATCACCTTACAAACTTTGATCCAGCTAACGGAATGATTCACCGAATAGCACAATCTGGGTCATGCTCAAGGAATATCACGCAGCATCACGTCAGCTTGCAGACCCGAAAATAGAGATCTTCTCTTTTACCTCATATAACTCGTCTCTCAATTCCTCTATGCGAATCTGGCAATCCACGACGAATCCGTTCGTAGCTTCCTTAAAATCCTTCATTTCACCGGCTCGAGCTCGGTAGAATCCCTCCTTCTCCTTCTCCACCTCCTCGAGCTCCTCCACCTCACACTTCAACTCCCTAAAATCAATCACAACCGACCTCATATGAAGAGAAAGCCGTAACACGCGACTGATCTTATGATAACAAACAATGCTTCACCTCAGTTGCTGCACATTGTTGTCATACTTGGCATTGAGAGCGGCAATCTCCGATTGGAGAGCCGAGATCTTCAAGCTCTGGGAAGCCAGCCCCCGCTCGAGCCTCAAGCACCTCTCTTCCATCGACCTGATGCCCACGCACTTCGACTCCAGGACCAGCGACTTGGCGGCTTGCAGCTCTCTCTCGGCCTGCGAAAAATTTCAGGCACCTCTCATCCGATACCGATCCAAAACCGATCGCCTCGGGAAAAGAAGTTCGAGAGATCGCGTCGCGATCCAGTAGACCTGGAGGAGAGAGAGGCGCTGGTTCCTGGTCCGGTCCAGCTGTTCCAGCCGCTCGCCGAACGCCGCGGCGAGCGACATTTTCCGACGGACGGGAAGCTAACGTCCGGCGGCGATTCCGGCGAACCGGCGCCGCGAACCCGCGCGTTCTCGCCCGATCCCGTGCTCGGAATCGAAAGCAGGATTTCTAGGGTTCTGGATTCGCGCTGGAGCGGATCGAGCGCGACGGTTTCTTACCGTTTTGAGCACCGGAAATCGACGAAGCTGGAGATGAAGCTCTGTAGAGAGAGACAGAGAGAGTGGCGGGAAAAATTTTCGGATTTGCCCCTGAACTTTAGTTTTTTTACATCAAAGGTCTCAGGCCATGACAAATTTAGCCTAATCTTTTCTTTTCTTTTGGCGATGTCAAGTGACTCCAAATTTTTTACTCGTGCAACATATTTGCTCTTAACTTTTGTTTTTTTACATCAAAAGCTCTGAATTATACCCATTCTAATAAATTTAGCATAAACTTTTTTCCAACGGTGTCAAGAACTCCAAGTTGCACATTTGCCCTCTAATTTTGTGTTTTTTTACATTAAAGGCCCTAAACTATACTTGCCATGACAAATTTAACCTAAACTTTTTCCTAGCAATATCAAGTGACTCCAAATTTTCTACTCATGCAACATATTTATCCTCTCTTCGTCAAGATTTCCGAGGATGATTTTTTCTAACCGAAAAGATGTCATTTTTCTTTCACTTAAGCTACATTGGCCATGTTCATAAAAAAATAAAAAGCTACATAGGCAACTCGTAAATACCATTTGCCTCTTGTCATTAGTGTAGACAGATTTTTTAACGGTGCTTGTCAACAAAACATCTTTTTTTTTTTGGTCGACAGAACTTTAGTAGGGAAGAAACGTGTTGGGTATAAGTTTGGGACTTCGAGTGTTGCGCTTAAAAAAAAATCGTTGGATTGTTCAAGTATAAAATGTACTTCCTCCTGGACCCGTCATTTATCCATGACATGATGTGTACTGTACTTCTAGTGAACCTAAGCGCTTATATAGTGACGCGAGATTCCACCTCTATACTTCGCTAGAGAGTCGGTTAGGCTCATATCAGAATGCATCAATTGCGATATATGAGCAATTGAACTCGAAGTCATGGCCTCATTAGCAATATTCAAAAGTTCAGTGGCCTCATTGCAAATTTTACTAAAACTTCATCGGTCCTTTTTCTTCAGGATGGCTCTTGCAAATTTACAGTTCCGTTAGCACGGTGATCTAGGGCACAATTCCGCCACATCCCCTTGGTCGATTACGATTTAGTACGCAAATGTTTTTAGTCGTGAACCGATTAAGTTCGAACCTTCCGCTATACAATAATCTTTAACCCAAAGTAATTTGTATGCAGTGAGTTCAATTTAGACAAATAACATAATTCCCCTAGCCCCGTCCTTCCCCACGACCCAACTGCACCAACCTTAGAAGTTAGCACACAAATCTTTTTTATTTGGTTTAATATAATGAAAAATCTCAAAAATTAATCTATATATATATGACAAATTTACCCAAAATTATTTTTTAACCCACCAAAGAACCCCAAATTGCTACATTTGTAATAAATTTCCCCTCCTTCAATTTTCATTAAATTGGATTAATACCAAAAAAATCACAAAATGGTATTCTTGTGACAAATAGAGGGCAAAACCCCAAAACGGTACCACCCATCAACTGTCGCGTGTTATCTAACTTCAATAATTTGACGATAAATTTTTATGAAAACAAGCGGAGAGTAAATTTATCGTGGTTATATCAATTTGGAGCCTTTGTGATCAAAATATCAATTTTTGAGATAAATTTATCACGAATGCACTAATATATAGTTTTTCCCGATATGAACTTTTTTTTTTTTTTTACGCATCGACCTTAAGTATCGGTCCAAAAAGCATTCCCCTTTCCGAATTGTGCAAAAGAAAGCTCATCCTCCATCCAGCTCCACCAAACATCAAGCTTGTCTTTAAATAGTTGTCTGGAGAACAAAACCGAACGTGCACGTGGGGGGCCCACACGGGCGGGCCGAGACCACCACCGTGTGCGATGTGGGAGCAACCTGTGCTACAGTTGCATGTAGAGAACATATCCTCCCATGTGCTCCTTCATCAATGTCTCCGAAATAAGACATGCGCGTTTCAGGAAGTAGTTAATGAGAAGGTTTCCTACATACCCATCTTGCAGAACTCGCTTGTACTTTTTTTTGTCTCTTTTTTTTTCTTTTTTCTTTTTTCGGATCGAGTTGTTCGGACCCGGTTGACTGGGGATGGCGTGCCCACCCGAGCCAAGCGAGAATTTGACATGGAAAGCTCGATTTCGGGGTTTTTCTTTTTGTCAAAAGAAATTTCTACAAAGATAACGCGTGATGAGACCTATAGGAAATTTAAAAAGTCACCCTTATTCGTAGACCTCCAAAACAAACCAGAAATCAGAAATCAAGGTGTATCATTAGAGTATAGTTGGCATCATATGCTCGTCTTTCATGAATAGACCCATGATCACATCATTATCAGTGATGAGTACATGCCAAGATCTATAGCTATAATTATGGCTTTTTCTTTCAATGGTAAGCGCCTAAGTTCAACGTCCCCAACATCATCACCATACAAAATAGGAATATGTTGAACAAGCTTAGAGCTGTAACCTATGAGATCTAGTCCTTTAACAAGTGCGAGGTTACAAAGCTTGTAACAAAAACACGTTGAACGAGCACACCAAAAATGCTCTAAATACCTTCAAAAGTATAAGTGGAGCAATTATTCATTAAAACTCCTAAATCTAAAATTAGATCTGATAGAAAAGCTTTCAAATATAAAATTAGGAAAGCAAAACTCCTTGATCCAAAATTAGATAGGGAGAATAAGAAAAGAAAACGAGAATAGATAAAAAAAAATAAAATAATAGGGAGCAGATAGAGATCTAAGTCAAATCCCTCCTATCTAGAAGTCGAAGAAACCAAAAAAATGTTAAAACTCAGATAGGGAGAGGGAGATGAAATGATTGTTACTTTGATTTAATTTCGGGATTTTTGACCCGTGCATTTAAGTCGACGGTGGCAGAGGAGGATTTTTCTTGGGTTTGACGAACTTGTTAGGTCTGCTCGGTTGAATTTGGAGTTAAAAGAGAATTTCAATTAATAATGATGTGCAAGTTCAAGGATTTGATTAGATAGATTAAAAGTTAATAAAGATATGGTTGCGGATAAAATGCGTGGATTGAAGAATCAAACTTTGGACTTTTCCCAGTTTTAAAATTGGGCATTTGGCAGAGGAGGATTGGGACACGTCTTGCTTGGCTTTTTTTCTTTTGACATGGAATCTGTTGTAAGGACCAGCTGAATCCATAGAATTGTTTGCCTTACTTGGATATAAATAAATAAACAAACAAATAATAGACAAGGAAAATAGAGAATTTTTCCATGTATCAAAAATAAATTAAACCTGGTCAGGATCAAATGTGAGCTTGCTTAGCCTGGTCCCTAAAAAGATATTTCTTTTTAATACACGAGAGAGCACAAGTCAATGTCATTGATGGAGATGTAATAGATTTTCCCTTCAATCTCACGAGATCTGATCTCTGCAACGACACATTCGATTTATTAGTTAAATGCACAAGATCTTTGAATTGAACTTCTGATTGATGAATGAGTAATGCACATGTCTCAAAAATCAAGAGTTAATTAGCATTAATTCGTTGATTTTATCCATTACTTGAAAAGGGGAGATTCACTTTGAAGGTCATATTGGGTAAAACGAACACAAATGGAGGACCAAAATGCAAAGCTGAATGGGCAGGGGAATTATCCAAGGCCATGTGGGAAGGAGGTAGGTGGGCTCCTATTGATTGAAAGATGAGATGTCACTTTCACCACTTGAACTGGACATTGACATTATATTGAAGGGAAAAAAAGAATCACATAAATCAACACTTTCCCCATATCACAAGCTAATCCCAAAGGTCAATTTCAATCCCCCACCCCCCTCAGCATTTTATAAAATTTCTCATCAGCCCCAAAAGAAAGTTCCATCATTTTCCCCAAATCAATGAATCACCAAATTGCCCCCAATTGGTGTTGATGTCTTCTCTGTTGTCTTTGCATTTTGCACTGATCAGAAGAAACAAAACCCATCATCACCTCTGTCAATAGAACCAATTCTGATTCAATTATTAACTAAAAGGAAAGATTGAACACTATCCTATACTTGCAGTGGACTGGACCGAGTTTGTCCCACAGCTACAGAGTACAGACAAGCTCTAGATTGTATGCTTAAGCTATACAGGAATTGGCAATGGCAGTCCTTGTTCTTGTATGCTGCTAGGCCAGGACAAGAGAAAAGATCAGAAGAAACAAAACCCATCAACGCCTTTCTCAACAGAACCAAGATTCCAATTCAATTATTAACTAAAAAGAAAAGATTGAACGCTATCCTTTCCTTGCTGTGGAATGGGACTGAGTTTGTCCCATAGCCACACACAAGCTCTACATTGTATGCTTTTGAGCTATGCTGGAACTGGCAAATTGCAGTAGTCCCTGTTCTTGTGTATCTACAGAATGGACGTTTGATTTATTGCAGAAGATGCAGCAATCCGACATTAAGTGATCAACTATGCTTCCTCTCTCAACCCTCAGCTTCCTGCTCTGCTTGTTCCACAGGTGAACCGCGTAGCTCCGGCTCCGTATGTGCCGCAGCTTGTCGTGCAGCCACTTGGAGTGCAGGTGGCCCCGAGGCCCCCTGAAGAGGCTGTGGACCCGGCTCCACTCGACCGGGTAGAACGCCGACGGCGGCAGCACGGTGAAGCCGTCGTACCCGGGCCGCCCGGTCACCCTCGCGACGACCCTCGACACCAGGTAGGGCCCATTGTGTCCCCACTTGTTGCCGTCGAACGTGAGGGCGAATTCCTGGACGAACTTGAACAGCAGCGGGTGGCCCTTGTCGAAGACCAGCACGGCGTTGTTCAGGCGGCTCCAGTTCCCGGTCTCGACGTCGAGCGTCTGCGCTCCGATCACGTTTCTCAGCCGGGCCATGCTCCTCAGCACCACGACGTCGGTGTCAATGTACACGCCGCCGAACTTGTACAGCAGGACGAGCCTGAGCAGATTGGAGAGGTTCTGGCCCAGGGCGACCTCGCCGGGATCCAAGCTCCCTCTCTTCAACCTCTGGAACCACAATTCAGCAGGCGTGTCCTTGAACAAGTACCCGAAATTGGGTGCGATCGCCATCACCCGATAACCCTTGTCCCGAAACGGCCCCAGGATCTCGCGGCCCTCGCTGGAATCCAGCGAGCTCGACACGATCACCAGACAGCCGTTTCGGTGGGAATTGAACAGACTCTCCACCGCGAACGCCTCCCTGTCGCCGAACGACTCGAGCGAGCTGATCCAGGTCATGAAGAACCTCGCCTCGCAGGCCCCGAAGAAGCCGTTCACCTGCGCCGCGAACCCTCTTGACTGAGCCCCGAGGCGCAGCGGTGTAGCGCCGCGCTTGGGCCGTCTGCGGCGCACCTTCGCCGGCCTCGGCGCCGGGGGACTGATGATGGGTCGGAGCAAAATCTCGTCTTTCTGCAGAAGGGCCAAATGGGTCTTCGAGACGAGCGGCGGGTGCTCTTCCCGGATGGCGTACATGACATTCCTGCCCGAAGAAATCTTGGAAGCCGAAGGTGAAGAAGATGCTGATGAAGAAGAAGGAGGAGGCAGTCTTTGAAGCGGTTCGGTGGGGACTCGGACGGAGAATATGGAAGCGGCGTTGTAAGCCAGGAGGAGCAAGAGGAGCAAAGCGAAGAAGGAAGTGGGCAGGAGGAAGAGAGAATCGAGGACGGATCTCTTGACGCTACGGACAGCGCGAATTGCGCTCCTCGAGAGGCCGCACATGGTCGGTGGGGCGCTGCTGCTGCTGCTGCTACGGGCATAATGATGATGGAGCTCTACCAGGCAGCGGAGGAGGAGGAGGAGGTTTCATCGCCTATGCTCACGCACAGAGAGAGAGAGAGAGAGAGAGAGAGAGTTTTGGAAAGGGATGGAAATGGCGGAGGCGGCAAAAGGGAAATTGAAGTTGGGAAAGGCGTTGGGTCTCTCCTCTCTGGTCTTTTGGGAAGCGAGACACAAAAGGACGTGCTTTGCTCTGGTCTGCTGCACACAGAGAGATGACGATGATGATGAAATGTGGATATGAGCTTTGGGTGTCGTAGTTAGCTCATGATACTTTAATGAGGTGTGGAATTTTTTTCTTTTTTTTGTAGATTCTTACTCTATCCTTTATTTAATTCATATTTTAACTCTCATTCACGACTTTTAACCTGCCTTTTTATAAAATATAGAAGTCGAAAAATCGTCGTCAATTCTTGCAAGGCGTGGGAATCGAAACCCACACTTAAGATTAAATCGTCCTCACTTACTTTGTTTTCTTCCCACATTTGCAATTAATTCGTCTACACCCTGATCCTCATAAAAGTAAGGATTCGAACTCGTACCTCTCATTTCTCATGTAAGAATGGCGATCATTTAAATAAATTCTAGTGGTTGAGATGAGGGAATATCGAGGCACCTTCATTTCTAGATTTTGGTTTTATTTGTTTGTTTAATTTGATGTAATGTAGAGACATTGGCCGGATTAGAAGGACTAAAGAAAGGAAAGGAAGGTACAAGAAAATGGGCAAAACGTGTGAAGATGACAAAGGCCATCTCCATGCGGCTTTCTTTATTTAAAGCAAAGGAAATTAAAAGAAAAGAGGAAGATGGCATGCGGAAGTGACAAATGTTTCTTTTTGAGGGATTATGAAAGTCAATCCATCATTTTCCTCCCTTTGTTTGTTTTTTTTTTTTTTTTTTTTTGGTAATGAAAAAAAAAATTGCTTTGTTTCTTGTTCTTGCTATAAATAAAGAAATGGCTTGCGAGAATCAAATGATGAAAAAGAAAGAGAAAAGTTTCAAAAGAATGGCAAATGTAAGTTTGTTTTTGAGGATTTGCTAGAAGAAGGTCCTGGCCACGAGGCCCATATATTTCCTTGAGGGAACGAGGCAACTTCTTTGGAAATAGTGTTAGCGATATTATGTCATAAATTCTCAAGATTTTCTATAATATATTGTATTAAGTAAGAGACAATTATGATATTGTCATTAATTATTGATATCAATCAAGACTGCACAAATATCTCATTGATTTCTTGATTGACGCTTTAGATAGTTTCTTTGTAAAGCCTATTTATATAGGCTAATATAATGTTCATTATAATATATTGAAATATATTAATTTTCTTGATTCTCTCTTCCGCAATATTATTATTCAACAATGATATTCGTGTGATCTTAATTGATATAAATAATAAACAGTAATATCACAATTGTCTCTAACGTATTATAATATTTTATAGAAAGTCTTAAGAATCTCTAATATAATATCGCTAACGGTATATCCTCAAAAGAAGTTGCCCAACTCTCTTGAGTTTGATCTTCTCAACAATTAGCTTTTCGATCTGGCAAGATGGAGATTTTATCTACGACATAAGTCCTTAGTCCCCTCTTCATTTCGAATTCGGAGTATGATGAAGTCAAACATGCCATCTAGAAACAACTCACATACAAGCAACTCGACCGATATCCTAAGAGCAAGGGTTGATTGAAACCGTGACAAGCGAAACCTCGATTTTTTTCTTAATTTTTAGGGGTTTCTAATTTCTTAATCGAGACAAACTATTGCGCATGCTTAATGACTAAGTCACAAGTAAACTCTCCAATCTCATTCATTCGAGTTTGATTGGACATAGAAAGGAAAAAAATCATATCCGTGAAGATTAGGTTGGTGTGATGTGCATTTCTTGCTTGTGGTCTTCCCTAATGAGTCATGAAAGTTTCTTGGTTTACCCTAAGCTGTACATATACATGCATTATCTATTTATATGACATTATCTTATTATCTTCTTCTTCTTTTCATCTTTTTTTTAATGTTATTGATGAGAATAGATTTTGGTCAATGAGTGTCCCCCGGGAGGAGAAAGTCAGATGTGCAGTAGCTATACTTTAAATATTTATAATTAGGAAGACTTTCAAGATCATGCATACAAATTGTCACATGAAGACAACTTCTTGTTTGAGAGAGGAATTGAGGAAACAGACGTGTTTGCACGTTAGGGATACCAATTGAAGGGCATGTTTTGAGGGAAAAAAGAAAAGATGAAATTGATAAATTTCGTAAGGGTTGAATCTAACAATTGGCTAAGATCTTTTGAATTACAGGGTTTGGGCAATTTCTTTGTTTTAAAACCCTAGCAATCTCCATCAACATGATGCAGCTAGTCATGCCTCTTTTCTCTCTTGATTCAGGGAACCAGGTCGTGTCGCTTGATGCTACGATCGCCGAAGGTCAATAGCGACGGCCTACTGGAAAGGGAACTGACGAAAAACTAGGAACGGAATGACTTTATCAGCCCAAGAACTTATTTGTCTATGAGGGAGGAAATATTACTGTCAAAATCAACATTAATTTGGTCAAAGGTACAAACTTTTCCAATGTTTAGTCAAATGGATCGAGGGAAATAAGAAACACCCATTATTTCTTACCTCATAATGTATAGGCTCTCGGATCCGAGCATATTCAAAAACTATTTTTTCTGAACTTCTGGGTCGTTAAAACTTAGGGATATTCCCTAGAGATAAAAGAAGAAAAATATTTATCTTCAATTAGAAGTGTATGGAATATGATCCCCGAGGCACTGTATCGGGGAAATCCAAGTAGCCTGCCATCACTACACGTGAAACGGACAAGAGTTGGTATACCACACAAGGAAAAATTCTCCTAGGTTAGGAAAGTTTAATTAAGGTAAAGATAACAACATCTTAGGTTCCATTCGTTTCGCGGAAAATTGACCATTTCCAGAAAATATTTTCCTGGAAATCATTTTCCAGAAAAATGATAATATTTTTCAGTGTTTGGTTAAAACCTGAAAGAGTCCCAGAAAATATTTTCTGGTGTTCAATAAGGAAAATGTTGACTAGACTTCACCTCTTGAGCTTGCACTGCTTAACATTATTAGGAAACTTTATTTATTTTTTCTCACTGCATAATGACAATTTTCTATTATAACATTAAACTCGAGTCATCATATGAGCTTTCCTTATTAAATCGAACGAACCAATCGAGCTTTTCAAAACTAAAAAGCCCTAATCCAGAACGGACCAAACGACGGACATTCTATGCATAGCGTTTCCCCCTATCTCATGAACTTCCCAGCTAGTCTCCTCACCGCTCTCTTCGAGCATGCAAACGCGAGAATATAGAACAAGTAAAACCGCCAAACGCGTGGCCGGCAATCAGCCGAAAATGAAGAAAAGCAAAAAGAAGGAAAGGAAAAAAAAGAGAGGAAAAGTTAATAAAAAATTCGAATTTTTTTAAAATATAAAAAATCGAATTTAAAAAAATTAAAAAATAGAAGTTTTTGAAAAATAAAAAGATAAAGAAGTAGGGACTAGTAGGGGTGTAAGATAAAAGAGAATGAGTGTGAAAAATGTTTTCCCCAATTTGAAAAATAGAAAATATTTTTTTTCCATTTTAGAAAAAAATTTCCCTTCATAAAAAATATTTTTCCTAATGAATTTATTTTCCATGAAATGAACACCGGAAAATCCAAAAAAAGTTTTTCTAAAATTATTTTCATAAAATGAACAGTCTTAATAATCAATAAACTTAACCCAGGCCCTTGGTTACCTTTACCTTACCTGGCTCTGTTTGAAAAGAGGAAAATCCTTAGTGCTTCAATTTGGATGGAGATGGAAGCAAAGTGGACTGGCACTGCACAATAGTCCTCAAGTATTTCCTAACAAAGCAAACATGATCAATCGAATCCTAAATTTTTTAAATAATGTAATAATATCCTAAAATTTGTTAAATTGATATAATCGAACCCATTCGTTCACTCTGTCTCATTTAGCTAACGGAGATTGCTGACTTGGCATCTTTTGTTATTTTTTCAATGAGAGAGGCGTCAATGCGGCGCCTGCAACTCCAGCGTCTCCTTCTTCCTTGGTCAGCCGTCGGCACAAATCCATCCACCACCGTCGTTGCCCTGGCTTTGCGAGACTCCATGATTGCTCCACCAATCACTGAATCTCCCAGCTTTGATCCGCCCCATTGCTACATCCTCGCCGTCGCCATCGCTGTCCTCAAGGTCGACCTCCACAAAATGATGTTTGAAAACTTGAGCAGCCATGGCCAAGCTGGACAAGGTAGCCACAGCCACGAGCTTAAAGATGCCTGGAAGCTGGAGCGACCATGGCCAAAGCCCGACTAAACTCGAGCAGCAATGGCGGCGAGCATGCAGAAGCTCAAGAACTTCAACAAAGCTCAAGATGCCATGACAGCGAGCTTGAAGAAACTTGAAAGCTGGAGCAGCCATGGCCAACCAATTCATGAGATGGCCTTCTGTGTCATATAAATGTCTTGACGCCTCCATTTTCTCAGCTAGAAGATACTGCACGCCGTTCCCTATTTCGAGGGATCCCTCGAATTGAGGATTCCAAGCTTCCATGAAACGCGAGCAGCTATGGTTGCTAGCATGAATACGACTATGTTTCAACCTTGAGAACCTCAAATCTATGATAGGCCGAATCAGGTGTGAGGCCGGACCTATGGTGACAAGTGGTGGTGAGGCCGATCAACAGTAGTGGCGGCATCGTTGCACAGAAGCGGAGGTGGCGGGACAGCCAAGCCTCCAGTCGAATGCAAACTTCTTTGTCTACCATCAGTCCTAATGAACATGCTAGGCAGCCTCCACCTATTAACCAGACTCTCCAGCCTCAAGTTCTACATTCTCAAGCTAACAAAAACTGGCAGTTTCTTGATGGCATTTGCAGTAGTGTACAGGCATTCAATAAGTGAGGATACTAGAACACCCTAAAATCTGAAAGTGGACACCATCGAAATTAACGATATCTAACCTGCCTAGCTCAATTCCTAAACAACAAATCCTCCTCGATAAGAAGAAAAGTTCAATCAACAAGCATATCTCAACACTCTTAACACATTCTCTAGCATAAATCTCTACTTCAGAAAGACTGGTCAGACCCTTGGCATTAAACTTTAGCTGTGACTTCAGGACTTTTTGATAACTATTCATGCTGATCAAAATCCTATTTTCAAAACAACTGAGCCCCGCCAACAATTGAAGGGCAATGAGTGCCAAAAGACACACGATTGCTCGAGAAGCATATCGCTTTTTATCTCCTGCTCACACTGTGTCCAAGAAGAAAGCACTTGGTGTCCTTGTGAGGAGCCGAGACTCAAGGCTAACAGAAAATCCTGCTTGCATACCAAAAAGAATCGACAGTGATAACCCAATGTGTAAATCTGCTCAGTTAAGCTACTGAAACATGTCCCAAGACAGAACCTAGCCTGGGTTCAATAGATAGTACTTAATACACAACAAGCAAAAACAAGTGCACTGCATGGAAGTCACTATAAAGGCAAAATAAAGTCCACAAGAAAAGGCAGACTCCAAGCGAACCCACCGATAAAAATCACGAGCATGGATCCCTGGTTTGACAGGATGGAGGACTAGGAATATGTCGCCTTTGTAGACACCATTTGGTCGAATCATTACTCACAGGAGCCCTCTCCGTCTCTTATAATCACTAACTGTCAATGTCAAAATATGCCGCCTCCCATCATTCTCTGGCACACGGCATCCAACTGTTGCTTCAATCCTCTGTTTTCTAGCCATGAAACCGGCTAATGCTCCTTGGGCCCCACCAAACTTCCGAAGTGAATTCAATGAGATTGGAAGTTCGAAATTGTGCAACATATTTGATTCAGTGCCCTGATCTACTGGTGCGTTCGTATCAACCAATTTCCCAGCATCAGCAGCAGCTTCAAGCGCCTCAACTGTTGCCACCACACCGGCTTCTGACACAACTGGGCCCGATCCATTGCTCTCGGCAACCACAGATGCAACATTACCATTGTCATTGGCATCTCCAGCCTCATTTCCTCCATTCCCCTTAGAGACGTAGTAATTCCTTGACCTTGTCCATCTTCTAGAAAAGGGATCATACCCAGCCTCTCCAGCTTTCAGGAACGTATTCACAGGCTTCAATTCTGAGGCATTTTTAAAATTCTCAACCCTATTCTTTCTGTTCATCTCAGCAAGCTTAATAGCCTTTGCATCGGTCTTCTGAGCTTGTCGAGTGGCTTCCAATTGCTGAAGTTTATCTTTGATCCGTTTGACTTCTGCCTCATCTTCCTTGTACTGTGCAATCTCCAATTCTCTCCTCAGCCTATCCTTCTCAGCTGCTATATTCATTGGCCTTGATGAGGCCGATTTTTTCTCCTGCAACATCTGCTTCACCGTAGCAGCTGAGTAAACAAATGTGTTAATTTTCTTGATGGCCTCCTTCTTCTCCAACACATCCTGTTTGCTAGGCATCCGCCCACCGCTCCGCTCCACCTCTCTAACCCACTGATTAAACTCCTCCTCAAGTGGTGGGGAGTCTGAAACCATTGCCATCTGCCACCTAGCTGCGGAGCTTTCATTCCCCCACACAACATTTAAGTACTTGTACGTCATCTTGTTTTCTAGCTTATATTGTCGATCTGGATCTGAGGCATCGACATTCCGGACAATGCAGAGCCGATAGATTGGTTGTCTGCTTTTTGACATTCCAATTCCGACCCTTACAAAGCAACCAACAATTAATTCCTCGAAAAAGGGCTCCATAAACCACTTTCCCAGTTTTGACCTCCGAACTGTAATTTCTTTAACATCCTCAAATTTCAGAGTCTCTGAACCAGGCAGTGCCCTGTCATCATCACTGTCAACCAGTCCATCACCAGTTGATGCCTCATCTTCACTGTCAGACTGACTTTCGCTCTCACTCTGGCTCGAACTACTCAGACTTGAAGCAGGAAAGGGTTTTCTCTTCACTGATGATAAATCTCGGTTAGCAGAACTTCCTCTAGATCCATCCCTCAGTTTACGGTGAGCCTCCGGGTCTTGCTGCTTTAACCTTTTCGCTCTCAGTTCATTCAAAGCTTCGTCCTTGGCAGCTGCTCTGTCGGCAGATCTAGATGATGAGCGTCCACGTGACGCAAGAGGTGGTGTCTCCTTTCGCGATTGAGAGGTCTTCTTATCCTTCCTCAAATTTTTCGCCATGCTTTTATCCGTCATCTTTTCTGCTCGTTCAGCCAAAATCATCTCTCTATCAAGTTCAGACAATTTTGCAAGCCGTTGACGATCATCTTCATTCTTATACAAGTCACTGCCAACATCAGATTCATCGCTACTGTCACCCCGGCGATCTGAGCCCCCATAGTCATCATCACCTTCTTCTAAACTTCCTTGATCATCGTCCCTTTCATATCTTTTCTTCAAAGGAACCTGAGACCCAGACGGCTTCCTGCTTGAATAGCCCCGATTATCATCAGACTCATCGTCCCTGGAGTCACTTCCATGATCGGAATATGAGCCCTCGCGCCTCCTCCTCGACGGCGGTAAGGACTGCTTATTCCTTCCCCTCCCGTTTGTTCTCCCAGCTGCCTCGAGCAGCAAATTTTCCAAGTCCGCCATGATTCTCTCAGCTGCAGAAAACTTGCATAATTAGAATAATAATTCAAAACTTAGTTGGCTGATTAATACTTCATCCAAGGGAAAATTCCATATCGCTTGATTACGCTTTCCCTAAATCACATCCATGAAACCACACATTATATGACGGTAAACAACCAATTAAATAGTTCCATTCTTAACAAGTACAAGACGGCGTTCTCTAATCGCGGATCTTGCGATAACGAAAAAACCAATCCGGAATCTATATCATTAATAACACTCCTTACTGCATAGCCAGTAGAATCGGCACCACGATTCAGGAAAAGCAAACACGACACCCCCGCAAGCGCTTTCTTTCCCAATTTCGTTTCTGGCAATTACTAGTCACAAGAAGTCAACAACTCACTCAACTCCTATCACATAACAGTACAAACCAAAAAAAAGGGGGCTAGGAGCTTTCTCACTCTACCGACACCTACTCTCTCAGTACGCTAAACAAGACGGGAACCAGGAAAACGTCGATCAAAGATCTCTTTCACGTACGTGCAATCAAGAAACGCGCAACACCCAAACACAAACGGATGACATCGGAACTTTCCCAAAGGAGGAACCTTTCTCGCTGCGGCCAATCGAAAACGGGGAAATTCGCCAGCAAGAACTCAACGGGACGCCGGAATCGTCCACCCGCGACGGCTCCGGACCAAATCAGGACATGGGTATCACGGGAAAACTCGTGGGGAAGCTCAAGAATCAAAGAACTCGGATACAAGAAAAGCAATTTGAATGAAAAGACCCGGGATCAGACAGAGAGAAAGAGAGAGGGGTAGGGACGCGTACCAGACAAGCCCTAATTGCAAGAAACTCTCCAGGGATCTGATGATTTCTTCCTGGCTTGATGATCCTCTCTCTATCTCTCTCCTTCTCTCTCCCCTCTCGTCTTCCTGGAAAGAAAGCCTTTTGGATGAAATAGGTGGTCAGCGGCCTAAGATAGCAGCGGGGCAGGGTGCTATGGACAACCTAGTCATCATCAAACAACCTTGAATTAGGAAAGCTCATTCCTTATCTAACCCGGGATCCGGACCAAATCGGCATGCATGAATCGATATTGTAAAGAGCTAGTTCGGTTTTCGATTCCACGACTCTAAAACTTGTCTAAGACTTTAAGGTCGGAATCGAAACCGAAACCGATTTTAAAGCTTTTTTTAGATTAAAAAATTACCCTTTAAACTGATGAAACTCACCGACAAAGAAAAAAACTGATGAAATTCAAATAATAATCTTTACCATTATATTTTTATAGTAAAAAATTGCAACTTTTTCTATTTATGAATAAGAATTCGATGTTTTACTAAAAAAGTAAGATGGGTTGGTTCAACTCTCATCTTTAGTTGTTTGAAAACGAAGAGAATTGATTATGCCTAATATATATAAACGAAATCCATAAATAATTTATTTCCTATCTCATCTATTGTTTTAAATTTGTTAGGAGGATTTCCTTCTTTGTAGTTGACTAACGGTCACATTTCTTTTGCAACTGTGACATCCCAGCACCAAGATCGATCAACGATGAATGGAAAATTTCGAGGATGTTTCAATTATAAATGTTACAATTATAAGCTTACCTACCATGGCGTGATTTGTGAAATCTCAGATTTTCATCCGGAAACTAATATTAAATTATGAAAGCTTCGAAATTCGGAAATTTTTAGAAAAGTTAAAACTAAAGATCAATCCATACACAACATATATAATCATCTTCTCGTGATTTTTGACCCAACTCCAATGACGCGAGATTCAAAATTAAAATAAAATACACTACCCTACTCCCCCTTTATAATTACCAACAATTTATCTTTAGATATTTTCTTTAACGATAAAAAAAAAAATTTCATTCTTTCATTTTTATAAACGTAGAAATGATTATTTTTAAAAATACATTCTTCAAATCATTCATTTTCACAAAATAAACGAAACCTTAATATAACTTTCTTTTTAACGCACCCTTGTCCAAGTGACTTGCTTGTTTTCTAAAGTTCAATTAATAATTGAAAAAAATGCTGCACAAAGTTCAATTATAAACGTAGAAATGATTATTTTTAAAAATACATTCTTCAAATCATTCATTTTCGCAAAACAAACGAAACCTTAATATAACTTTCTTTTTAACGCACCCTTGTCCAAGTGACTTGCTTGTTTTTTAAAGTTCAATTAATAATTGAAAAAAATGCTGCACAGATTTTTATAAGGCTCTCGACCATTCTTCTTTTTCTTCTTTCTTTTTTTTTTTTTTAATAACAAGAGTACAAAATAATTGAGTGGGAAAAGCTGAAACAAAGAATAGGAGATTTACAAATTACAGCAGTAATGCACAAAGTGAAGATTCTCCTAAGCTCACCAAGAAGGTGGAAAACAAACAAAAGATACACTGTCGAAAAGCCAAAAGTACATAACAAATAGGCAAAAGGGTAAAAGAAGAGAAAGGGATCAAAAGGGCTTTAAAAGAGAACAACAGGAGAGGGAGAAAAAATAAAAGGCCTATAAAAGACTATTAACAGAGGCTTGTAGTCAACTCAATAGAATGCTGTGTCTGTCAACACACTGTCACCGCGCGATGCTCAAACAACTATCCTGAAAAGAAAGATGCTGTACAGGAATTCGAGTCTCTCTACCATTCAAGTTCTCAAAGAACTCTACACGACTCGATCACTTCGCTTACGGTTCTATGTGTCTCCGGCGTCATCATGTCCAGATTCAAGTGAAATGCCTGAATAAGAGGAAACAAATACGAAGTAAATCCCACAGACCAATGCCACAAATTCAGTATCTCGAAACTTCACACGCAAAGCTTTAAATAAATCAAACTTCAGCGATAACAATCATCGGGTCTCCAGGGGAATGAATGCCATTGTTGGACAACTTCACATTGGGTGGTATCCAGATCACAGACAAGAACAGAGAAATTCCAATAACCATAAAACCTTGACTGCAGAGATCATGACGACCACAGAAATGGAGCAACGTAACATATGGCACTGAACTAACCCTATAGTTGGCCCATAGAAAAGAAAAGTTAGCCCTATTTCATTAAGGATAAGAAACTCATATTGCACTACTTCATGGGCAAAAGCATGAGACAAGATGGAAGAGAAAGTTGTTATGAATGCAGATTTGAAATCCCACAAGGGATACATACCACAAATCTCTCCAAAACAGGGACCAGAATCGCCAGATTATGATTCGGGAGACATGCAGCAATTTTGTCGCGGATGCTTTTGCTGAATATGGCAGTAAAATCATTACATTCTAAATTAGAAGATGCTATTATCAAGGAAAATCATAAATTAAAAAGGTAGAGGTGGAAAACCTTTCTGTGGAAAGGAATGCCAGCAGCAAGGCAGCATAAGCTTCAACAATCATCTTCTCAGCTTCTTTCTCTCCTTGTAACATGGCCTCGTCATCCTGCAAAGTGTTCAAAAATTTTTAGATTTTGTGAGATACATGCATTAAAGGGAACAGATAACTTGAGCATCAAGTCAATTTGGTGATTCCTCAAGAACCAATATCTTGGCATGGTAATATTAACAGGCAAGTCCTTGCAAGGCAAACAACAAAGAAAATATATAGAAGTTCAAGCCATTTAAAAAAAGGGTTTTCCATATTATAACGGCACAAATATTCATGTGCCATCACTTGTAATTGGTAAAAGCAGCACATACCAATTCCATAACCTGTTCTTCACCAGCTGGTTCACCTCTGTTAGCCAAAAAGATGGAGCACAGCAATGGAATTACATCCCTCCTGCTCCCATTTTCAAGACCTTCTAAGTTGGGCACAGTAACACTGGTTGTTGCAAGCCGGGATCTGCATTAGAAGCTTAGTAAGTGAGAGGACTAGCAATGGAATCTTTACTTATATGCTGCATTGATGAATATTGACTCTAACTATCAAAAGTTCTAGGCTTCTAGCCTAAGAGTAAAGGAAGCCCATCCTATACAATTAACCAAACATAGCAAGTTATCAATTTCAACATACAGGTTGGACTATATTGAATTATGTTAAGAGACCAGACATATGCTTATTTCTAAACACTGTATATCAATCATTTCATACTAAGATCTACTGAAGAAATGAAAATTTATAAAAAAGGGAAATATGCCCATGCATTTTTAACAAAACTAACTTAATTGTATTCTTCTCCGACATCGGGACCTCATGCATTGTTGCACTTGCCCAGCAGAAGTTTCAAGCAGAACAATTTGTGTATGAGGAGGAGGAGGTAGTTAGTATGTTGACCTGTTATTTCCATCTTTCTCAACCAAGTTCACAAGCAAGCCCAAAATAGCAACAAGAAAGTCCAACTCTTGGTCTGTGAGATGCTTTTCCTTTTCAAGGTCAAGATCAATGTTATGATTCTTCTCTTTTCTGTCACTGAAGAGAGACGACGAGGAGCTAAACATTGGAAAGTGCCCAGCAATTATTGACACCATGGTCTCTAATCCTCCACATGCAGCAATTTGCTTACATCCTAGAGGATTATCGTTTGTTAAATTCATCAATACCTGCCAAGGGAGCAACTTGTAAATGATTCATCTTATGTTCAAATCAAATCTGGACTCTTCACTAAACATATACACACAGAAAGGCATGGGGAGTGAGGGGTAGGCCCTCCAATGTTTCAAAAAAATCATGAAAAAGGTACTCCTGCATAGCTTCCCTTCTATGATAAGTATTGGACTGAAAATTTACTCCTACAGTTTATCATCACCATCAGTCAAATCATCATCACCATCAATCTAATCAGGAAGGGAACTACTTAAGATCACATGCAACTTCAGACATTTTTGACAGGGTGAACTTGATTGAATTTTCTTGCAAAAGCTGACCGACAATTAATATATAACTAAGTTCATTGGAACATTGTAATACCTTAACAGCAGTAAGAAGGCAGTCCGTTAGAAAGCTGTCATTTTCTTCATCAATGGCTCCTGAAGTAGATGTTTCCTGAGAACCATTGTTATCGCAGCTACTAGATTCTTGAAGCGGACGTTCCCCCTTATCTAAATCTTGTAGTCTTTTCAGCTGCAGTTGACAGACATCCTCAGCATCTCTGATTGGTAATCTACTGTTTTTACTTCTAGAATGTTTCTTCCCTGATAGTAATTCCCACTTAGAGGGCTCAAACTCATCTTCATCAAATGCGAAAGGATCCTGGCTATGTTCCAAAGATTCAAACATGGCGTCATCACTAACAATGTCTCTCTTGCCATTGCTGAAGTTGCACTTTGAACCATTACTAGTTGAATTGGTCCCACTGGTTGAACCCTTCAACAGCCCACCACGTGAACTTGAGGCAGAAGAACTCAATTTTATCTTCAACAAAGAGCTGCCATTTGACGATGTTGTCATCTCGGAACTGGATGATGAATATCTTGGAGGAACAGATGCACCATAAATTTTCTGTGAGGAAATTTCCTCCACACTGCAACACTCTCTAGTGGATCTGACGGACAAAATCTCATTGCTTTGCTCTGGAGATATGGAAAAAGCCAATTGTAGCATCTATTTAAGCTAATCCAAAATAATAACTTAGGAAGCAGCTATAACAACCCCAGCCCCAGAAAATATCAATCATAAATAGAAAGGCGGACGTACCAAAAATGGTTTCTATCCCTTTCCTTCTCTTGGAAGATAACCAGACATATGTCTTCTCAAAATTCTAAACCTACTCATGATAAAGGTGACAAATAGAAAAAGAACAAAGGCTATCTTTGTCTATTGTTTTACTTCAATTTCCCCCACATCATCGCCCCTCCATGCATATCCAAACAACATAGGTAAATTACAATTTCCTTTCATTTTTTTTTTTACATTCTCTTCTAACTTGATTTGCCAACACCAAAACAAAAAAAAAATGTCCTAATTCCCCTCACTTCTCTTCATTTCCCTCAAATCGACTCTTCCTCCATCTCATTCCCCCAGCCCCCTCTCCCCCCCAAAGAAAAAAATAAAATAAAAAAAAAGGTAGTAAAAGAAAACACTCCTTCAACAACAACTTCTAACCACCAGCCATCCAGTTATCAAGACCTTTTCATCATAGAGAGATAACCCACCCACTACTGGAAGACGATAGAATGACCAGGATGAATAAATCACTAGGTTGGCAACACTATTTAATGACAAAATTGATATTCTTTGTTTTTATGTTACATCGTGACAGCATGTTGCTGATATGTCAAAAACAAGGATTTAGCCATAAAGGACTCCTAAGCTGACTATCAATAGCAAGATCCTGCAGCTAAAATCAGCATTACCAAGAACATAGACTCACACTCTAAAGCTCTTCAAGTATAAAAAGGTGGAATGCAGGAATGGAGAAAAAGGTCTCCCTCTCCCAGAACCAAGAGCAGACCACAAGGCGACCCTTGGTGTAACAGTAAGGTTACTCCATCGTGACCTATATGGAAACAGTCTTTCCACAAAGCAAGGGTGAGGCAGCATACGTCTGACCCTCACAGAACCTCGTCCACTAAAATGCCCTTTTATGCAATCACCAAGCATAGTGCTAGATTGTTTTGACACTTAATGGCAAGTGATAAAAGAAGAATGCTGAGCTGTGACTGTAATCCACTTAAGATCAAGATCATCTCTCTAATTCGTAAATCTAACAGGTTTTATGTGAATACTATTAAAGTAGGTCTACATATAGCTCTTAAAGTATCAAGATAATTTTACGTAAGTAAACTAAATTTTGCTTGAGATTTGGTAAAAAAGCACTTCTTACACTTTTCTATTCAACAACAAAAGTGTTATCTGCTTCATTCAAATTATTGAACATGCAAATTTAGCCATAAATAATATTTCATAAAGCACTCTGGTTCTGTGCAGTTTAAATGACACATTGCTTGCAAACTATACCAAAGTACAATTGAGTTCACTTTCATGCAAATCTTCCACACAACGTGTCACAAACTCAAATGCATGTGCGACTGTTAAGAAAGAAAATGCTGTTATAGGGCCTAGTGGATCAACTAATCTCTGCAAAATATTTAGCACATCCAATTGGAATGAAATAAAATTAACTCACATGTGTGCAAACTATAACAAAGTACAATTGAGTTCACTTTTATATATGTGTGCACTATGTTCTAAGTGAATAGATTTCCCAACATGGAGTCTCCAGTGATTTATGAAAGAAAGGGCTGTTCCCCCCCCCCCCCCCCAAAAAAAAAAAAAAAAAACAAAAAACCAATGCTACAATAGTAAAATTAGTTGTCAACCATTACCTTTGTCAGCAGCAACCAAAGCCAATTGAGAAGTATGATATATGCCGTTGGAGAACTCGGATTCTTGACTGTTTGGAGCAGGAGAGCTTTTGAGAAGATAAAGACCTAAAAATAAAATGCAATAAATCAGTTGAATAAGCAATGATCGAAAATGCCTCCAAATAGCAACAACAGGTGATCAAATTAACATACAAAATTGAAGTATGCAACTCTATAGATGAAATATTACCTGAGAGAATCTTGATTACATTTATAATAAGTTTTGTGAAAGATACATTGGATCCTTCAGAATCCAGGTTCCCTCGCATTTCAAGCAAATGAGTCTGTTCATAGAAAATGTACACAGAATCATTGTGAACCAAATTAAGTGAAGTGATGATTACTAGCTATGGAGCCATAACACTACATCGTCCAATACCTGGTTATCGTTACTAAGGAAGGTTGCATTTTCCATGATCTTCAAACATTTTAAAAGCAGCACAAGGCTACTCAGATACATGTCATTTTTAGCATCCCAAGAAGAAGAGCGTTGCCCTCTCCAACCCTGCAAAGCAACAACGTATTTGAAGGGCTACATGAAGCTTTGAGAACAGCAATGAATATGAACTTCTTCCGTAGATAGAAACAGTCAGAACAATTAAAAAAAAGGTTTGCAATTCTCCAGAACAAGCACAAGAACTTCTTTCCATGATATCTAATTTTGAGAAACATTCAATTCTACGGTATTTCAGTTATCAAGGACCTATTCTATTTTTTGATCATAAATATGGAGTTTACATAAGATTAAACAAGACTCCAAACTAGTTCTTCTCCAGCACACAAGAATTTAACTCCAACAGTAGTTTCTATTGTTTCTAAATCAGGACACAATCCCTCTGGAGGGGTAGAAAGATCAGGACAGTTCCTAATGCTCAAAGCATTGTATCCTGCATAAACGAGGCCAACCCAGCCCAAGTAGGTGAACAAATACTAGATCAAGCAAACATACAAGCTCACACCTCCATTATGGAATAGCAATGCATGGAGACCCCAAAGACAGCATCAAGTCCTCCAAACTCACGCAATTTCTCCTTAAAGTTGCCTCCTGTCTTTCTTACAATACCAGAAGTTTCTGCAAGAATAAACTTGAAAGATAAGTCTGCATTCAGTAAGGATTACGCTAGAAACAATGGAAGCAGTGAGGACATATAACTTAAATACTCTGCTAAATTTGTAACACACAGATCAGGAGCTAATCTTCCAAAAAGTTGCAACAAAATCAATGACAAGCATCCCATAAACTTTAAAGCAGATCAGAAGACTAAAAAAGGAGACTATGAGATGGAAGATCAATAATTGATTTTTAATGATTTAGAAGATTGATAGAAAAGATAATTCAAAATTTTAATGAGAAAAATTCTTCCAGCAATTGCTGAAAATCACTGGGCATAATTGAGAAATTGAGTGTGCAGATTTTCACCATTATAGTAGAAATAAAAGACCATATGCATTTTACTCATGTGAGAAGATAAGCAGGCACAACAACAACAGAATTCGAGAACTTATCCAGATAATTGTTAAGAAAAGGAATGGAGGTTTAGTCAAAACAACTACTAGCGGAAATGCACACGCGCGCGAGAGAGAGAGAGAGAGATGACACCATGATTTACAACAGAACACCAATAAAGCCGTTGAGTCACAAACCTCCAAAGTAGACCAACTAAGTCCAACTATTGATCTAATGATGTAGCCAACTCCACATAGTGGGATAAAGCTTAAGCATTGTAGTTATTGTCATTTTTTTTTTTAAATGATGTAAGCAAGAAGTAATCTCCTGCATATTCCGTGGTTAGCTAGCCAGTGCCATCAAGATGAGCAATATCCCTCGTGTAATCCAAGAGAAGGCCGACTGCATCTATACCAGGAAGAAAACTAAAAAGGTTTTTCACAGAAATGGAACAAGAGTTTGATTCAGTTCATAGTACCTTCAAGAGCAATGGTAGATAAACTAGCTTTCTCCATAGTCAACAAAGCTATCCACTTGGGGCTTAACTCAGGCCTCTGAATTCCACTATCGTGCAAAAAGCTTGGCTTTAGTTCCTTGCAACTTACAAGAATTTCCTTCACTCTTGATATGATATCGGCAGAGCCACTATCCTTTTTGTTCATCCCCCCATGAAATATCTCAGAATCCTTACGTAATCCCAAAAGCTTAAAACCAAATCGGGAGCCCTTGTCTTCAGTAGATGCAGAGACAGTTGGTTTCAACATCTTAACAAGGAAATTAATGCATCTTGGTGATTCCAAAAGCTGATCGCCTTGACCCTGAGATTGTAATTTAGACATAAATCGGGCCTTAGATTAACAGTTGGAGACTTAAAGAAAGCACTTTATGCAAAACTGAAAATTAGATCTATATAGAGAGAAGTTTGATAAAGGATGCCATGATCACCCTCAAAAGCAGATAAAATAATTTGCAACTCATCCACTTGTATTGCTTTTTCACAACCCAACACTCATGATGATGAAATGATTAGTGTTTTCCTGTTTGAGTTCTGTTGGCCTATATTCCTCAGGTCATATTTATTTATTTATTTCAATTTTTTTGGGGGGGCCAGGGGGGTATTTGCTGCTTGACAATTTGAGTTCCAATAGCTTTTGGAAATTGAAACAATAGATACTAGTGTAACCCCAAAGTTACCAGTGACTTCATATGTAATATCTAAATGCAGTGAATGACAATGAAATCAGTTCAACAATGATGAAATGGTCATTATTGGCTCGCCGTTGATAATAATATCATTAATCAATCCCATCTATATATATGTATGTGTATGTATATGTATGTATAAAGCAACCAACAAAACTAACAGACGACTAAGTGAAAAACTTTCGCGACAGTCATCATTCATGCCTGTCCATAAATATGATATGATAACAATGACATTCTCAGCAATTTCAGCCCCAGAAATATGAAGACACTCTAATTTAGGGGCCAACAAACAGTCATCCTATTTCATTATACTCTAATTTAGGGGCCAACAAACAGTCATCCTATTTCATTATTCTAAGTGTAAAAACATATAAACTTCATCGATTAAAGAGCCCTGCCATAATGATACAGCAGGGCCAAATAGAATATTCCTCATATATACTCTAGTCATCAAATTTATATATACATGACCAACCAAACAGGAAAGGGCAACCACACCTTCTACGGTTGAAACATTGTATGAGGTACAAGACTGATATGGGAACAGAGATGCCGTTTTCTTTTTAGGGAAGTTTATAGGCTCAAATTACTAGCGACACTTGTTCAGATGAAAGTTCGATTCCATTGATTCACATCAAGAGAAGCTGAAAAGAATTTGCTCTATTGCATGCAGATTTTGAATGACTTACATCACCAGTCAAAAGATAAAAGAGGGTTGCTGCTGCCAGATTACTGGGTGAGTCATCAAAATTGAGACCTATAAGAGCATCAACTATAGTCTTCGCCATCCTGCAGACAAGGGATTATGACTCTCAGTTTGAGTAAGCCAAAAAATATTGCAATATTGACGAATGCATTAAAAGCAGAATATGTCACGTAACTCCTCTAAAGTATACAGAACATATTCAGGCGTCAACTGTGAGCATGTGAACGATCCACCATCTTGAAAAGACAAAGCATGTGAACCTTAGTGAAAATTTGAGTCCTTTACACTTTTAACTTTTCTACTTTTGATTTACTTGTAAGTATATAAACTTTAGGTCATTGCCTTTAAATTAATACAGGATGACTTAAGTATTTAAAAATGTATAGTTATCAAACATTTAATCTATATGAATTTGTTGACCAAAAAAAAAACTACATGAATTTTCCTCATTTTTTCTAAAATCGAAATCATTTTTATTTTATTTTATTTGGAGCAACCTAAAAGACTCATACCCGAAAATGCATCCGGAATTAACTTTCATTGAGCAACAAATTAAACAATATAGGAGACAAAAGGAGTCATGTATAATAATGAGAAGAAAAAGAAGAGGACAGAAAGGAGGTTTGCATGGGGAAGAAGTCTTTTCATTCTAAAGGTAACAAGAATACATCATTTATCTTTCTAAATTGCTGACAGCAAAGAAAATTAACACATGCAAAAGAAACAGCATGACAATGAAATTTGCCCACTCAAGCCTGCTACATATACAATCCTCTGTTTCTAAACAATGTGAGTGATTCCAAGAAGATTTTGTTAAAAAGGATTGGAGGTAGATAATTTAATTCCACTAGAACGTCCAAAATAGATTATTGAGAATTGTGATAAAGACATTATTAGACTATGTGGCTCCAGGGAATCCATTCCAAGGCTTCTCTCCTTCCTCATCAGAGGTAAACAATAAGATAGCTGCAGTCCACAGTAGGATGGCATCACGCTACATCAACCAGAAAGGAAAACTGTTTTTGTTGTGAAATATTGTGAGCTGAAGGTAGTTTAATCTGCATTTCTATTCATTACACAATAAAGTTTGTGGATCAGGAGAAGACAGAACCGTATCAAAGCCATGCTATAATCTGAAAATCTTCAACTCCACTCCACAATTTGCGTACTGCAAAGTGCACTATGGATTTTACTGGAGCGTCACACATAACATTGTGGATGCCATCTGGTTTGACCATTAAAGCCATACGAGAACAACAATTGCTTCTTCTCAAATGGTGTGTGGCTAAAGAATTATCAGCCTCTTTCTTAAGTAACCTCTTCTTTGCTGGGTTATACAACGAGTGGCAGGGAGCTTCTACATTGAGATTTATCACTTCATCGTGGCCTGATTTCATGGAACAGACTCTTTGGAAACTACGGGCAAGCCTGCGACCATCAAACCCTTCCCAGATCCCCAGTGCCAGAAGCCTTGTGCAACAGGACACCCTTTTTAGACAATCCTAAATAGGTATTCTTTTTTGTTTAAAGGCACTTATGGAGGAAAAGGAACCACATTATCTTTCAACACCATTTATCTGGCTGCTCCTATCTGGATTAAATGCTTCATTCATTCTCTTAAGAGCATGAATTATACCCTCCTTTTTTTCCTAACAGAATTGTCACAATTGTCTCTGAAAGTGGTGCAGACTACTAATCCTTTGGCTTACTAATGCTCCGTGACTTCTTTCTAAGAGAAAATTTCTAAAGAACTTCAATACGCCAGGATCTAAATTTTGTGTTCATCAAAGCAATCTCAACAGCAGCCAGGGGGATGCTGAAGAAAAAATTGCTCAGGCAATGAGGCATTCAGCTGCTTCTCTACTGCACAACCAACAAGGGAAAAATATACACTTGCAGTAGTTAATAGATGCTATACCTTAGATTTTTCAAGTTTTGTGGATGCATAACATGCAGTGAACAAATCCAAAGTTGAATCAGGAATCTTATAAGCTGGACACATTCAAAAACCAACAAAGACCTCTCGTGCATTGCTCCTATAGCAATGCAATGTTCAGACCATATATTGCTTACTTTCCAATCTTGGCTTTCCCCTTAAATCACCACTTACCGCTTTGAAGCTACAATGAGAAGATCGATGAATTTTTAAACTTTCCAAGAAAGAACAGGATACTGGAAAACTCTGCTCAAAAGCTCACTGGCCGCAAAGATGAACTTCTGTAGATTTCCTCACATCTTAAACTACACAGCTACTATGATGAAATTGTGAAGCGTTTCTTGTAAACTGAAAGCTTGCAGGACTAGAAATTGGAATCTAAATTAAACAGACTTGGGAATTAAAATATCAACATCAAAAGCTTAAGCCCAACCCACCAATACATCAGTCCCTCTAACACCTTTCCCAAAACTCAAATTACCAGATCGCCTATTTTTGACTGAACACAACAGTTCTAACACCCATTACTGCCACCCTCCAAACACCAACACACACAATCACATGCCCCCAATTAGTCGCGCACCTGGAAAATACACAACACATCTAAAAAAAGAAAGCATTTTTAGCTCGACAACACACATACCCCTGAGTCCTCAAGAGCCTCCTCTGCTGGGCAGTACCGCAAATCCCCAACAAGGACAACAGACTCGCCCTCCGAATCCTCACGGGCTGCCCCTTCCGCAGCCCATCCAGGGCGAAATTCACCTCGTCCACATGCTCCATCATCTCCCCAAACTCCTGCGTCTCCATCAGCGTCGACGTCGTCCTCAGCACCGAGTGCTCCACGTAACCCTTCCCCCTCCTGCTCTCCCCGTTCCTCGGCTTCTTCGACTTCCTCGAGACCCCGCCCCCGCCGCCACCCCCGCCACACCCCTCGCCGCGCAGACAATCCTCCACCCCGAGGGGCTGGCCGTAGGGGTCGGAGTCGTAGTAAGGCAGGTTGTGGGCGGTCGAATCTTGGGACGAGAAGGCGTAGAAATCTTGGGCCGTCTCCTGGGAAGAGAGGGAGTCCCTGTAGGGGTCGTCCAAGATCGAGTCGTCCATCGAATCGGAGTACCCCCGAGAAATGCCGCGGTTCCTGCGACCGTAGGTCCGGACGATCATCGGGGAGCCAGAGGGGACGCCGTCGCTCCCCGCTCGTCGCTTTCTCCGAAACAACCCGGCTCGATTCGGCGGCGGCGGCGGCGGAGGAGACGCCCCGGGAGGCGGACTTCGAATCTCGGCCTAATGGGTCGCGCGGATACCCCGAGAGGATGAATTCGAAGAGGAAGAGAGAGGATTTGAGGTCGAAGACGAGATGTGGGTCGGGGGAGAGAGTTCTTGAATTCGAGCTCGAGAACGAGAAGAAAGACGAAAGAAAGAGGAGGAAGACGGAGAAGGAGAAGGAGAAGGAGGGGGGAGAGGGGTTCGAGAAGGACAAGTGGTTGGATTTGCCGATCTTCGGGTTCGGGATTTTTGAAATTTCCTCTTCGCGACCGGTTCGTTACCGGTTCGTTACCGGTTCGGTTCGTGGAATTCCGTGCGCCGTCGTATCGGGTTAAGGTACCGAAGAAGGGACGGACGGGATGGCGTTTCGTGAAGTTTAAGATAAAAGTGATAATTGTGCATGTGGCCCCTCTAACTTTATTAAAAATTTTAATATAATTAATGAATTCCTTATTTGTTTAATTTGATCTATAAACTTTAACTGATCCCTGAATTGCGATGACCCATCTCTAACGGCAGCAGGTTGGAGCTTTGGTTTGGTTAGGTTTTTCATTTTTTTCTACCAATTTTGACTTAAACACAATTTAATGATTTCGCCTAGACTCATCAAACGGATAGGTTGGGTTGAGTCGGGTGAAAGATGATTTGACCCAAATAGATCGATTTAACTATTTTTAACCCATTTATATGCAATGCAAATTTACTAACTCATGTCCGACCTAACTTGTATTATTAAAATACTTCTATATTTAAGTCAATTTTTAAAAACTCGTACCCAAATTGAGGTGAGAATGTAGAGCGAAAGCGCGAAATCAAGCTAAGATAAGAAAGAATGAAAAAATGATCATAGAGATGGGTTGTTTCTAAGTAAATTGTAAACCCGTTTATGACTTATTTATTAATACCCATTTATGACTAATTTACTTAATATAAGTAATCTATTTATGACCCATTTAATACCAATATGAATTAAGAAATTAGTCAATTGACTCATTTTTTACGGATCTAATTGGACCAACCATTTCCATTTCAAGACATGAATTTCCTAGCATCGAATATGAAGTCACCAACACCTAGTTAGCGGCTCGCAGGGTATAATCGTCACATGATTTACTTTCTACTTCCCTTCCATCTCATGTTAGACCGCATAACTATATCTTCCTTATTATTCAGTTCACAATCTTCTCAGGAAGAATGGATTCTTATTCTCAATCTCAAGCGTTTCCAGCTTTTGCTCCCCTTTCTTTTCCCCAGTGACGAAGCACAGCAGACAATCACACCGGTAGAGATCCATCGCCTAGCAACTCATAGCACTGGATAGAACTACACGAACAACCTGATCAACACAGAACATGTTCGCGATACAGAGAAAACAAGGGTCGATTTGTTGCTGTGCCTATAACGCAATCCATGTCGGGTAATTGGATTCGGTGTGAGAAGTTGAAATTCCAACCCACATACAGATATGAAGTAAAACCCATGAACACCGCTATACTTATACCAAAAATAATGATATATTGATTTAAGCATCAAACAATCAGGTAATCGGAAAGAATTGCTGCACCTACAATGCCCATCAGGCACAATAAGGAAACAGTATCTGCTACACCATTCGATGAGGTCGATAGAAAAAATATCTTGTGCCTGTTGCTGTCGCCTCTGAAGCCCCTTATAATCATCGCCTGTTAAGCCCATTAATTTGAAGAATCAAAAGACAACAAAGCACAAGTGGGGAACTGCCTTAAAAGCTAAGCATTGTAAACGGGCACTATTGGCCTGCAAAGTTGATTCTACATCAGCCTTGGTTTAATTAAACACTAGAGAGCCAACAGATAAATGCAAGGTGTTGGAGTGCGATTCAGGAGGGAACCGTTACTTACTCTTAACAGTCAAAGCGAACCAAAAATCAGTATTGAACTCAAAACCACATAAGTTAGATGCCAAACCAAGAATTTAAGTCCCTACTTCTATATTTTCATCTCAAATTTCACATATGGGTTAATCAGCACTTCCTCAGTTAGGGTTCCAATGAGATATTCAATCTCAGTTCACAGTCAATAAGGATAAATTAGATGCATTGCCACTTCAATCTGACAGCCTTGAGGCAGAATACAAAAACTCTCTAGAAAGGATCTTAAAGTTTGCTTAAAATTGCGCAAAGAATTGTGACATATTGCAGTTAGACCACACTATATTTCAGCAGAAAGTGACAACCTAACAAAGCCTCTAGACTGTATTATGTGATCATATTACATCAAAATCAAGTAGTACTAGCTTTGCAATCTCTGCTAGATTAAGGACATTCAGTAACCCTATCAAATGTGCCAAGACAATTCTGAATGTGAAAGACTTATTTTCAAGAAGTTCATATCTTTGACTCAGGTTTTGCAGATGATGTCAAGCAAAGGTGACAGACGTCTATAAAAGTCTAAAAGTTAACAGAAAATGGAGTAAAACTATTGTGCTAGCATTGTCCTATGAACAATTTCCTAAATTCAACTAAGGTCTACGCTTTAGTATCGTTAGCTACAAACAGATTTCTTTATTTGTTCTCCAAATTGGTATTTTTCATTTTCTTAGAAGTTGGCTTTTGTAGTGTAAGATTCAGATATGAAATCGTTGCATGAACCTTTTGACAATGCAAGTGACGAGAAAATTGTCTGGTTATCACCAAAGGATTAGAGAGTTTCTCAGTTGGCAATTGGTGGACCTAAAAAGAACACAACATTTCACCACATAAATTTGAAGGAACTATAATTCTAAACCAGAACAATAAATAAACCTGTGAGATCTGCTCGGCATGGGTAAATATATTTTTGAAGATCCGACGAATGTAGGAAATGAACACTGCAAGGTAAAACCAATATAATATAATAAGTAGAGTGACCATAAAAATTAAATAATGTCAAAACAACAAAAATTCTTTATTAGTAAGATATCATAATGCACCCACACTCTTCATTACGTTTTATCTTCAAGGTCGTGACCTTTTGTATGCAGTTTTACATAAAATCAAGTAAGTCGAGTGAAGGAACATGAATAGGCAATGGAAAAAAAGAGAAAGGTGAACTAAATAAGTTTGGCTCTACCGTATGCAAAAAGTTTCAAGAACAAGATGATAGTGGAGTGACTACTGAAACAGTAAATAAATATAAACTCATGCTTGTAGCAATAGGGGCAGACTCCTGTGGGAACAGATTAATATAACTACTAAATGAATATCACAATGATATAGATTGAGAGTTCCCACCAATTGAGACAATGAATGTTCTGATAGATTGTTAACAATAGTATTATTCTTCTATCTGCAGAGTAGTAGGTCATACTTTGGATAAGTTGGTGGTTCATTAAGCATTTCTGCATGCAAGCATGTGATTGAGAGAGAGAGAGAGAGAGAGAGAGGAGGGTAAAAAGGACAGGTGTTTTCCTTTCCCCCCTTCACCCACAAAGCCAAAAAGGTTAACTGAAGAAAAGGAGGATATAAGATGCATGGGAGCAAAACATCAGTGGATCTCCATCACCGTAACTAAAAGTTATTGAACCCAAGAAACTTTGTCATGTCTGTATAAAGGAGGATTAAAAAGTAACCAGTGATCTGACAAAAAAAGTTGCAGTTTCCATGTTGACCAAAATCTTCTCAAAGCCAAATAAAAGATGGCTAAAAGCCAATAATAGATGCTAGCAATATAGTTTTTACCATCAATTGTCTCCATCATGGTCAACTTGTGCCAATTTATTCTACGAGATACTATTCCAAGTGCCACATTACGGACCTGCCATGTGAAGTGGACATTTCAAACATATGAGACCAAGTGGGAAACCTAACAGATTGATATTGAAGAAACTCATCTGACCAATTATAATCTTACCTCATCAAATACAAGATTGATGAACCTTAATGAGAGCAAGAGGGTGAGGATAATTTCAGCAACTGGTGCCCCAACATAACTGAATGGGAGCATATACCACTTCAAAGCAGATGCTAGTTGTTCCGGTGTTGTAGTTGTTAGGCAAAGGCTTGCACCTTGAAAAATCTTCAAAAGGAAAAATGACCTTTCCTCAGGATAACCTTATTTTGAGTCTATATGCAACTGATAGAACTTGAGAACATGAAAGTTCTATAAAATGAATATACCATTGCAAGAAAAAAATTTAATCACTTCTCTTTGAAGAAATGCTTCTTAGGAGTACCATTCCACATCAATCTAAAATAAAGAATATAAGACAAGTATATTGGCTCAAATATCTAACTCCACATTACTGAATTCACTGTGAACTACATGTTACTGAATTCAATGTGAAGTGCAACTAAATAAGGATAATTATAGGCAACTCACAGTGAATGTTAAACAAGCAGCTGTGCTAGCCACTGACAAGCCCTTCCTCGTGAATCGTAGCGGTCCCAGCTTCATAATTAAGTATGAATAACCTTCAAAAGACGAAGGAACATTGGGCAATCCAACCATTGCAGGGGGTGGGGTTCTTGACTGGACTAATGGAGGCACACCATCTGATCCAAATCCCAACATTATAAAAAGAATACCAGAGAGCAATGATACTCTTCCCAGTTGATCCTGCAATAGCTCAACAATTAAATGGGAAATTCCACCAGAGGGGAAAAGGAAAGATAAATCCATCAAGAAACAAAGCACAGTCATTCTTACATGCTATATATCAAAGAATAAAGAGAATGTCCAGTAAGATATGTTTTCAAACCGTTCAGAGTTAAACAATATTAGACTGTTCAGCTGATGCCATTTAGTCATTGTCCCTTGATAAACGATCCTCAAATGCAACAATGCCAAGAAGGGCACAGAATAGCCAGCTCAACAAAGAGACAAATTTAAATATAACAAACAACTGTAACTGGACAGAGGCATGACTATTTTCCCCTCAACACCATGTACATGTTCTGAAGACCACAAGCCATAAGCAAGGGAAGACAATTCATCCTAATGCCAAATATGACTTGATTTTACAAAAGCAATAGAAGTAAGGAAAACCAGACAGTCCCAAATTCTAGACCGTGCTCCTTAGATACTTCAGTTATTTTTCTATGAAATGATCTGTATGAACTAAAGGTATCCAGGGAAGCTCATTAAATGAATCTTAAAAGGATATGTAACTGTTTGTGTCAACAATTCAACAGATCAACTCACCATCCATGTATGTCTTGGTAGGATCCACACAGAGAGAAAGGCCAGGTACAACACTAGCCCAAACCGCATAATTATGTGGGACCTGGCTGGTAAAACAACAAGGACCAGAAGCCAAACCTGCAAGCCAAAGACAATTGGGAAATTAAGACCCCATCTAGCTCTGTAGAAGGTGAAGTAATTGCTTAAACTATTCATACAGGCAGCCATTTGTTGTTTTGGAGTATACATCATGGAAGCAAGGGGATAAAGGCACCTGAGCATCAATCTTGCATATGAAAAACAGCCCATGTTATGTAAAATGTTTTGAATTAAAAGAACAATTCATCATGAGCTTTTTTAATTATAAAAAATAAGTTGCGCACACAGCTTTCAAATCTTTGGTACATTTCGAGGAGAAGAAAAAGTTCTTGATAAATACTGTGATTCCAAATGCCACAATGTCGAGCTTAGTTCTGCCTACTAGAATGAATGACAGCGCACGGCAGCTGGAGATAGCAACTGCCAGAGAAACTCGATGGTAAGGAAGCAGCCTGTCAAAAGCTAAACACTTCTACGGTGTCAAAGGTCATGTCTAAAAGCTATCGATTCCTGTGAGACCAGTGAAATCGCAAGCAATACCCCTCCAAGCTGAGGTTATAAAACTTAAAAAGGGGAAATGGCAGACTTAGCGTACGGAAACACTCTAGCTGACACAGCACAAAAGACGTGCAGATCCCCATTGCCAAAACTCAATGCGAACCAACACTTGAAAGTTCACCTTCTTTTTCTGGAGTGTTTGCAGGCGAAGTGAAAACCAAGAAGCTACACTGCCTTATACTACTCTATCATTCCCAGAACTTTGGACTAAATTGAGAGCTTAACAGATATACAAACACATAGAACTAAGTACCATGTAAAACAATCATGTAAGAGATCATGCTGATGAACAACCACCAAATAACCAATCAAGAAATCCCTGCACAGCAGGAAGTCGAAATGCAAGAAAATTCAGCATTGGCAAAAACCCATAAGATCACAATCACATCAGTTCACGCAAGGAAAGCGCCTCACCAATTTGATCCTAGGATCCACCGAATGCAAGAACGTGGTGGGCGCCGCCACGAACTGACTGATGGGGCTAGCGGTGGCATTGGCGATCAGCCTCAGCACCTTATCGGCTCCGATCACGCCCCTCGGCAACCGGTCCACCCATTTCTCGACTCCGCCGCCGCCGCCGCCGCCGTCTTCGTTTGACGACCTCGCCCGGAAATTCCTCCTCCTTCCGAACGAAAGCGAGCTCTTTCTCGGCAAGACGAGCGGGCTAGGGTTTCGGCCGTTCGGCCTCAAGCTCCCAGCCGGCGAGGGCTTGAAGATTGGGGTTTGAGGGGAGAGGAGCGATGGGTGCAGTTCGGAATGCGCAATTCATGCAATTCATGGATGGAGACGGGGAATTTGAGAGGGTTCTGAGCAGAAGATTTTGCAGAAATGGAGAGAGAGAGAGAGGGAGGAAGAAGAGGAAGAAGGAAGCATGAGCTGAAAATGGCGGGAGTTCAACGGTTGTAATTAATAATTTTTGGGGGGCTGAAAATGAAAATAATCAAAAGATTGAGCCACAAAAACATATTTTTTTGGGCAGAAATTGAAATAAATCCGGCCCTTTTTATTTTCATGCGAGTCCTGTTTATGTTGATTTTGAAAATCAAATTTTTTATATTCCGAAATGCTCGGGAGAAAATAAATCAGCGAATTTCTTAAGAAATTCAACATGTTCGACTAAAGTGAGGAACCTGGAGAAGTGGTTGAGGATCATGCACATGGAAAATGCACTGGAATAGCAAGGGCGAGCCTCTACAAGACCATAGAGGGTCTAATTATTTTGAGGAAAATTATTCCTGAAAAATTATTTTGGACTTTTCTAGTATTTGGATAATGAAAAATTATTTATCTATAAAAATATTTTCCATTGACAAAAAGCAATAAGTTTAAATTTGAGAAAAATGGCTTCCTTTTTTGGCATGAAAGAAATCAATTTCCCTAAAGAAGCAAACAAAAAAATTAATTATTTCCCTTGAAATGATTTTTATGAAAAATATTTTCCTTTGTTATGAAGTTTTTAGTGAAGTAAACACACTTAGAATCTTTAAATGATGTTTCCAATCATATAATAAGAAAAAGGCCTCGATTTGAAAATGACAAACTTTTTTTATTCATATATTTAAACAATACCTCAAGAGTGCTCTTTAATATAATCATTTTTATAATCTAAAGATTGAACAGGCATAATGGGGAGTGCAATTGTAGTTGAGGCCCATAATCCAAATCCACTAAGATGAAGTTGTAATAACTAATATAATTTTATAATTTTAGGTTTAGGTTTAGTCCAGATTCTGCTTCGAACCTTTTTTTGTTAAAAAATTATCTCAAATTTTAAGTTCAATCATAATTTTATTATGAACCTTTTTTTGTCTAAAAAAAATGTAAACTCTAGGTTTATTTTAAATTTTCCCTAAGCCTTCCCAAAACTTGTCGACCCTAGCTAGCCCTCGTCAAGACCCAAAGCCTGAATCTGGGGGAGGGCACAACCCTCACCCAGGTGACCTCCACCAGCCCTTCCTGACGGTTATGGGAATAGCCACCAGCGAGGGCTTGGCCAAGCCGTTAGTGAGTCCGTGTGTTTTTTTTTTAAATTTTTTGTTTTTTAATCTAATTTTGTTTGTATTTCTTTTTTTAATTTTTTAACATAAAGCTCATTAGGTGTAGGCATCATGTCATCGTCATGTGTCTTAAAAAGTAATAAAATAAGACATGTTGGCATTTTTTTTGTTAGTTTAATTAGAGGAATTAATAAAATGATTTGATTCGACCAATTTAATAAATTTTAGTATTTCATTGTATTTTTTTAAGTCTTAGAACTCGCTGCATTGTCTCAATAGATTTCAAAATTTCTAGTGAACATATTCATTTTTTATTACACGTGTCAAGGGAAAATAGTCGTGCCACGTGACACCCCTCCCCAGCACTCAATAAAGTCTCCGCCCTTTAGCTCAAACGCATCATGGCCCATCACCATCAGCCAATCCCTAGTCTATTTGCATCCATAATCAATTTTTAGGATTTATTTATTTTTTAATTACTTAGAAATATTCCCTAATCAAGAATATTTCCTTTTGGCTACATTACCAAACCTATTTTACATTCGCAATCACACTACGTCCTTAATTTAATTTTTAATTGTTCGGTAAGGATGCACAACCCTACTTGCGTCCATAAACTCATTTTCAAGGTTAATTTTTAATTATCTAGTAGTATTTCGTAATCAAGTAACAACAGGCGTCGTAAAATTAATTTTTTTTTCCCTTATGGCCACTTTACAAAACCTGTTTTATTTTTGATCTAACAACAATCGCATTGTATTCTTAATTTATCTTTACTTTTTTGACAATTGAGTAATATTTCCTAATTGAACAATGGTGTACAGCTCCATTTGTGTCCATGAGATCATTTTTAATTTTTCAATTCCCCATTAATATATCCTAATAGAGTTTTCTTTTTGAAAAAAATGCACTAAAATTCTTAAAATTTATCGTGAAAATATAATTGAATCTTAAAATTTAAAAATATATAATCAAATTATAAAATTTGTTAAATTGATGTAAATCGAGTCATTTTTTTAACTCGGTCCACTTTGGCATACGAAAAACATTAATGTGATTTGATTTTTTATTATCTTCCATCTTTTACGTGGTTAAAACACGAAAGATAGAGGTGAAATGATACTGTTTTGGTTCAAATATAATTTTAATATAAATATTATCTAAATTAGATTTAAAAAGAAAAAAAAAGGAAGCAAGGAAAAATGGCGAGGGCCTGCGCCGGCTTCCCAGGGTTATGGCAAGTCAATGGTTGGCAAGAGTCGGCGGGCCATAGCCAATGGATGAAATCTAAATTTTGATAAAATCTTTTTGTTCCTTTCTTAGAAAATTTAATAAAATCTAATTTTACTTTTTCGTGTTCCCATTGCTTTTTAACCAAACTAACTCTTAATTATTCTGCCTAAAACTAACCCAAAAAAAAAAAAAGGGGAAGAAAAAAAAAGTTCGACACGTGTCGCGGGGAGACACTTGCCACGTGGCACTGTTCCCCAACACTCAAGAGAATCTCTGCCTTTTTGCTCTCAAGCGCGTCGTGGCCGTGCTAAAAGCATAGACTTTCACAATAATCCCATCACCGTCGGCCAATCGCCGCTCTAGTCTTATTCATAAAAAACAATTTTTAGAATTTATTTTTTTAAATACTTAGAAATATTGCCTAATCAAGTAGAATTTCTTGGCCACTTTACGAAACCCATTCTAGATTCAACAGCAATCGCACCATATCATTAATTTGTATTCTTAATTATTCAATAATACGGTAATATTCTGCGATTGAGCAAGGATGCGTATCGTTACTTGTATTAATAAAATCATTCTCAAGATTAATTTTTCATTATTTAATATTATTCGGTAATCAAATAACAACAAGGTCGTAAAATTAAGTTTTTATATTTTGAGATGATTATATAAATAGTCTTTGAACTCCACTTAAATATGCAATTTGATATCTGAATTTTTCATTTATTTAATGTAATTGTTGAACTTTATTTCGATGTGTGATGTGGTATCTAAATGTAATTTCTTTGAATTTTTTTGTAAATATTCAATCTAATTCCAAAATTATCATATCACCATATTCAATATAGCCCATTGATTATCTAGTATAAGAACTAAATTGAATGTGTATAAAAAAATTATGAATTATATTAAACAAACTAAAAGTTTGATGACCACATTATACATATTAAAGCAAAGTTTGAATTATATTGAATAAATTAAAATTTATGGACTATGTTGCGAATTGAGACAACGTTTGATAATTATTTATGTCATTCTCTCTTATATTTTCCTTAAGCCACTTTACAAATGCCCTTTTTAAATTCAATGGCAATTGCACTATATTCTTGATCCATATTTTAATTATTGAGTTAATATTATAAAAAATATTAAATCGATACACTTTTGATAATTTTACTCATAATTAATTTTTGGGTTATAAAAAACCCAAAAATCAATATACTCATGAGAAATTTATCCCAAATAAATTTTATATTACCAAAAATCCTAAACCGATACACTCGCAAAATAGTATACTTGTAACAATTTTATCTATAAGGCACATTTGTGATAAATTTATTCAAATCTGATTTTTAGATCACCAAAAATCCCAAGCCGACACACTCGCAGAATTTTTATCCTCTTAGCTAGGTTCCTTCAAATTTCACGATGAAATTGTTAAGCTGAATAACACAAGATATTAACTCAATTGACAAGCTAAGTCCATGTGAAAATCCTTCTTAGTTTAGAGTCAAATTGTCACAAATATATCGATTTAACGTGTTTGGTCAACACAAAAAATTGACTCGGGTTGCATTCGTCATGATCGAACTGTTTCGAGAGTTTTTCATTTTTTAATCTCCCAATTCTTTAGTAATATTTCCCAATCGAGTAACGTCTGGCGGGCGTAGTCAAACCAGCTTTTCTTTCTAACTCACTCGATGAAAATCCCATATATTTTTTAATTCCTCAGTAATTGAGCAATACCCCCCAATCGAGCAAGCATGGGACACTGCTTAGATTAATCAAATTCCAATATTACCTCAAATCAAAATCAAAATCAAAATCAAAATTAAAATTAAAATTATCCTTATTTTATATTTTATGCGTGTACGTATTATCATCGTTATTGTCACCATGCGAGAAGGTGCTGCCTTTTGACCTCTCGCCATCTGGATCTAGGGTTTCTAATTTTTTCGCCTCCCCCTCTCCCCTTCCTTCTTCCCCCCTCCCCCTTTTTTCTTTTCTGGACAGAAAAAGCGGTACAGATTTTCCTTCCCTTCTCCTGCTCCATCGTCATCTCCATCTTCAAACCACCGCCGCCACCGCCAAACCCTAGCTCCGAATACCGTCGCCTCCGCTTCGGTCGGTCGGTCGATCGATCGGAGATCCCTTAGCACCGATTGCCTTGACACAGGCCCAAAAAAGAGGGGGAAAAAAACTAGGGTTTGGAGATTGCTTTGGCCTTGTTCGGTTCTTTGCCCTTTCAACCCACATCTCGGCGTGTGCCGTCGTCGGAATTGGTCACAGATCTAAGCAATTTTCGAAAGGGAACATGCACGCGAGAAAAGGGCCAACCTAAATTTTTTTTTTTTTGGCCATCTTCCGTTTGACCTTTTTCCGGTTCGTTTCACTTAAAAAGACAAAAATCGGATCGGCAAGGCCTTAAAAAGGGCATCCGTGATTTGATTCGTGATTCGATCTTGATCGATTGATGATTATTAAAGGGACGGACGGAGGGACGGAGGGACTGACGGAGGAGGGATTTTGACCGATTGGATTGAGCCCGGTTCTTGGGGGTCTTGGGAGGAACATGTACAAATCGGTGGTGTACCATGGGGAGGAGCTGTTGGGGGAGGTGGAGATTTATCTGCACCAGCTGAACAGGGATGGAGGAGGAGGGGAAGACGAGGGTTGTTTTCAGGGTAGGAAGGAGAAGGCGAGAATGGTGGAGAATGTGGTGAAGGAGAGGGTCCGGGTCGATCACCTGTCTCAGCCCAGTGAGAGGTGCCCTCCGCTCGCGGTGCTCCACACCATTGCTCCTAGTGGGATTTGCTTCAAAATGGAGGCCAAGTCCTCCCTGTCACCGGACTCGCCGCTCTCCCTTTTGCACTCCACCTGTACCAGAGACAGCAAGGTATATCAGCACACAACCATTGAACTTCAGGAACACCCAGATAATTCAAACAACAAAAGACAAAAAAAAGAAGAGGAAAGAAGAAAAAAAAGGGAAATACCCATAAAGATTAAGAGCTTAGTATACATGAATTGGTAATCAAGGCGACCCTTTAATTTTACTATGGACTGTGGACATGAATTGAGGACGAACTATATGACATGCACCTTTATTTCTGTTTTCGAGAATTTCAGGGAACTCCCAGAATGAATGGGCTTCTAAATTTTGCAGATTTGTTCTTAACTTCTGGGGACAAGGTTTTGTTTGATTGACAATTGTACATGAAAGCTCGGACTTAATTCTTGTTCCTATTATAGAACTCTGTCTTGATTGACTTGAAGCCTTGTTCCTCAGCTTGCTGAAGTTGGAGTGCTGTAATGAGACTTAAATGATGCTAGATCTATGCCATTTGACATTGGTGACTGATTTCTACTTGTATTTGACATGGATGTGGTCTGGAAGCTGCTATTTCTGTTGATGGATGACAATTGAGTACTTAGATCATGTCAGTAGATTTCAGTAATTGATTGACTGCAATGTTTGATGTATTACACCGTGTACTATAGGTTTCTGGACTTGTTGATATCTCAAAAGTTGAGGAAATGTCAGAATTTTGATGTTGTCGGTCTTATGAACAAGGTGATTTCTAGCAGAAAATGTCACAATCTAGCTCTAAGGATAATCCATTGAATTCTGGTGAACACGTGGAGTCATATTGGTGGGAACATGCAGGCATTTATAGTATAGAAATTACCTGCGAACAGAATTGGATTGAATCACTACCATTAACCCACATCACTACTACAATCATTTGTACAACAATTAGTAGTCACAGCCATGCAAACTGAATCTCCCCTCATGTAAGGCTCTGAGGAGAGCTTGCTGTAGAAAAACTCATAAATTGCCTGATATCTGTTATGTTTGATGCTTAATATCAATTTCCTTGAAAATTGATGTTTTTATTTTCAATATTAATTTCAGACTGCAGTGATGCCACTTGGAGAAGAGGAAATTCACTTGGTTGCCATGTACTCCCGACATGGCGATAGACGACATCCATGCTTTTGGGGATTTTGTGTGCCATTGGGACTTTACAGTTCTTGTCTGGTCATGCTTAACCTAAGGTGTCTTGGAATTGTATTTGATCTTGATGAAACGCTCATCGTTGCAAATACCATGCGATCCTTCGAGGATAGGATTGAGGCTCTCCAACGCAAAATAAATTCTGAGTCAGATTCGCAACGCATTTCTGGCATGTTTGCAGAGGTGAAGAGGTATCAGGACGATAAGACGATTCTTAAGCAGTATGTTGACAATGATCAGGTTGTTGAGAATGGGAAAGTGATCAAAGTTCAGTATGAGACTGTCCCTGCATTATCTGACAACAGCCCACCTTTAATTCGTCCGCTTATTCGGTTGCCAGAGAAAAATATTATTCTGACCCGCATTAATCCGCAGGTATGCATGTAATGCTGAGCAGTACTTGTGCCTGTCCACTGATGTTTGTCTCTGTTTTTATGTTTCGTGTGATTGACATGCACAGTTTAAATATTAGTATGTGGGATTTTCAATGTCTCTTTGAAAAATGTGTATCTAGATTTTCTGCAATATTGACTTGATGCTGCAGCTAGAATTTGGTGTCTTTGAGAAGGCTGGCACGTATCATATCACCATTGCTTTTGCAATATTAATCTTTTGCCCATGCAGATTCGCGATACAAGTGTTCTCGTGAGGTTGAGACCTGCATGGGAGGAACTTCGGAGTTACTTAACTGCTAGAGGGCGCAAGCGCTTTGAGGTTTATGTTTGCACTATGGCTGAAAGAGATTATGCTTTGGAAATGTGGAGGCTTCTTGATCCAGAGTCAAACTTGATACAGTCAAAAGAAGTTCCGGAGCGCATTGTGTGTGTTAAGTCTGGTAAGTTACTTAAGTTTGTTAGATCTCCTATTGCCTTCTTCATCTGTCTAATGAAACTGCATATTTGATGAATGGCCTTTCACTATCAGTTTTTTGGGAAAATATGAATAGCCTTGTGTTGATGGATGAACTTTAAGTATCCTTGGGTGGTTGTATCATAGAGGACACTGATTTTTCTTTTTTTGGGGTCTCTTCATCTGTTGCTGTGCACAGGTTCAAGGAAATCACTGTTTGATGTCTTTCAAAATGGAATATGCCATCCTAAGATGGCATTGGTAATTGATGACCGTTTGAAAGTTTGGGATGAGAAAGACCAACCTCGTGTTCATGTTGTTCCTGCATTTGCCCCTTACTATGCTCCCCAAGCTGAGGTACAAGAATGAAGTTTCTCCGCTGCTCGAAGTTGTGGATGGGCTAAGACATATTTGCCCTTGCAAGTTGAAGAGTTTTTTTTTAATCCTGTCTGACCAGCATTCATCATAATTTTTTCCCCTTTCTGTTTACAGGCAAATAATGCTGTTCCAGTATTGTGTGTTGCAAGAAATGTTGCATGTAATGTGAGAGGTGGCTTTTTCAAGTAAGTCAGCAATAGGTGGACATTTTTTCTGTTGTATGCATGAATATGCTTATCCTATGATATCCTTTAGTATAACACTTGGGTTTAAATTTAATATTTGGAAATTTTTTTTGTCGTATGCATGAATATGCTTATCCAATGATATCCTTTGATATAACTTAGGTTTGAATTTAAATTTGGAACAGAGAATTTGACGAGGGTCTACTACAAAGAATTTCAGAAGTTGCATATGAAGATGACACAAGAGATATCCCTTGTCCTCCTGATGTGAGCAACTATTTAGTTTCAGAGGTTAGTGTGACGGTCGTGTCATAGGCGAAATACTAACCAAATATTGGTTGCATAGCTCTGTCTTTTTGCACAGTTTTCTCACCACAATTGAACCAAACTATTTTAGGATGACACTTCTGCCTCAAATGGAAACAAAGATCCACTTTCTTCAGACGGAATGGTGGGTGCTGAGGTCGAAAGAAGATTGAAGGTACATTATCTTTCTTGATGTCAACATGTAAAGCTGCATATATTTATTGTTGCTTATTAGAAAGGATTTCGTTAATGAGTGTCCCAAGGGCAATGGGAAAGCAATACTGAAGGAAATTTTATTAATTTCCATCGTACTGATTGCCCTCCTGGATGCACTATCAATGCCTTGAAAGTTGAATTATTTGTAATGTTGTACTTAACAAGTGTTTGGGCACTTGTTAACAAGACCCAATTAATAAAAGGAGGAAAAAAAAGTGTTGTCTTGCTTTTGCTAGCATATGTTACTTGATTAGTTTCAGGCTGAGAGCCAACTTTTTGATAGGTTGTGGGAGCAGATCATTTCAAAGAATTCATATCAAAATGTGGAAGCTTTGTTTCCGTCTTTCGTGTTGATAGATTATCTGCATTCAGAGTTATGAGTTCAGTCTAGTGAAATCAATGTTGTAATGCAGGATGCAATTCCAGCTTCAATAGTCTCTTCAGCAATTTCTAATTTGGATCCAAGGATACTCGCGTCTCTTCAGAATGCACTGGCATCTTCTGCAAGCACAATTTCTTTGTCGACTTCTCAGGCGGCAGCTTCTACCTTTCCCAATATGCAGTTTCCTGAAGCTACTTCTTTAGTTAAAAAATTTGGCCAGGTTAGTCCTCCAGAGCAGAGCATGCAGAGTTCACCTGCTAGGGAAGAGGGTGAGGTGCCAGAGTCAGAATTAGATCCTGACACCAGGAGGCGGCTGCTTATATTGCAACACGGGCAAGATAATAGGGATCAAGTTCCTGGGGAACCACCATTTCCTGTAAGACCTATTCAAGTATCCGCTCCAAGGGCGCAGTCACATGGAACCTGGTTTCCGGTGGAAGAAGAGATGAGTCCAAGGCGACTAACCAGATCAGTTCCAAAAGAATATCCATTAGATTCTGAAATGCATATTGACAAGCATCGACCTCATCATCCGTCCCTTTTTCCCAGTATGGAGAGTTCCATTCCTCCTGAAAGAACTGTTCATGAAAGTCAAAGATTGCCAAAAGAGGTGAATATGGAAGTTGATTTGGTTGAATGATTTGAATCTGCTAAGTGAAATTTTGTTGTGAAGGTTATGCATTTGACATTCTTTCTTTCAGGGATACGGTAGAGATGACAGGCTAAAGCTAAACAATACTTTTTCCACTTATCATTCTATCTCTGGTGAGTTACAGCTTGTTTCATGGGGTCCTTCATCGAAAACCATCTTGGATGTAAAGTGGTGTTTTTCTAGTGTTGATATCATTGCTTATAGAATTTGGTGGGGCCTGTAACTTTTGTCGAAGTTCTTTGGGTGATGTGAATGTCCTGTTAGACATTATTACATTGTTCTTGTGTGGTGAGGGGCCATGGTGTGGCGACCTTTTGATAAAAGGCACCACTGCTTTGGTTAGGTAATGCCATGCTGATAATTTTACAAATCATTACTTTTCCCAATGGTCTTTAAATTTTCAGTTGTTAGTTTTGTATAATATTACAGAAATGTAGGAGTTCTGAATATCATTTCCAATACTCACATACTGCCTGCCCAGTCGAGTGATTGTCTCATTGTGTTGTTTTTTTGGTTTTTCTTGGATTAATATTCTATCATCATTTATGATTAGTGGTTTTGTTATGTAGACTTATGTTCTCATTGCTGATTGACTTGAAGGTGAGGAAAATTCTTTGAGTCGCACATCAACAACTGGTCGAGATTTCGACTCTGACTTGGGGAGACCAATACCAGCTAAAGAAGCTCCAGCTGTTGTTTTACAGGAAATTGCAATGAAATGTGGAGCAAAGGTAATTAGAAAATGCTTTTATTATTATTGAGGTTAAGTTAGAATGCGCTTTTCTGTAGTCTTTGGATCCATTAAAGTTTCATCTGTTTATTTGAACAAAAATTTGCAGGTGGAGTTCAAACCGTCTTTGCTTCGAAGCATAGATCTGCAATTTTCTATGGAGGTACTTCCTCACTAGGAATGGTGTTGAGAATTCTTATTTCTACTCTCAACGTTTTTCACCTCATTGGATTTGTTAACTGAATTATCTACATCATGTATAGGTCCCTTAGCCATAACCTTCTTAGTTAAGAATATTTGAGAACACGCTACTTATAGAAACAAGTATACTTAAAAACACTCTACAAATTGATTTCTCATGTAGGCTTGGTTTGCGGGAGAGAAGGTAGGTGAAGGGAGTGGTAGAACAAGAAGAGAAGCTCAACACCAGGCTGCTGAGGGTTCGCTGAGGCATTTGGCTGGTGAGATGCTCTCTTACAGTGTTCTGTTTACTGCCCTGTCTTGGGTCTGTTTGACTGTTTAATCTTGATGGTTAATGGAAATGGTATCATAAGAAATATGTCAATTGATAGTCATTGAGGAACACGTGTTTGTTGTAGTATGTCTTGTCTCTGCCAAATGTAAGCATCTTCGAGTGTAGTTGACATGACTTAAGGAGGTTCGGATACTTCAAAACAACCTAAAACAAAGTTGTCTCCTGGTTAATCTGGCAGAGTGACCATTGAAATTTTTAGTAATATGAAATTAGTGTTACCTGTTTAATTAAGCATTTTTGAATGCATTTATTGCTATAATATGAGAATAGGCAAATTTATTGAATCATAAGGGATTAGCTGAACTATTTAATTACTCAGCATGTCTTAATGCTGTTGACTACTGTAACTTAGTCAAATATGTGTTTGCCTGTAAAGATGCATGCAAAATAATTTACCATCATTTTAGTAGGTGTGTTTTTTCTGGCTGGATTTTATGCTCTTTGTATTTATTTTTTGGGGAGGCAGCCAATTGGGTCCTGAATTAACATGACCAGAAAATGTCAAGGTTATCTTGGAGAAGTATGAGAGAATTGATATCTGCCAAAGGAAATTTATGTGTATCTCCAGGGAGAAAATGCTGATATTTTTATGATTGGGCTGTTCTTTGTCTTACTATTGCCAAAAGGGTGGCTCTTTTTGCTCTCTATAAGGATCAGCCTTCATTTTAGCCTCGATCTCTATCTTCATCCTTTTGGGTACCTGTTATGGGGAATTAGATGGAAATATCTGTAAACCTTATATCCTTTAACAGAGAACGTAAATCCGTTTCTGCTTGAAAAGCTATCTTCTTCACGAATCTAGGTACTATGGTATTGTGTAAGCTGTAATTGGCCAAAGTGTACTATCTAGTTGAAGCCATGCATATCTGTTTCAACAATTTATAAGATCAGAATGCGGAAGTTTGCTGCTCCTCTACCATGCATCTAAAGGAAAAAGCATTCCTCTACCATGTACACCTACTAGATGTTCGAGAAGTTAGTGATTGCTAATATATGATCAAAATGCAAAGAGTCTGGGATCTAGCTATCTTTTTGGGCCAAAGTGTACTATCTAGTTAAAGCCATGGGATATCTGTTTCAACAAACTCTATAAGATCAGAATGCAGATGTTTTCTCCTCTACTATGCATCTAAAAGAAAAAGTATTCCTCTACCATGACACCTACTAGATGTCCAAGAAGTTAGTGATTGCTAATTTATGATCAAAATACAGTAGGAGCATTGATAGGTTTCAGGACTTGTTTGGACACCAGAGTGTCTGGCTTTTTCCCTTCATTTTTTGTTGTTATGCTTATAGTGACTGCTGAATAAACAGGCCTGAGGAAAATGCGTGATCACTAAGATGTTCATGCCTATCCATGAAACACGCTCTATGTGCTGAATGAAAAACATAATTGTGAACAATTGCTTTTGAATTCTTGGGGTTCTATTTTGCAGAACCAAACTTAGTATATCTGGCTTCTTTGGAGCTTGAGTGTGTTAAATTTTTTAACTTCCATCTCCTTGAGTTTTTCAAGTAAATTATTACTGGTCTAGCATTTCCTTGAAAAATTCATAGATCTTAGCTCTTTTCACAACTACTAAAATCGTGGATGGAAATACTGAGAATTGATTTTCTATTCAGTTTATTGACCTTTTGCAATATTATTTTGCAGATAGGTACATGGCGCGGGCTAAGTCCGATCCTGCTTCCAGACAAGGAGATGGAAATCGGCTATCCCCAGCAAGCGAGAATGGATATTTTGGTAGTATTTACTCTTATGGGAATCAGCCGTTGCCCAAAGAGGATCCTGTTCCTTATGCTTCTACAGTTGAGCCATCAAGATTTCCAGACCTGAGATTTGAAGGCCCTAAGAATTCAACGGCCTCTGTCTCTGCACTTAAAGAATTAGTGAGAAATTAAGGAACTTCAATCTTTTTGTATATTAATCAAAGCATGATTTGCATGTCTGTTTAACAAGATCCATTCCTTTTCCTTTTGATCATCAGTGCATGATGGAGGGTCTTGGTGTGGTCTTCCAATCCCCGCCACAGCTGACAACGAATCCCATGCAGAATAAGGAGGTTCATGCAGAGGTTGAGCAAATGAAAATTTGAAACTCTGACATCCTAATTTTGTTAACTAAAGAGCATTGATTGACTTCTTCATTTTGAATGCTTTGTTAATTAAAAGTCAATAGGGGAATAAAAGCCTGGTTTTAGTGTATTAGACTCTTAACTCAAAGAAACTAATTTCTGACACTTTAAACTATATTGTCGTTTTATTTGACTTCATTGTGGTCGTGTGGAGGAGAATATGTTTCATTTTTCAAGGCCTTTTCGAGAAACAACATGATTTGCTAGACCTGGAAAGGCTTATGGATTGTTTTGTGATGCATTCTTGGTTCTATTGTTGAAATTCGACTAATATTCTTTTCTACTCCACTATCAACTTTCAGGTTGAAATTGATGGGCAGGTTTTGGGGAGGGGAATTGGCTTAACATGGGATGAAGCTAAGATACAGGTAACTTCTTCCTACAGAATTGAGTGCATTTGACATGTCATGATTATTTCAAGCATCAGAGACACAGATTATCTTATCCAGGCTCTCTTAATGACTTTATTTCTTTTCTTAGGCTGCTGAGAGGGCTCTGGGGTCGTTGAGGTCAATGCTCGGTCAAGTTACTCCAAAACGTCCAGGCTCCCCAAGGTCAGTGATTTCACATGTGGCCAATTTTAACCAGAATTTTGTCATCCTTTCGTTGAAGTGAACTTAAGCCAATGCTAATGTGGGAAAGCTGCATTGGCCTATCTGGCTCTTTAGAACTTCTGATCTGCAAAGCTTACTTGAAAACTTATTGCTATCTTGCACGAATTTACTGTGAATTTTTTCTCAAGTGCTCTACCACACTTTCTTTGGCCATCACTTCTTTGCATTTTTCCATTGGTCCACTTTTTAGGCACTTTTTTTGCCATTACTAACAAAATGGAAAGTAGGGAGCTTGCAAATTTTTTCAATAAGTATTCTATCTCACTTCCTTTGGCCATTTTTCTGTTTTTTCATTGGTCACTTTTTAGGCACTTTAATTTTGCCATTACTAACAAAATGGAAACAAGGGAGCTTTGGTAGCTCTCTCTCTCTCTCTCTCTCTCTCTCTACAAGTGATTGATTTCTTGCCACCTAAATTAATTTTCGTCTGTTTATCAAGATGAATATGTCATTGTACTAATTCAATGTTGTGGAAAAGATCGTTGCAAGGGATACCGAGTAAACGACTCAAGCCGGACTTCCCGAGAGCTTTGCAGCGGATGCCCTCTTCAGCTAGATACCCCAAGAATGCCCCTGCCGTTCCTTAACTGTTTGAGTTGAGGCTTCATTCTTTTTGCTCTTTATCCGGGCCAATCTCAGTTCACACGTGGAGAAGTCGGGATATATCGAATTGCAGGGTCATGTTTCATTTCGACAACTAACAATATGTCCCGGCCACAATCTTCCATGTTGATCTGACGACATTGAGGGCGTTCATTATCAGAAGACTAGATGAACCCGAGACTGCCCCACAACTTGAGCCATTATTATATCAGCATGATTCTGGTCTCTGGTGTAAATCGATTCTTTTGTCGTGCCGTGCACATTTACTACACAAGGCAAAACCCAGGAATTATGCATGGCTCAACAAACTGCTGCGGATCGAAAGCTGCTTCCACTCTTGATGGCTCGGCGTGTGGCTCGAGGACCTGACCAACTAACTGACAGTGTTAACCATGCTAGAGTTTAACTATTTTCCCTTTTTTCCCTGCTCGGCAGCCCGCGAGATGGGGAAATTATGGTAATTGTAGAGCTGCGATACTGGTGAAGTTTTTCGGCACAGCGATGTAACGTTTCGGTGTATCATGGTTGATTCTTTGAGCAATGAAATCTGCACAATTTGTTTGGTGAGTGTTGTGCGCATGCGCCCTGCTGATGTTTCTCAGTTGTCCATAGCCGATGGATTATATACACACTTACACAGAGACGCACGATCTTTCAGGAAAATGGGCGGGTAGTTTATATAAGATTTTATGAAATATTAGGAACGTCCTCAATATGGTAACGAGTTAATATAACTAAAAATCTCGAATTGATTGTAACAAATTTGATTTAAATTAATTTTTTATCCCAAAAAGTCCTAAAATGATGCATTTGTAATAAATTTATTTTTCGTTTTCATTATATAGAATTAATATTATAAAAAAATACAACACTGGTATTGGTATATATATGATGAACAAAGGGTAAAATTCTCAAATTAGTACACTCATTAAATGTTATATGTCATTTAACTCAGTAATTTAACGGTAAAATTTAATGGAAATTAACGGAGGGTAAATTTGTTATAGATATATACCCAACTCAAGGTAAATATGTCACGGATATATCAGTTTTGGGTTTTTCATAATATTAATCCTATGGTAATAAGAAGCAAAACTTAATCCATGGAATGGAAAGGTCAATCCTTCAGCAGCCTTGACATTGCAGGAAGTTGAGGAAAACACACCCGACAATAACATGTGATTATTTAAGTGTCAAAAGTTTTAGAAATCGATCATTTATGTTACAACGATGAGTTTCCTTAGTGCCTAAAAAACCTTATGCAGCGTTGATTTAGTATTAAATCATCCAACAGAAAAAATTGCCGATCAAACTTAAGTGATTTTGCTTTTAAAAGTTATATATACTTGCTTGAAAAGTTGACGCCAAAGTGAGGGCCGACATCGATTCTTATCATCCTCGTAACAAAGCACTAAATCTGATTTTGGCTGGCAGACGACATTCCACGATGGAGAAAATGATACGTTGGCAGGAAAATCCAGTCAGGAGTTGACTAGTTAACAGGATAACTCCATTCTTCAACCAAACCTCAGTATGATATCCAAGTATAGGATCCGGCTTGACGTTTGTGTACCAATTTTTGTAGTTGATGGAACATTCAATAGCTAGCATTGCAGCATAATGAAATAGCAGTTGAATGCCGCTGTATTGGAATGGTGCATGTGTCGTGGACTCAAGGTTCCTATGATTAAGAGATTGTGCAAGATCAAAGGATGCCCCAATTCACCCAAGAACTCCCCAAGAGCTTCTTAAACACTCTTAGGATTGGGCGACATCAAGGTCTAGAACTCTCTCGGCATCAATGTCGGAAGTTGGTAGGTGGGGAGATACGATCTCGTCCGTTGGATCAAATAACCATCAATGGTTATAATTAATGGGCCACTAGCATAAGAAATGGTGTCCTTCCCTTCATTATATCCATTCAATCATTCAGTAATTCAAACCAAAGTTCCTTTTCTTCAAGAGTTCTCTTTCTAGAAAATTTCTTTCTCTATGATCCAAGTGAACTTTAAGCGATCAATCGATCCGAGACTTGGCTTAGGCACCCCAACAATCCCAAGCGATCCAAGAAAACCTAAATTGCCATATGATCTCGATTCCAAACGATTGGTCTATGACACATGCATAACCAATTTGTCATTTTGGCAAAACCTGATCATGGTGATAGCACGCTTTTCAAGTGCTTTCTACTAAAAAAAATGCCTTCTGCCAATTGTATGAGGCCATCCCTCTTTCTTGAAATTCAATTTTACGAGGGGGTCTGTGAATAGCTTTCAGAAGGCTCAAATATTCAGATTGAGTCCTTGGCATTAATAGGCGCCAATTACAGCATAAATTCAACAGCAGCATATTGATTAATGCTCTCAAGCTCCCTAAAGCTGCTCTAATTGCACCTTCTAAGAAAATACTCCCTCCTGGACTTCAGAGTTTGAATTGTACAAATGTTGCCCTCCTCTCCAGACTTCTCCAGCACCAATAACCACTGGTTTTAGGAGAGCCGATTGCCCCACTCATATATATGCATATTTGCTCTAGTGTTCGTGCTGAGAACCAGGACTGAACAGGTATAATTCGTCGTAATAGTCTCTTCCTACTAACACTTTCGTTGTCACAAATAGGAAAAGACAATCATTAAGGTAGAAAAGTGGTTTCCTAGTGTTTATGAATGAATGAAATGAAGCAATGAGTTCATTGTCAAAAACAGAAAAAAAAAAAACTGAAGGAATAAGTAGTCAAGAGGCTCTTAGGTCATAAGGCTTTCAGAGCAGTTGTCAAGGCTAAATTTATTTATGAAGAGAGTCAGTGTAAAATGGTATTGTGTTGATGGCAGAAAACAGTATCTAGCCATTCCAGATAAACAATGAGCAAGTTGTTTCTCTTCGGATCGCCTCTAATGTTAAAAGGAGCAAATCATAGCTCCTTGCAAAGATTCGGTATCAATAAATTTCAGTAAAAGAGGGTTCAGGATGTGCATCATGAATAATATAAGGAAAAGCTTTCCGAGTAGGTGATCTAACTTGGATGATCCCACTGGATTATGTTAGGATCATCGAAGGAACCAAGCCATACATCTATAAGAGTTAGTTGCAAGTGAAGAATCAAGTGCCCAGCTAGAGATGCTTCTAGAGTATTATGTTGTCCACAAATGCCATTAGCTACTCAGTTAATGCCGTCTTCCTTCCAGGAAAGAAGCAAAATCAGAGCAACAACCAACCACTTCAAATATTTGTCATTCCTTCATGCCGCTTGTTGTGAAGAACACTAAGACAAGTCACGACACATGAGAGTAACGGTTCTGAAGTCATATACTGTCATTGATTGTCAAAGTTTGTTGGGGCACTGGTGTATATAAGGCTCATTTCATCTGTAAGGCGCTCATAATGGTCGTCTTCTTTGCCTTCCATTTCGTCTTCCACTCCATAATCATTTCCAGAGATAAATCCTTGAGGTTTGAACTTCTCTCACGGCTTGCCTAAACCAAACTTGGTTTTCTGGTCGACTTCTGGAGGAACTATTCTAAAGTTCGATGAAAAAGGTGGCCTTTTGAAGAAATTCAAACCTTCTAATCTGATGACATAGGTTGCATCTGGTGTGCTCGCGTTTAGATGGCTCAAGATCGAACCCTCAATTTGTTTTTCTAAACAAAGATGCATACGGAAGGCTGTCGGTTCCAACATGGAAGGGAATGTCAGGTTCCAAGAGTGCAAAAATCCTCCTACATGAACATTTATAACAAAGATGTATACTAAAAGCTCTAGATTCTAACATGGAAGGGAATTCCAGATTTGAAGAATGCAAAAATCCTCCTACATAAACATTTATATAAAAAGATAAGATGCATACTAAAGGCTCTCGGTTCCAACATGGAAGGGAATGCGAGATTTCAAGAAAGCAAAAATCTTTCTACATGAACATTTATATAAAATGATAAGATGCATACTAAAGGCATTTAGAGCACTCCATTGATGAACCTAACATCCTGGAAATTACTGCTCATCCCTCGCTCGAACTTAATGCCTGCACGCTTGAGATCCCTCACTGAGTTCTTTGCATTGTCGTACTTGTATCTTGTATACCCAAGCCTTGGGGGTATATCCGCGAAAGTAGAATGGAGCAGACCAAGCAAGCTTTTGGGATTAGAGAGTAGCAATTCCTCGACCGACCTACCAAATATCCCATTGCAGACATTGAACACCCCAGTGATGAGATCATCAGTTTTCTCTGCTGGAGATTTGGACAAATTGTACATGACATTGAGCACGGAGAAAGGGATCCGATTTCCAAGTGAGAGAAAATCCCATATCACTAAAAAGAATAGCCTCGGAGAATTCGTGATTGGATCGTCCGGGTCCGCTTTAATTTTGTGAGCCACCATCCAGAGCCACTTGACCAAGAAACAATCGTCTAAGACCATCATCTCGACCAATTCCGACCTCCCTAGCTAGAGAAATTTAGAGTAACAATCTCTTATCTCTTCCTCTTTGGATGAGACATCATTGAAATAATCGTTGACACCCACTCCATGATCTTTGATTCAAACAAGTAGAGCCGCCAAGTACATTGGCTTGTACTCTTAAACCATGTCTATGCACTAGCATTCATTTTGGTTGGGACCAATGGACACTCTAAAGGTTTAAAAGCATTTTCATAAATAGTAGCCAACCGTAGGAAGACCTGGTAAACGTAGCAATCGGTGCTACCAGTTGAGGGTCTAAAAAGAATTGGCATTTGGCTAAACTGAGCGTGGATGAGGGACGACTAGTCCTTGGCTGACTTAGTCGCCGTCGCAATTTTCTAGTTGCCCGTGTCTGCCACTGCGATTATGTCCCCTCCATCTCCGTTCTTGTCCATATCAATGATTCCTATGAGATCAATGAATGCTATGGTTGAAGCACTCAAAGCATATTTGATTGAGACAAACCAAAATAGAGGTCGAGCCTACTATGAATGGGAGACAAGTGCATGGTAAATGACCACCATATTTATTTCCTTCAACAAAAGTGCCTACTAAATTTATTTCCTTCAACAAACGTGCATACTAAATGATTGAACGAAACTTATTTGGCTCCATTTCGACCAAGACTGACCAAATATAGGGTCAAGCGAGTAAAGCTGCCAAGTACCTTGCTTGTGCTCTTCAATCATCTTCATGCACTTGCGTCCGTTGTGGTAGGGATTTGTGAGAGGAAAAGTTATTTTTATTATTCAATAATGTCTAATATATATATATATGAAAGAAATAATCCCAAAAATTCCTAAAGACTATTTTACCCTTGTACTCTAACACTTCCCTTCAAGCTGGAGCATAGATGTTAATCATGCCCAGCTTGTTACAAATATAATCAATCCTCCTATTACCTAGAGGCTTAGTAAAAATGTCTACAAGTTGTTTGCCAGTTCGAATATGGCTAGGAAGAATCAATCCACTCTATAGCTTTTTTCGAATAAAGTGACAATCGACCTCAATGTATTTTGTTCTCTCATGAAATACGGGGTTGGAAACTATATGCACTACATCTTTATTATCACACCTTATGGTTTAAAATTTGACCAAGAATACAAGCATCAATAGCATCTCAAGTTGCATCATCTATGGGTTTAGTCTCAATTAAGTGTCTATGTTGATTCTTGCTTGTCAAAGTAAGCTTCACAATTTTCTTCCACTGATAGAAGTTAGAACTGCCTTCAAGCTTTCTATTAGTAATTCTATTTGATGATGAGGAAATAATCTCAGTGGTCATAAGACTATTTTTCTCAGAATCATTGTGATTTTTAGGGCACGAATGATAACCATTCTGGCCAGAAATAGATTTTTCTATTTCTACTTCTAGATGAGTTTCTGGACAAAAAAACGTGTTTGATAACTGAAAAAAATTTCTATTTCTTGAAAGAGATTTTTTTCTTTTGGAGTAAGTGAGTTGTTCATTCTTACAAATTTCAAATGCTTATGAAATTAAATACAAAGTGAAAGTTGTTATATTATATTTTCTAAATTTTCACCAAAAATTTTCAACATCCACTTGGATAGACAATTACGGCCAAACAAAATACTTATCAATGGTCTCCATACAATAGAAAAGAGAGATCAATATGCATTACTTTGGAGCGCAATAGCTAAAGGTTCCCAAAACTTTGGTAGAATGAAGGTGGACAACCGTGTCGAGTGCCTAAATTTTGGCTTTGAATTCTTCAAAAATAATTTTACCCATCTCTCTGAAGGCGGACAACCGTGTCAAGTGCCTAAATTTTGGCTTTGAATTCTTCAAAAGAATTTTACCCATCTCTCTCTCTCTCTCTCAGACAAGAAGAGAAGGTGGTGATCGGTATGGATTGTGAATCAATGATGTTTGTCAGGTTTCTTTTCTTGTGTTTTTTTATTTTCTTTTTATTTTTTTTCTTGCTTGTTTTGTAGTGTGAAGAAACAAGAAATATCAAAACTTTTGAGAAAAGAAAGGTAAAGAATTGCTTTGTAACTTCGGACAACGGGTATCATGCAATTTGCAGCAAATTTTGCAAAATCGGTGATTTTTATGAAGTATGATGAAGCTTGTCATAAAAGACAACTACAAATAAGGGAAATCCTCAAATAGAATATCACATTACAAGAGTTAAGATAGAAAATCCTCAAATACAACATCATATAACTAAAGTTAATATAGGATGTCCTCCAATACAACATCACATTACAAGAGCTAAGATAGGAAATCTTCAAATACAAAATAATTAAAATACATTACAATAGTTGAAAACACAATTTCATGGAATCTCCGGCATATTATGATCCATTGCCATTTTATTGGCAATACTTTTCCTAAGCATATTCATTTCAGTTCCCTCCTCGATTGATGTATCCCCTATAGCCTCATCTTGTGTAGGACCAAATGGGTAGTCTAGATCTCCATATTGGGAAAAGTTCTTATCCCTCCTGTCTTGATCACGGATGTAATTATGAATAGAACAACATGCAATTACAATATATGCTTGCTTTCAAATTGCAAATGAAGGCATGTGTCTCAAAATAAAGAAGCGATTCTTTAATATCCCAAATGACCTCTCAATGACATTCCTTAGTGAAGAATGCCTATAGTTAAATAACTCTCTTGCTGTTCTTGGCCGTCTCGCTCTACCCTTGTAATCATTTAGATGATACCGTTCACCTTTAAAAGGAATTAAGAATCCCGAGCGATGCATAACCAGAATTTTCCACGTAGTATTTTCCTATAACAAGGTATTAATATATTGGTCATGATTTGCAAAAGGGATACAATCATAAAGAAAGTACTCCTTATAGAACAAGTAAATACCCGGTGGTAGTCGAGGAAATTCCAAGCGAGAAGTCTTGAGTGCTGCTGATAGAACCTGACAATCGTTGGCAGATCCTTCCCAACCAACATACACAATGCACACAGAACATTTTGAGTGGTAATTCCTTTTCTGCCTCTAAATAGGATTTGCTTCGACATAGGTATGGAAGCATGAACATGGGTACCATCAATAGCGCCTACGCAACCCTGTCATTTTATCAAAGACTAGTATTATACAAGATTATCAATAAAATAAAACAAATGGTGTAAAGAAATGTATGAAAATCTTACCTTGAAGTAAAGATTATGGTTGGGATCCATAAGAATTTCATTGGGATAACATCAAAGGAAGGTGATCTGATAATCTCTTTTGCTAGTTCGAGAATTGCTTTCAACACTATAGTGAAATACTTGCTGATCATTTGTCCCGAATATTGGAATTTCTCACATAAATTTCTATTTGAGTTTTTGTGACAAATCATAGATAAGAAGATTCCAATTTATTCATCTACTCTTATATATAGACTATCTGCTAACCAACCTTTTGCCTTTATCAAATCACAAAGGTTAAGAAAGACGTGTCTCTCCATTCTAAAAGTTTCATATACTCTATCTGAATGTCCATGAAGAACCTCTCTCATCCATTCGGGTCCTGACAATATGCTATCCCTGATAGGTTCTCTCGTGTGTATAGACATATCCACCGCAACTACAAATAACCATGCTATCAGTATATCGATATCAGAATCATCAAAGTCGAGTTCAACTGATTCAACTGCTGATACTTGGTCACTATGGACACTACTTTCACCCCTCTCCATATTACCTATAACATCACACGAAATAAGAACATAAACACAACTAATAAGTAAGGAATCCAATAACAATCAACAATAGCCACAAAGTTTTCATAGTTGCATCCGAAAAAAAAAAAAAAAAGATTCTTAAATACATAAGTCATAGAGTGAAATCAAGCTAAAAATATTTCTCAATATCTCTTTAAAGAGATTCCAGAAGTCCACGTCTCCTTTCAGGTAGAGAAATGATGAAAGCTTCTCTCCAAGTGGCATTAAGACATGATTGGTTCACAGCTTTGTTGTAAAGATCCTATTCCAAGTTAGGCATGCCATTTAGGACGGCAACCACGGCCCCTATGGAGTAGGGGTCTACCGGTGATGGGACATCTGAGGTCACAGAGCCACTTGTTGATTGACTAGTCTTGAATTTCATCATTTTGTGAATGGCTTTGTAGGCGCTGGAAACATCATATGTGCTACTCTTCCTCCTCCTTTTGGAATTTGGAGTCATATCTAACTTGTGCTTTCGACGGTCTAAAGTACTAGTCACGTTAGGCGTGAAGGCTCCATCATCAACAGGGTGTTTATCCAATTCCTCCGGATCACCTATCACATCACCACCACCATCACCACCACCATCAACACCATTGTTGTCTCCCTCCGAGGACAACACCACTTTTTCTACATTTCCTGATGCATACTCTTCAGTAGCATATGCATCACCGAATACAATACACAAATCAAGATACTGAGGAAACCCATCATTCTTAAATTTAGCCCATTCACTATTATCCTGTAATTTTCACAATAATAATATATGTCAGCAATACAATCAAAACTTGCATCCACAATAAAAATGAAATGACCCAAATAAAGTGATACCTTAATGTGAGTCTCCTATACACTTTGATCCGCCACAATAACTGTATTGTTTACATTATCCCATCCAAATCTAGATTGTGACAAAAGCTTCTTGAAACTACCATACCGCCTCTTCAGTTTATTGACCCTGTTCTTCAACTGAACTATACTAAAGTGAAGTCCGGTCCGTTTATTGAATTCAACATGTATGTTATTCCATCCTGTTTTGTTGTAGGTACATGTAGTGCGATTTCCCTTTTTTACCTCTGCTACTAACAAACTTACAAGTTCATTAGTCAAAGGCTCAGTCCACTTTGCCATAAAAACCTCTTTTTGGGATGCCATTTAACTTTAACTAGTTAAGCATCAAATGAGCCATATCAATTGTTGTGCCCGTTCAAGCAAAAAAGCTTTCATGTCAAGATCACATCAATGAAATGTTCTGTGATTATTAATAGAAAAGAATGCATGAAGAAAATTAAAAGGAAACATCGTCATGTAATTGTACAACCAACCATATATTGCAAGCAAAAGGAACAAATTTAGGTAACTTAAGGAAATTAGGCAAAAGTTTAGTAAAAAAATGATGATTTGGCGTATTTTTTTTTGGGTAAAAAGAAAGATGGAGGCTAAGGTCACACTCACAATCAGCCTTTAATGTTGATCCAGGAAAATGGAAATTAGTCAACTAACAATGGTTATAAAATCTATCAAATGGCAGAATGAAAATAGGGGAAAGAATAAAAAAATAGGGGAAAGAACAAAAAAACAAAGGGAATAGCCAAGGAATGACTCATCAGCGTTGATTTCGTCTGCTTTTAGCAAATTAATAGGAATGTAATTGTAGTCAAGCCCTTCAAATTCCCAAAATCACCATCACTATCATCATCATATCGCGCCACAAAATAATTCAAACAAAATTACCTCCAAAACACGAATCAATCTGAAAATAAAAGGGAGGGGACGGAGGAGACAATGATGAGGGAGGTCGTCGAGTTGAGGCGTTGATCTGAGAGAGGCGTCAAGGCGAGCTTCGGGCTTGTCAAGATCATTCTTATACCTGCCAATAATAGTAATTAGAATAGGGATGAAATTGTGCTTGGATTAATTACATTTATGTTCTGTAGTCCTCATCCACTTCTTTTAGCATCGAATGAGCCCTTCTTTTATTTTGAAGGGAGTCTTCTGTGTTTAAGATTGGACAACCACCTTCATTGGAGAAAAACTAGTACTAGTCATGTAGCTTGATGTAAAAATGAAGAAAATAGAAGTTGATCATGGTAGGAGTTCATAAGCATGGCACAAGCAGGATATTAATAAAAATATAAGTTCATTAGTATATCTTTGTTGTAGATCACCCCAAACCAGCCGCAGAGCTCCTTCTAAAGCATGGCACTAGCTGAATCCCAATGACTTTGGGTTGCATTGCTTATTCTGTCACGCCATTATTGTGCGGAAAGAAATATACCTTCCTTGGCTAAAGCGACCATTATCAATTGATCATCTCTAAATGTACAATTTCATGGAAAGGAAAATATATTTAAACTCAGAAGAATCAGATCAAAGATAGGAGCTTGTTGACTGAATAAAGGAGAAAGATCTTGTTGGTCTACAATGGATTGACGAGGCAAAGTAAAATAAAGATGAATCGATCCATAAGCACAATGCCGGATTAGAACGACAAAAATATGTTGAACGAACTATGATAACTTATGTGTAAAGGAAGCACGTCAGATCAGAAGAAGAAATCCTTAGAGCATTTCCCAAGTTCTTGACCTATCTGCTCTAAGATATTAAAACTAGGAGACAAGCTACTGACTGAATTATTGGATAACTAAAGTATTGTCCTTCTAGCAAAAACTCAGGACTTCTCTCCCAAACTATGCTAGGAAACACTAAAGTAAATATGTTGAAATGATATGCAAGACTAAGCACAATTATATAAACAGGTGAATTAAATTAAATATAGGAGCAAGGGATAGAGAATTTGGTCAATCAATTTATAGTGGTTCGGCCCAAAACTCGGTGCATATGTCCAACAGAGTACAAGTGTTATGGCCACCTAAATTACTCAAAATAAACCTCACTCAACAAGCAATTGACCCAAAGTTGATTGGCAACGAATTCAAGGAGCAAATGATGTTGGTTCTAAAGGTTGCATACTTCTGCACTTTGGATGAGTCAAAGCACAGGACCACCAGTAAGGACGTGTGATGCATTTTATCTCAGATTAAGCACTGAGCCTAGGTGTAGACGGTGGGCTCCCAAACATCACTATTTTCTCAAATAAATAGAACAAAAACCAGCTATTGAAGCTTCAAAATCAGTTCACTTGAAACAAGGTCAGATGCATTTTATCTCAAATTAAGCACTGAGCCTAGGTGTAGACAGTGGGCTCCCAAACATCACTATGTTCTCAAATAAACATAACAAAAACCAGCTATTGAAGCTTCAAAATCAGTTCACTTGAAACAGGGTTAGCCGATTGGAAGAAGAAGAAGAAAAAAATGACGCAAGTATTCAACACAGAAGAGGACACAGAGATAGAGAGAGAGAGAGTCAACAGAGACAAAAAGAGCATAGGAATTGACCGGAGCGCGAGATCAGCCACAGCAATTGGTGAAGATGAAGAAGAAGAAGGAGCGAAGGAGTTGATTGAGTGGCGTCTCGGATCGGCGAGCGGCGTCTAGGATCGGCGACTGGCGGCCATAAAAGCTGCTGTTGCTCCGCGAATCTCCCCCCTTTCTGCCGAGGAAATACGCGCCGCCTACAAGAAGCTCGCCCTCCAGCGCCACTCGGACAAGCTCGTCCAGTCCGGCCTGTCCCCGGAGGAAGCCATCGCCCAGTTCTAGGAGCTCGCGCACACCTAATAGCTGGTTTTTGTTCTGTTTATTTGAGAACAACGTCGAGGTGAGAGGGAGGCATTGACGACAGCGTCGAGGTGAGTGAGGGAGGCGTCGACCTACCTTGAGGTTGAAGAAGGAAACGCAGAATGAGGCAGAAATTAGGGTTTGGTAGAATGAGACGTGAAGGATAGACTTTTGTTGAGAAGAGAGAGAAAAATAATTTATTATTTCTGTTTCAGAAACAGAAAAGTAAAAAAATTTTGTTTATGATTTCTGTTCTAAACCTATTTTTGGAATAAAAATCTATTCCAAAAATAGAAAACTGAAATTGTTTTACCAAACGGATTTTTGTTCCAGAAATAGGTTTGGAATAGAAATCTATTCCAGAAATAGAAATAGAATGATTACCATGTACGCAGCCTTAATTATCATTGGATCACCCATTCTCCAATAACAATAAGAGAATTCTCACTATAGCTTCCTTTAAGATAACTCAGCCCTAACAAGTCAATAACCCAACAAAATTGATAATATATCACCAAATATGTCAGAACCCACTTATTTATCTATAGTAATTAGCATATACATCAATAAAAAATCAAGACCCAACAACCCATCAACTTGAAATACGCTACCAGCAACCAAAACTTACAACCTTAGTAACCCATCAACCAAACATTTGCATCCAGCAACCAGAAATCATGACCCAGAACCTAATCAACTAGAAATTCGCATCCTGCAACTAGAAATAATAAAAAATTAGTGACCAAGATCAACTCACGATATGATCTAGCAATCAACAACCAAAACATCGAGCTATGCAAGTCGCGCTAGGGGAGCACGCAAGCTGCGTGAGTCGCGTGAAGGTGCTTGAGCCATGCAAGTTGGGCGAGCCACACGAGCGTGCCTCGTGAAGCGAGATGCAGATCAGCTGACGACGACGACTGTTCTAGCGTAAGAAAAGGATGCTTGACAGAGATCAGTCGTGATGGCGACTATTTCGGCAAGTGTCCGATGGTGGTGAGGTATTATTCAGTCATCTAGGTCAAGCTCTAGGCTCTCATACCATGTGAAAGGAAAAATTATTTTTATTATTCAATAATGTCTAGTATATATGCATGAAAGAAATAAACCCTACAAGTTATAAAGACTATTTTATCCTTATACTCTAATAAGATTGATGGATATTGTTTGGAGTTTAGAAACCTTTTCATATGTAATACCCAACCATAGGGAGACCCGGATGAATGTAGTAATCAGTGTTGCCAGTTGAGGGTCTCAAAAGAATAAGCATTTGGTTGAATTGAGCTTAGATAAGTGACGACTAGCCCTTGGCCGCCTTAGTCACCATCGTAATTTTTTGGTGGCTCGTGTTTGCCACCACAATTATGTCCCCTTTGTCTCTGTTTTTGTCCATATCAACAATCCCTATGAGATTAATGAAGGTTATGGCTGAAGCACTCAAAGTGTAGTTGATTGAGACAAACCAAAACAGAGGCCAAGCCTACTATGAACGGAAGGCAGATGCATAATAAAAGATAACCACATTTATTTCCTTTAACAAATATACATACTAAATGACCGAACAAAACTTATGCGGTTCTATCTCGATCGAGACGAACCAAAATAGAGGGTTGAGCGAGTAGAGCCACCAAGTATCTTGGCTTGTGCTCTTCAACCATCTTTGTGCACTCGCGTCTATTGTGGTAGGAACCAATAGACATTGCTTAGGGTTTAAAAGTCTTTTCATAATTAATAGCCAATCATAGGGAGACCCAATGAATGCAACAATCGGTGCTCCCAACCAAGGGTCTTAAAAGAATCAACATTTGGTTGAATCGAGTTTGGATGAGCGACGACCAATCCTTGGCTGTTTCAGCCATCGTCGTAATTTCCTAGAGGCCTGTGTTTGCCACTATGATTATGTGCCCTCCGTTTCCATTTTCGTTCGTATTAATGATTCTTGTGAGATCAATAAAGGCTATAACTAAAGCACTCAAAGCGTGCTTGACCGAGACAGACCAAATACAAAGGCTGAGCCTACTACGAATGGGAGACAAATGCATAGTAAACAACCACAACATTTATTTCCTTCAACAAACAAACATACTAAATGACTGAACGCAATTTATTCGGTTCCATCTCAATTGATATGGACAAAAATAGAGGGTTGAGCGAATAGAGCCGCTTAGTACCTCGCTTGTACTCTTCAATCATCATCATGCACTCGAGTTTGTTGTGGCAGGGATCGATGGACACTGTTTTGGGGGTTGAAAAGCCTTTTCATAAGTAGTAGACAACCATAGGGAGACTTGGTGAATGCAACAATTAGTGCTACTAGCCGAGGGTTTCAAAAGAATCGATAGTTGGCTAAACTGAGCTTGGATGAGTGATGAGTCGACGCCGTAATTTCTTGGTGGCTCGTGTTTGCCGCCGCGATTATGTCCCCCGTCTTTGTTTTCGTCCATATCAATGATTACTATGAGATCAATAAAGGTTATGGCTGAAGCACTCAAAGCACAATTGATCGAGATGGACTAAAATAGAGGCCGAGCGCACTATGAATAGGAGATAGATGCTTAATAAAAGACCATCACATTTATTTCGTTCAACAAATATGCATACTAAGCGACTGAATGAAACTTATCCAGCTCTATCTCCATTGAGACGGACCAAAATAGAGGGTTGAGCGAGTAGAGTAGTCAAGTATCTTGGCTTGTGCTCTTCAACCATCTTTGTTCACTCACGTCCATTGTGGTAGGAATCGATGGACACTGCTTGGGGTTTAAAAGCCTTTTCATAAGTAGTAGCCAAACTGTAGGAAGACCCAATGAATGTAGCAATCGGTGCTCCCAGCCGAGGGTCTCAAAAGAATAGGGATTTGGTTGAATCGAGCTTGGATGAGCAAGCAACGACCAATCCTCGGCCGCCTTAGTCGTTATCGTAATTTCTTGGTGGCCGTGCTTGCCACTGCGATTATGTCCCCTCCATTTTGGTTTTCGTCCGTGCCAACGATGCCTACGAGATCAATGAAGGCTATGGCTGAAGCACTCAAAGCGTACTTGATGTAGACGGACCAAAAGTAGAGGCCGAGCCCACTATGAACAAGAGATAGATGCATAGTAAACGACCACAACATTTATTTCCTTCAACAAACATACATATTGAATGACTTAATGAAACTTATCCGTCTCCATCTTGATTGAGATGGATCAAAACAGAGAGCTGAGCAAGTAGAGCTGCCAAATATCTTGGCTTGTGCTCTTCAACTATCTTCATGCACTCGCATCCATTGTGGTAAGGACCAATGGACACTACTTGGGGTTTAAAAGCCTTTCCATAAGTAGTAGCCAATCGTAGGGAGACCTAGTGAATGCAGCAATCGATGCTACCGCCAAGGGTCTTAAAGGAACTGACATTTAGCTGAATCGAGCTTGGATGAGTGACGATCAGTCCTCGATTGCCTTAATTTCCCTCATAATTTCCTGGTGGCTTGTGTCTGCCACTATGATTATGTCCTTTTTGTCTTCGTTTTTGTTCATATAAACGATTCCTATGAGATCAATGAAGGTTATGGCTAAAGCACTCAAAGCGTAGTTGATCAAGACAGACCAAAACAGATGTTGAGCCTATTACAAATGGGAGATAGATGCATAGTAAACGACCACCACATTAATTTCCTTCAACAAACATGCATTACTAAACAACTAAACGAAACTTATCCAGCTCCATCTCAACAAAGCTGAGCAAAAATAGAGGGTCGAGTGAGTACAGTCGCCAAGTACCTTGGATTGTGCTCTTCAATCATTTTCGTGCACTCGCATTTGTTGTGGTAGGGGCCGATGGACATTGCTTGGGGTTTAAAAGCCTTTTCATAAGTAGTAATCAACCATAGGTAGACCTGGTGAATGCATCAATTAGTATTGCTAGCCGATGGTCTCAAAAGAATCGACATTTGACTAAATCGAGTTTGGATGAGCGATGACCAGTCCTCGGCCACCTCAATCACCGTCATAATTTCCTCGTGGCTTGTATCTACCACTGCGATTTTGTCCCTTCCATCTCCATTGATCCCTACGAGATCAATGAAGTTTATGGTTGAAGCACTCAAAGTGTAGTTAACTAAGACAGACCAAAACAGAGGCCAAGCCTACTATAAATGTGAGGTAGATGTATAGTAAACGACCATAACATTTATTTATTTTTCAACAAACATGCACACTAAATGACTTAACGAAACTCATCCGGCTCCATCCAAATCGAGACAAACCAAAACAGAGGGTCGAGCAAGTAGAGCCGCTAAGTATCTTGGCTTGTGCTCTTCAATTATCTTCAGGCACTCGCGTCTATTATGGTAGGGATCGATGGACACTACTTGGGGTTTAAAAGCCTTTTCATAAGTAGTAGCCAACCATAGGGAGCCTCAGTGAATGCAGCAATCTGTGCTACCAGCCAAGAGTCTTGAAAGAATTGGCATTTGGCTGAATTGAGCTTAGATGAGTGACAACCAATCCTCGATTGTGTTAATCGCCGTTGTAATTTCCTAGTGTTCGTGTCTGCCATTATGTTTATGTCCCCTTCATTTCTGTTTTCATCCATATCAACGATTCCAATGAGATCAATGAAGGCTATGGGTGAAGCACTCAAAGCGTATTCAATCGAGATAGACCAAAACAGAGGTCGAGTCTGTTGCGAACGGGAGACAGATGAATGGTAACAAATAAAAGAGAAAATAAAAAATTAAAACCAAAAATTCAAAAAAATTAAAACATTATAAATATTCTCCACGTCAATGTTGACGGTACTACATAGGACAATTGCATCCTCATAAGCCATTTTTAACCAACTCAACAAAAGGTATAAGACACAATTGACAAAATTGATAAGTTTAGGACTGAACTGGTTAAAGTGCAATAGGTTTATGACTTTTTGGATAATTTCCCCGATACAAAACGCTACTTTCTCTAAGGGGCAAGTTTTACTCGAAAACAAGATCACAGTTGAAGAGCAAGGCCATTCCATCACATACATAAGTCACGGGCCAATAGATCATTGATTGCGAAATAGCACATACTAAATTACAAAACGAAACTTTATCCGACTCCATCTTAATCGAAACCGACTTAATAAGAAGGTCGAGCCTTCTATGAATGTGAAGGTCCCTGCCCTCGCTCGGTGAGTGTGGCTAGAGGGCGAACTCGAGATGAGTCGGACTTAGTTCGGTGGCCTCACAATGTCTCTGAACAGGGATCCTTGGGAATGGAAAAACCCAAACACTAAACGACAAAACAGAACTTACTGAAAATGCTGGAAATTTGTAGAGGGAAGTCGTGAGAGGAAAGCTGGTAGCTGAAGGTTGTCGGCCGGCGACAATGGAGGTGGTGTGGTGGAGCTGAAGCTGTGAGCGAGATCATGAATGGATCTCCTTTTTCTTCCCCCATTTGCTTTTTTTTTTTTGGCAACCCTTGTTGCACTCTCCCTCCTCTCTTGGTCCACCATTCCCACTTTTTCATTCTTTGGCATTCTCCCTTTTTACTTTCTGTTTCTCTTCCCTTCGATGATGCCCCCTTTTTAGCTTTATGTTTCTCTATCTCAAATTTGATTGGAGAGAAAGTGCCTCCAGCTCCTTCTCCAATCACGTGTGTCACTCGCTTCGCTCCTTCCCGTGAGATTGGGCATCTACTCCGTCCATTTCCATCACTTGCCCGAGCAAAGGAAAAATGAAGGGCGGTGGTTTTGTGGGCTGGACTCAAACAAATTGGGTTGCACAAATGGGTCAGGTTGAATCAACCCTTTTTCAATCTCTCCTTTTTTTTTTCTCTATTTTCTTTTTTGAAAAAAAGAAAGAAAGATATGTTTTCTACTCATCTCTATTTCTTGCCATTTCTAACATTTTGACCTTTTTTTCTATGTATTTTCATTTTCTTTTGCAAGAAAAGACATCTTACTAGACCGAAAAAATTAGGTATGCATGGTTCAAGAAAATAAGCAAACGACATCTTGGCTAAAGAGGTCGATCTAAGTATGACTTAGTGAAAATGCCAAGACAATGGAGAGGGAATCATGGCCAGACCAAAACAAAGGCAATTTAGCTAATTTGAGGTCATCGAGACAACCTTGAATGAGATCGGTTTTCACTCTAGCAGAGGTAGAGGCTCTAGGTCTCTACCTCACAAAAGACAACACGAGTTAGCACCTTGAGGAAGAGCACCTACTTAACGTGATTGAAGATCGGATTGGAGAAATGAGGCCTCAAAGGCAATAATGCTAAGGACTGGAACTGGTGATGGGAAAGAGAACGATGATGGAATGCTATTGGGCAAACAGAGTATGCTTGTAGGAGCGGGGTTGATGGTACTGGAAGGTGCTTAAAGGAGGATGCGACGAAGAGAGGGATGTGTTGGAGAAAGGATTTGTGTTGATCCTTGATTGATTCCCTAGCCAGATTCCAATGCATTGATTGATACAGGGGATCGTAGATTTAGAATAATTTAGGAAAATTAATATTGCGTACAATTTCCTTATTTTACATTTCTTGTACTATATAAGTAGACATATACTTGTACATTGAGATCAGAGCGACAGAATATATGAAATTACATTCTTCATCCATATTTCGTGTCATGGTATTAGAGCGGGTTCTCTAACCCAGCTTCCGCGAATAATTTTCTTTTCCTCTGAATTGCCTCCGATTGTTTTCTAGTTTGTTGTTGCAATTCTCATTCCTGCAAAACAAATTAGCACATCGGATTGGAATTCAAATTTTCATATCCAAGATGGAGAATCCAAATGGTCATGAAATTGAAGACTCACCCACACCGAAAACTCATCCATTCAAGCTCCTTCAAATCCAACTGCGCAAATTCAATGGCCATATATGCCATGGATACCGTCCAAGGGCCATGGTCTTCTGGCCCAATCAATGGACTCCGGTCCGGTCAACAAGGGCAAACCACGGCCCACAGCCCCACCACCGAAGATCCAGCCTCGTTTTCAGGGTCACGGGCCCGAATAGAATCCGGGCGGGTCGGGAATGAATCCCTACCCGAATCTGCCACCTGGAATGATGCTGCTGCCGTTTTTGACCGCCGCTGGCCGCCTCGAACCCGGCGATCCTCTGTACACTTCATCGGCGGACGGATCGGAGCTGCGACTGATCAGCCTTCAACTCACCGGATCTGACCACTATTCAACGTGGGCGAGAGAGTTCCGGCGAGCCCTCGTTACAAAGGACAAAGACGGATTCCTCGATGGATCCGTCCCCTTTCCGACCGACGACCGCATGCAACGTCATTGGCTCCGGTGCAACCAACTAGTCCTGGACTTGGATCGGAAATTGCGTTGCACCTAAGTCGCGGCCGGCTTCCTCCGACCGAAGATGCACAGAAAATATGGGAAGACATTAAAGAGATGTATGGAAAACTCGATCGAGTAAAGGTTTTCTCTTTCACGCAAGCCCTCTCGGAATTGAAGCAAGGGAACCTCTCGGTTACCGCTTGCTTCAACCGGTTGTCGGCCTTTGGAACGAACTTGAAGCGGCGGAAGAACGCCTCGAGGGACCGGAGACGACCCTCAAACAATACAGAGAAATCAAAGAAAGGGAGAAAACCACTCGATTTCTCTTAACCCTGAACGATAATTTCATACCTTTTCGGTCACAAATCCTCACCATGGATCCGGCTCCGACGCTCGGGAGGATTTTTCAGCTGGCCGTCCAAGAAGAAAACCAGCAACTTGCGACCGCTAGAGAAGAGAAAGGAACCGAAGCCATGGCCCTTGCTGCTCGGATTGCCGGTTGGTTCCATGGCGGACGATAGCCGCCGCAAAAGGGGAGAGGTCTCGGACGAAACCCTAGAGGAAGTGAAGAAGATGATGCCGATTTCTCTAGAAGGGACCAAATCAACTGTCCAGATCAAAAAGGGGAATCCAATGGCTCAAATCAGCTAAGATCCAACGGTGGAGATCTTAAATATGAGCGCGGATCTGACGGCCCATATCCCTTCCGATCCGACGGTGGAGATCAGATCAGTTGGCGCAGATCTGACGGCCACATTACTCCCCGATCCGATGGCCTAGATCAGCGGCGAGGAAGAGGATCGGATGGCCAGTATTCAATCCCCTCAAACCCTGAATCCAACGGCTCATATAATGCCACGTCATCACTGAAAGGGGGAGGCCAAAATTATAAATTTAAGGGTAAGTATTGTGAATATTGCCATCGTCCACATCATACTATAGACACATGTTGGAAATTACATGGGAAGCCAAATGACAAAGAAAAGAAAGGGAAAGAATTTTCGCTTATCGTGTGTCGCACAAGGGAATGACAACATCCATCGGCCAATTACTCGAATCGGTATCAAGAAATAATGACGGCGCTCAATCAACGAGGACGATTGACAAAGTTGCAAATTTTTCAGTACTTCATTGTGCAAAAATACTAATACTATAGTTGATGCATGGATTATTGACTCGAGCGCCAGTGACCACATAGTTTGCAATGAATATTTCTTTTCAAATATCTACAGCACACCCAATCCATATACATCTGTCCGTCTTCCAAATGGGAATATTACTAGTGTGCGAAAGATTGGTATGTCTACCTTAGCCCAAGCATTATCCTTAAAAATGTCCTCTATATCCCTGAATTTGAGTTCAACCTTATATCTGTTTCCAAAGTCTGTGAAGACAATTCTTGTCGAGCCAACTTCAATTCTAAAAATTGTTCCTTTCAAGACCTTTCGACTGGGAAACTGATGGGCTTGGGTAGAATGGAACAAGGATTATATTTTTGGATCGCACTTCCCAGTGATTTTGATTTGTCTTCCTTAAATAAAAGCATACAATGTAATGCTGTTGCGAGCAATAAGAACTCCCTTTCTCATAGACGTCTAGGCCACAGCGCCACTTTTCCTTGTCCTGATTGTAAAATATGTCCTTTGGCAAAACAATCACGAGCATCATTTCCTACTAGTGGATCTTGAGCCACTAGTATATTCTCATTGATTCACATGGACATTTGGGTCCATATCATACATCACATCGTGATGGATCTCGTTTCTTCCTTACGATTGTAGATGATTATTCCCGTGCCACTTGGATATTTCTCATGCAATCTAAAAGTCAAAATTTTTCATATCTGTCAAAGTTCTTGTCCATGATCAAAAATCAATTTGAGAAAACCATCCAAAGAATTCGCACCGACAATGGGAGTGAATTTTTTCAAATGAGTATCAATCTTTTCTATCATCTCAAGGAATACTTCATGAGAGTTCTTGTGCCTACACTCCTCAACAAAATGGAATTGTTGAACGTAAACATAGGCACCTTCTAGAAGTTGCTCGTGCACTCAAATACCAAGCTGCTATTCCTGAGTCTTTTTGGGGTGATTGTGTGGTCACGGCGGCCTATTTAATAAATCGCATGCCAACTAGAATATTAGAAGGGCGCACACCATTTGAAATGCTGTTCGGAAAAAGACCAGACATTGGTCATCTTAGAGTATTCGGCTGCCTATGCTACGTGACAATGTAAGACATAAAAATAAAATGAATCCCCGTGCTCTTCAATGTATTTTCATGGGATACCCCACTTTACAAAAGGGTTATCGAGTTATGGAGATATCCTCAGGACGGTTCTTCGTCAGCCGAGATGTTGTTTTTCAAGAAGATGTATTCCCTTTCAAGAATATGGCGTCTTCAGAAGATTCCACGATGCCAACGTCGAATCAACGACAAATTTTATCAGAGGATTTTTTCTCTATGGCTCCGCAACACGTGTTAGTTGTGCCTGATCCAAATTCTAACATGTGTCCAGAGACAATATGCCCTGCATCCCAAATCACATTAGAAGAGAATTCTGAGTCTTCTACTCCAATGTCGCCACAAAACAGCAGTGGCTCTTCATCAGCACCACATGGATCCTTATCACCAATGCCGATGGCTCAACCTCGACGCTCGGGACGAATAGTGCGCCCTCCCACATGGACCAAGGACTATGTATGTTCTTCCTTGAAGACTAAAGGTACACAATATCCAGTCTCTTCCTATGTATCCTTCAGTCGACTATCACAAGAACACATGTATTGTATTAGTCGAATTTATGAAGAACAGAACCTTCTTCTTATGAGGAAGCAAAGACGTGACATACGATGGCAAAAGGCCATGAAAGAAGAATTGGCTGCTCTTACAAAGAATAACACTGGATATTGTTTCATTGCCTCCCCACAGAAGACCTATTGGATGCAAATGGGTGTACAAGATCAAATATAAGGCGGATGGCTCAATTGAAAGATATAAAGCTCGACTTGTCGCTAAAGGTTTTACGCAGCGTGAAGGTTTTGATTATCATGAAACCTTCTCCCATGTTGCTAAGGAAGTTACTATTCGCTCTTTTTTATCTGTCGCTGCAATTCGAAATTGGGATCTACATCAGATGGACGTCAATAATGCTTTTCTTCATGGTGATCTCGATGAAGAAATTTATATGGAACTTCCACAGGGATTACGCAGACAGAGGGAGCCACGTGTATGTCGTCTCCGCAAATCCTTGTATGGGCTCAAGCAGGCTTCTCGACAGTGGTATGCAAAATTTACCACGGCACTTACAAATGCAGGTTTTCGACACTCCAAGCATGATTATGCATTATTCACATGGACCAATGGTAAATCATCGATCTACTTGTTAATTTACGTCGATGATATACTAATCATGGGAAATGATGATATTGCGATTCAGAGCTTTAAGGAATATCTGCATTTAACCTTCCACATTAAAGATTTGGGACCACCCAAATATTTTCTTGGTATTGAAATAGCTCGATCTAGTGAAGGAATTTGCCTCAGTCAACGAAAGTTTGTTCTGGAAATTATATCAGAAGCGGGAATGGCAGGATGCAAACTAGCTGCCATACCTGTTGAGCATAATGCCAAATTGACGACATATGACTATGATGCAAGATCTTCCTCCCTGAATGAAGATTCACTTCTTAAGGATCCATCAGTATATCAGCGACTCGTTGGAAAATTGATCTACCTCACCATGACCAGGCTTGATATTCGTTATGCAGTACAAATACTTAGCCGTTCATGCACAATCCGAAACAATCACATATGAGTGCAAAGACTAAAGGTGGTGAAATATTTAAAGGGATGCCCGGGACTTGGAATATTGCTATCACGAGACTGCAACATGAAGATGATGGCCTATTGTGATACAGATTACGCCACATGTCCCATGATGAGAAGATCCATCACTGATTTTTGCATCAAATTAGGAAAATCCCTAATTTCGTGGAAAACGAAAAGCGATCCAACAGTTTCATTATCATCGCTTGAATCGAATATCGAGCTATGGCAAAAACTGTTTGCGAGGTAGTTTGGTTACGAGGATTACTCTTAGACCTTGGTGTGCAAGTTGATGGCGCAAGTGAACTATTCGTGATAACGATGCAGCTCTCAAGTTAGCAAATAATCCAGCTTTTTCACGAAAGAGCAAAGCACATTGAGGTTGATTGCCATTTTACTCGAGAGAAGATTCAAGAAGGGATTATTACCACTCGAGGGATTGGAACTGTAGAACAGCCTGCGGATATCTTCACTAAACCTTTATGTCAAAGACAACACACATATTTGTTAAGCAAGCTAGGCGTCTTTAACATTTATAAGCCGCCAGCTTGAGGGGGAGTGCTGGAGAAAGGATTTGTGTTGATCCTTGATTGATTTCCTAGCCAGATTCCAATGCATTGATTGATACAGGGGATCGTAGATTTAGAATAATTTAGGAAAATTAATATTGCGTACAATTTCCTTATTTTACATTTCTTGTACTATATAAGTAGACATATACTTGTACATTAAGATCAGAGCGACAGAATATATGAAATTACATTCTTCATCCATATTTCGTGTCAGGATGGCGTGTAATAGTGGAATTGAGTGCTGGTAGCTGGAGATGGTGGCAATGGCCAATTGTGACAACAATTGAGGCTTCAAGACGCAACATTGGGGCTCGAGAGAGCTTGGGTGTAATTTGGGTTTGAGGATTAGGGTGACGGTGGAGGATGGTGGGCGGGGCCCAGTATCAATCAATGACCAAGAGAGGAATCGGTTATGTCCCACACACAGGATGTGTAGGTGTTTGCTGTAGTGTAGAGAGTAGCCATTGGGAGGAGGAGACATCTCTTGGTGCAGCTGTGCATTCAGTTTGAGTCTCAACTGAAGCGGATAAGTGTATAATCGTTTGCATATCTCAACTTTGTTGTAATGCAATTAGAAAAATCACATATGCATATATTAAAATTTCTCTCTAGGTTTTGCAATATTGACTATAGCGCATTCGCATCGATTGCAAAATAAAATATAATAACGTAGAGAGAAAATCCGAATCTGGAGCGACATAATGCAACAAAAAAAAAGTACATAATCTAATGCTTTGATGCCAACATGAATTCGAGAACATACATACAACTCACATTTGGACCCGAAATTTTATAATCTTAGGTGGGCCTTCCACGCCGAAACGTTCGGAACGACCGAGGTCGCCCGCGGCCCAACTCCGTTTGCCCGGCCCGGCCCGGCCCGATCTGATCCGCCGCCCCCACGACGCCGTTCCCCGCCCACTCATCTTCCAACACCTAAAAAAGAAAAAAAAAAAAAAATCAAAAAAAAAATCGCTGACCGAAAGGCGAAGTAGAAAAGAAAAAGGAAACCAGTCGAGCGGATCTCCATCTCATTTCCCCCTCCATTTCCGATCTCGATCTCCGATCTCCGATCTCGAAATCCAAAGTCCGTCGGCCGATCGATCGATCAGCCATGTCCGCTTCCTTCGACGCGTTCAGCATGGACGGCGAGGAGGTCCACCACCCCGCCGCCGCCGCCCCCCCGCAGTTCGAGGACCACGACGGCGGCTTCTCCGGCTACGGCGGCTACTCCAGCTTCCCCCCCGGTGCTGCCTCCGGTGGCAGCCTCGACGGTTTCCCGGCCGACGGCGAGGTCGCCGTCGACCGATCGCCGGAGATCTTCGGGTTCGAGGACGCGGGCTCCGGGTACTCGCCGTCGCCCTACGACTCGGTCCACGTGGAGAACGGGAACGGGAACGGGAACGGGAACGTCTTCGAGAGCGACGATGGGGTCTTCGCGTCGGACGGGCCGATCCTGCCCCCGCCGAGCGAGATGCAGGAGGAAGGGTTCGCCCTGCGCGAGTGGCGGCGGTGAGGGCTTTTTTGGGTTCGTTGGTTTGGATTTGGATTCGGTTTGGTTGGATCTGGCGTTGGTGTGCTGTTTGATGCTTAGATCTAGGCTTGATTGCTCGGGTTTGAATTGCTGTTGCCTTCAAAATGTGGTGAAATGTGCTTGTCGAGCTGCGGTTTTGAGCGATAGTTGAAGTGGATTAGTCCTGGTGGCGATCTTGAAGTCATGCTTCATTTATTTCAATTTATTTAGTTATCAGTTATCTTTCTGATTCTCGATATCTTGTTCGCTCGTCTTAACTGCTAGTTAGTTAATATCTGGTTCTGAGTTCACTTAATGGTTCACTTTATTGTTGGACATTTGGACTTTGATTTTGATTTTCACTTTCTAATTATGCTTGAGTGATTGGGTAATTGTGGACTTAGGCTTCACATTGAGGTCCTCTTGTGCAATTTCTTCAAAATCATAGTAGTTCGATTGTTGATCTTGCAGCTGACCCAGAAACTTTGGAATGTTAGATGTTCTTGGATCTAGATTTAGATCTCAGTTGAAAGTTTCAACTGGGACTAACAAACTTGGAAACAGTTAATCAATAACCGCTGGTGATGGGATGGATGTCATTGTTCGTTTGTTATGTTAAAACAGTAATTTAGCAAAATGATTTGCTAGTTTAGAGCTGAAAAGATTAAAGTAGAATGATGCTGATCAGCCTTACATCTAGATCCTATCGTTGTGTTGTGGGGATAGTTTCTTTTATTGGATAGACATTATTGTTTGTTTATTTTGTTAAAACAGTAATTTAGCATTTGGAGCTGAAAAGATTGCAGTAGAATGATGCTGATCATCCTTACATCTAGATCCTGTTGTTGTGTTATGGGGATGGTTTCCTTTATATTTCCATTATAGAACAGCTTAATGAGCCATAGATTGTTTTGGCAATATTTCTTCAGTCCAGTGAAATATATCCAAACTTTTGTTGGTAGTTTACCTGAATAGAAATCATAGTGTTATGTATAGATTAAGAACTTCATTTACTTTTCTACATTAGGATGAGTAAGCCTTTTCATGAAAAACCATAGCTTGTCCACTGTTCAGTGATCCCAGCCCATGACTGGCAGTTTCATGGTGAAATGTTGCTACTATGTACCTTTGCAGGATATTTTCATGCCAGCATATACTTAAGTCCCACTAAAGCGAATCATAGAGTTGTTACCATGAAGTGCTGAATTGGTAAAAGGAACCTAACTGACATGACTGTCTCTTATCAAGATAGCAGGTTTCTCTAGGGGAACAATCAAGCTACATTTAGTTGACATAGGAAGATGCCAATTCTCATTGTGAACTCAATCATGGGTTGTTTTTCATATTTGGTCAGCTCAAAAGAATAATCTATACACTCAAGTGCAAGTGACCCCAGTCAAACTGATTACTTGGTCTCGAGAGCAATCTCCAGTTTTTCTATTGTATGCAGATAAAAGAATAAAAGTAGATTCTGTTCTAGCTCCTGACCAAGATTTAATGAAGAAGATGCATTTCAAACTAAGCCCCAAATGATTGTCTACAAGATCCATAGAAATTGATTCGGTTGAACTTAGCTTGGCTTGATGGTTAAGAACTTTGAAGAGAGTCTGCAGCTTCATCTATAGATAGATTGAGGAAACAAGAAGCTGAGAATTGTGAAGAGAGTACTAGTGTAGACTAGCAGAGTCGACACTGTTTTCCTGTTGGACTTTACTTGGCTTGATGGTCAAGCACTCAAGCTTGATTGGGCTTAATTTTTTTAGCATGAGCTCGAATCTGTTAAATACCATGCTCAAGCTTGAATGGACTGGACTTGGTCATCATTAGTAAACGTTGACACAAAATCTAGTTAAGCTCAGGTGAAGCTCAAAGTGAAACTTATATTAGTCTAAAATCTGTATCAGTGTTTTCTATATTTATGCATTCCTATTTAAAATCAATATCAAAGCTTAAGTGTTTGATTAGACTTGGAGTGAAGTATTGTCAAGTTTGAGCTTGCTCCGATCAGATACTTGGTGGACTTGAGTTCGAAAGGAGTTGATTCAAGCTCGAGTATTAAGCAAGTTCAATTCAATTGGTGACAAATAGTTGAAGTTATCTCAAGTGTATCAACCTAATGGTTTTCATTATGAAATTTGGAGGTGAAAACACAATCTTATTTCCTTGAGTATTTCTTAAATGGCTCTTTTGTTTTGTCCAATCAGTTAGTCTTCCATTTTTTTTTTTTTAAATGGGAGCTTGGTCCTAAAGTATTTTAAGACTGCTAAAACTTCACACTGAATGTCAGATCTTGACTTGGTGTAATAGTTGCAGATGTGGGTGGATCCCTATGTAATTGGATTATTTTGTGTACATTCTCTTGCATACTTCTTGAAAGAGTGATCTTCTCGTGCCAGTAGAACATGAGTTGACTTAGTTAAGCGGTCCATTATCACCCTCAATAGAGTCATGATTCCTTGGCATCACCAGTAAGCCTTGCATGAAAACCCAAATATGCACAATATGGTTCTCGATGATGTTAGTAGTGGTAGGGTGTTCTGATCGTAACAGACTCCCAGTACTTTTGTTATTATATGGTATGGTTGCCTATTACACTCTATCTAGATGCATGATGCATGACAGTATGTAAATTTTGACTACTTGATGTTTATCTTAAAGATGCATATATTTAGTGAGTATAAGTTGAATTTTAGTTTTATAGATTCTGCTATAGTAATTAAGTGCCAGTTTTTTTTTTTTTTTTTTGGGTTCAAAAGAAATTGCATGTGCTGTATGTATCATATTGGGGCATTGCGGAATGGTGAGACAAGCCAAACACATCATTAGTTGTATTTCATTCCAATGTATTAATGAAATAAGACTATATGGAGTCTATTCCAGTTGCGAACTGAGAGTGTCTGTTAGTTTGAGCTTGTGTGGTAAAACTATTCTAATTACTGAAAACTGGAAATACTTCAACTATAGTAGAGGTAGAAAAGAAAAATGTCCTTGTTAGTCCTCTAGTAGCTTGACTGTCTTGCATTGTTGGGTTAGCTTGAAAACGATGATACATTGAATTTAATTAATATCCTAGGTGTTTTGTTGAAACACAGGTGGTGGTGGTTGCGAACTGAGAGAGTATCTGTTAGTTTGAGCTTGTGTGGTAAAACTCTAAATACTGAAAACTGGAAATACTTCAATTATAGTTGAGGTAGAAAAGCAATAGAGTCCTTGTAGTCCTCTAGTAGCTTGACTGGCTTGCATTGTTGGGTTAGCTTGAAAACTATGACACATTGAATTTAATCAATTTCCTAGGTGTTTTGTTGAAACACAGGTGGTGGTGGTGGTGATGGTATTGATGTATTTTATAGAGACATGTATGTACTTACTAATGGATGTGTATGCTGACTGGTCTAAAGATACATTGTCCAAAGAAGTAGTTTGGCATTTGTTTGTCAGTGGCGAGTACTGTATTGTCCAAAGAAGTAGCTTGACATGTATGTCCTCCATTCTTCCATGAAGAACTTCAGACAAAGCCAGTATGATTACATTGACAGAAGGACACATGACAACTTTTTGAAAATCGATAAATTATTAAAGGTCTCTGCCCTTTTTTACTAATATAAGATCCAAAAATGATTTTTTTGGAGTCCAAATAAAGCAGTGGCATGGTGCCTGGTTTTCGCTTAAGCACAATGTAGAAGGGAACTGTAGTTTCATTGGAGTGCAAGTAGATCATTTACATGGTTAGATGTATCTTGAAATATGTTGTGTCTGATTCTGTGATATTTTCCAAATCAGTTGACTAAGGTTAGAAGTTTTAATTGAGAGATCAGAAGGTTTTACCCTACTGTTGATGCCTCTTTCTAGCATGTTTGCAAATTCAGCATGATCTGCTATGCCATTAACTAATTGTTTATGCACTTCCATTTGTTTCTGTAGCCAAAATGCAATTTTGCTTGAGGAGAAGGAGAAGCGTGAGAAGGACATGAGGATCCAGATCATCCTAGATGCTGAGGATTATATACGAGAATTTTATGAGAAAAGAAAGCTGAATGTTGAAAGCAACAAGACCAACAACAGGGAGAGGGAAAAGGTAAGGAACTCGAAAGTGTCCCATTGACCGCCCAATTCACTAGATTAGTTCCGAGCCAGGTGATAATAATGACTTAATGACTTGTGCATGTCTTGCAGTTACTCCTAGCTAATCAGGAGAAATTCCATAAAGAGGCAGATAAGCAGTACTGGAAGGCCATAGGAGAGCTGATCCCTCATGAGGTTCCGAATTTTGAAAAGAGGCGAGGGAAGAAGGAACAGGAGAAAAAGCCAGGGATCACTGTTGTCCAGGGTCCAAAGCCTGGAAAGCCAACTGACCTCTCTAGGATGCGTCAAATTCTTGTAAAACTGAAGCACAATCCGCCACCTCACATGATCCCACCTCCACCACCTCCCAAGGATGCAAAAGACGGGAAGAATGCAAAAGATGGGAAGGACAAGGAGAAGGAGAAGGAGAAAGAGAAGGATGGTGCACCAACTGCTAACGGGGCTCCTGCAGCGGCTGCAGCAGCATCCCCTGCTAAAGATGGTGTCAATGGCTCATCAAGCCCGCCGAAAGAAGTTGCTCCTGCCGAGGAACAACCCGAGCAAGCGAACGCTTGAGCGTGCTTTCACCTCCTGCTTTCTGCTCCAATCGCTCTCGCTCGTGATGATTACTCTTGGTCAACGTATTTTTGTCTATTGAATATTTTTTTTCTTGAATGTCGTGATTCATTTTTCTCGAGTCTCAGGTATTCTCACTGCTTGGTGCTTTCGTTGTCGCGTGCGTGCTGTGCGGATGTAAACATTGAAACTGCAGTACGGTAACCCAGGGATTGATCGAATTTTACTCCCATGTAGCGATATATTTGTAGTTTCTCTTCTTTGCCCGATATCGTCATGCTGAAACATATTCCATCCTTGTTGGGATTGCCTTGGATCTTCATTTTCTCCAATCTCATAATAAAATTTTCCCATATTATTCGCGTGCTCTTCTCCATCTTTGTTTCAGCTTATGTTGCACTCAGATCGTGTTTGCCGATCCTAGTTTATTTTAGAACAAGAAGCAATATTGGTGATGTCATTACGGGACGTGAATCTATCATTCCTCACCTGCCCTTTCCTGTATAAAGCTCCTGAAAACTTGAACGATGACCAGTTTCTACATTGGCTTTCTATCTGAATACCGTGAATCATCAAGAATTCAACTACAGTTTGTGATGTATGTGACTTGAGTATGCATTGGGAAGGCTTTAGCACCCCTACCTAAAGGTCGACTAACAATGGCATGCTGCTTGCGACGCTAAATCCAAACCAGGAGAGCCACACCGGTACCTCTTCAATCCTCTTTCCGTGCAACCCTTGCTGTTCATTCACAGGTAATGCCGATCGAATCGGGCGAGAATGAGAGAACCCATTTCTGGGAGCATCCAACTCTAGCATAAACATTATTGTACAACAGCTACTACCCCTTGGAGACAAAATTGATCTTTTAAACTCAAACGGGAAAGGACTTTCCCATGTCCAAAACCTTATACTTGGCATTGCCCACATACAGATAATATCCTTGCAATAGCAAATGCCATGTATCGGATCAAGAAGAGGGGCAAAACAAAAGCATGAACAACAGCAATTAAGCAATGCAAATAAGTAGAAACAAATAGAGACAAGTTGAACCGCTAGAGAAGATAAAACTACAAATAACAGAGCTCAGCCGCAGCAGGATCAGTTTCAATTCTCATTGAAATACATGAGGAAATCGCAGGAGCCGTTCGCCACTTGTTCAAGGATGAGATCGATCCCGACGAGCACTTACTAAAGATCTAAGGGTTAATTCCGCCCATCGCGATCATTCTTCTCGGTCTTTCTTCTTGTCTTTCTTCTTCTTTTTCTTCTCTTCTGATTTATCCCCATCCTCATCCCTACCATTGCTAATACCCTCCTCAGCCTCTTTGTTCTTTTTTTTCTTCTTCTTCTTCTCTGATTTCTCTGTATCCGGAGAAACAGCTTCAGCCTTATCCTTGTGCCCCTTCTTTTCTTTCTGAGCCGTCTCCTCATCTGACGACACGTTGCCATTCTCTTTGTCCTTCTTTTTCTTCTTCTTCTTCTCCTTCTTTTCGACTTCTGGTTCCACCGCATCTTCCTTCACCTTCTTAATCTTCACTTCCTCGACTTCTTCCACCACCTTCGCCTTTTTAGCCGGCTTACCGTCATCAACCTCTCCATCCTCATCCTTACTCTTCCTTTTCTTCTCCTTCTTCTCCAAAACAGCACCCTCCCCGATGACAGAAATCTCCTTCTCTGGCTTCGCTGGTTCGGTGGCAGCAGCAAGACTGGCAACCATAGAGTCTCCACCAGTCGGGAGAACCACATTCCTAATCCATTCCTGAGGGGTCTTCTCATTCGGCTTTCCGTGCTTATCCAACTTCCCATCAGCAATCAGTTTCTTCTTCATAGATGCCCTCGGGCCGAGCCCCCACTTCCTCGGGTAAGTATCCCGATCCATAACTACCCTCTTAATCTTTGCCACCACACCGTGATCACAGGTCGCCATCACGGCCGTGGTCATTTCAGCAATGCCCAATGCAACGGCTTCACCTTTGGTAGTCATCAGCACCACTTCCTCCCCGACCTCGATATCATTCTCGAACCTCAGCAACCCTGGAATCATCAGCTTCGCACCATAACAGATGGCATTCACTGCCGAATCCTTCACCACCAACCTCTTGTAGCTCGTCAGCAGAATCTCGAGCGGCATGATCACCCTCCTCAGATAGGTCTCATCCCTATAGTTATCATACAACCACTGCCCGTCCATCACATCGTGCATCGTCACCATGTTATCCTTCTCACCAAGAATCCCCGACCGCACCCTCCTCAGCTCCTGCATATGCCCTCCGACACCCAAGATAAGCCCCAAATGCACGCACATGGTCCTCACATAAGTGCCCGCCTCGCAGGAAATCCAGAACACGACCAAATGCCGGTCAACATCGTACTCCAGCAGCTTACTCTCGTAAATGGTCCTAATCCTAAGCTGCCTCTTGACGGCGGAAATCAAGGGCGGCCGCTGGAACACCGCCCCGGTGAGGGTCTCGAGCGCCCGGGCCACCTTGGCGACCTCGGGGACCTTGGAATGCAGCCTGGCGACGCAGACGTACTCCTTCCCGGCGCCCTGCTGGGACTTGACGAGGCGGGTGGCCCGGTCGATGCAGACGATGAGGTTCCCGGTGACCTTCGGGTCGAGGGTGCCACTGTGGCCCGTCTTCTCGACCCGGAGGATGCGCTTGATCCAGGCGACGACCTCGTGGGACGAGGGGTTCGCGGGCTTGTCGAGGTTGATGATGCCGTACCTGATGTACTCGGCGAGGGGGCGCTTGAGCGGGGAGTAGCCGGAGGGGAGCGGGGTGTAGTGGCCCGTCCGGACGTTGAGGCGGTCGTAGTTCTTGAGCAGGATCGGCCACTGGGAGGTGTCGATGGAGGGCGTGAACGACTGGGGCTTGATCATGTAGTCATCGCCGGCGGCGGCGGCGGCGTCCTTGTCCTTGTGGGGCGGCGCCGCCGAGTCGGGCTCGCCGTCCTTGGAGCGGTGCTTCTTCTTCTTCTTCTCGGAGCGTGAGATGTCGAGGTCGGACATGGCGGAAACGGGTTCCGGGTCGCGGAGTCGGGTGGGTTCCTAGTTCAGGGTTTAAGGGTTGGGAGTGGAGAGTGAGGAAGAGGGAGGAGGAGGGTTTTCAGGGCGGTGGGAAATGGAAGGCTTTATAGGGGAGGTCTGGTTAGGGTTTTAGGGGGGGCGGAGGAGGAGGATGATGATGAACGACGACGAAGCAGAGAGAAAATGGTGGGGGAGGGTTTAAGCCGCATCGGATTGGGCTTTTTCTCAGAAGCCCAGCCCAGCCCAGCCCCCACATCGCGATTTGGTACCCAAGAAAAATAAAATAAAAGCTTCAAGCGAGTCACAAGAAAAAAGTTAAAGAAAGAGGTGATCATTGAGCCGGTCTGGAGATGGGGCGATTAGTTGATGTCCTAACTTTAAACAAGGTAGCTACCCATTTGTAAACGAGATTCGGGTCGAACCGTGCTGGATTTGATCCTTATTGGAGATAATCATTAGGTAACCTGATCATGTTTTAAGTTTAGATTTGAATTATTGTTCAAATCCAACGTCTCAAATTTTATGCAACATTCCTCAGGTTGGAATGGATTTTGGCTCGGCATGGGCTTAGGTAGGCTAATGAGCCACTGTGGGCCGTGATTGTCCATATCTACTCATTTGCTAGGTGAGTTGAATGAGCCAAGATAGGCTGATCTAAGATAGGCTGCCTTGCTCATGGCCAAGTGAGCAAGTCCGGTAGATGGGTAAACTTTAGCTCCTAAGGACAAGGTATCCATTAATAATAATGCCATGGAAAATGATATATGCAAGTGTGATGGGTTGAGAGTTTCCTGGTTGAGGATGAGCCAATGTAATGCTTGATGAGTCGAAATATTAGATCAGTCATTGCTAAGGACAATATAGTGAATTGCATCCTTATAATTGACTATCTCACACCCAATTTAGCTCAAGCACTCAATCTCTCAAGCAAGATAAATGACATATAGCTTAGTTTAGCGTAACAATTGATTTTGATTTACTTTGGCCATCATTAGAATAGCGGCATTAACTTTCAACTAATTTATGCACGAAAGGCTCAATTTTACTTTCAAAGATCCTCTAAGATAAAAATTATCTCAATCCCCAGATCTCTAGCACAAACACCTTGATATCACTCTTATGAGCCTGTGTTGCATCTCTCTCTTTTCATCTCGTTGGTACAAGACCCTATTTTTAAGCCCACATAGGTATGGGTGTAATTGGAATATGAAACTCTCTCCCACTCCATTTCAACAATGTGCTAATTATGGGCGATTCTGTTATTTACTCGTGTGTTTCAACCATCATCACTAGTCTCTTGGGACTTACATGAATGGCAAATGTTCACCCAATTGAACGGGTCACTCCACTCTATTGATTGCTTCCCTCGATTCATGTTGTTAGCAAATCTCGAGTCACTTGTGCTCCCTTTCACAAGTGTAGCATCCCAAGCCAATTATCTCCCTTGGCAACAATTTCTTTAACCTATTAGGCTTATTTTGATATTAGCAAACCAACATAAGTTTTCTTCTTGTTGGAAATGCAACAATTTAATCTTTTCGTAGCATCCACCAATACAGTTGGGGAATTTGGTTTGGCACCATTTGTTAGGGGTCAAAAGTTTTCTGGCCAAGGTTGAGCCCATACAATGCTTGAGGAGTGAGAGCACTAGGCAAGCCTTTCATTGATAGATCGTTCCAAATAAAAATATTGTGAATTGAATCCTTATAATCGACGATTTCACTTTCAATTTAACTCACGCATTAAATTCACTTTACCATGACCATCATCTAGATACTAATATTAGCTCACGACTTATTTTGCATAAGAAGCCAACCTTACTTTTAAAGGTTTTTTGAGATGATGATCATCCCAGTCCTATATTCCTAGCATAAAAACGCTGACGCCACTTTTACAAATCACCTGTACCGTCTCATACTACACTTTAATGCCACAAAGTGGATATTGGAGAAATCAATCCGTGGCACAATCATAAACTTGATAAAGTGGCCGAAACATGAGATTCTTTTCCCATGATGATGTCGGAGGATCGAATCTGCACCATTTGCCTCTACCAAGACAAAACAGTAATACCGATCCAACTCTTATCAACATACTCTCTCTCTCTTTCATAAAATTGCAACTTATTTGATTAGCTACCAATAGTTAGTAAATATCTGCTAAGGAAGTTGGGTTATCTTGTGCTTTTCATGAGATGATCATTATTTTTGTCACTTAAATAAAGATCTACTGCTCATCTTTCTTATGTGATTTCACGATGTTCGAATGAATCATGTTGTGTTTTAACAAATGAATAATATTAACAAGTGTCACCAAATGATGAATCGTTTCACTTTTTAAAGTATCCATTACACTGAACGCATTTCCAGTTAGTGCCTCATAATCTATGAAATTTCTTTAATTAAACGATTCAAAATGAAATTTTTTATAATTTTTTAATAATTTTTATAAATTCCCCTTGATAATTTCTTTTTTGCCCTTTAACCATTCTTCCCGGTTTATCTTTTCCCTCTCAATCTTTCACCCCACAATCAAAACAAGAGCAGCAAAACGGATCGAAGCTCGCTGCGCATGGTGGTCGTTTCTGCCGCAAGCGAGTGATTTGCTCTCTCACCACTGCCACCATCTCCACTCGTCTCCAATGAGAACCCTAATTTCTCCGAACCAAACCCATCTCAATCATCTGCTCTTTCCCCATTTCTCGTCATCATCATCGGAGAAATCGCAAGTATAGGCTTGTACTGTCAAATGATGGGAATGATGTTAGAGCCTTATACAATTGGGGTCTTGCTCTATCCTTCCGTGCCCAGTTGATTGCAGACATAGGACCAGTAAGTATTATCTGTGCACATACTCTATTGTTCTATGACGCAATGGTTAGCATCTCATTTGCAGACAAAGTGTTTATGGCTGTAATTGATAAATTCAATGCAATGATGTCTAAAGCAAATGTACATGCTCCAGATGGTAAATTCCTACCCATTTCTTTGTTCCTGAGAGTGTGGTAAGTCACCATTCATGATGATTATAGGGTACAACCTAGTCTTCTTTCCACCCACGCCAAATGCTGAGATGGTAAATCGGTGGAAAAGAATAGACATAGATACCTGCACTAGTGATATGTTCCTTTGATAGCTCAACGCACTATAAAATCGTTGGAATATGTTGAATAATCATTGAAGATGATATTTACTTGGAAGGAAGTCTACAGATTGAATCTTTTGAAATCCAGTCACCTGTGCAAACAGCAAACGTATTTTCCATTTGAGAAATTATTCTGGGGAGGATCATTTCCAAACTGATTCTCATGTGGTGCATGTTTCAAGCAGTTTTCCTTTAAAATAATTTTAACTGTTAAAAATAACCACACTTTTGGGGCGTAATTGTTCTGCATTCAGAGGCATATATGTATCTAAATGACGACAAGGAACAAGATTGCGAAGAATGCGCATGAAGGCTTCTTATAATAATTTATAATTAACTATGAATTCTCTGATAACTACTGTAATATCAAAGTGAATGCATTGAATTATTCATTGTTTAAATATCTTATATTTATAAATTCTACACAGTTTAATTATATGTTCAACTATGGTTGCTTAATGTGATTATATTTTAGTAAGGAAAAAGAGTGGTCTGATGGCATATGGGGTCCAAATTGATCAATTCACGGGTATTGACTTCTTTGTTGTCGATGTTCGATTGTAAATTCACCAATCCAGCAGTTATCTAAATTATTACATGTTAATATTAGATGGATGTGAGACTATGCTGTCTACCTATTAGGGGAGGGGAAGTGGGAGGAGGGAGATGGAAATAGGAAAAGAATACTATCCAGATGCTATTTTTTCAAAGGAGAAACACTGAAAATTGAGAGAGTGGAAAGGAAGATTGCATGATCCATTGGGGATTTTAATCTCATCCATAATGGGCTCAACAAATAATGGTTGAAGTTTAACTGCGGCTCGGATTTTCTTTCAATTTTTTCTTAATTTGAGTTATGCAGACCTGCAGGGACGAAATTTGTCATAATACTTTGCAGATTTTGTTTTAAATATAAGAAGATTTCCAGGGCGGGAATTGGGTCAATCCCTGGCATCACTCATATAACTTACAGGCCCATGACCTGGCTGATCTGAGGGTAAGGCTATTCTATAGTTTTCTTTTTGAGTGCCTAATGTATGATCTAAGGGGCAGCCTCGTCTTGCAATTTTTCCATGACTTGAACCTTCACCTCCAGGTCACATGGCGGCAACTTTATTGTTGCGACAATGCTCCCCTCAGTCTCATACATATATGCAAACTAAAGAATTAGATATAGAACTAGGAAGCTAACAATTGCATGTGGCACCAAGAACTTGGAAGATATTTTGTTACTAGCATCACACCCATGAGCCATTGAGGGTTTTACAGTAATTCGTGAATAAGATGATGCTAGAGCAATAGACTAAAGCCTTTTTTATTTTTTTCAAACTGTGTAGGGATGTTTAGAATTATTTTGGTGAAACACCATTTGTAACCTCAATGGAAATGGATGGTCATACAGGACACTCATTAAAGGTAGTGTTTGAGGTGGTGCATGATGTCCGTCTAGAACTGGGAAGTTCAAAACAAAAGATTGCTAACGATGCACTGAACTTTTGGGATGGATGTTCATGTACCAGAACAGAAATTTCTCTTAGTCATTTAAAGACTCTATGTGCCTAGCCAATGTACACAAAGTGACTGCATTGATAAGTAATGTTACTTGATAGATTGCTAATCTAATAGGAATGTTGTACAAGGAACTTGCATGGAAAGAAAAGCAATAGGACTCAAGAAATTAGAAAGAGAAAAGCAAATAAAATTTTTTGACTTGTTTTTGGGAAAAGCTCAAAGTTTAACTAGCTTGAGACATGGCACATTGAAGATTTATTCTTCTATGTAGAGCATTAACATAAAACTAGTTGGATGGTGGCAAACTCTTGGCTGTGTTACCCACTGAATAAATGCTAATGTCCTATTTGCACTTGGAGCTTTGTTACCTCACGCATGCTTGAGCTGGACCATAAGCACTCGTAGAAGCATTTACAGCATAAACTCACACAGGTTACATCATGTTTTCCCTTCTGTATGCCCTGTGCATTGGCCTGGAATTTTGTCTCTCCAATTATCATCTCTGAGCCAGGATCCTTGGGAAAGAAAAAACCCGGACACTAAACGGAACTTACCAGGAATGCTGAAAATCTGTAGAGGTAAGCCGTGAGAGGAACGTTGAGGGATGACGGTTGTCGGTGATGGAGGTGGTGTGGCGAAACTGAAGCTACGAGCCCTGAACGCTCTCTGTTTTGTTTTCTGGCCACCCTCACTACTCTCCCCCTCTTTTCTCTCTGATCAGACAAGGCAGCCACATCCTCGGCCTGGCTCATGAGGAGCCCCAGGAAGAGAAATGATGTTTCAAGAGGTTTTTTCGCGACTCTGCTCAATGGCGACGCAGTTGCAAGGGAAGGGGACTGTCATAGAGCATAGAGTTTAATCAAGCACTTCATTGTTGAACCTAACGTCTAGGAAATTACTGCTCATCCCTCGCTGGAACTTAATGCCTGCACGCCTGAGATCCTTGATTGAGTTCTTTACACGATAGTACTCGTGTATCCAAGCATTGGGAGTGGGTACATCTGCGAAGGTAAAATGGAGTAGACTAAGCAAGTTGTTGGTTTTTGGAGAGATAGGTGTACGATAACAATTTCACGATCTAACTTATCGAATATCTTGTTGGAGACATCCAACACTAGAGTGTTGAGATTATCGGTTTCCTTCGCCGGAGACTTCAACATATTAGGATGTTGAGTACAAAAAAGGGGATCTAGTTTTCAAGTGAGAAAATCTTACATCACCGACAAGAACATATTAGAAGAATTCGTGATCGGATTGTCTAAGTGATTTTTGAACTTTTAATTTATTCAATATAGTCCATAAATTTTTAGTATATATTGATATTCATCTTCAACTCTAAACTATAAAATATCATAAACTCCGTATGAAAATATCCAAATGCACCTGAGAGTTTTTGGTATATATTCATATATTATCAAGTAACCTATAAAATTTCTTTAATTAATTGATTCAAAACGAAATTCTTAATAACTTTTTTTATAATTTTTATAATTTCCCTAATTTCCCCTTGCTAATTTCCTTTTTCGACCCTTTTTACCGTTCTTTCCGGTTTATCTTTTCCCTCTCAATCTTTCCGCCCACCATCCCCTCTCCCCTCCCAAAACGGGAGCAGCAAAACGGATCGAAGTCCGCCGCGCATGGCGGTCGGTTCCGCTGCGAGCGAGTGACTGCTCTTCCGCTACCATCGTCTCCGCTCGCACCCAATGAGAACCCTAATTTCTCTGAACCGAACCCATCTCAATCATCTGCTAATCCCCCATTTCTCGCCATCGTCGCCCCATCGGAGAAACCGCAGGTTCATCCACGGCCCTCATCCAAAATGGCTTCGCAGCGCGACCCACATGGCGTCGCTCTCGGCCAGAGCCTCTGCAGCTTCTGGGTCGGCGAGCTATGGCGGCTGGGAAGACTTCGGGCCCTTGCACGACTCCGCCCGCCCCGGTGAGTCGACCCAGTGGCGGAAATTCTTGGTCTCCGTGGGACTCGATGATCAGAGGCACGTGTTTGTGTTTGCCTTGGGGCTGGTCTGCGCGCTGGCTATTTCTAGAGTGAGGGTTTCTTCCATAGTCATATTCCCCGCTTGCGTCTCGGTTTTCTTGGTCGGGTTCTCACTTGGTTTGGTTCGCGGCGGAATAGGGGTGGAGGCCAGTGGGAGTAAGAGGCGATCGAAAGAGGATGCGGTTAAGGTTTACAGTGACAAGTGGCGGAAATTGGTGGATTTTTTGGATGAATTAGATGGTAGAGTTAACAATTTATTAAGTGATGTTAAGAATTCTATGGAGTGTAAGAGAGTTGGATTGGATGATTTGGAAACTTATGTTCAAGAACTTCAGACAATCAGTTCGTCATCTTCAAATGTTAGAGAAAACATTCGTGAATCTTTAGCTAATTCTGGGAACTCCAGTGGCTCGTTAATTGAGAACGAGAAGTCAAATAAGAAAAGGAAAGACCATGGGGACTTCGGGATTCCGTTGATGGAATCCATGGTGGGCCTATTAAGGGGAAGTTTGGGTGGTCTAAAGCCTAACAAAATTAAGGATATTGTTAAAGAAGAGAACTTGAGGAGCGTGGCAAAGGATGATGCCATTGAAGGTGCTCCAAAAATGGCATCTGAAGTTAATTCTCGTCATGGAAGTCCAGGTTCATACCAAGATGTGGTAAATAGGCCAAAATTTTATCAGGGTGGAAGAAGAGCAAGAGAGTTTGTGGACAATGGAAATCTGAGTATGGATGAGGAGGGTGGGAGTACCAGAAATTATGTCAACAACATTAGGAGGTTCAATTATCACACGGACAGGTTTCATTCCTCAAATAGTCAATATGTGTACTCGAAGGGAAGACACAGTTATAAATCTCATTCACAGGAGCCCCGTGATAACCAGCTTGATTTTGTGGATTTTGACATGAAGACAAGCCATGTGGAAACTGAGGCTTCCTTCGTGGAAGACCAGTTGCTTCAGAAATCTGAGAGATATTATGCATCTCGCCAAAGCAGTGAAAGGAGGAAGGTGGAAACTTACCAATCTCAAGTGAGAAGAGAGAAAATGAATTCCCATGACAATCTCTTTTTTGTTGACCACCAGTCTGAACTCGAGGGAGATGTTAGTTCAATATCCTCTCCAAATATTTTAGATGACATAGAGTTTGATAAGTATCTAACAGAAGCAAATGACCTTTTAAAGCAAGCCAAGGAGTTGGTAAGGGGAAGACATGATGAGGAGCATGCAGAGGCCATCCTTTATGAGTCTGCGGAATTGCTCTCTAGAGCGATTGACATGAAACCAATGAGCTTGTTGGCCGTGGGTCAGCTGGGTAACACCTATCTACTTCATGGAGAACTTAAATTGAGAATTAGTCGTGATCTGAGAACTTTATTAACAAGCAGTGAGTCATATTTCGAGAGACGAGTTAGAATTGGAGGCAATGGTGGCTACCATTCCAGCAAAGATAAAATTGCTTCTGTCCTTGTTCAGGCGTGTGAGGAGTGTGAGGGACTTCTTGTAGAAGCTGGCAGAAAGTATAGGCTTGTATTGTCAATTGATGGGGATGATGTTAGAGCTTTATACAATTGGGGCCTTGCTCTATCCTTCCGTGCCCAGTTGATTGCAGACATAGGACCAGTAAGTACTATCTGTGCACATACTCTATTATTCTATGACGCTATGGTTAGCATCTCATATGCATTTTAGTGCCAAAACTTATTAACTTCAAATTTTGCCTTTGAATTTCAGGAAGCAGCTTTTGATGCAGACAAAGTGTTTATGGCTGCAATTGATAAATTCAATGCAATGATGTCTAAAGGAAATGTATATGCTCCAGATGGTAAATTCCTATCCCTTCTTTGTTCTTGAGAGTGTGGTATGCTGCCATTCATGATGATTATAGGGTATGACATTGTCTTTTTTCCACCCATGCCAAATGCTGAGATGGTAAATAGGTGGAAAAGAATAAACATAGATATTTGCATTAGTGATATGTTCCTTTAATAGCTCGATGCACTATAAATCATTGGGATATGTTGAATAATCAATGAAGATGATATTTACTTAAAGAAGTCTACAGATTGAATCTATTGAATCTATTGAAATTTAATCACCTGTGCAAACAGCAAGCATGATTTCCATTTGAGAAATGATTCTGGGGAGAATCATTTCCAAACTGATTCTCAAGCGGTGCATGTTTCTAGCAGTTTTTACTTGTAATAATTACAACTGTTAGAAGAGCCACACTTTTTTGGGGCATAATTGTTCTGTATTTGAAGGTATATAAATCTACATGATGACAAGGATCAAGATAGTGAAGAATGCGCATGAAGGCTTTTTATAACAATTTATAATTAACTATGAATTCTCTGATAACTGTAAAATCAAAGTGAATGCATTGAGTTATTTATTGTTTGAATTATCTTACATTTTTAAGTTCTAGACAGTTTAATTATATGTTCAACTATTGTTGCTTAGTGTGATTTTATTTTAGCAAGAAAAAGAGTAGTTTGATGGCATAGGAGGGCCAAACTGGCCAATGCATGGGTATCAACATCTTTGTTGTTGTTGTTTGGATGTAAATTCACCAATCCAGAAGTTGTCAAAATTTTTACATGTTAATTTTAGATGTATGTGAGACTATGCTGTCTACCTATAAGGGGAGGCAAGTAGGAGGAGAGAGATAGAAATAGGAAAAGAATACTATCTAGATGTTTGAGACTTCTTTTATTGTTGATGGTTTGGTTGCTATTGTTATTAAGGTGAGACACTGAAAATTGAGAGAGTGGAAAGGAAGAGAAATTTAGCACACGAGTCAAGGAAGATTGCATGATCCGCCCTTGGCATTGGGAGGCCTTAGATTTAATCTCATCCATAATGGACTCGACAGATAATGGTTGAAGTTTAACTGCGGCTTGAATTTTCTTTCAGTTTTTTCTTAATTTGAGTTATGCAGCCTTGCTGGGACAAAATTTTTCATAATTCTTTGCAGATTTTGTTTTATATATTTAAGAAAATTTTTAGGTGGGGCGCAGGTCAATCCCTGCCATCACTCCTATAACTTTCAGGCCTATGACCTGACTGATTTGAGGGTAAGGCTATTCTATAGTTTTCTTTTTGAGTGCCTAATGTGTGCTTGTAGCCTCATATTCATATAAAAAAGCGGCAGTCTGGTGCATGAAGCTATGGTGATGCATGGGGTTGGGGAATGTCGGACCACTTTGGGTCTAACTTTTCTTTTTCGAGTGCCTACTGTGTGCTTTTACCCTCAAATTCATATAAAAAAGGGGCAGCCTGGTGCATGAAGCTATGGTGATGCATGGGGTTGGGGAATGGTCGGACCACTTTGGGTCTAAATATGGTTTTTCTTCTTCGAGTGCCTACTGTGTGCTTGTACCCTCATATTCATATAAAAAAGAGGCAGCCCAGTGCACGAAGCTCCGGTTATGCATGGGGTTGGGGAAAGGTCGGACCACTTTGGGTCTAACCATGTTTTTTTTTTTTTTTTTGGAGTGCCTACTGTGTGCTTATAGCCTTATATTCATATAAAAAGGGCCGGGCTAGTGCATGAAGCTCCAGTGATGCATGGGGTCTGGGAAATGGGGTTGGACCTCTTTGGGTCTAAGGTACGCAGCCTTGTCTTGCAATTTTGCCAGAAGACTGTTTCCATGACTTAAACCGTGACCTCTAGGTCACATGGTGACAATGTTATTATTATATACAAACTAAAGAGTTAGATATGGAACTCAGAAGCTAATAATTGCATTTGGCACCAAGAACTTGGAAGCTATTTTATTACTAGCATCACGCCCATGAGCCATCGAGGGTTTTACAGTAATTCATGAATAAGATGATGCCAGAACAACAACCAAAGCCTTTTTCTTAGCACTGCATAAGGATGTTTAGAATTATTTTGTTGAAACACTATTTGCCACCTCAATGAAAATGGATGGTTATACTGGACTCCTATTAGGGGTAGTGGACTTGTGTTTGAGGTGGTGCATGATCCATGTCTAGAATTGGAAAGTTCAACACAAAAGCTGAAATGCACCAAACTTCTTGGTAAAATAAGAAAATTTTCTTAGTCATTTGAAGACAGGTCTATGTATCTAGCCAATGATAGACAAAGTGCCTCCATTGATAATTAATGTTACTTGATAGATTGCTAATCTGATAGGATTAGGTTGTACAAGGAATGTGCATGGAAAGAAAAGGAATAGGAATGAAGAAAAAAGAAAAAGAAAAGGAAAAGCAAACAAATTTTCTGATTTGTTTCTGGTGAAAGCTTAGAGTTTAACCAGCTCAAGACATGGCACATTGAAAATTTCTTCTTTTAAGTAGAGTGTGAATATAAAACTAGGTGGATGATGGCAAACTCATGGCAGTGTTATGCGCTGTATAAATGCTGATGTCCTAATTGCACTTGCAGCTTTGTTCAGATGGGGTGTGGTATTGCAACAAAGATCTCGCTTGCGGCTGAGAAACAGTAGGGAGAAAGTGAAGTTGCTTGAGCAGGCAAAGAGATTATATGAAGATGCACTCGATATGGACTCTGACAATTCTCGTGTAAGAGAGGCCTTATCCTCATGCATGCTTGAGCTGGACTATAAGCACTCGTAATAGCATCTACAGCACAAACTCACAGGAAACATCATGTTTTCCCTTCTCTACGCCCTACACATTGGGCCTGGAATTTTGTCTCTCCAATAATTATCTGAAAACTGTGCTTTAGGCTGGGCACTCTTGCGAGTACTGTGTATATGTGTAAGTAGGTTAATAAATGTGGAAATAAGGATTGAAGCAAAGCCAAATAATCAAATAAAGTGACACTGTTCTGTTTTATGCTCGATGGTGTCTGAAGACAATATCAGTGATGCAGACCATTCGGCTGGAGTCAGTTGAATCTTGAAAGTTTCACCTCCATTTGTTCATGGCTCTTCTGGTTGTCCATCATAGCAAAGCAAATTACCCCGTCTCCTGTCAACTGCATTATTTTTGCTTTTGTGCTTTGTGCAGCTCTATCTTTTTGTCAACTGTAGTACCATGATAGACATTAAAAGGGCAAGATATTTTAGTTCCTTTCTCTGTAATGTGGCTATTGCACATTACATTACAGAGAAATTCATATGCACTGAATCACGTCTGCCTCATTTCTGCTGCACTTGAGCCAAAACCAACATGCATATTTCTCCAAGATATCCAGTCTCCATGTAGTGGATGAAATCTGCTTTCCCGCAGTTCACAATGACAGATTCTGATGGGAAACTGTTGATGCTGGTGGCAACGGATGGATTTTGTTGAGAACAAATGCACTAGGTGTGGCAAGACGGCCCTTTGTTGAGTTGAGAGTAATCTTAAAACTGAACTAAAGAACCTAATTATTAGTGTCAGATTTTAAGATGTTAAGAAGACGAGAGTTTCTTGACATTTACATCTTAGAGAAGCAATGCCAGTAACTCTTAGGGCCGGTGGTAAAGTAGATTGCAGGTGTGATGGTGGAGATGGAATAGTCAGTGATGGTCGTGAATGGCGATTGTGAAGAGGTGGAGTCGAGCTATGGTGGCTGTGGCGACGGTTGCGTGAAGCTGGTGGTACTTACCTACGGAAATTTTGTTGACACAAGGTTTGGAGCGCCATTTGAGGGCTAAAGTCCGTTCCCAAGGAAGAACTCTCAATTTGAGGAAAGTTTAGCTGCAGCTGGGTCAGATTATTGATCTTAGGAAGTGTAGAGCTTCCAAATTATATAATTTACTTACATATATTTTGATTACGTCACAAAATTTGAAGCGCAAATTTAGGGTCATAGTTCATTTTAAAGGATGAATATCCAATTCTGAGAAAGTTTCACTCTGTAATCGGAATCACACTAGCCGAGCTCAACTTTCATTAATGAAACCTACGGCAAGTTTGTTGTGTATGACAGCTGATGTTAGCAGGAGCCAAATTCTATCTTTTTGTGCGAGAAATCTAAGTGTAACACTGCCAACAGTGAAATAGGCTTCATGAATTTTACCCCAAGTCGAGATCTTCATGTTTCCGATGGAGGCGGAGTCACGTGTCTTTCTTTATCCAATTCTTCAATATTCTAAAATTTGCTATGTGGTGATTTGGTCCAGTGGGCTGTTCGGATAATGTAATGAATGGTGTAGGCCCTGGGTGCTGGTTTTAATCAATTTGTAGGATATTATTTTAGTATCTTCTATTCCCCAAAAATGGAAGATCTATTTTTCAAATAAAACATATATTGTTAGCTGCATTGAGGCCCCAGCACCAAGAGAGACAGAGTATTACTCAGCACAGTGTCGTGAATCAGGGATACTAGTGAGTACATCAGTTCAAGACACCGCAAAGTACAGGCTAATAAGTAAAAGCCAAAGCTTCAAAAGAGTTTATTGGTTCGGGAACTCAGCATCTAACCTGGATGTCATTCCTTTTCAACGTGCAATGGCCCGTACCTTTGTTCCTTAATTTCCCTCCAGTTTTTTCTTCCCAGAGAGATGGGAATACGAGAGGCGACACTGGATAGTCCCATCCTTCGAAGGTTCTTTTTCATGTTTTTTTTCTCGAGTCTTTTAAAGATTTATCTGGTCCATAGCTTCATGAATTTTACCACAAATAGAGATCTTCATGTGTCAAAGAGGTTGGGTCACATATCTTTCTTTATCCAATTATTGAATATTCTAAAATTTGTTAAATAATGATCTGGTCCAGTGGGTCATTAGGATAATGCAATGAATGGTGTAGGCCCTAGGTGCTGGTTTAAAGTAATTTGTAAGATATTATTTTAGTAGCTTCTATTTCCCAAAAAAGTAAATTTTTTTTTTTTTCAAATAGAACGTATATTATCAGCTGTATTGAGGCTCCAGGACCAAGAAAGAGAATATTACGAGGATACTCCTTTGAATATTATTTACAACATATTATTTATACTCAAATTCAAGCTTACTAATCTATCGGCGTCGTTATAATACATACATACATACATATATATATATATTAATGTGTTTACTTTTTTCAAAAATATTAAAAGTGAGAAAGGTGTTAGGTCTTGATAAATGATACGACACCTTAATTGTTTTTTTTTGGCACATTTATTATTTTCAGTAGTTGGGTTGAATGATAAGTTAGATAGAAGTAATATTATATTCTATTGAGGTGGATAACACCTACCAACATTTCTCCATCGGCCATAACCAATATTATTCTCTAATAATTTCTGTGAGACCCACTGGAGATCTCTTTCTTCTCATTCATCCTTCATTTATGTCAATTGAAGAAAGATTCTCATTTTATGTCTAAATTCATCTCAATTTCTCTATTGAGTCTTCATATCATTTTTTTTTTGCTGGTCAATTAGATGTCTTCTAGTGTAACTTGCACAAGGCATTCACATGCTTATTCCACTAAAATGGAGTCTCTAGGACATTAGTAATTGACATATGATATTTGGAAGATCTTAAAAAAGATCTTAATTTTTTTCGTAGGACACCAATATACTGAACTTTTTTCCATCGCACGAACACTCTCAAACTTATCCAGTGACTTAAAAGGGCTGTACATCATAGTTCTGCCTATAATAGTTGTTAAACAATTGATATGGTAGCATGCATGAATGATGTCATGTTGGATTTTTATCAGACATGGTGGACAAAAGTTTAACAGAAAGTAATTTTTGAATTATCGATACAAGTTTTGAGTATTGGCAAGATGAAAAAAAGTTTTGTGTATTTCACTTGATTGAGCTTTCAATTGTCTATGTTTGGATGAACTATAGTTGGCATTTAGTTCAACAAACACATGGCCATTTCTTTTTTCCAGTCAAGATTTTTTCGTGCTCGGTAGAAAATGAATGATTTATAAAATAGTTTTTCAAAAATGACTATTTGTTTCATTTACAAAAATAAATGAATGAAGAATATTTTTATTGCTCATGAAAATATTTATATATAAATTGTTGTCAATAATGAAAATTTTTTCATTGACTAACATAAAAATTTCAAATAAGGGTTTGAAGTGGCCAAATCATCAAGGCCTAAGGACTTTTGGCCGATCGGTAACTATTCCAACCATCGAGAGAAGGGACATTTTAGTAAAATAAAATTCGAAGTATATTTTTTAATTTTTTGTTTCTTTCATTTTCTTTTCCTTTCCTTCGTTTTCATTTTTCCTCTTTCCTCTTCCCCCAACCATCACTGCACCTCATTGATGGTTGGTGGAGGCATTGGGTGAGGGCAAGGGTTGGCCTTGCATTGGTGGCCAAGGATCGCCTTGCTTGAGTCTAGTGACCTCCACCCCTGTTGGCGGAGGGAAGAGGGAAAAATAAAAAAAATAAAAGAAAAATTAAAAAAAAGGAAAAAAATTCTAAAATAAAAGACGAAAATCTCCTTCAGACTAATATGGCAACTTCAAGCTCTTGCTTGAAACAAGTTTCACTTCAAGCCCTCATTTGAGAAAGTGAGGACACTTCAACTCTTTATTTAAAATAAGATTTACTTTAGGCCTTTATTTGAGAAAATGAAAACACTTAAAGTTTTTATTTGCTCAAATAAAAACTTCCTTAAAATATTTATTAGAATCATTTATTTTTGTGAAACAAACGCACACTCAATATACATACGTTGATTTTCAAGTGGCCAAATAGCACTTGTTTATCCAATGAAAGCAGCCACCTAAGTCAACAAATCAACTTTGCCCAGTGAAAAAAAAAGAGTTGCTCTTGCTGAATTCCCCTCTTATTATCATGACCGTGACGTCATGTGAATATACTATCTTTTGATAGGTATAAATTTTAACATACTACAAGAATTGGGCAAGTCCTTAAAATGGTCAAGGGAGAAAAAACAGGTGGGAGATTCGCCTTAAGGTGAGAGACCTAGTCACCTTCCGTAATCCCCGGTTGGTGGAAAAGAAAAATATACATTTACCAACGAAGAGTGTGAGGCGTGCGAATATCAACACGTTAAAATAAGGAACGCAGTCGGATGATATATCCTAATTTAGGAACTAGCGCATGTGGACAACCATGAGGAGGTTTAGAAGGGAAACATAGGACTACATCATGGGAATATACTATCTTTTGATGGGTATACATTATAACATACTACTACAATGTCAAACAATGCAATGCACCTGATGCATTGGACACACATAAACAAATCTCAATCATTTTATCGTTATAAAAAAAATTAAATCGTTTGTTTTAAAAAGAGCTTATTCATCTAACGTCTTTTCCTTTTTTATTGTGATCGAAAGAAAGAAAGTGCACAAAAGTCAAACATACAATCTGTACTATTAATCATTTTTATCTTGATAATAGTGACGTCCCCAGTTAACTATAAAGCTACCGACCATATATGACTACAATATATTATTTCTCTAAAGTAATATCGGTCGTATGAACATAGTGCGCATGTCTTTTTGGACCTTCAATCCGTTTCCTTATCAGAATAATCTAAGGGAAAATCTACCAAACACAGATGATGTATGAACTCATCCACTAGCGAATCCACTTGACCAAAAGTTTGAGTTCTTTTTGTTAGCGATGGTTTGTCTAGTAAATTATTTACAAAATTTGCGTAAAAAAACTAATTATTTTTTTTGGTAATGGCAAGAGGTACAATGAATTTCTCTGAACAGAATCTTTCTCTCGTATTTAATCTTAATTGATTTGGTCTTTGCTTCATCAAGTGACAATTTTTTCCATTGGACCGTCTTTGAGTCTTCTTTCTTGGTGGCTTCTCAATGTTGATTTTTGACCGAGGGAAGTGGCAGACCAATCTAATCGTGATGTAATTTGGAAGTTTGACTTTGGTGTAGATGTAGAAGGGATATGAATGATTTATTGGATTTCCAACACTACAGTATCATTTCTGGCCAAAAAAAAGAAAAAAGAAAAACAGTACAGTATTATCGGTTTTAGTAGGAAAATGTTCATATTGGAAATTGGAATTGCGCTTGTTGGATTGGTTTCCGAGGGAAAAAAATGAGGTAAGTAATTCGATGGATATTTTGTTGATAACAAAACGAACTTAGAAAGCGTGGTTGAGTAGAAGAGTTTCCCATAATTTAAATTGTTGGATCCTATAAATCGTGAAAACACTTTATTAGAGGTGATTCCCTGTTCGATTCAATAGAACTGGCTACTTTTTTTTTCCCAATACTACTGATGTCTTGTGTTACGAATAAATAAAAAGAAAGGGGTAAAATTTTATTTTTTTGAGAAATTAAAGAAAAAAAACATATGTAATCAATTCGGTTCCTCTTGAGAATTGGGAAATGGATCGTTTAGACATTAGTTCCACTTTTAAGAATTAGAAATTAGATTGATGCTTTTGGGAACTAGACCAAACTAACCTATCTAGTCCAATCTGGGTAGTCCCTAGTTGGGGTGAGCATTGGTCTAGGGTCAACCTTGCTAGTCTTGGTCCAATTTCTAAGGGGACTGGGTTGGCCTTTGGTTTTGGGATCCTTAGACCAGCATTGTGCGAGTTGGTTCTTGATTCTAAGAGTTCAGGATTTGTCTAACCCAGATCAATCTTGACTTTATATATTATATATCTATATATTTTTTTATCTATTCTGATGAGCAAATCTTACTTAAATGGTGTTAAATGACGTCCTTCTATCATCTTCAATTTGCTAAGTAAAATTAAGAGAAATAACTTCGCTCGTAAGCAACTTTGCCTCGCTCTTTGCTCAACACTCACCCCGTTCGCTACTTGACGCTTAACACTCGTCACTTGCCTCTCTTTGTTGGCCTTACTCGTCATCGAATAAATCGGTCGATCCCAAGTTGACCTTCGAACCGAACCGAACCTATAGGGTTGGTTCGATCCTCAATCCCAAGCTCAACTAGGTCGATTCTCGATCTCAAAAATTAGAGACCAATATTGTACGGGTTGGTCTTTGGATTAGGCACTAGATTGACCCAATCCGGACTATACTTATCTCTAGTCCCTATGTTGGGGAATTTGTTTTGCACACCTCTATGCCTTACAAACTTTCTAGACTTTTGGCATCTTTCCCTACTTGCCTTTTTAAATTTTTTTTTATTATATATATTTTTCTTTTCATTTCCTTAAGTACCTTTTCTTGATTCTTTTTTTAAATTGAGGAAAAGCCTGTAATTAAGGATTCTTAAAGACAAACCATTTGACTAAACTTTTCCCTTCCATTGGCTACTTTTCATTTTGATAATCTCGTCTTTCACATTACTCTGAAGGAGCTTGATAGGAGCTACTGTATCCAAAAGAGAACAAATGAGACCATACTTGATATAATTTTTGCCTAACAATCATGGCTATGAAATTGGACGCGGCAACTTTTTATTAGCCGCTCGATAGTTGGTACACCTTTGTGACCACAATGACTTGCACTGATTTCGAGAAAACCAAAGAGTATCTATAAATGTACATATTAAAGCACTTCTGAATATAAATTAAGACGGAATACAGCTATAGTACGATCACGAGTATGCCAAATTGATACGCCGTGCTTCTAGCTCGAAAATTCCAACACACTTACTCCTTCATATGCTTTTAGAGATGGCTATAAACCGTTTAATTGACTTATGATATCTTTTCCCTGACGACCATGCAAACTATAAGTATTTACATCGCGTGATAGTGATCTTGATACCTACATAAGCTCTGTGCCGACATATCACGGACCACAAAGGAACACGACAGAAATCAAATTCCACATGAACATCGTCCGAACCTCGCACGCTCTCCAAACGTCGTACTTTGCAGATTTTGACCTTTCACTACTCTAAAAGAAAAAAAAGAGTTAAATGGTAACGATCGTTGAGTTGGTGCGTCAAGGGAAAGCCACACCAAAAGATTAACAAAGAAAGAAATCACCAAGGCACAATAGAGATAAAATAGAAAAAGATGGCAGGTGAGATGACAACAATGGAGGAAAAGCGTGGATAAGAGCGTCACGGGTACCTCCTCCCTCTCTCTCCAACCTCCATGCCCGCTGTCTACTTTTTTCTCCATATTCCATTTGCCAAGTTCAGATTTTATATAATCCCTACTGGGTTTGACATTTCGAAAGTGTTTGATATTTTTTTCTTTTCGTTTTAGTTTGGTGGTATTGCAGAGCGCAACACGACAACAGCTTGAGCTTGTTTCCCTCGGCTACGTGTCTCTCTCACTCTGCACTTGTGCACACTCCCCGGAACCAAATAGAAGCAACACGAAGGCCTGACACTTCCATTCAACGGCGGCCATTTTTCTCTCTCTCTCGAACGCAGAAAGGTACAGAGGAAGCAGAGCGTGTTTCCTTGGCGTTCCAGAAATCACCTGATTTTGGCCTTAGTCGTTTCAAGATTCCTCATTTATTAAAAGGGGCTCTGTCGTTTTGAGAGAGAGAGAGAGAGAGAGAGAGAGAGAGGTTTCTGGAGATGTACATGGGCTCGATGAGGAAGTCGTTCAGGGACTCTCTGAAGGTGCTTGAGGCAGACATTCAGCATGCGAATACCCTGTAAGTTCTTGCTAAAAATTCTGTTGTTTTTCCAATGAATTTTTTGAAATTTCTGCAGTTTTTTTATTGCAAAAATATCTTCTGTTCTTTTTGTGTTGTTGTGTTTGATGGTCAGTGCTGCATTTCTGGGATTACCTCCTTTTTCAGGAATTAATCTCAGATGGTTGAATTGGCATCATTGACCTCAAATGTTTACCTCATCTTTTCTGGGTTATTTGTCTCAGCTTCTAATTACTTGTCAAATTAAGCTCTGGCTCATTCCCTTCTGATTCTTCAGTGTCTTTAGTTCTCTTGTTTAGTTGAGTGAACTTTTTTGTTTCGTTTTGTTTCTCAAATTGCCTTTTCTTTCTTTGAACAACGGTTCTGCCCTCTGAGGTTCCTGCATTTAGCTTATTGTTCATCTGCGTAGGAGTATGCGAATGCTCAGTTTATATATCTGATGACATGGCCAAAGATTTTTTTCTCATCCTTTATGTCTTGCATTTGCATTATGGTGCTTGATTTGTGCCATTATATGATTTAAGCAGGATGAAGATTCTGCTTTGTTTTGAATAGTTTAGAGGGGGTTTGAGTTTTACCTACTCTGCTAAATAGTATTATTCTTAATAATTTGCATTATGAGGTCTCAGATGGATTAATGCTTGGTAAATTCCTTGGGCAGCATGTGAAATTCTGGGGGCTTAAGTTTTTTGAAAGTCTTCGATTTCAGATTTCATGCCAATGTTCACCATTTCTTAATTAGACTTGCTACAATGCAAGGGTAAGGCTGCATTGACAATGGAGGGGGAGCCTTGTTCCACCTCAGTGCCCTTCAAGAACTCGCAAAAGTAGTTTGCGAGTAAGTAAGAGTTCTTTTGTACGTTTTGCTTTTTGTCTCTTTCTCAAGTAAGGTGAATTGGGAAACAGAAGGCACGATATGTCAATACTTACTCGAGTTTCTTTGTACTCCAGTTTCCTCTATAGAGTTTTTCACTTGGCATATGAACTCAAGAAGTTTCGTTGTTTCTTAGTGTTAGATCAGTTTGTGTACATTTGGTTGAATGTTTGTATCGCATGTGGTACAGAGCATCTGAATTTCCAAGGGATTATGATGGCGTTTCTCTTCAGATGAGATTGTCGTACAGTCCAGCTGCACATTTCTTTCTTTTTCTAGTGCAGTGGGCAGATTGTCACGTAGCTGGTGCTCTTGGGTTGCTAAGAATTCTGATTTACAAGGTGAAAATGGAGGGGAAAGTTCTCAGTTCTACTGTCACACAGCTTTGTCAAGTCATATTTGTGATAGGGTAATTGCTGAGAACTGGAATTCCTCTTGTTTTCTAGGTCTATGTTGATGGCACGACGACCATGTCAACCCATGAAAGAAAAGCTAGCATCAGAGAGTTCTATGGTAATCAAATTCTGACTGCCTTCATTCAAAGTCAAGTTAGCGATCCATTGGAATTAGTTATCTTGACAATGCTCTTGTTCCTGTTGTTGTCAGCGGTGATTTATCCATCGTTACTGCAACTTCAAAGAGGTGTGACCGATACTGAAGATAGAAGGCAGAAGACTGCATGCATGGAGAGGTACAAAAGGAGAGAAGAGGAGGAACATAGGCAGTGTGCAGATATAGAATTTGAAAAGGAAGATGAATGTGGAATATGCATGGAAATGAATAGTAAGATTGTGCTGCCAAACTGCAGCCATGTCATGTGCCTCAAATGTTATCGGGAGTGGTACTCTCTCTCTCTCTCATGTGTGTTGATGCATGCGGGCCTGCCTCCATGGGTCTTGGGAAAGTGTGTCCCTGTTGGTGCATGTATGTGTCGCTTGTGTGTTTGCCAGGGTAAGAGAAACAAGTTCAAACCATTATACTCAAACTGATCTAATTTATCAGTTTGGTTCAGTTTGAAGAGGCATTTTTGCAAGTCCGGTTTGGTTCTGGGCCCCTGCTTGATTCTGTTTGGTTTGCAATTTTCCCAAATTAAATCATGCTCAGCGCTACGTGTCCCTGTAGAAAATTACTCTTGCATGGTTCATCTGGCTTGCATATTCTTGACAGTCTGTAATTGGTTTACAGAAGGCTAGAATAACGCAACCCTTTGAGGATTGTGACTGCACATTGGAGGAAGTATGTACCTGAGTAGAAATATTAGAACTTTCTAGCAAAAGACCAGTTGTTTGCTGGTGTACATGGTCAGACTAAATAAACTATAGTTTGTCGTTAGCAGTGTTTTTTGGGTACTAAATCACTTCCGTGTCCAATTGTATAACATTCTATATCCATCTTGTGTCCTTTTCTGTGCATATGTGTGATCAGAAGTTTTAGAAGTTTGATGTATGTCCACTAGGATTTGTAGCTTTGCATGTTAGGAAATGTGGGAAAGCTGGTTGAGGAAGTGGACGGGGGTGCTTCAGAGAATTGGCAATCTGGTGACTTTATTTATTCAAAGAGCAGTTGTTTTTAAAGATCAATTGTTATTAAAAAATGGCAGGTAGTCTTAGAGTGGGACAATGTCAGCCTTCCTTAGATAGTAATTATCAAGTTTCCCAGAAACTTAACAGATATTGAGGACTTAGTGGGGGACCCCTACTATTTCTTGTTTCTCCAACCCTGTTACAGATCCTATGAGGTAAGAACAAGTCAGAATCTTGCATATACCATGAACAGGGACTTTAGGGAGTTATTATTTGTGCGCACCCATGGATACATGCTAGCATGGATCAATAAATCATGTGCAAAAGCAGCTGCATCCTATGAGAGTATTGTGAGCATTTCAATGTAGCTCAGTTGATGATCTTTGGTGTTTGAGTTTTTATGTGGGAGGAGGTTGGGACATCTGATAACCTTGGGTTCCTGCTTGCTGAAAAAAGTGGAAAGAACCATGGTTTTGTTGTCTCTTGCACTTTGTTTGTGTGAATTTATATCAATTTGTCTTGTGTGGACATTTAATGCCTGGACATGCAGTTGCACAATTAAGAATGGTGAGACTAATAAGTGATGAGGGATGTATAAAAGTTATGCAAAATTGGATTTGATTTGAACAAGCTTTTGTCTGAAATGGTTTTTCCTTTTCAATAAACACCAATTCCGCCATCACCCTCCGTACCCCTATAATACATTATTCGTGAATTTGGTAGTTCACTTTTCATTCTTCCAATTGCATACACATAAAATCTTCTTTCAGCAATAAATTCAGATTTAAGTCTTCAAAGATATTGCTGGAAATCTCTGATAGTTGATGGGAACTCACATTTGCTAATTCCCTATTAAAGTTAAACTTCAATAAAGTCATCAGTTCTTGTTAAAGCATTTTGAAATCTCCTTATGTGTTTTTTTTGGTCTAAAATCTCCTTACAGGTACAAGCTACTATAAATTGAGCTTTTTCTTTTTCACCCTCATTGGGTCATCGATGTTTATTTATGATTATAATTGCTACTTTTTGTTGAGTTTTTGCATTTAGAACCTCTGATCAATTATTTGCTATCTGCCAACAATCAACAGAGGGAGTTCATCTAAGTTGCCATACAGTATTTCTGGGTTCTCCAATCTTGTTTTTCACTACAGTCCATTATCAAGTTAGGTTATCTGGTTACATGATTCATTTGGCTGTGTCATGTAAGAAGATCGGATGCTAGAACAACTTTGGCCTTTCACTCTAGTATTGCCGTCCCAGTTTTGCTGGGACTATTCATTAGCTGCAGAATTTGTGTGAAATTTCTCTAATGTGGCCTCATTGTGACATTTCAGGCGGACCAGGTCTCAGTCCTGCCCATTCTGTCGGAACAACCTCAAGAGGGTAAACTCAGGCGACCTTTGGATATTCATGGACAGCAGGGACATAGTTGACATGTTTGCCGTGACGAGGGAGAATCTCCGGAGGCTTTTCATGTACATAGATAAGTTGCCTCTGGTCATTCCTGATAATCTCTTTGAAACCTATGATTCTCACCTAAGGTGATTGAGGACCGTCGAAACCGAAACCCATTTGTCCGAGCTTGCTTTCCTCCTTGATGGGTCCTTACTTTTTAATCCTGATAGGAGGGACAATTTGTAGGTTGTTGGTTAGTCCTGCCTCTTCATGTCAGAAGAACCAGCCTGATTTATTGTGGGCTGAAGGGTGAAGTCCCGATCAGAGTAGGTGTTTCATCAGAAGTTCTACAAATAATCTGCACTTACTAATTCTCACATCTGTATATATGAGTTGTAAAGATTCTCAGTGGCTTAAGTACTCTCTTTTGGCCTTCAAAAGAGAGAGAGAGAGAGAGAAAGAGCTTTTGCTGGTTCAGCAGTCTTGCTGTTTGGCTAGTTCATAAGAGACATCTGCGATTTCAATTGCTCATTACATAAAATTTGCAAGTTGTTTACAATTTCCGCAATTGATGCATTTTGATTGGAATCTGGCGAGCTATCGGCATGGTAAACACTTGGCCATTTGGACCTCACTTCATTAAAGTTTGACATCGAGCGTATTAGAAGATTAAAATTGAAGTTCTATAATCTTATCAAGATAAGTAAAATTCTGGGGGTAATTTGACGTAGTTCTCCATATTGCTAAAAGTTTCATTAGAACTTCACAGATGCAGGAGAGGATGTGGATCAGGGTATTGAAACTATCCTAGATTTTTCTCTTTTTAATCTGAATCCAACAACACAAGATATCAGCATCCCCATAGGGGTGGAATACCTTCTGACTGCAGTTTGACAGCATCATTTTCACAAAAACACAAGCGTATGTAGAGAGAAATTTTTGGTGTTTTTGGCCAGCCATTAGATCGATAGTTCTCTCTCCTTCAGCCCTCCTCGACAATATTGCCTTCGAGGTCTCATTACTCCGACCACCAGCCACGACCAGTAACTACTCTTCTTCTGTCAATAGGTCGGGTTCTGGTGTTACCCGACCCTACCCGAAAAGAATAAGACCCGAAGAAAAAATTCGGGTCGGGTCTCGGTCAACTGGGACCCTTATCTCTTTTCCGGCTGGGCCTGGCCCAACCCCTTTCTCTCTCTTCCTTTTCCTCCGCGCGGGGCAGACCGTCATGCTTTCTCCCAAGCCCAGCCCCCGCGTGTCGGTCTTCTCTCCCCTCACGCCGTTCGCGCCCTCTGCATAGGAAAACAGAGAAAGCAAAGTACAGAGCCAGAGAGAGAGAGAGGAGCAGGGGAGGCAGAGGATCGCGCCGCGTGATCCTATGGTCGGGGCCAGGACAGCTGCAGCCATGCCACGCGCGTCTGCCGGCCAACCTTAAAAAGGGGAAGAGAGTGCTTGTTCGGAGAAGGAAGGAAACTCAGAAATTATGCACTGATATCTCACCGTGAAAGAGGAGAGGAGGAGAGAGAACGGAGAGTGAGGGAGAGAGAGAGAGAGAGGAGTTCTCCAGTAACTCTCCGACGACCTCGAGCACGCCATCTTTCGCTCCCAAAATCTCTGCGTCGCCGGTGAGTATCCCGCCTCGAAGATGCCAAGGCGGTAGACCATAGCCCGGTTTGTCTCGAGCTCGCCCGCTTGCCGCCGTCTCCGAGCCGGGTAGGGTTCTCCGCGATCAAACGCTGGTTCCTATGGACCTCTTTTTCTCCGTTCGGTTCTCGTTGAAGTCTTAAGTGTTTCTCTCACTGATCTCGTGCTTGGTTTGATGTTTTCTTGTCTGAGTCGACCCTTGAATCTCAGCCTTAGAATATTTAGATAGCTTCATTTGTTCCTAGCCGGTCGCACATAACTCGTTTGACAAAATGCTCGTAAAAGCTGTGCAAGTCAGTTTCGTTTCCTTTGGTCATCCAAGAGCGTTAATTGATCCTGAAGTCATTCCCACGATCAAATGCTTTTCTAAACCACTATTTTGTTTACTTTGTCCTGCGTTTTTGGCTTTGTGTCCGCGTCGGTCCAGTGAAACACAGGTGTTGGAAAACGGAGTATACCGTTTTTGGTTCAGGATATGATAGATGTGTACCGTCACTGGATTTTTGATGTTCTTTCTGCGTTTAAGGCTTTGCTTCCTGAGTTCATCTCGGGGAAGGCTATAAAAATTGGGGAGACAAGAAGAGAAAGAGGGGAGGGAGAACGACGTGATGAAAGGTGGGCTCAGATTTAGGAATACTAGAGCATGGTTTAGAGTGATGTTAGTGTAGTGGCTTGTCATGGGTGTCCAGAGTTAAAGCTTAGTGTGGGCTTAGAGTAGGTAGGATGGGTAGGGACTTCTCCATTAAATGGTAACCTGCGCGAGCCCCCTTCGGCTCCGCCTCGTTCTGTTTAAAAGATAAGCCGGGCTCAGTTTCCCCGGTTCTTGAGCGTTCCATGTCCGACGAGCTGATTTCTTTGGCGTCGTAGGTCCAGATCCGAATCTGAGCCTTAGACCACTCATTTGCTTCCCTTCAACCCACTGCACACCATCTGTATGACAAAATGTTTAAACCAAGGTTGTACCCACTTTCTTCCGATTTTTTGTTGCTTCGAATGTGTAGTAATAGGGCTTGCTTAGTGGTTAGCCTTCATTAACCTCAATGTACCTTTTTGTCACCGCAGTTCAATATGCTTTCCGTACTTTTTGAGTCTTGTTAGGTGCTTCTATGGTGTTTGCTTGTTGAACATGGACAAGGTCATAAGTGAGAGTGAGAATAGATGATGGCCAACGACCGGGTGATGGCCGGGATTGGCAACCGGTAGAGATGTGCTAATATGGGTGACCGGAATAATGATTGGTGAACATTAATGGTCGGAGGAATAGTCGATCCGGCGAAGTAGAAGTGTGGAAGAGCAAGGAAAATTAGGGGTTTTGGGCTGAGCTCTAGCAATGGAATTAGTGGCCGTTGGGCTCAAGTTGAAGCTTGGCAAATATGGGCTGGTTTCGGTATTTAGTTGACTTGGGCTTAGTATAATTGATTCAGAAGGTGGGCTTAAGTCATTTTGAAATGGAGCTTGTTGAAAGCCTGGTTCGTGGGAATAGCCCAAACCCACAAAGTATCAGACGGCAGTCCATTTTCTGACCGGGCCCTGGGGTCCATCCCGAGTCTTTAATTTCGGAATAAAAAATTATTATTATTATTAAAAAATATTTAAATAATCAGAAAATTCTTGGAAATAGGCCTTCATTAAATTTTTAAGTTTTAACATTAGATGTGGCTTAGTTTCACTTGATTAATATACATGTAGCTTATTCCCAGTAGAGCACCCTCTTGAAAGAAATTGAACTTGACTTGGTTTTAGCTCACTGGGTATCTTATCCTCGGGCTTACAACATGACCGTGTATATTTTTCGCCTGATTTATATTGGAATTTCATTTTTCAGCATTTACTTTAAAATTTATTTTAGTACTTGGGTGTTTACTTGCCATCTTTCAGAAAGTTGGTTGTTTATTGCTTTTCTAGAATAGGTTAAGATTAGTTTAGACTTGGATGAAAATGAACCCTACAAAAAAAATTGCATGGTCATTTAGCAACTTTGATGCCTTTAGGACTATAATTGGCAATCAAGATTGTGTGACCACTTAAGTAATGATCTTCCAAAGCTAGAGTTATCAAAATGGTGCTAATTGAAATTAACATAATCAAGTCCCTAAGTTGGTTGTTTATCGCTTTTCTAGAATAGGTTAAGATTAGTTTAGACTTGGATGAAAATGAACCCGACAAAAACATTTGCATGATCATTTAGCAACTTTGATGCCTTTAGGACTATAATTGGCAATCGAGATCGTGTGACCACTTAAATAACAATCTTCCAAAGCTGGAGGTATCGAAAGGGGGCTAATTAACATTAGCATAATCAAGCCCTCACTCTAGAATCTTTGGTTGCTTACAAGATAATACTCTTGTGTCTCAATTGGTTTCTAGTCGTCTCAATAGCTAGTGGTGACTCCTAGAAATATTTAGGTTGTTAAGAACTAAAAAATGAAATCCAATGTTGTGCGAGGAATGGTTTGGGAGAGCCTATGCCTAATTAAGGGTCATTGGCCCAAGTTAGGCAATGTTGCTTGCTGAACCCATTTTCTAGAAAGGTGTCTTCTTTTTTGAGACCCTTGATTGGCAATGCTACTCGCTACATTTGTCAAGCCATTGGAACTTGGCTACGATTTATGTGGCTTATAGAACCCACTTAGTGTCGATTGGTCCCTATCACCATAGATTGATGCACAAGCCAAGGTATTGTAGCTCTACTTGCTCAAATCAAAGCTCGTGGAGTGGATGTCAATGACTATTTCAACGCTATTGCATCCGAAGCGGGGATTGCAGATTGCTACTCCAACCCTCTCGATCTAGGGAGGTCAAAGTTAGTCGAGATGAGGGTCCTGAATGATTCTTGATTGAGTGGCTCTGCATTGTGGGATGCATAGTAAGAGTGGGGTAGGCGCCGATGATCCGATCAACAATTTTTTGTTCTGTTAAGTTTAATGATCATGGATTTTATCTTGCTTGAAAATCAAATCCCACATTTGTCAGAGTTTTTGGCATATTCTTATAATCTCGGCAATTTGGCATTGGAAATCTTCAACAAGGGATTCCAAAGGTTAGTTGAAGACTTGCTGCTATACTTGCAGCCTCTCCAATCCAAGACACTTGCTCCGATCAATTCATTTAGTCTTTGTCGGTTTACCCGCAACATTTAGGAACATCAGCTATTAGTACCTTGAACTAAAACACTAATAAAAAAATTTCAAGCTCGTGGGCATCAACCTCAAGCGAAGGACTAGCAGCAATTTCCTAGACTTACTTCACCAATGGAGTACATGAAGCGTCCTGTATAACTCTAGATAAGTTGTCTAGATAAGTTGGCGGTCTCTTTTATTTCTTACTGCATCACCCTTGAACAGAATTGTAAAATTTGCTCTCAGAAAATCAGTTGCTACGTCACATTCCTTGGGAGCCTCATAAGTAAGACTGATAATGCGGCTCTCCAGTTTGATTGTTACATGCTGCAAGACAACCACTTTGGGTTCAACGACACAGACGTGGGTGTCTTCTTGGATGTGACCAAGGAGATTGGTAGACATTATAAGGAGCTACCAGGCATGTTGTTTGTGGACATAAATAATTACGCAAATGACTTGGGGCATCTGTGGTTGATAAAAATGAAGTGGCCGATTGTCTTGTTAATCGGTGCTTGAGTTTTGCTGGTGTTCACGGTTGTCCAAACAACCTTTGCGCGTCATACTTTCACCCTCCAAATTAAACTGAGTGATGATGGAGGTGCCGAAATGTGTTTCTATTCACCTAATGGCTGATCAAAAGCACCCAAAATGATCTCTGCATAAGTTTTTGTGCAGAGATAATTTTGGGTGCTTTTGGTTGGCCATTGGATGGATAGAAACACATATTTTGGCACTTCCGTTGTCACTTGATTTAGTTTGAGGAGGGAAATAGGTCACCATCGCAAAGATGGTTTGAACGATCATGAGCATGAGGCTAAGACAATTAACCACTTCATCTTTAGAAGCCATTAGTGCCACAGGTCTCTTGTGTACTTGTTCATGTCCATGAACAACTTGGCTAGGTAGCTCATTATTTTGAGCATGATTTCGAGAAAAAACTAGCAACCACATTGTTGATGGACCCGAAATAGTAGTCTTGTAGGATGTGACAATTAGATAGGAGAGCTACCTCCTTGGCCTTGCTCATGAGGCACTTGGAAAGGTGACAAAGCAACCAAGTTTTGGAAGCAATTTTTGTAGTTCTATTGAAAGGCAATGTAGTTGGAAAGGAAAGGGACCATCATCTTGTCTGAGTTATATTGGGCATTTGAGGACTCCATTGGTAAACTTACGTCTGGGAAATTGCCCTCATCCTTGGCTCAAACTTGATGCCTGCAAGGTTCAGCTTCTTTGTAGGGTGTTTTATTCAAGGTACCTATAGTTGGCGACCTCGACCTTTGCAGTGGGTAAATCGACGAAGCTAAAATGGAGTAGATTGAGCAAGTGTCTTGAATTGAAGATGAAGCTAAAATGGAGTAGATTGAGCAAGTGTCTTGAATTGAAGATGCTGCAGTACAGTAGCAAGTCTTTGACTGGCCTTTGGAATCCCATACTTCCAATGCCAGATTGATGGGATTATGAGATTCTGCTGGACACTTTGACTGATATCAGGGGATGGAGAATGGGATTTGGTTTTCAAGCAGGAAACAAAATACATGATCAGTGAGCTTATGATTGAATTGTTGGGTTCACTTTTACTATGTATTGTAGGATGCGGAGCCACTCAATCAACAAGCAACAGTCTTGTACCATCATCTCAAACAACTCCAACCTCTCTAGCTTGTGAGGCTCAGAGTAGCAATCTCTGATCTACCTCTATTCAAATGCAACAGCGTTGAAATAGTTGTGGACATTCACTCCGCGAGCTTTGGTTCGAGCATGTGGAGTTGTGAATTACCTTGGCTTGTTGCTCTTCGATCATCTTTGGGCACTTGAGTTTGTGGTGGTAAGGGACCAATTAACACTAAGGTACATAAGCCATTTCATTGATCGTAGCCAAGCTATAGGGCTTGGTAAATGCAGCAAGCGGTGTAGCCAAATGAGGGTCTCAAAAGAGTTGGCCTTTGGCTAAACCGATGTTGAATAAGTGACAACCGGTCTTGTTCGGCCACCTCCATCACCACCGTAATTGCCTGGTGGCCTGTGTCTCCCATTGTGCTGTGTTCCCTCCATCTTCGCCCATATCCGTGTTTGCAGTAGGTTTATTGGGAGTTGTTAGTACCAAGATGAATTGTGTTGATTTCAATGATTCCTAGGAGATCAATGAACAATGGAGGTTGTGAAGACTATTGCTGAAAACTCACGCGTCAAAATGGGAGCACACTCGAGAACTGAGGATACCAAGTCGGTATTAACAAATGCAATCAAACAAACATACTTGAAGGCTCTGGGTTTCGGCATGGAAGGGAATGTCAGATTTCAAAAATGCAAAAATCCTCATACACGAGACTAATCATTAAGGAAGAATGACTAAGACATTTGTTTCCTTCAACAAGGATGCATACTAATATAATTCAGGAAAACAAGCAAACGCATAAAAGGCATCTGAGTGCAACTTAGTGAAAATCTAAAGGTAATGGAGAGAGAATGACGGCCAGACTGAAAAAAGAATAATACAGCTAATCCGAGCTCATCGAGACAGCCCCGAATGTGTCTCTACCTTATGAAAAACAGAGCATGAGTTACTACCTTGAGGAAAAGCAGCTACTAGTCGTGACTGATGATCGGATTGGAGGAAATGTGGCCTCGAGGGGCAATAATGCCAAGGAGTGCAATAGACGAAGGGAGAGAGAACGAGAATCGAATGCTACAACGCAAACAGAGTATGCTAGTAGGAGCGGGGCTGGTTGGTGGAAAATGATTGAAAGAGGACACGACGGAGAGAGGGACGGCGTGTGATGGTGGAATCGAGCGCTGGTGGTTGGTGATGGTGGGCAATGACTGGTTTTGGCGACAATGGAGGCTTTAGGAAGCGACGTTGGGGCTTGAGAGAGATCGATGGAGGTAAGATCTGAGAATTATGGCGAGGGCAGAGGCCTGTCGATTGGTGGCTTGATGTCGATCGGTGGCTGAGAGAGGAAGGGATTCTCATTCTCATGAATCTCCTACGTGTTTATGCTTCCCTGGAGAGAGAATCTATAGGTGTTTGTTGTAGAGAGCGTGAGCTTTGCATTCGATTGAGGAGCTCGTGTGTGCCCATTTTGTGGGCCGAGCCAGGCGGACCTAGCCTGAGTTCACCTAGGTATTTCGTGAATCTTATACTGGGCCTGGGTGGCTAGCGTGTTATGAAATCATGCTTATTGGGCTCAGTTCCGTGGTAAAAGTCGACCATAAATTTTCGGAGTCGACTGGCTCCCGAGCCTTCCTTAGTTGAAATTTTCATGATCGGCCCCGAGATCTAAACTTTCGTGTCCCCTACATTAGATGTGCGGGAGAAATTTTTGAATGGAGAAAATAATGACGGGACGACGGTGGGTAGAAGAAATCGAATGAAGAGAATGATGCAGGACGATGAAACGACCGATGTTTTCAATCAAAGGTAAACTTTCTCAGTATGATCGGAAAAACTCAACTTTCAACTTATGGATGAATGGCCTAATGAAATGTATTCCAAGCCCTGGGGAGGGCAATGTTCCTAATCCCTATATGTAGAAGGGATGCAATGAACGCAAGGTCACGTGAACTCATATATATTATCAAGGATTGAATTGTGCTATTGATGATGAATCCGACCATATATATGCTTATTTTATTTTATTTTATGAAAATGCATGTTCAATTAGTCGGCAAAATTCAGTTTGTCAACACGGTTGTCTTTGAGAGAGAGGAGAGACAAGGCCGTCGATTTGAGGATAAAAATATTGTAATTGTGCTTGGCTGGTGGATACTTCAAAGGTTGCCGTCTAAAGACAGAATTAGAAAGATGGGGTTTGAGTTTTTGAGAGAGAGGAGAGACAAGGCCGTCGATTTGAGGGCGGCCATGAGCGTTGCTTGACCACAACCGCCATGGTAATTTCAGTGATTTTCAAATATATAAAACTTGACTTGATTTGTAATGTCATCTATAATTTGTCTGATATGGTCCTATTAACTATTTGTAAAAATGTTCAATTCAGTCCTTTTGTTTGATCAAACAGGGGACAAAGTTGCAATGAATCCTTAAAATCTTTATAAGCAATCTAGTCCCAAAATCATTGACAAATGTGTGAGATCCCATTCCTAAACTTTCAAAATGTTTTTTTTTAATTTCTCAATTTTCGATGATAGAGTCAAATCAATCATTGAATACTATTTGTAAGTTTTTGTCTCTACGTTGTTGCTTAGATTTTAGAATACATTTTTCGTTTCATCTTGAAAGATTTAGATAAATGAGTATTTATAAGTAAACAACTTATATATATCTATCTTATGAAAACGCTAAAATTTCAAATAGCCGGAATATTAATCCAATACAATTCTAAATGAAGATTTACTTTTACTATAATACACATATTTTTGTTGATTTAGGAATTGAAATGGGATGAAAATATATAAAATCCAGGCAATAGTGTTGTTAGGAAAATCTGTGCATAATGACGAAGGACCACTTTGATTTTGTTATGAAAAATTGAGGGACTAGATTGAACAAATTGATGGCTTATGAATCCGTCTCCTCTACACAGGTGCTCAAATTGCTTCTTGGTTCTCTCCTTCCCTCCTGGTTGGATCAGCATGGCATTGTTGAGCAGCGACACCTATCGAGACGCGGTCGTCTCCGCCTGCTCATCCGGCATCTGAATCAAGCCTTTTTAACATTCGACGCACTTTTGGAAGGTTTAAGGTAAATGATGCTTGAGGATAGAAGCAAGTCAAGGGGACAGTAAGCTGCTTGAACTCATTGGTAAATAGGTCGAACTCCAATTGATTCTAAAGCCAAGTTTGGCTAGGTAGCTCGACTACATAACTGAGTCGAGCTCCAATACGAAAATAATTTACTTGGGCAGGCCGTGATCCTAATCAAGAAAATAAACTTTTTTTTTTCTCGCTATATTTACACATCTAATAATTCATATACCATCAACGGCTGCAAGAGTAGTGTAGCAAAATTGATTATACATACACGGGATCCATAACATTTGTTAAACAACAACCCCTCGCGACACATCATAGTTTAGATTCTTAGGCAAATTCCTGATGTAATTGTACAAATTATTTATAGCCTAGTATAGGATAATGGGGTTACCCATACATGGGATCCATTACAATTCTGTTAAACAACAACCCTCGTGACAAATCATATTTTAGGTTCTTAGGCAAAGTCCAACGTGGATTGATGGATGACACACGTAGACTGGACTTTATGTGATTGGAGAGGCAAGTATGGAACTTTAATATCACGTGAGATTTTATGAGATCAATACTAATTTTTTAAAAGTTTTAAGTTAATAGATAAAAGTGTTATTCATTACTTAAATATTCTAATAGTAAAATATTAAAGTGAGAGATCATTGTACATATAAGAACTTGTTAAATTTCAAATTTATATGACATGAGATATTCTTAAAAGCACCCTAGAATTCATAGGGTATATTTGAAGGAAATGATTTGCTAGAAGGGATTCTCAACCCAACAGACTGAGAGAGGCTGATCAGATTGTGAATTGGATTGCAACAACCCAACGTGAAGCCCTTCCATCTAATTGGTTGTCCAAGCCACCTCTGCTTTTATGGGAATTTTTATGTTCGGAAACTCATATGTTTATTTTCTTTAGTTAGGAATGATTGGTTTCCGATTTGGTCCACTTTCAAGGTGGAGCCAAGAACTAGATCGGTTCTCAAAATTGGAACCGGGTTCTGTTTCGGTCCAATAGAAGTATTCACTATTTTTTTTTCACGTTTCCATCAAATATCTTATTATCCAAAGCATGACCGGGAACAAATTCAAAGCTCAAGATAAATTCTATGCTTCCATCTGGATCCATCATTGTCCAATTATAGGCTTCTATTTCATTGGAAACAATAAACTAAACCCACTAAATTTTTTGAAGAAATAAAAATAATAAAAAAAGTATATTCAATTAGTTTGGTTTGCCCTTGGAATCGGCCGTCTGGACATCGGTATAACTTTTAGGAACCCAGAACTAGACTAACACTCCGGAAATTGGACCCAATTGGTTGGTTCAGTTAGGTCCAAGCAATTTTTGATTTGACTGGTCCGTTTTACACACTTCTATTGTTAATTGAATGGAATGGCCTTTTCTTGATAAAAAAAAAGAAAATTTGAAAATTGTTGGGTGCCCGCACCTTCCATTTTTACAAGGATTTATCTAGAAGTTTATGGCATGTGATGACGATGATATACGATAAAAGTGTATGTATATTGGTCGCATCTGAATCAAGCCTTTTTAACATCCAACCCATTTTTGGAGGGCTTATGGTAAAACATGCTTGAGGATAGAAGCGAGTCAAGTTGCTAGTGAGCTGCTTGATCTCATAGGTAAATTGGTCAAACTTCACTGACCATAAAGCCACTCGACTACATAACTGAGTCCAGCTCCCATACTAAAAATAGTTTTACTCGGGCAGGCCACGGTCCTAATCTAAAAATCAAAATTTTATCTGTACTTGCTATATTTACACGTATCATAATTCATATACCATCAATGGCTGTGTGAGTTATCGATCCATGATATACTTGTATTGAGATCTTTTGCGTTCAATTCTTAAACATTGTTTCAATTCGTCTTAATATTTATTTATAATGATTAATATCACAAAAATCTCATTGATATACTTATGATAAATTTACCGCAAATTAATTTTTTTGACAACCAAAAATCCCAAATCGGTACACTTGTGACAAATTTACATTCTCTTATTTTTTGTTGACTTTTATTGTCAAATTGCCGAATTGGATGAGATGTGACAGTTGACAGCTATACAAATTTGAGGTTCCATCATCTGTTTGTTATAGTTTCAGGATAAATTTATCACAAGTGTTCCAAATTAGGGGTTTTTAGTAATAAAAAAGTTAGTTAATATTAAATTTGTCATGAGTGTCTCGGGTTGAAGTTTTTCATGGTATTAGTCCTATCTATAAAAAAGAGCTAAGTCTCAACCAAAAGAGAAAGATCTTGATGGCAGATAAATCCCTAAATGCCTCAGCCAAGGCATTTCATACTTATTGAATTCCACAATGCCTATTCGCTTCTTGCACACAAGATGAGACCACCTGGTCCTGGACAAAGAGGTAGAAATCCGACAGGGACTAAGAAGAAAAGAAAGAAGAACGTCATACGAGAAACATCATGAAGTTTATCATTCAGTCACTTGGTGAACTCGATCACTCCAAACACAGACACAGCTCGGGCAGCGACCTTAAAGCCCGTGAATCCAGCTCCTCTGCACAGGTACTCGAATTGCTTCTCGGTCCTCTCCTTCGCTCCCGGCAGGAGCAGCATGGCGTTGTCGAGCAGCGACACGTATTGAGACGCTGTCGTCTCCTCCGGCTCGTCCGGCATTATGAAGTCTATCACGATCACCTTCCCGTTCTCTGGCAAGGCCTCGTAACAGTTCTTCAGGAGCTTTATGCATGACTCGTCGCTCCAATTGTGGCACGTGCCCTGCGCAATTTGCGGAGTCATGTTAAGTTAGAACGCAGCTCGCGCTTAAGGAGTATAATTTATGGGAAAGGATTCAATTAGCTTGCCTTAATCATGATCGCGTCACCCTCCGGGACGCTCACAAACATGTCCCCTCCGACATGCTCCACGCCTGCGCGCCATTTTCACCGAAGTTATTATAGGCCTAATTCAGGGACAATGACGTCTCTAATTTTCACAAACATGATTTCGTGCTCAATAAATTGAACCAAAGTAAGTGCAACTAAGCCAGGGAAGCATGTGATAATTAGTTTACTTGGATAAGAAGGGGCGTGTTCGATGACTTGGGGCAAATCGAAGTTGATGCCCTTGATTGAGGGGTACTTCGAGACGATCATGTTAAGGGTCACGCCTTTTCCGCCACTGACGTCGACCAGAGTCCTGATTCCATCGAACCCGTGGTAGACATCCAGGATCTTCCTCGTCTGCATCTGGGAGAGGCTGGCCATCGCGTCATTGAAGTACTTGTTCAGGGACGAGTCCTCCTTCATGCACTGGAACATGGTCTTACCATGGACCTTCTGGAACAAGTTGCCTCCTCCCACAACTGCTTCCTTGAACTGGAGCCTGTAATTACAAAAAAGGTAAAGAAGGATTTGTTTGATCCCATCAATTGGCCAATCTAGTTTTGCTCTTGTTGGGTGTTGAGGTGTTGGTGTATCTCAAGCCTGTCCCAGATGATTTCTTTCAAAATCACATATAGGTCATGTAGTCACAGATCAAGGAATTTCCACTCACCAGACATCAATGATGGCTCGGTGGTAGGCGAAGAAAGAGATCGAGCCAACGGAGCTGCCATCCTCGCCCCCGACGTAGTACTTCCCGGCCGGCGATATCGCGTACCGCCTCTCCACCGTCCTCCCACCGTTGAGAGCCTCGGACTTAAACGAGAGGAGCGAGTGGCTCGCGAGGCAGCGGAGCACCCGGTCGACGATCTCGGGCGAATCGGGGGTCTGGGCCGAAAGTTGGGCAGCCACCTCGGTGGGCGACACATAGGCCCCAGGGCCCGCCTGGGCTATGATCCCGAAGAGGTCAAGTTCGACAGCGGCATGCAAGATCCATGCGAAGATTGGACAGCTGGAGAAAAAGAGGGCCTTGAGGAATGGGTCTTCTTCTTCTTCATGGCAAGGTTTCAATTGGTCTTGGGTGGAACTCATTTTGCGGTTTCTATGCTTTTGTGTTGGACAACGTTTGGTTAAATGTGAATTGACGAAGGAAGCGATTCGCAAAATGGATGGGACTCCTCTACATATGGCGATGGCACTACGCAAATTTATAATAAAAGGTGAACACGTGGGTCTCTCACCCGTATCGGAGTAGTCCTGTGCTGGAATCCAATATGGTGACGCTTCCATGTGCAGTAATTGTGCCAGTTATTGATAGCCTAGTTATAGGAAATTGGGGTTATCCAGACATGGGAGCCATTACATTTGTTAAACAGCACCTTGGGGCACACCATGGTTCAAGTTATTGATAGCCTAGTGCAGGAAATTGGGGTTACTCATTCATGGGATCCACTGCATTTGTCAAAACAAAACCACGTGACACGTGATAGTTTACGTTCTTAGGCAAAGTCCAACGTAAAGTGACTGATGACAAGGCAAAGTCCAACGTGGACTGATCGATGAAGACGGTACTTATTATTTAAATATTATAATAATAGAATACCAAAGTTTGAGAGATCATTCTGCTTATAATATCTTGTTCAATTTTACAATTATGTGATGTGAGACATTCTTAAAAAGCATGCTAGAATTCATGGAGTATTTTTGAAGGAACCGATTTACTATAGGGTTAAAATTTATCCGTAAAGTATCTTATTTTTCATTTGGATAAATATCATGAAAAACCTTAAACTGATATATTTGTAATAAATTTAGTATAAACTAATTTTTTTACTTCCAAAAACCCCAAACTGGTATACTAGTAACAAATTTACTCTTTATTAGTTTCTATCAAATTTCACAGTCCAATTTGTTGAGTTGGATGGCACATTACAGTTAATAAGTGTACTAGTTTGGGGTTTTACTTTCCATTTGTCATAGTTGTACCGGTTTATTATTTTTCGCAGTATTAATCCAATTTAACAGAAATTAATAGAAGGTAAATTTGTTACATGTGTATTAATTTAGATTTCTTGTGTTCATAAATTTAGTTTGGGAGAAAATTGTTTCAGATATATCATTTTAAGGTTTTTGGTGATCAAAAAATAAGTTTGAGGTAAATTTGTCACATGTCAGTTTATGTTTTTTTTGTGATATTAACCTTTTTGATTAGCTCTAACAGCTTGCGACTTTAATGATTTGGTTGGCTGCATGGACTATAGTGTTGGTCCCCTCCCCCTTTGTCCTCGTTGACTTCTTGACATCCATATCAATAGGACAAATATATCTTTTAAAGAAGGGAAAAGTCACCAAAAATTTCAAATTTTATCCATTGTGACCAATTACCTTCCCATATAGCTCTGTCTGAAATCACCATTGAAAAGCTAACGTAGATTTATTGTCTTCAAATAAAACAATTTGCAGTGGAAGCAAAAACACCCATACATTTCTCCTTGACATTGTTTGTGCATTTTAATAATTAAAATTACAGAATTAAAAAAGAGGTAATCACATTATCCTTATATCGTGGTCAAAAAGTTTGGTCCTAACGTTCTTCAGCATCCGACTATAAAAGTTTGATGTTCTCGTTGCATGGACTCTTAATGTTCTTCAGATCTGACTATGATTGTTATGATCCCGAAGAGGTCGAGTTCGACAGCGGCATGCAGGATCCTTGCGAAGACTGGAGAGCAGGAGTAAAAAAGGGCTTTGAGGAATGGGTCTTCTTCTTCTTCTTCTTCTTCATGGCAAGGTTTCACTTGGTCTTGGGTGGAACTCATTTTTCGGTTTCTATGCTTTTGTGTTGGACAACGTTTGGGTAAATGTGAATCGACGAAGGAAGCGATTCGCAAAATGGGTGGGACTCCTATACATATGGCGATGGCACTACGCAAATTTATAATAAAAGGTGAACATGTGGGTCTCTCACCCAAAAAAGAAGACTAAACAATGTATCAGAGTAGTCCTGTGCTGGAATCCAATATGGTGACGCTTCCATGTGCAGTAATTGTGCCTGTTATTGATAGCCTAGTTGTAGGAAATTGGGGTTATCATGGCAGCCATTACATTGGTTAAACACCTCCTAGGGGCACACCATGGTTTAAGTTATTGATAGCCTAGTGCAGGAAATTGGGCATGCGATCCACTGCATTTGTCAAACAAAACCATGTGACACATCATAGTTTAGGTTCATAGGCAAAGTCCAATGTAAATTTACGGATGACAAGACAAAGTCCAACGTGGAGTGATAGATGAAGATGGTACTTATTATTTAAATATTAAATAGTAGAATATCAAAGTTAGAGAGATCATTGTGCATATAACATCTTGTTAAATTTTATAATTATGTGACGTGAGACATTCTTAAAAAGCACGCTAGAATTCATGGAGTATTTTTGAAGGAACCGATCTACTATAGGGTTAAAATTTATCCATAAAGTGTCTTATTTTTCATTTGGGTTAATATCACGAAAAACTTGTGCACTTATGATAAATTTAGTATAAACTAATTTTTTGACATCCATAAAGTACGCTAGAATTCATGGAGTATTTTTGAAGGAACCGATCTACTATAGGGTTAAAATTCAAATTTTATTTTTCATTTGGTATAAACTAATTTTTTGACATCCATAAAGTACGCTAGAATTCATGGAGTATTTTTGAAGGAACCGATCTACTATGGGGTTAAAATTCATCCATAAAGTATCTTATTTTTCATTTGGGTTAATATCATGAAAGACTTTAAGCTAGTGCACTTGTGATAAATTTAGTATAAACTAATTTTATGACATCCAAAAACCTCAAACTGGTATATTCGTGATAATTTTACATTCCGTTAGTTTTTATCAAATTTCACGGTCAATTTACTGAGTTGGGTGGCACATTGCAGTTGATGAGTGTTCTAGTTCGAGGTTTTACCTTCCATTTATCATAATTGTACCGGTTTGTGATTTTTCGAGGTATTAATTCAATTTAGTGAAAATTAATGGAAGGTAAATTTGTTACATGTGCATCAATTTAGGCTGTATGTGTTCATAAATTTATTTTGGGGGAAAATTGTTTCAGATATATCAGTTTAAGGTTTTTGGTGGTCAAAAAATAAGTTTGAGGTAAATTTGTCACATGTCAGTTTATGATTTTTTGTGATATTAACCCTTTTGATTGCTCTAACAGCTTGCGACTTTCATGATCTGGTCAGCTGCATGGGATAGTGTTGGTCCCCTCCCCCTTTGTCCTCGTCGACTTCTCGACATAAAAATTATAAACATTTCAAAATCGAACAAATAAAAAAATTATTTTTTATAATAAAAATCTTTTTAAAAAAGGATCCGCCCATGGAAAAATCACCAAAAATTTCAAAGTTTATCCATTGTGACCAAATACCTTCCCTTACTATTCTATTTGAAATCACCATTAAAAAGCTGACATGGATTCATTGTCTTCAAATAAAATGATTTGCAGCGGAAGCAAAAATGCCCATACATGTTTCTCCTTGACCTTGTTCGTGCATTTTAATAATGAACATACGGAAGTAAAAAAGAGGTAATCACATTATCCTTATATTGTGCTCAAAAAGTTTAGTTCTAATGTTCTTTAGATCCTGACTATGAATGTTTAATGTTCTCGTTGCATTGATTCTAATGTTCTTCAGATCCTCACTATGAATGTCTAGTCTTCTTGTCATTGATTTTGACGTTCTTCAAATCCGGTTCAAGTTCAGACTACAAATGTTTGGTGTTTTCGTAGTGTTGGTTTTGACATTCTTGAGATCTTTACTACAAACTTCTAATCTCTTCGTGGCGCTAGTTTTGACGAACTCCGATTCTAATATTCTTTAATTTTAGTCCCACAAATGTCAGGCCTCTAGTTCAGACATGCCATAAATCTTGTGATGAATGGAGAGAGAAACCGAGAGAGTTCACCACTATAATTATGCTAGCAATTGCTCTCATGTGTGACTAATTTTGATTGATCTCTATAATTATTCAATCTTTGATCATCACTAGATCCTCTCTATCAATGGCTTTTTTTTTTTTATAACCAGTCCTATATCACAATTATTTAATTCAATTCGGCTCATAAACTTTAAAATCGTTTTAGAGCATTACTCCGGGATTAATCTTGTAACCGTTACAAAGCATTATTCTAGGCATTAATCTTGTGACAATTTGAAGACTTTATTTTGGGCATTAACTTTGTAACTATTACAAAACTTTAATTTGATCGTTAAGTTTGAAACCGTCTCAGATCTTTAATTTGGTTATTGATTTTAAACTCATTTCAAATCATTAATGTAACCATTTATTATAAACTCATTTCAAGATATTAATGGGACCATTAATTCTAAATTATGTTATTTTGGGCATTAATCTTGTAACTGTTACAAGATTTTATTCTGAGCATCAACTTTGTAATCGTTAAAAAACTTGAATTTGACCATGAAATTTGAACTTGTTTCAGAACATTAATATAGCTGCTAAGTCCGAAACCATTTCGGATCATTAATGTGGCCATTAAGTTTGAAACCGTCTCAAATCTTTAATTTAGCTATTGATTCTAAAGTCATTTCAAATCATTAATACGGCAATTTATTCTAAATTCCCTTTAAATCATTAATGCGGCCGTCGATTCTGAACTCACTTCTGATCATTAATGCGACCATTGATTCTAAACTCACTGCAAATCATTAATATGGCCATAAAGTTTGAAACTTCTTTCATATCTTTGAACCACTTTGAGAACTTAGAATTTCAACCCGATTCAATCTTATTGCCTCAATTGCAAACACATTTGCAACATGTTCTCTCCTATTCAAACGTTATTCTAAATTGGTTATTGTGACATCTCGTGAATTACTCACTCGAGATGTTGTCTCTTTTGGCTCGTCCCATTTTGAGCCTCACAATTTTATCCTTTTTGACGTACATGTAGGCACTTTCCTAAGAGGTCACCTATCCTGATTGTACTCTAGTTTGGGCTCGCTTAATTTTGGAGTTGCAAAACAAAGCTTGCCATTATGTCAAAAGGTGTCTTTTTGGGTTAATTCCAGTTTTTCACATATATATCCTAAGATCGCTCTCTCCTTATTTGGTGCATAGTTTGGTTCATTCCTGCCCCTTTCGCTATTCTAGAAGCCTGCCAAGAGCTGCTCCTTGTCCAGACCTTCTGGCCCAATGACCACTCCTCGCCCCCATCGGATTGGGTTGTTATAGGTCTACCAGTTTCTGCTTGATTCATCCCTGAACCACACACCTATTGGAGGGGGTCTCGCTTTGATACCATATTGTGATATCCTTTGATTTAACTCATTTAAGGTATTGTCTACTTTGGCCCGTCCATTTCGAGCCCCACGGTTTTATCTTTTTTGACATACAAGTAAGCACTTTCCTAGGAAGTCACTCATCTTTGTAGTGCTCTAGCCTTGGTTTACTTAACTTTAGAATTCCAAAACAAAGCTTGTTGTTACGTCAAAAGATACCTCCTTGAGTTAATTCCAGTTTTTCACATATATATGCTTTCCTCTCGTTCGGTGCATAGTTCAATTCATTCCTACCCCTTCGCCATCCTATAAGCTTGTTAAGAGTCGTTCCTTGTCCAAGCCCTCTGGCTCCAGCGACCACTCCTTACTCTCATCGGATTGGATCGCTACAGTTATGGTGTGTGACATCCATAGATTCATCACTAAGTTGGCAGTGGGACTTGTGCTAATACATTGGCACAACCAAGAGAACTGATTGTCTTGATTAATCTCTAGTGCCTACAAACTATGAGTGTGACATTTAGTAATATGTCATAACTATCTAGACAGTGTGAAAATATTTCAAGAATATAATGAATTTGTCAGCTTTGGCGACCATTTAATTCATTCATTTTGTCTCTTTATATCTCGATCGAACAAAAGCCATGAAATTGTTTGTCAAGCTACCAATTGGATCATATGCCTAAATCTAATTGACATGTATTTCTACAAAACACGAACCATTTATTCTTGGTTACAAACTTGGTCGACGATTTCAATACAATGTCACTATTATGTTGTATAGGACATCAACCTTCTATTTAGTACATCTACGTAAGACAGACTCCTTATCGCGCGACATGATCCTATGGTCAGGGCCAGACCGGCAAGACAGCTGCAGCCATGCCATGCGTTAAAAAGGGGAAGAGAGTGCTTGTTCGGAGATGGAAGGAAACTCAGAAATTATGCACTGATATCTCACCGGAAAAGAGGAGAAGAGGAGAGAGAACGGAGAGGGAGGGAGAGAGAGAGGAGTTCTCCAGCAACTCTCCGACGACCTCGAGCACGCCATTTTCACTCCCAAATCTCTGCGTCGCGGGTAAGTATCCCACCTCGAAGATGCCAAGGTGGTAGACCATAGCCCGGTTTGTCTTGAGCTCGGCCGCTTGCCGCCGTCTCTGAGCCGGGTAGTGTTCTCCGCGATCAAACGCTTGTTCCTATGGACCTCTTTTTCTCCGTTCGGTTCTTGTTGAATTCTAAGTCTTTCTCTCACTGATCTCGTGCTTGGTTTGATGTTTTCTTGTCTGAGTCGACCCTTGAATCTCATCCTTGGAATATTTAGATAGCTTCATTTGTTCCTAGCCGGTCGCACATAACTCGTTTGACAAAATGCTCGTAAAAGCTGTGCATGTCAGTTTCGTTTCCTTTAATCATCCGAGAGCGTTAATTGATCCCGAAGTTATTCCCACGATCAAATGCTTTTCTAAACCATTATTTTGTTTACTTTGTCCTGCGTTTTTGGCTTTGTGTCCGTGTCGGTCCAATGAAACACAGGTGTTTGAAAACGGAGTATACCGTTTTTGGTTCAGGATATGATGGATCTTTGATGTTCTGAGTTTAAGGCTTTGCTTCTTGAGTTCATCTTGGGGAAGGCTATAAAAATTGGTGAGACAAGAGGAGAAAGAGGGGAGGGAGAACGACGTGATGAAAGGTGGGCTCAGATTTAGGAATACTAGAGAATGGTTTAGAGTGATGTTAGTGTAGTGGCTTGTCATGGGTGTCCAGAGTTAAGCTTAGTGTGGGCTTAGAGTAGGTAGGATGGGTAGGGACTTCCTCATTAAACGGTAACCTGCGCGAGCCCCCTTTGGCTCCGCCTTGTTCCGTTTAAAAGATAAGCCGGGCTCGGTTTCTCCCGTTTTTGAGCGTTCCATGTCCGACTGAGCTGATTTCTTTGGTGTCGTGTGTCCAGATCCGAATCTGAGCCTTAGAACTCTCATTTGCTTCACTTCAACCCACTGCACACCATCTGTATGACAAAATGTTTAAACCAAGGTCGTACCCACTTGCTTCCGATTTTTTGTTGCTTCGAATATGTAGTAATAGGGCTTGCTTAGTGGTTGTCCTTCATCAACCTCAATGTACCTTTTGGTCACTGCGATTCAATATGCTTTTCGTACTTTTTGAGTCTTGTTAGGTGCTGCTATGGTGTTTGCTTGGTGAACATGGACAAGGTCATAAGTAGGGGTGTGCAAAAGAACCGGAACCCACCTGGACCACCTAGATCAGGATCGGACCAGCCCGGAACCGGTGGTTCCTAAAGGGACTGGTTCGGTTTCCGGTTCCATGGGCAGATCCGCCCGCCTGCCCACTCGGACCGGACCGGTATTATAATAATAATATATATTAATTTTTATTATAAAAAATAAATTTTTTTGTTTGAAAAAGAAATAAAATTTTGAAGCCCCATGTTTATAATTCTTATTGTTCTATTTGGAGCCCTAATTTCCTATTCGCCAAATTGCCCTTGCAATTCTTATTGTCGAAGTCTTGAAGAACACAACAAATGTCAAGAAACAAGCGGTTTACGTAGCGTCTCTCAGTTTCATTTTCTCCATCCAACTCTTCGAGACTTTGACAAACTTGTACATAGCTGATTGGTTGGTTTAAAAGAATCAGAAGTGAAGCTATAACACTCTGTTGCTTAGCCCAACACAGATGCCACATCAATTTCTTCTTTTGTTGCAAGTTTCTTCGACATTAAAATCAATTTGGTAATGCGAGAGACTTCATCATTTTAGTTCTAATCTCATATCATTCTTTTACCATCTTATGGTCAATAATTCAATAATAGGTGACTATAAAAGCATATTGGACTTCAAAAGTTTTATGTGCTTATGAACGTAATTGCCATCGAATTTGGTTCATCAATGCATATTGAATAAGTGCGATCGCTTGTGAGACCGGTTCTATGGATCCACTCCGAAAATCCGGACCGGTTCTCGGGTGGATTCATGGAACCAACGGGCGATTCTTGGATCCAATTTTTTGGAACCGGTCCTTAGTGGGCGGTTCCCGGTTCTAGGGTGGGAATCGCCCACCCGGACCATGCACACCCCTAGTCATAAGCGAGAATAGATGATGGTCAACGACCCGGTGATGGTCGGGATTGGCAACTGGTAGAGATGTGCTAATGTGGGCGACCGGAATAATGATTGGTGAGCGTTAATGGTCGGAGGAATAGTCGATCCGGCGAAGTAGAAGTGTGGAAGAGGATGGAAAATTAGGGGTTTTGGGCTGAGCTCTAGCAATGGGATTAGTGGCCGTTGGCTCAAGTTGAAGCTTGGCAAATATGGACTGGTTTTGGTATATAGTTGAGCTTGGGCTTAGTATAATTGATTTAGAAGGTGGGCTTAAGTCATTTTGAAATGGAGCTTGTTGAAAGCCTGGTTCGTGGGAATAGCCCAAACCCACAAAGTATCGTACGGCAGTCCTTTTTCTGACCAGGCCCTGGGGTCCATCCCAAGTCTTTTATTTTGGAATAAAAAATTATTATTATTAAAAATTCGAAAATATTAAAAAATATTTAAATAATCAGAAAAATCTTGGAAATAGGCCTTCATTAAATTTTTAAGTTTTAGCATTAGATGTGGCTTAGTTTCACTTGATTAATATACATGTAGCTTATTCTCAGTAGAGCACCCTTTTGAAAGAAATTGAACTTGACTTGGTTTTAGCTCATTGGGTATCTTATTCTGGGGCTTACAACATGGCCATGTAACTGTGGGTAGCTGGCCATTTTTTTTTTTTTGAAAGATTTTCGTTTTTAATAGAAAGGACAAAGGGAGTTCTTTTGGCTTAAAATCTGAATAATGTTCATTATTTGACTTGCTTGAATTGCTTCTTTCAAGCATTCATCGAAAAGGGCTTCGAATTTGATCAATTCAATTGAGGTATCCGGAAACAAGATTTTTTCTTATTTCTTCATTTGAAACGGGCTCTTATTCTATTTCTATATTCTTTCTAAATTCAAGGACTAACTACTGAATCACAAATAAAAAACAGGGAATCGATTCATAGATCCTATGCCTTGTAATAGAACTTAGGGTTAATAGAAATAGTGGATCACCATTGGGTATCTTATCCTGGGGCTTACAACATAGCCATGTATATTTTTCGCCTAACTTGTATTGGAATTTAATTTTTCAGCATTTACTTTAAAAGTTATTTCCGTACTTGGGTGTTTACTTGCCATATTTCAGTAAGTTGGTTGTTTATCGCTTTCCTAGAATAGGTCAAGATCATTTTAGACTTGGATGAAAACGAACCCCACAAAAATATTTGCATGATCATTTAGCCACTTTGATGCCTTTAGGACCATAATTGGCAATCAAGATGATGTGACCACTTAAGTAACGATCTTCCAAAGCTAAAGGTATTGATAGGGTGCTAATTGACATTAGCATAATCAAGTCCCCAAGTTGATTTTTTATCGCTTTTCCAGAATAGGTTGAGATTAGTTTAGGCTTGGATGAAAATGAACCCTACAAAAACATTTGCATGATCATTTAGCAACTTTGATGCCTTTAGGACTATAATTGGCAATCAAGATCGTGTGACCACTTAAGTAACGATCTTCTAAAGCTAGAGGTATCGAAAGGGGGCTAACTGACATTAGCATAATCAAGTCCCTTACTCTAGAATCTTTGGTTGCTCACGAGATGATACTCCCGTGTCTCAATTAGTTTCTAGTCGTGCCAATAGGCTAGTGGCGACTCCTAAAAATATTTAGGTCGTCAAGAACTAATAATGAAATCTAATGTCGTGCGAGGAATGGGTTGGGGAGAGCCCATGCCTAATTAAGGGTCGTTGGCCCAAGTTAGGCAATGCTGCTTGCTGAACCCATTTTTTGGAGAGGCGTCTTCTCTTTTGAGACCCTTGATTGGCAATGCTGCTCACTACATTTGTCAAGCCATTGGAACTTGGCCATGATCTATGAAATGGCTTATAGACCCCACTTAGTGTTGATTGGTCCTCATCACCACAAATTGAGTGCACAAAGTTGATCGAAGAGCACAAGCCAAGGTACTTTGCAGCTTTACTTGCTTAAACCAAAGCTTGTGGTGAATGTCAATGACTATTTCAACGCTATTGCATCTGAAGAGGGAATTACAAATTGCTACTCCAAGCCTCTTGATCTAGGGAGGTTAGAGTTGATATTGCTAGTATTAACACAACACCAAGCTCGTATGCAATAAATTATAACAATAATCAATAAGAGATTAATGGATAAGAGAAATTGCACATGAATATTATAGTGGTTCGGCTTAGATCAAGCCTACGTCCACTCTCTAGACGATCAGTCAATAGGCTGGATTTTACTATGTGATCAAAGGTGATTACACACTCTTGAGTGTTAGCATTTGGCGATGATATGTCTCACAAAGTCACTCTTTTTGGTAATGCACTAGGATCACTCAATTTCGCTCTTTTTCACACAACTAGTGAATAATTGAATCGGCCTTGGAATCTATTTATCCTCTTTATCTCTTCTGGTCGCATTTTCTCCTTATATACTCTCCAAACTGCACTCGATCGTTGGCTCTTTTCATGAGAGATTAGTTTTCCCTTTCCTTTCTTGGACTGACTTCATAAGGTAAGTCTTTTTGATCGTTGGAGATAGATTGGATCTCCTTGGATTCTGTTCGCCCATACAATTAGAATCCGGGCTTCCATAAGTGTTTCATCCTCCTTTGGAAGTTGTCTTGATGATTGATTTTGTTGATCAATAAATATGGTAAGTGAAAATCATGACCGTTGGTGATCTTGATTTTCATTTGGTCCTGACGATACGTTCTGGATCTGCTAGACTGAAGTTCTGCGTTTGCTTCATCCAGACGTTTGTTTCATCCAAACTTAGAGGCTTTTTGCGTCTGTTCCATCCAGACTCAGGCTTCCTGTGCTTCTCCGTATACTTCATCCAAACTTAAAAGTTTTCATCATCTGCATAGAGGCTTGTGCTTCTTTCACCAAGTTACTCAATCAATAAACACGTTAGTAGCCTTTGATTTATTTTGTCATCTTCAAAACATCATAAAGGATTTTCCTAATAATCTCCCCATTTTTGATAATGACAAAACAATCTCTGAATATGCAGATATGCAACTATGCTTCTAAATATATTGATAAATCAAAGCATCATAAGCACATAATGCAATCTCCAAAATTTTATATATTCAATGAATGTTATTCAAAATAGGAGATTATAAAATAGAAGATAGTTGATAAATTGAGCAAAAGAATATATAGAAATAATTGCAGCTCAATATTATGCACTAAATAATATAAACCAATTAGCATATATGCATACACATATTCTCTCCCCCTTTTTGTCATAATCAAAAGGCGATAATAATGAAAAATGGTGTCACTTGGAGAATATAATTAAGCTCAAATAAATTCACATAATATCTCTAGAAATATATGAGTCATGAAATACAAACTTTAAAGATATCATGTTGATACGAACATAAATAATATTCAATATAGCTCATATATATCAACAAAAATCTGCCAAGGAAAAAAATGGATGATATACTTACCAAATTACAATTTACCCTTTCTTTCCGTAATAATCAAGATCAAAATTGATTCAAAAAATTTGCCATACTTGATCAATGCTCCCCCTCAATTTGTTGCCTTTTCAAAATGATCACGATGCTCCCACTTTCTTTTTACATATACTTTCTCCCCCTATCTTCATGACAATATTTGCAATTCACTTCGGCTTGTGCACGTTGAACAGAATGTTGTCCCTTTATTCCCTTTGTAGCAACAACAGCTGCACTATTCTTTTGCTTTTGAAATTTGAGGTAGAAGTTTGTTTCCTTCAATTAAGCTAGCCTCAAATTTAATCTGCACAAACTTAACAAATTTTCTGCACAAATGCACTTTCATATGACACAATAGGGGCACTCAATAATTTGCAAGAATTTTATGCAAGAAGTAGAATTTCTAAGCCTTCGAAAATACTATAAATTCTTCATAATTTCGGATCAAGCTTTCCCAACCTCACATGGAAAGATTTTTTGCCACCTGCAAATTCTTGTAAAATAAATAATAATCTTTGCGAATTATAGAAAATATCATGCACATATCTTCCTCCAATTTGCGGATCAAACTTGCCTAATATAAAATATCTTCTAAGATTATAACAAGTGTATCCATAAGAGCAATAATATCTTTAAGAATAAAAGGGGTTTCCTTAAGCATAAATTTCAAAATGATATTATTGATGCAAGACGCAAAAAAAAAGTAGACATTTTTATCACATGCCAAATCATGTAATAAAAATGTGCAATATCTGACAAGAGATTTTTTGCAATATAAATTACACGTGAGTCATAAAAATCATTCAGCATCATAAATATTTGTGTAGAAATTTGGAATGCAGAATGATAAATATGAAATACTTTATTTCCTTACCCAAGGTACATGTTTAAAATATACCATTGATTTAGAAAAGATCATCGTCAATCATCGCTTGAGATATTCTTCTGATTGCTCAATGATTTGCATAGATTTGCAATCATTCTTCTTTAGTAAAATTTCCTGCAGCAAGCTCTTTTGCTTTTGGTATCCATGAATTTGGATCCTTCTTTCACGTTAGAGCACAAATAGGAAATTTTCATAAAAACTCAACGATGCTTTCCTATCGTGTATAATATCTCATAAGACAAATTTTTGCTTTGCAAAAATATAACAGAATAAGGAGAGCATAAAATCAGATCAAATAATCATGATTTTTTTTTTGGTCGAAACAAACACTTCATTAATTTAAATCGACGAAGAAAGGCCCGGAGATGGGCTTGATCGACGAGAAAGTCCCAAAGGCGATAAGGTGGAGATGAGACCCAGTTTGGAGGTAGGCCCTGTTTCCGATGGGTTCTAGCGACCCAATCGGCTACGACATTGGCCTCCCTACGACAAAAAATAACCCGAACTGTAGGCATACACGACAGGATGGCTCGGCATTTCTTGATGGGGATATTAGCCTCCCACGAGAGTTGATTAGGGCTAGAGACAGCTTCAACAAGGAGTTGGCAATCAGACTCCACCTCAACGACGTCGCTGGAGGAGTCTACAGCAACAGCAGTAGGCCAAACAGCACCAGTCATTTTACAGAACAGAAAGCAAAGGGCATCAGCAAGGGCGAGCGCTTCAATGAGCAGAGCAGAGGCCGCCGGAACTGATTTTGCGTCGCCGTGCATCAAACGACCGGCAGAATCCCGGAAAATCCAGGCGATCGACCCCGTGGAGTCTCCAGGTGCGAAAGCCCCATCTGAGTTTATCTTATAACTGTCTTTGCTTGGTGGGATCTAATGACTGTGGGGGATTGTGGTGGGTTTGCTGGGTTTTGCTGAATTGTTCCATCTGTGGAAATTCTGGAGGTTGAGAAGGGCGGATTTGACCACCTCGCTGGCCTATGGTGGTTGCTTGTTGAAGATTGCCGCGTTGCGGGCTTTCCAAATACTCCACAAAACCGACGCAAGAATGGCCAGATCAGGTGCGTCTTTCTTCCTCTGAGTCTCCACTAGCCATTCCTCGATTCTGCTTAAACCCCTTGCTATGATCTTGACTGATATTGCTGGGTTGGCCCAAATAGATTTCGTCCATGGGCATAGAAGGCAAAAGTGTTTTGTAGTTTCAATCTGCTGGTTACAGAGGGGGCAGAGGGGGTCTTGGATTATCTTTCGCCTATGCAAGTTGTCCTTAGTAGGGAGTGCGTTGTTGCATAGCTGCCACATGAATAGCTTGATTTTTGGGGGGGTTTGTAGTTGCCATACCATTTTCCGAGTTGGCGGGGGAGAATATGAAGTTGAGGCATCGCCTTGCATCTCGCTAGCCGATTTGTCTCGGATGAGGTGATAGCCGCTCTTGACGGTGTATTGGCTCGCCTTTGTTCCCCGTCCGGATGATGTGGTCTAGTTCTAGTTCAGGGTTGAGGGGAATAGTCAGAATTTCCTGAACTGTTTGCACATCGAAGTGCTCTAGAAGTGATGTTTCGTTCCATACCCCCTCGACTGATGTGATAAACCCAACTAGAAGCTGAGGTTCGTTATGTTTTGCTGGCCCGTAGACTCTTCCTCTAGGAAGCCACCTGTCCTCTCTTGTCTTGATTTTTGTTCCATCTCCGACTACCCATTGCGTGGCTGGGGATATGGAATCTCTACCCATGAGCAGACTTTGCCAGCCCCAAGAGGGCTGCTGTCCTTTTCCAGCATGCCAGAAATCCGATTGTGGATAGTAGAGGCCCTTGAACAAACGACCCCAGGGAGAGTTGGGACTTGAGTTCAGGCGCCAAGCCTGTTTGGCCAACATGGCATTATTGAAAGCCTGCAGGTCTTGAAATCCCAATCCTCCCTCTTCCTTTTTTGCCTTGAGTACCTCCCATTTTTTCCAGTGAATTCCAGCTTTCTTTGTGTTTGTTTTCCACCAGAATTGAGCTATTTTCTGTTCGATGGCCTTACAAACTGAGACAGGGATTTTAAAAACTGACATTGCGTATTGTGGCAACGCTTGCACAACTGTCTTGACGAGGATTTCTTTCCCCGCTTTAGAAAATAACCGTTCTTTCCAGCCTTCTTGTTTAGAATTGACCCTGCCAAGAATCCAGGCGAACATCTGCTTCTTTGACACTCCCCAATTCGACGGGATGCCAAGGTATTTCCCCGTCTTTTCTATAATGGGCACCCGTAATTCTCTAGCCATATTTCTTTGAAGGGGCATAGGACAATCTCTGCTGAAGATAACCCCGGATTTGTTGAGATTGATGGCTTGTCCAGAGGCTACACAGTATTGGTTTAGGATGGCAGCTAAGCTTTGACACTCTGACACTTTCCCATCCAAAAAGAAGATAGAGTCGTCTGCGAATAGAAGGTGGGAAAGAGTAGGGCACCATCGGTTATCTCTAAGCAGGATATTAAATCGTATTAAATCAGATTCTATCTCACCGTAACATAAAAAGAACATTATGCACAAAAAAATTCTCACTTCCTTACCTTTATTACCTGCAAGAAACAATTTATCTTTTCTTCGGTACCCAAATGAATTTGGGTCCATTTTGGTTAGAGGAAGCATCAAATTTCCAATTGATTGACTTGGATTTCTTCCAATCAAGTGGACATTGTTGCTTAAAGTGATTATGATCACCACAATTCGAGCAATTAAAATATTGAGATCCAACAGGCTTAACAAATTGCTTACCAAAATGATTTCGATAATGGTGGATCGAAGGTTTGCGCTGTAATTTCTCCTTTACTTTCGGATAATCATTCTTGATCTCACTATCCTTCTCGTAACCGAGGCCGGGTTTGTTGTAGTACGGCATTTGTATGGAGAGAACATGCTCTAATGTCTTCGAGCCGATAGGAAATTTCTTGCAAATTTTCGGAATTTCTTCCTTATAGGAATCATTTTTTCCTTTTGCAAAAAATCTTTCTCTTCCTTAACAAAAGAATTCTCCTTTTCCAGCTCAAAGATCCTCGTCTCATTTGTAGAATTTTGTTCTCTCAATTTAGAGATTTCCTTCTTCAATTCAGAGATCTTCTTTAATGCTTTCTTATGTTCTGTGCATAATTCTTCGAAAAGATCATCATCATCAAGAATAGGATCTGAACATATTACCTCGTCTTATTCAAATTCAATGTCCGCCATTAAGCATAAATTCTCATCATCGCTGGATTCATACTCGATGTCACTCCACGTCTCGGCTTTCAAAGCTTTATTCTTCTTCTTGAATTTCCCGTTCTTTTTCTTGAATAAAGTACAATTGGGTTTCTTTGTGGACTTCTTCCCTTTTGAATTGCTTCTTTTTCTCACAAGGTGTTCAAATTTTTTGATGAACGACTTCATCTCCTCATCGTCATCTTTATCATCTTCCTTGGAATCTGTCTCATCAAAATCAGCATTAGATTTTAAAGCAATTAACTTCTTACCTTTTGGATCTTCGTCATTTATACGTTCTGCTTCATATGATTGCAAAGTTCCAATAAGTTCATCAACAGATAAAGGCGAAATCCTCAATGTTTCGCAGATAGAAGTCTTGACGTTATTCCAATCTTTCGATAAGCCTCTCAAGAGCTTGTTAACCTTCATTAGTCCTGAGATTGGCTGACCTTGATATGCAAGTCCATTCACTATTTCGGTGAATCTGCTAAACATATCTCCAATGGATTCTCCTGACTTCATCTTGAATGATTCGTATTGCCCAAATAGAATATTGACTTTAGTTTCCTTTACACGATCAGTACCTTCATAGGTAACGTGCAGCCTATCCCACACTTCTTTTGTTGTTTTACATATCTCCTTTTGAGATAGAGTGATTGAAGATTGAAGCGTTTCGCCATCCTCTTCTCTAGTAGATGCTGACGCAACATTAGGATTGATTTCTTTCTCAACAACATCCCATTCCAACAGATCCTTAGATCTTAGGAATGCCTTCATTGTGTTTTTACAAACATTGTACTCCTTCCCATCAAAGTAAGGTCGTCTTGTGCAGCTTTGTCCTTCGACAAGACCTGGTGCCAAAAAGCTAGCCATAGAAGATCTTTAGCTCCGAAGTAAAAACACTTCAAAATAATGAGCATGAGGCTCTGATACCAATTGATATTGCTAGTATTAACACAATACCAAGCACGTATTCAATAAATTATAACAATAATCAATAAGAGATTAAGGGATAAGAGAAATTGCACACGAATATTATATTGGTTCGACTTAGATCAAGCCTACGTCCACTCTCTAGGCAATCAACCAATAGGCTGGATTTCACTATGTGATCAAATGTGATTACACACTCTTGAGTGTTAGCACTTGGTGATGATATGTCTCACAAAGTCACTCTTTTTGGTAATGCACTAGGATCACTCAATTTCACTCTTTTTCAGAAAATTAGTGAAGAATTGAATCAGCCTTGGAATCTATTTATCCTCCCTATCTCTTTTGGTCGCATCCTCTCCTTATATACTCTCCAAGCCACACTCAACCGTTGGCTCTTTCCATGAGAGATTAGTCTTCCCTTTCCTTTCTTGGACAGACTTCATAAGGTAAGTCTCTTTGACTGTTGGAGGTAGATTGGATCTCCTTGGATTTTGTTTGCCCATACAATCAGAATCCGGGTTTCCATAAGTGTTTCATCCTCCTTTGGAAGTTGTCTTGATGATTGATCTTGTTGATCAATATAAATATGGTAAGTGAAAATCATGACCGTTGGTGAGCTTGGTTTCCGTCTAGTCCTGAAGATACGTTCTGGATCTGCCAGACTGAAGTTCTGCGTTTGCTTCATCCAGACTCAGAGGCTTTCTGTGTCTGCTCCATCCAGACTCAGAGGCTTCTCGTGCTTCTCCGTCTGCTTCATCTAGACTCAGAAGCTTTTCATCATCTTCATAGCGGCTTGTGCTTCTTTCACCAAGTTACTTAATCAATAAACACATTAGTAGCCTTTGATTTATTTTGTCATCTTCAAAACATCATAAAGGATTTCCCTAACAAGAGTTAGTCGAGATGATGGTCCTAGACGATTGCTTCTTGATTGAATGGCTTTGCATCGTGGGATGCATAATAAGAGTGGGGTGGGTGCCGATGATCCGATCAACAATTTTTTGGGCTGTTAAGCTCAATGATCATGGATTTTATCTTGCTAGAAAACTAAATCCCATATTTGTCAGAGTTTCTAGCAGATTCTTATAATCTTGGCAATCGGGCATTAGAAGTCTTCAACATGGGATTCCAAAGTTCAGTTGAAGACCTGGTGCTATACTTGCAGCCTCTCCAATCCAAGACACTTGCTCGATCAATTCATTTAGCTTTGTCGGTTTACCCACTGCAACATTTAGGACCATTAGCTACGAATACCTTGAACTAAAACACTACTAAAAAAAAAAAAATTCAAGTTCGTATGCATCAAGCTCAAGCGAAGGACTAGCAGCAACTTCCTAGACGACCAATGGAGTACATGAAGCGCCCCGTATAACTCCAGACAAGTTGGCGGGTCTCTTTAATTTCGTACTGCGTCACCTTTGAACAGAATTGTAAAATTTGTTCCCAAAAAATCAGTTGCTACGTCAGCTTCCTTGGAAGCCTTATAAGTAAGGCTGATAATGCGGCTCTCCAGTTTGATTGTCACATGTTGCAAGACTATTACTTCGGGTTCAACGACACGGATGGGGGTTTTTTCTTGAACATGACCAAGGAGATCACTCTAGACATCCTTATCACTCTAGACATTATAAGGAGCTGCCAGGCCATGTTGTTTGTGGACATAAATAATTATGCAAATTATTTGGGCATCTGCGGCTGCTAAAAATGAAGTAGTTGATTGTCTCGTTGATTAGTGCTTGAGTTTTGCTGGTGCTCACGGTTGTCCAAACAACCTTTGCGTTGGTGGCATACTTTCGCCCTCCAAATTAAATTGAGTGATGACGACGGAGGTGCTGAAATGTGTGTTTTTATCCACACAATGGCCGACCAAAAGCACCCAAAATGATTTCTCTGCATACGCTTGTGTTTTTGTGGATATGCAGAGAGAAAATTTTGGGTGCTTTTGATTGGCCATTGGATGGATAGAAACACATATTTTCGCACTTCCGTCGTCACTTAGTTTAGTCTGAGGAGGGAAAGTAGGCCACCATTGCCATCGCAAATTAGTTTAGTCTGAGGAGGGAAAGTAGGCCACCATTGCCATCGCAAAGATGGTTTGAACGGTTGTGAGCACAAGCAGCACTGAGGCACTAATCGATGAGACAATTAGCCACTTCATCTTTAGAAGCCATAAGTGCCACATGTCTCTTGCGTACTTGTTCATGTCCATGAACAACTTGGCTAGGTAGCTCCTTGTTATGTTGAGCATGATCCTTTTGATCATGTTCGAGAAGAAACTTGCAACCACATCGTTGGACCCGAGATAGTAGTATTGTAGGATGTGACAATCAGATAGGAGAGCTACCTCCTTAGCCTTGCTCATGAGGCACTTGGGAAGGTGACAAAGCAATGAACGTTCTGGAAGCAATTTTTGTAGTTATGTTGAAAGGCAATGTAGTTGGAAAGGGAAGGGACCATCATCTTGTCGAGTTATATTGGGCATTTGAGGACTCCATTGGTAAAGCTAACGTCTAGAAAATTGCTCCTCATCCTTGGCCTGAGCTTGATGCCTACAAGTTTCAGCTTCTTTGCAGAGTGTTTTATTCAAGGTACATATAGTTGGCGACCTTGAACTTTGCAGTGGGTAAATTGACAAAGCTAAAATGGAGTAGGTTGAGCAAGTGTCTTGAATTGAAGATGCTGCAGTACGGTAGCAAGTCTTTGACCGGCCTTTGGAATCCCAGACTTCTAATGCCAGATTGACAAGATTATGAGATCCTGCTGGAGACTTTGACAGATATTAGGGGATGGAGAAGGGGATTTGGTTTTCAAGCAGGACAAAATACATCATCATTGAACTTATGATTGAATTGTCGGGTTCGCTCTTACTATGCATTGCAGGATGTGGAGCCACTCAATCAATCAAGAAGCAACAGTCTTGGACCATCATCTTGAACACCTCCAACCTCACTTAGCTTGAGAGGCTTAGAGTAGCAATCTCTGATCTACCTCTATTCGAATGCAACAACGTTGAAATAGTTGTGGACATTCACTCCGCGAACTTTGGTTCGAGCATGTGGAGTTGTGAAGTACCTTGGCTTGTTGCTTTTCGATTGTGGTGGTAAGGGACCAATTAACACTAAGCTACATAAGCCATTTCATTGATCGTAGCCAAGCTATGGGGCTTGGCAAATGCAGCAAGTGGTGTAGCCAAATGAGGGTCTCAAAAGAGTTGGCCTTTGGCTAAACCGACGTTGAATAAGTGACGACCGGTCTTCTTTGGCCACCTCCATCACCACCGTAATTGCCTGGTGGCCCGTGTCTCCCATTGTTCTATGTTCCCTCTGTCTTCGCCCATATCTGTGTTCGCAGTAGGTTTCTTGGGAGTTGTTAGTACCAAGATGAAATGTGTTGATTTCAATGATTTCTAGGAGATCAATGAACAATCAAGGTTGTGAAGACTATTGCTGAAAACTCACGCGTCCAAATGGGAGGACACTCTAGAACCGAGGATACCAAGTCGGTATTAACAAATGCAATCAAACAAACAATACTTGAAGGCTCTGGGTTTCGGCATGGAAGCGAATGTCAGATTTCAAAAATGCAAAAATCCTCGTACACGAGACTAATCATTAAGTAAAAATGACTAAGACATGTATTTCCTTCAACAAAGATGCATACTAATATAATTCAGGAAAAGAAGCATACGCATAAAAGGCATCTAAGTGCAACTTGGTGAAAATCTAAAGGTAATGGAGAGAGAATGATGGCCAGACCGAAAAAAGAATAATACAGCTAATCCGAGCTCATCGAGACAGCCCAAATGCGATCGGTTTTCACTCTGGTGGAGGTGAAGGCTCTAGGTCTCTACCTCACGAAAAACAGAGCATGAGTTACTACCTCGAGGTACAGCAGCTACTGATCTTGACTGATGATCGGATTAGATGAAATGTGGCCTCAAGGGGCAATAATGCCAAGGATTGCAATAGACGAAGGGAGGGAGAACGAATGCTACAACTCAAACAGAGTATACTTGTAGGAGCAGGGCTGGTGGTAATGGAAAGTGCCTGAAAGAGGACACGACGGAGAGAGGGACGGCGTGTTATGGTGGAATCGAGCGCTGGTGATTGGTGATGGTGGGCAATGACTGGTTGTGGCGACAATGGAGGCTTTAGGAAGCGACTTTGGGGCTTGAGAGAGCTCGGTGGAGGTAAGATCTGAGAATTATAGCGAGGGCGGAGGCTGTCGATTGGTGGCTGAGAGAGGAAGGGATTCTCATTTTCATGAATCTCCTGCGTGTTTATGCTTCCCTGGAGAGAGAATCTATAGGCGTTGTTGTAGAGAGAGTGAGCTTTGCATTTGATTGAGGAGCTCGTGTGTGCCCATTTTGTGGGCCGAGCCAGGCCGGACCTAGCCTGAGTTTACCTAGGTATTTCGTGAATCTTATACTGGCCCTGGATGGCTAGCCTGTTATGAAATCATGCTTATTGGGCTCAGTTCCGACGTAAAAGTCGACCATAAATTTTCGGAGTCGACTGGCTCCCGAGTCTTCCTTAGTTGAAATTTTCATGATCGGCCCCGAGATCTAAACTTTTGTGTCCCCTACATCAGATGTGCGGGAGAAATTGAATGGAGAAAATAATGATGGGACGACGGTGGGCGGAAGAAATCGAATGAAGAGAATGATGCAGGACGATGAAACGACCGGTGTTTTCAATCAAAGGTAAACTTTCTCAGTATGATCGGAAAAACTCAACTTTCAACCTATGGATGAATGGCCTAATGAAATGTATTCCAAGTCCTGGGGGAGGATAATGTTCCTAATCCCTATGTGTAGAAGGGATGCAACGAACGCAAGGTCATGTGAACTAATATATAATATCAAGGATTGAATTGTGCTATTGATGACAAATCCGACCATATATATGCTTTTTTATTTTATTTTATTTTATGAAAATGCATGTTTGATTAGTCGGCAAAATTCAGTTGTCAACATGGTTGTCTTTGGCTTTGGCTTTTTAATCAAACTCTCAACCATTCCCTCAGCATGGCTGAGACCACGCACCATCCATCTCACTTTCTTTTTACCGGTTCTCTCGTGATGCAATTACAACCCGCCAACTCTCCCGCTGGTCTTGAGCATTTGGGTTGCTTCTCGAGGATGTGAAGAAAGGAAGGATTGAAAATTACGCACGAGGATAAAAACATTGTAATTGCGCTTGGCTGGAGGATACTTCAAAGGTTGCCGTCTCAGGACAGAGTTAGGAAGATGGGGTATGAAACTTTGAGAGAGGAGAGACATGGCCGTCGATTTGAGGGCGGCCATGAGCGTTGCTTGACCACAACCGCCATGGTAATTTCAGTGATTTTCAAATATATAAACTTTGACTCGATTTGTAATGTTAACTATAATTTGTGTGATATGGTCCTTTTAACTATTTCTAAAAATGTTCAATTCAGTCCTTTTGTTTGATCAAATAGGGGACAAAGTCGCAATGAGTCCTTTAAATATAATAAGCAATCTAGTCCCAAAATTATTGACAAATGTGTGAGATCCCATTCCTAAACTTTCAAAATGTTTTATTTAATTTCTCAATTTTCGATGATAGAGTCAAATCAATCATTGGATACTATTTGTAAGTTTTGGTCGCTACATTGTTGCCTAGATTTTAGAATATTTGTTTTCATTTCATTTGGAAAGATTTAGATAAATGAGTATTTATAAGTAAATAGCTTATATATATATCCAATGAAAATGCTGAAATTTCAAATAGCCGAAATACCAATCCAATACAATTCTAAATGAAGTTTTACTTTTACTATAATACAGCACATATATATTTTTGTTGATTTAGGAAATGAAATGGGATGAAAATATATAAAATCCAGGCAATAGTGTTGTTAGGAAAATCTGTGCATAATGATGAAGGACTAATTTGATTTTGTTATGAAAAATTGAGGGACTAGATTGAACAAATTAATGGCTTATGAATCCATCTCCTCTATGTAGGTACTCGAATTGCTTCTCGGTCCTCTCCTTCCCTCCTGGCTGGATCAGCATGGCGTTGTCGAGCAGCGACACCTATTGAGACGCAATCGTTTCCACCTGCTCATTCGGCATCTGAATCAAGCCTTTTTAACATTCGACACACTTTCGGAAGGTTTAAGGTAAATGATGCTTGAGGATAGAAGCGAGTCAAGTGGACAGTAAGCTGCTTGAACTCATTGGTAAATTGGTCGAACTCCCAATTGATTCTAAAGCCAAGTTTGGCTAGGTAGCTTGGCTACATAACTGAGCCGAGCTCTGATACAAAAATAGTTTACTTGGGCAGACCGTGATCCTAATTAAGAAATCAAACATTTTTTTGTACTCGCTATATTTACATCTAATAATTCATATACCATCAATGGCTGTGTGAGTTGTTGGGTCATAATATACTTATGTTGAGATTTTTTGCGTTCAATTCACAAACATTGTTTCAGTTCATCTCATTACTTATTTATAAGGACACATACATTGAAAGTCTTAAAATTTGTCAACAAAGTGCAATTAAGTCTTAAAATTTGTCACAAAAGTGCAATTAAGTCCTAAAATATATCACATAAGTGCAATCGAATTCTGAAACTTGTCAAATTGGTCAAGTCAAGTCATTCCATTGATAGTACATTTTGAAAGTTTAGGATTCGATTGCACTTTCGTGATAAGCTTTTGAACTTCATTTACTTTGAAAGTTTTAGGACTCAATTGTATTTTTGTGATAAGTTTTATGACTTTTAGTGCATTTATCCATTGTATATAAAAAAAAGCTAATGCTAAACCAAAAGAGAAAAATCTTGATGGCAGAAAACTCCCTGTCAAGGCATTTCATATTCATAGAATTCCACAATACCTACTCGCTTCTTGCACAATAGACGAGACAACCTGGTCTTGGACAAAGGGGTACAAATCCGACAGGGACTAAGAACAGTCTTGGACAAAGAGGTACAAATCCGACAGGGAATTAGAAGAACACAAAGAAGAACATCATACGAGAAGCATCATGAAGTTTATCATTCAGTCACTTGGTGAACTCGATCACTCCCAACACAGACACAGCTCGGGCAGCGACCTTAAAGCCCGTGAATCCGGCTCCTCCGCACAGGTACTCGAACTGCTTCTCAGTCCTCTCCTTCCCTCCCGGCTGGATCAGCATGGCATTGTCGAGCAACGACATGTATCGAGACGCCATCGTCTCCTCCGGCTCGTCCGGCATTATGAAGTCCATCACGATTACCTTCCCGTTCGCCGGCAATGCTTTGTGGCAGTTCTTCAGGATCTTTATGCACGACTCGTCGCTCCAATTGTGGCATGTGTTCTGTGCAATTTGCGAAGTCATACAAAGTTAGGATGCAGCTTGCGTTTGAGTAGTATAATTTATAGGAAGGATTCAATTAGCTCGCCTTGATCATGATCGCATCGCCCTCTGGGATACTCACGAACATGTCCCCTCCGACATGCTCCAGTCCTGCGCACCATTTTTACCAAAGTGTTTATAGGCCTAATTCGGGGACAATAATGCCTCTAATTTTCGCAAACATGATTTTGTGCTGAATAATTTGAACCAAAGTAAATGCGACTAAGCCGGCGAAGCATGTAATAATTAATGTACCGGGATAAGAAGGAGCATGTTCGATGACTTGGGGCAAATCAAAGTTGATGCCCTTGATCGAGGGGTACTTCGAGACGATCATGTTAAGGGTTGCGCCTTTTCCGCCACCGACGTCGACCAGAGTCCTGATCCCATCCAACCCGTGGTAGACCTCGAGGATCTTCCTTGTCTGCGTCGTGGAGAGGCCGGCCATTGCGTCGTTGAAGTACTTGTTCAGGGACAAGTCCTCCTTCATGCACTGGAATATGGTCTTGCCATGGACCTTCTGGAACAGGTTGCCCCCTCCTCCTACAATTGCTTCCTTGAATTGGAGCCTGGAATTGCCAAAAAAGGTAAAAGAAGGATTTGTTTGATTCAATTAATTGCTTAATCTAATTTCCACTCACCAGACGTCAATGGTGGCCCGGTGGAAGGCGAAGAGAGAGAGCGAGCCGACGGAGCCGCCATCCTCGCCCTTGACGTAGTACTTCCCAGCCGGCGATACCGCGTAACGTCTCTCCACGGTCCTCCCGCCGTCGAGCGCCTCGGACTTGCACGAGAGGAGCGAGTGGCTCGCGAGGCAACGGAGGACCCGGTCGATGATCTCAGGCGACTCGTGGGTCTGGGCCGGGAGGTGGGTGGCCACCTCGGTGGGTGATACATACGCCCCGGGGCCCGCCCGGGCTATGATCCCGAAGAGGTCGAGCTCGACGGCGGCGTGGAGGATCCTTGGGAAGACTTGAGAGCTGGAGCACAAGAGGGCTTTGAGGCATGGGTCTTCTTCTTCTTCTTCATGGCAAGGTTTCACTTGGTCTTGGGTGGAACTCATTTTTCGGTTTCTATGCTTTTGTGCTGGACAACGTTTGGGTAAATGTGAATCGAGGAAGGAAGCGATTTGTACCCCTACATCTATGGCGACGGGCACTACGCAAATTTATAATAAAAGATGAACGTGGGGTCTCTCACCCAAAAAAGAAGACTAAACAATGTATCAGAGGAGTCCTGTGCTGGGGTCCAATATGGTGATGCTTCCACGTGAAAGTAATTGTGCCAATTATTGATTAGCCTAGGGCAGGAAATTGGAGAATTGCCAAAAAAATTCTAAATCTATTGCAGTTGTGTCAATTTAGTCCTAAATTATTTTTTTTTGACCGATTTACTCCTAAACCTTTTGTGATTGTGCCAATTTAGTCCTCCAAAAATTGGGCGGCAGAGCGACGTGGACGTCGGCGGTGCCGGCAATGATATTTTAATAATATTTTTTTTTTTTCGATTTTTTTTTATTTTCTGAATTTTTTTATTATTTTTTTAATTTTTCTGTTTTCTTTTCTTTTTTTTTTTGTCTCTTCCTCCCCTCCCCCACCCCCCCGGCGGCGGCAGTGGCCAGCCGGCTCCGACGAGGCTGCCGACTACTACGCAAGGGCCGCGAAGCCCTCGCCTGCACACGGGGGCCGCGGCGAGGGTCTCGACACCAACGACCCTCGCCGGGGCCGCGACCCTCGCCGGCGACCTCACCCGGACACTGGGCTAGACGGCTTTGCCTAGACCTTGGTGAGGCCGCCTCGCCGCGCCCCCGAGCCTCGCCTTGGTCCAGGCCGGGGTGGCCGGCGATAGGGGCCGCGACCCTCGGCGGCCGCCGGCGAGGGCTTCGCGGCCCTCGCGCGGTGGCCGACCCTCGTCGGAGTTGGCCGATCACTGCCGCCGGCAAGGGGGAGGGGCAAGGGAGGAAGAGCCAAAAAAAAAAAAGGAAAAAAATTGAAAAATTAAAAAAATAATAAAAATTCGGAAAATAATAAAAAAAAATCGAAAAATAATAATAATATTATTAAAATATTGTTGCCGAATCTTACAAATGGCATCCATGTCGGCCCGCCGGCCAAATTTGGCCAGATGGACTAAATTGGCACAATCGCAAAAGGTTTATGACTTAATCGGTAAAAAAAGAGAGGTTTAGGACTGAATTTGCACAACTGTAATAGGTTTAGAACTTTTTTGGCAATTTTCCCGCAGGAAATTGGGGTTACTCATATATGCGATCCACTACATTTGTCAAACAAAACCATATGACACATCATAGTTTAGGTTCATAGGCAAAGTCCAATGTAAATTGACGGATGTCAAGGCAAAGTCCAACGTGGACTGATAGATGGACCGATAGATGAAGACAGTACTTATTATTTAAATATTATAATAGTAGAATACTAAAGTTGGAGAGATCATTGTGCATATAATATCTTGTTAAATTTTACAATAATGTGACGTGAGACATTCTTAAAAAGCACGCTAGAATTCATGGAGTATATTTGAAGGAACCGATTTACTATAGGGTTAAAATTCATCCGTAAAGTGCCTTATTTTTTATTTGGGTTAATATCACAAAAGACCTTAAGTTGATGTACTTGTGATAAATTTAGTATAAACTAATTTTTTGACATCCAAAAACCTCAAATTGGTATACTTGTGACAAATTTACCCTCTGTTAGTTTTCCTGTCAAATTTCACTGTCAATTTGCTGAGTTAGATGGCACATTGCAGTTAATAGGTGTACTAGTTTTGGGTTTTGCCTTCCATTTGTCATAGCTGTACTGGTTTGTGATTTTTCGTAGTATTAATCTAATTTAATAGAAATTAATGAAAGGTAAATTTGTTACATATGTATCAATTGGATTTTTTGTGTTCATAAATTTAGTTTGGGGGAAAATTGTTTCAAATATATCAATTTAAGGTTTTTGGTGGTCAAAAAATAAGTTTGGAGTAAATTTGTCACATGTCAGTTTATGGTTTTTTGTGATATTCACCCTTTTGATTAGCTCTAACAACTTGCGACTTTCATGATCTGGTCGGTTGCATGGGCTAGTGTTGGACCCCTCCCCTTTGTCCTCGTTGACTTATCGACATCTATATCAATCGGACAAAGATATCTTTTAAAGAAAGGAAAAATCACCAAAAATTTCAAATTTTATCTATTGTGACCAATTACCTTCCCTTACATCTCTGTATGAAATCACCATTAAAAAGCTGACGTGGATTTATTGTCTTCAAATAAAACGATTTGCAGCGGAAGCGAAAATGCCCGTACATGTTTCTCCTTGACATTATTCATGCATTTTAATAATGAACATACAGAAGTAAAAAAGAGGCAAATCACATTATCCTTGTATCATGGTCAAAAAATTTGGTTCTAATGTTCTTCAGCTTCTGACTATAAACGTTTGATTTTCTCGTTGCATTGACTCTTAACGTTCTTCAGATCTGACTATAAATGTTATGATCTCGAAGAGGTCGAGTTCGACGGCGGCATGTAGGATCCTTGGGAAGAGTGGAGGGCTGGAGTGAAAGGGGGCTTTGAGGAATGGATCTTCTTCTTCTTCTTCATGGCAAGGTTTCACTTGGTCTTGGAAGGAACTCATTTTTCGGTTTCTATGCTTTTGTGTTGGACGACATTTGGGTAAATGTGAATTGACGAAGGAAGCGATTCGCAAAATGGGTGGGACCCCTACATGTATGGCGATGGGCACTACGCAAATTTATAATAAAAGGTAAACGTGGGGGTCTCTCACCCAAAAAAGAAGACTAAACAATGTATCAGAGGAGTCCTGTGCTGGGGTCCAATATGGTGATGCTTCCACGTGAAAGTAATCGTGCCAATTATTGATAGCCTAGTTGTAGGAAATAGGGGTTATCCAGACATGGGAGCCATTACATTGTTTAAACACCTCCTAGGGGCCCACCATGGTTTAAGTTATTGATAGCCTAGTGCAAGAAATTGGGGTTACTCATACGTGGGATCCACTGCATTTGTCAAACAAAACCATGTGCCACGTCATAGTTTAGGTTCATAGGCAAAGTCCAATGTAAATTGACGGATGACAAGGCAAAGTCCAACGTGGACTAACAGATGAAGACGGTACTTATTATTTAATATTATAATAGTAGAATATCAAAGTTAGAGAGATCATCGTGCATATAACATCTTGTTAAATTTTATAATTATGTGACGTGAGACATTCGTAAAAAGCACGCTAGAATTCATAGAGTATTTTTGAAGGAGCCGATGTACTATAGGGTTAAAATTCATTCGTAAAGTATTTTATTTTTCATTTGAATTAATATCACGAAAGACTTTAAGCTGGTGTACTTGTGATAAATTTAGTATAAACTAATTTTTTGACATCTAAAAACCTCAAACCGGTATACTCGTGATAATTTTACCTTATGTTAGTTTTCATGAAATTTCACCGTTAATTTACAAAGTTGGATGGCACATTGCAGTTGATGAGTATACTAATTTGGGGTTTTACCTTTCATTTGTCATAACTGTACCTGTTTGTGATTTTTCGTGGTATTAATCCAATTTAACAGAAATTAATGGAAAATAAATTTGTTACATGTGTACTAATTTAGGCTGTTTGTGTTCATGAACTTAGTTTGGAGGAAAATTGTTTCAGATATATCAGTTTATGGTTTTTGGTGGTTAAAAAATAAGTTTAGAGTAAATTTGTCATATATCAATTTATGGTTTTTTGTGATATTAACCCTTTTGATTGGCTCTAATAGCTTGCGACTTTCATGATCTGGTCGACTGCATGGGCTAGGGTTGGCCCCCTCCCCCTCTGTCCTTGTCGACTTCTTGACATCCATATCAATCGGACAAAGATATCTTTTAAAGAAGGGAAAAATCACCAAAAATTTCAAAGTTTATCCATTGTGACCAAATACCTTCCCTTACAATAATGTCTGAAATCACCATTGAAAAGCTGACGTGGATTCATCGTCTTCAAATAAAATGATTTGCAGCAAAAGGAAAAATGCCCATACATGTTTCTCCTTGACCTTGTTCGTGCATTTTAATAATGAACATACAAAAGTAAAGAAGAGGTTTTGGTTCTAACGTTCTTCAGCTTCTGATTATGAATGTTTGATGTTCTCGTTGCATTGATTCTAATGTTTTTCAGATCTTGACTATGAATGTCTAGTCTTCTTGTCGCATTGATTTTGACGTTCTTCAAATTTGGTTCAAGTTTAGACTGCAAGTTGGTTCTGACATTCTTGAGATCTCGACTACGAACGTTTGATCTCTTCGCGGCGCTAGTTTTGATGAACTCCGATTCTAATATTCTTTAATTCCAGCCCCACAAATGTCGGACCTCTAGTTTAGACATGCCACAAATCTTGTGTTGAATGAAGAGAGAAACCGAGAGAGTTCACCACTATAATTATGCTAGCAATTGCTCTCATGTGTGACTAATTTTGATTGATCTCTATAATCATTCAATCTTTGATCATCACTAGATCCTCTCTATCAATGGCCCTTTTTATAACCATTCCTATATCACAAATATTTGATTCAATTCGGCTCATAAACTTCAAATCGTTTTAGAGCATTACTTTGGGCATTAATCTTGTAACGGTACATAGCATTATTTTGGGCATTAATCTTGTAATCGTTATAAGACTTTATTCTGGGTATTAACTTTGTAACCATTGAAAAACTTTAATTTGATCTTTAATTTGGTTATTGATTTTAAACTCATTTCAAATTATTAATGCAACCATTTATTATAAACTCATTTCAAGTTATTAATGCGACAATTGATTCTGAATTATGTTATTTTGGACATTAATCTTGTAACTGTTACGAGACTTTATTCTGAGCATTAACTTTGTAAGCGTTAAAAAACTTGAATTTGACCATTAAATTTGAAATTGTTTCAAAATATTAATATAGTCGCTAAGTCCGAAACTATTTCAAATCATTAATGTGGCCATTAAGTTTGAAACTGTCTCAAATATTTAATTTAGCTATTGATTCTAAAGTCATTTCAAATCATTAATGCGACAATTTATTCTAAATTCCCTTTAGATCATTAATGCAGCCAATGATTCTGGACTCACTTCTGATCATTAATGCGACCATTGATTCTGAACTCACTACAGATCATTAATATGGTCATAAAGTTTGAAACTCCTTTCATATCTTTGAACCCCTTTGAGAACTTAGAATTTCAACCCGACTCAATCTTATTGCCTCAATTGCAAACACATTTGCAATATGTTCTCTCTTGTTCAAACGTTATTCTAAATTGGTTATTGTGACATCCCTGAATTACTCGCTCGAGATATTGTTTGCTTTGGGTGTTCCCATTTTGAGCCCCACGATTTTATCCTTTTTGATGTACATGTAGGCACTTTCCCAGGAGGTCACCTATCCTGATTATACTCTAGCTTGGGCTCGCTTAACTAAATGAAGTTTGCTATTACGTCAAAAGGTGTCTCCGTGAGTTAATTCCAGTTTTTCACATATATATTCTAAGATCTCTCTCTCTTCCTGTTCGGTACATAGTTCGGTTCATTCTTGCCCTCTTCGCTATTCTAGAAGCTGCCAAGAGCTGCTCTTTGTCCAGACCCTCTAACTCCGATGACCACTCCCCGCCCCCATCGGATCAGGTTATTATAGGTCTACCAGCTTCCGCCTAATTCGCCCCTGAACCACACACCTATTGGAGGGGGTTTTGCTTTGATACCATATTTTGACATCCCTAGATTTAACTCATTCAAGGTATTGTCTACTTTGGCCTGTCCCATTTCGAGCCTCACGGTTTTATCTTTTTTGGCGTATAGGTAAGCACTTTCCTAGGAAGTCACCCATCTTAGTAATGCTCTAGCCTGGGCTCACTTAACTTTGGAATTTCAAAGCAAAGTTTGCTGTTACGTCAAAAGATACCTCCTTGAGTTAATTTCAGTTTTTCACATATATATGCTCTCCCCCTGTTCAGTGCATAGTTCAGTTTATTCCTGCCCCTTTGCAATCCTAGAAGCCTGTCAAGAGTCTCTCCTTGTCCAGGCCCTCTGGCTCCAGCGACCACTCTCTACCCTCATCGGATCGGGTCGCCACGGTTATGGTGTGTGACATTCCTAGATTCATCACTAAGTTGGCATTGGGACTTGTGCTAATACATTAGCACAACCAAGAGAATTGATGGTCTTGATTAATCTCTAGTTCCTACAAACTATGAGTGTGACATCTAATAATATGTCATAGCTATCTAGACAGTGTGAATATTTCAAGAATATAATGAATTTGTCAGCTTTGGCGACCATTTAATTCATTCATTTTGTTTCTTTATATCTCGATTGAACAAAGGCCATGAAATTGTTTGTCAAGCTACCAATTGGATCATATGCCTAAATCTAATTGACATGTATTTCTACGAAACATGAACCGTTTATTCTTGGTTACAAACTTAGCCGACGATTTCAATACAATGTCACTATTATATTGTATAGGACATCAATCTTCTATTTTGTACATCTACGTAAGACTGACTCCTTATTGCGCATGTATGTGTCATTGTGTTGTAAGCAAACTACAATCATCAAGTACAAAGATAGTTTGATGAAGCATCAATATGTGCACTTATGAACTATAGCCATCCAACACACAAGTTAGCATCGTGCCTCGGGTCTAAGGATTTCACATAAGACTAAAGCACAGACGATTAGTCATTGACCCCGCCAAAAGATTCCATGTTGCCAATCATTCCATGCATGTCATGTTCAGTGAAGTTTTTCGATATAAGCTCTTGTGTTCTAGATCGGATATCACAATACCCAATGATTTATGACTCATCATTCCTCAGGTATTCAATATTGAATGGTGAAGCTTGAGAACACATTGGTCTTAACAAATTCAGCAATGTCCTTTTAACAATTCATTGATCGAGAACTGTTTAAATATTCAATCTAACTGTAAACATGTCACATATATTCTCAACACTTTAAGAATATGTTCAATCACAACTAATCTTAGGGACTCATTCGTATAAATAGGACGATGAATGAACATTTCCTTGCCATTAAATCAATAATACAACGTAAATCCCTAACATGTAACTATTACATGATTGTCTTAGGGCATCTAGCTAACACTTTGAAGACGGAGGAGAAGCCCTCAAGCCAAGCTTTGAGCTTGAGTGGCCATGGCGGTTGTGAGTTTCAAAGCTTGACCTTCAAGTTGCTTTGAAACTTGGCCATGGCTGCTTGCGACTATCTGCGAGCTTTGAAGGTGGAGGTCAGACCTCAAGCCAAGATTTGAGCTAGAGCGGTCATGGCAGCCGTGAGCTTTGAAGCTTGGCCATGGTGGCTTATGACCAACTGCAAATTCGAAGCTTGGCCATGATAGCTTGCGACTGCCCACAAGTTTCGAAGCATGAGGTAGGGGTGTCAAAAAGGCCCGGGCCGACTTTACTCGACCCGACCCGACCCTAAACTTAGGGTATTTTCGGGTCGGGTCAAAATCTTATCTAAGTATGGAGCCGGTATCATTTAGAGCCGTGTCGAAACGGGTCGGGTCGGGTCGGGTCAACCCGGGCCTTTTTGATAAATGTAATGTATTCTTAGAGTTTTGCCAGAAAATACCCGACCCGACCCGGTTTTTTTGTTCGGGTCTAATGCATTTCGGGTCAAGTTAGAGTGTGACCCTTTGCGATTGGGGTCGGGTGGGGTAACATAAAAACCCGACCTGACTCGACCCATTGACACCCCTAGCATGAGGCTAGACCCTTAAGCCAATCTTCCAGCTAGAGCGGTCATGGTGGCTATGAGTTTCGAAGCTTGGCCATGACAGCTTGCAACCACCTGCGAGCTTCGGAGGTTGAGGTCAGACAGGCCAAGCTTCGAGCTAGAGAGGCCATGGCGGCCGCGCTCAAGATCAACCTTCTTGAAGCTTCCTTTTCAGAACAAGAAAGTATTGTTCTTCCTTACAAAGTAGATATCGGGCAGTGCGAATTTTTTTCTTTTTCCAATGGGGTGCTCGTGTATAGTCGCATCGGACCCACTTGTTCCTGAAAGTGTCACGTTGAATTCACGTTAACTTTTTTGACAATTATTTTGAATGGAATTGTAACAGAGATTAAATGTGTCACAATTAAAATAATTTATAATTTTTAGAATTTGTTGGATAATCATTCTGTTCTCGAGAATAATTTTTATTCAGAAATGCTTTACTTTGATTTTGTTCCCAGAAATAATTTCTAGGCTTTTGAAAGTGTTTAGTAACTATACAAAATTTCTATTCCCGAAATAGAAATGCGCTTGGCACGATCATCAAATTTTTTTGTGACTTAGAATTTCTTTTATTTGTTTAATAATTTTATTACATTTTCATATTCTTTTTCTTTTTCTTTTTCTCTTTCTTTTTTCTCTAGCCACTCGTCGACCTTGCGGGAGCCTCACCCAACCATGGTGAGATTGAGCTTTGCCGAGGGTTGATGAGGTTCTAGTGAGGTTGCCGGACCTTTTTTGGCCGATTGTCAGCTATTGCTAGGCCGACGACTAGTTAGAGGAAGAAGGGGAAGGGAAAAAAGAAAAAAAATAAAAAGAAGAAAAGAAAAGAGAAAAAAAATGATTCGGGCTTAATTCTAAAATTGTTTTTGGGAATAATTTTTTTTTAACTTCTTGATTCTATTTCGAGAACAAATTTGTTCTCAAGAACATATTCCGTTTTTTTTTTTGTTCCAGAGAACAAAAGAATAGAAATTAGTACTGTTTGACACATTATTAAACAGGCTCTTAGTATCACAAAACTCTTTTTTTTGGGTAAATGTGTAATAGTTTGAATTTTGGTGGTTTTTTCCGATTCTGTTTTTATTTTAACAGAAAAACCAGTTTGAACAAAAAAAAAAAACTTATCCTTTAGCTCATTTGCAAAAAGAAAAGAAAAGAAAAGAAAAAGTTCCGGGTTTTTTCTTTTATATTTTTTATTAATGACAAAAAACATATATCCGTTAAAACAAGCACGACTCCTAGTCCGGCCGTCGAGGCCGAGCTTGCTCCTCTACGCCGCGCACCTCCGCCGCAACCGAGCGCCCCTGTCGGTGGCCGGCCCTCTCGGTGTGTCTCTCCTCCACCGCCAACTTCGACGAGAACTCCGCGAAGGCAAGGTTCCGAGTTATGCTACTTTTGTCCAGGCTTTCTTGTTAAGACACGATGTTCTCTTTGCAACTGTAGGATTTGAGCGAGCTCAAACGACCACTATTTTGGTTGTTCTTTGTTGCTAGCGACGGTGCAGCTATGGTGTTTAGCGCACCGATGGCGACGGTGTTCATCGCGTTCGACGAACATCCCTTGCCCACCATGTGTTTGATGGGAGTTTCAGGAGGAATGGCCTTGTGATATCCAATGTAATTCGACCCGACCCACCCAGAGAATCAATTCTTGATGCGGTCCTTCGAGTGTTCTTGCGAGAAATGAGTGCGAAAAGTGAACCGTGATGAAAATTTCTTGTTAAGCTTTCTCTGCATTTGCTTTTATTGCTGGATTAGATTGTTTTTCTGGCCATTTAATGATGAGTGGAAGATGCGTATAGCTTTGGAGTTGTGATTGCACCCTCTTGTTGCTTTTCTCTTTTAAGAGATAGGTTAGGCTGAAATATGTTTTTTTTCCTTGTCTGCATGATTTTTCTTCTTTCATTGACTGTAATGTCTTGGCAAGTTTTATGTGTGAGAATTAAAATTCTTTATTTGATGCAGATATTCTACGTTTGTGGTGACCAGCACAGTTATTAGAAGATCGTTACCTGGCTCATTCTGCTGAAAGCCCAATGTGGATCATCTCTTTGTGAGTGGAGGTCAGCGCATTTTTGAATTTCACCTAAGCTGCAATTAGACCAAAAAGTTCACTGCAATGGCCAGTAGAATCAAATGGTCTAATAAAATTACGACGTCCCAAGTGGAGCAACTTATTAGGGCTGAAAGGGACGTACAGAGGGCAATGCTTATCTTTGATTCGGCAACAGCAGAGTACAGTAATGGTTTTCGCCATGATGAGAAAACCTTTAGTGTTATCATATCGAAATTGGTCTCTGCAAATGAGTTCTGGACAGCGGAAGAGCTTCTTCAGAGAATGAAAGAAGAGCAGTGTAATCTTACAGAAGACATATTTCTCTCCATCTGCAGAGGCTATGGGCGGGTTCACAGGCCGCAGGATTCATTGAGGGTATTCCAGAGGATGAAGCGTTTCCAATGCAAACCTTCACCCAAATCATACGTCACTATTTTGGATATACTTGTCGAGGAAAATCAGTTGAAACTAGCTCTTAGATTTTATAAACACATGAGGGCGATCGGTGTATCACCTACCGTTGCTTCCCTCAATGTTTTGATCAAAGCTTTGTGCAAGAATAGTGGAACGATGGATTCTGCCCTTCAGATATTTTATGAGATGCCAAATCGTGGATATGTTCCAGATTCATATACATATGGTACTTTGATAAATGGATTGTGTAAATGGGGGAAAATTGGTGATGCCAGGAAACTATTTGAAGAGATGGAGACAAAAGGTTGTTCACCTAGTGTAATCACCTACACTTCCATGATTCACGGTCTCTGTCAATCTGAGAATTTAGATGAAGCTTTTGGATTGTTTGAACAGATGGTGGGCAAAGGTATTGAGCCTAATGTGTTTACTTTCAGTTCATTAATGGATGGATTTTGCAAGAGAGGGTATTCTTCTCAAGCAATGGAGCTTTTGGACATGATGGTTAGGAAACGGCTGAGGCCAAACATGATAACTTACAGCACTTTAATCCATGGGCTCTGTAAAGAAGGGAAAGTTTATGAAGCTTTGGAGACTCTTGACAGGATGAAGCTTCAGGGTTTGAAGCCAGATGCAGGACTTTATGGCAAGATCGTTGCCGGCTTTTGTGACAAGTGCAAATTTCAGGAGGCTGCCAACTCCCTTGACGAGATGATACTAGAGGGAGTCTCTCCCAATCGTTTAACCTGGTCCATTCATGTCAGAATCCACAATGCAGTTGTTCAAGGCCTTGCTGGTCATGGTGAAATAAATCGTGCTTATCAGCTTTACCTCAGCACACGGACCAGAGGAATTTCTGTTGATGCATCAACTTTCGGTGCTCTTGTTCGATGTTTCTTTAGGAAAGGAGATATAGATAAAGCTGCGGGAGTATTTGAGGAAATGGTGCGTGATGGATGTGCTCTGGATGAGGAAACATGGAAGGCAGTTGTAGAAGGATTTGTGCATTGGGAGAAAGGGAAAGAAGCTGCTAACATATTGCCTGAATTAATTAGAGAACAATGAAAGAAGCAGAAAAGACTATAAGGATATAATCATAGGTAAGAGTTAATGCTGCTTGTTACTGTTTCTACCAACACTTTAGGTGCTCGTTATTTTGTTTTTGATACAAATGTTATGACTTCATGATGCCCATCGACTTCTTGTACATCCTTCATCCCGTTATGCTTATTTTATATGCTTGACAACAGTTCCACTTTATTTTCATGTTATTTCAGAAATAAGCTTCTGGTTCATAAGAAGCCATACCTAGCTTTAACAGAAAGTTTTCTGATCTATCTTTCTCTTTAGTGGGTGCGTGGAGCTTCATTATCAATAAGTACTTTTGGTATCCTGTTCCTTCAGAATAACTCTCCCATTGATTAAAGAGATTGCATGACATCTTCAAGAGACTTCTTGGTCACTAGGCACGCTTTAACAAAATGGGCTTTGGTAAATAAATGAGAGCTCTCTATCATCTTTATGATTGCTCATAAAAAGATTCTGTGCTTGTATAATGTAGATTCTGAGGCTATTTCTTGTTTTACCAGGATCATGTAGCATCCTGTCAGCATTATCTTTGAGCAAATTGGAGAATCAGATTTAATTGCAGATATGGAAAATCTAGCTTTTTGGAGGTAATGGCAAGCACTCCCTATGGTCTTTGAAACTCTTGACTTCTGTGAGTCAAAGGGATTATGACCCACTTCCATTGATGAGGAGGATGTCTCCCTTGGCACATTGTATGCTAGAGGACACTATTTTTTGAAACACAGTGATGGTTGAGGTTTCTAACCTAGCTGGAGTTATTGACTGCACATATGGACTCTCAAATAGCTTATTGGGATTGCTGGTAGGTTCCCATTTGAGATGTGAATCTGTTTGAAAGGGAATCATTGAGAAAAATGGAGAGAAGCTGGCAAGCTGGAAGAGGTTTTTGCCCAGAGGGGTTAGAATGATAATAATAATTATTATTAAGGGCTCTTTGTCAGGTGCAACCTACCAAAATTTTTGTCACTTCTTTCAGTTCCTATGTTGTAAACAGATTAGAGAATTTGCAAAAAGATTTCCATCGTCAAGAGACATAATGATGATACTTCCAGATTTCATCTAATCAACTGGACTTCAATTTGTTCCTATATTCAGATGGGGGACTGGCTACCAGAAAATTGGTTTGTTCTTCAATCTCTTTAAGGCAAATGGACATGGAGGTTTCATAAAGAAAAGAAGAGATCATGGACAAGAGTTTAATTGTTAAATATGCCATTTGATATGTGATCAGCGTTTTAAGGTGACCTGTGGAAGTAACTAGAAATGATTGGTATGCTTTTGCTGTTCGCACCACCTTGGGCGATGGAAGAAAAGCGAAGTCCGAGTATGATTGAAGAGGTACTGACCAGCCTTTTAAAACCTCTCGTGCTTGGTATTGCTGTTACTATAGACGAGTCTGTAGCTGGCCTGTGTCCCGACTTCTTCAGACAAATCCAGAATTAGAAAGACATTTCGAGGAGTTTGTATGTATGAGTTGAAGATTAGATATGACGCAGTTGCAACAGATGACGTTTTTTGTGTGTTAGTCAATCAGTACATGTTGCTTCGAATTTTTCAGGAGAGAACAAAGCATAGCTCGACAGTCATTTTGTTCCAAAAAAGCTATCGTTCCGGGAAATCAAGGCTGCGTTTATTAGAACTAATGATCGGTCGCCGATGTCTTCATTGAAACTCTGCGTGGTCTCTGAGTCAAGTATGCGCATATATTTGCCATACACGATAGTTATACTCCAGCTTGAGGGGGAGTCTTAAGAATGAGAAATAGAGTCACAATAAATGTGTGTTGATTGTGTAATATTTATTAGGGTAAGTATCATAAAAAACCACAAAATGATATATCTATGATATGTTTACGCAAAACTAATTTTTTACCACAAAAAACCCGAAATTGGTGTACTTTGACAAATTTATATTCAATTAATTTTTGTTAAATTTTACCGTCTAATTATTGTGTTGGATGACACGTGGTAGTCGACGCGTGTACTAACTTGGGGTTTTAGCCTCCACTTGTCATAAGTATGTTAGTTTGTGATTTTTCGTTGTACTAATCCAATTTAATATAAACTAACGGAGAGTAAATTTGTCATAAATATACTTTTAAAAATTTTCTGTTCCCTCCGAATTTTCTCTACCAAGTGTAGGCTACCATGTAGAATAATTTTTGGTATCCATTTCAGAAAAAAAGAAGAAGAAGGAAATATTGCCCCTTCAAACTTTAAAATTTTGTTCAATGTGCAATCGAATCATAAAAAAATTGAAAAAAGTGAAATTAAATTCTAAACTTTTTAGATCCATTGTAATTGATTCTTTCAAGGGAGATGTTAGATAACTTTCTTGATGTAATACAAAAAAACATGACGTGGCGTTTCTTTTAATTTTGAGCATACATGGTGCTACCTTAGATAAAAAAAATCAAAGAAAAAATAGAAATATTGAAAAATTCAAAATTAAAAAAATAGACATTAAAAGTCAAAAATAAAATGAGGAAATCACGTCAAATTCCTTGAACTTTGGATTTGCTCCGGAGCTTTCAAGTATTACTCATTACTCAAGTGGACTTTCATTTTGTTACAACCGTTGATAATCCATTATATCTTTCCATTAGCATGTGCACACACGTGACTTCTAAGTAGTAAAAGTGAATTTTCATCCCTTTTTTGAAGGAAATTTCTCTTTGCCCCTTGATTTCTAAAAAAATGAAAAAAATGGGGATAAATAAATTAACTAAAACATTCATATGAGAAAAATAAAGATCAATAATGATTTCAAATTATAAGAATTGTAAAATTTTGTTAATATATTAATATAACTAACAAGATATTTAAAAAAGAAATACAATTAAATAAAATGGAGAAGACCTCAATCAATAACAACAAGGTCAAAGTATAAAAATCTCATTAGGTACTTCAAATGGTTAATTAATGCAAAAAAAAAAGACCAATAAAAGATATTTAAAACTTTAATTAATCAATCATTTTTTTATATTAATTGACCCTTTAAATATGCATCGTGAGTAACCAAGTTTTGTCATTTTCTCATTTCGTTATTGAGGCAATTTGTCTTTTTATTTATTTTTTATGATAATTAGTTATAATAAATGGGCTATGTTTATCGAATTTTGACAATTTCTTCTGAATTTGTTTTTCTATTGTTTATATCATATTTAAATTTCTTTAATATTCTATTTTTTTCAACAATTGACATTAAAAATAAGATTTAAAAAATGAGATGCAAATATGTTTTTACAAGAGTCCCATTACAACAAAATGAAAAGGAAAAATGACATAAATGATTGTTGAATTTTGGTTGAATGTGTAATGTTATCTTTGAATTTTTAATGTGTTAAACGTGGTTTTTGAACTATTAATAAATATTCAATTTAGTCCTTATATTATATAAAATTATTCAATACCATCCTATTAACTCAAGTTTACAAATTTGCTGATGTGTCTTCCAATCTGTTATGTTTGAATAGTGGGTAAAGAAAGAAAGGTTCATGTGCATTATCCAAGATATTTCATCTTCAATTAGAATATACTAATCCACGTCATCAAATAATGATAGACATATCATTGGACTTATGTGTTTCCTTTTCTAAAGAAGGTGAATAAAAAGATGGACATGTTGATTCATCATTTTTAAATACCCAATTAGCATATAATAATCAACAAGACAAAAAACATTATGTTTGTCATTTTAGCAAATGGAATGACTATATTGAAAATTTACCCATTGCTCATACACCTTATTAAATAAATTAAAATTATAGCGACTACATTGTGTATTGCAGTCAAGTTCAAGCATCATTTATGTCATTTTCCCAAAATTCATAAAAATTATGTAATAATAAAATGATGGGGAATTGAAAGGAACAATCCCTCCACCCTCATGTAGTGGCGGCCATCAGTGGAGCCACTACTAAGTAATGGCGCGTGAGCCCTTGGCAAGGATCACCGACCCTTGTTAGCTGCCGTCCCCATTACCTGTAGTTGCCATTCTCTCCAAACCTTTGAACCCTCACTGCCATTCTCTCTCTTGATTATATTTTATTTTTCAGTTTATTTGGCTTAATTTTTTCAAAAAATTTAATTTTTGCCCTGTCAACTTTTCTGTTAATGAAAATCTCTTATTTATTCTCCACCTCAGCCACATTTGCTAAAAGGATTGTTAATTTAATTGGCATAGTATTTGAAAGACTTAATTGAGCTGAATTTTAAACGTTTAGTATTTAATTGTGCAATAATTCAAGACAACATTTTTGGCTCAATTTTCCAAAGAGCGTGAGACGTCAAAACTATGCAATTCTAAGGGATCTTTACTTAGCCCCTCGGTACATGTAAAGATCTTTTTCCAAAGTCAGAGTCAACGTTGTGAGTGGATCCAGTGGGAAGTCTTGTTTTTCTGAACGGTGGGATCTCGACCTTTGACATGGTGTTTCCCTCGTTACAGTCAATGTAAAAGCTCGTCCTGCTCACCCACGCGGAGCAGAGGAAGAAGATCACTGATGAAGAAGATGGAATCGAGTACTGTTACGCTTTCGTCGCTTCGAAATACTGCTTGGGAATGTGATGACTCTCGGCACGGTCGCGATGCTGCTGCTTCTCTAAAGAGGCGGAGAACTACCACGGTTAGATTCATTGACTTTGCATCTCGACTCTGCTTATATTTCGACTGTGACTCGTAAATTGAGGCAATCTCTGCCTAGCCCAAGTTTCAATACTTCTATGGTAGATGTGATGAGCTCAATTTACTCACCTGACAGGAATTGCCCGTTTCATCCTTGTCACCAAGTTCTGACTTGGCTGGAAACTACTATGATGTGTTCTTGAGTTTTAGAGGGCCGGATACTCGTAAGGGTTTCACAGATTTCCTCTGCAAAAGCTTGACAGATGCTGGGATATGCGTCTTTCGAGACGATGATGAGCTCCCCGTCGGAGAAGGGATCAAGCCTGCGCTGACTGAAGCGATCAAACAATCGAAGGTTTTGATTCCCATCATCTCCAGGGATTATGCTTCCAGCAGAAGCTGCCTCATGGAGTTGGTCCAAATATTGGAGTGCAGGCAAACGATGAGTCGAGAAACCATTCCCATTTTCTATGAGATTGAGCTCTCGGATTTAAAAGACCAGAGGAATTCATTTGAGGAGAGCTTTTTTGAACACCAGAGGAATGGGGTTGATTGTGAGACCATCCAGAAGTGGAAGCTAGCTCTCGAAGAGATTGGAAGGTTAAAGGGACTTGTAACAGCGAAAATACATAACGGGTAATCCAATTTATTTAAAATCCATTTACAAAATTGATGTACTGAGAAACCAATCATGCTTTTTTTTACATTATTTTTCCTTTTCATGTTTAATTGTTTTGCGACTCCACTGAATCGTTTGGCTTTCACACCAAGTTAGACCGTTCAAATGCAGGATCTTTGGCAGTGCATTTTAATGCCTCCTTTGTTCTTGCCTCATGGTGCATTACTCCTGGTTCAACTCTGCACATTCTGCTTTTCTTGGCTGTATGACTATTGTTCTGATTCAGTTTCTCATCACGTCTCCATCTGTAGGTATCATTCCAAGCTCATAGATGAACTCATCCCAATTGTCCAGCAAAAGCTGAAGAAGGGTCGACTACTCGTGACAAAACATTTAGTCGGAGTTGAGCATCATGTGCAGGAGATTATGAGAAAGCTCGGTGTTGTGTATCGCAATCGGCAAGTAATTGAAATATGTGGCAGTGATGTACGAGTCCTTGGAATATATGGTATTGGGGGTGCTGGCAAGACTACTCTTGCAAAAGTTGTTTACAATCAACTCTATGATCGTTTTCAAGGTTATAGTTATCTTAGGGAAATTCGAGAATTGCATCAACATGACAGGATCTTGTCCTTGCAAAATCAATTGATCTCAGACCTTCGAAAAAGAAGTGTTTCGTTCAGATGTTCTGATGATGCTATGGCAGTTCTTGCTGAAGGATTTCGCAATAAGCAGGTCCTCATTCTCCTCGACGACGTGGAAGATGTTGACCAACTCGATGTGGTTGTTGGAGAGCTTAGTTGGTTTGGTCCAGGAAGCAGGATTATTATGACTTCTAGAAAGAGCGACATCCTTTTGAAGTACAAAGAGGCTGAAACCTATGAGGTTGAACCAATGGAAGAAGATAAAGCTCTTCAATTGTTTTCTAAGCGGGCTTTTGGAACGGATTCTCCTAGCAAGGGCTTTGAAAGCCTTTCCAAGGACATTGTATCGGCTACTGGGCGACTTCCTTTAGCACTTGAGGTGACAGGTTCACGTTTGTTTGGAAAGTCGGTGGGTACATGGAAAGATACGTTGGAGAAGTTGAAAGACACTCCTCATGAGAAAGTCGAACATGCGTTGAAAATAAGTTACCTTGCTTTAGATGTATATGCAAAGCAAATATTTCTGGATATAGCATGTTTTTTTATTGGAAAGGATGAGAGAATTGCCTTTTACATGTGGGAAGACTGTAAACTTTATCCTTGGAGTGGTATTGAAGTTCTCCTTATAATGTCTTTGGTTAAAATTGGAGAAAAAAATGAGCTATTGATGCATGATCTACTGAGAACTCTGGGCAGAAATATTGTTTTAAAAGAAGATCCTATCCCTCGTAATCGAAGTAGGTTGTGGATGCATGATGAAGCCCTATCCACTCTACGGAAGAAAGAGGTAAACCTGAAAGCCAGAACTACTTTCTTTTCTACATGCAGTTAATTTTCTTTGTAATTTACCCGATTTTTCAATTTAGAAGAAGTGTAAAAAACACAGGCAGTTCTATGGCAAAGTTCAATTCCAATTCATTTACGTATATGTTCAAATTGGTAGGGTACTCCAAATGTTCAAGCCCTTGGTCTCACCTTCGACAAAGGATCTGATGACTGTTTCACATCTGAGGAATTTGGTGAGCTATTGAACCTAAGGTTCCTTAACTTGGATCGAGCTAATATGAGAGGAAATTTTACTAGCCTTCTTTTAGAATTAAGGTGGCTTCATTGGCAAGGGTGCCATAAGAGCTCTGAGCCTCTTGTTTTGAACCTAGAGAATTTGGTCATTCTTGATCTATCCTGGAGTGCAGTGGCAGATGACTGGGAAGGTTGGGCACAAATAATGGAGGTATAAGACGCGTTCTCTTTTTTACTCTTTTTGAGCACTAGCTAATTGATACTGAACCGTTTCTATCTCTTTGTACACAGAAGGCAAACAAATTGAAAGTTTTGGAGCTAACTGGTTGTGGCCAATTATGTAAAACACCATGCTTCCCACCTGGTAGCAAATTAGAAAGACTTGTTCTGGAACGATGTTCTCATTTGTCACTTATTGACAAATCCATTGGTAATTTGAAATATTTGAAGTCTTTGAATATCAAGTCCACTCCGATTGCCCTGTTGCCAGAAGAGATGGGTTCCTTGGATAATTTGGAAGAGCTCTTGATTGATGAGACGTCCACATGTCACCTTTGTTTCTTAAGAGGTTCCATGCAGCAACTTAAAATTCTTAGTGCTTCCGGCTGCAAAAATTTGGCTGAAATATCTGAGTCTATTGGTTGTTTAAGAACCCTGTCATATCTTGCATTGGATCGAGCTATTATCACAGGACTCCCTAATTCTGTTCAATTGTTAGAGGCACTTGTAGAGCTGTCTTTAAGAGACTGTCAGCGGATAACTGCACTTCCAGACTCCATTGGGATGCTTAGGTCTCTACGGAAAATGGATCTGTCAAACACCAGAATTCAGATATTGCCAGGATCCATAAAAAACTTGGATAGATTGGAGGTGCTAAGGATGAAGAATACTCACATAAGAAAATTTCCGGAGGATATTGCAAATCTAGAGAAGTTGGAAGTCATAACATTTTCTGGCTGCCCTTTGACTTGGAAAATTCCGTGTGATATTTCGGGGTTATCATCTTTGAGAATCTTGAAGTTATCGTTTACTCTGATTTCTTGCCTACCTGAGAGCCTTTGTCGGCTTTCTCATCTCGAGACCCTCCACTTGCTCCATTGCGATGAACTTCAGACTCTACCAAAATTACCCTCTAGTTTAGTGGGTTTACGCTGGGGAACCAAAAACATGAGGATAGTTCAGGGTCTTTCATATTTGAGAGATTTGAAAGTTTTGGAATTAGTCAATGAATCTGATGATGAGGAGATGTCTTCCTTTGAGCTGTTCCAAACTGAAAGCATTGCCTGGATAACAAATTTATCCAACTTAGAAACCCTAAAGCTGTGCCTTCCAAATGTTACTAGCCTACCAGGAGATTTTAATTCTCTCACTCAACTGAGAAAGCTTGATTTGTCCAGCATAAACCTGCTAGACCTCCCACAACTTCCCTCAAGCTTATCAAAACTGGTGATCAAGAATTGCCAGATCCAGGGGATGGATTTCTCTAATCTGGAAACTCTGTCTGAGTTAGAGCTCTGTGACTGCAATGCATGGGAAATTCTTGGTCTTGGGAATCTAAGGCTCCTGCAAGTGTTGAAGATATCTCGCTGCAACATTAAGAACCTTGATGGTCTCGAACAAGTATCACAATTGAGAAGGTTTACTATGTCTGAATGCTATTCTCTAAACAGATTGCCAGACCTATCAAAGTGCACGAGCTTGGAAATTAAGGAAATAGACTTTTGCAACATTCAGGATCAGCCCTGTGAGAGGCACTGTAAAAATTGCTGCTCAAGGCTCTGTGATTGTCCCTCCAGATATCAATGTGGTGGTCGATGCATGTAACGATCTTAACAGCAAGCTGCAAGGATGCTCTCTATTTCCATTTGAGAGAGGGTGGAGCTTATTTTTTTCTTCTAGGTGAGTAATGCACTTTTTCTCTTTATCTGCAGTTGGTAGACTTATTATTTTCAACAGTCTCTCCAAAGTGAATATTTCCATTTTTTTTCCCTCTTTTTTTCCTGTTTTCTTACTGCAACAATTCTCTTTCTCATTGTCATACTCTACTTAATCTGTGCTTCTTCTGGGTAACGAATTCAAGAAATATCATCACATGGACTGTGAAAATGTGGTTGGTATTGAATAATTGGCTTTATGCACTATATGATTCCTCATTGACCTATAAACCATCAGCATGAACCAACTCTAGCGGTTCTTTTTCTGTTGAGAGCGAAAAGTATTTGGAAAAGAACAGAGATCTACCAGTTGATGAGTTCACCAGCAAGATTTGGTAAACTTTTGGCCATAGGAATGAACATGCTAGTACTTCTATTTGTTTGTGGCTCTAATAGTTCTAGCAGAATCTGATGCTCCAAATTACAGGGATGTGTACAGAAGTGTCATGCCCGATGGGACATGTAGTAAAGAGAACATCAATTGCCTGAAGTGAACTTTTCTTATTTCATGCAAACTATGCCTGTGTTCTAGCAAAGTTTGAAAATCATAGCTTATCTTGAGATGTAACTATTGAATCAATCATGTGAGTAAGCATATCCATAGTGTCTAAGTTTGTTGTTTTAATTTTTCATCGAAAGGACTTGGTTTCAAAAATTTGTCATTAATGAGGATTCTGTTTAGAAATTAAAAATTTTCATAATATAATCAGACACATTTCCATGAAACTAAAAGCGAAAGCATCACATGAGTACATAAGTAATTTTCCTGCAAGTATGAAATCCTTCATGTGCCAACATACTTCCAACTATATGCCAAACCAATTGCCCATGATTGAATGAGCCATTGCATGCTATCTGTGTTATCTCCATCAGTCGGAACTTTGACTGATGGTAATTCAATCAAGGAGACTGTGTTACTTCAACATATTTAGATTGCTAGGTATCCGTTTGCCAAAACATGGGATAGGTGGTAGTTCACGTTCTTAATAAATAATGAACCAATGATTCAGAATCAATATCTCTTCAGATCACTTCAGGATTTGATTGGGAAGAGAGTTCTGCTTTGTAATTCTTCAGGACAATGTGGGAGTTCAAGATCAAGGGCGCTGGTGGACATAAGCTGAGAAAATATATGATAAGCTGAGATGCTACGTCTCATAAATCAGTGACACACAGCAATGCATTATGTGGATGTCATGGTTAGAGAGAAATATAAGGGCCTTCGACAGCACAAAAGTGCCCTTTTGTCTACCTTGAAAAGTAAGTGCACCACACCTTGCGGCCTCAATTGTGATTTCTGCGAGTGTTATTCCAAGTTCTGTTAGATCTTCTTCTTCTTGATGCTGTGCAACAAGGTCCTTTCAGTCGATGGAAGGAAGGCTCGTCCACCATTCTGTTCATCTATGACTTCTGTGAAGTGTAGATTTTCTTTTCTCCATGTTGTAATACTGCTGTACATTTTCTTCTATATTTCTTGACCCGGCCCTCTTTGTTAGTCTGTTGTCATTTGTCACTCTTCTTTCTCTTGCTGCAAAACGGAGACCATCAATTACGATTTCAGAAGGTTTATCTTCCGATTGTAGGTACAAGGATGAATAACTGGTTACAGGGATATATTTAAGTGGGATGGACTTACACTTTATTATGGAGTTGCAGGATGTTTCAAGCAGTATTGAGTTCATATTGATTTGGCAGATTTCGAATATTCCATTTGCCTAAAATGGAATGCTTCCCTGTTGATAATAGATATGTAATCTCGGTGGTAGATTTGAAATGTCGATGGTAAGTAAAAAAAATGATCTGTAATTTGTCAATCTGATCAACCATTTGCAAATTAATAATGAAATAACAATTTTAATATCTACAAATCCAATAGTAGATTACTGTTTTTGTTCCGTGGATGGTCAATATGTAACTTTGGTAATAAATTCAAATATTGATGGTAAGTTACCATTGACAAACCTAATAGTATTTATTTTTAAACTTTGTAAGTAGTCATGTAACCATTTGTTAGTTACCAATGAGATAAGAATTTTATCATTCACTAGCCCGATAGTAGATAATCGGCTACCGCTGTGATTTAGTTTTGAGTAGTGAATGTGTAACATAGTTGGTAAGTTGTTAGAATGTGTAACATAGTTGGTAAGTTGTTAGAACATTGACAGTTGTAAATCACTAGCGCTTTTGCTAAGTTCCGTGAATATATTTGATCATAAGGTAGCAGATTGCAGGATTGTACCATCATTACATAGAATTTACAAATAATGCTATAAATATACTGCGGAATTGAACATTGTCGATTTTTCAAGAAAACTGATAAAATTTGAGTGCATCACATGTGCTGATAAAATCTGGCAATCTTGGGAGTTGAATTGAATCCGTGGTGCTTGATTAAAGTTCAGGTATGTCCCTTCTAGTCTTGTGATTTACTTTATTTAATCATGGAATTGGTCTTATTGAATGAGCATCTTTCTCATCTTCAAGAGACAGAAGAATTTCCTTCAATTTAGTTATATATTTTTGGGGCTGTCAATTGAATTATTTTGACTGACCACAAAGAAGGAAGCTGTGGATGAAAAAAGTTATTATAGATAATTTGTCTTGATCCATCATTTAGCTCAGAATGTGACTTATTTTTATTATTAAATTGAAATTGACATCAGGATAATCTTAGTATTTTTCTAAAGGTCCTGAGTGTCCCAAATACTTGTTAAATATACGTAATTTAGATAATGCAATTTTCAAGTACTGGTTGTGCATAATACCAAAAGAAAAACCAAGCATTGAAAACTGTTATGTTCCCTTAGTTAATTACTTAAGGAAAAATGTCCAAAAAGCCTTCAACACATCATATAGTGGTCAATTCAGTCTCAATCTTTTGACCAATTTAGTTTTAAATCTTTTGATGATTTGTTAATTTAGTCTCTTTGATCAATTTTGGCTGAAAATTAATGATATGGACATTGATCGTCCTATGTGGTATGGTCAACACTTACGTAGATAATTTTTCGTAATTTTTAAAAAAAAAATTCGATTTTTCTCTTTTCTCTTTTCTTCTATCTTTTATTTTTCACCTCATTAAATCCTTTAAGTCAATGCTATTAAGATTATCAGTCCAGCTCAATTTCATTAATTGCTGACTTTTTATTTTTCTTAAGCACTTAATTGGGTAATCAAATTAAACCTTAGTGTTTTTTTATTTATTTAAAGAAATCTTATTTATTCAGAACTATTTCTTCTTTCATCTGTCCCGTGCCTCTTCCCAGTTCATAGGAACGATTAGATTCTTACTCTAAGCTAAAAAGTGGTTTGGAGAGGAGTTGCTTTTAAAGAACGGAAGTTGTTCCAGTCTGGCGATCTTGGTGTGGCCCTTTTTTGTCCTCTTTTTTTTTTTTGGTCGGTTTTGTCCTCTTTATATAGCGGTTTCTTAAGCTTGCCAAACTCGGAATGTGCTGAGGGCTTAGTGGGGAACCTCTATCTCATTGACTGTTTCTGCTTATACCAAAAAATAACTCATCACAATCGATGTGCAATCGGGGCTAGTCAATTGAATGAGAATTGATCGATGACCAAGCCATTGGATAATTGACAATTATATAGGATGAATATCGACATTTGTGATATAACAATTGATAAATAAATCTGTCATTCTCGTTGAACCGATTGAGGCTAGCATTTATAATGACACTATCTTGTATCTAACGAGTAAGAAAATATTCAGTGGTTTGATAATGCCACGTCAACATCTTGTGTGGCGTATATTTTCACTCATATCCAATGACATCTTGACATGTGTTCACGTATCCATGTCAGCAATTGATCTTCTCTCTCTTCACCTTTGCTTTGTCTTCCTCCTCCATCCATGGCCGCCGACCTCCACTCCTCCTCGGCTGTCGCCACCAGCGGAGTCGCCAGCACTGTGACCAGGCACTGACCATCGCTGCGTTCAAGCTGCGCATGGCCAGTTTCCTCTGTTTTCTCCATCCCGTCCTTCTCCATATCTTGAGATCTAGCCCATCCATGGCCGAAATCGTCGGCGCTGGTCCATTCACGGTTGAACGCGTTCGGGTGTCGTCTCCGTCATATTTATGGTCATCTTTGTCTTCCCGAGTATGACCTCTACTTCCTCTGTTTTCCTTCTTCATATGTGAGCTTCGTCCATGGCTGTCGAGATCTCATCTATGCACATCATGGCTATGGACGAACCAGTCATGGCCAAATCTGAAGGCAACTTCAGATCTGGAAGCCATGCCTTCAGTGCCACATCTGCTGTTGAAGAAAGCACGACTTCAGTTCCAGAGGGAGCGGCAGCCATGCTTTCTTCCCTAGCATGATGCAATCAATCCAGATCTAAAGCCCTACTGTCGACTGTGCACAGTTCATGGTCGTCTAGACTTCGAGCTTGCCGTCAAGGCTCACAGCCATGGACGAGCTAGGCTTGCGGCTCTCCTGTACGGATCTGAACGGGCAAGGACTGAGCCGACCACGAACGATGACGAAGGGTTAGGTTGGGTCGACTGCAAGTAACGTTGGAAATGGTGGAGAAGCTGGCCGGATGGGGTGGTGCTATGTGATGGAGGAGGAACCGCCTGCGGCCACGGAAGACACCCATGTCAGCAGAGGAAGGAGGAAGAAGAGGAAAATCAATTTTTTTTCTTTTTATTCCACCTCAGCTGATACATGTCAATTTATTATTGGAAAACGCGTGCCTCGTACTATGTTGATGTGCCGGTATTAATCTATTGAATATTTTCTCCTAATGAGTAGGTTATTTTTATTTTTTATTTTTTGGTGACCCAGGGAACCCCGCACCTCATCGACAATGGGGAGAAACCCCAGCAGGGTCACACGCGTCTTACCACCACACACGCGAAACCAGTTAAGTCACTCTACGACGGTTCGAGATTCGAACTCTTGATCTTTTTGCGAGAGGAAGAGAAATACGAACCAAGAACGCCACCCAAGCGCGAGTGGGTGGTATGAGTAGGTTATTGTCACAGCATCTACTGAACAACAAGCGGAAGACCATCTCGTCCTCGTTGGGATTGCCCCCATCTTGTTTCTTATCAAAAGCGGGAGGAAAAACAATCTGATCTTTTTGTTCGACAGTTTGCTGGATTTGGGATGCTCCCTAGTTTGTCGCTAGCCTTGACAGCAGAAGTGAAGCAATTATCAACCATCTACACCTGTGCTATATTATCCCTGTTGATAGAGCAGAATCAACTCGATACAACTGTCATTGGGGTTCTATTTTTAGTGTTGTCGAGATCATAACTTGATATATACTTACATGGATCTATTGTAGGATTTATAAAGACCAAAAAGATTAAAAGGAATCTTTCTGTTGATTAAAGAAATGGATTGAAATAAGAAAATATTCTGAAATTCGGGTAATTGTGCAATTATGAAATATTACGAATAGCATCAAATGATTGATTTGACTTTTTTATGGAAGTCAAGGGAATAAATTGAGCAAATTGAAAGTTTAAGGGCTAGACCAAATATTTGGAATTAGTTCGAGAATCGTATTAAACAAATTAAAAGTTTAACGATAACATTGCATAGTAAATCAAAGTTTAGGGACTACTAATGTCATTTTCCCTTTTAAAAGGGAATCTCTAGGATATGATAATTAGAATTGTATACACGTCTCATGTCTATTATGAGATGATAAGGTATAGCAATACCAATCTTCGGATATTATCACAAAAGTCTATATGCTGATGGCTGACCTGGGTAATGTCCAGCTCTGGAGTTACCTGTGAGATGGGTCAAAAGTAATGCTGTATTCAGAATTTTCGCCTCGGTCATTAAGGAAATATTTAGAGGCGTGGATTTACACGTATACACACATAAAGTTCAGAAAACGACTTTTCAAACTTCATAAAAACACATCTTGTTAGTGACATCCACATTCAAATTTGGAATGACAACATGGAAGTAAATGGAAAGGCCATAATTTCTCCAGGGTCCCTAGAGCCTAGTCTTCATAACAGTAGCATAGCTTTCCTAGCTATGGCAAATGCGACGGCTTCAGTGCATCATCTACATATAAAACCGTCATGCTAGAGGGAAGCCTTGGCAAATCTTTGATCATGTCGCAGTGAAGTAAATCAAGTGTTCGAAGATTGGAAAGTTCATGGATCTCTGCCGGAATGCTGGAAATAGTCGAATGTCGCAGCCTCAATATTCTCAGATTATGCAATTTCCCAATTTCGCTCGGAATGCCGCCCTCGAAACTCCGACACCAGGAGGCGTGTATTTCTTCGAGGTTGGTCAGCTCTCCAATATCAGGAGGGAACTCTCTAAAGAAACAAGAATCCATCCTCAACACCTTCAAATTCTGCAGATTTTTCAGCAAATCTGGAAACTTGGAAATGCCAGTCCCCGACACGTTTAACTCGACTAACGAACTCCCTATGTTGCCAATGGAGTTTGGAAGTTTTCTTATTCGACGGCAATCCCTTAATGACAAGTGTTTAAGTCTGACCAGTACTCCAATGGAGTCGGGAATTGCTGCGATTCTAGTGTCATCCAGGGAAAGAAATGAGATATTCGTCAGGTGACATATCGTTCTCGGTAGCTGACTCAATGAGAAGCAATTGGAGGTAGTCACAGTTTCTAGTTGCTTCAAATGACCAATGGAGATGGGAATTTCTTGTATCGAAGTCCCATCCATGAGAAGCTCTTGTAGAGCTATCAGGCGACCCACTTCTACTGGCAACATGCTGAGCTCTGTGCAGAACTTCAAATTCAGGGAAATTAAGCACTTCAAATCGCCAATTGAATGATCTATCTTAACCAATTGCGAACATCGCTCCAAAATCAATATGGCTAGATTTTGGCAGCCGGAGAACTTAGGAGTGACTAATAAGTCAACACAACCTGTAAGATCTAGAACTCTCAAGTTCTGCATCTGCAAAATTGGAGAAAAATTTGCATGAGCTCACTTCATGAATAGTTAAATTAGACAGGGCCATCTCACCATAGCAATGCATTGTAAACTACCTTAATTTGACTCCAGCCTTCCCAATCTTTTGTGACTTTGCTCCATGATAGGTCGAGAATGGTTAAGTTTCCCATGTGAAAATTAGTTACTTGCAGATGTCGAGGGCACCCTCGCCAACGGAGCCACCTTAATTTTGAAAAAAGGTTAGCAAAATCTCCAGCAATGTCTGCATGATCCAATTGAAGATACCGTATGTTTGGCATGCCCTCAAAATCTTCTGGGGTAAGTTTTACTGAAGTATGCCGCTGAAAGTTAAGGCAGAGTGCCTCAACCTCATCTGTTCCCTGTGATGGACGAGACAAACGAATGGAAGAAGTGAGGATGGTATCTCTTGACACTGAACCAGTCAGGAAACATTCCTAAAGAAAAATGACAAACAACGTCAATTGGACACATGGTCAGATCTTAACAGTATCAGGCGAAATAGCTCTTTGCCTTTGGTGGTGAATTTCACAAAAGTATTTCTTATGCTTCACTACGGAAAAAAAAAAAAAAAAGAAGCACACCAAATGTTACCTTTTTTTGCTTTATCGTATGGAGAGCTATTTCATGATTAAATAATCTACTCCGCCTTCCTGGATTTGTAAGACTCTCCCCACAAACGATTTCTCTGCCAAGTCGCCTTAACGTGCTATGCATCCATATCTGGTTGTTCTCTCCAATTTTGGCTAGGGGAGTCAAAATTTCACTAGAAGGCAGCGAAGAGAAGTCATGCCATAAGTACAAAGCAATTCTGCTATCTACTCCAGTGGCAAAGCAGGCAATATCCAGAAATCTTTGTTTCTGCTCATAATATGGTCCTCCCTCCAAAATAGTCTTAAAATCCCTCCACTGGAATGTTGGCCGCTGTAGTAAATATCGGCATTCCTTCAGCGTAATATAATTGCAGACTGCACACATAACATCAACAAACAATGGGAGTCTCGCCTTAGCATGAGGACTTGTCGAATGCTGGTAGTTCCAAAGTATGAAAGAAGATAATGGTTTAGATGGATCCTGTCCAATGAGTTGAAGAGCCTGATCTTTATCTAACCGACTAACATGATAAGTTCGAATCTGAGGACATTCTTCCATGACCATACTGTTCCCAGTGGTTAGAAGGATCCTACTTCCAGAAGCGAAGCAATCAAAGCAATCTCCAATGAGCTTCTGGACATGAAAAGCATTTTTCACATCGTCGAGCATAATCAAGACTCTCATGTTGCAAAATAAGTCCTTGAAAAACTCGATTCCCCTGTTGACAAAAGCAACATCCCCAAGTTCTCGTTTTAGAATATCGGAAATAAACTTAGTTTGCAAATGCTGAAGCCCTCCTGATACTTGAGTTGTTTCTTTAATATCTGCGAGGAAGCTACATCCATCAAAATCACAAGAGACTTGGTTGTAAATTAGTTTTGCAAGAGTCGTCTTGCCAATCCCATCTTCTCCTTGGATCATGACAACGATCCGCTTGTCCTTATCATCAATATTCATCAAGCTCATGATGTGGCTTACTTGATCATCAGTTCCAACATCTTTGTCAATTCTGGCAACTGGTCTTTTCTTTTCCACTTTAGCCACCTACAAGAAACAGGATGATTGCTCACTCATAAGCTGTAGGATGTGAAGTACCTAAATATGTTGACCTTTTCTAAAGTTGTCGTGTCTGCATAAATTGTCTACTACACGAAGTCACCGGTCATCCGGATTTACCAATGATCAACATTATTGCCACATTATCTTTTACCTTGCAAGATTTTTGTCAACAATTAACCAACTTTGAAATTTCTTGCCTATACACTATCAATTGGATCTTCTGATATACATATGTTTGAAGGACAGTGCCCAATAAAACCTCAGAACCCATTAATAGAGAACATTACCCCATCGAAATATGATATGGGGCGTCAAATGTTCAGTCAACGAAATATTGTGAGTTCCCACTTTTATCACACATGTTCTCCTAAAAGTGTTTTACGCAGCCCACACCAATGTTCTCAAGATTGCAAATTGAAGTTTCCACATGGCGAGCATAAGAGTGAATAGTCTCTTAGGTATCTTTAATTATAAACTAGAAAATACCGTGCGTTGCTACAAACACTATTAACGGTTAATCTACATTTTAAGGTTAAAAATATTAACACAAAAAATATATATTTATATACATATTACATATATATACATATATTTATTTTAATAAGTATCCTTCAAACTCAAAGGCTTGTATATGTATTTCAACAAATATGTGGTCTAGAAGTAGATTGAATATTTCACATCTCATCACATCACTTTAAAAGTTGTTTATCATTTCACGTATATCTCGATCAATATTGTCGAAACTTTTTTTTCTAAATAATGTAAAAACAAATATGATGAACATGAAATTTCAAATAGGATGCAAGTTAAAATTTGAGTGATTGATCAAAACATGTGATTATTTATAGTCGATAGATGTTTCAACTTTTTCTTGGAATTATGTCATATTCCTCAAAATCCAAACTAGGGAAGTCTTATATGACTTCTTTTTACTTGTAACCCTTCTTGAAATGCACAAAATAAATCTTCGTAGTGCAAACCTAGGTCTAACTTTATTGATGTAAATGTGAATTGTGTTTGTCATAGTCGGTCGTCTCTAATAGCTTAATCATTTTCCTTAGTTTTCTAATAGCTAAGTCTTTTAAACAAAATGGTTAGTCTGACATAGCATTAGAGCACAGGTCAATGGTTTAAATCCTGGTGCCTGATCTCAATTTTCTAATACTTGTTATTTGTGTTATTCTGTTTGTTTTCCCATTTCACTAGTTATCCTCTTGAAGTGGTTCCCTCCGCAACCTATTTTGTGCGTGCAAGGATCAGCTAACAAGCTACGGAAAGTGTTAGCTCATATGCTATAAATACATGATTGACACGTTTTTAATAGCTTAAACTTTTAAGAAAAGATGATTTATCTAACAAAATTCAGTTTTATATATAATATCTACTAAAACATCTGAAAACACACATTAATAGTATAAACTAAAGCAAAAATAAGGAAAAAGCAAAAAAAGAAGAAAAAAAGATGCAGTATCATGTGATATTACTTCACATATTTTGAACATAAAAAATGCTAAATAAACTTAGAGATGAAGAAAAGAAAATTTTGTTTTCATTTGACACTAGACACAAATTCATTAAAGTGATAACACCGCATAGATTATTTTAGATAAGGGGAACAAAATATTTCACCGAATTAAAAAGAAACCAAAAAAGAAAACCTCAAATTCAAAGAAAAAAATAGAAAAAGATATTTCACTGTGAAATACATGAGAGAGTAATTAAATTATTAATTTACGCATTTGTCCCTTGATAGAATATTTGTAAAATAATTAATGGAGGACATTTCAGGAGGAAAAGGATTGTGATTACTTAAGATTAGGAGTTCCTTTTCACTTGATATAATACTATAGATACGTGTCCTCAATTTGAGTAAGTGATGATATAAAGAATACTTCTCACTGCAGCACTGCATTGGATTATTCACTGATTTTTATAAATAATTTTGATATCATTCCTGGATTTCAGATTTATTAATCTTTTAAGTAATTTAAATTTATAATTTATAAAAAATTTGATGAAGCCATTTTATTGTAAGTTTAACTACTCTAAAATTCAAATTTTTTTAAAAGCCCTATTTAATTGAGATTCTACTTGAAATTTGACATAAAGATAAAATTCTTAATTATTATCTTTATATATAATAAATTCCATCTCATTTTGCCTCATAATTATTTGATTGGTCTTTTGTTTTTTTTTTCTTATGGGTTAATTGTAGATTTAGTCATTTGAATTCCAACGTAACTTTTATTTTGTTCAATCAAATCCTTTCAATTTCTAGGTTTGCGCAATTTCAGTTTTATTTTTTACAATCAAATTCTCCAACTTTCTCAATTTGTACAGTCATATCCTTCGGTCAACCACTCCAATTAAATAGTCCAATCAATTACTGACGTAGCTCTGCTTATGTAACAGAAAATGACACCACATTGGCAGACAATAAACTGGAAAGAAATATAAAAAAAATGTTAATTTGACAGTATTAGTCATAGTGGGTAAACGAAGCACTTAATTACACAAACCAATAAATTTACAGAATTTGGTTTCACAGGACAAGACTTCGACCAAATTGCACAAATTCAGAAAGCAAGAAGACTCGATTACGCAGAATATTAGTTAGAGGATCAAATTGTGCTTACACTAAAACTTAAAGGACTAAAAGTGTAACTAATTGTTTTCTTATTTTTTTCTTTATTTGATAAGCCAAACTTTAAACTCACACCCCAAATAAGATGCCAAGTGGCAAAAATGACCTAAGAATTAAATATTCATTTAACCGTATAATTAGAGATAAAGATTTCAAAATCATTTCAAGAGAAGAAATCTAATTAGAAGATTGAAAATTTTTGGATAATGACAAACAGTTTAGCCCAATGTGTAATTTGATCTATAAACTTTTGATTTAATTAATGTGGTCCATGAACTTTAACTTAATGTGTAATATGGTCCTTGAACTTTTAATTTATTCAATGTAGTCCCTAAATTTTTGGTACATATTCAATATAGTCCTCCAACTATATGAAAATATTCAGTGTAATCCTTGGTTTTGAATTAATGGAAAATGGACTACATTAAATATTTTTATATAATTTATGGACTATATTAAATAAATTAAAAGTTTATGGATCACATTACATATTAAACTAAAGTTTGGGGATTACATTGAACAAATTAAGAGTTCATGCACCAAATTATATATTTAGTCAAAGCTTCTGGACTATTTATGTCATTTTCTTAAAATTTTTCATAGATGCATGTGGTGGAAGCTCTCAAATTGAGCGGAGCCAATCTAATCAAGTGGGATCCCCTCTCCTAACGGCGTTCTGGTACATGCAACCCTAAAGGCGGTGCTTCCGCTTATATAACCAACCACATTCGAGATAATAATAATCTAATCCACAAAGGTTTATACCTCAAAGTGCACCGCAATGCATAATAATCAAATTGAAAAATAATTCGCAGATCAATTTCTGAAACTCATGAATCATAAATCAAAATGGTCCGAATGTTTTGTTAGAATACCTAAAACGCATTCTTCTTGACATAGACGCATATAAAGTAAGTCGAAAAATTGCAAAAAATCAAATTTAGTGCGAAACTTCATGATTGGAGGTAAATATATCTCAACGTCAAGTGCTCATGATCAAAGAATATATCTCAATGATGAGTATAATATTGTAAATGTAAAGTTTATGTGCCATATCATGTTTGGCTGGTTTGTAATTTACAAATTCTCATTTTTATTGTTGTGAAACTATGACAAATAAGAACTAGGATCAAACCTATATAATTTAATAGGTGAAATATAATAAATTGTGAATCATCAATAGTACTGAATTGCTAGTTTCAATAATGAATCTTGGATTTGCTTATGATTCGGTGTTTCATTGACAAGAATAATCATTAAAATCTTGAATTGAATCAAATTTTATTATAGAACACAAGAATCAGTAGGCCTTGCCCCCACACAAATTCCTTTTATCTTCAAGATACCCAAAGGCCCATTTCATCCCGTGAGAATAGTTTGCTATAGGTCTATATTTAAATTGATGCAATTTTGAGTCAGATCATGTATTCTAAGATTTCACATGACTTGCCATACAAATGTTAATGAAATAAATTAAATCCAAGCATCTATCTATCTATCTATCTATCTATATATGTGTGTATATGCCTGAGTGATATTATTTTGCTTTTCATTATTAATTAACAAATGAATCTTAACATCGTGCTAATGCTTACATGGGGTGTTAATTAATTCCCTCTTCCCATGTATATGGCCCTCAAGGTGTTTTGGTCCCACCTTCCTAATAACATGTAAACTAACTGACTCAGCTTTACCCAATAAATCGTTATTAGTGTGTCAAAACCACCATTTGTCTCACTTTTTGCCTTTTAATACTATCTTTGTGAAAGTTAAAACTACTTACTACACTTTCTACGTCAAGTAACCATCCAATTCACACATCTTTAATAACTATCTAGTGGATATCCACTCAATTAAACAATCAATCAATTTCTTCACAATTGGTTTCTTTCCTATCCAAATGTAATCCACCGGCGATCACTTGCACATGCCTAGCGTGTATTGGCACTAGATTTTTTATTTATAGAATATTTACTATTTGTGAGACATCGTATTGACTAGTTGATTTCCTTTTCCTAATTTGAAAGGAATTAGATTAGCCGCAACTAATCTTCTAGTTTGTGCAGATCACAAATGAATATTTTGACTTGAGATCCATTGATAATGCTTATAAAAAAAGACACGGGATAATTTTATGTAAACATCAATATCTCAAGGTGTTATAAATCCATTCAATATATAGGAATGAGCAGCAATCGAAGCAGAACAATGAACAAGTATAGAAACAGGCAACATAGATTCCCTCTAATCATTATTGTTACCTAATATAAATCGATATTGTGATTGCAATATATTTGGAAGTATTTTTCTTGCGCAAATGGTTCAAAATTTTGCATATATAACTATTCTAATAGCAAATCAAATTACAGCATGATTTTTCCGTTTAGTTTCATCAATATTGTTTTTGATAGACAGATTACTCGGTCCAAAAAAGGTATTTCAGTGCATGCAAGTGTTTTTTTTTTTTTTTTGTAATTTCACTTTTAATGGTTGATTGCACTATAATTGACATGTGACGTGAATTTTCTATAGCTTCCCACCACAAACCCCCCCAAAAAAAGAAAAATTCCAAACTCCTACCATCTAGATCCGTCCCCCATATTAAGCTTGTCTTATGATAATGAAAAAAGAATAAGAGGAAACGCACCTTGCCCCCACTGTCGGATGTATGCGTATCTGAATAAGACTGGATCCGTCCAAGAATCTTATCTCTAAAATCCTTGTAGAATACGCCACCGGGAGGAGTATCACCTAGTTTCGGACAATGTTGAATGATGACTTGGCATTCATCCGGTATCATTGTGTCCGATGCATCCGTCCGAGATTCCAAGGAGCGGGAAGGAAGCTCGTCGGGGCCCCGCATCATCTGCAAATGAAGCCTGTACGTTCGCAAGTGACTGGCGACGTGCTTGAGGGTCAATCCATCCACATTCATCAGCTGCAGTATCGTCTCCGCCACCGCGTTATTAATCCCTAGGTGTGCGACCGCATCCACGAACCGCTCGTGCAATTGAGGCGTCCAGACCAACCTCGGCATCCTCAACGGCTTCACTGGTGGATCCTCCACCGAATCGTCTGTTGTCAGAGTCGACTCCGAATGGTCCGTTGTCAGAGTTGACTCCGCCTCCACGAACCCCTTGTGCAATTGAGGCGCCCGGAACAAAGGTGGCTTCTTCAATGCCTCCACCGACGGATGCTCCACCAAATTGTCCGTCATCAGAACCGACTCCGCCTCCGCCTCCACAAACCGCTTGTGCGATTGAGGCATCCGGAACCAAGGTGGCACCGGATTGTCCGTCGTCAGAGTCGACTTTGCCTCCCCAGCAGAGTCAATCTTCTTCACCTTCCTCGAATGGGAGCCGTCCGAGTCCGTTTTCATGGGCACCATCTGGTCACGATTCTCCATCAACTTTTGCAATCTTGGCAAATCATGGAAGCTACTAATTGACGGAAGGAACTGGGTTCTCCATGTTACCAATGCCCAAAGACCACGAATCTCTCTCAACATGGGGCAGTCACGTATTTCCATTTCTTGAAGATTCTGCAAGCCTGACCGGGAGAGCATTATTATTTCAAGAACTGGAAAGTTGAGGACAGTTAAATGTCTCAACTGCTCTAGCCCGCCGAGTTGGATTTCCTTTTCCTGATAGCTACAGAGCTTCAAAATAATTAGATTTCTCAAGTTGGATAAACCTGGGAAAGTTGTTCTTGAGCTGAGATCTCCCTGCATTTCTGATTTAGGGGGCTCCTTGCAGAATTTTTGGTGTAGGGATCCAGACATGGAAAGTTTCTTTAGACGAGAAAGGGAACTCAATGCAGTCGGTGACATGGTATGTCATGAAGGCACAGTTCCAAATTTCTCAACTTGGATAACTTCCCAATCCCCTCTAAGTTGTAGATTACGACTGAGCCCCTCCCAGACAACCGAGTATTTTTCTTGCCATTTGATAAGAGAAGATCAACTAGATTAGTCAGGTTTGAGAGATCTGAAATAGACCGCAAGGACCGAGAACTAACAAGCAGACGAGTCAAACTTGTGGGAAGTGAAGGCAACGCTTGCAGCTTATCACAATTCTCGAGGATCAGTTCTTCTAGTTGAGGGAGTGCAGCAATTGTTTCTGGCACTCGACGGATGCAAGTGTATGATAGATCTAGGATTCTCAAAAAGGACAATTTCCCAATTTCACTTGAAACTTCACCCTCCATAGTGGAACATCCTCGAGCATGTATCACTTCAAGCATTCATTGCCAACCCAATGGCTGAAGGAAACTTTGCTAGTCGGCAATGTTCCATCTTTATCACATTCAGAGTCTTTATTTTTCCAATAGAATGAGGTAACAGATTGATGCATGTGGATGACAGATCCAGTTCAATAAGAGACTTTAGGTTTCCTGTCAAATCTGGAAGTTGCTCCATCTCTCTGCATCCTGCAACAGATAAAGACTCGAGATTCACAAGATTTTAATAGAACAAGGTAATCTTTCAATTGATGTGAAGGATAAATCCAACTTGATCAATGAATTTAGGTTTCCGATGGAGCTTGGGAGTTCCCTTAACTTTGAGCAATTACTCAAAGATAAGTGATTTAGGTTCACCAGTAGGCCAATTTCGCTAGGTAGATCTTTTAGTCGGCTGCAACCCTCAATATTCAAGTAAGCCAGTCGTTTTAGATCCCCAATGGAGTGATCAATGTCAACCAATTCTCGACATTCTTCAATGATCAATCTTTCTAGAGTAAAACACCCAAACATGTCTATTCTGATCATGTTTAGACGTGTCAGTTGTAGAACTTTCAAATTGTGCAGCATCTGAGACAAGAATAAAGCATTACATAGTGTTGTTAGACAATATAACTCTAAGAAATGTGTATGACAACACACCTACCTTAATTTGGGTCCAGCCCTCCCAATCATTGGTGTTGTTAAATTCAGAGAGCTGGAGGACAGTCAAGTTTTGTGGGAATAGATTAATTGCAATTAAATCTGGAGGACAATGGCACCAAGAAAACCATCTTAACCTTGAAAAGAGGTTGGTAAAGTCCCCGATAAAGTTGCCCCCATCTAATTCAATGAATCTTAGATTTGGGAGCCTCGCGAATTCTTCATCAGTAAAGATGAGTAGAGTAGGATCTCCAGCTAGACTGAGTGCTTCAACATTTCCTTTATTCTGCCAAATACACACACAGTTAGAAAGAGCTTTCATTTTGTCTTCACCACATAGGTAGAAAATTCATATCAAATCCTAGATTATATGCAAAGAAAGTTAGAAATATTTTTATTATATTACCTCTTTTGTTTTTACCATGTCCACATTTTCCTCTGAAATCCACAATCTGCTACGCTTTCCTAAATCCGGTTTTCCTCATGGACAATTTGGCGCCCTAGGTCTTTTAGCAAGTCATGCATCCATAACCCGCCATTCTTTCTAATATTTATCAATGATAGAGAACTGAGGACTTCAATTTCTATTTGTGGAAAGTTGCAATCTTCCCACATGTAAGATGCATTAATTTCATCCTCATGGAAGGAGAAACATGCAATATCAAGAAAAATACGCTTTTGCCAAAATTTAAGGCGTCATAACTAATTTTTAACTTCCGGTGGACATCTTCATGAGCAATGCTCCTTAACTTTTCTAGTGTATCTTTCCATACAGTTTTGGTCTTCCTATGAAGAAATGAACCTATGACCTCAACGACCAAAGGAAGTCCTCCAATAGTAGAAATAATATCCCTTGAGAGCATCTCATAATCATAGTCTCTAGGATATTCTCTTTTGAATGCATGATTTTTATAAAGCTGAAGAGCTTGATTAAAATTCATTTCTTTCAGTTCAAAAGGTATGATTTTCTCTCCACTCTCTAGGATACTTTTGTTTCTTGTTGTAATTATGACTCTACTTCCTGTACCAAACCAATTGATCTTGCCAATTAGTTTCTCTAGTTGTTCCCTATGGTCCACATCATCTAGAAAAATTAGAACCTTCTTATCATGGACTTTTTCCCTGATAACATTCATTCCATCATCAACGTCATTGATGTCAACCATAGGCTCAGTTTCACCGAGGATGTTGGATAGCACTTTCTTTTGCAGAAATACTAGGCCATCACGACGTGATGATGCACTGATGTCTCGCAAGAAGCAATACCGATCAAAGTTAGAAATGAGCTTGTTGTAGAGAGCCTTGGCAAGGGTTGTCTTTCCAATACCACTTGGGCCATGAATTCCAATACACCGTGCACGACCAAAGTCATAGTCCAACAGGTCCATTACTGCTTCCACTTGATCATCTATTCCAACTAAATGGTCTTCTGCACAAACATCTCTTGGCTTCATCTTGATTGTGGTATCTTCCACGTCCAACAAAGTAAGTTCGCGTTGCTATGATGGGCAATGATCTGCCAGCAAGAGTCAAGGAAAACACTATAAATAGCAGGGGCTGCAGAAATAGAAGACTGAGTGACGAGCGTCGCTAGTTGCCACACCGAGTAACCTCATCAACTATAATTGCTCTATATCTGGATGTATAATATAAATCTCTTTTTCCCAGTATTGTGCAATATCTGTATATAATATCGGGAAACATAAAAGCATATCCACCGACATATCCATCTCAGATGAACGAAAAGGAACATGTACAATGACGGACCGAGGGGATCGCTCCTTGTTCGTTGCTACTTCTATCATATTTAATGGAATCTCACATAAATTTCCTATATCATGCCCTTTTGTTTAGTTCGATTATAACTTGATCATAAAAGAAAACCCTTTCTATGAAAATCGTTTCAAGAAAAAGTAATTAGTTGTATTTATTTGATGATGTGTGGAAAAGCACATAAAACACTATCTTAGTGCAGAATGGCATTTGTGGTAAGAGACTTGTTATGCTTTAGAAAATAATTACCTCTATTCAAAAATTGGAATTCATTTTCCTAATTTAAAGTGTGTATGTTTTCTTTGACTGTAAATATTTTTCATTGAGTAACCATTTCAAACAAATCAAGCATTGAAAGTCTGGAAAAACTAATCAGCAAAATGCTCTTTTAGCAAAACAAACACACCCTACATTGCAATATTATCATTTAGCTCATGACAAGTATAGACTGTCATGGTCTAGTTCAAAGTTCCCATAAGAAAAGATCTTTCTTGCTCTCTATATGGTTTAGCCACCAGAGACCGACCACCACTTCCACCAAACCAATGACGGCCAAGCTCCGGCGGCCATCATTGGCTCTTTAGACAACGGAAAGGGCGGTCCACAGCAAGGCGAAAGGGAATGCGAATTCTTTGTTGGTAAGCTGTAACGCTCATCCAAATCTGAGAGACTTTTGACCACAACACAGCTCAAATATTGAAAGGAAAAAGAAGGGTCGGGCGAAATTTACCTTGCCCTGCCGAGACGAAACCACTGCTGAATCCTGGAGCCAAACTGCTTCTCCTTGTTGAGCTTCAGTTCTCTGATGAAACGGCAAGTGTTATAATATATGTCTCCAGTTTGAATCCATGAACGAAATCCGACTCCAAATAAACTATTATTTGTTTGTGAATGTCCATCGTGGAAATCTACGATTCCTATTCGGCTTTGGAGTACATGGTGATGTTGGACTCTTCACCGTAAAAAATAGACTTCAAAAAGGAAAGCAGGTATTTGGATTTCAAGTTGCTGATTTGTTGACCAACAAATGCTTCCTGAGGCGGTGGACATGTCAATAAATATTTGTGGATTGCTTCGTTAAAAAAGAAGAAAAGAATTGATCGTTGAAGAGCGGTTCTTGACCAGTGCTTGATGCGGGTTTCTGTTCGTGGGATTTTTTGACAAATTACATCCTGATGAAACTGAAGAGTGTTTTAGCAAAAATTCTTGTGATAAGAATTTGTGTATAATTCTTTTGTGAAATTGAGAGATTATTTCATGAGGAATTGTGGGGCTATATACTGCGTGAGTTATTAGGTGTAATTGGGGCTTGGGAAATATTGAGAGTGTTTGAGTAACTCGAGTGTGTAATCAACGTATATCACGCTGAATCTATAGTGAAATTCGTTACTGCTCTCCCCGTGAACGTAAGTCTCTATGACCGAACCACGTAAATCTAATGCCCAATTTATTTTCTTTATTCTGTCTATTTTATTGTTCAATCAATCGTCTTTCCTGCAGCAATAAGCATGAAGCGACTGGTTTTGGTCATCCGAGGCTCATTACCATTTATTGACCAAAAGAGATACCCACTGGAATAACTGCAGATGAATATAAGAGAAACCATTAAGGTGAGTGACAGTCGTCTTAGATGTTAGCACTAAATGGGAAGGAATGTATTAGGATTTGAATATCCTTTTATATATTTGCGTGTGCAAATAAATAAAGATACAAGTGAAAAAATATATATTTCTTAACAATATGATCCCTACAATTCCTTTCGTATTTTGATAGATTTGGAGAGATTTGAAAACTTAGATAAAATCAGTTATGTTAAATGCTCTTTATCCCTCCCATTCCAATTCCTCTATTCTATCACCTTTTAAAAAAGACGATATTTTAATCATTGGAGTTCCACCCTTATCACATGAAAAGAGGGAGGTGAAAGATTCAAATCTCCACCTTCTTAGGGGGATTGGGATGAAAAATTTAGTTTCAAATGTGGGTTTTGACTCTAATGCCAAATGTCTATAAGTGAGAATCAGAGTAAAAGTAAAATATGATCGAGAAAAAAAAAAGACATTACTTTTAAATTTTGTTATTCTTCCATGGAATCTCCTCCACCAAATATAGTGTAGCATTTTGTCTAATAGGCAATCAATTCCTAAATATTTTTAAAAAAATACAACCGATTCCTAATATTTGGGATCCAGTGAACTCAAGTCTCTTTAAGACGCATTAGTCAACTTTCCTATCTTGATTGATGTTCAATGTGGCGTTTTTCAATATATTTGTGCGTATGTGGTGCTATCAGAATAGTCAAAAGAAAAAAAAAAGAAAAAGGCAAAAAAAAGGGGAAAATATCACCAAAAACCTTAAACTATACCATTTGGGATAATTTTACTCATGAACTTTTTTTCGTACTATCAAAAACCCCAACTTTGGGCTAGTAGACCTTTTTTTTTGCCACCAAAAATCACAAATTTTCTACTTTACTTTTTTATTATCCTATGAACTTACGCTTTGTTACCACTGTTAAATTGTCTTTTTTTTTTTCTTTTCCCTTTCCCTCTACCATGGCCGTATGTACAACCACATCTGATTTTAGCCCTCGTCGGGGAGGGTCAAAAGTATACTTTCGGCCCTTGCTCTTTTAGGGCCACCCTCGCCCGAATCTCTCTTTTACCATTACTTTTATGGAAAGTTGAAAAATAAAAAAATCCTTGCCCACTCGGAGAAAGATAAAAAGTTATTCTAAAATAAATATTAATATTGGAAATAATAAATATAAAAAACATCAATAGTAACGTTAAACTGAAAGTTGTTAAAACTCAATGAATATATTAATAGAACTAATAAGTTATTTAAGAAAAAGAAACATAATTAAGTAAAATGGAAAAAAAGGCCTCAATAAGAAAAAAAAAGTCGAATTGAAAGAATTTGATACTCATTACATACTTTTAAATGGTTAATCAATGAAAATAAGATTAATCAATAAAATTATTTTAAAAATGTCACATTGGATTTCGTTTAGTCATATTGTCTTTTTTATTCTTTGAAGATTTTATCAATGAATCATTTTTTTACATTAATAAACCCTTAAATGCATATAATGAGTAATCATTTTTTGTCATTTTCTCTTTTTGTTATTGAGGCATTTTTCCTTTTTATATTTTTTTTTTCATCCTAAGCAGTTCTATTAGAATGACTGTATTTATTATATTTTGATAATTTGTGTTGATTTCAACGTTATTACTGTAATTTTTTATATGTATATTATAGTTCTTCCATTTTCTATACGATTTTATTTTTTAATAATTAAGGGTGTAAAAGAGATTCAAAATAGACATGGAAAGAAAGAGGCCTAATATCCAAAATACCATCAACTTTAGTTCCAGTCCCAATTTTATCCGAGACTTTTTTTGTCCCATAAGAAACCCCTAAATATAGGTCTAGTCTAAATTCTACCGTTAGCTTTTTTTTTGTCCCACAAAAAACCTCCAATTTAAGTCTTGTCCTGATTCTACCATAAACTTTCCTTGTTCCATGAAACTTTCAACTTTAGGTCAATCACCGTAAATTGCCATGGTTGTCTTGTTTCTTGTATGCAAGCCCATTCTATCGATGAATCTAGTGAGAGAGAGACACCCATCACTCATGAAGTCACGAGGGAGAGGGCCAAAACTATGATATTTTAACTAAATTGTCCATATTATTCAAGGGAAATAGAGATCTTCTATCGATCTTAAATTATTAGTCTTTCACTTTGTTGTGTAAGAAGGTTTGACCTAGCAATATCAATACATTGGGACACGAAAAGAAAATCCAAATGAAAATGATTTACATGTAAGGGAGTGCTCTCATAATAGCCACGTATTCAAGTGAATATCAATAGAAGCTTAAGATGACATTCGATTCTTAGATGGAGGCTTCATGGATTTAACAAGGATTATGAACCTTCCTCATATTTGATTTCAAACTAGCACTCTTCTCATTAGCTTCAGTGAATACAACTGGCCTAATTGAAAAGCACCTAAATATTCATCGCAAAAACGACATTGATTTTTCTTATTTATTCTAAAATTAGGATTAGGATATAAAGTTGAGGGTTTTTTTATGGGATAAAAAAATTTTAGAATAGAATTATGACTGAATCTAAAGTTGTGAGTTTTTTATGGGATAAAAGAAAGGCTTTTGATGGAATTGGGATTGAAGCTAAAGTTTTGAATTTTTTTGGGTATTAGGCCCATGAAAATATATTATGTGTTTTGTGTAATTTTCCCTAGAAAAGAAGTCAGAGAAGAGATTGGCGCATGCGGTGCAGGGACCTCGAGGTTTTTTTTTTGTTTGCGGGGGGAGAGGATCAACAACATTTGGTTCGAGCAGGTTGGTCAATTTTATGGATTACTTGCTCGATCTACGGTGGGTCAGGACTTCTGTGTCTTCCGAAAAGTGCCGGCGTCTTCAGTGAGCCGTGAAAAGAACGAGGATTTCATTGCTCTATACTTGGTTAAAAGTCAGTCAACAGATCGTAGAGGGCGACAACACAGTGAAGAGCTAAAACTAAAAGCAAGGATGACATGGAAGGTGGTGAAAGAGACGGAAGATTTGTTGGGCGATTGGGAATTCGTGAGTAGAAGAAGAGATAAGCGAGTCCCCGATTGGCATTGGAGGTAGCGCAGAGACTTTGTCGAGCAATTTCGATTTTTGATGAGCCACAAGCAAGTCACGCAACTTGGCAATTCCTAACGGTTGGCATCCTCAAGCGGTGGTGGCTAGTGGTGGAGCCACTACCATGTGGTGGCCTGGGAGCCCCGCCTGCTGGTGGCAGCGACCCTCACCTAGGCCCGACAAGGATCACTAACTCTTGCAGCCACCTAGCCCGTGCCATTCTCTCTCCCTTCTTTAAATTAATTTTCTGAGTTTTTGGCTTTATTGTTTTGTTAAAAAAAAAGGTTAATACCCTGAAAAAAATCCAAACTAGTACACATGTGATAAATTTACTCCAAATGATCACAAAAAACTCCAAATTTGTACACTTGTAACAAATTTATTCTCAAATTAATTTTTTGACCGAAAAACCCCCAAACTGGTATATTTGGGCACAAATATATCCTACGTTGAATTGGATCAATACTATAAAAAAACCATAAAACTAGTACAATTGTGACAAATAGAGAGCAAAATCACAAACTAATACACCAGTCAAACTTAGTAATTTGACAAGAAAATTTAAGAAAATTAACATAATGTAAATTTATTACTCAAAGATATACCAATTTGAGAGTTTTTGGTAAATTTTTAGTAAATTTGTCGTAGATGTATTAGTTTATGATTTTTTGAGGTATTAATCAAAAAAAATTAGTTTAAATAAATTTATTTATAAATGCTTTTTACCTTTTTGGTTTGTTTGTCTATACAAGTTTTTTATTTGTTCTCCCTATTACCACAACATACGCTAAAAACATTAAAACAAAGTCATGTCACGTAGAAGTTGTCAATAATGTTGTAGGCGGAATATTGCCTTCTTTTGTTGTTTTGTTTTTTTAAAAAATGTCTTTCTTGCTTTACCTTTTAAGTTTTGGCTTTTTTGGTTTGTCTTTTATAAAATAATTTTACTCGTTCTGCCTGTTAACGCAAACCTACGCCAAAAAATTTAGAAAACATCGTGTTACATAGCAGTTAAAGGTAATGTTACCGGTAGAATCTTTGCCTTCTTTGGGCATTTCATAAACAAAGATGGCCCAATCGGCCTGGCCCATTCTCTCTGGCCTTTCATTTCTTTTTCAGTTTGTAATTTTTCGGCTTTATAGTTTATTATTTCAAATAATTTGGCACTTTGTTTTATTTTTTACTTAGGAAAATTCTACCTAAAGGCTTAAAGTGCCTTCATTTTCTCAAATTAAAGCCTAAAGTGAACATTATTTTAAATAATGGCATGAAGTGTCTTTATTTTGTCAAATAAAGTCCTGAAATTAATATTATTTTAAATAATGACCTAAAGTACAATCTTTTTCTCAAATAAAGATCTCAAGTGGTAATAGTTATTTCTAATCTCGCCGACCAGCAAAATATTTTGGCCAATCAGGGGTACTTTCGTTCAAAGACAATTTTGACATAAAATTTTATTTAATTTAATTAAAAATTAAAAAAGATAAATATTTTTATTAAAAAGAAGAAGAAAAAAAATAGGCAGTGGCCGCCGCCCCATTGCCAATGGGACGGCAGCGATGGTCATGGGGTTGCCAGCTCCTCGGAAAAGGAAGCGGCGGTCATCATCAGGTTCTTAGATATAGGAAGCGGTGGTGGCCATGGGGAGGCAAAAGAGAATGCGAATTCTAATTTTCCTCCAAATCTGAGCAACTATCGACCATGACGCAGATCAAATAATTGAAAGGAAACAAAGGGGTCGAGTGAAACTTACCTTGCCCGGCCGAGACAGATCAAATATCGAAAGGAAACAGAGTGGTCGGGTGAAACTTACCGTGTGCGGCCGGAACAAAACCACTGCCGAATCTTGGAGCCAAGCCGCCTGGTGTTGTTGAGCCTCAGTTCTTCGATGATACGGCAAGCATGGAGCGACTGCTTCGGGTCATCCGAGGTCATCCGAGGCCTCATCCAATTTTATTGACCGAAAGAGGCAATTTTGGACATTGACGGGGCCACTTGTGGCGGAGAGATGAGATCCCACGAGGGCCACGACATCAGAAGATAAGAACGAGAGACGGAAAAGAACATGAACATGTGCATGGCCACTTTTTCCGTCAGCATTTTGCAAAATATATTTAAAAAAGAGAAAAATAAAAGAATATCCACCACAGATCCACCACCTAAGACAGATTGAAAAGAACATGTACAATAATGGACCAAGAGGTTGCTCCGTAACTGATGCTATTTATATCATATTTTATGAAATTTTAAATAAAATTCCTATATCATGCTTCGTTTGTTTGTTTCGCATATGAGTTCATCAAAATGCTTTCTGTTAAACTCATTTAAAATAAAATAAAAAATTCATTTTAATTTTTTTAGTGATTGTTGACAACCTAATTTTTGTTTCATGTTTTAATTCCCATTTATTTTGCTTATATAAATATATATTAATTTATAGAAAAGATAAAAAAAATTCGAAAAAAAACAAAAAAAAATTTCGGCTGATCAGCCCAACTCACTTTCCTTTCCTTTTGTTTTTCTTTTTCTTTCTTTCTTCTTTCTTTCCCAGCCTCTTCCCCTTTAGCTCCGGCCCAGCCCCTCTTCCCCATTATCCTCGGCCCAGCCCAGCCTCTCCTATTTTCCTCCTTCCTCCCCCGCTCACGTGCACAGTGCCATGCAGGCCGCGGACGACGCCGTTCCGGTCCCTCCGGCGTGACGTCAGCCGCGTGACGCCAGCAAGGTTCCCTTGCTGCGCTGTCACGCGGCGAGAGGCAAGGACGAAATTCTCTTAGAGAGCAGAGAGAGAGGAGGATCGACGCAGGTCAGAAGCGGAAGGGTGTGGGCGATTTCGGAGAAGAACACCGGAGACGAAAAAACGGGAGGAAAAAGGAGAGGCGGTTTCTGGTTTTCGGAGAGGGAGAGAAGAAAAACGATGGCCGGAGCTAAGGAATAGGAGGCGACGGTTTTCAGACAGAGGGAATCGGAGCTGAGAAGGGCAAGAGCTTGGGCAGAAGCGAAGAGAAAAACCGGAAAAAGGGAAAGCAAGAAAAGCAAAAACAGGGAAGGAGAAACGCAGGAAGCATAAAAGAAACCGGCGAAAAGAGAGAAGAGGCCCGAACCAGAAGCTTGGAGGAAGCTCGAAGGCGCGGCTAGCCATCACCGGAGGTCCGCACGTCCGCCGCCGTCCTCTGCAACTCCGACCCGAACCAGGTAGGTGCCTCTCCTCGCGCGTTCGGATCTGTCTTGACGAGGTGGCGGGCCGAGGCTTGCGTCGACCTTCGACGCAAGCTCCGGCCCTTGTCACTCTTCCATTTTGCTCCTGCTTTCCTCACGTGTATGTCTGAAGGCCCCTAGAGCGTGTTCGAAGCTCGGTCGTGGCCGAAATCCCTCATTTCGCTAGTGCCCTCTAGGTGTTCGACAAAATGCCTCATGAAATTGCAGAACTCAGCCCTCGACCGGAGCTCGACTTTGGTCTTTCTGCGTTGCACAGGGTTACGACGTTGTTATGCACTGTTTCAGTGGTTGTCCTAGATTCTCCATAGGTTACTCCACGCCGTTTCGGTGAGACGAGGCGCACGTCTCACCGGAGATTCTCGGAATGCCGGCCAACCGATGGCCGGTAGTGCTCGGTGTCGGTCGGAAGGAACGACCGACGCCCGGCGATGACACGACGACTCCTATAGGACCGGTGAGGACCCGAGGCGGCCTCGGCGGCGGCGGCGCGGTGGAGTAGTTGCGGACGTCGGGGCTGACGTCAGCCATGTGACGCCAGCAAGGGAATCTTCCCTTGCTGCGCTGTCACGTCGCCAGAAGAGGAGAGGAGCAATTTGGTTAGAGAGAGTGAGGTGTCGACCGAGGAGGGGGCACGCCATAGAAGGGGACGATTCTGGTTTTTCAGGGAGGAAGGGGGGAGCTCGGGGAAATGCAGGAGGACACACGTACACAGCAGAGGAGAAAAAGACTGACGACGGCCGTTCAGGCGCAACCCCCCTCCCACGGCGGTCACGCAGCGTGGGGGATGATAATTTTCGGTGAAGGAAAGCGGAGAGAGGAGCTGGACGGGGAACAGCAGAAAGGAAAAAAATCCAAATCTGAGAAAGAGGCGACGATTTTCGGAGAGGAAACGGAAAGAAAAAAAGGGAGACACGGAGAGGGGAGACCAGAAGGAGAGAGGAGGCTGCTCCGCTGAGTCCCGCCGCCGCGTGTGGCGCCGGTTGCCTGGCCCGACGCCATTTCTGCTCGGCTGAGTCCTGCCACCTGCTGGCGTCGTTTTCGCTGCGGCTGGCATCATTTCCGTGAGGCAGAACAAAAAAAAATGCAGAAACGGAGAGGAAGAAAAATGGAGGCTGGCTGTTCTGGTTTTTGAGGGAAAGAAGGGAACTGGCTTTTCGGTTTAGAGAGAGGAAGAAAAGGAGACAACACGCGACCTGAAGGCACAGAGACGAAAATCGCTGAGGAGGCCGCAGAGATGAAGAATCAGCGAGGGGGCGGTGCTGGCGAGGGGGAAAACCAGCGAGAGCAGATCTGAAAGAGAGGCAGGGCGAGCATTGGCGAAGCTGGAAGGAGTGTTCTGGCTGGAGGAGAAAAGCAGCGAAAAAAGGGAGAAAAGAGAGATCTATGAGGGAGAGAAAAAAATCGAGAGAGACCCGAGGGAGTAGAAGGTAGAGATCGTCTAAGCTTCCGGCGATCACCGGCAGCCTCCTTTCTCAAGCCGACAGGTGGGTATTGCTCTGTATTTCCTTTTCTGCTTTCGTTTGTTCGAGTTCGGGGTCGGCTCCTGAGGATCTCGGTTCGGGGATGTGCGAGGCAGACGGATGCAATTTGGTTTCTGAGCTCGTCCGCCGTCCGACGCCACGAGCCGCAGGGAAACCTTCGCCGACCCTCTAATGAGTTGCCGCGTGTGTCGTGAGTCATTTACCAATAGTGCCGACGCCGGTTTAACCTCCCGTTCGAGTGAAAAGTCCTGTCCGAGTCACGGACGCCGCTTGTTCGACAATTTGCCCCAGTGAAAATTTTTTGTCCTCTGCCTCTTCCGGCCTGATCCTAGCCGCCGGTGCCCAGCCGTCCCTCATCGAAGCGGACCTGTGATGTGGGGACTCCTGGGTGCCAACCGATTGGCCGGCTCGGCGTGCACATTTCGTCCTCCCCCCTTTTCGATTGCCTTCGGCCTTCGCCGAGGAGGAGGTCCTCCCGACTGGTCCCGCTAACGGCGGCCACCGCCTTGTCACGACCGGTCGGTCTTGGACCGACCAGCCACTCCACGCAGCCAGCGACGGTGTCAAGGTAAGCCCTCGGCAGGGCGGAGGCGAGGGGGCGACGCTTGACGCCATCGTCTCTATCACCGCGGGGGAGCGACAGCGGAGGAGGGAGCCGGGTCAGCCCACGGGTTTGCCTGACCCGGTTTGATTTTGGTTTTTGGGCTAGTGTTTTGGATCTAATGGGCCACACTGGACTTGGTGGGCTGGGTATTTCTTTTAAATCGAAAATGGGCTAAGCTTTGTTTTTTTTGGGCTTGCGGTTTTTATTAAAGAATGTTGGGCTGGGTCCATGTTTCGGGCTGATGGTGGAAGATCCGGGTCGATCCCGACCCGGTTCCTTTTAATCTTATAATAATATTTTTAAATATTTTTAAAAAAAAATTCGAAAAAAAATATAAAAAACCTTTTTATAAAAAAAAATTCAGAAAAACTAAAAAACATCAAAAATCTTGAAAGCTTGTTTTGTTTAATTTCGGATAAAAAATATTAAAAATTTTTAAAAATATAAAAAATTCATAAAAAATTCAGAAAAATCAGAAAATTGCAAAAAATTTAGAAAACCCTTAAAAAAGAAAACATCCAAAATTGAATAAGCCTTTAGGACTCTACAATAGGTTTTTCTTGATTTACGTTATATTTTTCCTTTTTTTCTTTTTTAGGGACAATATTAGATATTCCCGCTTTGTTTTGCGACGCTATTTTGGATGTTATTTCTTTACTTTAGAATGATTAGGATAAACCTTAGATTTCTCGATTAGGTTGCCATAACCTCATTAATACACAATTAAGTTAGGTACGAAAAGGGCGTTAATCGCATAATTAGCGTAATTAAGTTCCCGATCCTAGACTCTCTAGTCACGTAGAAAGTGAGGCACACTCCCATGTCTCACTTGGTTTCTAGCCGACCCCAATAGGCTAATGGCAACTCCTTATTAGAAGACTTTCACTAATATCTAACGTCGTGCAGGGTATGGGCTTGGGAGAGCTCAAGTTGTAACGGGTTTTTTTTTGCTGTAAATATTTTTCTGTTCACTAACCATTTTTTAAGAAACAGATATGCAAAAGTCCAAAAAAATTAACTTGCGAAAAGCTCTTTTAGTGAAATGAGCACATCCTACACTTTGCAAAATTTTCTTTTAGCTCATGACATGTATTGACCGTCACGGTCTAGTTCGAAACTCCAATAAGAAAAGACCTTTCTTGTTCTCTTTAAGGTTTAGCCATTGGAGACGATGGTGAGGCAAAACGGAATGTGAATATCTTTGTGGGTAAGTTCTAAAACGCATCCAATCTGAGCGACTGTTGATCATGTCAAAGCTCAAATATTGCCAGGAAACAGAGGGGTCGGGCGAAACTTACCTTGCCCTGCCGCTACGAAACCACCGTCGAATCCTGGGAGCCGAACTGCTTGTCCTTGTTTGAGCTTCAGTTCTCCGATGATACGGCCAGCATGGAGCAACTGCTTCGGGTCTTCCGAGGCCTCATTAATGTTTATCGACCGAAAGAGACACCTAATAGTCCAACGTGAGAGAGAGAATATGGAGGAATTGTGTTGCAGAGTTCTTGGACGTGAGCGAGAGAAATAAATCGAAAGGGATGTTTTAGGATTCGAATAACCTAACGGGGCCGTGATTTTAATTTTCTGACCGTCCAATACCAGCCACAACTTTTAATGGAGGAAATCAGGACAATGCTTCAACCGGTTTCATTTGTTTGTTTGTTTTTTTTTTTTTTTTTTTTTAAACTTTCCATCATTTCCTTCTTCACTTGGCTTAATTTAGGATTTGAGGATTTATAAAGGCCCAAAAGGCACCAATCTGAAAGGAAAAATCTACATATCCTAAAAAATTAAAATCCCTGAATATGAAAAAAAAAATTATATAACACGAAATAAATAATTATGAGCAAAAAAAATATTATCACTAAGTAAAGAGAAATCATTAATATCATTGGAAAGATATATTACATTTTAAGGATGAATAAACACTTGAAATGTTGATTTTGGAACTAATAAAAAAATCATCGTGCACCATGAGTTTTCATTTTTTCACTCAAATCAAATTGCTCTAAAATACTCTCTGATTACCTAAAAAAATTAGTGAAGTTGCTTTCATCACTAGTGACTTAGGATCACATAGTGTTATGCCTCTTTCATCAATTGCATCTTCAATTGAATTATTCATCTTGTCTTTATCACTAACATTTTTTCGTTAGTGAAATTGCTTTCAATATGAACTCCATTCATCTGAACAAGATAACAAAAATTAAGTATTGTATGTCTAAAATATATATATTGACAAATACCAACTAAATTAAGCATCAACGAATACCTGTTACTTTCTTGCGATTGAATAAGTAAAGACTAATGAACCTTTCTTCACGTTTATGAGTTAATTGATTGCAAAAATCTAAAATAATTGAAAGTTTATAGTATACTAGATATTCGCATTCTATTTTTTTAAGTTCTTGAGATTCTTTTATTTAGGAACAATATCCACCAATTTTTTTTTGAGATAAAGAATAATATCTATTATTTTGAAAATTTTGATCGGATTCTTCATCTATTACATCTTGTTCAAATATTATCATTTTAATTTGATTATTAAAAAAAATTATATATTGCTCCTTTTTAAAATAGTAAAAATCCCTCCAATCCGTTGACAAAAAATCATGAAACTGGCAATGCTTGTATCCCTGTTCCCCTACACACATTGATTCTCCAGGGAACACCTGATAACTCCGAAGCTGGTGGCTAACATCACACCGTCTATTTTGTAAAATGACCGTACGGTCATATAATCATTTTCCTTTATATATTTACGCATGCAAATAAAAAAAGATGCAAGTGAGAGAAAAAATATTTATTTATTAATACCTAATCCCTGCATCGTGTTCCGATAGATTTGGAGGGATTTGAAAAAAAAGTATTCATTTATATTTATCGCTTCCAATAGCTCCGAATCCATTCCTCTATTCATAAAAAAAAAAGAAAAAGAAAAAAAGATAGCACTTCTAAAAAATTTTTTGCTCCTTCCCCCGTTTCTCCTATACCAAATTTAGTGTAACAATGTAAGCATAACTTTTGGGAAAATTTTCAAAAAAGGGATTAAAGTGCTCTCATTTTCTAAATAAGGGCTTAAAGTAAATCTTATTTTAAATAAGGATCCGAAGCGACCATGATTATTTCAAATAAGGGGTTGAAGCATTCATACTTGTTTCAAAAAAAGGTCTGATATGGTCGGTCGCCTAAATTTTTTGACCAATCAAGGGCGTTTTCATCCAAATTTTTTTCTTCCTTTTTTCTTTTCCGGCAACCGTTGGCAAAGGCTGGCAAGGGCTCAGCCACCCTCGCCAGTTGCTATAAGGGTTGATGAAGGCTCCGCAGCCCTCGCAGGCCACTAGCAAGGGCCTATGAGGGCTTAGCAACCCTCGTCAACAGTGGGTTGAGCCCTTGTCAATTGCTAGCGAGGCTTTACTTAGGGCCGATGAGGGTCGTCGAGCCCTCGTTAGTCTCAAGTGAGGCCAACCCTCACCAAATTTGGCAAGGGCGGCCTCACGCACAACCAATAGCCAACATCGCCACTGTCGCGGAGCCAGATCTAGCGATGGTCGGCCTCGCTTAGGGCTAGCAAAGCCTCAACGGCCTTCACCGGCCCTAGGCAAGGAGGCCGATCTGGCAAGGCCTTGCCTGGCCTTACCAATGGCCAACAAGGTGGCCAAGCTCTTGCTCGGCCACTGGCAAAGAATAAAGAAAAACCATAAAAAGGAAAACAAAAAGAAAGAAAAAAGGATTAAAGACAAAAATGTTCTTGTTTACTTGAAAGTCAAACTCTTATTTAATACAGATATAACTATTTCAGACCCTTATTTGAAATAAAATCCATTTTATGCCCTTATTTATAAAAATTATAGCATTTCAGATCATTATTTGAAATAAGATTCACTTTTAAGTTTTATTTAAGAAATGAGAGCACTTCAATTTTTTTTTGAATTTTTTCCAAACTTTTAGAAATAATTTCATACTAAAGAAAGGAAAAGATAATTGCTTATTTGTTTAGGGTTTGTTTGATAAGGATTCTATTCCCGAAAATAATTTCTGATCAAAAATGGTTTTTTTTTATTCTGCCCCCGAGAACAATTTCTAAATATTTAAAGTGTTTGATAAACTGTTCAAAATTTTTATTCCTGAAATAAAAATGCATTTTGGTAGAAGTCTTCAATTTTTTGATTCTTTCAATTTTTTAATACTTTTTATTATAATTTTCTTATTGTCGCGACCAGAAAATTTTCTAGAATATAGATATATCTAAGGTTTAGAGGTATTGTTAATTTCGGGCCGACGGCCCTTAATTAACTCGAGCTCTCCCAAGTCCATACCCCGCGCGACGTTGGGTATGCATAAAAACTTTCAAATAAGGAGTGCCACTAGTATTGAGGTCGGTAGAGCTAGAACCGAGCCGAGACATGGGAGCGTGTCTTGCCTCACCTTTACGCAACTGGAGGGTCCCAGGGTCGGGGGACTTGATTACGTTAGTCATGCGACTAACACCCTTTCGGTACCTAACTTAATCGTGTGTGAATGAGATCATGGCAATATATTCAAGAATTCTAAAATTTGTACTAACCGCTCTAAGGTAAGGAAATAACGTCTAAAAAAATTACAACAAAATAAGGTGCGGGAATATAACATAAAAATAAGGTGCGGGAATATAACATAAAAATAAAAACCTATTGTAGAGCCCTAAAGACTTATTCAATTTTAGTTTTTTTTTTTTTTTTTTTAATGGTTTTCTGAATTTTTGCAATTTTTCTAATTTTTCTGAATTTTTCTGAATTTTTTATATTTTTAATATTTTCAAATTTTCAAATTTTCCGAAATTAAAGAAAACAAAATTTCAAGATTTTTTATACTTTTCTGACTTTTCTGAGAATTTAAGAAAAACATTTATTACTGTTTTTGGAATTTTCTAATCTTTTTTAATTTTTTAGGAATTTAGGAATATTTTAATATTCGGAATTTTTAAAATAAAATAAAAATAAAAATATTTTTTTTCGAAATTTTTTTTATAAATTTTCGGATTTCTGAATTTTCTATGAATTTTCTGAAATTTCTGAAATTTTTATGATTTTTTAATATTTTAATATTTTTTGATTTTTTAAAAAAGGGTAATTCGGACCGGGTCAGGAGACCCGGCCCTACTAAACTGACCCGGACTCTATCGGTCCGGGCCGGAGCAATGACCGGGCTGGCCGAACGGCCCGGTCCAAACATTTCAAAATGGCCCATTAATAAACAAAAATAGAAATTAAAACAGTCCATTTTTATTTCTATTTTCAGCCCAATCAACAAACGGCTCAAATCTCATCCTAGGCCCACTCGAAGCCTCTCAGCCCACAAGTTGGCTGAGACCCAAATAAAGACAAGCCCACAGAACAAATTAGATATAAACTCGGCCCAGTCCACTTATGCTAACCCAACAATCAAACCCTACCCGCTTATACCTCATCCGACCCAGTTCTTGACCCGGATCGCGGCTGCCGCTGCGCCTCTTCTCTCTTCGCTGTTCCTTCGCGGCGCTGAGGGGATGGCCGAGCGGCTCCCGGCTCGATCGCGGCGAGCGGCGGCGGTCCTCGCCAGACCCTCCGATGGGGAGACGAAGCGACGGGCGACCCTAGGGGCGACGGCGGTCGGCGGTAGGGGCGGCGAGAGATCCAGGCGGGATCCGTGAGCGGCGAGGTCGCTGCGGGTCGGAGCGGTTGCGGACGCGGACGTGTTGCGCAGCTTTCGGGTGCGAGGGCGGAGGTCGGTCCCGCAAGCCACCGGCCGTCCTCGTTGTCGGTGTTTCGGGCGGCAATGGCGTCGGCCTCCCCTCTCTTCTCTCTCAGATCTGGTTCTTTCAGATCTCTTTTCCTCGGAGATCTCTCTTTGCTCTTTTTATCAGATCTGGTTCGCCGAAGAACCTCCCCGGTCACCGCCGAGCCCTCTCCTGACAGCACCGCTCCTCTCCTTGTGCGTGCGTGAGTGAGAACCAAGAGAATCCCTCAGCCTTTTTCCAGAAAATCGTCGCCCTCCTCTTGCTCGAGCTGCTCCTCCTCCAGCTTTGTTCGGTCTTTCAGATCTGGATTAAAACCCAGAACCTCAGCTCCTTCTCGCCGGCGCTTTCTTCTCCTTGCTGCTGTTGCTGTCTTGCTGCCCGAAAACCAGAGAAACGCCCGTGTCCAGAACCGCCCTCTCCCTCGGGCTCCTCCTCAGATCTCGCATTCTCGATCTGAAAATCGTCGCCGCCGTGGGAGGGGGGTCGCCGGACAAACGGTGTCGTCGAGCGTTCCTACCGGCCTCGCCGTCCTTCTTTCTCTGTCCGCGTGCGTCGCCGTCGTTGCCGTCCGTGCGTGTTCGTCTCCGCTCCTCTCCGCCGCATGACAGCGCAGCTAGGGAAGATTCCCTTGCTGGCGTCACGCGGCCAACGTCACTGCCCCGTGGGAGGGTCTCCAGGACGACGGCGATCGGCGGCTTCTTTTTTTTTTTGTTTTTTCTTTCTTCCTTTTTTTCTGCCCTTTTTTGTGCGTCTTTACTGCGTGCTGCCGCTGCGTGCCTCCGTCCTCCTCCCCCCGTGTGAGCGTGTATGAGGGGCCAATCAGAGGGAAGGTGAGATGGGCTGGGCTTTTCAATGTCTGGTCCTTGTTCTCTTTTCTCTTTCGGGCTTAAGTTGCTTATGCGGGCTTCGAAATTATAAGCCAAATGGGCCAATGGAAGAAATAAATAAAGAGAAACGGGCTGAAAAGAAACAAAAGGGAAAAGGTCCAAGGAGAGATAGTATTGGGGCCGAAATTTGTGAAAAGGAGTGGGCCAGACTATGCCGGTCCAGCCTGATTTTTTTTTTTTTTCGAATTTATATATATATATTTTTTTATTTTTTTATAGATTAATATGTATTTATATAAGCAAAGTAAATTGGCATTTAAGACAAAATAATACAAAAAATCGAGTGTCAACAGTATATTTCTTCTTTTTTTCTTTTTTCTTTTTTCTTTTTCTCTTTTCTCTTCTTCTTCCTCTTGTAGTGGGCAATCGCCGCGATCAGCGGTAACCAGCAAATGGCTGGGCGAGGTCTGACGAGCTCGCCGGAGGATAAGGCAAGGTCCAGCAAGCTCACCGGAGGCTCGCCTGGCCACCAATGAGTCTCGTCCTTGCAGATTTGGGTGAGGCCGAGCCTCGCTAGTGGCCAAGTGAGAGGCTCGCCTTCTAGATCTGGGGGAGGCGAGGCTGACCTCACACCGCCTGGGCGAAGTCAAGCCTTTTTGGTGATATAGCTAGTATTAACATCTAGAGGAGGGTGAATAGGTGTAGAGGAATTTTACATGCAAGTAATATCAAGCTTTTGCAATCTACAAACAGAAATTAAATAGAGAGAGTAGAGAAGATTGCAAACACAGTTATAGTGATTTGGCTTTTGACTCCAAGCGATTAGCCAATAGGCTGGATTTCACTATGTGATCAAAGGTGATTACATACTCTTGAGTGTTAGCACTTGATAATGATATGTCTCACAAAGTCACTCTTTTTAGTAATATACTAGGATCACTCAATTTCGCTCTTTTTCAGACAACTAGTGCAGAATTGAATCAGCCTTGGAATATATTTATCCTCTCTAATCTCCTAGGTCTCATCCTATCCTTATATACTCTCCAAGCCACACTCGATCGTTGGCTCTTTCCTTGAGAGTTTAGTTTTCCCTTTCTTGGACAGACTTTATAAGGCAGGTCTTTTTTACCGTTGAAGGTAGATTAGATCCCCTTGGATTCTGTTTGCCCATACAATCAGAATCCAGGCTTCTATAAGTGTTCCATTCTTTTTTTGAAGTTGTCCGTTGATTGATCATGCCAATTAGTTTGATACAACAGAATCAATATAAATAAAGTAAGTGAAATACTTGACTGTTGGTGATCTAATCCTGTAGTTCCATTCTAAGTCTAATAGACTAATGTTCTGAGTCTGCTTAAGTTCTCCGTATGGTACGGTCAGACTCAGAAACTACATCTATTCGGGTCTTCCATCTGGTACGGGCAGATTTAGAATCTGCCAAATTGAAGTTCTGCGTCTGCTTCACCTAGACTCAGAGGCTTTCTACGTCTGCTTCATCCAGACTCAAAGGCTTCCCGTGCTTCTCCATCTGCTTCATCCAGACTCAGAAGCTTTCCATCATCTGCATAGCGGCTTGTGCGTCTTTCACCAAGTTACTCAATTAATAAACACGTTAGTAGTCTTTGATTTATTTTGTCATCTTCAAAATATCATAAGGGATTTCCCTAATAGTTGGGTTGGGCAAGCCTCACCAGTGGCTAGGTAAGCCTTCGGTGAGCTTGCCATACCTCATCCTAGCCTGACAAGGATTCAGCGACCTCACCAAACCTCGCCCGGCTGCTCGCCGCCGCTGACAGTGGTGGCGGCCGGGGGGCGGCAGTTGGTTGGGAGGAGGAAGAAGAAGAAGAAAGGGAAGGGAAAAAAGAGGAGAGGAAAACAAGAGAAAAGAGAAAAATAGATTCTCAAAATTGTTTCTAGGAGCGAGAATCAACTTTTTTTTTATTCTTGATTCTACTCCAAATCTATTCCCAAGAACAAAAAATTTACCAAACGGATTTTTGTTCCAAATCTGTTCCCGGGAATAAAATAACAGAATCAGTTATTTCCGGAAATATTACCAAACATGCTCTTAATATGCAATCGTGTCCTAAATGTTTTTGACAATCAACTCCGTCCAGTGTGATGTTAGCCAACTTTACTGATGTGATATGTTAGAAATCCAAGGTAGAGTTTTTAAATATCTTTTCGCATATGTGGTGGACGTAATGCTGTGTCGAACAAGAAAATTTGAAAAATAGAAAAACCTCAAAAGCCGAATAAAAGAAAAAGAAAAAGAAGAGGAAAGCCAAGAAATAAAAAGGGGGAATTATGCGGAATTATATCATAGTACACATTTGCCTTTGAATTTTCAATTGTTACTTGGAGCGCGTTTGTTAGTGTTTTTATTTTTCTATTCTTTTGTTCTTTTATTATTTAGAATAGAAAAAGGGAAAATTTCAAAAAAGGACCAAAAGTGAAGCATATTTTCTCAAATAAGGATCCAAAGTGACCGTTGTCTCAAATGGGGCCCAAAGTGGCTAAACTAGTCTCAAATAAGGACCTCAAATCGCCGGCCGCCCAAATGTTCACCGGCGACGAGCATGTGGCATTTCCGATGGTCGGAATAAGGGTAATTTTGTCAAAAAAAATATTGATAGAAATTAACAAACCCTAAAAACAAAACCCCAAAACTCTTCACATTTTCTTCTTATGCTCTTCATCTTCTTTGTTTTTTTTGTCCTCTCTCGCTTGGAGCATCCAAATTTTTTGTTAATGGAGCACGAATTGAAGCACGACAAGAAACCCCTACCTTCGTTTTTTCACATTTTCTTCCTCTTTTTTTTTGTCTTCGTTTCTTTCCAACAAAGAAGGCAATTCTCGAGTAAAGCCACCTTTTCATTAGTCAGACACTCATATGTAACACGGTAGCCTCGATTCTTCATCATCTTTTCCCAACCGAGAGACGGAGAACATCTCGATGTCGATGACCCATATCTCAGGCACAATTTGAATCCACTTCCACGGGGAGAGAGAGAGTCGTTAGTTAGACACTCGTATGTAATACGATAACCTCGATTCTTCGTCATTTTTTCCCAACCGAGAGACGGAGAACATCTCGATGTCAAGGACTCATATCTCGGGCACAATTCGAATCTACTTCCACGGAGAGAGAGAGAGAGAGAGCCGAGGGGGGTGCTGGCACGTTTGTTTGGAACTCAGGGAGTCAGGGATCTTACTCCATTAACAAAGAATTTGGGTTCTCCGACCAAGAGGGGACAAGGAACCTAGAAGATGAAGTATAAATGAAGAAGAGTTTGTGGGTTTTGTTTTTAGGGTTTGTTAATTTCTATCAATATTTTTTTTTGACAAAATTGCCCTTATTCCAGCCACCGAAAATGCCACACACTTGCCAGTCAGTGAATTTTTGGTTGGCTGGCAATTTGAGGTCCTTATTTGAGACTGGTTTAGCCACTATGGATCATCATTTGAGACAACGGCCACTTGGGATCCTTATTTGAGAAAATAGGCTTACTTCGGGTTCTTTTTTGAAATTTTCCCTAGAAAAAATAGAAATTTATTTGGTAACATTAACTAATGTTTATATTCCCTAAAATAGAAAATTATTCCCAAAAATAGATTTGAAACTGAAATAAAAATAGAATAAAGTAACTTTTTATTCTCGAAAATAATTTCTAAAATAAGGTTTTTTTTTTTTTTTCTTTTTTTCTTCTTCCTCTTCTATCCACTCATCGTTGCCAAAAGAAGAGGAAAGGAAAAAAGAAAAAAAAAAGTCTCAAAAAATTATTAAAAAATTCAAAGAAATTTTACATCACAAGAAAATTTATGGGTCGTACCAAACGCTTTTATATTCTTTTTCTATTTCAAGAATATAAATTTTGTGTAGTTATCAAACAAGTTCTTTTATTAAGAAATTGTTCTAGGGATTCAAAATAGAAAAGAACTATTTTTGAAAAGAAATTATTCTCAAGAATAAAAATATTACCAAACACATCCTTATTTATACCATAAACTTTCATTTTATTACAACCACTAATTGTACATCATATTTTCCATTAACGTGTGCAATGCAGATAACTTTTTAAGGGGTGAATGTTCTTAATATTGGAAAAAGATAAATATTAAGAAATATAAAAGTTTAAAATCCATTTGATAAAATATTTTAAGAAAAATAAAAAAAAAAAAAAGCAAACTGGGAAAAAATGCCTCAACAACAAAAATTTTAATTACAAAATTTGGATACTCATTGTTACTTTTAAATGGTCAATTAATAAATAAAAAAAAACTTTGATAAGCAAAAGATTATCACATTGGGTTTTGATAAGTCATATTCTTCTTCTTTTTTTTGAAGAATTTTATCAATCAATTATTTTTTACAATAATTAATCCTTTAAACATATATTATGAGTAATCAATTTTTACCTTTTTCCCATTTTGTTATTGAGGCATTTTCGGTTTTTATTTAATTTGTAAAAAATACATTCATTAGTTCTATTAGCTCGCCACATTTATCTTACTTATTGCTGAATTTATTTTTTGTATTATTTATAGTTGAATTAATTTTTCTTTTCTCCCATTTTTCTATGGCTTTTTCTCATTTTTCAACCATTAATTTTAAAAAGAATTAACAAAAGCGATTGAAAACATATTTTTAAAGAAAGTCAATTAACGGAGGGTTAACTATTATAACAAAATAAAATTGAGGAGTAATGGGGAAAAATGTGTTCAATCCCGGAACTGAAGGAGGTTTGTGTAATTCCTTAAAGAAGAACGGTCAAGAGAGATTAGCAACGGCGTTGTGGGGGCCTTGAGAGGGAAGGGAGTGCGCCACCGTCGCCGGCGAGATTTGGCGATCCTCACCGTGACCTCAGCAAGGATCATCGATCCCCGCTGAGAGCAGTCGGTCAATCTTATGGATTACTTGCTTTATCTCGACCAGGACGTCACTGGCAGCGGAGGGTCAGGACTTCCGCGTCGATCCGAGGAGTGCCGGCTTCGTCAGTAAGCCAGGACGAGCGAGGATTTCATTGTTCTGTACCTGGTTAAAAGTCGGTCAACTGATCTTGGAGGTCGACAACACAGTGCAGAGCTAAAACTAAAAGCAAGGAACCATTGAGGTTGGTGAAAGAGAAGGAAGATTTGTTGGTGATTGGGAATTTGTGAGCAGAAGGAAAGGATAATTGTTGAAAAAGTTCTAAACTTATTATATAACGATCACTTCAGTCATAAATCTTTTGAAAATTTTCCAATTTAGTTCTAAACTTTTCAATTGTATCAATTGACTCATAAATCTTTTGAAGATTTACCAATTTAGTTATAAACTTATTATTTTGATTATAGTCCGGAATGACTTTCTTAGCAAATCGTCAAAAGTGTAGGAATAAATTAATAACAAATTCATAAAAAGATTTAATACTAAATTGGTAAATTATTAAAAAATTTATAACTAAATTCGTATCATTGAAATGTTTAAGATTGAATTACCAAATTTTTTGGACAATTTTTCCGTAAAGAAAGAGATAAGGGAGTCCCGATGCCATTGGAGGTAGAGACTTCATCGAGCCCAGTTTCGATTCTTGATGAGCCATGAGCAAGTTACGATCGGCATGGCAACTTGGTAATTCCTAATACTGCTGCAACTATGGCCACCGGTGGAGCTACTATTGCGCGGTGGCCCGTGAGCCCTTATTTGCCAACGGAGAGGGTCGGCAACTCTTGTCAGCCGCTTCTCCCAAACCCTCAAATGCGGCCTGCGATTCTCTCTCTTTGAGTTCTTTTTATTTTTTAAGTTATTTGCCTATATGGTTTAATTTTTAAGAAATTGGTTTAATTTTATATTTTTGGCCTTTTCAGTTTTTCTGTTTATGAAATTTTTTATTTTTCTCCATTTTATGCTAGAAAGATGAAAAAAAAGGGTTAACGTTGGAACTAATTGCTCTCAATCGAAAACGTTTATGATCAAACGTGCATAATTTGATTGCAATATCGGACAATAGGTTTATAATTATTGGTTTAATTTTCCAAGAAGAGTACGACATTAATAACTCATGAAATGTTTGGAGGGGCAAAGTCCACGTTTTGTACGGATTGTTGAAATGTCGTTTTCGTGGATGGCAGATCTTGACCTTCGCATGGCGTTTCACTCGTTCCAATTAACTTAAAAATTGTGCGTGGATATGGTGGAATGCCGTTTCCCTCGTTCCAATAAAAAAAAATGCTTGTCCCATTCATGCTCGAATCTCGATCTTTAGTTCCCTCGTTTCAATCAATGTAAAAGGTCGTCCCACTCGCAATAGAAAATCGTTTGGGGAGCATACAAAAATCTATTTCCAAAGTCAGTGTTAGCAATTTTTGTTGATTTGGTGGAAAGCCATTTTCCTAAATGTCAGATGTAGAGCTTTTATTTCACTCGTCCCACTCGCACGCGGTTTGGGGGAGCATATAGAACTCTTTTTTCAAAGTCGGAGTTATTACTTCGTTCGGATTTGGTGGAAAATCGTTTTCTTGGACGTTGAATCTCGACCTTTAGTTTCACTCGTTGCAATCAATGTAAAAGTCTGCCTTACTCACACACAGTGCAAGAAAAAATCGTTTGGGGAAGCATACGAAAGTCTCCTCCAAAGTCGGAGTCAACATTTTGAGTGGATTTGGTGGAAAGTCATTTTCCTGGAGGCGGATGGTGTTTGTACTCGTTCCGATCGATGTAGACGGATCGTCCTAGTCCCGTGCCTCCAATGTGATATTCAAATTCCATATCTTTTAGCTAGAATCAGGACATATTGCGTCATCATCATCATATGCTATCAGCATTAGATTCGAATGGCGAGAAGCATGCTATATTTTGATTTCGAATGCATAAATTGAGGCAATCCCTCCCCAGCCCAAGTTTGGATGCAATCAATTCAATTTACTCACTTGATAGGAATCGCCCTCTCATCATCCTCACCAAGCTTTGACTTGACTGGAAACACTTATGAAGTATTCTTGATTTTTAGGGGACTAGATATAGGCAAGAGTTTTACATATTTCCTCTACAAAAGCTTGAAAGTTAATGGGATACGTGCCTTTCGAGACAATGATGAGCTGCTTGTTGGAGAAGAGATCAAGCCTGCGCCGATTGAAGCAATCAAATAGTCAAAGGTTTTGATTCCATCATCTTAGAGAATTATGCTTCCAGCAATAGCTGTCTCATGGAGTTGGTCTAAATATTAGAGTGCAAGCATATAACGAGTCGAGAAATCATTCCCATTTTCTTTGAAATCGACCCCTCAGATTTCAGGCAATCTTTTGAGAAGAGCTTTTTCGAACACAAGAGGAATGGGGTTAGATGGTAAGATCACGAAGAATCGGAAGCTAGCTCTCGAATAGATTGGAATGTTAAAGGATTTTGAAACCACGTAAATATATGACGGGTAATCCAAATTTATTTAAAATTTACTTACAAAATTGATGTGCTAAATCGTAAACCTATGATGCTATCCCTGACATTATTCTTCTTTTTCATGCTTTTTTGTTTCGCTACTCCACTTAACCGTTTGGCTTTCGCACCAAGTTAGACCATTTCCATCTTAGCCAAAAGGAAGCTAAGTCCGAGCTAATTAACATATTTATTTGAGTCTATATTTACTCAAAAGTTTAAACTAATGAATTATGAACAAATTACAATATATTAATGTTGTAATTAAGGTAGTTAATGGATCAATGAAAGTGAGTAAAACAAGATACATTATTTCTATTTATGTATCTTATTAATTCATGTATTTCTCAAGTTCATGTATCTCTTGAATAAGTGTATCAACTTAATTCTTAGTTCATGTACCTTCTAAATTCTTGTATCTATTTGATTCATGGTTCATGAACCGTTTCTATATATGAATTCAAAAACTCTATAAATAAACTTCAAAATCTTTGAACCAAAAAGAAGCAAAAAAAAAAATACCCATATCTCCTCTTCATGTTTCTTTAAGTATGCCAATTTCAAAAAGTGTTCAACAGAGTCCTATCCAAATAGTGTCGATACCAATAGGTTCGAAGTGTTGTATCTTGAGAGGCAATCGTGAAGCTACTTAGCACTGTTGGCAGGAACTAATTAGGAGATTCGGTTAGCCGCACCTCACCTCCAATTCTTGTTTATTTTGTTATCATTTTTCTCGAATTAATTTTCTAGTTATAACAAACAGTCAAGAACTAATTGGGAGATTTGGTTAGCTACACCTCACCTCCAATTCTTGTTTATTTTGTTATCATTTTTCTCGAATTAATTTTCTAGTTACAACAAACAGTGTTATGTATTATTCCCCCAATACGTATTCATCTTCCTTTCTCCATATTTTTCTAATAATGAACTATTCAACACCACGTCAATTCTTCAATATGGATTTCTCTAATTTAATTCACACATTTGTAGGAACACTCATCTCATTTGTTCTGAAAAAGCTGAAGAAGGGTCAACTAAACTTTTCAGATGGAGTTGACCATCAAGTGCAGGAGATTATTAGAAAGCTCGGTGCTGTGCATCGCAATGGACAAGCAATTGAAATATGTGGCAGTAACTGGTAGGGTACTACAAAAGTTGAAGCCCATGGTCTCACCTTTGACGAAGGATCCGATGACTATTTTACATCTGAGGAATTTGGCCCGCTTTCAAAGTTAAGGTTCCTTGAGCTGGATGGAGCTAACATAAGAGGAGATTTCACCAGTGTTCTTTTAGAATTAAGGCGGCTTCATTCTACTGACCAATAAAAAAAGGTTCATTCATTGGGGAGGATTCCATAAGAGCTCCGAGACTTTTCCATTGTGTAATTGACAATTATATAGGATGAATATCAACATCTGTGATATAACAATTGATAACAAAGTGACATTGGCTTCAACATAGACAAGTAATCAAGAGGTTTTTGGCAAAATATGATGATGAAGAGCTCAAGAAGTCGGCCATTGTGATTTTGGCTAAGCCTTGGATAGAGAAGAGAACACGAGGATCGAGATGCCAGGAAAAGATATCGAGCGAAGGTTGAGTGGGAGTTGTAACCACTTCTTATTGGAAATGGCGTGTGAATAGGGAGCCTCTAATCTTGGAAATACATGTGTAACTACACTTTCAAGTAGTAACTGTCAGTAAAAGGTGTAATTAGTGGGCTATATAAGGGGCAATATGCTATCATTATAGCAGATCCCGATCATCATCAGCACACATTCAATGTGTCTTTATTAGTTTTTAATGCAAGGTCCTATTTTTACTCTCATCCTTTATCTGCTAGTATTTCGCTTGTAGAATGACTATCCAATTTGCCTTGGGAAACCAATTAAAACTATTGTCCCTAATCACCACAGAGCCCATTTCAACAAAAAAACCAAAGATCAACCTTTAAGGCACCATTTACGGTGAAACATTTTCTTTTCTTGGTCCTACAAGGTAAAAATGTGGAGTTTCTTGCGTGAGAAAGAATTTGAGAAGTCGTTGTACTTGTGTGTTCAAGCACTTTCCATTGCTACCTCTATCATGCGTGGACGTTGATTGCGGAATAGTCTGCAACACAGGGAACACTCTTTACCAGGTCCTCGTTCTACTTTCTCCCAATTACATATGCTCAATTCGGATCGAATCCGTTGAAGGTAATATACAAATTTCTGTCCTTACTCATTGAACGACTGAGACTTCCATTTACAATTACACGATCTTGTTTCTAACGAGTAGGTTTGTTGTCACAGCATCTACTGAACAACTAACAGAACTATCTCGTCCTCATTGGGACTGCCCCATCTTGCTTCTTATCAAAAGCGGAAGAAAAAGCGCTTTGTGATGCTCCCTAGTTTGTCGCTAGCCTTAACGACGGAAGTGAAGCAATTATCAACCATCTGCGCCTACGCTATATTAATCCTGTTGATAGAGCAGTATCAACTCGATACTACTGTCATTGGGGTTCTATTTTTAGTTTTATCGAGATCACAACTTGATATATACTTACATGGATCTATTGCAGGATTTATAAAGACCAAAAAGATTAAAAGGAATCTTCTGTTGATTAAAGAAATGGATTGAAATAAGAAAATATTCTAAAATTCGGGTAATTGTGCAATTATGAAATATTTCAAATAGTATCAAAGGATTGATTTGACTTTGTTATGGAAGTTGAGGGAATAGATTGAACAAATTGAAAATTTAAGGGCTAGATCGAATATTTGGAATTAGTTCAAGAATCATACTGAACAAATTTAAAGTCTCACAATGACATTGCATAGTGAACCAAAGTTTAGAGACTACTAGTGTCATTTTCCCTTTTAAAAGGGGACTCTCCAGGACACGATAATTAGAGTTGTATACGCGTCTTATATCTATTATGAGATGATGAGGTATAGCAGTACCAATCTTCGGATACCATCCAAAAGTCTATATGCTGATGGCTGACCTGGGTAATGTCCAACTTAGCGGACACATAAGCTCCTGAGTTACCTGTGGGTGGGTCCAATGTGATGCTGTATTGAGAATTTTTGCCTCGGTCATTAAGGAAATATGTAGATAGGCATGCACACATTACACATACACACATATAAAGTTCAGAAAACGACTTTGCTAACTTCATAAAAACATGTCTAGTTAGTGATATCCATATTCAAATTTGGAATGACAACATGGAAGTAAATGGAAAGGCCATAGTTTCTTCATAACAGTGGGCATAGCTTTCCTAGCTATGGCAAATGCGACGACTTCAGTGCATCATCTACATATAAAACCGTTATGCTAGAGGGAAGCCTTGGCAAATCTTTGATCATGTCGCAGTGAAGTAAATCAAGTGTTTGAAGATTGGAAAGTTCATGGATCTCCGCCGGTATGCTGGAAATAGTTGAATGTCGCAACCTCAATATTCTCATATTATGCAATTTCCCAATTTCGCTCGGAATGCCCCCCTCAAAACTCCGACACCAAGAGGCGTGTATTTCTTCGAGATTGGTCAGCTCTCCGATATCAGGAGGGAACTCTCTAAAGAAACAAGAATCCATCCTCAACACCTTCAAATTCTGCAGATTTTTCAGCAAATCTGGAAACTTGGAAATGCCAGTCCCCGACACGTTTAACTCGACTAACGAACTCCCTATGTTGCCAATGGAGTTTGGAAGTTTTCTTATTCGACGGCAATCCCTTAATGACAAGTGTTTAAGTCTGACCAGTATTCCAACAGAGTCAGGAAGTGCTGCGATTCTAGTGCCATCCAGGGAAAGAAATGAGATATTTGTCAGGTGACATACCGTTCTCGGTAGCTGACTCAATGAGAAGCAATTGGAGGCAGTCACAGTTTCTAGTTGCTTCAAATGACCAATGGAGATGGGAATTTCTTGTATCGAAGTCCCATCCATGAGAAGCTCTTGTAGAGCTGTCAGGCGACCCGCTTCTACTGGCAACATGCTGAGCTCTGTGCAGAACTTCAAATTCAGGGAAACCAAGCACTTCAAATCGCCAATTGAATTATCTATCTTAACCAATTGCGAACATCGCTCCAAAATTAATATGGCTAGATTTCGGCAGCCAGAGAACTTAGGAGTGACTAATAAGTCAGCACAACCTGTAAGATCTAGAACTCTCAAGTTCTTCATCTGCATAATAGCAGAAAATTTTGAATAAGTTCACTTCACGAATAGATACATTGACCAGACGATTGCACCATAGCAATGAATTGCGAACTACCTCTATTTGATCCCAGCCTTCCCAGTCTTTCGTGACTTTGCTCCATGACAGGTCGAGAATGGTTAAGTTTCCCAATTGAAAATTAGTCACTTGGATATGCCGAGGGCACCCTTGCCAACGGAGCCACCTCAAATTTGGAAAAAGGTTAGCAAAATCTCCGGCAATGTCTGCATGATCCAATTGAAGAAACCGTAGGTTTGGCATGCTCTCAAAATCTTCTGATGTAAATTTGGCTGAAGTATGCCACTGAAAGTCGAGGCAGAGTGCCTCAACCTTTTCCGTTCCCTGTGATGGACGAGAAAAACGAATGGGAGAAGTGAGGATGGTCTCTCTTTACACTTAGCCAGTCAGGAAACATTCTTAAAGAAAAAAGACGAACACCGTCAATTGCACACATGGTCAGATTTTAACAAAACAAAATTATTTCTTATGCTTCACCATGAATAAATTAAGGGAAGAAAAAGCACTCCAAACTTTCACCTTTTTTCGCTTTATTGTGTCGAGCGCTATTTCATGATTAAATAATCTACTCCGCATTCCTGGATCTGTACGATTCTCCCCACGAACGATTTCTCTGCCAAGTCGCCTTAACATGCTATGCATCTGTATCTGATTGTTTTCTCCAATTTTGGCTAGGGGAGTCAAAATTTCACGAGAAGGCAGAAAAGAGGTGTCATGCCACAGGTACCAAGCAATTCGACTATCTATGCCGGTAGTAAAGCAGGCGATATCCAGAAATATCTCTTTTTTCCCACAATCTAATGTTTGATATCCTTCCTCGAAAATTCTCTGAACATCCCAGGGCTTGATTATTCTCCGCCACCGCGTTAGTGTGTTACTCCATTCCTCCTGCGTTTTCCCATTGAAGACTGCACTCATAACTTCAATAAACAACGGGAGTCCTGCCACAGCCTCAAGAGCGTGTTCGGAAAAGTTGTTGCTATGTGAGGAAGAAGTTGGTCTACATGAATACGGCCAACAGATTTGAGGATCCTCATCATTCCACCAATTAACATAAGTGAAAGCACCCATATCTTGAACAGACCATGCATGCTGCCTTGCGAGTTGAAGAGCCTGATCCTCATCCAAACGACTAACATGATAAGTCCGGATCTGAGGAGAGTCTTCCAGGATGACACTGTTTCTAGTGGTTACAAGGATCCTACTTCCAGATGCAAAGCAATTAAAGCAATTTCCGACTAGTTGCTGGACGTGAAACGTATTTTCCACGTCATCAAGGATGATCAAAACTCTCATATTGCAAAACAAGTCCCTGAAAATCTCAATTCCTCCGTTGACAAAAGCAACATCTTCAAGTTCCCGTTTAAGAACATCAGAAATCAACATTGCTTGCAAAAGTTGAAGCCCTCCCAATACTTGAGTTGTTTCTTTTATATCTGCAAGGAAGCTACAGCCATCGAAATCACAGGAGATTTGGTTGTATATGAGTTTTGCAAGAGTTGTCTTGCCAATCCCGCCTTCTCCGTGGATCACAACGATGATTGTCTTGTCGTTATCATTAACATTCATCAAGCTCATGATGCGGTTTACTTGATCATCTGTTCCAACAAATTTTTTGATACTGGCATCTTGTCTTTTCTCTTCCATGTTGGCCACCTACAAGACACATGATGATTGCTCATTGATAAGGCAGTAAGATTTGAAATACCTATATTTGTTGATGTTTCCTCCCTTGATGTGTTTGCATTTATTGTCTACCATACGATGTCACTGGTCATCCCGAGCTATCATTGGTCAACATTATTGCCACATCGTTTCAAAGGATGTCAAAGTTTAGGGAGTAACGATCTTTTACCTTTCAAATGTATATTTTGTCAATCAATTAACCTGCTTTGAAATATCTTATTTATACACTGACAAGCGGATCTTTCGACATTTATGTGTATGGACAGTCTACCTTAAAATCGAAACGTATTAATGGAGAACATTACCCAATTGAAACAAGACATGGGGCGCAGATGTCAAATCGTTGAAATGTTGTTGGTTCCCACTTTTATATATCGGCACCAATGTTCTAAACATATTGCAAGTTGAAGTTTCCATATGGCGAGCATGGGAGCGAATGGTATCTTAATTCCGGCTTTAATTATGTACTGAAAAACACATGCTTGGTGTCGCAAACATTATTAACAATTAATCTACCATTAAATGGCTAAAATAATTAACGAGAGAAAAGGAAACATATGCATGCATGTACATATATTCTTGAATTGTCATCTTAATATGTATCCTTCAAACTCAAAAGCATGTATGTTTTTCAACAAAGACGTGGTTTAGAAGTAGAGTGATGTTGCATCTCGTCAAATCACTCTAAAAATCATTATCGTCATTTCATGTATATCTCAATCATATTATCATACCTAAGAACATGAAATTTCAAATAGGATGCAAGTTAAAGATTGAGTGATTGTTTGTACTTGATAGATTACTCAAATTTCAAATAGGATGCAAGCCAAACACAAGATTATTTGTACTTGATAGACCTTTCAAGTTTTCGTTTGGAAATTATGTCTATTCCTTAAAAAATCGCAAGTTATCCAAGTCTGTCAGCACATGTTGTGACTTTTTATAATTTTAGCGCTTCCTGAAATTCATAAAATGCCTCTACGTAGCACAAACTTATAACTTTATCATTGTAAATTTAATTTGTGTTACTCTTTTGTCATAATTATCATCTATTAAGATTGTCAAGCCATATGCAATAAATACATTATTGGTCCATTTTTAACAGCTAATTTTTTTTTAAATGATTTGTCCATCAAGATATCAAAACACAAGTCGGTGGTTTGAATCCTTGCACTTTCGTCAGTTTTCTCCTATTTGTTATTCCCATCATTCTGTGCACAACCTGTCTTGCTCATATAATGACCGGCTTACACACTATGGTAAGCGTCAAATCATATGATACAAATACATTGGTGGCCTGCTTTCTAATCACTTATACTTTTAGGAAAAATGGTTTGCCCAACAAAGTTTAAGTTTGACAAGTAATATCTATTAAAATGTGAAAACACAAATTAATAGTATAAACTTATGCAAAAATAAGAAGAAGCAAAGAAAATATGAAAGATGCAGCTTGAACACTCGGTACCACTTTCCATTTGTTGAAAATAACAAATTATAAAATAAAAGTAGAGATGAAAAAACAAAGAAAAGACAATTTTCCATTTCACACTTGACACGAATGCATTAAGCGATAACACCGCTTAGATGAGTTTAGATAAGATGAAATAAATATGAACCAAAAGAGAGAGCCCCACAGAGGAAACAATAGAATAAGAAATTTTAAAAATCAAAATACATGAGAAATAAAATAGAACAATTAATTTAAGGATTTGTCCCTTGATCAAATATTCATAAAATTGCTAATTGAGGACATTTTAGGATGAAAATGATTGAAATCGTATAAAAGTAGGAGCTCCTCTACTTTATATAATACTGTGCCTCAACCACTTGGATACTCCAGTAGTCACCATTCTCACATGGGATTGGTTAGGTGGAGAGTTCGAAACTCCCTTCCTCTTAATAGGGGTTTATCGGTTTATGGGGTTTCCCCAGGTTGGCCCACTAGGGGACTGCAAATCTCCTCGTAGAGGAGCTCCGAAGTACAAAAATACACCTAGGTGACAAAAAGAAGAAGTAGAGATATGTGTGCTCAATTTGAATATCTAATGACATTAAGAAGACTTTTCACTATAGTTTTGAATTGGATTATTCAAAGATTTTATGAATTAATTGTGATATTAGTCTTGAATTTTAGATTTATTAGTCTTTTTTCAATTCAAAATTATATATTTTACAATAAAAGCCCAAAAAAATCTTAAAATTTACCCACTGTGATATATTTATTCTAAATTATTTTTTTTGTACTACCAAAAATCCCAAATTTATACCCGTGTAACACATTTACCCCAATAACCTTATACGTGTATGATATATTTATTCTAAACTTTTTTTGTAATACCAAAAATCCCAAACTTTTTTTCCGCAACACCAAATTTTTGGAATAAATGTGTTACATGAATACAAGTTTAGAATTTTTGATATCACAAAAAAGAAGTTTGGGCTATATGTATGACAAAGATATACATTTGAGATTTTTGATGTCACCCATAAAAGTTTGGATAAATATGTCATAGTAGGCATAATTTAGGGTTTTTGATAGCTTTTACCTAATCATTTAATTTAATTATAATATTAAGTACTTCAAAATTCAATTTTTTTCTACAAGTCCTAGCTAATTGAGATTTTTCTTGAAATTTGAGATATTGATAAAGTTCTTAATGATTAATTTTAATATATGTCATAGTTTTATTTCCAAGTTAATTTTCATAAATTTAAAATTGAGTCCATTTCACTTCACCTAATTTTATTTTATTAATTAATGGTCTTTTATCTTTTAGTTATGCATTAAGTACATATTTCAATGTTTACACAATTTGATCCTTTAACTTTTATTTTGTTGGTTTGAATACTCTAACATTTTGGAAGTTTTATTTTCTCCTATCAAGTCCCGTAGCTTTCTCAAATTCGTACAATCAAATCAATTGGTCCACCACTCTAGCTAAACTGTGAAATTGACTATTGACGCATCACTGTTTAGGTGACAGAAAATCACATGTTATGCCGGCGCCAAATGAACAGAAAATAAAAAGGAAAAACAACCAAAAAAATGAGTAAGTGCACCAAAAACTTTAAAATTTATCATGAAAATGTAATTAAATTTTGAAATTTTGAAATAATACAATTAAATCCTAAAATTCATCAAATTAGTGCAATAAATTTTATTCATACACTCCATCTAATTTGGCTAAGATAAAATATAGATGTGATTTTTTTATTACTTTTTTATTTCTCTCAATCAGTAGGTACCCTGGAATTGAAGAAACTTGGGGAAAGTAGGGAATGACCATGCGCAGGAAACCCTTCTTTAGATTGAAAATCGATATAACAGTTTCAATATCAATCTCCGCTATCACAGTTTTTAGTTTCAGCAAACTCGTTAGCTGGAGTAGGAGGTAGCTTTTGATCCAATTTCAGCTTTTTTCCAAAACTAGTGGGAATTTCGAACAGAGAAGAGATTTCAGCTGAGAAAATATTGGGTACCCAAGTGCTAGCCAACTCAGCAAAATATTAGTCAAAACTCTCGCGGGCCTTTTCTCTCTCTCCCTTCGCTTTACTCTGTTGTCAGACTCTACTTCCATTTTTCTTTCTTTCTGCATGTAGAAGTGTCATGGCGGAGAGAGAGAGTTGGAATTTTACAGAGAAAATCTGGAGTTTGAGAAAGCAGAAGGAATTAAGGTGGGTCCATTTTCTTTGTTTCTGCAAGCAGAAGTGTTAACAGAGGAGTGAAGCGGTCAAGATGAAGTCGAAGGGAACGCGGTGGGTTTTTGCAATGAAAGGAGAAGCGAAGACGGTGAAGTCGAAACTGAAATTCGGTTTGGTGGGCCTCGAGCGGAGCCTGAAGAGTGAAGAAGAGGGCGCGTCGCGTGAAGACAGTAGGGAGAGAGACAGCAGAAAGAGACAAAAATGGAAGTGGGAAGAGAGAAAGAGTCCGACAACAGAGGAGTGAAGCAAGTGGAGAAAGAGAGAAAGGGGCTCGCGAGAGTTTTAAACGTTTCTGACTTGTGAGCACGGGTGTGATACGTGTCACAAGATAAATGGACTAATATTTTATTGAGTTGACTATCACTTAAGTACCCAATATTTTCACGGGTTTTAGATTCACGTTATTTCTTACCTTTTCGGCTTTTTCATCATCATCTGCATCTTCGTCGTCTTCCTTCAACGGATTAACTTCCTCATCTTCTTGACCCTCAGTCACTTGCTTGCCAACCAAATTGTCCAAGGTCTCTTCATCTAGCTGAGGAGAGGGAGGCTAGTAAATAGCACATCTAAGGCAATTAAACTTTTTAAAGAAGGAAACATACAATACTCCCTAGTTTGAACACCCAAAAGCAAGCACTCGGCGAGAACCAACATAAAGGGTTCTCCTCACCCTTTTTCACCCTAAAAAATCTTTCTAAAGCATCAGTTGAGCATAAAACTGTTAGAATTAAGCGGCATTTCACAAATTTGCATGTCTTCACTTCCTCAAAAGTGGCCCTCATTGATCCTCGCGGACACCCCAACAAGGGTTGCCAACACCCACCGGCGAAGCACAATTAATAATTACTCTTTTTTATTTTTTCACTTCTTATTCTCTTTTTATTTCCAAATTCCAAAGACCCACATCTAAATACTAACCATTGGCAACTATAAAAATCTCTAATTCCACATCCCAATTAAGCTACCACTCAATTCCTTGGAAAGATGTTTCTTTTCTCTCCCAATGTAACCCACCGACAATCGCATGCACATGCGTAGCATGTGTCTCGACACTAGTTTTTTCTTTTATAGAATCTTTCTTCTTTGTTAGATAAGGTATTGATTTGTTGATTTTCTTTTTCCTAATTTTAAAGGAATTAGATTAGCCGCAACTAATTCTTCTAGTTTATGCGGATCAGACTTGAATATTTTGACATGACATCCATATATAAATCTTATAAATAAAGACAAAGGATGATATTCTGGGATCATCAATATGTCAAGGTGCTACTAATCTACTCAATATATGTAAATGAGCAATTTTCCAAGCAGAACAATGAACAAGTAAAGAAACAGGCAACGTAAGTTCCCCCTGATCATTCTCGTCACCTAACCTAAAACGATATTGAAATTGTATAATATATAAAATAATAATAATTTTGCGCAAATAGTTAAAAGTTTGCATTGTTAACTATTCTCCATGATTTTTGACCAAAAAAACTATTTTCCATGACTAATCAAATTACAGTACGATTTTTCTTTTTAGTTTCATCATATATAGTTTTGTCATACAAACTAATTAGTCCGAAAAGGTATCTCACTGCATTCAAGTTTTTCTTTTATTTTACTTTTCTATAGTTGATTGCACTATAATTAACTCGCGGCGTCAATTTTCAGTAGCTTTTTGCGCCCCCACCACTGTTATCTCCTAGATCCGTCCCTGAATTAAGCTTGTCTTATGATTATGAAAAAAAAAATAAGAAGGAAAATCACCTCGTCCATTCTGTCGGATGTGGACGTATCTGAATCAGACTTGACCTGTCTAAGAATCTTGTCTCTGTAATCCTTGTAAAACATGCCACGGCGAGGAGTTTGGCCTAGTTTCGGGCAACCTTCAATTTCGATTTGACATTCATCTGGTATCACTGTGTCCGATGCATTTGTCCAATATTCCAAGGAGTCGCACGAAATCGCTTTAAAGAGACTCAAGTACCTTAACTCGTCCAGGCCTTCACAAACCTGTAGCTCAAGGCAACCTTCAATTTTCAGTTCCGTCAACTTTTGCAATCTTGACAGATCATTTAACATTCTAATTGACGGACATTGCTTGATCTTCAAGTTCTCCAATGTTTCCGATGCCCCAAGACCATGAATCTCTCTCAAACTCCGGCATCCACATAGTGCCAATTCTTTTAGATTCTTCAGGCCTGACAGAGAGAATATTATTCTTTCAAGGACTGGAAATTCGTCGACAGTTAAATATCTCAGCTTCTCTAGCCCACCGAGTTGGATTTCCACATACTGAGAGCGACAGAGCTTCAAAATTATTAGATCTCTCAAGTTGGATAAATCTGGAAAAGTTGTTATTGAGCTGATACTCCCCTGCATTCCCGATTTACGTGGCTGCATGAGAAATTCTGGGTCGAGGCCAGATATGGTAAGTTTCTGTATATGAGAAAGGGAACCCAATGAAGTTGGTGACACGGCAATGTTTGGAAGGCACAGTTCCAAACTTACCAACTTGGATAAATTCCCAATCCACTCTAAGAAAAAGGTTTGGATTAGCCTCGATGAACGCGACAACATATTTTTAACATTATTAGATAAGAGAAGATCAACTAGATTAGTCAGGTGTGAGAGATCTGGAATAGAACACAAGCGCGGAGAACTAACAATTAGACGAGTCAAATTTGGGGGAGGCGACGGCAACACTTGCAGCCCACGACAATCCCTGAGGATAAGTTCTTCTAGGTGAGAGAGCGCAGCAATTGTTTCTGGTACTCCACTGATCCAAGTGTATGATAGATCTAGGATTCTCAAAAAGGACAACTTCCCCATATCATTTGGCACGCCATCCAAACCAGAAAGTGGGGCACGTATGACTTCAAGCTTCTTTGCAAACCCAATGGTTGAAGGTAACTCACGGATGCTTGTAAACGACATATCCAATTCAATTAGAGACCCTAGGTTTCTGATCCAATCCATAGATGCTTGAATCTCTCTGCATCCTACAAGAGATAAAGACTCGAGATTCACAAGAAATCCAACCGAATGAGGTAATTCTTCAATTGATGTGTATGATAAATCAAATTTGATCAATGATTTTAGCTTTCCAATCGACTCTGGGAGTTTCCTTAACTTTGAGCAGTGACTCAAAGATAAGTGCATCATGTCCACTAGCAAGCCAATTTCATCAGGCAAACTACTTAGTTGGTTGCAACCCTCAATTATCAAGTAAGCGAGTCGTTTTAATTCCCCAATGGAGAGATCAATTTGAACCAATTGTCCGCATTCTTCAATGATCAATCTTTCTAGAGCAAAGCATCCGGACAAGTTGACGTTCACCATATTTAGACGTGTCAGTTGTAGAACTTTCAAATTGTGTAGCATCTGTGGAAAAAAAATAAAGCATCACCCAGTGTTGTCAGACAATGTATTTTGTGATGTGTATGACTATATACATACCTTAATTTGGCTCCACCCCTCCCAATCATTGGCGTCGCCATGTTCAAAGAGTCGGAGGACAACCAAGTTTTGTGGGAACAAATTAGTTGCAATTAAATCTGGAGGACAGTGGCACCAAGAAAACCATATTAACCTTGAAAAGAGATTGGTGAAGTCCCCGATGAAGCTCCCCCCATCTAATTCAAGAAATCTTAGATTTGGTAGCCTTGCGAAATCTTCATCAGTAAAGAGGAGTAAAGTAGAATCTCCGGCTAGACTAAGTGCTTCAATATTTCCCTTATTCTGCCAAATACATGCACAATTAGAAAGAGCTTTCATTTTGTCTTCTCCACATAGGTAGAAAATTTATCTCAAATCCTAGATTCTATGCAAAGAAAGAAAGAATGTGTGCTCTTAATGTATTACCTCTCTTGTTTTCACAATGTCCACAGCTTCCTCAGAAATCCACAATCTGCTACGCTTTCGTGAATCTAGGTTTTCCTCATAGACAATTTGCCGCCCTAGGTCTTTTAGCACATCATGCATCCATAACCCGCCACTCTCTCTTATATGTATCAATGATAGAGAACTGAGGACTTCAATTTCTGTTTGTGGAAAAAAATTGCAATATTTCCACATGTAAGATGCATTAACCTCCTCCTCATGGAAGGAAAGACATGCAATATCAAGAAAAATCTGCTTTTGTTGGAAATTTAAGGCGTCATAGCTGATTTTCAACGTTTGGTGGATGTCTTCATGAGCAATGCTCCTCAACTTTTCTAGTGTATCTTTCCATATAGTTTCATGTTTCCCACGAAGTAATGAACCTATGACCTTAACACTCAAAGGAAGTCCTCCAATGGTAGAAACAATATCTGTTGAAAGTTTATCATAATAATCGTCTCTAGGAGATTCTCCTTTGAATGCATGATTTATAAAAAGCTGTAGTGCTTGATCAGCATTCATTTTATTCATTTCATAAAGTATGGTTTTCTCTCCACTCTCTAGGATACTTTCATTTCTTGTTGTAATCACAATTCTGCTTCCAGTGCCTAACTGATTGATCTTGCCAACTAGTTTCTCAAGCTGTTCCCTATGATCCACATCATCTAGAACGATCAGAACCTTCTTACCATGGAGTTTTCTCTTGATAACCATCATTCCATCGTCAATGTTATTGATGTCATCCGTAGTCATTCCATCGTCAATGTTATTGATGTCATCCGTAGGCCTTCCATCATTGAATAGCAACTTCTTTTGCAAAAATACTAGGCCATGGCGGCGGGATGATCCACAGACATCTTGCAGGAAGCAATACCAATCAAAGTTAGAAATGAGCTTGTTAAAGAGAGCTTTGGCAAGAGTCGTCTTTCCAATAGCAGCTGGGCCATAAATTCCAAGACAACGTGCACAACCAAAGCCATAGTCCAGCAAGTCAATTATGGCTTCCACTTGACCATCTATCCCGACTAAATGGTCGGTTGCACAATCATCTTTTGCCTTCATCTTGATTGTGATATCTTCGGCGTCCAACACAGTAAGTTCGCGTTGCTATGATGGGCAATGATCTGCCAGCAAATGCTAGCAAGAGTCCGAGAAAACACTACATATAGCAGGGGCTGCAGAAAATAGAAGACTGAGTGACGAGTTTTGCCGGTTGCCATACCGAGAAATTTCATGTGTCTAATATAAATCTCTTTTTCCCTCAGCATTTTGCAAAATATATTTAATAAAGGGGAAAGTAAAAGCATGTCCACCAACATGTCCAACTCAGACGGAAAAGAACATGTATAATGATAGACCGAGGGGTTCCCTCCGTGCTTGATGCTATTTCTATCATATTTTATGGAATTTTACATAAAATTCCTATATTATGCTCATTTGTTTGTTTCCTGTATAATTTCATTATAAAAGAAAATGCTTTCTGTGAAAATCATTATCAAGAAAAAAAATTATTAGTTTTAAAGTGTGTGTATTCTCTTTACCCAAAAATATTTTTCCGTTAACTAACCAGTTTCAATGAATCAAATATGTGAAATTTAGGAAAAACTAATTCGCAAAAAGCTCTTTTAGTAAAATGAGCACGCCCTATGTATTACAGGATTTTCTTTTAGTTCATGGCATGTATTGACCGTGAAGGTCTACTTCAAAATTGGAAAAAGAAAAGACATTTTTCGTTTTCTCTAAGGTTTAGCCACCGTAGACCGACAGCCACTTCCACCAAACCAACGACAGGAAGCTCCGATGGCCATCATTGGCTCCACAAACAAAGGAAATGGCGGTGGCCACAGCGAGGCAAAACGGAATGCGGATTCTGTGTGGGTAAGTTGTAACACTCATCCAAATCTGAGCGACTTTGACCATGACACAGCTCATGTAAGGAAACGGACTGGGCGGGCGAAACTTACCTTGTCCTGTTGAGACGAAACCACTGCCTAATCCTGAAGCCAAACCGCTCGTCCTTTCGAGTTTCAGTCCTTTCGAGCTTCAGTTGTCCGTCAATACGGCAAGCATAGAGCGACTGCTTCGGGAAATAAATATAAAGGAATGCATTAGGATTCAAATAACCTTGTATTTATATACGTTTAGAAACTACTAGAGTATTTTTCATCATATCAAAATTCTACATTTCTTTAGGAAGAGTATGTCATATGCAGATTGACCAGCAAGAGTCATTTGGTCCAATAATACAAATGATAATTTAGCATTAGATAGGCCACCAAGAAGTTTATTGCTTGGGAATCAGAGTTGATCGAATTTTATTGGAAGAGTAACACTGTAACATCCATGTTTTTGTCCCTTTTTTACCCAAAAAAATTACGTATGGAAATAAATAAAGATGGAAGTGAGAAAAAGGAACATATTTATAATGCCATGCCCGCTATTCATTTCAAATTCCAAAAGATTTTGAGGCAATTGCAAAATTACATAAAATCGTTTGTATTAGTCACTTCAGTCTCTCACAATTCATTATTTCTTTATCCTCTCACCTTTTAAAAAAGTCACTTTTAGAAACTTTTCTCTCCCTTCGAATCTCCTTAAAAAAGGAGGGAGAGGGCGAAATGGGAGAGAGAGAGAGACTGGGGAGTGGAAGACAAGGAAAAACAAAGAAAAGAAGAAAATGAGAGAAAGGAAGGAGAGAGAGAGACTGGGGAGTGGAAGACAAGGAAAAACAAAGAAAAGAAGAAAATCAGAGAAAGGAAGGAGAGAGAGAGAGAGGCATAAAGAAAATGAATTCTCTAGATTGAAAGCCTTATGTCATGGGGATTTTTCAAGAGACACTCTACTAAATATAGTCTAAGGTATCTCGGTTACCAAAAAAAAATATAGTCTAAGGTATATGCAAATTAAAATTTTAAAAAAGTGTAGTTAAATCCCAAACATTATCTGTGCAATCAAATTCTTGTAGCGAGGTATCCAGCCGCTTTATTGACATGACACCTCAAGAAACCGACTAACTTTTTCAAAATTTGTGAGCAATATGCAACGTTGAAGTGGCACCACATCAAATCAAAAAACATAAAAATAAAAATAAAAAAGCCAAAGTAAACGAAGAAAGGAAGGCCAAAAATTAAAGGGGGAAATTACATAAAATTCTCTTAAACTTTGACGGAAGTACACATTTGCTCTAAACTTTAATTTTGTTACAACCGTTAATTCTTCGTTATATTATGTGTCAGCATTTGAAATGCCCATTAATCCTAAGTGGTACATATGTATTTTCATCTCATTTTTGAAGGAAATCTCTCTTTTACCTTTAAATTTGGATAAAATAATTAAAAAGTGGAGAAAAATAAATAAATGTCAATAGTAATATTAAAAATAAAAATTGCTAAAATTTGATGAATATAATAGAATGAATAATATCTTTTAAGAAAAAAGAAACATACTCAAGTAAGATGTAAAAAATGCCTGAATACTCATTACGTATTATTTAATAGTTAAAAAATGCAGAAAAAAATGATTGATCAATGAAAAATATTTAAAAATATCCTCTCGGACATCTCATTTTCTTTTCATAATTTCTTAAAAATTTTAATAATCAATCATTTTTTACATGAATTAACCCTTAGATATACACAACGAGTAACAATTTTTGTCATTTTCTCCTTTTGTTTTTGAAGTGGCTTCATAGATAAAAATTTTATCTTATAAAAATTGAAAGCAAGGAAGCCATTGAAGGCGGCGAAAGAGAAGGAAGTTTGTTGGGCGACTGGAATTCACGAGTAGAAGAAGAGATAAGAAAGTCTCGATTGGCGTTGGAGGTCGCCACACTCATGCTGTGGTGGCCAACTCACACATCCATATATGAAACTAGATTGCTGTGAGCCATCATGAATGATTACGAGTTTTCCCTCCTCACATTGATCTCCTGCATACGCCTCGAGCCATGAAAAAGCGCTCTGGAAAAACTGCCTATGGTGCTTTGATCATGAAACTTCTTCAGTTCAAAAGCATAATTATTCCTGAGGAACTCAAGTCTGTGAAAATGATGAACATGGAGATAGGGAAGGAAACTTTAAGGAAGATGAACTTGCACCCCACTGCCGCAGGCTACATAAATCTAAAAGATGAGGTTGTGAAAATTGGAGCTGATGATGAAGAAGCCGCTAGGGAGGCTGTGAAGGAAAGGCTTAAAGAGACGGCAAATATAAGCAAAAACCAAAAGCAGGAGTCCAACATTGGGCAATGAACTGCCAGCAATGGTCAAGGGAAACCCTATGAATGGCAGGGCCGCAGAAATAAAAGACTTGAATGAAAGTGTTGCCAGTTGCCACACTGAGTAATCCCATCAACCGTGATTGATCTCTACAATGTATGCCTGGATGTTTCCCTCAGCATTTTGCAAAATATATTTAATAAAGCGGAAAATAAAAGCATAACCACCGGGAGATCCAACTGCCACAGACGGGATCAAACAAGTAGAATGACGAATTGAGGGGCCGCTCTGTGCTTGATGCGATTTTAATCAAATAAATAACAAATCTTATGGGCTTCTATAAAATTCCTATATCATGCCCTTCCCTTAATTAAGTATTGGGAGATTTTCTTTTAGCTCATGATGCATATTGACCGTCATGGTCTAGTTCAAAGTGTTATCAAGAAAAGACTTTTTTTCTCTCTATGGTCAAGTTTTATTGTTACGAGATCAAGAGCGGATTGAATTTTATTGGAAGAGGAACACTATTATATTCGGGTTTTGTCTTTTTTTTACAAAAAATAGTTATGTATAGAAATAAATAAGGATGCAAGTGAGAAAAAGGAAAACATATACAACGCCTTCCCTGCAATTCCTTTTAGAATTTTACAGTTTTCGAGGGATTTGACAAATTATATAAAATCGTTTGCAGCAGCCACTCCAAACCCTCCCAGTCCATTTTACCTTTATTCTCTCACTTCTCAAAAGAACAAAGAAGTCACTTCAAAATTTCCTCTCTGTCTCCGAATCTCCTTTAACAAAAGAAGGACAGGCGAAGTCAAAAGAAGGGGGCAAGGGGGCACGAAGAAGGAAATTGAGGGGGAGAGAGAGAGCCTTTGGGAAGAAAAGAAGGAAAAGAAGAAGCTTTCGGTGGAGTGGGAGACAAGGAAAAACGAAGAAAAGTTAAAAAAGGACAGAAATCGGAGAGAGAAAAAAGAAGTCACTTCAAAAATTTCCTCTCTGTCTCCGAATCTCCTTTAACAAAAGAAGGACGGCGAAGTCAAAAGAAGGGGGCAAGGGGGCACGAAGAAGGAAATTGAGGGGGAGAGAGAGAAAAAGTGGGGGAGAGAGAGAGCCTTTGGGAAGAAAAGAAGGAAAAGAAGAAGCTTTCGGTGGAGTGGGAGACAAGGAAAAACGACAAAAAGTTAAAAAGGACAGAAATCGGAGAGAGAGATGCATAAAAAAAAAAAAAAGGAATCCTCTATGTAACCGGTATGCAATTCATGCTCTGAACGTTTGGTTCTTTGAAAAGTACCATCAAATCCCAAACGTTTTGGATTTCGTGTAGTCAAATTCTTGTAACGAGGTGTCAACCAATTCTGCTGACATGATACGGAATGAAACCAACGAGGCATGCAGTGATCAGAATCGGGGATGGCAAATTAATATTGACAAATGCAATCAAACAAACATATTTGAAGATTTTTTATTACAGCATGGAAGGAAATATCAGATTTTAAAAATGTAAAAACCCTCCCACAAGATACTAATCATTAAGGAAAAATGACTATCGCATTTATTTCCTTATATAGTTCATGAAAATAAGCAAACGCATAAAACGCATCTCGGCCGATCTATATAGAACTTAGTGAAAATGCAAATGTGATGAAGAGAGAATCACGGCCAGACCAAAATAAAGGCAACGCAACTAATCTGAGGACATCAAGACAGCCTCGAACGCCACTGGTTTTCACCTCGGCGGAGGCAAAGACTCCAGGTCTCTACCTCATGAGAAATATAGCACGAGTTAATACCTTGAGGAAGAGTAGGTCGTGACTGGTGATCGGATTGGAGTAATGAGGCCTTAAAGGCAATAACACCAAGGACTGGAACAGTGGAATTGAGCGCCGGTGGCTGGAGATTGGTCACAGTGGAGGCTTCAGGAAGCGACGCTGGGGCTAAAGATAGCTCGATGTAGGTCCGATTTGAGGATTACGGTGACGGCAGAGGCTGAAGGTGGCAGTGGCTTGGTGTTGATCGGTGGCCGAGAGGGATTCTCACGAAGGGCTGAGGAGCGCTCGATATCGTATGTGTGTCCTCGGCAAATTGTGGAAAGAGGAGCGTTGATACTCCTCCGGATTCGGAGTCTTGTTTGTATATGCTGAGCGCGTGCGAGAGATAAAAACGGGACAGTGGTATTACGGTTATGCCCCCGGGAGAGAATCTGTGGGTCTTTAGCCCCGTTTGGTTCGGCTTTGTAGTAGAGAGCGTGAGCTGGCCATCGGGAGGAAAGAAAATCTGTTGCTGCAGCTGTGCATTCGTTATTTTATGCCACGTCATCGTATCCCGCCCCATTCAGCGATCGATACGTAGCGCGAGTGGCTCCCACCTCTTTCTCTGTCCACTGTTCATCTTCCCAAACACGCAACTTGTTGTCACTGAAAACACTAATTAGATTTGAGAAAAACGAAGGAAAAGAAGATGGAAACCAGGGGCAAAATTGTTGGAAGATGGTGAGACTCAGATTCACCTTACATCAGACAACAGAAAGGAATCTCACCATGGCTGCGACCGGCCTGGCCGCCCTGCAAAGATACGGTTAGTTATTGGTGCCTTTCAATTTCTCTCTCCTCTTAAGGAACATTTGGTAAAACAATTTTTTTTCAAAAATAATTTTTTTCTATTTCTAATCCTTAGAATAATTTTTAAGTAAAAGAACGTATTTGATAACTGCACAAAATTTTTATTTCAATAAATGAGATGGGAAAAATGTCTGTTCAGTAAGTACAAATGGCTTTTGACTTTTGAGGATCTGGAATTGTCTCTTAAGTTTTTCAATTTCAGGAGTATGATCTTCTAGATAATGGCTGGGGGTATTTGCTTGGTTTCCAGCAGATGAAGTTTCTTCTGAAAGTCTTTCAACATTTTGGAAGATAATTAAGTGGTTTAATCTACTTGTTCAAAACGTGTTGCAATAGTGCTAAGAATCTCGTTTTGGGCTAGAACATTTTCAGTCTGCCAATTCATAACGGTCTCAGCAGCAGAGGATTGCTTGCATTGTCCTTGGATATCAAGACTAGTGGGATTGGGTATTTTGGGAGAGTGTTGATACCACTGGTGAGGATCAGAGAATTTTTCCAATGGGGGAAACTTCCGTACACTTGATTCAGGTTCTTTGGCTTCAAATGGAGGAAAATCATCAGGCGAGAACATGCATATGCTGGGTAAGACTGTAGGTGGTTCAGGTTTGGGTATACACATGCTTGGTCTAGGTAAGTCGATGGAGTAGGAGGGGTGCTTCTTTACCCATTTCTGGATTGGCTTATAAAAAGGTAAGGTGATAGAGGACTTTGTGGTGATAATGCAAGGGGGTTTCTAGCTTACATGGTGGAGGAGGAGATGAAATCTTGGTTGGCCTTGATGGACTATGTCGCGACCTATTTTTTCTCGTCTTGAGGAGAAAAAGAAATGTCTAAATAGGTTTAGGGGTATTATCCAAAAGGTGGGTCCAAGACCCTCATTAAACATAGGCTCTCCCAAGCCTATACCCCACGTGACATTGGATGTTCATGAAAATCTTCTAATGAGGAGTTACCATTAGCCTATTGGGGTCGGCTAGAAACCAAGTGAAGCATGAGAGCGTGTCTCACTTTCCACGCAACTAGAGAATCTAGAGTCGGAGACTTGATTACACTGATTAATCAGTTAGTGCATTTTCGGTACCTAATCTTGTTCATTTCAAAAAGACTTCCGTCAGGCAGTTTGGATTGATTTTAGAATTATCCACTAACATGTGAGGTGATCATGTAGATGCCCAATCATCTAAATAACAATCAGCAACATAAGGAAACATTAAATGAATTGCAAGAGAAGATAAGCAATGACAATCCTAACTAAACTAGGGGAAACCATAACCATCGCATCATAAGCGTGCTATCAAGAGTAATTGTATCTGAGGATAATTAAAACCATAAGGTAAAGCCATGAGGACTTGTTTAATTTTAAATACAATCAAAAGCCAATGATTTTCCTACACCTTTTAAGAGAAAATTATCCAAGAATTATTTTAAAGCTTCTTAGGGAACTCTAAAACAAACTTGGAATTTTTTGGGATTCTTGAAATTTTTCTTTTTTTTTTTTGGAATTTCTAATATTTTAATATTTTTCGAATTTCTTTTATTTTATTATTATTTTTTTCGAAAATTTTTGTAAATTTTCAAGTTTCTGAATTTTTCATGAATTTTCTGAAATTTCGAATTTTTATGATTTTTTTGCATTTTTAATATTTTTTTGATTTTATGAATTTTTTAAATTTTTTTATGAAAAAAATTCGGACCGGGTCAAGAGACCCGGCCCTACTAAACTGACTCGGACCCTATTGGTCCTGGTTGGTTAAAAGAAGCTGGGCCGGCCCTAAATCCACAAGAAAGGCCCACTAAAAATTCTTTTTTGTTTACTAAAAAACGGCCCAATTTTTATTTCTATTTTTCTAGCCCAGCTAAAAAACCCGGCCCGTGACAAATTCAGCCCAACGGAAGCGGGCCCGCGGCGAAGCCCATCTCCTTGCCCCCTATTTTTATTTTCAGCCTTTTCTTTGTTTTTTCTGATTTTTATTTCTTTTACCCTTTTTCCTTTTTTTAATGTTTTTTTCTCTTTTTTAAATCTTTTTTTGTCCTTTTCTGCATGCATATTTCTTCCCCCATGCACGCTCGACGCTCCCCCATCTTCTCTTTTTTCTGTCTTTTCTTTTTATTCTTCTTTTTTTGAATTTTTCTTGTTCTCTCTTTCCTTATTTTTTTATTCTTTTTGGCCTTCTTCTTTATTTCTTCTTCTGCATGCTTCCCCTTCTTCCTTCGCGTCTTCCTCTCCCCAAAGCTGCAGCACGCCGAAGCTTCGCCGGAACCGACCTCACGCACGACAAACCTGCACCGACTTTTGGGGGTGTCGCCAGACCATCGTCCGTCGTCGGTCGTTCCGTCCAACCGACGCCAACCACCGCCATCACCCCCTCCCGGCTGAAACTACCGAACAGCCATCCAAGCTTAAAACTCAGGCCCCGACACCCCTGCTGGCTTCCCCCCGCGTCGACTTGAACAAAGAATGAGACAGCGACGGCCATAGACGCAGCAGCCACGTCGAGGTCGGATATTCCCAACTAGATTTTTCAATCTAGTTTAAGCATTATGTCGAACACCTAATGTGCGCTACGGAAAAGAGTGATTCTCAGTGCATTCGAGACTCGAATTCGGGCGGGGACTCTCGACAAAGCAAGCCAGAACACGGACCAACTCAACGGGGAACCAGCGGGGCCGGAGTTCGCATGAGCCGGACGGCCGCGAGCTCCGGCCCGGTGTGTGCGAACAAGGTGAAAACAGAACACAAAGAAGGGCCTACCGGGTACAGTTTGAGGGCGCCGACTGAAGGGCTGCCGGGCGGAGCTTGGGCACGGCCGAGGCATCAACTGAAGTTCTTTCGCTCTCCCTCAGTTGCTGCCTTGCTCGGACTCTGATCCCCCCACTCGAGCTTCCTCTCCGGATTCTTCTCTCTCGGATCCGGGAGCTTTGGCGAAGAGGAAGAGAACGCGTCGGCGGCTCGTCGGCCGCGTTCGAGGCGTGGTGGCTGCGAGAGCTCCTCTCTTGTCCTGTCCCAGTTCTCTCTCCCGGTCCCTCCGAGTTTTTTTCTCTCGGATCCCCCCTTTCGGTTTCACTCTCGGTCCGTTTCTCTCTCAGTTTTTTTCTTCTGTTTTTTGGGTCTCCACTTGTTTTTTTTCTCCTTTCTCTCGGAACCCTTTTCGTTTCTGCTCTCCCCCCTGCTCCCTCTCCAGCTCTCTCTCGGTTCTCTCTTCTTTTCTTTTTTTTTGGTTTTTTCTACTTCTGCTGCTGACTTGCTGTTGGTTCTGCTCACTTTCTGCTGCTGACTTGCGGCCCTTTCTCTACTCTGACCCCCACCGCTTGCTTCATCATCTTTTTCTGCCTCTATCGCTGCTGCTCACGTGGAGGAAGAAAGGCAGAAGAAGAATGTTGACCGAGCCGGGCTGAGGAAGAAAAAAGGAAAGAAGAAGAATGGGCCAAGCCCGTGCGGGAGGGAAAAGAAGAAAAGAAAGGGGCCGGGCAGGCCCAGCCCTAGCCCAGACCCACAATGTTTTTTCCAATCTTTTTTTTTCTTTTTTATAGAAAAATTAGAATTTTTTTAATTAATTAATTTTTTGTATATTTTAAAATTAGTGATGCAAGTGCTCCTAATGTCCATATGCGATGCAATTTTAATGAAAATTTTTGTTAAGGGATTAGAAATAATCCCTAATTTTTCAATCAATCAATAAATAATTAAACGAGTTGCCAAAATTTAGGTGTCAACACGCTATAAGAAATAATGAAATGATATTTTCCACCATCTTCACCAAGAAGTCCTACAGTTGGATCTCTATCGGGGTTTTTATGCTTACATGGTGGTGGAGGAGATGAAATCTTGGGCGGCCTTAGTGGACCATAAGAAACAATAAACTGGCATTTTCCACCATCTTCACCAAGAGGTCCTACAGTTAGATTTCCATCAAGATACATTTGGTAAAATGTATCTTTTTTCTTCTTCTTCTTGAAAGAAGGCCTGTCATCTTCTTCTTCTTCAAGTTTTGTGCAGGAAGGACAAGCTTAATCAAGATCCCAAAAAAAATGTCCAGTGGGATCCTTGAAGAAGTGAATTAGCTGTCCTTATGAGCCAAATGACTTTATAAATGATTTATTGTATGGTTTGCTTGAATAGGATCAGTGGGTGATAACTCTATTTTTAATAGAGTATTCTTGCTAATTTAGACTTGATATTTGCTAAATTTTGATGAATTTTGGGTGAATTTAATTGCTACTTACGTAATTTTATTTTGTATGAAATATTTTCAAATCTTCCACAATATTGCAATATCTTTTAGAATATTTCATCTTGAAGAAAAGCCAATCAAATTAGATATTTGGAGAATTTGACCATGATTGAAGATAAAGTTAAAAAAAAATCAAGGAGATAAGGAGGAATCTTTTCCAAATCCTAGTAGGAGTCGACCTCAGACAGATTTTTGGAGGTTACATAAACCGCTCTTGTGCCGCATAAAAAAGAGAATCCTTGGAGAGACCATCTTTGCAGAAGATTTTGAGTTTTCTTACTTAGATTTTGTTCTTCATTTTAGTGGAGTTGGCGCGTGTCGAGGAGAGAAGGAAGAGATAAACCCGAAGCTCCTTTGTATCTCAATTCGGTGAATTTGTTTTTATTTAGTATTATGTTTTCTTTAATTTTTGTTAGTTTAGTTTTTACTATGTTCTAAATTTCTTTTGTTAGAGCTACAATGGATCTTAATCATGATTGATTGATTTTCAAAGACTTTCATGCAATAGAATTGTTTTGATTGTGTTGTTCTTTATCATAATCTTAATGCTTTTAGAAGTTTGGCCAACTTTTGAATGATTTTTGATGTATACATGATACCGGGTGGAGATTGTGTTCATGCGCATTAATGATATTGAACCATAAATTAAATCTAGGTCAAGGTACACTAGGTTATTTATGTGGCTGCGGTAGTAGATCTAAGTTGGGACTACTTAGATTAAATCCGGGAATTTCCACAAGAACTTAATGCTTTTAGGTAGTTTAAATTCACCTAAGGTTAGTGTGAGTTAACATATCTAATTAGGGATTATTAGACCGAGGTCGGCTTTTAATCCATCTTAGGGAAATTTCGTCAACACAATTGGAAATTAATTTGTTGCATGACAAGTTAAGAAAATTAATTATGAATGGTTAAGTAAAGTTGGATGCTCTAACATTTTGTGATCTTGATATTATTAATTTTCAATTTGTTTTAGATTATTTTTACTTTACAATTTTAATTAGCTTTTGAATTCTTTAAGTTTTAATTTTTTATTATTTTAGTATTTTAATTGGTTTAGTTCACTTTTTACTCGTCTTTTCGATTTGGTTAGCTAAATTTTTGGATTGATTACTTTCGGTAAGTAATTGGATAAAATAAATAAAACAGTCCTTGTGGGAACGACACTCACTCACCACTTTATTACTTGTTGATATTGTGCACTTGCAATTCACCTAACAGTGGGATAAGGTGTAAAGTGGAGAATAGTAGGGAAAATAGAGGAAGGGTTCTCCTTTGCCTTACTAAATTTGATGGTGACCGTATTATCTTTCTTCCGGGTAAATTAGGGTTCGCCAGATTGGACCGATTTACAATTTTGGTGTAGCTTTTCGTAGTTGGTGACCCAACTATTAGGGAGGAGCTTAACAAGTTCATCCCGGGGAATCTGTCGAGATACATGGATATAGGTAGTTTGATTATGGTCAACAGAGATAACAAATGCATCTTTCGAGTTTGGGATGTTGAGGTCAATGGCATGGTTTTGGACTTGGTAAATCATTTGGTAATGCAAGATGGCAGCAATAGATCCAGAAGTCTGAGGAGCTCCAGTGATCTATAGCTAAACTTTAAGAGCAGTTAGAAGGGTTGGGATCTGCAAGGGTAATGTTGAAATTTGGGAAAAGTGTCACAAAGACAATTCCCGCATTCATAGTTGTTTGAATAGTACCAACACAAGTTTGCCAGTATTTCAAGAATTGTGTGTCTAGTAGAGCAATCCTTGCAACAACAGGTAAACTTTTGCGACCATGAAACATCAAAGTAAGACGAATGGCTCCAAAATGAAGGTGAGTGTATCATTACTAAGCCCATTGGACAGGAAACTCTTGGGGAATTTGGAGAGTAACAAATTGTTCTTACTTAGTAACCTATATAGGGTGTTGATCAAATCGAGAGAATTGAACATACTACTTAACTATGCGAGGGATATGTTTGATCAAGTGTCTAATGGATTCAAGCGGGGAGAATTGAGGTGGCTTAGCAAAAGCAGTATAAGGGTTGATCATGGGTGGCTAAGTTTCTGAAATCTTGCTATCCTCAGTGAGGTAAGCAACCTCATAAAGATAATATATTTTAGAACATGTAGATTTTCTAAGTTCAAGAGGGGGCTGAAGAGAAATAGTAGAGGTAAGAGAAATGGAAAGAGAGTTGGAGGGTGTTGAATCCGATGTTTCCATGAGGAGGGGGTAACTCTTCCAGTATCAAAACGTAGTTACAAAAAACCTACAATGATTCAAAAAAATCTATAGCTCTGATACCAAAAAGGGGCCTATAGCCTAACTCATAAGAATTGGGCACTTATGGCAAGTATGCTATCCCACACACGGCTTTCCTAGCCTAAGAGACTGCCTATTAGCTATCAAGCTTCTCAAACTTATGAACTAGACCAATAAAGGTCTAGGATGTCGAAAATTCTGATGCATAAGGTCCCATATGGCAATTGCAGAGCATACTCCAGGATTTTTTTCAATCATAGTATTTGTTCAGAACCAGCATTTTGGACTGGAAGAGAAGAAGAGCTTTTAGAAGATTATGTTGATAAAGCACACCACACACTTCTTATTCTCTTCCACTCATGATTTTTACAATGAAAAACTCATTGCTTATATAGGCAAGGGAGGATACAAATGACAAGAGTAAGCTAGCCTTATTCAAGCATACAACATCATTATGTAAGCAAACTAGCCTCTTATAGGCTATAAACACAGAGAATCCCGTGACAAGCTATGAATAGTAACCTTATGCCTCATGCTATAGTGAACAGTCGACTAGGATGAACAGTGAATAGTAAATACTGACTGGTGCTATAGTGATTTGTGGTGGCTTTATCTTCCATCCCTAGAGTTGTAGTCATAGTTTAAATCATTAGAGCTATGAGCAAATTGTTCTTGGAGCAGTACATTTTCATCTGTATCATCTGAACCGGAGCTTTCGTCTTTTTCTCTTTTGAAGGATCAGATAAGACTTTTGGTTTCTTCTACCGACAGATGGGGTTTATAGGAGGAAGTAGCACCAAAAGGATCAGAAAAAAGGCTGAAATTTCGACTAAATGGTCCTCCTCATGGGTCTTGAGAAAGTGGTCCACCCCAAGGGTCATGAGGAGTGAATGACTCTTTGTTTTGTTTGAAAACATCCAGAGCTTCTTGGATTTCGTGTCGAGTGATATCCCATAAATCAGAGTGATCTCATGACATGTTGGCACTTGCCAGGGGCCATGCTTCTGATGGAATAACACGATTTTCTTGGCAAAGAATCCTTTGGAGTTCTCGATTTTCCATTCTATTGGAGGAGATGGTTCATGGAAATGTTCGGTGGATACGTGCAACTTCCTGAAAAACTTGGGCCTTGTAGTTTGAAGTTCCTACGAGAGAAAGTTTGTCAGAGATCCATATAGTCGAACGGATGAATGTCCAAGGCTTGTGAAACAAAACAACTGTGTGTCTTTCTAGCTCGGGCATTCCTTGACGGTTTTAAATTCGGAAGAGTTCTTTCCAGTAACTAAGCAGTTTGAACCATGTGAAGATATCCATGAGGTGCTTTTGATTGGATTCATCTCATGCAAGTGCCTTGTTAATAACCTGCAAAACTTTATCATTGGGAAATTCTATAGCTATCATGTACGGGTTGAACACATACCAAAATAACCATTTAAGTTCTTTTGGAAATTCATCATCAGGGGACCACCGTAAATGGTGGATGAATGGATATCCAGGATGGGGTCCTTCAGGTTTGAGTAGTAATCTTCCATAATCTCTAAAAATTCTGAGATGATATTCACACATGAATTCCTTAAGTTTTTCTGTGAGGGCATTGTCACGTATTGCAATTGGAACGTTAGGAGGATATTTGAGACTTGGCCATCTGTCATTTATGTCAACGATACGGTATGTCTCCAGGATGTGTTCCTTTCAAACATACATGTTGATTACTTCAAGAGGTTCTTTCGGTCTGAATAAGAAATCTGCAAAGACGCTCTTTTTTCTTGGAATATGCTCGACTTCAAAGGAGTATTTTGAAAATCATTTTGCCCATTGCAAAAGTTATGGATGGGGAACTTGTTTCTACTTGAATTTCAGCATCTGAGAAAAAGAGGATATATCCATTTCGATGAGGAAATGGTGCCCAATGAGTTTGATCCCGTATTTGACCGCGAGAATTTTCTTGAAAGTGGAATGATAATGTATCTCTGCTTGAGAGAATCTTCCATTTTTATAGGCACAAATGTGTCTGGTTTCATTGATTTCTTCAAGGAGAACGGCTGCCCAGTATTTGTCACTGGCATCAATCTAGAGTATTCATTTTCCCGTAGAGGGAATCTTCAAAGGAGGAAGTTGTTGCAAATCTTTTTGAAATGAGCAATAGCTTCAGTTTGTTTCTGTCCCCATGGAGGGGCATTCTTTTTTAGCGTCCTTTGAAGCGGTCAGAGTGTTTTAGAGATCTGGGGAACAAAATCTCTCAGATAATTGACTATGTCAAGAAATTGTTGAACCTGTTTGGTCGTAAAATCCTGTTCAGGGAATTTTTGGAGTTCATCAGCAATGTGAGATTCTAGACAATAGGTTCCTTCCTTTAGACACATTCTAAAGAATTGTATTTCCTTCTAGGCAATGATCATTTTTTTCTGAGAAAATATAATTCCATGCCTCTTGACAATGTCAGCAAATTGGGTCAAAAGTTTACGATGAGATTCCTCATCAGGACTATACATAATGATATCATCAATGTAGATCTGGGAGTTTGAGAGAATAGGTTCAAAGATTTTGCACATGGCTTTTTGGAAAAGAGATGGCGCGACTTTGAGTCCAAAAGGGACAACTGTCCAATGAAAGTGCTGATTGAGGATGCAAAATCCAATTTTGGGTATGTCTTTTAGGTCTATGTCCAATTGCCAAAAACCTACCTTAAGGTCAAATTTTGAATAGATATTTGCTTGGGCAAGGCTAAGGAAGAGAGAATTTCGGTGGGGCAATGGGAATTTGTCATTTTGGAGAAATTGATCCGGAGGTTGATAATTGATTACTAACATCATCTTTCCACAGCTTTGTTCAGCACGTTTATTGACATAAAATACTTTACACGCCCATTGGGAATCTGATGGCTCAATCAAGCCTTGTGCTAACAATTCTGAGTATTCTTGTTGAGCAAGAGCAAGATGTTCAGGGCTCATACCTGAGTGACTTGCTTTCGTGGGATTTATGTCTTCATTCCTTTTGAAAGGAAGCTTGACATAAAAGCTGGATTTTTCCACAAGAGTTGAGTACAAGTTTGAGAGAATTGAGAATGCGAGTTAGCACAACAAGAAAGTAGCGTTCAGATTATTGGGTCTAGTTTAGCTGGCTAGAGAGCATAGAATCGTTTGATATCCACAAATTCTCGAAACTGTTTTTTGAAACAAATTCCTTTAGATAGGATTCTAAGCTTTAGAAGTTGGGTCAAGATGTTCCAACCAATGATAATATCTTTATCCGGGGAGTTGGAACTAAGGATTTTTGTGGTGTTAGAACACCGGGGGAAAAATTGGATGGTAATGGGTTTGCTACAGAATTTAGTAGCAAAGGCGTCACCAGAAGCAGAATTGAAATACATGGTATATGGTTTCTAGTTTTTTTCTAGGAGAATCTTGGTGTACAGGATGTAAGAATTGGCTCTAGTGTCTACGAAAGCAACAAGAGAGATGGGTTTGAGGTATTTTGACAAGAGGATTTGGATGGGTACGTAAAGGTGATGGACTGGTTCACAGATCTGGATTTCATTTTCTAGAAAATGAGAGTCTGGAAAAAAGGTGCTGTTGACACCTAAATTTTGATTGGTCATTAGTAATTTAATGCACAAAAATTTAGAGATTAATTTTAACCCCTAAACAAAAAATATTAGGATTAAATTGCATAGCATATAGTTTTAGAAGCATTTATTGCATTTGCATTGGACTCTAGCTAACGGATGGGCTCCATTGATGGTTCTAAGCTTTAACTTAACGAGTTTGACTAAGCCCACAATAAGTGAAAATTTGGCCAAGCCCGTTCAAGATCGACAAGTGGGAAGATTGATATATTTCGAAATATTTGATGATGTGGTAGTGGATTTTTCATATATTTGGGTAATATATTCATATATCATCAAGGATAAATTGTGAGCTCATCTTTACAAGATTCGGAATTCGGACAACCCTATTACGATCATGAATTTTTGGCAATGTTGGGTCAATGTGGGGGGCTGATATTTGGTCTAAAGAAATAAAATTGGCAAAGAATATTCATATTTTGCGATTCAATACGAACATGCGCACAAAGGTAATGAAAGAGAGCAAGAAAAGATTTGTTGCACGTGAAGAGCATATATTGAGCAACATGTTTCCTTCTTCAAAGAAGGAAAGATGTGCACATCCTTCAATGAGGGCGCATGGACGTGCAATACACAAGGAAAGTGGAATATATTTTAAAGCATCCCCAAGAGGAAGTAAAATACGCTTTCTTTCCTTGATGGCTCAGACCCTTATGCCTATAAAAAGGACCCTACGCTCTCGATGATGTTAGGATACATGTGTGAGTTGTGTTAGAGAAGTAGTTCCACATCGGAGAATTGATATGGTGTGGAGCAATTAATATATCCTAATTGACCCATAACTCACTAGCTTAAGCTTTTGAGTTGAGATGGGTCCAATTGGATATATTGATTGGCTCGGACTTGGGCTTCTCCCTTAGAGATCTCCCCAGTCTAAAAATATCGGATTTCTGCTGCACGTTCCCAACAACTGGTATCAGAGCAGAAAATCTAGGGTTTGGGGCAAAGTCTGATTTACATCAAGCTGGCATCGGAGGTCGATTCGAGGTCCGATTGAGTTGAAATTTTGTCAGCGTGTTCGTGGTGCAATCTCCTCAAATCTAAACGGTTTGATTTTCATTTGAAGCTTCGTACATCAGGTTTTTTTGTGGATTGATCAAAACCTGCGTTTTTGGTCAGATTTATCCTTGATCTCTTGTGAAGTTTATGTGTATTGCCAAGAATTATGTTCTTGAGATCTTTGCTGCTATGTACCTCTAGTATTTGCTAGAGAAGAACATTGTTCACCCAATTTTGTTGATAGTGAAGATTTTCGGGTGGATTCCGGTCCCGTGGTTTTGATCTCCTCACACCGAGGGGGTTTTACGTAAAAATCGTCTTGTGTTTACGTGTTTGGTATTTATTTTGCTCTACTATATCGGTTCCTATTAGATTTACACAAGAGAGGAGATTATTTTATTCCGCTGCGTTAATTCGATATTGTTCGAACTGTTACCGTTCTCCCATCAGATGAAAAGGGGAGAAAAAAAAAATACAGAAAAGGGAGAGAGAGCCACGAAGGGGACGAAGGCAAAAAGGAGGTCGTCGTCGGGTCCAAAAGCCTTGGCCAAAGTGCCTCCAGTTTCCACTCGACGACGCTGCCGCTGTCCCGACTGCTCGACGTCGCTGCTTGACCAGCCCCCACTGTGCTTTCGTCCTCTTGATGCAGGTCTCCACCCTACGACGCTGCTGCTGTCCCGCCGTCAACTATCGCCGCTGCTGCCCTGAGCGCTATCATGCCTGCTGACCCGTGACGACTCGGCTGTTGAACTCAACCGTATCACCGACTTTGAGCTCGTCGCTACCCCACTCTTGGCGCGTTGTTGCACACAGCCCTGACGTCCTTGCTTCTCGCCCAGTCCTGCGATCGAACAGCCACTTCGTTTGCCTCGGTTCCAGACGTGCGGCGGTTTCGGAGTTCCATGCGGACGTCGTACTTTTGTCTCTCTATTTTCGTGGCTTGTGGGTTCTGTTTTGCGGGAAGTAATGACGCTATATTGATAAAAAATTGAGAGGATATATTCACGAAGAGAGAGATACGGTGGCTGTGAAGGCTGAAGGAAAAGTCCATTGACTTTTACCTTCTTTCTACAAATTCTACCAAGGCTCGCATGGCGTTGACTGAGTCAAGATATTCTTCCAAGTGAAGTCTAGCTTGCGGGGAAACAACCGAGTTGGCCTGGTTCATTGGTGAACGTCCCGTGCTGGCCGCCCCTCTCGGCAATTTGGAGAATTTTTTTTTCCGCGGGTTATCTGAAGCTCTCGCTTTTGCCTGAGATCATCGACGACTGCGAGAACTGACCAAGCCAAACATCTTTAGCGGCTGTGGAATAGGGTTAGGTGCTGTCATTAGTAATTGAAAACCGTCTCGGATCGTTTGTGAGAACCAGAGAAAAGACCATCAAGGTAATTTCCTAATCCGTTCACTTATCCGAATATAAAGTTGCCTAATTAGCAATGCATTTACTGCTAATGTGATTTCCTCTGATATATTTGGCATATTTCGATTGAGTGAGGTCGTTGTGTCGTGATTAAAAAATCGCAATAATCAAAAATACTGAGCCGCGAGACGTCGGATCAGGTTTTTGATTGTTTTGATTTTCAATCTTGGGTTGTGGAGAATTGTATGCTTTATATGATCGGTTGCATCATGTGTTGATTTTTTTTAGTAAACTTACAAAAATCCATGAAAAAAAATCTGTTACATAATAGGGTAGATTAATGTGTTTCATGTCGAACTAGTCTTATAGTCTACATTGCGTATGACGTAGAAGAATTAAAATTTCATTAGTTATAAAAAAGAAAACATAAAAATTGCCATGCTCATGTCATGTAGAATTAGGCCATCTCACGTGTGTCATGTAATCATTGCATGTTTAGGGTCACTTGAATGCGTGACATACTAGGGTAGTTGCATTAAATATTTTCTAGTATTAGATTAAGTTATTGTCGCGTGACATATAGTTTGCATATTAGATTGCACATTGCATGCTGTTATAGTTATACTTTTGTACGTCATCTCATGCATTGCACGTAGTTTTAGGCTTCATTAAATAAGTGAAAACCTTAAAAAATATTTGAATGAGTGCGTGTTAATTAGAAGTTATATCTAGGATCATTGATGTAATTTTTAAGCTAACATCGCAGGCGCTTTCGTAGCTTTAAGGTAAGTAATTTCCTCCTTTTTCTTGCAATTTATTTATTGCTTTGCTTCATTGAGTGTTAGATAATGGTTGGGCACTTGCATGATCACATTGCATGTTAGGGAGTAAATTAAAATCAATAAAAACTGCCTGCAAATCTTTTTTTTTAAATAACAGAGAAAAGGTACCGAAAGGGCGTTAGAGAAATCTAATGTAATCAAGTCACCGATCCCATAGTCTCTGGTTCGTAGAAGTAAAGTAATTCTCCCATTACTTTACTTGGGTTTCTAATTGACCCACCAAAAAATAGATTAGTGATGACTCTAAGTAAAAATCATTTGCATGCTAAAAACTTAAACCCTAAGTCGCGAATTGGTATGGGCTTGGGAGAGCTTGAACTAAGTTTAGGCTTAGTAATCCATTAGCCAAACCCTAGGTGGTGCACCTTCGGGGAGGTCGCGACAGCTTGGCGACTCCGCTGGGGACTTGAGTTTAAACTCTTAGTGGACTTAGGCCAATTTTCTCTCTTTTTTTAAAAATTTTGTTTGGCAACGAGGATACCAGGTACGTCCCTAACCATTTGAGATGTTAAATGTTTTTGCAGATGGGAGTTATAAGGGGTGGAGTGATTGTTAACCCTTTGTCTTGCAGGTTGGAATTGTGAATGAATGTTTTAAATTCAAATTATTGAAGTGTTGTTGTGAATTTAAACTGTTATGCATGCTTATGCATTTTCACTACACTTTGCACACACTACCTGCTGTCGGACCTGGACCGCAATTAAGGATGTTAGGATGGTGTTGAGAAATGATCCAACCTTGAACACGAGACTGCGATGTAGAGGTTGCCTTTCTCAACTCCGAAATTTCTTTCTCGGTGTCAAAATGTTTATCCTTGTCTGCGAAACCGCATGACTATAGGATTTTCTTTGACCAAGCCGGAGCTAAGAGGACCCGACCTTTGTACGCAAGACTACGACTAGTCGGATCATTCCTCTTAGCTCTAATTTGCTAAGCCCTATAGTTTAGGTGTCAAACCTCACGTCTCATGTGTATGTCTATGTGATTGCCATTTTTCCTTCATGAAGTAAGTATTTTTACCTTATACTATGCAATCTATTTATTTTATCATTTTTGGTCCATGAGAAAAGGTCAATTGTATATAGAGAAGATTGTTTTTGTTTTTATGTTCAGGAGTTCAATTTCAATTTTAGAGTGTTATTTCAATTTCTTAAATTGATGTTTTAGGAATTTAATTCCCTAGGGAGTCATTTTCAATTCAATATCACTTAATAAAAGCGGCTAGATCTTTGTCATGGACTGGCATGTTCCATATGCGATGCTTATGTGTTTTCCTTTCTGCAAATCAGGTGATAACGGAGCCATCTCGTTCACCCATCATTACGAGATTGAAAGCACGAATGGCTGAGCAAGTTGAGTTGCGCGAACGTATTGATAAAATGGAATATCAAATGAATCAACGCTTCGCTGCAATACAACAAATGACAACTGAGTTTAAGGAGCTCCGAGCAAGTTCGAGCCTAGAAGTCACACCTCCTGGAACTACAGCACTTAAGCAGAAAGTTGATCATAGCCAATCCAATGAATTTGATGACGACATGCCCCCTTTAGAAGATGATGTCATTGTCGTGGAAGGAAAGGCCAAAACTCATAAGCTCTTTAAAACAGAGCAGGATGAACGCTTTGCAAAGCTTGAAGAGAAAGTGAAACAATTGCAGGGTTTGCAAAGTTCACTCCCGATTGATTTGTCTGTTTATGAGAAGGTCAACACGCCAAATAAATTTAAAATGCCAGAATTTGAGAAGTATAATGGCACTTCTTGCCCAAAAGCTCATCTGCAGATGTACCATGTGAGGATGGCCCAACATATCAAGAATGAACCCCTTATGATCCAGTGGTTCCAAATGAGCTTGGGCGGGCCCGCACTCACTTGGTATATCATGAAGAACATAAATCTCCTCGACACTTGGAATGAGGTGGTCGATGCATTTTTTAAGCAATACAAGTTCAACATGGACATTGCACCTTCCCGAGAAGACCTTGAGCGGATGGAAAAAAGAAGAGTGAGTCGTTTAAGGAGTATGCCATAAGATGGCGAAATTTGGCCGCCCAAATCACTCCTGAGCCCACTGACAAAGAATTGATGAAGCTATTTGTCAAGACCCTCTCTTTTGAGTTCAGCAATCGGATGGTTGGTACGCATGTTGAAAACTTTAATCAACTCATTCCAGTGGGCGAACAAATCGAGATGGGGTTGAAGGAGGGGTGGTTTAATGAACCGACCTTTCCAAACAGGAGGTTTACTGCAAAGAAAGAGAAAGAGCCAACCACTGAAGTAAATGTTGCATATGCGCAACCGACCTCTAATAAGCCTCCAATCGTTCATGTCCCTAGGAATAAGAAAGGTGGAGGCCGCCCTTCCGCATCACGACAATTCACTAAGAGGTAGTTCTCTCCACTTCCTGGTCCTCTATCTCAAGTCTTGCCGATCTTGCAAAAGAATGGGCTGCTCTCCCATGAACCGAAGTGGCCCAATGCGGAGAAATTCTCTAACTACGACCCCTCCAAGAAATGCGAGTATCATATGGGAGAAGTGGGACATTTAACTGATGAATGCATGACCTTGAAGCACAAAGTTCAAAATTTATTGGACACTAATGCATTCTTATTCCGCGCCACCCAACCAAATGTCAAGAGGAACCCGCTGCCTGAGCACGAAGGCAAAGTAAATGCCATATTTGGATTTGATGCTGCTTAAACCAAGAATTTGAGAATGCATATTGCCGATGTCTATAATGGGCTAGTAAAAGCTGGATACTACCTGAGTCATGAGGCAGTTCCCCTATCCTTGATGAAAGAGAGGGTTGCTATGATGGTAGAGGCCGGTATGATTGTGTATGCTGACCATACTAGCATGGTCTCCACTATATCCCAAGTTGTTATCGATTGGGAGGAAGAATGGGCTGCGCTGAATGCTAGTAAGGATGAAATCAATGTGGAACCATCTACTGAGGTCCTGGTACACAACGAAGGGATAGTGATTGAGATACCTCAACCCTATGAATATGCTAATAATAAGGCGGTTCATTGGTCCTATGACTTGGATGTTGACTTGGTTACAAGGTCTGGTCAAGTTTATGCTCAAGCCAATACTCAACCTGCAAAGCCTATTACTGATGAAGAGGCTAAAGAATTTCTTGCTGTAATCAAAGCAAGTGAGTATAACGTGGTCGATCAATTAAGGAAAATGCCTGCTCAAGTCTCTTTGCTTGAACTCTTGCAAACATCTCCCACACATCAGAAGTCTTTAATGAAGGTGTTGAGCGAGATTCATGTACCAGAGATAGTTGAGCCTAGCAAGCTTGAGGAATTTGTTGGGTCAATCCTTCTCAAGGATTTGATCGCTTTCTCTGATGAAGAATTCCCTATTGAAGGGAGAGGACATAATAAACCGCTATATATATCAGTCAAACACAAAGCTTCCCATGTGTCCCGCGTGCTTATTGATAATGGATCTGTTCTGAATTTATGTCCATTGGCCACTCTTCACCGCCTCAAGACAGATCTATCCCAGATACATGCTGCGAAGACTTGCGTGCGAGCTTTTGATGGAACTAGGAAGGAAGTGATTGGGGAGATCCACCTTGATGTGCAAATTGGGCCAGTAATCTTTAACATCCCCTTTCAAGTAATGGATATCCCCACTGCATTTAATTTTTTGTTGGGTCGTCCTTGGATACATACTGCTGGGGCTGTGCCATCAAGTCTCCATCAAAGCGTGAAATTCGTGATCAAGGGGAAGCTGGTCACTGTCCATGGCGAGGAAGACCACCGAATTTATCATGAAACAGCTATTCCTTATATCGAGCCAGATTCTAAACTTGGATCGAGTTACCACTCATTTGAGTTGGTGTCCACCATACATGCTTCTCGAGGTTCCTCGCTGCCCACTCTTGAAGTCTCAAATACTGCTGTTATGGTAGGAAAAATGATGGTTGGAAATGGCTTTATTGCTGGCCGTGGTCTTGGAAAGAGAGGTCAAGGTATTAGAAACCCTATTAAAGCCCCTCAGAGGTCCCGTTTTGCTGGATTAGAGTACCATGGAAGAGGTGGAGAAAGCTCTAGAGGGCAAAGGCAACAAAGGCGAAACTCACATGGACAAAAAAGGGAAAACTCGCTACCTCCTCACATTCACGAGACATTCCCTGGTCTCGCTAGAATGATGCAAGATAGTAGAGAGGTGATGGATACCCTAGGGCAGCCGAGTGGCAAATTTGACTATTACGTGAAGTACTCGGCTCCCCCTAGTTTTTACATTGACCCCGTGACATTGTCCGGATGGGTGGGGTGGAATGGACGATCTGATACCTCTAGGAGAGGAGAACCCTGATGATGCATTGGAAGGAATCATTAACCTATTTGATGATTTCCTTATAGGTGCCATTAAAGAAGAATCTTCGGAGGAAGCGGACGCTAGCCCACAAGAGTAACTCGTTTATCATTTTCGCATATTCCCCGCATGGGAATTTTTACTGCATTTGAGGGATTTTTCTTTTCTTCTTTTCGCTTTCTTTTAGGGCTTGAATACCGCATTTTCCATTCAATAAGATGTAATTGATTGATGAATTTCAATAAAATTACAAGTTTTGTTTTTAGGGCATGATGGGGTACACCAAACCAGCCCTGATGATATCCAACCAATAAAAAAAGAGAAAAGAAAATCCAAGGAGAATTCTGAGGCCTAGGCTTCATCATGCTTCCTCGTGTCAAGAAAAAATTTCAAAAAAGAAGAAGATATTTTAGCAAAAGAAGTCTAAAAGATGCTTTTGCGAAAAAATCTTTAAAAAATGTCATTTAGCTTTGTTTGTCTTTCTAAATTAGCCACTTTGTGTTTCAGGTACAATCTTGCAGCAGTAAACAATGGCGATCTTCATGAGGACTCCATCGAGGTACAACGTGAATGGGAGCAATATGAAAAAATCAAAACTCTCACCTCTGACCAAACCATCACTATCAATTTGAGCAATGCCAGAGAAGCCAAGGAAGTGAAGATAGGGGCAAATCTCCCTGAAGAGGAGGCCGAACGCCTGACTTGGCTACTAAAGGATTATCAAGATATCTTTGCTTGGATGTATGCTGATATGCTAGGTTTGGATCCATCCATTGTGGAGCATTCTTTGCCTACTAATCCGGGTATTGACCCTAAGAAGCAAAAGCTGCGAAGAACTAAACCCAAACTCTCGAAGAAGATAGAGGAAGAGGTAATGAAACTTCTGAAAGTGGGATTCATCGAAGTCTCACAATACTCTGAATGGGTGGCTAATATAGTGCCAGTGATGAAGAAAGATGGTCGAGTTCGGATTTGTGTTGATTAATCTAGACTTGAACAAGGCTAGCCCGAAGGATGATTTCCCGTTACCACATATAGATGTCCTCGTGGATAGCACTGCTGGATTTGAGCTATTGTCATTCATGGATGGTTTTTCCGAGTATAATCAAATAAAAATGAAGGAGGAAGACAAGGAGAAGACTGCATTTATTACCCCATGGGGGACCTTTCATTATAAGGTTATGCCTTTTGGACTAAAAAATGCAGGGGCTACTTATCAGCGAGCCATGGTGACACTATTCCATGACATGATGCATAAAGAGATTGAAGTTTACGTTGATGACATGATTGCAAAAACTCGACCTGGAAGAAGCCATGTCGAGACCCTGAAGAAGTTATTTGATTGGCTTCGTGAATTCAAGCTCCGCTTAAATCCTGCCAAGTGCGTGTTCGGGGCTACGTCTGGTAAATTACTCAGGTTCATTGTGAGTAGTAAAGGCATCGAGATTGACCCATCTAAAGCTAGGGCCATATGTGAGTTGCAACCCCCGTCAACGACCAAAGAGGTTCGAAGTCTTTTAGGGAGATTGAATTACATTGCCCGATTCATTTCCCAACTTTCTGAGACTGCCAAACCATTCTTTAAGCTTCTGAGAAAAAATACGCTAGTCAACTGGAATGATGAATGTCAAGAAGCGTTTGAGAAGCTGAAGCAATACTTGATGAATTCGCCGGTTCTTGTCCCACCATTACCAGGGCATCCTTTGATTCTCTACCTCACCATTCATAGTGAATCATTGGGCGCAATGTTGGCTATAAAAAAGAACGGGCCATTTACTACCTGAGCAAAAAATTCACTATCTCAGAGCTGAAATATTCTGACATCGAGAAGACTTGCACTGCATTAGTGTGGGTACTGCATAGACTACGACAATATACATTGCATTATCAGATATTTCTCGTGACCGAGAACAATCCCATAAAGTACTTACTTGATCAACCAGCTTTAGTGGGTAAGTTAGCAAAATGGCAGATTCTGATTTCAGAATTTGACGTTCAGTTTATGCCACAAAAGTCAGTTAAAGGTCGAGTAATTGCTGATATATTGGCCGAAAGTCCCGGACTCTCGAATAGTGATGATTGTTCCCTGGATGACCGCATCCTATATGTAAGTGAAGATTCATGGACCATGTTCTGTGATGGAGCTGTAAACTTGTTTGGTTACGCACCGGGCGTTTGATATCCCCGATGGACAACACCATCTAGTAGCTGCAAAGTTGATGTTTCCATGCACTAACAACATAGCCGAGTACGAAGCTTGTATTCTCGGGCTCCAGGCTTCGATTGATATGGGAGTGGCTAAATTAAAAGTGTTCGGAGACTCCACACTAATCATACTCTAGACGGTAGGTGAATGGAAGACCAGAGACTCTAAATTACTCCCATATCACGAGTATCTAGAAGAGCTGGTGAAAGAATTTGATGAAATTTCTTTTGAGTACTTGTCAAGGTCTCATAATCACTTTGCAGATGCACTCACAACGCTGTCATCAATGTTGCAAGTTACTGATGGATTAGAAGTCGAACCATTGAAAATAGAGGTTTTGGCAAAACCGGCTTTTTGTATGGTCGTGAATAAAGAACATGATGGGAAACCATGGTATTACGATATCATGAATTACATTCGAAAACAGGAATTCCCTAAAAGAAGTTCTCCAGCCGATAGAAAATACATAATGAAGATGGCATCCAAGTTCTTTGTCAGCGGTAACAATTTATACAAGAGATCTTATGACTCAATCTTGTTGCGGTGTGTAGATGTAGCCGAAGCCATGCAAATTATACAAGAAGTGCATGAAGGAGTTTGTGGCCCGCATATGAATGGGCACATGCTAGCCAGGAAAATTATGAGGTTGGGATACTACTGGCTGACATTAGAGAGTGATTGCATCCATCACGTTCGAAGTTGCCATCGTTGCTAAATCCATGGAGATAAGATAAATGTCCCCCCGACTGAGCTACACCAGTTATCCGAGCCGTGGCCTTTCTCAATGTGGGGCATCGATATGATTGGCCCAATAAACCCTAAAGCTTCAAATGGGCATCGATTCATTCTAGTGGCGATAGATTATTTTTCTAAGTGGATTGAAGCCGCATCTTATGTTAATGTCATTGCTCGAAACGTTGTGAAATTTATTAGGCGTGATATAATTGCCCGTTACGGGATCCCTGAAGCAATTGTCACTGACAATGGGACAAACTTGAATAACAAGCTTGTGAATGGGCTGTTCACTAAGTTTTAGATCAAGCATCTGAATTCATCCCCTTACCGCCTGCAAATGAATGGAGCTGTTGAGGCGGCCAATAAAAACATCAAGAAGATCTTGGCAAAAACAACCGAGAATTACCGAGATTGGCGTGATAGGTTATCTTTCGCACTAATGGCATATCGGACGTCAATTCGTACTTCTACTGGGGCAACCTCGTTCTCTCTAGTATACGGCATGGAAGTAGTCTTGCCTATAGAGATGGAGATCCCCTCTCTGAGAGTCTTATCCCAGGTGGAATTATCCGAGGCAGAATGGATGAAGCAAAGGTATGAGCAGTTGAACCTAATTAATGAGAAAAGGCTGAAAGCTCTTTGCCATGGTCAGTCATACCAACAAAGAGTAGCCAGGTCCTTTAACCGGAAGGTACGTGTGAGGCATTTCAAGGAAAATGATCTGGTCTTGAGGAGGCTATTACCAATTTTTCCTAATCCTGGGGGCAAATTTGCTCCGAATTACAGTGGCCCATATGTGGTAAGGAAGGTACTCCCCGGAGGCGCTTTAATCCTTGCAGAAATGGATGGTCGTGAGTTTTCTAGTCCAGTTAATTCTGATGCTATCAAGAAGTATTACCCCTGATCCTGTTATTTTCCATAATGAATGAATTGCAAGTCAGTTTCTCCATTTTTTTTGCAAATGTTGCATTATCATTTTCGGCGAAATAAATTGAATGTGTCAAATGGGATACATTGGAATGATGAAAGGCATGCCTAGTCCTAAACACTTTCCATACACCGATCCCTAGTGAGTTGAGCGGAAAGATTCCCATGCTTACAAGGCAAAGAGTTTTCTCGCGAAAGGTACGCCGACTAAAATGATGAGAGGCAATTCATTTCTCTATCCCAAACACTGCAAGAGATCCATTGCTTAACCCCTTTGAGCTTCATACACTTGTGGAGATTTCTTTCAAATTACCCCTGTCAAGAACCACCCCATATCGGGGCAAATTGGAGGTAAGTTGGCATCACGTGGCGAGAAAAATAGATAGAAATTCTCTTGCTCTCACTTGCATCAATCTTTGGGTACCTTATTGCAGATGAACTCAAACAATAATCCAAGTGCCTTAGGATGATGAAGAGCATTTTTTTTTCTCTATCTTACACACGTATATCTGTTGCATAGCCCTTTTGAGCCTAAAAATTCATTTCTTTGAACCTAGTTGGTGATCATCCCCCACACTAGGGCAAACAAAAAATAATCATTCAAGAAGCAGCAAGGTCTAGAGTGCCAACAAAATGTGAAGACCTTCAAAAGTCCAAATGAAAAATTGATACATCGTAAACAGTGTGTCAGTGGTAAAAATAGAACTAGTGGGCATGAAAAAGCAGTGTGCCTGGTAAAAGCAAGGCCGATGCCCATAGACATAAGAGTAAAAAGAGGGGTAAGAAAAAGCAGTGTGTCTAGTAAAAGCAAGGCCAATGCCTATAAGAGAAAATGAAAAAGAGTCAAGATAGATGACTATCGATTGTGAAAAGTTGTCAAATGCAAAACTTTTGTGGTCAACAGAACACATTTTGGAAATAATCCTTGATGGCGAAGATGAAAACTGGTGGTAATGCCAAGATGATCACCAACTCTCACCCATTTACACACATTTTGAGCCTGATAATCCTTTCATTTCTCAACCCGTGAACCTAGCCTACATTACGTCCCTCATGAAGTCTCTTCAGATTAGGGTACTTGAATTAATGTAGGTGTTCACATGTCTTAAGCATTGCTCGAAGAAGTGTGAGCAAGATTATTTCTATCTCATTTTGCAGGGTTCTTGACTTGTAAACCTGGAGATGATTGCAGAATTGTTCTTTCAATAGCCTTGACTCAAAGAGTCCCCTTGTTAAGCTGTTGACCAAGCCCATATTATGATCCATGTTAAAGACCTTTTCAGATTGGTAAAGTCATACCGATTGCGAGAATACTCAAACCCCTGTCTAGTATGATGATAGCAAAATAGAGTGATTCTCAAATTCCCACATCAATTATTGGGATAAAATAGCCTTTTCGTGAGAGTGAGCGAAAAGTCCTTTCAGACCAAATGGGTCCTTTATTTGACACATCGATGACACCCGCATTCTGAATAGATTGTTCTTCGAAATTATTGCCGTTCCGATTTGGTAATACAAAGGTGATAAAATTGTGACACATGAACTGCACATGGATTGGAAATATCCGGTGATGATGAATGCATATACCTATTGTTGCTAACCATGTTTGACAGGTAAAGTTCTCATGAAAATTGATGCTCGATTCGCTGTCCGAAGCATTAGGATGTGTTCAAACACTCCATGGTTCCCAAACCACTACTAGCAAGCAACCTTGAGGCAAGCTAATCAAGCCCTCAGGAAGGAAACCTCAAGTAAGTATCTAACACCTCTGAGTACCCAAAGCAAAATTTGGTAACTCCTCCCATAAGTTAACATCTCAGTTTGGATCCGAATGTTACACAATATTTTTGTTGAGCATTTCATTTTGGACATGAATGTTCTCTGAGCTTTTTCGTTATACCTTAGTCTGGATCTAGGTATTTCAAATCATTTTAATCCAATATTTGACTCACCTAACATTGAGCATCTATTGGTTAAATTGTCTTAATTCAATATTCATCTCACCTAACATTGAGTGTTTATTGGTTAAATTTCTCAATTCTTGACATTTCAGTCTGGATATAAATGTCTCGAATCTTTCCATCAAACATTTCATTTTGGATATGAACGTTCTTTGATTTTTCTCATTATACCTTAGTCTCAATCTAGGTATTTCGAATAATCTCAATCCAATATTTGACTCACCTAACATTGAGTATCTATTGGTCAAAGTTGTCTTAATCCAATATTCATCTCACCTAACATTGAGTGTTTTTTGGTTAAGTTTCCAAATTCTTGACATTTCAGTCTGGGTCTAAATGTCTCGAATCTTTTCATCGAACGTTTCATTCTGGATATGAATGTTCTTTGATATTTCTCGTTATATCTTAGTTTTGATCTAGGTATTTCGAGACATCTTGTTCCAATGGTCGTCTCACCTAACATTGAGCGTCTGTTGATTAAATTCAATCGATTGCCTCAGTCTTGATCTAGGCAATTCGATAAACATTAGACTCTTCAAGAAATCTGAAATGAAAGCCAGATGCTTGTGGAGCAGAAATTCATCACGTACCTCAGGATGCTCTACCGTATTGATTGGTAAGTAACTATAGGTACGCTTTTTTTCTTTTCTTTTCTTTTCTTTCATACTTTGTGTTAGCTTTTCCATGCATCATATTATATTGCATTTTAAAATGGGATTCATTTTCCCACAAAAAAATAACATTGCATTGCATATGCATGTCAAAATTTAGGTTTCAATTTATCTTTGAATGCAACCTCTGCAAGCTCACCTTCAAAGAGGGGCAGCTGTTGACACCTAAATTTTGATTGGTCATTAGTAATTTAATGCACAAAAATTTAGAGATTAATTTTAACCCCTAAACAAAAAATATTAGTATTAAATTGCATAGCATATAGTTTTAGAAGCATTTATTGCATTTGCATTGGACTGATAACGGATGGGCTCCAATTGATGGTTCTAAGCTTTAACTTAACGAGTTTGACTAAGCCCACAATAAGTGAAAATTTGGCCAAGCCCATTCAAGATCGACAAGTGGGAAGATTGATATATTTCAAAATATTCGATGATGTGGCAGTGGATTTTTCATGTATTTGGGATAAATTGTGAGCTCATCTTTACAAGATTCGGAATTCGGACAACCCTATTACGATCTTGAATTTTTGGCAATGTTGGGTCAATCTGAGGGGCTGATATTTGGTCTAAAGAAATAAAATTGGCAAAGAATATTCATATTTTGCGATTCAATACGAACATGCGCACAAAGGTAATGAAAGAGAGCAAGAAAAGATTTGTTGCACGTGAAGAGCATATATTGAGCAACATGTTTCCTTCTTCAAAGAAGGAAAGATGTGCACATCCTTCAATGAGGGCGCATGGACGTGCAATACACAAGGAAAGTGGAATATATTTTAAAGCATCCCCAAGAGGAAGTAAAATACGCTTTCTTTCCTTGATGGCTCAGACCCTTATGCCTATAAAAAGGACCCTACGCTCGATGATGTTAGGATACACGTGTGAGTTGTGTTAGAGAAGTAGTCCACATCGGAGAATTGATGTGGTGTGGAGCAATTAATATATCCTAATTGACCCATAACTCACTAGCTTAAGCTTTTGAGTTGAGATGGATCCAATTGGATATATTGATTGGCTCGGACTTGGGCTTCTCCATTAGAGATCTCCCCAGTCTAAAAATATCGGACTTCTGCTGCACGTTCCCAACAACTGGTATCAGAGCAGAAAATCTGGGGTTTGGGGCAAAGTCTGATTTACATCAAGCTGGCATCGGATGTCGATTCGAGGTCCGATTGAGCTGAAATTTTGTCAGCGTGTTCGTGGTGTAATCTCCTCGAATCTGAACGGTTTGATTTTCATTTGAAGCTCCGTACATCAGGTTTTTTTGTGGATTGATCAAAACCTGCGTTTTTGGTCAGATTTATCCTTGATCTCTTGTGAAGTTTATGTGTATTGCCAAGAATTATGTTCTTGAGATCTTTGCTGCTATGTACATCTAGTATTTGCTAGAGAAGAACATTGTTCACCCAATTTTGTTGATAGTGAAGATTTTCGGGTGGACTCCGGTCCCGTGGTTTTTGATCTCCTCACACTGAAGGGGTTTTCCACGTAAAAATCGTCTTGTGTTTACATGCTTGGTATTTATTTTGCTTTACTATATCGGTTCCTATTAGATTTACACAAGAGGGGAGATTATTTTATTCCGCTGCGTTAATTCGATATTGTTCGAATTGTTACCGTTCTCCCATCAGATGAAAGGGGGAGAAAAAAAATACAGAAAAGGGAGAGAGAGCCACGAAAGGGATGAAGGCAAAAAGGAGGTCGTCTTCGGGTCCTCAAGCCTTGGCCAAAGCGCCTCCAGTTTCCACTCGACGACGCTGCCACTGTCCCGACTGCCCGACGTCGCTGCTTGACCAGCCCCCACTGTGCTTTCGTCCTCTTGACGCAGGTCTCCACCCTATGACGCTGCTGCTGTCCCGCCGTCAACTATCGCCGCCGCTGCCCTGAGCGCTGTCATGCCTGTTGACCCGTGACGACTCGGCTGCTGAACTCAACCGTATCACCGACTTTGAGCTTGTCGCTACCCCACTCTTGGCGCGCTGTTGCACATAGCCCTGACGTCCTTGCTTCTCGCCCAGTCCTGCGATCGAACAGCCACTTCGTTTGCCTCGGTTCCAGACGTGCGGCGGTTTCGGAGTTCCATGCGGACGTCGTACTTTTGTCTCTCTATTTCCGTGGCTTGTGGGTTCTGTTTTGCGGGAAGTAATGACCCTATATTGATAAAAAAAAAATTGAGAGGATATATTCACGAAGAGAGAGATATGGTGGCTGTGAAGGCTGAAGGAAAAGTCCATTGACTTTTACCTTCTTTAAGAAAATTCTACCAAGGCTCGCATGGCGTTGACTAAGTCAAGATATTCTTCCAAGTGAAGTCTAGCTTGCGGGGAAACAACCGAGTTGGCCTGGTTCATTGGTGAACGTCCCGTGCTGGCCACCCCTCTCGGCAATTTGGAGAATTTTTTTTTCCACGGATTATCTAAAGCTCTCGCTTTTGCCTGAGATCATCGACGACTGCGAGAACTGACCAAGCCAAACATCTTTAGCGGCTGTGGAACAGGGTTAGGTGCTGTCATTAGTAATTGAAAACCGTCTCGGATCGTTTGTGAGAACCAGAGAAAGACCATCAAGGTAATTTCCTAATCCGTTCACTTATCCGAATATAAAGTTGCCTAATTAGCAATGCATTTACTGCTAATGTGATTTCCTTTGATATATTTGGCATATTCCGATTGAGTGAGGTCGTTGTGTCGTGATTAAAAAATCGCAATAATAAAAAATACTGAGTCGCGAGACGTCGGATCAGGTTTTTGATTGTTTTGATTTTCTATCTTGGGTCGTGGAGAATTGTATGCTTTATATGATCGGTTGCATCATGTGTTGATTTTTTTAGTAAACTTACAAAAATCCATGAAAAAAATCTGTTACATAATAGGGTAGATTAATGTGTTTCATGTCGAACTAGTCTTATAGTCTACATTGCGTATGACGTAGAAGAATTGAAATTTCATTAGTTTGAAATTTCATTAGTTATAAAAAAAGAAAACATAAAAATTGCCATGCTCATGTCATGTAGAATTAGGCCATCTCCCATGTGTCATGTAATCATTGCATGTTTAGGGTCACTTGAATGCGTGACATACTAGGGTAGTTGCATTAAATATTTTCTAGTATTAGATTAAGTTATTGTCGCGTGACATATAGTTTGAATATTAGATTGCACGTTGCATGCTGTTATAGTTATACTTTTGTACGTCATCACATGCATTGCACGTAGTTTTAGGCTTCATTAAATAAATGAAAACCTTAAAAAATATTTGAATGAGTGCGTGTTAATTAGAAGTTATATCTAGGATCATTGATGTAATTTTTAAACTAACATCGCAGGCGCTTTCGTAGCTTTAAGGTAAGTAATTTCCTCCTTTTTCTTGCAATTTATTTATTGCTTTGCTTCATTGAGGGTTAGATAATGGTTGGGCACTCGCATGATCACATTGCATGTTAGGGAGTAAATTAAAATCAATAAAAACTGCCTGCAAATCTTTTTTTTTTAAATAAAAGAGAAAAGGTACCGAAAGGGCGTTAGAGAAATCTAACGTAATCAAGTCCCCGATCCCATAGTCTCTGGTTCGTAGAAGTAAAGTAATTCTCCCGTTACTTTACTTGGGTTTCTAATTGACCCACCAAAAAATAGATTAGTGGCGACTCTAAGTAAAAATCATTTGCATGCTAAAAACTTAAACCCTAAGTCGCGAATTGGTATGAGCTTGGGAGAGCTTGAACTAAGTTTAGGCTTAGTAATCCATTAGCCAAACCCTAGGTGGTGCACCTTCGGGGAGGTCTCGATAGGTGAACGCCTCATTTTCAGAATCAGAAGTCGAGTCTGAGCTATATGTCTAGATGGCATATAAAGTATCCACAGAAGGTTGGTCTTCTAAAGAGAAGACGAACTCGATATCAGAATCACTGAGGGGGATTCCGGTGCTTTTCACAATTTTTTTAATCAAATGGCTACCACACTTCTTTGCCTTTGGATAATTATTGGCAAAATGTCCTTTTTTGTTGCAAACATAACACCTATCCTTGCTGCGTTTCCTAGAAGAGCGATGACGGCTTTTTTGAAGGAACTTCCATTCCCCTTTTCCTTTTCTTGATTTCTTGAGGGAAAATCGTTTAAAGTATCTCTTTTTCTTGCAGCCTGTGCAAGATAGGTCGATGCAATTCTTGGGACATTTGATCTTCAACTTTGGTTTTAAGCATGCCTTATCAAGATGCTTGTTTTCTCTTAAAAAGCTTCGAAAAGCTTTTAATCAAAGACAAAGTTCTTCTAGGGTGATTTGAACAACACTTTCTTTCGAAAAACTCTTTTCGTTTAAGCTCCTTTGAATCTTCTACTTTTCCTATGAAATATATATGGATGATCTGGATAGCATTATCCAATGGCTGGGTCAATAGGTAGAGTTGGTCTTGTTCCGAGGTGGTGTGCCACCAGTCTTTTAATGCTCTAGTGAAACGACTGGTAAACTCCAGGAGGATATTGTAAGTACTAGGTTTAGAGATATGCCTAGTAGTGAGCCAGGTATGAAATTCTTGAAGCCGCTTAGGCCACTTATGATAGGGGAAGTCATCCAAGGTAAAATAAACTTTGGATGATGATGCTGTAAAAGATTAGATTACATTGGGCTGGTCTGGATGTGGCATTTCTGGTTCTGAAAACATCTCTTCTTCCTTAGGTACATTATCTGCCATAAACAAATTTTCTTCTAACGAGAATGACTTGATAAGAGAGTCAGAATTAGTGTCAGAGAAAGATTCAACAAGTTGGGTTTTTGATGGCTTGATGGTAGCAATAGAAGGGATTTAGTTTCGGAGGAAAGTTTCAAGTTAATTATAAATGGTCAGAGCACCAGGAAGATGTCCTAGTGCACTAGGAGGTGACACTAAAGATTCAGTTGGAGTGGGGGATTTCTTTTGCTTTTGTTTCAGTTTCCAGAGCTTGCCTCAAAGGGCCAAGAAGTTATTTTGAGAAGGTGGTGCGGCCGAGCTTAAGACAACTGCAAATGAAGAGGATGATCCTAAAGGAGAGGAGAATAGAAAAAAAAAAAAGTACGTTTGCCTTTAGTACGATCCAAATTTTTTAAATTTTTTAATAATTTTTGGCATTTTTCTATTTTCTCTCTTCTTCTTCTTCAAGCGGCGGCAGTAGGCGATAGGCAACGGGCGAGGGGCAACGGTGACTAGTTAGAAGAGGAAGAAGCTAAAAAAAATAAAAAATAAAAAGATAATGACTTATTTCAGAAGTTGCTCTCGGGAATAAGAAACAACTTTTTTCCACTTCTTATTTCTGTTTCAAATTAATTTTGTGAAACAAATTTCTATTATGGGGAATAGAAATGTTAACTGGTTCTTTTCTATCATGGGGGACAAAAAAATAAAAGAACAGAAAAATTGAAACGTTATCAATTATAACCTTATTTTTTTATGCATTCTCATTTTTTTTCCGTAGTAATTGGTGGAAGAAAAGGATATTGGTGATGAATTGCTGAAAAGTTTGTCGATCAAGATGATGATAATGAAGATTACGAGGAAAATAAAAGCGAAGCAGATGCATTTCAACTGATCTTTACCTTTCTCGGCCTCAGCTTTCTTGTACTTTTTCGTTTTCATTTGTTTTTTCTTTTTGCTTTCGTTTGGGGTTGGAGGAGAACATGTACGTAGATTATATTTGTGCGTTTTAAGTTGAGCGAGAGGCTGACAACGACGACGTGAGTCTCCCTTTCAGATGGTGAAATCATCGGCTCGGCGTTGACTGGAGATGGGGCTACTACCGCCGACGGTGACCATGCAGGTTACCCACGAACAGTAGAGAGAGGGACTTGGGATGAATTTGTTGGGGGAAGAGTAGGGGTGTCAAATGGGTGGGTCGGGTCGGGTCGGGTTTGGGTCGGGTCGAAAATGGTCCGACCCATTTAACTCGTTTTGACCCATTTTCATGCAATGTAAATTTGATGACTCATACCCGGCCCGACCCATACCCAACCCATTCCCGACCCATATTACCAACACATATTAATATTTAACTTAATTTAAGAAAATCTACTCCCACTTATTTAGTCCACTTTAAACTTTTCACATATAAATTATTTGAATAAAAATTTCACATCAAATTTATAAAGTAAATTAAATAATAAAAAAAAATAGTAAATAAAAAAATGTGGATACCTATAAATTGAAATAGTTTGAGGAAAATAATTTTTTTAAAAAAAAATTGATTTTTTAATTATTGTTGAGTGAACATCATCGAATCGGAACGGAGGTCGAGAACGCATAGAGGGGGGGATGGAAGGAGAGAGATGATTGGTCTACCTAATAACTCACTCAACTCATATTTGACTCATATTTAACTTTCACTTGACCCATATTTTACCCATATTTAACTTTCACTTAACCCATATTTGACCCATATTTAACTTTCACTTGACCCATATTTGACCAATTTAGCTAAAAGTGGGTCATAATATGGGTTTATGACCCATATTGACACTTCTAGGGAAGATGAAGTTGAAGAGAGAGAAAGAGGAAGAGAGACTTTGTCCATGGGACCTGCCTGCTATGGTTGGGAGGTGAGGGCAGCCTCCAAGGATAGAATTGCTAACGTCAAGCTAGGCGATGTGGGATTTGCGTTATTTATGATTTCAAACCCATGCGAATTGCTAAATGGCACCGAATTAAGAAAATATTAGGTAGATTTGGATGCCAAATCATTTTTTTTACTGGTCCATTCAACTAACGACCTATATCCATAAAAAATCTTACTTGTCATATTTTTCTCTCTCATTTACCCTCTCTTTCTCTCACCTTCTTTTCTCATTTTCTTTTCGTAAACCTTGGACAACACTCTCTCCTCCGTTACTACCCTCTCCTCCCTCCGGCCCTCTCCCTCACCTACCCGGTGCCAAGAATTGTTCACTAGCCCTATCCCTGACCTAAGCTCAACCTTTGTGCCTCCCCCACTAGCAACGACTCCACCATTGAAGTTGTTCGCCACCCCCGTGACCCTTCCGAGTCCGAGAACAAGCCCAAGTTCCCGGTCATCATCACCCGCGACCCTGAGCCTTCCCTCTCCCTTAGCCCCTACATACTCAAGGTTTTCCGTGGCTTCGATGTCATTGTTTCTCTCCACAACTTCTGCATCAATTGACCCTTGCCAGATTTGACACGTACAACCCTTGCCCTAGTTGCAAGAGTTGACCCCTCGCCGGATTCAACAAGGGCGACCTTGGCCTGTGGCCAATCACGGCCATGGCTGCGTATCGACCACAAGTCAAATGAAAAGAAAGGAAAAAAATAGGCAAAGAAAGGAAGAATTGATGAAGAACAAGATAAAACAGCAAAAAAGAGAGAGAAACAAGGGAAAGAAAAATCAGATAAGTGGAGCCCTTTATAGACACATGTCACATAACGAATGAAATATTAAAAAAAAAGAAAATACTACTAAAAACCTCAAATTATGCCACTTAGGATAATTTTACCCTAAACTTTTTATCATAAATTTTTTTGTACCACCAAAAACCCCAAACTATGCTACTTATGATAAATTTACCCTGAACTTTTTCTTGTGCCATAAAAAACTCCAAACTATGCCACTTGAGACATATTTACCCCCAAATTCTTTGGCCAAAGGGCATTTTCGTCTTCTTCCTTTTTTCTTCTTTTTTCTTTCTCCTCTTTTTTTTCCCTTTGCCGACCATGGCGAGGGAAGTCGGCGAGGGCGGCCCTTGCTGGTGGTGGAGTTGGGTGAGGGCGACCTTGCCAACTCTGGCGAGGGTCGCCGCGCGCCTGGGCGAGGGTCGCCTCGCCCGTCCGGGGTGAGGGTAGTCCTCGCCCTGGGCGAGCAAGGTGACCCTCGCCCCTCCCCTAACTCCGCCACTAGTGAGGGTAGCCCTAGTCGACTTCCCTCTGCCATGGCCGACAAATGGAAGAGAGAAGGAAAAACAAGAAATAAAAAAAGACAAAAATACCCTTCAACTAAAGAGTTTAGGGTAAATATGTCTCAAATGGCATAATTTGGGGTCTTTTATAACATACAAAAATATGGGGTAAAATTGTCTCAAGTAGCATATTTTGAGGTTTTTGATGGTACAAAAAAGTTCATGATAAAATTATCTCAAATGGCATAGTTTGGAGACTTTGGTGGTAATTTTTCTAAAAAAATGACTTGGTATTCCGAGAGTAGCTAATATTTTTTCTACAAACTTTTTATGTTATTTTTTTCTGTATGTCAGCTTATCCTTCTAGAATGCTCAGGCCAGCTCACGTCACAGCTCGTCACTCTCTCTTGCTCCCAGGCGCACGCTCGTTTGTTGCCTTCATCTTCTTGCGTCGGTCCTCCTCCTTGCTCACAGACATGAGCACGCGTGAAAGAATGAGAGGGAATGGACCTGGGCTCCCTTTTCTTTAAAGAAATAAAGAAAAAAATGGGCCAAGAATAAACAAAAAGAAGATGGGCCAAGGGATAGGAATTTTAGGGGGCCGAAAATTTATTAAAGAAGTGGGCTGGACAAACCGGCCCGCTCGATACCCTTTTTTTTTTCATTTCATTTTTTTTTAAATTTCCTTTTCATTTGGTTCATTTTATTCATTTTTCAATTTTTTGGCTTTTTAATTTTTATATATTTTTAATTTTATGTAAAATAAATATATTTTTAAAATGTCGACAAAAATCGGGTGTCAATGCCGGTGACCGACCAAAAGGAAAAAGAAGAAGAAGAAGAAGAAGAGAAAAGAAAAAAAAGAATGAAAAAAGAAGAAGAAAAGAGATAAAAAGAAAATGGTTTAAGCTTGATTCCAAAGTTGTTCTTAGGAACAAATAAATAACTTTTCTTTTACTTCTACATTATGTTGTAAATCTAGTCCCAGGAATAAAATAGTTATTTAACGGATTTCTATTCTTCTTTTCTTTTAATTTCAGGGAGCAAAAGAATAAAATCAAGCATTGTTTGACACATTATCAAACATGCCTTAAGGAGCTCTTGTGTGCCGATGTGTGCTTCTACTGATGTAGGATAATATCTAGTCTTCTAGAATCCTCTAGAATAAGGTGAGATGTCCAAGTGAAATGGGGAGGGCGCCAATTTTGTGGGCCGGGCCGAACTTGGTCCTCCTACCTTGAGTTTACCTAGATATTTCTTAGGTCTATTTTCAGGCCTGGGTGGCCTGTCGTAAAATCATGCTTATTGGGCTCTGTCCAAAAAGTCCAAATGGGGTCCACTGTACAAGTTAAATTTAGATTTTCGGAGTTGACCATCTCCCGAGCCTTCATTAGTTGAAATTTTTATTATCGGCCCCGAGGTCTCTAAACCTTACTGTCCCTTAAGTTAAACTAGAGGTATCAATATGAGTCATAAACCCATTTAATGACTCACTTTTAGTTAAATGGGTTAAATATGGATTAAGTGAAAATCAAATATAGGTCATAAATGGGTTTTAGATAGTAAAGTTAAAAAATAAATGGGTTCAATGTGGGTTATGCAGAAACCCAAACCTCCTTCTGTCCTCTCTCCTTCCATCCCCTTCCATCCCCCGTTCCCTCTCTCTTTCCTTTCTGAACCAACTCATCATCTCTGTTCTCTCTTCTTTCGTCGTCGTCGTCGTTTTTCTCTCTTTCCTTTCTGAACCAGGCCACGGACTGCCATAGGCAAGCTCTGCCTCGCTGGGATCGGGCAAATAGTCAGGTCGCTGGCCTCTGCGAAGCGAGCTCCGGAGCCCGCCTAGATTCGAGCAGCGAGCCTCGAGCTCGCTAGCCTCAACCAAGCTGCAAGCTTTCTGGCCTTGGCCAAGCTCGGGCTCACCTGGATCCGGCGAGCCGCGAGTTGGCCGGCTCGCAGTAGAGCTTGGGTTGGCGAGCTCAAGCTCACCTGGGTTGACGAGCCGCGTAGTAAGCTCGCGGCTCGCTAGCCATAACGAAGCTCGGGCCGGCGAGCTCGGGCTCGCCTGGATCGGCTGAGCATCGAGTTCGCTGGCCTACATTTTGGGCGGTCACCGCCAACAGAGGAACAAGGGGGGAAGAAGAAAGAAGACTAAGGAAGAAGAAGGAATAAAATATAGAAGAATGGGAAAAAACAAGAAAATAAATAATAATAATAAATTCATTTTTTTTAAATAACTAAAAATTATATTTTTAAAAAAATTATTTTTTAGAAGTATTTCAATTTAAAGATGTTCACATTTTTTATTTTATTAATAATTTTTTGTTATTTAATTTACATTTTAAATTTGATATAAATGTTTTATTCAAGTAACTTATACGTGAGGAGCTTAAAATGGATTAAATATAAGTACATTTTCCTAAATTGAGTTAACTATTATTGTATTTTAGTTATATGGGTCGGTCGGGTATGAGTTATGAAATTTACATTGTATGAAAATGGGTCAAAATGGGTTAAATGGGTCAATATGGATCGGACCATTTTCAACCCGACCCACCCATTTGACACCCCTAAGTTAGATGTGCAGAAGAAACTGATTAAAGAAAATGATGGAACACGACGAAATGCCAGTATCGTCTATCAAGGTCAACTTTCTCTATTTGACTGGAAAAAGTCAACTTTCAATCCATGATAAAATGTATTCTAAGTCTTAGGGGAGGGTAATGCTCCTGATCCCTACATATAGAAGGGATGCAATGAATGTCAGGTTATGTGAACTCACTATTTTTACCAAGGATTGAATTGTGTTATTGACGACCCTTGATATAATTTTTCCATGAAAATACAAGTTCGACTTGCCAACAATTCAAGTGTCAACACACTTTGTTTTTGGCTTTGGCTTTTAATCTCTCTCTCAATCATTCCCTCAACTTGGCCGAGACCACTCCATCCATCTCACTTTTTTAGGTTCTCTCGTATTGCAACACACAACTCTCTCTCAATCTCTCTCTCCCTGAACCCCTCCCGCCACTTTCACTTTCTTTCTCTCTTCCACTTTCATTTTTGACTCGTGTTTTCACTAGAAATGATCCCTATGGAATTTTAATTATTTCAAAAACCATCATTGGTATAAATCTACTATAATAGATATAGATGCTTGTGGTGATATTTGAAAGACTCTGATGATATCCATGATAGCTTAAAGGGCTTGGCAAAAACCAACTACGGTGAAGTAGATTTTGACATAAGGTAAACAAGTTGGACATAATGAGGTTTTCAAAAGGATCATGGAAGGACCATGGTTGACTATGAAGTCTAGGGAAGCTAGTATGCGCAGAAGTATCATTGGAGGTAAAATCGCAAGTCATTGTCTATGCTTTATCCAAAGACAGCATCAGCAGATTGGTGATAATGTGCACATGCTAATTGAGCATAAATTGTGCTGATACGAAGTCCATAGTGATGTCGTTGATACATTCAACTGAAGATGATGGTTAGAGACAAAGATTATAGCTGTTAGCAATAGGAAAGACCATAGCAGAAGAACCGGAAAATCGTTAGAGAGCAATTGACATCTTTTTTGTCAAACTGTCAGAGTACCCAAGGATGTGGCAGATTTAAGAGACTCCAATTTGGGTAACCATGTTGATGTTCGAGGAGAGGTTGTATAGGCGATCCTATTCTTGAACAAACAACTTCAAACAACTCTCAACGGTTCTTTGCTCCTTGAGACCATCTCCAATAGGAATATTAAAGATGTCTTTACGTAGGAGGATTAATGAAGCACAAGAGTTGGACGAAAAGATAGAGAAAGTTGTTGCTATTCATTATTCTTCTCTCCATTGAAAAGAGTGTGATCTGTTTGTCTAAAGTTTTCAGTGCAATGCTTTTATTGCTTTGTGATTGTGATAAGATTAAGTAGTGTTTTTATTGCTTTGTAATCGTGATAAGATTAAGTGTACAAGAATGATAATAACTAGAGGTGTGCAACCGGACCGGGTTTACCCAGGAACCGAACCGGACCACCCGAAAAATAGGGTCAGGAACCGGTTCCAGTTTTTGGGAACTGGTTGTAACCGGTCTGGGAACTGGTTCCAAGCGGAAACCCACCCGGACCGGTTTTAGAATCGGTTTTCTTGAAAAAAAAAATTGAAAAGTCACCCTAGCTTAAAAAAGGAAACACCTCACCCTCTCAAGTCTCCATCAAGGAAAAAATTGTCATTGGGGGAGCAGAAGTCGAGCTCCCTTGTTTCGGTGGGAGGAGGCGAGGGGAGGAGACGGGGCAGGAGGAGGAGGCGCAGGGACTGGCCAGATCTGGAGTGAAGGCGGGGGGAAGAAGCGTGGATGAGGCTGGGCAATGGAAGAGGTGGGGTGGAGGTGGAGGTTAGGGGAGGTGGCTGCACGGCGGCCAAACTAGGTCTGTTTCAACCAGACCAGATTTGGATTGAAGACAAGGTCAGGGCCAAACTAGATTTGGAAGCTGGGCTACATAGGAGGCAGGGCGAAGGTGGAGGTAGGAGGAGGATGAGGAGGCTGGGTGGCCAGACCATTAGATCTGGTTAAACCAAACCAGATCTAGATCGGAGATAGGGTCGGGGCCTGACTAGATCTGGAAGTTGGTTGCGGAGGCGGCGGGGCAAAGGCAGAGGTGGGAGGAGGAGGTTGGCTGACTAGACCAGATCTGGTTAAATTGGACCAAATCTGGATTAGGCAAAAGAGGCAAACTGGAGACAAGAGGAGAGCGAAGGAGGAGGGGTGGTGAAAGAGGTGGGTTGAGTAGAGGTAGGCAAGCGGAGGTGAGAGGAGGAGGCGGGCTATATCTGCAAGCAAGCATCTTCTTGACCCTGATGATTGTTGCTGCTCATTGCCGTCGATCGTTGCTTGCTGCTTGTTGCCTTTGCTCACTGTTCAGTCATCGTAACCAAGCTCAGACCACCGCCAAGCCTGCTACTGCTCATCATTGAGGGATTGCTACCCAAAACAAGTTCAATGGAAAACTGGGTAGACCCTGTTCCTAGACCATAAAAACAGGGTCGGATCCAAAACAAAGTCTAGTGCAAACATGGTTGGGTACAGGATCCAAAAAAGCGGAATCGGTTATAACATGGTCAAGTACAGGTTCTAGGTCTAGACTCGATCACCCCTAATAGTGACACTTGAGTCATGGTAATGTGATCTATCATCAATAGGATCAATACTTGCCAATTGTAAGTTGTCTTGGAGATTATAAGTGGATTCCAGCCTGCGTTATGGCTATCAATCTAGAAAGGGTACGTAGGCTTAGGGACAATGTTGCACAATTGTAATTTACCATGTGCTAAGTTTACTTTTTCATTATCATCTATATCTTATTGATGGCACCACGTTCACTTGATATTATCTCCTTCAGCTGATTTCCTTCTATTGGTTGTTAATTTCCGCAAAGATTGTCATAATCTTTAAATAACCTATTCACTCCCTCTAAATTGTATTCTTAGTCTCAACATCTCTCAGCTCCATTTACCTCTTAACTCTCTCATATTCCCACAAAGTCGACATATCCTTCATCTCATCTCTCGGCTGCACGTAACATCTTTCGGTCCTCTCCCTCTCCCTCACTCTCGGCTCTCTCTCTTGGCTAAGGTCAAGACTCTTTTGATGCCTCTAGCGTCGCTGCATCTCATAATTGTTCCAAAGCGTATTTTTTTAACTTGCTTTTGGTTTACTAAGCTTGCAGAGGATATTGTTTTAGGCAGGATATGCAATGGGATCCACCCAAATTGGGACCGAACCGGTCGGTTTTGGACAGTCCTAGAGGGTGTCGGTCCGGTCCCTGATTCTCATTTTTGGAACTAATGACCGGTTAGTCCAATTCCTGATTCCAAGATGAGAGCCGGACCGATCGGACCGATAAGCTAGCCGATCATATTTATTTTTATTTTAAATTTTTGAACAACCTTCTAAATTTATTAGACCCACAAAAAAAGAAGAAAAACAACCCTCTAAATTCTACCATTACTTCACCTTCCTAATTCTCTTTCCCTTTCTCTTGCTAAACCAAACTTGAATGAAACTAAGGTAGAGGCGTAAATTGAACTTTTGTTGATTTAGGGTTATAATTTTTTCTGTTTTTGTCTCTCTAATAACGCGTGTTTGAACTAGGCATTGTATATTTTTGGAAGCCCACATGCATATATATATTTTTAATATAATGATAACAAGTGATTTGATTTATTGGAATTGGACTAGACCGGTCGATCTCCGATTCCAAGACCAATCGGTCCAGTCCACGGTCCCAAAAATCGAGAACCAGTTGTCTTGGGCCGATTCCCGGTTCTTGGGCAGAATTGGACCAAACCGGGAATTGATTATCCCCAGTGTTAGGACCGAAGTTTAAAGTTGAGATACAACGAGATCACCTCGGTTCTGCAGGTGATGCGAACCCGATACCTTGATCTATCCGTTTGCTAAACCAATTATGACATGTCGTTTATATTTCCTTACTTTATGTTTTGCTTTGTTTTATTTATGAAGTTTTGTTGCTATGTGTTTAGAATTTGTTAATAACTTGACTTAGTCCTCATGAGTGTTGTTACTGTGGTCTCGCATCATATGCCGCGTCGGGATTGGATCGAGATGCCACCATACCGTCCGGGCCTGTTTAGCCAAAAATGAACAGCGAGAGCCCGCTGTCCAGCACCTTTAGCGCACTGAACAATGGGCTTCGGCCCGTCATTTGGCTCCCGATAAGGATCCTGACCAGTCCCGGGGCGTCCCTTTACATTGACATGGGTTTTCGAGATAAAAATTGCACGTTTATGCCTTACCATGCTTAATTTGTGTTATAGTAGTTTATTTGTAGTTATTTGATGTATTTTATGTGCAATTTAAGTATCAAATCATGGAATTTTTAGAATAGATAGAAAAAGGATATAAAAATTAACAAATAAAAATACAAAAGAACAAGTATTTTTGTGATAAATCACATTCTTAAGAGTATTTAAATATATGTCTAGTTGTACGTTATCTTAACGGAGTTTATCTTGTATTGGCATATTTCAGGGTAAAGTAGATGTTAGATCATATTATTTTAGGAATAAAAGTAAAGATGGCAAAAATGATTAATGGAAATAAAGACAAATGGAATTTGCATTAAGGGATAAATCATTTTCTTTGTAGGAACATTTTAATTCATATTTAGGTGCACTTAACATTATCGGGTAGATCATTATCATCGATTAGTTTTAGGACTCATTTAATGTGTAATATTAAAATAGGGTTTTTAATTAGTAATGAATTGCATGCGTAGAGTTAGTTTAGTTCATATTTGACTATAGTTCACTGTAAGATATTATGTTGACCATCACTTAGTCTCTTTTTGGGAAGCATGCATCGTTTAGTAAAAATGATAGGTGCATGTTTAATTTTAAGCATTAGATCATCGGGGTCCTGTCCCAAGGCTTATTAACATGGCGGTATAATACTCTTTTACCCAACATCGTATATGGTTTATTTTGCGTACTCTACGTTAGGTTCTTATAATTATGTTTAGCTATTGTCATATCGTGTTTGTTATGTGAAAGATGTAACTGCCTAAATTAACAATGCATGATTACATAGATGAACGTGGCTAAGACTTCTAGATGAACAGGATTGCACGAATAAATATTCTCGAAACAAAAGGAGGAGGTACCAAATTTGGGCATTAAATAGACTTTAACGTAACCAAGTCCCATAACCCAAATCTCGGGTTCATGAAAATAAAATGACATCTTGCATTGTACTTGTCCCTTAACTGGCCTCCAATAAGTTAGTAGCGGCTTCATAAGTAAAAACAATTTTTCCTGATTATTGGAGGAACCACATTGTGATTGACCGGATTTGGGACAACTTGAGTCAAGTGATAGTGCCACTTCACAAGAGGAATCATATGCGCTCACTCATTAATCTGTTACGCACCTAAAGGTGAAATACCTAAAGTTCCCTTTGGGAGGGTCGTGACACGATAAATAGACATTTAGATTGCATTTAGGTGTTTCTTGCATTATATGAATAAAATAAGATTAGTTTTGATTACTAATTTCATCTTTTATTTAGATTGATAAATTCATATTTATTACATTACTACATGTTTATTTTTATGCATAGCTCACGGAACCTACTGCGAGGCTTCATAATAAGGGCTTGTTTATTCTATTCTCCATAGTTTATTTAGGGAAAATTCCAAAAATGGGCCCAAAGTGTCCTCAATTTCTCAGATAAGGGCTTGAAGTTGACATTGTTTTAAATAAAAGCCTGAAGTGTCATCATTTTCTCAAATAAGCGCCTGAAATGGATCTTGTTTCAAATAAGAACTTAAAGTGGTTATGTTTGTTTCAAATAAGGACCTCACTTTTCTGGTGATTAAGGACATTTTCGTCATTTATTTTTATTTTTATTTTTATTTTTATTTTTATTTCTAGTGCTTCTTCTTCATCATCATTGGTGAAGCCCATAGAGCTCAACGACCATCCATGAGCTCTATGGATGGCCCCTCGTGAATGGCCTTCTGCGAGCTCGACAAGGGCCAACCTCGCCAGATTCGGCGAGGTCCGCCTCACTTGCGACCGATGAGGCCGACCTCGCGGATGGCCATCGGCGAGGTTAGATGAGGCGGACCTCGCTAGATTTGGCGAGGTTGGCCCTCGCCAACCATGGGCAAGGGCTGATCTGGCGAGGTCAGCCTCACCCGCGGCCGGTGAGGTCCGCCCTTTCAAATGGCCGCGAAGGCCAACCTCCTCAGGGCTAGAGACGGCCTCACTTGTCCCTTGCTGGCCACAAGCGAGGGTGGCCCTTGCTGGATTGGGCGAGGGCTACCCTCACCCAACCCTTTCAGGGGCATCGCTAGTGGCCGGCCACCACCACCGATGATGAAGAAGATGAACAGAAGAAAAAAGGAAATGAAAAAAAAAGTGGCAAATAACAAAAATGCCTTTGACTAGTTGGAAAATTTAACCGGCCGATGACAGACAATGTCAGGCCCTTATTTGAAATAATTATAACCAATTCATGTCCTTATTTGAAACAAAGTTAACTTCGAGCCCTTATTTGAAAACCGAGGGCACTTAAGGCTCTTTCTTGAAATTTTCCCGTTTATTTATTTTGTTATTTTTTGGTCAGATATTTATTTTGTTATTGATTTGTTTGATTTTTATTTTTGGAGCACTAACGCATAAACATTCAGATGGATAACAAGGAATAAGGCCCCGTTTGGTTCGGGCCATTTGCGGCCACCCAAAAGCCCGCCAAATGCGAACCCGTTTGGTTCAAAGATTTGAGGACTCCATTGGCCAAATGCTAGCATTTGGAATGCTGAAAGCCCAATGCTGGTGGAGACCAGCACCACCAACATTGGGCTTTCAGCATTCCAAGGATGCAAGTCAACATCTTGACTTTTTTTTTTTTAGAAATCATTAAGTGGAGCCGGCAAGCAGCGACCTCCAGCGACCTCCGGCGGCGACGCACTGGGTCGCGCTAACCCAGCGTCGCCGCCGGAGGTCGGAGGTCGCGGCGCGACGCTGGGTCGCGCGAACCCAGGGCGTCGCCACCGGAGGTCGGAGGTCGGAGGTCGCGGCGTGACGCCCGGGTCGCGCGAACCCAGGCGCGTCGCGACCTCCGGCGATGACGCGCCCGGGTCGCGCGAACCCAAAGCGGGTCGCCGGAGGTCGCGACCTCGGGCGCGACGCCCGGGTTCGCGCGACCCGGGCGTCGCCGCCGACTAGATCCGGCCGCCGGACAAAGAACGCCGGTGGCCGATCCGGCCGCCACCCGCCGCCACCAACTTATTTTAAAAAAAAAAGAAAAAGAAAAGCTATTTGTAAATGCAAATTTACCAAACGGTATTTACTCCAAAGTCATTTCGGAAAACTTCAATTTGCCAAACACTTTTGCTTTCACCAAATACCCATTGAGCTAAAGATACTTGGAGAAATGCAAATGCATTTCCCAAAAGTTGAACCAAACAGGCCCTAAAATAGGAAAGTTTTTAGTGAAATGTGTTCTATTTAAAAGAAATAGGTCCAACAATAGGCGTTACAAAGCATAAGTGGGTATCTGAATTCAAGAATCTCTTGTTCACCAAATAAGGTAGAGTTTCGCATCTTTTATGGCTCTTAGCTAGTCTAGAATAGATTAGTTCCTAATTCTCTTGCCTTTTAAAAAAAGTCTCTTCTAAAATTTCCTCTCTCTCCCTCCGAATTTCTCTACCAAAAGAAGGAGAGGTGAAGTCAAAAAGGAGGGGGCAAGGGGCACGCGAAGGAGGAAATTGAGGGAGAGAGAGAGACGGAGATACAGGCTTTGGGAAGAAAAGAAGGAAAAGAAGAAGCTTTCGGTGGAGTGGGAGACAAGGAAAAACAAAAACAAAAAAAAAAAAAGGAAGAAAAGGAGAGAAAGGAGAAAGAGAGAGATAGATGCACAAAAAGAAACAAGGAATCCTTTATCGACTATAGTGTCATGGGTTGTTCAACATGCAAAGGCAAAATTACAAAAAAAGTCTTAAATCTTTTACGATTATGCTAATTTAGTAATGAACTTTTTTTGGCCAATTCAATTCTAAATCTTTTACAATTATGTCAATTCAGTTCATTTAGTCAAATTAGGTAGCTTGGGCAAGCTCAACCTCGCCATCGATCTGGCAAGGCTCAACCTCACTCAGCCATAACGAGGTCGAGCCTCACCGTCATTAGGCAAGGCTTGCCCTTGCCAGTGGTTGGCGGGGGCCAGCCTCGCCATTGGCTGGTGTGGTAGCCTCGTCGGCCATCACCTTACCAATCGGCTAGAGGAAAAAGGAAGAAAAGGAGGGGAGAGAGAGAGAGAGAGAGAGAGAGAGAGAGAGTAAAATAAAAAAATTCGAAAAAAATATTATTAAAAAATTATTCACATTACCGTCAACTACCAAATTTGATCGAATGAACTGAATTGGCATAATTATAAAAGTTTTAGAACTAAATTGGTTAAAAAATTTGGGATTGAATTGACACAATTACAAAAGGTTTAAGACTAAATTAGAAAAAAAAGATTTAGGACTAAATTGGCATAATTACAAAAGATTTATGACCTTTTGTTGGTAATTTTCGCTTTACATATTGGACAAACCGTGACACTATAGTTGGAAGAGGATTCCTTGTTTTTTTTCCCCTTTGTGTCTCTGTCTCTCTCTCCTTTCTCTCCTTTTCTCCTTTTCTTTGTCTTTCCTTGTCTCCCACTCTATAGAAAGCTTGTTCCTTTCTTTCTTTTCCTCTCTTTCTTCCCAAAGTCTATCTCTCTCCATCTTTTCTCCCCCTCCCCTAGTTTCCTCCTTTGTGTCCCCCTTGCCCCCTCCTTTTTGACTTCACCTATCCTTCTTTTGATAGAGCAGTTTCGGAGGGAGAGAATTTTAGAAGAGATTTTTTTTTAAAGGCGAGAGAATAAAGGAGCTAACCTATTCTAGACTAGCTAGGAGCCGAAAAAGACACGAAACTCTACCTTATTTTGTGAATAAGAGACTCTTGAATTCAGATACCTGCTTATGCTTCCCGACACCTATTATTGGACCTATTTCTTTTAAATAAGAGATTCTTGAATTCAAATTTGGCTTGGCCTCACCTAGTCATGATGGGGCCGAGCTCGCTTAGTCAAGGCGAGGTTGACCTCGCTATCAATATGGCGAGGCCAAGCTCACGGCTTGCCCTGGCTAGTGGCCAGTGGGGGCGAGATTCTATTGGCCGGCAAGGCTCGTTATGGAACGGATCAAAGTAAATAATACTTTAAGTGAGTTAATCTAAAGTTGTCACAATATGGTATCAAAGTAGGATCCCTTCTAGTAGGTGTATAATTTGAGGACAAACCATGCGAAAGCTAGTGGTCTTGTAACGATCCGATCCGAAGGAGGCAAGGAGTGGTTGCTAAAGTTAGAAGGCCTGAACAAGGAGTGGCTCCTGGTAAGCTTCTAGGATGACGAAGGGGGTGTATGTGCGCGCGCGCGTGTGAATTTGAATTAACTCACAGAAGCGTCTCTTAAAGTAACAATAAGTTTTTCTTTGAAACTCTAAAGTTAAGTGAGTCAAAATTAGAGCACTACTAGGATGATTGACCTCAATGAGAAATGTCCACTTGTATGTCAAAGGACAAAACTGTGAGGCTTGATATAGGATGGCCCAAAGTGGACAATACCCCAAGTGAGTTAATCTAAGGCATCACATGGCCTCTCTACAACCTTTCATATATTCTACTATATGAGTTATAAAGCATACATTTGCTAACATAATCCCAAATCTAGGCATATTCTTCCTTATACCGACCCATTAGTGTACTTATCACCTTTTGTTATGCTCTTTTGTACTGATTCCTTGACACATTAATCCTTAACTACTCCTTCACTAACTACTTCAATTAAGAACTCTTCATCTCAGGCATCGCCTTGATAGTGTTAAAAAAGTGCTTTGATAACTATGCAGTTGTTACCCTTTTATTGCCAAATATAATGGAACAAGTATGTTCCTTATGCAAGGATCTAATCTAGAGACTGGAATGACTTGCTCTTCCTACTTAGCGCACTGTAGATCTTGCATGAACAATTTGATTGTGCACACCTAGCTCTCACAAATTGCTTCATATTTCTAATAAACTCAACACTCTTCTATTCATCAATGAAATTCTTGACAATAACTTCTTTAAACCGTTTCGCATCATCAAATTTCATATCCACAGACAAAATAGGACTTGCAATAGCTGGATTATATAAAGGGTACTTACTTTTTCTTCTATGCTCAATTACTTCATCATCTTAAGGCTCATTCTCGAAACTAGCACTCTCATCATCACCGCCACTTTCTTCATATTCAATTGGATTACCATCAGCCAGAGCTCTTTCATTCTTATTTATTGGTTGAGATTCATGTAGTTCTCCAAATGCTACAAATTTATTTCTCACAAATTCCCTCTACTTTTGTCTTGGCTATACAAGTTAATCATCATCATCATCACTTGAAGAATTTACATTTGCTAAAGCTTCATCATCTAATTTAATGGATAGAGCGACTCCCCAATCCAATCCAATCGATTCTTCATCACCTATGCCTTCCCTAGAGATTTTGGGATACTTCCACATTTGGTGAACTCTCTCTATATAAATTGCCTCCCTCTCTTCCCTCTCTTGTTGTCCTTCATCTAAAATAGATTCATCCCAACCTGTATACTAGCTTCAACACCATCTCCTACTTCTCCTATTTGAGTGCTCTCATCATCTTCACCGTTACTGTAATACTCAACATACATTTTAGCTTCCACGCCATAAAGATAATGATAAATAATATCCTTACTACCATTATCATCACTGAAATATCTCAAATTATCCTTCAAGTTCTTTATAGAAGCACAATAGTGCAAATTTTATACTTTGCACTAAAAATAATACACTATATTCCTCACGAATTCAATAAATGATGGCTCCCTTACATTGAAGGAGATAATACCTTCGTTTCCACTAGCATATTCCCATTCCTCGGTGCCAATAACAAATTCTCCATCATAACAAACAACGATGGCTACAAGATTGTCCCTAATATCAACGTTGTGCGCAAGGAAAAAAAATTAATTAGCTTTTGGGACCACAACATAGAAAGGATAACAACTTTACATGGAAGTCCCTATAATTGCAATTGATTAATTAAATAATGACTCAGATGTTGTCATTTAGTAGAAACAAAGCAACAAAGCTAGCGCATCGAATTAATTTAACAAATTGAGATCCCTACAATCATAACCTCATTGTTGCACGATTCCTTTTCTGTTGTCACCATCCCCACAGCTGCACTAACAACCCTTTTTTTTCCCCTTCGAGCTTTAATTGTGCTCTCAGAGCCCTCACTTTTCTAGCCCATTGAGCTAGGGAGAGAAAATGACAAGCCTAGGGTTACAGAGACAACACGCTAGTAACGACGATGACTAAACAAGTGATGACATCGAGCAAGTGACAACAAGCGACGGTGAGTGAGCGATGAGGAGTTCCCTAAATGACTGAGAGCAAGCAGTATATTTGTCCTTCCTGTGTGACGTCATTTTGCCCAAAATTGGTACGATGTCGTTTGCTTGAGCAAGCCACATAGGATTGTGTGACATTGTTTTCGACGTCCACATGAACTGGAATTTAAAAAAAAAAATGGCAAGTCAAATAAAAATTTTATTTATAAAGGCCACGTAATCAATTTGGCCAAAAATTTTCACTAATAGCATTAAAGTGATCTTTTTTTTCTAATTTGGCACTTAAGTAAGTCAATGGAAATTTTTGGCATTAAAGTAAGTGTCGTATATAATTTTTTGCACTTATAATGTACTTCTCCCTTTTGTTTTTATAAGAAATAACTTAACAATTATTGATCCTTTTAAGGCATCATGGTGAAGGAATTTGAGATGATCGATAATGGTCTTATGAATTATTTCCGTGGCAAAGAAGTGACGTGAAATGCAGGTGGAATTTTTATTTCCCAAAAAGAATATACAAACAATATCCTTGAAAAATTTAATATGAAGAACTGTACACTTGTCAATATACCAATGGAGTGTGGAACCGAGCTTTTAAAGTTTGATGATTGTGTGATGTTGATTCAATGTACTATAGAAGCTTGAATGGAAGATTGAGATATTTGACATATACTAGATTGGATATCATAAACGGTGTTGTAATTGTGAGTCAATATAGGTAGAAACCAAAGTCATCTTTTCTTAAAGCTACAAAAAGGATACTTCGCTACATCAAAGATATTGTTGCTCATGGCTACGCTATTATTAATCTCAATTCGTTCATCTTAGATGCTATTTAGATGGTGGCTATGGTGGACATACTGATACATGCTTTGTATTTTTCTTTGTGACGCTGCTTTCACATGGTCATCAAAGAAATAATCCAACATTACTCTCTCAACATGAGAAGCTGAATATGTGGCAGCATCTTCATGAGTTTGTCATGCAATATGGTTGAGAAGATTTCTCAAAAATATTCATATGGAGTAGAAGAAAGTAACAAAGATTTTTGTTGATAATATTTCTACTATTGTTTTAGTGAAAAATTCAGTTTTTCATGGACGAAGCAAATGTATCGATATTCGATATCATTACATCAGAGAACAAGTATGAGATAATGAAATTGAAATATCACATGTAAAGACAAGGAATCGAGAAGCATATATTTTTACTAAACGCGCCCTAAACCTCTCAAGATCGATGTCTTTTGAAAATTCGAGAGTTTACCTGGAATGATAGATGGAAGATAATTTGGTTTAAAGGGAAATGTAGAATTAAATCAAATTCGTAAATGATGTTGATTTCCGTGGAGTTATCGAAATTATTAAACCTCTTGCCCCGGTGTCAAGCATCAAGGGAACCAAATGAACAGAGGCTTGCAGAGGACAAATGAAGAGTGCAATGTCTTTTATAAAGCTAAAGGAAACGGTCAAAGAACAACTCATAAAAGCAAGAGAGACGAAAAAATAGGGGAAAAAAAAAGGAAGAGACGCATTCAACCATGCGAGGCCCCACATATCATCACAGATCAAAAAAGTTAAAAAAGCCATAGAAAATCCTCGACAATTAAAGTCGAGAAATCTCTATGTACAGCTGTCGAATAGTGCAAAGTCCAAGGTAGAGTAGGACCAGTTTAGGTCCAGAATTAGGAATCAATTTGCCCAGAATCAATTTCAAAAAATTTAGAACTTGAAACTGAAAGCCACATCGATTTTCATGATAGGTTTGGTCCGGTTTTCAAGTGGACCAAACCAAATGCATGGTCCGTTTTATTTTTTATTTTGGCCTTTTTGATACTTATTTATTTATTTGTTATCCACCACAATGCCACATATGCTAAAAAATATAAAGAGTTTAGATTGATTTTTGACATGTCATATTAATAAATTTGATTGTCGCCTTACCGAAAATGCTCGATTGCATCATATCCGAAACATTGAGGATCAACGATGCAGGATTTGATTGCAATACTGGACAGGCGCGTTTATTATGGTTGGTTCACTTTTCCGAAAAGAGTACGACATTGAAACTCATGAAATTTTAAGGATCTTTACAAATGCTCGGTCCAGCTAAGAGATGTTTGGGGTAGCATGTGGAAATCTTTTTCCAAAGTCGGAGTCAACATTTTGAACAGTGGGATCTCGACCTTTCAGATGGTGTTTCACTGGTTCCAGTCAATGTAAAAGCTCGTCCCACTCGCGCAGCAGAGGAAGAAGATCACTGGGGAAGAAAGAAGATGGAATCGAGGACAGCGATGATTTCGTCGCTTCAGAATACTGCTTGGGAATGTGATGACTCTCGGCACGGCCGCGGTGCTGCTTCTCTGAAGAGGAGGAAGACTATTACGGTTGGATTCATTGACTTTGCGCCTTGATTCTTTCTCTCTGTCTGGTCTTTTGGCCAGGAAATTTGCATTAACGATGGTTACATCATATCTCCATCACGCCGGTACTTCGAAAGCATGCAATCCCCGCATCATAGTCCCGTTCCTCTAATAGGAGATTCAAGTTTCATATCTTTTAACTAGGATCAAGATGTATCGCATCATCGTACTCTATAAGTATTGCATTAGATAAGCGAGAAGCATTTGCAGACCATGCATATATTTCGATTTTGTCTGCATAAATTGAGGCAATCTCTTCCCAGCCCAAGTTTCAAAACTTCTTTTCTAACGACAATAGACGTAGTCGACAATCTACGTGGAGGGGATATACTCAATTTACTCACTTGACAGGAATCCCCCATTTCATCCTTGTCAACAAGCTCTGACTTGGCTGGAAACAACTATCAAGTGTTCTTGAGTTTTAGAGGACCAGATACTCGCAAGGGTTTTACAGATTTCCTCTACAAAAGCTTGACAGATGTTGGGATACATGTCTTTCGAGACAATGATGAGCTGCCTGTCGGAGAAGAGATCAAGCCCGCACTGATTGAAGCAATCAAACAGTCGGAAGTTTTGATTCCCATCATCTCAGGGGATTATGCTTCCAGCAGAAGCTGCCTCATGGAGTTGGTCCAAATATTGGAGTGCAAGCAAACAATGAGACGAGAAGTCATTCCCATTTTCTATGAAATCAACCCCTCCGATTTGAAAGACAAGGGCCATTCTTTTGAGGAGAGCTTTTCCAAACACAAGAAGAAAGGGGTTGATAATGATACCATCGAGAAGTGGAAACTAGCTCTCGAAGACATTGGAACGTTAAAAGGATTTGAAACGGCGAAAGTACATGATGGGTAATCCAATTCTATTTAATATTGACTTACCAAATTGAAGTGCCAGATCGTAAACCAATCATGCTATCCCTGACATTATTCTTCTTTTTCAAGCATTTTTGTTTTGCAACTCCACTCCACCGTTAGGATTTCAGATCAAGTTTGACCATTCAGATGCAGGATCTTTGGAAATGCATTTAAATTACTCCTTTGTCTTGCCTTATGGTGCATTTTCCTGGTTCAAGCCTGCACATTCTGCTTTGCTCTGCCATATGATTATTGTTCTGATTCACTTTCTCATCATGCCTGCATAATTTGATTTCTGTAGGCATCATTCCAAGCTCATAGATCAACTCATCCCCCTTGTTCAGCAAAAGCTGAAGAAGGGTCGACTAACTGTGACGAAACATTTAGTTGGATCTGACCATCACGTGCAAGAGATTATGGGAAAACTCGGTGCTGTGCATCGCAATGGACAAGTAATTAAAATATGTGGCAGTGATGTTAAAGTCCTTGGAATATATGGTATTGGGGGGGTTGGCAAGACAACTCTTGCAAAAGTAGTTTATAATCAACTCTGTTATCACTTTCAAGGTTATAGTCATCTTGAGAAAATTCCAAAATTGCATCAACATGATAGGATCTTGTCCTTGCAGAATCAATTAATCTCAGATCTCCGTAAAAGAAGTGTTTCATTCAGATGTTCTAATGATGCTATGGAAGTTCTTGCTCAAGGATTTCGCTATAGGCAGGTCCTAATTCTCCTTGACAACGTGGAAGATGTTGACCAACTCAATGCGTTTGTTCAGGAGCTTAGTTGGTTTGGTCCAGGAAGTCGGATTATTGTGACTTCTAGAAAGAGCGACATCCTGTCAAGGTTCAAAGACGCTGAAACCTATCAGGTTCAAGCAATGGAAAACAAAAATGCCCTTCAACTGTTTTCTAAGCAGGCTTTTGGAAGGGATTCTCCTGACAAGGGCTTCGAACGCCTTTCCAGGGATATCACAGAGGCTACTGGGCGGCTTCCTTTAGCACTTGAGGTGACAGGTAAGTTTTTGTTTGATAAATCGAAGGGTATATGGCAAGAAACATTGGAGAAATTGAAAGAATCTCCTGATAAGGAAGTCGAAACTGCGTTGAAGATAAGTTACGATGATTTAAATGAACATGCAAAGCAAATATTTCTGGATATAGCATGTTTTATGATTGGAAAGGATAGGAGAATTGCCTTTTACATGTGGGATGACTGTAAACTTTATCCTCGTATGGGGATCAACACTCTTTGTGTCCAGTCTTTAGTGAAAATTGGAGAGAACAAGGAGCTATTGATGCATGATCTACTGAGAACTCTAGGCAGAAGTATTGTCAAAAATGAAGATCCTATTCCTTGTAATCGAAGTAGGTTGTGGATGCACGATCAAGCCCTATCCACCCTACGGAGGAAGAAGGTAAACCTGAAAACCAGAACTACTTTTCTGCAGTTGATTTTTTTTTTTTGAAGTTTACACGGTTCCCTTTTAAAATTTCAATTTGTGGAAGAAGTGTTAAAAACACAGAGTTTATAACATAGTTCAATTGCCATTCATTTACTGTTAGGGCACTCCAAATGTTCAAGCCCTCGGTCTCACCTTTGACCAAGGATCCAATGACTGTTTCACATCTGAAGAATTTGGCCCACTATCGGAATTAAGGTTCCTCAATTTGGATCAAGCTAATGTGCAAGGAAATTTTACTGGTCTTCTTTTAGAATTAAGGTGGCTTCATTGGCGAGGGTGCCATAAGAGCTCTGAGGCTCTTATTTTGTGCCTAGAGAACTTGGTCATTCTTGATCTATCATTGAGTGCAGTGGCCGATGACTGGGAAGGTTGGACACAAATAATGGAGGTATCAGACACGTTCCTTTTTCAATTTTTTGTGAAGACTAGCTAATAGAAACTGAACCTGTTCTATCTCTTTGCTCCACAGAAGGCAAACAAATTGAAAGTTTTGGACCTAACTGGTTGCAGTCAATTACATAAAATGCCATGCTTCCCAGCTGATTGCAAATTAGAAAGACTGATTCTTGAAGGATGTTCTCGTTTGTCAGTTATTGACAAATCCATTGGCAATTTGAAAAATTTGAAGTCGTTGAACATCAAGTCCACTCCAATTCTCCTGCTGCCGGATGAGATGGGTTCCTTGGTTAATTTGAAAGAGCTTTTGGTTGATAAAACTTCCATACGTCGCCTTCATTTCTTAAAAGGTTCTATGCAGAAACTTAAAACTCTGAGTGCTTCCAGCTGCAAAAATTTGGCTGAAATATCTGAGTATGTTGGTTGTTTAAGTTCTCTGTCATATCTGGCATTGGATGAGTCCATTATCCCAAGACTCCCGAATAATGTTAGATTCTTGGAGGGACTTGCAGAGCTGTCTTTAAGGGACTGTCGGCGGATAACCGCACTTCCGGACATTGGGATGCTTAAATCACTACAGAAAATGGACCTGTCAAACACCAGAATTAAGGTATTGCCAGAATCCATAAAAAACTTGGATAGATTGGCGGTGCTGAGAATGAATAATACTCCCATAAGTACATTCCCTAAAGATATTGCAAATCTAGGGAAGTTGCAAGTCATAATGTTTTCTGACTGCTGGAGTATGAAAGGAGAAATTCTGTGTGACATTTCAGGGTTATTATCTTTGAGAATCTTGAAGTTATCTTTTACCCTGATTAGTAGCCTACCAGAGAGCATTTGTCAACTTTCTCATCTCGAGACTCTCCAGTTGCTACTATGTGAGGAACTTCAGACTCTACCAAAATTACCATCTAGTTTAGTGAGTTTGTACTGGGGAACCAAAAACATGAGGAGAGCTCAGGATTTTTCATATTTGACAAATTTGAAGGTTCTGGAATTAGTTAATGATCCTGATGAGGACGTAACTTCCTCTGAGCAGTCCCAAACGGAAAGCTTTGGCTGGATATCAAGTCTATCCAACTTAGAAACCCTAAAGCTGTGCCTTCCCAATATTACTAGTCTACCAAAAGATTTTATTCTCCATTGTCAACTTAAAACACTTGAGTTGTCGTGCACAAACCTGCAAGACCTCCCACAACTTCCCTCAAGCTTGTCAAAATTGCTTATCAAGAATTGCAAGAGCCAGAGGGTAGATTTCTCTAATCTGGAAACTATGTCCGAATTGGAGCTCTGTGACTGCAATGCATCAGAAATTCTTGGTCTTCGGAACCTAAGGCTCCTGCAAGTGTTGAAGATATCTGGCTGCAAAATTAACAACCTTGATGGTCTTGAACAAGCATCGCTATTGAGAAGGTTTTCTATGTCTGATTGCCAATCTCTCAACAGGTTGCCGGACCTATCAAAGTGCACAAATCTGGAAATTAAGGAAATAGAATTTTGCAACATTCAGGATCGGCCCGGTGAGAAGCATTATGAAAGTTGCTGCTCGAGGTGCTGTAATTGTCAGTACCAATATCAGTGTGATGGTTGATGTTTGTTGTGATCTTAACTGCAAGCTGCACAGATGCTCTATTTCCGATTGAAAGAGGTTGGGTTTATTTCTTTCTCCATAGTAGATACTGCCCTTTTTCTCTGCATCTACAATTGGTAGACCTTATTATTTCCAGCAGTCTCCAAGGTGAATATTTCAATTTTGTTGTTCTCTTCATTTCTTTTTACCTGTTTTCTTGCAGCGACGTTTCTCTTTCCCATTGTCATACTCTACTTAATCTGTGCTTGTTCTGGTGTAAAGATGAGATTCAAGGAATTATTATCAAATGGACTCTGAAAAGGTGCTTGGCATTGAAGTCCCCGGTTTAATGCACTGTACAATTGCTCATTGATATATAAACCATCAGCATAAACCAACTCTAGTAGTTCTTTTTCTTTTGAGAGCAGAAACTATATGCTAAAAACTTAGTTTTGTGGCGTGAGATTCTACACGCCAGTATGTTTACTTGTTTGTGGCTCCAAAATTCTAGGAGAAAATTTCAGGACTGTGTGACAGACTTGTCATGCCGGATTGGACATGGAGTAATCTTGAGGAAATCAACTGCCTGAAGTAAACTTTTCTTGCTTCATGCATTCTATGACTAACGAAGTTTGAAAATCATATCTTATCTGTTAGATGTAATATTGCACCCCTCATCTGAGTATGCAAGCATATCCAAATTGTCTTAAGTTTGTCGTTTTGGAGGTTTCAACGAAAGTACTGGGTTTACAGAATTGTTCATTATTGAGGATTCTTTGGACAAATTACATTTTCATCATATAATCAGACACGTTGACCGTGTGTAAAATAAAACCTGTAAGAGGAAACATGAAAAAGGGATAACTTATTGAAAGAAAGTTCAGTGTGTAAGTAACACAACATATTGTAGTGTTAAGTTGACATTTGAGAACGTCCCTGTTTGTATATTTTTATGCTCACACTCCATTGCATGATATAGTATCATGCTCCGATGAAGATTTCGATGAAACTAAAATAAAAAACAGGCCTGTGATACATAAATACTTAAGTAATTTTCATGTGAATATGAAATTCTTCATGTGCTATCATGCTACTAGTATGTTAAACCAATTACCATGATTGAATGAGCCATTACTTGCTAATAGTGTCATATCGATTAGTCGGTACTTTCATTGACAGTAACTCAGTCAAGGAGATTGTGTTACTTCAACATATCTGTTTGCTGAAACCTTAGCTAGGCGGTAGCTCATGTTCCTAGTGAATATTGAATTGATGATTCGGAATCAACATTTCTTCAGATTACTCCGGATTGGTTTGGGAAGGGAGTTCAGTTTCGAACGTCTTGAGGACAACATGCGAGTTGAAGATCAAGGGCACCAGTGGAGATAAGCTGAGATGGTACACCTTACAAATCAGTGATCAACAGCTTTGCATTATGTGGATGCCATGGTTAGACAGAAACCGAAGGGCCTTTGACCGGATGGAAGTTTTATTCCAACTTCTGTGAGATTTTTCTTCTTCTTCATGCTCTCTGTAACAAGGTCTGTTCAGTTGATGGAAGGAAGGCCTATCATTCTGTTCATCCAAAACTTGTATGAAGTGTAGATTTTGCTTTCTTCATGCTGTATAATACTGTTGTACGTTATATTCTGCATCTCTCGACCTGTAACCAGCCCTCTTGGTTAGTCCATTGTCATTTGTCACTCCCCGTCTCTTGCTGCAAAGCAGAGACCGTCAATTACGATTTCCGAGCATTTAAAGGACGATTGTAGGAAGCACGTCACAGGGATATTCTTGGATGGAATGACACAGTTGCAGGATGATTCGAGCAGTTTGGCATTGAGTCCACATGTTGATTTGGCAGATTTCTAAAATTGTAGCAGTTTGTTCTGTGGATGTTAAATATATAATGTCGGCAGTGAATTTGGAATTGATGGTAAATAAAAGGGTCGTAAAAGGTGATAGGCAATTTGTTAGTCTCGTCAACTATTTGTAAGTTATTAATGAAATAACAATTTTACCATTAATAGTAGCTTACCATTTGCTGTTAGATTTTATAAGGGGCGCGTAATTGTTTGTACGTTATCAACAAAAAAAAAAATACTATCGATCAAACCAATAGCAAATTCCTAGCTATCGTTATGATGTAGTTTTAAGTGATAAATATAAGTAAGTTACTAGGACGGTCATAATTTGCTAACATTGTTGGTAAATTACGTCAATATACCTGATCAGCCCGTAGCAAATTACACAATTGTATTATTCCTTTTTAGAATATACAAATAATGTTACAAATATATTACCGAACAGAACATTATCAAAGCCTGTCTCAAGATCATTGATGAAATTTGGGTGCATCCCATGTGATGGAAAAATCTAGCGATCTTAGGAGTTGAATTGACTCTGAGGTGTTTGATTTAAGTTCATGCGTGTTCATTCTCGTCCTGTGATTTCTTTTTTTGTCGAAATATTCCTCGACATTCATTAATATTCAGGAGTTCTTAAACAAAAAGCCTGACATAAGTGTGTCCAAACATAAATGATCTCACTACACGGGCATCTTCCCCGTCAGTTCGTCCACTAGCTCAGCAAAGTCGGTCTGAATCTCCATATCACTCTCTCTCCTCGGCTCAAAACGATTCAGAGCTTCAATCAGAGCCAAAATTTCCGTCTGAATTGGCGACAAAGACGGAACTTTCATGGCAAAACCATCCAGTAGAGCGCCTCTGTCATCTCTAAGGACCCCCGAGAACACCCCTTTCGTTGCACCATCCAAGGAAGCTCCATGTACGTTGATTTTCAAGGTATGTACTTCAGTTAAACATGGAGTTGGGTCCTGTTGAATAAGCACCGTTCTCCCTCTCCATAAGACTGAAGACTTTCCTTCAATATATTTAGTTTTTTTTTTCCTTTTTTAAGTTGTCAAATGGAATCAATTGTTCCATCATTGAACTCAGAATGTTTCTCTATTTATACTATTAAGGAGTGTCTCGGGCATTTTATTTAGATAATTCAATTCTCAAAGTATTGACCATGCATGACACGATAAAAACTAATCTTTGAAAACAATGAAATTTCCTCAATCAATTACTTAGCCATTATCCATGAGACATCCGTTAACAAGATTTTTGCTCCAACGGTGAGGAGCAAAGTTTGCGACCAATAATCAATAGACACGTAAGATTACCAAGAATGTTGAAACTTGGATTAATAGTGAAAATAAAGGAATTTACACTAAAATCTTCCGGACTAGGATAAGTAGTTATTGAAAACAGCATCGACCGTGGACGGCTGGAGAGCGATAGCCCTCCAACAACTCTGTTGAAACAAAGAACAATGTCCGCAACCAGTAATGATACATTAATCGAGTGAATATTTCTTTTCTTTTTAAATAGTCATTTTTCTTTATACATTATTGGGAAAACATTTTCTTAAAAATAATGATTTGTTTTGATTGAAATAATTAGTTGATGAGAAATATTTTCATTATAGATAACAATTTATATCTCAAAATTTTCGTGAATGATAAAAATATTTTACAAAGTTATTCATTTTTATATGCAATGCGATATATTTTAGAAAAATATTTTGAAAATTATTTATTTTTTGTGAAACAAATGAAACCTTCCAATTGCTCTTGAAACAACCTTGCATTCTCACAAGCGTTCTTATTTACGAAACTATCATTTTTCAAGAAGTTATCAGTCATAAATTCTTATGCCCACTCAAGATGTTCAATTATTAAGTAAAAGCCAAACCACTTGAACCCCAAGCAAGAAGCTAAGATGATTTTGCAGGGAGGGGGCATTCCAGCCTATTAAATGCAGGGTTTTGCCTCGACGCATAGTGAAGAGGATTTATAAAAATAAAGGTACGTAAGTAATCATTTGATTAAATTTGAGATTTTTTTCCGAAAATTAAAAAACATATAGTAATGTTAGCGACTGGAAATTGAGATACTCCAATGGGACCCGACCTGAATTCATGGCATAGCATTATTTGGACCTACATGATCAAAAGTCTGAATAGACCCCCACAAATAGGTTGAGTTGAGTTAAAAATGATCGGATTCAAATTGACACGTTTTAACCTATTTTGACATATTTTTCATACAATGCACACGTAGTAATTTATACCCATCCCATATTGCTAAACACTTACATATCTAACCTAATGTAAGAAAAATCATAACTAAACCAAGATGAGAGCATAGAGTAAGTGAGAACAAGATTGAGTGAGGGGGGAGAATTATATAAATGAGTTTGGTCTAAGTAAGTTAAAGACTCATTTAATATCCATATTATTTTGATATTTACCATTCTAAATCTACTTATGACTCTTTTATCAAATACAACTAACTATATAACAACTTGACCCATCAAATGTAATTTAAGAAATGAGCATATTTCAAACAAAAAAAATAGCATATCATCTATTTTTACAGGCTTGTTTTGATTAGGGTTGATTGGTCTCAATCCAATCCGATCCCACCCAGAAACTAGGAACCGAACCACCTAGCCTTGGGACCAGTCCGATCCAACTCCGAGGCGGTCTAATTGAATTAGTGGACTCACATATCTTGGCCGAAAGTTTTGGATTAATTGAATTGTTAATCCATGTCGTAATTTGAAACTAGGATTTCGTTCAAGATTTGTGAAGAAGACTAAGACATTATGGGGCTGTGATTGTAGGGGCATGCTCAAAAAAGGAGGACTTAGTGAATTCTTTTCCATGAATGACGGACTCACAAATTTAAGGAAGGTATGAGTAAGCAACGAAAGTAAATTGATGAATTTTTGGTAAAAAAAAAAGAAACTAAAATCAAGAAATTAACAAGAGACAAAGTGATCAAGTTGTATGAATTGGTGCAAAAAAAAGAAAGAAACAAAGATTTGCTTCATCATCTAAAATGAGGCAGGAAAGGAGGTTAGAATTTCAGTTTACACTTTACTTCTTTAAGATATAAAGAAATTAAATTAATTTGATTCAATCAATCCGGTAATCACCCTAGAATAGGAATCAGACTAAAAAATAACTGAATCCAATTTCATGTAACCGAAAATCAGACTAGTGTTTTTCAAAAATCGCCCAAAATAGGCTGATTCGATCCGATACAGTTGTATATACTCACCCTTAGTTTAGATGGATTCCGACGTTCCTTCCCATGTTTGCTGCTCAGGGCAAGTGGATCCAGCTAGCTAAGCAGCCTGTCCAAACCGTCAAACCCATCGAGAGGAGAGACAGACAGACAGACAGACAGACAGAGAATATGGAAGGCCAGTTTTGAATTTGATTGGTCCTCGCGAGTCAATGCGTAAATAACGTCCACTTTCTGCTTATGAAATACCTGGATTTCCTTTTCCCCTTTTCATTTTTACCTTTTTTGGGTTCTTTGGCTGGATCCTGCACATCCTCATTGCGGGACCTACACAGGACCTGAAATGGCGGAAACGGCATAAAAAGATATCGACCCAGAACTCAAAACGCCATCCCAACAGAACCACAGAGAGACCCTGCACCGGAGAGAGAGAGAGAGGAGAGAGGAGGAGAGATGGTGGCGGTGATGGAGGATCAAGAAGAGGGCGTGATGGCGACGGACTTCTTCTGGTCCTACACCGACGAGCCCCACACGTCGCGGCGGCGCCAGATCCTCTCTCAGTACCCTCAGATCAGGCAGCTCTTCGGCCCCGACCCCTGGGCCTTCCTCAAGGTCGGGCCCCTTCGCCATCAAAATTCGTGCTTGATTTGGCTTTCTTGATTGGGTTCGGGTGTGTTGAAGTGGGAAGTTCTTGATTCGTCAGGGGAATGGAGTCTTTGTGTTGGTTTAGTCACTCGTGGGTTGGTTTCGCTTGCATTGCATCTGCATCGTTCCTTCTGGTGATGATTTGGTCGCGGTTCTCGCGTCGCTGTCCATCTCAATCTGAGTGACAGTGGATCTTTCTCTTTGGTTTTGCTGCGTTCGTGGGTAATTATGAGTGGATATGACGTCGCCATTCGAATCCACCTACGCCGAAGTAGGCGCGGCGATTCGCAGCTTTTTAAATGTTTGAAGATTCATCAGCATGATTCCCTTGTGGGTCTTCCTCTTTTGCAGATCTTGATTGCCATGTTTTCCATTGTTGCTTTCTTGTAAAGAAAAGGAAAATGAGTTCTTTTTCGAGCTTTTAGCCTTCTATTGGCCTATCATATTCGCCATATTCGCAAAACCTTGGTTTTATTTGGTTAAGGGTTTCTCCTCCATTTGCATTTAATTTGAAAGGGCTAATTCAATTATGATTTTTGGTCCTCCATTGCTGATTGCACATGCTGCTCCGCGATTCTTTTTATCTCCTAATCTCTTGAGATGGTGTAGTGGGATGAGCTCATTGGCCCTTTGTTGCCCTGAGAATTGAAAATTTAAATAACTGGTCTTTGATAAGTTCATTGATATTATTATTCATTTCGCAATTGTGTATCCATCAGAAACCACAGGAGAACATGGGCGAATCTACAAAATCCTGATTTTGTGGAAAGGTGGTCGCTTTTAAGATGTTTCAATGAATGTGACTTGTTGAAAGCACCTTAATGCATATGCTTATGAAACGGAGTAATGTGCCAATTTGTGCAGTATATGTCAGCTATGGATTTTAACTTTGATCATCTTATATATTGTCTTTATCATTTTGTGCAGATTACTATCGCAGTGCTGCTGCAGCTTGGAACGGCTACTTTGCTCCATGATGCGGGGTGGCTAAAGATTCTGGTTATCTCCTATTTCTTTGGCTCTTTTCTCAACCACAATCTCTTTCTAGCCATCCATGAACTCAGCCACAATCTCGCCTTCTCAACTCCGGTATACAACCGCTGGCTTGGGATATTCGCCAATCTCCCCATTGGTGTTCCCATGTCTGTAACCTTCCAAAAGTATCACCTGGAGCACCATCGCTACCAGGGAGTTGATGGGATAGATATGGACGTTCCGAGCCTCGCTGAAGCCTATCTTGTGAGAAATGCTTTCACGAAATCCATATGGGTAGTCTTACAACTCTTCTTCTATGCTCTGCGGCCTCTGTTTCTCAAACCTAAACCTCCTGGTATTTGGGAGTTCATCAATTTAGCCATTCAGGTAGCCCTCGACGTGTCCATGGTTTATTGCTGGGGTTGGAAGTCTTTTGCTTATTTGATCCTTTCTACATTTGTTGGGGGTGGAATGCACCCAATGGCTGGTCACTTCATCTCAGAACACTATGTTTTCAAGCCAGACCAAGAGACTTATTCCTACTATGGTCCCCTGAATCTTATGACATGGAGTGTGGGATACCACAATGAGCACCATGATTTCCCTAGGATTCCAGGAAGCAAACTTTATAAGGTGAAGGAGATTGCACCAGAGTATTACGAGGGGCTTGATTCATATAAATCTTGGAGCCAAGTCATTTACATGTATGTTATGGACTGCACTGTGGGGCCTTTCAGCCGAATGAAGCGGAAACCATCGGTGACCTCCAAGAAATCTGAATAGGTTCACCTTCACTTCTCTCTTCTTGGTTCTCTGTACTGGTTACTGCAATACTTCTCTCTGTGATTATGTACACTTTGGCAATTAGTGTTTATGTAGCTGTAGAATGAAAAGACCAGTTATTTGTTGATTGATTAACTAAACACCAGATAATTTATTGATTATGTTGATGAGGCACCTGGAATATGAGGCCTTTGAGAAGGATCCTTTAGATACCATTACACTTGTCATTAAAAATTTGAAATAGGGATGGCAGTGGGCAAACCTGCACAGGGAAAAGTCATTACATTGGTGATGAGATAAGATCTTCCGCTTTACAATTTTACCCCTATTTGTGGACCGGTATTATTCAGCCATTCTGCGTGAAAACTGCCAGTCATTTGTGTAAATATTGAAGGGCAAGTCATTCTTGTAGAGAGTATCCACTTCACTGACTGTCACGGGCTGATGCTAGCGCCAGGTATTTCTCTTTGGAAGATCATCGTGCGCTAAGAACCACTTTGGTTGTCTGATGCTGCGGTGGGCACTTCATGAATTAGGTTCCAAGAACTCGAAACCTTTGACTTTTGAATTGTAGTCAGTAGTGATTTTGGGCCCTGAGAGTTTATACGTCTGAGCTTAATTGATGTTTAACTCTTTGACAATGATTTTTACATTCATTCATAGTCAAAGCCAAAAAAGGAAAAGGTACTTTGTTTTATGGTCACACGATTGGCATGGTAAAACCAACAAAATTATGCATTCCAATCAATTTCTCGTTTGCATTTCAGAACTCTTACTGAACAGCACCAGTAAGAATCAAGCAAAGATTAACATCAAAGCTGTTCTCGTCTTTCTGTCAATTTCTTGCTTCATGGCTTCTGCGCTAAATCCTTATCAAATTATCAACTACCATAAGGTATAGAAAAGCTCAAGCAGCAAAAGCTCCCCCAAAGGTTGAATGGAATGCTATCGAACGCCGCTATCTGCCAAGAGTTCTAATATGTATTTGGTAATCTGAAGCTTTAAACACGGAGTTCTAAATCAAAGTGGTTTGTTGCGTTTTAAATTCAAGGGCTACACCACTTCGTTGATTAGTGACTACTAATAAATTTCTTGACTCAAAGGTTTTCTTCCAGCCCACGGTTGATTGACTTTTCGATTAATTCCAAAGTTTCTATCCTCAAAAATTTGTCAATGACCTGCTCTAATTATTCAAAGTTTCAAACTGTACAATTTTTAACTGGTCCTGGTTTTTCAATCGATTTATATATGCTCAGTGATTGCTGCCTAAGTAAATTGCAATAACAGAAAAAATGCAACTGATACCAGCCAAAGGATATGGTTGTTACTCTATTAAACTTCATTCAGCTTGATCTAAGCACAGTCGCATCAGTCATGACAGCAATCACCACCTTCCATTTCTATGAGAACCAACCTCAATTCAATTTACATTATCAAATAAGTTAATCCTTTTTCAAAACTTCGCAGGTTGACTCAAACCCGCTTCATGATGTTAGCTTGCCCTAATTACACAATTTGTACACTGCTTTCCCTTCCCGATCATCGCAAGGCATCAAATTGCAATCATCTTCAACTGTTATCGTGATCGCTCACCAGTTTTGCTGATCTTGGACATCCACTTACAAGCTTATTGGAGCAAAATCAACAAATCTGAAATGCGACAGTAAAATTTCCGCAATCTAATTTCAGCACATCCATTGGGGCCCTCGTTGGATTAGATTGCTTCACATTTCACTCTTGAGCTTCAATCACATATAAGCAACAAAGTTCTGGCTTATTGCCTCTGGCGGCGAAGATGCTCTCTCATGTGCATGTGCACATCTGTCTTCACTACTAGCCTCATTTTCTTTGAGTCCTCCCATAACAAACCACCGTACTCCCGTGCAAAGTCACAAGCAGCCTCAAAAACATCCTGAAGAATTAGAGAGACCAAACCTCAAAAATAATCCTGGTACTGGAAGATGAATATATTACTTGAAGTTCATTGATTTTTACCCGAGAAGGGAATTCATCATAGAAATGTGCAGGAGTCATCTCAACCCGGTTAAGATCCGATTCCCACAATCTAATCTGTCAAAAACCTGGAAAATGAGAAAGGAAATGGCTTTGCCAACTATTGAAACTTCACAAAGAGCACACCAGGATTGATGTTTTAAAAACGGATTATAAGCTGAGTTAATAATATTAAAGCAGCCGCTCTTCCAAAGTCATGGGTGGTCATCATTTGAATGACATACACCTAATTTGGGTACCTCACTGAGAAGCAACATAACCAAGTCATTGCCTCAGTCGGAAGTCTGGTTCTCTTCAACTTCGAAAAAGTTAAACAAACTAAAGCAGATAGCTGAGATGTGATCAATTTGTGGGATGGAAGCATGACTGATAGAGCAAGACTTAACTGATACCTGACAGAACTGTTTTATGTTAATTGCCCAATTTTAAAGGGGGCCTAGGTACTGCAGATTAAGTAGCAGCATTCAAGTAAGTATGTTATGTTGTTTGCAAGATGAAAAAGCAACCATCTTCTCTTTAATTGATGTTTCTCTTAGGTCCGTATGGTCCAGATGTCAAGCCATGTGGCGACACTAGGAAACAAGTAGAACCAAGTCTGAATTAATTGGCTAGCTTAAGAACATTATATGATGGAATCCTCCAAACTCATGATTAACATGGTTTGGATTGTTCGTCTATACCACATGCAAGATGAGAAATGAAGCAAATCATTATCCAAAGTTACCTAATGTTGATTGCTTTACTAAAAGCCACGGCTAAGATGGAGTACAGAAATGGACTTTGATGCTTAGAGCAGTCAATTAATTTTAAAACGCTGTTAGCATTTGCAAATGGCACTTGTGAATTTATTCTGTCCTATCTCATTGAACCTTTATAAAAGCCCGTAGCAGGGAGCACCTGATGCTTCCTCGCTTGAACTTTATTAAATGCAATGATTTACTTGTCTTAAGAAAAGAAGGAAAAAAGTAATGTCAACTAAGGATTGGACCTGATCTGTAACATTTTCGGGAACAGATGGTATTCTCTCTGCAACACGGGCATGCGCATTTTGTTGGAGAAAAGAAATAATCTGCAACACCAAAAAAAAAAAAAATTATGATGAATGGCAGGTAGTTTCCTCTCATTGAAATTCAATTATGTAAACATTCATCCACAATAAGCTATGCCTGCATCCATTCTTGAAGCAATGATATTGACACAATATCTAAATCAGGTGTGTATAACAGCACTATCTGATTACTGATGATGGATGTCAAAGCAAAATTTCATCATCAGAAAATTGAAGAGATATTGGTAATCCCAATACAAGTAATGATAATAGGCCAAAAACTAAGTACGCTTTCACAACGCATTAGATTTTTTGTAACTAAATAACACCATCAGATGCCTCTTTCTAAGTATCAATCATCCATAAGGCAAGCCTTAGCAAGGAGCTCCATGAAATTAAAGCAGGCACATGAAATCAGAAACCTTGCAAGTCAGTCAAATTCACTCACAATGATAGGGCCTCTAAGAGGGAAATAAGTCCTTACAGAAACAATTATTATGTTCACTCTATAGTCCACAAAAAATTTTATAAAGATGAAAGTGCCCAACTAAGCAACAAAAAAATATACCTGCTCTGATGTGATCCCATTCTCAAATGCATTGTACAAGCTTTCTTTAGTTATAGCCCCGACTATAAGGTTTGGGAGCTGATACTCAATTCTGCAAAGTAAGCATTGTTTAGTACCTCTGCAGTTGGTGACAACCAGAAATAAGTTTGTAGAATGCAACTATGAGAAGTAAAGAGAATCGACCAATAGAAAAGAGCAGATGACTTGAGACACAGAGAGAGAGAGAGAGAGAGAGAGAGGAAAACTATGTGCAAATGACAAGCAATAAAAATGGCAGTCTCAATACATAAAAAAAATGGCAGTCTAATCCAGATACCGCTTTTGTGTCATGTGGGATCAAGCAAACATCTAATTGTTCATTCTGTACCTTGCTAATTCACATCTATGGACTCATTGACCAGGATATAATCTTCATATTACTTTTAACCCTTTTAGCACTATGCTAAGAAGACATGCAGTTTGATTCTATTCTCAAATGAAACAAATATTGGGACCCTGAGATTCTACAGATCTATTTTATGAGGAATTATGTTTGAAGGGCAATAAATTGCTCACTTTTCCATCTATCACACAATTGTCAAGTTCTCAAATTTAGAATGTGCAAAAAATTATATCGTGACAGGTTTCAATTGAACTATGAAAAAATCTAAAGATTCACCCAAAACAGTTATTGTTATTCCATGCAGACGGTAGGCAGTCTTATATTGCCAGAGTGGGCACGACATTGTAGCTTTGAAAAGAAAGTTCTCCTGTAATACTGGATAGATAATCACAAGCAATATAATGCTTGTCATCTTGAACTCAAGAAGTACTTCACTCGATCACTGGATTTGCCCACAAGGGATCCAGCAACACTAAAGTAAGTAGAGCAAGTGGCTGCTCCACATGAACATCTTAAACAAAACATGATTTGAGATTGGGGTTTCTGCATATCAAGCTGTAGATAAGTATATTGGCCCAGGGTCCAGTAAAGGAAAGATGATGAAGACTGATTCTTTTCCTGGAAAGATTGCAGGTTTCCAGCCCATATAACAGTCCACAATTCAAATGGTGAACAAAATGAGATCAGAAACTTCCACGACCAGACAGAATAGAAAAGTTGGAAAGAAGATAGCAGGCAGAAAGTGAGATGAGGAAAAACATTAACATGGCATAAAAGTAACCAGTGGCACAATTTCAACCGGATGTAATTGTCTTGATCAAGATGCAATTTTGTCTGACAGTCTAAGACTGCTATTTCTTTAAAAAGGAAAAAAAAAAGGTCTCCACCTAGACAACCTCTTTCATTTGAAATTTCACATGCTTGCTCAAATCCAGTTTGTTTCTGTCTCCTAATCCAACTTGTTTATGACATACCTTGAGAAAAGTCGCAGAATTTCACAATGTAACTTAGATGTCGAGTATGCATACATCCTAAAATTTGTTTCCACAACAACAAATCCCTGCAGAGAGAACAAACCAAATTAAAAATTTAACAGCATAACATGCATAATACTGGAGGTCTAATCTCCCAAAGGAGAATACATGGAACTTCCAAAAGTAATAGTGGTTCAAATTCAAAGGAGAACATAGAACTTTCTAAGACATAGACAGATCGGTGGCAGCATTTGGACAAGTCCAAAGCCCTTCCACAAGTATTGGAAAAACTTGCAGGTAAAGAAAAGGTCCAGGGTTGGTCTAATGTTTGCAACTGGAAAAAAGCATGTCTTCCAATTAGTGTCCTCGAGACCTGGCCTGACTATTAGTAGCAGTTAATCAATCAATATAGCAATTAGCAATTCAAGAGGTGGGGTAAATGAGTATTCAGTTGTTGAATTATGGTTGTGCAATGTTAAATTATAGAAAACATAACAAAAGCAATTACACCTTTTCACAAATCAACAAAGAAGCTACTGTTCGCAAACTAAAGAGGAAAAAGACAGTGCCCACAGTCATATCAAATATGCAAAGGAAATACCTCTTTTCGAGATGATGAATCAGTCAAGCTCACGGAGAGATTAGTAGCTAATTTGGTTGGTATGAACCAACTATCTTTTCTTCCCTGGGAAAATACACATGAAAATAGCAATAAATCTGTTAAAAGGTTTTATTCATAAAGCAAGCGCTACATCTTGCACCAATGTAAGAGAAATAAAAAGCAGCCATACCTGTTGAAGTTTGACTAAGCCCAAGTCAGCTAGGTCCTTGAGTGTGTTCCTCTGGACTTCAGTCAATGTATTCATATTATATGCCTAGCACACGTTCGACAAGCATGACAGAGTCACAGTGAGTCACCTAAGCAACCTTTTCAGGCAAACATTTCACAACCTGATGAGATTTATCTTATAGAAAACTTATGTCCTGTGAAACTTTGAGCATGAACATAACACATGCAAACTACTGTACCTCTCCTGTAGCATGAAAACTAAGCTCAAGCAGAAATGAAATCAGATCAGCTGAATCTACATCTCGCTCCTGCACCAAATTGAGACTCCATTTAGAAAGAGTGGAAGATACTGTGAATAAATGAACATGTGATCTCCATAGAATGCCATTTCATCAGCAAAGTGTTTTTGACAAGAAAATCAACAAAATGTCAGGTTGGCAGGCCAATGGACAAACTCAATGATGCTAACGGTGTCAACTACTGGGGTGAGCACTATCCTATTCTTGAGTAACTATAAATTTTTTTATTACTCTTTCTGAGAAAGAAAGGCCCATGATGAAAGATGAAAAGGAAGCTATCGCTGTAGGTAATGCTTTAAAATACATCAGACTTAAAGCTAAACACCATTGAAGAAGAGATGATAGGAGAAGCAAGTTGAGACCCCCTTATGCTCTTCTGTGATTCCACCAGACAGCACTACACTCTCAATCCCTTAAACCAGTGAAGTTGATGAAACAAGAAAAGTTTCTACTTTGAATGTCCAAAGAAAGGAGGGTATTATCTTTAATTAGTCCAACTCTAAATTAGCCACTGCAATAATGGACCCCCGAACTATGCTTGTGAAGAAGCTAGAAGATGTATATCTATCAATGGCCTCATCTCCTGGAACCATGTTGATCAAGATGTGAATTTTCAAGAGCCCATACACCCACTACAGTAGGATCACAAATTCCACTAGGACAAACAATATCCAAATGCAAGCAGTCACCAACAGAGTTAAGTGAAAAGACAATTACTTCTCAGAGCTCTGAGATTGTGTCATTATAGAGCCCATCATGGTTTATGCTGTTGAATAGCTAAAATCCTCTTAGAATCAGCCAATAACTCTGAGTTATTCTTATTTCATGGATATAGGCTTCACAGAACGACTTGAAAAGGAGGATTATATTTGGTCACGTAAAGATGATAAAAAAGAAATAAGGTGGATGTACATATATGAATAAGATTCACTATACAATCATACCTCAGAATTTGATATGTATTCTCTGATGATGTACCAAAGTTGTGCATTTGTATCCATCAACTGCAGTTCACACGAAGCAACTAATATTAAAGAATATGCCAACAGACTTAAAAGTGGGTCATGATTCTTTTATGCATACCAAGAACTGGAAGCCACTCTCAGTTAACCTAGGAGGTTCTTTTTCCCTGTAGAAATGGCACAGACAAGTCACCAATCAACCAGATTCGCAACCATCCAAAAAGACCTCCAAACATATTACATATGCAAAGAGAAATAAATAACCTCTGAGTTAGAAGACCCCTTTGGAAGATTCTCATCATAGAGGAGCTTATATTTGTCATCTTTTCAGCTTGGGCTGAGTTTATAAGTTGCAGAAGAAAACACTGTTTTATCAAATGAAGCAACAAAACAAATTAATGGTGGCTAACTGAACTGATAAATTCAGTCAAAGGAAGAAAGATAAGCAAGATGCTGTGAAGAGTCAATGCAGCCATCTGGAAGAAAAAAGACCAAAGAAGAAGAAGGAGAAGAAGAACATTTGCACCTCCCATTGTTCAAGAGCATAGGCCTCAAGATCCTCCAAGCTTGGGAGCCTGTTGGTGATGGCTAATGGCATTGGTTCCCTCGGCAAAACTCCTCTGCATGGTTCAACTTTCAATCATGCACTAAGGATTGTGTCCAGAAAAACAACTCATGAACACTAAGCTGAAATCCAATATATGACAATTTACAGGAAAAAATACTTGGGCGACAGAAGATATCCCAATAAATCTAATGCCATGAATACACCTTCCCCGGATGGCCTATTAACATGTGTCAGTACTATATGTATCCATCCCTCTTCAGCCATGATTTGATGCAGTAATATGAGAAAAAACAGAAGCAAATAGAATTGAGCAATGGAGACAGGCTACCATGCGTGTGATGGTATGTTCTTAGATTGGCAAAGGCAAAAATAGTGATATACAAGACAAAAAGAGGGGACTATATGATCCTTAATTAGGAAAGAACAAGATAACACACAAAAAAGAACTATGTATTATAGTTTTCATCAGTCTGACTTAAATCAAAATGAATGCTTAAGGGTATATTTCAAATTGGTGATCCAGAACCTGTGAAGCATTGCAAAGTTTTTCATTTTTCTGCAATGGATGATAAATGGAAATTCCAGCAGAAGCTAGAAAATAAAAATCATTTCTTATCATCTGGCTTCAAGTGCTACTAGTTCTCAACAAAATCTTGAAACATACTGATGTCCCAATGCAAACCCAAGCTGCATATTACCCAAGATAAATTCAAATAAAGCATCATTCCTCTCTATACCACCAGATCCCAAAAGAAAATCATTGAAAGAAATAAAAGCCACATACAAATCCATAACTTACCCACAGGTTATCTGTTTCTGGAGGTTAGACTGAAAGGTTGGATTTAGGCTGTAGCTGGTACCACTACTTCTGCCATTACAATTTTAAATTTAGAAACTGACATAGTAAAGAAACAATCAAAATGTTTATAATACGAAATTCTCTTTTGAATTTCCACAAAGTGCAAATGCTTATTCTGATTACCCTCACAACCGAGAAAGAGAGAGAGAGAGAGAGAGAGAGAGAGAGAGAATTAACAATGCATCTCTGAACCACGTTTAATGTCCACAGGTATAGGACGTAGCACAAAGATAATATAACAATAAAGAAAACAAGTAAATTGACATGCCAAAATCCAAGGAAAAATAAATAAATTTCTGTTTCCAGTGCATGCAGATTTTTCGTAAAATAATGGAGGAAGTGAACAACTGCAAAGAAAAGATGCGTATATGAAAACATGTACTTAGTAGATATGAAGAACTAAAAATTGCTCAAACAACTTCCTCCTAAAACCTTATGCCATGGAAGCCATTTATTATGGGCAGCTCATGAGGTAATTAGATTAGCCTACAAACAAGCATTTCCCTATTCCGCAGACTGAAGAAGCATAAAGTTATAGTTACCAACTAACGTACTTATCCTAGAAGTCTTGATTTGTTTGTAGGGTTTACAAAGCCAAAGAGGCAAAAGAAGGGCCAGAGAAGGCATTTCTACCCAAAAAGGGTGTAACTTCACAATGTCTACTTCCCTTTCAGTTTGACATATATAAAACAGGAGCACACGTATAATTGGCTCCCTTCAATCCAAGAAAGAGAGAACTAGCTTAAAGAAAAAGAGCTAGCATAAGGAAGCCAAAATTCTTTTAAATTTGAGTGTCAAATTTCCCACCAACTGTTCTTTATTGCTAAAATAGGAACATATTTAGGCAGGGACAAAATACTAGGAATATAAAGCTAAACATACAATCCATCAAAAACCTCATCTCAGGCAATAGATATAGATAAACCTCAGGCAACAGTTATGAACAGAAAATCGAACAGAAGACCCAATTCACCTGTCGAAAGTCTCGGAGAAGATCCTCAACTGAAGCAACCTGTCAATTGCAACTTTATGCTTGGACATTCCATCCGGAAGGACCCACTCCTCCATTGACTTGGCTGTCACCGCCTCTTCGATGAACAGCATTTGTATCACGTACTTCTTCGCCAGTGGGGGCAGCGACCTGAACGCAACAAGAATGAAATTACAATGGCGACTCGAAAGTTAAAAAAGTTGCTTCTTTTACTGTGTCCACCAGCATATAGGACGCTCAATGCTCGCTATTCCGCAATGACGCCATTAGAACGAGAGAAAAGATGACAAAAAAGGGCATTCGAGCTAATGCAGTAAACTGTTCGCGATCAGCCAGAAGCAGACGATCTCTTATTCGTTCAAGTTCATTCTCAGCACCCCGAATTCACAAACACGATGAGCACGGGCAGTTCCTCTGCTGTATACCGCAGACAGACAGACAGACAGAGCGAGCGAGCGAGACCGACCTGAGAATCGCCTCGCAGATGAAGGCGTTCTGGTAAAGCTGGTCGAGCTTCATGGCAGGCAGAGCCGCGACCATGTCCATGAAATTCCTGGCGATTATCTTCACCTGCGGCATCTTTCTCCGCTCGAATTCGATCTCCCCGAACCCTTCCCCGGTCGCCGGAACCGGTCGCCGCCGCCGCCGCCGATCGGAACTCCGAAGGCTTTAGCGATTCCGGCTCTTCCAAAACCTCCGCAGACGCGCTCTCTTCCGATCGCTTTCGTCAGTCGCCAGTGAGAATTTAAAGGACATGGGAGCTCTGCACTCCAGCTTTAAGGGTGATGGCGCCATGGCCCATGGGAACCTGCTCAAGCCCGTGGGCTTAGGTTGGGGAAGATGGGCTTTTACGTTCATGGGCCCTTTTAGGGTTTTACTTCGCCCCAAGTTAACCGTAATCTAAATCGATAAACTGAACTGAACCGAATCAAATTACGGCCGCAAAAAATAGATAATTGAAAAAAATTATCTTAAAAATTAAATTTTCATGTTGCTTACAAAAATTAATGAACGAGAAAATTTTTAGACCGTTCACGAAAATATTTAAATACAAATTGTTGTCGATAATGAAAAAAAAAAATTTATTAACAATTATTCCAAGCAATATAAATAATCATTATTAGGAAATTTTGTTTCAAATCATTTATTTTCCTCGAAAGCAACAGAGTTGCCTGAAATCAATAAGCTCAGCTTATTTTAGTTTATAATTTTTTTTTATCCATTTGGGTTTTGTTTATAACTTCCGGAATCAATAAAATTAAACTAAGTTGATAAATTTAGTACATATTAAAAGAGGCATTTTTTTTTTTGAAGTCCACCATTATTAAGTTGATTTTTAGTCCCAAGCAAAACTAGTTAAAGAGTTTGCTACGATTGTTTGTCCTTTTAGGTTTAGTCAAATAATATTTTTAGTGCTATTGACATTGTGATTGAATTTTTTTATTTTTTTTGGGAGATACACATTAAAAGTCTTAAAACTTGTCAAGAAAATGTAATTAAGTTCTAAAATTTGCAAAAAGTATAATCAAGTTTTAAAACTAGTCAGATTAGTTCAATTAAATCCTTTCGTTACTCTGTTCAACTTAGATAATAGAAATGCAAACGTAGCTCTTTTTTTTAATGCTTTCTTCTTCTACGTGGTGATAGCATGAGTAAAAAACGAAACATAAGACTAAAACGATATCACTTTGATCCAAATATGATTTCTAATACAAATTTTTTTAAATTAAATTTAAAAAATAAGCTAAAATTTTAAAAAGGTCAAAAAAAAAAAGTGGAATAAGAAAGAGGGACAAGGGCTTTGTAGCCCTCGCCACCACCCCCATCATCCTTGACCCTTCCCAATGATGGTGGGGCGGCAGCAGCAAGGGTTGCCCTTGCTATCTACTTCTTTATTAAATTTTAACTTTTTAAAAGTTGTATTAAAAATCATATTTGGATCAAAATGACATCATTTTAGCCATGTCATATTATGTAGGAGACAAAATATATATATAAAAAAAACCAAGTCAGCATTTTTCATTAGCCAAGTTGTTTAGAATTAAAGGAATGATTCAATTACACAAATTTGATAAGTTTTAGAATTTGATTGTAATTTTTGTAATTTTTAGAACTCTGAAAAATTTTAGGATTTCCAATGAACATATTCTTTTTTTTTTAAAGGATGTGTAGAAAATATGCACTTTTTTTTTCCTGTTAATTCACATTGAATACCGAATGTAAAACAGTCCAATTTTGTCATCCGGTGGACTAGAAATTGCAACCACGAGTTTTCTACGCTCCTTCGTGCAAGTCTCGCCTTCTCTTTTGGTCCATCTCATCTAATTTTACTTGTTCTTGGTGAAGAAATTAATGTTAATGATCTTTTGTAGCTTAAATGTTTCCCTGATTTTGGAGTTTGTATTACTTTGCTCCCTAGGTTTCGTTTTCCACTATGGTCTCATTTGGTTGAGCATTTAGGGAAAGTCTTTGGGAAAATCCTTTAGTCTAAAGGGACTTGGCAAAATGCAATTATTGTTTGGCAAACTATAATTGAAAAGTTCCTTGGAAAGCAACGTTGAGAAAAATGTCGTTTGGTAAATATGCATCTAGAAAGTCCTTTGGGATGACCAGCATAATTTTTTAACTTTAATTTTGTTTTAAATTGAAAAAAATAATGATTTTAAATTTTAATTATTATCAAGTTGAGGGTAATGTAAAAAAAATAGTAACAAATTTATAAATAAAAAATCACCAAGGTGGATATTCCTCAATTTCTGAGTGTAGCGAGGAATGAGCACGAATATTAGTTGTTGTGCTTATCACCCTTTACCAACCATTCACATTGTTTAGCACATTGCATGAACACAAAACTTTTTGAGAAGAAGAATGTAAACGGTATCACAAGGTATGAACAGAATCAAAATTTTCCTTTTCATTATACTCTTTTACAAAGTTAATGTACAAAGATTACATGCAGCATATAGGCTTCTCTCGAAAATGCCATAGCCATTGCTAACATCACAAGAAGCAGACAAGCTTTTGATACTAACACATGTACAACATAGGAGGAGTACAAAAGGGAAGAAGACTTTTAATGTGAAGTCTTGGCACAACAACTTTGATGAGCTTGACAAAGGAATTGTGTCCTCTAAAGTGCAAAACATGAAGATGCCGATCGACATTGTGTGTTCTCTCACTCAAAGATTGCACCATTGAGAACAAAAGAATTTGGTGGCGTTATGTACAAATGTTCAAGCTACACTTTCTAGATCCACCTTTAGCTTCCTCCATCCAAATAGCAGAAATCATCAAATCCCCCGAAATTTTTTAATAACTATGCTCATCTATGTGAATTGAGCTTTCAGCTTGAGCATAAAATATAGTGTCTTTGTTTATGAAGGATCAATATAGTTAACCAGTTTGCATGAATTTATATGAACTATCGACTCTAGTACCTATATGAAAAATTCAAGGCTAATTATTAAGCTGCAAAACTAGAGTTTTTTTGTCTCAACAGATTCCTAGTCAAATACTCTAGATAATAGCATTTAGATATGAGAACAGATCTTATTTAGGCAACGAACGCCATCAAACAAAGCTAACAAGATATAGAGACAATAAGAGGTACACCATATAGAGCATCTACTCACACAAACACAGAAATCCCAATATTTCATACTCTAATAACTAGCACAAATCGCAATGAGGTCAATATAAAATAAGCAATTCTCACAACAAGCTTACCAAATCCAGTATACTCCGACCAGACTAGAAATCATAAAGACCACAAATCAAAGTGATATCGTGAACAAAGATTCCAATTTAGCTTTAAAAGTATGCTAGATGTGCAATTACCGACACAAATTAATACAAAAATCTCAACACGAACAGAGAAATATTACTTGGAAAGAGAGGCGAGCGCAAGGGCAGGCGTAAAGGAACGCGTCATGACGAAGAGAGCTTGAGGGCGGCCCTAGGGGAAGAGAGACATGTCCTTTCATTTTCCTACTTTAGCAAGTCAAATATTACATCTCAAAACAAAGGGACAAGTATTAGAATTATTTGAGTGCTCTGCAATAAAGGGACAGGCATTGTTGATTCCTTTTATGACATTTCAAAATGATTCCCATATCTTCAAAGGAAATCAAAATGATTCCTTTCATGACATTTCAAGAAATTACTCTATTCACAACCATGGGAAGCAAAAGGGGTTTTAGATAATTATACAAGAGAATCTAGAGAGCATTCAAAAAGGAAAGCACTCACTTAAAGCTATTCTTTGGCTCTTGTCAGCCTGAAAATGCTACTTCTCTTAAACACCAGAATTAGCGGGGCATCGCAACACATGACACGGTCATTCAAATGAGCATCGCAAAATCGAGAACGAATATGGCTAATGTAGCAATTACCCACACAAATTTCTTCAAAAATCTCAACATGAACAGAGAAATCTTACCTGGACAAAGGGGAGTGTGAAGGCAGGCATGACGAAGAGAGTTTGAGGGCAATGAGCGCAAAGGTTCGCAGGGTTAGGAGGAGAGCTAAAACACCTAGCAACTATGAGGTATTGTGACTCCAAATCTTCTGAACTAATCAAAATCAAAGCAGCAATAGCTCAAAAAAGGAGGAAAAAAGAAAAACACCCAAGCAGCCATCAATACTTGCAATACTCATTGACAGCAACTAAAGCCAAAATCCAATCGACGCTAGAATCAACTAGAGAAAGAGAGAGAGTGGGGAAAAATGGATACAAAAGGAAGTGGAGTACTGTGAGCTTCTCAACGGCGACAAGATCAATGACAGCAGCAACACTGACGTTGCTATCCAAGTTGGTGTGCTTAAGAGGGCAGGAATCCTAGAGGGGATCTCGATGAAAGAGATCTGTGAGCCGAGAGAGTGAAGCGTGTGAGAGAGGGCGAGTGAGGCGAGAGAGTTGAGGCATGAGAGGTGAACAAAGTGTTTAGGGTTTTTTAAAAGGGCAAAAATGAAATTCACTTAATAAATGAGGATAGAATGAGCAACTAATATATTTTCATTAAATCAAGGAAGTAGCATTCCGAAAATGCTACTTCTCAATGCATCTCTAGCCCTCTATTCCCCTAATGGCCTTTGAAGATGCAATTGCATCTTCCAAAAGTCTTCCAAAATGCTGAACCAAACACCATTGCATTTGGCCAAACCCTTTTAAAGCTCCAAAACCCCTTCCAAATGCTAAATCAGACGGTATTGTATCATGATTTCATCGGACAAAGCAGGATGGCCGTAAAATTTTACCACACTTTAATGCATGGCCTATACCATCATTTTCTACACTTGATTCATTTGAATAGTTGACTTTTGGCCTTTGACTTTATTCACTTCATTTCAAGAACTTACTAACAATGAAACCTGTTTGAGTACAAGGATGATTAGAATTGAGTAATTCAACTACATTCCAATAATTCATAAAACTTTTGGAAGAAAAAAAAACAATCCATATCCTAAACTTGCATTTTAGATCGTATCGGAAGAGAAGAGAGAAAAATTTGGGGGGAATCGTGTGTTATGAGAAGTGAGAGTTAGAAGAGAAGAAATGACTATGTTTTTTTTTCATTCCCCTTTATTATTTTTTACATATTTACATATTGACTCCTCATTTATTGAAAATTTTAAAATTTACCAATGCATGTGGGAATCGCATGTTGGAAGAACTGATCATGTGTCGGATTTTCCACACCTATTGACGGTGTGTTGGAGAGTGTTGGACATGTGTCAAAGTGTCAAACACAACATGAAATCTCCTAGAAAGTGTCGATGTTTTTAAGTGGCAACCCTTTTTTAGATCTAGGCAAGAATTCTTGCCTAGCACTACACTTGTCAAAATGGGTCAGGTTTTCCTTTTCAATCACCTATAATAGGTAAGACTAAAAGAAAGCCTGACCCATTTATGAGCCATTTAATATTTAAATGGGTCATAAATGGAGTTATACACCTATTTTGACAGGTGTACCTATAATGGGTTTAAAACTAAAAAAACTAAAATACATGGGTCGTTAATGAGTCAAAATTTAAACCTACTTAGAACCCAACTACTCCTCAATCCTCAGAAATGACTCGTCTTCTCTCCACTCTCAAATCAAAACGAAAAAACCTTCCTCATTGTACAACAGCGCGTCGTCTTGCTCCCACCGCTCGTATAATAGCTCCTCCTCTCGCTCGCATGACGACGCTATCGCACGTGGTCGCCACCATCGTCGGATGGTGGCTTGATTGGCCGTCAAAACCAAGTTGAGTCTCATTCTCCCATATGTGTGTATGATTTTTAAAAAATAAAAATAATTTAAAATATTTAAAATAAAAATTATTAAAATTCAATTTTTTTTTTAAATAAACAATAACAAAGGAATATAATCTTTAAAAAAGATTATAAGAATAAGTTTTCCTAAATTTAGTTAGATAGGGAAGTGTTTTAACAATATGAATCGGGTCGGGTATGGGTTGAGTATAGGTCACAAATTTTATACTATGCTTAAATTGGTCATAAACGAGTTAATGAGTCAATTTAGGTCGGACCATTTATGACCCAACCCAAACTCAACCCGACCCATCCATTTAACAAGTCTACCTATCACCCCTAGCCCTTCTCTCATCTCTAATAAGGGCCTACTGGCCCTTGCCTAGGTACCGATGACCTCGCCAGCCATTGCATCGCCCAATTGGCAATGGGGCGACGACCACAGGTGGGAGGGAGCCCTCCCACATGTATTTTTCTTTTAAATATTTATTCTATAATTTTTAATCTAATTTAATTTAAATTTAAACTTAAATTATATTTGGACGAAAATATTTCTAATCAATTAGAATTGCAAGCCAGCGAAACTAGGCTTTCATTTGAAATAGTTATAATCACTTCATGTCATCCTTTGAGATTAATGTTGCCACTTCATATCTTTATTTAAAAAAATAAAAGCACTTTGAGTAATTATTTAAAATTTTCTCTTAAATATAATATAGAATGATATCGAGCAAATGATAATATTTCACTAATGGGAGAGAAGTGGGTTTCCACGCACGCACGCACGCACGCACGCTTCCACGCTCCACTTCGGAAAAAGACATCGCGAGTCGAATCAAAGCATTTGGCCGTGCCAAGAAAAAGACACAATAATTATCCCCTTTTTTTTTGGGTCGAAGTTCACTTTTCTTTATTAAATTGCTCTGGGGAACCTCACACGTGGCGCAGAACTATAAAATAGGATAGATCACGGGCCCGCGGCCGCCGCGCTCGATTGCCACGTGTCGGAGCTCCATTGGTCCCTAGGTAAATATTCTTCCACGCCCACGCGGCGCCCGTGGAATGGAATCTCGAGCGATTCCCCTTACCCCGAAAAATCCAAACATAAGGGAAAGCGAGGGAAAGAGAAAACGACAGGAGGGCTGACTGCTCGTGAGAGCGCCAATTTCTGTGAAGCTCTCTCTCTCCTCTCTGCGTCATCGAGATTCTAGAGAGAGAAAGAGGAAGGGGATGGACAACCTGCAATGGCGGATCCTCCCGGCGCTGATCCTGCTGGCTTCCTTCGCCGCCTATCTCTACGTGAAGGCGCCGCCGAAGGTCAGGCTTTCGCGTTGCTCCCGCGCCTTCTTCTTTTTCTTATCTCTTCGTCCGATCGTCTCCGTCGCCGTCGTCGTTCTCGCGAGTTCATCGTTTCCGAGAGATGATTACGTTCGTTTTTCTTGGAATGGGATTGCGCGACGAAGCGATCGGTTCGGCGAAGAAGTTTCTGCTCGGCCTTTGCTGGACATACAGCGCGTTTGTTCGGCGTTCTGATGCTCGATATCGCGCTCGCTTCGAACATGCAGCGTCACGGATTAGCGGACGGGAATGGTCTTTCTGGTTGAGATTGAGGTTTCTAGGACTCTGCGCGTCGGCTGCTTTGCCGGAAAATACTCAACGACTACGAGATTGTTAATTTCTAATTGTGTTCGTTTTCTGGAAATGAGATTGTGCAAGAAGCGATCGGTTTGGTGTAGAAGTTTCTGCTCGAGCTTTGTCGGACAAACAGAGCGTCGTTTGGCATTCCGATGCTCGATCACGCGCTCGCTCTGAACATGCAGCGTCATGGATTTAGCGGAAGGAAATGGACTTTCTGGTTGCGATCGAGGTTTCTAGGACTCTGCGCCTCGGCTGCTTAGCCGGTAAATTGGCGAAACAATATGCTAATGGAAGTTTTGGGTGATGTGTTTTGGAATGAGATTGTGCGACGAAGCAATCTGTTCGGTGTAGACGTTTCTACTCAGCCTTTGTTGGACAAACGCAGAGCGTTGTTCGGCATTCTGATGCTCGATCACGCGCTCGCTCCGAACGTGCAGTGTCACGGATTAGCGAATGGAAAGGGACTTTCTTGTTGTGATTGAGGTTTCTAGGACTTGCGTTTCGGCTGCTCTGCCAGTAAATCGGCAAAAGGATATGCTGATGGACGTATTGGTGATGTGCTTTGGAATGAGATTGTGCACCCGAAGCAATGGGTTCGGTGTAGAAGTTTCCACTTGGCCTTTGTCAGACAAACAGAGCGTCCTTTAGCATTCTGATGCTCCATTGTGCGCTGGCTTTGAACACGCACTGTCACGGATTAACGAACAAAATGGACTTTCTTGTTGCGATTTTGGTTTTTAGGACTTTGCACATTGGCAAAACGATATGCTAATGCAAGTTTTTGGCGATGCCCGTTGCAGGTTTCTCGCAATGATTGCAGCCTTTTGCCGCACTATCATTATTGGATAAAGAGCAAGCGCATAGTGACGCCGGATGGAGTCATTTCCGGTGCAGGTTTGTTGCTTGGTGTGCGATTGCTTTATAGTCTTCCATAGCTGAATTATTTGCTCCAAAATGGTGTCGAACTAGTCTGCAACTCGAAGTGAGCGACAAAGTTTTCTTTTTGCGAGGTAGAAGATGTAATGGCCTCATCAGCTTTGTGCTTATTGGGAAAACCTTATTTGGCTGTTCTTATAAATTTATGACAAAGGTTTTGGTTTAACGTCTAAATTGTTTGTGTTTGTAATGTATGTTTGTGAGCAGTTGAGGTGAAGGGTAAATTCATTACCTCTGTTGTAATGGAGAATGATTGGCAAGGGACTTCCAAAGGAGAGGAAGTAATTGATTATGGAGAGGCTGTCGTCATGCCTGGCTTTATTGATGTGTAAGATGCATTTCTGCTCCAGATAGTGGTTGTATCTTATCACTTTCAACTGGAAAAAAGGTTTTAGGAGATATTATATAGGAAATTCATATGAAAAACAGAGAGGGACTGATAAAAGCAACATGGCCATGGTACCTCCTTTACCTCCACGCTTCAAGTCCTGCCGTCATCTTCGGCACGATGGAAGGGTGAATGTGAAATGGATGACTGAAATAGTGGTCAATTTAAATTAAGTAGAGGGTGCTCAATTTTCAGCAATTTGGTCATAATTAGATATTAACTGCCTAATTACGCATCAGATCCTTCTATAAACTTATGTAATTATGCTTGAGAGTTGAGTAATCATATCCTTTTTAGAAAAACTTACGCCCATATACATTTTTTAAAATGTCTGGGGCAGGCATGCACATCTTGATGACCCTGGAAGAGCTGATTGGGAAGGATTTCCTTCAGGGACTAAAGCAGCTGCTGCTGGTAAATAAGACTCCCTTCAAGTTTCTGCCCTTCAGTGATGCCTTAGATGATGAATTTCCTCAAATGCTAGAGAAGAGCAGCTGACGCTTCATCTACTAGATCATCTTTCTTTAGGAGAAAAGTCGCTTGAATTTCACATAGTGCTTTCTCTTGCTAATTTGTGGTGGATGAGATTATCGTAATATTCTGAGCCCTATATAAACAGAAATTGAAGCTGAGTCTACTTTTCTGTATCATTTTACTCTGTCAAAGATTGCCCTTTAGAACATCTAATGTGAAAACTAGAAGTATAGAACTATGATCATTCTTGTATGGCAAGATTTTCTAGAGTGATTACTTCTTTTTTTCCATATTCAGGTGGAATAACAACATTGATTGATATGCCCCTCAATAGTGATCCCTCAACTACTTCCACAGAAAGCCTGGAACTGAAGGTACGATAAGTAGGGAGGTTAATTAGCTCTTTTTATCTGGTGAGTAACCACGTGTTTCTGAAAACTACACACTGCATATTTTAAGTCCCTTCAGTCTAGATTTTTCTTCTAGCCCTTATCTTGGCCACATAAATAGAAATATGAGGCTTTTGCTTCCAGTTTCTGTTCTCTTTATGATATGTAAGTTCACAGTTTCCATTCATGATTTTCTACCTTCCTTGGCAGATAAAGGCTGCAGAGAAGAACATTTATGTCGATGTTGGTATGAACTGAAAATGACACATGAGCAGGCTAGATTTCATTTGTGAGGTGCATGTGAATTCTCACCTTGGTTTCCACAGGTTTCTGGGGAGGTTTAGTTCCTGATAATGCATTCAACTCAAGTGCACTGGAAGCTCTCCTAGACGCTGGTGTTCTTGGTCTGAAGGTAATTACCAGAATCTTGGTTTCATCAATTACTTCTTTATTGAATTTTTGCCACTGTTTCCTTATGGTAAGTTTTTGAAAGTCCCCAGTTGCAAAGATTTGATGTGAAAATCCAACTGGACCTGGACTTATTTTGTCTGATGCACTAAGTCATTATTTGCATGGTTTAAGATATGTGCATTGCAAGTACTATTAAACAGAAAGTTTCTAAGTTCTTAACAAAATGATAACAAGAGGTGGTGAAGTAAAAGAAGTAAAAAAATTTTCTCTGTGCCAATTTGTAATCTTACAATTTCACTGTCCTTGTTTTGTAGTCCTTTATGTGTCCCTCAGGAATCAATGACTTTCCCATGACAAATGCCAATCATATCAAGGTTCGTCACATGACACTCATTTTTACTTTTGAGCCTCAATATTCTAGCAGAGGACTCAAACTGCTTGTTACAACTTGGATTTTCGTATATATGTGGTATGTGTTGATAGATCAATGCTTTGTAGTCCTTTAACCCGACCTGAGATCAAGTTGTGCTTGTGCAATATTTATCTTTCCACTATAGTCATGGGTCAATGATTAGTTATCAATTATTTATGCAGGAAGGATTGTCAGTGTTAGCAAAATATAGAAGACCATTGCTCGTTCATGCAGAAATACAACTAGATTCCGAAAGCCACTCGGATCTAAATACAGAAGATGCCCGATCTTATTCCACCTATTTGAGGACAAGGCCTCCTGCATGGCAAGATTTCCTTTCAAATTGATTAGAAACACACAACTATTTATTTATGACATTTGGAGTTAGCTTTTTAATGTTCTTTCGGGAGCGATTGGCATGGAGTAGCTGATGTTTCATTAAGACGGTTAAGTTATCTGGACCTATGATCTAGCTAATTGCTCTCCAAAAATATACCCTCAGATTCATAGCTACTGGTTTCCAATCCACATGATTCTAGATTTTGTTGGTTTAATCGATGTGTTCACTTATGAGAGGTGCAATGGTAGTATGTAAATATTTTTCAAATTCCAAAGAGTAGATTATCTTCCATAATAGGAATCCAGAAAATGGTTTGTCACGTTTAGTGTCGGTCATTTTATCGAATTCAGCCATTTACAGGCACAAAATTAAGGAGAAAGGCCTTGCTTGAAGAAGATATTACTGCTTGATACGTTTGTAAAGTTTTGCCAGCCTAGTGTAAGAGGATAATCATGTCAAAGTCTTCACCCAATCAAATTAAATCATGAGCTCATCTTCCTCTTATCTTTAACAGATCTCTTGCAGCAGTGTTAGATGAAACATGTGACTTGGAAATTCTTCTCAACTAATTTTTATAAACAGGGAGGAGGCAGCTATTCGTGAGCTTCTAACCGTGACAAAGGACACAAGGATCGGTGGCTCTGCTGAAGGAGCTCATCTTCACATTGTTCATTTGTCTGATGCAAGTTCGTCCTTGGATCTGATAAAGGTATATCATCTTTATCACCTTTTGTAAATAAGATCTCCTGGGAAGTTTCTCATCCAGTGGATATACAAAAAATACCAAAAGTGTGGAAAATTCCTGGAAAATTTCTTTAAGCTTTGCTCGACAATGATATGTGATGTGCTTAAAAGGAGATCATATATGTCCCCATATTGCATTTTAAGTTCAGTTGGAGGTTCCTAATACAAATTGTTGAATTCAGCTGGTTTTGGGATTGTGACTTCCTATAATGAAAAGTTTGATGATTAGTTACAGGCACCTTTTTGACCAAAGCTAGTTTCTTGAACCTTTTTTCCATCTCTTGTTTGTAGAAAAAATGTTCATAAATCAATTATATAGAATGAATATGCAAGATTTTTTCAGTGAAAGATTAGTAGCACTTATTTCTGGGTCAGTTGTGATCAGTCTGCTATGCTACTAGTTGTGGTATTGTTTTATGAATGCAACACAAAGTTTTCTCTATCTTATGCAGAAGAACCAAACCTTATTTTATTTTCTGTTTTGCACAGGAAGCAAAAGTTAATGGTGACAGTTTAAGTGTTGAGACTTGTACCCATTACCTAGCTTTCACAGCAGAAGAAATTCAGGATGGAGATACACGCTTTAAATGTGCTCCACCCATCCGTGATGCACCTAATAGAGAGAAGTTGTGGGAGGCTTTAATGGTACTTATATTTTTTTGGATTCTCTATGTGACACATAACCCATCCTCTTAATTTGGCTGCTCTATGTATCAGGATGGCCACATTGACATGCTGAGTTCTGACCATTCCCCAACAGTTCCAGAGCTGAAACTTCTAGGTGAAGGCAATTTTTTGAGAGCTTGGGGTGGAATTTCTGGCTTGCAGGTTGGTCTATTTTTATAGTGTACTTTGACTAATGTAAGCCTGTATTCTCATTATGTCCTATACCTGCTAAAGCTTGCCTGACTCAGCTGTGATTATTTGATTGATAAGAATCTGTAATGCCATTGGCTTAGATATGCCTAAATCTGTAATACCACTGCCTCATAAGAAACTACTGACCAATACTAATTTTTTGGTTAATGGAGGAGGTGAGGTGTTATAAATTATAACTGAGGATTGAATTTGATTACTTTTATCAGATTCAGGGTTCTGACATTAATCTCTATAGCATTGCAAAAGCACTTTGCAGTGTCATGTGGCACTTTCAAACCAGGACTGCTTTATCACTTATTGTTGTAGGCATTAACAGAGGGTTCTATGTTAGGACATTATGGTTTTATTTCCTACTCAAATTGTTTAAGCAGATGACGTTTTAGCATTAGATAAATTAAGGATGCGCATGCATAATTGGCTGTAGAGAGTTATATGGTTTTGGCATTTCATTCATGAGGATCTTCCTCAGGGTAGTTTGTTTATAGAGCATTTACTAGGCTATGGCAGTTGATCTTCTCACTGAGTTGTGTTCTGTAGATGCATAGAAGTGCAGATGATCTGTCATTAAGTTAACTCCTCTAGTTGAACTCTTAATACTTTTCTTCAATATTGAGAAATCATGTATCTCTTCTAAATGTCATCTAAAAGTAATTTGTAAAAATCTGCAGTTTGTTCTTCCTGTCACCTGGTCATATGGCAAAAAATATGGGGTTACTTTGGAACAGCTAGCTTTATGGTGGAGCGAGAGGCCTGCGAAAATTGCTGGACAAAAGTTAAAGGTGATAGCTTTCATCATCATCAATTTCCCTTCTAATTTAAGATTATGAAATTATCATGTTACATTTTAGAAGAACTTTTCACAGAGTAGACTTGTTTCAAAGACCTTACAAAATGACTACCTTTTCTTGGTAAAAACTGATCAAAGTAGTTATTCTCAGAAAAGCAACTCTTATTTAAGATGTCTCTTAAAATGACTATTTTTTTCAATTAAACAAATGGAACTTTGGTTTATTTTTACATGGTGCCAATCAGATCTAGTTTCCCCATCTCCATACGCTCTTAAAGAACATGCAATGAATAGAATAGGCTCGTGCTTTCAGCTTACAGTCTTCATGATGAAAAGAGTGACAATTCTTTTTGCAGGGAGCCATTGCAAGTGGAAACTTTGCAGATATTGTAGTATGGGATCCCAGTGCGGAATTTGACCTTACCAATGAGTACCCTGTATATATTAAACACCCGGTATGTAGGCTGGTTTACCATTGAAAATATACAGATTCAATAATGTACAATTGGCACCTCATTTTTTTTCAAAAGGGTCAGTTGAAAATAATATTCCGAGGTTTAGATAAATCAAGAAACTGGTGGTCAACAATCTTTCAGATGACTTGCTGCAGCTTAGATCTCCTTATCTCTGCAGAAGTCACAAAACAAAGCATTTTTAGGGGCTCTTTTGGGAGTAGAGTTACACAACTAATGTTTTACTTAGAACATCCAGATGACATTTTGAATCTACTAATAGGTTGAACCTATTTCCTTCCCTTAACTACAAAGCATAGATGGATTATCGTTTTGTCCAGTGCTTTCTAAGCTTTGTCTGGTTATTAAATTGACAAATGAACAATCTTGTGACCAGTCTATCTCAGCCTACATGGGAAAAAGATTAACTGGAAAAGTTTTTGCTACTTTTGTTGGAGGAAATCTTGTGTATAAAGGGGAAAAGCATGCTCCCGCTGCCTGTGGTGTTCAGATCCTTGCCAAAAGATGAATAACAGGTAATCACATAGTTCTTCCCCCAAATAATCTTCTTTCAACTTCTTTCCTTTCAGATATGTGTTTTAGTGCAACTTTCACTTTTCTTTACGTCATTATACCTGTTTACTCTTCACTAGCTATATTCATAGTCATGGGAAAGGCTCAATTAGCTGAAACTGGGTAAATTTTTTTCAGCGGGAGGGTAGTGTAATAAGATTGCATCCATGAGGAGATTTGCATGCTGGTTTCACACTCAGGTTGACATGCTGGTTTTAAGGACATAGCAATTCCATAACTTGTAATGTTAGGTTAAAAACTGATTATACGGACATCTAGATGATTAATCCTGCTGAACATTGATGCTTAGTCATACCAATAAACTTGCATTTAAAACATTGTGGAGAATTAGCGGAAACTCCTAAATGGCAGTGTTATGTCCTTGTCTTCACTGAACATGTGAACAGACAACTTTGCGCTGATATTGTTGGAGCCACATGCTGAAGTTTAAAAAGGTCTCATTCTTCAAAAAAGGACTACCAGCCATATAAATGGGGGTAACAATGTTCTTGGATTGATGAATCACATCCTTATGGCAGTGGTGTATCTTGAACAGGCCTATTACGACCTCTGCACATTTTGTGAAGTATCAATGACCCATCTTAGGAAAAGGCAAAGCAAAGAAATTTCACTCGGCCGGGAGATTTGTGGTTTGGAACTGAACAAGGACTTGGGACGAGGATAGAAGAGAGAGATTACTATGTGAATTTACGCCATGCTAATGGAATGAAGAGATAGGATGACACTTGACAATCTACTGCTTTAGCATCTCTGTTTGGCCCCGGTTCTGTATGGTTCGTTCTGTAGATAGTGGCTTTTGCAGTTTGAAACGTCCAGTGTTTTATCATCATGCTTCTTTTAATTTAACTCGAATATTTTATGTCAATCTGACACGGAAATCAATACTCTGTCTTTGTCTCACCAAATGGATTTAGGGTGCGTTTGGTTCGGCTTTGAGCAAATGTACTTGGGAAAATGTAAACATCTTTGGGCTAAAGAGGTTTCTCGAAATGCAAATAACGTTTGGTAAATTATAATTTTATGTTGCATTATAAAACAATTTTGACCTAAATGCCGTTTGGTAAATACCACATTTTGTAAAGGACTTTTGCTAAATTTTTTATTTAAAAAAATTGTAAATATATTTTTTTTAATCCATCCTCTAACGGCCAAATTTGGCCGTTAGTGAATCTCTGATGGCCAGATCTGGTCGCCGGATAGCCTCGCTTGGGCTGCCCAACCCAAGCGGACGCCTTCGTTGCTGGGTTTGCGACCCAGGCGACGGTACTAGGCGATAGAACCGTTGCCTCCGTCGCTTGGGTTGGCAACCCAAGCATCCAACTTAGGCGACCACCACTTGAGGTTGTCGAACCTCAGACGACGCTTGGGTCATGTGACCAAGGGCGGCAGTTGCCCCCTTGCCGACGGTCGCCCCTTTTGGCCGACGATCATCGGCTTCGTTGGCTCACGGAGAAGATGAATAGTACTAATTTGAACAGTACCAACTTGCATTCCGAAAATGTAACTTTCCAAAGCACCTCCCACCTTGCACTCAGCCAAAGTCCTTTGAGAAGCTTTGGAGATATAATTGCATTTTCCCAAAGTGAATCTAAAATTTTCACCAAACGCATTTGCATTTGGCTAAGAAACTTTAGAGCCCTAAAGCTCATTTCAAATGCTGAACCAAATGCATCTTTAATCGAACAAATATTAATAGATCTTTCTAGTGTTTGTATCCGTGACCACTTGAGCTAGCTTAGCATGTCTTGTGCATTGGGTTGACACATCATTGGATCGATGCTCCGATTCAGCGATAATTGCTTGTCATCAAACTAAATCGAGACTGATGAAAGGCTGAGTTTTGTGTCGATGATGAAGCGATGGCTGGTTTCTGAAACTCTCCCAGAAGAGAAGAATGAAGCTAAATGCTATTCATCTCGATGATCAACGTCCTCTTGTGTGCTAATAATAGTCATGGAGTTGGCGAAAGGAATTCTCCCTAATCTCTTGATGGGAATATGCAGAAGATTATGGACCCATTTGATTCAGCATTCCCAAGGGGCTTTCAGCCCCCAAAGCCCCTTAGGAAAATGTAAATCCGTTTGGCTCAGTTTTGAAGAGAACTTTGGGAAAATGCAATTACATCTCCAAGTATCCTTAAAATCACTTAGCTCAATACATCTCTTAAGGTGCATTTGCAACTTGCATTTTCGGAATGCACCTCTGGAGGTACATTTGCTTAACGAGAAATTCAGGAAGCTCGGATGATTTAGTTACACTCAAGAGATAAGATCGTATCTACATTTCTTTGCTAATCCCGATAAAGAGTATTAAATTTGTTATCGTTGGATGTTAGGGTTTGCAGCATCAAGCTACATCCGCGAGTCGCCAAAGGACGTGACATGTCCTCGGTTCGGTCTAATGGGTTGTGATCTCGCTCTTCGTGAGAGAGCAAGTACGGGAAAAATGTTCTGCTTCAATTCCTCCAGTTTTCCAGAGATTGCTCTTCTATTTCATTTTTTTTCCCCACGACTTCACGGATTCTCGATATGATCCGCATGGAAATCACTTAAGAAAAAAAGATCGCAGCAACTGGTTTTTAGGTCATGGAGTAATTGCATCTGATCTCGGTGATGGAAAATTCCACCATCGCGCCACAACCCGTGAGGGATTGAGCGTGACTTGGGGCAAGAACATGGCATGCAACAAGCGCAATACTAAGGTACTACAAACAGAAATATTCCCATTTTGTGCGAGGTTTCTGAGCTTTCGGTTAAGGCATGAAAGGTTTGTGTCTATTTTGACTGGGACCACCATAGGGAAACGATGAAACAAAGCGTCCATATCAATTTAATTTATGAGGGACACGATAGATAGAACCAATCACGAGACACAAATTATATAGAACTAGTGCTTTTTAGTGGGGCCTACTATGAGCCCAGCGGATTCTTGTAATATGATTGGTTTGGTATATTATGCTTTTATATATATATATATATTTATTTATTTATTTATTTATTTATTAACGAGTATCATTCCTGGCATCAATTAAGCAACCGATTAATAAAATTTTATGATTTTCAGTGTACTAATTACCCTCGTGTTATGAGCAACAAATGCCTTGAAATTGAATTATTCAAAGTAAAGACACTTAACGAGCGCCATGAGGGCACTCTTTAACAACGCCTTTAATACGATGCTTGTCGAAAGTGCTCTCTTGTGATCTGTCATTGACATGCTGCCTCCTTATCAGTATCGCCGCTATCATCGCCTCTACACATCGTCGTGGCCACAAAGAAGCTCAGCCATCGTTGCGTACCTCGTAGCCACTTTTATTACGACGACTGTTCATCTAGCTACAATTGCTAATAATTAGTAGCAAGATTGCATTGTGTAATAAAGAAGGATGTGTTATTTAATCTTGTCAACCAAAATGGTCTATTTACAGAAGACATTTTACGTGATTTTGTCTAATGCATTTTTTTTTTTTATGTTCACGCATCTTGATCCGGTGGAAACTCAAGACCAACACAAACTGCTTCGCTTCTGCTCTTAAAATTACAAGAGAGATTGTAATTACATCTGCATGTCCCAACCAAATTCACTTCCGTCGACTGTGTTTTGACATCAGATAAGATCCACCATGGATCGAGGCAATCCCAATCATTATTATCGATTGATTTCATATGAATCTCACATAATCCGTTAAACTATGACAATATAAGAGTTCATGAGTGTAAATAGTTCAGTTTGATTCAGATTTCAGAAAAACACAATCACTAAGGTGAGATACCAAACTGAACCGAATCCGATCCGAACTGAGTCATTCGGTTTGATTTTTTGGATTTTGCTATTTTTGCCTTAGTTATTGGTTGTGAGAAATAAGAGAAATTTAAAGTTTGTTCGATTTTTGTTGAAAATTTCGGTTTGGATTAGTTAACCGAACTGAAAAAATTAACATTCGTTTTTTGATTATCCGAGTCAAAACTGAACAGAACCAAAAAAGCATGAAATTTTGGTTCGGTTCGATTTTGATTATATTCTGACACCCTACTTATCTAGCCTACGTAAATGCTTCCCTCCGATAAGGCTTCCTCTCTAGTTCAAGTTCATGATAATTTGGTTCAATTTTGATTCATTCCGACGTCCCTACAAATGGAGCCCATATGAATGCCTCCTCCGATAAGGCTTCCTCCAGGGAAGACTGATGACTCCTCATCAATTAAACAGGTAACCTCAAACCTGTCGTGGCTACCGACAGGTTTAAGGTTACCCAGCGAAGAAGTCTTTCCCTTTCAAACCACCCACGACAAGTTCCTTTCGACGGCCCACAAGGCCAAACACGAATCTTTTCATCGACGACTTTGAGGAATCGAGCTGCCGGCGAAAGCGACGAGCTCCCCAATTGGAATCTCCGGCCTGAAAAACAGAACCTCCCCTCGGAAGTTTAATTTGCTTGGGAAGCTAACGTGGGCGAGTTTGCTTAGCTCCAGGGAAAGCTTAAAAAAGTAGTGCCTTTCCCGCTGAAGTTTAAAGTATTATTTGAATTTCAAAAAAATTAGGTACGAATCAACCTATGAAAGATTTGAATATTATGTAGGATTAATATTATGAAAAATCTCAAACTAGTACACATGTAATAAATTTACCAAAAACTAGTTTTTCACCACTAAAAAACCCAAAATCGGTATATTTGTAACTAAATTTCCATCCGTTAATTTAAGTTTAAATTGGATTAATACTATGGAAAATCATAAATTGGTACACTTATGATAAATTGAGGGTAAAATCTCAAATCGGTATACCGACAATTGCCATGTGTCGTCGAACTCAGTAAGTTAATAATAAAATTTAATGGAAACTAAATGAGGATAAACTTGTTATGAGTGTATTAATTTAAGATTTTTTATGATAAAAAATTAGTTTACATTAAATTTATCATAAATGTATTGATTGAATAGATAAGAATGATCCCAAGGGCTAAGAAAAAGCTAAAGTGCATCCATCTCAACTTTTGAATTGAGCAAAAAGTAAAAGCCTATATGATTTAAACATTTATGAAAACCAATTATTTATTAAACATTTCTAAACAAATGATAAGATATATTGTAAATATAAATAATAAGATCAAAATGAGTGATCTCGTTCAATGATCTTGTTCAAGCATCACCACAAGAGTTTTACATTAGGGACAGAATATTTGATTTAGACCCTAAGCAAACCTCTTGCCTCCGCCCTATCGTGGTATTAGTGGAAATATAGTCGGGATTATTATCGTATGCCATGACGAGGCCTAAATTTATGCCACGAACAAACCAAAACTTCTTAAGGCCAAGGACCAATCGGGGGATTTGAGGCCGTGACCAGAGAACCCTAGATCACTCGAGAGCAAACCCCTCACCCAAGGTCGTCTATCATGGTGTCACTTAAAAGATCAATTAACAGGAATCATTTGCATTATTAACAATACTGGCGTACTCCTAAATATCTATACTAACAATGAAAACATTTGTCTTTTTCGTATATTATTTTTGTAGGACCATTTTCATGAATAATTTTCCAAACCGTTACTACAAAAAGAAGAAAAGAGAAAAGAGATGATGACACGAATAATTTCTCAATTTTAGTTCAATGTGTAATGTGGTCATTGAATTTTTAATATGTTTAACTTGATAGTTGAATTTTTGTTATATATTTAATTTAGTTCTTAAATTATATGGAAACGTTCAATATCTTTTTTTTATTAAGTCAATTTCGGGACAACATCAAATATTTTTATTATGTAATGATTCTACTGAATAAATTAAAAATTTTATGAATTATATTATATATTAAGTTAAACATCATGATTATTTCTATTATTATACCAAGAGCGAGGGAAGGAAAAGCTTGCGAGAGAAGATGCGCAGGGGTTAGTTTTGGAGGAATAAAAAAAAGTAAAAAAAGAGCCCTTCACTAAGAGCGCGCCCCACTCTCTCTCTCTCTCTCTCTCTCTCTCGGTCAATCCATCGTTGACCATCGCCGTCTCTCTCTCTCTCTATAAATGCCTGCAACCGATCGCCATCGGCTCTGGCACACCGAGAATCGCGCGATTGGCGACTGCTGCTGGTCATCCTCCTCGTCCGTCGCCATTGCCTCCTCTCTCTCTCTCTCTCTAGAATCTCGTCGCCAGCTAGAGGGCGAAACGCGGAGGCATTCCCGGCCGAACAGCCGCCGTCCCGAGCCGCAGCTCCGACCTCCTCCGATCATTCGAGGTGCTCCCCTTCCCTCTGTCTGTCTGTCTGTCTGTCTGTCGGTCTCTGTGGCTTGATCGACGTGGTTGTGTCGTAGTCAGCTGGTGGCACCGGAATTTTCGTGGGTTCGTGCTGTTTTACTGCTTGATTGGACGCGGTTTTCTGCTGCCCCGGCAGCTCTGTGGCATTGTGCGTAGCGTGATCGTTCGCGGGTGCGTTTCAATGTCTCGACTTTTTGCCCACATTGCCGGGATGGGTTCAGCTCCTCTCTCGTATGATCAAAACTTGGGTTTGCAGCATGTTTTTCCAGTGAAAGTTACTGGTTGTCAGGTGTTCTTTGTCATTGCTGGGTGCCCAAAAGAAAAGTATGAGTAATTGTTAGAATTAGTTTCCTTCTTGTTATTCTAGACCGGTTCTTTTCTTTGGTGTCAAGGCTTCTTTTGCCAGAACCATCCTACTCGTCGTGCAGTGCAAAGATTCTTGCGAGGTGTGATGTCGACTTTACTCAATTCAGTTAGTACAGTTCGTTTGTTGTTGTTGTCTTGCTGGAGAAGTATTGAGTAGTGTGTTTGTGGAAAACGCTCTGACAGCCAGAATTTTGATTATATAAGGAATGGATGTATCTGCACTGAATGTCCTTTCAAATCAAAGCACCATGTTTATTGGACAATGGTGAAATTTCTGCCTTCAGAATAGATTTGCATTGACCTGTCCTGTGCAAGGTTTGGTGTGGATGGATGATACTTGCTGGTTACAAGAGATTAAGGGAAAAAAAGAAAAGAAAAGGCAAAGATTCCTTCCTTGCTAGCTATGGTTATTAAAATGCTCTTCTAGTATGGCACTAAAAGTTTGCTTCATGTTGTGGATTCTTACTCACTTCCTCCTCAGTACTTGGTGGGAACTTGGTCTTGGTTATGTTAGAGAAGAGCAAAAGGAAAATCCATGATAAATAGCGAGGTGAGTGGTAATTCGGATGTATTGTGAAGTTGTTGGATCGCGATTGAGATAATGATCCATTTAGGATGTGAGAGTAAGATTGATGTTTTGAAGGTCTGACCAGGCCGTTCAATCCAACTGTCCGACTGCGATGAGGTCTAAGGATCCCAATTAAAATCATTAAATCTTGTATGGTGAAAACAACGAACCAAACTGCCATTTCCCCATTTGACCAGGTTCTATTGGATGGAGAACGAAAAGGAGAGAAAAGGTGACATTCCCGGTGTCTTAGACTGCGGTTCTGTTCTTGAAAATGCAAATGTCACACTTCCTCATAGTTATAATTATGAATTAAAACATTAAACAGAAACCAAGCTATAAAAGACAGAATCCACAGATGAAACTGGGGTTACAGAAACACATTTGGTGGCTGCAAGCAAGGACTACTCATATAAGCTTTCTCATGTGTAGCAGCTTAGAGATATATCCACTGTATTTGAATTGGCAATGTTGCCTCGGAAAACTTGATACCATGGAGATTGACATGGCAATATAATTTCATGAGTGGCATTTTTAACTTAGCTTAAGGAGCATCCTCAAAATGCAGCATACAATAAAGAGAGCTAAGTAGTAATGATGATTAATAAGGGATACTCATGTTGCGATCACACACGACATGGGGTTTATAGTATGCAGGGCAGAGGATGATCCCATCCCCACCCTGTGGACTGCACTAGGCAACAAGCTAATTCCTGTCCCTACCCCCACTCTGTCATTGGTAGAGCCGTCCCACCCCACGTGGAGAGGGTTTGATAGGTCACCACTAGTGTAGTTTTTTCCCCCATTCTTAGTTTGCTTAAGCGGTCCATCATTGGTCTGGTAAATAACCATTGGCAGGTTGGGAAGGGTGGGTAAAGCATGGGGAAGGAAATTTTGGTGAGTTCATTGATGTTTGAAATGTTTTCATTTATTCTTCTAATAGCCAATCATGATGGATGTTGGTCTTTTATGTAATCATAGTGGTAGCTACCGTGAATGTATGCTTTATTTCCCCTTTCTTGCTTGTCATAATTGTATGCTTTATTGACTTGAAACTGACTATTGTCTCTTCTTAGTAGATTCGGGATGGATGCGTCTGGTTTAATAGTACAGAAATGTGATGATGAACAAAAAGGATTGAAGGGTCTGCTTGATGCATTTGGTTCTGTCTTTTCTCTGGAAGAGATTGCTTCTGCTTACTGCAAGGTGGGCAAGAATGCAGATGACGCAGGTTATTTGTTGAGTGACATGATGGGAAGCTCCTTTGCATCTACCACCGATGATACTCATTGTGTTGCAAAAAGCAAATTGTCTGAAGAACTTTCCTGTGGTAACTTTTCTGAGAAGTTGATTCAGGCTGATGGAAATCCTAGATCTTCGAAACAAAAGTGTCGTCCTATTTCTGTTGGTACTGTTTCAAGTGTTATTGGTAAAGATTATGTCAGGTCCACATCCTTGGCAAATGGATCTTGTATGGCAGCAAAACCTTTGAAACTGGACTCCAAGGTGTTGCCAGCATCCGAGATTTTAGGCAAAGATTCCAAAATGGATGCTTTTAAGAATAATCAAATGCACCAGGAATTGGAAGATTTTCTGTTCAAAATGCTAGGAGATGGATTTCAGCTCGAAAGGGATGTCATTAGAGAAGTTCTTGGTAAGCATTATCTTGGGTAATGCCATACAAGTGATATTCAGTTGTCTACAAACTTTAATAATTTATTATTTTCTTTCTTGATATATCTAATAGCTCATATGCAACTTACTTTGAGTTGAGGAAAATGGGAAGAGAACTGGGAAACAAACACATAGATTTATTTGATAAGATGTTGATGGAGAGATTGGTAAATTTTCACTTGTGCCACTAGGTCTGTTTGAAGAAGCCCTTGCGCGACTTCTACTGGAGCAAAACCTCTGTAACTAGGTGACATGATGAAGCTGCAGCTTAGTCTCTTAAGCGTCCAAAGTTTCCCAATGAATTAGCAAAAACAGAGATGCGTGATGAATATAGTTTGACCTTTGCCACATAAGTTCATAATGGAATTGTGCTTCATCAATGGTAGCATCAGCCAACTACCTCCTGGCTCTTTTATTTTTTTTTCTAAATTGAGCTCCCAGTTGTGCAAACTTTTGAATAATGAGATACTCCTCAATTTAGATATTAGTGTTTATGGTGACCGAGTTTCATTATGAGTTTGCCTTTGCGGGCTTTTAGGTTGTGTACTGACAACCTTGCCTTGGATGCAGGTAAATGTGGATATAATATGGAAAAGGTATGCATGATTTGATTTTACTTCTTAAAAAAAGGTGTGAATACTGTCTTTTCAAGAAAAAGTTCTCTTGTGCTATATAGCATCCTCTGTCACTTACATGATATTTATTCTGATGGAGAATTATAGGATATTAATTACTTCTATTTCTTGTTGGGTCATTTAGAGCATGGACAAGCTAATTGATTTGTCAGCTGCAGCTTCAAGGAGAGGAAACAACTTTCTCATCAAGTCTAAAAAGGTTGGTCTGATGGTTTGTCTGATCATAATGCTTCTCACACCAAGTGAATTCATAATATGCTTTGTCAATAAAATTCAATGTATTTCCATGTTAATTATTTCGCATTTGACTTGTTGAAGGATTAATCAGTCTGCAATGACAACCATTTGTTTTTGATAGTAGAAGTAATGGATTCCACTGAGTATGAGTTCTCCAATTACACTTTGAGTGGTGTTTAAATTGCCATAACATTTTGCTAGGATCTTATTTGGGTCGACTTTTCCCTATCTGATGTAATAGTATGTGTTCTCATAAATGACTCAATATAAAAATGTGCCTAACACATATTATTCTCTATGGGATGCATATTCAGCTGGGGCCCTTCCCTTTTTGCTTGATAATAAATATGAGCCTCAAATTCTCTAACTCTTGGCAGCAGCTGATACAAGTTCTGAGCGGAATAGTTGTTACATCCAAATTAAAGCTTTTGGAAATATTAGCTACTGTCAGTATTTATCATGATACTTTGCCACATTTCAATTTCAAATGTTGCATCTTTTTGTGTACCTTCATCTGGCAAAGTCTAGAGTTGACGATGCTATATGAAACCATGTGTTTGACATAGTCATTTTTCCCTGCCCTTCCAACAAAGAAGACAATGTATGCACTAACTGCATTTTTTCTGCAAGCTTGTTTAGAACAGCAATAGCATGACCAAATACTTGGTTATTGGCTTTGTGGAATTTACTTGATTTTCTTTTCCAATTGAGCCATGTGTAAATTGGGCTTGTCTGCATTGCCTTCTGGGAATATAGATCACTTGGGATGATAATGGATATAGTCCTCAAGTCCTTTTGGTGGCTAGATGATATTCAACCCATAGGTTCTATACTTTTGGTCAAATATACATTTCTAATGGTTGGCTTACATATAGTCCTTCATGTCCTTCTCTGGCTTAATTTTGCAGGAGGTACTTCAAAGTCAAAAAGAGATGCAAAGTGCGGATAATTCAGAAGGGTGTGTTTATTTTCTCTTCTCCTCCACTTCTCTTGTTTAATTCAATAGATACAACAGTTTTATGGAGAGAAGGGGAAAAATCAATGCATATCACAAAACTTTTTTTTTCCATAGTGTTCCAGGTACATATGGAGGCAAATTGAATAGACAGCAGAGACAGAGAAACATTCTTGAAGAAGAAGTTCTGGCTGCATTATTCAATAATTCTGGGAGACAAACGGAATCATCTAACCCTGTAAAAGCTGTCAAGAGGTCTAAAGCATATGGTGAAGTGGTGGCTACACCTCTTCCAGATTCTTTTCTACTTGACAAGGAGGATGTAGTAGATTTTCGACAAGATAATAATGAGGATGGTATGCAGTTTTCTCCAGATAGCTGGAAAAAGTTCCTTATGCTGTCATTATTATGTAAATTCTGCAGTCTGCCTATTTGTTGAAACTATGAAGCAAATATGGACAGACAGGAAGATTCTTTTTTACATATTAAACTTCCCTTTGCTCTTGCACCCTGCCTTCCTGTAATGGGCTTGCAACTGGACAGTTGTATCTCAGTACAAAGGATTTCATAATGTCATCATTTTCTTGATTGCTTACCCAAAATATTGCTAGGCAGATGTTTGTTCAGTATATGTAATCTTCATTTTCTTGCCTTTTCCTTTATATATACTTTTTTCTCCAGTGGAAAATCTAGATGAAGAGGATGGCTATGAGGTTCTTCGTAGAGCTGTAGAGGAACACAGGGCGACGACGAGGGAGTATTATAAGGCTGTGAGTTCCTTTTCAAGAACCTTCACTTCATTATTATTTAATAGTTGTATATCCTGATATGGTCATGCTTGTCTGCTTAAAGTTTGGTACCTCCTCTTGTTAGGCTATTGAAGCATTTGCTAAAGGTGAACGTGCTCGGGCGGGCAAACTTTTAGAAAAGGTAAGAAAAGTTGAAATTCCCAGCTGAGACTTTTCCTTTTTCAGAATAATTTGGATGTGATGTTTTCACAAGTTCAGTGATGCGACATGTAAATGTAGAACCAATATCCTTTTGTTAAGCCGATGGAAATGGATGGCATTATTAAATTTATGAGCAAAGCCCATAATATCTTCTAATGTCTCTAACCATTTTCAGTAATTTCTTTGGTATGGTCCTCTATAGTTGTTACTATGAACAAGAGAAAGATGTGTTCTTCCCAATTTTTCTGAATTGAGATAATTCATTATCATCCCTTTTAGCTAGAAAGTTGTATCTCTGATAGAAAGTGCCACATAATATATTTATCTGCTAAAATGGATTTCTCCAATGATAGGGGCGCTTCTTTTGTGAAAAGGCTCGTGAAGCTGATGAAGAGTCCTATCAGAAGATATTTGAAACAAGGTTAGTAGCCTATCAAACATAACTAGTGTCTATAGTTAACTGGCAGTGTTGGTATCTTTTCTAATTCTCAGTAGTTTTCTTTTTATATGAGAGGTAAGTTGGCTCCCTCCCCACCTATGTCCAGTTTGTGTAACGTCTTGTGTTGCTCTTTACAATGATGTGCAGAAACAAGGATACAGCAGACTTTATGTTGCTTGACTTGCATAACCATGGTGCCCATGCAGCAATACGTCTTCTTAAGCGCCATCTTTTGCAATTGGCTGGCATCCCAAGTACGTATCTGTTCTGCAGGTTAAACCTTGCTTTTGATTTTCTACATGGTAAATGATCTTTTGTGTTCTAAAAGCAGCATTCAACTATCTTAAAGTTATCATCGGAACAAATGAAGAAGATGCCTCAAAAGTGGCTCGTAAGCGGCAGCAGGTAAGATATGCTGTTCTGCTTGTGTGACTAATTCTGGAGAGTGAAAATTCTAACAAGGCTTGTCTTTTCAATAGCTACAAACTCCCTCTATCTACATGGTACATATTAATAAATCCAAGTGGAACTATGATCTTTCAGATGAAAACATTGCTTTCTCGCCACCTTTTCCATCTTGTATCCCAGCTTTTTAGATGTAAGACAGTTTTAGTCTTACTTAGCCCAAGGATTTTCTTTATGTTCAAGCAGGTTGTGGAATTATTGGAGCAGGAATCAATTCAATGGAGTGAAGAAGGAAATGCTGGAATACTACTTATTCCCCTGACCAATATAAATCCAAAACTTTTGAGTTTTGCCAAAAAATAGATTTTTGCTTGGACTTTGGTTGGTTGTAAAAACACACGATGAAGGTAAACAAGGAAGTACATTATTTAAGTGAAAGAGGATTGGGGTCTCTCTATTTTGCCAAGGGCCTCTCATTAAGAGGGATTAAAGTTGAAACTCTTAGGCATCATTGGCGGGTGGCACTTAATTTTGGTCCTGTTTTCTAGGACACTGATTTGCTGTTTGTATTTGTAGGCAGAAACCGAGTTTAGAGGTCTGCCATTCACTTCTGTCTTTAAGTTGAGGGAATTAGAGAATTAGAGTTCAAAATGAAGTTATTGAGGATGGTGTTGAAGCTTATTCATGTCAAACGGTTCAATCAAGTTAAAGAAAGGCATTCTTCATTCAGTATCTTTTATGTAGATGATCTTCAGCTTTTGTGGAGCACTATATGGATAATCTTTTATATTCTGTTGAAAAATCTTTTGTGTAGATGACTCGTGCCATGCTCCATATGGAGTTTTAAGTTTTTGCCGTCGTTTAAATGAGAAATTTTGGATTTTTGCCTTCTGATGCATTGCGCGCTAGAAATGAATTGAGAAAGGAAAAGGATTGTAGTGAAATAATGCCTCTGAACCAGGAAGAACCGGAGCTATACATGGAATGCAGTGAGTTACCACGTCCTCATGAAATTGTTAAGAAGAAGAAAACATAAATAAATGGGCTAGGAACTTATCGGGAATTTGAAAATCAGTTATCTTTGGCTAGTGAATTTGCATTTCATCTTAGTTTGAGTCCGAGATATGTATTGGGAATTTGGGATGTTTAAATGAGTCCATTACTTAGCTGCGACCGTTCGTCTCCAATGTTGGACTGTTCCTCTGCATCTTCGATGTCGAAAAAGAGACAGGTTGGGCTTGGAATTCTACACGTTCAAGGGTGGTGGAACCTGCAATTTGTGTGGTTTCTCCTACGTCCTCGGGTGAGTCCACCGGCTTGTACGCCATTAGGTTCGGCCGTTTGTTTGCTCGAGCTCAAATCGAGATCGAGATCTTGCGAGACTAATTGGGTGTTTCCATTTTAGTTTTATCTTCAGAGCAGCCTCCATATATTTTAGGACTGTATGATGAGTCCAGTTCTACCTTGAAATCAGATTGGACGGCACATAAAAACAAGTCAGATTCTTGAATTTAGTGGAAATAGGTCTGGTCCCAAATTTTTTGAATCGGTACTGTGTGGGTAGATTTCAAGTTTTGGGCATTGAACCTATTTTTTAAAGTTGGAAGAAGAAGATTTATTATTCTTAAATGAGCTTAACTTGGCTATTGCTTCATATTTTTGTATTATTTTTGACTTTGAGCCATTTTGTGTATGTACAATTTCCTTAAGTGCTATGTATCTTGGTTTTTAAGAAAAACGAAGCCAAAAAAAAAAAAATCAATTCCCAACCATATTTTGGAACTGGACCAAACAAATAGGATAAAGTTTCAAGGTTAGTTCCTCCAAGTTCCAAAATTGGGAGTCTATTTTTAGATTCTATCTATCCTGAAATCGATTATTCTTAATATATTTGGAAATTGTTGCTTCATCTATAAAAATATTGCTTCTTGCAGGTTTACCCTTTTATTCTTGCCATGGCTTCTTTCAGACAATTATGTTCTTTTCTTGTGGTTTTAGATTCATCTCAGACGCTTGACCAAAGCCTCCTCTTTGACGACTTATTTTTCCTCTTTGTTGTTCCGTGCTCCCGTCGATCTTGAATAACCTTTAGTTGCGTCCCTTTCTCTTCTATCTTTTGTTTTGAATTGGTAAGAGCCGTCTGAAGATGTAGATTCACCTAAATTCTTTACTTTGTCGATGTGAACGTGATTGACCATAAATGGATATTCGAATATATCGGTCATATTCATCACCAGATTGAAGTATATCAGATTGAATAATATATGAATTTTAGAGCTAAATCATTAAAGCAAGCATCATTCGATTTTCCATAAGCATTGCTCCATAGATTGCTGATTTTGGACAGATATTGCAACACACTTGGATGTGGACGTGCTGATCTAGAACCTAATTTACGAAATCTCATACTCATGTTTTCCGAACATAATATTTTGAAGTAGGTTTCGCAACTGATTTTGGACTTACGTAACGGACCGGTAAAAAGAATTCATTTTTGGAGGATCATAAGCATTATTTGCCTTTGCTTCTATTCTGGATTTTTTAATATATTTTTGTGTTGAGATGGTCTATCATATGTTGGCAGTCAAACCAAGGAAAACTATGGCTTGGTTAGGCAATCTTGAGACTGTCCAAGGAATAGTCTCTATGTTTACTTGAACTTCATGTCCAGCTACACGCATCCGGCTTCCGGATCGAGCACGCCGCCTTGACCCACCTAAGTCCACAGGTCGATAAGATCTTGGAGGCGTGTGCGAGTCATCCGGTATCGACAAATCTTCCAAGATTAGAAAGCCAAACCTCGCCGGCGTCAAATCGAGCATGCTAACACTATTATTTTGGCTTGTGGGTGACACAAGATCCCACTATTTTCCTTCAGCAATGGAACTCCTGGTGCTTCACACGATTGAAGAGGATAAGATTTGCATAAGAAAAGGCAATCAACGACTAGACCATGCATCAAAGCAACTGAGCACTTTAGGGCAGAGAGAGAGAGACGCAGGACAGTCACAAACACAAGCTGGCACCAACAATGAAAAGCATATGGAGACGTGATATGTAATTTGACACCTTGATATAGACAAAAGGGCCCGAAGAGTATATCAAAAGTGAGATGCTGAATCAAGCACGTTCACTACTAGTGCATCGCACGATGATTTCTTTGGATTGGAGGTGAGCTAAAGTGGTCAAAAAGGCAAGCATTTCGAGGTTGCTTCCTTGTGGAAAATTTAACGTGGAAATGGACCGTTTGGAAATGCTTGTCGAGTGGCCTGGGCGAGGCCGACCCTCGCTGGGGCTCTCCCTCGCCCGGTCGGGCCTTGCCTATGGCAAATGAGGCTTGCCCAACTGATCATGGCCAATGGCTAGTGACCCGTCATCGGCAAAAAAAAGAAGAAATGAGAAAAAAAAAACTCAGAAAAAATAAAAAATAAAAAAATCTTTGAAGTGTATTAAAATATTATTAAAAATTATTTATATCAGCACTCGTTATGTCATGTAGGACGGCTACTAATCATGTATGTGAATTCCGGTCAAAATTGGTCTGATAAACTCACTTAGCAAAATTTGAAAATGTTTTAAGATTGTATTGATAATATTGAATAATTTAGGACTAAATTGATAAAAGTGTGATAGATTTAAGACTTTTTAGGTAATTTTTCTTGGATTTCTTTAGATCGGAGGTGAGCAAAAGCGGTCAAAATGGCGAGCATTTCAAGGTTTCTTCTTCGTGGAAAAATTGATGCAAGAAAAAGGACAATTTGGATGGCAATGCTTATCGAGTTGGGCTTTGCCAAACCAACCAAGAACACTCCCACACCGAGAGAATATAATTCCGAAACTCACGTGCTTTACAGTCGGTGAAAGACCCTAAAAATCCCATGTAGAGATGTCAAAATCATAGGGTGATCAAATCAATGCCATCAACCCTCAGGCCAATCTCTTCTAGATTGAAACGCAATCTACACGTCATTTATTCGAATTAGTCTACTAGATGACGCATCGAAGCTACAATATTATATGATGGTAGTTTGTTTCGTTCATTGCATGATACTGATATGTATCTTATTTGAATATCATATGGACTTGAATAAGTTCTTAAACAATTTTATTTGAACTCTGACACTTAAAACTCGGAAATATTTCTTGAAGAACAGGGAAGAAAAATACATCTCTTCAACTGGGGGTGCAAGGAGCTAGGTACTCGAGACATTATATTGGGAAAATCCAGGCAATCTGCCATCATTGCATGCCAAACAGATAGCTATTGGCAGACCTTGCAGAGAGCAACCCCCTTACAGTATATGTCATCTAACTATACTATCCAAATTTTTTGAACCCGTCTTAATCATCTTCACAATCCCACTGTTGCTTGACTAATATATTTCATCCATCGATTGGCTTGAATTTTATATCACGATAGTTCGTTTCATTTATTATATGACACCGATACATATCTTATTTGAATATCATATAGTATCCGTTATTTAATTATAGTCTCCAAATTTTTTGAACCCGTCTCAATAATCTTTGCATTCCCACCGTTATCCGATTAATATATGTCATCTATCGATTGGCTTGAAGAGAGAGAGAGTTGATTGGGACTTGGCATCTAACTTTAACGGAAGTCAATTTCCAGGTACGATTGATCTGCAAATTCTATTGGACCACCTGTCGGCACTCCTCATCCCCCGTTTTTCCAGGTTCGTTGGACCAACTGGAGCCAATCCAATTTACACGGACGAGAGATTAGCGCGCGTGTACCACAAGAGTACCTTGTTGCTTCAAGCTCATAAAGAGACAAAACTCAATTTCAGTGGAGAATCCAGAGAAAAATTGGTGGGTCCGCTGCGGTTCAGTTCTCAGTTCTTAGATCTCTATAGTTCAGTACAGTGCGATTGATTTGACCTTATTCGTTTTTGTTTCGATAAATTAGGCATTTGCCGAGCATAATTTTCGTAAAGATTTCATTAACAAGCGTCTTAAGGGTATCGGTTGAGTGCACTGAAAATTATAATAATGCATACCGACGCATTCTAAAATTGGAGCAAGAGATGGCCCTTAAATAGTAGCGTGGGAACACCCTTTGCAATATCTTTTTACTATAATTCCATCAGTGAAACTAGAGAAGGTTATTTTTATCGCGATTTCTGGGAAGCATCGATCCGTATCCCGACAATAGGCAATAGTACAAACTTTGTTATCCCGACAATAGGCAATAGTACAAACTTTGGCTGATGAAACAAGGATGTAATTGTCTTATATGATCTGAAACAGTGTGTAAGAAAACTGGTAAGAAAATCCAATATGATTTCTCATTACTGTAATAATCTTCTATAATTCCATAAGTGAAACTAGAGTACTAGCTTTGGCTGATGAAACAAGGATGCAATTGTCTTATATGATCTAAAACAGTGTGTAAGCAAACTGGTAAGAAAATGATTTCTCATTACTGTAATAATCTTCTATAATTCCATAAGTGAAACTAGAGTACTAGCTTTGGCTGATGAAACAAGGATGCAATTGTCTTATATGATCTAAAACAGTGTGTAAGCAAACTGGTAAGAAAATCCAATATGATTTCTCATTACTGTAATAATCTGCTAAACAGGCTGAGATATGCGGTCCTCTCAAACATTCAAAAACCAACTAATTTAGACAAGATAAGATTCAGGATACTGCATCGGGTTGCTTCACATATGGATGGAGGTTCAAAGGTACAACACTCATTTACAAGCAGCCTATATAGCAAGGCTAAATTTGCATAGCTGACTCAGAATACAATAAGGCAGAGCAGGAAGCAACAGAAAAGGAAAATCGAAACTCGGTTCAGTGACTTATCCGCCTGCATCTCCTGCCTTCTCAGCCTGGGGCTGTGGCCCCCGACAAGATGATAAGAGTTAGGGTAACCGTACAAACTCAATGAGTTGCCAAACACCCTCGCGTACACCATCTCGCCAAACATACCCCCCATCATATTCTGAAAGCTTGTGCTTCCGAAGTTGAGCAACGGTGATGAAGCTTCATCCTCATAACTGCTCAAAGGACCGGTATAGAAATGTCGGTTTTGATAAGGGTTTCGATATGGAAGCTGCTGAGCGGCAGGACCCGCTGTAGGTGCCAGAGCTCGAGGTCCACAGGCAGCTGGTCTGGGGGGTATGACCACAGCATGATTCGAAGACTTTCCTCCGAGCTCAAGTTGACTGGAGCATTGGCCCCGGCCATAGAGGGGGACCATGGCTGTATGTGAAATCTCGGACTTGCAGACAGGGCATTGTGGGTGCTCATCTGAAGTGAGAGATGCGCTTTGTACGTGGAGCCATTTATAGATGCAGGGCCAGCAGTATAGGTGACCACAGAGGGTGACCACGGGTTCGTGGGCAGATTCCAGGCAGATATTGCAGTCGAAGCAGCCGATGCTATTTCCAGGATCAATTGCCGCACTGTTGCCTGAGGTGGATTTCCATTCCTTAGCAAAATACTGCTCCAAGACCATGGATCTTTTCGAACAAAACTTGTTTAGGGACAAAAGGAGTCTGGGATTGACAAGGGAGAAAAAGAAGGTAAGAGACAGGAGCCGAATGTTGCAAGGAATGAAGCAAATGATCTACCCTCAAATCGCATAAAATACACCAACACTTTTCAACCTTTATCGGATTTATCTAAGACAATGCCAAGAAAGCAAACAAGAAGACCCCACAAATTCATTGAGAGACATGGAAAAAAGGCCAAAATGAGGATGCGCCTCAATAAAGAAAGCGAAATGTAGGGCCCACAACATTGCTTTTAAGTTCAAATTTTATATAAAGAAACTCAAGATAGGCTATCTAGAGTACAATTACTTTAAATGCAGCAACTGGACCTGTAGCCCCTGTGCAAGAACCTTTTTCATATGCTGGCAATTCTTTTTCAAAATTTGCTTTCATCTTTCACGGAAATTATTTTTTGACATTCACTTCTGCCCAAAGATATGTTTATAGAGCTTTACTGTGGTGCTTTGATACCATGAAAGATACTTTTGACTGTATAGTCCACAAATTAAATTATCCTACCGTTCATGAATAACTTACGTAGAAGATAAGATCATACCCAAAGAACATGAAAAGTCCAACTAGAGCAACATTGCATTTGATAGTCTGCTAAAAATTATTAAAGAAAAGGAGGAAAAAGTCAAATTTAAATATTTAAAAGGTCTTGGCTCAAGAAGACTAACAATGCCGTTCACGACTTGTACTCCCATAATCCAAGTCCATATTTCTCATCTTCCACCAAATTACAGTGATGGTGACAGATGGAGTTCCAGAAAACTCAAAAGGACGTACTCGGAATTAGCTAAGCACTAAACCATTAATAAAGCACAAATTCAGAAACATCCATTTTCCCAGGAAAAATGCAGGCCTTAGAAAAATGTTTCACACGGTCATTCCAGATCTCATCTTGTAGGTATCACCAGAGGGAAAAGGTGAACACATCTAGAAGCTATCTGCCACTTACATGTTGAATTCCTAATTAGAACAAAAGAATTGATCACACTTTACTTCCTGTTTCGTTTTCCAAAATATGGTTAAGAATATGCAGCTGGACTTACTAGACCTTTTCCAAGCGTAGCTGAGAACCACAAATCCATAAGGCAATAAATGAAATGCAAAAGCTCCAAGAAGTTATTTGAGCAAGCAGAGAACAACTACACCAGATCCAACCCACATGTTTAAAATTTGTTGCCGCACTTGGAATGTCAAGTCTCTTCATCTATATTACTTTATGGGAGGTTGTATTTGCAGTTTGTTTAATTTCAATTCTCACATTGGAATAGGACTGCAACCAATGGCAGGACTCGAAGCCTCTCTCCGAATCATACATGTAAATGGCAAAACTAAACCCCTAGTACAAAGCATAAGCTGCAAATAAACTGAAGATATACTGGCATACACCTCGAGAGAATATTAAAGAAAATTTTCAAATGACATTTAGGACTCTTCCCCATATAACAACTGTTGAAAACTGCTCAGCCGAAGATCTGTTCCAGTTGCAGAGAATAAATTTTAGTCCATCTGTGACGCAACCCACTAGCAACTATGAAAGACTAACCACAGAGACACGCTTTCATAAGACAAAGCTGAACACTTGACAGTCATTTGGAGCAACTTAACCACTCTAGGAAATCATTTGCTCCAAATGTTAGCAGCCGTGGGAGAATCTAACATCTCCACCTTCCTACAGAATGCCCGGGCATACTTCCAAACCCAATTTGGGAGCTTAAAGAAGCAGCGGTAGGCAGGAATTCTGGAGAAGACATCCCCGGAAGATGCGGCGACAATTCTAGCCAATTCGGGTCTCAAATTCACCTTCAAATTCAACATAAAACTCCCACTTCTAGCCGGTCTTACATTCATTTCAAACCCAACACCAACAAATTCCCAAAATCACCAATACAACCGCGACGAGACAACCTCAATGCCCGACCGAGATGAGGACGAAATTCGAAACCATCCGAATCGATCGGGAGGACCCATGTCTCCAAATTTCTCTCGAAAGACAACCCACGAATGGAGGCTTCATTGGCCGGTCGATTCTCCGAACCTCTCAGACAGCTATGTTAACCTCCGCACACGGCGGAGGAGATAGAGACGACTCACCAGAAGACAGAACGCCACGACGCGAAGATCATTCGAATGAGCGAGATGGGGATCGTTGCAGGGTGGCTGGACGGCGGAGCTTCAACGGAGCGAGAGAGAGAGAGAGAGGGAGGGAGGGAGGGAGGGATATGTACGGAATTCCTTCCTCTTCTTCCGCGTCTCTGCGTGGTCCCACGCCCACCCTCTTTACTGAAAATCACACAATGGTCCTTCAACTTTTGCTAAATATGGATTGTGATCCGTAAATTTTTATTTTATTTTATAATTTCTTAATTATAATCTGATGTGCAATGCGATCCCGAACTTTCAATTTATTAAATACAATCTCTGAATTTTTTATACATATTCAACTTAGTCTTGGAACTATATGAAAATGTTCAATATTATTCTTCCATTAATTTATGTTCAAGGACGATATTGAATATTTTTATATGATTTATGGAAAAAATTGTCTAAGGGAAGTTCAGAGATTATATTAAATATTATTTATTCAAAATGAGTCATACACACATATACACACACACATATATATATATATATATATATATATATATATTTCAGCCCATATTAATTATGGTTAATACATTGAAAAATCCCAAACTAGTACATCTCTAATAAATTTACCTCAAATTAATGTTTTGACCATCAAAAATCTCAAATTTACCTCAAACTAGTATATTTGTGATAAATTTACTTTATGAATTTTACTTTTATATTACCCAGTTAAATGATATGTAATAATTGACTATGTGTTGTAAAATATCGCGTTGCAAGTATATAATAAAAAAAATAGATGGAGATTAAGTAGAGTAAGTAGATGACACCAAAGATAGTAGAGAAATGCCAGAAGCGAAAACTTTTTATTTCTCACTTTTTGTGCTCCTATTTATAAGGAAATAAGGATGCACTTATCAATGTATCTAATAATACATGTATGGGATAGGGAGATGAACATTCATCGGATAGGAAGAACATTCATCGGATAGGAGATGTCTTAGAACATGGGATACAAATGTATCATAATAGGTACATGGATATGAACATTCATTGGATAGGGAGATGTATTCATAATGTATGATACAAATGTACCATAATAAGTACATGAATATAATGAATATTCATACATGTATTTCATAACACTCCTCCTTGAATATTTATTGTATTATATTATAAATGTGCATTGAATGATACTGCTTCATTAAAAACCTTAAGTCGGAAAAACCCAGTGGGACAAAAACCGGACAAAAGGGAAAAAGAGTACAGAGCATAAATTTTATAATTTCTCCCTTTTATGGATGCATTAATTGCCTTGTTAAAAACTTTAAGCCGGAAAACCCTATGGGAAAAAACCGGACAAAAAGAAAAAAGAGTGCAATGCATAGTTGATAATATCTCCCCCTCAATTGAGCCATATAGCCACTGTTGGGGTTAATCAATCTTATATCTTATGTACTTGCTGGATGCATTAATTGTCTCATTAAAAACTTTAAGCCGGAAAACCCTATGGGAAAAAAAAATCGGACAAAAAGAAAAAATAATGCAATGTATAGTTGATAATATCTCCCCCTCAATTAAGCCATATAGCCACTACTGGGGCTAATTAATCTTGCATCTTGTGTACTCACCGCATACCAATGCCATATACTAATTTCTCATATTATAATGAAATTTGGAATCAGAATGAAATCATCAATCTGATCCCAAATATATAATGGAATTCTCAGTATTCCGATGGTTCGTAATATTTTCATGGGTTTATGCCTCTTCAGGGGCAATAAGCTCTTTGATGTAAATTCTCCAGCATTATCCATCCTTATACTTTTAATTGGATAATCAGGGAATTGTGCCCGAAGCTTTATAATATGTGCAAGTAAACGTGCAAATGTGACATTACGCGTATATAATATGCAAACATGGGACCATCTACAGGATGCATCCACTAGTACCATAAAATATCGAAATGGTCCACTTGGTGGTTATATTGGTCCACAAATATCACCCTGAATTCTTTGCAGGAATAAAGAGGATTCAAGATTAACCTTTGTTATAGAAGGTTTAGTAATTAGTTTTCCTTGTGAACAAACTTCACAGTTATAATCTTTGGACAACAATACATGTGTATCATTTAAAGGATGCCCCTTTGTATTATGAATTATTCTAAGCATCATTTTAGCGCCAAGATGACTAAGGTGATCATGTCACAGTCCAAACTGATCAGGATTTACCAATCTCAAGGATATAGTGGCGTAGGTTTCAATAGCCTTAATCATGACATAATACAAACTCATAGAAGAAGCTTCTAGCTTCTCATGGATGGTTTTCAGGCCCATCTTATAAGAGGTAATGCCAATATATTCCTTATTTTGCTTATAAATAGTTTCAACATGGTACCCATTACGGCGTACATCTTTGAAGTTGAGCAGATTCCTTTTTGATCTACTGCTTAGAAACACATCATCAATATGTAGGATTGTGCCATTTGGCAAAATAATTGTGGCATTCCCGAAACCATCAATAATCGAAACAGGACCTGATATTGTATGGATATGTGCCTTACGCAATGTCATACTCGAGAAAAAGTGTTTGCTACGGAATATGGTATGAGTTGATACATTATCAAGCAAACAAACTTCTTCCTTTTTCTCGGTATTTTCCATTTGCATTTATGTTGACAACTTCAAGTGTCAAGTAACATAAATTTGCATATTCGTTATAAGGTCAAGTAAAATCTCAAGATAATAAACATAAGAAATTATTAGAATCATAAAATTCGGAGTCTAAGTTGTCATCCACCAGTTTGATGCCTCATCAAATAATCAAAGGTCCTCGAGGAAATCAGAGACATCCAGGGATGCATTTGCTACTTCAAGAGCAAGAGGAGTCCCACCAACAGAGATATTATTGGCTTCAACAATAGTTATGGTAGTAGGATTAATTTCAATGGCATGAGATTCACCACGTTTGCCCGTATTTTTCAAAGATGCTTGGTATAGATCAGCAAAGTGCTTTGGTGTACGACAAGTACGTGACCAGTGCCCACTCATACCACATCGATAGCAAATATTTTCATTAGCCACCTTCTTGTGCTTCTTTTCTTTATCATAATTTGGGCCAAAGTTAGATTTCTTAGGGCGGTTAAATTTCCTGCAATCCCTTCGAAAATTATGTTCTTGCCTGCACTTATAACCCTTAATATGGCCAGTATTTTTCTTAAAATTAGCATGTGCTTCAGGCAATGCTTTTGAGCCAACAGGTCTAAGATCATGATTTTTGAGCAATAATTCATTAGTTTGCTCAGCGGTGAGGAGCATAAAAATTAATTCAGAATATGTGGCAAATTGACGTTGCCCGTATTGCTGTTGCAATACAATATTCGAAGCATGGAAGGTGGAGAAAGTTTTCTCTAATAGCTCCGCATCAGTAAGCTTAATACCGCATAACTCAAGTCGAGAAATGACATCAAATAAAGCGGAGTTATAGTTAGACACTGATTTAAAATCTTTCAGTCTGAAATTTTGCCAATCATATTGTGCTTGAGGGAGGATAACAGTCTTGGTATGATCATACCTATCCTTCAACCTCTTCCACAGGGTTTGAGGGTCTCGAACGGATAAATATTGAGTTTGCAGGCTCTCATGCAAATGACTACGAATAAAAATCAATGCATTTGCTTTATCCTTTGCATTCGAGGTTCCGTCCTCTGCAATTGCATTAGCGAGACATTGCCCTTGGAGGTGCATTTCCATGTCCAGGCACCAAGATAGATAATTATTTCCACTCACTTCCAGGATGTGGAATTTGGGCTTTTCAATATTTGCCATAGTTCTTGCAAAACAAAAATCCTTAAATTAATTAGAAGGATTTCCAAATATCCACCGCCACTTCAGGAGTAGAAGGATACTTTCATATTTTAAATTGGTTTAAGGCTATGAGGGAAAATGAAGAATTGATAGGAGAAGATCAAGTATAAGTTGAAAACAAAGGAAACACTTACCTTGCAAAATTACTTACTCAGTTGGTAGATCTTCGTGCTGATAACATGTTGTAAAATATCGCGTTGCAAGTATATAATAAAAAAAATAGATGGAGATTAAGTAGAGTAAGTAGATGACACCAAAGATAGTAGAGAAAGGGCAGAAGCGAAAACTTTTTATTTCTCACTTTTTGTGCTCCTATTTATAAGGTAATAAGGATGCATTTATCAATGTATCTAATAATACATGTATGGGATAGGGAGATGAACATTCATCGGATAGGGAGATGTACTTAGAACATAGGATACAAATGCACCATAATAAGTACATGGATATGAACATTCATTGGATAAGGAGATGTACTCATAATGTATGATACAAATGTACCATAATAAGTACATGAATATAATGAATATTCATATATGTATTTCATAACACTATGTACTAGTTTGGAATTTTACTATTCATTTGTCATAGTTATATCAATTTTGTAATTTTTTGTGGTATTAATCCAATTTAACGGAGGGTATATTTGTCACAAATATACTAATTTGGGATTTTTAGCGGTAAAAAACAATATCACAATATATCCCATGTCCATGATACAATCTATAATTTCTGTGCGCAACTTAAAAAAAAATAACAGGACTCAAAATTAAATGAAATGGCTTGCAGCTAAAGGCACCAGCTCCCATCACCAATTTCGTGCGAAAATTGTCATGTTCAAATTCAACTCAGCCTCAACCAAAGAAGTCACTTGCCTAGTCCAAACTCTATCCTATGGAATTGCCCAATAGGCGCAATTTGAGATGATAAGAAGCCGAAATATTCAAGATTGAACCATTAATGAATATAACCTATGAGAATCAGTTCCCCACTCTCTCAAACCACTTGATTCAATTATTTTGATTCAATTATTATGCACTTGAAGCCTATATAGTCTTTCAACTCAAGGAGCAATGTCTCAGCAAACACCAATTCACAGTATCCATCATCAAAAAAGGCATTGAGACAGGTGCAAACTCACCAGCGGAGTGTGGCGGATAGGGCCATCATTCAAAACTGACATATCCGATGCGCAATGTTTTCAGCAAACACCAATTCACGGCATCCATCATCAAAAAATGGCATTGAGACAAAACTCACCAGCGGAGTGTGGCGGAACAAGTAACGCAGCAACACTCATGCCACTTCAACTCCATGACTGATTGCAAACTGGAGCCACTTATCAAGACTTGACTGCATTAAGGGGAGCCAGGAAGCATCAAGTACGAATCTGTTTGCCCTAATTGTGGTGCAGCATGACAGCACCGAGTCTATGAAAGGGATGAAGTAGCAGAACTGCCGGTTACCACCCTCGGGAAAATAGAGTGATATATAGATTAGTGGTCCAAGTGCTTCTGTCGTCCCGACTAGAAGGAGGAAGTAATGGTGGACGTTTCCGAAGGCTAGAGTGTTCTATCAAGAATTCAAGTGGTTGACTTTTTTATAAGCATGCTTTTCAACTGGATCATCTCCTAAAGGGCTATGATCCTAAATCCAACTAACTTGTTTTTTTAATCTACAGAGAGCTCATTAATTATTTTTAAAAGTCAAATCATCAGCTAAGGAGCTAACTTCGTTTCAGTTCAGCAACAAGGATTATCAAAGATCAAAGATGTCATTGAACATTATGAGTTCAAAGAAATCAACAAACTTCTCGACTGGATCATCACCAAATTATTGATTTCCACAAGTTGAGTATCCCCTAAAGAGAGTTATTCGATTTTTTCACCCACGGAAAACTTATCAAATTGCATTTTCAAAAATCAAACCATTGGCCGAGGAGATGACATAATTTTGTTCAAAAGCAAAATCATTCTATCAAGTAGAAGAGAAGATGTGGTTGAACATTAATGGTCAACAAATTAATAAACATTTTACATATGATGAAGGCCATGTCGTTGAACTATCCTATAAGTATGCTTTTCAACTAGATCATCGCTAGAGGACTGCGGCTCTATGTCCAATTCTGTTGTTGAACAAGGAAAACTTATAGAATTACATTTCCAAAAAAATAAAATATCAGCTAAGGAGCTAATTAATTATTTTAATCATTATGATATGGAATGAATATCTTGGTTGATGGTGTTACATATGACATAAGAAACTTACATATAACAAAAGAAACATCACTACCTACAACTGACTAATCATGGTTGCCAAATACTTGCAATCACAAGACGGATCATTGTTGCTCAAAGCTCAAATTCCAATAATCACACGGCTAACCAAAGTGATGATGATAAAATGTAGTCAATAGGAATCATATAAAAATTTTAAAAGACCAAGTCAACTATAAATCACATGAACCTCAGGAAGTTTTAAAGAGTAGTTAAAACATTCTTATAAGCATGCTTTTCAAGATTATCTTTGGTTATGATCCTAAATCCAACTAACTCGTTTTTTCCACCTACCAAAACCTCATTGAATTACATTTCTAAAAATCAACTCACTGATCAAAGATCTAATTTTGTTTGGTTCGAGAAGTAGATCATCCAACATACAAACGAAAAGAGCTAACTTTAAAGAAATCACTAACTTTTCAAAAGCTACTCAATTTTTCAGCTATGGGAAGTTTATTCCTTGATCCTAATTTTGGCCTCGTACGAGAAACTATATCTGTCAAATAAATTCTCCTAGAGGGGTACGGTGTAAATCCAGCCAATCCGATTTTTAAACCTTATTAAATCATATGTCTAAAAATCAAATGCTAACTTGGTATGGCCCAAGAAGCATGATCATCCATAAGAGAAAGTTCAAGAAGTCAACAAATATCAGGGGTTACCTACAAATTAAGATCATGTTTTTAGCTTTTCAACTAGGTTATCGAGAAAAAAGAAAAAAGGTCATCTTATAGAGGGTGGCGTTTTTGAATCTGACCAACTCTGATTTTTGCATTCACGTAATGACCAATAAATTACAATTTTAAAAGTAAACCATTAGTTGAACATGGTTCGGTCCGTAAAGATGGAACATCTTACAATTAGAAGAAAATATTTCTACACGTTACGAGATTCAAGTAATGAAAGCTATTGTATTTTTCTAGAGTTAATGCTTTTCAATTAGATCGTTGTAGAACTCCACACTACTAAGTCGAACCAACTCAATTTTTTCATCTACTGAAAATTAATTAACTTACATTTCTAAAAATCAAATCATTGGCTGAGGAGCTAATAATTTGATTTTGAACCATGAATAAAGCCTTCATCTATAGTTATCTTTTGAGAATTTGGAGCCATGGATCTTCTAATTGATTTAGATGGATTCGAATTTTCTCCTCATTTTGTGGCGCATTTACGCCTTTGACCAAGAACACAATTCATCTCCACATGCTTGGGGGAGAAACCGATGATATTTAAGGTTGTCTTGCCTGATTGTATTTAAATTGGTGACTTTGAGAATTTTGCATTGGAATTGAAATGAACTAGGCGTGAAGTACTTGGCAAGGACTGTAGTCACATAATCTATGCCGCTTCTTTATATTTGCCCAATGAACTTTAGAGCCCAAGAGGTTTTGAGAAAGTGGTTCCCAAGTATATCTTCAGATTATTAGGCGACTTATGCTTGGTGCTTGGTTTTAAATTTTGCCATTTCATGTTTATGGTTCGGAGAGAGACCTGAGTCCTGCTATTGTTTGACTTTAAAATAAAATTTTTTTTGCAACTTCATCCTCACATGACACTAGAAATGCCATAGTGCTATTTCTTTATATGTAATGTCCTTTTAGTAAAAATAATGACACTTGATATACCATAATTTTTATATGGTGCTCATTTTAATATCAAAACTTTTCATCAAATCAATTGTTACTTTTTTTAAAACAATGGTAACTCCAATTTATAACACTAGAAATCAAGCGTGGCAATATTCTAACATATCTTTTGATCAACGTGCCTCACCGGCATACCCAGCTGACAATAATAGCCCTAAACAACATTGTTTGACACATAATTGCCCCAAATAATCTTGACTGGTCTAATGGACTGAAAGATAGTTCTATTATAACTTTCTTCAAACTCTAACCTCACAATAAATGATATGGGAAAATTTTATATTCTTAACACGTGGTTGCGCTTGCTATAGAAGGTGGAGTTGGAGTTATAAAAATCGATTTTGGGATCGATTTGGATTGTGTTGGTCGTCACTAAAGATGAATCCTAACTTCCCGAAAGCTTAAGTTTCAAGTCAAGTGAACTATATTCTGGGATGAGAGGCAAGAGAGAACAACAGAGAACAAGTTTTAAGACTAGGTCTTCGTCCACATTGAACTTCCTTTTTCATAAGAAAGCTATATAAACATTAAGATTTCATAAAGCTATTTAGGACGAGTTGTCAGAATTTATCATTGAAGACACTTGAATAATCATTTTTTCTCTAATTGGACACTTTAATAATTCAACAGAAAGTTTTGATATTAAAATGAACATTATACAAAATTTGTCTCTTCTAGTGCCTATTTCCCTCTTTTACATTGTTTTTCACATTAGCAAATTTTGTGATCAAGCTACACACTAGAACTTCATTTAGTTTGCAACTTGGCAAACTATCCCAACTGGCTTGTCAGTCAGAAAGATCTTGGGCCCGTTTGGTTCGGCTTTGGGCAAATGCCCTTAGGAAAATGCAAGTATTTTTAGGCTGAAGGGGTTTTTTGAAATGCAAATACCGTTTGGTATTCATTGCAGTGCGAAGCAACTTTGACCTAAATACCGCTTGGTAAATACTATATTTTGTAAAGCACTTTGACTAAATTTATTTTTTAATAAAAAATTTGTAATATTTTTTTTAATTTATTCATCTCCGGCGGCCAGATCTGGTCGCCAGATAGCACCGCCTGAGGTCGCCGACCTCGGGCCGTGGTCAACTTGTCGTGGTCGCCTCCGTCGCCTGGGCGCGTGACCCAGGCGACGGCGACGGCCGCCTGGGTGCGTGACCCAGGTGAACATCGCCGGGGTTGTGCAGGCGATCACCGCCTGGGTCACGCCACCTTGGCCGATGGTCGCCGGTGTTGGGGACGCCTTGGCCGGCAGTCGCCTGGGTCGTGGACACCTTGGCCAGCAGTCTTCAACCTCATCGGCTCTTCAGAGAAGATGAACAGTGCAACTTGTATTTGCAAGATGCAATTTCTCAAAGTCACTCCAGACCTCCTTTGTGCTAAAGGCCTTTAGAGACCTTTGAAGATGCAATTGTATTTAGTCAAAGCCCTCTAAAAAACGAACCAAATGGGTTCGCATTTGGCCAAGGGGCTTTTGGGGTTGAAAGCCCCTTGGCAAAGCTGAACCAAACAGGACCCTTATCGGCCAGCATACTGAAGATGGACGACCACGGTCCCGATGTGCTCGCCAATGACCCAATTACCCCCAGACGGATTTATTAACGTAGCCCATTTACGATTCTAACGTTGGAGTGGAAAAAACGATATTGCGTATTGGCTCAGAATATTGTTTAAAAGCAGCAGTACTTTCGTAAACACAACCATGGCCACATTGCAGTTTGCTGCCGCCGCCGGTTCATAAAATTCTGGAGGGACTGTAGTCTTCGAGCGATTACTCTGGTGTGGAAACTATTCTCAGGGAAAAAGTTTGAGAAGCAGATACAAAACTTAAATTATTCAGGCTTAAGAATTAATACATAGGCATGTACATGAGGGACTAGAACTAATGATACTAATTGCGTTCTAATTAGCAATCCTTGAATGGCTTCTGGGAACAGACCCAGGCAGGCAAAAACATCTCACACGCCAGCAGTTTTAGTGTATTCTTTTGAGGATCGTTTTTTATGCCGGTGTCAGGTCTTATCTCTGGCTGAGATCCTCCGAAACTGCAAATCTGGCTGCAGGGACCTTTTGAGTTTTAATACTGCATACGATTTAAGGGAGCAGAATGCAGGCGCCTGAAGAAATGAGTCCAAAACGCATGTGCAAAGTTTGTGCAGATGCAAGCAATTTGCCTTTGTTCCCTGTTGATGTTAACATCTGCACAAGAAGCATACACAGATTTTTATAGCAGCTCCGTACAAGAATAGAAGCCTACTACGGTTGGGGGGCAGCACATAATAATAAGGCAAAACAAAGTTCCAACTGGGGAAGTGTAAATCCAGATACAGCCAGCAAGCCATTTCTCAATTTTGAGGATGATATAACAAGCATGCACTTAGACCGGAACAAGCGTTCAGAATATGATACTACCTGCTGAAGTGTAGATCTGTGTGAGCTCATCAAGGAACTGTACTGGGAGGGGGAAGTCTCCCCTGCTGTACCGACCATGGGGACCTTTTGTTGTGCTCCTAGCAATACAGATTAATACAGAGTTTTAACTACCATAAACAAATCAAGTTAAGCTTAATGTACATGGAGAGGACTGATGCTAGTAAACAACAATGTATATATCAAATCAGTCACCCAAGTGCCAGGTCATGTCAATGAGACCATGCCAATGGAGAGAGAGTAACTTTGTTGCCTCATCATTTAATAGTCTCCAGCGAAAGGAAAATTAAGAAAATAATACAGACTGTCTTAGTGACCAATTTAAGACTAGCCAAGAGGGACCAGAAACGGGAATAACACCCTGCCACTCAACAAATCTTCAAAATTACAGCTAACTCAACAAGTATCTTATTGAACTCAGGTGTCAAATGAGCATTGGCCCACAGTTAGAAAGGAAACATACGATTGTAATTCAGCTTCTCATGTTGATAAAAAGTAAAAATTCATCAACGTGAAATATCTCCAGTCACAAAAATGGTTATATATGTCCTACCCTTAAGATCATGGGACCCAAAAATTTCTGTTGGCACTGATGTTTGCATGGGAATCCACTCCACAGATCAACAAACTTAAAAAGATATATCTGCCAAGCGTGGTCACACAAAATTTATTCAAGCAAATAGTTTGCATACCCCAATTTCTGTCACAGAACGGCAGGCCGAACACTTGACTGCTGGAGCGCCATATGGGTACATGAGCAACATTGCACATGTACCACACTTAACTTGTCCAACCTGATGCTCTGATGGAAACAGGAACAAAGACAGCATTTCATTTTTCAGTAAGACAGACACACAGCTAATAACAGAAAGAAGATTCCAGCCAGACTAGACTAAACTATATAGAGGTAGGAACACCATAATTTATTTTCAACTGCAAACAGCTTCAGCTTCAACACTGAATTGTTTTTCTCTTCTTCAATTATGCTCTTCTTGCGATGAAATACAATATATTTAGTCTGAATGCAAAATAAAAGAGGAATTGCCATCGGTTGTATCCCTCCTTCATATTATTATGCAATAAGATTTCATAATACTGTGGAAAAAGCTGCAGAGTTGGAGGCAAAACTTTAATCAACAAAGGATATAGCCATTTTTAGCCTGAAACTAATGCAAAAGAGATTTTCGAGCTGGTATGACATTGGAGGAAAAACTATTCTGTAAACTCTAGACATGCTAACAACCAGCTTCTTAAAACTTATAGTATGCTATATCACCCAGGCACCTATTTACTTCTCCGGCGACTCAACTTAAGTCACTTGACCTCCAATAACTACTTACGGTTGAACTCTTCCAGTTTAAGAAAACCAAGGTAGATAGTGAGGCAGCAAAGGAGCATCCATTTGGAAATTCATGGGAATTTTGACAAAATTTTTAACAAAGTGCATGTTACAGGCAGAAATATGTCTCTTCTTGAAAGGCTTACACTTCTCTCTTTTTTCCAGGATCAGATTCAAGCTGGATCAGACTATAATAATTTCTCCAATGGTTGCCATAAAGAGTATTTCCTATTTTAAAAACTTTTGCACCCAAGCATTGAGGAAGGAAGAAGTACAGTCATGATTGCTTAAATTGTTATTGCAACAATATGTCCAGCACAAACACAACATGCATACATAAAGCAAGTCAAAGAAATTTCGCTCCTATAAAACAGTCCTGCTCTTCAATCTACATCTACCATGCTGAATATCTTTGACTCCCCCTTCCAACTGCAACCCAATCTAACCAATGCCGTCCCCCTTCTAAAAGAAAAGGCAAAAGGTTAATATCCAAGATCATAAGATTAAGCACGAAACATCCTATGCCCCACATGTGAGACAACAATTCTGCATAAACCAACAAGCCATTTGCATATTCCATGAAGAAACTGTGGTGTCATGAAACATATAGCACTATTGTATGACAACATAATTTTACTACAATAAAAACTCAAACTTGAACCCAGTCATGGAATCTTCTAGAGGATATGCCACTGTGCAGCTCTCAACGTAGTTACATACTAATGAGTTCTTTTAGCTCTGTGAAGTATAAGTATAGTGAGCAACTAGGTGTGGGTCCACATCTACCATTTTACCATTGCAGATTAGAATTGCTGTTACACAGCAGCAATCAATGCACTTGCTGATGTATCAATCGATACACAAACCTTATGAGTTCGAATTCCCGTTAACTTGTAAAGTTCTTGAAAGGAGAAAAGGAAAGATGACGATAAAAGTAATACTAGTAAAGATTAAGAGATAAACCTTCCAATACGAAGTTAATTGTCTTGCAGCATAAGCATTGGACATATTTGGCTCCTGGCTGATATGAAAGCAATCTTTGGCAGGAACCACAAACCATTTGAGCCATTTCTGCAGCATGATTGTCTCAATAAGACATCAAGCATCAAGATAGTGTCGTGATTGCATGAAAATCTAGCAAATATGAGCATCCAAAACATGACTAGACTCCCAAAGAGGTCTATAAGTTTGACTTGCCTAATCCTAACTCTACCAAACAATGACCTAATAGCAGAGCACAACGGTATGGTAAAGAAGTACAAGCTAACAATCCACACGCTTCCCCTCGTGAACCATGGTCAGCTTGAATTAAATGCACTCTTCTCTTTGCTTAAGCAACCAGTTCTTACCGAAGAAATGTTGAAAGAACAATCCATAAGCTGGCAGTTTTCCGAATATCTATTCCAAAGATGAGCATTCAGAGCATGAGGAACCATCATCACACGTATTCTACTCAGAAAGGCTGCCAGTTGCATATCAACCACAGCAAAAATATAGACAAAACAGTAAAAGAAGCAAACACAAAGCCACTATAAACTCTTGAATGTGTGAATAAACAAGTATGCCCCCAAAACCACCAATCAGACGTTCATCTGACAAATAGCCCACTAAGACTAGAGCCATGATCTCTACAAGAAACCTGTTCATCAGAACGAAACAGGTATAGCAGCTACTGAAGTGACAGTACCAATGAAATGAATCGTTGATCTCCGGATTCATCTCCACCCAATAGCTAACTCAAACTTAGTAAAGGACTGACCATTAGAGGTCAACCGTCCAAGCAACGATGAAGTGAAACTCACCTCTTGCAATGAACTTTAGAGAATCAAAAGAGAATGACGCCACAGAGCACACACTAAAGTAACTACCACGCATCAAAAAACGAACTTGAGATATGGTCGACCACACTGACCTAAGGTACGCCGACGAGGCTGCCGGGCTGGCGCTGGCTGTGGCGACTTGGAGACAGGCGGTGGCGGCGCCGGTTCCCAACCAGGAGGTGCGCCGTCGTCCTTCTCTCTCTCTTCTTCCACAACTCGCTCGCTTTCGATTCCCTCACTCCCTGCTTCGACGGAGCGATGAGGAGCGTTTCCCCAACCAGGAGGCGGGCCATCCTCCTCCATCTCGTCTCCCTCCGCTTTCTCTCTGATCCCATTTTCTTCCGCGGCTTCTTCGCTCTCGACCTTCTCACTTTGCGGCTCGATCGTAGAACGAGGACCAGTTCCCCAACCAGGTGGCGGACCGTCCTCCACTTCTTCTTTCTTCGCTCTCTCTCCTACTATCGCATTCTCTCGTGCGGCTTCTTCGCTCTGAATCCTCTCGCTTCGCGGCTCGACCAGAGAATGAGGATCGACTCCCCAACCAGGAGGCGGACCGTCCTCCTCCGCTTCCTCTACTTCCTCGCTCTTCACCACTCTCTCGCTTGGCGGCTCGATCGGACAATGAGCATCGATTCCCCAACAGGGAGGCAGACCGTCGTCCAGTTCCTCCTTCGCTTCCTCTTCTGTCGCCCTTCCTCCTCCTCCTCCTCCTCCTCCTTCCACGACTGCTTCGCTTTCGATCCCCTCGCTCCCCAGTTCGACCGAGGGACGAGCATTTGCTTCCCAACCAGGAGGCGGACCGTCCTCTTCCTCTACCTCCTGCTCCTGCTCCTCCTCCTCCTCCTCCTCCGTTTTCTCTCCCGCCGCCCTCTCTTCTCCTACGAAAGCGACGTGCTCGCTGTCCATCCCCTCGCTTTGCTGTCCGATCGCGGGACGAGCAGCGGCTCCCCAACCAGGAGGCGGACCGTCGGCTGCTTTTTCTTCATCATCTTCTTCTTCTCCTTCTCTCTCTTCGGCTTCACTTGGTTGTTCCGTCTGTTCTTCTCCTACTACGTCCATGGCGGCGCTGGTCTCGATTCTCGGAGAGCGAGGTGATGTCGGCAACGGCGGAGGGGGTGCGTACCCCCATCCAGGAGGCGGCCCTTCTTCTTCTTCCTCCTCCACCTCGTCTTCGGCCATTGCTTCTTCCGTGAGCTCTTGGGCTTCCATGCTCTCTCTCTCTCTCTCCGAGACAGTAGTGAAATTGAAATACCTGCGCAGTGACGGCGGTTCGGCGGAGGCCGGCCGAACCCGTTTGGATCGTGGGTTTCAGCAGGTGCTCGTCCGGTTCACTAGTGAACCGGAATCAGTCTTTCCGGCGCCAGAATTAAATTCGATTTCTCCGACGGTCCAAACCGGTCGGAATTCAAGGATTCATAAAGATTCATCACCTTATATAATCGTATAGAGTCATATTGAATAATGGGACATGGAATTTTTCGAAATACCAAAATTCCTACCGCAGTCTATCTAATCGACTAATGTATTTTCTTATTTATTTTTGCTTAAAACATTTTAATTTCTTCGTCAGTTTCCACTCAATATAGAGATCTTTATTTGGGTTTACACATCCTGTTTCAACACAATCTCTTTTCCATCTTACTTAAAACCATAAGTATCCTACAAACATTGGACGATATTGAAATGCGATTTCAATTTCGATCATCTGCGGTATGGCTCCAAAGCAATAGCCATAGGACCATATTGAAATGCGATTTCAATTTCGACCAGCTACAGTATGGCTCCAAAGCAATAGCCACGACCATGCAGGGTAAAGTCCCTAGTAATGGATGAACGATCGCACCGATTGGTGTAAACGCGTCCCAAACTCTGTTAAAGTCCGGTGATGGTGACGTATCTTGATTTGCAATTAGACCGAGGGATCGAGTAAAAATGTTTGAGAAGGTACACGTGCAAAGGACCAAAGGACCCAACTTCTGATTGAACCGGTATATTATCCTAACTCCAAGGTTAAGCCGCAAGACGTTCGACATACAACTGGCTGTTAAAATTAAAATAAGTTTCGCCGCGAGTATTATCGAGGCTAGAACGTAAGGGAAATCTTTCCTTCACTCGGCAGATTGATTTAATTAAACATACAATTTCTTTTGCTAGGTAAAATTTCAGTCCTTTCAACAAACAATACAAAAAATTTACCTCAAACTGAATACTGACGCCTCGCGTCGCAGGGACACCTCCTTTTCCGAGAAGAACTAAGTCCCTCATTACAGATGATTAGGTGGTTGACACTTATATATAAAGTACAAGGCCGTATGAAACAGCAGCAATCAAAACGGAATCTCGACTGCCCGAGTTCAGGCACCCTTTTTCTTGTGGTCCTTTGCTGGTTTGATATCCTTGGTGAGCATTCTTGGTGCTATGGCCATGGCCATAAGCTCTTGGAAGAGCAATTTACAAGCATAAGGAATATGAACCTGCACAAGGTCAAGGTAGGAAATCACATCATTTGTTTTGTTGTGAAAACTATGTAAAGATTATCGCCTAGGACAAGTTAGATGGCCTTGGCCTATTTGAGTACAGAAGCACGCGGAGCCTTCTCTCGAGCCCACGGAGAAATTAGCAGAGCCAGAGCTTTAGTCTGACGTGACCAACGCTTTTGACTCCACCCTAACTTAATCAGAAACGAGAAGCAAGCACCAAATGAAAGCATTGGATGAAGGCAATACACACCTGAACGATGTCGGTTTTGTTTTTGCAACCTCTGCACTCAAAAGAATTCTTCTTCAGGTTTGCAATGGCAATCAATCCACAGCGTTCGCACACGTGCACTCTATATGCATCGCTTTGGTCGAACAACCTCTCTTTGAGAAAATGAGCAGCTCCATGAGCAATCATGCAATCTCTTTCCATCTCTCCGAATCGGAGACCACCGTCTCGAGACCGTCCCTCAGCAGGCTGCCTTGTAAGAATTTGCACGGGACCCCGACCACGGGAATGGATCTTATCATCCACCATGTGCTTGAGTCTCTGATAATATGTTGGACCAAGGAAAATCATAGCAGTGAGCCGCCGGCCAGTGTGACCATTATACATTGTCTCGAATCCTCGCATTTGATACCCACATTTATGAAGAGCTTTGCTGATGTTATCCACCTGAGTATCAGAAAATGGGAATTAGGCGTCAAGTCTTGCTGTCACAACTAGAAACAAAGGCATGCATAACTACACAATTAAGACCAACTTCCAAAATGAAAAAATGCAGCTTGAAAGCAGATGTAAAAGTTTATCTTCGAACCTAACACCCCCATATGAACATGTTAATCCCCATAATCACAGTATTTAACAAAACAAGTGAAAAATGTCTCTTCAGATCAGGTTGGGGAACCATTGTTCTTATACAAGGCACATTTGTCAATGCAGCTTGAGAGAAGTAGCCCTATCTCTGCCAAGTAGAAAATATATATGATATGTCTCCACCTCCTTATTCCCTACCCATTTAGTCTATGCAGTTCTTAAAAAGGTCATATCTAAACTGCATCACAAACCTAAGCCAAGAGAAAAAGATTAGGAGACATCAGGACTCACAGTCACATCTGTGAAAGGAGTAGCATCTCCTTCCTTTCCCATGTGAGCAGCAACCTTGCCCATGATACACTCAATAAGCTGCCCAATTGTCATGCGAGAGGGAATAGCGTGTGGGTTCACGATTATATCAGGTGTAATGCCTTCCACAGTCCAAGGCATGTCTTCTTGCGTGTATGTCATGCCCACTGTTCCTTTTTGCCCGTGCCTACTGCTAAATTTATCCCCAATTTGAGGTATTCGAACAGATCTCACTCTCACTTTGACAAATCTCAAGCCGTCAGCATTTGTCGTCAGCAGAACCTGCATTCGCCAAAGTATTATAGGGATATCAAATCAAAATAGAAGGTTTGATTACTGCAAGAATCTATATTGAAATAGTCATCCAACAGGTAAGCAATCATTAATTTAGAATCGAAAGCAGTACACTAAGCCTGTATCAGTGAAGTCAACACTGGCCTAACCTGATCAACTATCCCGGTCTCACTGTGCCGTAAACTTATGCTATGATCGCGCCTCGAATAACGGGAGGCTTGTCCCTGAGCATCATCTTGTGCAATTGGAGTGGTTTTTCCAATAATGACATCTTCACCTGAAACCCTTGTTCCCTATCACAGAAAACTGAATTAAGTGAAACCTATCTTCAAACCAAAACCAGGTTATCTAGTGGATCTGCAAGTACTCACAGGAGGAGCAAGGCCATCATCGTCCAATTTATCATAGGAACCATGCCTCATGCCCTGTGCAATGAAGATGATGTTAGATTCCACTACTTTCAATATAGGAAGGGATGAAGAGCACTCGAATGGTTCTCACCATTGTATTGGCTCTGTCAGGACGACCGAAATCCTCTTTGACCAGAGTCCCCATCTTTTTCTCCTCATCCCTAAGAGAATAGTTTTAACACAATATTAAAACTAAATTGGAAATAATTTGAAGTATCAACAGGTTTATCACCATGCCAGCGTCTTTACCTGTATGATCGGAAAAACAGAGATCGAAAAAATCCACGATCTATTGATGACTGGTTCATAATGACGGAATCTTCTTGATTGTACCCAGAATAGCAAGCAATGGCGACAATGGCATTCTAACCAAAACAAGGTAGGAAAGGTGTGACAAAGCATAATAAGATCATCACATAGGCAAAAGATGCAACTCACTCCCAAAACTAAATGCTTACGATGCCAGCAGGAAGCTGCCTGAAGTGAAGGTGCTCCATAGCTCGTGTAGTAACAAGAGGCTTTTGAGGGTAGTATAGCACATATGCCAATGTATCCTGAAAAGATGACACGTTTAAGCAATAATCAATTATATTAGGGAAACAAAAAAAGAAAATCATAAAAATCTGGAGTGAAAACCCACCATCCGAAATTGGTAGTTGGTGACGTAAATTCCCATGGCTTGCTTTCCCATTGCTGATTGATACGTATTACGTGGAGACTAGCACACCAAAAGAAAAGAAAAACCCCACTTGAAGATGAATTCCCATGATTAACTTTAATAAATGAAGTTCATTGGCACGACTGGCCTACCTGGTTATGGTCAGGGAACGGTATGATTGAAGCACAAACACCTAGGATCAATGATGGATGGATTTCACAGTGGGTGTAAGTTTCTGAATATGCCTCCTCAGGGTTTAGCCGTGCTTGCACAAGGTCCTGAAACAGACATTGGGCAATTTAAATTGGGTGTGTCACTGAGATGCTCCACAACATGTTAGTTCTGACAAATCTATCCACTCACATTAATGGTCATGGAAATCATAGTAGTTTCTTCTTCCTCAGTATCAATATACTCTATGAATCCCTTTGCCACTAAGTCGTGCCATCCCACATCATCCGGGCCCCCTTCCTGGAAAGCAGATAATAGACTCATAATAAGCACCAGCTATGTTTCAGGCAAATAACAGGTTTACGTTTGAAGGCATACTCTCAGCTGCAATGCATGTATATCCTTCTTCTTTATTAGAAGTCTCTGTTTCTCCACTATAAACAATGGACGACTACACCGTCCATAATCAGTGTATATTCTCAGTTCCTTCAATCTGATATCTCTGACAACCCCAACTTCAGTATTGACATCAACCTGCACAATGTGAGAGTCCATCAGCACCAAGAGACAACTCTCAAAAATCTCTTCAACAACTAGTATCTAGATATCCTTATCATTACAAGAACATAGGAAAACATGCTGCTGATCATTAAAAAATCTGACAAGAACTACCCTAACTACTAAACATAAAAGATCTTATGGACGTACCCGTCTCCTTAACCGTCGTAACGTTTTCACCAACATATCAGGGTCACGATGGATGCCAACCCAGCAACCATTGACAAAAATTTTCGTCGCTTGAGGAATAACGACAGGAGAAATTTCCTACCATGAATAAACAATGAAATTTGTTAAAAAACCTAAAGAAAATGCAGAAACAGATCAATCAGCAAAAACACTTTGACAACCTCAAAATTCTCTGTGCCCCATTCTTCCAAAAATTCCAATATGGGATATGCCGCTGACCCAACTGTAATATAGACCATCAAAGCAAGATTCTTCACCAGTCCGCAAGCCTGATCAACATATCAATTGAATTAAAAGATGTCATAAAATAGTATCTTCACAAACCAACATAGATATTTGCTAAAAGGCAAAATACTCACTTGGCCCTCAGGAGTCTCAGCTGGACACATCATTCCCCATTGAGAATTGTGCAGCTGCCGTGGCTTCGCCAATTTACCTGTAAAGAAAAGCATTAGTCATGGGAAAAAATATGAGAAAAACAAGCACGTGCCATGATAACTGTCGGTCAAAAATTCTGCAGTGTAAGGACAATCCGCAGAACTGGAGCTCCAAGAGTAACTAACTTTACCTTCACGCCCTATTGGTGAATTTAGTCTTCTCAAATGTGACAATGTCGAAGCATATGTTAACCGATTCAGCACCTGCAAACCATTAGAACATCAATAAAAGTTTCCCATTAACAGAACTGAGCAAAATATCCTCATAATCAATACTCAAATAGAAAGAAGCATTGGGTATGTTAGCATAACAAACTTAAAAGGCAGCTTTTGAAAAAAGAAAATGCAATAAACCTGTGACACTCCAGCTCTCGTTCCAGCAGCATTGGCTTGTCCCCAGTTCCCTGTGGCAAGCGAGTACTTCAGACCACTAGTTATGGTTTTTGCTTTTATTGCGAATTGGAGGTTGACATCCTTTCCGTTGTCAACACACTGTCATTCATGTACACCAGTGAGGACATAGATATGGCATTGCCAACATGTCGTTCAGTAGAAGGGGATATAGTAATTAACCTTCTGCACATAGCCTCTAACATCCCTTGTCAATTTTCTAAAAAGCTGCATATACAAAAAAGAGAACAGTCTTAGAATACAGAAAAGATAAATGACCAGCAAAGGAATTCCAATACAGATACTTCTGCAGGACAGACCATTCTGAACAAGCCTCCAAGTAAAGGTCCAGCGAGATCTAGCCTCTTGTTGCCATAATGATCACGGTCATCTTCTGCCCTTCGACCAAGAGCACATAAAAGAAGCCGATGGATGATGTATCTGGTGCAAGCAACACAGACTTACTAAGCACTTGCTGTGTCTCCTGAAAAATTACGTTTTGAGGAGAAATGAACCTACCCAAAGTAATAAGCTTTTTTGGTCTCACAATACTCTTCAACACCAACATGTGGAAGCATTTCTTTCTGAAGGATCTCTTTAGCATACCTGGGCAAAGACGGACATAAGTCACCACAATACTATCAAAAGTGAGGCTGGCTGAAGCAAAAGTTACAGTAGCTGCCACATACTTTATACGCTTTTCTCGAGTCACACCAACTGTTGCTCCTCGCTTACCAATGAAGTCTAGAGCAACCTACAGTTAAAAGAAGGCAAGATCATGTCAAGCAGGCTGGATAACTTGTTCTGGAACTAAAAGACTTGACATATTTTTTGGTAGACACAAGAAAAATGTGGTTCTTATGCAAGGAAAAAGATGTAAAGATATCACATACTCTGACATCAAGAAATATATTTGCATCATTCTAATTACAAAACTATTGACTGGGAAACATAAACCGATAATACATCATAAAGTCTCGTATAGATAAAGTTGCAGACTGTAAATAGAAAAAACCCGTATATATATTACCAAGCAAAAAGCTCATGTCTTATCAACTTATAACTTAAAAACAGAAGCTCATTCTCTCATCCAAGTTAAAAAATAAAAAGTCATGCCCCAAGGCAACAAACTCTGATTGACTTTTATCCCAGAAGAAGAGGTGGCAGAAACAAAAATACCTGTTGATTTTGTATTACAAATGCTTCATCAAGAGAAGGACGAAGCAACTCCATCATTTGAGTATCCGAGAAGTCGTAACATATATGCTCCAGTATGTCCTTATCAGCAACAAAACCCAAAGCTCGAAACACAACTATAATAGGGATCTCCGTCCGAATATACGGAAGAGTTGCCCGGATATACTGCCCTGAAGATCCCTGCAGTTTTCCAATTATGACAGCCATGCATTCAAGCAGTTAGAAGTAAAAAAGAACCATTGCACTCTTCCAAGCCCCCCAAACTGTTCGTCGCAGACCCCAAACCCCAATCAGAAAGATCAACACCCAGAAAAACGGAAGCGCACGCAGAGAAGGAACAAAAAAAAATTGCATTACCCCTTTGGCACTTGTGCGAGAAAGCATACGGACAAACATTGTGCTGGGTGGCCTATTTTGAGATTCAGCCATCGACCGAACTTCCGCCACATAGGCATATTTATTTGGCTGCCTCTTCTTGAACACATACACATGGTTGGTGCTCATCTTCTCCTGAGCAATTAAAACCTTTTCACTTCCATTTATGATAAAATAACCACCTTGGTCATAAGGACACTCTCCAAGTTCAGTCAAATCCTTCTCTGAATTCTGGTATAATGTGCAATAGCTTGATCGAAGCATTATAGGGACCTAATATCAATGACATCAAAACAGTTAACATGGGCTGCTTCCCAAGAAACAATATCACCATACGAGTACTCAAATAACAGACCTTTCCAATAAAAACTTTTTGCAAGTCCTGAGGTTCAGTGAGTTCTTCACCATCATGTCCCTTCTTAATAACTCTCATAGAAACATCAACATACAAGGGAGCGGAGTATGTCAGATTTCTCAACCTTGCAGCTTTGGGAAATAAAGTTGCCGTTTCTCCATCTGACTCAGTCATCATTGGCTTACTCAAGTATATTTGACCAAAGTTGATTTTATATATAGTCTGCAGGCCAACAAAAAGCATTAAGAGCCAAGCAAGACAATTGCAAGAGTGGTTACTGGTTAGCAAATTTGACTAACATGTAATCAAAACAAGCAACTCCATGAAGTCGGGCTGTCAAGTCAGTTTTCCAACCCACTATCATCAACTAGCCAAATATCAACACTCGGAAATTTCTCCTCCCTCAGCAATTCTTTGACGTTCTTCCCACCAATGTCATTGCCATTTAAACTTTTGCACGAATACGTGTCTCATTAATAATACAGAAGGAGAGGAGAGCATCCTTTTCCATCACACAAGGGATCAATATCATTTTGTATTCTGTGCCTTAGATGGATCCATCAGACAAACGATATTTGAGGTGGTCTATGACTGTACCAATGACAATCAACAAGGGTCTGGCATATAGAATTTCATAATGCTCGGTTCGCACATGAAACAGTTGACTTTATCCCTCAACACTACTCGACAGACCATTCTCTCTGACATGACCCACTTTGTGGGAATAATATTGCTTTGTGACTAAGACCAGAACAATACAAAAGAACTTCACGATTTTAAATGCTACAGGTAAAACTTGCCACCACCTGGTAACATGTCGGATTTACACCACAAATATGAAAAGACTTGAGAAATACTCATCATGCATATGTAATTTTGAACGAATATTGAACCAACTCTGTCCCTTCTCAAATCGAAGTTGGACTTAAGGGAGAACACTAAGCCTGAATTTGGTCTTAATATAATTAAAGAACAAAAAGGAATTCAAATATTTTGCCCTTTCATTCCTCTAAAGTTCTCACTTCTCGAATGCTGCTGCCATGTACTACTAGAGGACTTTCACTAACAAAATGAAACCAGTTTTTCCACAAACAGAAATTGACAGAATACCTTTGGGCATACATATCTTTTTTAAAATAACCTTAACGAAGGTTTATCAAATTCCCGACAGCTGAAGACCATTGTCAAACTACCAAGCTAAAGGAGAACCCCATGAACTGATGTTGTGAAACTAAGTACGTTCAAGTCTGAAAACGCCGCTCACAAACCTCACACAGACAAGGTTTCTGAAGCATTTCTAAAAGCAAGACTCAAGCTGCTGCAACCAAGAGCAGCATATGCAATATGCATAGTTATAATCCATGTTCACCGAAGAATCGCAATCGCCTAGAGTTAGACCATCTCCGAAACCACAACTCCGCCGTCACTGACCTAAACCTTCCCACGGCCGAATCCAAAAAAGCGCAAAAAAAACCTCGCGCTCATTTCGAACGGAACACAAAAAGCCTTCCCGACGGCAACGGCGGCGACGAGAAAAGAAACCGACCTCGGCGAAATCGGGCTGGTGGCCGGGGTTGTGCTGCGACTCGGGCCGAATCTCGATATCGGCGGACTCGTCCACGATCTCCTGCATCGTGTTCTGGATGAACTCGTCGAAAGAGTCGAGCTGCTGCCGCACGAGCCCCTTGTCCTCGAAGTAGGCCGAGATGACGGCCCAGGCGTCCTCCTGCGTGATCTCGTCGTCGTCCTCCCCCTCGGCGTACGTCGGATCGTACTCCTGCTCGTCCTCCATCGCCGGCGAGAGCTCGGAACCCTAACCGTCTCCGGTGATCCCCGCGTCGGATTGAGCTTACAGTGCTAGTTCGGGAGTGAGTGAGTGAGTTCGAAGGAGCTCGATTCTCGTTGGGAGGGAAGTTCTGCGCAGCACAGGCGCTCGCGCAAGGGATCGGGAGGAGAGAGAGAGATCCCGAGTCTCTCCAAAAGTGACGAATGAAGGGGTGAGGGGGTATTTATAGAGGGGGCGGCGCTCGAGGGGACAGGAGGAGGTCAAGTATTCTCGGAAGGGCGGTGGATTTGGATTTTACATTTTTGCCACGGTTTAGTTTATTTCGAGAGGAGTTTGGAATTTTTGGGAAATTATTTTTCAAGAAGTCGTGTCGAGAAAAATGACGATATTTTTCGATATTTGATCCAAACCTACAAATAAAATGTAAATTATCGGATATCGCCCCACCTCATTGGGCACGACAACATCTTGGCCTCCCCCTAAAAAGGGTATCCAATTAAATGTCTTATTTTGACTTCAATCGTGAATGACATCCGAAATCCATTGGATATCGTCCCGGAATCCATCAGTGACAAATTCTCATTATGTGATCACTCATGCGTCTAATCACTCAAATCAATTGTTATCTTCTAATTTAAGTTTATCTACAAAAACTTATGTGTCATGACTTACCGAAATCGAGTTGTCGAGGAAATGCCAGGCTCGATAACAAAGCACTCGTTAGCTTGCGTGCTCCCTTGCACTTTCAAGATGATGTGAACCTTTTATCGGGACTTGGAGAATGATTTACTTTCTTGAAAGACTATAAAATCACGATAACTTCCATATAATAGCCGCTTGCAAATCAAGTCTCAAAATCACATATCAAAGGTTCTAATCAATCCATCATGATCACATAATCCAACCCAAATGATTTCTTGCAACATTAGCAACATCATGATCACAAAGCAATGTTTCTAATAATCTAAGCATCCTTGTAACAACAACAACCATTCTCACAACTAATAGGCAAGCGTCCAAGCATAGCATGCTATAGCAACAATAATCCTTTCTTGCAACCTTGAGCAATAACCAAGCATATAAGTCTCCCAATCTTCAAAGCTTAAGAAAACATAAGCAAACCATGTGAAAGACAGCCATGGTTTCCTCTTCCTAGAACCAACAATAACCTACTACGAGGACTACGGAATCTAGACTGACCCTACGTTCCAAACCATGTATCGCAACACCTTAGCCAAGGGTTAGATGAACCACTTTCGAAACTAGTGTGAGATTTAGGAAGATGGACGAATGAACAATGACATGGCGAGGCAGGCGGTCAGTGAAAGCGGCCCAATGACAGTAGCACGACAGCTTGAGGTGGACGGTGGTGGTGACGGTGGCTTAGGGACGGTGGTGGTGACGGTGGCTTAGGGACAGTGGTGATGGTGGTGGCGCAGTGTGGTGAGGGCAACGGCGAGCGGCGGTGGATGGTGGAGGTGATGCGGCCAAAAAGGGGAGAGAAGAGAGAGTGAGGTGTGAAAGAGATGAGGAAGAGAGTGTGAGTCAGAGAAATGAGAGAGATGGATGGTTTTTCTTCAAGTAAGAGCCAATAATGCACTTTGCACTCAAGGGCTCTAAGTTTAAACTAACTTAGCTCTTCCCCCAAAATCCTCCCAACCAAGGTAATCACAAGGCCAAGAAGCTTCTACACAATATCTCCATCACATCTCATTAAGGCAAGACAATGAGCACATGCTTGAATTTGGAAGCCATACTCTTCTTTTCTTCAAAGTGGCCTCCAAGGCTTCCTCAAGTAAGGCCAAGATTTGTCTCACACCAATCATGGCTTATAGAAGGTAATTAATGTCATTAATGAGACTAAAGCTTATGTTACTATTCATGCACATGGGACAATTAATGTGCAAACTTCCAAAAATAAAAATAAAAATGGGCTCAAAGTGGCAAGATGGGCTTGAATTGGGCTTGGGCTTGGGCTTGCTTTCTCTCTCTTCTAGGGCGTCCATCATGGGCGTGAGGCCCAATTTGGCCCAACTTGGGCATGAGTCCCTTGTGTGGCTTAGTCTTAATGGTAATTAAGGAGACTAATTAAACAACGTTCAATAAGCTTATCTTTTAATCATCCACAGCTTGACACTTGTAACCATATTATGATTTGTGTTAAAATTGATCAAAGTGGCTTTAACTAGGGGTGTGCATGGTCCGGGTGGGCGGTTCCCACCCTAGAACCGGGAACCGCCCACTAAGGACCGGTTCCAAAAAATTGGATCCGGGAACCGCTCGTTGATTCCATGGATCCACCCGAGAACCGGACCGTCGGTCCGGTCCAGTTCCCGGGTGGATCTATGGAACCGATCTCATAAGCGGGCGAAAAAAAAAAGCTCCATTGGACACGTATCGAAAATATGGTCTATTTAGAGATTTTGCAAATGTTCTCGCACTTTTTTCTTTACCTCTCTTGGTAGGTTGCCTCAAATAGAACAATAAAAATTATAAACATAGGGCTTCAAAATTTTAATTTTTTTTCAACTAAAAAAATTATTTTTTATAATAAAAATTAATATATATTATTATTATAATACCGGTCCGGTAACAGCTTTGAGATTTTCAACCCCCTCGGATTACTGTTCATTGTCTCTCCAAACTGCTCTCTCGGGCTACTGTTCCTCCGGAATTTGCAGCAGCTGCTGCGCCGGCTACAGGGCTCCATTGGAGCCAATTTTCGGAGGAAATCTTCCTCTTGGGGTGGACTAAAACATACTCGAAGCTCAGGACCCAGGTATGTCTCAATCTTCTGCAAATCCAGATCTGAGCTAAGGTTCTGGGTATTGGGGACAAATCTGATGTCTGCTGAGGAAAGGGCTTTCGAGCCTGGTTTTGCTGGTGGAAATGGGGCTTCTACATCCCATAGAACTCTTAGAGGGATGAGTAGATCTAGGAGAGGTCGGAGCCGAGCTCCCTCGGGTAGATCAGTCTCCCGCTTTGGTCGTCGATCGAAGGAAAACGTAGGGGATCGTTGGCTTGAACCCCAACCAGCGGCAACCTCCCGTGTGCCAACTGGGTTTGTTTCGCGCCAGTTACCTCCTGGATCTGACCGGAAAAACATTCCGGCTCCTCAAAATGAAGGTTTCATCCAAAGTAAGGAAGTGCAGAAGAGTCGCGTTTCCCCTTCTGAGTTGCAACAAGGAAGAGTTGGAGAGATGCCCAGAACCTGGGCAAATGTGGCCCGGACGGCACTCAAAGGCTATGAATTAGCCTATCACACTCCTGTCCAGTACGAGAACAAATTAGTGGCTTATTTCCCGGATGATGCGTTGGAGGCAGCAGATCCGGCATGGGTGGAATGCCTTGTGGGCTACTTCATAGGAAAAAAATTGCCGTTCAAGCTGGTAGAGACAGCTTTGAAGCATGCGTGGGGCTCTAAATTAATCGAAGTGAAGGCCGATGATCGGGGATTCTTCTTCTTCAGGATCCCTGACGCTGAATTCAGAAGGAAGCTGCTGGACGGTGGTCCTTTAACTGTCACAAAGGTACCACTCATCTTGCAGCAATGGGACCCTTGTCTTGAGTTGAAGAAAAGGGATCATTCCACCGTCCCGGTATGGATTCGCCTTAGAAACATCCCCCTTGTCCTTTGGTCAGCAAGGGGAATCGGAGGTATTGCCAGTCTCATCGGGAAGCCGCTACATGTTGACCTGAATACAGAGAGAATGAAATTTTTAGCATATGCCCGCGTTTGCGTGGAACTAAGGGCCACTGATGTGCGCCAAGATACTGTCACGGTTCTGTATAAAGGAATCACGAGGGAGGTCAATGTGGAGTATGAATGGAGGCCCATCGCATGCTCTAAATGTGGGGTCTTTGGACATAAATGTTATGAACTGAACAAGGGCAAGGAACCTCAGGAAAACCAAGGTAACGCTCCTCGGGATAAACCTGTACAAAGGACTCCAACAAGGCTGAATATAGATCAGATTCCAGCTGCCTTGAAAGAAAAAATGCCACTGCAAAAGGAGGTGCCTTTCACCAGGACTGAGCCTGCTAATTCGGTTGTTCCCGCCTTACCGGGTGCAGCTGAGGAACAAAGGCAAACTCCTTCTGTTGTCGCAAAGGCAGCAGGAAGGAGGACCAGATCAAGGGGGCGACGAGGCAAGGCACAATCCTCATCTCCTGCGGGTTCACCTTCGGCTTCACTTAGGCAAAGAGATCCGCCGGTGGGATTGAAGGCACGTTCGGTATCTGTTGCACCAGAAGTTACTCAACAGAATTACTCCTCAGCGGATGATCTGGATGATGTGGATGACCTGGGAGATTCGGAGATGGGGAGTACCTCGGATGGTGATCAATCTGAACAGGAGACATCGAATGCTGATGTTCCTACCATTCCTAGAGGAGAGACAGGAGTGAATACAGCAGAGTTTACTTCCATTGTGCCGGACTCCCAGCCGATCCTCATGGATGATGCGGACCAAGTGGCTGCCCAACTGGAACCTTCTTCACAAAGCGGCGGCGGGCGGGGAGGAGACGGGGGGGAAGGCGACGCTAGGTATGGCAGTTAATTTTTTGGAATTTTTGGATGAATTTTGGCTTTTGGAATATAAGGGGATTGATGGACCCGGTTAGGCAAAACGAAGTGAGGGATTTTGTGCACACTCATAACATTAGCTGCCTTGGACTTATTGAGACGAAAGTGCCCCATCACTGTTTTGTGCCGATATCTACGAGCTTAATTCCGGGATGGCATTGGGTAGCAAATTATAGCTGCTCGGCTAGAGGTCGTATATGGATTGGGTGGAACCCATCCCTTTTGGAGTTCTCTAGCGATTTTGTGTCCAGCCAATTAATACATGGCATGATGAAAATTAGATCTTCAGGAGTGTGTCTGCATTATTCTACAATCTATGGAGAACATACTTTTGTTGCACGTCGACCCTTGTGGGGTGATATTATCAGATTAAGCCTGGCCCATGCGGATAGTCCATGGATTGTGGGGGGGGACTTCAATGCCATTAGGGACCCGTCGGACCGGCAAGGTAGTCCAGACATTTGGCTCCCGTGGTTCGATGAGTTCGGTGATTGCCTCCGTCAAGCTGAGTTGGAGGACCTCAGGTATGTAGGTTTCAGATATACATGGTTCTTTTCATCAGGTAGAAACAGGAAACAGAGGAAAATCGACCGTGTACTAGTCAATCGAAAGTGGAGCATGGAGTTCTCCTTCTCTGAAGCTGCTTTCCTTCCACCTGGTATATCAGATCACACGCCTATGGTGGTGCGTATTGTGGAACCAAGTTTGAGGAGGAAGCCATTTAAATTCTTCAACCTCTGGATGACGCACCCGGAGTTTAAGGTGCTGGTTAATCAGGCCTGGGGGGAACGGACCAGCGGCACCCCAATGTTCATACTCTGTTCAAGGTTGAAGAGCCTCAAAAGGAAATTGAAGGAGCTCAACAAGGTGGCGTTCTCGGACATTTCGAGGCGTACATCAGACTCTAAGCGGGAGTTACATGCCATTCAAGTGGAACTTGAACGTAATCCCCAAGATGAGGAGCTGGCACAAATGGAAGCATCTTGTACCAAGGAGTATTATGATCTCAGGGCTCTAGAGGAGTCCTTCTACAAGCAAAAATCGAGATTGAGGTGGTTGAAGGAGGGGGATCAGAACACGCGGTTTTTCCATCATTCGGTAAACCGACACCACCTGCGTAACCGTATTCTGTCACTTGAAGAAGCTGATGGCAGAGTTATTACGGCGCCGGAGGAAATTCAGAATGCTTTTGTCTCTCATTTCCAGGAGCTATTCAATCCGGTGGACTCCATAGTTGGCCCGACCAGCGATGAGATCAAAACTTACTTGCGCCGAACGCTAAATGGAAACCAGGTTAGTACTCTGTCTAGTCCTGTTCTTCCACAAGAAATTACGGATGCCATGTTTTCTTTAGCAAAAGGGAAAGCACCGGGACCGGATGGATTTAATGCGGAGTTCTTTAGGCAGAATTGGGAGGTAGTAGGTCCATCTGTCATTGAGGCTATTATGGATTTTTTCCACAATGGACGCATACTTAAAGAGATTAACTGCACGATTATTGCTCTTGTCCCTAAAGTACAAAATGCGTCTACGATGAATGATTTTCGCCCGATATCTTGCTGTAACACGGTGTACAAGTGTATTACTAAGATTATGGCAAATAGGATTGCTTCCATCCTCCCTGAGATAGTAAGCCCAGTACAGACGGCTTTTGTTCAGGGAAGACGGATTACAGACAATATTCTTCTAGCACAGGAGTTGTTTAGTGGTTTCCATGTGAAAACATACTCCCCTAAATGTGCCATGAAGGTGGATTTTCGTAAAGCATACGATACACTTGACTGGAACTTCCTGGAGAATTCTCTCAAGGCGATAGGATTCCCAGATCATTTCACAGGTTTGATTATGTCCTGTGTACGCTCTCCAAAATTTTCGGTCTCAATTAATGGGGAACTACATGGCTTTTTCGGCAGTGGGCGGGGACTTAGACAAGGGGACCCTGTGTCCCCATATTTATTCACTATTGCAATGGAAGTGCTCTCGGGTATCCTTGACACATATGCTGATCGGCAGGAGTTTCGCTACTATTGGAGATGTAAGGCCACTAGGCTGACGCATCTATTTTTTGCTGACGATGTCTTTATCTTTAGTGAGGGACATATTGCTTCGGTGTTGAGCATGAAGGAAGGCTTGGATCTCTTCTCCCGGTGGAGCGGACTCTTCCCAAATAACAATAAGAGCGAGGTATTCTTTGCGGGGGGGTCCCAAGCATTGAGGAATGAACTCATTCAGATACTAAATTTCAGAGAGGGCTCCCTACCTGTGCGTTATCTTGGCGTCCCAATTATCACATCCAGATTGAGCAAAGCAGATTGCAATGCCCTGGTATGTCTCCTTACCTCTAGAGTACAGTCATGGACTCATAGATTCCTATCATTTGCGGGTAGATTACAACTGATCAAATCAGTTTTGTATGCTATTCAATCGTATTGGGCTTCGATCTTTTGGCTACCTGCATCGGTTGTCGACAAAATAGAGCAAATTTGCCGCCAATTTCTTTGGAAGGGCCCTACTCTAGGGGTGGGGGGGGCCAAGGTATCTTGGGCGGATATATGTTGTCCAAAGCAAGAAGGTGGCCTAGGCATCCGAAGGATTCGTGAAGGGAACAAAGCGGCTATGATCAAGCATATTTGGATTCTATTTACGGATAAGGAATCCCTTTGGTGTAAATGGATCCATTCAAATCACTTGAAACGAGCATATTTTTGGATAGCAAAGCCCCCAACTTATTGCTCATGGGCATGGCGTAAGATCCTTGCCCTAAGAGATGAAGCCAAGTCCATGTTTAGATGGGAAGTGGGTGATGGTTTATCCACCTCATTGTGGTTCGACCCATGGTTAGAAGGTGTTCTTCTCTCTGACATTTATTCTCACTCACACATCTACAATTCCTCACTTACACGGGATGCCAAAGTGGCTGACCTTTTTACCCAGAATGGGCAAGTCTTGATGCAAGAAATCCGAGCCTTGCAGGTTCATATTCCCACACTAAGCCAGAGGCGTGATGAATTCATCTGGACGAGGGATCCGTCACAGAAATTTACGATTGCTTCAGCCTGGTCATCGATACGATGGACGAGAGGAGCGGTTCCTTGGGCAACTTTTGTGTGGGACAAGTCTATTGTCCCGAGACACCAGTTCTTACTATGGTTAATCTCCAAGAAAAGGCTTCCAACTCAGGTAATGCTCATGTCCTATGGTCGAATTTCTGAGGCTAAATGTGCTCTTTGCCGCGCCACTCCAGACTCGATTGACCATCTTTTCTTCGACTGCCATATATCCCAATCTTTGGCTATCTTTTGGGCGGCAAGGTGCAATATTCCGTGGCATAATAGACGGTGGGTAGAGAATATCCTTTGGATGGCCAGAACGTATGGCAAACATGGCTTTTATTCTGATATTGTCAAGTTCTCTTTTGGGGTATTGTGCTATGTTATATGGAAGACGAGGAACGATATACTGTTCCGGTCGACCACCCTTTTTGTGCCTACCATGAAGCAGCACATCATTAAGGCTGTAAAAGACAAAGCATTGGCGTGCCGATCAGTTCCTGATGACCCACGGAATAGAAGGCTTCAACGTAGTTGGGGTTTTGACCCAAGTATATTTGGCTAGGAGGTTTGTAGTAGGGATAAGGCATATCCCCCCTCCCCCTGCTGTATTTTCCTGTTTTTGATGTATCCGTCCCTTTACCCCTCTCCGATGCGTCGTTGAGTTGGCGATAGGGAGGACCCTCAATCTTTGTACATTCGTTGGTTGAAAATCATCTATAATACTTACCATTACCAAAAAAAAAAATAATACCGGTCCGGTCCGGATGGGTGGGCGGGCGGATCCGCCCATGGAACCGGGAACCGGACCGGTCCCTTTAGGAACCACCGGTTCCGGGTTGTCCGGGCGGTTCCCGGTTCTTTTGCACACCCTTAGCTTTAACACAACCTAAATGAAATGGGTGGCTTTTAGGGATCTCGCGCATTCGATCCATGGTTGATTCGATATCAATCTGTGTTTATGTCTCTTCGATTCATGGATGACTCTTGGTTGTCATGTAATTGTGAGGGATTAATTGTTCACCCTGAAGTACATAGTCATTTGGAATCGGTTTAGAGTCACTTGCAATTAGTATAGTAACTGTGTGGAATCACCCGCAATTCGATTATACACCATTGTTGAATTGATCTATAATCATTCATTGATTTGCTCGTAACAGCGTAAGATTGTCCTTCATCGATTGTTATGATTGAGCAGTCTTTTCATAATCAAATTCTCTAGTCAAGTGCATTTCAATCCCTAATGGCCTTTCCCAATAGTTTAGTTAACTCATGAATGATCTTTAAATCAATCCCATTTTCGCTATCTGCACATTGATACTTTAGACTATTGTTCGTATCCATGATAGAGGTCAAGTTGAGGATGTTACAACGACCAAAAGTAATAGAGGCTACTAATGAGTCTATATTTCAAAATATCAATGGACATACAGTAGAACATCAAGCATTCATCGATCTTTGCCTTGCTCCATACACCTGCCATCTTTCGCCTCAGTCTTTTATACCAATCGAAGAGCCGATTGTCGAAAGAGGGATATGAATTGAATCAACAATTGAGGGTCAACCAAGCAAAAGCACATATGGTGGATTGGTGTATGGGTAATACTTTTCTATAATGACAAGGAAAACATTCTACAAGAAGAGAAGAAGGAGGCAAAAGCTTAAGGTGAGCATCAATAGTGAAATGACTATTTTCAGGATTAAAATCCATAAATGACAAGGAAATTTGGCCTATTTCTTTGTGGGTCCAAAGGGCATCTAGTCATAGCAAGTAAGAGGTTGCTTGAACGCCTATGGGGGTCTGAGAAAAGCTTACCATGGTGAAGGAGAGCCGTAGAACGATGATTAATGATTGAGGTTCTCAAGTATATATAGACCCTAGAGAAAACTGACTTAACCGACTAACCTAAATTTCAGGGACATGGATGAGTTGATAAGGGTTAGAAATCTTGCCATAATTGTGCTTGGTGCGCATAAGAGAAATGTTGGAAATTAACATAGTGAAGTGCAGTAAAAGGAAGGGGAACAAATTGATCGAACAATTTCATTGAGATTTCTTTTGGGGTACAAGAAGGGCTGTACACCTTGCCGAACACAGAACATAAGTCATTCCATGTTGTAATCTTGAGCTAAGTAATTATTCGTGGAACGAAGACATTCTAATTATAATTGCATCTTGTGGGTTTAGTGGGTGGCCTTCAACTTCTTAAGGGCATCAATTGATGCGTTCAGCCGGTCTGCATAGCTAACTCTCTCGTCGAATTTGGTCCCATGCCTATGACGTATCTCCTCTAGTCTCTTTTCAATCTCCAATCTGTGCTTCTCGAGAATAAGCTCTGCCATTTCTAGGTCAGATATTTCGTTCACCACAGCTTGCATAAACTATTGATTTTCTTTAATTTGTTTGCCAACCTCTTTTACTTCTTCACTAGGTTCAAAGAGACTTTCTTCAGAAGAAGCTAATGCCATATTTGCTCATAATTGTAGTGATAACCCCCAAAGATGGAGGAGAACCTAGGCTCTGTTTGGTTTAGCTTTCCCAAGGGGCTTTCGGCCCCCAAAGCCCCTTGGGAAAAATTTTAAGTGTTTGATTCAGCATTTGGGGACCTCATTGGCCAAATGCTGGCATTTGAAATGCTGAAAGCCCAAAGCAGGTGGGGACCTGCTTTGGGCTTTCAGTATTTTCGATATGCTATTGCCTCCAATTAATGAATTTTGGTTAGTTGAACACTTTGTTCAACGATGCAATCAGCTTCTCTCTCTTCAGAACCCATCGCGCCTAAAAACCTTCACTCAACGAAACCCTATTCCCCTTGCTCTCTCTCTCTGTTGCTCGCGTCTCTCGCTCAAATCGCTCGATTGCTCGTTCCCTCGCTTGATTACAGGTTCTCCTCTCTCTATCTCTCTCTCCGGTGCCCTTGATAGATGGAATTTTGGGGGAAATACTTGATGGTTTGTCGTGGGCTATTGATTTTTTGGGTTATGAGATTTGTGGGTTGTGCTTCGAATATTTACTTGTAGTGAAGGAGGGGTAATGTGTGTCGTTTATTACTTCTATCTCTTGCAACTGTTCGTGGGTAGTGGAGTGTTGATTTGTCGTGGACTGCTGGTTTTTTTTGGGCTGATGGTTTCAGATGTTTGGTATTTTCTACGTGTATTGGTAGCAATCCTCCACCAACTTATCATCTGTTATGTTAGAGCAAGACCTTCGACCAAGAAAGAATAACAAAACAATGTTAGAGCAAGACCAGGATCGTATGCTCGAGATCGTTCTTATGGTAAAGCAAGTTCGGAAACTTCTGGGTTCCTATAGGGAAGGTGATTTTTCTTTTCTTTTTCTATTGGCTAGCATCATCTTTATTACTTAACTATGAAAAATTTTGGCTAGCTAAGCTAGCCATACAAAGACACTCGAGAGGAATAATGTTGTTATCAGAATCATGTGCCTTTTGCTATCAAAAAAAAGTTTTGTATATGTTGTGGGAGAGGAAATCATGTTTGTCTCATGCTGATTAAAAACATTGTGCAGGCTGGCAAATCATGCTAGGGTTCTGTATAGAACTTCGAGTATCATCCATGTGCACTTTTAATATCATCCATGTTCTGTATAGAACATCGTGCAGGCTAGCAAAATTTTCACATGTTTATTATGTGAACCTTTTAAGTCAGATCTTGGAGTTTTACCATTCATGTTTGTCTCTTAGGATGATTTTGAATTTAGACACTTTGGCATCATCTGGTTGTATTTCCTTTTCCTTCCAATGCTACTTTATTTGGTCTCGCCTTGGGGTCAAGCTTATTAGCATTTGGTTTGCCATAAAAAGGCATTATGCAAATTTTTCGTGGTTTTATATTCTTTTGTGTTTCAGTTTTCTTATTGACAAGTCTTCTTTCCCTTTCCTTGGTGAGTTGGTGAAGTGTATATTCGTGGTTGCTTATTCATTTAGTGCAATCAAAACCTGCTCGATACCTTTTGTTGTCTTCCATGTGTCCATGAGCAGTATAGGAACATGAATTGTGCTTTAGTTTTCTGGAGCAACTAAGTAGACTACCCCCTTGTCAATTGCTTATAGATATCTTGGTTCATGGTTAATCTTGTTTGTTCGTACTCGTTAAATTTGTTCATTTCACTTTACAAGTAGATGAATTCATTAAAGGAAAAGGCATTTTAGAGCTCGGAAGATGTAGAAATCTTTGTAAGTTGTGCATTGAACAAATTGAAAAAGGCAATCGTCCTGCAAACAACAGAAGGGATTGATGGACAGTCATAATTAGTAAGTTTGAGGAGCTAACGGGCAAAAAGTATGATAAACAAAAAATAAAGAGTAAGTGGGATAACCTCAAGGAAGAATGGAAAAGATGGAGGTTATTGCTTTACAATAAAATAGGACTAGGATGGGATTCAAAGAAGAAAACCATTGATGCGAGTGATGAATGGTGGGAGAGTAAAATTCAGGTTTTCCTCAATTCTTTCTTTACTTTTGTGTTAAGCTCGCCTTTAATGAAACGCCTTATGCAAATGCTTTATTATAACAGGCCAATCCAAAGTTTAAAGCTTTTAGGTTGAAAGGCATACATCTTGATCTTGAAGTACAGTTAGATATGATGTTCAGAGATACAGTTGCTACTGGAGAAATCACATGGAATCCTGCATAGGGATTGTGTATTGATAATGATGTTGAGGTCACACAACCTGGTATCGACGATGTTGTAGGATCTACTGATGAAAATTTGAAGAATCGTGTGAATGAAACTCTTATTGAACCAATTGGAACTTAGAGCCGTAAAAGAGCCTCGCAGACTTCAAAGGGGCAAGCTTAAGGAAAGAAATATAAGAAATTGAGCACAGGAGAAGAGCTTGGAACGCAAATTAACAGGTTGCTTACAGTTGTTGAGAGTAGGAGTGCTGCCACTGCTACATCTAAAGCAACCAATTTAGTTGGTCCTTATGAGGACCTCATAGAGATATTAGATTCCATACCTGAGATTGTGGAAGATTAAGACCTACAATATTTTGCAATCTCTCATTTAAAGGAAAAGATAGACAATAGGCAGGTTTTCATGAGCTTAAAAGATGATGCAAAGAAAGTAAAGTATCTCAAATATGAATTGAGAAGAGAGTCAAGTCTTCGTAAATAGGATGTTAGCATTTTATTGTTTTCATGTTTGAAGCTTAGTCATGATACTTTTCTTCCTCTTTCAAGAGAGTGATGCTACTTTGTTTCCATTTATGAATCTTCATTTGCATTCCTTGTGAACCTAATTTCAATTCATGTTTAATGTAAGAATTGTTTTCTTTTGGTGTTCTCTTTATGTGATAATTTGCATATATGTGATGGTTAATACATTGTTTCTCTCTATATTTTGTTACTTGAAACAGTTATGGATGATTCACATGCACGGGAAAATCATGAACAAGAGGAAAATGAATTATGGGATGTTGTCTCAATTGCTCAAGCTGCAATTCTTTATCAAGCAACCAAATTTTGCAAGTAACCTTGCATGACCTCCACATATATAGGTTATGTATGGTTAAAGAGTTGATTGGCGAAAACTCTAATCCGATAAGGTGCTATAATATGTTTAGAATGCATAAGATTGTATTTAATAATTTAATGCATGACTTGGTAACACACTATGGCCTTCGAGGATCTAGGAATACTAATGTTAGAGAAATGGTTGGTGTGTTTCTTCATATTTTGGGACATGGTATAGGTAACAGGTTAGCACAAGAGCGTTTTCAACGCTCTGGGGAAACCATAAGTAGGCACTTTAGCTTAGTTTTAGATAAAATATGTGATATGGGAAAAGATTTGATTCAACCAACTGATCGATAATATAGAGAAGTTCCAGAGAAGATCAAGAAAGACCGACAGTTTATCCATATTTTAAGGATTGCATTGGAGCTATTGATGATACACATATCCCAGTAATTGTACCAATATATGATCAAATTCATTTTATTGGTCGAAAAGGAACAACAACCCAAAACGTGTTAGTCATATGTAATTTCAATATGGAATTTGTCTATGTTTGAGCCGGTTGGGAGGGACAAACTCATGATACTCGTATCTTTTATGAAGCCATTGAAAGACGCAATTCACAGTTTCCCCATCCTCCTCCAGGTATGTTATTTAATGGTTTAGATACATCATTATATGTTGGTACAACTGCTGGGATATGTGTACATAGTGTGTTGAGGCACACTACTACTGGTTGATGTGTCAGAATAGTACTAATGCATGAGCTAAGTGAAATAAATAAATACAAAATAAATAAATAAATAAATAAATAAAGAGGACGAACTTACTGGTAAGTTGTCAAAGGAATTGAGATAGACACTATCCTAGAGTTTTCAAGGGTTGAAGGGCAAACCCTTTCACTGGCATAATCTTCCTTTGCTGTGTCGATAGGGTCGCATTAGTCAGAGGAGGTCTTTATATCAACATGGGTAGCTTCCATGGGATTTAAAGTTAAACCCCTAGTAGATGACTTAGGTTGCTTCTCTATCAAAGGAGAAGAGGCTTTCCTTTTCTTCTTGAGTTGAGTCACTATAACGCTTAAAGTGTCTTCATGTGATGAAGGTCTAGCCACACCTAGCAAACAAAAGAGTAAAATAAGGAAAGGTAGAAAGGTACCCAACTATATCTTTGGAAGTGTCTAATGGACTTACTTCTAATGTCCTTTATTACATGAGATTTTCATGTGGATGTGAAACTGATTTACTCCCTAAAGCCTCAATGGTGAGTGTTCTTGGCACATTTAGAGGGTGGAGTTCAAAAGTGCTGTCAAGGATTATCTTACCTTTACCAACAACATTTTTTGACTTCGGATTGCATTGCTTTATCCATTGAAGGGCGGTATTAGTGGCGTCTTCAAAAGGACTATTGAATTTGAAGGAAATCCACCAGTCTATGAACTCAGACGTGATATCTGGAGAAGAGCTGAAGAAGTAAAGGTCTGAGGAAAAGCGGCTACGCATCAATGTAGTAACTTGAGGACAACAGTTGAAAGCATCACTCCCCTTTGGATTATACTTCTTTCTATTCATCGAAGGGAACTTTATGGAATAAGTAATGGGCATTGGCACAACTTGACATAAACCGAATTGTATAGCATACTACTGTGAAGAGTAAGCCTCAAATCTTTGATAAAATTGTCCCTTTGAACATAGTCGCATTGGAAGATCAACTAGAGTGACTATGGATAGCCAAAATTCAAGGAGTTGTCCATATATTGGCTATTTGGGCGAAAGAGGTAGTTGAATTATGAGGTATTGTAAGGGAAGAGCTCGACATGTGTAGAGTCAAACTCCAAGATTAGTTTAAGATAATGAGCAAAAGGAGGAGTTTGATCGGGAACTTTTAAAGAAAAATAGCTATATAATCAATTGCCCAAAGGAAAAGGCTTTGGTTTATTAGCCTTCGACAATGAATAATGCAAGAGATCCCAAGGAGTTTTGCTAAACTGTAAAAGGGAAATAAAAAGCCATCCATGCTTATAGAATTTAAAACGGACCAGATAGAATCCCTTTTTTCCTTGGACATTATCGATAGGGCAGCATAAGTGATACTTCTATATAATGTAGCCAAAACAAGTGGGTCAAAAGAGAATCATATTCCCCTTGTTAGGTTTGAAGGCTGAATTAAATAATCCTTCAAAACCTTGATGGCTGGACAAAAGAATATGTATTTTGATAACTAATTTAGCAAGAAGTTGACACATTCGACGAGGTTAATAGGACTAGAAGTTTTATAGAATTGATTAAGGAAATTCCCACAAACAAGAATATCATCAAACATATAATACTCGTCGAAAGCTTTCATTCTATAGGGTACCATGCGGTATGAAACTAGATGTTGTGTAGACATTTAAAAGGGTTATGGACATGGTCCCCATGTAAAGAAGAGATAGTTAGTCGATGGGAACTAGAAGCATATAGCAGAGCCCAGTAGCCTCCTATCCAAGTCATGAGATAGTATGTTGACCTCTAATGCCTTTCTTATTTCTGCATTCTTCCATGATAACTAAGTTTTCAAATTGGCCTTTAGTTGCAAATACCGAGAGTGAAATCTTTGGTCGAATGAGGGGAAACTCCGAAACCTGGAAATAGTAGATATCCAAATATCCTTGATGGAAGAACGATGAATGAGGATTTTTTCTAGTAAGAAAGCAAGGCTTGAGAGGTGAAGGAATATGATCGCAATAAAGGAGACAGGGGCTAAGGAGTAACTGGCTAGGGCTATCTTCCATGGCGCTCAGCTTTTGGAAATGGCAATACTTAGCCTCTGCAATGTCCTAAAGGTCATCAAAGTGCGAGATGAAAGAGTCAAGGAGAAATTTGGGAGCTTCAATTGCCATGGAAGAAGTCTGAAGATAGGGACCATTTGGTTCGGCTTTCCCAAGGGGCTTTCAGCTCCCAAAGCCCCTTGGGAAAATGCCGGGGTGTTTGGTTTAGCATTTTGGAGGGCTTTGCCATGGAAGAAGTCTGAAGATAGGGACCATTTGGTTCGGCTTTCTCAAGGGGCTTTCAGCTCCCAAAGCCCCTTGGGAAAATGCTGGGGTGTTTGGTTTAGCATTTTGGAGGGCTTTGGGGAGTTGCAATTGCATCTCCAAAACTTGAGAAGGGCTTTGGGGAGTTGCAATTGCATCTCTAAAGCTTGAGAATGGCCTTTGGCTGAATGCAAGGTCAAAGGTGCATTGAGAATTTGTATTTTCGGGATGCAACTTCCCTGATTTAATGAAAATGTCAAAACTTCCAATTTTGCCTTCATTTGCAAAGTATTATTCCAATTTTACTCATTTAAAAACAAACCATAAACTCCTCTTTCTCTTACGTCTCCTGTTCTCTCGCCCATCGCCCCCCATTTGCCGTCTCTCTCAAAAATCACTCAACCTCACTTTTCTGCTCTCAACTGTGGACGCCGCTCGCGCTCGCGATTTGGACGTCGCTCAGGCTTTCAACGCCGCCACTCGCGCTCGTGATCTGGACGCCGCTCGTACTCTCAACGCCGCCAGTTGAGTTGGTATTTTATACATACACGCCCTCTTGTTTTCTATTTTTGTTGCGTGACGTTCGTTCACTTTTCAAGCTCCATTGGGAAATCTCTCGGATTGCGTTGACCACTGATTAATCAGTTCGCTTCCAGACCCGATTTGATGAATCGAATTCGTTATTTGTCTTGTATTGAATCTCCGCGTGGCTTTCGCTGCTTGAGAAGCGATGTTTCAATCTGACGCTGGCTAATTGTGTATTTTGGTCAGGGGTTTAGCTGTCGCTTGTGATGGGTATCGAATTGGTGGGTGAATGGACGGATAGCTCAATGGCCTTGTGGTGCATTGTTGCTTCTTCGATTCGATTATGGACTTGAGCTGTAAAGAGGATGATGAGTTTCGGAGAAACCTCTGCTGACTGAGCTTTCTGCTTAAGGTGTTACGTTAGTGGAAAAGCATAAAAAGCCGTATTTTTTAACGTCTGGCTTCGGTTGCTTCGTAGTACTTTTTAAGGTCTCCAGATGTTAGTGTTTCGTGGTTCATGCTTTGGCTTTGATTTGAAGATCTCAGTGTTCTTTGGCCTAATGTCTTTAATTGAGTGGCCTTTATATCTAGCATGATGGAATTTGCGATACATATTTCAATAATAATTCCACAAGCATAATGCTAGGACACGATGATCTTATGAATTTTGGGTCTTTATAGTTGAGAGTACTTTATTCTGAAAACCGAAATTGCTTATGCCTTATTTTGCCAGTGATTGCCAGAATAGTATGCCTTCTAGAGGATCAGCTCTTTCAAGTCCAGCTTCCAGTTTTGATAGTGTAGAACAGGAACATCTTCTTAGAGGTCTTGTTTCCTCAAGTGGAAACTTGAAGATGGTTGCTTGTTCTTTTTCTTATTGAAGAAGAATAACATTAATTCTTATTTGGGTACTCTTTGTTTTCACAAGAATATGATTTTATTACAGTCACAAAGGCTAGGAAACTAAGATTCTCGAAACCAAATAAATATTGGGTTGAAAGCTCTCAAAAAAAGGTGAGTATTTCATCTAGTTTGCTCTTGACAAAATTTTGCTAGGATAAAGAGCAACTGTCGCATTCTGCTTTAATGATGAGGAGGTATCTTGTTTGTCTTTTGCTAAGCAACAATTCAACAGCCACCCAGGAAAAGATGACCGATTATTTTTTGTTGATCGGACTTTGTTTAGTCTTTTTGTTTATCTTCATTAGCATAAGAAGGTTTTCTTGAATGTATCTTGAAGGTACCATAGAATTACTAGTGGCTACCTACCCAATAGATCACACGCACCAGGTGTTATGTACTTGCTTATTTTTCTCCATGGAAGAATAATTTGAAAACTCCTGTTGCTCCATGATTAGTTGGGTGGACAATCAGTTATGCTCCTAGAGCACTTGAAAGTTCTCCTCACGAGGACCTATAGATGTTAACATCAGGAGAGAGATTTTAACATAACTTGGCTTGGATTTAATATATGGATTGGAGCTCATTTAGAAGGGGACATAAATATGGTTTCAAGATTGAAATATGGACAATTCATTTGATATGTGAAAATTGAAGCATATTTGGAGAACAATATAAAAGGGACTAGTTTATTGTGTTGATGGATTTTCTTTATATTCTTCCAAAATAATTGGGTCTGTGGTTAACAATATGTTGGAATTGGGCTGCCACTGGCTACTGTTCTATCTCTTCCATGCTTCCTTGTACCATGCTCATGTTTTATTCGTTCCACAGCCTTCTCCATCTTTTGATTCTAATTTGATTTTCCTATCTAAAATGAAATCATACAAATATGTAAAAAATTATATATGTCCTAGTCATTAAAGATAATTCGAAATGCTTTTACATGCATTTACAAAATCTTTTCCAATCTTTTTAGTTGCTTTATGCTTGTACCCGTGTCTATGCTTGTGGCCATTATTATGTTCAATGAAAATGCTCTATGCTTTTTGCTTGTGCCCATTATTATGTGCACATATCTTGTTCTATTTGTTGTTTGCTATTTGCTTTGTGCTTGTGCTCATTTCTTGTTCTGTTTCATAATTATTTTTGCCTTATGCTTGTGCCTATGTCTTGTTCTATTTTGTAAATACCGTTTGCTCTATCTTTGTGCCAATGTTGCATTGTTTCATCCATGCTGTTTGATTTGCTGGTCAATTGGAAATTGCTGGTCCAATTTTTTATTGTTCATTTTCATACTATTTGAAGATGGCAAGTTTCTCAAAGGAAAAGGCATATTGGTCCGCTAAAGATGTGGAAACATTTTGTAAGTTGTACGTTGAACAAATTGAAAAAAGCAACCGTCCTGCAACCAACAAGAGGGATGGATGGATAGTTATAATTAATAAGTTCGAGCAATTGAGGGGCAAAAAATATGATAAAACTCAAATGAAAAGTAAGTGGGACAATCTTAAGGAAGAATGGAAAAGATGGAGGACATTGGTTTTAAGTGAAACTGGATTAGGATGAGATCCAAGGAAGAAAACCATCGACGCGAGTGATGAATAGTGAGAGAGTAAAATTTAGGTTTTTATATCTTCTTCTTTTACTTCTATGTTAAATTCATTTTCAATGATACAACTTACTAAATTGTTCTATTATAACAGGCCAATCCTAAGGTAAAGATTTTTAGGACAAGAGGCATACCTCCAGATCTTGAGGTGTTGTTAGATAAAATGTTCCGGAATACGGTTGCAACTGGAGATGTAACATGGAATCCTACACAAGGTTTATGTGTCGATAAGAATATTGAGGCCACACAACCTGATACCATTGATGGTGTAGGTTCTACTAATGAGAATACAGAGGCCTTTGTGGGTGAAAATACTGATGAACCAATTTAAACTCAAACCCATAAAAGAGCGACACAAACTTCAATGAGGCAAGCTCGAAGAAAGAAAGAAAAGAAAATGACCCCATCACAACTGCTTGGAACATAAATCAATAGGCTTTGCTCTACTGTCGAAAGTAGGGGTGCTGCTGTTGTTGCATCTCAAGCAAATGAAGGATTTGGTCCTTACAAGGACCTCATACATATGTTGGATACCATACCTGAGATTGCACAAGATGAAAAGTTGTACTTTTTTGCAATCAAATATTTTAAGGAAAAGATAGACAATAGACAGGTTTTCATGAACTTCAATAGTGATGCACTAAGAGTCAAGTATCTCAAACTTGAGATGGAAGAGCTTAGCCATACCTAGGATGTTATAGTACTTCATTTAAACTTTTTTTTATGTTACTTTATTTTCATGTGGGATTTCTATTTGCATTATGTGTGAAACTTATTTCTATTAATATTTTAATGTAAGGACTATTTTCATTTGGTGTTATGTATATGTGATCGAGTTATGTGACAATTGATATTATTATTTCTCTTGATGGATGATTGATTGTTCATGATTTCTCTTTCTCTAACTCTATATTTTGTTACGTTAGGTAGTTATGGATGACTGTGAACAGGAGGAAAATGAATTCTGGGATATTCTTGCAGTCACTCAAGCTTCAATAAACAACCTTCCATGACTTCATTATATACAAGTTATGCATGGCTAAGAGAATTGATGGATGAAGATGCTAATCCGATAAGGTGTTATAATGTGTTTAGAATGCATAGAGTTGTATTTAATAACTTAACACATGACCTAGTAACACAATATGATCTTAAATGATCTAGGAACACTGATGTTGCAAAAATGGTTAGTATGTTTCTTTATATGTTAGGACATGATAAAGGAAATAAGTCAGCACAATAGCGTTTTCAGCGCTCCGGGGAAACCATAAGTAGACACTTTAGCTTAGATTTAGATAAAGTATGTGAGATGGGACAAGATTTGATCCAATCAACCGATCGACAATATGTTGAAGTTCCAAACAAGATCAAGAAAGATTGACGATTCTATCCATATTTTAAGGTATGTTACGATTTTACAAAAAAAAACTAAAAACTCTATATAATTCAAGTAATATTTGTGTTATTTATTTTAGGATTGCATTTGTGCTATGGATGGTACACATGTTTCAGCAGTGGTACCTACGTACGATAAAATTCGTTTCATTGGTCGAAAAAGAATGTCTACTCAAAACGTGCTAGCTGTATGTAATTTTAACATGGAATTTGTCTATGTGTATGCTGGTTGGGAGGGACAAGCTCATGATACTCGTATTTTCTACGACGCCATAGGAAGACGTGGTGTGCAATTTCCCCATCCTCCTCCAAGTTCGTCTTTATTTATGTATATAATGCTTAATTGTAGCTAGATAGCATTGTCGCTAATTAGAGAATTAGCACATTTGATGTTTAATTAAATGTGAGTGCTACGTGACATTTAATTAGCACTCAATAGATATGTCCAGTTACTTTGGACAGGCTTTATTTTTTTTCTCTTTCACTTTTTTATATGACATATGTTAATTAAATTTACATTATATTTGTCTAGGTAAATATTATCTAGTGGATGCTGGATATCCAAATCCCACGGGTTATTTAGGGCTATATAGAGAAGTGAGGTATCATTTATCGGAATTTCGACAAGGCCCTCCACCTACGGGATATCGAGAAGTGTTCAATCGTGCCCACTCCTCTTTATGCTCAGAAATAGAGCGAGCATTTGGCGTATTAAAAAAGAAATGGAAGATTCTAACCGATATGCCAAGTTATCCATATGAAAAACAAGTGCAAATTATCATAGCGACGATGATATTGCACAATTATATACGAAGAAATGTTGTGACTGATACAGATTTTGAAGAAGCGGATTTGGATCTTAAGTATGGATATTTAGTTGATAATGATGTTATAAATGGGGGGACAAGTACGTCAAATAAAAATCCATCTCCTGACATGGCAAGTTTACGTAATAAAATAGCTATGAGTTTGACAAATAGTTGAGTAAGTTTGTAATATTTAAGGATAAATTATTAATTTTATCAAGACATATGCAATCGTGTTTATTTTAATGAAATTACTCTTTTTTTATTGAGAAGTTCCACTTTGATATGCTTTTTAATTTATAAATTTGTTAATATGTCTTTTTTACATTGCTCTCAATGCAAAAATATTAATGTTAAAGTCATTATCTTTTTATAACTAAACAAATTAAGAAAAGTTAACAAAAAAAAAACTTAAATTGGTCACACCAAAGGGCTTTTCCAAATATTATTATTTGCTAAACAGCATTCCCCCAAAGTTGCTTTCCAAGGCATATTTCAATTACGTTTTACCAAACAGTATTTGCATTTCTCCAAACACCCTTAGCCTTAAGGCATTTGCATTTGCCCAAAGGCTTTCTCCAAATGCTGAACCAAATGCACCCATAAAATACAAAAGGGTTAGGGTTTAAGGAAAAGGCAAAAGAATACAGAAAAAGAGACTGTAGATATATACTCGAAGTAGAAGACTCTGATTCAATATTACAATATCTGTTGGAAGTGGAAACAACATGTCAAGATATAACAAGAGACTATCTATCTATATCGGCTAGAGGTGTTAGAAGATAGAAAGGCATGATCATCATCCCTAGTAGATCGCTTGAAAAGAGGTATTTCCTTTAAAAGAAATAAATCTCCAATTTACCTCTTTTAAAAGGGGGCGTATGTTGACACTTAAAATTAAATGTCACTATGTGCCAATCACATGGGCAAGAATTACCTTGGAGCCTAGTAAAATTATACATAAGCTCTATGAATATTGACATACTATCAGCTATCGACAAGTATATTAAAGAAAGCTGAGTGGTCAACAATGAGAGAACCATGTATTCAAACGCCATGATGTAAATTTTGGTGGTAAATCCTAAAAGTAAAGCGCGTAAAAGAAAGGTGGTTGATAATCAAAGACTCAATTGAGAAATTTGTTTCCAATGGATGAAGGCATGATCGAAGCAGTTATTGGATGAACCGACTGAAGAATAGGAAACATGTTGTGGACTAAAGGCGGCAATTCAAATTGGTAATCGCTTGACAGTTATTGAGGTATCCCTAAGTCCTCCAGCGAGAGACCCCCCCAAATAACACAACAAAACTCTTTATCTTATTCCTAGTTATCTTAGTCAAGCTTAGCTTAGTTGTAGCTATAGGCTCTTGTTATTGATTCAATTCTAGCAAGTGACATATCCTAGGCAGCGCTATTGATTAGATTCTAGTGCCATCCTACTTTGTCCAACGTCATTGATTAAATTTCGATGTTGTTTCCTCATTTCCATCCAGGAACGGTATCTTCCTAATGGCAATATTGTCATTTAGTGTTGTCGATTAGATTCCGGTGCTGTATTACTATACCCACATTGAAGTAAGATCCCCTGATGGTGTTTCCATAGTCCAACGTTGTTAATTAAATTCTGACGTTATGTCCTCGTATCGATCCCGGTATTGTCTCCCCTATCCAACATTGTCAATTAGATTCCAACGTTGTGTCCTCATATCTTCCTTGGAATAGTATCTTCCCAATGTTGTTTCCTCAATTTAGCGTCGTTAATTAGATTCTTGCGTTGTGTCCTTTTACCTATCTCGGGACAGCGCCTTCCTAGTATTGTCTCCCCTGTTCGGCATTGTTAATTAAATTCCGACATTGTGTCCTCATATCTTGTCTAGAATAGTAACTTCCTGGTGTTGTTTCCTTAGTCTAGCGTTGTCAAATAGATTTTGACATTGTGTCCCAATATTCATTATGGAGCTGTGTTTTCCTAGTGCTATTATCTTAGTCCAATGTCATCAACTCAGTTTCAGTGTTATGCCCTCATGCTTACTTGGAAGCACTGTCTCTTTGGAGTCATTACACGCTCCGACATCATCAATTAGATTCTAACGTCGTATCGCCCATCCAACCTTCATCAGTTCTCATTAGTGTGTCGAGGTGTATTCGTATTAGGTTGTTGACTAAATTTTAGCATTGATACTAAGATTGAATTTGACAAGTTCGTTGCACTGATATATATATATATAAGTTATTGCATTTGATCCTTTTGTCCAATACTAGCACAGAACTCAACTCCCCTTAAAATTATAAAATTGAAATGCACTGTTTGGTGAAAGATTTTTTTGTTGTGGGTATAAAACCAGCAAAATAGTTTCACGAGTGTCTTCATCATTTAAAGCACTGGGGTTTTGTCCTCTATTCTCCCGTGTTCCCGGATTGCTTAGTCGAACGAAAACGAGCCACCATCACCGAGTTTCAATCATTATCCAGACCAGTCCGTCCCACACCACAATCCAAGCCGTTGCTCGTTAATCATTGTCGATTTTGGTTGTCACGAAGTTGGCCGTATGCTGCTGTCTCTGATTCATAGCAGCAAGTTGCCAGCGGCATAGTATTATCTCTGCCGCTATTTCAGCGTTCCTACTTTTTACCCTGTTGCGGTGGAAACCTGCAACTCGTTTGGTTTAAACCCACTTGTTGTCGCCGTCGCATCAACATATTGCGCTCATCTTGAGGACTCCAACTTCAATCAATAAGCTAAGTCAAGCATCTCTTCTCTTCTTTTGATGTTGTGCGGCTTTAAACGCGTTGCCATCCTTTTTGCTTTATGTAGACGTTGCCATTGAGAAGAGTCTCCGCCTTGCCACCACTTGTATTGTTTGAATCAAGGTAATTACAAATGGGTGCCGGCACTCGCACTTCTTCAAACGGTTGAGAGCCTGAATCTTAATGCATGTCATGTTCGAATCGCTTCAGGTGAATTCACTATTAGTGATCAGGGTGAGTAAAAGATTCTCATTCAATTGCACCTTGCTAGAATTTAGAAACAACCAGCAAGAATTCTGATGTGTTTAGCTTGTTCACCGTGGAATTGTCCATCTGGGTGTATTTTCAATTGACATCAGTGGACAATTCTTTCCTTATAATTTGGCTGGTATTATGCAAATCATGAGTCTTATGGTCTGCTTAGATACAAATGAAGAAAAAAATTTTTTTCTTTAAGGCTCCGTTTGTTTCGCGGAAAATAAACCATTTCCGGAAAATGTTTTCCTGTGTTCAGGTAAAACCTAAAAAAGTCCCAGAAAATATTTTCCGACGTTCGGTAAGGAAAATGTTTTCCAAACTTCACCTAGTTTTTGCGAAAGAAAAAAAGTAATTATGGAATGATGGTGCGAAGCTGATCAGGACTTCTCGTTCGAAATCTGATCAGGATTTCTCGTTTGATATGGGGGTGGGATGAAGAGAATCGAGGAAGTAGTGGGAGGTCTTGCTCACGTTTCGGCTAAGGAGAAAGAAACAGAGAAGAGAAAAAAGAGAGTTCCTGAAGGCTGAGGCGAGAGGGTGTCGACGTTCGCCCATTAAAGGCAGAGCGAGAGACCATTCGCCTAGCAGAGAGGAGAAGAAAAGAAGCGACCGTGAGGCTGCTTCAGCGAAGAAAAAAACTGAGAAAGAAGAGAAAGTGAAAGAGAGAGAGGGGCGTTGAAGAAGGAAGGTGCCCGAACGTCTCCGGCCTCGGTTATCCTCGTCCCGCCGCCGGAGGGTATTTCACGCGACTGCCCACCACCGTCTATATCCACAGTTGAGCAGAGGTCTTCCTTCTCATCTCGTCGTCTCCTGTCGGCGAGCCCCCACCGGTTCAGTGCTATTCGGGTCAGCATTTCTCCCCATTTCAGATCGCTCAAAGTCTGATCAGGACTTCTCGTTCGAAGCTGCGAGCGATCGAGAAACCCTAGTTTTTGCAAGAGAAAAGGGAGAAAAGTGACAAAGGGGGGAGAGTCGTGCATAGAAATACGGAAGATGCTGGGCTGGGAAAATGATTTCCTTTTTTGCAAAAAGGAAATCATTTTCTACACTTTTAGAAGGAGATTTTCCATTGACCGGAAAATATTTTCTTTGATCACTTATTTTTTTTTTTTTGGTAAAGGTAAGAATTTTATACGATTTTCAACTAAACAATATACAAAGGGAGGACGCCGGCACCATAACCCAAAAAAGTGATCAAATTTTATACGATTTGATCACTTATTTTTCGCCCTCCGAATACCAAAAAATTTGGAAAATATTTTCTCGGAAATTATTTTTCGCGAAACGAACGGAGCCTTAAATTTCCATTAGATATACCATGTTATTCACGTGGAGTACTCAAAAGTTGACTTGCTGATGAATGCGGCCATGGAAAATAGCTCTGTAAGAATTTAACTATAGATAAGAGATAGATGCAGCCATTCAAACCAATGAAAAAGACAAACAGAAAAAGAGCAATGATCAAGTGTTGACACAATTCAAGTTGGAGACGCGATAGATTCGACAATGCCTAATGCAATCTGAGACGCTTGGTAACTACACTCGTTCTTCCAAACCATCATATTGGCAACGGATTGACAAGCAGAGAAGTCACAAGCTCTTTGAACCTGGTTCCAGGATGAGAGTAGTGATCTTTTTCATCATTATATATTACATGGAAGGTTCGTGAATAATTGAGAATTCTCACTAAGAGAAATGTAGGGACTGCAGTCGGATGGCACAGCTCTTCGTTAATGTCCTTCCCTGCATCGACCACTTGTTTACGGAGAACCTCCATGGCCTCCTCCTCTGAAACTCCGTATTGTTTCATGAAACACTCCACTGAAGATGCCGCATCTCCTCTCTCTTGCTTAGACTGTAAACAAATATTTCGTGGAAGATTTTTTTTTTCTCTTACTGATAAAATCTATTAGACAAAATTTAGATAAATCAATGTTGTTCACTGATGGAGCTTTTATTTACCTTATATCCAGCAATGTCATTCATGAGCCGACAGACTACATTCGTAGCCTTCACAATCTTGGGGTCACTGAATAATAACCAGTCAAAATCATTTTTTGTTGTGATGTCTCCCATTCTTAGTAACGACATCACCATATTAAATTCACAACCAATGGTAACTGATGCAACGGGCATGTACTCCTCCATCGTCGGTACGTGATTTTGGTGGAACCATCTGGCTTCAACATTGTATGCTCTGACAAGGTTTTTCATCTGAGAATTCATTGTCAAGCATAAAGCTATGTCAATATTCTAACTTTAATGTATTTAATGGTCTTGGATAAATGACAATTTCTCATTCTTATTCAAAACCCAATGTTTTGTTGCAAGTGGATGGAGTAAAATTGCATCTAATTGATGTAACCTCAAATAGCTTACCACTTCTTTTGCATAGAAGAGTCGATATGATTGTTCTGTTCTAGTCATTTCGGAGCCAATTTCATCATATAAACCAAGAACTGTCTGGTAAAACAATTGCATGTACTCTGGCAATTTTTCTTTGGCATCGACATCCCACCTAAGTTCAAGTATAAAAACTATCACACTTGACCCTAATTAATGGTTGATCAAATTAGGATAAATTTGAAATTGGTAAACCAAGAAAAGCATGCGAGGGCCAACAATACCTTTCAATTGCTTCCGTGAAGAGTTCTAGTTCCTCTAAGGTGCCGTAGCCATCATACAAGTCGTCCATAATGGAAAAAATCACGTTCGTTTTGGTTAGTATTTCTCTAGTGGCTTCGTACTCCAGCTCGAAATAAATTGCCGACATCCAGAAATACGCCTCTACGAGCCTATCTCTAGCAAATGGGAACTTCCTCTCTACATTTAAATCCTTCCACCACCTACAATTTACCAACAAATCCTAAGCAAACACATCATTGAAAGAATTTTGAATTTATATATAGGCACAACTTTAGAATGATGATCTGAAAAGTTTAACATTCCTTGTCATGCACAAATTAATTTTAGTTCAAGATAAATAGAAATTGGATGAATCAATCTACAACAATCCAGTGTTCTTAGAACATCTAGCTACTGCAGACAATGCTATCATAAAGTTAAACCTTGTAATGTGGCCGAGCTCCTTCTGGTGTTGCTCTTGCAATAAATTGAAATCGAGTTTAGCCAAAGAGAGCAAGATTTCATTATGTGAAGGCTCCTCTTGGTAGATTTGAATGTAATGCCTTGCCTCTAGCCTTGGTAGTCCCTTGTGGATTGGCTGTTTTAGGGCATGACTCACTTGTTTTTGGAGAGTAGGGCTTACTTTTCCTTTGTCAACTGATTCAAGGTGAGTTATAGTAAAAGCAAGTGCATCGTCCAAAATATCATCGCCATGAAACCCCAGATGGCAAGCTTCAAACAAACATAGTAATCCCTGGATGTCGGTAATAAGAGAATTGTTGAAGTTCCCTCCGTTGTCTTTGAACTTGTTAAAGATTACTGTATAGCCAAGTGGATCATGGGAAAAGATGCTATCAAGAGATGCCATGAAAAACATGCACAATATCTAGATCAATTGGAAACAGTGGAACAATGGTGTACTAAACCAAAGAACAAAAAGAAAGTACTATTCACCTCTCAAAGCGAGAAAAGTTGAAGGACTCAAAATATGAGAATTGTATAGAGAAAAAAGTTAACGAATTTATAGTGATATTATGTATTCACTCTAATCAATCAAATGGGCTATCAAGTGTTTGCAATAGAATTTCTCCAATTAATCTATCAATGAGAATTTGAAATGACATACCACATCAGCACCGAAAAAACAAAAAATGACATACCACATGAAACATTGTAACCTTGTTGGCGCAACAATCGGAAGAGAAGAGCGGTTGTGTGGAGATCGTCATCATTATTGCCGTGATGAAATTCAAAATAGCTTTTGTGGATTTGTTCCAGCTGCTCATCAATCTCAGTTTCAAAATGGTGGGCAAGTCCTAAGCGTTGGATTTGATCAATCAAGTTCAACTTCTGCGAGGGCTTATCCATAGTACCAGTCAACATCTTTCTCACTTCTCCTTTCAATCTCTCAATTTGTTCCTTTGTTATGTCCTGAGAACTCTGCAATTATATGAAATTGAGAGTTTAAAAAATAGAGGAAAATGCCATAAGTTTAGTAAGAGTGCAAGAAATATGTTGCTTATCACCCAATTGACGACAATAAATAGGAATTTAAATTACTTAAATATTTTTCCATTAAGACTAATTTAATTGATAGAAACAAAACTCTTTCTACGTTTGTTAAGCCATATGTGCATGCCACAAGGTTCACATAGAAATTTTGAATCATGTAAGGATCAACACAGGGACGGAGTTTCCAATCAACCGGAACTTCTTTTCTTTTTCTTTATCAGATGCTGTGGGATGATGCCCAACAACCAATAAATTTTTCTATGCTCTTAGTTTTTAGAACATATAACCATCGAGAACTTTCCAAGAAATAATCCTAAAACAAAAAACAGCAACTTAAATGCTACCATTGAGTTAGAGTCGGAAGTATATTTAAGAAAGTAATCCCCCCATATGCTTGGATGAAAATTTCCGGACCGGCGTTCAGCGAGGCGGCTTGTTTGATGAGCAGGAGAAGGAGATGGGACTGCTGAAATCTGAAAAGACATATCTTAGTTGCTAATTTCTGGATTCAGAGGCCAGACCACAGAGGCTTTTCTATAAATGTGGATACCTTACTGATGGGTATATATAGGCCATAGCATCGTATGTCCGAAAAGTCGAGAGAGAAGGAACAGAAAGTCAATATGCCATCTTATTTACGTGGAGAACACGAGAGTTAACTAGCAGACGAAGGCGGCCATGGAAATAGGACGGCTCTCCAATAATTTAGCCTAACAGATAATTGATGCGGACTGTCAGAGCTAATGCATGGTTGTGATTACTTCTCCACTATTAATTTTGCACGAAGAGGCTATGATGCTATGTTTCTCCGTAGTGTCCCACGTGATGCATGATAATTGTGTCTAGAGGTATCAAAATAGGTAATAAACCCATATTATGACTCACTTTTAGTTAAATGGGTCAAATATTAGTTAAGTTAAAGTTAAATATGGGTCAAGTGAAAATTAAATATGAGTCAAATATGAGTTAAGTGAGTTATTAGGTAGACCCATCATCTCTCTCCTTCCATCCCCTCCTCTATGCGTTCTTGACCTTCGTTGCCGATCTCACCATCACGCCGCCATAATCATCGCCGATCCCAAGCTTGCCGTCGCCGACTGGAGCTCAGCCTGGATTTGGGCAGGCGAGCCATGACAAAGCTTGGGCTGGCGAGCCCTAAGCTCACTGGTTGGAGCTCCGCCTAGATCTGGACAGGCGAGCCACGAGGTCGCTGACCTTGGCTAAGTTGCGGCTCGCCCAAATTTGGGTAGGCGAGCCTTGAACTCGCTGGCCGCAACAGAGCTCGCGAGCCCGAGCTTGACCACTGCCAGCGACCTCGGCGGAGCCTTGAGTTTATCGACCTCGGTCAAGTTCGGGCTCACTAACCTGCGTCTTGGCTAGTCACCGTCAAGCGGCACCAGTAGAGGAAAAGGGGGAAGATGAAGGAAGAAGAAAGAAAAGAGAAAAGAAAGGGAAAAGAAAAAGAAAGAAAGAAAAAATAAAATAATAAATAATTCAATTTTTTAAAATAATTACAAAATTGATTTTTTTAAAAAAATTATTTTCCAAAAACTATTTCAATTTAGAGGTATCCACATTTTTTTTTTTTATTTACTAATTTTTTATTATTTAATTTATTTTATAAATTTGATGTGAAATTTTTATTCAAATAATTTATATGTGAAAAGTTTAAAGTGGATTAAATAAGTGGGAGTAGATTTTTTTAAATTAAGTTAAATATTAATATGTGTTGGTAATATGGGTCGGGTATGGATCATCAAATTTATATTGCATGAAAATGGGTCAAAATGGGTTAAATATGTCAATATGGGTCGGACCATTTTCGACCCGACCCAAACCCGACCCGACCCACCCATTTGACACCCTAGTTGTGTCCAAGGTACAAAAAATAAGTGCCGGCCAGGTTGCATCAGTGGTTCCATTCATATGCGATTCCTGACTTGGAATAAAATGTGAAGATAATAATGGCGTATGAGGATTTATTTTAGAACTGGTAGTTGTAACATGTTTCACACATTTGTTGCATGAATAAATTGATGTGATTTCCTCTACAACAATGGCACACATTTCAGCTACTGCATCTTCAAGAAAAATGGCTTATAAAATGAAACCATGAAAAAAAAAAAGGTTAGTGACGGGGGACAGATATGGACTTTTTTAATGCCTTTTTTATGTTAAGCTATTTCTCTTCTTCTGTAACGTTGGAAGTCTCCCTGATCTGTGTAGTGAACAAAAGAATTTTTTTTTTCTGTTATTTTAGTTTTCCGAGATTCAATCCCTAGTTTTTCTCATAGGATAAATGAAAAGACCTTTGAACAAAAATTTAGATCTCACGTATCGAACAAATTAAGAATTGAATGATAACATTGAATATTTTGCCAAAGTTTTAGGACTATTAATGTCATTTTCTCTAAATGAACTATAGTAACAATTATAAAGACCAAAATGGTAAAAAGGAAATAAAATAGACTATTTTTTTTTGTTAATTTAGATAATGAATTGAACTAAAAACTAAAAGATATTCCAAATCCTGGGCAATTGTGTAATCACCAAAACTTATGAAATAGTATTGAATGACTAATTTGACATTGCTATTGAAAGTTGATGGACTTACGATAAATAGTTTAATGACTACATCAAACAAATTAAAATTCCAAGGATGATATTATATATCAGAAAGTTTAAGGAATACTAAGTACCATTTGTCTTATATAAGGGTGATCGGTTCCAAGGTAGGTAGATTACAGAGCTAAAACCTGAAACCTACCCCGTTATAACCTGGTTCCAGTTTTTGGACTTTAGAACCTATCATATTTACTTGGAACTAGTTCCAGAACCTACTATGTTTTTTTGGTCCATTCCAAGGTCTACCCAAAAACCTATTGTATTTCTTTTGTTCCTTTTTCTAGTCCATTTAATACAACAAAATCATAGGAGACTATGAGTAACAAAACAATTCAAAATAAAGGATGAACAACAGAAATTCTCATCCATCAAAAACAACAATCCATAAGATGAATATATAGTCACATACAATTATAAATGATAAAAAGTTCAAGTACGTAACATAAGACATAAATTATAAAACTCAATTCCTAATTCATTTATAAAAATTTAGGGGAAGAGGAGAGACTACCGAGTAGTTTCAAGGAAAGACAAAGGACAAAGAAGCGTTGAGGTTAGAAATTAGGAGAAAAAGAAATTAGGATTTTAACTTTTTATGTTATAAAACTGATTCCCAAAGCTGTCCCGAAATAGAGCGGACCAATCTGGTTCTAAGGTGGGCATTCACTCGGAACCTAATCCCAAACTGAATACAACCAATTCCAAAATTTTTGAACCTAGCGCCAATGGGACTATAGTTGACGCTTGACTTACCAGCCTAACATAAGGGAACCAATTTTGGAATCATAGTCTTGCTAGAGGCACTAAGGTTACCCCAGCCTTTTGAGCATAAAAGACGTACATGGATGTAAAATAAAATGTCATGTAGAAAAATGGCTTGTAATATAAACTCATGTAACGTATAATAGTAGTAGTGGTGTGTCGTAAAGTTATTTTCTGGCTGCTTGTCATTGTTGTCTGGGTGCTTATATGAACACTTCCACTTGCTCATAATAAAACATGGTAGAAGTACAGTGTAAGTGTCAAAACTTGGCACGAGGGATACTTAAGCATCAAAAGTTTCGAAAAGTACATTTAAGTGTTAATTTTTTAAAAAAAATTAAGACATTTGTGTGCCAACTCTGGTAAAGGTAGTCGGAAATTCAACATGGCTTATTTTAATAATATAAGTGGTCTACATAGCTCACCAGAAAACTTATTTATTGGATAACGGTGCAAAACGACATCGTTTAGGGCCCAATGTCAACAATAAGCCCCCAAAATTGATTAATAAATTTTAAAAATTAAAAAAAAGGAAGAGAGCTTCGGCAAGAGCTATGGAGGCCCTCATCGCCGCCGACAACCCCTGGCCGACCCTTGTCCCATCCTCCTTGGCCCTTCGAACAATGGTTGGGTGGTGGCAACGAAAGCTATAGAGGCCATCGCCAAAGCTCTCTTCCCCCTTTTTTTTTTTTTAAATTTTTAATCAATTTTGGGGGTTTATTGCTGACATGACAATTTTTTTTAAATTTTTTTTCCATGGATAATTTTTTAAAAAGAATTGTCACATTAGTAAAGAAAGTCGCTAGAATATGCCATGTAGGCAATTTAGCCGGAATTTCTCGTCATAAACACTTAAGTGATCCATTTTTCTCCGATTTTGGCACTTAAATGTCCCATCATGTCAAGTTTTAGCACTTGGGGTGTGTGGCACTCACAAAAGATAAAAAGAAACGGGACAACGACTCTTCTAGAACATTGCAACAATAACCCCCGACCACCCATCATGACCTAAGGATGGGTTAGGGCGTGACACAAAATTTCTAAATGATACACTTTTGGCACTTAGGTGCCCGCACCTCTCAAGACAATCAACTAACTTCTAGCTTGTCAGTAATGAAGGAAATTGACAACACACAATGAAGAAGTTATACAAAGTCATCAAAGCTTGAGAGAAATTAATCAACAAAATCATTGATAGCAAGTGATCTTAGATCTTGGTTTACTATTACGGAAGTGCTATTAATGATGAACATAATAGAGGTTTGCCAACATGTTCGTTGAAGACAAAGATAATAGATCGACATGAATGAGAAATTGTTGAGTGGTTACACCAATAGTCTCGAAATTTATAATGTTTTGCAGATAATCATTGCTAAGAAATAGGAGATTATGTCCAGAGTCTTTAACTTTTTATCAATAATTGCTGGTAGGGCTAGGAAGTTATTTGTAGATTCAAAATTAATAATCGCTTTGTGAAGTTGGCCCAATTAATCACAGGACACATGTTCTTGCATATTTATGTTTGTTATTAATTTCCAGCAAATTTATCTTTCTAGCACTTTAAATTCCTGGCGCCTACATTTTCAATTTCTTTACATTTCAAGCCATTTATTTTTCGTGTACAAAATGAACAAAGGACGCTTTCTTAATTTTTGCTAATTCAATTCGATCCATCCCCTTTGAAAGATTCTTTTTTGCTTTTTTAATGAAACACTTGGATTATAATTACGAAACAATAAATCCATGGCTCACATTTTTTGACCAGATATAGGTAAAGCACTTTGATGACCTGATTAAATAAAATTTTCTAACACCTACTGTAAAATTAATATGTAAGGCTTTTTTTTTTATTGGCAGAATATGTAAGGCTTAAATAGTGGAAGGGGAAGAAAAAGTTGAATGATATTTAGCTTTATGAAATGATGACTTCTCAACTAAAGTAGGAATCTCTTCATCTAGCAGGGCTTTTCTTTGACGTAAATCGTTATGACCATAATGAAAGTAAATTACCAATCGAGAGTATCATCTAATCCATCCTCTAATATGAGTTAAAATTTTGCACAGCCTGAAGGGTTGTTAGGAAAATAATTAAAGTATGTTATGACACCTAACTCTGTAGTTAAAAATTGCAAATGGGTGAATGCTGCAACCCATCCTCAAGCGACGGTCGATGTTGGGAAGGGTGGAGCATAGGGGTATTTGCTCATGAGCTTGCACTTGAGTTGTGTCAACCAAAGGTGTTGTCACCTCGCCTTTAGTTTTGAACCATTGAACTTAAGGTCTACATAAACGCGGGTTCTCCCAAACCTATACCTTGTGCGACAGTGGGAAGGTGACATGACTCGCTTCCACAAAAACAATACACCTTTAAAGAAAGGAGATCGAGTGTGAAAGACAAATTTATGGGTACTTTTACTATAATAGTCCCCTCAAATGGTACCTCCCAAAAGATGCCATTACTTAATCTTTTGGGCACCTCCTTTTTTAGTGTACTAAATTATAGCAAGTGAACCTTTTCCAAAGATTCGTATCCTGTACGACGGGTTTATTTTATTATCTAAGTTAATTAAACAACATAAGATAAGACTTTAAGAGTTACCACTAGCCTCGTTTCTGGGGTTGGCTAGAAAGCCCAATCGAGGGTTGGGAGTGTTCCCTCAATTTCTACACAACCAAATATCTAAGGTTTGGGGATTTGGGTTACGTTAAATTTCTATTGACGGCATTTTAGCACCTAATAGTCATTGTATTTACCTAAAGTGATTATGCATGTGTTTTTACTTTTTGGTACCATTTGGAATTAAAGAAGGTTATCATGCAAGGATATTGGTTTTATGCCATTCTACTTCTACTCAAAAGAAAGAAAGTGAACAATTGAAATTGAAAGTGTGATGTGATAAGTAAACATCCAAGGAAAGTAGTAAATCTAAACATGGAATCCTAAAAGAACAAAAGAAAGCAGGAAAAGAAGAAACATGCACCTCGTTAGATTTTTATACAACACAAGGGTAAGATCCGAGACATGTGTTGACTATTAAATGAATTATACAAGAAAAAGGGTTGAAATTGGACATCGACCACTTGCCATTTACAAAGAAAAAATGGTCGGAATAGACATCGACCTTCCACCATCTTCAGGGTTAACTTCTTGTACCTACTTTAAATTTAGCCTAAAGCTAAAGCGGTTAGCTTACATTTAAAACAAACACCAAGTCATGCAAAAGACAATCAAAGTATGTCAAAGAATCAAGCAAGTAAAAATCAATCGAATCAAATTAACCTTGGGGTCGGCCTTTGAGGTTGTACACACAATTGGTCACAAAAACGTTTCTATATATATTATTAGATAAGGCTTATGATAATTAACTATCATTGGTATTCACTCACGATGACTAACACCATAAGCTTTTATGTCGGGTTTTACATTTATCCCAAGAAATCCCACGAATGCACGTATTGCACCTAGGCATATATCTATTGATCACATGCTAGAATTTAAAAATAAACATGCATGCAAGTCCGAAAACTTTGGTCTCAATCAAACAAGCAATTAGTTACCGATATCGGGTTATCTCACTCATTCATCATGTATCAAGTACAATCACATATGCTGAACAATCATCAAATGAACTTTTTATTTTCTGGAAATTTTTGTGCTTAAAGTTCAATAAACTAGGATAAAAAATCGTGACGATATCAAAGATCGATTCTATATGCATAAATTTCTAAAAATCCTAGAACTGATTAGGTCATAAAGAGCAAAATGGGGGGAACTCACAACACATTTATCAAAGGACAACCAATTGAGGATGGACCCATTACTAATCAGTTCTAGAAAATTTATGGCACAACAAACACATCATGAGTAACAATTTTCGTGAGAAAGTTTCATGAGATAAGTAACATATGAATTTACAAGAATTTACAAAAATCAGGGAACTCATTTTAACGTGATAGAACAGAGCAGGGTAGCAGCATTTCAATGTAAGCTTATGGTAATTTGTTCCACTAAACGATGTCCAAAAATTCTACAATTTTGCCACAACATAGACATATGACAATCAAGTTTCATGAAGAACTTGACCTCATAATCTTTACGAAAAGATTTACACAAAAATAACAAAAAGCAGACACAGAATCAAGTTTGTATGCATTCCGAATTTCGACTTTTTTCAGATTTCAGGGGAATTTCAAAAAATGGAAAAAGGATCTATCGATATGAAAATTAGTCAATTTCAGCATCATTAGAAAGCTTAAGATGTGCTTTAAAACTTCCTAAGAGGCATCGAACTCAATCAAAGACGATTTCATGTTCAATTTGTGTCATTTACAAAAGCATGCGATGTGACAACACATGGGGGAACAAGCATGTTCAGAAAATGCATGGCCTACAATATCTATATGACGTGACAAAAATAGGAGAAAAATCATATAGACCATGTACAAAACCACGAACATTTTTCATGAAGGGACTTTCACTTAAATGTGGTCATAAGGCATGATGCAAAATTAACAAAGGCAAGTCAAGTGCATTCAACAAGCATAATTGCAAAACCAAAACCAAACTTACACATGCAATTATTTGAGCAAACGATGTCCAATTGGCATGATTTATACATTTAAAGAAAGGTAATGAAATGCACTATGACGTTCATGAATACATTGTAATTAAGAAAACACAATGGCATAATCAATTTTACACAAATGCAATTCGAATCACTATAGGGGCAGACATGACCTAGAATCAGTTCACAGATATTTTCACCTATCTAATGAACTCCAAAAAATCTAGAAAAATTACATGTTATAGTAAGACATATGTGAAAAATTTTCATGAAGGGACCTAAATCTAGATCTTCAAAAAAAAAAATCAAAAAAATTCAACAACACTGCAAGTCAGTCCAAAACAACATGCATAGGGGTCATATTACATGAATTTTCCCTATTTAGGTACACTCCAAAAGTTCCAAGAAAAATACATGTTATAGCATGTCTTAGAGCATTTTATGAAAAAGTCGACCTCCAGATCTCAACACATAAGGTAGCAAAAAATTTCAAACCAAATAGTTTACTTTTTACATGTTGTGTAACATGCAGTAAATTATTATTCCTTTTCCGTTTTGTTCCTCATGTGATAGATGAGAACTATTTAAGTAGATTTATTCCTTTTCTTTTGTTGTTACAAGACCCGTTCTCATATATTTAACAATGCATGACGTTGTTTGAAGCATCTATTCTTAGTAATCCGTAAATCAATTATATTTGATGATTATGGTCCAAATAGGCTCCCTTTGTTTTGATAGAAAATGAATTTTCAAGAAAATATTTTCAAAGAAATTTATTTTCAAGTTAAATGATCATTTTCCTATATTTGATGATATTTTGCAAATAATATGAAAATCATCATATATCATTTGTAAAAAAGAAACTCCGCAAAATGCATTCGAGAAAAAAGTATCAAGTTTCACCCAAGGTTCTAGGTTCAACATTTGAAAACCTAGGCTCAAGTGCATGGGTCCTAGACTCGAGCGGAAGCAATTTGGGTGTGAGGGTGAGATATTTGGGCACGAACACCAAGGACCTAGGCATGGGGACCTAGGTTTTGAGGCCTAGCCTTTATGGACTCGAGGCCAACAGTTGAGGAATTGAGCCTAAGCTTGATGGATGTGGGCTAAGTGCTAGCGACTTAGGCACGAGAGCTAGGTATTGAGGTAGGGCCACAAGAGCCTTTATGGACTCGAAGTCAAGCTCGACCTCGAGGGACTTGAGCATAGTCTTTATGAACTCGGGCCCAAGCACCAATAACTTGTGCAAGAGAGTCAAGTACTCATGGATGGCCACTCTAAGGACCTTGGCTCAACCAAGGTCTCAAGATCAGGGTATATGGTTTGAGTGCCTTGGCGATTCAAAAACCGAACCAAACCGGTCTCAAGATCAACCGGAAAATGCGGTTCGGTTCGGGATATTTTTGGTTTGATGATGAAGTTGTTCACTTTAAATTAAGAATTCGGTTTGGTTCGGTTATCGAACCGAAAAGTTAATGGTTATTTTTCGGTTAACATTTTCTGATTTTAAACCCCTATCGAGATCTATTTTGAAAAATTATTTGATTTTTTAAAGAGAAAATCATCTTTATAAATTTGACATGTGTTTCTTGTTAATCATAAAAAGATTTTCTTTCGACTTATTTTCTCAAACGATGCAAACAATAAAAAATGACAAAAAAAATCCTATTGAAAATTTTCCGCGAATCAAACCAACCCAAAGAGGGCCTAATGATTTAGCTTGTTCTCTTTTCGGTAGAAGAACATGGCTTTGTTTGATTGGCCATTTTGAATTTTTGAATAAACTCTTTACCAAAGATGGATACAAATTGAATGACATTTTTGTATATTCCCCATGTTGACCAGATTCTCAAGGTTCTCCCTTGATGGCATTTTCTCAAAGTGCCTCTCCAAATTGCAAATTGCGAATGAGTAAGTTGTATCCCCTCTCTTTGAATCGAAAGGCGGTGGTGCTCTCGGCCCGCGTCGCGAGTGGCCGGCCAGGCCGGCAGTCCTTGGACAGCCATGCCCGACCGGCGGCTCCCACCTCCCCTCCCTCTTCTCTCCCTCTATCTGTACGACGGCTTTAGATTTTATTTTTTTCTTTTTAATATCTTGACCATTGTCATCCTCTCACAAACTCCACAAAATTCCATATTATTTCCAATTAGCCCAACCAGCGCTCCCCTCAACGTTGATACGCCATTTCACCTCAGCATCTCTATCTATATATTTAGTAATAAACACTGGTCTTAAGTAAGATCTTAAACTAAGTGTAGACTCGGTATCCCTCAAACGTAAAACACCGAGAGAGCATTCTCTCTCTCTGGAGAAGAAAATGATACAAGACATTGAGGGACTAAGGTATATAGATATCGCCACGTTAAATAAGAAACGCAAGTCCTGTCAGTTCATCAATGGTGTAACTATTGGATAAATAGGCTTGACTCTCAGTGATATCGTAAGGCATCCGCTTCTTGACAAGGAAATCTATAAACCTCCTAACATCTAAGAAGTACCCTGATTATACGTTTAGTCAAGTTGGCGAAAAGTATCTAATTAGACGAAATTACAAAATCCTAGGAATTACTAAGGACGAGGTTCTCGTTGGCAGCGATGGAATCTAGCCACCACAGAACAGGTATCTGACAGGGCATATCCACGACGTAAGCCTCGGACTTTGTGAGGACAACATTCGTTGTCCGGAACGCAGTCCCACGTCGCTCAAATCATCCCGCAGCTCTCTCGCCTGCATCGGAAGCTCTCGATCGAAGACGTTCGTCGCCGGAAAAGGATGGTCCCGGGAGTCATCGCCTCCCTGACGAGCCCGCCATTCGCGACCTCCTCGTGGTCGTTGAGGTTCGGGGTCGGCGTCCAAAGGCCACCGGAGCTCCATCGCCGCCGTAGCTCGGCTGTCCCGGCAGTGCGATGCGAGGCAAGCCCTGCGCTGCCTTTAACCGAGGGTGACGACTCTTCTTCTTCCTCTTCTTCTTCCATATGTTGAGTGTAGAGAGTAGAGTAGATATGGAGTGACTGACTGTGAGGTCTCGTGGGTTGTCTGCCGGATGCGACTGCCTGATTCGGACGCCAGTTGATTTGATTTGATAAACCACGTTCCTCTGATGTGACTATGCTTGCGGGTTTCTTTGCAAATCGACGGATAGACAAAGCACAAGCATGAGCTCCATTTTGCTGTAATTCTTGCAACACATTTGGTATTTGATCGTATGTTTCGAAAAAGAAAAGGAACTCTCTATGGTCAATGTTTGTCGATCAAAAGTTGTCAACTTTGATTGTAACTCTGATTTGGTAAAAGAAAACATGAAGTATAATTTGGCTGGGTTGGCGATGCATCGACTCTGATCATAACTTTAATGAGTAGGCACCTTTTGTTGAGGGATATATTCAAGTAATTGGCGACCGAGAGAGATCTGCTTAAGCACTCTTGCTGATTACTTCTAGATGGCCATTTAAACTTGAGTTGGTTGTAATTTAATCAACACCTCCTCCACAGAAAGACTCGAAAATGGTGCTTCAGTGACGGGTGGTGCATACGATTTTTCTAGAGCAACAACATCACTTACTGGGAAAATGCTGGATTCATCGAAGAGGGTCACGCTTGTTAGGCATGGCCTTAGCTCTTGGAATGAAGAAGGCAGAGTCCAGGTTTGTCTGTTATCTGATAATTGAATTTTTACTAGAAAAGAAAGTTCACTTCCTATCGCTTGGATTATTTGTGCCCTGACAATTCTTGTCATTTTATTGTATCTCTTTTTCACCTATGATGATTTTAGGGTGAATCATCTGCTAATAATCTTCTCATATATGAAACATAGGGAAGCTCAAATCTTTCTGTGCTAACAGAAACTGGGGTGAAGCAAGCTGAGAGGTGCAGACAAGCCTTGTCAAAAATGCACTTTGATCAGTGTTTCTCAAGTCCAATATCGCGTGCGAAGGTTTGCAAATGTGATAATCAATATGGTCAAACTAGCACTTAGTCATCCTTTTATTAGCAATCAGTTTTGAGTGTTAATGCAGACTACTGCGGAAGTCCTATGGCAAGGAAGGGAAGAGCCATTGATTTTCCTGGATTCACTGAAGGAGGCCCATCTATTTTTCCTTGAAGGAATGAAAAATGGTCAGTTCTCGTCTTCTCTGATTCAGACACACCAAATCGCTATAATGCTTCCCGAGTTAGCTGTCATTGGCATATAAATTTATTGTGCTTTCCACTGCTTTTTCTGTGCTAAGTTCCTGAAGCATTCAAATTTCAAGTTCATCAAGCCACATAGTTCCTTTCCACTTATAAATTTTACCTTTTCCTGTTGTTATATGCCTGTATGCTAAATGAAACTCAGAATTTGGAGGCAGTTGATGCACGGGAGATATATCCGAAGGAGTATACAACATGGAGGGAGGATCCATCGAACTTTTACGTATATGGTGTTTACCCTGTAAGGAATTTGTGGGATACAGCAAGAGAGGCTTGGAAGGAGATCTTGCTATCACCTGTTAGTTTTCTACTCATCATCAAATATTTTATTGCTGAGAAGTTGCAATGGCACTCATCTTTCTCCATTTCTGTTTTGCCAGGGGAAAGATTTTCTGGTTGTGACCCACAAGTCAATGTTGAGGGCTCTGATATGTGTAGCTCTTGGTCTAGGGCCAAAGAGGTATGTGCAGGATAATGATTATTAAGCACTCCTTGGGTTGTTCTTTAAAAAATGTTGTTGGTGTTTTTGTTCATCATGAAAAGTCCAGAAGGGATGTTCACGAGCGAATTTTTTCCTGAGAATTGTTACCTCGCTTGGTGGAATGCTTCTGGGTACAATTCTTGTATATCTGCTGAAGATCCAAGGATGGTTTTAAATTTTGTTTAAGGCAAATGGCAATAACCTTGACTTGCTCTTCATCAAAGTCTATGACATGGATGTCATTCTACAACTGCCGGATTTCTCTGTAATATCTACTTGACTTTCTTTTGCTGCCTTTTCAGATTCCGAGCGACAGATATTAATAATGGTGGGATTTCTGTATTTAGCTTCAACAAGAGAGGAGAAGCAATGCTCCAGTCATTGAACATGACGACCCACATGTATGATGATCACATCTACGAGTACTAGAAGTTCTCGATGACCTTTCTTCTGTATAAAAACATCAGGATAATGGCAATAGCTGCAATAGCAAGCACTTTCATTCATGCATATGGCAAAGGGTTCACGATCTCCTGAATCCTACCAAGATGAACCGAGCTTCATCTTCTTGGTTCGGATGTACATTTCGATTATGGTCACTCTGATAGTTGCATAAAAGATTGAAGCTTTGCTGGTGCTGCAATGAAGAAGCAGGGGCACTCTGATCTCAAAGCTTGATTAGTATCGTCTTTCCGTATATATGTATTTTAGTGTAAAGTGATGCTTGTATGAATTTTCTCATGGTCTTACAGAGGAAATTATATAGAGAAAGTAAGACTATAATGGACCTCATAACATACAGCAACCAGTACAGGTTTGTGGAACCACAGTGTCTGAGTATCACTAGTATAACAAGTGAAAGGAATTCTTGGTGCTTTCCCCCATGGTTTGTATGAACTGCCAAATCAAGCACTCTCCAGTAAGGTATCTTCGATATGGTAATGGCTTTTCGCTTGGACTATGCAAGTTCTTTCCTTTCATGTGAATTAAAATGCTACACCAATACAAATTGACAGTTTTCTGCCAAATAGCTCGATACCCATGTGTTGCGGGCCGAGATTTTTCTAAGTTAAAGACAATATCATGAGGCGCCTAAGCATAATTTAATAACTCAATAGTTTTGTTTAGCTCGGGTATCTTATCATTTGAGCAAGTCACACAAATTACTTTAATCCACTATTGACTTTCAGCCACTTGTGACCATCATCACCAGGGCAGTATCAACATTCGAATAGATCATAATCAATGCTTTTGAAACCGTTTCAGGATCGAGTTGGATTAATGATTGCTATCAATTTGATTGATCCAACCTGTGATTTTTTTTTGGGCCAAAAATGTGTTCGTTGACTAGCCTGATTGTAGAAAACATTGCCTCGTACACAAGTTTTCTTCATATCTGATTTGCTTTTGGAAATGTTGTGAGCATTGTTCCTTACTACTTTTCCTCTTCACACTCACAATGACTAATCTTGAACATCCTACCCTAATCGCCAAGACGACCTGTCGTTTTAGACTAATTTAAACACCTCCTGGCCTTCTGACTTTCCCTCCTCACCCGCCTTCAATGGAAGCCAGAGAAGAAGTTCACCTCCCTCCACCGTCACCGTCACCGCCACCACCGACCTCTCCAGCTCACGATGCCCTTCTCCGAGCAGGCCCTCGTCTCCGCCTCCTCCGACAAGCTCACGCCCACGTCGTCGTCTGCGGATCGCACCGCTCTCTGTCCCTCCTCACCAAGCTCATCAACCTCGCTTGCGCCGCCGGTGCAATTGGCTATGCGCGCCAGGTTTTCGTCATCGTGCCCTGGTCCGACTCGTTCCTCTTCAATTCCCTCATCAAGTCATGCTCCAAGTTTGGCTTCCCCCGTGATGCGGTCGCGTTCTATCGCTGCTCGCTGCTTGCAGGCATTCCCCCAAGTAATTACACTTTCACGTCCGTGATTAAGGCTTGCGCTGACTTGTCGGCTTCGAGACTCGGTAGAGGCGTTCATGCCCATGCTTTGGCTTGTGGGTTTGGGTCGGATCCTTATGTTCAATCAGCTTTAGTCACTTTTTATGCGAAGTCAAGCGATTTGAATGTCGCCCGCCAGGTGTTCGATAAAATGGGGGAGAGAACAGTTGTTACATGGAATTCAATGATTTCTGGGTACGAGCAGAATGGGTCTGCTAAGGAGGCAATTGAATTGTTTGATCGGATGAGGGAATCTGGTATTGAGCCAGATTCGACGACATTTGTGGGCGTTTTGGCTGCTTGTGCGCAGTTGGGAGCGGTGAGTTTGGGGAGTTGGGTGTATGAGTATGTTATGGACAATGGGTTTGACTTGAATGTTGTGTTAGGCACTTCGCTAATCAATATGTATGCTAGGTGCGGAAATGTTAGCAAGTCGAGAGAAGTTTTTGATTCGATGAGGGAAAGAAATGTTATTGCTTGGACAGCTATGATATCGGCATATGCAATGAATGGATATGGAAGCCAAGCAGTCGAACTATTTGACCAAATGCGACTCCGAGGCCCACGGCCTAACAAAATTACTTTCGTGGCAGTTCTATCTGCATGTGCTCATGCCAGGCTAGTTGACATGGGGCGTCAAATATTTGCAAGCATGAAGGAAGAATATGATGTAGAGCCAGGACTAGAACACTTTGTATGCATGGTTGATATGCTTGGGCGAGCGGGATTTCTTGACGAAGCTTACGAGTTTATTGAAAGAAAAATTCCAATGGAACCTCCACCAGCCGTGTGGACTGCTATGCTTGGGGCTTGCAAGATGCATAAGAATTTTGATTTGGGAGTAAGAGTTGCTGAGCATCTCTTAGATAGTGAACCAGAGAATCCAGGCCACTATGTCATGCTTTCTAACATATATGCCTTGGCTGGTCGGAGTGACAGAGTGCAAAGAATTAGAAACATGATGATACAGAGAGGGCTGAAAAAGCAAGTTGGTTATAGCATTATAGAAGTTGATGGAAAGACATATATGTTTAGCATGGGCGATAAGTCTCATCCTGAAACAAATATTATATATGAGTATTTGGATGAGTTGATGTTGAGATGTACACAGGCTGGTTATGTACCATTGGCTGATTCATTGATGCATGAGTTAGAAGGGGAGGAAAGGGAATATGCGCTTAGATTTCATAGTGAGAAGCTTGCTGTTGCATTTGGACTACTGAAAACTAGCCATGGCATGACCATCACAGTTGTAAAAAATCTACGTATGTGTGAAGACTGTCACCTAGCATTTAAATACATTTCAGTTGTTGCCAACAGGGAAATTGTCATTAGAGACAAGCTCCGGTTTCACCATTTTAAGGATGGGTCATGTTCATGTTTAGATTTCTGGTGATGTGGTCCACACTGAAGCTGGGTTTAATTTGATTCTCGTGATTTCTCAGTATGGTGAAAATTCACCTTTGAGGTTCTTTACAAATGCTGAATGAAGAAATAATCTTCACATAATTGGCGCTTGAGAGAGAGGGTTGCCCTTGCTATCTTGCTGAATACTCCTTCAAGGTTGTTGCACTCAACTTGGTTGTAACTTAATTTTAGACCTCTTCCAAAGAGACATGTGAAGATGACGCTGTTATACTGGTGATATGTATGACTATTACAAAGCAACAACATCCCACACTGAAAAATAATGGATACATCAGGTCCCTCTCGTTAGGCATGGCTCAGGTTTTGCACTGAAGAAAGCAGAGTCCAGGTTTGTTTGTTATCTGCTTGAGTTTTCGAATAGTTAATCTGGTGTCCTCATGGGGACTAAGATTGCATTATATTTTGACTGGGGTATTATATTTTGTCTCTATTTATAAAATAGCAAGAGTCACCCTTTCAGAACCTTCTTTCTGGGTTTCCACTTTACCCATTTTTACTGAATATACTGAATGAACTTCTCCTGTTGACTTCCATAACTAAGAAAGCTACCACTTTAAGTTAAGTCATTTTTTCTTCTACCTAGGAAAAAAAGAGTTCATTGACTGCAACTTGATAATCTCTTCATGTATCATTTATGTTTTCTTCACCTCATAATGATGTTAAGTAATTATTAGCTGACAATTTTCCCTCTTTGTAACATAGGGAAGCTTGATTTTTTCTATTCTAACAGCAACTGGGGTCATGCAAGCTGAAAGGTGCAGACAAGTGTTGTTGGATATGCATTGCATACCTTTCGCATGAGTTTGCATTTAGAGTTACCAAGACTTTTTCTTGTTTGCTAGATTTGGTGTATATTCCATTTCATGGCAATTGGCATCGACAAAGTATACCCTTCAAGAAAGTCATTTGTAAGGCTAATACAGTACACTAATGTGAACTGAGGCTGCATTTCTGCTGCTAAAGCAATTTTAAGAGGAATGGGAGAGTCCAGAAAAACTGAAGAACAGGAAACTACATCTGGTTGGCAGGCACATGGAGAAGCCAAACATACCTCAATCAATAAAAAAGGGGAACTGCAAGTTATTAGAGCACATCCCATAACTCTATTTTTTGAATAAGATTATTACTGGCGGCATTTTTTCCTTTTCCTTCAGGGGAAGGGAGGGAGGGGGTTGATTTTGTTAAGAATGCATTTTTTCTGTGCACTCTGTTGTTGTTCAAGCATACCTCGTAGCATAAAAAAAGATGACCATCTTCTCATTCATGTAACATCTGTTCCAGTTAACCAAGACACTTCCCTCATTCTTTCAAGAACTTTGATATTGCCATTACAATTATGAAAGTCTCGTAATCTATATGGGCATTAATTCGTGCACTTTTAGGCTGCATAAAGGCAAGCCACCAAGAGTGACAATTGCAGACTCCTCTCATGTAATTTTTCATTGTCTTTGGCAGAGAAATTCTCTCGTTTTCATACCATGTGAGGATATGTGGCCACTGCGACAAAACAGGATGTCGGAACTCTTCTTAAATCAAACAAAGAAGGAACAAATGATGGACGACTGTGGGGCAAGCCATTAAGTCATGCTGAATCAAGCATGACTAAGAACCAGCTCCACTACTACGGCAGACCTCTCTGAAATCCACTGTCATGGTTTCATTTTCTAATCGAGGCATGCCCAGGTGGATAGGATAGCCGAGCAGAATTCAAGACCGCATATGAATGAAACGAATGAGAATTCCACACAATGAGACTCAAGTAAAAAGAGTTCCCAAGTGGTTGAATGCTGCGAATGCTCTCTGTTTCGCGGCTTCAATTTTCGAGTTGGCATGGCTCACTGCATCTTCTCGTACACATAACTTGCTCGAAGCCTCTGGGGGAAGCATGCGACAGTTCCCAAACTGCTGCTGCAGATAAATGATGAGGACAAACAGAAAACCAACACGAGGGGCAATGATAATCCCAAGTAGTGCAGTAGATATTCATCCTGTGGTGCAGTTTTAATGTACACCAAGTCAAGGTGTCCAGTGTAAATATGGGCTTCATAAAGGCGGTAAGCGCGGGGCAGCGAACGCACTGTAACGAGGCCAATGTAAAAGGAAGGAGACACAGCCTTCTCTGCTGAGTTAACGATCGAGTTGAGCAGTATCTCGCATAGCAGAAAACCGTCCAGGATCAGACTGGACACGGAGTTACAGGAAACAAGATAATTGTGACTTGTCAAAAGACGCTCCTCATGAGAAATTCGAACCTGTACTTAAGATAAGTTATGAGACTTTCATGCGATGCACAAGCTTCAGTGCGGTAACATTGAAGACCAAGCCAATCTCGACAAATAAAAATAAAATAAAAAGTCAAAGCAGCTATATCTCCTTTGGACCCTGAAGTGAATGGCCATTTTTTAGAGTGTTATAACTATGCTTGTCAAACAGAGGGGTTGGGTGGGGTTAAATAAATGATCTGGTCCAAATTAATTTATTTAACACGTTTTTACTTATTTTCATATGTAGTATAAATTTAGTGACTCATACCTAATCCAATCCGCATTGGATTGGGGATTTGTTTTTGTTTGGACAATTTTTCTTATTAAATTGTTTCCTTTGAATAATGGGTGATTCTATGGATAAGCTTGTCGAGTTTGTGAGGGAGCTCAACGATCAAGTTATGGATGGGGTGTGAAGATGGTGGTGAAAGTTCGGCTCAGGCCATCCATCAATCATGAAGCGGTTCCGACTTTGGATTTGGATTAAAAATAGACGGGTCTAAGCCATCCATAAATTATGAAACGTGGAGCTATCTTTTCATGAAATTTTACCTGGAAGGGAACTTCGAGTAGTTATGGTTTGGGCTTGAGGTTAAGCCCATGATGGGCGGCCCAAGTCCAAAACCCAACGGACCTTGTCTCGTCCACAAGTAGGTTGAGACCATGTCATCTCAAATTCGTTGAATCTGAAGGCCCTCCCTGTGACTTGGGATATATCAGCCTTTTGAGAATCTAACTCATAAATTGCTCAAATCTCACAAATTCTCCTCCGCTGACAGAGCTAAATCTAGTAATGGAAATTCGCTCGAAACAAAACGACCCTATTACAACATCATTCGAAGGATGACCATCGTAATGAAAAAGAAGAGAACCTATCCCAATAGCAAAGTGTTGCCGAAGTAGCGCTTGCCCTCAGAGACGTCCCGCTCCTTGGAGGGCCACTAGAGATAGGCGGTGGTAAAGCCGGAGATAGGCCGTGGAGGTGGTGGCGAGCTGGTTAGTTGGCGTAAAAAGGAGGGAGAAGCTTGCAAGTCAGATCTGTGGAATCGAAGAGGGTCTAGTTTAGAAGAAGTTCTTATGAAAAATGAAAAGTCTTATTAAGTGCATTGAAAATGGATTCATGACATGTCCATTCAAATTCATATGTTATGCATTTTTTGGTTAAAAACACATAATGGCTAGGCTCGCCAAATATGAGGTTGCCATTATATATAATTTTCAATAAATTTGGATTAATAAATGATTTTAGACCCATTTTAAGACATCTAATAATAACCAACAATGATGAGAAAATTTCTTGTGTTTACTCAAGCAAACTCAAAGGGATCGACCTTGAATCAATACGATTTCTACATGGAAATCTTTCTTCTTTTATGAAATTTTAATTTCTCTAAAAAAGATGCCCCGAGCCAATAAGAGTATAAAAATGCAAAACAAATATTCAAGAGGTCGAAATAGTGCCAAAGCCTTCTTAAGGAATATTTGTCCCAGTGAAAAAAATTTTTTTGTCAATTAGTTGTTTGGATTTATGCATGTTTTGTTTACTGAAAATGATTAGTTAATGAAAAATCATTTATGATTAAAGAAAATATGTTTATTTAAAGTAAGCAAAATGAATACTCAATATATCAAGGGAAAATATTTTTCTGAAAAAGGATTTTCTATAAAGTATTTTTCTTTGCTATAAATTTTTTTTCCGAAATAAATTAACCCTTTAAATTTCAATGATTTTCAAAACGTTAATTACAAATATTCATTTCGTAAGGCAAAAGTACAAGGAAAGAGTACCGCAGTCGCTGAACAAAGTGCAAAAACGAGGAGCGACCTTCCTCCGCCGAGCTCGCCTCCAATGGAGTTCGCCGTCGCCGAATCTCGCAGCTAAATCCCACCATCTCTCTCCCTCCGAGGAGCTCGAAAATGGCGTTTCTCTCAAGACCCATCTTCGCTCTGCTCCTCCTCTTCTCCGCCGCGTTCGCTTCCGGATCGGCGATCGGAGGAGGAGGAGGAGGGAAGGAGAAGATTTCTCGGAGGAGCTGCTGCTGAAGCCGCTGCCCGACCGCAAGGTGCTGGCCCACTTCCACTTCGAGACCGCCGCTCCCGAGTCCCCTTCCTACGGCCGCCACCACCGCCTCTTCCCCAAGGCCATCGCTCAGCTCGTACGCCCCCCTCCCTCCCTCTCTCGATTCCCTTGTGCGCCTGTCCGCGCGCGCGTTTTTTCGATTTGGGTTTTTGGGTTTGTCCGAAAGATCAACTATGGCGTCGTGGGAGGGTGGTGTCGATCTGCCGCCATTGCCCACTTTATGAATGTTGTCTGCGTTTGATGTTGGAAGGTGGCTCGTTTTGCTCAAGTTGACGAGGGCCTCCGGGAACTTGTGTTCTTGGGCATTCTTGATAAGGAATGGTTTAATTTTGCAAAGCACTGATCTTGATTGCATTCATTATGCTGAGAGCCATTGTCTTGAAAACTATAGTATTTCCTTTATTTAGTTACTTTTTAAGACTTGTTAACGAGGTCAAATTTTCTGGAGGAGCATTTGGAAATCTGTTGTTTTTTATAGTGTTTTGGAAATTGCTATATGGGGGCATTGAATTGATCATTTCGATGTATACAAGGAGAAATTACACGATTCTTGTTGGAAGCATAGTTTTTCATTTTGGTGATATGAGCTGTTTGGACTGGTTTTATAAATTTTCAAAAGCAGTAGCAGTTGTTTACGTGCCTTCCACACATAAGAGTATAGGTATGAAGAGAGATTTGGAATTTTCTCTGTGTGTGATATTGGTTTGAGTGGGTACCCTACATGTCTTTGTTCCTGATAGTGTTGATGTAGATCATATTCTAGATCCTGAGCTTGTTTGAGCAAGTTCAGAAAATAATGAATTGGACCCTGTCTTATTCTATTGGATCCATGGGACCTACTCATGCAAGTCTTTCCAGGAGTATTGGCTCCAAGGGTTCCAGTGCTCACCCTCAGTTCTCATGCCAAAGGGACATGTTCTTCCAAGTATTTCGCTGCTCACACTTAGTTCTCATGCCAGAGGGACATCGTCTATTGGTGCTGAGTTCATAGGCTAGCTCGTGGCTATGGGAAGGAATTAAATTTAATTGGGATATTCTTTTTTCTTGCTATAACTAATCTGATATATATTCTATTGCATTTGTGATCTCAAATAGGGAGTGAAATCTCATTTGATGTCCTCATTAGATGTACTCTAGTAAACTATCATAGTGGTGAATCGGTTTGGGCTATTTACAGTGTTAATATGATTACATTCAACCTACTTATTCTGAAACACACTCCAAAGAAACTGCTCTTTGGTCAACACTGCGAGAATAACCTAATTAATGTCAGCCTGTTGGATGTTTAGTATGCAAAATAACATACGGATTGGAACTGTTATGACAGGTCAAGAAATTCCACATTCAAGAAATGGAGTTGTCTTTTACACAAGGTCGGTGGAATTATGAAAGCTGGGGTGGATTTGAACCTATAGCAAGCAGCAATGCGAAGCCACCTGGGGTTGAATTATGGGCTGTCTTTGATGTCCCTCCAGATGATGTTGATGCTTCCTGGAAGAATTTAACCCATAGTCTTTCAGGACTCTTCTGTGCTTCCATCAACTTTCTTGAATCTTCGACGGCTTATGCCGCACCTGAATGGAGCTTCAGGCCTGCTTCAGGAAGCCTGAGGTATGGCACACTTCCTCGTGAGGCTGTTTGCACCGAAAACTTAACTCCATGGTTAAAGCTCCTTCCTTGCCGTGATAAAGCTGGGATATCTTTGTTGATGGACAGACCATCTATCTATAGAGGATTTTATCATTCTCAAAGGTTGAGATTGAGGTCAGTGAAGACTAGTTCTGATGGAACTCACTCAAGCATCATACTCGAACAGACTCTTACAGTTGTTCTTCATCCTAACATTCAGAAAACGAGCACAGTGAATTCTGGGGAAACTAAATTACAACCGAGCTGGTCTATGAGTTCAATTTTCGGGAGGAAAATCAGTGGGACGTGTGTTCTTGCCAAGTCTTCTAATGTTTATCTGCAACTTGATTGGGGTCTGGTGAGAGAACTAAAACATCTGCAAAATGGAAATCAGGAAGTTGGGGTTGATAGTATAATGGAAGAAAGTTTTCTCAGTAATCCTGCGTTTGCGTTATCTGATGAGCCAGATAAGGTGATTAATTCACGTAGTGAGGGCACCTCAGCAATTTTGTATGAATTTTCAGTCAGGAAGCACAGTGATTTAGGACCTTTTGATCTTGGCTTTACTTGGAAGACTCCTTTGGTCTGGTCATGTCCACAGCTGCCTTTACATGTCAGTCGATTCTTAATGGGAAGTGGGAATGAAAGAGGTGCTATTGCTATCTCCTTGAGATCAACAAGAGCGAGGGAGAGATTAACAAATGCCGAAGAAATGCTAGAGAGTTGTAAAGTGGATGTAAATGTTTTCCAAGTTGTGCCTTGGTATATCAAAGTCTACTATCATACAATGAAAGTGTTTGTGGATGGAAAGCCTATAGCAGTTTCAGATGTCATCAAGAAGATAAATGTTTCACCCTCAGAAGACAAAGTATCTCCAGGGTTGTTGGAGATGATTCTGAAATTACCCTGTAGTGTAGACTCTGCTGCTTTCACCTTGGAGTTTGACAAGGTTTGCTTTAACATCTTGTTCTTGTCAGTTTTCAACTATCTTGTCATAGGTGAAAGTTTCTATCTGATTATTTAGTGCTCAATCGAGCAGAACACTAGGTATATGTGTTGCATTAACAAATGGTGGCAATGATTCATAAATTTTCATATAGGATTAGCACAGTAGTATTAGAAAATCTTTCCAATGATTGGTGGAAAAATATTGATCAAGACTCTTTTGGTTATTGTTCTATTTGCAAGTGAAAATAAATGCAGAATCTCAGAAATTATTCCAAACAATTAAGAATATGGAATCTATGTTGGATTATTTGACACCATTTTTATAAGATATAACAACTAAAGCATCTAACTTACAATCTGCAGTGATAAATGCAATAAATCATAAGTGAAAGCTTTAAAGCCACAGTTAAGAGCGAAACATGATCTTATTTAATCTCTAAGGAATCTCTTCAATAGCTGGACATTTTCGTCTCTCTAGCATCCATAAGAGATGCTCCATTAAGCGATGGCATCACATTTTCGTCAAAATAGGAGGTGATGATGATGTGAGTACCCATACTTGATATAACGTTGAGAGTATATTCCCAAAAGAAACATAATAGCATGATTTTTTTTTTTCCCCATGGAAGGCCTTTTAGGATGATAAGAATGGAGCAACAGAACGATTAGCTTTCCAAGTTAAAGACATAGTAGAGAGATATCCTCTACTATTTGCATTGTTGAACTGAAACGTCTCTTATATCAGCAGGTGCAAGAGTTGAACCTGCACCGGGATTTTATATGGTATTATCCTACAATGTTAGGCTACTGGCTTTTGCTTAGTTATGGGCATCTTCTCTATTTTATCTTGGCTGTGGCGTGAATAGACCGTGCATTTGCAAAAATGGTTTTTTATCATATTCAGGATTTTCAGTGGTCCACAAAAGGATACAATACAGCATTCCATGTTGGGCCATCCATATCCTGCTGATTTTCACCTGCTTTAATTATATTTTACCAATGTCAGATTCTTATTGTTCTGCTTTCTTTTATTGATCTAGGGATTTCTGCACATTGATGAATATCCTCCAGATGCTAATCAGGGATTTGACATCCCCCCAGCTGTAATAACATTTCCTAACTTTCATGTGAAAATGCATTTTGGTGAAGATAACTTGTCAAAACAGTCGGCGGTATTGTCTAGGTTTCAGGTACTAAAAGGCTGTATGTTCTATTTTTATTTACTACTGAGTGAAGAAGAGAACATACTCATTGCTTCTTGTGAATTACTTGTTTACATTTACAGGACAGCATTCCTAAGAGAACATACTCATTGCTTCTTGTGAATTACTTGTTTGCATTTACAGGACAGCATTCCTGTTCGATCTTACACAGAAGTATTGCTAGTTCCTCTGACAACTCCTGATTTCAGCATGCCTTACAATGTGATCACTATTACATGCACTGTATTTGCATTATATTTTGGGTCTCTGCTTAATGTGCTTCGTAGACGTGTCAATGAGGAGGAAAGATTTCTCAAAAGCAAAGGTACTTTTTCTTGACACTGGGGTCACTGATTTGACGATTTGATGGATGATATAGTCAATTATTGGAAAGAAACTTTTCTGGATTTGAGTTGGTCTTGCTTTCATCACCACTGTTAAGTTTGACATTTTTCTAGTACCATGATAGTATGAGGATAGACCATGTAATCACTATGAAATTTCATTTCATTTCCCATCTCAGGATTCATGTATTTGTCTGTTCATCTTGTAAAGAATCTTAATATATACCCAGAACAATTCCTGCTATTGAAGTTGTTTTAGCAGTCCAAAATGTAGTCTTTCCTTTCTCTTTTCAATGACTGATGCACTGTGAAAAAACTTTTCATCTCCATGGTTGTTTGCAGACTTGTATACATGTGAAGCACCTTATTTGCCTCATTAGTCCATCACGGATAAATATCAAGGAACTTAAGTGACCCCTGAAAGTGTATTGACAGCGACAAACCTGAGATTGTATTCACTGTGATAAACCTTCTTTTTTTGTGTGTTTAAGACAAACTTCCATGAACCTACTGCCATATCTGGTTAGCTTTACAGGTTTTACCTGCAAAAGCAGCAGATATATATACCTTTGCCTACAATGGTCTTTCATTCATATTATTCAGCATGCCATTTGATGGAGATGATCATGACCTGCAATTTTTTTATTTATCCTGTTCAGATTCTAATATCTTCCCCACCTTTTTCTTATGAATTTTCAACTTGCAGAAAAGAGGTCCAGTCCACTGTCTCGTCTACTTGGTAAGCTGTCTGCCAAGCTTGGAGGAAAACCAATGGTAACGTCCCAGTCATCAGCGAGGTCATCATCTTTTATTAGTTTAAAACTCATACTAAAAATCATATTGGTAGCTGGGATTGCAATTGCTTGGCAATACTTCTCCGAATGACATCACTTGGAGTAATCTAGATAGGTTTTTTTGTACATTATGTGCCAAAAGATACGATACTTGACGTTAAAAGATTTTCTGAACTTTTGCTTTTGTTAACATGTACTGTATAGATGTGATTTTGCACATTTTTGTTCTAATGAGAAATTGACACGGATTGACGGTTCAGGTACATTCTGCTTCTGTTGCTATTTCATAATTCACAAATTTTGCGTTACTTTAGAAGATTGCCATGAGTTAAAAATATTTCATAGGAGAAAGGGGAGGTGTTGATCTGTTCACTAGGAAGTCTTGAAAGGTAACTCTGGAGATGAAATGGGATTATATATGCCTTTGCCTCTGATGGCATGTAATGAAATGTGATGAAACACTTCGATCAGACGCTGCCACAAACCAATTCTTGTCATTTTCAACATTGGCATTAGTGTACTGGCGCAAGTCTTTCATCGGACATGCTCCTTCGCTTCTGCAGGCAAAGTGGGTCCTAACGCTTGAATGGTCGATTCTTCCCTAACCCACAAGACGACCCACAAGTCTTCATGTTTGTGGGAAAAGAAATCCCACGCAATCATTTTGAAATGAAGGACTTTACAGAATGCTAAATATGAAAGTCACATCATGCAGAAAATAATTTCTCTTGGTGTGATGATAAGAACAGAAAATGTTCTTCGAATTCTGTCTTTGCAAATACAGACCGACGAGGAGATGTGGGTGAGTTTCATAAAGCTCCCATGAAAGCAAATGGCCATCGAGATTAGTGATAATGGTGAGCCTAGAGAATGTTTCAACTCATTCGCTGCTTTGTCAACTTGAGGCAGGTTATTCACAACAGTGGCGTTACTGTTTCTTGGTCTTTTATGGAATAATTTGATCATATGATACATTATCATCCAAGAAATTTGAATTTCTTGCCGTCTTGGTTGTTGGTGATGGAAAAATCTTTTCGAGTCATTAACATTGTGGAAAGGGCCAATCACCTTGTATTTTGATTATGAAACCATCGTCACCATATGAAAAACGAAAGATTGAGGAAGTAATAATAAGCATTTTTTGCTATCCAGTATAACCTTATTGTGTTTCCAAGTACAGTGAAGAACAGCAAACGATCAATTGAACATTTGCTGCGTTCAGGGCTTCGAGCATCCAATTTCCATTAACTCGATGAAGTGAGATGCTTACCGATCCTCTTTGCCTAAGCCTTCTCTAGTTCAGAGGTCACAAAAGCAATCGGCGACACTGACCTATTATCGACCTAAAGAGGCTGTCTTAATCAACTCCTCTATAACTTAATTCATTAGGAACAGAGACATTAGACAACAAATGTGGCTAAAAAGCATTAATTGGTGATCATAATATAAATTCTCTCTTAGTCATAATATTTCGGCAACCGACTAATTCCCACCAGGCATAGCGATCCCTCCGTCTTGACCATGGAGTCACACCGAAGAGGCTGAAATGAGCTCTTTAAGGAAGAAACAATTCATCGTGAGCAAAGCACCGGCTAAACAAATTTGTCCTCCTCTTTTAAGAGAAGCTTCATCATCATTCTACCGATGGTTTTGTCTCTGCTACACACACTTGAGAACCTGCATCAAAGTTACTCGCGAAGGCCAACTGTACAAACTTCCTTTGCAGATCAATTGTTTTGCTTGGCAGGAGGCTTCACCGTGTGAGATGACCAGACAAATATTAGCCCTAAGGCAATGGATATGGCAATGCCCCTAAGGATAAAGCAGATCAAATGAAACAAGACAGTTTCAGATCTATCTCATTAGACTGGCAAGGATGAAGGAAGAAAACAAGGAAAACCTCTTGTATCAGTGAAAACTGTAAGTTCTATCAATGTAGTGCTTCGTGTCATAATTCAATAGTGCCCACTGTGGGCACTTTCTCATATACAGGAGTCCCTCTAAACCTCTTGGGAAGAATACACCGGCCTCCAAATCGCTGCTGTAGGTAGATGAAAATAGCAAACACCAAACCACCGAAAGGAATGATAATGTCCCAAGCAGTGGAGTAAAAATCCATCCTAGGGTTTGCATATATATAAGACAGATCAAGGTTCCAGGCAGAACTGTGAGCCCTGTAAAGATCATAAGCATGAGGTACCAAACGGACTATGGTGGTCCCAACGTAATAAGAACGAGATAATGCTTCTACAGAAGAGTCGAAGAATAAGTTGAATAGGAGCTGAGGGAGTAGAAAACCGTCAAGGATCAATCCCGCATAAGATTTGAGGTCTCCCCAAAACGAAACTGGCTGGTACCTCGCAAGCTGATTTGCACGCACTGTATAACCAAGACGGCCTTGGCGTAGAAAAGGACTTCTGTGAGATTTCCTCGATTGGTGAATGAACCATGCTATCAACCCACCGCTGATATACATTGGTAGAGATACAAAGATGACCTTTTTCTCAGATACCCACAAGCCCTTCGGGTTGTCATCACTATATCTTGCAGACCAAGTCATGCGGAGAAGATAAAGCTCCAAAAGGAAAGCTACCATAGTAACCACCCTTACTATTACTTCATTGACTTCAAGCCACCCGCCGCTCCCGAGAAAAACGCTCTGCCTATTATGGTTTGTCACGAGTGCTTCAAAGTTTAGCAGGAGAGGAATCATATGTCCCAGAGTAAGAACAATCAGCATTGTGATGGAAATGAAAGGAAGCACCTCTGGCTGCTTTTTCACGTGGAAAAGCTGTAAGCCCACAAAAACGCATGCAAGAGTATTAGAAACAAGAACCATCACGATCTCCAAGTCCATCCTCCAAATGGACTCATCGGCCTGTTCTACATACATTGAACTTGAAACCAGATCCAGTTCACCAAAGTAAAGAGGATCCGATCTCGCTCGAGTGCTTTCAATAGTCCCCGTGATTTTCTCATTTCCTTTCCCAGTCAATGGATGCAACTGGATGTTGATCTGAATCTCACAGTCCATAGAGCCATTTTTATACACTTCCGCCCCACTTTGTGTGACATAGCGACAGCCCATCATGCACAAATGACCAGTTTCATTATTATATGTTCCTTCTGCAAAAATATCTACTGCTTTGGATGAAATATTTTCACCACCTAGCTCAAAAGTAACTGAAGGGGTGAAGCGCATCGTGTAACTGATGTTCTGCAAGGGACTCTGGGTGCTGTCCAGCTGAACTGCATTCTCTGTTTGATTTGCTTCAAGCATGTAACTGTCATCATAAAGATGAAAGGGTGAATTGAAATGTTTATCACCCACAAATAGTGGAGAAGAATAACCAAGCACTTTCTGCCCCTTGATATTCTTGATTGACATGTCAAATCTCATATCCGATGAGTACGGATTTGGATATCTCTTTCCCTTATGCTTCCCAGTCTTTGACTCACAAGGTTTCCTAACACTCCCCCTTACTCCATACTTGTACTTGACACCTGGCAATGCATCATTGTGACCCCAAAATTTGATCTTATCAAAATAACCAAAATCCTTTACAGTTTCATTGCTCCACATCTGTCCTACAACTGGATACCTGTTTACAACAGAAAAAGTGGCAGGGAATCTCCAGCACAACTTTATCGAGCAATCTCCAGCAAAAGCATCAGCCAAAGACGTTGAAAAGTTCAAGATTCGGCAAGCAACAGCACACCACCTGTTGGCCTTTGAATCCCATTCTCCTTCACCAATTAGGGTAGTGCTAGGATCAAAAGTGTAATAGCCATAATAGACATTGGTGACATTTTGAAACTTCAATAACAATTGCATCTTACCATGATCCGAACATCGAATCAAAGTGAAGCTCATGGCCTTGGGTAAAAACCCGACATCTGTGCCAAGAGGATTGCACTTACCACCGTCACAAACACTCCCGTATTCCAAGTCAAAAGCAAAATTCTGCTTCAAGGCCGAGCACAAACCTTGCCCCAGTTCATCACTAGACAAATTATCTCCACCACCATCATCAAATTCACCAAAAGACCCGTTGCTTCCCTCCTTCTCTATCAAACTATACTCATAATCAACACTTGTACTACTCAAAGCCAGTACAGAAACAGTCCCAAAATGATCTGCACCACCATCACCATCACCACCATCCAAGCTCTCCAAAACCCCGCTAACAAAACTACTGTTAATACTCGATTTCAGCGGATAATTCAGCTTGAAAACGGCATCAAAACTACGGTTGGGAAACGACACGCTAGATCCAACCATGCAGAGCTTACCTGAAGATCGAGACCAGTACCCATTAAGCCTGAACTTCACCGTACCCCGCCAGACGGGGATTCTCGGCCCGCGGACGTGAAATTGGCGCAACCTCCGTTTCTTCGGATTCCCAAAGATCGCATTCACATTGGGGTCCGCGAACACCAGCGACCCTTGCAGACTGATCACGTCCTCGGACTTGGTCCTGTGCATCGCCATGGGAGTGAACAACACCGCCCTCCGCAGATCATGGCCAGACTCCGCCCTCCGGCCACCGACGGCCGAGAAGAACCCGCCCTGGAATTGGAGGAGCTTGCCGTAGGAGCTGGCCAATTCGGAGGCGATCGGGGGCTGCCCAGGGACCACGCCTCCGCAATGGTCGCGGTAATACGAATCCACGTTCCCGGAGTGGATTCTCGCGGTGGATGCGGCGATGCCCAGGAAGCCGACGGCCGCGAAGAGGAGGAGGGCGGGAGGGGACGTGGGTTCCATTGGGTTTCACCGGAGGATGTAGGCGATGGAAATGGGCAGTGGCTAGAGGAACGGCGAGGCCGAGGGAGGGACGGCGCATCGATGGGTCAGGACGCCATTGCCGGGCCTGCAGCGAAGGTATTTGAAGAAATGCGCAGGAGAAAAACCCAGGAAAGGCCGACAAATCTGTGTCTTTTGTAGGGACTTTTGGCCATTGGGTCTTACGTTTTTCTAGAGCACAAAAAAGGCAGGATACCACCGCCTGCGGTGGCCCAGTTGGCTAAGGCTCTCCAATGAAACTAACGACAGTGGAGAGGGTCGAATCCCGCTGGCCGCACGGGATCTTAAGCGCGATGTTGGGGTGGTGGGTCCTCCGCTAGCGTCGCTCCAGGATTTACCCGCCGGCTACCGGCTATACGGGGTTCCCTGGGTATAAAAAAAAAAAAAAAAAAAAAAAAAAAAAAGGAGTCTTTGGGCCAGCAAGGCGAGGGACGAAAAGGACGCAAGGGAAAATTATGAAAAGCAAAAAAAAATCCTACTTTAGTTTAATTTTTTCTTGTGATTTCTTTCTCTTTCTTTTCATCCCTCGGAGGGGTAATTTTTATTATTATTTATTGCTCTATTTTAATGTGTTTATATGTAAGTAAATATTAATTCATTCTTAATTAGGATGTGCTGTGGATCCTTTACGATGGTCAATGATGTATCTTACCATTACTAAGGGCCGCCCCGCTTATTAGGTAACTCTGGTAGACTAATAGAATTGCGCTTCATCTTCTCAGGAGAATATTCCCAAATTTTACTTCTTATAGTTCATACATGTAACGGTTTAAAGATATATTAAGATCCGAATGTGTTTATAAATAAGTAAATATTAACTAATGATCAAGGTAATTGAATGAGAATCAAATTTGTAACAGATTTTGACAATGGATGCCCTAAAAAGGCATTTATCAAATACCTATTTAAGAAAAGTCCATGATTGTTAAAATGTTATTTTTTCGTGTTACATGTGATTAGTTCATTATCTGATAACGTTTAAATATGCTGAATGTTCCTGGCAAAATGTGAGCTTTATGCACAAGGCTAATTGACGTGTAATTTAACGACATCGTGCGATCTTTTCGGAATTAAGGATGTTTACTTTAGTAACGGGGAAAAGTTTCTATTTTTCCCCCCATGAACTTTCCCGTCCGGAGCCGTAAAAACCCCAAAAAAGGTACAAACCTCGTTCTCTAAGCGATCATAGTACGAATCAAAATGGAGGACAAGGTCAATATGGCTGTTGTGATCATCGAAACAAGAGCGTGACGGTGAATCCAAATCAGAATAAATGACTTTCGGGTCAATGAGAGCACCTTCGACAATGCCATCATGCAAGTAGGGTTACTTGGGCAGCAACGAGGAAATTGATGATGCTTCTTTGTTTTATGCTCACACGACAGGCTCTCACGTTTGCATTCATCGGCCACAGCTAATCCGATAGTTACTGCATTATGAACTCCCGGGTTCGAATATCGGGATCGATCTACAATCTGCAATGCACGACACAACTATGCATATGGATCGCCCACCTATTCTTCGACATAGCATGATCCATGATGTAATAGATTATCCATGATGTTATGCGTGCATATCTGTCTTGACTTTTTCAGTCGATTGACAATGTTCAGAAATTTACACCAAAAAAAAAAAACAATGCTTGTTCTTGTTTATAGGGTTCGCCTGCGCATGCGAGGCTGACCTTCCTTCATTGAAAGACTCGCGGTTCGGCATAGACAACTACAAGTTGTAGTCTACAGCAGCATGATCTCTTTGGTCGTATTAGTACCTTTCTTGCCAGCTAACCTTTTTGTTTTTTCCTCGTAGAAAACGATGTCCTTGTACGTGAGCATAACCCCAAAAGCCTTCATCTGAATTCTGAGACATAGAACATGAGTATATTCTCTCCCTAGTCGGGAAAATAAAGTAAATCTTGAAACTAGGGGACGTCTGATGCGAAGAGCATAAACTCTATCACATCCCACCGTTTAAGGGATGTTTAAGAAATAAGTTGGTTGATATAATAGCCACTTTTGCTGATGAAGGTGTGGAGAGGTGGGTGAAATACACACGCTACGCACAAAGCTTGGACAATCAGCTTGCTAACTCCTATATCCCGATTATTCAAGCTTCGTGCAATTAAAAGTGGTGAAGGATTAAAAAAAGTAGTGATTCTGACACTATAAATGACAGCGACAATCTCTTGCATAGTTTTCAACAACTAAACTCTTTTGCAGCTTTTCGAACAAAGAGAAAAACACTGTTTTGCAGCTTGGAACCCTGATAAGGCAATGCCTCCTTTGTGAATCCTATATATCAAGCAGATTGAATTGAAACTATCCCCACTGTCGTAATTGCAATACATAAAAGTCAATTATAAGAAACATTAATGAAATACAGAAAAGCTCTACCCTGATGCCTTGCAATGATCTAAACACAAGATCTCTTGCCACATGTGATTCATCAGTCATATCCAGATATAAGAAGCAAGATTAATGCTCTCATGATCCTAGAAAAATTACTTCAATCTGGAGGAATTCAGGATTGAATCACCAAAAAATCCGGAGACTCAAAGTATGTCCTATTGGTGCTATGATGGTATTACCATCTTTAAAGGTGCTTGGCACTCAGCAGGCAAATCCTTTCAGACAATAGATTGAGCACGCGGCATGTCCAACTGGTGCTCATCATGCAGAAGTAGCAGCATTGGAACCATTATTGGCAAATGACCATGGAAAAAATTATTCCTATGCTGCAATGGCAACCTTCTCTGACTTCTTGACTGCCGACTTGACAGGCTTCTCATTGTCTGTCTTCTCAGGTTTCTCAATTCCTTGAATGTCAGTTATCCTCAACTTGGTGAGTTCCTAAGAAATAAAAAAATATAGGTCAGAAGAAATTACCAGAAGGTGAATGAAACAGAAAAACAGTAATTTCCTCATCTGCTGATCTATGATGTACCTGGCGGTGTCCTTTGGTTCGCCGGTAGTTCTTCCTTCTCTTTTTCTTAAAAATAATTACTTTTGCATCTAATGCCTGAAGTATTAAATGAAAAGAAAGAGTTAGCCATCATATGATGGGGAAAAAGATGATATCCTAACTTTTAGAAGGGACTCAATTCTTACAGGACAGGGCAGTAAGTAGAAAGAGCAAATAAAATGTTGTCACTGTAACAATTCCTTCATATACGACTAAGTAGCAAAAAAAAACCTGGATAATAGGAAATTCTTTCATCCCTCGATTAGATGGTCATGTTGTATGATTCTGATAATTTCTTATACCAATTAAGAACTTCTAGACAAAATGCATATCAGATAAGTCCTCACCTGTTACAGATCTGACAAAGTATCACAACCAAACAAGATTTTGCACATAGCTCAAACTCGACAGATCATTTACAGAACACATGCCAATTCTTGAAACTTAAGTTCACACTCCCCAAAATCATTTGAAACACCACTTCTTTCGAAGGCCAAATAAGCACAGGATGATCTCTCTTTTTTATTTTGGTGTAGTGTGAAAGTGGGTGGTGATGATGATGCAAAACTCACATGCTCCTCAACGACTGCATGTACAGCTGCATCTGGAACCGTTGGTCTGCCAACAATTGTCTGAGACTGTGAGCCGAGCAGCAGAACTTTGTTCAAAATTAACTGCATCACAAAAAGAGTTCTAAGCATTAACTACGTCATTCTATTGAACAAAGGAGGATGAAAAGAGAAAACCAGGCAACCTAGATGTAGAATATTTTGCTTGTAGAATAATTTATGGGCAGGCATAAAGTAAACCACAAGGAAAGACAAGCACCACTCATGTTAAAGCCAATCGCTCTAGGATGATTTCCGGGGGTTGTTGACAAGTTGAATGCACACTCAGAAGGAAAGAAAAGATTAAAAAGAAGCACAAGTCCAAAGTAAATTCCCCACCATCATCCATAAGGGACAGATAATAATTTGGCACATCCAAAATATCCAGGAAGAATGATGCAATCATGAATAGAAGCTTCCATTAATGTGAAAAGAAAGTGCAGACAGTTTGCCTCATTTACTTGATAAATAATGCACTTATAGGAGAATGGGTATGGAACTAAAAGGAAAAAATCTGTTAATGGAAGATCAAAGGGGCTACTCTACATGGCAACTGTCCCTGCAACGTTTCTAGACTTAACGGAAGGTGAACTCCAATCAGATGGTTGATGATTTTATGGATCAATCCAAAGCATAAAAATTGACATTTTGTTACAGTATAATTAGATAATGAGCTATCACTGAGTATTTTGAGGCCAAATGAGCAGAAGAGAATGCCCCAGAACCACTCTACTACATCAAGAAAATTGAAGGCTAGGTACAAGCTGAGTTCTAATAGATACAGAACAAAAGGAAGCGAACTGTCTTTTCTGTATTCTCTCGGTGGTGGTTTCCACGTTCTGGAAAAGTTAAATTTTGTATATCCATTCAAAAAATTCTTCTGCAATACAATTTCATTCCTGCCATAACCATCAATACCACTCAAAAGCCGACTTCAGACCTGATTAATGATCAATCAGAACTCCAACAGAGACCAGTAGAGACAATTCAATAGGAACAAATGCTTCAAGCAACATCACAGTAGTCACCAGTAACGAATATCAGACAGCAACCTAGCAGATTATTAGCACAATGACTTATCAAATAAACCCACGTCAAGATTCAGCTCGCAATGTACCTTGTCATTGATGTCGCAGAACTTGAGCCGCTCCGTGAAAATGCAGTCCCCATTGCTCACCTTGAACTGGTGCGAACCAATCTACACACCATACGCCTAGCAGCTAAACACATGAATACAACCAAACCCGAAAAGAACAAACAGACAAACAGAACACCGACACCACGCATCATCTCGTCATTCCACTCTCAAAAAACCACCGAGCACCACCGAACCTGAACGACGGCGAAAAACGGCTCGTACAGCTTGAAGACCCGCTCCGACCTCTCCAATGGGCCGAGGACCGTGTACCCAATCGCGGCCGCCTCGGCTTCCCTCTCCTCGGGCGTGTAGTCCCACTTGGAACGCGTCGAGGACTTGCCGGTCTCGCAGTCGCTCTCCTCCATGAACTCGCCTCCCTCGCCGTCCTCCTCCTCCTCCTCGTCCTCCTCGTCCTCGTCCTCCTCGTCCTCGCTCGTCCTGCTGGAGCAGAAGAGGCGCGCCCGCGGCGGCCATGGAGGGCACCGGCTCGGCTCGAGGCCGGGCGACGCCCGCCGAGCTTCGAAGAGCGATTTGGGAGGAGACGGAGCGGAGAGAGGCGGCGGAGTCTTGAGGCGGCGGACGGCCGAGGTCGACGACAAGAGAGATGTGGCGCGGCGGGTCAGGGCTTGGAGGCAACGCCGGTTCGCCATCGCCATCGCCGTCTTCTGGTTTTCTTCTTCTTCCTTCAGTTCATTTTCACAGAGGCGCGATGGCGACTAGGGTTTTAGCACGATTCGGCCGGGGTTCTCCTCCTTGCTCTTCTCCTTCTCGTGCGTGCGTGCGTGCGTTTTTTTTTTTATAAAAAATTTGCAATCAAAATTTTAAATTTTTATATTAAAAAATATACAATCAAGTGTTAAACATTTCAATTCATTCAATTAATGTCGTCGACTTTAATCGAAAAATACCATTAAGTATACTAATACGAAGAGCAATACATTTAAGAATGTGAAGACTTTTTGCAATTTTAAGTACTATTCATCGGAAGGATTTGATTGCACTTCTTTAAGGAAAACTTGGGATTTAATTGAATGAATGAAAGGTTCAGGATTTGATTACATTTCTTACATAAGATTTAGGACATCGTGCAACGGATGATAAGAACAGAGATTTTCCGATGACCTTCAATCCTATCCAATAGTGAATGCAAGTTTTTTTCATGCTCTTCTTATTATGCAAGGTAATAACTAAGGATATGAATGATAATCATTCCACTTCAAAGATCAATTTCTGATCAGAAATAGATTTATTATTTCTATTCTTTAAATAATTTTTGAACAAAAATATATATGTTTGATAATAATACAATTTTTTTTATCTTGAAACGGAAATTTATTTAATAACGACACAAAATTTCTTCTTCTCAAGTAGGTGGCAGGTGAGTGGACTAGTTAGTAGTGAGGGCAATAAAAAGAGTTTTTATTTCTAATTTTTGTTCAAAAATTTAAAAGATAAATTTTTTGTACTTCTCATTTCTATTCTAAACTTATTTCTAGACTAACTTTTCCAAGACTAAAGAGATTGAAATTGAATATTTCTATTTCAAACTTATTACCAATAACAAAAAAAATAAAAAATAAAGAAATATAATGGTTATTATGTACATTATAAAAAGCAACGTCTAGTTCCATTTCAGGATTAATCACTTCTTTATCCATGATGAGTTTGAATCTCTCACTTATCGCTAAAGCCATAAGCTCGACGATATGTCCTTCCCACTTAGTCGGAGAACCCAACCTACCGGCTTCCACCGTCATCCTGTGAGGTTCCTTCTTCACCAGCTGCATGCACTTTAAAAACTGGTCATTGTTCCATTTGTGTTGAGTTTGTACCGGCCCTCCATTGGTGACTTTCAAGTAAAAAGAATGTTCAAAATATGAAGAATATATTCAAAAAAAAATTTAATATCACAAAAAATTCTAAATTAGTACATTTTTTATAAATTTATTTAAATTTATTTTTTAACCATAAAAATTTCAAATCAATACACTTTTGACAATTTTATCTCAAATTAGTACAATAGTAATAAATTTAATCTCTGTTAGTTTCTATTAAATTTTACTGTCAAATTACTGAGTTGAATGATAGGTAATAATTGATTGGTATACCAATTTGTTTACTCTATATTTGTCACAATTTAGGATTTTTGGCTGTTAAAAAATTAGTTTAGGGGTACATTTGTTACAAGTTTGCCAAATTTGGGGTTTTTTTGTGGTCATTTAGGGTGAATTTATACATGTGTATCAATTTTGGATTTTTTATGGTCAAAAAATTAATTTGGCATTAATTTATTACAGGTGTATCGGTTTAGAGTTTTTGGTGATATTAACCCTTAAAAAACAATTAACAATATGTAGAAATCATCAAAGTTCAGGAAAATGTTTTTCTGCATAAAAATTAAAAAAAAGAAATGTTCCAATTTTTAGAAACCACCGAGAATTTTTATGATTACAAGATACATGAAGAGTTCATGTTTACATAATAAACCCTGTTGAAAAGCTAAAGCAGACTAACAAGTAATCAAGAAGAGATAATAAAATGTCCAACGATGCAAGATATACAGAGAGTAATTTAGTATATCATTATTCTGCAACTCACTTATAAAGGGCAAATAGAGAGATTGTGATGTTTCACATCATAAAAAACTGGACAAAAACAACGAAATGCATCTTCATCTCGGCAAATCGTGAAAGGGCGAACGATCATCCTCCAATGAAGTCAACTCCATATCTGCTTCCGATCGCTCCAATGTGGAGACTGCACCAAAAGGACAGATGGATCCAGTTCTAATGCGGTTGATTTCTTCATCATTTTGCGAGACGAACACAGGATTTCGGGGGGATTGTACTCGCTCCAATTCCATTGCCACTTCCTTCATCGTGGGTCTATACCTTCTGTTAAAGTTTAAGCATCTTTTCGCTAGGTTAGACACAGCAATAATTTCTTCTTTCTCTCCATGGTCTAATACCTCCTTATCAAGAACATCAAATAAATGGTTCTCCTCCATCGAAATGATGAAGTGCATGGCCAAACCTCTTCCCTCTTCCACCCTCGTTTCAGAAATTGGCTTTTCTCTAGTTAGTAGCTCGACAAGAACAACCCCAAAGCTATAGACATCGCTCTTATCGGTAAATTTATTTGTTTGGAAGAATTCCGGGTCCATGTATCCAACAGTTCCATGCACCTTTGTGGTCAAGTGAGTTTGGATGATGGTAATTGATCTGGAAGTTCCAAAATCCGCGACTTTGGCTCGATAGTTTTCATCCAAGAGTATATTCGATGACTTGATATCACGATGATAAATTGGGATGGCCGCAGCAAAGTGCAAATATGAAAGAGCTCCAGCAATTTCATTAGCGATTCTTAATCGCATCTCCCACGATATAGGAAATCCTCTACATGGATCATGAAGATATTGATAGAGGGTTCCATTGGGAACAAATTCATATACAAGAAGAGGAACTTCACTCTCTAGGCAAAATCCCAGTAGCTTGACCACATTTCTGTGATTGATTTCGGAGAGAATAATGACCTCATTGATGAACTGTTTGACTTGCCTTGGATTGACAACTTTGGATTTCTTGACTGCAATAATTGTTCCATCTGCCAACATTCCCTTATAAACCGTCCCTTGACCCCCTTGACCCAGTATCCGGTTCTCATTAAAATGATCTGTAGCTATGTATAACTCTGTTGAGGTGAATAGCTTGCCTTTCACCTTGTGATTGTCTTCAATAGAAGATAGGCGTTGTTGCAACACAAGTCCGCCATTACGTTGGAAGAACTTTTGCTTTCGCTTTGCCGCATGCCATCTTTTGATGAACTTGTATAACCACCAAGAAAGCAAAAGTGATACTATGGCTCCAACACCCGTGCTCGTACCTATGTAAAGAAAAAGTCAATTGCAATTACTTTAGGAACCTAACAGACAATATTCAGAGAGTTTTTGTTCACTCTAGGATTTGCATGACCAATTTCACCTTCATTGTCAACGAATTAGCTTTCACCAATTTGATGACAAGTATAATAAAAGTGCAATAACTCTCAAACGGTGTTCACCTAAAGGCTTTAACCTTTTTTTTGGGTTATTTAAGTGTCATTTTGGAATAAAATCGATTATTTAAGTGCTACATTTAGCAAATCATCCTATGTGGACTTTTTTTTTGTAAATTTGTTATAAAAATATTATTCTTTATAATTTTTTGAATTTTTGTAGTTTTTTTCCCTTTTTTATCCTATGCATCGAGCGCAAAGACCTTGCCCTCAATCAGTGATGCCACAAAGGCCCTAGGTGAGGCCATCATTAGCTACGGGCAAGGGCCTTCATGTTGAGGCCATGATGGCCTTGCCCTAGGCCATTGTGCCCTCGCTAGTAGCAAGTGAGGCCACAATGTCCTCGCCAACATGGGATAGGGCCTTTACGCCCTTGCCAAATCTGTGCAAGGCTACCTTGTCCCTAGCCGATGGTGAATTTTCCAGCAAGGTAAATTACTGATAACACTTAAGTGATTAATTTTTTTATTTTATTTTGTGGCACTTAAGAGATCAATTTTTTAAGGGAGAATACTACAAAAAATCCCAAACTTTGCCCCTTGTGACGCATTTACCCTAAACTTTATTTTGTAATACAAAAAACCCCAAATTTTTTCCCGTGCGACACATTTACCCCAAACTCTTATTCTAAAAGGCATTTTCATCTTTTAATTTTTCCTTTTTCTTTCGTTTTTCCTTTTTCTTTCTTGCCTTTTTTCCCTCCTCCTCCAACGGTGGAGGAAGCTGCTGGCGTCATCCCTTGCCTAACTCAGGCGAGGGTTGCCCTCCCTAGATCTAGCGAGGGCGGCTCCTTGCCAAATCTAGCGAGGCTTGCCCTTGCTTGACCTAGGGAAGGGCCACCTTCACCCAATGTTGGCTAGGGCGGCCCTTGTCGGATCTAGTGAGGGTTGCCTTCACCGCCAAGCAAGGGTGACGGCAAGGGCCTCCCGACCCCTTGCCCTCGCCCCCTCGCCGTTGCCCTCGCTTGGGCTGGCAGGGGCGACCCTCGCCTGCCTAGGCCAAGGTGACAGCGAGGGCTGCCCTTGTTGGAGGGCCAACTTCGGCGGCTTCCCTTCGCCGCCAAAGGAGGAAGAAAAAAGCAAAGGGAAAAAATAGAAAAAGGAAAAAAAAGACGAAAATGCCCTTCGAGTTTGGGGTAAATGTGTTATAGTTGGAAAAGTTTGGGACTTTTGGTATCACAAAAAAAAGTTTAGGATAAATGTGTCACACAAAGCAAAGTTTGGGGTTTTTAATGTCATAAAAAAAAGTTTAGGGTAAATTTGTCACAACAGGTAAAGTTTAGGGTTTTTTGTGATATTGTCCCATTTTTTAAATTTATGGCACTTAAGTGAGTGAATAAAATTACAAAAATATTTCACATCAATGCCGGCATTGCCACGTAAGATGACCGACATCCACTTCAAATTTTCTAGTGAGGCAAATTGTCGATGGCACTTCAATAATTGATTTTTCAAATTTGTAGGATTAAGTGAGTGGAAAAAAAAAGTTTCGGCCCTCAAGTGAGGGTTGTACAAAAGTTATAGCACTCTTACTATATTTGTCTGACCAATTTGAACAAGTGCCTTCTTGCTTTGAAGGGAGAAAATAGAAAGGAGAATTCACTCAACAAAATAATTTGATAGCCCCTCAAGTGCCATACATATTGGGAAAATTTGTTCAAAAAGTTATAAATTTATTATATGACAATTAATTTTGTCATAAACCTTTTAATAGTGCCAATTTAGTCTTAAACCTTTTGACATTTGACCAATTCAATCCTAAACTTTGTGATATGCTCACTAAAATTCTTAAAATTTGTCATGAATGTATAATTGAGTTTTAAAACTTTCAAAAAGTGTAATTGAGTTCTAAAATTTGTCAAATTAGTACAATCAAGTTATTTCGTTAACTCTGTCCAATTTGACTAACAGAAAATGTTGATATGGTTTTTTCTTTATTATATTCTCTCTCCTACATGATACTAACATGGCCAAAACAAGAAAGATAAAGTTAAAATAATGCCCTTTTTTATCCAAATTTCACTTTTAATATAAATATTAATTAAATTAATGTTTATATTAAAAGAGCAGGCAGTGACGTACTCGTAATGATGATGGCCTTGTTGTCTACGCAGTGGTATGATCCCGGTCGATTATCACACTTCCCTCGGCAGATGTTCGGATCTTCTTTGCACTCATCGATATCTGATAAAATATTAAATGATGGATTAATGAAGGAAAGAAGGCAAAAGAACAGATTCTTTCCAGATATATGACTAAACATTTAGCAGTCAAAATTCTTTCTTGAATTCTCTTATATCACGATTTGTGAGCATCCATCGTCTGATTTGAACAATTTATTTATTCCAAATATGTTTGCCGGCTTTTCATTGGTTTCGGGCTTGCATATCGTGCTACTTGATTTTGGATGAAGAGTATGGCCTAAGATGCAAAGTTAAAAGTGGATATTCTAAACTCACCTTGGCATCCATTGGGAAGAAAATAATTTCCTCTGTAGCCTTGATTGCAAGAACAATATAGTAGACTCTGCAACCTAGGCTTCACGTCCTGGTGGCAGGAGCCTGTATTGCCATTGACGCGCCAATTGCTTTGTTTGCTCAGCAGTTGTTCCTCACGTTGGGCGATCGCCCATTCGAGCACCACCGGAACATGTGACGGTAAACTGTTCAGATCAGCTTTATACAACCATGCATGCTTGACCAGGAAGGCATACCTGCATGTTTTATCCTCTTGCGCTATGTCTTTGCCCTTGAAAGTCTGGAATTCCACTTTGTATTTGCCAATATCATCGATGGTCGAAGCCACACAGCAACCGGTACCATTAGAGCATTGGTCGAGTCCCAGTGTCCCTTCACCGCAGGAAGACGCACATCCTACGACCTTCCTTGGGGTATCATTGATGACCATCAAGGCCTGGTTGTCACAGCCTCCGGCAACAAAAGAGTTTCTATCCAGGGCGTACCTGAAAATACCATTCCTGCCTGTCAAGTCCACTGGGGTATCATTTTGCCGGTTGGTCGTACAATTAGGATGCGAGTACAATATTGGCTGGCTAACCATAATCCGGCCTGGGGAGTGTGAATTTTGGGGCAGCGAGATATCTAACACCACCACGCTCAAATTCTTAAGTACTGGAGTAGAGAAGCCGCGGGTCTGCTGGCAATCGATCTCGTACCAGTGATCCAGGAAGCAGTTGGGTCCAATTCCAAAAGGGTACGGAATGTTTGTCAGATTGCCGCACGAGTCCGGACAGTCTGGCCAGGCCAGACTCTGAGGAGGCGGTTCTGCAGCATCAGCTGACTGGTTTGCTGCGAAAACAAGCACAAGAGCAAGGAAGGCCGTCGCTAGGATCATCTTCTCCCTGTTCATCCTACACAGTCTGCTTCTACAGCTAGCTATTGAATTGTCGAACACCACGCCATGAATCATATGACGCTGCCGCCGCCTGTCCACCCACGGCCAACGTTTTCTCGCTCGTTGATTGATGATGCCTCTCAGTCTCGGGTGTTCTGTCTCTCCGTCTGTCTCCCTCCCTATTTATTTACTCTACCAGTTAGCACTCGACCGAACTACTGGACTCGACTCTGCTATTCCACTTTTGTACGTCGATGTAATCATTGGAGTACGTATGCACATCCGTTTATTATTCCCTTTTCTTGTCGAATATGGTGGGAAATTTTATGTCATTTCCCCATCAAACATGATACAGGTAATTTGAGCTGGGGCTCAAACCAATACGCCGATTTAGAGATAATAATATGGATGAAATCTAGGGAACTTGCCGATAACTTAACCAACCCAACAATAGTTGCCGCCCAGATGCTTCTTGTGTGTGTCATCCTAAGAATGCGAAAACTCTGTTATTATCGTACCTGTATCCATAAAATCATATTAACAGAATAATTGTCCAAAAAAATCCTAAACTTATTGTACAACATCAATACCGTCGTAAAATTTTCAATTTGATCAATTTTTTTGGTGGAAAAGTTGGCCAATTTAATCTTAAATTTTTTGATGATTCACTGATGTAATCATTCTGGCAATTTTGATTGGAAATTGATGACGTATATATTTTTTATAATTCTTTTAAAAGATTCATTGAGTTTTTTTTTAATTTTCACCTTCCTCGAAGCTCGAGCCTGTGATTGGTGATGGTGGTCGAAGAGGGTCACAAGCCATTGCTTCTTCGACCACCATCATCGAGGCAAAGGCAACCCTGCTTGCCCTTCGGGAAAGAAGAATAGAGAAAAAGAAAAGAGAAGAAATTAAAGAAATTTATAAAAATTACAAAAATTATCCATATCGGCGTTGATCGTGCCACATAAATATCTAGCGTCCATGTCATCGATTTCCATCCAAAATTGCATAAAAAGCTTAATTGGCAAATCGTCAAAAGATTTAAGTCTAAATTGATAAAATTGAAAGTTTAAGATTGAATTGGGCATTATATAATAAATTTAGAAAATTTTGGATAATTTTCGTTTCATTATGAATGGGGACTAACCCAACAGTGAAAAATCCTACCCTAAAAGGTTCATTTTGGTTTTTGTGGAAGGGGGTTCTGCGTTGATCTTAGACAGGAAGATCGCTTGGCTTTATAGTGATGATGAATGGTAAATTATGAAGTATCCGAAATGATAAAACAACCGTTGACGATGAAAAGACAATATGCCAATCCATTGATCGGAAACATTGGGAATTCGCGTACGATAGAGGAACAATGATTACCTACGGTGGGCATCTAAAGCCCACCAATTATGACCACTTACAAATAGTTAGCATCCGGTCACGCCACATTTCGAGATTCCATTGGTCCTATTGGTAAGTGGTTACCATTGGATGTTTGTAACAAACTAAGTATGTCTTTTCCTTATCCCATATAGGAAAGTTTAAAAAAGACAAATCACTTTATAAATGTGAACTTTTCTAATTTGTTAAAAGGAAAAGCTGGAGTGTGGGCTAGATCTCACTGTACCTGCCTGTGGGTGTGCGATTATTAAGCGAACTTAGTACTTGGCGCGCAGTCGCGGTTTGATTAGCGTTAATCCCATATCTTTTAATTTTTATTTTAATTGGTTATTTTGTTATTCAAAAGGTTGCCTTTAATTTTAGCATTTTGGAAATTATTTTAAAAAAATTCGGAATTTTATTTATTTAAAAAATAAAAAAATTAAATTTTATTTTATTCCAAATTTTCTATACTTGTCTTTTCAAGACAACTTTGGGAAATTATACTGGTTCAGTTTGTAACTTTTCTCGAAGGGTTATATTGATTTGTTTTGTACCTTCTTTTGAAATGTTATATTTGTTCGTTGTGTAACTTTTTTCGAAGAGATAATTTAGTTAATTTTTGCAACCTTTCGTGAAGAGGTGCCTATGTTTCTATATATATGTCAGTTTTGAAAAACCATGAACGGATTACAATTTTCGAGTCCTCTTTCCAAAACTACAGACAAAATTTTTAATTGTTTCCTAGAAAGACTCTGGAAAAATACTAGAATTGTTATTTAGTATTATCATTTAAGACTTTGTTGTATCTTGGAGGATATTTGCAAGTAATCATTAGTAACTTCGTGAGGCAAATAAATCTTTAAAGAAAGTGATATCACGCCTAAAAAATTAGATTTCATTGTTCTACCCAAGTACAGTTATGACTTTCAAGGCCATCGAAATACTTAACTGTCATTTTGCTCCAGCGCTTCCATTTGATTTTTCCGGTCCATGCGTCTTTCTTTCTATGCTCACACTAATTGGCCAATCATAGGCTTTATTACTGGATCATGGTACACGTCCACTGCCTTACGGAGATTGATCATGTCATGTAATCAATAGTGACCATGCCATATAGTTCTGGATATCCACTTTTCTGCATGTCCTTTGAGTCATCTTTCTTAACCAGACTCAATAAACCAAACAAATTTTACTATTTATTAGTTACAAAGAATTGGCTTTTTTTTGGGTCTAAATATAAACCAAGTCACTTTACGCTGGCCAACCGACCTGGTACATGAAGGGAAAAAGCCTAAGAAGCGCTTAGAGATCCTAGCGACTTTCTGTTGACTGATTTTTCCAAGTCTGATCGCCCTCCTCTCCTCCGTTTGGCATTTTAAGCGCTTGACAAGTTCGTGCCAGAAGTTGGGCGTTACCCTATCACTGCTTCAGAAGAGGATGCTCAAGAGGCCTAGTTTATATGTATTGGCGGTGCTAGGAACGATAGCTTGGGAGATGGGCAGTTGGAGAATGGTAACCCAAAACTTTTGTGACACTTTGCTTTGGTTCTAGAGCAGTTCCATACCCGCTGGCCGCCATGTTTGGGAGGGCAATTGTGATGAAGGCTATAGAGGCATGTTCAAGGAAGTTCCATCCGCTCTTTCGGGTAAAGCCTTTTTGCGTGCTTAATGATACGAGATTTGGTAGGATCACTATCAACTTTTTTAAAAGCTGAAAATTTATAAGGTGTGGAAATATGTAATTAAGGAGGCAAATAAGAGTTTGGAAAGATTCTAACTTGAGACCTCTTATTCTGATACTATGTGAAATTTGGTTAAACCATTACTAACTCTTCTAAAAATTTAAGCTGATCATAAATAAAGATATGGTCTACTATTTAAATATTATAACATACAAGTTTCATATGGTTGAGATCATTGAGTTTTCATGAATTCATCTTCCATGAAATCGCAGTCCATTTTCTAGATTTAGTGGTTTTGGCTTTTGAGTTATTACTTAAACTTAGCTGGCCAAATCTACTGTTCCTGCTTCAAGCACGAGATCAATAAATCCTGACCTTAATGTCGAAGCTGTGAAGGAAATGAAGTGGAGAGAGGAGGTGGAGACTTTGAGGTGGTGGAGCGACGAGGAGAGAGACATGGCATGGAAATGCCTGTTCGCCATTGCTGTCTTCTGGGTTCTTCCTCCTCCTTCAGTTCATTTTGCCAGAGGCGCCCGGCGACTAGGGTTTTAGCTTGATCCGGCCGGGGTTCTACTTCTCGCTCATTTCTTCTTCATCTGTTTCTTTTTATTTTTCCTTTTATTTTTCTTTTTGGTAAATAGAGGATTTCATTCATAGACATAAATTTTTAGTTTGAAATAAAAATTGCACTACAAGTTCCTAAATTTTTATAAAAAAAAAAGTGCATTCAAGTACTAAACATTTCATTCATTTAATTGAGTCTCCAAATTTATTGAAAAATACAATTAAGTATTATAATATGTTGAAAAGTAAAATTTAAGAATGACATATAAGCATTTTTTTAGCAACGTGCAAGCAATTCTTGGTATTATTTATCAAAAGAACTTGATTACATTTTCTAAGAAATTTATGATTTAATTGTAATGATTGAAAAGTTTGATTTGCTTACATTCCATGCACAAAATTTACAAAATCATGTGCAATTTTCCTAGTTCAACACATGATCAAGAACAACAAATTCCTGGTGTCCTTCCATCCCCATCTTAGCCGGTTTATCTGCACACTGACCGGCTTCTCTGTAGATGAAATCGACTGTATAACACTCCATTGGCTATGCAATAATGAATGTGAGTTTCTATTCACGCCCTTCTCATTATGCAAGGAAGTAACTAAGAGAGCAACATCTAGTTCCACTTCAGGACGGCATTTGTTAACCGGCAAGTTCAACTCTCTCAGTTAAAGCTGAAGCCTCGGCGATAACCAGTGACGTCGTTCGCACCGATGATAAGAACCCACTTTCCACTGTCATCCCGAAATGTTCCTCCGACAACTGCTCCATCCGTGTTGAGTTTCTGCTGCCCCTTCGGTGGCGACTTCCAAGTAGTTGGGTTTCTCATCCTAGGTCTTCGAGATCCTGTTCTTTTATGCCCAAATGAAAAGAATGCATAAAATATCAAAAATATATATAAAAAATGGAAAACTTCAAATAATAGCAAGAAATGTCTTTATTTTTCAAATAATAGCATAAAGTGGATATTATTTTAAATAATGGCTCAAAGTATCCTTATTTTCTTAAATAAAAGCTTGAAATGGCTATATCGGTCTAAAAAAAAAGTTTGAATTCATTGTTTGGTAAGGGCAATTTTGTCTTTTTAAATTTTTAAATTTTTTTCCTTTTTTCCTTCTTTTTTTGCATTTTCTTTCCAAACTCAAAAAAAGTAAAACTTAAAAAAAAGAAAGAAGAACACACACAGGAGGGAGGGCTCCCTCCCGCCTATGGCCACCGAGGTTGTCGGTGCCTGGACGAGAGTCGACGACCCTTGTCGACTAGAAGCGAGGGCCAATAGACCCTCACTAGAAATGGGAGAGTGCAAAAGGACGTAGGTAGCGAGGGCCGCCAACCCTCACTTAGACTGGGGTGTGGTTAGACGACCATCACCCAGATCTCAGGGAGGGCTGCCCTCTAGTTGGTGAAGATCATCGGCCCTTGCCTAGACGTCGACAACCCCTTTGGCCATCATTGCTGCCCCACCAATGACGGGGGTGGCAACCACAGGCGGGAGGGAGCCCCCTCCCTTGTGCTCTTTTTTTTCCTTTTTAATTTAATTTAAATTGTGTTTGGACAAAAATATTCTTGATTGGCGGGAATTCTTTGCCAGCCAACGAGGCTATGCTCTTATTTGAAACACTCATATCCACTTCAAGCCATTCTTTAATATTAATATGACCACTTTAGACTTTCAGTTAAGAAAATGATAGTATTTCGAGCCCATTTTTGGATTTTTAAAAAATACCAAAAATTAAAAAAATACTATAAAAATCAAAAATTATTATCTTTCTTATATCCATAATTTTGTGAATTCAAAGTAGTTGACATTGAACAGAAGTAAAAGCTCAAATTTTGCGAACTGAAAATTTGGAAAAAAAAAATGAAAAGAAGAAAAGACCAATTTAAATAGTTCGTAAGACCGTTTGGTTTATTACTTAATTTTACCAAAACAAGCAGCTCGAATTTTAAACGTGCAAGAGACGTAGACAGGGTGGATGAAATTCGCATTTAAAAAATATTTGTTTTCTCATATTTCTCCAAAACATATTTTAATTCACGGGCAATCACCAATTCCAATATGCAATTTAATTTGAAATAATTTAACAAAAATCGGTTATCCTTCGCCACTAATTTGACTTTTATCTTCCAAATCACGGTTGACGTTGAATTTCCGGTAAGTTAGTCGAGTTACAATTCATGTCGAGAGTTCTCCTCGAACATTTACTGATCTCCCCAGCTGGGAGGGATGAGATGCCGATCCGACGTACCTTCGTCAAGAACGGACTTGTGCCCGGAAGCCGTCAAACGAGAATGCAAGTGTATTGCAACCCGTTGCGGCGAAGCCACTCTTGGTATGAGAAAACACAAATGGACTTCCTTCCAAGCCAATAGAAGTATTGGGAAAATTGTCCAAAAAGTCTTAAATCTACCGTACGTCTACCAATTTAGTTGTAAGTTTTTCAATTGTATCAATTTAGTCTTAAACATTTTAACAACTTCTTAATTCAATTTTAAAAATTTTAATTGTACCAATTTAATTCTCAACATTTTGACAACTTGCCATTTTATATCTAAACTTTATAACAATTTACCAGTTTAGTCATTCTAGTCCATTTTGGTTGAAAATCATTGATGTGGCAATCTAGTCAACATTGCTTGTTTTATGTGACATGACTAGCGTTAACGTAGATAATTTTTTACATTTTTTTATTCTTCTGAATTTTTTCTTATTTTTTTTTTGCTTTTCTTCCTCTCATCGGTTGTCAAGCCTTAGCGATGGCTAACGACTAGCCAAAGACAAGGGTTGGTAGGGCGAACCTCACTCGCACCTAGCCAACAGACAAGGTTGACCTCACCAACTTGCCAAGAGCAAGCCTCATCATTGTTGGGCGAGGCCATTAGTGAGGTCAACCTTGCCAGCTTGGAAAGGGCAAGCCTTACCTAGCGGCTAGTCGTCAAGGAAAAGAAAAGAAAAGAAATCAATTTTTTTAAATTCAGAAAAATTTTAAAAATATATAGAGAATATCCACACTTGCGTCGTCTGAGTCATATAAGATGGATATCACATTAGCGATTTCCAGCCAAATTGGCAAATTGTTAAAATGTTTATGACTAAATTAACAAATTATTAAAAGGTTTAGGACTACATGACTTAATTGGCGGGAGAATTGCCAAAAAAGTCCTAAACCTATTGCAGTTGTGCCAATTCAGTCATAAATCTTTTTTTTTTACCGATTCAGTTCTAAACATTTTGCGATTGTGCCAATTTAATCATCCAGCCAAATTTGGCCGGCCAGAGCTAACGTGGACGCCGGCCGGCGCCGCGACAATATTTTAATAATTTTTTTTTTTTTTTTTTTTTTATTTTTCCAAATTTTTTATTTTTTTATTTTTTTAATTTTTCTTTTTTTTTTTTTTTCCCCCCCCCCCCCCCGGCCGGTGGTAGTGGCCGGCCAACTCCGACGAGGTTGCCGGCCACTGCGCGCGAGGCCGCGAAGCCCTCGCCGGCGACCTCGCCCAACCTCGGCCCCAAACCCTCGCCAGTGATCCGGGCGAAGCCGCCTTGCCTAGGTCTAGGCGAAGCCGCCTCGCCTAGGTCTAGGGCGAGGCCGCCGAGGGCCACGCGGCGGCTTCGCCCGGATCTTAACGCCCGATCACCATGGCGTTGGCCGCGGGCGAGGTGGCCTCGCCACCGCCGGCGAGGCCATGGCGGGGCCGGGCGAGGTCGCCATGGCCTCGCCGCCGCGGCGAGGCTACCTTCGCCACGGCCGGCCATGGTGAGCCGCCTCGCCGCGGCCCCCCCTCGCCTTGGTTTAGGCGAGGCCGCCGACGAGGGTGGCCGGTCGACGGGGTCCGTGACCCTCGCCGGCCGCCGGCGAGGGCTTCGCGGCCCTCGCGCAGTGGCCGGCAACCTCGTCGGAGCCGGCCGGCCACTGCCGCCGCGCGGGGGGGGGGGGGGGAGGGGAAAAAAAGAAAAGAAAAGAAAGAAAAATTTAAAAAACAATAAAAATTAAAAAATAATAATAAAAATTATTAAAATATTGTCGCGGCGCCGGCCGCACGCATCCATCCATGTCAGCCCGGCCGGCCAAATTTGGCCGGATGGACTAAATTGGCACAATCGCAAAAGGTTTAGGATTGAATTGGCACAACTGCAATATATTTATGACTTTTTTGGCAATTCTCCCCTTCATTGGCTACCGTTCAATAAATTTAGAACTTTTTAGACAATTTTCCTCGAGGGCATTAGTATTTCCCTCACAGATGCAGGTCACGTATATGATCAAAGATCGGACGTGGATAATGCCTTGTCCTTTGCGATTAGTTGCCAGAGTGACCTCAAGGACGTCCGAACCCACACTCGGCAGGTACGAGCGCTTAAGTCTGCATTTGATCTCGAACCATTTGTGGAGATAACGATTCCGAACGGGAGAGGAATAGCAAATGGACATCGTGCAGTAGGAGTCATAGATAGTAAACCCCAGTGAAAAGCTAAAGCAGACTAACAAAAAATCAAGAAGAGAAAGAGATAATATAAGGGGCACTTCTTATTATAATCAACATTAGTCTGCAACTCTATTATTAAGGGCAAATAGAGAGATTGTGATGTTTCACATGATAAAAAACTGGACACAAACAACGAAATACATCTTCATCTTGGCAAATCGTTAAAGAGTGACCGATCGTCCTCCAACAAAGTCAGCTCCAAATCTGCTTTCGATCGCGTCAATGTGGAGACCGCAGCCAAGGGACGGATAGCTCTATTTCTAATGCGGTCAATCTCTTCATCATTTTGCCAGACAACCACGGGATTTCTGAGGGATCGCACTCGCTCCAATTCCATCGCCACTTCCTTCATCGTGGACCTATACTTTCCGTTAAAGTTTAAGCATCTTTTCACCAAGTTAGACACCGCAATAATTTCTTCTTTCTCACCATGGTTTAATACCTCCTTGTCAAGAACATCGAACAAGCGATTCTCCTCCATCGCAATGATGAAATACATGGCTAGACTTCTGCCCTCTTCTGTCCTTAGTTGAGAAATTGGTTTTTCTCCGGTTAGTAGCTCAACAAGGACAACCCCAAAACTATAAACATCGCTCTTGTCCGTAAACTGACTTGTTTGGTAGAATTCCGGGTCCAAGTATCCAAAGGTTCCTTGCAACTTTGTGGTCAAGTGAGTTTGGTCGATGGTAATTGACCTAGAAGCTCCAAAATCTGCCACTTTGGCTCGATAGTTTTCGTCCAAAAGTATATTCGATGACTTGATATCACGATGATAAATCGGGATGGCTGCAGCAAAGTGCAAATATGAAAGAGCCCCAGCAACTTCATTTGCGATTCTTACCGCGTCTCCCAAGACACATGAAATCCTTCACATGGATCGTGAAGATATCGGTAGAGAGTTCCATTGGGGACAAATTCATACACTAGAAGAGGAATTTCACTGTCCAGGCCAAATCCCAATAGCTTGACCACATTTCTATGATTGATTTCGGAGAGAATAATGATCTCATTGATGAACTGTTCAACTTGTCTTGCATCGACAGCTTTGGATTTCTTGACTGCAATGATCGTTCCATCTGTCAACATTCCCTTGTAAACTGTTCCTTGACCACCTTGGCCTAGTATCCGTTCTTGTTAAAATGATCTGTAGCTTTGTATAACTCCTTTGAGGTGAATAACTTACCTTTTGCTATGTGATTATCTTCAACAGAAGATAGACGTTGTTGTAACACAAGTTGGAAGAACTTTTGCTTGAGCTTTGCCGCACGCCTTCTTTTGATGAAATTGTACAACCACCAAGAAAGCAATAGTAAGACCATGGCTCTGACACTTATGCCCGTAACTGTGTAAAAAAAAAAAGTCAGTTGCAATTCCTTTAGGAACCTAACAGATAATATTCAGAGTGTTTCTCTTTACTCTGGGATTTACATGACCAATTTCACCTTCAACTTCAACAAATTAGCTTCTACCACCAATTTGAATAAGTGCCTTCTTGCTTTGAAGAGAACAAATAGAAAGGAGGATTCACTCAACAATCGAAAGCCCCTCAAGTGCCATGCATCTTGGGCAAATTTGTTCGAAAAGTTTTAAACCTATTACATGATGCCCAATATAGTCGTTAATCTTATAATCGTGCTAATTTAGTCCTAAACTTTTAGACATTTTGTCAATTTGGTCCTAAACTTTTTATTTGTGCCAAGCTTTTTGAGGATTTGCCAATTTAGTCTTAAACATTTTAATGAATCACTAATGAAGTCATTTTGGTTAATTTTGCTTAGAAATTATTGACATGGCAATCCAATCAGCGCTACCTGTCTACTAGCATAGCAAATGATGATGTAGACAATTTTTTAATTTTTTTAAAAAAAATTCAAGTTTTTTATTTTTAGTTTTTAATTTTGGTTCCTAACCCTTTGAACCAAATATGGCAAGGGCTCGCAAGCCCTCACTACGACCGACACAGGTGCTAGGACCCTCCCTAGGCCCTTGCTAGCCACAACAAGGGTGGGCGAGGGCTACAACCCCTCCCTGTGACTTGCAAGGCCTTGGGTGAGAGGGCTAGCAACCCCCATTGGCCCATTGAATCAAAAAAGAAAATATCCAAAAAAAAATTGCCAATGTCAGCATTGGGCATGTCACGTAGAACAATAAGCATTGATTGGACTGTTCATTAACGATTTCTGGTCAAAATTAGCCGGAAGAACTACATTGGTAATTCATTAAAGATTTAAGATTAAATTGGAAAATATTCAAATTATTTATAACTAAATTGAAATAAATGAAAATTTTAAGATTAAATTGGCATGTTTTAAAGGTTTAAGATTAAATTAGCATAATTAAAAGGTTTATGACTGAATTAGCCACCATACATTAAGCTTAGGATTTTTTGGACAATTTTCCCATGTATCTTATATGGTTGAGAAATGAAGATTTCAATCAAATTGTCAAACGCATAGAATTGGAAAATATAATTGAGTTAAAAGCATCGTTGAAGCGCAGATTATGAAAACACAGTTCATCGAGAAGAGACGGTGTTATCTTTCGCCTTCATGCAGATGAAAGTGGCGTACATACAGTCACGTTCCGCGAGCAGGTGGAAAAAGAGTAGGCAGTGACATACTTGTAAAAGATGATGACCGCTTCGTCCACGCAGTGGTATGATCCTGGTTGATTCACACACTTCCCTTCCCCTCGGCAGATGTCCGGATCTTCTTTGCACTCATCGATATCTGATGGATATTAAATGATGGCTTAACGAAGGAAAGAAGGAAAAAGAATAGATTGCTTCCAAATATATGACTAAACATTCAGCAGTCAAATTCTCTCTTCGACTCTCTTATGTTACCGATTTGTGAGCATCCATTGTCCGATTTGAACAATTTATTTATTCCAACTATATTCGCAGACTTTTCCCTGGTTTCGAGCTTGCATATCGTCCTACTTGATTTTGGATAAAGAATATGGCTAAGATACAAAGTAAAAGCGGACCTTCTAAGCTCACCTTGGCATCCATCAGGAAGAAAATAATTCCCTTTGTAGCCTTGATTGCAAGAACAATATAGTCGATTATTCAACCCAGGCTTGACGTCCTGATGGCAGGAGCTGGAAATGCCATTGGCGAGCCAATTGCTTTGCTGGCTCAGTAGGTGTTCCTCATATTGGGTAATCGCCCATTCAAGCATCACCGGAACAGTTGGCGGTAAACTGCTCAGATTAGCTTTATAAAACCATTGATGCTCGACTAAGAAGGCATACCTGCATTTTGCATCCCCTGGCGGTATGGCTCTACCATTGAAAGTCTGGAAATTCACTTTGTAATTGACGATATCATCGACAATTGAAGTCACACAGCAACCGGTACCATTAACACACTGATGGAATCCGAGAGTCCCGTCTCCACCGCCGGAAGACCTGCATCCTACGACCTTCCCTGGCGTATCCTCGATGTCCATCAAGGCCTGGTTGTCACAACCTTTGGCAACAAAATAGTTGTTTTTCCGTGAGTACCTGAAAACTCCATTACTGCCACTTAAATCCACTGGGGCATTGTTTTGCTGGTTGGCCATACAATTAGGATGCGAATATGATATCGGCTGGCTGACTTTAATGAGGCCTGGGGAGTACCAATTTTGGGATAGCTGGATATCTAACACCACTAAGCTGAAATTCTTAAGTACCGGAGTAGGGATGCTGTGGGTTTGCTGGCAATCGATCTCGTACCAGGGATCCAAGAAGCAACCGGGTCCAATTCCAAAAGGATACGGAATGTTTGTCAGATGGCCGCACGTGTCCGGACAGCCTGGCCGGGCCAGACTCTGAGGAGGCAGTTCTGAGCATCAGCTGACTGGTTCGCCGCGAAAACAAGCACAAGAGCAAAGTAGGCCGTTGCCAGGATCATCTTCTCCCGGTTCATCCTCCACAGCCTGCTCCTGCAGCTAACTATCGAATTGTCAAACACCTCGCCATGAAACATTTGACGCTGCTGCTGCTTGTCCACCCGCATCCAACGCCTTCTTCTCAGTCTCGGGTGCTCTCTCTCTCTCTCTCTATTTACTCTAGCAGTTAGCACTCGACGGAACTTCTTGATTTGACTCTGCTATTTGCCGTTTGTCTGTCAATGCCATCATTGGTGGAATTTGTATGCATGTCCGTTCGTTACCCACATGTCATTTTCCCCATCAAACATAACGCCAGCCTCCAGGCACGAAACCTCGTAAGTATCATCCTAACAATCGTTCTCGTAAGTACCATCCTAACAATCGTTCTCGTAAGTATCAAAATGCCAGGCATGAAGCCTCGTAAGTAATCATTTTTAAGAATGCCAAAACTCTTGTACTATTGCTTGCATCCACAACTTTGGATTTCTTGACCGCAATGATAGTTCCATCTATCAACATTCCTTTGTAAATTGTTCCTGACCACCTTGACTCATATTCGGTGTTCATTAAAATAGTCCACAGCTGTGTTGAACTCTGTTGAGGCAAATAACTTGCCTTTTGTCATGTGATTGTCTTCAATAGAAGATAGACGTTGTTGCAACACAAGTTTGCCTCCATGTTTGAAGAATTTTTACTTGAGCTTTGCCTCATGCCTTCTTTTGATGGACTTGGACAGCCACCAAGAAAGCAAAAGTGATATTATGGCCCCTACTCCCACACCCACACTTGCGTCAAAAAAATTGATTACAATTGCTTTAGGAACCTAATGGATAACATTTTGCGAGTCTTTCTTCACTCTTAGATTTTGATTAACGGAAAATACTAACATAGCTTTTTAATCATACCTTCTCTCTCTTATGTGGGATTGAAGTTTCTTAAAATCACCAAAACAACTTCGCTTTCGTAAAATCCTATTTATTTACATCAAATCTTAATTAAATTAGGTTAAAAAGACAAACTTAAAAAAACAACAAAATGAACATGCTACAAGTTAAAAAGAAAAAAGAACACATAAAAAAAATGCCAGTGGAAGGAGGGCCAAGAATTCTACCTATATTTTTTTTCCTTTTAAAAATATTTTTTTAAAGAAATAAGTGCTCCGAAAGTTTTAAAATTTATCATAAAAGTGTAATTGAGTCATAAAACTTTCAAGAATTACAATCAAGCAGCAAAACTTGTCACAAAAGTATAATAAAGTCTAAAATTTTCAAAAAATGCAATAAGTGTTAAAATTTGTCACAAAAGTGTAATCGGGTTTTAAAATTTTCAAAAATTGCAATCAATGGAAGTACTTGATTTAATTAATTTGACAAGTTTTAGGACTTGTTTGCATTTTTTGAAACTTTAAGGATTCAATTGCATTTTTGTGAAATTGAAACAATAAATGATATTAACAAATGGTGATTAACATTTTTAGTATAAATTTGTTCTAGGTTCTTTTTTTATTTTTTATTTATTTATGAACTTGAATCAAATTAATTTGATTGAAATAATCATAAAAATGATAATTTATCATGTATATATAAAGTATACATTTAATATACAATGTGTCTCTATGTGCTAGAATTCTCTATTTTTTGAAAAATAACGTAACGACATGTCGTGTCGTATTGTGTCACATGTCACGTATTGGTGTTACTTAAGGGGTGATTGCCCGATCAAGCCCCACCGGAAAATCCAGTGGTAAACTGTTTAGATCAGCTTAAACCACCATGTAGCGTCGACCAAGAAGGCGTACCTGCATTCTGCATGCCCTGGCGCTATGGCTTCGCCCCCGAGAGTGTTGAATTCCACTTTGTATTTGACGATATCACGGGGGATCATATTCATACAGCGATCAGTACTAGTAAGCCACTGGTCGAATCTGAGGGTCTTGCATCCACCGCAGGAAGAGTTGCATTTTTTACGACCACCCTAGTATCATCACTGGCATCAAGGCCAGGCTGTCGCAACCTCCGGCAGCAAAATAGCTTGCACTTGGGGAGTACCTGAAAACTTTGTTACTACCCGTTAAGTCCACTGGGGCATCGTTTTGCTGGTTGGTCGTACAACTAAGATGTACAATATCGGCTGTCTGACGCCAATGGTGCCTGAGAAGTATGAATTTTGCAGTAGCCGGATAGCTAACACCACCACTCAAATACTCAAGCACCATAGTAGAGATGCCGCAGGTCTGCTGGCAATCCATCTCGTACCATGGACTCAAGAAACAGCCGGGTCCAATTCCTAAGGGTGCCGAATGTTTGTCAGATTGCTGCATGTGTCCAGACAGCTTGCCAGGCCAGACTCTGAGGAGGCCGTTCTGTAGCATCAGCTGACCGGTTTGTCGCGAAAACAAGCACAAGAGCAAAGAGGGCCATCGCCAGGATCATCTTCTCCCTGTTCATCCGCCACAGTCTGCTCTTACAGCTAGCTATTGAATTGTCAAACACCTCTCCGTGGAACATATAACGCTGCCGCTGCTTTTCCACCCGCATCCAACGCCTTCATCTCTCTCATTGATTGATGATGACTCTCAGTCTTGGGTGCTCTGTCTGTCTGGCAGTCTCTATATATTCACTCTACCGGTTAGCACTCGACGGAGCTTCTTGACTCGACTCTGCTGTTTGTTGTTTGTCGATGCTATCAATGGTGGAGTTTGGATGCATTCCGTTTATTAACCCCATGACTATTTCCTGCTAAATGTGTTCGTTGCAAATGTAAGTCATATTCCCCATCAAACATAACGCCAGGCATAAAATCTCGTAAGTACCATCCTGAGAATTCCAAAACACTTGTACCATAGCATTTGTATCCATAGAATAACATTAACATATTAAAAATGATTAGACATATGGGATGAATCGCAATGCACTAGTCACTAAATATATTTTGTTCTTCACGAAAACACTGAATTTCGGATTGCCCCGACCCAGAATTTTATTATACTTCTGAAGAATTTCTGCTAATTTCTTTATTCTTGAAATATATTCTAGAGGTGATAAAATTAGTGGGAAAATTATCAAAATTTTTTTAAATATATTGCACATATGTTAATTCAATCCTAAAATTTTTGATAATTTGCCAATATAGTTCTTCCGGTTAATTTTCACTAGAAAATATTGATGTGACGGTCCAATCAACACTAGCCATCTTATGTGGCGTATTGGGTTGATGTAGACAAAAAAAATTTTATATTTTTCTAATTTTTTCCTTTTTCTTTTATTTCTTCTTTTTTTGGCTTTTCGCCGGTGATTGATCATAAGTGATAGCCAGCAACCAACAATGCCCAAAGAGAGGACTAGGTGAGGACAACCCTTGCCCCATCTGATGAGGACCACCCCCATTGGCCACAAGGAAGGGATGACCTAACTTGGGCAAGGCAACCTATTGCTATGAGGCCGCCCTCGCCTGTGACCGATGGGGGTGGTCCTCACCAGGTGAGGCAAGGGTGACCCTCACCTAGCCTCTTTGGCATCATGAGTGATTGGCCATCACCCTAGATTGGCCATCGATGAAAAGGAAAGAAAAAACAAAAATAGAAATTCAGAAAAATTTAAAAAAAATTATCCACATCAATGTTAATACTATATATGGGATGGCTAGCGTTGACTACACTGCTACCTCATCATTTTCCGATCAAAATTAGCTGGAAAAACTATATTGGCAAGTCACCAAAAGGTTATAACTTAATTGACACATTTGAATGATTTAGGATTGAATTGGTACAAATGTAAAAGTTTTGAATTTTTTTGGTAATTTTCCCTAAAATTACCCTCAAACTCTTGCTTTATGGTGATTAAGATTTGGTCTTCTAACATTAAGTCGTGCATACCCCCGTTTATTCAATTAGAAATGTTTGATCCAATATACAGCGAAAACAATTTCTTTCATTGGATATATCGATTTTCTTCTATGTCATATATGGTTTAAATATTAAGCTTTCATAATTTATAGAATAAGAGTCACACATAACACAACAATAAGTTCTATTATACATGATAAGCGCGTGGTATATTGACTGTCGGGAATTTTTTTTTTACTTTCCTAACTTTCCAATTTGCTTCATCTTTTTTTGCGATTGTTTATTTGGACATATATTTCATCAATTCAAAATGTAATTGAATCATGAATTTTTCTTTTTATGATTGTTCATTTAGACATTTATTTCATCAATTCAACGTAGGATTGAAAGATGGAGCTTTTTTACGATATTGAATTATTTTTAGAAAGTTAAATTCAGGCTACAATTCTCACATGCTTTACCCAAGAATTTCCAAAAGATAAATTAAAAATTAGAATTTTAACATGAGTTTTAGCCAATTAACCCTAACTAAATTGACCTCAAAATACATAAGGGGGAGTATATTTATTATTTTTTTCCCCAACTTTGGAAGCCTAAATTTTCAATAGAAACTTTCTCTTCTTCAAAAGAAAATAGATGATTCAATTTCACCACACAAATATATCAAAAAATAGATGATTCAATTTCACCACACAAATATATCAAAAAATAGATGATTCAATTTCACCACACAAATATATCAATGGATGTCATTAAAAGGGAAAATATCAAATTTGGCGGGCATTTTCTTCATTGTCTTCGATATATGTGATTTGGAAAACCGTATAAAAATGGTCCTAAACATTTTCTTTTTTGATAAAATAGCAAATACACAATGCAGCGCATGGGAAAAGACTTGGGAAGGGACTTTGGGTGTTAGAAACCCATTTGGCCAAATATTGAGTGTTTGGAACAAAATTTGCCAATCCCATTAGGGAAAAGCTAGCCTTCACAAGGCCGAAAGCCTAAGGTAGGTCTTAGGTTGCCTTGGGCTTTTAGCATTCTCGGCATGCTCTATAGGGTTTAGTATAAAATTTTTTGTTCCAAAACTATCCTCACTTAATTTTTTCTTTTTCCGTTTTTGCCCTCGCAATATCACTGTTCATCTTCTTCTCCGTTGAGTTGGCCGGCTAGGTTGCGCAAGCTTGCAAGGGGTTGGCAACGGGCTAGAGAGAGGCCGGTGTGGTCGCAACTACCCCGGCAACCATCACTGGCCAATCACACAACTTCGGCGAATCGCGGCAACCAAAATCTAGGTTGCACAAACCCCCACAGGTCACCAATCTGGTCATGCGACCCCTCGCAAGTCATGACGAGTTGTGACAATCTCCATTAGTGGTTGTGAGGGTCATGCGACCAAGCCACCCTTGCCAAGGTCATGCCACCTCAAGTGGCCTTCACTGATGGTCTTGGGGGGTCGTCCGACCCCAAGCAACCCTTGCTGGGGTCTCCGGGGGTCGCCTGACCCCAAGCAGACCTCATTGGTGGTCTCCTGGGGTTGCCCAACCCCAGGCAAACCTCACGGATGGTCTTTGGGGGCCGCTTGATGTCAGCGGCCACCTACCCTTGGCTGGCCATTTTTTTTCTTTTGATCGAAATTTTTTTAATCACAAAAGGTCTTTTGTAAATAAAATTTATCCAAACACTATTTTAGTCAAAAGTACTTCACAATGGACTTTCATATTACAATTTATCAAACATAATTTGCATTTTAGAAAATCCATTTAACTTAAAGTCCTTTGCATTTTTCCAAAGGATTTCCCCAAAAGTCTTCCCAAACGCAGCGAATATGTCTTGCAATTCATTCAATCGCCTGAAAGCCTACTTTGAGGAGAAAGCAAAGACAAAGCTCCGATCTAGCGCTATGGTGACAAGTAGTCATTTCAAATGGTTGGAGTAATCAAGCCATGTTTCTCTAAAAATAATAAAAATGACACAGAGCAGAAGAGACGAGCCCGCGACGGCCATAGAGCGCGCTGGTTTGACTCGAGACTGGGCAATACCTGCCAAGCTTCGAAGAGCAATTTGGGAGGAAACGGAGCGGCGAGAGGTGGATTCTTGAGGCAGTGGAGCAACGAGGAGAGACACGTGGCACGGCGGGTCAAGGCAACGCCGGTTCGCCATTGCTGTCTTGTGGTTTCCTTCTTCTTCCTTCAGTTCATTTTCCCAGAGGCGCGAGGCGACTTCTGTTTTAGCTTGATCCGGTCAGGGATTCTCCTTTTCGCTCATTTCTTCTTCTTCTGTTTTTCTTTTTTATTCTTTCCTTTAATTTTCTGTTCTGGTCAATTGAGGATTTCATCCAGAGAGAATTTTTCAGTCCAAAATTGAAATTGCACCGCTAAGTCTTGTTTTGTGCAACCAAGTCTTAAAAATTTATTAAAAAACAGTACATTTGAGTGTTAAACATTTGAATTCATTCAATTAAGTTCTCAACTTTTATGGAAAAATACCATTAAGTATAATAATATGATGAGAAATACAATTTAAGAATGTAATGTTATGACTTTTCGAGTGATGTGCATGCAATTTCAAGTACCATTCACTGGAAAATTTTGATTGCATTTTGTTAAAGAAAACTTAGGACTTAATCAATGATTTAGGACATCCTGTGCAATAATTCTAACACATGATAAGAACAGCAATTTCCTGATGACCTTCAGTCCTCCGTCGGCTTTAGCAACCCCTTGCATTGATGCAATAATGAATGTAAGTTTCTTTTCATGCTCTTCTCATTATGCGAGGTAATAACTAAGAGAGCAGCATCTAGTTTTATTTCAGGACCGGTCACTCCTCTTTTACCCGGCGAGTTCGAATCTCTCACTTATAGCCGAAGCCTCGACAATAACCACCGCCCAGTTTCCCCTGTCATCCTGTAATGTTCCTTCGGTACCAGCTTCACGCACTTTCAAAACCCATGATTGCTCCATCCGTGTCGAGTTCGTGCCGCCCTTCCGGTGGTGACTTCCAAGTAAAAAGAATGCAAAGTTCAAGAAAATATTTTTATGCAGAAATGTTAAATTCTAGAAACCATCGAGAATTTTTATGATTATAAGAGACATGAAGAGTTCATACTTACGTAGTAAACCCATTGAAAAGCTAAAGCAGACTAATAAGAAATCAAAAAGAGATAATATCATCTCCAATGATGGAAGATATACAGAGGGCATAAGTATAGCGGGAGTGCTTGAAAAGTTCTAAAGCGTACACTTAAGTCGCCACTTTTTAAAAAATGGATCACTTAAGTGCCAAGTCGTCGAACCCCGCCGGAAATCCTACGTGGCAATTTTTTATTAATTTTCTTGCCTACGTGGCTCGCCGGAAACTGAATCGGCCAAAAATCAGCCAAAACGACGTCGTTTTGGTTGACGTGATTTTAAAAATTATTAATTAAATAATATTAAATAATTAAAATATATATATTATTATAAAATCAATTTTATTATAAAAAAAAAAAAGGGGGAGGAGGGGATCGGCAAGGGCTGTGCGCCCTCGCCACCGCCGCCCTCGCCGCCCCACCTTGCCAAGAAGGGCCGGCGACGGTGGGCGAGGGTCGGCCGGGGTCGCCGGGCCCCCGGCCGGCCTCCGGCGAGGGCTGCGCGCCCTCGCCCGGATCCGGGGCGAGGGTCGCGACCCTCCCGAGATCCGGCGAGGGTCGCCGGCCCTCGCCTAGCCGGGCCAGGGCGTCGGCCGCCTGCACCGATGCGTTGGTCCGCGGCCGACGGCCCTTGGCCCGGCCGGGCGAGGGCCGGCGACCCTCGCCGGAGCTGGGGAGGGTCGCCGGCCCTTCCCGGCGAGGTGGGGCTGTGAAGCCCTCACCGATCCCCTCCTTCCCCCCTCCTTTTTTTTTTTTAATAAAATCGATTTTAATTTTTTAAAAATCTGACGTGGATAATTTTTTTTAAAAAAATTGCCACGTGGATTTTTTATTTTGAAAAAAATGCCCCGTTAGCAAATTAAGTCGCCGGAAAATTGACACGTGGCAATTTGGCTGGAATTTTTCGCCGTTGGCACTAAAGTGATCCCTTTTGCTCCAATTTTGGCACTTAAGTGTATATTTTGTAACTTTTGGCACTTAAGTGTCCCTTCGTGCTAACTTTTGGCACTCCAAAGGTCCGTACCTCATATACAGAAAGTATATTAAAGGGAGCATGAATTTAGTATATCATTATTCTGTAAATAACTTATAAAGGGCAAATAGAGAGACTGTGATGTTTCACATTATAGAAATTGGACATAAACAACGAAATGCATCTTCATCTTGGCAAATCGTTAAAGAGCGACCAATCGTCCTCCAACAAAGTCAACTCCACATCTGCTTCCGATCGTGTCAATGTGGAGACCGCACCCAAAGGACAGATGGATCTGGTTATAATGCGGTCGATCTCTTCATCATTTTGCCAGACGACCACTTGATTTCGGAGGGATCGTACTTGCTCCAATTCCATTGCCACTTCCTTCATTGTGGGCCTGTACCTTCCACTAAGGTTTAAGCATCTTTTCACCAAATTAGACACCACAATAATTTCTTCTTTCTCACCATGGTTCAATACCTCCTTGTCAAGAACATCAAACAAGCGATTCTCCTCCATCGCAATGATGAAGTACATGGCTAGACTTCTGCCCTCTTCCGCCCTTAGTTGGGAAATTGGTTTTTCTCCGGTTAGTAGCTCGACAAGGACAACTCCGAAACTATAAACATCGCTCTTGTCCGTAAATTGACTTGTTTGGAAGTATTCTGGGTCCAAGTATCCGAAGGTTCCTCGCACCTTCGTGGTCAAGTGAGTTTGGTCGATGGTAATTGATCTAGAAGCACCAAAATCGGCCACTTTGGCTTGATAATTTTCGTCCAAAAGTATATTCGACGACTTGATATCACGATGATAAATGGGCATAGCTGCAGCAAAGTGCAAATATGAAAGAGCCCTAGCAATTTCATTGGCGATTCTCAACCGCGTTTCCCACGACATGGGAAATCCTCCACATGGATCATGAAGATATTGGTAGAGAGTTCCGTTGGGGACAAATTCATATACCAGAAGAGGAACTTCACTCTCTAGACAGAATCCCAATAGCTTGACCACATTTCTATGATTGATTTCGGAAAGAATAACGACCTCATTAATGAACTGTTCAACTTGTCCCACATTGACAACTTTGGATTTTTTTACCGCAACGATCGTTCCATCTGTCAACATTCCCTTATAAACTGTTCCTTGACCACCCTGACCCAATATCCGGTTCTCATTATAATGGTCCGTGGCCGTGTCTAACTCTGTTGAGGTGAATAAGTTGCCTTTCGCCATGTGATTGTTTTCAACATAAGATAGGCGTTGTTGCAACACAAGCCCACCATTACGTTTGAAGAACTTTTGCTTGAGCTTTGCCGCATGCCTTCTTTTGATGAACTTGTACAACCACCAAGAAAGCAAAAGTAATATTATGGCTCCAACACTGGCGCTCGTACCTGCGTAAAAAGACAAGTCAACTGCAATTGCTCTGGGAACCTAACAAACAATATTCAAAGAGTTTCTCTTCATTCTAGGATTTACATAACCAATTTCACCTTCATCACCAACGAATTAGCTTCCACCAATTTGAACAAGTGCCTTCTTGCTTCGAAGAAAGAAAATAGAAAGGAAGATTTTATTTTTTATTGGTCATATTTTACTCTTACTCTAACCCTTACTCGCATTCTTTTACCCTGCCTCCTTACAAGGCGTGAGATCGAAATCCATAGTTAAATTATCCTCACCTCAATCTTCTAAGAAGGTGGGAATTTGAACCTCCCACCTCCTCCTTCTCATGTGGGAAGAGTAGTTAGAGAGGCAAACCCCAGTGGTTGATAGAAATGAGGATCCACTTAACAAAATAATTCGGAAGACCCTGAATACTATGCATCATTTATGGATGAGAAACAAAGATGCAATCAAATTGTTAAATGCATAATTTGGAAAAAATAATTTAGTTAAAAGCATTGTTGGATGCACAGATTGTGAAAGCACGGTTAAGTTTAGCAGAGATTGCAATATACGTCGCCCTCATGCAAATGAAATTGGTGTATGCACAGACAGTCACGTTCCGCGAGCAGGATAAAAACAAGCAGGCAATAACGTACCTATGATGGTGATGGTCTTATAGTCTTCGCAGTAGTATGACCCCGGTCGATTCACGCACTTCCCTTGACAGGTGATGTTTGGATCTTCTTTGCACTCATCAACATCTGACCAATATTAAATGATGGATGGGTTAAGGAAAGAAGGAAAAACAAGAGGTAGTTTCAAGATATATGATCGAAAATTCAGCAGTCAAATTCTCTCTTGGATTGCACTAGGCTTAAGAGAAAATTATCAAAATAGTCTTAAATCTATTGCACTTTTACCAATTCAGTCCAATTGTATCAATTAAGTCCTAAACATTTTTATTTTTGCCAATTGAATCCATCTGATTAATTTTTGCCGAAAATCACTGACATGGATTTAGGCTATTTTACATGAGACGACCGGCGCGGATGTGGACAATTTTTCATAATATTTTATTTTTTTTCAAATTTTGTATTATTTTTTATATATTCTTTTATTTTTTTTATTCTCTTTACCTTCCTTCTTTATTTTTCCCTCACTATGGCCAGCGAGGGTTGCCGAATACTGGGTGAGGTCATCATGACCATGGGTGAAGGCAGCCTTGCCCGTGGTTGGTGAGGCTATGGCCGTGTGGGCCTAGCCAGACCATGGGTTAGGGAGGACGCTCATTCCGCCCCTCTTTCTGTCAATTTCACACTTGAAATTGGATCCTGACAGCGAGGATCAAGGCACACAAGCTAAGGCAAAGGGCGAGGGCTGACTTGTTGAACCAGTTGAAGGACCTTGAGGCCAAGTTAGCTCTCCCTTACATTGCCAAGACCATCAGATGCACGGTTGCCTTTGCTTGTGGCCGGCGAGGCCAAGTGTGGGCCATCCTTGTCGATAGCCAGCGAGGGCTTTGTGGCCCTCATGTAGTGGCTGGCAAGCCCTCCTGACCCTTGCCAGCCATAGTAGGAAAAAAACAAAAAAAAGATGGAAGGAAAAGAGAAAAAAGAAAAGAAAAAAAATCAAAGGAAGAATAAAATAAAAAGTAAAAAATAATAATTAAAAAAATTCAAATATAATTTAAATCATGTTCACATCAACACTGGACATGCCATGCAGGACGACTAGCCATGTTAGTGATTTCCGACCAACATAAGCTGGTTGAATTCAATTTGTAAAACATAAAGATGTTTAAGACTTAATTGATGCAATTAAAACTTTTTAGACTTAACTGATAAAATTGCAATAAATTTATGACTTTTTGGTAATTTTCCCGATTCTCCTGTATTACTAATTAGTGAGTACCATAGTCTGATTTGAACAATTTAATCATTCCAACTATATTCGTAGGCTGTTCATACGTTTTGAACTAGCATGTCTTACTATCTTTCTTTGGATAAAGAATAAGGCTAAGATACAAAGTAAAAGCGGACGTTCTAAGCTCACCTTGGCATCCCTGGGGAAGAAAATAATTCCCTCTGTAGCCTTGATTGCAAGAACATTCTAATACCTCCAACTTGTGCATCATGTACGGCTGGCAGGAGCCGGAATTGTCATTGCCACGCCTATTGCTTTGTTTGATCAGCAGGTCTTCCTCATATGGGGTGATCGCCCATTCGAGCATCACCGGAACGCGTGGCGGTAAACTGTTCAATCTAGCTCGATGCCACCATAAACCCTCGACCAAGAAGGCGTACCTGCATTCTGCATCCCCAGGTGCTATCGCTTTGCCCTTGAGAGTCTTGAATTCCACACGATATTTGGCAATGTGATCAGTGATCGAAGTCGTACAACAACCGATACCAGTGTGGCACTGGTAAAATCCAAGAGTCCCGTTTCCACCACGGGAAGACTTGCATTCTATGACCACCCCTGGGGCATCATGGATGGCCATCAAGGCCCGGGTGTCACCACCTCCCGCAACGAATTGGTTGTCAGACTGGGAGTACCTGAAAGAGCTTCCCCTTAAGTCCACTGGAGCAATGTTTTGTTGGTTGGTTGTACAATTAAGATGGGAATACAATATCGGCTGGCTGATCTTAATGAGGCCTCGGGAGGATGAACTTCGCGGTAGCCGGATATCTAAAACCGCCACGCTTAAATTCTTGAGTACCGGCGTAGAGATGCCACTGATCTTCTGGCAATCGATTTCGTGGCGGTGTTCCAAGAAGCGACCAGGTCCAATTCCAAAAGGGTACGGAATGTTTCTCAGGTTGCCACACGCGTTTGGACAGCCTGGCCAGGTCAGGCTCGGAGGAGGTAATTCTGTAGCAATAGCAAATTGGTTTGCTGCGAAAACAAGCACAAGAACAAAGAAGGCCAACGCCAGGATCATCTTCTCCGGGCTCATCTTCGGCAGTCTGCTCGTGCAGCTTGCTATTGAATTTGTCAAACACCACTCCATGAAACGAATAATCCAATGCCGGAGGGCACGAAATTAAACCATGACGGTGTCGCTTTCTTATTGAATTCGTCAAACACCTGCCGGAGGGCACGAACCCTTTTGTCCGTTGAGGCAATCTTTAGTGGGGTTTGTATGCATGTTCTTGAACTTATCCCATAACTATTTTTTGCTGAACATATATTCCCAAATGATTGTCATATTCTCCATTGAACATAAAGTCAGGCATGAAGGCTTGGAAACGTCCCAATAACTTCATGGACTTTACAATAATCGCTGCCGCCCAGATGATTCTTGTAACTTACAAGTTGTAAGTATCATCCTAAGAATGCCGAAATTCTTGCACGATCATATTTGTATCCATAACATAACATATAAATAATCACCACCCTGATTGTGTGACTTCTTCTAACTACCGATAGAATTCAAAAGTCATTTCTTTATTCAAATTCAGTAGCCATTGTATATAAGCATCAGTAGAGGATTATAAATACCCTAAGTGTGCTCTTTGTAAATCCCCAATTAGAACTCAACGTTATTCTACAAATATATTAAATCTTTACTTTTTTGCAATCTATACGGTTGAACACAATTATCACCAGTTTTCATACCTTTAAATTTATTGTCATTTTCTTTCCTGACCAAAATTAATAAATGATCATTCACAATCTTTGTTGATCACTCATCGATCCATCAATACTCTAAAAGATATTTCATTGTTTTTTATGCAACAGCATGTACATACACGCACGCGGGTTAGGAAAAGATAATTTTGAAGACATCACCTCCAGTTCTATAGATAAGAGGAAACCATCTAAGCATCTCATTTTCGACGAGCTGTGGATTTCTCGTATTGATCTTTGACTTGGTTGAGCACGAGCGTCATCCTCGACAACTATTTTTCTTTATCATGAAATTTTCCAAGAAACAAACACTCCCTAAATATTTGCATGTACATTGAGATTTCAAAATATTATCCTTTTAACTTCACTTTTTGACAAAAATCTTGAAATTTTTATTTAGAAAAGAAAAGACTCATTTCATTAACTTTAGTGCATCTAATGTCCAAAGTCTTGTCAAGACCTACCCTTCAAGCGGCTGCCTTTGACAAATAGGTTTAGAGATAATGCCAAAGATGGAGCCACAATCCTCAATCAGCCTAGGTTCTCCTAAACCTTTATCTTGCGCAATGTTTGGATATTCAATTTTAAGTTCAACTAGTCCTAATGAGAATTTTAAATGAGGAGTCGTCACTAATCTAATGAGGTCAATTAAAAACCAAATAAGGTAAAGGAGCATATATCACTTGTTACACAACTAAAGATCTAATGTTGAGCACTTGATTACATTAGTTATTTAATTAGTGTTCTTTTGGTACCTAAACTTGATGATTTGATCACTAAAATGTCTAGGTAGTCTTACCAATTATCAACTCTAAGGTTTTGACTTGCTAAGTGTCCATGCAACATTTGTTTATTATCATTCTATGATTTATCTTAACCATGCTTAAAAGGAAAATAACAATCAATGTAGCGTAAACTTGATTATATAATCGAAATAGAAATGTGCAAATAATAACCTAACATTTGTTTCTAAGAACATACAATACCCTATCAAAATCCTAAACCATATGAATTCTAATTTAGGAAAATTTCAAACTGATTCTAAATTAAAAAGATTAACATTAAAATCTAGGAAAACTACTCAAAATCTAATTTCTAGACTTTTTCCTATTTTTAATTTTTCGAATTTTTTAATTTGTATGTCAATAATATTTTAAAATATATAATTTTTTTATCAAAATGGGCTCGGGTCGGGCACTTAAGCCCAGAAAGGGTAAGGCCAGGACTCGGATCCCGCCAACCTGGGCCTTTGCTCGGAATGGGCTTAACACCAGAGCCCGGTCCGATCAAGGCCCAGTCTTGCCAACTTCTCTTTCCAATGCCAAGCCCACACCAAGCCTAGACCCATTAAACCAAATGAACCCAAACCCACTAAACCTATTCAACTGTCTACTATTGCAGTTTCTATCTTTTTGGCCACTTATCTCGCCGACAAAATCAAGTGTCTACAATTCTATTTTCCTTTAATTTTCATTTTCTTTGAAAAAATCAATATTTATTTAAAAAGGAAAAAGACTGGTTCCATTAAGAAATTTCATTTGATGTCTGAAAATCTATTTTACTATGACATATATAGGTTAGATGTTGAGAGAAGATTAGTTGTTTAAGGAATAAATTACTCCTAAAAGTAATGAACTTTTTTTTTTTTATTATTGTGATAAATCATAAGACCGCTATTTTCTTTCTAAAGGTAAAATATCTGAGTACCACGATTTCTTAGGTGATTTGCTCATAGTGGATTTTTCCTCCAATACAAGCTCAAGTAGCCTTAATTTATAATTATCTTTTCCACAGTAAAAAGGGATATTAGGATACAAAAAGTCTCATCTTTTTAAATATAGACCTTTTAATGCACTTCATTAATCTCTTTTAAAAAAGAGATATTTACCTTAATCAATTCCGATCTAATCCAATTAAACCAGTCATTATTTTTTTTTTTTCATGTTTCCATCTACATCTTATTATCCAAAGCATGACAAAAATAAATTCAGAATTTGAGACAAACCCTATATTTCCATCTAAGTTCATATTTCCTCCAAAATAATTAAATAAATCCACTAATTTTTTTAACAAGATAAAAATTATAAAAAAGTATTTATAACCAATTCAATCCGATTCAACTTCCCATTAAATGTGGTAATCGAGACAGCTTAGACACTAATTCAACTTTTAAGAATAAACAACCGGATCAATGCTTCTAGGAACTAGATCTAGCCGGCTGGTTTGATTTGGTCCGGTGATTTCCGATTAATGTGATCTGTTTTAAACACCTTTATTTATTAGTTTTTAACAATTTTTTTTGCTGGAAAGCAGTTTTTAACGATATTTAAAAATTCAATTTTTTATGCCCGGATGGGGAAAAGGGACCCGAAAGGAAACCCTAACCCACCGAAGTCCAGTATAAATACCGCACACAAAACCCTAGCTCCAGTCCTCTAGCCGTCCGTCTCTTCCAGCAAGAACTTCCCCCGTCTCTCGTCTCTCTCGCTCGCTCGCCAGCTAGCGCAACAACCATGGTAAGCTGCTGCTGTCGCTCGACCCGATCCGCTCCGGTTCCGGTCGTTCGTTTCGATGGGTAAGCCTCCGTTGCTTCTTCGAGTGACTGACTGGGAGTGTTGTTGGGAATTTTGTTTTTCTGGGCAGTCGCTCGTGGCGAACGAGGAATTCCAGCACATCCTGCGTGTGCTGAACACCAACGTCGATGGGAAGCAGAAGATCATGTTCGCCCTCACCTCCATCAAGGGTATCGGCCGCCGCTTCGCCAACATCGTCTGCAAGAAGGCCGACGTCGACATGAACAAGAGGTGCGTCCCCGGCCTCCCCTTCTCGTCCCCCGCTCCCCGGACGGTCGTTGGGTTCATTTGATGTTCTGCGTGCGTTGTGTTTCTGGTTTGGCGAAATGGGTGTGGTGTACATGCGATTAGGATGGTTAGTAAAAAATTGGCGAATTTTAGCTGTTTGCCACAATGGGTCGAACTACCTTGGTGCTTGGGTGCTGTCGGATTCGAATTAGCTGTAATTTTTGCGGCATCTGCAATCTGCAGATTGTGTGGATGTTCTGAGGAACATGTGGATTTTGGGTATTTTGTCTTGTAATCTGAGTAGGAATTGGGAATCGCAAGAGTGCACAAACGATTTGTTTAAAATCATTTGTTGGGCCTGTGATTTGCTTCGAATCTGATTTGTAGAATCAGAGAAGACAACTGGTTGTTTAGTCTGTCCTGCTGTTGAGTACGGGGCATTCAGAAGAGCTGCCCGGTTGTAGGTATGATGTGGTGATTCCCATGGTTTTATGAGGAGTTCCATTGTCTGAGGAAACAATTACCTTCGGCATTTTTATAGATTTAATCAGAAACAACGATAGGCACTTGGATCGGTGGAATCCTTCATTTGTTACGTTGTGCTTTTATTTGGTTCAAATCTATGAATGAAATGGGGACTTCAATTCACTGCTCTGAGTCTGCTATAAGTATGCCAACTGTACTCAATTATGTGAAGAATAATATGAAGGAGGTCAGAGGATGGCTTAGGAAAATTTCTACCCGTTATCTAGCTGCAGGCGCCCCATGTCCTTCTTGTCAAAGTTCCTTTTTCCTTGTTTTTATTTTATTTAGATTACATCTAATTGGTGCTAAGAGGATGCTAACTCTAGCATGCGGTTATCCCTTGTAAGATTTGGTTTTAAATTTCTTATAAGATAATTGGTATTTCAGATGTGTTAATAATGCTAGATTGTTTTTCTTTTGCTACTAGGGCTGGTGAGCTGACTGCTGCTGAGCTAGACAACCTCATGGTCATTGTTGCCAACCCACGCCAATTTAAGATTCCAGACTGGTTTTTGAACAGAAAGAAGGATTACAAGGATGGAAAGTACTCTCAGGTTGTCTCTAATGCATTGGACATGAAGCTGAGAGATGATTTGGAGAGGTTGAAGAAGATCAGGTGACCAGAATTTGCTTATTTAGCTGCTGTAGACTTGATTTACATTGCTGTTGGATATTAGCTTTTGCATCGTAATTCTTTCTAGTAGTATGTTCTTATAAGTAGAGTTTCCCATTAATTTCAACTTTAAAAGCCAGTAATTAGCATGTCGCATCGGGTATTTCTGCTAGTTTTCATTTTTTCGAAACTTCCTTTTTTTTGCCGATATTGGACATCATATCTCTGGAATTTTCTGGAAGTTGAACATGATATCAGTAGTTGACATTAACACTGCAATAATGCAGGAACCACCGTGGTTTGAGGCACTACTGGGGCCTGCGTGTTCGTGGCCAGCACACAAAGACTACTGGACGTAGAGGAAAAACTGTTGGTGTCTCCAAGAAGCGTTGAGTTCTTATTACTTTTAATTGTGGGACTTACATTCAAAGTCTTTGGGGTAGTGTTTTTTGTTTGATCTCCGAGTTTAAAGTTCCTTGCATGGACTCTGATACAATTATAGCTCAATGTCATTTCGTTGCCCTAGTTGTATGATGTGGTTTTGCCAGGCCAGCTTGCTGAAATGTTAGTGAAGTAATGTGGATCAAATTTTTAAGAGATATCGGTTTCCTTAAGCAAGCAAATGAGAGTTTGGGATGGTTTTGGTTCTATTGTTGAATGGTAAATGTTATTCATGCGATTTAACCCATTGCGAGTTCATTGGGAATGTGAACTGGACAAGTTTGTCATCTGCATTTGAAATGTGGAAGTCCTGCAATCAAATTTCTCTGTTAAAATCCCTGACTTCCTTCTAAAGTGTGGGAATCCTGGGATTATGGGATGAGTGTATGATTTGATGGGCATTGGTACGTTTACCATCTAAAGAGGACTTGGTTATTGTTTATTGGCTCTGGTATGCTAGTTGTTTCATAGAGGGAGGGAAGACACAGTGGTTGGAAGTTGAAACTTACGCCCTGCGTGTTGGCTCTTCACGGTTACTCATAGCTTTCCTTGCAAGATTCGAAAATGAAAGATTCTTGTTTCGATATATTATGTTAGCAATCGACAAGCCGGTGCAGTAGCAGTAAATTCAGAAGAGTTTCGATTATTTCAGGGCAAATAAAACCGAAAACTGTCGGTTCGAGTTGCCCGTGACTTACAGAATGGCAAGAGTTAGAAGTAGGACAGGGTTGTCCTGCACAAGGTAACAAGATCTCAGGGACTGCAGCAAAAGATGGATACCCACCATTTCAAGGCAAAAGCCCTTATGATTGACCATACTTGCAAGAGCGGCTGCAAAAGGGGATCGCTGCCACCGCCAATATAAGCCGAGACAATGAAAATGCCTTTGGATGTGGAAGAAGTTAGGTTGGGTCGGATCGACACTAACACGGCAGAGGCGGTGAAGCAGCCTTGAGCAGGACCACGACGACATGTCACCAGTTAATAACTCGCATTGATCCCAAGGGACTTCACATGAGAGTGTATAAAACGTTAAACCTGCAGGGTTGGATGTGTACCGCTTGCCGAAAGACTACTTGACGAAGGGTAGTTAAACCATACGGTATCGGCCATACGCTCGCATCGATGGCTCAAACACTGATTGCTATAGTTGGCTCTGCATCTCCACCGTCTATAGTTCCGCATTGGGTCCGACAACTACTTTTAAAAGAGGGGACTTAGGGACCTCACTCGGTTTTGCAACTTGATATTTGGAGAGAATGTATGATCGACATCTCGTGCCCCATCAACTGTTAACTGCCGGATGATATTGATTGACAAATGAGTCGACCAGTCGACAAATCTTGACTTTGGGATGAGGATGGCATATGATAATTTGTTTTACTTCAGAAATTCTCAATGTGCAATCCAAGATGACAAATATTGCACGGTTTTGTTGCAAAGGATTAATGCGACAAGCAGAATCAATCATAATATCTTACTATTACAAAGGCATGATGACAATGTCAATGAAGCGCTTGTCCAAATAGGAAAAAGATTTCGAGAGACATTGATTGTTCATTGCCTCCTCAAGAACCCTAATCTGAGCGAAATTAAGACAAAAATGTGAATTGAACTTCTATTGATTTAAGGTTCTACTTATTTCTTTTTTTGCCTATCTAATAACACATGTTTGAATTAGGGGATATATATTTTTGGAAGCCCATAACAAGTAATTTGGTTCATTAGAACCAAATTGGACCGGTCGGTTCGGTTGGTCTCTAGTTCTAAGATCAATCGGTTCAGTCTATAGTCCCAAAAATTGGGAACCACTCATCCCGGTCCAGTTCTTAATTCTTGGGCAGGACTGGACCAGATCGAGAATCGATCACCTCTACTCAAAAACCAGCCCGTTGCATTAGAAAAGCAAACGAAGTTCTACTTAATTACTAAGTTGCCCTCCTCACCTCTCCTCCCCCAACGAAATCGCTTGGAAACATCGTACTTCCCGCGCAAACCGTCTCTCCTTCGTTTACTTACGTCCGAAGAAAGAACCCATGAAGGAACCGAACGCCATAAAATGAGCACGCATCCCTTCCTCTCCTTCTTCACCATCGTCTCCTTCGCCTCGATCTCTGGTCGGAGCCATGGCAGTTCCGTCCTTCCAGTTCTCGTTGTCGTTGCCGTCCGCCATGACTGTCGCCAACACCCCCGCCGCCGACCTCGCCCTCACCAACCTCGCCTACTGCTGCCCCTCCGATCTCCACCACTTCGCTGTCCCCGGCACCGAGCTGTCCCTCGCCTCTGTCGGCGGCGATTCCTTCGTCGTCTCCGTCTCATATCCTTTTTCTTTGACCTTCTCTCGTTTCTGCGCCTCGCCGTTGTCAATCTGAATGCCGTTTGACCGTTCACGTGCTTGACTTCTCGTTTTGATCGTTGATTTTGTGGCTTTATGCTTTGCTTAGTTGTTCGCCGTTTGTCTATTCGCGTGACTGTTTGCTGGTGGTGTTGTGCGGTCTTTGATCGAACCGTCCGATGATCATCTGTGGCCCTTGACTGAGAGAAACTCCTCATGAGAGTATCGGCCTGGGTCACATTGCGCTGAATTCCATTCAGCGGCGACATGCCAAGGTTTCGACCGGCGACAATATCTCTGTTACCAGGTTAGTTCATGGCGAACCGCGGTGCTTGCCATTTGTAGCAAATGGAGATTGTCTCAAAGGGTTGTTGCGAATGTAGGTTCGTGTCGCCAGATAATTTCAATCTGGCGTTGCTCACACTAGAGTTGGAGTTTGTCAAGAGAGGAGCCAGAAGTGAACAGGTGTACATGCTGTGAGCCTAATGTCTTGCTTTTCTCCGCCGTGGGAATTTCAGTCTCAAGAAACGTCCTCTTGCGTTCTTTTGAAATTTTGTAGATTGATGCTGTTCTACTGGCTAATCAACTACGGACGAAGTTCATCAACCAGGTACTACATACTTTTTTCCAGAATAATTCCAGTTTGTGTAATGCCGGCATCAATCTCGGAGGGTGTAGATTATGTTCATATAGTCAACTCACCTCCTCGCATTTATTAACTATTCCCACTCTCCTCCTGGTTATCGGTTTACAAGTTATTATTCTGCCCCCTTGTGGGGAAATTCATGAGTCAATTGCTAGTATCTCTTGGTATCATGTGTGAATTAGCCTTTTCTTTTGGGATAAGTAGAAGAGCTTAGCTGCTGCATATTTGGCATTAGATCGTATCTTGTACCTCTACAATTCCTTGTCAAGGACGTTGTGAAATATGACATTCTTAAAGTCTATGATTTTACGTTAGCTAAAATTATTGAAATGGGACTATGAAAGTTCATATATTATTCTGCCTCCATGACTACGATTAACTTTTCTTAGACGTGCATTTTGCCCTTTCTGTCTCACATAAATAAATTTTTTGATGTACATTGACATGTAAATGTATTTTCAGGTTATGACAGTCGGGCAAAGGGTACCGTTTGAGTATCATGGGAACAACTATATCTTCACAGTCAATCAAGCTGCCGTGGAGGGACAAGAAAGGTCAAATGATCCTGAAAGAGGAATGATCTCAAACGACACATACATTGTCTTTGAAGCATCAAATGCTAGTGGAATAAAGGTTTTCCTCTTAACTTCTTTTCTTTTCATCTCATACAGTTTTCACTTTTTGTGACATTTATTTTGTGGTGCAGATTCGAAGTCATACAGTGAAATTTTCCTTAGTATATCCTTTAAATCTGATTTCATACTTGAGGAACAATAGCATTTTGAATTAGAATATGGGTGCAGTGAGGCTGTCTGTAGTTCTCATGGAGTACAGCTGAAACTTCTGTGATCTTAATCTTGCTCTGCACTTATTGCTTGGAGTCTGTTCCTTTTCCTGTGTGAATCTATGAAAGTGAACATCTTCCCGATGCAGTTTTATTGGCCATTATACCATAATGTGGTAATTTTGTTGATTCTTTCTCGACTGTTTTGTCTTGTTATTCAGGTAGTCAATCAGCGTGAAGCTGCCAGTAGCAACATATTTAGGCAGAAGGGGTTTGACCTTAAGTCTCTAGGCATCGGTGGCTTGAGTGCAGAGTTTGCAGATATATTTCGAAGGGCTTTTGCTTCTCGCGTTTTCCCTCCTCATGTGACTAGCAAGTAAATAAACCAGAATTCTGGGCTTTGCAATTTGTATGATGTGTTATATTCTGGTGCAGTTTTTCTTACTCTAATACAAGGTCAATTCCAGGCTTGGTATTAAACATGTTAAAGGTATTCTGCTTTATGGGCCTCCTGGCACTGGCAAAACCCTAATTGCTCGTCAAATAGGGAAGATGTTGAACAGCAAAGAACCGAAGGTATGGTTTGTCCCCTTGTGTGGTGGTTGTTCAATTACTGGGGATGCTATTTTTTTTGGAAGGCAGTTACTCCAAGATGGGCATCTGTAAATTTAATCAGTAATATTTAGTTTTGAATAAGGTTGAGGGCTTAAAAGTTTAATGTTGCTAGGCCTTCATTTTCTCCCATTTTCCTGGGAATTGTCTCCCATCATTTTCAAAACCTTGAACATATTGGACATGACTTCATTACTGTTCATATGTTAGTTTACTTATTTTGTTGAAGATGTTTGAATCATCTCTAAGATGTAAGTGTGCGAACTGACCTTTGTACTTACATATCTAGAGGTACCTACTCAAATTGAAATAACATGTTTGTATGTATGTATGTCTGTATTACCAATTTCACTTCATATTCTCTACCAGATAGTCAATGGTCCTGAAGTGATGAGCAAATTTGTTGGTGAAACTGAGAAGAATGTTCGAGATTTATTTGCTGATGCTGAACAGGATCAGAGGACTTGCGGTAATTCAAATATATGAATTGGATTTATGATTCTTCTTAGCAAGTATCCGTAACTCATGCTTCTCATTAATGTTCAGGTGACGAGAGTGATTTGCATGTCATCATTTTTGATGAAATTGATGCTATATGCAAGGTATGAGATGATCCGGTTGATACATGCATTTCTGTCCCCTATGATGCTGAATAGCTTAGTGCTGTTGCTTAAATCAATTACTTGGAGCAACTTCGTCTTTCCTGTCATTTCTTAGTAACTGGTTGTATTTGGCATTTGTTTTGGAAGCAGTGTATATAGAGTAGCAGACAGTGTGTTGACAGAGTTTTTTTTTTCTTGTATTAGGTCAACTTTAGCGAGTTGTAAGTGTAGACTTTCATATTCTGTTGTCTTGGTAGCTGCTTGATAATGACCTTTATAGCTTTCAGAGTTCTTCTTCAGGATCTTTCCCTGATGGTTTACACTCACCTCTCACCAATCTGATATATTTTCTTTAACGAAAACTATATTATGTTGAGGCGCCTAAATCTTTTGAAGAATTCTTATCATGTATGACAGAAACAATGTACCACGCAGAACTTTTCTCAACAACCAACGCAACCCCAACCCCCCAAACTAAAAAAAGAAAAAGAAAAGGAACGATATATGTAAAATTGAGGTGTGAATTGCATCGACTGCACTTTTTGCTAATAGTCATCTTTATCATGAAGATAATCATGATGATTTGTTGCTTCTTCTTCTTCTTTTTATTTTTATTTTTGATACCTCTTAAATGGCTGTGTTCTGTCCTATTGTGTCATAGACTATTGGTGGTTGTCAACTTTCTATAATAAAGATATGAAATGATGTGATTTTGCATCTGCAGTCAAGAGGATCAACAAGAGATGGTACTGGAGTTCATGACAGTATTGTAAACCAGCTACTTACAAAGGTTCGTATTAGTATCTTAGTGGTCTAATTGTGTGAATTTATTTAACCAGGTCCATTTTTTTGCAAATATTTTCTGTTATGCTTATTAATACCAATCATTGCTGCTGATATAGTACCTGGTTTTCAGATTGATGGTGTAGAGTCACTGAACAATGTTTTGCTAATTGGAATGACCAACAGAAAAGATCTTCTAGATGAGGCTCTTTTGAGGTGGTCCCTCTTTATCTCTCTGGTTCTTCATATCCAAGTCTTTTGGCTGCTATCATATAATCCTGAGATAGTAAAAAGCATTCACGAGTCATCATGCAACTTCTTGGGAGATTCTTTTATGTTTGCTCTTAAGAATTATTATGCCTAGCCCTTTGAGGATAAAAAAGAATGTTATTTTGCTGTTGACATGTGGTCGCGTCATAATTTTTGCAGGATCATATGTATATGTACAATATTGGTTTTAGAGGTAAAAATTGATATTTGAGGATGTTCTTTACATTTTGGACTTTCGGATCTGTAGACCAGGACGCTTGGAGGTACAAGTTGAGATAAGCCTTCCTGATAAGGATGGTCGCATCGAAATCTTTGAGATCCACACAAAGAAGATGAATGAGAATTCATTTCTTGCTAATGATGTCATACTTGAGGATCTTGGTAAGTCAGCTGGTTGCATTTACTAGAATGGAACTTCATCGTGCACATTTTCAATTTTTATTTTAGAAGGGGCTTATTCTAGTGAACATTTTCATGCGGAAGCAGAAAAAAAATTGGCATATAATATGGTAGTGGTGTAAGTTCGAATGATTTTTTGTGTTTCTTTGATCAAATGGGCTAACTCTTGTAGGGGTAAGAACTGTTCTTAATTACCAAAGAAAAAGAAGAAGTACATGCTACAAAGTCTGGTACTTAATTCATCTCTGGAGATGACCCTAACTAATTTGCAATTTGCGATTGTGCAGCCAATCGTACAAAGAACTACAGTGGTGCAGAAATTGAAGGTGTTGTGAAAAGTGCTGTGTCATATGCTCTGAATAGACAATTAAGTTTCAATGATCTTACAAAGCCTGTGGATGAAGAGAGTATTAAAGTCACGAAGGAAGATTTTTTGAATGCACTCCATGAAATTGTTCCTGCATTTGGAGCATCCACAGATGACTTGGAAAGATGCAGGTAGGAAGAATTGAATGTTGATATATCATCATAACATGTAGAACAACACAATGCCTTAGAGATGGTTTAGCTGCTGTAGCTGCAAGCCTTAGTATTATACAAGTGATTCTTATTAAAATGTAGGAGGATCTCTGATTTTTACATAAGGATAGGTAATTACAAGAACAGATATTCAAATAACATGAATGCAGCTCAGATGAGAGTTGATTTCTTCGAAACGGCTTTCTCATTTGGAGTTAGGTTCTCAACTTGGTGTTTATTATTATTGAACCATAACATAAGTAGATTTATCTGTTGTGTTTTTAAGAATTGTCTTAATGTGTGGTCTTACCCAATTTTGTGTGGTCCATGGTGAATCATATGTTAGATGGTTTCAGAGATTTAGTTCTGAAAAGATTAAAAAAGAGGAGGGGAGTAATTCAGAGAATTGTGAGAGTTAAATTTGCTACAAGTTTTATCCATAAATATGTCCAGTCCATTGTTGGCTCAGAGGAAAGCATTTCAAGTTGCATTACGCAAATAGATTGGGCTATGCAACAAATAATGGGTTTCCCACATGCTTCTTTCACACATGCTATCATACAATTCATGACTTACTATATCTTAGAGCTCAGGGTTCTCCTAATTGACAAACTGACATGAAAGCATTCTATTAGTTCTGCCAAAAAATAATCATAAAACCGTGGCAATCTAACTGAGCTTTTGTTCTGAAGCTCCAGTTAAAGATAAAGAGCAAACACTACTAAGCATGTGTTACCGCCTCAATTGTCTGTGCAAATATTTTTGTAGGCTTAATGGGATGGTAAGTTGTGGCGATCGACATAAGCACATCTACAAGCGAGCAATGCTGCTGGTCGAGCAAGTTAAAGTGAGCAAAGGAAGTCCGCTTATCACTTGCCTCCTGGAGGGTCCGAGTGGCAGGTATTTGGGCGTCTCTGACACATTGCTTTTCATTTTTGCCAAGCATTTTTTCCTTTCTTAAAACAATTGGGATTATTCTAAAATATTGTCTGTTGTACAGTGGGAAAACTGCTCTGGCAGCTACAGTTGGCATCGACAGTGATTTCCCATATGTTAAAATTGTAATCTTCTGCTCCATGCTTTGCTTTCTTTGAGTAATCAGACTTCTTTGTGCATCATGTTTTAATTTCTGATTTTCTTTTGGATGCTTAGGTCTCGGCTGAAACTATGATTGGACTACATGAGAGCACCAAATGTGCACAAATTGCGAAGGTTTTTGACCTGTATATCTTGTCAATTAGCGCTTTGATGAATAGGAAATTAGTTGTTTCCCTTCCACTTTTCACTAACTTGAGGTGTGGTTATATTACATTTTCCATAATGACTGGGAAAGGTTTTATAATGGGTTCTGATCTTTGATAGGTTTTTGAGGATGCATACAAATCTCCATTGAGCATTATCATCCTTGATGACCTTGAAAGGTAAATTCTATTGATTTATATTAGTCAACCTCTATTGTCATCCTTGGCATTAAAAGGCTAGTATGACTTGAGTGAATTGTTTTGCAGGCTACTGGATCATGTCGCCGTTGGTCCTCGATTTTCTAATTTGATGTTACAGACATTGTTAGTCCTTTTGAAGCGTCTTCCTCCAAAGGTTGTTTCTTCTACCCTCGCCATGTAATTACAAATTTATATTGGTGTGAAGAGTAACAACCCTTTTCTATGATCTCCTCTGGAAATTAATGCTGGCAAAGTTACTACTATTGTTGAATTAAGAATGCTTCAAGGTGGATGAGTGGGAATTAGTTCCCATTCCCCAGGAAATGTAAACTATGAGTGACAATATAGAGAGCAATAATCCTTAGTCATGTTGCTGGGGGAAAACAATAATAATGTCATGATGCAGGTGCTAATCAGGAATATGAGTTTGAGAAATTAAGATTCAGTTCATTGGTATTTTCTTCCCGCGTGTTGACCTTAGAACAATTGGCTAGTTTGGTCTTCCTGTTTGAGAAGGAGAAGTAGTGACGTTTGTTCTACTGTATAAGACTATGGACTGAGTGCAACCTGGGTTCATGTTTTTCCTCAACGCTGTTGGGGTGCGAGAAACTTTTTTCTATATGTATTTAATTAAGACTGAGTGCATTATCATATACAGATGCCTTTTGGTATAAATAGATGAAATATAGAATGTCACAAGTAAATATGCTTTCACCAGTTAAGTATCAGGTTATGCACATGTTCCTCTTTGCGTTGTGATTCTGATAGTATTGTACTAGCTGTTTTGATCTCTACTGATTTAGTCAGTGGTTTTCGACTTACAAGGTTTGATTGTGGTGCCCTTTTCACATTACTGAATTTTTTAGCTTATTATATACATACATTTGGCTTTCTTTTTATTCCAGGGAAAGAAGCTTCTTGTGATAGGGACAACAAGTCAAGTGAGTTTCTTGGATTCAGTTGATGTCTGCGATGCCTTTTCGGTCACTTACCAAGTCCCCAAATTGAAGACAGAGGACACAAAGAAGGTAAACTGCTGTAGATGTTAGTTTGGTGTTTTTCTGCTGTTATTTCTTCATTTCTCTTCTGCTGGAAAACGTGAAATGGAGGGGAAGAAATGTGCAGCAGTCTTTTTTTTCAAGACAATTATATCTGCTTTTAAGAAACCAGTTATTCATTGACTTCCCTTGTTTCTGATTCTCTTGCAAATATCGGGGGGTCTAGGGGTGCTTGTATTGAAAACATCCCTTTATCAGATTTCAATTCAAGACGAGGGATATGGGGTTAACCATTTGGATTAGTCTAGACATTGTGAATTTTGAGGGGATCTAATATTCCCAAGCAGAGAAACATGATAGTAACTATGGAGTCCCCAGCTTTTCTGATTGCTTCTCTTTTCTATTTTTCCTCAGAAAGCAGGGGAGTTTGGGTGGGCAATGGGGTTGGGAGGGGAGGGTATGGGCTGGTTTATAAAAAAGTCAGTGTTCGATGTATGAGAATAGTTCAGATCTCATTCGAAGTGCTGGATATATAGTATCTTAGATTGACTTTATCTAATCGACCGGGAATCTGGTTTTTCTTGCAAGTTTTCCAAAGCAAATTCTGCAGGCTGGAGTATCTTGTTAATTAAGTCACGTCAATCCAAAATGTGGATATGAAGCTTTTGACATCACCATAGAGCTACCTATGTCTGTATACATGACTTTCTTTGTTTTTTTCCCTCCTTCAGGTGTTGAAACAGCTGAAGGTTTTCTCTGAAGAGGACACTGTTGCAGCTGCCGAGGCTCTAAACGATGTAAGATTTAGATCCCTCGACTCTTGCCTTCTTATGTTTTGCTGTGTTAGAGTGACCATGTGCAACGGAAATCTGTTAAGTTGCATAATTCGGGACTTGAGAGTTAAGATATCTTCGCTCTCCATGCCGTTTTTCCATCCATTTAAGTTTGCCTGCAAATTGAGCTATGTGCAGTTTGGAGAGCGAGAGAGTTCTAACTTGTGCTTTCGTGACGCTGCTTTTCTTAGATGCCCATCAAGAAGCTTTACATGCTGATAGAGATGGCGGCCCGGGGCGAGCATGGTGGAGCTGCAGAGGCCATCTACTCTGGTAGAGAGAAGATCAAGATTTCTCATTTCTACGATTGCCTTCAGGACGTTGTTCGTTACTAAGATACGGCTGACCACCACCGTAGCATCCCATATTGCTTATTCTTTTCAATTGATGATCTGTATACACCATAGCATCCCACGTTGCTTATTTTTTTCAATTGATGATCTGTATACATCTTTTCCAAACTTTTCTTCGCTAAAATGTTTTGCAGTTGGCATGAATTGTTCATCTATTGAGTAGCCAACACTTTGTGATTTTGTGAAGAAGTGAACCGATGGTTACTTGAAAAAGCACACTGGTCCTCATGAATTACAAACCCGTGTTTCGTGGTATTCTCATGATCAGAAACTTCAATATCATGGCCTTTACTCAATGTTTCGAGGATTGTGCAGAATTCCTCTTCGCTGACAACTCCGAGCAATTAAGCTCCTGACTTCAACTGGGCTTTTATAGGAAAATAACCATTACCATCAGTAGACATTCTACTATTTCCTGTACATTTGCAGGGTACTTCATGGAGGATACACCAGTCACGTCTTCTGGGCATCGGTCTACATCAGCATCATTGCCCAGAAGCATCACCAACAGACATCTACAAAGAGTTGGACGTTAAGTAAAAGTTTCCCTGGACATTTACCTTAGAACCTAGAAATGCTTTAGAAAGTACAAAGTCGCGGTCCAGCAGAGTCTACAACTGCTAGGGAAAAAGCGTTTTCCCATGTCTTTGTGCTTGCAAATGAATGGAACATGTGTTATTGCGCAATGCTTGCTACGAAAGTCATCTTCCTCTTTTGCTTCGACCCCTCACTTGATCTCTTTCCGTTCTTCACGACTCAGTTGGATAAATATCCCTAGTTTGACAGCACAAAGAAATTCAAGAGCTCATACTCCAGTTTGCTGCAGGTTAACTGAATTAAAAGGAAGGTTACACAGAAGGAGACTTGTTATTGGTTATTGGCTTTTGATATACTAGTAGTTTGATGGCGGGGGGAAAACATAATGGTTAGAAGTAGGGGTGAGCACAGTTCCCGGGTAGAACCGGGAACCGGAGAACCGAACCGGAGGGTCCGGTTCGGTTCCCAGTTTTAGGGAGTCCGGTTCCGGTTCCCGGTTCCTTATTTTCTGGAACCGGCGGTTCCGGTTCCGGTTCCCGGTTCCTAATAGAACCGGACCCGGAACCGTGAACCGGAACCGGACACTCCACTCAGCCTCCTTCCCAAAAAACCCCAATTCTAACCCTAATTTTCCTTCCCACTTCTCAGTTCTCAGTTTCTCTCTTCCCTCTCTCCCGACGCGTCTCGCTTCTTGCTGCTCTCGACCTGCTCACCACTCGCCGCTCGTCGGTTGTCACCCTCGACGCTCTTGGCTTCTCGCCGCCGACCGCTAGTGGCCCCGGACGTTCGTGGCTCCTTGTCGCCCGCCGCTCGTCGCCCTTGCCTGAGGGAGAAGAACTCCAAGCAGACGATCCCGCCGGTGAAGATCGAGGATGGCGAGGAGATCTCCTACGAGAAGGCGACCGCCGCCGTATGGTGGTCCGTCAGCTTCTGGTCTGCTCTACAGCCCAGCCATGGCCACTGGCCCGCCGAGAACGCCGGCCCCATCGCCTTCTACTTCCCTCCCCTGGTGATTATCTATCAGACTTGATTGATGTCTCCAACCGAACGATTCTTGTCATGACGTCGTAGTTTTTCTTCCTTTTTATTTTATTTTTTTGTGTTTTGGTTGTGCATTGTGATGACTAGAGCTGCGGTTTGCATTTGCAGGTCATGAGTCTGTACGTATTTGGACATCTGAACACCGTTTTCCATGCCGAGCATCGCAGGGAGATCCTCCGCTACATTTACTACCATCAGGTAATGTCGAACATCCTAAGATCGATCCAAACCGAACCACCTTGGGGGTTGTGACTTTGTTACGTTAAGCTGAATTTTGCTGAAAATGATTGTGTGCATGTTGCAGAACGAAGATGGTGGCTGGGGACTGCACATTGAAGGCCACAGCACGATGATCGGGACGGTCCTCGACTACATCTGCATGCGTCTTCTCGGCGAAGGGCCTGACGGAGGGCTCGACAACGCTTGTGAGAGAGGGAGGAAGTGGATCCTTGACCACGGCAGCACCACCAAAACTGCCTCCTGGGGAAAAACATGGCTCGCGGTACTTTTAAACGCCTGATCATGATTAGATCTTCAGTGAATTTATTCCGTTTGAGTGAAATGCATGATCGCATTGTTCTTTATTTTGACGGTTGGACTTGGTTATCTTTCTTGTAGATTACTGGTTTGTATGAATGGACTGGATGCCACCCAATGCCCCCAGAGTTCTGGGATTTCCTTCATTAATGAGTCCAGGTAAGCAATTTGATTGGCTTAATGCCCGGATGAGCTTTCTTATACTCTGCCTCTGACCAGAGGATTCTGTTTCCTCTGTTTGATGCTGAATTGGCTCGTCGTGTAATTTCTGTTAAAGTTTGTTTTTTCTGACTTTTGTTTCCATCATAACTTCTATTGCAGCGTAAATGTTCTGCTACTGCTGACTTACATGCCCATGTCGTATCTCTACGGGAAAAAGTTTGTTGGTCCGATCACCCCTCTCATAAAGCAAATCAGAGAAGAAATCTACAACGAGCCTTATGATCAAATCTCGTGGTGGAGAATACGCCACTTGTGTGCAGCAGTAAGTTCGAGTTCGACGGATCACTTTTTTGTTAGATGATGATATTGTGATGTGATTGCACGGGTTCTGAAAGGATTTGGTGTCTATTTTGTGCAATGTTCTCTGACTGAAGGAAACTCAAAGCGTAGCTTTAAGAAATTTCTACGATGGCTTCTGGGGTTATAGCTTGGGCCAAAATTTGTGATTTCCATTAACTGTTTGAAAGTAAGAACTTTAGTGTTTTTAATTTTATCGTACAACAAATCTATATGAGCTGGCGACTGTATGCTTATCAGCAATATCCATGTTTTTCTTTGCGTGTATGACAGGCTATCAAGCAAGCAGGTCCTCCCTCTCTCGCACGCGCACATGAATGCAGGCATGCACTCATACTTGTTCTCATACTCATACACTTGATGCCTGTAATGGTTCCTGAGCTTCTTAACGATGAATATGCATATGCTGGAGTCTGGATTTCATGTGACTGCAATTAGACTCAACAATTCCTCCGAATTCATGCAGGTTTGTGCTTGCGTCGTGGACTTTTTTTGTTTAAATTCTCATTCGTCTGGGAATATATTAAGGGAAAGAACATACTATCATTTCTTTGTGGGTGGTTATTTAATGCTCCACCTTGCAGTCTCAATTTTTGCTCCTGCTTTGCCTTTTATTCCTTTTTCTCACAATTACATAGATTTAAAGTCAAGATTTTGAGGAAGCAGACCATTCTATGTATAAATTCATTGTAATTGCCTAGCACTTGTTCCTGAAAGTATGAAAAAAATGCATGTCAAAATTTTGAAGATAGCTAGAGGTATAGATAGGTGGTTGTGTATTTCAGGATGTAAAAGCATGAAGTAAACACCTGTACAATGAAGCAGGGTTGGTGATTTGAGAATGTTCATATCATTGAACTTTCCAAATTGCTTAAACCATTAAAACCCTTTGCCTTATGTTCATGGATATATTGCATTACTCTCGGTTGCTCAGATAAGTTCATTGTTTTTTCAGGCTAAGGGTTACTTTGACTGCAATGCACAGAAAGGATGATCTAGTGAAGCTTACGTAAGTACTTTCCTGCTGCATCAACTTCCAAGAGTTGTCCATCCATTGCCTAAAAGTCTATGCTAAACCATAAGGCATAATTTTTGCCTATTACTCAATCTTGTTTTCTGTTCTCCCTTCCTCATGTCAGTCAAATTATAACTAGTATGTTCCGATTAACTTATTTTTTGTGATTTTTATCATTATAAAGACTATGTTGGAAGGAATGATCACGGTTCCCAATTCTAGGGAGAGAGGTTTCGGTTCCCCTCTTTTTCGGAGCCGGAACCTTCCACTTAAATGAAAAAGAAAAATAAAAAAGAACCTGTTGGACCCCTGAACCGACCCTGGAACCCGTGAGAGGGTAGGTTCCGGGTTCCATTTTGAGACGGTAGGTTAGGTTCCAAAAAATGAGGAACCCGTACTGGGTAGGTTCCAGGGTTCCAAACGGAACCTCAGCGAACCCTGGGTTCGATCCCAAAGTCAGAAGTATCATGGGCAGGTGTCATTAGGGGCGTGCAAAATGGATCACTCAAATAGGGAACCGCCCAAATCGGGAACCGCTCAAATCAGACCGGACCAGTCGGTTTGATCCGGTTCACGGAGCCCTCCCTCTACCTCATCCTCCGCCTCTCTTCCTCTCCCCCACCATTATTGGTACACCCACTACGCGAACCCCAATCCGAACCCCACCTTTTCGGAGCAGCACCATCTCGTCCCCATAGCCTCAAACCCTTCCCCTCACCCTACCATTGGCTCCACTTGCATCGCCCTTGTCCCCTGATCTACGTCCTTGGCAGGTCCATCAATGACATGGCCTCAGACTCTGGATCCTCGATTGCCAGTGGAAGTTCGGGCCCGCCATGCATGAGCGTCGGCTGTTTGCTATAGCGGGCATGGTCGAGGAGAAGCTGTATGTTATAGGCGAGTGAACTATGGAAAGTTGGCCCCGAGGCATCCATTGGCGGAGCTCCTGGACCCCGGGGCAGGGTCGTGGGTGGCGGTTCCGTCGTCATCGCTCAAGGTGAGGGAGAGCCGGTCATGGGTAGCGCTTCCGTTCGCAGCACGCAAGGCAAGGGAGAAGTTCATGCATGCTAGCGCGATCATAGATGGGAGGTTGTACGCGATGGCAGAGTGGGGCAGCGTCGTGTACGATGTGGACAAGGAGGTTTGGGAGAGTGTGGAGAGAGATCGACAAGGGGTACCCCGATTGATGGGGCTTTGTATTGCTACAGATTGCAGAAAGATTGGAGGGTTTGATGTGAAGGAAGGGGCTTGGAAGGAGTCGAGGGGCGTGGAAAGCTGGCCGCCGGGGTACGTGTACGGCTCGAGGATGGCAAATTTGGTGGTGCTTTGGCAGGGAAAGGATGGAGGGGAGGAGAAGGGGTCTGGTGTGCTGTGATTACTGTGAATAGAACAAGCTTGGGAACTAGTTGGGTGTTTTTTTTTCTTTCTGATCGGATTTGGTTCTCAAGGTATCAAAGCACATGACCCTCACGGCCTGGGCAAGGGTAGCCCTCACTCGCCGAATTAGGAGAGGGCTGCCCCGGGAAGTCCGGTTGTGAGGGTCATGCCCTCACCTGTGGTCGGTAAGGGCCACAACACCCTTGGCAGTGCTCGTTGTGGCTGTTAGTCAGCCATGATTAGTATTGGCCACAGTCCAATGAAAAAGAATAGGAAAAAAAAAGAAAAAAAATTTAAATAAAAATCAAAGAACTATTAAAAAATGTCCACGTCAGTGCTAAAAATGTTATGCAGGACAGCCGGCGTTTACATTACTAATTTCCGACGTAAATTGGCTAGATGGATTGAATTGATATCAATATATAAAGGTTTAGAACTAAATGAGTTTTATTGAAATATTTAGGATTGAATTAGTACTAATGTAATAGATTTATGACTTTTTTGATATTATTCCCAAAAAAATGTCGCTTACAAAAATGAATGAACAAACTTTTTTAATCATTCGCGAAGATGTTTTGACATAAATCATTGTCGACAGTGCATATATTTTTTATCGATTAATCATTTTAAGTGATACGAGCAATTATTTTCAGGAGAATGTTTTTTCGAATTCAAGTAACATTTTGCATTTACCTTGTGATGGACTCGAATGGAAACCGACGTCGAAAACTCTCTTCTAAAAGTGTTGCTGCGTTTCTCCAAAACTTTTTCCAAAATAATTCTGTTAACAACTTCGTTGATAAAGCGCACTGATCCTTGTGAATTACAAACTCTCGTTTCGTCATTCTCATGATCGGACACTTCAGTATACTTTGGTAATTAGGCCCTTCCGATTGAATCTAAAAACATGACTTCTAAGTCTTATTAAGTAATTTTAAGATTTGTTTGTTTCATGGAGAATATTTTTCAGGAAAATATTTTTCTTATTTTTCGGCATTTATTTGCTTAGCAAAATGAGTCAACAGAAAATGTTTTTCTCGTTAATAAAAAAATGTGCTCCTATCAAAACTTAAATTGAAGAAAATGATTTCCTTCGAAAGAACCGGAGAATGTTTTCCCAAATATTTTCTTAGTTTTAGGGTCATTGATTTATGAAATGTTTATTCTCATAAATTTAAAAAAGTTTGAGTTCTTTATTATTTTTTCCTTCTTTCTTTTTCTTTTTGTTTCTCCTTTTTCCTTTGTCGGGAGCATGCCTCGATGATGGCCGATAGCCCGCTGACTTGCCATGGCGTGGGCCGACTAGCTCGAGGCTTAGTCAATCTATGCAAGCTCGAGAGCCTGAGCTAGCTGAGGCCACCAAGCTTGAGGCTCACCAGATCTAGGGAATCTTGTGGCTTAGTCAATCCTAGCGAGTTCGAGTTGACCTGAGGGTGACGAGCTTGGGCTTTGTCAAGACCAACAAGCTCATGACTCATCCGATCCTAATGAGGTTGAGCTTGCCTGTGATTGTTGTCGACCAATTGCAACGAAAGAAGGGGAAAATAAAAGGAAAGAAAATACAAAGAAAATAAAAAATAATTAAAAATTCGAATTTTTAAAAAAGAAAAGAAAAAGAAAATAATCTAAAAATAAATTTTCGAAAAAATAAGAAATATTAAAAATTCGAATTTTCTGGTTTAAAATAAAGTCACAAGATTAAAATCATTTTCTAGTAAGATCTAATCATGACAAAACGTTTTCCACCATATATCACAAAATAAAGGAAAATCAACTGTATTTCTAAAAATATTTTCTTTCATAATTAAATTAACAAACGCACCTTAATTCGAAATAAGAAAAGCTTTCCCGATAGTATTGGGCGCAGTACAAGAACAGTCAATGCATGGAAAAGCAAAAAAATATCTTAAACGGATATTTCCAAATTCCAACCCGAACCCGAACCCATAAATAACAAGACCGGATCTCGCTTCCTCTCCTTCTTCTCCTCACCTTCGTCTCCTTCCGATCGACGTCGTCGACCGCCTCCGATCGCCGCCATGGCCGGCCGGTTCTTCCAGTCCTCGCCGTCGCCGTCCGCGATGATCGTCACCAACACCCCCGCCGCTGACCTCGCCCTCACCAACGTCGCCTACTGCTGCCCCTCCGATCTCCACCACTTCGCCGTCCCCGGCACCAAGCTCGCCCTCGCCTCCGTCGGCGACTCCTTGGTCCTCTCCGTCTCATATCCTTTTCTTTCGATTCCTCGCCGTTGTCAATCCGAATGCCGTTTGACCTTTTTGCGTGCTTGATCTTCTCGTTTCGAGGTGTTGATTAGGATCGATCGCTGGTTTTGTAGCTTTACATGCTTTGCTTATTTGTTGGCATGTCTATGCGTGTGATTATCTTCGATCGAACTGTCCGATGATTGTCTGTTGGCCTTGACTGAGAGAAACTCCTCACGAGAATATCCGCCCTGGTCACATCGCGCTGAATGCTATCCAACGGCGTCACGCGAGGGTTTCGACCGGCGATTCGATCTCTGTTAGCAGGTTAGCTTGCGGCGGACCGCGGTTACTTGCATTCTTAGCAAAATGGAGATTGTCTCAAGGGGTTATTGCAAATGTAGGTTTGTGCCGCCGGATGATTTCGATCTGGCGTTGCTCACGCTGGAGCTGGAGTTTGTCAAGAGAGGAACCAAAAATGAACAGGTATGGCATGTCGTGAGCCAACCGTCTTGCATTTCTCCGTGGGAAGTAGCAGTCTCATGGAACTTCGTTTTATGTTCTTTTTGAATTTTGTAGGTTGATGCTGTTTTACTGGCTAATCAACTACGGAAGAAGTTTCTCAAGCAGGCAATCCATACTTTTTTCAGAATAATTCCAGTTCGCATAATGCCAGCTTTAGTCTTGGAGGGTGTAGATCATGTTCATTTAGTCAAGTTAATTTGCCTCCCTGCATTTGAAACTATTCCCTCCTCGTTATTGATTTACAAGTTACTATTCTTCCCCCTTTGCGGGGAAATTTGGGGCCAGTTGCTAGTTTATGAGGCGTGCTACAAAGTATCTCTTGGGATCACCTGTACTACAATCCACGAATGTGTGAATGCGCTCTTTCTTTTGGGATAAGTGCAAGAGCTTAGCTGCTGCATAAAAATGTCTAACGAATAAGAACTACATTTTCAAACCAATTGTAATTAGCTGATTCAAGTCTGAAACAAGAATAAAAAAAATGCATCAACATTCACCATAGTTAATTAAATTAGTATGGTTTCTTATGAATAGATTTGAGTGTTGCAAATGCGTCAGACAAAGATGAACAAAATTATCTTGAAGTTGCAATGATTGAGCCGCATAAGTGCCCAACTGGATGATGCCAATCCAGGAGTGAGTGTTTTTGATAAGCAGCGTGAGTTTTATTAACGATATTGTGGGATTTCCACTTAAAGTGCACAGATATCACTGACCAACACTCTAGCATCTCTAATATCTAGGATCATCTGAGTTTCTCTAAGTTTTCATCCCAGACAAAATTAAATTACTTGAATGAAAGATTTTGTTTTTTGATGAGTAAGTGATTCATTGAACAATAAAACTTGTGCTGGTGAATAACTCCTACATTCAAGTACTTGGGATCATCAACAGACTAATTAGCGGCTAGTACAATGAGAGAATTTTTGGGAACTCATTCCTGCATCTAAGTGCATTTGACATAAGATTGCTGATCTAGGGTTGTGTCTTGGATCTCGTTTATCTTCTTGTCAAGGACTTAGTATAGCAAGTCATCTCTTTGAAATGCATTCTTTTAATTTGTGGGGAAATATCTGAGTATGGGTGCACTTGAGGCAAAGGTGCATATTTAGCATAGGATTGTATCTTGCACCTCTGCATCTCCTTTTCAAGGACTTAGTAAAGTATGACATTATTAAAGTCTATGATTTTATCTTAGCTAAAATTATTGAGATGGGACTATGAAAGGTCATGTATTTATTTGCCTCCATTACTATCATGAACTTTTCTTAGACATGCATTTTTCCCTTTCTGTCTCTGATATATAAATTTTTTTGACGTACGTTGACATGTAAATGTATTTTCAGGTTATGACAGTAGGGCAAAAGGTATCATTTGAGTATCATGGGAACAACTATATCTTCACAGTCAATCAAGCTGCTGTGGAGGGACAAGAAAGGTCAAATGCCCCTGAAAGAGGAATGATTACGAATGAAACATACATTGTCTTTGAAGCATCAAATGCTAGTGGAATAAAGGTTTTCTTTTAATATCTTTTCTTTTTCATCTCATACAGTTCTCATTTTTTGTGATATTTATTTTGTGGTCCAGATTTGAAGTCATATGGTGAAATTTTACTTAGTATATCCTTCAAATTTGATTTTAGACTGCAGAAACTATAGCATTTTGCTTTAGAATTTGGGTGCGGTGAGGGTGTCTGTCATGCTCATGAGCACAGCTGAAACTTCTGTGATCTTAAACTTGCTCTGCACTTGTTGCTTGGAGAAATAGTGAACATCCTTTTCTTTTCCCATGTGAATCTTTGATAGTGAACATCTCTCTGATACAGTTTTATATGCCATTATACTATAATGTGGTAATTTTGTTGATTCCGTCTCGACTGCTTTGTCTTGTTTTTCAGGTCGTCAATCAACGTGAAGCTGCCAGTAGCAACATATTTAGGCAGAAGGAATTTAACCTTCAGTCCCTAGGCATTGGTGGCTTGAGTGCAGAGTTTGCAGATATATTTCGAAGGGCTTTTGCTTCTCGTGTTTTCCCTCCTCATGTGACTAGCAAGTAAAGACACCAGAATTCTGGGGTTTGCAGTTTATATGATGTCTTATATTCTGGTGCAGTTTTTCTTACTCTAATACAAGGTCAATTCCAGGCTTGGTATTAAACATGTAAAGGGTATGCTCCTTTTTGGGCCTCCCGGCACTGGCAAAACCCTAATGGCTCGTCAAATAGGGAAGATGTTGAATGGCAAAGAACCAAAGGTATGTTATGTTCCCTCGTGTGGTTAGTCAATTACTGTGGATGCTATTTTTGTGGAAGGCCTTTAACCCAAGATGGTATCTGTGAAAGTAATCAATAATATTTAATTTCCTAGAAGGTCAAAGGCTTGAAATTTTTTTGCTGCCTGGCCTTTACTTTCTCCCCTTTGCTTAGGATATGTCTCCCATCTTTCTCAAAACCTTGAATCCTATTGAACATAGCCTCATCACTGTTCTTATGGTAGTTTACTTATATTGTTGAAGTGTTTGAATCATCTCTAAGATGTACATATGCAAACTCACCTTTGTACTTGCATATGGTGACCTACCTACTCATATTGTAAATTATATTTATGTATGTTTTGTCAATTTGACTTCATTTTCTTTGCCAGATAGTCAATGGTCCTGAAGTTTTGAGCAAATTTGTTGGTGAAACTGAGAAGAATGTTCGAGATTTATTTGCTGATGCTGAACAGGATCAGAGGGCTCGCGGTAATTGAGTATATGAATTGCAGCATGATTCTTCTTAGGAAGTATCTGTAACTTATGCCTCACATTAATTTTCAGGTGACGAGAGTGATTTGCATGTCATCATTTTTGATGAAATTGATGCTATATGCAAGGTATGAGATTATCCGGTCAATACATGCATTTCTGTCTTCTATGATGCTGAATAGCTTAGTGCTGTTGCCTATATCAATTGCTTGGAGCAATTTCGTTTTTCCTGTCATTTCTTAGTAACTGGTTGTATTTGGCTTTTATTTTGGAAGCAATAGCGGGCAGTGTGTCTACAGGGCTTGGTTCTCGTATAAGGTCAACTTTAGCGAGTAGTAAGAGTAGACTTTTGTATTTTGTTGACCTAGTAGTTGCTCTATAATGATTTTTATAGTTTTCAAGGTTTCATTTTAGGATTTTTCCCTGATGGTCTGATAAGTACCATTCACTATTCAGATATCCAATATAAAATATCCTTGACCAAATATATGTTATGTTGAGGTGCTTAATTTGTTCCTGGAAGTTTTATCAAGTATAACAGAACGTACTGTGGAGTACTTTTCTCAACAACCCCATTCCCCTCCCCCCCCAAAAAAAAAAAAAAAGAAAAAAAAAAAACAACACACACAAAATGGAGCAATTGATGTGATATTTATGTGTCAATTGCATTAGCTGCATTTTTTGCTAATGGTCCTATCTTTATCATGAAGATTATCATGTTAATACATTGCTTAGTTTTTTTTGTTTGTACTTCTTAAATGGCTGTGTTTTGACCTATTGTAGACTAGTGCTGGTTGTCAACTTTTTATAATAAAGATATGAAATGACCTGATTTTGCATCTGCAGTCAAGAGGATCAACCAGAGATGGTACTGGAGTTCATGACAGTATTGTAAACCAGCTACTTACAAAGGTCCGTAGAAGTAGCTTGGTGTTCTAATAGTGCGCAGTTATTTAACCAGTGTCCATTTTTTCTGCAAATATTTTCTGTTATGCTTATTTATACCAATCATTGCTGCTGAGATATTTCCTGATTTTCAGATTGATGGTGTAGAGTCACTGAACAATGTTTTGCTTATTGGAATGACCAACAGAAAAGATCTTCTTGATGAGGCTCTTTTGAGGTGGTGCCTCATTTTCTCTTTTGGTTCTTCATAGCCAAGTCTTTTAGTTGCTTTTAATCTCCTAAGATGGTAAAAAGCATTCATGTGTCATCATGCAACTTAATGGAAGATAGATAGTTTAATTGTTGCTTTTAAGATTTATTATGCCTAGCACTTTGAGGATAAAAAAGAGTGTAATTTTGCTGCTGACATGTCGTGGCATCATGACTTTGGCAGGATCAAAAGTACATTTACAATATTTGTCTTAGAGGTAAAAGTAGATATTTGAAGACATACTTGACATTTTGGACTTTTGATCTATAGACCTGGACGCTTGGAGGTACAAGTTGAGATAAGCCTTCCCGATGAGAATGGTCGTTTGCAAATCTTTCAGATCCACACGAACAAGATGAAAGAAAATTCTTTTCTAGCTCCTGATATCAGTCTTCCGGAACTTGGTTAGTCAGCTGGTGCATTTACTGGAATGAAACTTCTTCAAGCAAATCTTTGTTTATCATTTAAGAAGTGGCTTACCCTAGTGAGCATTGTCACGTGGAAGCAGAAAAAAAAAAGGGCATATAATATGGTAGTAACGTAGTTTGGAATAATTTTGCGTTTTTCTTTGATCAATTAGGCTAACTCTTGTATTTCTGGACATATTACATAAATACTAAGAACTACTGGGTCCCCGGCCTGGTGGCCACTGTTCTCTCTGAGGTATTGGGAGGTGGCCCCTCCACCTCCTGGGAAGTAGGGTTAAGCGACGTTCTTAATTACCAAAAGGAAAAAAAGGTGTATATGCTAAAAAGGTGGTGCTTAGTTCATCTCTTGTTATGACCCTACCTTATTTGCAATCTGCGATTGTGCAGCTGCTCGTACAAAGAACTATAGTGGTGCAGAAATTGAAGGTGTTGTGAAGAGTGCTGTATCATATGCTCTGAATAGACAGTTAAGTCTTGATGATCTTACGAAGCCTGTAGATGAAGAAAGTATCAAAGTCACTATGGATGATTTTTTGAATGCACTCCAAGAAATTGTTCCTGCATTTGGAGCTTCCACAGATGACTTGGAAAGATGCAGGTAGGAATAATTGAATGTGATATACATTATATATCTATCTTTTGTAGCAATGTTCTTATAATCCGTAGTTCCAATGAACTAAGAATTGTATGACTGGATATTGTATGTAAATTTAAATGCCTTCAAAATTGCTTGGCTGGAAATCTAGTGGTACACCAACCACAAAATTAGCATGATCACACTAAGTGGAGTCAGTAATTGTTTTTGTCCCTGGTTGATACTTCCATTGGGTCTCCAATGATACTTTTACTGTCCATCATATATAGCGAGTGTACAAGAGTTCATTGGTTCAAAATGCTAAAAAATAATGTGATGACCTTTTACTCCTGGCCTCTCAAAGACTGAGATTTAGGTCATTAAGAAGGGATGATTTGCAAAAGCTTTCTCTGAATCCCCTTATGCAGTACATATGAGCATTCATGTAGAAGAAGGCAATGCCTTAGAGATGGTTTAGCTGCTGAAGCTGCAGGCCTCAGTATTATACAAGTGATTCTTATTAAAATGTAGAAGGATCTCTGATTTTTACTTAAGGATTAGTAATCACAGGAGCGAATATCTGGATAAAGAATGAATGAAGCTCAGATGAGAGTTGATATCTTTGAAATTGCTTCTTCATTTGGGGTTGGGTTTTTCAACTTGGTCTGTACCATTGCAGAACGATAACATAAGTAGATTTATCTGATGTGTTTTTAGGAATTGTCTCACTGTGGTTTTACCCAATTATATGCGGTCCATGGTGAATCGTATGGTAGATTTGGTTTTCTGAGATTTAGTTCTCAAAAGAATAAACGGGATGAGTGGAGTAATCCAGAGAATTCTCTCTGAGCTGATCATTAAATTTGCTGCAATTTTTTTTCGCACATGCTTCTTTCACACATGTTATCATATGATTCGTGGCTTATCTAAATCTTAGAGCTCAAGGTTCTCCCAGTTGACGAACCAACATAAAAAGATTCCTTTTGTTCTGCTAAAAAATGATCATAAAACGTTGGCAATCTTGCTAAGCATTTTGCAGATGTGGATCTTTAATTCTGCTTGGGAGCCCATAGTGTATTTACTTTGGCACCTTTGCCATGTCATGAAGGCACTAAAATGGTGTCAGCTTTGCAGGCTATTGGAATGTGTTTAAAATTACACATTTTTTGTGTGCTTGAATTAGAGTTTCATTAATTGTTGACTTCTGTTTTGGAGTTCCAGTTAAAGATAAAGGGCAAACACTATTAAGCGTGTGTTACTGCCTCAATTGTTTGTGCAAATTTTTTTGTAGGCTTAATGGGATAGTAAGTTGTGGCAACCGACATAGGCACATCTATGAGCGAGCAATGCTACTGGTTGAGCAAGTTAAAGTGAGCAAAGGAAGTCCACTTGTCACTTGCCTTCTGGAGGGTCCAAGTGGCAGGTATTTGAGCTTTTCTGACACAATGCTTTTCATTTTTGCTAAGCATTTTTTACTATGGTCTTAAAACAATTGGTATTATTCTAAAATATTGTCTTTTGTACAGTGGTAAAACTGCTCTGGCAGCTACAGTTGGCATCGACAGTGATTTTCCATATGTTAAAATTGTAATCTTCTACTCCACGCTTTGCTTTTTCTGAGTAATCAGACTTCTTTGTGCATTAAGTTTTAATTTCTGATTTTCTTTTGGATGCTTAGGTCTCTGCAGAAACTATGATTGGATTACATGAGAGCACCAAATGCGCACAAATTGTGAAGGTTTGTGACCTGAATTTCTGGTTGGTTAGCAGTCTGAGGATTAGAAATTAGTTGATTCCCCTCCATTTATGACTAACTCTAAGAGTGGTTATCTTACATTTTTCATAATGATAGGTTTTGTAATGGATTCTAATCTTTGATAGGTTTTTGAGGATGCATACAAATCTCCATTGAGCATTATTATCCTTGATGACCTTGAAAGGTAAGTTCCGTTGATTTCTAGTAGTTGACCTCTGTTGTCATCTTGGCATTAAGAGATCATTTTAACTTGAGTGAATTGCTTTGCAGGCTATTGGAGTATGTCGCCATTGGGCCTCGATTTTCCAATTTGATATCTCAGACATTGTTAGTCCTTTTGAAGCGACTACCTCCAAAGGTTGTTTCTTCTCCCATCGCCTTGTTTCTACAAATGGATATTGGTGTGAAGAGTAATTATCCTTTTCTCTGATCTTTTCTGGAAGTTAATGCTGGCAAAGCTGCTAGTATTGTTGAATTAAGAATGCTTCAAGATGGAAGAGTGGAAATGAGTTCCTTCCCCAGGAAATGGAAAATATGAGCAACCATGTAGAGAGCAAAAATTCCTAGCCATGTTGCTGAGGGAACACAATAATGATGTCATATGCAGGTGGTAATTAGGAACTTCAGTTTGAGAGATTAAGATTCAGTTCATTGGCATTATCTTCCCCCATGTTGACCTTAGAATGATTGGCTAGTTTGCTTGTCCTGTTTGAGATGGAGAAGTAGCAAAGTTTGTTGTACTGTATAAAGCAACAGACCGAGTGCAACCTTAGTTCATGTGTTTGCTTAACGCTGTCCTGGGGGAAGAAACTTTTGTAATACGTGGATGCATCAAACTTGACATTATCATACACAGATGTACTTTAGTATGAATAGATGATAAATGAAATGTTATAGGTAATTTTGCTTTCGCTAATTAAGAATTAGGGTATTTATGTGTTCCCCTGTGTTTTATGATTATAATAATATTATACTAGATGTTATTATTTCTACTGATTTAGTTGGTGGTTGTTGACTTACAAAGTTTGATTTTGGTATTCTTTTCACATCACTGAATTTATTAGCTTCTTATACACATATATTTGGCTTTTCTTTTTCCCAGGGTAAGAAGCTTCTCGTGATGGGGACAACAAGTGAAGTGAGTTTCTTGGATTCGGTTGGTGTCTGTGATGCCTTTTCTGTCACTTACCATGTCCCCACATTGAAGACACAGGATGCAAAGATGGTAAGCTGCTGTAGATGCTATTTTGGTGTTTGCATGCAGTATTCTTGTTTCTGCTGTTCTTCTTCATTTCTCTTCTGCTGGAAACGTGGACTAGAGGGGCACCAAATGTGCAGCAGTCTCTTGTTTTAAGGAAAATTTTATCTGCTCTCAAAAAGCAGTCATTTGTTGACTCACTTGGTTGTGATTCTCTTGCAAATATTTGGGGTCTAGAGGTGCTTGTATCCAAAATGGCATTGCTTCATCAGATTTCAATTCAACACAAGTAATATGGGATTAACCATTTGGATTAGCCTAGACATTGTAATTATGAGGAAACTAATATTCCCAAGCACAGAAACAAGATAATAACTTTGGAGTCCTTAGCTTTTCTGTTTGCTTCTCTCTTGTTTTCTTTTTTCCTTAGAAAGCAAGGGAATTTGGGTGGGTAATGGGGTTTGGGAGGGGATGGCAGTTTTATAGAAAGTCATGTAATTGATGTTTGAAGATAGTTCAGATCTCATTTGAAGTGCTGGATTAATAAATTTTCGGATTGACTTCTTTAATCGAATGGGATTCTGGTTTTCTTGCAAGCTTCCCAAAGCAAATTCTGCAGACCGTAGAATATATTTCATAAAGTTGCGTTGATCCAAATTGTGGATGTGAAGTGTTCGACACCACCATAGTGCTACGTATATATGCACACATGACTCACCTTTTGTTTCCTTTCAGGTGTTGCAACAGCTAAATGTTTTCTCTGAAGATGACGTTGATGCAGCTGCCGAGGCTCTAAATGATGTAAGCTTTAGATCTCTCCACTTGTGCCTTCTTATGTTTTGCTGTGTTAGATTGATGATGTGCGACAGAAATTTGCCGTTTTTTTTTTTAGGGTCGAATGACAGAAATTTGTTATGTCGGGTAATTGTGGAATTAAAAGAGAGAGAGCGTTCTAACTTGCGCTTTTGTGCTCCTACTTTTCTTAGATGCCCATCAAGAAGCTTTACATGCTGATCGAGATGGCGGCCCAGGGCGAGCACGGTGGTGCTGCAGAGGCCATCTACTCTGGCAAACAGAAGATCAAGATTGCTCATTTCTACGATTGCCTTCAGGACATCGTTCGTTACTGAGATGCGTGGCTCATTACTGAGATGCGTGGCGGCTAACCACTATAGGATCCCATATATTGTTCATTCTTTTTCACCTGATGATCTGTATAACGATTTGCATTCTGCATTTGTTGTTTGTTTGTTGAGGGGCGATTTCTTGCGAGTTATAGTCTACGAGGTGTTTTTTTATCTTTCTTAACCCACTTGTTCCCAGGTTTTGCCAGTTGCCATTTCAAGCAGTTCCTTGGGGCCACGGGTTCGGCCTTTTTGCTTTAAACTTAGACGCTCGAAATTTTACTTGACCTTGACCCAGTGTTAAATTTTCTTGCTCGGACTCAACTCGAAAAGGAAATCGAGATATTCAAATTTGACTCTACTCGACTAGATTGAAATATAGGGTGTGGTTGTTTTGTGGATAACTTAATGATAAAAGAAAATTACTTTCCCGAGAAGCAATTTTTAGGGATGTTATTAGTTTTTCTTTATTTGGGGATGTATAATCGAAAACATATTCGTATATGTGGATTTCATTGGAAAACAATTCCAATCTCATGATTTTGTCTCAATAAAAAGAAATTCGATTTTCTAATTGCTTTTATTTAAAATAACTTATTATTTTCTTTTTTTTTTCTTTTTTTCTTGTTCTTCTCCATCACTCCTTTGCTTCCTCGTGCACTAGCCCCGTTTGCTTGCTATGGCGGTTCGTCCTCAGGTGGCTTGCTGGGGGCAAGCGTGAGCCTCGCTGCTGAAGGCCCTGAGCTGGCCTGATTTAGTGACACTAGAGCTCATTGGCCATATACGTGGCTAGCGACGGGCCAAGAAAAAGCAAAAAAAAAAAAGCAAGAAAATTTAAGAAAAAATTTGATTTTTTTTTAAATTTTAGAAATATATGTTTATATGAAAAATCGTTTTGTTAATCAAGCACCTAAATCTAAGCTTTAGCAGATTTGGAAAACGTTTTCTAGTTCTTATAAAAAAGAATATAATTTAATTTAAGTATTTGTTGGAAAGCATTTTGTGTTGATTAAAAGAATTTTTCCGTTGACTTATTTTTCTAAACTGACCAATCGCTGAAAATTGAGAAAAATGTTTTCTGCAAAACGAGCACATTCATAAATGAACTTTGAACTCGGAATTTCATGTAGGATGAATCCTACATATTTTTGTGTCTACTGTTTAAGTGTTAAATAATTTACAAAGTGACTTAAATGCGATCAAGCACATGAGATTATTAGGTAGAGAATTGACGATTTCAACCTAGATATTATATGTCGTGTTCATGCTTAAGTTTCACCTAAAGTGGTTTTGGGTCGAAGAGTGTAAATTGAAAAACTTCTCTTTTTCCAATTAGCATAGTAAAATGAAAAGTTTATTGTCTTTCCAAATATAAATAAGTGCGAATTTCATTTTATTATCGTTCTTCTTTAATGACATATCTGTAAGTTAGAATCCTCTATAAGATATTTCAAATGTTCTATATAATATCACAACATGTTATCATAATAAAATATTTAAAATGAAACAATCAATGCTACTTCAGGTCTTTATTTAAGATAACTCAAGTCATTTTAGGCTTTTATTTTAAACAAGGTTCATTTCAGATTCTTATTTGAGAAAATGATGAGACTTTCCTAGATATTGTGCTAATTTAAGCGTCTTCAAAATTCCTTGGCCAGAACCAAGCATTACCCGCTAAGTGGAGTTATTCATTTTTTTTTTCTTCGTTGATAAATTTATTGGGTTTCCAACGATACTTTCACTATTCATCTTGCATGGCGGAGTGAATCAAAATTCATTTATTCTCAACGGTAAAAAGTAATGTATTGTCTTTTACTACCGGCTTATCAGGGTTTGAGATTTCGGTCATTAAGAAGAGTGAATTAGAAAAGTTGATTTACAATAGGTTTCCTAAAACTTCCTCTAAATCCCATCATGTACTACATATGAGCATAACATGAAGTACAACGCAATGCCCTAGATATGGTTTAGCTGCAGGCCTCACTATTATCAAAGTGACACTAATTAAAATGAAGGAGGATCTCTGATTTTTTTTTTTTACTTATGTATAGGTAATTACGAGGGCAATTATCTGGATAAAGAATTAATGAAGCTCATATAAGAGTTGATTCCTTAAAATTGCTTTTTAGTATTAGTTGGATTTTATTAGAATTTTTGGAGCTCTAATAACAATTAATGGTTTGATCGCGGAACTTTGATGTGGAAAGTGTCGTTTCGATGCCACTAATAGTTTGTGGTTTGAATGTGCGGGTGTGAATGTGTGTAAGATATATTTGGTAGAGGAGGATAAGGGGACAAGGAATATTGATTAAAGGGATATAGGTAATGGGCTAAGAAAAAGACAGTCTCACTAGCTTATAGAAATGGTTTTACAATAATTGGAGGAGTGGTGGAGGACCATTTTGATATACTTTATGAGCCGCTCCCCACAGAGGCTAAAACCCGCGCATTTTTCCAAAGTAAGAGTGTAAATGCTTCGGTTTGCTAAGCTATGATACTAAACCAAACCGAAATCGTCCCGAACCGAATACAAACTGAATTGAAAATTGAGTTCGGTTCGGTTTAGTTTTTCGATTTTCTTATTTTTAATTTGCTTATTGGAATCTAAGTGAAGAAGAGGTGATAAAGAAGATAGATTGTTCAATTTTTATTGAGAATTTTGGTTCAATTCGGTTCGGTTAACCGAATCGAACCAGAAAAGTTAATGGTTAATTTTCAATTAATTGAATCGAAAATGAACCGAACTGAAAATACACAAAATTTCACTTCGATTTAGTTTGGTTTTCGATTTCGATTTGGTTTTCAGTTCAGTTCTTAGCACCCCTTAGCAAAGATGACTCCTAGCCTATTTATAGGCAATCTTAGCCAACTCACTCACCGCCTTCCAAGATTCCTTAGCCCATAATTTCTTACTCCAAGTATTCCTCTTCAACTTGTCTATGTTCTTGACTGTTCTTTTCTTCATAATCAAGCTAGTAGTTTCTAGATTTAGAAAATGGATCACAAAATTTCACCAGGTTTTTTCAACTTGGTGTTTACTATAATCAATGATATCATAACTAGATTTGTCTGATGGCTCCTTTCACACTCAGCAATTTGCAGATGTGAATTTTCCATTCTGCTTGGGGAGTCCGTGGTGCTGTTACTTTGGCACCTCTTTGGCCATCTCATGAAGTCGCTAAAATGGCGTTCTTATATACTATGATATACCTTATATCATTTTCAAACATAGGCATCCTTTTTCGCGTGCTTCTATTAAAGTTTCATTAGTCTTTAGGTTTTATTCTGGAATTCGAGCTAAAGGTAAAGAGCACACGCTATTCAGCATGTGTCACTGCCTCAATAGTTTGTGCAAATACTTTTGTAGGCTTAATTGCATGGTAAGTTGTGGTAATTGACAAGAGGACGCATGTGAAACAGCAGTGCTGCTGTTTGAGCACGTTAAAGTGAGCAAAGGAGGTTCGCTTTTCACTTGCCTCCAGGAGGGTCAGAGTGGCAGGCATTTGAGGTTTTCTGATGCAGTGGGTTTCATCGTTGCTAATCATTTCTTCCTTTGTCTTAAAGCAATTGGGATTATTCTAAGTATTGTCAGTTGTACAGTGGTAAAACTGCTCTGCCAGCAATGGTTGGCATCGAGAGTAATTTCCCATATGCTAAAATAGTGATCTTCTGCTCCACCCTTTGCTTATATTGAGTGTTCAGATTTCTTTGTATATCAAGTATCAATTTCTGATTTTCTTTTGGATGCTTAGGTCTCGACAGAAACTATGCTTGGACTACATGAGAGCACCAAATGTGCACAAATTGAGAAGGTTTGTGACATATATTTCTGGTTGATTAACTAGTCGCATTAATGGATATAAAGTGAGTTGTTTCCCCTCCACTTTTAACTAAATAGCAGAGTGATTCTCTTACATCTCCTTAATGACGGGACGGATTTGTAACATATCCTAACCTTTGATAGGTTTTCAAGGATGCGTACATTAGTCCATTCAGCATTATTGGCATTAACTGATCAGTTTGACTTGAGTGAATTGCTTTGCAGGCTACTGGATTATGTTGCAAATGGGCCTTAATTTTCAAATTTGATATGCAGACATTGTCAGTCCTTTTGAAGCAGCTTCCTCCTGAGGTTGTCTATTCTCGCCTAGCCTTGTTTCTACTGATCGATGTTGTGAGGAGTAATTATCATTTTTAATGATCAATTCTGGAAGTTAATGCTGTCAAAGATGCTAGTATTGTTCAATTAAGAATGCTTCAAGATGGAGGATGAGTGGGAATTTGTTTCCTTTGCTATTAGTGATAGAATTATAGTAGCTTTTTTTTATCTCTTTTGATCTAGTCACTGATCTCTAGCATATAAAGGTTTGATTCTGGTACTCTTTTCACATCACTCAATTTTTTAGCTTATTATACGCACATATTTGGCTTTTCATATTTTCCAGGGAAAGAAGCTTCTTGTGATAGGGACAACAAGTGCAGTAAGCTTCTTGGAGTCAACTGGTGTCGGCAATGCCTTTTCTGTCACTCACCATGCTCCCTTATTGAAGACAGATGGCGCGAAGAAGTTAAGCTGCTGCAGATGCTATTTGGGTGCTTGCGTGGTGGTATTATTGTTTCTGCTGTTCTTCCCTCATTTCTCTTGAGATGGAAAAGTGAAATAGAGGGGGAGAAATATGCAGCAGTGTCTTGTCTTAAGGAAAGTTTCATCTGTCAAAAAAACCAGTCATGTCGACTTCGCGTGGTTCTGATTCTCTTGAATATATAAGGGGGCCAGAGGTGCTCGTATCCAAAAGGTCTTCTTATCAGATTTCAAATCACGAAGAGGGAATGGGACTGACCTTTTGGATTAGCCTAGACATTGTGAATTTTAAGGAAACTAATATCCCAAAGCTTGGAAATATGATAGGTACTCTGGAGTTCTTCAGTCCTGTGTTTGCTTCTTTTCTTTTTTAATCCTTGGTTTCTTTGAGAGCAGGGGAGTTTGGGTGGGTAATGCCTAATAGGGATGGGAGGGGATGATTGCTGTCAGGATCATGTTCGTTGCAAAAGATGCCTACCATAACGTACATTCCTTTCTAGTGATGAACTGTACATTTTCTTCTCCAAATTTTCTTCGCCGAACGATTTGCAGTCCGCATGAGTTGTTCGTTCCTGGAATACCGAACACTCTCGAAGTTGTGAAGAAGTTACCCGCGGATGGTGCAGGCTCCCACATGGCAAACAACTTCCAAGGAATCAAGCTTCCGGCTTTGACCCGGCTCTTGTAGGAAAACGACCATTGCCGTGAGTCCGATGAGTCAGACGTCAAGATTCCACAACGGCACTGTAAACTTCCTACAATTTTCCTGCATCTTTTCCAGGATTCTTCACGGACAATCCGGGAGTCGCATCTTCCGGATGTCCCCGGTCTACATCAGCCTCGTTGTCCAGAAGCCATCGCCTGTAGACATCTACGCAAGGAACCGGACTTGAAGCTAAGGTTTGTTTCCTAGGAAACTTACCCTAATACCTAGAAATGCTTAAGATAGTACCGAAGTCGCGGTCGAGACGTTGGGATATCTCATCTTCCGATTTGTCTTTTTGTCTTGCCCGATACTTTTCGCGAAAATATCTCCCCCTCCCGTCGTTCTTTCTTACGGAGAATAGTACTCGGGTCAGGTCCGTCCGTTCGTCCGACAGATGGACGTTGCAAGACACCTGTGAACTGAATTTTCAATCCCTTCATCTTTTTCCGAAACGGACGCGGACCCGCGATCGCGACGGATCGACTGCAGATCACCCCTCGTTCAGCTGGCACCAGCACAGCCGAGCTCCACCTCCCCCACACTTGTCACCACGCGAGAACAACCCAAGAAAAGGATCGTAACTGAGAGGAACCCACTTAGTCAATGAGATACTGATTGGTTGCCAAGCACCGTATATCTACAGTACACAGTAAATGTACAGTACACGGATCGTATCCCAAAACTTTTTACACATTCCTTAAAAAGATCTCAGATGTTACAACGCTTACACAGGCACGAGGGCCTGATTCGGCAGCTTCACAGACAACCCACTTAACCCAAAAGAAAAAGGAGATTCCAAAATTGACAAAAAGAGAGAGAGGGGGAAAGAAGATGAGAATCCCTTTTTCCTTTGCCTTCTTTACATTACACTGAAACCTTATTTTGGCGAAAGTTTAAAGAAGAAGATAAGAGGAAAAGGAAAACAGCAGGAGGAGGGGGCGATTCAATTTCCAGGGGTCAGTCGTACTTCTCCCTCCAGGAGTAGACGACGAAGAGGACCCACGAGAGGGCCAGCAGGAAGTCCCCCACCGTCTGCCGGAGGCAGTCGCCGGCGAGGTCCTCCACCCGCCGCTCGAACGAGACGCGCCACACCGCCACGCAGACGTGCAGCAGCGTGCAGCCCTTGGCGAAGAAGTCCTGGAAGTCCCGGTCCTTGATGTGGGACACCATGAGGAGGAGGAGGCCGATGGCGAGGAGGAGGAGGCCGGCGAAGGAGTCGGAGGTCCGGATCAGGAGGCGGTCCTGCGGGGTGGACCCGAGGAGGCGCTCGGCGGCGTCGGTGCCGTGGCCGAGGGAGTAGATGGCCCGGGCGTGGAACATCATGAGGGAGCCGCAGAAGAGCGCGATCAGGGAGTGGAGCACGCAGATCACCGTGAACGCCGACGACGACGACGACGCCGCCACCACCGGCGGCGGCCGGTGGCCACGGTGGCCGTGGCCGGGGGCTGGGGAGGGGGTGATGTAGGCGTGATGCATTGCTGGGGAGTGAGGAGCTCTAACCAAGAGAGAGAGAGAGATGATGATGATGTTGGGGTTTTATTGACAAGAGTGGCTTGCCTTTGCGCTGTAGATATTTTTATATTTTTCCTTTTGAGCTTTGAGACTTTAAGGGAGGGCCAAGATAACGTTTGTTGGTGGGGGACTTTTGGGGCCATGAATAGTGCTTTGATAATATTAAAAATAAAAAATTTGGTAACTTAAAAGCAAATTGCTCTTTTTGAATTTTTTAATAGATATCACTATCCCTTCATGATAACGATACAAATTCAGTGTAAAATGTGGTTGTTGAACTTTTAATTTATTCAATATAATCTCTAAAATTTTTTATACATATTCAAATTAGTCCTTGGATTATATGAAGATTTTTAGTGAATTCAAGAGCATGGTATTGAACATATTTATATAATTTAGGAATTAAATTATAAATGAATCAAATTTTAAATTATATTGAATAAATCGAAAATTCAATAATAAATTACATTTTATGCTAAAGGTTGGGAACCATATTAAAAGAATTCAGAAATTGCATGATATATTGGATTAAAATTCAGGGGCACGATTGTCATTTTCCCTTTTTATTTTTATTTATTCTCTTTCTTTTTAAAGGAAAAAAAAATGGAAATGGACGGGGATTAGATTCGAGATAAGCGTACGGTGGGGGCCACGGCCCAGGCATGGGGATATGCAATGGGGCCCAGAGGGACAGAGATGGGTCGTTGGGTGGTGGTGGTGGGAGGGCAAGTACATAATGAGACTCCGCACGTGGGCTGGGTCACTGTGTGCCGACACACGGGCCGGGTTCGATCGACGGCCGTGATCCGTTCGGGGAGGGGGCCGACCCGAGTGGCCGAAATCCTGAGCGGACTGAGCCTGGCACTTGTGTAATTACACTTGTGCCCTCGTTGTGCCAGGACGCTCGCCCTCATCAGGGACAGAGTAGCGATTGCGCCCGGGACCACATTAATTTCTCCGAGTTCGTTTTCGATTTCCTTCTTTGCTGGGATTGGTAGTACCGAAGCCACTATTCAAAATAACCTAATGGTTTTATTTATTTATTTATTTAAAATGTATAGGAAAAGATCGGATAATCAATCGGCATGTCATTTTGGGTGTCGCGGGTTTTAGGCCAAACCCAAGCATTAGTTGACTTGAGTTGAAAGTTTGTAGTGAAAGTCGATCCGAAAATAGAGGTTGTATGGCATTAGGGCAACAAAGGGACAGAGGGCCGGGGGTGGCACTAGGGCCAAAAGGGTTGAAACCAACTAGCCAAGTTGCCCAATTAATTTCGTGGGTTTGGCCGGGCCCTAAGCTATTGTGATTGGGTGCCCACTACAAAAATTGAGTGCTTTCCTTTTATTGGTAATATAGAGCTGTCATGCGATATATTAATATAAATTGACAATAGCATATTATAGTTCCATTATTCATAACTCAAGTCCAAGGTTGAGGTCCCGAGTCTATGGCGAGGTCTTAGGCTTGGCCAATGCGCTATAACTTGTTTGGCTGGTGTCTCTAGTCCAAGTGCTAGGGTCCATAATCGACCCTTGAGGTATCTGGTCCAAGCACTAAAGTCCTAGATCTAGCCCTCAACTTGGAGATAATCCAAATTGAGTTGAGTTAATACAACATACTTGATGTTGAACCTTCATTCTAATTCAATCAAGTATTAAATTTCTTTTTCAAACTCAACTCATATAGAGAATCAAACTATACAAAATTTAACATCACTCAAATCGGCTACATTACATAATTGACAAAAAGTGACTTAAACTCGATTATGCTTGTGAGACTATCAAGTCGAATATTAGCGAGTTTAAGACTTGTATGTTAGGGGCACTTCTATGATACTTCAAATGCGTCCTATGATATTAACACGTGTCATTGCAATTACATTAAAAAAAATGCCTTAAAACGTTATATATATAACAAGGAATTGTCGTAACCATGACCACGATGTAAGGCCATTGTTAAAAAGGTGGGATCTGGTACATTTTTCACATTCCTAGAATTTGCACTGCAGCTTTCGTTTGCAGGTGTGTGTGTTTTTTATAACCGGTTTGTTCACAGGCGTTGGCCGCTTGCCATCGAAAGTTGGGCCGACAGAGCCCTTCCCATCGAGGATTTTATTATTATTATTTCACAATAAATAAGATTATTAATTTATTTCTATGGTTTTTTTTATAAAGAATATGATTCTTCACTTGAAAAATCTTATTAATGCATATATATCATCTTATCCACGAGCACCAAGACTTCAAATAAGCCAATAATGCACATGACCCCTTAAAGTTGTTATAAATGGTTACATAACTTATCACTTTACCACTCAAACAACTTCTTAGACTATAGGTTTAAAAGAATGAAATCCCATCAATCTTTGTGTACTTGCGGCCTAGACTTGGACTTTAACCTTAAAAACCTTGATCAACATTTTATTTTGATTTTCTTTTTCATCTCACTTATGTAGCTGGATTAATGTTACTCTTTTTTTTTAACATGTAATGATTTTCTTTTTCATTTTACCATTTTGAGCTTTGAGACTTTAAGGGAGGGCTAAGATAACGTTGGTTGCCCCGGGGAGGGGGGTTGGGACTTTTGGGGTCATTAACAGTGCTTTGATAATATTAAAAATAAAAAATTTGGTAACTTAAAAGCAAGTTGCTCTTTTTGAATTTTTTAATAGATATTAGTATTATTTTGGATAATGGCACAAATAATTCACAAATTTTAATTTAATATGTAATGTGGTCCTTGAACTTTTAATTTATTTAATACGTGTCTATAAAATTTTGATACATGTTTAAGTTAGTTCTTAAATTATATGAAGATATTTAGTGTTATCATTTTAATAATTTGAATTCAAAGGCGAATTCTAAATTTTTTGTACATATTCAAGTTAGTTCTTAAGCTATATAAAAATGTGTATATAGTGTAGGGACTAGTTTGAACAGAAATCAAGGTACATGGATCATATTGAATAAATTGAAATTATTGTATCACATTTCAGAGATCATATTGAATAATTTAAAAATTCGGTGCTGTTTTTTCTTTTTAATTTTTATTTATGCTCGATTTTTTTGAGAAAAAATTTGGAAATGGACGGGGATTAGATTCGAGATAAGCGCACGGTGGGGGCCACGGCCCAGGCATGGGGATATGCAGTGGGGCCCAGAGGGACAGAGATGGGTCGTTTTATACCTTGTAAACCCGGTAGATAAAGGGACATCTTAGCATACTAAAGTTACTTTGCTTGGTAAAAAACATTGTAAAATTGCTTGAAGTAAACATACCTTAATAAATTAAAAGAAATTCTATTTTCTGGTTTGTATTTAGTATAGTGATAGAGTAATAAACCCACGAGTCAAGAGTGCACATTAATAAACTCTCTATATCATAGAAGATTTCTTTTAACCTCACCAAATAGGAAGAAAGAATGCCATGTGTAAATATATATTTTTAAATTAACTATAAATTAAAAAATTAAAATATAAAACCCGAATGGCATGCGCAGGTTAAGAAATTCAGACCACCAAAAACTAAGGAAAATCCAACGTTCCACTCTAAACGGTAGGGGTGATCGGTTCCTGGTTCTGTCCGGTTCCAAGGTGGAACCGAGAATCGGACCGGGAGGACGGTTTCCCATTTTTTGGGACAGTGGACTAGACTGGGAACCGGACCAACCACTTAGCAAAAATAAAATAAAAAAATACTAGAAATATTATTATTTTAGGGTTTATTCCATTTTTAAAGAAATTTAAAAATATATTTTAAATAGAAAATTGTCGGTCCGGGTCCGGTTCCTCCTAAACCGAGAACAAGACCGAAAATCACTGTTCCATTTTTATGGAACCGGAACCTGACCAACTTTCTTGGGAATAGGACCAAACCGGTTGGTCCTCGGTTCGATCGGGCGGTTTGTTCGGGCGGTCCCAACGCTTCGCCCCTACTAAACGGGACAACCAAGGTTAATCTTGTAAACACACACGGTCGGACTCCAATGTCGGCTCATGTAGTCGGACGGTTTATCATTTTCCTTGCTTATCATAGACAACTTGACGGTCGAAATCAAGTGCCGCGTTTTTCTGGCAATAAACTGAATTAAACGGCCACGGAGGGAACACTGATTGGATAAGATAGGAAAAGTCAATCGCACGCGAAATTTGACCATTAAATTGCTTAGTACAAAATCAAAAAGAACATAAAAATATATTTTAGGTGAAAAAAAAAATGATAACATTAAGATAATTCTATCACCACTTGATCTTGCTTACTTTTTGGCTCTGGCCAATTTATCCTTGCATCCGCTCATTTCCAGTAGCCATCATCGATGTTAGTTGGTCGGATTAAATCTTGGGAATCAAGCTCATTAAATCAATGAAAAGAATCATATTATTACCAAAGAAAAAAATAAAATTAGAGGATTTTATACTAAAAATATAGCAGCTAATTGCAAATATCAAAATTGAAAACATACGCAATTCCTTTGTTCTTCTTCATTTTTCCACCACTTCTTTGATCTTTTGGACCCGTGATGATTTTTGTAGAATGACAAACATTGTCAAGAAGTCACTGTCTAGAAACTGTCTAGAAAAAGCCCTGGTCCACCATGACATAATTGAGCATGCTTGAAGTCGTCGATGTGGCCATCAATGATGCAAAGATTTGAGATCAAGACCACTCTACTTTTGACATTTTTCTTCAAATTAAAATTTATGAATAGATGGAGATTAATTAATTTAAAAGGGTTTTTTTGGTCAAGATATTTCCCAACAATTAATTTCAAATAGGTTTTTCAACAATAGGCGGGCGTCTTATAGTTTCCTCAAAAAAAGCTTAGTATTGCTTTGAATTGTTATGAAAAAGGGATTTTTTTTTTTTTGGCTGTTTGTGATTTTTCATTCAAATGTTCAATTTGATGGCTCTCAATTGGCCATCGCCCAGGGACGGCGACCCTTACCGGTCATCGCCGTCGTCCCACCAATGATGGGGTGGCAGCCACAAGCGGGGAGCCCCCTCCTACCTATGCCGCTCTTCTTTTTAATATTAAACAAGTTTTTATTTAATTTAATTAATTTTATATTAAAAATCGAATCTGATGTAAAATGATGTCGTTTTGGGCTGAGTTTAGTCACATTAATCATTTTGCAATTCTCTCGCCGGAAAAACAACATGTTAGCAATTTGGCTGGATTTTTTACCGTTGGCACTTAAGTGTCCCATTTTTCTTTGATTTTTGCACTTAAATGTACATTTTGAAAGTTTTGTCGTTAAAGTGTTCCTTTTTACCAAGTTTTAGCACTCCAGCTATACTTTAACCCTTAAAAAGCTATCAACATTATGTACTTTGATTTTTTTTGTTCTCTCAGTTTCATAGCAAAGTCAAAGTTAATTTTTTCACCCCTGGCATTCTGTAACCATGCTTGTAAAAATAGTAACTCTATATTTTGTGTACATTAATTGTAAGTTAAATAAAAATTAATATATAAAACTTCAACGGCATGCACAGTTTAAATTTTTCTTAATGGTATAAATGAAGTACACATAATATTTCCTACTTATATGATTCTGAGATAAGAAAAGAAGTAAACATTTTAATAAGCGTAGTGACAATTTAGGCCTCCTAACTGTTTATAGATATTGGTTAACTCCTCATATTATAGCATGGAGATTAGTTAATGTAAAATGGTGAACCATAAATCACTATGTTCTTACCTCCAAATGCTTTAATTATATAAAAAAAATTGGTGCAAGCTTGACAAAAGAAATAGGAAAATAAGATTGATTAATTCTAAATAATAAATGGTGGTAGCGGTGAATAGTGATCACCTAAAAAGATTGCATTGATTCAGAGAGCGCTTTAGTTAATATTAAATTTTAAAATGGAAGTTGACCAAAAAATTTTGAAAATGGAATAAGTTAAAATTCCAAATTTTAGAAAGAGAGAAAAGAACTTGAAAATGACAAAAGTCCAGAAAGCTTTTTCTATATTTGCTCTGAGGGTTAAAAATTTCAGAAGTTGAGAAGACAACGGACATCAAGATCGGTTTCGGAACAAAATGTTGACACTCTAAGCTTTAAATCTGACTAGAATTATCATAGCATCATATTCAACTTCAAAGACTTTATATTTTGGTACATCGCACGTCCGCTATCATCTTGCCATGCCCATGCCAAAGCTATAACAGAGCAACGATGTCGAACTTTCTTGAGAATTATGTGATCCGATTGTCATGGCGATCTCTGACAACTCGGCCGCTGTCGATCGCTCCTTTAGCCCCAAGCACACAGCCAGGAAACTTACCTCTCAAATCTGCCGAAAGACTGGTAGGATTTATGGTAGGCAGTATACTGACAAGAGAATTGACCTAAGCGGAATGCCCTTTGATGAGAGACGATCAGTAGCATACTGTCAAGATTTGAGAAAGATATGCTGCTGAAATTTTTTTAAAGCTCTAGCATTCGAATTTAGTTGCATTATGATTTTTTTTCCATAATTTTTTTTATCTAATTTTTTTTCCATAAGTTGAGTATTGAATTTGTCTAGGTAGTTTTATCTAGAATGTGAATTTTAGTATAATGTTGTCATTTTCATTTGATATTATAGTTAGGATGTGCGATTGATATTTTTGAACATGTCAAATAGGATTATAGTTTGACGATAAATATGGTTGAGTTATTCAACTTAAGGTTTTTTTTCTTTTATTTTCGGAAATTGTTCCTGTTAGCTTTTCAAGGCGATGATTCCGCTAAGAGAGACCTGATTGTCGAGTCTCTGCCTTCCTGTTAAAATAGTAGGGTTATTTACTTGCCAAATTGGAAAATTAATTAATTAATTTATTTGTCCTTCGGTAGAATAGGTACATCCCAATGTCACCCTTACTCTTCGATGAAACTTTTATTTTTTTTAGGAGATTATATAATTCCAAATATCGTCCTCACCGTTCATATGTCAATATCAATTTTCATCCTAAGTTTTCAAAATTCGTAACTTGCATTCCGATATTCATAAAACGCCTTTCCTTTTTCATATTACTTCAACATAAAATAGCTGTTAGCTCAGCCTGCATATATATCCATGGCTCCATCCTATATGCTACAAATTAAGCATATTTTGCCAATGGAAAAAAAAGAAGCAAATTAATAGGATTATTTACTAAAGCCTCGAAATTAGGGAGCTAGTTGCAAAAATCAAAAGTGTAAATACACGAATTCCTTTTTCCTTCATCATTTTCCCCCATTTCTTCGATTTTTATGACCCCTGGATAATACTTACAGAGTGACAAACGTAGTCAGTACGTCATTGTCTAGTACAAGGCCTAGCCCATCCTGACTCAATTGAAGATGCTAGAAGTCATTGATGTGGCTATCATTGATTCGAAATCAAGACCAATCAATGACCGCGAGATTATTTTTCAATAAAAATATTATTTTAAAATCTAGAACCTAAATAATTAAAATGAGCATGCCTAAATTCATTATTTTTGTCCCTACTCCTGGGTAAATATGTTAAATTAACTAATCAAATAATGAAAACATGTGCTATCATCTGATCCTACTATAATTTGGATTCTAAAATCTCAACAAATTGCTAGATCTTCATACACAATAACATCCCGAGCGTTCTTGGATTGTGTCATTTACATGATAAGTTTAGACTAAATTTTCACTTAAGCTCAGTTTATTTCCCCAAAAATGGATGATTCGGAAAATATTTTCCTAAAAATGATCATTTGTATTATTCGAAATAATTAATCAATAAAAATTACTTTTATCAATTACAAAAATGTGTATATATGAAATGTTGTTGTGAACAAAGAAAATCCCCATTGACTAATAATTTTAACTAATACAAGTAACCACTTTTATTAAAATACTTTTGAGATCATTTATCTTCCGTGAAATAAATGGAGTTTTAGTTTAACCTCTAATTTTTTTGTTGCAAAAATAGCATTGCTACTATTCAATGCAATATGGCATGCTGTTAATCTTTCGAATGCATGATGTATTTTGGTTGCTTATTTCAATTCGTTTGTGGTGGTATGATCGGCGGTGGTGATTTGTTGGGGAAGGGGCCGAGTCAAGAGGCCCAAATACTAAGCCGAATGAGTTGGTACTCACGAAATTACACTTTTTCCCCTCCCGAGCCAGGACGCTCAAACTGCATTTGGGAGACAAGCAGGTTGCAGCTTTGAATTTCCAGAAGACCCAGAGTCGAAGTTTTGGTACAAAATTTTGCATTGAAACTGCTCAAAGCTCGAGGTAAGTGAGAGCTTCGGGTTTTAACATCTTTGGTATGCATGTTCACGCTGTCTTCCCAATCTTACCCTTGCTAATACATTGATGTTTCTCATTTTACCACCAAAATCTTGGATAGAGCCAGAGAAAAACGTGGTTTCTCGTGGCTGAGAAGCTTTTCAAAGGAGGTCGAGGGATGTTGGTGCCGCTCGCCAAGGGTCGGGGGACACTGGCAAGCATTATCAAGGGTCGGTTGCTCGACACTAGATTCTATTTGCCGAGGGTCACTTGACGCTAGATCTAGCTCATCAAGGGTTGAACATTGCCTTACCTATTTGTGAGGCCATGGCACTGTGCATCGCATGGGACAACGGCAGCGCATCGGAATAGCACCACGTCGGCACCGGTTCTAGTGTTGTGCCCCGGCCTGACTTCTCATATGCAACTGCAAGTTCCTCTATTCTCTTTTTGTTTTTTTCTTATTAGAAAGACATCTGCAGTAAGCATTTTTACAAAGTGTTTACCAAACACTATTTACTTTAAAATTAATTCATTTGAGTCAATTTCCTTTGCTTAAATGCAAAATCTTGAAGCTGAAGCTCTCCCTTTGTACCTATCCAATGCAATCTGCCCAGTGACAACGGAGGAATCAACTAACCTTCCCTATATAAGACATTTTGATCTGTGAGACAATTAGATCAACACTTTCCCAAAAGATATAGATTGTATTAGATTGAGCAAAACTTACTATCTCAGAATTTTAGAGTATAAAGTGCCGGCATCATTAAATGGATTAAGAGAGGTGACAGAGGTCCATATGATAAGTTACACAGAGCAACTTGAAAGACCAATGGCCATTCAACAAGCATCCAATTAATTCTGAATTACTGCACTCAGCATCACAAATCATAAAGAAAGAGAGGAAAAAGAAGTTCCTCAACCATGTCAGTAGCATGATGCGTAACCTCTATTTCATAGTGATTTTGAATTCTGATCCAAGAAGCAAACATTTTCGAATTTTCTGATAGAGACGGAAAAAGGGAAAAGCAAGAGACACTGGAATCAAAATCACCTGGAATCACTTCCTCAACAAGTCGTGAGCAATTCGATTGGCATGTTTTGCAAGCCAACACTCATGTCACAGTCAAGACCATCTCATCTTCTTTGTTAAGTTCTGTTTCACTGGACTATCTTCTTCCTCGGTGTCTATTGAAAATATTCTTCCTCCGAGTCTCTTTCCTTGAAACTCCAATCTTTTTCTATCGGCTGATGGTGTTGAAGCACGGACCCTCAGATTATTCTCCTGTTGCTCACATATTAGACGGAATCCGCACTTCTTTATGCTTAGATACGATGCTCTAAAGCAAACTTGGAAATGGCTCCAATCATTTTGCATAAGCTTCTCTAATCCAAGATTATTGCGTGGGAGATAATAAAGCCACACATGATCGGATTCCAATTGATGTAAGCTTCTTGAATCGCCACACACCCATCTACCGTTCACAAATATTTGGAACTGACATATATCATTGACCACTTTTCCTGTCTTCAGGCCAAGAACAACACAAAGTGCTAGTCCAAGGAACTTGTCATATAAGTCGTGAGAAACCATGAAAGATATGAAACCCTCTTTACAGTGGAGGATCCACTCAGGCATCTCTCTCCCATTTATAACAATATTGGCTATGCTCCTCTTCGGGAGTTCCTATCATACAAATAGTAAACATATCAAGCATGCGAGAGAGAGAGAGAGAGAAGCGGGGGGCGCAGAGAGTCTGACCTCGAGAAATGACATGTCAGCCACATTGACTCCCTTGCCTTGCTTGCATTTATTAACAAACAAGTATTTCCAGTAATCATATGTGTTGATGCATGTTGGTAAATGAGTAAACTTGTTATTTGAAAGATCTAGGAAGGCCAATTTCCTAATTTTGAGAAGACTCTCAAGGGTCTCTACTTCCGACATATTGCAGCCATTAAGTATTAGACCATTTAGATTTGGGAATCCTAGATCACCATTAGGATCAGTTGAATCTTCCAAGTTCTTTGGAAACATGACAAAATTTGAACAACCTCCGAGATTTAGACACTCAAGATTTTTCAACTTATAAATGCTTGATGGAAGTGTTACAAGGTTTTTGCAATATCCCAAATATATCTCCTTCACTGAGACAAGATTTTCAATTGATGTTGGGAGTTCTTTAATAGCTGTCCTTCCTAGATGAAATTCTTCTAGATGTTCCATCTTTCCTAGAACATTAGAGAACTTCTCAAGTTTAGAGCAATCATGGAGATTAAGGGTTTGAAGAGATTTTGTCTTGAGTATGTTAGGAAATATACGAAGATTAGAGCATGACTCTAGCGACAAAATTTTTAACTTATCAAGATATCCAATGGATTGGTGAACCTCCACCAAGCTTTTGCAATGATAAAGAAACAAGCTCTCCACATTTGGAGCACATGAAAGGTCAAGAATACTAGCCATGGACTTGCATTTCCAGAAATTGATGAACTTCAACTTTCTAAAATTCTGCAAAAACATATTAGTACAGTCATTAAGCTTTGCAAATATATTTATAGCTATAAAAAGGGAAAGCTAATCATCATAGGAGCTTACTTGAAATTTGCCCCCAAATTGTCTAATATGATTTTTCTGGAAATGGAGTATCACAAGGTTTTTTAGGCCAGTGCCAAAATCTATATCTGGGGCATTGGGCCAGTCAAACCATCCTAACTTGTCAGGGAGACGCACAAGACCTTGTGAAGAGATATGCACTTCACGCAAAATGAGCAATCTCAACATTTTCATGTTTGTGAAGGCATCGGGACTAATGGTTATCTCTTCTGGTTTGGGCAAGTCCAATACTATGGCCTTTACTGCATTCGTTCCCTATCCATAACGGAGCAAATTTAGTTGTCACACAACATTTTTATTGAGAATTACATTATACTATTGAAATCAAAGTAACGTAAAAACTAAGATGCAACAAAATTGACATAATCAACTTTTACCATATCTTTGCATAGAATGTCTTGAACATCTTCAGCAAGCCATATTCTACTGCGTTTCCCAGGATCATTGGGACATTCCCGATTAACAATATCCTTACCCATCAACTGAAGCAAATCATGCATTTGCAGGGTCCATCTCTCATTTCTTATCAAGGACGTCTCCACCAGAATATCTATTCCTATAGTTGTGTCAAAATCACAGCTATCAAGAACTCCCTTTATATATTCTGTAGTCCTCCCCTTAAAGAAACAAGCAATATGGAGGAAAATCTCCCTCTCGTTCTCCTCCAATCCATCGTAGCTTATCTTGAGAACTCGATTGATTGTCTGCTCAGGACTTTTTGAGAGTTTATGCAATGTACTAATCCATGCAGGTTCCTTTCTTCCATGTAAGAATGAGCCCAACACTTCAAGGGCTAACGGAAGGCCATCAGCATAATGCAGTGTTCTATCTATAAGATCCCTACTTATTTCAACTCTCATGCTATTTGTAAAAGCATGTCGACAAAAAAGTTCTAGTGCTTCATTGTGTCCTAAAGTTTGAACTTCATGAACACAATTTATGCCATGAGAAGTTAACAAATGTCTATCTCTTGATGTAATAATGATTCTACTTCCTTTACCAAACCAATTGACCTTTCCAGCTAACGCATTTAGTTGATCCAACTGGTCGACATCATCAAGAATCAAGAGAACCTTCTTGCAACGTAATTTTTCCTGTATCAAATTAATTCCTTTGTCCACACTATAGACCGTTAAATTTCTATGAGGTAAGATCTCAGACAAAATGTTATTTTGCAAAGCAACTAGACCATTGCTTTGGTTCGAAGTTTCTCTAACTCGAGCCAAAAAACTAGAAACCTGAAATTGTCTCTCAATGGCATTATATAGGGCCTTGGCCATTGTTGTCTTCCCTACACCTCCAAGTCCCCATAGACCTATCATTAGAACATCATCACCAGGCGACTCTTTCTGTGACATGCATATCAATTCTTGAACTCGGGAATCTATTCCAACCGGATACTTAGTGACATATAAGAGTGTCCGGTCGAGGTGAATTGATAATTCCTTTATGATGCATTGTATGAGCTCCGCTTCATCTCTGATGAGCACTCGAGAGAAATAGAAACGTTTTTTTAGCATTTCAAAGCCATGGCAGGAATTCAACCTCTAACGATATAAGGAAAATTTCATAAGAAGGAAGGCAAATGATAAGATGAAAAGAAATAATACATAGCTGCGCCAGCATCTGGGCAAGGAGTATTACAAAGAATCTGCGTCTAAAGACAATCATGACTCGGGTACCATGACACATACTATTTATCTAAGACAAAAAATTTCTCATTATCTACATAGCAAGAATCGAATTTGAAGAATTTGCTAGGTTGAAATTTTGGTTATTCGACTTTTGTGTCCTAAAATTCAAAGAAGTTGATGCCCCGTTTCGGCAATTCAAACACATACATGTGATTTGACATCTAACAAACAAACACGAGCTAAAATCGCAAAGCATTGCCACATTTATGCGTACCTATCTTCAAAGTCCCACCCGGACAAGCTGCCCGCGTCAAAGAGAGCCTTCTTCCATCTCTTTACTTTCTCTGAATCCTTCCCGAACTTGGACTCATGCTTAGCCATAGCTCTCCCGTAACTCTTTCTCCCCCCTCTCACTTCTCTCGGTTCGACTTTGTAAAACACCGGGCACACAATCAGGCCCTTTTGCTCCTTGCACTCCATGATTTTCACGACCTCTTCCAAACACCACGGTGAGGAAGCGTAGTTCTCAGAGAAAACGATGATTGCGATGCGTGAGTCCTCGATCGCCCTCATGAGTGTTGGCGATATTTCCTCTCCTTTCCTAAGCTCCTCGCTATCCACAAAAGTGTTTAATCCTTTCTGGTCCAAAGCTGCATAGAGATGACTGAGGAAATTCTTGCGAACATCCGCACCTCTGAAACTCAATAACACATGGTAATATCTTTTTGGATTCGCAGAAGAAGCCATTGAAAGAGCTGATGAATGAGGTGCTCCAAGAATGTTTACCGTCTGGTTGGGGTTTCCAACCTCCACCTCTCGTCTATATATATCACTTTGTTCGTGGAGTATGACTCGCGATGGAACGAAGAACAACCCGGGGTCATCTTTTCGGTTTAGGAGCCCCACGCGCACCATCACAATCAGGTAAAGTAGAGGTCGTGCCGCGTCCGCATGTATTCGTTGGAGTTTCTTTTTGACTTTCGTCTTCTTTGTCCCTTTGAACTTTCCTCGCTCCCTCCCCCAAAAGTAACTATCCCCACACGCCAAGTTCTGGGCAATTTCTTGGCGGTATCATTTCTGCTTCCTTCGAATCTTGCGTTTTAAATAGACGATGACTTCGGCCGCCTAGACTTAAAAGACGGGTCGCTGATGGGATGAAAAGCGAGAGAAAGAGTGAACTTGACTTTACCAAATATTCTCAGAGCAAATCACTTGGCATTTTTACTTTTCAAATGAAATGGGACTCAAAACTCTTCAAAAGGACCCAACTACGGGCAGCGCAGTTGGCGTGCGTTCTCTCCCCTCATCGCTGAGGTCGAGAGTTCGAACCTTCTCGTTCTTCAAAGTGTTGTAAGAGGGGATCTTTGGCCAGCCTCCCCCCGGGTTTTACGTCTAAATAACGGGCCATGGGCGAGGCGGCGGCGCGATGGTGGGCACGGAGGGCGTGGAGGGTCGTGTCTTTCCGAAGGGTGAGCTCCGATGGTTCCTTGGTCATAAAACAAAAACCCTTCAAAAGGAGAAGAAGAAAATTATAAAAAAAAGTCTATATTATTTTAAATTAATTTAAATTAAATTTCTCTCGTTCGAAATTTGTTTTTGTTTAATTCTTTAAAGCGTTATATGTGATTTTATTATTTTATTATTCCTAACCAGCGCCTTTAGGATATCTGTTAATAAAATTTATTTTTATTTACACTCAAATTTGTGTTTTTTTTCCCCTAAAAGAAAGGGAATGTATGGAAAAAATGACGGGGAGGGAGAGGTTCAAGATAAGCGCGTATGGTGGGGGCCAAAGGGATGGGGATATGCGGTGAGGACCCGAAGACCCAGATGGGGTCGTTCGGTTACTGTGTGCCAACATACAAGCAGGGTATGATCGACGGCGGTGATTTGTTTGGGGTGGGACCGACTGAAAGGCCGAATTTTATGGCACACTGACGTTTACATTTTACATAAACTCGATTTTGGTTCATAAAGTTAATTTGTGTTGTAAATTGAAGAACTTTCTTTAACCCAATCGACATGGTACATTGAAAAACTTATTTTGTCTTCCAACATATCATTCTCATTTGGTGGCAGACTTGTAAGTCGGAGTCACTTCTATATTACTCCATATATACCATATAATATTACAACATATTGCTGCAATATGATGGAGATGAGCTCTAGTTAGTCCACTAGATAATTTACTTTTTTTTTTTTTGTTTTATCCTTTCTAAGAATAAAGAATTTTTCCCTAAACCAACAAATTAATAAGTTTCGACTGAAATTGGCATACTTATATAGGATTTTCTTTACATTAATTAAAATTAGGTATCTAGTAAAAAATTATTATTTTTTGTAACAACGGATGTGAATCTTCACTTGATTAAACCCCATGAATGCATGCAAATTGTTGTGCGAATCAATCTCTCTCACCTACTCAATCATCTCCTTGACGATTAAAATTAGATTCTCTCTATCTACCGTAAGTAAGTAAAAAAATTATCTTGATCACTGCAATTTAAAAAAAAAAAATGAAGCAGGTCGGTCCTTTCGTAGACTTAAAAAGCTTAATCAACATTATGTACTTTGATATTTTTTTGTTCTCTCAGTTTCATAGCAGAGTCAAAGTTAATTTTTTCGCCCGTGGCATTCTGTAATCATGCGCTTGTAGAAGGAGTAACTCAATATTTTGTGTACAATAACTATAAATTTTAAAAAAAATTAATTTATAAAACTTCAACGGCATGCACAGTTTAAGGGATTCTTGGTGGTATAAATGAAGTACACAATATTTTCCTACTTATATGATTCGAGAGAAGAAAAGAAGTAAACATCGTAATAAGCGTAATGACACTTAGGCCTCCTAACTGTTTATAAATATTGGCTGACTCCTCATGTTATAGCATAGAGATTAGTTAATGTAAATTGTTGAACATAGATCACGATGTTCTTACCTTCAAATTCTTCAATTATATAAAAAAAAAAAAATTGGTGCAATCTTGACAAAAGAAATAGAAAAATAAGATTGATTAATCCTGAATAATAAATGGTGGTAGCGGTGAATATTAATCACCTTAAAAGATTGTAATGATTCAGAGAGTGTTTTAGTTAATATTAAATTTGAAAATGGAAGTTGACCAAAAAATTTTTGAAAATGGAATAAGTTAAAATTCCAAGTTTTAGAAAGAGAAAAGAACTAGAAAATGAGAAAAGTCTAGTAAGCTTTTTCTATATTTGCTCCGAGGGTTAGAAAGTTCAGAAGTTGAGAAGACAATGGACATCAAGATCGGTTTCGGAACAAAATGTTGAGAATCTAAGCTTTAAATCTAGAAAGAATTATCATAGCATTGTATTCAATTTCAAAGACTATATATTTTGATACATCACACGTCTGATATCATCATGCACTGCCCATGCCAAAGCTATAACAAAGCAACAATGTCGATCTTTCTCGAGAATCATGTGATCCAATTGTCATTTTGGGTGTTACGGGTTTTAGGCCAAACTCGAGCATGAGTTGACTTGGGATGAAAGCTTGGAGTGAAGATCGATATGAAGATAAGAGGTCGCATGGCTTCGGCACAACAAAGGGACAAAGGGCCGGGGTGGCACTAGGGCCAAAAGGGTCAAAACCCACCAGTTGAGTTGGCCAGTTAATTTCATGGGTTCAGCCGGGCCCTAAGCTACTATGATTGGGTGCCCACTACAAAAATTGAGTGCTTTCCCTTTATTGGTAATATGGAGCTGTCATGCGATGTAGTAATAGAAATTGACAATAGCACATTATAGTTCCATTATTCATAACTCAAGTCCAAGGCTGAGGTCCCGAGACCATGGCAAGGTCTTAGGCTTGGCCAATGCTATAACTTGTTTGGCTTGTGTCTCTAGTCCAAGCGCTAGGGTTCGTAATCGACCCTTGAGGTATCTGGTCCAAGCACCAAAGTCCTAGGTCTACCTCTCAACGTGGAGATAATCCAAATTGAGTTGAGCTAATCCAACATAATTGGTGCTCGAACCTTCACTCGAACTCAATCAAGTATTACATTTCTTTTTTCAAACTCAACTCATACAGAGAATCGACCTATACGAAATTTGCCTTCACTCAACTCGGCTACATTACATAACTGACAAAAAGTAACTTAAACTCGATTAGGCTCATAAGACTATCTAGTTGAGTATTAGTTAGTTTAAGACTTGTATGTTAGGGGCACTTCTACGACACTTCAAGTACGTCCTATGATATTAATATGTGTCGTTGCAATTAAATAAAAAAAATGCCTTAACACGTTATATATATAAAACAAGGAATCGTCGTAACCATGACCATGATGTAAAAACGTTGTTACAAAAGTGGGATCTGGTACATTTTTCACATTCCTAGGATTTGCACTGCAGCTTTCGTTTGCAGGTGGGTGTGTTTTTTTAACCGATTTGTTCACAGGCGTTGGCCGCTTGCCATTGAAGGTTGGGCCGACAGAGCCCTCTCCCTATCGAGGATTTATTATTATTATTATTATTATTATTATTATTTTACAATAAATAAGATTATTAATTTATTTCTATGGTTCTTTTTTTTCGACAAAGAATATGATTCTTCACTTGAAAAATCTTATTAACGCATGCAAATCATCTTATCCACGAGCACCAAGACTTCGTCAATAAGCCAATAATGGGTGTCACCCCGGTGACTTTATAACTAAATACTAAATTGGTTGCATGAATTAAGCACTTAACTATTCAAATAGCCTCTTGGACTATAGATTTAAAAGAGTGAAGCCTTGTCTATCTTTGTGTACTTGCGACCTAAACTTGGACTTTAAGCCAAAAAAAAAACTTGATCAACATTTTATTTTGATTTCCTTTTTCATCTCACTTTTATAGCTAGGTTAAAGTTACTATTTTTTTACATGTAATGATGTATCACCTTCATTTTGTAAAGTGTAAGTCAATCACTCATTACTCACAAAATTAAGATGCGTATAGTGAACTTCGGCATTCTAATTTTAGCAAGTTGGCATTCTGTAATCATTCACTTGAAGTAGGAGTAAATTACAATTTTTTGTTGTTGTTGCCAGCGATCCATGGGGAGATGATAAGGCCCCTATAAACTTTGTAGACAAGTGAAGTGTAATTCTTTAATGGCTCTCTTAGCATGTAAAATTGATGTGAGAATAGCACATGGAATAAACGAATGAGGAGCCAACTACGCAAAATAAATTAGGTTTCAACTTGACTTTGAGGTTATATTAGAATGTCAAACCCAAAATTATAAAATATTATACTAATAGAGATTACATGTACATGAAATTCATATAAACCTGGTAGATAAAGATACATTTTAGCATACTAAAGTTGCTTTGTTTGGTATAAAACATTGTAAAATTGCTTGAAGTAAACATACCCTAATAAATTAAAATTAATTCTATTTTCTGGTTTGTATTTAGTATAGTGATAGAGTAATAAACCCACGAGTCATGAGTGCACATTAATAAACACTATTTTGTAGAAGATTTCTTGTAACCTCACCGAATGGGAAGAAAGAATGCTAAGTGTGAATATTTTTTTCACGTCAACTATAAATTAAAAAAAAATTAAAACATAAAACCCGAATGGCATGCACGGGTCAAGAAATTCAGACCACCAAAAACCAAGGAAAATCCAACATTTCGCTCTTAAGAGGACAACCAAGGTTAATCTTGTAAATACACAGTCGGATTCCAATGTCGTCTTGTGTCGTCGGACGGCTTTATCATTTTACTCGCTTTCCATAGACAACTGGACAGTTGAAATCAAGTGCCGCGTCTTCCTAAAATAAACCGAATGCAATAGCCACGGAGATAACACTGATTGGATAAGAAAGGGGAAAAGAAAAGTCAATTATACGCGAAACTTGACCGTTAAATTACTTAGAACAAGATAAAAAAGAATATAAAAATATCTTTTAAGTGAAAAAAAAATCAATAACATTAGGATAGTCCTATCGCCACTTGATCTTGCTCTCTTTTTAGCTTTGGCCAATTAATCCTTGCATCCACTCATTGCTGGCAAGTATTGTCGATGCTAGTTGGTCGGATCGTTGTGAAGATTTACCTATGCTGGTTGAAGATCAATTAAGATCGGTTTCAAAACAAAACTTTGGGAATCAAGCTCGTTAAATCTAATGAAAAGAATCATATGATTTCCAAAGAAAAAAAAAACTTGGGGGATTATATACTAAACAACTAAAAATATGTGAGCTAATTGCAAATGTCAAAAGTGAAAACATACGCAATTTCTTTTTTCTTCTTCATTTTTCCACCACTTCTTTGATCTTTTGGACCCGTGATGATTTTTATAGAATGACAAACATTGTCAAGAAGTCACTGTCTAGAAAAAGCCCTAGTCCACCATGACATAATTGAGCATGCTTGAAGTCGTCGATGTGGCCATCAATGATGTAAGATTCGAGATCAAGACCACTCTACTTTTGACATTTTTCTTCAAATTAAAATTTACGAATAGATGGAGATTATTTAATTTAAAAAGGATTTTTTTGGCCAAGATATTTCCCAGCAATTAATTTCAAATAGGTTTTTCAACAATAGGTGGGTGTCGTTTTCTTATAGTTTCCTCAAATAAAGCTTAGTATTTCTTTGAATTGTTATGAAAAAGGGATTTTTTTTTTTGGCTGTTTGTGATTTTTCATTCAAATGTTCAATTCGATGGCTCTCAATTGGTCAAGTGATCTCCTAACATCGATTCCACTAGATAGCAACTATAACATTATTTTTAGCTGAGAAGAGTTGGGGGTTGAATTTTATGATTGATGAGATGATATGATCTCTAATCTTGATAAGGTGGATAGCCCAATGTCGATTCATTTTAGATACAAGGAATGAAGATGGCCCATTCTTCGGTCTTGCTAGAGGATCAGCTAGAGAACCGGCCCATCATTTCAGTCTCACAGGCCCATTTAGTGGAGTTGGCCCGAGGTTGTTTCAATTCGGGTCGGCCCAAGATTTTGCTGGATTAGTTGCCCAACGTTGCTCATCCTATTGATTTTGTTCTCGAACGTTGTTAATTCAAAATAAATTAGAAGAATTATAAAAGGCTGATTGAAACGGAATTATTGGATGCCTAAATAAAATCGGCATGTCGCTTTGGTGTTTATTAATATTTTTTTGTGAGTGGTGTTGATCCCATCATATAAGCTGTGAAATGGAGTATATACTCTTCACGAGGTTAGAGAGAGAGAGAGAGAGAGAGAGAGAGAGAGAGAGATGCAATGATTTTGGAATTTGATATTGTGTGGTAAATTATAGGTGAAATGAGCAAGTGTCACAATTTAAAAAGCCAAATATTCAAAAAGACATCACTAGTGTGTATAATCTCGAACCCTTAATGATTGTAAGTGATAATTTAGTAACGAGCATGTGACGTCTCATATTCTTTGGTAATGTGATTATGTTGCTTGTGCGGAGACCATAGTAATCCTCTGTTCTTGTCAATTCTTGCCTTCAGAAAGTGATTGGCAATATCACTTCTACTTTATTGAATTTTGCGTTTAAAAACGGAAACCAAGGGTGATTGAAGGGAGGGAAAGTAGAAAGAGAATAACTTTAGAGAAAGCGAATGAAGAATACAAAGGCAATCTTGGTAGGAACCTTTTTTTTTTTTTTTGGACTGGTAGGAGCTCGACTTACCACTATTCTCAGAGGAAGTTATCAAAATGCTACTTGGCATTTTACTTGCCCAATGAAATGGGACTCAAGTCTTCAAAATGAGAAAAAGAAAGGAAAAACTACAAAAACACACACACACTCACTCTCTCACACACACATATTACTAGGGTTAACATCAAAGAATAACATAAACTGGTTTTACTTGAACATGTCTACTTCAAAAAAATTTCGGACTCATAAAAACCCCCAAAATGGTACCGCTATTTCAATTTTACCCTCTGTTTCAATCCCGTCCAATTTGGCTGTTAAAAATTTGAGTGCTCAATCATCTTGATAAGTTTCCAAGTTTGGACTTTTAACAATTTTGGAATGCAAGTTGAGGGGTTTAATGAAGTTTTTCTTCTTCCGATCTTACCATCACTAATATATTTGCAATCATATTTTACCCCTCAACCTTGGATAGGAGAGAGAAAGATGCGGTTGATCATGGTTGGGAAGCTTCGCAGAGGATGTTGAGGGACACTGGCACAGCTTTGCTGAGGGTTGAGGGACATCAGCAAAGCTTTGCCGAGGGTTGCGCAGCATTGAGAAGATTTGCAAGGGATGCTTTATGCTAGATTTAGCTCGCCAATGGCCGAGAGTTGTGTTGCCTAGTCATGTGCCCTGGCGTTCTGCACTTGCGGTTGCACGACACTGGCGTGGTGTTGCTTAGTTTCACTCGAACCTCAGTGTCGTGTCGCCAGGTTTGCTGGACTTTAGAGGTGCGTTGCCTAGGGTCATACGACATCGGCACCGGTCTCACTGTTGTGTTGCCCGCTTGTGCTTTCATCTACAACTGCAAGTTCCTTCGTTCTCTTATTCTCTATACTAAAAATTGTTCCATAATAATTATTTTGCAAGGCGTTTGTCCAACACCATTCGCTTTTCATGAAAATCTTTAAGTCAATACCGTTTGCTTAAATGCAAAGTCTTAACGCAATCTGCCTAGGAACAACAAAGGAATTAACTAATCTTTCCGCTTTCGATTTTGGAGACAATTAGATCAACACTTCCCTCAAGAAGCAAAGCTTTACTATCTTAGAATTGTAAAGCATGAAGTATCGGCATCACTAATTGGATTAAGAGAGGTGACAAAGGTTTGTGTGATATATTTCGCAGAACTTGGAAGGCCATGGCCATTCAACAAGCGTCCACTTTATTTTGAGTTGGTGCACTTTGCATCACAGATCATAGAGAACGAGAGGGAAATAAGAAGTACCTCAACCATGTCGGTTAGCATTATGCGAATTCTAATTGAAGGAGCAGACATTTGCAAATTTTTAGTGGAGACGAGACAAAACAGGGAATAGCCAGAGGCATTATTTTGAATTGACATTGAAAGAGCAGACATTTACAAATTTCTAGTAGAGACGAGAAAAAAACAGGGAAAAGCAAGAGGCATTGGAATCAAAATCCCCTAGTTCGCATCCCCAAGAATCACTGCCTCAACAGGTGGTTCAAGGGGAACCCGTACTCTCATCAACTTTAATGACCATCTCATCCTCTATGTTCAGATCCACTGAACTGTCTTCTTCCTCAGATTCTATTAGTTCCCCCGAACTATCTTCTTCCTCAGATTCTATTAGTTCCCCCGAACTATCTTCTTCCAAAAGTTCTGTTAACAATTGTCTTCCTTGAGTATCTTTCCTTGAAACACCAAATCGTTTCCATTGGCTGATGGTGTTGGGAAACGGATCCTCAGATCATCCTCCTGTTGCTCGCATATTAGACGGAATCCACGCTTCTTCACGATTTTGCGTCCGTCGATGGACCTTTGGCCGAAGCAAACTTGGATATGTGTCCAATCGTCCTGCAAAGGCTTCTCTTCTCCTCTTATACGGACGCTTGGTATATATACGAGAGTTACATGATCTGATTCCGTTGGACGAAAAGTTTTAAAGTGCCTTTCGTTTCCATTAACAAATACCTTGACCTTAATTCCGTGCAGCTCTTCTTCATACTGGCCAAGAATACAACAGAATGCTAGTCCTAAGAACTTGTCAGATAAGTCTGGGGGAACCATGAAAGATACGGAGTCCTCTTCAAAAGGGAGAATCCATTCAGGCATCTCTCTTCCATTTACACTAATATGAACTTCCTGTTATACAGATGGTACACGTATCAAACATTCAAAATGAGAGAGAGAGAGAGAGAGAGAGAGAGAGAGAGAGAGAGAGAGAGAGTCTGACCTTGGGTGATGACACATCAGCCACGCTGACCCCTTTGCTTTGCTTGCGGCTATAAACAAACACGTCTTTCCAATTGTCATAGTTGTTGATGCTTGTCGGCAAATGAGTCAACTTGTGACTTGAAAGAGCTAGGTACTCCAATTTAGGAAAACTGGAAGCATTCTCAAGGAACTCTGCTTCTGATAGATTACTGGCAGAAAGGTCTAGGCATCTTAGACTTGGGAGTCCCACATCATTTTCAGGATCAATTGAATCCTCAAAGATTTTTGGAAACACGGCAAGATTCGAACACCCCAAAAGATACAGATCCCGGAGATTTTTCAACTTTTGAATGCTTGATGGAAGCCTCATGAGGTTTTCACAACGTGCTAATCGTATTATATCTACAGAGACAAGATTTTCAATTGATGCAGGAAGTTCTTTAATAGGCGTACTAGTTATGAAAAAACCTCTTAGATGTTCCATCTTTTCCGGAATATCAGGGAATTTCTCAAGTTTAGAGCAATCATAGAGAAAAAGCTGTTGAAGAGACTTTGTCTTGAGTGTGTTTGGAAAGATCCTGAGATTAGAGCAGTGTGATATCGTCAAAAGTTTTAACTTGTCAAGATATCCAATGGATTGGTGAACCTCCTCCAAGCTTTCGCACCTTACAATATCCAAGCTCTCCAGATGTGGAGACGATGAAAAGTCAGGAATATTAGGCAGGGACTTGCAATCAATGAGCTTGATGGACTTCAAATTCTGCAAAAACATGCTAGTACAGTCATTAAGCTATACAAATATGTTCATACTTTAAAAGGGGAAAGCTGATCATCACAAGGGCTTACTTGATAGTTGCCTCCTAATTGTTTGATAGGACTGTTTTGGATATGGAGTTTCTCGAGTTTCTTCGGACCGGGGCCAAATTCTAAATCTGGGGCATTGGACCATTCGAGGCATCGTAGTGCGTTAGGCAGGCGTATAGGACCTTGTGAAGAGATATGTACCTCATGCAAGATGAGTATTCTCAACATTTTCATTTTTGTGAAAGCATTAGGACTAATGGTCATCTCTTTTGCTCCTAATTGTTTGATAGGACTGTTTCGGATATGGAGTTTCTCGAGTTTGTTTGGACCGGGGCCAAATTCTAAATCTGGGGCATTGGACCATTCGAGGCATCGTAGTGCGTTAGGCAGGCGTATAGGACCTTGTGAAGAGATATGTACCTCATGCAAGATGAGTATTCTCAACATTTTCATTTTTGTGAAAGCATCAGGACTAATGGTCATCTCTTTTGGTGTGGACGAGTCCAATACTATGGCAGCATCAGGACTAATGGTCATCTCTTTTGGTGTGGACAAGTCCAATACTATGGCTTCTATTGCATCCGTGCCCTATCCATAAAAAGAGCAGAGCAAATTCAGTCGTCAGATAAAATTTCCGGTTGAGATTTACATTTTATTGGCCGTATTAAAATAATGTAAAAAATTGAGATGTAGCAAAATGAACATAAACAATTTTTACCAAATCTTCACGAGAAACGTCTTGAACATCTTTGAAAAGCCATAATCTGCTGCGTTTCCCGGATTTTTGTGATCTTCCTGATTAGCAATATCCTTACCCATCAACTGAATCAAATCATGCATTTGCAGGGCTCCATACTCATTTCTTATCAAGGACCTCTCGATGAGAATTTCTATTCCTATGGTTGTGTCAAAACCACAATCGTCAAGAACTTCCTTGATGTATTCTATTCTCTTTCCCTTAAAGAAACAAGCAATATCGAGGAAAATTTCCCTCTCCCTATTCTCCAATCCATCAAAGCTTGTCTTGAGAACTCGATTAATAGTTTGGTCAGGACTTTCAGAGAATTTATGCAATGCACTTTCCCATGCAGCTTCGTTTCTTCCACGTAAGAATGAGCCCAACACTTCGAGGGCTAACGGAAGGCCATTAGCATAATGCAGTGCTCTATCTATGAGATCCCCTCTTTTGTCAACACTCTTGCTATTTGGGAAAGCATGCCGACAAAAAAGGTCTTGTGCTTTACGGTATTCTAAAGCTTGAATTTCATACACACAATTTATGCCATGAGAAGTTAACAAGTGTTTATCTCTTGATGTAACAATGATTCTACTTCCTTTACCAAACCAATTGCCTTCTCCAGCTAAGGCTTTCAATTGATCCAATCGGTCAACATCGTCAAGAATCAAGAGAACCCTCTTGCGACCAAGTCTTTCCCGTATCAAATTAATTCCTCTGTCCACACTATAGACTGTTATATTTTTTTGTGATAAGGTCTCAGATAGAAGCTGTTCTTGCAAAGCAGCAAGACCATTGCTACAGTTTGATTTTTCTCTAACTAGCGCCAAAAAGCTACAACCATAAAATTGCCTCTCAATAGCATTATATAGGGCCTTGGCAATCGTTGTCTTGCCTATGCCTCCAGGTCCCCATATTCCTATCATGAGCACATCATCATCATCAGCGACTCTTTCTCGGACAACGATATAAGTTTTTGAACTTGGGAATCTTCAGCGACCGGATGGTTAGCGACATGTAAGGGTGTTAGGTTGAAATGAATTGATAATTCCTCAACGATGCATCGGATGAGCCCTGCTTCATCTCTGATAAGCACTCAAAAGAATGAGAAACATGTCTTAACATTCAAAGCCATGGAAGGAAATCAACCTCTAATAGTCACAAGGAAAATTTCATCAGAAGAATAGCAAATAATAAGATGAAAAGAAATGGCACATACCTGCACCGACATCTGCGCAAGGAAAATTACAAAGAATCTGCGCCTAAAGACAATAATAACTTGGGTACTATGAACCACAATTCTTATCTAAGACAAAAAAATTCTCATTATCTAACATAGCAAGAATCGAATTCGAAGAATCTGCTAGCTTGAAATTTTGGTTATTCGACTTTTGTGTCTACTGCAAAGTCAAAGAAGTTGATGCATCGTTTTGACAATTCAAACATATAAATACGATTTGGCATCTAACAAGCAATCATGAGCCAACAATCGCAAAGCATTGCAGCACATTTGTGCGTACCTGTCTTTCAAGTCCCATCCAGACAAGCTACCGGCATCAAAGAGAGTCTTCTTCCATTTCTTCACTTTCTCAGAATTCTTTCCAAACTTGGACTCATGCCTAGCGATAGCTCTCCTATAACTCTCTCTTCCCCTTCTCACTTCCCTTGGTTCCACTTTGTAAAACACCGGGAACACAATCAGCCCGTCTCGCTCCTTGCACTCCATGATTTTTGCGAGCTCTTCCAAACACCATTGCGAGGAGGCATAGTTCTCGGAGAAAATGATGATTGCGACGTGCGATTCCTCGATCGCCGTCATGAGCGCCAGCGATATTTCCTCTCCTTTCCTAAGCTCCTCATCATCCATAAAAGTGTTTAATTTCTGGTGCAAAGCCGCATAGAGATGACTGAGGAAGTTCTTGCGAACATCCGCACCTCTGAAACTCAAGAACACATGGTAATATCTTTTTGAATTCGAAGAAGAAGCCATTGAAAGAGCTGATAAATGATTTGCTTCAAGAATGTTTACTATTTGATGGGGTTTCCATTTTTCTCCTCTTTTGCTCTAACACTCATTCCAACTCCTTTCCTCCATTTGGCAAGCAAATTGGTCGCCCACAACTCTTGTGCAAAATCTCTAACAAAGACCTGCAATTCATGTACAAAGAAAGGTTCAAAGAGTTTAATTTGTTCAAAAGAAACAACACCCATCTAGAAAGTTTAAGCATTCAGAGAATAATAAGAAAAGTCAGCACTTTTTCTATCTATCTAGACTGATCAAACTTACACACCGAATCATTCTAAGGCAAGTTAATTTTTCGTAAGAGCAAAAGCAATTGACAAAGTTTAAACTTCCATAGAAAATTATCCAAAGTCACACTTTGTCTCTCCATCTCCCTCTATCTGAGCCATCAAACTTCCAAGAAGAATGAAGGCATGTTCATTTCAAAGTCTTACTCGCTACGAATTAGCGAAATCTTGGACTGATTAGCAAAATCTTCTCCCAGAGCAGTCATCGTCTAGATGGGTGTGCAAGTTTGATCAGTGGGAGAAGAGCAGTCATCTTGGACTGATTACTCGCTACTGATTAGAGAAAAGTCAGTACTTTTTCTCGCTACTGATTAAGAAAAGTCATCTTCTCCCAAAGCAGCAGATGCACAAATTTTCTATGGAAGTTTGGCATCTCTGCATTACAATTTTCTTGGACTGATTAGCGAAATCTTCATCAGAGCCGAGATAACCAAACCGGCTTAATCAACTGTGGACACTCTCCTGTTCTGCACAAGGAGCGCCCTCTCCTGTTCTGCACAAGAGGAGCAGCAGCGCCGAGATAATTTTCATTAGAGCCGAGATAATTTTCTGCTGTTCTGCACAAGAACCCCACCACCACCCACAGCCATCGCAGACACTCTCCCCGTGCGGCAGCGGATGGCGGAGCAGCAGTGCCTCCAACTCGCCGGAGTTCGAGTTCTGGATGGTCCGAAACCCCATCTTCCCCCAGCTGGACCTCCCCTCTTCCGACGAGCTCTTCGTCGACGGCGTCCTCCTCCCGCTCCACCTCCCCCAACCCGACCCCGCCCCGGAGGTCCAGAACCTCCCGCTCCAGAGGCGGACCACCTTCCCAACGCCCTCGACCCGGATCTGGTTTGGCAGGTGCGCCATGGACAGTGGACACAAACACACACACAAGGACAGAGAGGGAGAGGGAGAGAGAGAAAAAACCGGTTACCTTTCGCGGACCCAACACTCGTCATCGGGGGAGAAGAAGCGACTAGCAATCGTCCCCTCGTCGGTTGAGCAGCGGCGGAGCAAGTAGATCGAGGGAGAAGAAATGAGCAGCGATGGGAGAGAAGAAACTAGGGTTCCATTGATTTGTGCATCTGCTGCTCTGCAAATTGCCAAATTATGTACTTTCTTTTAAAAAAAAAAAAAAAAAAAAAACCGGTCCGGGCCGCGTGGGTTTTCCAGTGGAACCGGTTCCCGGACCAGTTCCAACCGGTTCCCAAAAGCTGGAACCGGTTCTCGGACCGGTTCCAGGACTGGTTCCACTGGGAACCGGTTCCCAAACCGGTTTTTCTGGATGGTCCGCTCCAATTTCCGAGTGAATCCGGTCCGGTTGCATACCCTAGTTTCCAAGCTCTACCTCTCATCTATATATCACTTTGCTCGTGGAGTATGGTTTACGCAATGGAGCAAGGGCCAAAGAAAGTTAGACGTAGATCAGACTCCCCCCAGTACGGCGGGGTCTCTTTTTCGATTTAGGAGGCCCACACGCACTATCTCAAACAGGTTAAGTAAAGATTCTGCCTGAGTCCATATCTATTCGTCAGAGTTTCTTTTTGACTGTCGTCTACCTTGTGCGTGAACTGCGGAAGCTACAATCAAAGCCATTATTCGACAATGATCGTGTGCATTTTCACGTAACCTGGGTTACTTTTTCCTATGTTCCTTATAGGAAATTTCCTCCTGCCCTCCCCTCCAAATGGATATCCTAACACACCGGTTCTGGGCAATTTCTTGAGTTCCGAAAGTGATCGGCAATATCATCTCTACTTCACTGAATTTTGGGTTTTGAATAGACGACGTCTTCGGCCATCAAGACTTGAACGAAGGGTTGCTAATGGGATGAAAAGTGAGATAAAGAGTGAACTTTAGCACAAGCCAATGAAGAATGTAAACGCAATCCTGCTATGAACTTGACTCTATCAATATTCTCCGAGGAAATAACTCAGCATTTCACTTGCCAAATGAAATGGGACTGTAACTCCTTTAATGGAGGAGAAAATAAAAGGAAAATATACATATATATCATTAGAGTTAAATCACAGCCTAAAATTATCTTAAGACGTATTTTACCCTCTTTTACACTCCTGTCCAATTTCACCAATAAACATCCTCTGTGGTAACTGATGACGCTAACCATGTTTGCATGATACACTTATGCGTGGCATTTATTATTATTAGAAAAATTATATACAACTTAACAAAAATGTAAAATGTTGTTGGCAAAAAAAAAGAAGGCAAAAATGAACTTAACAATTGAGACAACTAAGAAAGTACGGATATAAAAATGAAAGATTGAAAAAAGAAATTCTCATCCTCATGTCATCACCCCTCAATGAAGAGACTAAAGAAAAAGTAGAGTTGTATGAGGGAAGCGCACGCATTTCATTGATACTTTTTATGGTATAAATAAAGTGATGTCATAGAGAGATGTCATCAATTAACCATAATAGAAGATATACATAAAGATAACAATTTGATTTTTAATGGAAATTGAATAAAAAATTAATCAGTGAAAAATCCCAAAATGATTAGATCATGGATGCTCTGTTTAATGTTCTACCATCATACTGATTTCTAGAATATTCTACACTATAATCATGCTGATATTTTGCTATTTGATTTCTCATTTCAAAATATACGTCTATTTGCCATGGTCATTAAAGAGTTGTTCGTTGTCGTGACCATTGCGCCTGTTAAAGAGACTTCCATATGCCATGGCCATTGAAAATCCCAACACCCTTTAAGAGTCTAATAAACGTGGGACGGTCGTGCTCTTCTTTTGAGAACGAGGAAGAATCTGCCAAAGACTAGGACCAAAACAGCTGGCCTCTTCACTCAACGCACATTCCCGAGCGCGTATTGAACAAATTACCAGCGTTTTTTTTTTTTTTCATATTTTGCAAAATTAGCACTTTTTTTTTTCTTCTTTTTACTAACTACGGGTTGTTGTGGGCATAGATTGTCAACTATTCGAAATTACCAATGCTTTTCTGTAGAAATCAACCTACATTAGAAGAATTTACCATTTTTTTTTGTCTAATAACTTATTGCGTTCGAACATTTAGAACTATAAAGAGGGAAAATCAAAAGAGAAAGAGGAGACTTTTGAGATATTGGGGCACCTGTTTATCTCAAAAAAATAATAATTAATGTATGATGTGAGGCACTCGCGTGAGTGTAGGCTCCCCTTCTTTTATCGCAGTGCCAGAAATCAAATATCCGAGCTCATCTCCTAATTTTTATATATTTTCCTGGTCTCCATCAACACGCTCGTCGCCGGCGTCTCCCATACTTGCTTAAGCGGAATAAGACACTCATAATAATCATTATATTTATATTTACCTATTTTTTATTTTTCTGTTTTCAAAAATTCACTTTTTTAAATTTATGCATGAATATTTTCATTTATCGGAAAGTGTCTCTCAGGCAATTTCTTGGCAATATCATTACTATTTCTTGGAATTTCGCAACCACGACTTCGGGCCACCTAGACTTAAAAGAAGGATGGATGGAAAATGAGGAAGAGAGTGAACTTTAGCACAAGTTGACAAAGAATATAAACGCAATCCCAGTATGAACTTGACTTTATGAATCTTCTTGGCTCAAATTTACCATCTGTTGCAAATCAATCCAATTTCGCTATTAAAATGTCATACACGGCAGTTGACAAAGCCGATGGTGTTTGCAAGGCTCACTTACATAAAAATTCTAATGCATGATGACCATATTGCCTTTTTCCGACGGAGACCCATGTAAAAATGGGGAAACTCGAATTTATCCCACTGGTCTCTACTGTTATTAACTCAAAATTGCATATTTGCAAAGTAGAACTCCATATAAGTGATTGGCAGATCTATGAAAACTTGCTAGTTTCTCAGTCCATAGAAAATCTTGCCCTTCGGAGTTTATCCACAAATAGCATAATACTCTCCTTCCAGGTATGAAAATAAATATTTCATATGACCAAGTGTCCTGCTAATCTCCAACAAAGCCAATCCCAATCACTATGATGAGCCCAGCCAGGGAAAAATTGACATCAACCCTGAGAAAAGCATATTTGAGGGGACATGACTCACATGTCTCTCCCTACAACCCTAAATTGAGAGTGCTTGTGCTATATCAATGAGATAAGAACAATGGTGCACAACTTTTGACTACCTTGAGTAAGTTTTAGATGGTCTTAGATCTCTCTCACTCCACCTTTCCTTCACGCTTATAAACCGACTACTAATTTCTTCAACAACTGATGTGGAACAACCTTAATAATCTCCCCCTCACACATCAGAGCTACAATAAATCGTAATTCTCTCATGTGACTGTTGGGTCCAGATTTGTTGATAAATCGGGCTTGGATACTAGTGTTGAATGGTCTTGGGTCTCTTTTATCTTGAAAATAATTCAAATACTGAAATTTTCCCTTACACTTATAAATCAACCACTAGCCCTTTTCGCCAATCTCAACAATAAAAAGTTCTCTTTTTTCTTACTTTTATGAGAAACTTGAGTTTCAATTGGTTGGGCATCAATAACGCATTGGATCCGAATAAGACATGGTATGGGATAAATTGTTCACATATGAGATTGTTTATATATGACGATAACAGGAATCGATTGTTGTGTCTCATACGTCAATAGACTTATTCAAACTAAATCAACAGTAAGGAGAGGCTGATTAAATGAAATGATTCAATGTCTAAATGGAATCGATATATCACTTTAGGGATTATTAATTGTTTTCTTTTGAAGCGAAGATGGACCTGAACAACGAGTTTGCGCGTCATCCGTGCGACAAGGAACATAGGGTTAGGTGCTCGGGCTGAGGGGTTGTAAGCCATTGGCCAAGTTGGCCAACTGATTTTGTGAGTTTGGCGGGCCCCGCCTTACAATGATCAGGCGCCCCCTATAGAAATTAAGTGCTCCCATTTCATGATACGAAGTCGTCAATACATAATTCATGACTTCAAATCCATTAACGCCTAAATTTTGGCTCAAAAATTTTCATGCAATTTATGTAAATTAGGAATCGGAATCATGGAATTTGACCCATAATCAAAGTGTGATTTCACATAATTTCGCATTTTCATTTTTTAATTTCAATTTTTTAGTTGTAGAATTTGTCTCCTTTCCTAAGCTCCTCGCTATCCACAAAAATGTTTAATCCTTTCTGGTCCTTAGCTGCATAGAGATGACCGAGGAAGTTCTTGCGAACATCCGCACCTTTAAAATTCAAGAACACATGATAATATCTTTTTGGATTTGAAGAAGAAGCCATTGAAAGAGCTGATGAAGGATGTGCTTCAATAATGTTTACCATCAGATCGGGGTTCCAAGCCTTACCTCTCATCTATATATCACTTTGCTCGTGGAGTATGACTTTCTCAATGGAACGAAGACCAAAGAAAGTTAGACGCAGATCAAATTTCCCCCGTTACCGGGGGTCTCTCTTTCGGTTTAGGAGCTTACACGTACGATGACAAACAGGGAAAGTAGAGATTCTGCCCGAGTCCACATCTATTTGTCGGAGTTTCTTTTTGACTTTGGTCTTCTTTGTGCGTAAATTGCGGAAGCTACAATCAGAGCCACTATTGTCAATGATGGTGTGCATTCCCACGTAACCTGGTTTTCTTTTTCCTGTTTTCCTTTTGAAACTTTCCTCCTTCCCTCCCCTCCAAATGAATATCCTAACACACAGGTTCTGGGCAACTTCTTGAGTTCCGAAAGTGATTGGCAATATCATTTCTAATTCACTGAATTTTGCGTTTTGAATAGACGATGACTTCGGCCGTCAAGACCTAAACGAAGAGTCGCTAATGGGATGAAAAGCGAGATAAGAGAAGAACTTTAGCGCAAGCCAATGAAGAATGTGAACGCAATCCTGGTATGAACTTGACTTTACCAATATTCTCAGAGGAAATAACTCAGCATTTCACTTGCCAAATGAAATGGGACTCTTAACTCCTTTAAAGGAGGAGAAAATAAAAGGAAAATATACATCTATATCATTATAGTTAAATCATAGTCTCAAATTATCTTACGACATTTTTGCCCTCTTTTACAATCCCGTCCAATTTCACCGGTAAACATCCTTTTGTGGTAGCTGATGATGCTAACCACGTTTGCATGGTACGCTTATGTGCGGCATTTATTATTATTAAAAAAATTATATATAACTTGACAAAAATCCAAAATGATGTTGGCAGAAAAAAGAAAAGAAAAGAGAAACATGACCTTAACAATTAGTACGAATATAAAAATGAAAAATTGAAAAAGGAAATTCTCATCCTCATGCCATCGCCCCTTAATGAAGAGATTAAAGAAAAAATAGAGTTTTATGAGTGAAGCGCACATGTTTCATTGATACTTTGTAAAGTATAAATAAGTGATATCATATAGAGATGTCATCAATTAATATTTTTTTGCCTTTAAATAAATAGTGTAACTTAAATCCCTAACATGTAATTATTACATGATTACTTTAGGGCATATTGCTAACACCTCCACAAGCTTTCACGGCTATTACAATTCAAGCTCTCCAGATTTGGAACCAATGAAAGGTCAGAAACACTAGTGAGGGACTTGCACCAGCTGAAATCGATGGACTTCAACTTCTTAAAATCTGCAAAAGCGTTCTAGTGCAGTCATTAAGCTCTGCAAATATGTTTGGCTATAAAAAAGGGAAAGCTGATCATCACAAAAGCTTAACTTAAAGTGGCTCCTTGGGGCACGAGTCAAATTAAAGCATCTTATCTCGTGAGGCCAACGTATAGGACCTTTTGAAGAGATACGCACTTTATGCAAAATGAGTATTCTCAACCTTTTCATCTTTGTGAAAGCATAAGGACTAATAGTTATCTCTTTTGGTGCGGGCAAGTCCAATACTATGGCCTTTATTGCATTTGTTCCCTATCCATAACAAGCAAATTCAGTTGTTAGAAAAATTTCTGGTTGAGATTCACATTATAATGTCCGAATCAGAATATTGGAAAGACTAAAATGTAGCAAAATTGACAAACAACTTTTACCATATTTCCACATAGAATGTCTTGAACATCTTTCAAAAGCCATAATCTACTGCGTTTCCTAGGATCATCGAGACATTCTTGATTAACAATATCCTTACCCATCAACTGAACCAAATCATGCATTTGCAGGAACCCATTCTCATATCTTATTAAGGACCTCTTGACAAGAATTTGTAGTCCTATGATTGTGTCAAAATCACAGCTATCAAGAACTTTCTTGACGTATACTATACTTTTCCCCTTAAAGAAACAAGCAATATCGAGGAAAATCTCCCTCTCATTATCCTCCAATCCATCAAAGCTTGTCTTGAGAACTCGATTGATAATTTGGTCAGGACATTTGGAGAGTTTACGCAATGGACTTTCCCATTCGGGTTCCTTTCTTCCATGTAAGAATGAGCCCAAAACTTCGAGGGCTAATGGCAGGCCGCCGGCATAATCCAATGCTCTTTCTATGAGATCCTCTCCTATATCATCTTTATAAAGAAATGCATGCTTACAAAAAAGCTCTAGGGCTTGATCGTCTCTTAAAGGTTTAGCTTCATACACAAAATTTACACCATTAGAAGTCAGCAAATGTTTATTTCTTGATGTAATGATGATTCTACTTCCTTCGCCAAACCAATTGCCTTCTCCAGTTAATGCATATAGTTGATCCAACTGGTCAACATCATCAAGAAGCAAGAGAATCTTCTTGCAACATAATCTTTTCCGTATCAAACTAATTCCTCTATCCACACTATAGACCTTTAAATCTTTATCATTCAAGATCTCAGATAGAAGTTTTTCTTGCAATGCAACTAGACCATCTCTTTGGTTCGAAGTTTCTCTAACTTGCGCCAAAAAACTACAACCATCAAAATAATGCCAAATTACATTATTTAGGGCCTTCAAAATGGTTGTCTTCCCTATGCCTCCAGGTCCCCATATACCTATCATTAGAACATCATTATTAGCCGACTCGTTCATTGGCAACCATATTAGCTCTTTAATTTGAGAATCTATTCCGACCGGATATGTAGCGACATGTAAGGTTTTTGGGCTGAGACGAATCCATAATTCCTTCACCATGAGTTGTATGAGCTCTGCTTCATGTCTGATAAGCACTCAAAAGAAAGAGAAACTAGTTGTCATACGGAGAATTCATAAGAAGATTAGCAAATAACAAGATGATAAAAATAACACATTTGGGTGAACCTGCGCCAACATCTGCTAAAGGAAAATTACAAAGAATCTACGCTTGAAGACAATAATGACTTGGGTACCACGAACCATACTATTTATCAAAGACCAAAAAATATCAATTTATCTACACGGCAAGAATTGGATTCAAAGAATCTGCTTACTTGAGGTTTTGGTTATTCAACTTTTCTGCATCCCTGTCATCTATATGCCACCCAGACAAGTTACCAGCGTCAAAGAGAGCCTTCTTCCATCTTTGCACTTCCTTTGAATCCTTCCCGAACTTGAACTCATGCTCAGCCATAGCTCTCTGATAACTCTCTTGTCCCTGTCTCACTTCTCCTGGCTTCACTTTGTAAAACACCAGCAACACAACTAGGCCCCTTTGCTCCTTGCACTCCATGATTTTCGTAAGCTCTTTCAAGCACCATGGTGAGGAAGCGTAGTCCTCAGAGAAAATGATGATCGCGATGCAGGATTCCTCGATCGCCTTCACGAGCGTCGGCGATATTTTCTCTCCTTTCCTAAGCTCCTCGCTATCTATATAAGTGTGTATTCCTCTCTGGTCCAAAGATGCGTAGAGATGACTGAGGAAGTTGTTACAAATGTCCACGCCTCTGAAACTCAGGAACACTTCGTAATTCCTTTTCGTATTCGAAGAAGAAGCCATTGAAAGAGCTGATTAATGATGTGCTTCAAGAATATTTGCTTGCTATCTGATGGAGGGTTCCGAGCTTTAGCTCTCATCCATATGTCACTTTGTTCGTGGAGTATGACTTTCGTAATACAATGAAGACCAAATAAAGTTGGACGTAGGTCAGATTCCCCACCACTACCGGGGGTCTCCCTTTTGGTTTAGGAGCCCCACACGTAGGGGTGATCGGTTCCCGATCTGATCTTGGAACCGAGAACCGGACCGGGAGGACCGGGTCCCAAATTCTAGGACCGTGGACCTGACCGGCCGATCCTAGAACCAGGAACCGGACCGACCGACCGGTTCGGTCCGGTCCAATGGAACCGGTAATTTTCTTTTTCGGTAAAAAAATTGTTAATATTACAGTACATTCTCAAAGACAATTCACTTCGTTTATACACTGCTTTATTGATTTGTCATTTTAATCTGTATATAATTGTATTTTCCTAAGACTCTGAAGAATTTTCTTCTTCTTTTTTTGAATTCTTGAGAAACTTTAAAATATTTATATTAAAAACTATCGATCCGGTCCGGTCGGTCCGGTTCCCACCTTGGAACTGGGAACAAGACCGACTAGCCACCGGTTCCAAGAATGGGAACCGGACCGCCGGCTACGGGAACCACCCAAAACCGGCCGGTCCGGTCTGGTTTGGGCGGTTCCCTGGTTGGGCGGTTCCCGTTGCACACCCCTACCCACACGCACTATCGAAGTAAGGTAAAGTAGAGATTCTGCCCGAACCCTCATTTTATTTGACGGAGTTTCTTTTTAAATTTCGTCTTCTTTGTGCGTGAACTGCAGAAGCTACTATCAGAGCCACTATCCAAAAACGATCCCTTCGGAAAGGAGATTGATCTCCTTGCTTCACTCATGATACAATCCTCTTCCTGCTCAGCCCCCTAATTCCGGGCAAATTCTTGGCAATATCATTTGTATTGCCTTGAATTTTGCGTGTTGAATAGACGACGACTAGGGGCCGTCTAGACTTAAACAAAGGGTTGCTAATGGGATGGAAAGTGAGAGAAAGAGTGAACTTTAGCGCAAGCCAATGAAGAATGTAAACTCAATCTCGGTATGAACTTGACTTTACCAATATTCTCAGAGGAAATAACTCTGGCATTTCACTTAGCAAATGAAATAGGACTCAACTCCTTTAAAGGTGGAGAAAATAAGAGGAAAATATACATCTGTATCATTAGAGTTAAATCACATAAAATCTTAAACTAAGATGACTTGAACATATATACCTCAAATTATCTTATGATGTGTTTTACCCTTTTTACAATCCCGTCCAATTTCACTGGTAAACATCCTCTGTGATAGCTAACGACGCTAACCACGTTTGCATGATACGCTTATTTGTGGCATTATTATTATTAAAAAAATTATTTTAACTCAACAAAAAATTAAAATGATGTTGGAAAAAAAAAAGTAAATATGAACTTAACAATTGAGACAACTAAGTAAGTACGAATATAAAAATGAAAAATTGAAGGAGAAAATTCTCATCCTCATGTCATCGCACCTCAAAGAAGAGGTTAAAAAAAAAATAGAGTTGTATGAGTGAAGCACACACATTTCATTGATACTTTGTATAGTATAAATAAAGTGATATCATAGAAGATGTCATCAATTAACCATAATAAAAGATATACATAAAGATAACAATTTGATTTAAATGGAAACTAAATAAAAATTAATTAGCGAAAAATCCCAAAATGATCGGATCGTGGATGCTCCGTTTGATGTTCTATCATCATATTGATTCCTAGACTATTCTGCACTATAATCATGCTGATATTTGCTATTTGGTTTATTATTTCAAAAGACACGTCTATTTGCCACGGTCATTAAAGAGTTGTTCGTGCGCACCGTTGTCGCGACCAATGCACCTGTTAAAGAGACTTCCATATGCCATGGCCATTGAAAGTCCCAACACCCCTGAAGGGTCTAATATGGTCGTCGTTGTCGTGACCATCACGACCTCGAATTTCAGGCCAGCGATAGCACTGCCTCGGATCCAGTCCTAACCGAGGTCGGGTGTCCCTGGATCTGGTCCACATCGGGTTTATTTGTCGGAGTTTCTTTTTGACTTTCGTCTTCTCTGCACGCAAACCGCGGAAACTGCTATCAAAGCCAGTATCCGAAAATGATCGTGCGCATTTTCACCTAGCCTACGTGCGTTTGTTCGTGGGAAAAACGTTATAATAAAGAAAAATATTTTTTTAGAAAAATGAATAATTTTTCTTTTTTGTTTGATGATATGTGATCCTAAATATTTTGGGGTGTTTGGATAGTGTTTGAAAAATGACTTCAATCTTATCACCTTATCTCATGACAAAAAAATCAATTTTTAAATAATTTTTTTTATTTTCTTCTCTTTCTCGTTATGATCCTTGGATCTCGGCAATGGCCAGCTACCAGCCATAAGCACAGACCAACAAGGTGGAGCTCGCCTGTGACCGGTGATTGGTTGAAGAAGAAGGAAAATAAAAAATGAAAAATATTAAAATATTCGAGATGAGTAATTTTGAAAAGTATTTTTATATCTTTAGACTTATGAATTTACTTTCTTAAATTTATGTATGATATTTTCGCTAATTGAAAAGTGTTAACGATTGATTAGTCATTTTCCGTAAAAGTCCGAAAAAAGAGAAAAAGATAAACAAGAAAAAAAAAATGAGAGAGAAGTGTTAGGCTCACTTCCTCACATGTGGAGGAAGCAACGATGAGTTCTGGCCAAAAAGAACTGGCCCATATGATGAGTAATATGGAGAAATAGGGTTTCTCACTATCGTTGAAGTAGTAGCCGCAAAAAGACATAGTAATAAGAGAAAAAGAAAGCAAAAATCTAGGGGTTTGGGGCGAAACGATTTACATCAAGTTCGGCATCGGAGGTCGATTCGAGGTCCGATTGAGCTGAAATTTTGTCAGCATGTTCGTGGTGCAATCTCCTCGAATCTGAACGGTTTGATTTTCGTTTGAAGCTCCCTAGATCAGGTTTTTCGTGGATTGATCAAAACCTGCGTTTTTGGTCAGATTTATCCTTGATCTCTTGTGAAGTTTATCTGTATTGCCAAGAATTATATTCTTGAGATCTTTGCTGCTATGTACCTCTAGTATTTGCTAGAAAAGAACATTGTTCACCCAATTTTGTTGATAGTGAAGATTTTCGGGTGGACTCTGGTCCCGTGGTTTTTGATCTCCTCACACTGAGGGGGTTTTCCACGTAAAAATCGTCTTGTGTTTACGTGCTTGGTATTTATTTTGCTCTACTATATCGGTTTCTATTAGGTTTACACAAGAGGGGAGATTATTTTATTCCGATGCGTTAATTCGATATTGTTCGAATTGTTACCGTTCTCCCATCAGAGTGGTATCAGAGCTTTTGGTTGTTGCTTGATTTTTCTGCCTTGTGTTAAACAATGGAAACGAATACGAGTAGAATGGTTACACTAAATGGTTTGAATTATCATATTTGGAAAGGGAAGATGGAAGATCTTTTATATGTGAAAGATTTTTATTTGCCCGTATTTGCCGAGGAGAAACCGGAGAATAAAACTTGAATGGTCTATATTTCATCGTCAAGTGTGTGGTTATATTAGGCAGTGGGTAGATGATAATGTTTTGAACCATATTATTGAGGAAACACATGCACGCGGTTTATGGAATAAGCTCGAACAGTTATATGCTCGAAAGACTGGGAATAATAAGTTATTTCTAATAAAACAGATGATGGCTCTGAGATATCAAGATGGTACTCGTTTGACTGATCATTTAAATTCTTTTCAAGGAATTATAAATCAGTTAGCTGCGATGGGAATCAAGTTTGATGATGAGATACAAGCACTATGGTTGCTTGGTACTTTGCCGGACTCATGGGAGACGTTTCGAACGTCTTTGTCTAATTCTCGCCCTGGGATGGTACGATTACCATGGATTTGGCCAAGAGTAGTATTTTGAATGAAGAGATGAGACGGAAGACACAATGATCGTCCTCTTCACATTCTGATGCCTTGGTTGTTGAGAAAAGGGGAAGAAGTGAGTCTCGAGGTCCGAGAAACAGAGACAAGAGTAGAGATAAAAGCAGAGGTAAGTATAATAAATTTGTTAATGTTGAGTGCCATTATTGTCATCGAAGGGACATATTCGAGGTTTTGTCGCCGCTTAAAAGGGAGAAACAAAAGGAGAAAGGTAAAGAGAAGAAAAGTGATAGTGACAAAGTGATGATAATCGTATTGCTGCACTTAAAGAAGACTTTCTCATTATTTTTGATGGTGATGCGGTGAATTTTGTATCTCATGAGACCAGTTGGGTAATTGATAGTGGTGCATTTATTCATGCTACATCTCCTAGGGATTTCTTTACATTATACAGGTCAGGCGACTTCGGATCTGTGAAGATGGGAAACAATGGGCTGGCTCAAGTTGTAGGCATCGGTGATGTGTGCCTAGAAACCAGCAATGGCACGAGGTTAGTATTGAATAATGTTAAACATATACTTGATATTCGCTTGAATTTGATTTCCACGAGCAAGTTGGATGATGAGGGGTATTGCGGCACATTCGGTAATGGTCAATGGAAGCTCACCGAGGGTTCTCTTGTTGTGGCTAGAGGTGAAAAATATTCTTCGTTGTACCTTATGCGAGCAAAGTTGTCCACAGAGAAAATTAATGCAAGAGACGGCGAAGATGCAAAAGTTATGGCATAAGAGGCTCAGTCACATCAGTGAGAAGGGTTTGTCTATATTGGCCAAGAAGAAGCTCCTTTCAGGATTGAAAAGTTCAGCGCTAAAGAAGTATGCTCATTGTTTAGCAGGAAAACAGAACAGAGTTACATTTAAAAGCTCCCCTCCTTCAAGAAAGTCAGGTATATTGGATTTAGTGCATTCTGATGTTTGCGGTCCTATGAAAACAAAATCACTTGGTGGCTCCCTTTATTTTATTACCTTCATAGATGATTTTTCAAGGAAAATTTGGATTTATACCTTGAAAGCTAAAAATCAAGTATTAGATGCTTTTAAGCAGTTTCAGGCTTCAATTGAGAGACAGACTGGAAAGAAATTGAAGTGCATCAGAACTGATAACAGGGGAGAGTATATTGGACATTTTGATGAATATTGCAGACAGCAAGGTATTCGACATCAAAAGACACCTCCCAAGACGCCTCGCTTAAATGGCTTAGCCGAGAGAAATGAACGAAACACGGTTGAAAGGGTAAGATGCTTACTTTCACGCCAAAGCTACCCGGATCCTTTTGGGGTGAGGCTTTAAGTACAGTTGCATATGTATTGAATCTTACTCCATGCGTTCCTTTAGAGTTTGATGTTCCTAATAGAGTTTGGACAAGCAAAGATGTTTCTTATGATTATTTGCGTGTCTTTGGGTGCAAAGCATTTGTGCATATTCCCAAAGATGAGAGGTCTAAACTTGATGTGAAAACACGACAGTACATATTCATTGGTTATGGACATGATATGCTTGGCTACAAGTTTTATGATCCAGTTGAAAAGAAAATTGTAAGAAGCAGAGATGTTGTGTTTATGGAAGATCAAACAATAGAGGATATTGAGAAATCAGAGATGATTTCAGCACCACAGGTTAGTGATGATTTGGATCCAGTTCCTCTTACAAATATTCCTACCCAGGTTGATGAAGAGCAGCAGGAAGTCAATGTTCCAGATAACGCACATGTTCCTGAACATGTTGAAACGGATAATATTATTCCTGAACCAGATGCTCAATTAGATGTTCCACTGGATGTTCTAGTCCGGAGATCCTTTAGAGACCGACGACCTTCCACCAGGTATTCTGAAGATGAGTATGTATTATTGACTGATGCAGGTGAACCAGAGTGCTTTGCAGAAGCAATAGAAGATTAGTACAAAAGCAATTGGTTTGATGCTATGCGAGATGAGATACAGTCACTTTATGATAATCATACTTTTGAGCTGGTGAAGTTACCTAAAGGTAAAAGAGCTTTGAAGAATAGGTGGGTATACAGGTTGAAGCAAAATGAACATACTTCACAACCACGGTACAAAGCTAGATTGGTTGTTAAGGGATTCGGTCAGAGAAAAGGTATTGATTTTGATGATATATTTTCTCCGGTAGTGAAAATGTCTTCTATCCGTGTGGTATTAGGGCTGGCAGCTACCCTAGATTTGGAGATTGAGCAAATGAATGTCAAAACAGCCTTTCTACATGATGATTTGGAGGAAGAGATATACATGGAACAACCTGACGGTTTTAAAGTGAAAGGGAAAGAGGATTATGTGTGCAAACTGAAGAAAAGTCTCTATGGCCTAAAGCAAGCACCAAGGCAGTGGTACAAAAAGTTTGCGTCAGTTATGACAAAACATGGCTATAAGAAGACTTCCTCGGATAACTATGTGTTTGTCCAAAAATTTTCTGATGATGACTTTATTATTCTCTTGCTTTATGTTGATGATATGCTGATTGTTGGCAGGAATGCTTCACGAATTGAGTTATTGAAGAAACAATTGAGCAAGTCTTTTGCCATGAAAGACTTGGGCTTGGCGAAGCAGATTCTTGGCATTAGAATTACCCGAGACAGAGATGCTAAGAAGTTGTTTTTGTCGCAAGAGAAATATATCGAGAAGATTCTTCAGAAATTTTACATGGACAAGGCTAAAGTGGTTAGTACTCCTCTTGCTGCCCACTTTAAATTAAATATGAAGCAAAGTCCTACAACTGATAAAGAGAAGAAAGATATGGAAAGTGTTCCATATGCCTCAGCTGTAGGAAGCTTAATGTATGCGATGGTATGTACACGCCCAGACTTGGCACATGCAGTTGGCGTTGTTAGTCGCAATTTGTCAAATTCAGGTAGAGAGCACTGGAATGCAGTGAAATGGATTATGAGGTATTTTCGGGGAACTTCAAATTTGAAACTCAGTTTCGGGACCGGGAAACTTGAGTTAGTTGGATATACAGATTCCGACTTGGCAGAGATATTGATACTTAAAGATCTACTTGGTTATTTGATTTCTTTTGCGGGTGGAGCGTGTCATGGAAGTCAAGATTGCGAAGTATGTTGCACTTTCTACAACCGAAGCTGAATTTATTGCGGCGAAGCTAGTAAAGAGATGCTATGGATGAAGAAATTCTTGGAAGAACTTGGGTTCAAGCAAAAGAGGTGTGTGCTATTTTGTGATAATCAAAGCGCAATTCATCTTGGTAAGAATTCATCTTTTCATTCTAGATCGAAACATATTGATGTTAGATATCATTGGATAAGGGATGTTCTAGATGAAAAGTTGTTGGAACTTGAGAAAATCCATACGGACCATAATGGCTCTGATATGATGACGAAGACTCTACCAAGAGAGAAGCTTGAACATTGCCGATTGATAGCGGGGATGGAGAATCCCTCCACATTGTTGTGAGGGGAAGATTTGTTAAATTTGGGTTCACTCACATGTGGAGGAAGTTTCATGAGTTCTGTTCAAAAGAACTGAGCATATAATGAGTTATATGGAGAAATAGGGTTTCTCACTATCGTTGAAGTGGTAGCGCAAAAGACATAAGACATAAATAAGAGAAAAGAGAAAGAAAAATGCTGGGTTTGGGGCGAAAGTCGATTTACATCAAGCCGGCATCGGAGGTCGATTCGAGGTCCGATGAGCTGAAATTTTGTCAGCATGTTCGTGGTGCAATCTCCTCGAATCTGAATGGTTTGATTTTCGTTTGAAGCTCCCTACATCAGGTTTTTCGTGGATTGATCAAAACCTGCGTTTTTGTCGATTTATCCTTGATCTCTTGTGAAGTTTATGTGTATTGCCAAGAATTATATTCTTGAGATTTTTGCTGCTATGTACCTCTGGTATTTGCTAGAGAAGAACATTGTTCACCCAATTTTGTTGATAGTGAAGATTTTCAGGTGGACTCCGGTCCCGTGGTTTTTGATCTCCTCACACTGAGGGGGTTTTCCACGTAAAAATCGTTTTGTGTTTACGTGCTTGGTATTTATTTTGCTCTACTATATCGGTTCCTATTAGGTTTACACAAGAGGGGAGATTATTTTATTCCGCTGTATTAATTCGATATTGTTCGAATTGTTACCGTTCTCCCATCAAGAAGTACGGGGCGCATGCGGTAGCATGGGGAGTGGTGGTGAAAGAAAAGAAAAAGGAACAAAAAGGTCGTGCTCTTCTTTTGAGAACGAGGAAGAATCCGCCAAAGGCTCGAAGACCAAAACTGCTGGGCTCTTCACTTAACGTGCCTTCCCGGGCGTGTATCGAACAGATTACAAGCTTTTTTATTTTTTCATATTTTGCAAAATTGGCACTTTTTTTTTTTTTGCTAACTACCGATTGTTGTAGGCATAGATTGTCAACTGTTCGAATTTATCAATGCTTGTATGTAGAAATCAACCTACGTTAGAATAATTTACCATTTTTTTTGTCTAATAACTGATTCCGTTCGAACATTTAAAACTATAGAGAAAGAGAAAATCTAAAAAGAAAAAGGAGACTTTTGAGTTATTGGGGCACCCGTTTATCTCAAAAAATTTAAAGTATGACATGAGACACTCGGTCATACTTTAAATCCTCAAGAGCCTGCACGATCACTTTGCAAGCTTTCTCCCATGAGCTTGTTCCCGGTTTCATGCATTCCTCGGAGAACAACACTATCACTGGGATCTGGGACGCCATGATAGAGCACTCTCTCAGCTCTATATCTGATGAATTGCCACAGCGTGTTCGAGCTTTTTATACGCCGCTGATTGAGAATTTTTTAATGTTCTTTCAGTCCAACCTAAGGGGCCTGACGGGCGGCAAAAAGCACAAAAATATAAAAAAGCTGTTGACGTGAGAACACAACTGTCCATTGGAGAAATACTACTAGTGAATTTATCACGTGCAGTGTACGGTGTCAAATTCAGTGAAATCCACGTGAAACAAACATGAAAGGTCATGACAGATCAGCGTGTATTAATATCTCATATTTCATTCAGAATAATCTCAAAGGTTACGTCCGTCATCATTTAGATGAAGCTTTAGAGAAAACACCCGGATAAGGTAGCTTAATTAACATGCATCTCTCACAAAACGCCTTGCCAAATATTTGGATACCATAGTATAAAGAATGCTAATAGTAAGGGAAATCACTCCATTTAGAAGCAGGCATGATTTGAATACTGCGCATTTATAACTTGGACTCATCTGCTAAATCAATCTTTTATAGATGAAAAATCGTACAAGTACTAGAAAATATAAGTTTCTACCTAACCTATCTCGATTGATATATTCATTTTTTAGTAATTTCACATCAAATAGTCACATTATTGAAGTGAAATAAAAGTTTTTTGAATGTGTATTTGATATGTCAGTGGTGTAAACATTACTTACTTAGGATGAATAAATGCGCAAGTTTGATTGATGTTGCTTTATAGATTAAATTTTAAAAAATGCGCACGTAATTTATGTAGATCAGCTGATCGAATTTAATGGCCAACTTGAAATTTGGCCATTAAATTACTATTTAGTACAGTGATAGAGTAACAAACACTGATCGAATAAGAAAGGTAAAAGGAAAAGTCAATGACACGGGAAATTTGGCCATTAAATTACTTAGCACAAAATAAAAAAGAATGTGAAAATATCTCTTAGACCAAAATAAAATAAAATGATAACAATGGGATAATCCTATCACTGCTTCATCTTGCTCTCTTTCTAGCTCCGGCCAATTTATCCCTGCATCCGCTCATATCCGGTAGGTACCGTCCATGCTCCATTGTCGGATCGTCGTGAAGATTTGCTTGCCCTCGTTGAAGATTGATTTTAGAACAAAATCGTGAGAATCGAGCTCGTCAAATCCAATGAAAAAAATCAAATTAAGAGGGTTATATACGAAAGACTAAACGGTAAGGGAGCTAATGGCAAAATCAAAAGTGAAATTATGGCAATGCCTTTTTCCTTCATTGTCTAGAACAAATCCTGGTCCATCCTGACATAATCGAGAATGCCTGAAGTCATTGACGTGGCCGTCACTGATGCGAAGATTCGAAATCAAGACTGCTCTAACTTTGGCATTTTTCTTCTATTAAATTGACTAGTATATAGAAATTAATTTAATTGATGGATGATTTTCAGCAGTTGTTGTCAATTTCTTATATGGTTTGCACTTGTAAGTAGCCATCGCATTATCAAGAGAAGAGTTGGGAGTTGAATGTAACGTGATCTAATTTTTTATCTTGGTAAGATTGATAACTCAATGGGAATTTATTTTATATGCGAGGAATCAAAATGACCCATTCTTCTATAATAAATCACCACCTTAATAAGTCTACCGCAATACAAAACCCTTAAAAATCCACTAAAAGGAGAAGGAAAGAGGAGAAAAATATTTGGAGCCACAATTGCAAAGGGATACTATTTGGTAATTCGGAAATGTTTTACAATTAAGCAACCTAAGATAATTACAACGATCATACCTAAATCCATTTTTTTTTGTCCCTACACCTAGGTGAACATGTTAAATTAACTGATCAACTAACAAAAACATACACGATAATATGACCCTATTAGAATTTAGATTCTAAAATCTAAACAAGTCACTGGATCTTCATACGCAATTATATCCCGAGCGTTCTTGAATTGCATCACTACATAGTAAATTTAGATTAGATTTTCACTTAATTTAATATCTAGTTTTTTGTGCTATAATATTGGCACTATTCTATGCAATATGGCAATGCTCGTGATCTCTGAATGCACGATGTATTTGGCCTGCATCATTTCAATTGTTTTGTAGTGGCAGAAAAACTAGCGATTTTCATATAATTTAATAGCCAACTTTTTTTTTTTTTGGAGGTGTTTTGTAGTGGGGGCCCAGGGATGGGGAGATGCAATGCGGCCCGGACAGATAGATGGGTCGATGGGTGGGGAATGATCGACGGCGGTGATTTGTTGGGGGAGGGGCCAACTTAGGAGGCCCAAATACTAAGCCGACAGAGGGGGCACTCACAAAATTACACTTTTGCCCTTACTGGGCCAAGATAATCAACTGCCGCTGGGAGAGCACTGACAAGCGGCTTTGGACCTTTAAAGGTCTTTAAGCCGAAGTTTTGGGATTTGGTAATAGTTTCAAAAATTTTTTTACTTAAAAGCTCAAGACAAACTCCAGCCTTGAGCTTTAGTATTTTCGGAAGCTTCACGGAGGAGGTTGAGGGACACCAGCACACGTCACCAAGAGTCGATGGACATCGACGAGCTTTGCCGAGGGTCGCTCGACGCTAGATGTAGCTCATAGAGAGTCGGGCGCTGAGTTGTCTAGTCTTGCAGATTTGGCATTGCACTTCCTAGAATCGTATGGCACCGGTGCATTACCTGGGCTCGCGTGAACTTGGCAGCACGTCATTTAGGGTCACGGGACGTCAGCACCGGTGCCATTGTTGTGCCCCACGCCGGGGCTTTTATCTGCAATCGCAATCCATTCTCCTTTTGGCATTTCTTTTTCTCTTCTTTCCGGAAATACTTTTCAATAAGTATTTTATTAGGTGTTTACCATACACTATTTGCTTATCAGAAACATTCTTTGAGTCAATGTCCTTTGCTTAAATGCGAAGTCTCAAAGCCAAAGCTCTCCCTTTGTAATTATGCAGTGCATCTGCCGAGTAACAACAGAGGAATCAACTAATTTTTCCTGTATATACCTTTTGATCCTTGAGACAATTCGAACAACACTTTCCTGAAGATATAGATTATACTAGATTTATGTGACAAATTTCATAGGGCAACTTAGGGATAACATGGCCATTCAACAAGCATCCACTTAATTTTGGGTTAATGCACTCTGCATCACAAATCATAAAGAAACAGAGGAAAAAAAAAAGTTGTTCCTCAATCATGTCAGTAGCATGATGCGAAACCTGTGTTTTTTTTAATGATTTTGAATTCTAATTGAAGGAACAGACACTAACAAATTTCTAGTATAGACCCAAAAAGGGAAAAGCAAAAGACGTTGGAACTTATAGTCTCACCACGGATAAGCTTTCCTCATCATCTGTTTCAATTGAACTAATCTTCTTCCTCGGAGTCTTTTGAAAATCGTCTTCCTTTGAGTGTCTTTCCTTGAAACTCCAATTTGTTTGCTGTCGGCTGATGATGCTGGGAACACCACGCTCAGATCATCCCTCTGCTGCTCGCATATCAGACGGTAACCACACTTCTTTATGCTTCCTGTCGATGAACTAGCACAAACTCGGACATGACTCGAACCCAAACGATTTCGAGGAATATTGAGTCGGGAAAAGCACAGCCACATATGATCGGATTCCACCGAATGGAGGTATTTCTCATTGAGAATCACATCGTTCTCAATAATTATACTGACCTTACATATAAGATCAACCACTTTTCCTTCCTCTAGGCCTAGAACAACGCAGTATGCTAATCCTATGACCTTGTCACACAAGTCCTGAGGAACCATGAAAGAAATAGATCCCCCTTCACATTGGAGAAACCATTCTGGCATCTCTCTTCCACTTTGGCAAATGTCGACAAATTTTTTCTTCGGGAGTTCCTGTCATACAGTTAGTAGGCATATCAAGCATTCAAAGTTAGAGAGAGAGAGAGAGAGAGAGAGAGAGAGAGAGAGAGAGTCTGACCTTTAGTAACGATACATTAGCCAAAGTGAGCCCTTTGCGGGGTAATTCACCACATGAAGACAATTCCACCACAAGTGACTCGTGGGAGTGACTAGACAAATCTGGGAGTTCTTGTAGAGACTTACAACCATGTGCTATTAGGGAAAACAAATTTGATGGAAGCTTAGGAATCTCTTGTAGTTGCTCACAATCATGAACACAAAAGGATCTCAAATCATTGTACTTGTTGATGCATGTTGGCAAATGAGTAAATTTGTTATTTGAAAGATCTAGATGCCGCAGTTTGGAAAAACTGGAAGAACTCTCAAGGAACTCTACTTCTGATAGATTGCACCCACTAAGTACTAGTTTGCCTAGATTTTGGAATCCCAAATCACCATCAGGATCAGTTGAATCCTTCATGTTCTTTGGAAACGTGATCAAATTCAAGCAATTTGTAATTAACAGATATTTGAGATTTTTCAATTTATAAATGCTAGACGGAAGCCTTGCGAGGTTTTTGCAAAATACTAAGTTTATCCTCTTCAAAAAGATAAGATTTTTAATTGATGGAGGGAGTTCTTTAATAGCCATTCCCTGTAACATTAGACATTCTAGATGTCCCATCTTTTCCAAAATATCAGGGAACTTCTCAAGTTTAGAGCAACCATAAAGCCCAAGGATTTGAAGAGGTTTTGATTTGAGTGTGTTAGGAAAGATTTTAAGATTAGAACAGCCATCCAGACGCAAAATTTTTAAATTCTCAAGACATCCAATAGATTGATGAACCTTCACTAAGCTTTTGCATCCATCAAGACTCAAGCTCTCTAGATTTGGAGCTGATGAAAGGTCAGGAACACTGACCAAGGACTTACAATCAGTGAAATTGATGAACTTCAACTTTCTAAAACCCTGCAAAAACATACTAGTGCAGTTATTAATCTTTGCAAATATTTTCATAACTATAAAAAAGGGAAAGCTAATCATCACTAGGGCTTACCTGTAAGTTGCCCCATAATTGTTTGATATGACTTTTCTGGACATCAAGTCTCTTGAGTTTCTTTGGACCATAGCCAAATTCTAGATCTGGGGCACTGGGCCATTCAAGATATCTTAACTCGTTAGGGAGACATATAGGACCTTGTGAAGAGATATGCACTTCAAGCAAAATGAGGATTCTCAACATTTTCATGTTTGAGAAAGCATCACGACTAATAGTTATCTCTTCAGGTCTACGCAAGTCCAATATTATGGCCTTTATTGCATTCATTCCCTGTACCATAATAGAGAAATTTAGTCATCACGCAAAATTTCCTTTGAGATTTGGATTATATTATCCAAATCATATTAATGTAAAAACTGAGATGTAGCAAAATAAACAACTTTTACCGTATTTTCATATAAAATGTCTTGAAAATCTTCAAAAAGCCATAATCTACTGCGCTTCCTAGGATCATTGGAACATTCTCGATTAACAATATCCTTACCCATCAATTGAATCAAATCATGCATTTGTAGGAACTCATTCTCATTTTTTATCAAGGACCTCTCTATGAGAATTTCTATTCCTATGGTTGTGCTAAAATCACAGCTATCAAGAACTTCCTTGACATACATTATACTCTTCCCCTTAAAGAAACAAGCAAGATCGAGGAAAATCTCCTTCTCTTCATCCTCCAATCCATCGAAGCTTATCTTGAGAACTTGATTGATCGTTTTTTCAGGAATTCCGGAGAGCTTATGCATAGTACTTTCCCATGCAGATTCCTCTCTTCCACGTAAGAATGAGCCCAATACTTCAAGGGCTAATGGAAATTGGCTAGCATATTGCACTACTCTATATATGAGATCCCTTCTTATTTCAACTCTCTTGCTATGTGGGAAAGCATGCTGATAGAAAAGGTTTAGTGCTTCATTGAATTTTAAAGTCTGAACTTCATACACAAAATTTTTGCTATGAAAAGTTAGCAAATGTTTATCCCTTGATGTAACGATGATTCTACTTCCTTTGCCAAACCAATTGCCTCCTCCAGCTAACGCATTTAGTTGATCCAACTGGTCAACATCATCAAGAACCAGGAGAACCTTCTTGCAGCATAGTCTTTCCTGTATCAAATTAATTCCACTGTCAACACTATGGACCGTTAAATCTTGTTGAGATAAGATCTCTGATAAAAGTTTTTTTTGCAAAACAACTAGACCATCGCTTGACTTTGAAGTTTCTCTAACTTGTGCCAAAAAACTACAACCATGAAATTGTCTCTCAATAGCATTAAATAGGGCCTTAGCAATCATTGTCTTTCCTATGCCTCCAGGTCCCCATAGACCTATCATTAGAACATCATCATCAGCTGACTCTTTTTGTGACAACTGTACTAGCTCTTGAACTCGGGAATCTATTCCAACTGGATACTTAGCGACATATAAGGGTGTCCGGTCAAGATGAATCGATAATTCCTTCATGATGCATTGTATGAGATCCGCTTCATTTCTGATAAGCACTCAAAAGAAAGAAAAAACCCTTTTAGCATTTCAAAGCCATAGCAGGAATTCGTCATAAGGAAAATCTCGTAAGAAGATCATCAAATAATAAGATAAAAAGTGGGTGAACCTCCGCCAACATCTGCGCGAGGAAAATTGCAAAGAACCTGAATTTGAAGACAATAATGACTCGGGCACTATGAACCGCACTATTTAGGTTAGATAAATTTCTCATTATCCACACAACAAGAATCAATTTAAAGAATCTACTAGCTTTGGTTATTTGACTTTTGTGTCTACTGTCTAGTTTATCTCCACTTTTTATCTTCAATCCGAAGATCCAAAAAAGATCATATGATTTGATATCTAACAAACAATCACGAACTTACAATTGCAAAACACAACATCACATTTGTGCATACCTTTCATTCAAGTCCCACCCAGACAAGCTACCGGCTTCAAAGAGAGCCTTCTTCCATCTATTCACTTTCTCTGAATCCTTTCCGAACTTGGACTCATGATGAGCGATAGCTCTCTCATAACTTTCTCTCCCTCTTCTCACTTCCCTTGGTTCCACTTTGTAAAACACCGGGAACACCATCAGGCCATTTCTCTCCTTGCACTCCATGATTTTCAGGAGCTCATCCAAACACCATGGTGAGGAAGCATAGTCCTTGGAGAAAACAATAATCGCGACGCGCGATTCCTCAATCGCCCTCATAAGCGCTGGCGATATTTCCTCTCCTTTCCTAAGCTCCTCACTATCCACAAAAGTGTTTAATCCTTTCTGGTCCAAAGCTGCGTAGAAATGACTGAGGAAGTTCTTGCGAACATCCGCACCTCTGAAACTCAAGAACACTTGGTAATATCTTTTTGGATTTGAAGAAGAAGCCATTGAAAGAGCTGATGAATGAGGTGCTTCAAGAATGTTTACCGTCTGGTTGGGGTTTCCAACCTCCACCTCTCGTCTATATATATCACTTTGTTCGTGGAGTATGACTCGCGATGGAACGAAGAACAACCCGGGGTCATCTTTTCGGTTTAGGAGCCCCACGCACCATCACCATCAGGTAAAGTAGAGATTGTCCCAACGTCCGTGTCTATTCGTCGGAGTTTCTTTCTGACTTTCGTCTTCTTTGTCCCTTTGAACTTTCCTCGTTCCCTCCCCCCCCAAGTAACTATCCCCACACGCCAAGTTCTGGGCAATTTCTTGGCGGTATCATCTCTACTTCCTTTGAATCTCGCGTTTTAAATAGACGACGACTTCGGCCACCTAGACTTAAAAGACGGGTCGCTGATGGGATGGAAAACGAGAGAAAGAGTGAACTTTAGCGCATGCCAATGAAGAATGTAAACGCAATCCTAGTATGAACTTGACTTTACCAAATATTCTCAGAGGAAATCACTTGGCATTTTTACTTTTCAAATGAAATGGGACCCAAACTCTTCAAAAGGAGAAGAAGAAAATAAAATAAAAATGTCTATATTATTTTAAATTAAATTAAATTAAATTAAATTTCTCTCGTTCGAAATTTGTTTTTGTTTAATTATTTAAAGCGTTATATGTGATTTTATTATTTTATTATTCCTAACCAGCGCCTTTAGGATGTCTGTTAATAAAATTTATTTTTATATACACTCAAATTTGTGTTTTTTTTTCCTAAAAGAAAGGGAATGTATGGAAAAAATGACGGGGAGGGAGAGATTCAAGATAAGCGCGTGTAGTGGGGGCCAAAGGGATGGGGATATGCGGTGGGGACCCGAAGACCCGGATGGGGCCGTCGGGTTACTCTGTGCCAACATACAAGCAGGGTATGATCGACGGCGGTGATTTGTTTGGGAAGGGACCGACTGAATGTCCGAATTTTATGGCACATTGACGTTTACGTTTTACATAAACTCGATTCTGGTTCATACAGTTGATTTGTGTTGTAAATTGAAGAACTTTCTTTAACCCAATCGACATGGTACATTGAAAAACTTATTTTGTCTTCCAACATATCATTCTCATTTGGTGGCAGACTTGTAAGTCGGAGTCACTTCTATATTACTCCAAATATACCATATAATATTACAACATACTGCTGCAATATGATGGAGATGAGCTCTAGTTAGTCCACTAGATAATTTACTTTTTGTTTTTGTTTTATCCTTTCTAAGAATAAAGAATTTTTCCCTAAACCAACAAATTAATAAGTTTCGAGTGAAATTGGCATACTCATATAGGATTTTCTTTACAATAATTAAAATTAGGTATCTAGTAAAAAATTATTATTTTTTGTAACAACGGATGTGAATCTTCATTTGACTAAACCCCATGAATGCATGCAAATTGTTGTGCGAATCAATCTCTCTCACCTACTCAATCAACTCCTCGAAGATTAAAATTAGATTCTCTCTATCTACTTTAAGTAAGTAAAAAAAAATTATCTTGATCACTGCAATTTAAAAAAAAAAAAAAAAAAAGCAGGTCGGTCCTTTCGTAGACTTAAAAAGCTTAATCGACATTATGTACTTTGATATTTTTTTGTTCTCCTAGTTTCATAGCGAGTCAAAGTTAATTTTTTTTTTCACCCGTGGCATTCTCGTAATCATACGCTTGTAGAAGGAGTAACTCAATATTTTGTGTACATTAACTATAAATTTTATATGACAAAAAAAAACTATAAATTTTTTAAAAAATTAATATATAAAACTTCAACGGCATGCACAGTTTAAGGGATTCTTGGTGGTATAAATGAAGTACACATAATAGTTTCCTACTTATATGATTCGAGAGAAGAAAAGAAGTAAACATTTTAATAAGCGTAATGACATTTAGGCCTCCTAACTGTTTATAAATATTGGCTTGACTCCTCATGCTATAGCATGGAGATTAGTTTATGTAAATTGTTGAACATAGATCACGATGTTCTTACCTTCAAATTCTTCAATTATATAAATAAAAAAAATTGGTGCAATCTTGAATAATAAATGGTGGTAGCGGTGAATATTAATCACCTTGCAAGATTGTAATGATTCAGAGAGTGTTTTAGTTAATATTAAATTTTAAAATGGAAGTTGACCAAAAAAAATTTGAAATTTTTTGAAATAAGTTAAAATTCCAAGTTTTAGAAAGAGAAAAGAACTAGAAAATGAGAAAAGTCTAGTAAGCTTTTTCTATATTTGCTCCGAGGGTTAAAAAGTTCAGAAGTTGAGAAGACAATGGACATCAAGATCGGTTTCGGAACAAAATGTTGAGAATCTAAGCTTTAAATCTAGAAAGAATTATCATAGCATTGTATTCAATTTCAAAGACTATATATTTTGGTACATCACACGTCCGATATCATCATGCACTGCCCATGCCAAAGCTATAACAAAGCAACAATGTCGATCTTTCTTGAGAATCATGTGATCCGATTGTCATTTTGGGTGTTGCGGGTTTTAGGCCAAACCTAAGCATGAGTTGACTTGGGATGAAAGCTTGGAGTGAAGATCGATCTGAAGATAGAGGTTGCATGGCTTCGGCGCAACAAAGGGACAGAGGGCGGGGTGGCACTAGGGCCAAAAGGGTCGAAACCCACCGACCGAGTTGGCCAGTTAATTTCATGGGTTCAGTTGGGCCCTAAGCTACTATGATTGGGTGCCCACTACAAAAATTGAGTGCTTTCCCTTTATTGGTAATATGGAGCTGTCATGCGATGTAGTAATATAAATTGACAATAGCACATTATAGTTCCATTATTCATAACTCAAGTCCAAGGCTGAGGTCCCGAGACTATGGCAAGGTCTTAGGCTTGGCCAATGCTATAACTTGTTTGGCTTGTGTCTCTAGTCCAAGCGCTAGGGTTCGTAATCGACCCTTGAGGTATCTGGTCCAAGCACCAAAGTCCTAAGTCTACCTCTCAACATGGAGATAATCCAAATTGAGTTGAGCTAATCCAACATACTTGGTGCTCAAACCTTCACTCGAACTCAATCAAGTATTAAATTTCTTTTTCAAACTCAACTCATATAGAGAATCGGCCTATACGAAATTTGCCTTCACTCAACTCGGCTACATTACATAACTGACAAAAAGTAACTTAAACTCGATTAGGCTCGTAGGACTATCTAGTTGAGTATTAGCGAGTTTAAGACTTGTATGTTAGGGGCACTTTGACGACACTTCAAGTACGTCCTATGATATTAATATGTGTTGTTGCAATTGAATAAAAAAGATGCCTTAACACGTTATATATATAAAACAAGGAATCGTCGTAACCATGACCATGATGTAAAGCTGTTGTTAAAAAAGTGGGATCTGGTACATTTTTCACATTCCTAGGATTTGCACTACAGCTTTCGTTTGCAGATGGGTGTGTTTTTTTTAACCGATTTGTTCACAGGCGTTGGCCGCTTGCCATTGAAGGTTGGGCCGACAGAGCCCTCTCCCCATCGAGGATTTATTATTATTATTATTTTACAATAAATAAGATTATTAATTTATTTCTATGGTTCTTTTTTCGACAAAGAATATGATTCTTCACTTGAAAAATCTTACTAACGCATGCAAATCATCTTATCCACCAGCACCAAGACTTCGTCAATAAGCCAATAATGGGTGTCACCCCGGTGACTTTATAACTAAGTACTAAATTGGTTGCATGAATTAAGCACTTAACTATTCAAATAGCCTCTTGGACTATAGATTTGAAAGAGTGAAGCCTTGTCTATCTTTGTGTACTTGCGACCTAAACTTGGACTTTAAGCCAAAAAAAAAAAAAAAAAAAAAAAACTTTATCAACATTTTATTTTGATTTCCTTTTTCATCTCACTTTTATAGCTAGGTTAAAGTTACTATTTTTTTACATGTAATGATATATCACCTTCATTTTGTAAAGTGTAAGTCAATCACTCATTACTCACAAAATTAAGATGCGTATAGTGAACTTTGGCATTCTAATTTTAGCAAGTTGGCATTTTGTAATCATTCACTTGAAGTAGGAGTAAATTACAATTTTTTGTTGTTGTTGTTGCCAGCGATCCATGGGGAGATGACAAGGCCTGTATAAACTTCGTAGACAAGTGAAGTGTAATTCTTTAATGGCTCTCTTAGCATGTAAAATTGATGTGAGAATAGCACATGGAATAAATGAATGAGGAGCCAACTACGCAAAATAAATTGGGTTTCAACTTGACTTTGAGGTTATATTAGAATGTCTAACCCAAAATTATAAAATATTATACTGATAGAGATTACATGTACATGAAATTCATATAAACCTGGTAGATAAAGATACATTTTAGCATACTAAAGTTGCTTTGTTTGGTATAAAACATTGTAAAATTGCTTGAAGTAAACATACCCTGATAAATTAAAATTAATTCTTTTTTCTGGTTTGTATTTAGTATAGTGATAGAGTAATAAACTCACGAGTCATGAGTGCACATTAATAAACTCTATTTTGTAGAAGATTTCTTTTAACCTCACCAAATGGGAAGAAAGAATGCTACGTGTAAATATTTTTTTCACGTTAACTATAAATTAACAAAAATTAAAACATAAAACCCGAATGGCATGCACGGGTCAAGAAATTCAGACCACCAAAAACCAAGGAAAATCCAACATTCCACTCTTAAGAGGACAACCAAGGTTAATCTTGTAAATACACACGGTCGGACTCCATTGTCGGCTTGTGTAGTCGGACGGCTTTATCATTTTACTTGCTTTCCAAAGACAACTTGACAGTTGAAATCAAGTGCCGCGTGTTCTTAAAATAAACTGAATTCAATAGCCACGGAGATAACACTGATTGGATAAGAAAAGAGAAAAGAAAAGTCAATTACACGCGAAACTTGACCGTTAAATTACTTAGAACAAAATAAAAAATAATATAAAAATATATTTTAAGTGAAAAAAAACGTTGATAACATTAGGATAGTCCTATTGCCACTTGATCTTGCTCTCTTTTTAGCTTCGGCCAATTAATCCTTGCATCCGCTCATTTCTGGCAGGTATCGTCGATGCTAGTTGGTTTGATCGTTGTGAAGATTTGCCTATGCTGGTCGAAGATCAATTAAGATCGGTTTCAAACAAAATTTTGGGAATCAAGCTCGTTAAATCTAATGAAAAGAATCATATGATTTCCAAAGAAAAGAAAATTTGGCGGATTATATACTAAACAACTAAAAATATAGGAGCTAATTGCAAATATCAAAAGTGAAAACATACGGAATTCCTTTCTTCTTCTTCATTTTTCCACCACTTCTTTGATCTTTTGGACCCGTGATGATTTTTATAGAATGACAAACATTGTCAAGAAGTCACTGTCTAGAAAAAGCCCTGGTCCACCCTGACATAATTGAGCATGCTTGAAGTCGTGGATGTGGCCAGCAATGATGCAAGATTCAAGATCAAGACCACTCTACTTTTGACATTTTTCTTCAAATTAAAATTTACAAATAGATGGAGATTAATTAATTTTAAAAGGATTTTTTTGGCCAAGATATTTCCCAACAATTAATTACAAATAGGTTTTTCAACAATAGGCGGGTGTCATTTTCTTATAGTTTCCTCAAATAAAGCTTAGTATTTCTTTGAATTGTTATGAAAGAGGGATTTTTTTTTTTGGCTGTCTGTGATTTTTCATTCAAATGTTCAAGTCGATGGCTCTCAATTGGTCAAGTGATCTCCTAACATCGATTCCACTAGATAGCAACTATAACATTATTTTTAGCTGAGAAGAGTTGGGGGTTGAATTTTATGATTGATGAGATGATATGATCTCTGATCTTGATAAGGTGGATAGCCCAATGTCGATTCATTTTAGATTACAAGGAATGAAGATGGCCCATTCTTCGGTCTTGCTAGAGGATCAGCTAAAGAATCAGCCCATCATTTCAGTCTCACAGGCCCATTTAGTGGAGTTGACCCGAGGTTGTTTCAATTCGGGTCTGCCCAAGATTTTGCTAGATTAGTTGCCCAACGTTGCTCATCCTATTGATTTTGCTCTTGAACGTTGTTAATTCAAAATAAATTAAAAGAATTAGAAAAGGCTGATTAAAACGGAATTATTGGATGTCTAAATAAAATCGGCATGTCGCTTTGGTGTTTGTTAATATTTTTCTGTGAGCGGTGTTGATCCCATCATATAAGATGTGAAATGGAGTATATACTCTTCACGAGGTTAGAGATGGTGATGCAATGATTTTGGAATTTGATATTGTGTGGTAAATTATAGGTGAAATGAGCAAGTGTCACAATTTAAAAAGCCAAATATTCAAAAAGACATCACTAGTGTGTATAATCTCGAACACTTAATGATTGTAAGTGATAATTTAGTAACGAGCATGTGACGTCTCATATTCTTTGGTAATGTGATTATGTTGCTTGTGCGGAGACCATAGTAATCCTCTGTTCTTGTCAATTCTTGCCTTCAGAAAGTGATTGGCAATATCACTTCTACTTTATTGAATTTTGCGTTTAAAAACGGAAACCAAGGGTGATTGAAGGGAGGGAAAGTAGAGAGAGAATGAACTTTAGAGAAAGCCAATGAAGAATACAAAGGCAATCCTGGTAGGAACCTTTTTTTTTATTTTTTTTGGACTGGTAGGAACTCGACTTACCACTATTCTCAGAGGGAGTTATCAAAATGCTACTTGGCATTTCACTTGCCCAATGAAATGGGACTCAAGTCTTCAAAATGAGAAAAAGAAAGGAAAAACTACAAAAACACACACACACCCTCTCTCTCACACACACACATATTACTAGGGTTAACATCAAAGAATAACTTAAACTGGTTTTACTTGAACATGTCTACTTCAAAAAAATTTCGGACTCATAAAAACCCCCAAAATGGTACCGCTATTTCAATTTTACCCTCTGTTTCAATCCCGTCCAATTTGGCTGTTAAAAATTTGAGTGCTCAATCATCTTGAATTAAGCTATTTTGGACCTTCAAGGGCCCTTGAGCCAAAGATTTGGTGTTTTACAACACAATTACAAACATTTTTGGTGCGAAGTTTTGCTTTGAAAATACTCAAAACTCAAGATAAGTTTCCAAGTTTGGACTTTTAACAATTTTGGAATGCAAGTTCAGTGGTTTAATGAAGTTTTTCTTCTTCCGATCTTACCATCACTAATATATTTGCAATCATATTTTACCCCTCAACCTTGGATAGGAAAGAGAGATGCGGTTGGTCATGGTTGGGAAGCTTCGCAGAGGATGTTGAGGGACACTGGCGCAGCTTTGCTGAGGGTTGAGGGACATCAGCAAAGCTTTGCCGAGGGTTGCGCAACATTGAGAAGATTTGCGAGGGACGCTTTATGCTAGATTTAGCTTGCCAATGGCCGAGAGTCGTGTTGCCTAGTCATGTGCCCTGGCGTTCTGCACTTGCGGTTGCATGACACTGGCATCGTGTTGCTTAGTTTCACTCGAACCTCAGTGTCGTGTCGCCAGGTTTGCTGGACTTTAGAGGTGCGTTGCCTAGGGTCATACGACATCGGCACCGGTCTCACTGTTGTGTTGCCCGCTTGTGCTTTCATCTACAACTGCAAGTTCCTTCGTTCTCTTATTCTCTATACTACAAATTGTTCCATAATAATTATTTTACAAGGCGTTTGTCCAACAACATTCGCTTTTCATGAAAATCTTTAAGTCAATACCGTTTGCTTAAATGCAAAGTCTTAGAAGCTAGACCTCTTTCTTGGTACCTATCCAACGCAATCTGCCTAGGAACAACAAAGGAATTAACTAATCTTTCCGCTTTCGATTTTGGAGACAATTAGATCAACACTTCCCTCAAGAAGCAAAGCTTTACTATCTTAGGATTGTAAAGCATGAAGTATTGGCATCACTAATTGGATTAAGAGAGGTGACAAAGGTCTGTGTGATATATTTCACAGAACTTGGAAGGCCATGGCCATTCAACAAGCGTCCACTTTATTTTGAGTTGGTGCACCTTGCATCGCAGATCATAGAGAACGAGAGGGAAATAAAAAGTTCCTCAACCATGTCGGTTAGCATTATGCGAATTCTAATTGAAGGAGCAGACATTTCCAAATTTTTAGTGGAGACGAGACAAAACAGGGAATAGCCAGAGGCATGATTTTGAATTGACATTGAAGGAGCAGACATTTACAAATTTCTAGTAGAGACGAGAAAAAACACAGGGAAAAGCAAGAGGCATTGGAATCAAAATCACCCAGTTTGCATCCCCAAGAATCACTGCCTCAACAGGTGGTGCAAGGGGAACCCGTACCCTCATCATCTTTAATGACCATCTCTTCCTCAGATTTTATTAGTTCCCCGGACTCTTCTTCCTCAGATTCTATTAGTTCCCCAGACTATCTTTTTCCTCGAATTCTGTTGAAATTTGTCTTCCTTCCATTAGTTCCCTTGGACTATCTTCGTCCTCGAATTCTGTTGAAGATGTATTCTTTTGAGTATCTTTCCTTGAAACTCCAAATCGTTTCCATTGGCTGATGGTGTTGGGAAACAGACCCTCAGATCATCCTCCAGTTGCTCGCATATTAGACGGAATCCACGCTTCTTTATGCTTGTAGTGGGTGTGCAGAAGCAAACTTGGATATGTGTCCAATCGTCCTGCAGAGGCTTCTCTTCTCCTCTTTTATGGACGCTTGGGATATATAGGAGACTTACACGATCGGATTCCGTTGAAAGAAAATGGTTAAACTGCCAATACTTTTTTTTGCCATTAACAAATATGGTGACCTCAATTTCGTAATCCATTCTTTCAAACTGGCCATGAATAAAACAGAATGCTAGTCCTAAGAACTTGTCAAATAAGTCCGGGGGAACCATGAAAGATATGGAGTCCTCTTCACGAGGGCGAATCCATTTAGGCATCTCTCTTCCATTTACAAGAATTTCAACTTTCTGTTACACAGATGGTACACGTGTCAAACATTCAAAATGAGAGAGAGAGAGAGAGAGAGAGAGAGAGTGAGTCTGACCTTGGGTGATGACACATCAGCCACGCTAACCCCTTCGCTTTGCTTGCGGCTATAAACAGACGTGAATTTCCAATAGTCATAGTTGTTGATGCTTGTCGGCAAATGAGTCAACTTGTTACTTGAAAGATATAGGCTCGTCAATTTAGGAAAACTGGAAGCATTCTCAAGGAACTCTGCTTCTGATAGATTACTGGCAGAAAGGTCTAGGCATCTTAGACTTGGGAGTCCCACATCATTTTCAGGGTCAATTGAATCCTCAAAGATTTTTGGAAACATGTCAAGATTCGAGCACCCCCAAAGACTCAGCTGCTTGAGATTTTTCAACTTTTGAATGCTTGATGGAAGCCTCATGAGGTTTTTGCAACATCCTAATAGTATTATCTTTACAAAGACAAGATTTTCAATTGATGCAGGAAGTTCTTTAATAGCCGTTCCAAATATTTCAAAAATCATTAGATGTTCCATCTTTTCCGGAATATCAGGGAATTTCTCAAGTTTAGAGCAATCATAGAGACAAAGCTCTTGAAGAGACTTTGTCTTGAGTGTGTTTGGAAAGATCCTAAGATTAGAGCAGCGTGATATCTCCAAAATTTTTAACTTGTCAAGATATCCAATGGATTGGTGAATGTCCTCCAAGCTTTCGCACCTTTCAATATACAAGCTCTCCAGATGTGGAGCCGATGAAAAGTCAGGAATACTAGCCAGGGATTTGCAATCAATGAACTCGATGGACTTCAAATTCTGCAAAAACATGCTAGTACAGTCATTAAGCTATACAAATATGTTCATACTTTAAAAGGGGAAAGCTGATCATCACAAGGGCTTACTTGACAGTTGCCTCCTAATTGTTTGATAGGACTGTTTTGGAAATGGAGTTTCGTGAGTTTGTTTGGACTGGGGCCAAATTCTAAATCTGGGGCATTGGGCCATTCGAGGCATCGTAGTGCGTTAGGTAGGCGTATAGGACCTTGTGAAGAGATGTGTACCTCATGCAAAATGAGCATTCTCAACATTTTCATTTTTGTGAAAGCATTAGGACTAATGGTCATCTCTTTTGGTGTGGACAAGTCCAATACTATGGCTTGTATTGCATCCGTGCCCTATCCATAAAAAGAGCAGAGCAAATTCAGTCGTCAGATAAAATTTCCGGTTGAGATTTACATTTTATTGGCCGTATTAAAATAATGTAAAAAATTGAGATGTAGCAAAATGAACATAAACAATTTTTACCAAATCTGTGCAGAGAACGTCTTGAACATCTTCGAAAAGCCATAATCTGCTGCGTTTCCCAGGATTTTTGTGATCTTCCTGATTAGCAATATCCTTACCCATCAACTGAATCAAATCATGCATTTGCAGGGCTCCATACTCATTTTTTATCAAGGACCTCTCGATGAGAATTTCTATTCCTATGGTTGTGTCAAAACCACAATCATCAAGAACTTCCTTGATGTATTCTATTCTCTTTCCCTTAAAGAAACAAGCAATATCGAGGAAAATTTCCCTCTCCCTATTCTCTAATCCATCAAAGCTTGTCTTGAGAACTCGATTAATAGTTTGGTCAGGACTTTTGGAGAATTTATGCAATGCACTTTCCCATGCAGCTTCGTTTCTTCCACGTAAGAATGAGCCCAACACTTCGAGGGCTAACGGAAGGCCATTAGCATAATGCAGTGCTCTATCTATGAGATCCCCTCTTTTGTCAACACTCTTGCTATTTGGGAAAGCATGCCGACAAAAAAGGTCTTGTGCTTTACGGTATTTTAAAGCTTGAATTTCATACACACAATTTATGCCATGAGAAGTTAACAAGTGTTTATCTCTTGATGTAACAATGATTCTACTTCCTTTACCAAACCAATTGCCTTCTCCAGCTAAGGCTTTCAATTGATCCAATCGGTCAACATCGTCAAGAATCAAGAGAACCCTCTTGCGACCAAGTCTTTCCCGTATCAAATTAATTCCCCTGTCCACACTATAGACTGTTATATTTTTTTGTGATAAGGTCTCAGATAGAAGCTGTTCTTGCAAAGCAGCAAGACCATTGCTACAGTTTGATTTTTCTCTAACTTGCGCCAAAAAGCTACAACCATAAAATTGCCTCTCAATAGCATTATATAGGGCCTTGGCAATCGTTGTCTTGCCTATGCCTCCAGGTCCCCATATTCCTATCATGAGCACATCATCATCATCCGAATCTTTTTCGGACAACGATATAAGTTTTTGAACTTGGGAATCTACTCCGACCGGATGGTTAGCAACATGTAAGGGTGTTCGGTTGAAATGAATTGATAATTCCTCAACGATGCATCGGATGAGCCCTGCTTCATCTCTGATAAGCACTCAAAAGAATGAGAAACATGTCTTAACATTCAAAACCATGGAAGGAAATCAACCTCTAATAGTCACAAGGAAAATTTCATCAGAAGCATAGCAAATAATAAGATGAAAAGAAATGGCACATACCTGCACCGACATCTGCGCAAGGAAAATTACAAAGAATCTGCGCCTAAAGACAATAATAACTTGGGTACTATGAACCACAATTCTTATCTAAGACAAAAAAATTCTCATTATCTAACAAAGCAAGAATCGAATTTGAAGAATCTGCTAGCTTGAAATTTTGGTTATTCGACTTTTGTGTCTACTGCAAAGTCAAAGAAGTTGATGCATCGTTTTGACAATTCAAACATATAAATACGATTTGGCATCTAACAAGCAATCATGAGCCAACAATCGCAAAGCATTGCAGCACATTTGTGCGTACCTGTCTTTCAAGTCCCATCCAGACAAGCTACCGGCATCAAAGAGAGTCTTCTTCCATTTCTTCACTTTCTCAGAATTCTTTCCAAACTTGGACTCATGCCTAGCGATAGCTCTCCTATAACTCTCTCTTCCCCTTCTCACTTCCCTTGGTTCCACTTTGTAAAACACCGGGAACACAATCAGCCCGTCTCGCTCCTTGCACTCCATGATTTTTGCGAGCTCTTCCAAACACCACCGCGAGGAGGCATAGTTCTCGGAGAAAATGATGATTGCGACGCGTGATTCCTCGATTGCCCTTGTGAGCGCCGGCGATATTTCCTCTCCTTTCCTAAGCTCCTTGTCATCCATAAAAGTGTTTAATCCTTTCTGGTCCAAAGCTGCATAGAGATGACTGAGGAAGTTCTTGCGAACATCTGCACCTCTAAAACTCAAGAACACATGGTAATATTTTTTTGAATTCGAAGAAAAAGCCATTGAAAGAGCTGATAAATGATTTGCTTCAAGAATGTTTACTATTTGATGGGGTTTCCATTTTTCTCCTTTTTGCTCTAACACTCACTCCAACTCCTTTCCTCCATTTGGCAAGCAAATTGGTCGCCCACAACTCTTGTGCAAAATCTCTAACAAAGACCTGCAATTCATGTACAAAGAAAGGTTCAAAGAGTTTAATTTGTTCAAAAGAAACAACACCCATCTAGAAAGTTTAAGCATTCAGAGAATAATAAGAAAAGTCAGCACCTTTTCTATCTATCTAGACTGATCAAACTTACACACCGAATCATTCTAAGGCAAGTTAATTTTTCGTAAGAGCAAAAGCAATTGACAAAGTTTAAACTTCCATAGAAAATTATCCAAAGTCACACTTTGTCTCTCCATCTCCCTCTATCTGAGCCATCAAACTTCCAAGAAGAATGAAGGCATGTTCATTTCAAAGTCTTACTCGCTACGAATTAGCGAAATCTTGGACTGATTAGCAAAATCTTCTCCCAGAGCAGTCATCGTCTAGATGGGTGTGCAAGTTTGATCAGTGGGAGAAGAGCAGTCATCTTGGACTGATTACTCGCTACTGATTAGAGAAAAGTCAGTACTTTTTCTCGCTACTGATTAAGAAAAGTCATCTTCTCCCAAAGCAGTAGATGCACAAATTTTCTATGGAAGTTTGGCATCTCTGCATTACAATTTTCTTGGACTGATTAGCGAAATCTTCATCAGAGCCGAGATAACCAAACCGGCTTAATCAACTGTGGACACTCTCCTGTTCTGCACAAGGAGCGCCCTCTCCTGTTCTGCACAAGAGGAGCAGCAGCGCCGAGATAATTTTCTGCTGTTCTGCACAAGAACCCCACCACCACCCACAGCCATCGCAGACACTCTCCCCGTGCGGCAGCGGACGGCGGAGCAGCAGTGCCTCCAACTCGCCGGAGTTCGAGTTCTGGATGGTCCGAAACCCCATCTTCCCCCAGCTGGACCTCCCCTCTTCCGACGAGCTCTTCGTCGACGGCGTCCTCCTCCCCGCTCCACCTCCCCCAACCCGACCCCGCCCCCGAACCCGAAACGGGCCCCGGAGGTCCAGAACCTCCCGCTCCAGAGGCGGACCACCTTCCCAACGCCCTCGACCTGGATCTGGTTTGGCAGGTGCGCCATGGACAGTGGACACAAACACACACACAAGGACAGAGAGGGAGAGGGAGAGAGAGAAAAAATCTGTTACCTTTCGCGGACCCAACACCCGTCGTCGGGGGAGAAGAAGCGACCAGCAATCGTCGCCTCGTCGGTTGAGCAGTGGCGGAGCAAGTAGATCGAGGGAGAAGAAATGAGCAGCGATGGGAGGGAAGAAACTAGGGTTCCATCGATTTGTGCATTGCTGCTCTGCAAATTGCCAAATTCTGTACTTTCTTTTTTTTAAAAAAAAAACCGGTCCGGGCCGGGTGGATTTTCCAGTGGACCGGTTCCAACCGGTTCCCAAAAGCTGGAACCGGTTCTCGGACCGGTTCCACTGGGAACCGGTTTCCGAACCGATTTTTCTGGGTGGTCCATTCCGATTCCCGGGTCAATCCGGTCCGATTGCACACCCCTAGTTTCCAAGCTCTACCTCTCATCTACATATCACTTTGCTCGTGGAGTATGGTTTACGCAATGGAGCAAGGGCCAAAGAAAGTTAGACGTAGATCAGACTCCCCCCAGTACGGCGGGGTCTCTTTTTCGGTTTAGGAGGCCCACACGCACTATCTCAAACAGGTTAAGTAAAGATTCTGCCTGAGTCCATATCTATTCGTCAGAGTTTCTTTTTGACTGTCGTCTACCTTGTGCGTGAACTGCGGAAGCTACAATCAAAGCCATTATTCGACAATGATCGTGTGCATTCTCACGTAACCTGGGTTACTTTTTCCTATGTTCCTCATAGGAAATTTCCTCCTGCCCTCCCCTCCAAATGGATATCCTAACACACCGGTTCTGGGCAATTTCTTGAGTTCCGAAAGTGATTGGCAATATCATCTCTACTTCACTGAATTTTGGGTTTTGAATAGACAAACGTCTTCGGCCATCAAGACTTGAACGAAGGGTTGCTAATGGGATGAAAAGTGAGATAAAGAGTGAACTTTAGCACTAGCCAATGAAGAATGTAAACGCAATCCTGATATGAACTTGAATTTATCAATATTCTCAGAGGAAATAACTCGGCATTTCACTTGCCAAATGAAATGGGACTGTAACTCCTTTAATGGAGGAGAAAATAAAAGGAAAATATACATCTATATCATTAGAGTTAAATCACAGCCTCAAATTATCTTACAACGTATTTTACCCTATTTTTCAATCCTGTCCAATTTCATCTATAAACATCCCTTGTGGTAGCTGTGGCGCCAACCACGGTTGCATGATAAGCTTATGTGTGGTATTTGTTATTATTAAAAAATTATATATAACTTAAGAAAAATCTAAAATGATGTTAGCAAAAGGAAAAAGTAAACATGAACTCAACAATTGAGACAACTAAGAAATTACGAATATAAAAATGAAAAATTGAAAAAGGAAATTCTCATCCTCATGTCATCGCCCCTCAATAAAGAGATTAAATAAAACAAATAGAACTGTATGAGTGAAGCGCACACATTTCATTGATACTTTGTGTAGTATAAATAAAGTGATATCATAGAGAGATGTCATCAAGTAATCATAATAGAAGATATACATAAAGATAATAATTTGATTTAAATGGAAATTGAATAAAAAATTAATCAGCAAAAAATTCCAAAATGATCAGATCATGGATACTTTGTTTGATGTTCTACCATCATATTGATTTCTTGAATATTTTGCACTATAATCATGCTGATATTTTGCTATTTGATTTGTTATTTCAAAAGAGATGTCTATTTGCTACGACCATTAGAGAGTTGCTTGTGTGCACTGTTGTCGCGACCATTGCACTTGTTAAAGAGACTTCCATATGCCATGGCCATTGAAAGTCCCAACACCCCTGAAGGGTCTAATATGGTCGTCGTTGTTGTGACCATCACGACCTTGAATTTCAGGCTAGCTATGGCACCACCTTGGATCCAGTCCTAACTGAGGTCGAGTGTCCCAGGATCTGGTCCACATCGGGTTTCATGGCCGTACAATGATTGCAATTGACAAATCAGATTGCTCACCCCTGCTGGGGTTCTTCCTTTCAGTTCAGGAGCCCCACATGTAGGGGTGTCAATGGGTCCGGTCGGGTCGGGTTATGCTCGGACCCGACCCGACCCCAATCGTAAAGGGTCATACTCTGACCCGACCCGAAACGCATTAGACCCCAAAAAAAATCGGGTCGGGTCGGGTCGGGTCGGGTCATATATCCATATGTACCGATCTCCTCAAGAACAATTCCTGTTTCCAGGAAATTAAAGACATTAACATTCTGAGAAATTAAAGGGCAAAAGAGATGATGATCTATCGAGTGAAAAGCGGGTTTTGATTTGGAAAATTGTTTCTTCAGGACAAATCCAAAAGCTGCAGAGTGCAGATCAGATCACACCAGCTCAAGAAACAGGTTAGAGAAAGATCAGAACTGTTTCTGTTCTTCTCTATCCATCACCTGCATTTATACCGTCGTTCCATGTATGATCTGTAACAATAGAGACACAAGAAGCAGAGAATAGAGGACCTGCTGTTGTTAGTAGGCAAACAAAGCTGAAAAAGGCTGTGCAAAAAGGAAAGCAAGGGGGATATATCTGTAACGGGCACTACTCCTCTTAAAAATCACTTATGTACAGTAAACAAAAGCTGCATCCAAAACTCAGAATGCATGAGCCAAGCAGCCACTGTCTTATAACTACAAGCACAGCACAGCACAGCACTAGCAATCTGGTTTTGCAAAACGAACTATCACTCCATTATCGCCGGAAAGTGAGGGGAAGGGGGGGAGGGGGAGGGGAAGAAGAAGGGGGAACTGACCAAGTCCTGGAGATTCCGCGAAAGCCCAATATAGATTCTAGTTTCCTCTTTCGTTCCCGTAAATCTAAGGCCCTTCGTAATCCTCCCCCTCTCGGAGAAGAACCCGTAATCACAATCGAGACTATATATTAGGTAACACTTGCGAAGAAAGGCACCTCGTCGTCGCGCTCCGATCAAATCAGCTGATCGCTTCGATCTCCCTCGCCTCTCGCCCTCTTTGGAATTCGATTCTTCCGCTTTCTTGGGCTTTTTTGGTTTTTTTGGGTCGGCGAAGGGAGGATCGGCGAAGAGGAGTTTGCTTCTTCTTTGTTTATTTTATTCAAAACGCATGGGCGATACCACCGGTACCATACCGGTGTCAAAATGACATGGGCCGACCCGTTTCGACCCGGTTCTAAATAATACCGGCTCTATACTCAGATAATATTTTGACCCGACCCGAAAATACCCTAAATTTAGGGTCGGGTCGGGTCGGGTCGGGTTGGCTAGGGCCTTTTTGACACCCCTATCAATCAGGTGAAAGTAGAGATTCTGCCCGCGTCCCACGTTTATTTGTCGGAGTTACTTTTTAACTTTCGTCTTCTCTGTGCGTAAACTGCGGAAACTACTATCAAAGCCAGTATTCGGAAATGATCGTGGGCATTTTCACGTAACCTAAATGCGTTTGTTCGTGGAAAAACGTTACGAAAAAGAAAAATATTTTCTGAGAAATTATTTTTTAGAAAAATGAATAATTTTTCTTTTTTGTTTGATGATATGTGATCGTAAATATTTTGTAGCGTTTGGATATTATTTGAAAAATGATTTCAATCTTATCGCTTTATCTCATGATGAAAAATTAATTTTTAAATAATTTTTATTTTATTTTATTTTATTTTATTTTTTTCCCTTCACAATCCTTGGGTCTCGGCAATAGCTAACTACTGGCCATAAGCGTGGGGCGTGAGGTCAAACTCGCCTGTGGCCGGTAGGGGTGTGAAAAACCGAACCGAAATCGAAAACCGAACCGAACCGAAATTTTGTGCGTTTTTGTTTCGGTTCGATTAACCGAACCAAATCGGAATTCTTAATTAAAAGTGAAAAATCTCTCTTCATCATCATCTCATCTTCATTTATGTCCCAATAAGTAAAGCAAAAATAGAAAAATAGAAAAACCGTCCCGAACCGAATCGAAATGAACCGCATTTTCAATTTGGTTCGAGACGGTTTCAATTCGGTTTAGTATTATCCTTTATCGGTTTGGTTCGGTTCGGTTTTTCAAAAAAATCGAACCGAACCGAATTGTTAACACCCCTAATGGCTGGTGACTAGTTGAAGAAGAAGGAAAATAAAAAAATAAAATATTCGATATGAGTAATTTCGAAAAGTATTTTCATATCTTTAGATTTATGAATTTACTTTCTTAAATTTATGTATGATATTTTCGCTAATTGAAAAGTATTTACGATCGGTTAGTCATTTTCCGTAAAAGTCCGAAAAAAGAGAAAAAGATAAACAAGAACAAAAAAAAAAAAAAAGAGAGAGAAGTACGGGGCGCATGCGGTAGCATGTGGAGTGGTGGTGAAAAAAAAGAAAAAGGAACAAAAAAAAAAAGAACGAGGAAGAATCCGCCAAAGGCTCGAAGACCAAAACTGCTGGGCTCTTCACTTAACGTGCCTTCCCGAGCGTGTATTGAACAAATTACCAGCTTTTTTTTTATTTTTTCATATTTTGCAAAATTGGCACTTTTTTTTTTTTTTTTGCTAACTACCGATTGTTGTAGGCATAGATTGTCAACTGTTCGAATTTATCAATGCTTGTACGTAGAAATCAACCTACATTAGAATAATTTACCATTTTTTTTTGTCTAATAACTTATTCCGTTCGAACATTTAAAATTATAAAGAGAGAAAATTTAAAAAGAAAAAAGGAGACTTTTGAGTTATTAGGGCACCTGTTTATCTCAAAAAATTCAAAGTATGACATGGGACACTCGCGTGAGTGTCTCATGTCATACTTTAAATCCTCAAGAGCCTGCACGATCACTTTGCAAGCTTTCTCCCATGAGCTTGTTCCCGGTTTCATGCATTCCTCGGAGAACAACACTATCACTGGGATCTGGGACGCCATGATAGAGCACTCTCTCAGCTCTATATCTCTCAGACCACAACTGTCCATTGGAGAAATACTACTAGTGAATTTATCACGTGCAGTATACGATGTCAAATTCAGTGAAATCCACGTGAAACAAACATGAAAGGTCATGACAGATCAGCGTGCATTAATATCTCATCTTTCATTCAGAATAATCTCAAAGGTTGTGCCCATCACCATTTAGATGAAGCTTTAGAGAACACACCCATACAAGGCAGCTTAATTAACATGCGTCTCTCACAAAACGCCTTGCCAAATATTTGGATACCATGGTATAAAGAACGCTAATAGTAAGGGAAATCACTCCATTTAGAAGCTGGCATGATTTGAATACTGCGCATTTATAACTTGGACTCATTTGCTAAATCAATCTTTTATAGATGAAAAATCATACACGTACTAGAAAACATAAGTTTCTACCTAACCTATCTCGATTTATATATTCATTTTTTAGTAATTTCACATCAAATAGTCACATTATTGAAGTGAAATAAAAATTTTTTTAATGTGTATTTGATATGTCAATGGTATAAATATAACTTACTTAGGATGAATAAATGCGCAAGTTTGATTGATGTTGCTTTACAGATTAAATTTTAAAAAATGCGCATGTAATTTATGTAGATCAGCCGATCGAATTTAATGGCCAACTTGAAATTTGGCCATTAAATTACTTAGCACAAAATAAAAAAGAATGTAAAAATATCTTTAAGACCAAAAAAAAAAAATGATAACATTAGGATAATCCTATCACCGCTTCATCTTGCTCTCTTTCTAGCTCTGGCCAATTTATCCTTGCATCTGGTTATATCCGGTAGGTACCGTCCTTGCTCCATTGTCGGATCATCGTGAAGATTTGCTTGCCCTCGTCGAAGATTGATTTTAGAACGAAATTGTGAGAATCGAGCTCGTCAAATCCAATGAAAAAACTTGAATATTACCAATGAAAACAATCAAATTAAGAGGGTTATATACGAAAGACTAAACGATAAGGGAGCTAATGGCATAATCAAAAGTGAAAATATGGCAATGCCTTTTTCCTTCATTGTCTAGAACAAATCCTGGCCCGTCCCGACATAATCGAGAATGCCTGAAGTCATCCATGTGGCCGTCACTGATGCGAAGATTCGAAATCAAGACTACTCTAACTTTGGTATTTTTCTTCTATTAAATTGACTAGTATATAGAAACTTAATTAATTGATGGATGATTTTCAGCAGTTGTTGTCATTTTCTTATATGGTTTCCTCAAATAAAAGTTAAGTATTGCTTTTGAATGTGTTATGAAAAAGGAAATTATTTAATCTTTTTTCTTATTTGCCGTTTTTCATCTGAATGTTGAATTCAATGGCTCTCAATTTGTCGACTGATGTCCTACCATCGATTCCACCTATAACTAACCATCACATTATTGAGAGAAGAGTTGGGAGTTGAATGTAAGGTGATTTGATTTCTAATCTTGATAAGATCGATAACTCAATGGGAATTTATTTTATATACGAGGAATGAAAATGGCCCATTCTTCTGTAATAAATCACCACCTTAATAAGTCTACAGCAATAAAAAAAAAAACCCTTAAAAATCCACTAAAAGGAGAAGGAAAGAGAAGAAAAATATTTGGAGCCACAATTGCAAAGGGCTATTGTTTGGTAATTCGGGATTGTTTTACAATTAAGAAACCTAAGATAATTACAACGATCATACCTGAATCTGGTTTTTTTTGCTGTTGTCCCTACACCTAGGTGAACATGTTAAGTTAACTAATCAACTAACAAAAACATATGCGATAACATGATCATATTAGAATTTAGATTCTAAAATCTAAACAAGTCACTGAATCTTCATACACACTAATATCCCAAACTTTCTTAAATTGCGTCATTTACATCGTAAATTTAAATTAGATTTTCACTTAATTTAATCTCGAGTTTTTTGTGCTGTAATATTGGCACTATTAGGAAAATATTGGACCAGACTCAGGGCCATTTGGTTCGTGAAAACGTTTTCAGCTTTGGATTTCAGATAAATATGCTGCTCGACGAGGAAGGAACGCGCAGCAGCCAGGGTGTGGAGGGCGAGATCGACATCGGCATCGGCGGATAACCATAGACGTGCAAAAGTAAACAAAGCTGACCGGTACCGAGAAGAGAGAGATCTCGGATTGTGGCTTGCCCGGAGGTTCTCAGTTGACTACTGTTTCGAAGGAAGTATGAAGAAGAAAGAAAGTGAAGAGAGAGAGAGAGAGAAGAGAGCCAGGGAAGCAGGAAGAAGAGCTGAAGTTTCTGAGGGGCGACAACGATTGTAATTTTCCATTTTTCATTTTTATTTATGCTCGATTTCTTTTTGAGAAAAAAAAAATGCAAATGGTCGGAGATTAGATTCGAGATAAGCGTGTAGTGGGGGCCATGGATAGGTGCAGTGGGGCCCGGAGAGACAGATTTGGGTCGTTGGGTTGGGGCGGCGGGAGCGAAAGTACGTCTGTGAGACTCCGCACGTGGCTTTGATCACTGTGTGCCGACACACACGGGCCGGGTATGATCGACGGCCGTGATTCGTCCGGGGGAGGGGGCCGACTCGAGAGGCCGAAATACTGAGCCGACTGAGCCTGGCGCTTGTGCAATTACACTTGCGCCCTCGATGAGCCAGGACACTCCACACTACCCGGGAGAATGGAGACTGCGCCCGAGACCACATTAATTTCTCCGAGTTCGTTTTTGATTTCCTTCTGTGTACAGGAACCCGGGGATTGGTACTACCAAAGCCACTATTCGAAATAACCTAATGGTTTTTTATTTATTTATTGAGAATTTATAGGGGGTGTCATAGGTTTCGGCCAAACCCGAGCATGAGTTGACTTGGGTTGAAAGCTTGGAGAGAAGATTGATTCGAAGATGGAGTTTGCGTGGCATCTGTGTGACAAAGGGACATAGGGCTGGGGTGGCGCTAGGGCTAAAAAGGTCGAAGTCCACCGACAAAGTTGGCCAGTGAATTTCGAGGGTTCGGCTGGGCCCTAAGCTACTATAATCAGGTGCCCACTACAAAAATCAACCGCTTTCCTTTTTTTGATAATATGGAGTTGTTGTGCAATTTAATAATACAAATTGACGATAGCACATTATAGTTTCATAATTCATAACTCAAGTCCAAGGCTAAGGTCTCGACTCTATGGCAGGGTCTTAGGCTTGGCCAATGCTATAACTTGTTTGGTTGGTGTCTCTAGTCCAGGCACTAGGATCCATAGTCGACACTTGAGGTATCTGGTCCAAGCCCTAGGGTCCTAAGTCTAAGCCCTCAACGTGGATATATCATCCAAATTGAGTTGAGCGAATCCAACATACTCGATGCTCGAACCTTCACTTGAACTCAATCAAGTATTAAATTTATTTTTCAAACTCAACTCGTAAAGAGAATCAGACTATACGAAATTTGACTTCACTCAACTCGACTACATTACAATTGACAAAAAGTAACTAAAACTTGACTAGGCTGGTGAGACTATCAGGTTGAGTATTGGCAAGTTTGAGACTTGCATGTTAGGGGCACTTCTACAATACTTCAGATGTGTCCTATGATATTAATATGTGTGATTGCAATTAAATATAAAAATGTCACAACACCCTATATATATATATATTACATCACGAGGAACCGTCGTAACCGTGATGTTAAACCGTTGCTAAAAAAGTGGGACCTGGTACATTTTTACATTCCTAGTATTTGCACTGCAGCTTTCGTTTGCAGATGTTTTTTTTTTTTTAACCAATTTATTCACAGGCGTTGGCCGCTTGCCATTGAAGGTTGGGCCGACAGAACCCTCTCCCCCATCGAGGATTTTTTTATTTTTTATTTACAGTAGATAGGATTATTTCTATAGAGTTTTTTTTTTTTTTCACTATGAATACCAATCTTCACTTAAAAAATCTTATTAATGCATGCAAAGCACCAAGACTTCATCAATAAGCCAATAATGGTCGTGACCCCCTAAAGTTATTATAAACAGCGACTTTATAACTAAATACTGAATCAGTCGCATGAATTAAGCACTCAACTACTCAAACAACCTCTTGGCCTATAGGTATAAAAGAGTAAAGCCCCTTCAGTTTTTGTGTATTTGCAACCTAAACTTGGACTTTAAGCTTAAAAAAACTTGATCAACATTTTATTTTGATTTTCTTTTTCATCTCAATTTTGTAGCTAAGTTAAAGTTATTTTTTCTTTTTTTGACATGTAATGTTGTATCTCTTTTATTTTGCAAAGTGTAAGTCAATCACTCGTTACTTACAAAATTAAGAAGCGTATAGCGAACTTCGACATTTTAATTTTAGCAGGTTGGCGTTTTATAATCATTCACTTGAAGGAGAAGTAAATTGAGATTTTTCTTTTGTCAGTGATCCATGGGGAGCTGATAAGGCCCATATAAACTTCGTAGATAAGTGAAGTGTAATTCTTTAATAGCTCTCTTAGCACGTAAAATTGATGTGAGAATATCACATGGAATAAACTAATGAGGAGCCAACTACACAAAATATATTGGGTTTGAATTTGACTTTGAGGTTATGTTCGAATGTCCAATCCATACCTATAAACCATTATACCGATAGAGATTACATGTACATGAAACCCATGTAAACCTGATAGATAAAGAGACATTTGAGCATACTAAAGTTACTTTGCTCGGTATAAAACATTGTAAAATTGCTCGAAGTAAACATACCTTAATAAATTAAAAGAAATCCTATTTTCTGGTTTGTATTTAGTATAGTGATAGAGTAATAAACCCACGAGTCAAGAGTGCACATTAATAAACTCTATTTTGTAGAAGATTTCTTTTAACCTTACTAAATAGGAAGAAAGAATGCCACGTGCATATATATTTTTACATTAACTATAAAGTAAAGAAATTAAAATATAAAACCCGAATGGCATGTACAGGTTAAGAAATTCAGACCACCAAAAACTAAGGAAAATCCAACATTCCACTCTTAACAGGACAACCAAGGATAAACTTGTGATTTAACTTGTTTGTCAGAGACAACTTGACGGTCGAAATCAAGTGCCGCGTTTTCTGGCAATAAACTGAATTCAACGGCCACGGAGATAACACTGATTGGATAAGAAAGGAAAAAAGAAAAGTCGATTACACGCGAAATTTGACCATTAAATTGCTTAGCACAAGATCAAAAAGAACGTAAAAAATATCTTTTAGGTGAAATTGTTTTTACTCTCTTTTTAGCTTTGGCCAATTAATCCTTGCATCTGCTCATTTCTGACAGGTATCATCGAAGCTGCTTTGTTGGAATGTCGCGAAAATTTGTTTGTGCTGGTCGAAGATTGGTTTCGGAGCACAATTTGAACAGCGAGCTTGTTAAATCCAGAGAAAAAACCAGGTTATTATCAATGAAAAAAATCAAATTAAAAGGATTATATAATAATATGGGAGCTAATTGCAAATATCAAAAGTGAAAATATAAGCAACTCCTTTTTCCTCCTCCATTTTTCCCCGCTTCTTTGAATTTTTTGACCCCTCGATGATATTTGTAGAATGACAAGCATTGTCAAGAAGTCATTGTCTAGAATAAGGCCTGGGCCATCCTGACATAATTGAGCACGCTTGAAGTCGTAGATGTGGCATTAGAGAATTTGCCATCAAAGCATTTTCACAAGTATTAAAAAAAAAGGTATAGGGATGGATTGAAAATTTACTTAGAGCTCAGCCGACACCTAATTCTGCATTGGAGAATTTGCCAAATACTTGATTAGAGTTATTATAACTTTTTTGAAAGTAAAATCATCTGAACGAATCGCACTGATCAACTCCAATCAAATGAATTTCTTTGGCCACTTTAGAAGTTAGAAAAACTACAAAAAAAATAATAATGTAGGGAAAAAAATTGAAAAAAGTAGGAAAGAAAATGTTCATGAAATGTAAAGCGAATCCCATCCATATTTTCATTTATGTTCCAATTAAGCTAGCGGATCAGCCAGCAAGAGAAGCGGCCCATCGTTTCAGTCTTTAGAGGCCTATTTTTTGACCCGAGATTGCTTCAATTCGGGTCGGCCCAGGATTTTGCTCGAGAAATTGCCCAACGTTGCTTCGCGCTTTGTTGGTTTTCGCGTGGCAATTTTGCAAAGGCGGAGCCATCCTTTTGACTTTGTTCTTGAACGGTGTTAATTCAAAATAAATCAATGTCCTTAACTTAAATGCGATGTCTTAAAGATAAAGCTCTCCCTTTGTACCTAGCAATGCAATTTGCCTAGTGACAACAGAGGAATCAACTAACCTCCCCTATATAGATACTTTGATAGGTGAGACAACTAGATCAACACTTTCCCAAAAGATATAGATTGTATTAGATTGAGTAGAACTTACTATCTCAGAATTTTAGAGCGTAAAGTGCTGCCATCATTAATTGGATTAAGAGAGGTGATAGACTAAGTAGAACCGACACGGACACGCAACACGCGACACAACACGACATGATGCACCGACATATTGTCTCTCAAAAATAAAGAATTTCGACACGTTGGGACATCTTGTTTATTAAATGTATATTTTAATATATTCATGATAAATTATCATTTTTATAATTATTTTCATCAAATTAATTTGATTCAAATTCATAAATAAATAAATAATAAAAAAGAGTATAGAACGAATTTACACTAAAAATATTAATCCACCATTTGTTAATATCATTTATTGTTTCAGTTTAACAAATTCAACTCAACTTCAATAATCCATAAAACCCAAAAAAAAAAACAAACAATTCACATTCTACACTCTCGTGTCAAAGCGTGTTGGAAGAAAAGAGAAAAAAATAAACTTGAGTGGGTGAATTGTTTGTCACAAAAAGTAAGAATCAGTCATCTTTCCAATCTATTATTATTATTATTATTATTATTATTATTATTATATTTTTACATTTTGACCTATTATTTATTGAAAATTTTTAAAATTGACTTCTTGCATGTCGAAATCACATTTCAGAATTCTAGCACAAGTGTCGGAGAGTGTTGAGGAAAGTTGACTAGGTGTCAAATTTTCCGATATGTGTTGACCAAGCGTCGAAGAGTGTCCGAGATTGTCAGACACGTGTCGGAGTGATCGACACGACACGAATACTTCCAAAGAGTGTCGGTGCGTCTTAGGTGATAAAGGTCCATATGATAAATTACTCAGAGCAACTTAGAGGAACATGGCCATTCAACAAGCATCCAATTAATTCTGAATTACTGCTCTCAACGTCACAAATCATAATGAAAGAGAGGGAAAAGTAGTTCCTCAACCATGTTAGTAGCATCTGTGAAACCTCTATTTTATAGTGATTTGGAATTCTGATTGAAGGAGCAAACGTTTTGAAATTTTTAGTAGAGACAAAAGGGAAAGCAAGAGGCATTGGAATCAAAATCACTTGGAATCACTTCCTCAATGAGTTATGACCAATTCAACCGGCATGTTTTGCAAGCCATACCTTTGCCATAATTAAGACCATCTCATCTTCTTTGCTAAGTTCTGTTTCACTGGACCATCTACCTCCTCGGTGTCTATTGAATTGTGTTCCTCTGAGTTTCTTACCTTCGAACTCCCATTTGTTTGTATTGGCTGATGGTGTTGTAGCACAACCCTCATATCATCCTCCTGTTGCTCACATATTAGACGGAATCCACACTTCTTTAAGCTTCCTTCAGATACTTTAAGGCAAACTTGGAAATGGCTCCAGTCATTTTGCAGGAGCTTCTCTACTCCACGCAGACTACTTCGTGGGAGATATTCAAGCCACACTTGATCAGATTCTAATAAACAAAACCATCTCGAGTGACAAGTCACTTTTTGGCCATTAACAAATATTTTGACCTCACATGAAGTATCGACTGCTTTTCCTCCCTCTAGGCCAAGAACAACACAGAGTGCTAGTCCTAAAAACTTGTCATATAAATCCTGGGGAACCATGAAAGATATGGATCCATCTCTATAGTGGAGAATCCATTTAGGCATCTCTCTTCCACTTAGGAGAATGTCGACTCTTATCATCTTTGGGAGTTTCTGTCATAGTTAGTACGCATATCAAGCATTCAAAGTTAGAGAGAGAGAGAGAGAGAGAGAGAGAGAGAGAGAGAGAGAGAGAGAGAGTAACCTCTAGTGACGACACATTAGCCAAATTGGCCCCTTTGCGGAATAATTCGCAACATGAAGACAAGTCAACTTTAAGGCAGTTGGAGGAGAGACTCGACAAATCTGGGAGTTTCTGCAGAGATTCGCAACTATTTGCTACTAGTGCACACATACTTGATGGAAGTTGGGGAATCTCTTGTAGTTTCTTGCATTTATCAACATGCAAGCGTTTTAAATCATTGTACTCGTTGATGCATGTTGGCAGATGAGTAAACTTGTTATTTGAAAGATACAGGGACGCCAATTTGGGAAAACTAGAAGAACTCTCAAGGAACTCTACTTCTGATAGATTGCAGTCATTAAGTGCCAGGCAATTTAGATTTGGGAATCCTAGATTGCTATCAGGATCAGTTGAATCCTTCAAGTTCTTTGGAAACATGACAAAATTCGAGCAACATTGAAGACTTAGAGACTCAAGATTTTTCAACTTATAAATGCTTAATGGAAGCCTTACGAGTTTTTTGGAATATCCCAATTCTATTCTCTTCACAGAGACAAGATTTTCAATTGATGCCGGCAATTCTTTAATAGCCGTCCTTTCTAGATGAAGTTCTTCTAGATGTTCCATATTTTCCAAAATATTAGAGAACTTCTCAAGTTTAGAACAACTAGAGAGATTAAGGGTTTGCAGAGATTTTGTCTTGAGGGTGTTAGGAAAAATACTAAGATTAGAGCACAATTGTAGTGACAAAAATTTTAACTTGTCAAGATATCCAACGGATTGGTGAACCTCCACTAAGCTTTTGCACCCATAAAGATACAAGCTCTCAAGATTTGGTACCGATGAAAGGTCAGGAACACAAGTCAAGGACTGGCATTGACTGAAATTGATGGACTTCAACTTTCTAAAATTCTGCAAGAACATAGTAGTGCAGTCATTAAGCTCTACAAATATTTATAGCTATAAAAGAGGAAAGCTAATTATCACTCAAGCTTACCTGAAATTTGCCTCCTAATTGTTTGATATGACTTTTCTGGACATGAAGTCCAACAAGCTTCTTTGGACCAGTGCCAAATTCTAGATTCGGGGCATCGGGCCATTGAAGCCATCTTAGCTCGTTTGGGATACGTACATGACCTTTTGAAGAGATGTGCACTCTAAGCAAAATGAGCATTCTCAACATTTTCATGTTTGTGAAAGCATTAGGACTTATAGTTATCACTTCTGGTGCAGGCAAGTCCAATACTATGGCCCTTATTGCATTTGTTCCCTGTCCATAATTGAGTAAATTTAGTCGTCATATAGCATTTCCATTGAGATTTACATTATACTGTCGACATCATAGTAATGTGAAAACTGAAGCAAAATTGACATAAACAACTTTTACCGTATCTTCGCTTAGAATGTCCAGAATATCTTCAAAAAGCCATAATCTACTGCGTTTCCTAGGATCATCAGGACATTCTTGATTAACAATATCTTTACCCATCAATTGAACCAAATCATGCATTTGCAAGGTCCCATACTCATTTATTATCAAGGACCTCTCGATGAGAATTTCTATTCCTATGGTTGTATCGAAACCACAACTATCAAGAACTTCCTTGATGTATTCTATACAATTCCCCTTAAAGAAGCAAGCAATATCGAGGAAAATTTCCCTCTCATTGTCCTCCAATCCATCAAAGCTTGTCTTGAGAACTCGATTGATAGTTTGGTTAGGACTTTTGGAGAGTTTATGCAATGCACTTTCCCATGCAGGTTCCTGTCTTCCACATAAGAATGAGCCCAACACTTCCAGGGCTAACGGAAGGCCGTTAGCATGATGCAGTGCTCTATCTATGAGATCCCTTCTTATTTCAACTTTCTTGCTATTTGCAAAGGCATGCCGACTGAAAAGCTCTAGTGCTTCATTGTATTCTAAATTTTTAACTTCATACACACAATTTATGCCATGAGAAGTTAGTAAATGTTTATCTCTTGATGTAACAATGATCCAACTTCCTTTGCCAAACCAATCGCCTTCTCCAGCCAACACATTAAGTTGATACAACTGGTCAACATCGTCAAGAACCAAGAGAACCTTCTTGCAACATAGCCTTTCCTGTATCAAACTAATTCCTCCATCCACACTATAAATTGTTAAACTTTTATGAGGTAAGATCTCAGATAGAAGTTTTTTTTGCAAAGCAACTAGACCATCACTTTGGTTTGAAGTTTCTCTAACTTGTGCCAAAAAACTGTGACCTTGAAATTGTCTCCCCATCGCATTATATAGGGCCTTAGCAATTGTTGTCTTTCCTATACCTCCAGGTCCCCACAAACCTATCATCAAAACATCATCATTTGCCAACTTTTCTTGTGACAACTGTATCAGTTCTTGAACTCGGGAATCTATTCCGATTGGATACTTAGCAACATGTAAGGGTGTTCGGTTGAGATGAATTGACAATTCCTTTACGATGCATTGTATGAGCTCCCCTTCATCTCTGATAAGCAGTCAAAAGAAAGAGAAGCTTGTTTTACCATTTCAAAGCTATAATGGGAATTCAACCTCTTAACTGTTATAAGGAGAATTTCATATGAAGATTAGCAAATACCAAGATGAAAAGAAATAACACATTTGGGTGAACCTGCGCCATCTGCGCAAGGCAAATTACAAAGAATTTGCTCCCAAAGACGATAGTGACTCCGGTATTATGAACACACTATTTTTCTAAGACAAATTTCATTATCAACACAGCAAGAATCGAATTGAAAGAATCGGCTAGCTTGAAGTTTTGGGTTTTCAACTTTTGTGCGTACCTGCCTTTCAAATCCCACCCGAACAAGCTACCAGCATCAAAAAGAGCCTTCTTCCATCTCTTCACTTTCTCTGAATCCTTCCCAAACTTGGAGTCATGCTTAGCCATAGCTCTCCCATAACTCTCTTTACCCCCTCTCACTTCTCTTGGTTCCACTTTGTAAAACACTGGGAACACAATTAGGCCATTTTTCTCCTTGCACTCCATGATTTTCACGACCTCATCCAAACACCACGGTGAGGAAGCATAGTTCTCGGAGAAAATGATGATCGCCACCTGCGATTCCTCAATCGCCCTCATGAGCACCGGTGATATTTGCTCCCCTTTCCTGAGCTCTTCGCTATCCAAAAAAGTGTATATTCCTTTTTGATTCAGAGCTGCGTAGAGATGATTGAGGAAGTTGTTACGGACGTCCGCACCTCTAAAACTTAGGAACACATGGTAATTCCTTTTCAGATTAGAGGAAGCAGCCATCGAAAGAGCTAGTGAATGACGTGATTCAAGAACGTTTACTATCTGATCCTGGCTCCACGCTCTAGCTCTCATCTATATATCACTCTGTTCGTGGAGCATAACTTACGCAATGGAACCAAGACCAACGAAAGTTAGAAGTAGATCTCCACCACATCTCCCCCACCCCCCCCAACAACTGCCAGCGGTCTCTTGTCTTCTTTCTGGTTTAGGAGGCCACACTCACTATCGCATTTATTTCCCCGAAACGCGTTGCAGTGAGTAGGTGCCAACTTTATCAAGTCGGTGTGTCTTCACTAGAAAATATCGGGTAGTAGTGGGATTCTATGGTGTGAAAATCCCACTCTATTAACCGGACGACACGTGTTGTCCAGGGCCCACCATGCCTGGTTCCTCCCTCACCTCACGTCGCCGTCTGCCCTCTCTCTTCTCTTTTCTTTTTTATTTTATTATTTCTTTTTCTTCCCTTGCACTTCGGCATGAACGTCTTATTAGAATACACGTGTGAGTTGTATTAGAGAAGTAATCCCAAATTGGAGAATTATATATTATAGTTAGCCCATAACTCACTAAAGCTTTTAAGTTGAGATTGGTTCAACTAGATATATTGACAGGCTCGGACTTGGACTTCTCCTTTGGAGATCTCTACCAACAATTGGTATTAAAGCCGATGGTTACGGTTTCTAGGTAGGTCTGGTATTAGAGCCGATGGTTATGGTTTTCGGGCAAGTGGACGTTATGATGTAACAATGTGGGCCCGTGAGGATGGCCTAGGTGGGCGTTGTAGTGTAACAATGCGAATCCATAAGGATAATGTTGGGTCAGAAAGATATCTGATTTTAAGGGGGAGTAGACTTAACACTGAAGCTCACACGTGATAGCAGGGATGATGAATCCCTCCACATTGTTGTGAGGGGGTTTGTGGTGCAGTCTTCTCAAATTTGAACGGTTTGATTTTCGTTTGAAGCTCCCTACATCAAGTTTTTCGTGGATTGATCAAAATCTGCGTTTTTGGTCAGATTTATCCTTGATCTCTTGTGAAATTTATGTGTATTGCCAAGAATTATATTCTTGAGGTCGTTGCTGCTATGTACCTCTAGTATTTGCTAGAGAAGAACATTGTTCATTCAATTTTGTCGATAGTGAAGATTTTCGAGTGGACTCCGGTCCCGTGGTTTTTGATCTCCTCACACCGATGAGGTTTTCCACGTAAAAAAAATCATCTTGTATTTGCGTGCATGGTATTTATTTTACTCTATTATATCGGTTCCTATTAGGTTTACACAAGAGGAGAGATTATTTTATTCCGCTGCATTAATTTGATATTATTCGAATTGTTATCATTCTCCCATCATGTCTCCCCTTGCACAACCGCCACCCACCGCCGTCTCAATCCACCCCTTGCCACCAAGTCCTCCGTTGCCGAGATCGAGCTCGGCTGGTGAACTTGTGCCTTGATCCCAAAAAGAAAAGAAGAAGAAAAAGTGGCAAGGAGGCCCCCGGTCAGAAGCAGCAGCAGCAGCAGCTCAGGATCGCCCCCACCATGTATCCCAGAAATTGGAGCGAGGGTTCCTGTCCGTGAGCCAGTTCTTAATGATAGTGATGATGACGAGGATGATGAGGATAAGGAGGAATCGCGTTTGAATTGCCAAAAAGGAGAAGCAAATGGAATCCCAAAGCAACACCGTCGACCGATGAATGGAGTGGGATTTTCATACGGTAGAATGTCATTCCTACCCAATATTTTTTCGGGCGTGACGGGTGGCAACACGTGTTATCCGGTGGATGGAGCGGGATTTCCACATAGTGAAATGCCACTCCTACCCAAATGCAGGTGACCATGTCTGAACTCCCTTTTGCCTGCCTAAAAATGCAGGTTTGGAGATGGCACTTAAGTCCAGATTTGTCCTATATTCCATTATTACGTTGCTTCTTGCGAGTGTTTTAGGGTTTCTCTTAGTAAGTTTTGATAGTAAAAACACAGTGAGATTATTTCTCTATTTCTTCTCTAAAACTATAGTAATCTCTTGTTGCATGGTCCTCGTTAAAAGATTTCATACTATGGAGTTGTCATGCTGTAGACTAGTACAAATTGATGAATTCATTTATAGTTCCATAGTTCACAACTCAAGTCCAAGGCCAAGGACGTAGGTCTAGGGTGGGGTCTTGACCTCCGCCCACGTGATTACCTGTTTAGCAAGTGTCATTAGTCTTGACACTAAGGACCGCATCCAACCCTTGAGGTCTTGGGTATGAGCACTAGGGTCCTAGGTCTAACCCTCAAAGTAGAGGCACAATCGAATTTTGTCGAGTTAATCCAATGTCAAGCTTGACTCACATACTTGATGCTCAGAACATGACTTTAGCTTGATTGAGTATTAAATTTCTTGCTCGAACCCAACTCGAAAAGAAAATCTATTCAAGATTGGCTTGACTCAACTTGACTATATTATATTTAAATGATCTTGAACTCGAAATTTGGTATACAATACAATGGAATCTTAATGATTTTTGTATTTACTTTTTTAAGTACTCAATAATCTAGAAAAAGTAACTTTAATTCGATTAGGCTTGTGAGGCAATCGAGCCAAGTATTGGCAAATTCAAGCTCGATATTGCTCGGCACATCCATGTTTTTTGTTTTACCTAAACTCATTTTTTGATCATATAGTTGATCTGTGTTATAAATTGGAAAGCTTCTCTTCTTCTTTTTCAAATTGGCGCAGTAAATTGAGAACGGTGACCTCGTAACTAATACTGAATTAATTGTATGAATTAAGCACTTAACTACTCAAACAACGTCTTGGGACTTTAGGTTTAAAGGAATGAAACCCTATTAGTCTCTGAATACTTGCGACCTAGACTTGGAGTTTAAACTGAACAAAACTTGATCAGCACTCTGTTTTGTTTATCTTTTCCATCTCACTTTTGTAGCTGGGTTAAACTTGCTTTTTTTTTACATGTAATGATGCATCACTTTCGATTCGTAAAGTGTCAATCCATCACTCATTACTAAAAAAATTAAGACGAGTACACCAAACTTCGACATTTTAATTTTAACAGTTGGCATTCCACAATCATTCACTTAAAGGAGGAGTAAATTATGATTTTTTTGTTTGCTGTGATCCATGGGGAGATGATAAGGCTTGTACAAATTTCGTAGACAAGTGATGTGTGATTCTTTAATAGTCATCTTGGTGTGTAAAACTGATGTGAGAACAACACGTGGAATTAATGAATAAGGAGCCACTTGTGTAAAAAAGAAAATAAAAAGTGGATTAGAATTTGATTTTGAGGTTACGTTAAAATACCTAACTCAAAAACATAAACTATTATATCGATAGATTACATGTATATGAACCCGTGTAAACCTTGCAGATAAAGAGACACTTAGCGTACTAAAGTTACTTTGTTTGCTATAAAACATTGTAAAATTACTCAAAGTAAATAGACATTAATAACTTAAAATAAAATTCTACTTTGTGATTGCATTTACCATTTGGCATAGCGATAGAGTACAAACACGAGTTAATAGTGTATATTAATAAACTCTATTTTGTAGAAGATGTCTTTTAACATCACCAAATAGAAAGAAAGAATGCCACGTGTTATTTTTTTTTTGTATAACTATAAATTAAAAACTAAAATATAAAACTTGAATGGCATGCAACAGGTTGAGAAGTTCGGAAAGTTGAGACACGACGGGCACCAAAAGCTAAGTAAAATCCGACATCCACTCTTTCCCAGGATAGGCAGGGTCAAACTTGTAAATATACACAATCGGGCTCCAATGCCGGCTCATGTGGTCGGACGGTTTTATCATTTTCCTTGTTTCTCCGAGACAACTGGACAGTTGAAATAAAGTGCCACGTTTTCTTGCAATAAACTGAATTCAACGGCCGCGAAGGGAACGCTGGCTGGATGAGAAAGGAAAGAGGAAAAGTCCATTACACGTGAAATTTGACAATCAAATTACTTAGCACAAAATCACAAAAGGATGTAACAATATCTTCTAGGTAAAAAAAAGAAAAAATAACATTAGGATAATCCTATCACCACAAGATCTTGCTCTCTTTCGTGCTAGGTCAGGTCAATGCGTTTGATAGGTATAGTCAATGCTATTTTGCAGGATCGTTGCGAAGATTTGCTTGCACTCGTCAAAGATCAGTTTTGAAATAGAATTTTGAGAAGAGCTTGTTAAATCTAATGAAAAAAAAATCATATTATCATCAATGAAAAAAACAAACTAAGAGGAATATATACTAATATGGGAGCTAATTGTAAATATCAAAAGTGAAAATATACGCAATTCCTTTTTCCTCCTTCATTTTCCCCCGCTTCTTTTAATTTTTTGACCCAATGATGATATTTGTAGCATGACAAGCATTGTCAAAAAGTCATTGCCTAGAAAAAGGCCTGGTCCATCTTGACATAATTGAGCATGCTTGAAATTGTCAATGTGGCCATCAATGATGCAAGATTTGAGATCAAGACCACTCTACCTTTGACATTTTTCTTCAAATTAAAATTTATGAGTATATAGAGATTAATTAATTTAAGAAGGATCTTTTTACCAAGATATTTCCCAACAATTAATTTCAGATAGGTTTTTCAGCAGTAATTGGGTCTCATCTTCTTATAGTTTCCTCAAATAAAGTTTAGTGCTGCTTCGAAACTTGAAAGTGTTATGAAAGAGGAATTTTTCTTTTGGCTGTTTGTGGTTTTTCATTCAAATGTTCGATTTGACAGCTCTCAATTGGTCAAGTGATCATCACATTATTATTAATTGAGAGGAGTTGGGGGTTGAATTTTATGATTGAGGATGATATGATCTCTAATCTCGATAAGGTCGATAACCCAATGTTGATTTATTTTAGATATGTGGAATGAAGATGGTCCATTCTTCAGTCTTGCAAGAGGATCGGCCCATCATTTCAGTCTCGGAGGCCCATTTAGTAGAGTTGACCCGAGACTATATCAATTCTGGTCGGCCCAAGATATTGCTCGAGTGGCTGCCCAACATTGCTCATCCTTTTGATTTCGTTCTTGAACGTTGTTAATTAAAAAAAAGAACTATAAGAATTAGGAAAGGCTGATAAAAAACGGAATGATTGGATGTCTAATTAAAATCGTTATGTTGCTTCGGTGTTTATTAATCATTTTCTATCCGTGGTTACTCCCATCATATAAGATGTGAAATGAAGAATATACTCTTCATGGGGTTACACTTAGAAAAGAGTTGCTAGCGTTGTGGTTCTTTCTCATTCTTTATGAAGTATGTATGAGAGAGAGAAGGAGGGAGATAGGGAGGGGCAGGAGGAGAGAAGATGGTGACACTATGATTTTGGAATTTGATAGTGTGTGGTAAATTATATGTGAGATGAACACATGTTACAATTTAAAAAAGCCATATATCTAAAAAAGACATCACTAGTGTGTATAATACTGAACCCTTAATGATTGTAAGTGATAGTTTATTAATGAGCATTTGACATCTCATATTCTCTCATAATATGATTAGGTCACTTGTGCAGAGGTTGAAGTAATCTCTCTGTTCTTGCCAATTCTTGCCTTTACAAAGTGATTGGCAATATCATTTGTACTTCATTGAATTTTGCGTTTTAAACCGCCGAGACTTAAACGAAGGGTGACTGATGGGAGGGTAAGTAGAAATAGAATGAACTTTAGGGAAAGCCAATGAAGAATACAAAGGCAATACTAATAGGAACCATTTTTTTTGTCGAAAAATAGGAACTTGACTTACCAATATTCTTAGAGGAAATTATTAAAATGCTACTTCGCATTTCACTTGCCCAATGAAATGGGACTCGACTCTTCAAAAGGAGAAAAAGAAAGGAAATGATACATATATTACCATGATTAATATCACAAAATATCTTGAACCGGTACTACTTAAACATATATACTTCAAAAAGAGAAAAATTCGGACTCATAAAACTTCCCAAAGTGGTACCACTATTTCAATTTTACCCTCCATTTCAATCCTGTCCAATTTGGCCGTTAAAACTTTGAGTGCTCAATCATCTTGAATTAAGCTATTTTGGACCTGCAAGGGCCCTTGAGCCAAAGACTTGATGTTTGATAAAACAATTTCAAAGATTTTGGTGCAAAGTTTTGCTTTGAAAATGCTCAAAACTCAAGGTAAGCCTCCAAGGACTTTAATATTTTCGGAATGCAAGTTGAGTGGTTTAATGAAGTTTTTTTTCTTCCACTCTTACCATCACTAATACATTTGCAATAATACTTTACCCCTCAACCTTGGATAGGAGAGAGAAAGGTGTGGTTGATCATGGCTGGGAAGTTTCGAAGAGGAGGCCAAGGGACGCTGGCACAGCTTTGCCGAGGGACGTGCAATGTCGAGAAGCTTTGCGAGGGTCGCTCAACGCCAGATTTAGCTTGCCGAGGGTCAAGTGTCGTGCTGCCTAGTCGTGTGACCCCAGCGTTCTGCCTCTTGGGGTTGCACGACTCTAGCGTCGTGTCGCTTAGTTTCGCTCAACCTTAGTGTCGCGTCACCGGGTTTGCTTGACTTTAGAGGCGTGTTGCCTAGGTCACACGACATCAGCACCGTCTTTACTGTTGTGTCGCCTGCTTATGCTTTCATCTTGTACAAATACAAGACCATATTTATAGTACCAAAAAGAATCAGAAAAAATATATGGAAAAATATTTGCGATATTGTCTTCCGATTTTATCTCCCTGAATATTCCAACAATATTCAATCACGAATGTACTGTATCAATTAGAATCACAATTGACATCATATTAAATCTGATCTCTAACACTCCCCCTCGAGCTAGTGGCCTATACATGTTGAGGACATTTAGCTTGCTCAATAAATACTTGTGGTGCCTTTGACTAGCTTGGTGAAGATGTCAGCAGGCTGTTCCTCAGTTCCAATTCCCTTTGTTATGAGAACTCCTTTTTTAATCTTATCTCGAATGAAATGATAATAAATTTTTATGTGCTTTGTCATCTCGTGAAAGACTGGATTTGTTGTCAATTTTAGTGTGGTATCATTATCACAATATAATTTAGTTGGCCCACTAACCTATATTCCAAGATCACATAGTAGTCCTCGTAACAATTTTGCAGGTAGTCATTGCCATGGCTTGATAGTCAGATTCAGTTGATGATAGTGATACAGTGAACTGCTTTTTGTTTTCCACGAGATCAATGAGTTCCCAAATTTGATGTAGAAACTAGTGATAGATGTCCTGGTCATTACACAAGTGGCATAATCTATATTATAGTAGGCCGTCATCTTCATGCTGTAATCACAAGATAAGAAAATACCAAATCCTGGGCACCCCTTCAAGTATCTCACAACCTTTAGAGCTGCATTCATGTGTAACTATTTTGGGCTATGCATGAACTGACTGAGTATTTCTTCTACATAACATATGTTGGGTCTTATCATGATAAGATATATTAATTTTCCAACAAGTCGCTAATGTTCTGATGGGTCCTTGAGTAATGGATCTTCCATGGATGATGAAGAATCCCGATCATATTCATGAGTTGTTAATTTGACATTTTGCTAAATTAGGATGACAGCAGGTTTGCAATCAGATAATCCCACTTCTGAAATAATCTCCAAAATGAATTTTCTCTAATTAAGATTTATTCCTTTGTCAAATTGGGCAATTTCAATGCCAAGGAAATATTTGGGAGGTCCCAAATCTTTGATGTGAAAAGTAGAGTGCAAATATTCATTGAATTTCGCAACATGATAGTCATTATTTCCCATGACAAGTATATCGTCAACATATATTAGTAAATAAATTGATAAATCTCCTACAGTCCATGTAAACAAGGCATGATCATACTTAGAGTGATGAAAACCTTCATTGGTTAATGCAGCTGTGAACCTTGCATACTATTGTCTAGATGCTTGTTTTAGCCCATAGAGGGATTCATGCAAATGACATACCCGTGACTCACCTTGTCTGCGTAAACCTAGAGGAAACTCCATATAAATTTCTTCATCTAAATCTCATGAAGGCATTGCAGAAATCCATTTGATGTAATGACCTATTGCAAATAGCCGCAACAGATAGGAAGGAGCGAATCGTGACTTCTTTGGCAACAGGAGAGAAGGTTTCTTGATAATCGAGGCCTTCTCTTTGAGTGAACCCTTTAGCAACTAAGCGTGCTTTGTAACACTTAATAGAACCATCAGCTTTAAATTTGATTTTGTACACCCATTGGCAACCAATCGCTTTCCGATGTGGAGGCAGTGACACAATGTCCCAAGTGTGATTTTTCATGAGTGCAATGAGCTCTGATTACATGATGTATTGCCAATGGGGATCATGTGCTGCCTCGGCAAAGGAAGATGGTTCCTATTCTTCCAATAGACGGCTAATGATACATGTATATTCTGGTGAAAGCCAGCTAAAGGAAATGTATGAGATAGGGTATTGTGTACCCTAATAAATGGCTAATGAAAAATCCTTGAAAATCAAAAACAAAACCTTGGGGTTTAAACAAGATTAGGTATCGAAAGGGTATTAGTGATTAATTAGTGTAATCAAGTCCCCGATCCTAATTTCTCTGATTGCGTAGAAATAAAATATATCTCCCAATATTTTGCTTGGGTCTCTAATTAACCCACCCCAAATCGATTAGTAACGACTCATTTTTAAATGAAATTGACTTGTAGGTTAAAAATTCAAAATATAAGTCGTGAATTGGTAGGCTTGGGAGAACCCAAACTAAGCCCTAAAGCATTAGCCGAGCCATTAGCCTCTAGGACGCGATGAAGGGAGGCCGCGATAGAATTCCTACTGATATCAACAACTTATTTTGCGGATTTGATTAATTGCACCTTCGTGCCATTGAAGAAAGGAAGAAGAGACGAAGAGTTTGCCAGAGATGATGTCAATCTCAGCTAATTTTTTAGTCATTTCTTTTTAATCTTTATCCAAATTTTATTATAGACAAAAACACCCTCTTTTAGTTGCTGGAAAAATCTTATCCTCGCTAGCCAACGAGTTTACGCCCTTGTTTTAGAATAAGTGATTACTTCAGGTCTTTATTTAAGGTAAAGTCCATTTCAGATCATTATTTGAGAAAATGACCTCACTTTATATCCTTATTTAGAATTTTCTCTAATTCAAAATACTTTCTTTAATGCATTTGAAAAACTATATTGATAAGAAAACTGTGGTTTTGGGGGACTGACTGATGCTATTAAGGGCCCGCCATCCAATAATCAGAGTCATCTTGAGCGTTGTCTTCTTTGTTCACTCCCTTAGTGGACGGGAGGATCCAATGATGGTCCTTGTTCATCTCGTATTTTCTTTCCGTGATTGATGCATTATTGAAAAGGAAAGAGGATATGCTTTTTTAATATAAAAATCGTTGGTTGCAATCCATTTACTTTAAAGATGATGGATCAAGTTAGCTTAAACTATTGGGATTCATATTATTTATATGGAACAAAATCTTAATTTCATTAAAAATTTGTCACGTGATGTATTTCTCACGTCCCCTCCTTTTATATGTTTTCTTCTTCCTTTTTTTTTTCAAAGCACATGTTCATTCCTATTTTTGGAAAAAGTCACCGAAAACCTCAAAATTTACCAACTGTGATAAATTTATTCTAAAATTTTTTTATAATACAAAGATCTTCAAACTTGTACCCGCATAACACATTTATCATAAACTTTTTTTAGGACACAAAAAACTCAAACTTTGTCAACTTTGACACATTTACCTAAAACTTTTTTTTCTGATACATATGACACATTTACACAAAACTATCTGGCTGAGGGGCATTTTGTCTTCTTCTTTTTTTTTTTCGACGGAGGGAAGAGAGAAGAAGGTAAAAGGAAAAAAAATTAAAAAGTAAAAAATGAAAATGCTCTTTAGTTAGAGAGTTTGAGGTAAATGTGTCACACGGGTATAAGTTTGTGATTTTTGGTGTCATAAAAAGTCTATGATAAATGTGTCACAATTGACAAAATTTGAGGTTTTTGGTGTCATAGAAATTTTTTTTGAAATAAATGCGTTTTAAATGTACAAGTTTGGGATTTTTTGTGTCACAAAAATGTTTGGAGTAAATTTGTCATACTAAATAAAATTTGAGGTTTTTCGTAACATTTTCCCTTTCTTTCTTTTTTTTTTACACCAATGGTTATAGTATCACCCTCTTAGGTGTAACTATTTGAAATCCCACCGCCATGGCTTTCTTTTTTGTTTGTATATGTATATTTTTGTTTTGTCTTAGTTACCTCTTGTAGAGGACTCAAACCAGATGTCACTTGCATTTTAGGATGCGTTTGATAACATTAATGTTCCTGAGAATAATCTCTTTTCAGAAATAGTTTTTTTCTATTTCTATTCTTAAGAACAATTTTAGAGGATTCTATTTCATCAGAGCTTCCGACCAACTTCCACTATTCATCATCCTCTCCGCTGGAAAATTCGACTCACTGTAGCTCTGGCTTCGACTTCGCTTCGTGTGCGCATTTGATGGCCTCGCTTGACGCCGATTCTTGTAGAACAGGGAGAACAAGCTGCTCTACAAATCCTTCTTTGTTGAATGCCCGGTAAGGCCTGGTCCCCTGCAATTTCTGATATGCGATGTTAGGGTTTGAGCATCTTTAGTTGCCATGGAGTCCATTGGAAATGCTGATAACCCTGGCCGAATCATTGAGAGGGACTTGGTAACCCTCAAAACCCACCCCGATTTGGGCGGAGGAAGAAATTGAAGCCACAGCAAACCACCGGTGGCTCGGATCCCTTCCCGTGTTCTGGCAATGAACGGGCAAAATGCTTCCCTGTTTTCTGTAGCTGGGAGGCAGAGCACCGAAGGTATTGCTAAACCGTCCACTCTTGGAGGTGGTGCTGCTGGACCTAGCCGAAGTCAGCTCCTTCCTTCTTCAACTGAGCAATGACCAGACCAGTTGCAACAGCAAGCTGGGAAGTCGGTTCCACCTGCTCGGTCCTGGGCTTTTGTCGCCAAAGCTGCTACTCAAGGTTACTCCTTATCTTACATACCGCCTACCTTGTTTGAGGATAATGTAGTCAGATTTTCAGAGGAAGAACTTGATGCTGCTGGCCATTTTTGGAATGAATGCCTTGTGGGTTATTTTGTGGGGGAAGAAACTCCCCTTTAAGCTTGTTGAATCAGCAATGAAACATGTATGGGGCCACCGGCTGCTAGAAGTGAAAGCTAATGACCAAGGGTTTTATTTTTTTCACATTCCGGACCACGAATTCAGAAGAAAGGTGCTTGAAGGAGGTCCATTAACAGTAGTGAGGGTGCCGATAATTCTTCAACAATGGCACCCCTTGTTAGAGTTGAAAAAGGGCGAACACACTTCGGTTCCGGTTTGGGTAAGGCTTAAAAACCTTCCTTATGTAGTTTGGTCTGCCCTAGGACTTAGTAAGGTTACTAGCTTGGTTGGAAAACCGCTCTATGTTGATCAACGCACGGAGCAATTGACAATGATCTCTTATGCTAGGGTTTGTGTTGAGCTTTTAGCATCCAAGGTCTGCTGTGATTCTATTCAAGTTGTCTTGAATGGGCAAACTCGTCTAGTGGAAGTGGAGTACGAATGGAAATCGGTTTCTTGCAAAACCCGCGGCACCTGTGGCCATAGATGCTCTAGCAATGACAGCCGGCTTCCTCAGGAGGTGAACTTTGTCACCGTGCAAGATGTAGCAACTTAACCTGCTGCAAATGGGCAGGGTTCCCCCCGGCAAAGCCTATCTACGACCTCCACCCCTGTAGAGGAGCCTACCCAACCCCCCTTAGAAGAATGGTAGTAGGTGTGTGGTAGAAGATCTCCCACTGTGAAGGCTCGGGACCAGCCTGTTGTGCGGCCTATTCCAAGGAGACCTTTGCTGTCCAGTCTAAAGAAAATCATGCTGGAAAAGGACCTCCCTTGTGAGAATTCCCCTTCAACCTTGATGGAGTCCAAAGACCTACCAAAACCTTCATCCCTGAACTTCTTTGCCTCCGCAGATGACCTGGATGATGCTACTGGAGCTGCTGTATTCTCAGATCAGGAGCAGCTGATGCAGGTGGCTGCCCCCCTCCAAACGTCGGGATCCCCTGTTGCTGGTTGCTGCCCTCCTCCGGTACAGAGGATAGCCTCTGGAACTGCACCTTCATCAGATCAGGAGTAGATGTAGCAGGATGGTAACCCTCCTTTGATGTTGGTTTCCCCAACTGCTCATCCCCTTGTATAGAAAACTGACCAGGCCAGCTGTTCAGGGCCCAAACCTCTGTCTCCTGCTGTCAAGATGAAGCCGGCTACCAATCGAAGACGTACGAAACGGAGGTAGTTCCTCCCTGCTGCTTTTTGCTCTGCTTAGTTTATATGTTTTTTGGATTCTGGAACATTAGGGGTCTCATGAACCCGGTTAGGCAAGCTGAAATTAGGAAATTTGTGCGCCAAAATAATATTTGCTGTGTTGGCTTGGTGGAAACCAAAGTTCCAGTTGCTTCTTTTGGTTTCATCTCTTCTGGCTTGCTTCCTGGTTAGACTTGGCTTGCTAACTATGAGCACTCTCCTCGGGGCCGTATTTAGGTTGGATGGAACCCATTTTTGGTAACATTTAGTGCGTTGTATACTTCGGGCCAGATTTTACATGGAGATGTAAATATTTTGAACTCATGGTCTATTCTTACCCTTTCGGTGGTTTATGGGGAGCACACCTTCGGCTCTCGGAGACCTCTTTGGCACGACCTAGTTAGACTGAGCTCAACTCTCAAAGAAAGGCCTTAGATGGTGGCCGGTGACTTTAATGCCATTCGGGATCCCTCGGACCGTATGGGGAGCCCTGACATATGGATCCCCGCTTTTGATGAGTTCAAGGATTGCATGGATCAAGCTGAATTGATTGACCTTTGGTATGTAGGCTTCAGGTTTACTTGGTCATCCTCTTCAGGTGCTCATCGGAAACAACGAAAAATTGACCGGGTGCTGGTTAATAATTTTTGGTGTTCGACTTTCTCCTTTGGAAGCATCCTTTCTGGCCCCGGGTATTTTGGATCACACGCTAATGGTGGTGAAAATCCTTGCACTTGGTTCTCGCCGGATACCCTTTAAATTCTTTAATTTGTGGATGAACCACCCGGACAAAACCATGCTGGTCCTACAAGCTTGGGAGGCTCACATTATAGGATCTCCTATGTTCAAATTTTATGCTAAACTCAAGCTCCTGAAAGGTCGTCTTAAAGATTTGAATAAAGAGGCTTATTCTGATATTTCTATGAGGGTGACGGCAGCAAAGAGAACCCCCCAAATTTCTCAAGAAGCTCTCCACCAAGACCCGTGGAATAGTTTTCTAGCGGAAGAGGAACGCTCTCAAGTCAAGGCTTACTATGAGCTTCGATCCCTTGAAGAATCCTTCTTCAAACAAAAAGCCAGAGTTCGGTGGCTCAAGGAGGGGGACCAAAACACTAAGTTTTTTCATCACTTAGTTAACCATCGGCACCTTCGCAATCAGATTATCTCGGTCATGGACAATGCCGGCCAAATGGTCACAGAATCGGGGGAAGTTCCACAAGTGTTTGTTTCGTATTTTCAGAAGCTTCTTGCTCTAGCCGGTACTATATTGAGGCCGTCCATCCAGGAGATTTCAGAAGTCATTCACTCTCCTCTTAGAGAGGACCAGGTCTCTTTTCTATCACAACCTTTCCTTTTTTCGGAAATACGTGATGCCATGCTTTCAATTGTTGGTAACAAAGCTCCGGGGCCTGATGGCTACAAAAAAATTGGGACATGGTTGGTCCATCAGTTACTGATGCGGTTATGGATTTTCTTGAATTGGGCCGCATGCTTAAGGAGATCAATCACACAATCATTGCCCTAGTGCCTAAAGTCCCCAATGCTATGTCGGTCTCAGACATTTGGCCAATTGCATGATGCAATACTATATACAAGTGCATCACTAAGATTCTTTCTTCTCGTATTGCCGCGGTACTTCCTGATCTTATTAGTCCTGTTCAGACTACCTTTGTAAAAGGTAGGAGAATAACTGATAATATCCTCCTGGCCCAAGAGTTATTCAGTAGGTTTCATACCAAGCCTTACATTCCCAAATGTACAATTAAGGTGGATTTCAGGAAAGTCTATGATACTCTTGATTGGGATTTTTTAGAATATACTCTTCATGCCTTGGGTTTCCCAATCATTTTATAAAACTGATCATGGTTTGTGTTCGCACCCCAAAATTTTCCATATCCATCAATGGTGAACTTCATGGCTTCTTTGCTAGTGGCAGGGGCATTAGACAAGGAGATCCTATGTCCCCATACCTCTTTAGAATGGCATGGAGATATTTTCAGGGACCATTGACTCTTATACTCGGCTACCGAATTTTCGGCATTACCGGAGATGTAAGGACTTTTGCTTATCCCATCTTTTCTTTGCGGATGATGTCTTTATTTTCAGTAAAGCGAGCCTCGCGTCTATTACTTGCATCAAAGAAGCGCTTGCTCTATTTTCCTCTTGGAGTGGCTTGACCCCGAATTCCAGTAAGAGTGAGGTCTTTATCTCGAGAGGATCCGTAGCAAATCGGGATCAGATACTACATGCTCTTGATTTCTCACTGGGATCTCTTCCAGTCCGGTACCTAGGCGTTCCTATTATTACATCACGGTTGAGCAAAGTGGATTGCAATACCTTGGTAAGCATCCTCACTGCTAGAGTCCAATCTTGGACCCACCGATTCCTCTCCTTTGCGAGCTGATTACAACTTATTAAGTCAGTGTTGCATGCTATTAAAGCCTATTGGGCTTCCATCTTTTGGCTCCCGGCTTCAGTTGTTCAAAAAATTGAACAAATATGTAAACAGTTTTTGTGGAAGGGACCATCTATGGGCCCGGGGGGTGTGAAAGTTTCCTGGGATGATGTTTGTCTCCCCTTTTCGGAGGATGGCCTCGGGTTGAGGAGAATCCGGGACAATAATAAAGTAGCCATGGTGAAGCACATTTGGCTTCTTTTTACAGACAAAGAATCCCTATGGTGTAAGTGGATCCATGCCACTCACCTCAAAAGAAAGAATTTTTGGATCACTTCTGCCCCAACTCTTTGCTCCTTGGCATGGCGAAAGATCCTTGCACTATAGGGTGAAATCCTACCCCACTTCAGATGAAAGATAGGCAATGGGGAGTCTGTATCTCTTTGGTTTGATCCATGGCTTGACATCGGTCCCCTTAATTTGGTCTTCTCGGATAACTATATTTATCAGTCGGATCTGCCTAGATAAGTGAAGGTGAATGACTTATATTCTCTGGATGGGCTCCTAGTCTTCCAAGAGCTGGTATCATGGGGAATCACGGTCCCCTCCCTTTCTCAAGGCCAAGACAAATTTATATGGATGGAGGATCTCTCGGAGGAATTTTCTATGGCTTCGGCCTAGGCTGCCTTAAGGCGGAAATCTAATATGGTTTCATGGTATTCCTTTGTGTGGAGCAAGGCTATTGGTCCAAGACATCAATTCTTACTATGGCTTATTGCCAAGAATTGTCTCCCAACCTAGGTATTCCTTATGGCCTATGGCAGGATTCCCAATTTGGTGTGTGTGTTTTGTAATTCTCAGCCTGACTCGGTTAACCACTTATTTTTTGACTGCTGTGTCCCTCTATCCATTGCCAATTTTTGGGCCGCCAAATGTAACCTCCCATGGTTTAATTCCTCATGTGCGGACAATCTTCGTTGGGCTATTACCTTTCTATCTGGCAAGGGGTTCTATTGGGAAATAGCTCTTTTTTCCTTCGATGCCCTTTGCTATATTATTTGGAAGACCAGGAATGATATCATCTTTAGGGGTTGTAATCTCTATATACTTGCCATGAAGTAGCACCTTTCTAAGGTGGTGAAGGACAAAGCCCTTGCCTTCAAATGTGTTGAAGACAACTCCAGGAACAGGAGAATACAACGTAGCTGGGGGATTGACCCTCGCATTTTTGTTGTGGAGCCGCATATGTCCTAGCTTAGGACTGTTTGAGTCCGTTCCCTGGCTTGTTAAGCTTGTCTGTTTTGTTTGAGTGTGTGAACGTGGTACCCTTCCACTCCAGTAACATGTTATCGAGTTGAGTGCGGGTTGGTGCCGAGCTTCATCCTTGTTGTACTATTATTCCAGTTGAAAGTCTATAATACTTACCTTACCAAAAAAAAAAAAAACAATTTTAGAGGAAAATAATGCGTTTGGTGAACTGAACATATTTTATATTCTTGGAATAGAAAAAGAATAAGAATGCATTTAGTATGACACATAAAATTTCTATTATTTTTTTCTTTAGTTGGCGATAGCGACTAGCGATGGTGGTGGCGAGTAGCAACTAGTGGCTGCGGTTGATAGTCATGAGTGGTGGCGACCTGCAGTGGAAGAGGAGGAAGAAGAAAAGAAAGAAAATTTTTTAAAAATTATGCACGGGAACAACAAGCTATTTTTTTTTTTACTTCTTATTTCTATTTCAAATCTATTATTAGGAAAAACTTTCTATTTTAGGGAATAGAAATATTAGCTGACGTTATCAAATCAATTACTATACTTTTTTTATTTTGGAGAAAAAAATAAAAGAATTGAAAAAATTGGCAAGTTGCGAAACGCACCCTTACTCGTCTTTCTCTTGCCACTTGCAGAGCGCAAGACCCAAACCCAGATAATAATGTGCGGATCCCTCGAGTGCCAAAATTTGGCACGATGGGACACTTAAGTGCCAAAAGTTCGAAAATGTACACTTAAGTGCCAAGATCGAAGCAAAAATGATCAGTTAAGTGCCAATAGTGAGAAAATCCGGCCAAAATGCTGATGTGGCACTTTTCCGACGAGTTGAGGTTGAAACGGCGTTGTTTTGGACGCTGACATGGTCAAATAAGCCCAAAACGACATTATTTTGAGTATTGACGTGGCTAAATCAACTCAAAATGATGTTGTTTTGATCTTAATTAGATTTTTATATAATTATTAATTAAATAAATTTTAAAATAAATTTTAAAAAATTTTAAAAAAGGGGGCATAGCATGGGTGAGGGAGCCTCCCTGCCTATGGCCACCACCCCATCGTTGGTGGGGCAGTGGCATTGGATGACGAGGGTCGCTGACGCCTATGAGCGGGTCAGTGATCCTCGCTGATCGGAGACGAGGGCCAGTCGGCCCTTGCCAGATGCGAGGAGAGGGCGATGACCCTCTCCCAAATCTGGGTGAGGGTCACCGGCCTTTGCACTAGTGCTGATAGCCCTTGCCCAACACTGCTGAGGTCTAGCGACGCTGGGTGCACCTGGGCGAGGGCGGGCAACCCTTGCCCAGATTTGGGAGAGGGTTGTTGCCCTCTCCCGGCGTCTAGCGAGGGTCGGCAAGCCCTCACCTTCGGTCGCAAGGGTCGCCAACACGTGCCCAAGCGTTGGCGACCCTCGCCGTCTAGCGCCGCCGCCCCACCGGCTATGGGGCGGCGACCACAGGCGAGGGAGGCTCCCTTGCTTGTGCTGTGCTCTTTTTATTTTTATTTTTTAAAATTTTTGTTTTTAATATTATTTAATTAATATTTATATTAAAAAATAATTTTAGGCCAAAACGGCGTTGTTTTTTTGTGAAGATAAGCTACCGTGGAATTCCGGCAAGTCACGTAAATATTAGAAATGATTAAAATAACCCATGTCGGATTTCCGACGGCTTTCGCCGAAATTGATACTTAGGTGATCCAATTTTTAAAAAAAATGGCATTTAAGTATACTCTTCGTAATTTTTTGCACTTAAGTGTTCTCTCATGTTAAGTTCTTTTTCTCCATATAATCAATTAAACCCTTTTTGCAAAGGGAAAAAAGAAAAAAGAAAAAGCAAATGCCACTAGGCACGTGGACTGATGGTGTGTACTTTTTTTTGTTTTTGGTCGAATCCTAATGATGTGTACTTGATTGTATTCTATTTTTTGAATTTAGATATGGAAACTGGCCCCTTCTTTGGTAGTTCTCCTTCTCTGCTGGGAGTTCTGCTCTGATTTTCCCTACAACTTGCCCCCAAACCTCAGAGCAGCGAAACTATGGCTACCGAACCTCCCCTTGCCTTTCTTCAATCATGTGTGCCTCTTATTCTCTTAGCCGTTGCGTTACTCGTGCTCCGAACAGTCGCTCCAGCTCAAGCATTCTCTCTGGAAGAAGCAAGTGTGCACGATCTCCAACTTGCTTTCCGGCAAAACAATCTCACCTCCAGGCAGCTGACTATGTTCTACCTAAACCGGATTCGGAGGCTCAACCCGCTCCTCAGAGGGGTCATAGAGGTGAACCCGGATGCACTGTGCCAAGCCGATAGAGCAGACCGTGAACGTAAGGCGAAGCCTCATGGGTCGCTCTCTGACTTGCACGGGATCCCTATACTGCTCAAAGATAACATAGCCACAAAAGACAAGATGAACACCACGGCGGGCTCGTTCGCGCTTCTCCGCTCGGTTGTCCCTCGTGATGCTGGTGTGGTGGCTCGGCTGAGGAAGGCTGGAGCCGTGTTGCTGGGGAAGGCGAGCTTGAGCGAGTGGGCTCACTATCGGTATTCTGTTCTCCGCAGTGGATGGTGTGCCAGGGGCGGCCAGGGAAAGGTCAGCCAAACAACCGATCCACTTTTCTATACTCGTCTGTCTATCTTTGCAAGGTTTAGCAATACAAATGCTTCTATGGCGAAGCTATTACTTTAATAAAACCTCCATACTTAAAGTTGCATTTCGCGAAAAATATTCGGGAAGTGGCAAATGTCACCCAGGGATAGATCATTACAGGAATCTGTTGGAAATATTAAGAATCATGCGCCTGTGAGGGCGCCATCATTGGTGCTTGGGCTGTTTGTCCTAGAAGAGGCAGATTCGACATAATAATAGAAGGAGAACCTCCTCTGAATCTATTTATCTGATGACTAGAGTTAATGCATATGAACACAGAATCCATACAATCTATCAGGGGATCCTTGCGGGTCAAGTAGTGGGTCGGCCATATCCGTGGCAGCGAATATGGGGGCGGTGTCGCTGGGAACAGAGACGGACGGCTCAATCTTGTGTCCCTCTGGTTCTAACTCAGTGGTGGGCATCAAACCCACCCTTGGCTTGACGAGCCGAGGTGGGGTTATCCCCATCACTCCCAGACAAGACACTGTTGGGTAAGTCGTGGTGAACCACATCGACACTCTTTATGCTCACGGAAATTACTCCAAACGTATTAACCACTATACGTGGGATCTATCAGGCCAATGTGCAGGACTGTTGCAGATGCCGTCAGTGTCGATGTCATCGTAGGATTCGATCCTTATGATGCTAATGCCACTAGAGAAGCATCGAAGTACATCCCGAGAGGGGGCTACAAGCAATTTCTTAAAGCCCACGGGCTCAACGGCAAGAGACTTGGAATTCTTAGGTACCTTTACTACAACATCTCGGGAGCTGCGTTCGCCAAAGCTTTTGATAGCCACGTTAACACCCTGAGGTAGTTAATAGTGATATTAATACCCATTAGTTCCTCAATTTTGGAATGAATTAATACGACATTATAATATACGCATTTATTTTCATTCCTTTCATTAACAGGAAACAAGGTGCAGTATTGGTGGACCACTTGGAATTAGCCAACATCAAGGAAATCTACACTAATGCGAGCGGTGAAGATGTAGCGATATCGGCAGAGTTCAAGCTAGCCCTGAATGCCTACCTTCGAGATTTGGAAGTCTCGCCAGTCCGATCCCTCGCAGATGTAATTGCCTTCAACAACAAGCACAAGCAAGTGGTGAGTTAGAGCTATCGCATAGCAATTAATTTTACCATCTTTTAACCGACTCAAAATTACGAGAATATTCGTCAAACATATACCAGAATCTAGCAAGAGGGCAGAGATCCTTACCAGGGATAGGCTAAATAATTACTCATTTCAACACCATCTGCACCTTGGATGCATAAATATCACCGAACACGGTGCATAAAATACGTGCAAGTACTCCATGTGAATGGAGAGATGTGAACCTTACAGTTCTCGAATCGCGATCGATTAACCCTACCCTGTTTAACTCTAGGTTTTAGTCAACAAAATGGCTGTTCTTGCAGGAGAAGATGGACGAGTACGGCCAGGACACGTTCCTCACAGCGCAAGCCACAAACGGGATCAACAAGGCCGTGAAATCAGCATGGCGCAACATGAACAGATTGAGCCGAGACGGGTTTGAGAAGCTGATGAGGCAGAACAAGTTGGATGCGATGGTAACTCCTGGTTTTCTGGTCAGTCGGGTTCTCGCATTCAGGGGCTTCCCAGGAATAAGCGTGCCTGCTGGATATGACGAGCACGGAGTGCCCTTTGGGATTTGCTTTGGAGGCTTGAGAGGATCTGAGCCTACACTCATTGAAATTGCTTACGGGTTCGAGCAAGCCACCAAGATCAGGAGGCCTCCATCGTTCCTGCGGTGACCGCCAAGATTTTCAAGTTAATATACCTGTATCTTAGTCCCATGTCTTGCGTGTGGTGCTTCTGTTATTGGATTAGATCCAAGGTAATGAAGCAACAAAGGAATAAGCAGTCAAAATACATGTCGACTGGCAGGGAATAAACATATCAACGATTTAGAATGTGCTGTTCATTTATTCCTGCTCTTGTATCCACAGATGCACGACCAGCGACTCACCCTTGGTCTATCGCAGCCTCCATCACTACTCTTCTGCCAAAGCTAAAAGTGAAGCTTATCAGTCCAATGAGGCTCATCTTTATCTATTTCGTTATGAAAAAGTAATGTTGGAGAAATGAAGGGACAGAAGACAAACGGACTTTGGAATTTCTGGCGACATGGCTGCAAGTTAACTTGGTCGTATAGAGAGAGCACCAGGAATTATAAACAACTTGGTACTGTAAAAGAACATTCGAGGTCCTGCAAAACTCAATCCAAGGTAAAACTACAAGTCAAGGATTACAAAGAGCATCGAAAGAGCACATTGGCAGATGACACTTAAACGAGTACTACTTGCAGCAATACTGATGAAATGACTAGAATCCAAATCAGAGTGGTGAAATGACCATACGAGTTCAAGCATACCCTTAATGAATACTTGTAGCAATTGTGATGGGGGTGTAAGATTGTTTCTGTCCTAAATGAACTTGGTCTTTGCCCATACTTTCCGGTGTTGCTTCATTATAATTTTTCTTGATGCACTAAATCTAATAATTTGAATAAACTGAAAACATGATTTAACAAATATGGTGAAATGACTTGAATCAAAATGAGAGTGGTGAAATGACTATTGCTAGCTGAATTCAAGCATACCCTGAATGAATGCTTGTAGTAATAGTGATGGTGGTGTGAGATTGTTTCTTGTCCTAAATGAACTTCGTCTTTCTCCATATTTTCAAAATATCATTTCAGATGAATATGTTGCTTCACTATAATTTTTCTTGAGGCACTAAACCTAATAATTTGAATAAACTAAAGGCATGTTTTGGAAATATTAATACCCTGTAGTTAATAGTGATATTAATACCCATTTGTGTGTGTGTGTATATATATATATATATATTTTTTAATTCCTTTCATGGACAGGAAACAAGGCGCACTAGTGGTGGACTACTTGGAATTGGCCAACATCAGTGAAATCTACTCTGGTGCGAGCGGTGAAGGTGTAGCAATGTTGGCCGAGTTCAAGCTAGCCCTGATTACTTACCTTCGACACTTGGTCGTCTCACTGGTCCGAACCCTTGTGGATGTAATTTTCTTCAACAACAAGCACAAGCATGTGTTGAGTTAGGACTATCACATAGCAATTTATATCGCCTACTCTTAATTGACTCAAAATTACGTAGAATCACATGAGGTTCCGGAAACATGCAGCAGAATCAAGCAATATGGCAGAGACCCCTCACGAGGGATGCGCTGAATAATGTCTTTTTACGCTATCTGCAACTTACAATACAGATATCACGGAACAAAGTGAAATAAATTACATTCAAGTACTCCATTATGGTTACAAAAATGGCCGCTATTACCGGAAAAGATCGATGAGTACAGTCAGGACTTGTTCCTCAAGGCACAAGCCACGAATGGGATTGACAAGACCGTGAAATCAGCCAGGCTAAACATTCTTGAGTCAATGTCATTTGCTTAAATGCAGAGTCTCAAAGCTAAAGCTCTCCCTGTGTGCCTATCCAACGCATTCTGCAGAGTAACAACAGAGGAATCAACTAATTTTCCCTGTATAGACCTTTTGATCTTTGAGACAATTTGAGCAACACTTTCCTAAAAATATAGATTATACTAGATTTATGTGACAAATTTCATAGGGCAACTTAGGAAGAACATGGCCATTCAACAAGCATCCACTTAATTTTGGGTTAATGCACTCTGCATCACAAATCATAAAGAAACAGAGGGAAAAAAAAATTTGTTCCTCAATCATGTCAGTAGCATGATGCGAAACCTCTGTTTTTAATGATTTTGAATTCTAATTGAAGGAACAGACACTAACAAATTTCTAGTATAGACCCAAAAAGGGAAAAGCAAAAGACGTTGGAACTTAGTCTTACCACAGAAAAGTTTTCGTCATCATCTGTTTCAATTGGACTAATCTTCTTCCTCCGAGTCTATTGAAAATTGTCTTCCTTCGAGTATCTTTCCTTGAAACTCCAATTTGTTTGCTATCGGCTGATGATGCTGGGAACACCACCCTCAGATCATCCCTCTGCTGCTCGCATATCAGACGGTAACCACACTTCTTTATGCTTCCTGTCGATGAACTAGCGCAAACTCGGATATGACTCGAACCCAAACGATTTCGTGGAATATTGATTCGGGAATAGTGCAGCCACATATGATCGGATTCCAATGAATGGAGGTATATCACATGCGAAATCACTTCTCTGTTATCAATAATTATATTGACCTCACATGCAGGATCAACTACTTTTCCTTTCTCCAGGCCTAGAACAACACAGTATGCTAATCCTATGACCTTGTCATACAAGTCCTCAGGAACCATGAAAGATACAGATCCCCCTTCATCATGGAGAAACCATTCTGGCATCTCACTTCCACTTAGGCAAATATCGACAGATTCCTTCTTTGGGAGATCCTGTCATACAGTTAGTAGGCATATCAAGCATTCAAAGTTAGAGAGAGAGAGAGAGAGAGAGAGTGACCTTTAGTAACGATACATTAGCCAAAGTGAGCCCTTTGCAGGGTAATTCACGACATGAAGGCAATTCCACCAAAAGTGACTCGTGGGAGTGACTAGACAAATCTGGGAGTTCTTGTGAGATTTACAACCATATGCTATTAGGGAATACAAATTTGATGGAAGCTTAGGAATCTCTTGTAGTTGCTCGCAATCATGAACCCAAAAGGATCTCAAATCATTGTACTTGTTGATGCATGTTGGTAGATGAGTAAATTTGTTATTTGAAAGATCTAGATCCTGCAATTTGGGAAAACTGGAAGAACTCTCAAGGAACTCTACTTCTGATAGATTACACCCACTAAGTACTAGTTTGCCTAGATTTTGGAATCCCGAATCACCATCAGGATCAATTGAATCCTTCATGTTCTTTGGAAACATGACCAAATTCGAGCAATTTGTCATTATTAGATATTTGAGATTTTTCAATTTATAAATGCTAGACGGAAGCCTTATGAGGTTTTTGCAAAATGCTAAGTTTATCCTCTTCAAAAAGACAAGATTTTTAATTGATGTAGGGAGTTCTTTAACACCCGTTCCCTGTAACATAAGACATTCTAGATGTCTCATCTTTTCCATTATATCAGGGAACTTCTCAAGTTTAGAGCAACCAGAAAGCCCAAGGATTTGAAGAGGTTTTGATTTGAGTGTGTTAGGAAAGATTTTAAGATTAGAGCAGCCATCTAGACGCAAAATTTTTAAATTCTCAAGACATCCAATGGATTGATGAACCTCCACTAAGCTTTTGCATCCATCAAGACTCAAGCTCTCTAGATTTGGAGCTGATGAAAGGTCAGGAACACTGACCAAGGACTTGCAATCAGTGAAATTGATGAACTTCAACTTTCTAAAACCCTGCAAAAACATACTAGTGCAGTTATTAATCTTTGCAAATATTTTTATAACTATAAAAAAGGAAAAGCTAATCATCACAAGGGCTAACCTGTAAGTTGCCCCATAATTGTCTGATATGACTTTTCTGGACATCAAGTCTCTCGAGTTTCTTTGGACCATAGCCAAATTCTAGATCTGGGGCACTAGGCCATTTAAGATATCTTAACTCGTTAGGGAGACATATAGGACCTTGTGAAGAGATATGCACTTTAAGCAAAATGAGGATTCTCAACATTTTCATGTTTGAGAAAGTATCACGACTGATAGTTATCTCTTCAGGTCTACGCAAGTCCAATATTATGGCCTTTACTACATTCATTCCCTATACCATAATAGAGAAATTTAGTCATCACACAAAATTTCCATTGAGATTTGGATTATATTATCCAAATCATATTAATGTAAAAATTGAGATGTAGCAAAATAAACAACTTTTACCGTATTTTCATATAAAATGTCTTGAAAATCTTCAAAAAGCCATAATCTGCTGCGCTTCCTAGGATCATTGGGACATTCTCGATTAACAATATCCTTACCCATCAATTGAATCAAATCATGCATTTGTAGGAACTCCTTCTCATTTTTTATCAAGGACCTCTCTATGAGAATTTCTATTCCTATGGTTGTGCTAAAATCACAGCTATCAAGAACTTCCTTGACATACATCATACTCTTCCCCTTAAAGAAACAAGCAAGATCGAGGAAAATCTCCTTCTCTTCATCCTCCAATCCATCGAAGCTTATCTTGAGAACTTGATTGATAGTTTTTTCAGGAATTTTGGAGAGCTTATGCATAGTACTTTCCCATGCAGATTCCGGTCTTCCACGTAAGAATGAGCCCAACACTTCCAGGGCTAATGGAAAGTGGCTAGCATATTGCACTACTCTATATATGAGATCCCTTCTTATTTCAACTCTCTTGCTATGTGGGAAAGCATGCTGATAGAAAAGGTTTAGTGCTTCATCGAATTTTAAAGTTTGAACTTCATACACAAAATTTTTGCTATGAAAAGTTAGCAAATGTTTATCTCTTGATGTAATGATGATTCTACTTCCTTTGCCAAACCAATTGCCTTCTCCAGCTAACGCATTTAGTTGATCCAAATGGTCAACATCGTCAAGAACCAGGAGAACCTTCTTGCAGCATAGTCTTTCTTGTATCAAATTAATTCCACTATCAACACTATGGACCATTAAATCTTTTTGAGATAAGGTCTCTAATAAAAGTTTTTTTTGCAAAACAACTAGACCATCGCTTGACTTCGAAGTTTCTCTAACTCGCGCCAAAAAACTACAACCTTGAAATTGTATCTCAATAGCATTAAATAGAGCCTTAGCAATTGTTGTCTTTCCTATGCCTCCAGGTCCCCATAAACCTATCGTAAGAACATCATCATCATCCGACTCTTTCTGTGACAACCATTTCAGTTCTTCAACTCGGGGATCTATTCCTACTGGATACTTTGCGACATGTAAAGGTTCTCGATAGAGACGACCTGATATATCCTTCACGATGCATTGTATGAGATCTGCTTCATCTTCATTTCTGATAAGCACTCAAAAGAAAGAAAAACTCATTTTAGCATTTCAAAGCCAAAGGCAGGAATTCGTCATAAGGAAAATTTCGTAACAAGATTAGCAAATAATAAGATGAAAAGTGGGTGAACCTCCGCCAACATCTGCGCGAGGAAAATTGCAAAGAACCTGAATCTGAAAACAATAATGACTCGGGCACTATGAATCACACTATTTAGGTTAGATAAATTTCTCATTATTCACACAGCAAGAATCAATTTAAAGAATCTACTAGCTTTGGTTATTTGACTTTCGTGTCTACTGTCTAGTTTATCTCCACTTTTTATCTTCAATCAGAAGATCCAAAAAAGGGCATATGATTTGATATCTAACAAACAATCACGAGCTTACAATTGCAAAACACAACATCACATTTGTGCATACCTTTCATTCAAGTCCCACCCAGACAAGCTACCGGCTTCAAAGAGAGCCTTCTTCCATTTATTCACTTTCTCTGAATCCTTTCCGAACTTGGACTCATGCTTATCGATAGCTCTCCCATAACTTTCTCTCCCTCTTCTCACTTCCCTTGGTTCCACTTTGTAAAACACTGGGAACACCATCAGGCCGTTTCTCTCCTTGCACTCCATGATTTTTAGGAGCTCTTCCAAACACCATGGCGAGGAAGCATAGTCCTTGGAGAAAACGATAATCGCGACACGTGATTCCTCAATCGCCCTCATGAGTGCCGGCGATATTTCCTCTCCTTTCCTAAGCTCCTCGCTGTCCACAAAAGTGTTTAATCCTTTCTGGTCCAAAGCTGCATAGAGATGACTGAGGAAGTTCTTGCGAACATCCGCACCTCTGAAACTCAAGAACACATGGTAATATCTTTTTGGATTCGAAGAAGAAGCCATTGAAAGAGCTGATGAACGAGGTGCTTCAAGAATGTTTACCGTCTGGTTGGGGTTTCCAACCTCCACCTCTCGTCTATATGTATCACTTTGTTCGTGGAGTATGACTCGCCATGGAACGAAGAACAACCCGGGGTCATCTTTTCGGTTTAGGAGCCCCACGCGCACCATCACAATCAGGTAAAGTAGAGATCGTGCCCGCGTCTTTCGCCTTCTTTGTCCCTTTGAACTTTCCTCGCTCCCTCCCCGAAAAGTAACTGTCCCCACACGCCAAGTTCCGGGCAATTTCTTGGCGGTATCTTTTCTACTTCTTTCGAATTTTGCGTTTTAAATAGACGACGACTTTGGCCGCCAAGACTTAAACGAAAGGTCTCTAATGGGATTAAATGTGAGAGAGAGTGAACTTTAGCGCAAGCCAATGAAGAATGTAAACACAATCCTAGTATGAACTTGACTTTACCAAATATTCTCAGAGCAAATCACTTGGCATTTTTACTTTTCAAATGAAATGGGACTCAAACTCTTCAAAAGGAGAAGAAGAAGAAAAAAATGTCTATATTATTTTAAATTAAATTAAATTAAATTAAATTAAATTAAATTTCTCTCGTTCGAAATTTGTTTTTGTTTAATTATTTAAAGCGTTATATGTGATTTTATTATTTTATTATTCCTAACCAGCGCCTTTAGGATATCTGTTAATTAAATTTATTTTTATTTACACTCAAATTTGTGTTTTTTTTTTTCCCTAAAAGAAAGGTAATGTATGGAAAAAAATGACGGGGAGGGAGAGGTTCAAGATAAGCGCGAATGGTGGGCGCCAAAGGGATGGGGATATGAAGGGGACGCGAAGACCCAGATGGGGCCGTCGGGTTACTGTGTGCCAACATACAAGCAGGGTATGATCGACGGCGGTGATTTGTTTGGGAAGGGACCGACTGAATGCCCGAATTTTATGGCACATTGACGTTTACGTTTTACATACACTCGATTTTGGTTCATACAGTTGATTTGCGTGGTAAATTGAAGAACTTTCTTTAACCCAATCGACATGGTACATTGAAAAACTTATTTTGTCTTCCAACATATCATTCTCATTTGGTGACAGACTTGAAAGTCGGAGTCACTTCTATATTACTCCAAATATACCATATAATATTACAACATACTGCTGCAATATGATGGAGATGAGCTATAGTTAGTCCACTAGATAATTTACTTTTTTTTTGTTTTATCCTTTCTAAGAATAAAGAATTTTTCCCTAAACCATCAAATTAATAAGTTTCGACTGAAATTGGCATACTTATATAGGATATTCTTTACAATAATTAAAATTAGGTATCTAGTAAAAAATTATTATTTTTTGTAACAACGGATGTGAATCTTCACTTGACTAAACCCCATGAATGCATGCAAATTGTTGTGCGAATCAATCTCTCTCACCTACTCAATCAACTCCTCGAAGATTAAAATTAGATTCTCTCTATCTACTGTAAGTAAGTAAAAAAATTATCTTGACCACTGCAATTTAAAAAAAAAAAAATGAAGCAGGTCGGTCGTTTCGTAGACTTAAAATGCTTAATCAACATTATGTACTTTGATATTTTTTTGTTCTCTCAGTTTCATAGCAGAGTCAAAGTTAATTTTTTCACCCGTGGCATTCTGTAATCATGCGCTTGTAGAAGGAGTAACTCAATATTTTGTGTACATTAACTATAAATTTTTAAAAAATTAATATATAAAACTTCAATGGCATGCACAGTTTAAGGGATTCTTGGTGGTATAAATGAAGTACACAATATTTTCCTACTTATATGATTCAGAGAGAAGAAAAGAAGTAAACATCTTAATAAGCGTAATGACACTTAGGCCTCCTAACTGTTTATAAATATTGGCTGACTCCTCATGTTATAGCATAGAGATTAGTTAATGTAAATTGTTGAACATAGATCACGATGTTCTTACCTTAAATTCTTCAATTATATATAAAAAAAATTGGTGCAATCTTGACAAAAGAAATAGAAAAATAAGATTGATTAATCCTGAATAATAAATGGCGGTAGCGATGAATATTAATCACCTTAAAAGATTGTAATGATTCAGAGAGTGTTTTAGTTAATATTAAATTTTAAAATGGAAGTTGACCAAAAAAAAATTTGAAAATGGAATAAGTTAAAATTCCAAGTTTTAGAAAGAGATAAGTCTAGTAAGCTTTTTCTATATTTGCTCCGAGGGTTAAAAAGTTCAGAAGTTGAGAAGACAATGGACATCAAGATCGGTTTCGGAACAAAATGTTGAGAATCTAAGCTTTAAATCTAGAAAGAATTATCATAGCATTGTATTCAATTTCAAAGACTATATATTTTGGTACATCACACATCGGATATCATCATGCACTGCCCATGCCAAAGTTATAACAAAGCAACGATGTCGATCTTTCTTGAGAATCATGTGATCCGATTGTCATTTTGGGTGTTGTGGGTTTTAGGCCAAACCTGAGCATGAGTTAACTTGGGATGAAAGCTTGGAGTGAAGATCAATCCAAAGATAGAGGTCGCATGGCTTCGGCGCAACAAAGGGACAGAGGGCCGGGTGGCACTAGTGCCAAAAGGGTCGAAACCCACCAACCAAGTTGGCCAGTTAATTTCATGGGTTCAGCCGGGCCCTAAGCTACTATGATTGGGTGCCCACTACAAAAATTGAGTGCTTTCCCTTTATTGGTAATATGGAGCTGTCATGCGATGTAGTAATATAAATTGACAATATCACATTATAGTTCCATTATTCATAACTCAAGTCCAAGGTTGAGGTCCCGAGACTATGGCAAGGTCTTAGGCTTGGCCAATGCTATAACTTGTTTGGCTTGTGTCTCTAGTCCAAGCGCTAGGGTTCGTAATTGACCCTTGAGGTATCTGGTCCAAGCACCAAAGCCCTAGGTCTACCTCTCAACATGGAGATAGTCCAAATTGAGTTGAGCTAATCCAACATACTTGGTGCTCAAACCTTCACTTGAACTCAATCAAGTATTAAATTTCTTTTTCAAACTCAACTCATATAGAGAATCGGCCTATACGAAATTTGCCTTCACTCAACTCGGCTACATTACATAACTGACAAAAAGTAACTTAAACTCGATTAGGCTCGTAAGACTATCTAGTTGAGTATTAGCAAGTTTAAGACTTGTATGTTAGGGGCACTTCGACGACACTTCAAGTAGGTCTTATGATATTAATATGTGTCGTTGCAATTAAATAAAAAAAATGCCTTAACACGTTATATATATAAAACAAGGAATCGTCGTAACCATGACCATGATGTAAAGCCGTTGTTAAAAAAGTGGGATCTGGTGCATTTTTCACATTCCTAGGATTTGCACTGCAGCTTTCCTTTGCAGGTGGGTGTGTTTTTTTTAACCGATTTGTTCACAGGCGTTGGCCGCTTGCCATTGAAGGTTGGGCCGACAGAGCCCTCTCCCCATCGAGGATTTTTTATTATTATGATTTTACAATAAATAAGATTATCAATTTATTTCTATGGTTCTTTTTTTCGACAAAGAATATGATTCTTCACTTGAAAAATTTATTAACGCATGCAAATCATCTTATCCACGAGCACCAAGACTTCATCAATAAGCCAATAATGGGTGTCCACCCGGTGACTTTATAACTAAATACTAAATTGGTTGCATGAATTAAGCACTTAACTATTCAAATAGCCTCTTGGACTATAGATTTAAAAGAGTGAAGCCTTGTCTATCTTTGTGTACTTGCGACCTAAACTTGGACTTTAAGCCAAAAAAAAAACTTGATCAACATTTTATTTTGATTTCCTTTTTCATCTCACTTTTATAGCTAGGTTAAAGTTACTATTTTTTTTTTTTACATGTAATGATGTATCACCTTCATTTTGTAAAGTGTAAGTCAATCACACATTACTCACAAAATTAAGAACTTCGGCATTCTAATTTTAGCAAGTTGGCATTCTGTAATCATTCACTTGAAGTAGGAGTAAATTACAATTTTTTGTTGTTGTTGCCAACAATCCATGGGGAGATGATAAGGCCTGTATAAACTTTGTAGACAAGTGAAGTGTAATTCTTTAATGGCTCTCTTAGCATGTAAAATTGATGTGAGAATAGCACATGGAATAAACGAATGAGGAGCCAACTATGCAAAATAAATTGGGTTTCGACTTGACTTTGAGGTTATATTAGAATTTCTAACCCAAAATTATAAAATATTATACTGATAGAGATTACATGTACATGAAATTCATATAAACCTGGTAGATAAAGATACATTTTAGCATACTAAAGTTGCTTTGTTTGGTATAAAACATTGTAAAATTGCTCGAAGTAAACATACCCTAATAAATTAAAATTAATTCTATTTTCTGGTTTGTATTTAGTATAGTGATAGAGTAATAAACCCATGAGTGCACATTAATAAACTCTATTTTGTAGAAGATTTCTTTTAACCTCACCGAATGGGAAGAAAGAATGCTAAGTGTAAATATTTTTTTCACGTGAACTATAAATTAAAAAAAATTAAAACATAAAACCCGAGTGGCATGCACGGGTCAAGAAATTCAGACCACCAAAAACCAAGTAAAATCCAACATTCCACTCTTAAGAGGACAACCAAGGTTAATCTTGTAAATACACAGTCGGACTCCATTGTCGGCTTGTGTAGTCGGACGGCTTTATCATTTTCCTTGCTTTCCATAGACAACTGGACAGTTGAAATCAAGTGCCGCGTGTTCTTAAAATAAACTGAATTCAATAGCCACGGACATAACACTGATTGGATAAGAAAGGGGAAAAGAAAAGTCAATTACACGCGAAACTTGACCGTTAAATTACTTAGAACAAAATCAAAAAGAATATAAAAATATATTTTAAGTGAAAAAAAAGAGTTGATAACATTAGGATACTCCTATCGCCACTTGATCTTGCTCTCTTTTTAGCTTTGGCCAATGAATCCTTGCATCCACTCATTTTTGGCAGGTATCGTCGATGCTAGTTGGTCGTATCGTTGTGAAGATTTGCCTATGCTGGTCAAAGATCAATTAAGATCTGTTTCGAAACAAAACTTTGGGAATCAAACTCATTAAATCTAATGAAAAGAATCATATGATTTCCAAAGAAAAAAAAAACTTGGAGGATTATATGCTAAACAACTAAAAATATAGGAGCTAATTGCAAATATCAAAAGTGAAAACATACGCAATTCCTTTGTTCTTCATTTTTCCACCACTTCTTTGATCTTTTGGACCCGTGATGATTTTTATAGAACGACAAACATTGTCAAGAAGTCACTGTCTAGAAAAAGCCCTGGTCCACCCTAACATAATTGAGCATGCTTGAAGTCATCGATGTGGCCATCAATGATGCAAGATCCGAGATCAAGACCACTCTACTTTTGCAATTTTTCTTCAAATTAAAATTTACGAATAGATGGAGATTAATTAATTTAAAAAGGATTTTTTTGGCCAAGATATTTCCCAACAATTAATTTCAAATAGGTTTTTCAACAATAGGCGGGTGTCATTTTCTTATAGTTTCCTCAAATAAAGCTTAGTATTGCTTTGAATTGTTATGAAAAAGGGATTTTTTTGTTTTTTTGCTGTTTGTGATTTTTCATTCAAATGTTCAATTCGATGGCTCTCAATTGGTCAAGTGATCTCCTAACATCGATTCCGCTAGATAGTAACTATAGCATTATTTTTAGCTGAGAAGAGTTGGGGGTTGAATTTTATGATTGATGAAATGATATGATCTCTAATCTTGATAAGGTGGATAGCCCAATGTCGATTCATTTTAGATACAAGGAATGAAGATGGCCCATTCTTCGGTCTTGCTAGAGGATCAGCCAGAGAATCCGCCCATCATTTCAGTCTCACAGGCCCATTTAGTGGAGTTGACCCGAGGTTGTTTCAATTCGGGTCAGCCCAAGATTTTGCTAGATTAGTTGCCCAACGTTGCTCATCCTATTGATTTTGTTCTTGAACGTTGTTAATTCAAAATAAATTAAAAGAATTAAAAAAGGCTGATTAAAGCGGAATTATTGGATGTCTAAATAAAATCGGCATGTTGCTTTGGTGTTAGTTAATATTTTTCTGTGAGCAGTGTTGATCCCATCATATAAGATGTGAAATGGAGTATATACTCTTCATGAGGTTACACCTAGGAGGAGGAGGAGGAATGATTTTGGAATTTGATATTGTGTGGTAAATTATATGTGAAATGAACTAGTGTCACAATTTGAAAAGCCAGATATTCAAAAAAGACATCACTAGTGTGTATGATCTCAAACCCTTAATGATTGTAAGTGATAGTTTAGTAACGAGCATGTGACGTTTCATATTCTTTGGTAATGTGATTATGTTGCTTGTGTGGGGACCATAGTAATCCTCTGTTCTTGTCAATTCTTGCTTTCAGAAAGTGATCGGCAATATGACTTCTACTTTATTGAATTTTGCGTTTAAAAATGGAAACGAAGGGTGATTGAAGGGAGGGAAAGTAGAAGGAGAATGAACTTTAGAGAAAGCCAATGAAAAATACAAAGGCAATCCTGGTAGGAACTTTTTTTTTTTTTTTTTTTTGGGGACTGGTAGGAACTTGACTTACCACTATTCTCACAGGAAGTTTTCAAAATGCTACTTGGCATTTCACTTGCCCAATGAAATGGGACTCAAGTCCTCAAAATGAGAAAAAGAAAGGAAAAACTACAAAAACACACACTCTCTCTCTCACACACATATTACTAGGGTTAACATCAAAGAATAACTTAAACTGGTTTTACTTGAACATGTCTACTTCAAAATATTTTCGGACTCATAAAAACCCCCAAAATGGTACCGCTATTTCAATTTTACCCTCTGTTTCAATCCCGTCCAATTTGGCTGTTAAAAATTTGAGTGCTCAATCATCTTGATAAGTTTCCAAGTTTGGACTTTTAACAATTTTGGAATGCAAGTTCAGGGGTTTAATGAAGTTTTCTTCTTCCGATCTTACCATCACTAATATATTTGCAATCATATTTTACCCCTCAACCTTGGATAGGAGAGAGAAAGATGCGGTTGGTCATGGTTGGGAAGCTTCGCAGAGGATGTTGAGGGACACTGGCACAGCTTTGCTGAGGGTTGAGGGACATCAGCAAAGCTTTGCCGAGGGTTGTGCGACATTGAGAAGATTTGCGAGGGACGCTTTATGCTAGATTTAGCTTGCCAATGGCCGAGAGTCGTGTTGCCTAGTCATGTACCCTGGCGTTCTGCATTTGCGATTGCACGACACTGGCGTCATGTTGCTTAGTTTCACTCGAACCTCAGTGTCGTGTCGCCGGGTTTGCTGGACTTTAGAGGTGCGTTGCCTAGGGTCATACGACATCGGCACCGGTCTCACTGTTGTGTTGCCCGCTTGTGCTTTCATCTACAACTGCAAGTTCCTTCGTTCTCTTATTCTCTATACTAAAAATTGTTCCATAATAATTATTTTACAAGGCGTTTGTCCAACACCATTCGCTTTTCATGAAAATCTTTAAGTCAATACCGTTTGCTTAAATGCAAAGTCTTTGAAGCTAGACCTCTTTCTTGGTACCTATCCAACGCAATCTGCCTAAAACAACAAAGGAATTAACTAATCTTTCTGCTTTCGATTTTGGAGACAATTAGATCAACACTTCCCTCAAGAAGCAAAGCTTTACTATCTTAGAATTGTAAAGCATGAAGTATTGGCATCACTAATTGGATTAAGAGAGATGACAAAGGTCTGTGTGATATATTTCACAGAACTTGGAAGGCCATGGCCATTCAGCAAGCGTCCACTTTATTTTGAGTTGGAGCACTTTTGCATCACAGATCATAGAGAACGAGAGGGAAATAAAAAGTTCCTCAACCATGTCGGTTAACATTATGCAAATTCTAATTGAAGGAGCAGACATTTGCAAATTTTTAGCGGAGACGAGACAAAACAGGGAATAGCCAGAGGCATGATTTTGAATTGACATTGAAGGAGCAAACATTTACAAATTTCTAGTAGAGACGAGAAAAAAAAAAGGGAAAAGCAAGAGGCATTGGAATCAAAATCCCCTAGTTCGCATCCCCAAGAATCACTGCCTCAACAGGTGGTTCAAGGGGAACCCGAACTCTCATCAACTTTAATGACCATCTCATCCTCTATGTTCAGATCCACTGAACTGTCTTCTTCCTCAGATTCTATTAGTTCCCCCGAACTATCTTCTTCCTCAAGTTCTGTTAAAAATTGTCTTCCTTCGAGTATCTTTCCTTGAAACTCCAAATCGTTTCCATCGGCTGATGGTGTTGGGAAACGGATCCTCAGATCATCCTCCTGTGGCTCGCATATTAGACGGAATCCATGCTTCTTCACGTAGCTTCCATCGAAGCGAACTTGGATATGTGTCCAATCGTCCTGCAGAGGCTTCTCTCCTCTTATATGGGTCCAATCCACGCTTGGATTATATGTCCAATTCTCTCTTGGGATATATAGGAGACTTACATATTCGGATTCCCATGGAAGAAAAAATTTAGTGTCATAACACTTTAGTTTGCCATTAACATATATGTAGCCGCTAATACGGGAATAGCAAATTTCAGGCCGAACACTAATAAAACATAATGCTAGTCCTAAGAACTTGTCAGATAAGTCTGGGGGAACCATGAAAGATACGGAGTAATCTTCACAAGGGAGAATCCATTCAGGCATCTCTCTTCCATTTACAGTAATATGAACTATCTGTTACACAGATGGTACACGTATCAAACATTCAAAATGAGAGAGAGAGAGAGAGTCTGACCGTGGGTGATGACACATCAGCCACGCTGACCCCTTTGCTTTGCTTGCGGCTATAAACAAACACGTCTTTCCAATTCTCGTAGTTGTTGATGCTTGTCGGCAAATGAGTGAACTTGTTACTTGAAAGCATTAGCTCCGTCAATTTAGGAAAACTGGAAGCATTCTCAAGGAACTCTGTTTCTGATAGATTACTGGCAGAAAGGTCTAGGTCTACTAGACTTGGGAATGCCACATCATTTTCAGGATCAATTGAATCCTCCAAGATTTTTGGAAACATGGCAAGATTCGAGCACCCATTAAGATACAGAAGGTGGAGATTTTTCATCTTTTGAATGCTTGATGGAAGCCTCATGAGGTTTTTGCAATTTGATAATATTATAAACTTTACAGAGACAAGATTTTCAATTGATGCAGGAAGTTCTTTAATAGCTGTACTTTTTATATCAAAATATATTAGATGTTCCATCTTTTCCAAAATATCAGGGAATTTCTCAAGTTTAGAGCAATGACAGAGATGAAGCTCTTGAAGAGACTTTGTCTTGAGTGTGTTTGGAAAGATCCTAAGATTAGAGCAGTGTGATATCTTCAAAAGTTTTAACTTGTCAAGATATCCCATGGATTGGTGAACCTCCTCCAAGCGTTCGCACTCTTGAATACACAAGCTCTCCATATGTGGAGACGATGAAAAGTCAGGAATACTAGCCAGGGAATTGCAATTAACGAACTCAATGGACTTCAAATTCTGCAAAAACATGCTAGTACAGTCATTAAGCTATACAAATATGTTCAAACTTTAAAAGGGGAAAGCTGATCATCACAAGGGCTTACTGGATAGTTGCCTCCTAATTGTTTGGTAAGACTATTTCGGAAATGGAGTTTCACGAGTTTCTTTGGACTGGGGCCAAATTCTAAATTTGGGGCATTGGGCCATTCGAGGCATCGTAGTGCATTAGGTAGGCGTATAGGACCTTGTGAAGAGATATGTACCTCATGCAAAATGAGCATTCTCGACATTTTCATTTTTGTGAAAGCATCAGGACTAATGGTCATCTTTTTTGGTGTGGACAAGTCCAATACTATGGCTTGTATTGCATTCGTGCCCTATCCATAAAAAGAGCAGAGCAAATTCAGTCGTCAAATAAAATTTCCGGTTGAGATTTACATTTTATTGGCCGTATTAAAATAATGTAAAAAATTGAGATGTAGCAAAATGAACATAAACAATTTTTACCAAATCTGCGCAGAGAACGTCTTCAACATCTTTGAAAAGCCCATAATCTGCTGCGCTTCCCAGGATTATTGTGATGTTCCTGATTAGCAATATCTTTACCCATCAACTGAATCAAATCATGCATTTGCAAGGTTCCACACTCATTTATTATCAAGGACCTCTCGATGAGAATTTCTATTCCTATGGTTGTGTGGAAATCACAGCTGTCAAGAACTTCTTGGATGTATTTTTTTTTCTTTCCCTTAAAGAAACAAGCAATATCGAGGAAAATCTTCCCTCTCGTTTTCATCCAATCCATCAAAGCTTGTCTTGAGAACTTTATTAATAGTTTTGTCAGGACTAGTGGAGAGTTTATCCAATGCACTTTCCCATGCAGCTTCGTTTCTGTTACATAAGGATGAGCCCAACACTTCGAGGGCTAATGGAAGGCCATTAGCATAAAGCATGCCCATGCCAAAGCTATAACAAAGCAACAGTGTCGATCTTTCTTGAGAATCATGTGATCGATTGTCATTTTGGGTGTTGCGGGTTTTAGGCCAAACCCGAGCATGAGTTGACTTGGGATGAAAGCTTGGAGTGAAGATTGATCCGAAGATAGAGGTCGCATGGCTTCAGCGCAACAAAGGGACAGAGGGCCAGGGTGGCACTACGGCCAAAAGGGTTGAAACCCACCGACTGAGTTGGCCAGTTAATTTCATGGGTTCAGCCAGGCCCTAAGCTACTATGATTGGGTGCCCATTACAAAAATTGAGTGTTTTCCCTTTATTGGTAATATGGAGCTGTCATGCGATGTAGTAATATAAATTGACAATAGCACATTATAGTTCCATTATTCATAACTCAAGTCCAAGGCTGAGATCCCGAGACTATGGCAAGGTCTTAGGCTTGGCCAATGCTATAACTTGTTTGGCTTGTGTCTCTAGTCCAAGTGCTAGGGTTTGTAATCGACCCTTGAGGTATCTGGTCCAAGCACCAAAGTCCTAGGTCTACCTCTCAACATGGAGATAATCCAAATTGAGTTGAGCTAATCCAACATACTTGGTGCTCAAACCTTCACTCGAACTCAATCAAGTATTAAATTTCTTTTTCAAACTCAACTCATTTAGAGAATCGGCCTATACGAAATTTGCCTTCACTCAACTCGGCTACATTACATAACTGACAAAAAGTAACTTAAACTCGATTAGGCTCGTAAGACTATCTAGTTGAGTATTAGCGAGTTTAAGACTTTTATGTTAGGGGCACTTCTATGACACTTCAAGTAGGTCCTATGATATTAATATGTGTCATTGCAATTAAATAAAAAAAAATGCCTTAACACGTTATATATATAAAACAAGGAATCGTCGTAACCATGACCATGATGTAAAGCCATTGTTAAAAAATTGGGATCTGGTACATTTTTCACATTCCTAGGATTTGCACTGCAGCTTTCCTTTGCAGGTGGGTGTGTTTTTTTTAACCGATTTGTTCACAGGCGTTGGCCGCTTGCCATTGAAGGTTGGGCCGACAGAAACCTCTCCCCATCGAGGATTTATTATTATTATTATTATTTTACAATAAATAAGATTATTAATTTATTTCTATGGTTCTTTTTTTCGACAAAGAATATGATTCTTCACTTGAAAAATTTATTAACGCATGCAAATCATCTTATCCACGAGCACCAAGACTTCATCAATAAGCCAATAATGGGTGTCACCCCGGTGACTTTATAACTAAATACTAAATTGGTTGCATGAATTAAGAACTTAACTATTCAGATAGCCTCTTGAACTATAGATTTAAAAGAGTGAAGCCTTGTCTATCTTTGTGTACTTGCGACCTAAACTTGGACTTTAAGCCAAAAAAAAAACTTGATCAACATTTTATTTTGATTTCCTTTTTCATCTCACTTTTATAGCTAGGTTAAAGTTACTATTTTTTTTTTTACATGTAATGATGTATCACCTTCATTTTGTAAAGTGTAAGTCAATCACACATTACTCACAAAATTAAGAACTTCGGCATTCTAATTTTAGCAAGTTGGCATTCTGTAATCATTCACTTGAAGTAGGAGTAAATTACAATTTTTTGTTGTTGTTGCCAGCGATCCATTGGGAGATGATAAGGCCTATATAAACTTCGTAGACAAGTGAAGTGTAATTCTTTAATGGCTCTCTTAGCATGTAAAATTGATGTGAGAATAGCACATGGAATAAATGAATGAGGAGCCAACTACGCAAAATAAATTGGGTTTCAACTTGACTTTGAGATTATATTAGAATTTCTAACCCAAAATTATAAAATATTATACTGATAGAGATTACATGTAGATGAAATTCATATAAACCTGGTAGATAAAGATACATTTTAGCATACTAAAGTTGCTTTGTTTGGTATAAAACATTGTAAAATTGCTTGAAGTAAACATACCCTAATAAATTAAAACTAATTCTATTTTCTGGTTTGTATTTAGTATAGTGATAGAGTAACAAACTCACGAGTCATGAGTGCACATTAATAAACTCTATTTTGTAGAAGATTTCTTTTAACCTCACCAAATGGGAAGAAAGAATGCTACGTGTAAATAGTTTTTTCACGTTAACTATAAATTAACAAAAATTAAAACATAAAACCCGAATGGCATGCACGGGTCAAGAAATTCAGACCACCAAAAACCAAGGAAAATCCAACATTCCACTCTTAAGAGGACAACCAAGGTTAATCTTGTAAATACACACAGTCGGACTCCATTGTCGGCTTGTGTAGTCGGACGGCTTTATCATTTTACTAGGTTTCCATAGACAACTTGACCGTTGAAATCAAGTGCCGCGTGTTCTTAAAATAAACTGAATTCAATAGCCACGGACATAACACTGATTGGATAAGAAAGGGGAAAAGAAAAGTCAAGTACACGTGAAACTTGACCGTTAAATTACTTAGAACAAAATAAAAAATAATATAAAAATATATTTTAAGTGAAAAAAACGTTGATAACATTAGGATAGTCCTATCGCCACTTGATCTTGCTCTCTTTTTAGCTTCGGCCAATCAATCCTTGCATCTGCTCATTTCTGGCAGGCATTGTTGATGCTAGTTGGTCGGATCGTTGTGAAGATTTGCCTATGCTGGTGGAAGATCAATTGAGATCGGTTTCGAAACAAAATTTTGGGAATCAAGCGCGTTAAATCTAATGGAAAGAATCATATGATTTACAAAGAAAAGAAAATTTGGCGGATTATATACTAAACAACTAAAAATATAGGAGCTAATTGCAAATATCAAAAGTGAAAACATACGCAATTCCTTTCTTCTTCTTCATTTTACCACCACTTCTTTGATCTTTTGGACCCGTGATGATTTTTATAGAATGACAAACATTGTCAAGAAGCCACTGTCTTGAAAAAGCCCTGGTCCACCCTAACATAATCGAGCATGCTTGAAGTCGTCGATGTGGCCATCAATGATGCAAGATTCGAGATCAAGACCACTCTACTTTTGCAATTTTTCTTCAAATTAAAATTTACGAATAGATGGAGACTAATTAATTTAAAAAGGATTTTTTTGGCCAAGATATTTCCCAACAATTAATTTCAAATAGGTTTTTCAACAATAGGTGGGTGTCGTTTTCTTATAGTTTCCTCAAATAAAGCTTAGTATTTCTTTGAATTGTTATGAAAAAGGGATTTTTTTTTTTTGGCTGTTTGTGATTTTTCATTCAAATGTTCAATTCGATGGCTCTCAATTGGTCAAGTGATCTCCTAACATCAATTCCACTAGATACTATAGCATTATTTTAAGCTGAGAAGAGTTGGGGGTTGAATTTTATGATTGATGAGATGATATGATATCTAATCTTGATAAGGTGGATAGCCCAATGTCGATTCATTTTAGATACAAGGAATGAAGATGGTCCATTCTTCGGTCTTGCTAGAGGATCAGCTAGAGAGAGAACCAGCCCATCATTTCAGTCTCACAGGCCCATTTAGTGAAGTTGGCCCGAGGTTGTTTCAATTCGGGTCGGCCCAAGATTTTGCTGGATTAGTTGCCCAACGTTGCTCATCCTATTGATTTTGTTCTTGAACGTTGTTAATTCAAAATAAATTAGAAGAATTATAAAAGGCTGATTGAAACGGAATTATTGGATGCCTAAATAAAATCGGCATGTTGCTTTGGTGTTTATTAATATTTTTTTGTGAGTGGTGTTGATCCCATCATATAAGATGTGAAATGGAGTATATACTCTTCACGAGGTTAGAGAGAGAGAGAGAGAGATGCAATGATTTTGGAATTTGATATTGTGTGGTAAATTATAGGTGAAATGAGCAAGTGTCACAATTTAAAAAGCCAAATATTCAAAAAGACATCACTAGTGTGTATAATCTCGAACCCTTAATGATTGTAAGTGATAATTTAGCAACGAGCATGTGACGTCTCATATTCTTTGGTATTGTGATTATGTTGCTTGTGCGGAGACCATAGTAATCCTCTGTTCTTGTCAATTCTTGCCTTCAGAAAGTGATTGGCAATATCACTTCTACTTTATTGAATTTTGCGTTTAAAAACGGAAACCAAGGGTGATTGAAGGGAGGGAAAGTAGAGAGAGAATGAACTTTAGAGAAAGCCAATGAAGAATACAAAGGCAATCCTGGTAGGAACCTTTTTTTTTGTTTTTTTGGAATGGTAGGAACTCGACTTACCACTATTCTCAGAGGAAGTCATCAAAATGCTACTTGGCATTTCACTTGCCCAATGAAATGGGACTCAAGTCTTCAAAATGAGAAAAAGAAAGGAAAAACTACAAAAACACATACTCTCTCTCTCTCTCACATATTACTAGGGTTAACATCAAAGAATAACTTAAACTGGTTTTACTTGAACATGTCTACTTCAAAAAAATTTCGGACTCATAAAAACCCCCCAAAATGGTACCGCTATTTCAATTTTACCCTCTGTTTCAATCCCGTCCAATTTGGCCGTTAAAAATTTGAGTGCTCAATCATCTTGATAAGTTTCCAAGTTTGGACTTTTAACAATTTTGGAATGCAAGGTCAGCGGTTTAATGAAGTTTTTCTTCTTCCGATCTTACCATCACTAATATATTTGCAATCATATTTTACCCCTCAACCTTGGATAGGAGAGAGAAAGATGCGGTTGGTCATGGTTGGGAAGCTTCGCAGAGGATGTTGAGGGACACTGGCGCAGCTTTGCTGAGGGTTGAGGGACATCAGCAAAGCTTTGCCGAGGGTTGTGCGACATTGAGAAGATTTGCAAGGGACGCTTTATGCTAGATTTAGCTTGCCAATGGCCGAGAGTCGTGTTGCCTAGTCATGTGCCGTGGCGTTCTGCACTTGCGGTTGCACGACACTAGCGTTGTGTTGCTTAGTTTCACTCGAACCTCAGTGTCGCGTCGCCGGGTTTGCTGGACTTTAGAGGTGCGTTGCCTAGGGTCATACGACATCGGCACCGGTCTCACTATTGTGTTGCCCGCTTGTGCTTTCCTCTACTTACAACTGCCAGTTCCTTCGTTCTCTTATTCTCTATACTAAAAATTGTTCCATAATAATTATTTTACAAGGCGTTTGTCCAACACCATTCGCTTTTCATGAAAATCTTTAAGTCAATACCGTTTGCTTAAATGCAAAGTCTTAACGCAATCTGCCTAGGAACAACAAAGGAATTAACTAATCTTTCCGCTTTCGATTTTGGAGACAATTAGATCAACACTTCGCTCAAGAAGCAAAGCTTTACTATCTTAGAATTGTAAAGCATGAAGTATTGGCATCACTAATTGGATTAAGAGAGGTGACAAAGGTCTGTGTGATATATTTCACAGAACTTGGAAGGCCATGGCCATTCAGCAAGCGTCCACTTTATTTTGAGTTGGTGCACTTTTGCATCACAGATCATAGAGAACGAGAGGGAAATAAAAAGTACCTCAACCATGTCGGTTAGCATTATGCGAATTCTAATTGAAGGAGCAGACATTTGCAAATTTTTAGTGGAGACGATACAAAACAGGGAATAGCCAGAGGCATGATTTTGAATTGACATTGAAGGAGCAAACATTTACAAATTTCTAGTAGAGACGAGAAAAAAACAGGGAAAAGCAAGAGGCATTGGAATCAAAATCCCCTAGTTCGCATCCCCAAGAATCACTGCCTCAACAGGTGGAACCCGTACTCTCATCAACTTTAATGACCATCTCATCCTCTATGTTCAGATCCACTGAACTGTCTTCTTCCTCAGATTCTATTAGTTCCCCCGAACTATCTTCTTCCTCAGAATTCTATTAAAAATTGTCTTCCTTCGAGTATCTTTCCTTGAAACTCCAAATCGTTTCCATCGGCTGATGGTGTTGGGAAACGGACCCTCAGATCATCCTCCTGTTGCTCGCATATTAGACGGAATCCAAACTTCTTCACGTTGCTTCCACGGAAGTAAACTTCGATATGTGTCCAATCATCCTGCAGAGGCTTCTCTTCTCCTCTTATATGGGTCCAATCCACGCTTGGGATATATGTCCAATAGCGTGGATTGTATGTCCAATCCTTGTATGTCCAATCCACTCTTGGGATATATACGAGACTTACACATTCGGATTCCCATGGAAGAAAAAATTTAGTGTCATAATACTTTTTTTTTGCCATTAACAAATATGGTGCCGCCAATATGGGAATAGCAAATTTCAGGCCGAACACTAGTAAAACATAATGCTAGTCCTAAGAACTTGTCAGATAAGTCTGGGGGAACCATGAAAGATACGGAGTCCTCTTCATAAGGGAGAATCCATTCAGGCATCTTTCTTCCATTTACAAAAATATAAACTTTCTGTTACACAGATGGTACACGTATCAAACATTGAAACTGAGAGAGAGAGAGAGAGAGAGAGAGAGAGTCTGACCTTGGGTGATGACACATCAGCCACGCTGACCCCTTTGCTTTGCTTGCGGTTATAAACAAACACGTCTTTCCAATTGTCATAGTTGTTGATGATTGTCGGCAAATGAGTGACCTTGTTACTTGAAAGCATTAGCTCCGTCAATTTAGGAAAACTAGAAGCATTCTCAAGGAACTCTGCTTCATAGATTACTGGCAGAAAGGTCTAGGCATCTTAGACTTGGGAGTCTCACATGTCAAGATTCGAGCACTCCAAAAGAGACAGAATCCGGAGATTTTTCAAATTTTGAATGCTTGATGGAAGCCTCATGAGGTTTTTGCAATAATTTAATTCTATTATCATTACAGAGACAAGATTTTCAATTGATGCAGGAAGTTCTTTAATCGCCGTACTTTCTATATAAAAATATCTTAGATGTTCCATCTTTTCCGGCATATCAGGAAATTTCTCAAGTTTAGAGCAATGATAGAGATGAAGCTCTTGAAGAGACCTTGTCTTGAGTGTGTTTGGAAAGATCCTAAGATTAGAGCAGTGTGATATCATCAAAAGTTTTATCTTGTCAAGATATCCAATGGATTGGTGAACCTCCTCCAAGCTTTCGCACATTTTAATACACAAGCTCTCCAGATGTGGAGCCGATGAAAAGTCAGGAATACTAGCCAGGGAATTGCAATTAAGGAACTCGATGGACTTCAAATTCTGAAAATTCTGCAAAAACATGCTAGTACAGTCATTAAGCTATACAAATATGTTCATACTTTAAAAGGGGAAAGCTTATCATCACAGGCTTACTTGTTCAATCTCATCTGAGACATCCTGGGGTAAACGGACAAAATAAACATTGCCAAATTTGTCTGCTCCTGCCATAGTGTCGAAATCAATGTGGTGTGATGCCGTAACCCATCTTGGTACAGAATCATCGGCAAATACATATAGTTGGTTCTCATCTCGTCGGTACTTGCAATAATGGAAAGACTGCAAAAATAAAGAGCCAAAAATATATTCAGATGTGAGAGACAAGAAAATTTTCTAAGATGACAACCCATACCCAAAAAGCATGCCATACGGACATTTCCAAACGATAAGACCGGCTATGAGAAGAATTTATGGACAACATAAAATTTCTATCGCAGAAAAATCAGTCCAGAGGAATATATTACATACATATGCAAACAATAAGGAGATTATAGTTCTTTTGAAGTAAAGAAAGATCAGCATGATTTGCTGCAAGGCATACCTCTTGTATATTGCCCACGTAAATTCGATCACGGTAGGTTTGAATCGACACAATTGTGTTGGGAAACAGCTTATTCTCGCATTTTCTAAGCAATCTTTTCTTTCCCAAATCATAGAGCCTCAGGACTGGGCCAATCCGAGCAAGTAACCTTCCCTGGAACTGACATAAAGCTAGAGGAACACCTTCAACTTGAGTCTTGTGCAAAAGTTCAAGGGCTCTCCCATCATCCACAAACCTATAAATATGAATGAATCCAGAAGCCACACTTCTTTTTGGCCAGAACTGCAATCCTTTTGCCGTACCAACAGCCAACAATGTTCCGTACTCTTTCTCACGGAAGTTCACAGTGCATACACTATATGCAGCTTCATTGTCCTGAAGTTCCAACAGACTCAGCTGCTCGAGATTTTTCCACTTTTGAATGCTTGATGGAAGCCTCATGAGGTTTTTGCAACATCCTAATCGTATCATTTCTACAGAGACAAGATTTTCAATTGATGCAGGAAGTTCTTTAATAGCCGTTCCAAATATTTCAAAAATTATTAGATGTTCCATCTTTTCCGGAATATCAGGGAATTTCTCAAGTTTAGAGCAATGATAGAGACAAAGCTCTTGAAGAGACTTTGTCTTGAGTGTGTTTGGAAAGATCCTAAGATTAGAGCAGCGTGATATCTCCAAAATTTTTAACTTGTCAAGATATCCAATGGATTGGTGAACCTCCTCCAAGCTTTCGCACCTTTCAATATACAAGCTCTCCAGATGTGGAGCCGATGAAAAGTCAGGAATACTAGCCAGGGATTTGCAATCAATGAACTCGATGGACTTCAAATTCTGCAAAAACATGCTAGTACAGTCATTAAGCTATACAAATATGTTCATACTTTAAAAGGGGAAAGCTGATCATCACAAGGGCTTACTTGACAGTTGCCTCCTAATTGTTTGATAGGACTGTTTCGGAAATGGAGTTTCGCAAGTTTGTTTGGATTGGGGCCAAATTCTAAATCTGGGGCATTGGGCCATTTGAGGCATCGTAGTGCGTTAGGCAGGCGTATAGGACCTTGTGAAGAGATATGTACCTCATCCAAAATGAGCATTCTCAACATTTTCATTTTTGTGAAAGCATCAAGACTAATGGTCATCTCTTTTGGTGTGGAAAAGTCCAATACTATGGCTTGTATTGCATCCGTGCCCTATCCATAAAAAGAGCAGAGCAAATTCAATCGTCAGATAAAATTTCCGGTTGAGATTTACATTTTATTGGCCGTATTAAAATAATGTAAAAAATTGAGATGTAGCAAAATGAACATAAACAATAAGTCTTATTAAAGCATAAGACTTAGCCCTCTCCTGTTCTGCACAAGAGGAGCAGCAGCGCCGAGATAATTTTCATTAGAGCCGAGATAATTTTCTGTTGTTCTGCACAAGAACCCCACCACCACCCACAGCCATCGCAGACACTCTCCCCGTGCGGCAGCGGACGGCGGAGCAGCAGTGCCTCTAACTCGCCGGAGTTCGAGTTCTGGATGGTCCGAAACCCCATCTTCCCCCAGCTGGACCTCCCCTCTTCCGACGAGCTCTTCGTCGACGGCGTCCTCCTCCCGCTCCACCTCCCCCAACCCGACCCCGCCCCCGAACCCGAAACGGGCCCCGGAGGTCCAGAACCTCCTGCTCCAGAGGCGGACCACCTTCCCAACGCCCTCGACCCGGATCTGGTTTGGCAGGTGCGCCATGGACAGTGGACACAAACACACACAAGGACAGAGAGGGAGAGGGAGAGAGAGAAAAAATCGGTTACCTTTCGCGGACCCAACACCCGTCGTCGGGGGAGAAGAAGCGACCAGCAATCGTCGCCTCGTCGGTTGAGCAGCGGCGGAGCAAGTAGATCGAGAGAGAAGAAATGAGCAGCGATGGGAGAGAAGAAACTAGGATTCCATCGATTTGTGCATCTGCTGCTCTGCAAATGCCAAATTCTGTACTTTCTTTTAAAAAAAAAAAACCGGTCCGGGCCGGGTGGGTTTTCCAGTGGAACCGATTCCCGGACCGGTTCCACTGAGAATCGGTTCCCGAACCGGTTTTTCTGGGTGGTCCGCTCCGATTCCCGGATCAATCCGATCCGGTTACACATCCCTAGTTTCCAAGCTCTACCTCTCATCTTTATCTCACTTTGCTCGTGGAGTATGGTTTACGTAATGGAGCAAGGGCCAAAGAAAGTTAGACGTAGATCAGACTCCCTCCAGTACGGCTGGGTCTCTTTTTCGGTTTAGGAGGGCCCACACGCACTATCTCAAACGGGTAAAGTAAAGATTCTGCCTAAGTCCACATCTATTCGTCAGAGTTTCTTTTTGACTGTCGTCTACTTTGTGCGTGAACTGCGGAAGCTACAATTAAAGCCATTATTTGACAATGAGGGTGTGCATTCTCACGTAACCTGAGTTTCTTTTTCCTATGTTCCTTATAGGAAATTTCCTCCTGCCCTCCCCTCCAAATGGATATCCTAACACACCGGTTCTGGGCAATTTCTTGAGTTCCGAAAGTGATTGGCAATATCATCTCTACTTCACTGAATTTTGCGTTTTGAATAGACGACGTCTTCGGCCATCAAGACTTGAACGAAGGGTTGCTAATGGGATGAAAAGTGAGATAAAGAGTGAACTTTAGCACAAGCCAATGAAGAATGTAAACGCAATCCTGGCATGAACTTGACTTTATCAATATTCTCTGAGGAAATAACTCGGCATTTCACTTGCCAAATGAAATGGGACTGTAACTCCTTTAATGGAGGAGAAAATAAAAGGAAAATAGACATCTATATCATTAGAGTTAAATCAAAGCCTCAAATGATCTTACAACGTATTTTATCCTCTTTTTCAATCCCGTCCAATTTCATCGATAAACATCCCCCATGGTAGCTTATGTGTGGCATTTGTTATTATTAAAAAATTATATATAACTTAAGAAAAATCTAAAATGATGTTGGCAAAAAGAAAAGGTAAACATGAACTCAACAATTGAGACAACTAAGAAATTACGAATATAAAAATGAAAAATTGAAAAAGGAAATTCTCATCCTCATGTCATCGCCCCTCAACAAAGAGATTAAATAAAAAAATAGAGCTGTATGAGTGAAACGCACACATTTCATTGATACTTTGTGTAGTATAAATAAAGTGATATCATAGAGAGATGCCATCAATTAATCATAATAGAAGATATACATAAAGATAATATTTTGATTTAAATGGAAATTAAATAAAAAATTAATCAGCACAAAATTTCAAAATGATTAGATCATGGATACTCTATTTGATGTTCTACCATCATACTGATTTTTAGAATATTTTCCACTATAATCATGCTGATATTTTGCTATTTGATTTGTTATTTCAAAAGAGACGTCTATTTGCTACGACCATTAAAGAGATGCTCGTGTGCACTGTTGTATGCCATGGCCATTGAAAGTCCCAACACCCCTTGAGAGTCTAATATGGGTGCTGTTGTTGCGACCATAAGATCTCGAATTTCAGGCCAGCTATGGCACCGCCTTGGATCCAGTCCTAACCGAGGTCGGGTGTCCCGGGATCTGGTCCACATTGGGTTTCATGGTCGTACAATGATTGCAATTGACAAGTCAGATTGCCCACCCCTGCCGGGGTTCTTCCTTTCGGTTCATGAGCCCCACACGCACTGCCTCAATCAGGTAAAAGTGGAGATTCTGCCCGAGTCCCACGTTTATTTGTCGGAGTTTCTTTTTGACTTTCGTCTTCTCTGCGCGCAAACCGCGGAACTACCATCAAAGCCAGTATCCGAAAATGATCGTGCGCATTTTCACGTAGCCTACGTGCGTTTGTTCGTGGGAAAAACGTTATAATAAAGAAAAATATTTTTTGAAAAAATATTTTTAGAAAAATGAATAATTTATCTTTTTTATTTGATGATATGTGATCCTAAATATTTTGTGGTGTTTGGATAGTGTTTGAGAAATGACTTCAATCTTATCACTTTATCTTGTGACAACAAAATTAATTTTTAAATAATTTTTTATTTTCTTCCCTTTTTCCCTATGATCCTTGGGTCTCGACGAGCCAGCTACCGACAATAAGCATAGGCCAACGAGGTTAAGCTCGCCTGTGGCCAATGACAATCAAAGAAGAAGGAAAATAAAAAAATAAAAAAAAATAAAATATTAGAATATTCGAGATGAGTAATTTCGAAAAGTGTTTTCGTATCTTTAGATTTATGAATTTTCTTTCTTAAATTTATGTATGATATTTTCTCTAATCGGAAAGTATTTATAATGATTAGTTATTTTCCGTGAAAGTCCGAAAAAAGAGAAAAAGATAAACAAGAAAATAATAATAATAGAGAAGTACGGGGCGCATGCGGTAGCATGGGGAGTGGTGGTGAAAGAAAAGAAAAAGGAACAAAAAGGACAAGCGTGGGAGACAATAAGAGCGTGGGTGTCGGAAAAGGGGGAAAAAGCCGGTCAGAAAGGAGAAGGGCACGGTCGTGCTCTTCTGTTGAGAACGAGGAAGAATGAGCCAAAGACTCGAAGACCAAAACAGCTGGCCTCTTCACTCAACATACATTCCCGAGCGCGTATTGAACAAATTACCAGCGTTTTTTTTTTTTCATATTTTGCAAAATTGGCACTTTTTTTTTTTTTTTGCTAACTACCGATTGTTGTAGGCATAGATTGTCAACTGTTCGAATTTATCAATGGTTGTATGTAGAAATCAACCTACATTAGAATAATTTACCATTTTTTTTTGTCTAATAACTTATTCCAATCGAACATTTAAAACTATAGAGAGAGAAAAGTTAAAAAGAAAGAGGAGACTTTTGAGTTATTGGAGCACTTGTTTATCTCCAAAAATTTAAAGTATGATGTGAGACACTCGCGCAAGTGTAAACTCCCCTTCTTTTATTGTAGCGCCAGAAATCATATATCTGAGCTCAATTGGTATTTTTCATATATTTTCCTAGTCTCTATTGGCACGTTCGTCGCTGGCATCTTCCTGTACTTGCTTAAATGGAATGGGGAATCCATAACAATAATTTTATTTCTTTGTTTTCTTTTTATGTTTCTATATTTAAGAATTCACTTTCTAAATTTATGCATGAATATTTTTGTTGATCACAAAGTATCCCTAGGCAATTTCTTGGTAATATCATTTCCACTTCTTGGAATTTCGTGACCAAGACTTTAGGCCACCAAGACTTAAAAGAAGGGTGGATGGAAAGTGAGGAAGAGAGTGAACTTTAGCACAAACCAACGAAGAATATAAATGCAATCCTAGTATAAACTTGACTTTATAAATATTATTGGAGAAAATTACTTACATTTTCACTTGCCAAATGAAATGGAGAAAAGAAAGAATATAGATATACCATTAGGATTATCATAACAGAAAATTGCAAACTGATATTGCTTGAACAGTGAACACATTTACCTAAATGATTTTTCGCCCCATAAAAGCCCTTGAAGTGGTGCCATTGACTCAAATTTGCCATCCGTTACAATTCAGTCCATTTTTGCAATCAAAATGTCTTACATGGCAGTTGACGAAGTTAATGGTGTTTGCAAGGCTCGCTTATGTGGGAATTCTTATGCATGATGATCCTATTGCCATTTTCCAATGGAGACCCATGTAAAATTGGGGACACTCGAATTTAACCAACTGGTCTCTATTGTTATTAAGTCAAAATTGCATATTTGCAAATTAGAACTCCATGTAAGTGATTGGTAGACCTATGAAAACTTGCTAGTCTCTCAGTCCATAGAAAATCTTGCCCTTCGGCGTTTATGCACATATCATATTGCATAAAACTCTCCTTCCAGGTAGGAAAATAATTATCTCAATCTCCAACAAAGCCAATTCCAGTCACTATGATGAGCCCAGCCAGGGAAAAATTGACATCAACCCTGAGAGAAGCATATTACCAAAAATATAAGGAGACATGATTCATGTCTCTCTCCACAACCCTAAATTGAGTGAGCTTGCACAACATCAATGAGATAAAGAACAATTCTGCGCAATTTTTGACTATCTTGGTATTGGCGATGGTGAATTACCTCAAAAAGACAATAACAATGAGATAACTCACTCCAAAAATTAGTTCCAAGGCTTTCATTTACGTTTATAAACCGACTACCAGTTCCTTCTAAAATCGATATGGGATAATTCAATAATTTTCCTCTCACACATTGAGCTTTGGTCAGAGTAGCAATAACCCGTAACTCTTTCATGTGATTATTGAGTCCAAATTTGCTAATAAATCGAGCTTTGATACTAGTATTGGATGGTTTTGGGTTTCTTTCACTTCAAAAGTTAATTCAAATGGCGAATATTTCCCTCACATTCATAAGCCGACCACTAGTCCCTTTTGACAACCTCAACAATAAAAACTCATCTTTTTTCTTGCTTTTATGAGAAACTTAACTTTTAATTGGTTGGGTATCAATAGCGCATTGGATCCGAATAAGACATGGTATGGGATAAATTGTTTACATATGAGATTGTTTATATTTGATGATATGATGATTCAACTATTGTATATCTCATTCATATATTAATAGCTTTATTCAAACTAAATCACAAGAGTAAGGAAAAGCTGATAAAATGAAATGATTCATCTGATAAAATGAAATGATTCATTGTCTAAATATAATCTATATATCGCTAAAGGGATTATTAATTGTTTTCTTTTGAGGCGAAGATGGATCTGAACAGCGAGTTTGCGTAGTCGTCCGTGCGACAACATAGGGTTAGGTGCTGGGGCTGAGGGGTTGTAAGCCAGTGGCCAAGTTGGCCAACTGATTTTGCCAGTTTGGCGGGGCCCGCCTTACAATGATCAGGTGCCCTCTATAGATATTTAAGTGCTCCCATGTCATGATATCGAGTCGTCGATACATAACTCATGAGTTCAATTCCATTTACGCCATATAAATTAGGAATCGGAATCATAGAATTTGACCCATAATCAAAGTATCGATTTCACATAATTTCGCATTTGCATTTTTCAATTTCATTTTTCAGTTGTAGAATTTGCCTCATAAAATAGTTTGTCCGCGACGAACATCGACTTTCGCGAATTTTGTGAACCAGCCAGTCACATAACTCGACAAAAGAAAAAGGAGGGCAACGCTCTGGCAGGCACAGCCATTCAGGTATGGGCCTTGTTCGAAAGCAAATAAAAGGATGGGCAAAAGCTACGAAGAGCACAGGGAGAATGCGTCCAAGAAAGGTAAAAAGAAAAAGAAAAAGAGTTAATATTACAAAAAAAAGATTAAGTTGATATATTTGTGATAATTTTTGTTAAATTTAATTAATATTACTAAAAATCACAAACTGATACATATATGATAAACGAAAGATAAAACCTCAGTAATTTGATAGTAAAATTTAACTGGTATCCATTGACTGTCATATATCATCTAACTTAAAATCTAATTGAACATAATAAAAGGTAAATTTATTATATGTATATCAATTTTGGGCTTCTAGTGATTAAAAAAATTAATTTGTTGTGAGTGTATCAATTTGCAATTTTACATTATATTAACTCAAAAAGAAAAGGAATGGGTTGCCTCAGTAAAATACTAATAGGGGTGTGCAAAAGAATCAAGAACTGCTTGGACCGCTTGGAATCGGATTATATCAGCTGGAGTCGGTGGTCACCAAGGGAATAATCTAGTTCTTAGTTCCAATAAATCGAACTCGGTGGGAGTTAGGCCAATTCTCGATTCTAGATATGGAACTACCCACCTGCCCATCCTGACTGGATTGATAATATATAAATATATTTATTTAATTTGTAAGAAAAATTACTGAAGAAATTTTTTTAAGAAAAACGAAAATACTAAAATCTCTAATTTGAAGTTTAATACCTATTAACTGAGTGCTCGTTTCATCTTACTTTCACCTTGTTTGATTTGTCTCTTTATCCCTTATTTATGATCTCTGCTCTTAAGCTTAATGCCTATCAACTCATGGACTTGACTCTCAACTTTTAATATAAGTCCAACCATTTTACTAATTTCTCAATTAAGAAGAAGGATGTTCTTTATTTGTTGCTTTTATTTTGACTTGCTTAAAATTTTTTGTATTGAGGTGTGAAAGCTTAGTGGGACTGGCTCCATAGACCCAGCCGGGAACATGGTCGGACCGGCAATCCCATTCCCAAGTGAATTCATGAAACCAACAAACGATTCCCAATTCCAACTTTTCAAAACTGGTCTTTAGTGGGCAGTTCCTAGTTTTACAGTTGGAACCACGCACCTGGACCATGCTTACCCCTAAAGATTAAGACACATGGAAAAGACTTTGGAACAAAAATCAAGGAAAGGATAGACAATGTTTAGAGCCTGTTTGATAACTAGACAACTGTGCTTCATTTTGTTGTTTTGTTATCTAAAGTAAAAAAAAATAACATATATCCATTTGGTAATATTTTTGTTCGTGTAATTATTAGAAAATAATCACTTCTTTATTTTCGAGAACTACTTAAGAATCAAATTTAAATCATTTTTTTTCTCTTATCTTTTCTTTCTTTTTCTATTACCCTTCTTTTTCCTCTAGCTGGTCTCCAACCATGATGATAACCCGCATCGGCCAAACAAGGTCCGACAACTTCTCTAGCCCTTGGGGAGGCTCGACCTCATCTTGGTTGGGCGAGACTTGACCTAGCCTTGGTTGAGTGAGGTCAACCTCACCATGGTTGGGCGGGGGTCAATGAGGCTTCCCAAGGCCAATAATCGGTTAGAAGAAAGAAGAAGAAAATAAGAAAAAAGAATAAAATAATATAATTTTTCTTAAAATTATCAAAAAATTAAAAGAAATGTTATATCACAAAAAAATTTGAAGGTCATACAAACGCATTTTAAAAATTTTGTATACTTATCAAATACCTCGCATGCTCATCAACACATTCGGCAAATAAAATAAAACATATTTATTTTTTAGAATAAAATAATTATTAATCGCATCCTTAATGATCTTTCGATTTTTCCCCGTAGAGAGTACATGACATATAGAGGAAAAAACGAAAAACAAAAAAAAGGACATGGGAATCTGGATGGAGAAACAAAAAAAACAGAGAAGTACGGGGCGTGATAGTGAAAAGAAAAAGGAACAGAAAGGACAAGCGTGGGAGACAATAAAAGCGTGTGTCGGAAAAGGGGAAAAATCCGGTCAGAAAGGAGAAGGGAATGGCCGTGCTCTTCTTTTGAGAACGAGGAAGAATCAGCCGAAGACTCTAAGACCAAAACTTTAGTTTCTATTTTTCTATTTTTGAGAATAGATGTGAAATACAAATTGGTCGGTAAAATATTTTTTATCTTTTATTTTTATCTAAAAATAAATTTGAAATATAAATGAGATGTAAAAATTTTATACTTTTTTTTTTATTTAAAAAAAAAAAAAAAGAAATAAAATTCTTCTCATCGTTCCCCCTTATCATTAGCTTGTCACCAATCCCTTGCCGCCCATCATTTGCCATTCATTGCTAGTTGCCCATCTCATGTTGCCGTTTGAGAGAGAGAAATTTTGTGTATCTAGAGAATAGAAATTTTATGTCATTATTAAATATTTATTTTTACTTAGAACTCATCTAGAGAATAAAAATAGAAAAAATCTATTTTTATTTGGAAGTTAATTTGTATAACAAAATAGTTATCATTCACACCCAAAAAAAATTCCAGGGCTTCCTCGAGAGTCTCCCAAACAACAAAAAAACCTGTTCTCAGGAACTGCCTTGAGAGTGTCATAGGGTTTCTCTCGAGAAGTTATAGAAGAAAAAATTCCATGAGATATTGCTTCTCTATTTCTTACTTAAAACTCTAATAATTTCTTGCATGGAGGTGTATGGCGTGGTGTGGTTAGCGCAACATCGTTCCTAATAAGGAATTATCAACATTAATACAAATTGACGATTGCACTTATAGTTCTATGATTCATAACTCCAATCCAAGGCCGAGGTACAGAGTCTAATGGTGGGGTCTCGACCCCCCTCATGTGATAACCTGTTCGGGCGGTGTCTTTAGTCCATGTGCTGGGAGTCTAATGGTGGGGTCTCGGCCCCCCTCAGGCGGTGTCTTTAGTCCATGTCTTTGGGAGTCTAATGGTGGGGTCTCGGCCCCCCTCATGTGATAACCTGTTCGGGCGGTGTCTTTAGTCCATGTGCTGGGAGTCTAATGGTGGGGTCTCGGCCCCCCTCATGTGATAACCTGTTCGGGCGGTGTCTTTAGTCCATGTGCTGGGAGTCTAATGGTGGGGTCTCGGCCCCCCTCATGTGATAACCCGTTCGGGCGGTGTCTTTAGTCCATGTCTTTGGGAGTCTAATGGTGGGGTCTCGGCCCCCTCGGGGGCGGTGTCTTTAGTCCATGTCTTTGGGAGTCTAATGGTGGGGTCTCGGCCCCCTCATGTGATAACCTGTTCGGGCGGTGTCTTTAGTCCATGTGCTGGGAGTCTAATGGTGGGGTCTCGGCCCCCTCGGGCGGTGTCTTTAGTCCATGTGGGGAGTCTAATGGTGGGGTCTCGGCCCCCTCAGGTGTCTTTAGTCCATGTGTCTTTAGTCCAGTTTCTCGTCCATGTCTTTAGTCCATGTGTCTTTGAGTCTAATGGTGGGGTCTCGGCCCCCTCATGTGATAACCTGTTCGGGCGGTGTCTTTAGTCCATGTGCTGGAGAGTCTAATGGTGGGGTCTCGGCCCCCCTCAGGCGGTGTCTTTAGTCCATGTCTGGAGTCTAATGGTGGGGTCTCGGCCCCCTCATGTGATAACCTGTTCGGCCGGTGTCTTTAGTCCATGTGCTTTGGGAGTCTAATGGTGGGGTCCGGGAGTCTAATGGTGGGGTCTCGACCCCCTCAGGGCGGTGTCTTTAGTCCATGTGCTTTGGGAGTCTAATGGTGGGGTCTCGGCCCCCTCATGTGATAACCTGTTTCGGGCGGTGTCTTTAGTCCATGTGCTTTGGGAGTCTAATGGTGGGGTCTCGGCCTCCTCGGGCGGTGTCTTTAGTCCATGTGCTTTGGGAGTCTAATGGTGGGGTCTCGGCCCCCTCATGTGATAACCTGTTCGGGCGGTGTCTTTAGTCCATGTGTCTTTGGGAGTCTAATGGTGGGGTCTCGGCCCCCTCGGGCGGTGTCTTTAGTCCATGTGCTTTGGGAGTCTAATGCTTTGGGGTCTCGGCCCCCTCATGTGATAACCTGTTCGGGCGGTGTCTTTAGTCCATGTGCTGGGAGTCTAATGGTGGGGTCTCGGCCCCCCTCAGGCGGTGTCTTTAGTCCATGTGCTGGGAGTCTAATGGTGGGGTCTCGGCCCCCCTCAGGCGGTGTCTTTAGTCCATGTGCTGGGAGTCTAATGGTGGGGTCTCGGCCCCCCTCATGTGATAACCTGTTCGGGCGGTGTCTTTAGTCCATGTGCTGGGAGTCTAATGGTGGGGTCTCGGCCCCCTCGGGCGGTGTCTTTAGTCCATGTCTTTGGGAGTCTAATGCTTTGGGGTCTCGGCCCCCTCATGTGATAACCTGTTCGGGCGGTGTCTTTAGTCCATGTGTCTTTGGGAGTCTAATGGTGGGGTCTCGGCCCCCTCGGGCGGTGTCTTTAGTCCATGTGCTTTGGGAGTCTAATGGTGGGGTCTCGGCCCCCTCGGGTGTGTTTTAGTCCATGTGCTTTGGGAGTCTAATGGTGGGGTCTCGGCCTCCTCGGGCGGTGTCTTTAGTCCATGTGCTGGGAGTCTAATGGTGGGGTCTCGGCCCCCCTCATGTGATAACCTGTTCGGGCGGTGTCTTTAGTCCATGTGCTGAGAGTCTAATGGTGGGGTCTCGGCCCCCCTCAGGCGGTGTCTTTAGTCCATGTGCTGGGAGTCTAATGGTGGGGTCTCGGCCCCCCTCATGTGATAACCTGTTCGACCGGTGTCTTTAGTCCATGTGCTGGGAGTCTAATGGTGGGGTCTGGGAGTCTAATGGTGGGGTCTCGACCCCCCTCAGGCGGTGTCTTTAGTCCATGTGCTGGGAGTCTAATGGTGGGGTCTCGGCCCCCCTCATGTGATAACCTGTTCAGGCGGTGTCTTTAGTCCATGTGCTGGGAGTCTAATGGTGGGGTCTCGGCCTCCTCAGGCGGTGTCTTTAGTCCATGTGCTGGGAGTCTAATGGTGGGGTCTCGGCCCCCCTCATGTGATAACCTGTTCGGGCGGTGTCTTTAGTCCATGTGCTGAGAGTCTAATGGTGGGGTCTCGGCCCCCTTCAGGCGGTGTCTTTAGTCCATGTGCTTTGGGAGTCTAATGGTGGGGTCTCGGCCCCCTCGGGCGGTGTCTTTAGTCCATGTGCTGGGAGTCAAATGGTGGGGTCTCGGCCCCCCTCAGGCGGTGTCTTTAGTCCATGTGCTGGGAGTCTAATGGTGGGGTCTCGGCCCCCCTCATGTGATAACCCGTTCGGGCGGTGTCTTTAGTCCATGTGCTGGGAGTCTAATGGTGGGGTCTCGGCCCCCTCATGTGATAACCCGTTCGGGCGGTGTCTTTAGTCCATGTGCTGGGATCCGCAATCAACTTTTCAGGTCCTACGTACAGCACTCATGATAGAAACATAATCGAATGGAAATGAGCTAACATGATGTCAAGCTTGACTCACATACCTGATGCTCGAAACTTCAAGTTAGCTGAGCTTGATCAAGTATTGAAATTTCTTACTCGAACTAACTTGAGAAGAGAATTGAGATATTCCAATTTCGCTTGAATTCAATCTGATTATGTTATAATATAAATGAACTAGAGCTTGAAATTTCATATACAATGGAATTTCAAGTTTTTTTATTTTTTTTGTGTGTGTCCATTCCTAGAAGTATTAAGTAATTTACAAAAAGTAACTTAAACTCAATTAGACTAGTAAGACTATTAAGCCGATCATAGGCAAGTTCAAGCTTGATATTGTATGGCACATTCATGTTTAAGTTTCACCTAAGCTCAGTTATGGTTCATATAGTTGATCTGTGTTGTAAATTGAAACTGGCATATAAAATAATAAAAATTATTGTTTTTCAACATATCATTTTCATTCAATGACAGATTAGTAAATTAGAGGCACTTTTACGCTACTTAAAGTGTGACGTATAATATTACAACGTGCTGTTGCAATTGAAGTACTGAAATGTTATAATACGTCGGTAAAATTGATTTACGATATTATGATGGTAGTATAAAACGGTCGTTTGTTTGTTTTTTTTTTTGGTCGGAAATATGGATACTTTCATTACTAAAGAGGAAGGTGAGATACATTTGAACACAAAATTTCAAAAAGGTTTGATGGGGGGTATTGGACCCAGTTGCTCGGTAACGCTTGACAACGTTGGGCCTTTGCGGCCCAATCCACTGCTCTATTTGCATCTCTTCTGCAGTGGCTAAATTTGATGGGCCGCAAGTTTGCTAGGAGGCCTTGGGCTTCTTGAAGATGGGTCTGTATTTCCCAGTCAAAGTGGGCGTCTATGTTCAGCTGCTGCAGCTCGGCAGTTAGTGGCTTTTGATCTGCGATTGTACTTATCACCTTCACCAGCTCAAGCTGGTCAGTTTCCAATTCCTAGCTGAGGGTTTTCGTTTCTGCTCCTTCTTCTGTCGATAACCATTTGAGGGTTTCGAGGATGGCTTCAGCTTCTGCTTGGACCGGCACTTCAGCCATGACAGAGCGTGCAAAACCGGCCATCAATCTTCCTTGGCTGTCTCGGCAGACCCCTGCAACTGCGGCTGTTCTGTTCTCTCGGCAAAAGGACCCGTCGACTTGTGGAGATTCAGTACGGTTTAGACATTCCTGCATGTTAGCAAGGTTGGACAATTCCATTGGGTTTGCACTGCAGCTTTTGTTTTTAGGTGTTCTCTTTTAACCCATTTGTTCCCACCCCACTTATGTATTTCGTATACATCTAGTAGTCCGCTAGATGATTAGCAAGGCACTGTTTTACCCTTTTTTTTTAGCTTAAAGAATTTTCCCTTAAACCGACAAATTGATAAGTTTCAATTGAAATTTGCATACTTACAGAGGAATTTTTGTAATAATTAAAATTAGGTATATAGTAAAAAATTGTGATAACGGATGTGAATCTTCACTTGACTAAGACCCTATGAATGCATGCAAATTGTCTCAATCATGTGCAATAAAACTTCATCAACGGACCGATAGTAGCGGTGACTGATGGGAGAACGATAACAATTCGAACAAATATCGAATTAACGCAGCGGAATAAAATAATCTCCCATCTTGTGTAAACCTAATAGGAACTGATATAGTAGAGCAAAATAAATACCAAGCACGCAAACACAAGACGTTTTTTTACGTGGAAAACCCCCTCGGTGTGAGGAGATCAAAAACCACGGGACCGGAGTCCACCCGAAAATCTTCACTATCAACAAAATTGGGTGAACAATGTTCTTCTCTAGCAAATACTAGAGGTACATAGCAGCAAAGATCTCAAGAACATAATTCTTGTCAATACACATAAACTTCACAAGAGATCAAGGATAAATCTGACCAAAAACGCATGTTTTGATCAATCCACGAAAAAACCTGATGTAGGGAGCTTCAAATGAAAATCAAACCGTTCAGATTCGAGGAGATTGCACCACGAACACACTGACAAAATTTCAGCTCAATCGGACCTCGAATCGACCTCCGATGCCAGCTTGATGTAAATCAGACTTTGCCCCAGACCCTAGATTTTCTACTTTCTCTTTTTCTCTTGTTACTATGTCTTTTGCGGCTACTACTTCAACGATAATGAGAAACCCTATTTCTCCATATAACTTATTATATGGGCTCAAGCCCTTTTGGGCTTGCAAGTCTTTGGGCTTCCTCAACATAGGAGTGAACCTAGCTAACAAATCTCCCCCTTACGACAATGTGGAGGGATTCTCCATCCCTGCTATCAATCGGGAATGTTCAAGCTTCTCTCTTGGTAGAGCCTTCATCATCATATCAGAGCCATTATGGTCTGTATGAATTTTCTCAAGTTTCAACAAATTTTCTTCTAGAACATCTCTTATCCAATGATATCTAACATCAATATGTTTTGATCTAGAATGAAAATATGAATTCTTACCAAGATGAATTGCGCTTTGATTATTACAAAATAGCACACACCTCTTTTGCTTGAACCCAAGTTCTTCCAAGAACTTCTTCATCCATAGCATCTCTTTACTAGCTTCAGCCCGCCGCAATAAAGTCGGCTTCGGTTGTAGAAAGTGCAACACACTTCGCAATCTTGACTTCCATGACACGCTCCACCCGCAAAAGAAATCAAATAACCGTAAGTAGATCTTCGAGTATCAATATCTCCCGCCAAGTCGGAATCGTGTATCCAACTAACTCAAGTTTCCCGGTCCCCGAAACCGAGTTTCAAATTTGAAGTTCCCCGAAGATACCTCATAATCCACTTCACCGCATTCCAAGTGCTTTCGCTGGATTTGACAAATAGCGACTAACAACGCCAACCGCATGTGCCAAGTCTCGGACGTGTACATACCATCGCATACATTAAGCTTCCTACAGCTGAGGCATATGGAACACTTTCCATATCTTTCTTCTCTTTATCAGTCGTAGGACTTTGCTTCATATTTAACTTAAAGTGGGCAGCAAGAGGAGTACTAACCACTTTAGCCTTGTCCATATAAAACTTCTGAAGGATTTTCTCAATATATTTCTCTTGCGACAAATAACTTCTTAGCATCTCTGTCTTGAGTAATTCTAATGCCAAGAATCTACTTCGCCGAGCCCAAGTCTTTCATGGCAAAAGACTTGCTCAATTGTTTCTTCAATAACTCAATTCGTGAAGCATTCATGCCAACAATCAGCATATCATCAACATAAAGCAAGAGAATAATAAAGTCATCATCAGAAAATTTTTGGACAAACACACAGTTATCCGAGGAAGTCTTCTTATAGCCCTGTTTTGTCATAACTGACGCAAACTTTTTGTACCACTGTCTCGGTGTTTGCTTTAGGCCATAGAGACTTTTCTTCAGTTTGCACACATAATCCTCTTTCCCTTTCACTTTAAAACCTTTAGGTTGTTCCATGTATATCTCTTCCTCCAAGTCACCATGTAGAAAGGCTATTTTGACATCCATTTGCTCAATCTCCAAATCTAGGGTAGCTGCCAGCCCTAGTACCACACGGATAAAAGACATTTTCACTACCGGAGAAAATATATCATCAAAATCAATACCCTTTCTCTGACCAAATCCTTTGACAACCAATCTAGCTTTGTACCGTGGTTGTGAAGTATGTTTATCTTGCTTCAACCTGTATACCCACCTGTTCTTCAAAGCTCTTTTACCTTTAGGTAACTTCGCCAGCTCAAAAGTATGATTATCATAAAGTGATTGCATCTCATCTCGCATAGCATCAAACCAATTGCTTTTGTACTCATCTTCTATTGCTTCTGCAAAGCACTCTGGTTCACCTGCATCAGTCAATAATACATACTCATCTTCAGAATACCTGGTGGAAGGTCGTCGGTCTCTAACAGATCTCCGGATTGGAATATCTAGTGGAACATCTAATTGAGCATCTGGTTCAGGAATAATATTATCCGTTTCAACATGTTCAGGAACATGTGTGTTATCTGGAACATTGACTTCCTGTTGTTCTTCATCAACCTGTGTAGGAATATTTGAAAGAGGAACTGGATCCAAATCATCACTAACCTGTGGTGTTGAAATCATCTCTGATTTCTCAATATCCTCTATTGTTTGATCTTCCAAAAACACAACATCTCTGCTTCTTACAATTTTCTTTTTAACCGGATCATAAAATTTGTAGCCAAGCATATCCCGTCCATAACCAATGAATATACACTGTCATGTTTTCACATCAAGTTTAGACCTCTTATCTTTGGGAATATGCACAAATGCTTTGCACCCAAAGACACGCAAATAATTATAAGAAACATCTTTGCCTGTCCAAACTCTATTAGGAACATCAAACTCTAAAGGAACGCATGGAGTAAGATTCAATACATATGCAACTGTACTTAAAGCCTCACCCCAAAAGGATCCAAGTAGCTTTGATTGTGAAAGTAAGCATCTTACCCTTTCAACCAGTGTTCTGTTCATTCTCTCAGCTAAGCCATTTAACTGAGGCGTCTTGGGAAGTGTCTTTTGATGTCGAATACCCTACTGTCTGCAATATTCATCAAAAGGTCCAATATACTTTCCCCCGTTATCAGTTCTGATACATTTCAATTTCTTTTCAGTATGTCTCTCAACCAAGCTCGAAATCCGCTTAAAAGCATCTAATACTTGATTTTTAGCTTTCAAGGTATAAATCCAAATTTTCCTTGAAAAATCATCTATGAAGGTAACAAAATAAAGAGAGCCACCATGTGATTTTGTTTTCATAGGACCGCAAACATCAGAATGCACTAAATCCAATATACCTGACTTTCTTGAAGGAGGGGAGCTTTTAAACGTAACTCTGTTATGTTTTCCTGCTAAACAGTGAGCACACTTCTTTAGCGCTGAACTTTTCAATCCTAAAAGGAGCTTTTTCTTGTGACTGAGCCTCTTATGCCATAACTCAGCTGCATCTTCACTGTCTACTGCATTAATTTTTTCTATGGACAACTTTGCCTGCATAAGGTACAACGAAGAATATTTTTCACCTCTAGCCACAACAAGAGAACCTTTGGTGAGCTTCCATTGACCATTATCGAAGGTGCTGCAATACCCCTCATCATCCAACTTGCCTGTAGAAATCAAATTCAAGCGGATATCAGGTATATGTTTAACATTATTCAATACTAACCTCGTGCTATTGCTGGTTTCTAGGCACATATCACCGATGTCTACAACTTGAGTCAGCCCATTGTTTCCCATCTTCACAGATCCAAAGTCACCTGACCTGTATGATATAAAGAAATCCCTAGATGCACCACTATCAATTACCCAACTGGTCTCATGAGATACAAAATTCACCACACCATCATCAAAAATAATGAGAAAGTCTTCTTTAAGTGCAGCAACACGATTGTCATCACTGTCACTATCACTTTTCTTCTCTTTACCTTTCTCCTTTTGTTTCTCCCTTTTTAACTAGCGACAAAACCTCTGAATATGTCCCTTCTAATGACAATAATGGCACTCAACATTAGCAAATTTATTATACTTACCTCTGCTTTTATCTCTACTCTTGTCTCTGTTTCTCGGACATCGAGATTCACTTCTTCCCCTTTTCTCAACAACCAAGGCATCAGAATGTGAAGAGGACGATCCTTGTGTCTTCCTTCTCATCTCTTCATTCAAAATACTACTCTTGGCCAAATCCATGGTAATCGTACCATCCGGGGTAGAATTAGACAAAGACGTTCGAAACGTCTCCCATGAGTCCGGCAAAGTACCAAACAACCATAGTGCTTGTATCTCATCATCAAACTTGATTCCCATCGCAGCCAACTAATTAATAATTCCTTGAAAAGAATTTAAATGATCAGTCAAACGAGTACCATCTTGATATCTCAGAGCCATCATCTGTTTTATTAGAAATAACTTATTATTCCCAGTCTTTCGAGCATATAACTGTTCGAGCTTATTCCATAAATCGCATGCATGTGTTTCCTCAATAATATGGTTCAAAACATTATCATCTACCCACTGCCTGATATAACCACACACTTGATGATGAAATATAGACCATTCAGCATCAGTTTTGTTCTCCGGTTTCTCCTCGGCAAATACGGGCAAATAAAAATCTTTCACATATAAAAGATCTTCCATCTTCCCTTTCCAAATATGATAATTCGAACCATTCAGTGTAACCATTCTACTTGTATTTGTTTCCATTGTTTAACACAAGGCAGAAAAAATCAAGCAACAACCAGATGCTCTGATACCATTCTGATGGGAGAACGATAACAATTCGAACAAATATCGAATTAACGCAGCGGAATAAAATAATCTCCCCTCTTGTGTAAACCTAATAGGAACTGATATAGTAGAGCAAAATAAATACCAAGCACGCAAACATAAGACGTTTTTTTACTTGGAAAACCCCCTCGGTGTGAGGAGATCAAAAATCACGGGACCGGAGTCCACCCGAAAATCTTCACTATCAACAAAATTGGGTGAACAATGTTCTTCTCTAGCAAATACTAGAGGTACATAGCAGCAAAGATCTCAAGAACATAATTCTTGGCAATACACATAAACTTCACAAGAGATCAATGATAAATCTGACCAAAAACGCAGGTTTTGATCAATCCACGAAAAAACCTGATGTAGGGAGCTTCAAACGAAAATCAAACCGTTCAGATTCGAGGAGATTGCACCACGAATACGCTGACAAAATTTCAGCTCAATTGGACCTCGAATCGACCTCCAATGCCAGCTTAATGTAAATCAGACTTTGCCCTAGACCCCAGATTTTCTGTTTTTTCTTTTTCTCTTGTTATTATGTCTTTTGCGGCTACAACTTCAACGATAGTGAGAAATCCTATTTCTCCATATAACTTATTATATAGGCTCAAGCCCTTTTGGGCTTGCAACTCTTTGGGCTTCCTCCACATAGGAGTGAACCCAGCTAACAGTGACCCCTTAAGAGTTATTCTTATCGGGGAGTATGCAACTAAATACAGGATTTGTCTTATGAATCAATCTCTCACCTACTCAATCAACTCTTTGAAGATTAAAAATTAGATTTTATTTCATTTTTGTTGTAAGTTAATAAAAAAATTATCTTGATCGCTATAGTCTAAAAAAAATGAACCTCGCCAGTCCTTGCATCCTTTGACCTAGACTTGGACTTTAGACTTACAAAAATTGAATCAACATTATGCATTTTTGATTTTTTTTTGTTGGTCATCTCAGTATCATAGCAGAGTTAAAGTTACTTTTTTTTCACATGTGGAACTCCGTAATCATGCACTTGTTGAAGGAGTAACTTAATTATGATTTTTTTTTGCCACCATTAATGAGGAGATAATAAGGCCATATAAGTTTCGTAATAAGCGATGTATAATACCATAATATCCCTTTTAGTGTGCAAAACTAATCTTAAATCTAGGTGAAATTGACTATGGAGAGCTCTATATATGAAATAAACTGGACTTAAATTAACTCTACTATCATATTTGAATGTTCATTCAAAAAATTTAATCTATTAGATGGAGAAAGACAACATATATAGGAGATATGTCCAAACCCTATAGATAAGAAGATAATTTAGCATAGTACTTTTACTTTGTTTGGTTCCGACCAATTTTTTTTTTTTTACTTGGTTTGGTATAAAACATTGCAAAATTACTTGAAGTAAACACTTTGAAATGTATTTTTAAAGAGAAATTAATAACTTGAAATAAGTTGTATTAAGTGGTTGTATTTACTAAATAGAACTTTAAAACCCCGGCGATCACTCCTGCCCTCAACGGACCGGGTCGTTACATTATATAAGCTAATGGCATTTATCATGAAATACAAATAGGTGAATTATATTGTATGAATTCTTTTTTTGGCGAGACAGTCTAAGGTAGGCAAAGTGAATTCTAATCCAAAAAGATTTCTTAGCAAATACATTACAAAGATTCAATCGGTACGAATCAACCTATGCATAAATCATACGTATGACTCAAAAGTCCTTGTAGACGTACAAAATCATTATACGGAGGAAGAATTAATTCATTTATTGGAAAGAAATAGCGGAGGCTCCAATTATTCATAACGGGGGTGGATTACATTGTAATAAAAATTGGACCCGATTTGCTGTAAAAATTATGCCTTAAGTAACCTCTACACCGATCACCTTTGACTTTTCTATACCTCTTTATTTCGGAAAAAAGAATAATCAGACCGAGAGACAGCAATCTCCTCAATCTCAACTTATTTCACATTACCGACCAAAATATATATATATATATATATTATATATATATATATATATTTCACATCAACGGGCGCATACTCTGTTCAATCTGAATTAGTCATGATTGCTAGTTGGCCTGAACTCCGCAGTAGGTCTTGATGAGGCTCTCGGCCTTTATGCGGTTGTCGCTAGAGTCATAGTAGCAAAGGAAATCAATGTGATTGAAGGGCTTGTATAGCTAAGGGTGTGCTTCATCGATGAACTCTTTAGGGGTCTCGATCATCCTAGAGACACAAGAATGTTCCGAGAGTGTATCTCACTTGACTCTCTTCCCTAACCATCACTCGATGATGACAAGTTTTGATCTTTTCATTACTCCATGTTTGATCAAGAATGAACCACACAAAATTAGAAGTGATCTTAATGAACTCGTACGAACTAGTGCTAAGAAGAATTTTCACGAGCAAATAAGTGACTCACCACACAGGCATCACCAGCCATGACCATGAAAGTCGAAGACGAGGGCTCAAAAGTGAACCACTCGCCATCTTTGATCCCAACTTCCAAGCCCCTAATGTTGTTCTGGTGCAAGTAGGACAAGAAGCTCTTGTCCGTATGAGCGATCGGGCTCACACCGGCATCGAGATCTGCCGGTTTCTTGTACTTCAAGAATCGTAGGAGGTATGTGCAGGATTTATGTAAGGGCCACAGCATTTTTCCACACCATAGCTCTCGCAGACCATCCTGAACACTACTTTCTCTATCTCAGCTATGAATTTGCCATAGTCATCAACAGGTTTGCTGCAGCACCAAAAAAAAGAAAAAGAAAAAAGAAAGAAAGAAAAGTTAAATTAGAGAAGTCAGACTTAGCAGGCCAACTATTTTTAGTCAATGTTTTTCTCGATACCCTAAAGCCTAAAATTGAGACTCTAAAGTTTGTTGGGGAGTCCAACTCCAGTCATATTTTGTATACCAAACGTGTTTGTCATGATTGATTAATAAAGCAATCATTCTGTTAGGTTTACTGACGGGGCATGTAAATGTTCACTAATATACTGAATAAGATGGTTCAATTAAATGGAGATTTTGATGAGTGAGCTTGGAAAAACGACATAACGAGCTTGGTTTTACATAAAACGTGGACAGTTATGACACTTAAATCCATGGATCAAAAGAGTGACGATAATTGACAGCAATGTTTGCGGATTACAAACGAGCTTTCTCAACTTCTATTATAAGAGTCTGCCACATCAATGCCACGTATCCATGTTAGCATGTAGTGCTAGTACCATATGAAAAAGGAAGAAAGATGAGTACCGGAAGTGGTCATTCCCAGTCGGCTACATGATAGAGGTGAACTTTTCACGCTCTTCAAGCTTCTCGGGAGAATTGCCAAAAAAGTCTTAAACCTATTGGGGTTGTGTCAATTCAGTTCTAAACCTTTTTTTTTTGACCGATTCAATCTTAAACCTTTTGCAATTGTGCCAATTTAGTCCATCTGGCCAAATTTGGCTGGCCAGCGCTGACATGGACGCTAGTCGGTGCTGGTGACAATATTTTAATAATATTTTAATTATTTTTCGAATTTTTTATTATTTTTTTAAATTTTCTGTTTTTTTTCCTTTTCTTTTTTTTCTCTTGCACCTCCCCCCATTGCCGGTAGTGGCTGGCTAGCTCCGACGAGGCTTGCCAGCCACTGTGCGAGGGCCGCGAAGCCCTTGCCGGCGGCCAACGAGGGTCGCAACCCCTGTCAGACTGGCCACCCTCGTTGGCGGCCTCGCCCGGTCCGTGTGAGGCCGCCGGCAAGGGTCGCGGCCCTCGGTGGCCTCACCCAGACCTAGGCGAGGTGGCTTCGCCCAAATCTGGGCGAGGCCGCGGCCCCCAGGCCTTGCCCTGGTCTGGGCGAGGTTGCCAGTGAGGGTCGCGGCCCCTGACGGCCTTGCCTAGGTCACCCTCGCCTAGACTTGGGCGAGGCGGCTTCGCCCTTGCCGTGGCCCCCAGGCCTCGCCTTGGTTTGGATGAGGCCGCCGACGAGGGTTGTTAGGGGCTGCGACCCTTGTCGGCGGCACCCAGACCTCCCCTAGGTTTGGGCGAGGTAGCCGGCGAGGGTTTCGCGACCCTCGCGCAGTGGCCGGCAACCTCGTCGGAGTTGGTTGGCCACTGCCGCCGGCGGGGGGAGGGGGAGGGGCAAGAGTAAAAAAAGAAAAGGAAAAAAAACAGAAAACTTAAAAAAAAATTAAAAAAATTTGAAAAATAATAAAAATATTATTAAAATATTGTCGCTGGTGCTAGCCGGCGTCCACATCAGCTCCGGTCGGCCAATTTTGGTTGAATGGACTAAATTGGCACAATCACAAAAGATTTAGGACTGAATTGATAAAAAAAAAGGTTTATGACTGAATTGGCACAACCTCAATAGGTTTAGGACTTTTTTGGCAATTCTCCCCAAGCTTCTCGGTGTTGTTGATATTCATGCCCTCGAGGAGAGGAGTCCCGGGGACCTTGGGGATGTAGCCATGGGAAGGCTTGAAGTTGGTGTTCTTGATCTTGGTTTCATGAGGGAGGTCGAAGAGATCCTCGGTGACGCTAAAGACAGAGTCGTGAAGGCCAAGAGGGACAATGGGGTGATCCACGATGAAGCACCCATGATCCTCAAGAGCCCGCACGATCACTTTGCAAGCTTTCTCCCGTGAGCTTGTTCCCGGTTTCATGCATTCCTCGGAGAACAACACTATCACTGGGATCTAGGACGCCATGATAGAGCACTCTCTCAGCTCTATGTCTCTCAGAGCACTCGCACCAAGAGCAAGACTGTTTTTAAGCTGAGTCTCTCAAGCGGGTGCTATTTGCTTGATGAATTGCCACAGCGTGTTCGAGCTTTTTATATGCCGCTGGTTGAGAATTTTTTAATGTTCTGTCAGTCCAACCTAAGGGGCCCGACAGGCGGCAAAGAGCACAAAAATATAAAAAAGCTGTTGACGCGAGAACACAACTGTCCATTGGAGAAATACTACTAGTGAATTTAACACGTGCAGTATACGATGTCAAATTCAGTAAAATCCATGTGAAACAAACACGAAAGGTCATGACAGATTAGCGTGTATTAATATCTCATCTTTCATTCAGAATAATCTGAAAGGTTACGTCCGTCACCATTTAGATGAAGCTTTAGAGAAAACACCCAAACAAGGCAGCTTAATTAATGTGCATCTCTCACAAAATGCCTCGCCAAATATTGGGATACCATGGTATATAAAACGCTAATAGTAAGGGAAATCACTCCATTTAGAAGCCGGCATGATTTGAATACTGCGCATTTATAACTTGGACTCATCTGCTAAATCAATCTTTTATAGATGAAAAATCGTAGACATACTAGAAAACATAAGTTTCTACCTAACCTATCTCGATTTATATATTCATTTTTTAGTAATTTCACATCAAATAGTCACATTATTGAAGTGAAATAAAAGTTTTTTGAATGTGTATTTGATATGTCAATGGTGTAAATATTACTTACTTAGGATGAATAAATGCGCAAGTTTGATTGATGTTGCTTTACAAATTAAATCTTAAAAAATGCACACATAATTTATGTAGATCAGCTGATCGAATTTAATGGCCAATTTGAAATTTGGCCATTAAATTACTATTTAGTACAGTGATAGAGTAACAAACACTGATCGAATAAGAAAGGTAAAAGGAAAAGTCAATTACAAGGGAAATTTGGCCATTAAATTACTTAGCACAAAATAAAAAAGAATGTAAAAAATATCTCTTAGACCAAAAAAAATAAATGATAACAATAGGATAATCCTATCACTGCTTCATCTTGCTCTCTTTCTAGCTCCGGCCAATTTATCCTCGCATCCGCTCATATCCGCTAGGTACCGTCGTCCATGCTCCATTGTCGGATCGTCGTGAAGATTTGCTTGCCCTCGTCGAAGATTGATTTTAGAACAAAATTGTGAGAATCGAGCTCGTCAAATCCAATGAGAAAACTCGAATATTACCAATGAAAAAAATCAAATTAAGAGGGTTATATACGAAAGACTAAACGGTAAGGGAGCTAATGGCAAAATCAAAAGTGAAATTATGGCAATGCCTTTTTCCTTCATTGTCTAGAACAAATCCTGGTCCGTCCCGACATAATCGAGAATGCCTGAAGTCATCGATGTGGCTGTCACTGATGCGAAGATTCGAAATCAAGACTACTTTAACTTTGGCATTTTTCTTCTATTAAACTGACTAGTATATAGAAATTTAATTAATTGATGGATGATTTTCAGCAATTGTTGTCATTTTCTTATATGGTTTCCTCAAATAAAAGTTAAGTATTGCTTTTGAATGTGTTATGAAAAAGGAAATTATCTAATCTTTTTTCTTATTTGCTGTTTTTCATCTGAATGTTGAATTCAATGGCTCTCAATTTGTTGACTGATGTCCTACCATCGATTCCACTTGTAACTAACCATCACATTATTGAGAGAAGAGTTGGGAGTTGAATGTAAGGTGATCTGATTTCTAATCTTGTTAAGATTGATAACTCAATGGGAATTTATTTATATACGAGGAATGAAAATGACCCATTCTTCTGTAATAAATCACCACCTTAATAAGTCTACCGCAATACAAAACCCTTAAAAATCCACTAAAAGGAGAAGGAAAGAGAAGAAAAATATTTGGAGCCACAATTGCAAAGGGCTACTGTTTAGTAATGCGGGATTGTTTTACAATTAAGAAACCTAAGATAATTACAACGATCATACCTGAATCCAATTTTTTTTTTGTCCCTACACCTCGGTGAACATGTTAAGTTAACTAATCAACTAACAAAAACATATGCGATAACATGATCGTATTAGAATTTAGATTCTAAAATCTAAACAAGTCACTGAATCTTCATACACACTAACATCCTGAACTTTCTTAAATTGTATCATTTACATTGTAAATTTAAATTAGATTTTCACTTCATTTAATCTCTAGTATTTTGTGCTATAATATTGGCACTATTCTATGCAATATGGCATGCTCGTGATCTCGTGAATGCACGATATATTTGGCCTGCATTATTTCAAATTTTTTTTTGTAGTAGTAGCAAAAAAAATGGAGATTTTCATATAATTTAAGACCTCACTTTTTTTTGGAGGTGTCTTGCAGTGGGGGCCTAGGGATGGGGAGATGCGATGGGGCCCGGCCAGAGAGATGGGTCGATGGGTGGGGAGTGATCGACGGCGGTGATTTGTTGGGGGAGGGGCCGGCTTAGGAGGCCCAAATACTGAGCCGACGGAGCGGGCACTCAGAAAATTACACTTTGCCCTTACCCAGCCAAGATAATCAAGGGCCCCTGGGAGAGCATTCACAATCTGCTTTGGACTTTTACATGTCTTTAAGCCAAAGATTTGGCAACACGGTTTCAAATTTCTTGGTGTAGAGTTTTGCTCTGAAAATACTCAAAGCTCAAGACAAACTCCAGCTTTGGGCTCCAGAATTCTTGAATGCAAGTTCAAAGGTTTAATATAGTTTTGCTCTTCCAATCTTGATATCATTGATATAGTAGTATTCCTATTTTACCCTCTTAATCTTGGATAGAGACGGAAAGAAAGCCGTGGTCAATCGTGGCTGGAAGCTTCGTGAGGAGGTTGAGGGATGCCAGCACACTTCACCAAGGGTCAGCGGACATTGGCAAGCTTTGCCGAGGGTCGTTCAATGCCAAATCGAACTTGCCAAGGGTCGCTCGATGCTAGATGTAGCTCACAAAGAGTCGGGCGTCGAGTTGCCTACTCTTGCGGATTCGGCATCACGCTGGCTAGAATCGAGCGGCACTGGCACATTATGTGGGCTCGCGCGGCCTTGGCAGAACATCACTTAGCATCATAGGACGTCGGAACTGGTGCTACTGTCATGCCTCACCCCTGGGCTTTTATCTACGATCACAAGTTTCTGAATTCTCCTTTTGGCATTTTTTTCTCTTATTTTATGAAATACTTTGTAATAAGTAATTTTATAAGGTGTTTACTCCGCGTTATTTGCTTATCATAAACATTCTTTAAGTCAATGTCATTTGCGTAAATGCAAAGTCTCAAAGCTGAAGCTCTCAGTGTACCTATCCAATGCATTCTGCCGAGTAACAATAGAGGAATCAACTAATTTTTCCTGTATAGACCTTTTGATCTTTGAGACAATTCGAAAACACTTTCCTAAAGATATAGATTATACTCAATTTATGTGACAAATTTCATAGGACAACTTAGGAAGAACATGGCCATTCAACAAGCGTCCATTTAATTTTGGGTTAATGCACTCTGTGCATCACAAATCATAAAGAAATAGAGGCCAAAAAAAAAAATTGTTCCTCAAATCATGTCAATAGCATGATGCTCATTCACTCTTTTATAATGAATTGGAAAAGCACGAGACACTGGAACCCATAGCCTCACCATAGTTAAGAACTTCTTATCTTCTTTGCTAAAGGTGATGATGAGCTTTCCTCTTCATCTGATTCATCTGATTCAATTGAACTATCTTCTTCCATGGTATCTGTTGAATAATATTCTCCAAAGTCTTTACATAAATACTCCAATTTGCTTATATAGGCTGATGGTGCTGGGAATACCACCCTCATATCATCCTCCGGTTGCTCACATATTAGACGGAATCCATACTTCTTTAGGCGTCCTTTCGATGCTTTAATGCCAACTCGGATATGGATCCAATCATTTTGCAGAAGCTCGCTCACTTCAATTAGCTCACTGCGTGGGTAATAGCAAAGCCACATAATATCGGATTCCGATGCATGGAGGAGGTATCTCGTGTGTTCAAACACTTTTTGGCAATTAACAAATATATTGACCTTACATGTAGGAACAACCTTTTTTCTGTCCTTCAAGGCAAGAACAACACATATTGCTAATCCTAAGAACTTTTCATACAAGTCCTGGGGAATCATGAAAGATGTGGATTCCTCTCTACAGAGGTGAATCCATTCTGGCATCTCTCTTCCACTTTGGATAATGTCAACTTCTTTCATCTTTGGGAGTTCCTGTCGTAAAGTTAGTACACATATCAAGCATTGAGAGAGAGAGAGAGAGAGAGAGAGAGAGAGAGAGAGAGAGAGAGAGAGAGAGAGAGACCTCTAGTAACGACGCATTAGCGAAATTGACCCCTTTGTGGAGTAATTCACTACATGAGAATAATTCCACTATAAGTTTCTTGAAGGAGCGACCTGACAAATCTGGAAGTTTTTGCAAAGATTTGCAATTATTTGCTTCTAGGTAAAACAAATTTGGTGGAAGCTTAGGAATCTCTTATAGCTGTTTGCATTTACGAACAACCAAGTAACTCAAATTATTGTACTTGTTGATGCTTGTTGGCATATGAGTAAATTTGTTATTTGAAAGATTTAGAAAGTCCAATTTGGGAAAACTGGAAGAACTCTCAAGGAACTCTACTTCTAATAGATTGCAACCACTGAGTACTAGACAATATAGGTTTTGGAATACCATATCAGCGCCATGATCAGTTGAATCCTTCATGCTCTTTGGAAACATGACCAAATTTGAGCAATTTTCAATTGATAGAGTTTGGAGATTTTTCAACTTATAAATGCTTGACGGAAGCCTAGTGAGGTTTTCACAAAATGCTAATTCTATCTTATTCACGAAGACAAGATTTTCAATTGACACAGGGAGTTCTTTAATAGCTGTCCCCTGTAACTTAAGAAATTTTAGATGTCCCATCTTTCCCAAAATATCAGGGAACTTCTCAAGTTTACAGCAACTAGAGAGCCCAAGAATTTGAAGAGATTTTGTCTTGAGTAGGTTTGGAAAGATACTAAGATTAGGGCAGCCATCCAAACACAAAAATTTTAAATTCTCAAGACATCCAATGGATTGATGAACCTCCACCAAGTTTTTGCACCCTTCAAGACTCAAGCTGTTGAGATTTGGAGCACATGAAAGGTCAGGAACACTAGCCAAGGAATTGCATTCACTGAAATTGATGGACTTCAACCTCATAAAATTCTGCAAAAACATACTAGTGTAGTCATTAAGCTTTGCAAATATTTTTATAGCGATAAAAAGGGAAAGCCAATCATCACAAGGGCTTACCTGAAAGTTGCCCCCTAATATTCTAATATGACTTCCCTGGACATCGAGTCTCTCAAGTTTCTTTGGACCAAAGCCAAATTCTAGATCCGAAGCATTAGGCCATTTAAGATATCTTAGCTCATTAGGGAGACATATGGGAGCTTCTGAAGAGATATGCACTTTAAGTAAAATGAGGATTTTCAACATCTTCATGTTTGAGAAAGTGTTAGGATTGATAGTTATCTCTTCTGGTCTGGGCAAGTCCAATATTCTGGCCTTTACTGTATTCATTTCCTGTAACATAAGAGAAATTTAGGCGTCACATAACATTTCTGTTGAGATTTGTTTTATATTGTCCAAATTACAGTAATGTATAAAATGAGATATAGCAAAATTGACATAAACAACTTTTACCGTATTTGCACATAGGATGTCTTGAAAATCTTCAAAAAGCCATAATCTACTGCGCTTCCTAGGATCATCGCCACATTCCTAATTAACAATATCCTTACCCATCAATTGAACCAAATCATGCATTTGTAGGAACCCATTCTCATTTTTTATCAAGGACCTCTCTATGAGAATTTCTATTCCTATGGTTGCGATGAAATCACAGCTATCAAGAACTTCCTTGATATATATCATGCTCTTCCCCTTAAAGAAACAAGCAATATCCAGGAAAATCTCCCTCTCGTTGTGCTCCAATCCATCGAAACTTATCTTGAGAACTTCATTAATAGTTCGTTCAGGAAGTTTGGAGAGTTTATGCAATGTACTTTCCCATGCAGACTCCTCCCTCCCACGTAAGAATGAGCCCAACACTTCAAGGGCTAATGGAAGGCAGCTAGCATATTGCACTACTCTATATATGAGATTCTTTCTTATTTCAACTCCCTTGCTATTTGGAAACACATGCCGACAAAAAAGGTCTAGTGCTTCATTGAATTCTAAAGTATGAACTTCATACACAAAATGTTTGCTATGACAAGTTAGCAAATGTTTATCTCTTGATGTAATGATGATTCTACTTCCTTTGCCAAACCAATTGCCTTCTCCTGCTAATGCATTAAGTTGATTCAACTGGTCAACATCGTCAAGAACCAGGAGAACCTTCCTGCAACATAGTCTTTCCCGTATCAAATTAATTCCTCTATCAATACAATCGACCGTTAAATCTTGTTGAGATAAGATCTCAGATAGAATTTTTTTTTGTAAAGCAACTAGACCATTGCTTGACTTCGAAGTTTCTCTAACTTGTGCCAAAAAACTACAACCATGAAATTGTCTCTCAATATCATTAAATAGAGCCTTAGCAATTGTTGTCTTCCCTATGCCTCCAAGTCCCCATAGACCTATCATTAGAACATCATCATCATCAACTGACTCTTTCTGTGACAACCATATCAGTTCTTCAACTCGGGGATCTATTCCGACCGGATACTTAGCAACATGTAAAGGTGTTCGATCGAGACGAATCGATAATTCCTTCACGATGCATTGTATGAGATCCGCTTCATAACTGTAAGCACCCAAATGAAAGAAAAACCCGTTTTAGCATTTCAAAGCCATAGCAGGATTTCAACCTCTCACGACATAAGGAAAATTTCGTAAGAAGATTAGCAAATAATAAGATGAAAGGTGGGTGTACCTTCGCCAATATCTGTGCGAGGAAAATTATAAAGAACCTGAATCTGAAGACAATAGTGACTCGGGCACTGTGAATCGCGCTACTTAGGTTAGATAAATTCCTCATTATCCACACAGCAAGAATCAATTCAAAGAATCTCCTAGCTTTGGTTATTTGACTTTTGTGTCTACTGACTAGTTTATCTCCACTTTGTATCTTCAATCCGAAGATCCAAAAAAAGCATACGATTTGATATCTAACAAGCAATCATGAGCTAACAATCGCAAAACACCACGTCACATTTGTTTGTACCTGTCATTCAAGTCCCACCCAGATAAGCTACCGGCTTCAAAGAGAGCCTTCTTCCATCTCTTCACTTTCTCTGAATCCTTCCCGAACTTGGACTCAAGCTTAGCCATAGCTCTCCCATAACTCTTTCTCCCCCTTCTCACTTCTCTCGGTTCCACTTTGTAAAACACCGGGAACACAATCAGGCCACTTTGCTCCTTGCACTCCATGATTTTCACGACCTCTTCCAAACACCATGGTGAGGAAGCATAATTCTCAGAGAAAACGATGATCGCGACGCGTGAATCCTCAATCGCCCTCATGAGTGTTGGTGATATTTCCTCTCCTTTCCTAAGCTCTTCGCTGTCCACAAAAGTGTGTATTCCTTTCTGGTCCAGAGCTACGTAGAGATGACTGAGGAAGTTGTGGCGGACATCTATCCCTCTGAAACTGAGGAACACATGGTAATTCCTTCTCATATTCGAAGTAGCAGCCATCAGAAGAGCTGATGGTATACGTGCTTCCCTAGAATGTCAAGCATCGGAACAGAGACAGAGACAGAGTCTTGCTACGAAAATCAAGGGCTTAAAGCTGAAGCAGAGTCGGCTTTGCTCTCGGAGAGGCACGGTGGCCTCTGACCCGTGGTTGCCCTTCTACGATCGGCAGCGAAGTCAACGATCTCTTCCCTTTGCTCTGGCTCTCGCTCGCTTCAAAGAAACAACTACTCTTAGTCTGTCTCAGTCTCAGGAAAATATTGGACCAGACTCAGGGCCATTTGGTTCGTGAAAACGTTTTCAGCTTTGGATTTCAGATAAATATGCTGCTCGACGAGGAAGGAACGCGCAGCAGCCAGTGTGTGGAGGGCGAGATCGACATCAGCATCGGCGGAAAACCATAGACGTGCAAAAGTAAACAAAGCTGACCGGTACCGACAATGGATCGCATGGCCGGGACGGTGTCGAGGGCGAGAAGAGAGAGATCTCGGATTGTGGCTTGCCAGGAGGTTCTCAGTTGACTAGTGTTTCGAAGAAGTATGAAGAAGAAAGAAAGTGGAGAGAGAGAGGGAGAGAGCCAGGGAAGCAGAAAGAAGAGCTGAAGTTTCTGAGGGGCGACTACGATTGTAATTTTTCATTTTTCATTTTTATTTATGCTCGATTTCTTTTTGAGAAAAAAAATGGAAATGGGCGGAGATTAGATTTGGGTGGTTGGGTTGGGGCGGCGGGAGCGAAAGTACGTCAATGAGACTCCGCACGTGGCTTTGATGACTGTGTGCCGGCACACGGGCCGGGTATGATCGACGGCCGTGATTCGTCCGGGGGAGGGGGCCGACTCGAGAAGCCGAAATACGGAGCCGACCGAGTCAAGAGTGCACATTAATAAACTCTTATTTTGTAACCTCACCGAATAGGAAGAAAGAATGCCACGTGTAAATATTTTTTTTACGTTAACTATGAATTAAAATAAAATAAAATATAAAACCCGAATGGCTTGCACAGGTTAAGAAATTCAGACCACCAAAAACCAAGGAAAGTCCAACATTCCACTCTTAAAGGACAACCAAGGATAAACTTGTAATTTTCCTTGTTTCTCACGGACGACTTGACGGTCGAAATCAAGTGCCGCGTTTTCTGGCAATAAACTGAATTGAACGGCCCGGAGGGAACACTGAGTGGATAAGAAAGGAAAAAGGAAAAGTCAATTACATGCGAAATTTGACCGTTGAATTGCTTATCACAAAATCAAAAAGAGTATAAAAATATATTTTAGGTGAAAAAACATTGATAACATTAGGATAATCCTATCTCCATTTGATCTTGCTCTCTTTCTATCTCTAGCCAATTTATCCTCACATCCGCTCATTCCCGGTAGCTATCGTCGATGCTATTTAGTTGGATTGTTGTGAAGATTTACCTAGTTGAAGATCGGTCTCAGAACAAAATTTTGGGAATCAAGCTCATTAAATCTAATTAAAATAATCATATTATTACCAATGAAAAAAATAACTTAGAGGATTATATACTAAAAAACTAAAAATATAGGAGTTGATTGCAAATATCAAAAGTGAAAACATCCGCAATTCCATTCTTCTTCCTCTTCATTTTTCCTCCACTTCTTTGATCTTTTGAACCTCGTGATGATTTTTATAGAATGATAAACATTGTCAAGAAGTCAATTTCTAGAAAAAGGCCTGGTCCACCCTGACATAATTGAGAATGCTTGAAGTCGTCGTTGAGGCCATCAATGATGCAAGATTCGAGATCATTACCACATTACTTTTGACATTTTTCTTCAATAAAAATTTACGAGTAGGTAGAGATTAATTAATCTAGGAAGGACTTTTTTGGCCAAGATATTTCCCAACAATTAATTTCAAATAGGTTTTTCAGCAGTAATTGGGTCTCATTTTTTTTATAGTTTCCTCAAATAAAGTTTAGTATTGCTTTGAAAGTGTTATGAAAGAGGAATTTTTCATTTGGCTATTTGCAGTTTTTCATTCAAATGTTCAATTTGACAGATCTAAATTCGTCGAGTGATCTCCTAATATCGATTTCACAAGTATGTAATTATCGTATCGTATTATCATTAGTTGAGAGGAGTGGGGGTTGAATTTTATGATTGATGATGATGGGATCTCTAATCTTGATAAGGTCGATAACCCAATGTCGATTTATTATAGATACGAGGATCAAAGTTGGCCCATTCTTCAGTCTTGCTGGAGGATCAGCAAGAGAGTCGGCCCATCACTGCAGTCTCGGAGGCCCATTTAGTGGAGTTGACCTGAGATCGTTTCAATTTGGGTCCGCCCGAGATTTTGTTCGATAATAAGCTGCCCAACATCGCTTCTTGGTTGTTGAAATTTTGGGTTACATTTTTGGCGAAGGTTTGAGCCATCCTTTTGATTTTGCTCTTCAACGTTGTTTTTTTTTTTTTTTAGTGACCCAAGGAATCCCCGCACGGCCGATAATGAAAGAAACCCCAGGGCGACACGTGCTAGCCATCACACACGTGCCACTAGGGTAAGTCATCCTAACGACTGCGCGGGGATTCGAACTCCTTCCCTTCGTGAGGGGAAGAGAGCCCGAAGCCAACGCAGCCGCTGCGGGGGGTGGTTGCTCTTCAACGTTGTTAATACAGTATAAATCATAAGAATTAGGTAAGGCTCATAACGCGGGATGACTGGATGTCTAAATAGAATTGGCATATCGTTTCTCCCATTATAATAAGATGTGAAATGAAGCATATGCTCTTAAAGGTTGAGCACTACGTTGCCTAGTCATGCAGTCACTGACACTGCGTTGCTTGGGTTCACTTGATCTCAGTGGCGTGTCGCCTGGGGTCGTGCTGCCCGCTTCTTTCATTTGCAATTGAAAGTTCCTCCTCTCTCTCTCTCTAAGTTGCTTTGTAATATAGATTTTACAAGTATTTACCAAACACTACATGATATTTCATGAAATTTTTTAAGTCAATGTGTTTTGTTCAAGTGGCAAGTCTTAAAGCTAAAGCTCTCATCCGATGCAATCTGCCCAGTAATCACTGAGGAATCGACTAATCTTCCCCGTATAGACCTCTTGATCTTGGAGACAATTAGATTAACACTTTCTTGGAGATAAATATTATTTTACATTGAGCATAACTTACTATCTCAGAATATGAGTATGAAGTATTGGTGTCGTTAATTAGATTAAAAGAGGTGACAAAGGTCTATGTGATAAATTTCACGAGGCAACTTGGAAAACATGGCTATTCAACAAACATTCACTTAATTTTGGATTAATGTACTCTCCATCACAACAAAGATAGAGAGGAAAAAGAAAAAGTTCCTCAACCATGTCGATAGCATGATGCGAAACCTCTACTTCAATGTGACTTTAAAATCCAGTTGAAGGAGCAACACTCACAAATTCTACTAGAGACCCATATTCTAGCCATAGTTAAGACCATCTCATCTTCTTTGTTAAAGGTGACGAGCTTTCCTCTACATCTATTTCACTTGGACTATCTTCTTCCTCAGTGTCCATTGAATTGTCTTCCTCAAAGTCTCCTTCCTTGTAAACCCAATTTCTTTCTGTCGGCCAATGGTGTTGGAGCATGACCCTCAAATCATCCTCCTGTTGCTTACATATTAGACGAAATCCACACTTTTTTAAGCTTACTTTCAATGCTGTGAAGCAAATTTGAAAATGGCTCCAATCATTTCGCAGAGGATCCTCTGCTCCACTCAGATTACTGCGTCCGAAATATGCAAGACACTCATCCAATGGATCAAAGTCTCTCCCATACCAAAACACTAGTTGGCCATTTGCAGATACTTCGACCATACATGAAGCACCGGCCACTTTTCCCTCCCTTGGGCCAACAACAAGACAAAATGCTAAACCTAAGAATTTGCCATACAAGTCTGGTGGAACCATGAAAGATATGGAACTCTCTTCATAGGAGATAAACCATTTTGGCATCTCTCTTCCAATTAGGATGATGTTGAAAGTTTCCATCTTCGGGAAGTCCTGTCATACAGATGGTACACGTATCGAGCGTTTAGGGAGAGAGAGAGAGAGAGTTTTTGCAAAGATTTGCAGCTCCTTGCATCTAGGGTAGACATGTTTGGCAAGCTGAGGAATCTCTTGTAGTTACTTGCATTTATTAACAATGAAGCCTTTCAAATGATTGATTTATTTCCTTGTGGTACAGGCCCATAAGCAGAACTGTGTCTGATGCCGTCTATGTGCTTGATGCGATAGTTGGATTTGATCCAGGGGATGAAGCTACAGGGGAAGCAGCGAAATTCATACCAATGGGCGGTTACAAGCAGTTTCTTAGGGAAGATGGTCTCAACAGAAAAAGATTGGGCATAGTAAGAAATCCTTTCTCAGACTCTAAGGGATCCACTGTTGCTTCGATTTTTTATCAACATCTCGTGACTTTCAGGTGAGAATAAAGTGAAATTAGTAACGCAGATCACTACCTGTTCTAGATTAGGACCTATTGCACCAGTATCTTTACTTAGAATAGTTGATATTGAATTAATTGTATTCCAAACTGTTATTTATGTTATGTTGATCATTTTTTTCTTTTGGTAAATCGAAGGAACTATGGTGCAATTTTAGTGGATAATTTGGGGATTGAAAACATTGACATCATCAGAGAAATGGCTCTACTGCTAGCTCAGTTCAAGCATCATATAAATGAATACTTAGGAGAATTGAGCAACTTTCCACTGGAGTCACTAGCAGAAGTTATTGCCTTCAACTCCAACAATACAGATATGGTAAGTATTAGATTGTAGCAACGGTAATGGAGGTCTTAGATTTTCTCTGAAATCTCTTCCACTACGTAACAAGATGTGGCAAAAGATTGATGGATTTCCTTCTGTTTCATTGACCTTCTGATTAATACTCACTAACTCAAGCCTCAAATACTGCAGGAAAAGATGGAAGAGTATAATCAGTATAAGTTAATTGCAGCACAGATGACAGACATACTAGATGAGTCTGTTGTCAAGGCAGAACATATGATGAAAAAGTTGTCAAAAGAGGGATTTGAAAAACTAATGAAGGAAAACAAGTTGGACGCTATGGTGACACTAGGTTCAAATGCTGCCACAATTCCAGCAATTGGAGGCTATTCAGCGCTAACTGTTCCCGCTGGTTACGATGACAGTGGAATGCCATTTGGGATTTGCTTTGGGGGATTGAAGGGATCAGAAGCCAAGTTGATTGAGGTAGCCTATTCTTTTGAACAAGCCACGAGGATGCATAAACCTCCTCTTTCATTTTCTTCTGAATTTCACTATCGGTATTATGAGTAAAGCTATGGAACCATGTGGATACATGAGTTTTCCACTTCATCTCCTGTCCAGGTATAGTCTTCTTGTTGTGGTCGAGTTCCATTATCTCCGATGACAATGAGTCAAAATTGTGAGACTAGGTAAGATGTCTGTAACTAGTGTAGAGATACAAGGTCCGTATTACTATTGGTCTGACGGTTCCATGGAGCTTTGTCTGTAACATCTGTTTCTTGAGGATATTTGACTAATAACAATTGGAATGTAAATAAGCTCTTGTTAGTTGATTTGCTAATCGTAATTTTTTCTTGTCAGGACACATGTTGTAGTTAGCCAATGCTTGATACATTAGCTACGTATGATCTACGCTTTGACTGTAAAACAAGGCCCTTCTACAAATATCCTTAAGACTCGTTTCAGAATCTCTTATGCCTGTCTTCATATTGCAGTGAAAATGGAATACGTCGATGACTTTAGCAGTTACATGTTATACATGCTTATTTCACTTTTCATGATCGGCATTTCACTTCTGCATAGCGATAATGATGTCCCTGATTATCTTGCTTCTTTTCCCTTTCTTATTGAAAGTGCACACGCGTTTCACATTTTATGATGTTTTCTTTCCTCCATTATTCAGCCATTCTCTCATCTTGACGTGCACACAGAAGCAGGCCATCGCCTTTGGCAGAAGGTCTTGAATAGCGGAGCCAACCATGTGATCATCATGCGGTAGTAACACTAACTCAGAAAGATACCAATAAAGGTTCCAAGGTTGGTGCTGATAATCAATGTATATACATGGGTCACCATAATCACGGCCACCTCTTTCCTCGTGTGATTTAGCCTTTTGCCTTTCCCTAAATGAGGAACTACAGATCCTCTCCAAATTCTCTTGAGTGGTTCTCTGGCTTTTCCTTTCCTTGTTAATTGAGTTTTTTCACTGTTGAGCTAAGTTTTGTACAAGTACAAGACCGTATTTATAGTACAAAAATAATAAAAAAAATATACAAAAAAATATTTGCAAAATTGTCTTCCGATTTTATCTCCTTGGATATTCCAATAATATCCACTAGCGAATGTATTGTATCAATTAGAATCATAATCGATATCGTATCAAATCTATTCTCTAACACTCTCCCTCAAGCTAATGACTTATATATGTCAAGAGGCGAAAGTACAACGCAAGTGCCAAAATTTGGCACGAGAGAATACTTAAGTGCCAAAAGTTACAAAATGTACACTTAATGCCACTTTTTTTGAAAATTGGGTCACTTAAGGGCCAACTCCGGCGAAGAAACCTAAAATCCGACGTGACTTATTTTTAATAATATAAATCGCTTACGTGGCTTGTCGAAACTTCAGTAAAAACTCAGCTAAAATGACGTCGTTTTTTGCCGTGGCATTTAAAAATATATTAATTAAATAATATTAAATATCTTAAAAAATATATTATTATAAAATCGATTTAATTAAAAAAAAAAAAAAAAAAGAGAGGAGGGAGGGAGGGGAGAATCGGGTGAGAACTGTGTAGCCCTCGCCGCCGTCATCGTCACCGCCTTACCATCGTCGGGAAGGGCCGACGACGGTGGGCGAGGGTCGACCGGGGTCGCCGGCCACCGGCTGGGGCCCCGGCGACCCGGTTGACCCTCGCCCACCGTCGCCGGCCCTTCCCAGCGATGGTGGGGCGACGACGGCGGTGGGGGCAAGGGCTGCACAACCCTCGCCGAACCCTCCCCTTCCCCTTCCCCCCTTTTTTTCTTAAAATAAAATCGATTTTAATTTTTTTGACGTGGACAATTTTTTTTTGCTTAAAATTGTCACGTGGATATTTTATTTTGAAAAAAAAATGCTCCGTCAACAAATAATGTCGTCAGAAAATGACACGTGGCAATTTGGCCGAATTTTTCGTCGTTGGCACTTAACTGATTATTTTTCTCCAATTTTGGCACTTAAGTGTCCTCTCGTGCCAAGTTTTGACACTCCAGGGGTTCGCATGTCTATGTCAAGGACACTTAGCTGTATTTATGTTACCTTTGACAAAATGGCTTGGTGAAGATGTTAGCTGGCTGCTCCTCAGCTCCAATTCCCTTTGTCATGGGAACTCCTTCTTTGATCTTATCTCGAGTGAAACGACAATTAACTTCTATGTGCTTTGTCCTTTCGTGAAAGATTGGATTTGTTGCCAATTTCAGTGCGGTATCATTGTCACAAAATAATTCAGTTGGCCCACTAACCTGTATTCCAAGATCAAATAGCAATCCTCGTATCCACATAATTTCGTAGATAGTTTTTGCCATGGCTCAATACTCATATTTAGCTTATGATAGTGATATAGTGGACTGCTTTTTTGTTTCCACGAGATCAACGAGTCCCCAAATTTGATGCAGAAACTAGTGATAGATCCCTTGGTCATTAGGTAAGTGGCATAATTTATATCATAGTAGGTCATCATCTTCATGCTACAATCATGAGATAAGAAGTCCTAGGCACCCCTTCAAGTATCTCACAACCTTTAGAGTTGCATTCGTGTGTAATTGTTTTGGGCTATGCATGAACTGACTGAGTATTTACTCTACATAACAGATGTTGAGTCTTGTCATGGTAAGATATATTAATTTTCCCACAAGTTGTTGATGTCCCGATAGTTCCTTGAGTAATGGATCTTCAATGGATGATGAAGAATCCTGATCATATTGATGAGTTGTTAATTTGGCATTATGCTAAATTGGGATGATAGCGGGTTTTTAACCAGATAATCCCGCTTCTGAAATAATCTCCAAAATGAATTTTCTCTAACTAAGATATATTTCTTTGTCAAATCGGGCAATTTTAATGCCAAGGAAGTATTTGGGAGGTCCCAGATCTTTGATGTGGAAAGTAGAGTGCAAATATTCCTTAAATTTTGCAACACGATAGTCATTATTTCCCATGACGAGTATATCGTCAACATATATTAGTAAATAAATTGATGAATCTCCTGTGTTCCATGTAAACAAGGCATGATCATGCTTAGAGTGATGAAAACCTACATTGGTTAGGTAGCTGTGAACTTCGCATATTATTGTCTAGATGCTTGTTTCAACCCATAAAGGTATTTGCGCAGATGACATACCCGTGACTCACCCTATCTGTGTAAATCTGGAGGAAACTCCATATAAATTTCATCTAGATCACCATGAGAAAAGCCATTGTGGACATCCAATTGATGTAATGACCAATTGCAAATAGCCGCAATAGATAGGAAGGAGCGAACCATGACTTCTTTGGCAATAGGAGAGAAGATTTCTTGATAATCGAGGTCTTCTCTTTGAGTGATCCCTTTAGCAACTAAGCGTGCTTTGCAATGCTCAATAAAACCATCAGCTTTAAACTTGATTTTGTACACCCATTTGCAACCAATCTCTTTCTAATGTGGAAGCAGTGGGACAATATCCTAAGTGTGATTTTCCATGAGTGCAGTGAGTTCTAATTCCATGACGTATTGCCAACAGGGATCACGTGCCGCCTCGGCAAAGGAAGATGGTTCTTGTTCTTCTAATATACGGCTAATGCTACATGTATGTTCTAGTGATAATCGACTAAAGGAAACATATGAGGAGATAGGGTATTCCGTACCCTAATATACGGCTAATGAAAAATCCTTGAAAATAAAAAACAATTGAACCTCAGAGTTTAAATAAAATTAAGTATCGAAAGAGTATTAGTGATTAACTAGTGTAATTAAGTATCCGATCCTAGTTTCTTTGGTCATGTAATAATAAAATATTTCTCCCGATATTTTAATTGATTTTCTAATCAACCTACTCTAAATCGATTAGTGGCAACTCATTTTTAAATGAAATTGACTTATAGGTTAAAAACTAAAAATATAAGTCGTGAATTGGTGGACTTGGAAGAGCCCGAGTTAAGTCCTACAGCATTAGTCGAGCCATTAGCCTCTAGGATGCGATGAAGGGAGGTTGCGATAGAATCCAATCGATATCAACAACTAATTTTGTGAATTTGATTAATTGGACCTTTGTGCCATTGAAGAAAGGAATAAGAGATGGAGAATTTGCCGGAGATGATGTCAATCTCAACTAATTTTTTAGTCTTTTCTTTTTAATCTTTATCCAAATTTTATTATAGACAAAAATACCCTCTTTCAGCTACTAGAAAAATTTTATTCTCGCTAGCCGGCGAGTTTAGGCCATTGTTTGAGATAAGTGATCACTTTATGTCTTTATTTAAGATAAACTCCATGGACCCTTATTTGAGAAAATAACCTCACTTTATATCTTTATTTAGAATTTTCTCTCATTTAAAATACTTTCTTTAATGCATTTTAAAAACTATATTGATAAGAAATCTGTGGTTTTGGGGGCCTGATTGATGCTATCAAGGGCCCGCCATCCAATAATCACAGTCACCTTGAGCGTTGTCTTACTTGTTCCCTCCCTTAGTGGACGGGAGGATCTAATGATGGTCCTTGTTCATCTCGTATTTTCTTTCCGTGCTTGATGCATTATTGAAACATGCTTTTTTAATATAAAAATCTTTGGTTGCACTCCATTTACTTTAAAGATGATGGATCAAGTTGGCTTAAACTATTGGGATTCATATTATTTATATGGAACAATATCTTAATTTCATTGTAATTTGTCACGTGATATATTTCTCACGTCCCCTCCTTTTATATGTTCTCTTCTTCCTTTTTTTTTTTTTTTTCAAGCCCATCTTTATTTATTGGTCAACTTTCCTTTTTTTTGAAAAAAGTCACCAAAAACTCCAAAATTTGCTCACTATGACAAATTCATTCCAAACTTTTTTATGACATAAAAATCTCCAAACTTGTATCGTATAACACATTTATCATAAATTTTTTTAGGACACAAAAACTAAAACTTTGCTTACTTTGACACATTTACCCAAAACTTTTTTTTTGATATCAAAAACCCAAAACTTATACCCGTGTGACATTTATGCAAAACTATATGGCTGGGGGACATTTTTGTCTTTTTTTCTAACGGAGGGAAGAGAGAAGAAGAAAAAAGGAAAGAAATATTTTTAAAAAGTAAAAAATGAAAATGCCCTTCGGCATGAGAGTTTGAGGTAAATGTGTCACACGGGTACAAGTTTAGAATTTTTAGTATCACAAAAAAGTTTAGGATAAATGTATCACAATTAACAAAATTTAAGGTTTTTGGTGTCATAGAAAAAAGTTTCGAATAAACGTGTTATAAAGGTACAAGTTTGGGATTTTTTATGTCACAAAAAAGTTTGAAGTAAATTTATCATACTGGATAAAATTTGGGATTTTTGGTAGCATTTTCCCTTCTTTTTTATTTTTTACACCAATGTTATATTATCACTCTCTTAAGCGTAACTATTTGAAATCCCATCGCCATGGCTTTCTCTTTTTGTTTGTATATGTATATTTTTGTTTTGTCTTCTTACCTCTTGTAGGAAACTCAAATAAGATGTTATTTGTCATTTTAGGATGCGTTTGGTAATATTTCTATTTCTGAAAATAATTTTTTTTCAGAAATAGTTTTTTTTATTTCTATTTCCAAGAACAATTTTTGAGTAAAATAACATGTTTGGTGAACTACACAAATTTTATACTTTCGGAATAGAAAAAGAATAAAAATGCATTTGATACGACTCATAAAATTTCTATTATTTTCTTCTTTAGTTGGCGGCAGTAACTAGTAGTGGATGGGAGGATCTAATTATGGTCCTTGTTCACCTCGTATTTTCTTTCCGTGCTTGATGCATCATTGAAAAGGAAAGAGGATATGCTTTTTAAATATAAAAATCTTTTGTTGCACTCCATTTACTTTAAAGACGATGGATCAAGTTAGCTTAAACTATTGGGATTCATATTCTTTATATGGAACAATATCTTAATTTCATTAAAATTTTGTCACGTGATGTATTTCTCACGTCCCCTCCTTTTGTATGTTTTCTTCTTCTTCTTTTTCAAGCCCATCTTCTTTCCCCCCTTTTTTTTTTTTTTGCAAAAAGTTATCAAAAACCCCAAACTTTACCAAATGTGATAAATTTATTATAATTTTTTTTTTATGATACAAAAATCTCCAAACTTATATTTGTGTGATACATTTAGCCCAAACTTTTTTTAAAACACAAAAATCTCAAACTTTGCCAAGTTTAACACATTTACTCCAAACTTTTATGATATCAAAAACCCAAAACTTATACCCATGTTACACATTTATGCAAAACTATATGGATGAGGGGCATTTTTGTCTTTTTTTTCGACAGAGGGAAGAGAGAAGAAGAAAAAAGGAAATAAAGAAATTTTAAAAAGTAAAAAACAAAAATGCCTTTCGTTTAGAGAGTTTAAGATAAATGTGTCACAAAGGTACACGTTTGAAATTTTTTGTATCACAAAAAAAGTTTAGGATAAATGTGTCACAATTGTCAAAATTTGAGATTTTTGATGTCATAGAAAAAAGTTTGGGATAAATGTGTTATAAAGGTACAAGTTTGGGATTTCTTATGTCACAAAAAAGTTTGGAGTAAATTTATCACATTAAATAAAGTTTGTAGTTTATTGTAGCATTTTGCCTTCTTTTTTTTACACCAATGTTTATGGTGTCACTCTCTTAGGTGTAACTATTTGAAATCCCATTGCCATGGCTTTCCTTTTTGTTTGTATATGTATATTTTTGTTTTGTCTTCTTACCTCTTGCAGAGGACTCAAACCGGATGTCACTCAGCATATTAGGATGCGTTTGGTAACATATATGCTCTTGGGAATAGTTTCTTTTCAAAAGTAGTTTTTTTCTATTTCTATTTCCAAGAACAATTTCTAAGTAAAATAACGCATTTGGTAAACTGCACAAATTTTCTACTCTTAGAATAGAAAAAGAATATGAATGCATTTAGTACGACTCATAAAACTTATATTATTTTCTTCTTTAGTTGGCGGTAGTGGACTGGCGATAGCGACGGTGGTGGCGGGTAGCAACCAACGGCAGCGGTCGATGGTCATGAGTGGTGGTGACTGGCAGTGAAAGAGGAGAAAGAAGAAAAGAAAGAAACAATTTTAAAAAATTGTTCTCAGGAACAAGAAGCTACTTTTTTTTTTTTTTTTTACTTCTTATTCATTTCAAATCTATTCCTTAAAAAAACATTATATTCTAGAGAATAGAAATACTAACTAAAGTTACCAAATGTATTTATATTCTTTTTCTATTATGAAGAATAAAAAATAAAAGAATTGAAAAAATTGGCAAGTTGCAAAACGGACCCTTACTCATTTTTCTCTTGCCACTTGCAAAGCGTAAGACCCAAACCCAGATAATCAATTAAACCCCCCTCCCAAAGGAGAAAAAAAATAAAAAAAGAAGCCAATGCCACTAGGCATGTGGACTAACGGTGTGTACTTTTTTTTTGTTTTTGTTTTGGTCGAATCCTAATGGTGTGTACTTGATTGTATTCTATTTTTTGAATTTAGATATGGAAACTGGCCCCTTCTTTGGTAGTTCTCCTTCTCTGCTGTGAGTTCTGCTCTGATTTCCCCTACAACTTGCCCCCAAACCTCAAAGAGCAGCGAAACTATGGCTACCGAACCTCCCCTTGCCTTTCTTCAATCACGAGTGCTTCTTATTCTCTTAGCCATTGCGTTACTCGTGCTCCGAACAGTCGCTCCAGCTCAAGCACTCTCTCTGGAAGAAGCAAGCGTGCACGATCTCCAACTAGCTTTCCGGCAAAACAATCTCACCTCGAGGCAGCTGACTATGTTCTACCTCAACCGGATTCGGAGGCTCAACCCGCTCCTCAGAGGGGTCATAGAGGTGAACCCGGATGCACTGTGCCAAGCCAATAGAGCGGACCGTGAACGTAAGGCGAAGCCTCATGGCTCGCTCTCTGACTTGCACGGGATCCCTATACTGCTCAAAGATAACATAGCCACGAAAGACAAGATGAACACCACGGCTGGCTCGTTCGCGCTTTTCCGCTCAGTTGTCCCTCGTGATGCTGGTGTGGTGGCTCGGCTGAGGAAGGCTGGAGCCGTGTTGCTGGGGAAGGCGAGCTTGAGCGAGTGGGCTCACTATCGGTATTCTGTTCTCCGCAGTGGATGGTGTGCGAGGGGCGGCCAGGGAAAGGTCAGCCGAACAACCGATCCACTTTTCTATACTCGTCTATCTTTGCAAGGTTTAACAATACAAATGCTTCTGTGGCGAAGCTATTAATTTAATAAAACCTCCATACTTAAAGTTGCATTTCACGAAAATATTCGAAAGTGGCAAATGTCACCCAGGGATAGATCATTACGAGAATCTGTTGGAAATATTAAGAATCATGCGCTTGTGAGGGCACCATGATAGGTGCTTATGAAGCACTTGGGCTGTTTGTTCTAGAAGAGGCCGATTCGACATAATAATAGAAGGAAAACCTCCTCTGAATCTATTTATCTGATGACTAGAGTTAATGCATATGAACACAGAATCCATACAATCTATCAGGGGATCCTTGCGGGTCAAGTAGCGGGTCGGCCATATCCGTGGCAGCGAATATGGGGGCGGTGTCGCTGGGAACAGAGACGGACGGCTCAATCTTGTGTCCCTCTGGTTCTAACTCAGTGGTGGGCATCAAACCCACCCTTGGCTTGACGAGCCGAGGTGGGGTTATCCCCATCACTCCCAGACAAGACACTGTTGGGTAAGTCGTGGTGAAGCACATCGACACTCTTTATGCTCACGGAAATTACTCCAAACGTATTAACCACTATATGTGGGATCTATAAGGCCAATATGCAGGACTGTTGCAGATGCCGTCAGTGTCCTCGATGTCATCGTAGGATTCGATCCTTATGATGCTAATGCCACTAGAGAAGCATCGAAGTACATCCCGAGAGGGGGCTACAAGCAATTTCTTAGAGCCCACGGGCTCAAAGGCAAGAGACTTGGAATTCTTAGGTACCTTTACTACAACATCTCGGGAGCTGCGTTTGCCAAAGCTTTTGATGGCCATGTTAACACCCTGAGGTAGTTAATAGTGATATTAATACCCATTAGTTCCTCAATTTTGGAATGAATTAATACGACATATAGTATACGAATATATTTTCATTCCTTTCGTTAACAGGAAACAAGGTGCAGTATTGGTGGACCACTTGGAATTAGCCAACATCAAGGAAATCTACACTAATGCGAGCGGTGAAGGTGTAGCGATATCGGCAGAGTTCAAGCTAGCCCTGAATGCCTACCTTCGAGATTTGGAAGTCTCGCCAGTCCGATCCCTCGCAGATGTAATTGCCTTCAATGACAAGCACAAGCAAGTGGTGAGTTAGAGCTATCGCATAGCAATTAATTTTACCATCTTTTAACCGACTCAAAATTACGAGAATATTCGTCAAACATATACCAGAATCTAGCAAGAGGGCAGAGATCCTTACCAGGGATACGCTAAATGATTACTCATTTCAAACCATCTGCACCTTGGATGCATAAATATCATCGAACACGGTGCATAAAATACGTGCAAGTACTCCATGTGAATGGAGAGATGTGAACCTTACAGTTCTCGAATCGCGATCGATTAACCCTACCCTGTTTAACTCTAGGTTTTAGTCAACAAAATGGCTGTTCTTGCAGGAGAAGATGGACGAGTACGGCCAGGACACGTTCCTCGCAGCGCAAGCCACGAATGGGATCAACAAGGCTGTGAAATCGGCATGGCGAAATATGAACAGATTGAGCCGAGACGGGTTTGAGAAGCTGATGAGGCAGAACAAGTTGGATGCAATGGTGACTCCTGGTTTTCTGGTCAGTCGGGTTCTTGCGTTCGGGGGCTTCCCAGGAATAAGCGTGCCTGCTGGATATGACGAGCATGGAGTGCCCTTTGGGATTTGCTTCGGAGGCTTGAGAGGATCTGAGCCCACACTCATCGAAGTTGCTTATGGGTTCGAGCAAGCCACGAAGATCAGGAGGCCTCCATCGTTCCTGCAGTGACCGCCAAGATTTTCGAGTTAATATACCTGTATCTTAGTCCCGTGTCTTGCGTGTGGTGCTTCTCTGTTATTGGATTAGATCCAAAGTAAAGAAGCAACAAAGGAATAAGCAGTCAAAATACATGTCGACTGGCAGGGAATAAACATATCAAATATTTAAAATGTGCCGTTCATTTATTCCTGCTCTTGTATCCACAGATGCACTACCAACGACTCCCCCTCGGTCTATTGCAGCCTCCATCACTACTCTTCTGCCAAAGCTAGAAGTGATGCTTATCAGTCCAATGAGGCTCATCTTTATCTATTTAGTTATGAAAAAGTAATGTTGGAGCAATGAAGGGACAGAAGACAGACGGACTTTGGAATTTCTGGTGACATGGCTGCAAGTTAACTTGGTCGTATAGAGAGAGCATCAGGAATTATAAAGAACTTGGTACTGTAAAAAAAACATACGAGGTTCTGCAAAACTCAATCCAAGGTTAAACTACAAGTCAAGGATTACAAAGAGCATCGAAAGAACACATTGGCAGATGACACTTAAACGAGTACTACTTGCAGCAATACTGATGAAATGAGTAGAATCCAAATCAGAGTGGTGAAATGACTCTGCGAGTTCAAGCATACCCTTAATGAATATTTGTAGCAATTGTGATGGGTGTGTAAGATTGTTTCTGTCCTAAATGAACTTGGTCTTTATCCATACTTTAAAAACATCACATCAAATGAAGGTGCTGCTTTACTATAATTTTTCTTGATGCACTAAACCTAATAATTTGAATAAACTAAAGGCATAATTTAACAAATATGGTGAAATGACTTGAATCAAAATCATAGTGGTGAAATGACTATTGCTAGCTGAATTCAAGCATACCCTAAATGAATGCTTGTAGTAATAGTGATGGTGGTGTCAGATTGTTTCTTGTCCTAAATGAACTTTGTCTTTCTCCATATTTTCAAAATATCATTTCAGATGAATATGTTGCTTCACTATAATTTTTCTTGAGGCACTAAACCTAATAATTTGAATAAACTAAAGGCATATTTTGGAAATATTAAATTATATGGATTTCCCTATACAATGTAAACCTTGTCATGTTGGATTTTGAATTATATGAATAAAATATATTATAGCTTGAATTAGCAATAATTTATTTATTAAAAACACATGTGTTTAGTCTGTTCTATTGTTTCTTTCTTTCTTTCTTTCTTTTTGGGTAAGTGGTCCCTTCATGTCACGCCCCGACTCTCGAGCTCGCGGCAACCCCATTACCTTGGTCGATTGAAAATGACGTTCCAGGACCCATCGACGACCATTCATTTTATCTTTCGTTAAGCGCAAGTGGAAGACGAACCATCCTCAAACAAACAAACAATCAAACAGGGATAGAAGGATGAACAGCAAGAACAACAGCAACTACTCAATTATTCAATTTACTGGATTAACCAATGGATGATTGTTTTCTGAATTACAAGCTCGACAAAAAGGGCCGATCCATCCTCTAAGCCAAACCAAAAAGAAACTAAGCTAATCCAACAGTACACAAAGAACCCTCGGGTTCAACACCACGATCACTCGGACTCATTGGACTTAGGCTTTGTCGGGTCGATCATTGGAGGAGCGGGGGCAGGATTCAATGCAAGCAAGGTACATGGCCGTTAGATGATACAGTTTACCAATCACATGCGAGTTGCGTCACAAGCGATCTCACTTGGCCATTGCCACATCCTGCACGACTGTCAACTCATGCGTCAAATCATCACAACATTAAGAGCATGCAAATAATCAGAGCATCTCTCACGATTTTCTCATGCTTCACATCCACACATATGCTCCAATTATTACGACCATCAAGGCCACGGCACAATCTTATGGTTGGCGGTCAACTGGTCGTAGACCAGGCATCGTCCTCCCCTATGAGGTATGGCGACGTCACGGGCTCTCTCCCATTGACGGCATTCCCTATGGAGCATGGGGCCCGCTCACTGCCGCAGCCCCGCATCGACCACCGCTGTCGGGCGACCCAATGGTCACGGCACAACCCCAATGGGGATTGGCGGTTATCGCTTAACTGGGTTATCAACTTTAATCGACCATGCAACACATCAGAAACAGGTTCATTCTTGTCTTTTTGCTTTTGCTTGGTCGTGAATGCAACATCGCTCATGCGCTCATGGTCATGCGACATGCCATTTCAGATAACCCACGCAATATGTCATGCGATCTCACTCGACAATTTCCAAAATTCAATTTAACCAGCATTCAATCACGCATTTCATTATCAATCACGAGTATAATTAACAATCGGCACTTCAATTAATCATAACAATCAAGAGCACATCAAATTAAGACAAAAATTAGCTTCTGCATGAACAGTGCCGTGAATAGTAATTATGAACAGTACTCGTGAACAATAATTATAAACAATGATTTTTCCGAAATTCAATTAATTAAAACATTAAATCTAAAAATTAAACAAAACAATAATTAAAATAATTAATCAAGCAATTTAAACTAAACATGCTTACTTAATCACATAAACCCCAATTAATCACAATCAAGCACAAATTAGCTTAATAAGCAAAATTAAGTTAATCTAATCTTAACCATCTATCTAACCACCTATCTTAGGGCTAATAAAACTTAATTAAACTTCCTAAACCAATCTTACCACTAATTAACCAAACCCTAAGCAAGTTTAGGTACTAAATAGGGATTATGAGCTAAACTTACCTGTTAAGCGGGCCGGCGACACGGATGCGGCTGCGGCGACAAACCCGACACCCGGGGACCTCTACCACGATGATCCAACGCTGTCCTGGGGTTGAGAACAGTAGCAACAAACTTGGAATATCTTTGCAACTGGAAAAACTGACTGCCGAAGGAGGAAGAAGCTGATCGGAGATGAACGGGTTGCCCGGAGCTCCGGCGAGCGACGGGTTGCCCGGAGCTCCGGCGAGCGGCGGGCCAGCAACCAGCAGCACCTGGGGGTCGAGGGGGAACTGCTGGTGGCCGGTATTGTCAGAGATTGGGTCGGAAAGGGAGGAAAATGGTTGAAACAGCAAAACAGAACAGCAGCAGGCGGTCAGAAAACGGTTAGGCCGGCGGTGGCTTCCGGCCGACGTACGGATCTGCCGGCGGCTCCTTCCGACGATCGGCCAATATGGTCTGAACGGAAATTGTCTTCTAAACACAACGGCGGGTGGCACGGGCTGTGATTCACACGGGAAGGGCATGAACCACTTGATTTTTCGGAGGAAGGTCAGACTGAAAAACTGAAGGAAGAAAGGAAAACCATGGGAGAGAAGTGGTGCGGTTTTGGAGAAGATGAAGGGGAGAGAGAGAGTGAAATGAGGACTGGAGATAGGCCTCATTAAGGCCATTTAATGCCTTTCCCAATTCCCAAGAAAGATGATATCTTCTTCTCTCTCTTCCTTTTGACTTTTCTTCAAAATATCCAAGGGCATTTTGGTCATTTCCACCTTGCACATTTCCCAATTTGTCCTTGAGCTAAAAATGAAGGACGGGCCTAAGAAACATGCTTGAAAATGAATAGGAACGGGCTCAGAAATTTGTTGGGCTCGAATTGGCTCAAGTTTGGACACCGGGCTTGGAAGGGTAAATGGTCGGTTTGGTCTAACGGGCTCACTTACTTGCCTTGGGCTTTCCCCGGCGGCTATCCCACCTTGGGTGTGAGGCCCACACTGACCTTGCCCGGCCCACGTCCTCATAGGCTCGTTTTCTCGGTCCAAAAATCCATTTTCCAAATACTCAGCTTAACTGACACTGTCAACTGTCTAAGAAGCATTGTCCAAAAGTCATTCTCGAACGTTCCCGAAAATTCGAAGTCCAATATTGGATTCACATGCCTTGTCAATTTCGCCCGAATGCCATTTTGGTACTACTTAGACTGATAGGCGGCTTTGAGAATTCATGCGTAACCGACTCGCACCAATTCACGTTCAAGACTTTTCGACATATGGACGTCCTTGACTACATGAAATTGCGAATGATCGATTCTTATTTCAAAGTATACGATTATCAATGATCGACACAGGGCCGTTCACAGGTTCGATAACAGTAGACGGAATCACCCATCATCCCATTATTTTTGTCCGCGAATTGACTTCTATTCATCCCTAGAATCGGCCTGCCTATCTACATGATCGTCCTTACGCAAGTCTTACGGTCGAGTCGTTTTCCCAGGTTAAGTTCTTTAATCGCACGAGTTTTGTCTTCATTAGCCTTTGTCCTCAAGGTCAGTATCTCGGGAGTGATCAGTTCCGAGTGAGATCAACCAATAATGTATTGGCGAAATTAACATTCATTCCTCCCTCAAAGGGCTCGAATTTCAGGATGTTACACTTCATTTTGACTTGTATTATTCTTTTCTTGGTTAAGGAGATTTTGCTGAATGAAAAAGTTACATGAGATAATACTGCACAAAAATAAATCTGCAATATGAATAATGGAAAACAATGTAGTATATTTGCACAATGCAATAAGTGGGGAAAGTCTCTATTTTCTAAATGAAGTAAATGATCCGTCTAATATTTTCTCTTTAGTGATCAAAAGACAATTGGAGAGCTCAGATGGTGTGATTTCCTATTGAATAGCACAAACCTAAATTTCTTTGAGTGCAATTCAAGAGCCTTGATGACTTGATTATAGAACAAATTGTACTATATTTAGTTCTTCATTTGAGCATGATTTGAGGGCCTTAGTGGCTTGATCTCAAATCAAATAGCGCAATATGTAGTTCATTTTTACAAATTGGATTCAAGGACTTGAAGGCTTGATCTAATATAAAAAATTGTCAAGATCTTGGTGACCTGAATATTAGTGAAGTGTGGATGACCTGTGTTTTGAAATCTTGTATTACCAAAATTATAATGGAGGTCTCGAGACCTAAATTCGATAGGGTTTGTGAAGTTTCTTTATTTTTCAAGAACTTCTTGATAGCAATTCCATAGAATTTAAAGTCAACCGTCCGTTTGCATTTTGAGAAAAATACTCTAGAAGTACCCGGCTTTCTGGCACATGTGCCTCAGGGAAACGTCATTCCAAGAATTTGTCGGAAATATTAAAATCATGCGCTAGCGAATGCGTCATCCAACCTGCTTAAGAAGCACTCAAGCTGTTTGTCCTAGAAGGTCATGATGTGCCTGAGTATCTTGCTTCTTTTCCCTTTCTTATTGAAAGTGCACCCGGGTTTCACATTTTGTTGCTTGCTTTCATTACCTCCATTATTCAGCCATTCTTGCATCTTGACGTGCAGACAGAACCACGCCCATTGCCTTTGGCAGGAGGTCTTGATAGTGCGACTGGACCAAATGTCATCGTGCAGAAACGCCCACTGGGGAAAGATGTCAATAGAAGTCGCAAGGCTGATGCTGATAACCATCGAATTCATATTGGTCGCCATAACCATGGCCACCTCTTTCTTCGTGTAGTTTAGCTTTTTCACTCCCTAAGTGAGGAACGACAAATCCTCTCCTGATTCTATCGAGTGGTCTCCGCTTTTCTTTTCTTTGTTTTTTTCCCGCTTAGTTAAGATTGTTCTGCTGTTGTTTGTCTGAAAAATAGCCTACTCTTTATTTACGACAAACACTGGAGTTTGATCAATCATGTGAGGTTAGTTAACGAAAATAATTCAAGTTATGGGAACATCAACAATAATGTGACGTACCACCCACCTGGGTGGCGTTGCTGGTTCGCGCTCTCTTCCTCTCGCAAAAGGTCGAGAGTTCGAATCCCAGCTTCGTCATAGGGTGACTTACCTGGTTGCACGTGTGTGGTGGCTAGCACGTGTGGCCCTAGGGTTTACTCCCTGTCGGCGGGGTGCGGGGTTCCACGGGTCACCAAAAAAAAAAAAAAAAAAAAACAATAATGTGACGTGGACATCAATAGCTATCCAATATGGTCATCGTCAACTCCACAATATACAAGCAGTTGAAAGATGTGTAATAAGCATCATGACTCATGGACGGAGCATACAAAGAGGTCTCTCTATAAATAAAAGACCTCTCTATTCAACTAAACAAGATGGAGAAGAGTGAGCTAGCGTTGAATGAGGTTGCTCCCGATTCGCTTCGGCATGATTTAAGGCAATGTTGGTGAAGACTTGGATTTTTCTTTGGTAATAAGATTTTTTGTTGATATCAATCATGCGAGTCCAGCCATTTTGCCGAAAATGAGATGTTTACCCAATTGATGAAAAAATCCTTCACCAAAAGGTTGGATTCTTTGTTTTTATGGAAATGGGTTCTATGTTGGAAAGTATTTGGCGTTTTTAAAGCTGAAAATGAAATATAAGGATAATAAAAGTACTAAAAGTGAATGATAAATTCTGGAAATGAAAAGACTAGGAATTAACACATTCATTAATCGTATTGGAAACTGGCCTGAGCAATGATGTTTTGTTACAATGAAAAGCGTAGGTATCTATAGTTCACTAGGGTCCACTGATGACGATTATAACAAGCATTTATCACTCTAAATGCAATTACAAGTGCATGTCCTCAAAGAATCCCGGTATGCTGTACAACCACTAAGAGAACGAGACAACACTTGAGATAACCGCGTTCATTGTACTGTGTGCCCTTGATTAGCATCAGTTAGTCCCCCAAATTTTTAAGGACAAATGCCACAAAAAAAATCTTAAATTTTATCTAGTGTGATAAATTTGCTCCAAAATTTTTTTGTAATAAAAAAAACTTCAAACTTATATCTGTGTAACATATTCATCCCAAACTTTTTTCTGTAATATTAAAAACCTCAAATTTTACCAACTATAACATACTTATCCCAAACTTTTTTTTGTGATACCAAAAACCTAGACTTGTATTATGACGTCCTGGATTTTGACCCTATTTTGAAATTATATGAAATGGTTATATTAATCAATGCCCTAATAATGCAATTATTTTGAACTAATTATTCGCGAGTCAACTAACTATTTAGAAGCATAATTAGGGATCGATATACGTACGACTAGCAAATTCAATTAGGGATAGACCGTTCGACCATAAGGATCCAATAGAGACAATACCACATTGTTATTAGTCGATTAGTAAACGGAAGTAAATTGATTCGACAGAGATATGAAGCCTAATTGCGGGTGATTCTGCACAACTTTGATACAAACTACGAATGACATTAAATCGATTTTTTTTTGACTTTATACTTAGGATGACCAATTGAACCCCTATAATTACAGGACAACCAAGGGTTGCCCTTGGTTTGATTTATGGCTTAAACATGGATGGAAAAGCTATCGACTATGAATCAAACACAAGAAAAATCCTAAAAGCCACTTGATAGTTTAGGCTATACTAAAGTTGCAATTGATTTAATTTAACTCCGATTTTTAATCCAATTTTTGAGTATCGACTTTTCAAGGACTTCAAGACTAAGTAATTGGATGTTGCTACATTTATCCTCGATTTTGTCGGTAAGCCGCAAAGTTTCGGAAAAAGGAATTTTTGGAGCTAGAATTGGGCTCACAAGTGGGTGGGCCCCAAGCCGATGGCCTAATAGGCTTTGCACCCACAATGGACTGCCTAATAGGGGCCCAAGCAAGCCCATTTCCTTTTCTCTTAAGCCCATGGACTTTCTCTTCTAGAATCTTTGTTTGTGTGGTCCTAAACTCTCTAGGATTGCTTGGTTCTCATTAAGGCTTGGAGCTCAAGATTGGAAAGACTTCAAGTTCAAGTTTGCTACTTCTCTCTCTCCTCTCTCCGCCATAGTAGCCGACCAGCCCCCCTAGCTTAGTCTCTCTCTTTTCTCTCTTTTTCCCCCTTATTTCTCTCTCCATTTTCCGCCCTTGCTTCTATCTTCGTCCTTGCTACCCCCTATTGCTGTCCGCTAGAGCTGGCGCCACCGTTTGCCAAGTTGCCACTGCCCTCTAGAGTCTAGCCCTAGTTCGTTGGTTGTCACCCATTGTCGTTAGCCACCCGCCCAGCCATCACTAGCCGTTGGCCTTCTCTATTTCAGCGAGAAACTGCAGCTATTGGAGTTGTTTTGCTAGAGTTCGGCCATCGTTCGTCATCCCGTGTTGCCCTCGAGCTAGCCACATATAGCCCCCATCGTCGTCATCGTCTTGATACCTCCAGTTAGCTTAACTCGTGAGTTATTTTCGTAATCCCTTAATTATGGGATAATCTTGCATTAAGGGGTAGTTTAATTAGTTTTAAGCTTGTTTAGTGACTAATGAGGATCGTTAGGCTTAAGTATGTTTTATATGCCCTAAGTGTGATTAAGATAAGCTAATGGTAGCTTAATTATGTTTATTGTTAATTAAATTGGGTTATGGTTAATTAGCACTATTTATTATACTAATCTTGTTCATGGTTAATTAAATTGGTTAATGAAGGATTAGTATTAGTAATTATGATTAATTATTTATGGTTAAATGGTTGAGGTACGTGATCGGTTATCAAAGTAATTACTTATGGGCAAATTATCAGTATTTGTTGATTATTACGGGAATAGTTAATGGTGATTACTATTTTAGGTACTATGTGATTACCATGGTATTGGTTGGTTAAGACTAATTGTTGGACTACAACTTGAACTGGTATTTATTGGTTGTATCTAGGAACTGTTGAATTTCTTGCTAGTTCGTGTGACCATCAATAACTATTGCATTGCATTATACATGTGTTAATTATAATAGCATGTTACGTGAGCACAAACCATGGTTACATTAGTGACAATGAAAAGAAAGAAATGGTATGGTTAATGAATGTGCTGCATGGTCACATAAAGGAAAGCCTAGCGTTGTTAGAAGACCGCTAACCCTCGAGTTGTGCTGTGGCCTTTAAGGTTGTTCGATTTTTATCAGTTGCTTGAAGGGAGGCCCATAATGTAGTCATACCCAACGGGGTGGGACGATGTTTGGTTATACCGGTAGACTGTCAATTATAAAGTTGTGCCGTGGCTTGAGGGGTTGTAATAATTGGAATGAATGTGGATGCTTTATGCATGGGAAAGTGTGATATATGTTTTGATTATATAATCTACTTGTTGATGTTGTTTTGGCAAGAATTATATTATATCATGTAGGGTACGTATGCCAAAGCAAGGTGAGATCACATGTGCTTGCATTTGATGGTTGATGGTTTATGTTGTGGTTAAGATTTCTTTACATGTTAAAGATAGGGCAAAGCGGAGATCGTTTTGCAATTGATCTGCCATCGATAATAGGTTGCATGGTTATGTTACACATGAGGTGAGCGAATTTCGTAACTGAGACTTATGATTTTAACTTACTTAGTTTATCTCACCTATTGTGGTTAAACATTTTCAGGGCCTTAGTATGATATCGTATCCGGTGTGTTTTGGTGTCCACATGACATGAGCACCACCGTCATCACAAGACTCATCCCAAGTCGCGATTTTGTGTATAAGCATCACGTTACTACGCTCAGGGTTGACAAGGGGAAGAGAGATCATTACATGTCTCATGTGTCAAGGCGTGGTTTATGAGGCAAGGGGATATGGTTTACAACCCCCTAAGGAGTTTTGATGGACTACTGTCACATGAAGGTTCGGAAAACAAGGTGTGGGATCCCATGGACCTTGACTGTTCGGATGGCGCTTTCAAGGATCCCTTGACCGAATAGTCTAATCCCTTGGAGGATAGCGATTAGGCACCTGATGCCTGATCTTTTTGACTGAGCCCCCTTTTTGTGACAGATGTAGGCTAGCTCGGCTTGGTCCCTTTTTGTGTAAGCCAATGGAAAGCGTTTGAGGAAGGGTTTGTGTATAATGGGTCCCTAGGCTAATGTCAATATAGAAATAAAAAGTGATGCTGTTGTTTTATTGTTATGCTTTTTTGCTATCCCTACTTAATGTTTGACTGGGTGTGATTAGCATCGTTTTCGCATGTGCATAATAGCAAGATAAAATAAATTGGTCAACAACAAGACCTAAGGTGTTGCATTTATCTGACCACAAATGAACATGGGTTGTTGCGAGTTCAAGTGTCGGGGCATAATATATACTTGTGTGACACATTTACCTCAAAATATATAACCGAAAATGGCATTTTAGTCTTTTACTTTTTAAAATCTTTTCTTTTCTTTTCTTTTTCTTTTCTTTTTGTTTTTTTCTTCTTCATTTGTTTTTCTTCTTTCTCTCTTCCCTTTAAAATTAAAAGATGAAAATGTTCTTGGGCCAAAGAGTTTGAGGCAAATATGTCACAATTGACAAAGTTTAGAATTTTTGGTATCGCAGAAAAAAGTTTTTATCAGTCAACTTTCATTTTTTTTTTTTATTACACCAATGGTTACAGTATCACTCTCTAAGGCGTGAACATTTGAAATTCCACACCTTTGGCTTTCTCTTTCGTTTGTATTTGTATACATTTTGTTATGTCTTCTTACCTCTTGCATTGCAGAGAGCAGGACTCCAACTGGACGGCTTTTCTCCCTCCTCACTCAGAGCCCATGTCACTGGGCACGTTACTCGTCTTTCTCCTACCACTTGTAGAGTGCAGGACTCGAACCCATGCCACTAGGCACCTGGCCTGATGTTGTGTAATTGATTATTATCATACTTGAATTGAGATACGGAAACTCGACCCTTCTTGGGTTGTTCTCCTTCTCTGCTGTGAGTTCTGCTGTGAGTTCCTCGTACAACTTTACCCAAAACCTCGAAGAGCAGCGAAACTATGGCTACCGAACCTCCCCTTGCCTTCTTTCAATCACGAGTGCTTCTTATTCTCTTAGCCATTGCATTAGTTGTGCTCTGAACCGTCGCTCTAGCTCAAGCACTCTCTCTCGAAGAAGTGAGCACACACGATCTCCAACTTGCTTTCAGGCAAAAGAATCTCAACTCAAGGCAACTGACTAACTTCTACCTCAACCGGATTCAGAGGCTCAACCCGCTCCTCAGAGGGGTCATTGAGGTGAACCTGGATGCACTGCACCAAGCCGATAGAGCAGACTGAAAACGTAAGGTGAAGCCATATGGCTCGCTCTCTGCTGTGCACGGGATCCCTATACTGCTCAAAGATAACATAGCCACCAAAGACAAGATTAACACCACGGCGGGCTCCTTCACGCTTCTTGGTTCAGTTGTGCCACGCGATGCTGGTGTGGTGGCTAGGCTGAGGAGGGCTGGAGCCGTGTTGCTGGGGAAGGCGAGCTTGAGCGAGTGGACTCACTATCGGTCTCCTGGTGCCCCCAAGTGGATGGCGTGCCAGGAGCGGCCAGGGAAAGGTTAGCCAAACAACCGATCCACTTTTCTATTCTGGTCTATCTTTGCAAGGTTTGACAATTCAGACGCTTTCGTGTGAGGCTATAAATTTAGTCGAACCTCCATACTTAAAGTTGCATTTTGTGAAAAATATTCGGAAAGTGGCACATGTGCCACAGGGATAGATCATCACAAGAATCTGTCGGAAATATAAAAAATCATGCGCTACTAAGTGCGCCATGATAGCTGCTTAGGAAGCATTGGAGCTGTTTGTCCTAGAAGAGGCGGATTCGACATAATAATAGAAGGAAAACCTCCTCCGAATCTATTTTTCTGATGACTAGAGTTAATGCATATGAACACAGAATCCATACAATCTATCAGCGGATCCTTGAGGGTCAAGTAGCGGGTCGGCCATATCCGTGGCAGCGAATATGGGGGCGGTGTCGTTGGGAACAGAGACGGACGGCTCAATCTTGTGTCCCTCTAGTTTTAACTCAGTGGTGGGCATCAAACCCACCCTTGTCTTGACGAGCCAAGGGGGAAGAAAATAAAAATTCAATATAAAAATAAAAATTTATTAATATTTTTAGGTTTTTTAATACAATTTTCCATTTAATAAAATTTTATTAGAGAACGATGGAAGGGGAAGAAGAAATAAAGAAATAAAATAGACAAGAGTGTGGCGAAAGATTTTTACCATCTCTGTTTGTAAAATTTATTGTTCATTTATATTAATATATCATCTATACCAAACAATATATATGATATGATATAAATATATCCGAACTTGATATCTTATCTTATCTAGTCATATCATTCTTAGAAATTCGGACAACCAAACGTAACCTTTATACTCACGGAAATTACTCCAAAACTTATTAACCACTATATGTGGGATCTCTCAGGCCAATGTGCAGGACTATTGCAAATACCGTCGATGTCCTCAATGTCATTGTAGGATGCGATCCTTATGATGCTAAAGCCACTAGAGAAGTGTCGATGTACATCCCGAGAGGTGGCTACAAGCAATTTCTCAAAACGACGGGCTCAAAGGCAAGAGACACGGAATTGTTACCCTTTTCTTCAACTTCGACTCAGGAACCCCAGTCGCCAGAGCATTTGGAAGCCATTTTAACACCCTGAAGTAGTTAATAGTGATGTTAATACCCATTAGTTCCTCAAGTATGAAATGAATTACTTTGACATGTATTGTATATATATATTTTAATTCCTTTCATGGACAGGAAACAAGGCGCACTATTGGTGGACTACTTGGAATTAGCCAACATCAGTGAAATCTACTCTGGTGCGAGCGGTGAAGGTGTAGCAATGTTGGCCAAGTTCAAGCTAGCCCTGAATACTTACCTTCGAGACTTGGTCGTCTCACTCGTCCGAACCCTTGTGGATCTAATTGCCTTCAACAACAGGCACAAGCATGTGGTGAGTTAGTACTTTTAATCGACTCAAAATTACGTGGGATCACATGAGGTTCGGGAAACATGCAGCAGAATCAAGCAAGAGGGCAGAGACCCTCACCAGGGATGCGCTGAATAATTTGTCTTTTTACACTATCTGCGACCTACAATACAGATATCATGGAACAAAGTGAAATAAATTACGTTCAAGTACTCCATTATAGTTACAAAAATGGCCATTCTTACAGGAAAAGATTGATGAATACGGTCAGGACTTGTTCCTCATGGCACAAGCCACGAATGGGATTGACAAGACCGTGATATCAGCCAGGAAAAACATTATCAATTTGAGCTGAGATGGTTTTGAGAAGCCGATGAGGCAGAACAAGTTGGATGCATTGGTGACTCCTGGTTTCTGGTCAGGTGGGTTCTCGCGATTGGAGGCTTCCCAGGAATAAGAGTGCCTGCTGGATATGACAAGGACGGAGTGCCCTTTGGGATTTGCTTCAGAGGCATGAGAGGCTCTGAGCCTACACTCATCGAAATTGCTTACGGGTTCGAGCAAGCCACCAAGATCAGGAGGCCTACATTGTTCCTGCGGTGACTGCCAAGATTTTCGAGTTAATATGCCTGTATCTTAGGCCCGTGTCTTGCATGTGGTGCTTCTCTGTTATTGGATTAGATCCAAAGTAATGAAGCAACAAAGGAATAAGCAGTCAAAATACATGCCGACTGGCAGGGAATAAATATATCAACGATTTAGAATGTGCTGTTCATTTATTCCTGCTCTTGTATCCACAGATGCACTGCCATAGACTCCCCCTCGGTCTATCGCAGCCTTCGTGACTACTCTTCTGCCAAAGCTAAAAGTAAAGCTTCAGTCCAATGAGGCTCACCTTTATCTATTTAGTTATGAAAAAGTAATGTTGGAGAAATGGAGGGACAGAAGACAGACGGACTTTGGAATTTCTGGTGACATGGCTGCAAGTTAACTTGGTCGTACAGAGAGAGCATCAGGAATTATAAAGAACTTGGTACTGTAAAAGAACATACGAGGTTCTGCAAAACTCAATCCAAGGTAAAACTACAAGTCAAGGATTACAAAGAGCATACAAAGACCATCGAAAGAGCACATTGGCAGATGACACTTAAACGAGTACTACTTGCAGCAATACTGATGAAATGACTAGAATCCAACTCTGAGTGGTGAAATGACTCCACGAGTTCAAGCATACCCTTAATGAATACTTGTAGCAATTGTGATGAGGGTGTGAGATTGTTTCTGTCCTAAATGAACTTGGTCTTTATCCATATTTTCAAAACATCACATCAAAAGAAGGTGTTGCTTCACTATAATTTTTCTTGACGCACTAAACCTATCATTTGAATAACGTAAAGACATTTTAACAAATATGGTCCACTGTTATACAATATAAACCTTGCCACGTAGGATGTCGAATTATTTGAATAGAATATATTATAACTTAAAGTAGCAATAATTTATTTATTAAAAATGCATGTGTTTAGTTTGTTCCATTTGTTCTTTTTTTTCTTGGGAAGCAGTCCCTTTATTCTAACTGATTTTGTTCTTTTCTTGGTTAAAGAGATTTTGCTGAATGAAAAGGTTACATGAAATAATACTACACAAAAACATATGAAGAACGAAAAAAAGTGTAGCATATTCGCACAATTTTCTAAACTAAGTAAAAAAATCCATATGATATTTTTCTCTTTAGTGATCAAAAGACAATTGGAGAGCTCAGATGATGTGATTTCCTATTGAATAGCATAAACTTTAATTTTCTTTGAATGCAATTCAAGAGCCTTGATGACTAGATTTTAGAACAAATTGTACTATATTTGATTCTTCAATTGAGCTTGATTTGAGGGCCTTTGTGGCTTGATCTTGAATCATATAGCACAACCTTTGATTCATTTTTACGAACTAGATTGAAGGACTTGAAGGCTTGATCTAAAATATAAAATGGTTGAGGTCTTGGTGACCCGAATATTGGTGAGGTATCGATGATTTTTGTTCTGAAATCTTGTATGACCAAAAATTGGAATGGAGGTCTTGATGACCTAAATTCAATAGGATCGGTGAAGTTGTTTAATTTTCGATAACTTTGTGATGGCAATTCATGGAATTTAAAGTCAGCTATCTCTTTGCAAATTGAGAAAAGTACTCTGGAAGTGCCAGGCTTTCCAGCACATGTGCCTTAGGAAAACATCATTCCAAGAATTTGTTGGAAATATTAGAATCATGCGCTGGCGAATGCGTCATCCTAGCTGCTTAAGAAGCACTCATGCTGTTTGTCCTTGAAGGTCATGATGTGCCTGAGTATCTTGCTTCTTTTCCCTTTTTTATCCAAATTGCCCTCGTGTTTCACATTTTGTTGCTTGCTTTTCTTACCTCCATTATTCAACCATTCTCTCATCTCGACGTACACGCAGAAGCAGGCCCGTTGCCTTTGGCGGGAGGTCTTGAGAAGTGCGACCATATATCATCAGAAACGCCCACTTGGGAAAGATTTCATTAGAAGCCAAAAGGTTGATGCTGACAACCATTGAATTCATATTGGTCGCCACAATTTATGGCCATAATAGGAAAAGCATATTCTCTTTCCTTTTTACTAATAAAGTGCATTTGTTTCGCGAAAAACTCGACAAAAAAAAATATTATGATTAAGTTTTTTTGTTTGGTAATATATGTTTGAAAATGTTTAATATTTGGATTTCATTAGAAAATACTTTACTCAGGCTAAAAAAAAAATCAAATTTTTAAATACATATTAATTTTATTTTATTTAATTTTTTGCTTTATCCTATTTTTTTTTTTTCTTTGTTTCCTTCTGTCCCAACCGCCTCTCCACTTCCCACATCGCTCCTTCCTCCTGTCAACCGCCACCGTCGCCATCTCCGACGACCTCGCCTCCCTCTGCGCCGACTCCGTCCACCGAAGCTCGGCGGAGCTCTAAGCACAGGCACGGGCCGGCGAGCCTCGACCGCGCCCGAGGCGCAGGCGCACGCGTCCCAAACAAGGACGAACCTGCGCTCGCACTGGAAGGAAGGCCCAGGCGTACAGAACAGAGAAACAGCAGAGCTCCCCGACGAGGCAAAATATGGCGAAGGGGAACTCGATGCGAACGGCGACGGACCAGAGCTCGCCGCAGGCTGAGCCATTCCGAAGGGCGACGATCCTCCGGACGCGGCCGACGACAGTGTACCGAAGAGCGCCGCCGCCGAAGACGCCGGCGTGGAGCCGAATCCGTAGGAGAATGAAGGAGCAGAGGACGCTGACGAAGAGGAAGAGGAGGGAGCGAAGCCGACGGCAGCGGGGAAGGAGCTAGGGTTAGAGGCTGCGGCGATGGGGAGGGGGCGAACGAGAAGGAGAGAGGGGAGGAGGGCTAGGGTTTACGGCCACAGGCAAAGAAAGAAAAGAAAAGAAATAATAAAAAAATAATTTTTTTAAAATAATTAAAAATTCGATTTCTCTTAGAAAAATTATTCTATATGAATAAAATTTTCATTAACACATTTTGGAAAACGTTTCCATCAGGTTCTTTTAAAAGGGAAATAATTTTCTTGAGTTTAAGTTTTGATGGGAAAACCTTTTTCCATTGTCTAGGAAAACATTTTCTATTAACTTGCTTTCTCAAGTGAACCAAACGCCAAAAAATTAGGAAAACATTTTCCTGGAAAATGTTTTTTGCGAAACAACCGTGCCCTAACGGTATGTTTGTTTTGCAGAAAACTTAATAATAAAGGAAAATGTTTTCCGAGAAAGCGTTTTTAAGAAAATGGTTAATTTTCCTTTTTGTAGTAATGTATGACAAAAAATGATTTTTGATGTTTGGACCTCACTGGAAAACGATTTCATTTTCATTTTCCTAAAATGATTTTTTAAAATTTTTATTTTTTATTTGGTTTATTCTTAAATTAATTTTATTTATTATTTTTTACTTTTACTTTTTCTTTTTCTTTTCTCCTTCTTCTTCTCCATTGCTCTTCTGCTTCCTACACATCATCCCCATTTGCTTCCTTGGCAGTTCCTCCCCAGCCAGCTTGTGAGGGGCAAGCTCGAGCCTTGCTGCCAAAGGCTGCAAGCTCGCTCGATTCGGCTAGCCTTGAGGCTCACCACCAGCTCGCCCGATTTGGCGAGGTTTAAGGCTCACCGCGAGCTTGCTGGCCCTGGGCAAGCTTGAGCCTTGCCGCCCGAGGCCATGAGTTGGCCTGATTTGTTGATGCTTAAGGCTTACGGGCCTTGGGCGAGGTCGCGGCCTCTGGCGGCAAGGCTCAAGCCTCACCAGCTCGCCACTAAAGGCCACAAGCTTGCTAGATCTAGCAAGGTGTGCTACTGGAGTTCTTAAGTTTGAGCTTTGCAGCTAGAGATCACAAGCTCACCTCATGGCGAGCCTCGCCACCGTAGGTCGTGAGCTCATCCAATTTGGCGAGGCCACCTCGGCCAGCAACAGGCTGAGAATTAGCAAAAGTAAAAGGAAGAAAAAAAAATTAAAAAAAAATTAAAATTAAAATTTTAAAAAATATATTTTTATAAAAATAATTGTTAACCAAGCACCCCAATCTAAGCTTTAATAGAATCGAAAAATGTTTTCCAATTCTTCTGAAAGGGAAATCATTTTCTTACATTTAAGTTTTTGCAGGGAAATCCTTTTCCGTTAATTAGGAAAACATTTTCTTAGAAATTTTTTTTCCGTGAAATAAATGCACAAGCATAGAAACAAATACAATATCGACAAGGACCATCATCAGCTCCTCTCCACTAAGGAAGGGAAGAAGACAACACTCAAGATGAATGTGATCATTGTGCCGTTGTCACCCAATCATTTCTTTTTGGCGATTCCTTTTCCTCCTTTCCTTTACTGTAATCGTCTCCTCCTTTTATATTATTTTTTCTTCCTTTATTTTTTCAAGCCCATCATTTTTACCAATCAATTTCCATTTTTTTTACACAAATGATTAGAAGATCACTCTCTTAGTGTGATCCCCACACCTTTGGCTCTCTTTTTTTTCTTATTTGTATTTGTATTCTTTTTATTTTTTTTATCTTCTTAGCTCTTGCAAAGCCAAAACTCGAACCTAATGGCATATTTCCTCTCCCCCTCTAAAGCCCACGTCGCTGGGCACGTTTCCGTTGTCTTTCCATCACTAGTAGAGTCCAACCCGACATTAACCCAAGAAAAAAAAGAAAGCCCATGCCACCAGGTACGCGGCCTAATGGTGTGTACTTTATTATACACTGTTTAAATTAAGATGTGGAGACTAGCTCCTTCTTGTGTCGTTCTCCTGCTTTGCTGTGAGTTCTGCTTTGAGTTCCTCTTACAGCTAGCCCAAACCTCGAAGAGCAGTGAAACTATGATGTCAATAGCATAGTTTTTTGCTTAATTATAATTTTGGGTTAATGCACTGTGCATCACAAATCATAAAGAAACAGAGGCAAAAAAAAAAAAAAAATTTGTTCCTCAAATCATGTCAATAGCATGATGCTCAACCACTCTTTTATAATGAATTGGAAAAGCAAAAGACATAGGAACCCATAGCCTCATCATAATCAAGAACTTCTTATCTTCTTTGCTAAAGGTGATGATGAGCTTTCCTCTTCATCTCATTCAATTGGACTATCATCTTCGATAGTGTCTATTGAATTATATTCTTCCGAGTCTTTCCCTAAAAACTCCAATTTGTTTCTATCGACTGATGGTGATGGGAACACCACCCTCATATCATTCTCCTATTGCTCGCAGGGAGAATTGCCAAAAAAGTCTTAAACCTATTGCAGTTGTGTTAATTCAGTCCTAAATCTTTTTTTTATTGATTCAATCCTAAACCTTTTGCGATTGTATCAATTTAGTCCCTCTGGCCAAATTTGGCTACCCAAACTGATGTGGACGCTGGCTGGCGCCATTGACAATATTTTAATAATATTTTAATTATTTTTTGAATATTTTAATTATTTTTTTAATTTTTATGTTTTTTTCCTTTTCTTTTTTGTCTCTTTCTCCCTTCCCCCCCCGGCGGCAATGGCCGGCCAGCTCCGGCGAGGCTGCCAGCCACTGCGTGAGGGCCACAAAGCCCTCGCCGGCGACCTCGCCTAGACTTGGGGGAGGCCTGGGGGCCGCGGTGAGGGTCGCGACCCTAATGACCCTCGTCGGCGGCCTCGCCCGGACACTGGGGAGGCCTGGGGGCCGTGGTGAGGCGGCTTCGTCTAGATCTGGGCAAGGCCAGCCTCACCATGGCTTGGCTGTGGGCAAAGGCAGCCTCGCCTGTGGTTGGTGAGGCCATGTCGGGCTTTGGCGAAAGTCACCATTGCCTCACCAGCCGCGGGCAAGGCCGCCTTTGCCCGTAGCTAGGCCATGGCAAGGCTGGCCTCGCCCAGATCTGAGCGAAGCCGCCTTGCTGCGGCCCCGTGCCTCGCCCTAGTCCGGGCGAGGTTGCCGGCCAGGGGTTGCCGGTTTGACGGGGCCGCGACCCTTGGCGGCCATTGACGAGGTCTTCGCAGCCCTCGCGTAGTGGCCGGCAAGCCTCATTGGAGCTGGCCGGCCACTGTTGCTTGGGGGCAAGGGAGGAAGAGACAAACAAGAAAAGGCAAAAAAACAGAAAAATTAAAAAATAATAAAAAATTTCAGGAAATAATAAAAAATTTGAAAAATAATAAAAATATTATTAAAATATTGTCGCCCGCCGACGGCGTCCACGCGGCTCTGGTCGACCAAATTTGGCCGGATGGACTAAATTGGTGCAATCACAAAAGGTTTAGGATTGAATTGGTAAAAAAAAATAGGTTTAGGACTGAGATTTAGGATTTTTTTGGCAATTCTCCCATTGCTCGCATATTAGATGGAATCCATACTTCTTTATGCATCCTTTCGATGCTCTAGTGTGAACTTGGATATGGCTCCAATCATTTCGCAAAATCTCACTTACTTCAATTAGCTCACTGCGTGGATAATAGCAAAGCCACATGATATCGGATTTTGATACACGGAGGTATCTCGTGTGCTGAAACGCTGTTTGGCAATTAACAAATACTTGGACCGATGGTAGGGGTGACCACTTAAAGTTATTCTTATTAGGGAGTATGCAACTAAATATAGGATTTGTCTTATGAATCAATCTCTCACCTACTCAATCAGCTCCTTGAAGATTAAAAATTAGATTTTATTTCATTTTTTTTATTGTAAGTTAATAAAAAAAAATTATCTTGATCGCTATAGTCTAAAAAAAAATGAACTTCGTCAGTCCTTGCATCCTTCGACCTAGACTTGGACTTTAGACTTACGAAAATCGAATCAACATTATGCGTTTTAATTTTTTTTTGTCATCTCAGTATCATAGCAGAGTTAAAGTTACTTTTTTTCACATGTGGCACTCCGTAATCATGCACTTGTTGAAGGAGTAACTTAATTATGATTTTTTTTTGGCCCCAATTCATGAGATAAAAAGGTCATATATATATTTCTTAAATAAGCGATGTATAATACTATAATATCTCTTTTAGTGTGCAAAACTAATCTTAAAACTAGGTGAAATTGACTAGGTTTGAAAGAATAAAGCCCCATCAGTCTTTCTGTACTTGCGACCTAAACTTGGACTTTAAGCTTCAAAAAACTTGATCAAACGTTTGTTTTTATTTTCTTTTTCATCTCAATTTTGTAGCTGGGTTAAAGTTACTTTTTTTTTTTTTTGACATGTAATGTTGTATCACTTTTATTTTGTAAAGTGTAAGTCAATCACTCATTACTTACAAAATTAAGACGCGTACGGTGAACCTTGACATTTTAATTTTAACAAGTTGGCATTTTATAATCATTCACTTGAAGGAGGAGTAAATTATGACTTTTTTTGTTGTCAGTGATCCATGGGGAGATGATAATGCCCGTATAAACTTTGTAGACAAGTGAAGTGTAATTCTTTAATCGCTCTCTTAGCATTTAAAATTGATGTGAGAATAGCACATGGAATAAACTAATGAGGAGCCAACTATGCAAAATAAATTGGGTTTGAACTTGACTTTGAGGTTACGTTAGAATGTCTAATCCATAAATATGAACCATTATACCGATAGAGATTACATGTACATGAAACCCATATAAACCCACTAGATAAAGAGACATTTTAGCATACTAAAGTTACTTGTTTGGTATAAAACATTGTAAAATTGCTTGAAGTAAACATACCTTAATAAAAAGAAAAGATATTCTATTTTCTGGTTTGTATTTAGTATATTGATAGAGTAATAAACCCACAAGTCAAGAGTGCACATTAATCAACTCTATTTTGTAGAATATTTCTTTTAACCTCACCAAATAGGAAGAAAGAATGCCACGCGTAAATATTTTTTTTACATTAACTATAAATTAAAAAAAATTAAAATATAAATCCCGAATGGCATGCACAGGTTAAGAAATTCAGACCCCCCAAAAACCAAGGAAAATCCAACATTCCCCTCTCAACACGACAACCAATGATAAACTTGTAATTTTACTTGTTTCTCAGATACGACGGTCGAAATCAAGTGCCGCGTTTTCTGGTAATGTACTGAATTCAAGGGCCACGGAGATAACACTGATTGGATAAGAAATGAGCAAAGAAAAGTCAATTAGACGCGAAATTTGACCATTGATTGCTCACCACAAGATCAAAAAAATAACCAATTTATCCTCTCATCCGCTCAGTTCCGGTAGCTATCGTCGTCAATGCTAGTTGGTTGGATTTAGGGGTGTCAAAAACCGAACCGAAAACCGAACCGAAATGGAAAATCGAACCAAATCGAACCGAAATTTCGTATGTTTTCGGTTCGGTTCGGTTTCGGTTTAGTTAACCGAAAAATAACCGTTAACATTTTCGGTTCGGTTCGGTTAACCGATCCAAATCGGAAATCTTAATAAAAATTGAATAATCTCTCTTCTTTATCATCTTTTCTTTTCTTAAATTTCAATAAGCAAAGTAAAAATAGGAAAACCGAAAAACTGTCCCGAACTAAACCAAACCAAACCGCATTTTCGGTTTGGTTCATATTTAGTTCGGGACGGTTTCGGTTCGGTTCAGTATCATCTCTTATCGGTTCGGTTCGGTTCCGTTTTTTGGAAAAACCGAATCGAACCGAATCGTTTACACCCCTAGTTAGATTGTTGTGAAGACTTGCCTACGTTAGTCGAAAATTGGTTAAGGTCGGTTTTGGAACAAAATTTTGGAAATCAAGCTTGTTAAATCTAATGAAAAGAATCATATTATTTTCAATGAAAAAAAAACTTGGAAGATTATATACTAAACAACTAAAAATATAAGAGCTAATTGCAAATATCAAAAGTGAAAACATACACAATTCCTTTCTTCTTCTTCATTTTTCCACCACTTCTTTGATCTTTTGGACCCGTGATGATTTTTATAGAATGACAAACATTGTTAAGAAGTCATTGTCTAGAAAAAGGCCTGGTCCATCCTGACATAATTGAGCATGCTTGAAGTCATCGATGTGACCATCAATGATGCAAGATTTGAGAAAAAGACCACTCTACTTTTGAAATTTTTCTTTAAATTAAAATTTATGAGTAGATAGAGATTAATTTAAGAAGGATCTTTTAGCCAAGATATTTCCCAACAATTAGTTTCAGATAGGTTTTTCAGCAGCAATTGGTCTAATCTTCTTATAGTTTCCTCAAATAAAGTTTAGTATTGCTTTGAAACTTGAAAGTGTTATGAAAGAGGAATTATTCTTTTGCTTGTTTGCGGTTTTTCATTTAAATGTTCAATTCGACGGATCTCCTGACATCGATTCCACTAGATAGTAACTATCGCATTATTTTTAATTGAGAAGAGCTGGGGGTTGAATTTTATGATTGATGAGATAATGTGATCTCTAATCTTGATAAGGTGGATAACCCAATGTCCATTTATTTTTGATATGAGGAATGAAGATGGCCCATTCTTCAGTCTTGCTAGAGGGTCAGCAAGAGAATCAGCCCATCACTTCAGTCTCGGAGGCCCATTTAGTGGAGTTGACCCGAAATTGTTGACTTTTTGGTTTGCATATTTTGCAAAGGTTTGAGCCATACTTTCGATTTTTCTTTTGAACGTTCTTAATAAAATATAAATCACAAGAATTAGAAAAGGCTCTTTACACAATATGACTCCACGTCTAAATAGAATAGGCAAATCGCTCTTGGGAGTATTAATCGTATCCCATAAGCGGTGTTTCTCCCATACTGATAAGATGTGAAATGAAATATACTCCCTTAATGGGTTGGTACATTTCAGAAAGGGTCGCTAGTGTTGATAGCTCTTCTCCATCTATTTATCTAGAGAGAGAAGGAAAAGGAGGAGGAGGAGAGGGTGATGCTATAATTTTGGAATTTGATTGTGGGTGGCAGATTTAATTTGAGGTGAATACGTGTTATGATCCAATAAATCAAATATTGAAAAAAGATATCATTGATGAACATAATCCCGAACCCTAATGATTTGTAAGTAGCAGTTTAGTAATGAGCATTTGATATCTCGTATTCTCTCTTAATGTGATTGGGTCGCTTGTGTGGATATTGTAGTTATCTTATATTTATCTTAGGATGTCGAATTCAGAAAGTGATGGTAACGCCATTTTTACTTTATTGAATATTGCATTTGAAATAGACACTTCAGGCCAACTAGACTTAAACGAAGGGTGCCTAATGGGATGGAAAGTGAGAAAGAGAATTAACTTTAGTGTACGCCAATGAAGAATATAAAGGCAATACTAGTATGAACTTGGCTTACCAATATTCTCAAAAGAAATTAATAAAATGCTGCTTAGCACTTCACTTGCCAAATGACATAGACTCTAACTCTTCAAAAGGAGAAAAAGGAAAGAAATAATACATCTATATTAGTTGGGTTAATGTCACAGAAAATCTTAAACTAGTGCTCCTTGAAGGTATATACTCGAAATTATATTTTGACCCAAAGAAACCTCCATAGGGGTACTACTATTCCAATTTTAACTTCCGTTTCAATCCTGTCCAATTTGGCCGTTAAAATTTGAGTGCTCAATCATCTTGAATTAAGCTGTTTCGGGCATCCAAAGGCCCTTGAGCCAAAGTTTGATGTTTAGTAATACAATATCAAAGATTTCAGTGCAAAATTTTGCTTTGAAAATGCTGAAAGCTTAAGGCGCTTTGATCTTTAGCATTTTAGGAAGGCAAGTTGATGAAGGCTTTTTCTTCCAATCTTGCTATCATTAATATATTGGTAATTATGTTCAACCTCGGATAGAGTGAGAAATTCATTGTTTATCGTGATTGGAAAGCTTTGTGGATGAGGCCGAGGGACCCCGGTAGCTTTGCCAAGGGTTGGGGGACATTGGCAAGCTTTGTCGAGGGTTGTGTGATGCTAGGGAAGCTTTCCCAAGGGTCACTTGACGTCAGATCTAGCTTGCTCAGGGTCACCACAATGCCAAGAAGCTTCGCGGAGGTTGGCTTGATGCTTGATTTAGCTAGCTCGCTGAAGGTTGAGCATTACGTTGCCTAGTCAAACCAACCCCGGCAGTTCGCCACATGGAGTCACGCGACACTGACGTTGCGTTGCTTGGGTTCACTCGACCTCAGTGGCGTGTCGCCTGGGGTCGTGCTGCCCGCTTCTTTCATTTGCAACTGCAGGTCCCCACACCACCCCCCCCCCGCCCTTTTCCCCTCTCTCTCTCTCCAAGTTGCTTTGTAATATAAATTCTACAAAGTATTTACCAACACTAAGTGATTTTCATGAAATTTTTTTAAGTCAATGTGTTTTGCTTTAGTGGCAAGTCTTAGAGCTAAAGCTCTTTTCCAATACAATCTGTCCAGTAACTACTGATAAATCAACTAATCTTCCCTGTATGGACCTTTTGATCTTTGAGACAATTAACACTTTCTTGAAAATATACATTATTTTACATTGAACATAACTTGCTATCTCAGAATATGAGTGTGAAGTATTGGTGTCGTCAATTGCATTAAAAGAGGTGACAGAAGTCTATGTGATCAATTTCACGAGGCAACTTGGAAGACCATGGGCCATTCAACAAGCATCCACTTAATTTTGGATTAATGTGCTCTGCATCACAAATCATAAAGTTAGAGAGGAAAAAGAAAAAGTTCCTCAGCCATGTCAATAGCATGATGCGAAACCTCTACTTCAAAGTGATTTTGAAATCTAATTGAAGGAGCAACACTCACAAATTCTAATAGAGACCCATAGTCTAGCCATAGTTAAGACCATCTTATCTTCTTTGTTAAAGATGATGACCTTTCCTCTACATCTGTTTCACTTGGACTATCTTCTTCCTCGGTGTCCAGTGAATTGTCTTCTTCTAAGTCTCCTTCCTCAAAAACTCAATTTCTTTCTATAGGCTGATGGTGTTGGAGCATGACCCTCAAATCATCCTCGCGTTGCTCACTTATTAGACGGAATCCACACTTTTTTAAGTTTACTTTCGATGCTGTGAAGCAAATTTGGAAATGGATCCAATAGTTTCGCAGAGGATCCTCTACTCCACTCAGACTACTGCGTCCGAAATATGCAAGACACACTTGATTGGACTCCAATGGATCAAAGTCTCTCCCATACTGAAACACTAGTTGGCCATTAGCAGATATTTCGATCATACGTGAAGCACCAACCACTTTTCCTTCCCCTGGGCCAACAACAAGACAGAATGCTAGTCCTAAGAATTTGCCGTACAAGTCCGGCGGAACCATGAAAGATATGGAACACTCTTCACAAGGGATAAACCATTTTGGCATCTCTCTTCCAATTAGGATGATGTCGAAAATTTCCATCTTCGGGAGGTCTTGTCATACAGATAGTACACGTATCGAGCATTTAGGTGAGGAGGAGAGAGAGAGAGTCTGATCTCGAGTGATGACACATCAGCCATACTAACCCCTTTGCGGAATAATTCACAACATGAAGACAAGTTAACACAAAGGAATTTGGAGGGACTTGACAAATTTGGGAGTTTTTGCAGAGATTTGCTGCTCCTTGCATCTAGGGTAGACATAATTGGCGGAAGCTGAGGAATCTCTTGTAGTTGCTTGCATTTATTAACAATCAAGCCTTTCAAATGATCGAACTTGTTGATGCATGTTGGCAAATGAGGAAAATTGTTATTTGAAAGCTGTAGGAAAGTCAATTTGGGAAAACTGGAAAAACTCTCAAGGAACTCTACTTTGAAGAGATTGCAGCCATCAAGTTGTAGCCACTTAAGATTGGACAATCCAATATTGCCATTGAGATCAGTTGAATCCTCCAAGTTCTTTGGAAACATGGCAAAATTCGAGCAACCTTGAAGACTCAGAGACTTGAGGTTTTTCAATTTATAAATGCTCAATGGAAGCCTTTTGAGGTTCTTGCAACAGCTTAATATTATTATACTCACAGAGACTAGATTTTCAATTGATGTAGGGAGTTCTTTAATAGCCGTCTCTTCTAGAGGAAGTTCTTTTAGATGTTCCATCTTTCCTAGAGTATCAGGGAACTCCTCAAGTTTAGAGCATCCCGAGAGATTAAGAGTTTGAAGCAATTTTGTCTTAAGTGCGTTGGGAAAGATACTAAGATTAGAGCACAATTTTAGCAGCAAAAATCTTAACTTGTCAAGATATCCGATGGGTTGGTGAACCTCCACCAAATTTTTGCACCCATCAAGATTCAAACTCTCCAGATTTGGAACTGACAAAAGGGTAGGAACACTAACCAAGGACTTGCATTCACTAAAATTGATGGACTTCAATTTTATATGTCACGCCCCGACTCTCGAGCTCATGGCAACCCCATTTCCATGGTCAATTGAAAGCGACGTCCCAAGACTCGTTGATAACCATTCATTTTATCTTTCGTTAAGCGCAAGTGGAAGACGAACCATCCCCAGACAAACAAACAATCAAACAGGGATAGAGGGATGAACATCAAGAACAACAGCAACTACTCATTAATACATTTTATTATATTAACCAACGGAGGATCGTTTTTAGATTTACAAGCCTGACGAAAGGGGCCGATCCATCCTCTAGGCCAAACCAAAAAGGAACTAGGCTAATCCAACAGTACAAAAAGAACCCTCAGGTTGAACACCACCATCACTGGGACCCATCGGACTTAGGCTCCGTCGGGTCGATCACGGGAGGAGCGGGGGCAGGATTCTCCACTGCGGGTACGTCATTCTAGGAGCTTGAAAATGATTATATAATAACCAGTGAGATAAAATCTCAGCAAGTTCTCCCCCTAAGCCTCGGTTAGTACGCCAACTCAACCCGGGGTATCTCTCTAGAACCATCCCTCACTCAGCCCACAACAAACAACCAGCAAACAGCAGACTAAACAACAGACAGGGACAACCAACAATCAATATTCGGTTCGCATGCAACCTTACCCGATCTACCATACCCTGCATGTCAAATATCATACAATACAAGCAAGGCACATAGCCGTTAGAAGATACAGTTCATCAATCACATGCGAGTCGCGTCACAAGCGATCTCACCTAGCCATTGCCACGGCCTGCACGACTGTCAACTCATGTGTGCATACCATAAATAATGCGATCATCACGACATTAAGAGCATGCGAATAATCAGAGTATCTCACACAACTTTCTCATGCCTCACATCCACACATATGTTCTGATTATTATGACCTTCTAGGCCACGGCACAACCTTATGGTTGGCGGTCAACTGGTTGTAGACCAGGCATTGTCCTCTCCCATGAGACACGGCGACGTCACGGGCTTTCCCCCATTGACGACATTTCCTAAGGAGCATGGGCCCGGCCTCAACCGTGACTCTGCATTTGACCATTGTCAGGCGACCCAATGGTCACGACACAACCCCAAAGGATTGGCGGTCATCCGACTCGACCGAGCTATCAACTTTAATTTGACCATGCAACATATCAGCAAACAGTTCATTCTTGTCTTTGCTTTTGCTTGATCGTGAATGCAAAATCGCTTATGCGCTCATGCTCATGCGATATGCCATTTTAGATAACCCACGCAATATGTCATGTGGTATCACTCGACAATTCCAAAATTCAATTTCCAATTAGCATTCGATCACGCATTTCATCATTATTCACGAATATAATCAACAACCGGCACTTCAATAAATCACAACAATCAATAACAAATCCAATTATAAAAATTCTAGCTCCCGTGTGAACAGTAATCGTGAACAGTGCTCGTGAACAGTAATCGTGAATAGTGATTATGAACAATGATTTTTCCGAAATTCAATTAATGAAAACATTAAATCAGAAATTAAACAAAACATTAATTAAAATAATTAATCAAGCAATTTAAGCAAAACATGCTTAATTAAACCCAAAAATCACATAACCTTCAATTAAGCAATAATTAAGCACAATTAAGCTTAATAAGCAAAATTAAGCAAGATTAAACTAATCTAATTAAATTAAGCAAGATTAACCACCTATTTTAGGACTAATACAACTTAATTAAACTTTATAAACCAACATTAACACTAACTAACCAAACCCTAAGCAAGTTTAGGCACTAAATAGGGATTATGGGCTAAACTCACCTGTTAAGCGGGCCGGCGACATGAACGCAGCGGCAGCGACGAACCTGACACCCGAGGACCTCTACCACAGCGATCCAAGGTGGTCCCGTGGTAAAAAAAGCAGCAATAAACTCGGACTCCCCACTGCAAGTTGGAAAAATTGACTACCGGAGGAGAAAGAAGCTGAACAGAGCTAACTGGAGCTCCGGCAAGTGGCGGGCCGGCGACCAGCGGCACCTGGGGGTCGAAGGGGAACTGCTGGTGGTTGGTATGGGCGGTGGTTGGGTCAGAAAGGAAGGAAAACAGCTCAAAAGGCGAAACTAGACAGCAAGGGCGCTACAGTTGGCGGTCCGGCAAGCAGAAACTTCCGGCCGACCGGCGGGTCATCCGCGTGGCTCCTTCAGGCGATCGGCCAACATGGTCTGAATGGAAATTGTCTTCTGAGCATGATGGCGGGTGGCACGGGCCGTGATTCACACGGGAAGGGCATGAAAAACTCGATTTTTCGGAGGAAGGTCAGACTAAAAAACAAAAGGAAGGAAGGGAAATAAGGGAAGAGAAGGGTGCGCGGTTTTGAGCTGAAAGGGGAAAGAGAGAAAGTGAAATGAGGGCTGGAGATAGGCCTCGTTAAGGCCATTTAAGGCTTGGTTCAACTCTCAAGAAAGATGACATCATCTTATCTCTCTTCTTTTGACTTTTCTTCAAAATATCCAAGGGCAAAATGGTCATTTCCACCTTGCACATTTTCCAATTTGCCCTTGGGCTGAAAATGAAGGGCGGGCCTAAGAAACGGGCTAGAAAATAAATAGGAACGGGTTTGGGAATCGGTTGGGCTCGAAACGGCTCAAGGTTAGACAACGGGTTCGGAAGATAAATTGGTCAATTTGGTCCAACGGGCTCACTTGCTTGCCTCGAGCCTTCCATGGCAGCTGTCCCACCTTGGGCATGAGGCCCACATTGATTTTGCCCAGCCCACGTCCTCGTAGGCTCGTTTCCTCGGTTTGTAAATCCTTTTTCCAAAAACTCGGCTTAACTGACACTATCAACTGTCTAAGAAGCATCGTCCAAAAGTTCATCCTGGATGTTCTTGAAAATTCAAATTCCACTCTTGGATTCTCATGCCTTGTCAATTTTGTCCGAATGCCATTTTGGTACAACTCAGACTGACAGGTGTCTTCGAGGATTCACACGTAACCGACTCGTGCCAATTCACGTTCAAGACTTCTCGACACATGGACGTCCTTGACTAAGTGAAATTGCGAAGGATAGATTCTTATTTCAAAGTAGACGATTACCAAGGATCGACATAGGGTCGTTCGCGGGCTCGATAACAGTAAACGGAATCACCTATCATCACATTATTTCTGTCCGCGAATCGACTTCTAGTCGTCCCTGAAATCGGCCTGCATATCTACAGGATCGTCCTTACGCAAATCTCACGGTCGAGTCGTTTTCCCAGGTCAAGTTCTTTAGTCACACGAGTTCTATCCTCATTAGCTTTTCCCCTCAAGGTCAGTATCTCGAGAGTGATCAGTTCCAAGTGAGATCGACCAACAATGCTTCGACGAAATTCACGTTCATTCCTCCCTCAGAGGGTTCGAATTTCAGGATGTATCATTATAAAATTCTACAAAAACATACTAGTGCAGTCATTAAGATATGCAACTATGTTTATAGCTATAGAAAGGGAAAGCTGATCACGGGGGCTTACCTAAAATTTGCCTCCTAATTATTTTATATGATTGTTCCTGACATCTAGTCTCACGAGTTTCTTTGGCGTAGAGCCAAATTCTAGATCCGGGGTATTGGGCCATTCAAGCCATCTTAGCTTGTTAGAGAGATGTATAGGAACTTGTGAGGAGATATGCACACCATGCAAAATGAGCATTCTCAAAATTTTCATGTTTATGAAAGCATTAGGGCTAATAATTATCTCTTTTGGAGCAAGTTGGTTTAATACTATGGCCTTTACTACATTCGTTCCCTATCCATGATAGAGCAAATTTAGTCATTAGACAAAATTTCCATTGATTTTTGCATCATATTGTACAAATCAAAATAATGTAAAAATTGAGATGTAGCGAAATTCACATGAACAACTTTCACCATATCTTTACATAGAATGTCTAGAACATTTTCAAAAAGCCATAATCTGTTGTGCTTTCCAGGATCATTGAGACATTCCCACTTAATAATATCCTTACCCATCAACTGAATCAAATCATGCATTTGTAGGGTACCACTCTCATTTTTTATTAAGCACCTCTTGATGAGAATGTCTATTCCTATAGTTGAGTTGAGATTGCATCTATCAAGAGCTTCCTTGATGTATTCTATGCTTTCCCCCTTAAAGAAACAAGCAGAATCAAGGAAAATCTCCCTCTCGTTGTCCTCCAATCCATTGAAGCTTATCTTGAGAACTCGATTGATAGTTGGTTCAAGACTTTTGGAGAGTTTATGCAGTGTACTTTCCCATATGGGTTCCTTTCTTCCACGTAAGAATGAGCCCAAAACTTCTAGGGCTAATGGAAGACCGTCAGCATAATGTAGTGCTCTATCTATGAGATCCCTTTTTATTTCTCCTTTCTTGCTATTTGGAAAGGCATGCCGACTAAAAAGGTTTAGTGCTTCGTCATCATTTAAAGTTTTAACTTCATAAACATAATTTATGTCGTGAGAAATTAGCAAATGTTTATCTCTCGATGTAAAAATGATTCTACTTCTTTTTCCAAACCAATTGCATTTGCCAGCTAGCGCTTTCAGTTGATCCATCTCGTCAACATCGTTAAGAACCAAAAGAACCTTTTTGCAACATAGTCTTTCCCATATTAAACTAATTCCTTCGTCCAAACTATTGACTTTTAAATCTCAAACAGATATGATTTGAGAAAGAAGATTTTTTTGCAAAGCAACTAGACCATTGCTTTGGTTCGAAGTTTCTCTAACTCACGCCAAAGAACTACGACCATGGAATTGTCTCTCGATAGCATTATATAGGGCCTTAGCGAACGTTGTCTTCCCTATGCCTCCAAGTCCCCATAGACCTATCATCAAAGGATCATCATCATCCGACTCTTTCTGTGACAACCACATTAGTTCTTGAACTTGGGAATCTATTCCGACCGGATACTTAGTGACATGTAAGGGTGTTCGGTCAAGATGAATCAATAATTTCTTCACGATGCATTGTATGAGATCTGCTTCATCTTTGATAAGCACTCAAAAAGAAAGAAAAACCCGTTTTAGCATCTCAAAGCCAAAGCATGAATTCAACCTCTAACGTCATAAGGAAAATTTCATAAGAAGATTAGCAAATAATAAGATGAAAAGTGGGTGGAACCTGCGCCAACATGTGCGCGAGGGAAATTACAAAGAACCTGAATCTGAAGACACTAATGACTCACACTCTATGAATCACACTATTTATGTAAGACAAAGTTCTCATTATCTTACTGCAAGAATCAAATTCAAAGAATCTACTAGCTTTGGTTATTTGACTTTTTGTGTCTACTGTCTAGTTTATCCCCACTTTGTATCTTCAAAAAAAGAGCAAACGATTTGATATCTAACAATAACGAGTTAACAAATGCAAAGCACTGTGTCACAATTGTGCGTACCTGTCATTCAAGTCCCACCTAGACAAGCTACCAATATCAAGAAGAGCCTTCTTCCATCTCTTCACTTTGTCTGAATCCTTCCCGAACTTGGACTCATGCTTAGCCATAGCTCTCCCATTGATAACTCTATTTTTAATAGAGTATTCTTGCTAATTTAGACTTGATATTTGCTAAATTTTGATGAATTTTGGGTGAATTTAATTGCTACTCACGTAAGTTTATTTTGTATGAAATATTTTCAGATCTTCCAAAATATTGCAATATCTTTCAGAATATTTCATCTTGAAGAAAAAGCCAGCCCAAATAAGATATTTGGAGAATTTGACCATGATTGAAGATAAGGTTCAAAGAAAATCAAGGAGATAAGGAGGAATCTTTTCCAAATCCTAGTAGGAGTCAACTTAGGGCAGATTTTTGGAGGCTATATAAACTGCTCTTGTGCTGCATATAAAAAAAGAAGAAGAGAGAATCCTTGGAGAGCATCTTTGCAGAAGATTTTGAGTTTTCTTACTTAGATTTTGTTCTTCAATTTTAGTGGAGTTGGTGCGTGTCAAGGAGAGAAGGAGGAGACAAACCTGAAGCTCCTTGTATCTCAATTCGGTGAATTTGTTTTTATTTAGTATTATGTTTTCTTTAATTCTTGTTAGTTTAGTTTTTACTATGTTCTAAATTTCTTTTGTTATAGCTACAATGGATCTTAATCATGATTGATTAATTTTCAAAGACTTTCATGCAATAGAATTGTTTTGATTGTGTCGTTCTTTATCATGATCTTAATGCTTTTAGAAGTTTGGCCAACTTTTGAATGATTTTTGATGTATGCATGATACCGGGTGGAGATTGTGTGCATGCGCATTAGTGATATTGAACCATAAATTAAATCTAGGTTAAGGTACACTAGGTTATTTATGTGGCTGCGGTAGTAGATCTAGGTTGGGACTACTTAGATTAAATTCGGGAATTTCCACAAGAACTTAATGCTTTTAGGTAGTTTAAATTCACCTAAGGTTAGTGTGGGTTAACATACCTAATTAGGGATTATTAGACCGAGGTCGGCTTTTAATTCATCTTAGGGAAATTTCGCCAACACAATTGGAAATTAATTTGTTGCATGAAAAGTTAAGAAAATTAATTATGAATGGTTAAGTGAAGTTGGATGCTCTAACACTTTGTGATCTTGATAATTGTTAATTTTTAGTTTGTTTTAGATTATTTTTATTTTACAATTTTAATTAGCTTTTGAATTCTTTAAGTTTTAATTTTTTTTATTATTTTAGTATTTTAATTGGTTTAGTTTACTTTTTACTTGTCTTTTCGATTTAGTTAGCTAAATTTTTGGATTGATCACTTTCGGTAAGTAATTGGATAAAATAAAAAAAACAGTCCTTGTGGGAACGATACTCACTCATCACTTTGTTACTTGTTGATATTGTGCACTTGCAATTCACCTAACAAGTTATTGGCGCCGTTGCTGGGGACTGTTTTGACAATTTTCCAATTACTATTGATATCGAGCAATTCTTAGTTTAGACTAGCCTTTATTTTATTTTTAATTTGTTTCTTTTACAGACCAAACTCACTTCTCTATAAAAAGTGGAGGAGCATCTGTCACGCCCCGACTCTCGAGCTCGCGGCAACCCCATTACCTTGGTCGATTGAAAGCGACGTCTCAGGACCCATCGATGACCATTCATTTTATCTTTCGTTAAGCGCAAGCGGAAGACGAACCATCCCCTGCGACAAACAAACAATCAAACAGGGATAGAGGGATGAACAACAATGACAACAGCAACTACTCATTTATACATCTTACTGGATTAACCAACGGAGGATCGTTTTCCAATTTACAAGCCCGACAAAAAGGGCCGATCCATCCTCTAAGCCAAATCAAGAAGAAACTAGGCTAATCCAATTAAACAAGAAGAACCCTCAGGTTCAGCACCATCATCACTCGGACCCATCGGACTCAGTTTCCGTCGGGTCGATCACTGGAGGAGCGGGGCAGGATCCTCCATTGCGGGTACGCCATTCTAGGGGCCTGAAAATGGTTAACCACGACGGGTTGAGATAAAATCTCAGCGAGTTCTTCCCCTAAGCCCCGGTTAGTACGCCAACTCAACCCGAGGTATCTCTCCAGAACCACCCCTCACTCAACCCAACGACAAACGACCAAAACCAAACAACAACCAACAACGCATGGGCAAAACAACAATCATAAAATCGGTTCGCATGCAACCTTACCCGGTCTGCCATACCCTGCACGTCAAATCTCATTCAATACACGCAATCAAGGCACATGGCCGTTAGATGACACAATTCATCAATCACATGCGAGTCGCGTCACAAGTGATCTCACCTGGCCATTGCCACACCTTGCACGACTGTCAATTCATGCGTGCTTGCCATAAATAATCACGACATTAAGAGCACGCGAATAATCAGAGCATCTCACACAACTTTCTCATGCCTCACATCCACACATATGCTCCGATTATTACGTCCCCTCCTAGGCCAATGGCACAACCTTATGGTTGGCGGTTCCTGGCTAAACCAGCTTCATCCTCTTTACCTCGAGGCACGGCGACGTCAAGGGCTCACTCCCAAGACGGCATTCCCGAAGGAGGATAGGACCCGCCCACTACCGCAGCCCCGCAACGACGAGGCCCGGACCCACCCCCATACCGCAGCCCCACATAGAACCCCTCCTCGTCGGGCATCCGACCGAAGTCGGGCGACCCACGGCCACGGCACAACCCCATAAGGATTGGCGGTCTTCCCAGCAACGCCCGGTTCTCTCATTTAATGTGACCATGCAACACATCATCAAGCAATCCATTTATATCTTTGCTCGTCGTGAATGCAACATCACTCATGCTCATGCGACATGCCATTTCGAGATAACCCACGCAATATGTCATGCGATCTCACTCGACAATTCCAAAATCCAAAATCCAACCAACACTCGATCACGCATTTCATCAATATTCACGAGCATAATTAACAAGCGGCACTTCAATTAATCACAACAATCAAGAACACATCAAAATAAGACAAAAATTAGCTTCTGCATGAACAGTGCCGTGAACAGTAATCGTGAACAGTAATCGTGAACAGTGCTCGTGAACAATATTGTGAACAGTATCATGAACAGTGATTTTTCCGAAATTCAATTAATTAAAACATTTAATCCAGAAATTAAAAAAAAATTAATTAAAACAATTAATCAATCAATTAAATCAAATCATGCTTAATTAATCACATAAACACAATTAATCCCAAATTAAGCACAATTAAGCTTAATAAGCAAAATTAAGCTAATCTAATCTTAATCATCTATCTAACCACCTATCTTAGGGCTAATACAACTTAATTAAACATCCTAAACCAATCTTAACACTAACTAACCAACCCTAAGCAAGTTTAGGCACTAAATAGGGATTAGGGGCTAAACTCACCCGTTAAGCGGGCCGGCGACACGGACGCGGCGGCGGCAACGAACCCGACACCCGGGGACCTCCACCATGACGATCCAAGGCGGTCCCGGGCTCAACACAGCAGCAACAACTCAGAATCCCCACTGCAACTCTGAAAAACTGCACTGTTGGAGGAGGAAGAAGCTGATCGGAGTTGAACGGGCTGTCCGAAGCTCCGGCGAGCGGCGGGCCAGCAACCGGTGGCACCTGGGGGTCGAGGGGGAACCACTTGTGGCTGGTATGGGCGGTGATTGGGTCGGAAAGGGAGGAAAATGACCGAAACAGCAAAACAGAACAGCAGTAGGCGGTCAGAAAACGGTCAGGCCGGCGGTGACTTCCGGCCGGCGTACGGATCTACCGGAGGCTTCTTTTGACGATCGGACGACGCTATCTGAACGGTTTTCGTCTTCTGAACACAACGGCGGGTGGCACGGGACGAGATTCCAACGGGAAGCCAATGAAAAACTCAGTTTTCGGTGAAAGGTCAGAAACTGAAATTTCAGGAAGGAAGGGAAATAAGGGGAGAGAGGGGTTTCGATTTTGGAGAAGATGAAGAGGAGAGAGAGAGTGAAGTGAGGCTGAAGATAGGCCTCAATTAAGGCCATTAATGGCTTGGCTCAAGTCCCCAAAAACATGACATCATCTTCTCTCTCTTCCTTTTGACTTTTCTTCAAAATATCCAAGGGCATTTTGGTCATTTCCACCTTGCACATTTCCCAATGTGCCCTTGGGCTGAAAATGAAGGGCGGGCCTAGGAAATGGACTTGAAAATGAATAGGAACGGGCTCGGGAATTTGTTGGGCTCGAATTGGCTCGAGTTTGGACAATGGGCTTGGAAGGGTAAAGGGTCGGTTGGGTCCAATAGGCTCACTTGTTTGCCTCGGGCCTTCCACGGCGGTTGTACCACCTTGGGCGTGAGGCCCACACTGATCTTGCCCGGCCCACGTCTTCGTAGGCTCGTTTTCTTGGTCCGAAAATCCCTTTTCCAAATACTCAGCTTAACTGACACTGTCGACTGTCTAAGAAGCATCGTCCAAAAGTCTTTCTCGAACGTTCCCGAAAATTCGAAGTCCAATATTGGATTCTCGTGCCATGTCAATTTCGCCCGAATGCCATTTTGGTACTACTCGATCGACAGCAGCTTTGAGGATTCACGCGTAACCGACTCGTGCCAATTCACGTTGAAGACTTCTCGACACATGGACGTCCTTGACTACATGAAATTGCGAAGGATCAATTCTTATTTCAAAGTACACTATTATCAAGGATCGACATAGGGCCGTTCGCGGGTTCGATAACAGTAGGCGGAATCACCCGTCATCCCATTATGTTCTGTCCGTGAATCGACTTTTATTCATCCCTGGAATCAGCCTGCATATCTACAGGATCGTCCTCACGCAAGTCTCACGGTCGAGTCGTTTTCCCAGGTCAAGTTCTTTAGTCGTACGAGTTCTGTCCTCATTAGCCTTTCCCCTCAAGGTCAGTATCTCAGGAGTGATCAGTTCCGAGTGAGATGAACCAACAATGCATTGGCGAAATTCACATTCCTTCATCCCTCAAAAGGCTCGAATTTCAGGATGTTACAGCATCGCATAACCCGAAGTCAACAAGGAGACCTTGAAGAGTTTGATCTTGAGATTGAAAGAACCTTTCTTAGGAGAAGAAGAGAACAATCACAAGCAATTCACATTGCAATGGCTAAAGATCAAGAAGTCGCACCTCCAAGGAGGACTTTGAAAGATTATGCTACACCAACAATTCAAGGAGCACAATCAAGTATAAGGAGGCCGGCAGTGCAAGCCAACAATTTTGAGATCAAGCCATTCTTAATTCAAATGCTTCAAAATGCAGGGTAATTCAGTGGATCACCTAATGATGATCCAAATCTACACTTAAAAGCATTCCTTGAAATTTGTGACACTATTAAATTCAATGGCGTTACTGATGATGCTCTTAAATTAAGATTGTTCCTATTTTCTCTTCGTGATAAAGCTAAGACTTGGTTGACTTCTCTTCCTACAGGCTCTATCACTACTTGGGAAGACTTGGCTCAAAAATTCCTAAGTAAATATTTTCCTCCGCAAAATCTGCCAAAATGTGTAATGATATTACTACATTTATGCGGATGGATGGTGAGCCCTTTTATGAAGCATGGGAGAGGTTTAAAGAGTCTGCTAAGGAGATGCCCGCACCATGGACTGCCAATTTGGATGCAAGTACATACATTCTATAACGGAGCGCATCCTACCGTTCGAGCTAGTCTAGATGCGGCAGCTGGAGGCACTTTGCAAAACAAGTCATCCGAAGAAGCTTTTCATCTACTTGAGGAGATGGCAGGCAATAGCTACTAATGGCCAACTGAGAGATACCAAGCCCGAAAGCCAAGTGGAGTTCATGAAGTTGACACCAATAGGACTTTGAATGCAAAACTTGATGCATTAAGCAACATGATTGCTTCTTTAAAAACTCAAGAAGTATCTTGTGAATTTTGTGGTGGAAATCATATTAGCACGATTGTCAAGTAGGTAACTCTTATGCCGCTTCTTCCGAACATGCTAACTTTGTTTCAAATTTTAACAGGGGTCCTCAAAACAATCCTTACTCCAACGCTTACAACCCGGGATGGAGGAATCACCCTAATCTATCTTGGGAGGTCAAAATCAACAAGGACCGAGAGCACCACCACCATCCATTGAGAAGCATAATTCCAACTTGGAGGATTTGGTTGCCAAGCTAGCCCAAACTGTGGAAAGGCAAGCTCAAGTTGCGGAAAAACAAGCTCAAACCACTCAAGATTTCATGAGAAGTACCGATGTAAGACTTCACAATCAAGAAGCGTCAATTCGAAACATAGAGAAGCAAGTGGGACAACTAGCTTAGAGAATTAATGAGAGACCAAGTGGTGCCTTGCCAAGTGATACCGAGAGGAACCCCATGGAGAATGCAAAGGTAATTACATTGAGAAGTGAAAAAAAAGTTGGAAAGCAAGATCAAGATGAGGATGTAGAAGAAGAGAACAGGGCCAAATCTTCCACCGAGACCAAACAAAAGGATGAGCCACTAAAGAGCAAGCCATCTCCAATGCCATATGTTCCACCTATTCCTTTTCCGGAGAGGCTAGCCAAACACAAGCAAGATAAACAATTTTCAAAATTTTTAGATTATCTTAAACAATTGCACGTTAATATTCCTTTTGTAGATGCTCTAGCTCAAATGCCGAGCTATGCCATGTTTTTGAAGGAGATCCTAGCTAACAAAAGGAAGTTAGAAGAGTATGAGACTATGAAGTTGAATGAGGAATGTTCGGCCATCCTTCAAAATAAGCTACCACCAAAATTAAAAGATCCAAGGAGTTTTACTATTCCATGCAATATTGGTGATGCTTACTTTAATAAAGCTTTTATGTGATCTTGGTGCTAGTATAAATCTAATGCCTTATTCGGTGTTTGTGAAACTAGGTGTAGGAGAAGTAAAAGCGACCACCGTGTCTTTACAATTGGCGGATAGATCTATCAAATATCCAAGAGGCGTAGTGGAGGATGTTTTAATAAAGGTGGATAAATTTATCTTCTCGGCAGATTTTGTTGTGCTAGAGATGGAGGAGGATTATGAAGTTTCTATTATTTTGGGCCGACCATTCCTAGCCATGTGAAGAGCTCTCATTGATGTACAACAAGGAAAATTGATTCTTAGAGTGGGAGAAGATCAAGTCACTTTCAATGTCCTCAAAGCCATGAAAAACCCCGAGGGACCAAGTGATTGCTTGAAGATAGATACCATAGATAGTGAAGTAAAGACCATGCTTGAATTGACCACAACTCAAGATCCTATAGAGGCATGTTTGGTTCGGCCAAAAGATAAAGAAACCGAGAATGAAGAAATTAGAGAGGCCGTGGAGTTTTTATAAGCAAGTCCACTATGTCCGCGATGGAAATCACAAAAATTTGAAGAGTTGGAGTCAAGTGCAAAGAAGCCCAAGCCTTCCATTGAAGAACCACCAGCTCTTGAGCTTAAACCTTTACCTTCTTATTTAAAATATGCTTTTCTTGATGGTGTTTCTTATCCAGTGATTATTTCTTCTTTTTTGACAAGGGTGATGGAAGAGAAGTTACTTAGAGTGCTTAGAGAGCATAAGAGTGCAATTGGATGGACCGTTGCGGATATAAAAGGAATAAGCCCTTCAATTTGCATGCACAAAATTCTGATGAAGGAGCAATACAAACCAGTCATCCAACCACAAAGGAGGCTCAATCCGAAAATGCAAGAAGTTGTGAAAACAGAAGTAATTAAGTTACTCGATGCAGGTATTATCTATCCAATTTCAGATAGTGATTGGGTAAGTCCTGTGCAAGTAGTGTAAAAAAAAAGGAGGTATGACTGTTCTAACCAATGAAAAGAATGAATTAATTCCAACTAGGACAGTTACAGGGTGGCGAGTTTGCATGGATTATAGAAAATTGAATGATGCTACTCGTAAAGATCACTTTCCTTTACCTTTCATTGATCAATTGTTAGAAAAACTTGCAGGACATGAGTATTATTGTTTTTTGGATGGATATTTAGGGTATAACCAAATCCCTATTGCACCTAATGATCAAGAAAAGACTACATTTACTTGTCCCTATGGTATATTTCCATATAGAAGGATGCCTTTTGGTCTTTGTAATGCACCTGCTACTTTTCAACGATGCATGATGGCTATTTTTTCTGACATGATAGAGAAATACATTGAAATTTTTATGGATGATTTCTCTGTTTTTGGTACATCTTTTGATTCATGCTTGCATAATTTAGCTTTGGTGTTACAAAGATGTGAAGAGACTAACCTTGTGCTAAATTGAGAGAAGTGTCATTTTATGGTGCAGGAAGGGATAGTGTTGGGCCATAAAATATCTGCTAGAGATATTGAGGTGGATCAAGACAAAATTGAAGTTATCTCCAAATTACCACCTCCTACTTCTGTAAAATTACTTCGAGGATTTTTAGGACATGCAGGATTTTATAGGCGATTCATAAAGGACTTTTCCAATATTGCAAGACCACTCACAAAATTGCTTGAAAAAGATGTTAAGTTTGATTTTAACTCTAAGTGTTTGCAGGCATTTGAGACATTAAAGGAGAAGCTAATTTCAGCTCCTATAATGACACCACCAGATTGGAGTTTGCCTTTTGAGTTAATGTGCGATGCTAGCGATAATGCCATTGGAGCTGTGCTTGGTCAAAGGAAGGATAGAATTTTTCGAGTCATATATTATGCTAGCCGAACCCTTAATGGAGCTCAATTGAATTATGCCACTACTGAGAAGGAGCTTTTAGCAATTGTTTTTGCTTTTGATAAATTCCGTTCTTATTTGATTGGCTCTAAAGTGATTGTCTATACTGATCATGCAGCTTTAAAGTATTTGTTGGCAAAGAAGGATGCAAAACCAAGGTTAATTCGTTGGATCTTGTTGCTTCAAGAGTTTGATTTAGAGATTAAGGACAAGGAAAGGACCGAGAATCTTGTGGCCGATCACCTATCTAGGTTACCGAATGCCCCTAGTGATGAGGAAAGTTGAAGTCTAGATGGACCGGTCCTTACACCATCACCAAAGTATTCCCTTTTGGAGTCATTGAGATTATCAATGAGAATGAGGGGACTTTCAAAGTAAACGGTCATAGGCTCAAGCACTACTATAGAGGAGGTTTCGATGCTCAAACATCTGTCATCTCCTTGGTTCCACCTACTTAGAAGCATGGGAAGAGTTCGGCTACGAACTATAAAGCAAGCGCTATCTTAGGAGGCAACCCAAGTTTTTAAGTTTCTATTTTTTTATTTTTTTGGTTTGCATTTTGTCTAAAAAAATTTGAAAAAAAAAATTTTGGTGATGAATTTTCTATTTTGCAGAGATAGTAGTGTGCATAGTAGGCATGAGAGGGGTTAGGGGCGTACGGCCATGCGATCATGAAGCTAATAAATTTTCTGCGAGCAACCTCTAACGGCACATCTGAACCATTCTTCACCTTACTAGGCATGATTCAACATGGACAATTGCATCTTCACATCTCCAAGGGAGTATTTTGAACTTTACTCTAATTTATTTGTCTCATTGCATGTATTTAATTCTTTATTTTTACGCATTGAGGACAATGCTTCATTTTAAGTTGGGGGTAGGGGATCGAAAATTTTAAAATTTTTTGTGCTAAAACTTTTGCTAATCTTGAAATATTTGCACTTATTTAAAATTTTTGAAATATTTTTGAAGCAAACTTTATAGGAGATGATGATTTTGAACCGTAATCTACAAGATTGATATCCCTTTCATGGTTATGAGTTGTGATTTTTAGGGGAATATAAATCTTGTTCAATTGGTTATTGATATATGAGTTAGTCTTAATCTTGATTATGCAATCCATATTTTGAGCACTTATCCTTGCTTTTTGAGTTATGTGTGCTTAGAAAAGATTAATGGGAAGTATGTGATTCTTTAGAACTCACCTAAGTCTTAGAATTTGTTTGATATTCTCTTGAAATTAATATGCTATATTCAATCAAGAAGGTGATATAGGCATTCTTTGGATCGTTTGAGCCTTTCAAGCCTACCTTATTACTTAATCCCTAGTATTCTTTTGAGTTTAATTGACCTATTTTTCTTTGATGACCTTATAATGTTGATCCAAATGTATTACTTTATCTTATACCCCATAAGCATGTTTATCCTTAAAGCTACTTTAATAGTTATGGATTCTTAATGTGTCTGAAGTTGCTGAAGCTTGAAATAGCCAAAAAAGAAAAAAGACAAAAAAAAAAAGAAGAAAAAGAAAGAAAAGGAAAAAAAGAGAAGAAGAAAAAAAGAAAAAGAAAAGTGCAAGTTATAAAGTGAAAGTTGTTTACTCTAGTACGACTCATACGGATCCCTACCGCTAACTTTCAACTTGAGTGAGCCTTTTGGATACTCAATGGGTTAGCATTGCACTATGGGAGGGACTTAGGAAGGAACTTCGTCGTACAGCGTGGAAAGAAAAATAATGGAAGCTTTAAAGTGTTGAGTGTTTGTGAATTGCATGGCTATAATAGTGTAAGCATATGGATGACGTGTCTTGAATCCTATTTAATTCAAATGCTTTGAGAATTGATATGTTTATGGGGTTTGTTGAGCTTAAATCCTTTATACCTCCCCTTAGCCAAGCCACATTATAAGCCTTAAAGACCTATTGATTTTTGAATAAGTATTAGTTTTCAATAGTGGAGAGAGAATTGAAAAACAAATCTATGAGACTTGGTTAGTGGATCTTGAGTTTAGAGTGTTGCATATCAACTTGATTTATTTGAGTATACATGATTTGGAAAGTCAAGGGATACACATACACACGGATTGCATAGTTAAGGTTAGATATAGCTTATGTATTGATTTTGGGTTGATGGGATTTATTTTTTCCTTTGAGTTGTGATTTCACGTAATTATGAATGGATATTGATAATTGGAGATGAGGTTTGTTTATTTTTATTGTTTGCTCGAGGACTAGCAAATTTCTAAGTTGGGGGTAATTGATAACTCTATTTTTAATAGAGTATTCTTGCTAATTTAGACTTGATATTTGCTAAATTTTGATGAATTTTGGGTGAATTTAATTACTACTCACGTACTTTTATTTTGTATGAAATATTTTCAGATCTTCCAAAATATTGCAATATCTTTCAGAATATTTCATCTTGAAGAAAAAGCCAGCCTAAATAAGATATTTGGAGAATTTGACTATGATTGAAGATAAGGTTCAAAGAAAATCAAGGAGATAAGGAGGAATTTTTTCCAAATCCTAGTAGGAGTCAACTTAGGGCAGATTTTTGGAGGCTATATAAACCGCTCTTGTGCTGCATATAAAAAAAGAAGAAGAGAGAATCCTTGGAGAGCATCTTTGCAGAAGATTTTGAGTTTTCTTACTTAGATTTTGTTCTTCAATTTTAGTGGAGTTGGTGCTTGTCAAGGAGACAAACCTGAAGCTCCTTGTATCTTAATTCGGTGAATTTGTTTTTATTTAGTATTATGTTTTCTTTAATTCTTGTTAGTTTAGTTTTTACTATGTTCTAAATTTCTTTTGTTAAAGCTACAATGTATCTTAATCATGATTGATTAATTTTCAAAGACTTTCATGCAATAGAATTGTTTTGATTGTGTCGTTCTTTATCATGATCTTAATGCTTTTAGAAGTTTGGCCAACTTTTGAATGATTTTTGATGTATGCATGATACCGAGTGGAGATTGTGTGCATGCGCATTAGTGATATTGAACCATAAATTAAATCTAGGTTAAGGTACACTAGGTTATTTATGTGGCTGTGGTAGTAGATCTAGGTTGGGACTACTTAGATTAAATCCGGGAATTTCCGCAAGAACTTAATGCTTTTAGGTAGTTTAAATTCACCTAAGGTTAGTGTGGGTTAACATACCTAATTAGGGATTATTAGACCGAGATCGGCTTTTAATTCAACTTAGGGAAATTTCGCCAAAGACAATTGGAAATTAATTTGTTGCATGAAAAGTTAAGAAAATTAATTATGAATGGTTAAGTGAAGTTGGATGCTCTAACACTTTGTGATCTTGATAATTGTTAATTTTTAGTTTGTTTTAGATTATTTTTATTTTACAATTTTAATTAGCTTTTGAATTCTTTAAGTTTTAATTTTTTTTTTTATTATTTTAGTATTTTAATTTGTTTAGTTTACTTTTTACTCGTCTTTTCGATTTGGTTAGCTAAATTTTTGGATTGATCACTTTCGGTAAGTAATTGGATAAAATAAAAAAAAGTCCTTGTGGGAACGATACTCACTCATCACTTTATTACCTGTTGATATTGTGCACTTGCAATTCACCTAACACCCATAACTTTTTATCCCCCCTCTCACTTCTCTCAGTTCCACTTTGTAAAACACCGGAACACAATCAGGCCCTTTCGCTCCTTGCACTCCATGATTTTCACGACTTCTTCCAAACACCATGGCGAGGAAGCATAGTTTTTGGAGAAAATGATGATCGTGACGTGCAAATCCTCAATCACAGTCATGAGCGTTGGTGATATTTCCTCTCCTTTCCTAAGCTCCTCGCTATCCGCAAAAATGTGTATTCCTTTCTGGTCCGGAGCTGCGTAGAGATAACTAAGGAAGTTGCAGCGGACATCTGTCCCTCTGAAACTGAGGAACACATAGTAATTCCTTTTCATATTCGAAGAAGCAGCCATTAGAAGAGCTGATGGTATATGTGCTTCCTTAGAATGCCAAGCATCGGAAGAGAGAGAGAGTCTTGCTACGAAAGTTATGGGCATAAGGTTGAAGCAAAGTCGGCTTTGCTCTCGAAGAGGCACGGCGGCCTCTGACCCGGGGTTGCCCTTCCCTGATCGGCAGCAAAATCAACGATCTCTTCCCTTTGCTCTGGCTCTCGCTTGCTTCAAAGAGACAACCACTCTTAGTCTGTCTCAGTCTCAGGAAAATATTGGACCAGACTCAGGGCTATTTGGTTCGTGAAAACGTTTTCAGCTTTGATTTCAGATAAATATGCTGCTTGACGAGGAAGGAACGCGCGGCAGCCAGGATGCGGAGGGCAAGATTGACGTCAGAATCGGCAGAAAACCATAGATGCGCAAAAATAAACAAAGCTGACTGGTAACGACAATGGATCGCACGGCCGGGATGGTGTTGAGGGCAAGAAGAGAGAGAGATCTTGGATTGTGGCTGCCAGGAGGTTCTCAGTTGACTTTTGTTTTGAAGAAGGATGAAGAAGAAAGAAAGTGAGAAGAGAGAGAGAGCCAGGGAAGCAGAAAGAAGACCTGAAGTTTCTGAAGCGTCGGCTCCACCAGAGCACATGGCTATCGACCAACGAATCTGGAACGATGAAGAATCAGCCAAGGACTCAAAAACAAAAGCTACCACTAGGGTTAGCCCTGCCCTTCCACCACCTAAAGTTGTGCGACACCGGCGTCGCTTTGCTTGTGTTCACTTGACCCCGGCAGCGTGTCGCCTGGGATCATGCTGCCCGCTTGTGCTTTCATTTGCAACTGCAAGTGCCTTTTTCTCCTTTTTTATTTTTTTTCTTAGCCTGAAGTTGATTTGCAATAAATATTTTACATGTATTTACCCAACACTATTTGCTTTAAAATTTTAAGCAAATGTCCTTTGCTTAAGGGGAAAGTCTTAAAGCTAAAGCTCTGCCTTTGTACCCATCCTATGCAATCTGCATAGCAACAACAGATGAATCAACTAATCTTTTCCGTATGGACCTTTTGATTTTCGAGACAATTAGATCAACACTTTCTGAAAGATAAATATCATATTAGATTGAGCAAAACTTACTATCTCAGAATTGGATTAAGAAATGTGACAGAGGTCCTTGTGATAAGCACGGAGCAACTTGGAAGACCAGAGCCATTCAACAAGCATCCAATTAATTTTGGATTAATGCACTCAGCATCCCAAATCATAAAGAAACAGAGGAAAAAGTTGTTCCTCAACCATGTCAGTGGCATGATGCAAAAGCTCTGTTTTACAGCGACGTTGAATTCTGATCGAAGGAGCAGATATTTTCATATTTCTAGCACAGACAAAAATAGGGGGGGAAAGCAAGAGGCATTGGAATCAAAATCACCTAGAATCACTTCCTCAACAAGTGAGTGACAAATTCAACAGACATGTTTTGCAACCCAACACTCATATCATATAGTTGGTGTGAGGGGAACCCATACTCTCGCCATAGTTAAGACCATCTCCTCTTCTTTGTTAAGTTCTGTTTCACTGTACTATTCTGTTTCACTGTACTATCTTCTTCCTCAATGTCTACCTTCAAACTCCCTTTTGTTTGTATGGGCTGATGTTGTTGGAGCACAACCCTCAGATCATCCTCTCGTTGCTTGCATATTAGACGGAATCCACACTCCTTTATTCTTACTCTCGGTGTTTCGAAGAAAACTTGGAAATGGCTCCATTCTTTCTGCAGAAGCTTCTCTACTCCCCTCATACTCTTGCGTGGCTGATATTCAAGCCATACATGATCAGATTCCAATGGACGAACGCATATTGCATCCGAAAGCAATTCTTGGCCATTAACAAATATTTTGACCTTACATCGAGTACTGTATGCCTTTTCTTCCTTCTGGTAAAGAATAACACAGAGTGCTAGTCCTAAGAACCTGTCATACAAGTCCTGGGGAACCATGAAAGATATGAAACCCTCTCTGCAGTGTTGAAACCATTTTGGCATCTCTCTTCCAGTTAGGAGAATGTCGACTTTGCTCATCTTCGGGAGCTCCTGTCATACAGATGATACGCATATCAAGAATTCAGAGAGAGAGAGAGAAAGAGAGAGAGAGAGAGAGAGAGAGGAGGGGGGGGGGAGGGACCTCTAGTGACAGCACATTAGCCAAATCGAGCCCTTCGCGGAATAATTTACAACATGAAGACAAGTCAACTTTAAGGCAGTCGGAGGAGAGATTTGACAAATCTGGGAGTTTTTGCAAAGATTTGCAACTGTTTGCTTCTAGGATAGACATATTTGATGGAAGTTGAGGAATCTCTTGTAATTGTTCACATTTAGCAACATGCAAGCGTTTCAAATCATTGTACTTGTTGATGCATATTGGCAGATGAGTAAACTTGTTATTTGAAAGATGTAGGCACGCCAATTTGGGAAAACTGAAAGAACTCTCAAGGAACTCTAATTCTGACATATTGCAATAATCAAGTATTAGGCAGTTTAGATTTGAGAATCCCACATTTCCATCAGGATCAGTCGAATCCTCCAAGTTGTCTGGAAACTTGACAAAATTCAAGCAGCCTTCAAGACTTAGAAACTCGAGATTTTTCAACTTATAAATGCTCGATGGAAGTCTTGAGAGGTTTTTGCAAAATTCTAATTCTATCCTTTTCACAGATACAAGATTTTCAATTGATGTAGGGAGTTCTTTAATAGCCGTCCTTTCTAAACTAAGTTCTTCTAGATGTTCCATCTTTTCCGGAATATCAGAGAAATTCTCAAGTTTAGAGCATCCAAAGAGACTAAGGGTTTGAAGAGATTTTGTCCTGAGACTACTAGGAAAGATACTAAGATTAGAGCACCATTCTAGCGACAAAAATTTTAACTTGTTGAGATCTCCAATAGATTGGTGAACTTCCACCAATCTTTTGCACCGATCAAGATTTAAGCTCTCTAAATTTGGAACCAAGGAAAGGTCAGCAACACTAGCCAATGACTTGCAGTCACTGAAATTGATGGACTTCAGTTTTCCAAAATTCTGCAATAACATACTAGTGCAGTCATTAAATTCTGCAAATATTTTTATAGCTATAAAAAGGTAAAGCCAATTATCACAAGGGCTTACCTGAAAGTTGCCCCCAAATTGTTTGATTTGACTATTATGAACAGCAAGTCTCACGAGTTTCTTTGGACCAGAGCCAAATTCTAGTTCCGGGCCATTGGGCCATTCGAGCCATCTTAGCTCGTTAGGGAGATGTACAGGACCTTGTGAAGAGATATGCACTTTAAGCAAGATGAGCATTCTCAACATTTTCATATTTGTGAAAGCATAAGGACTAATGGTCATCTCTTCTAGTGTGGGCGAATCCAATACTATTGCCTTTACTGCATCCGTGCCCTATCCATCAAAGGAGCAAATTTAGTTGCAAGACGATTTCTGATTGAGATTTACATTTTACTGGCCGAATTAAAATAATGTAAAAGATTGAGATGGAGCAAAATGAACATAGATAACTTCTACCATGTCTTCATTGAGAACTTCCGCAACATCTTCGGGAAGCCATAATCTACTGCGTTTCCCACGATCATTGTGACATTCTTGACAAACAATATCCTTACCCATCAATTGAACCAAATCATGCATTTGCAAGAACCCATACTCATTTTTTATCAAGGATCTCTCAATGAGAATTTCTATTCCTATGGTTGGGTCAACATCACAACTGTCAAGAACTTCCTTGATGTATTCTATTCTCTTCCCCTTAAAGAAACAAGCAATATCGAGGAAAATCTTCCTCTCGTTGTCCTCCAATCCATCAAAGCTTATCTTGAGAACTCGATGAATTGTTGGGTCAGGACTTTGGGAGAGTTCACGCAATGTGCTTTCCCATTCAGATTCCTTCCTTCCACACAAGAATGAGCCCAACACTTCAAGGGCCAGTGGAAAGCCATTAGCGTAAGATAATACTCTATCTATGAGATCTCGTCTTATCTCAACTTTCTTGCTATTTGCAAAGGCATGCCGACCAAAAAGGTCTAGTGCTTCATTGTGTTTTAAAGGTCTAACTTCATACCCATACTTTGTACAATGAGAAATTAGCAAATGTTTATTTCTTGATGTGATTATGATTCTACTTCCTCTTCCAAACCAATTGCATTCTCCAGCTAATACATTCAGTTGATCCATTTGGTCAACATCATCAAGAACTAGAAGAACCTTCTTGTAGCTTAGTCTTTCTCGTACCAAACTAATTCCTCCTTCAACACTACAGACCATTGAAGTTTTATGACCTAGGATATCAGATAAAAGATCCTTTTGTAAATGAAAAAGACCATCACTTTGGTTCGATTTTTCTCTAACTCGCTCCAAAAAACTACAAATTTGAAATTGTTTCTCCACAGCATTATATAAGGCCTTAGCAATTGTTGTCTTCCCTATGCCTCTAGGTCCCCATACACTTATCATCAAAACATCATCATCACCTGACTCTTGCTGTATCAACCGTATCAGGTCTTGAACTAGGGAATCTATTCTGACTGGATACTTAGGGACATGCATGGGTCTTCGGTTGAGGTGAATTGATAATTCCCCGACGATGCATTGGATAAGCTCTGCTTCATCTCTGATGAGCACTCAAAAGAAAGAGAAACGTCTTTTAGCATTCTAACCTTTAAATGTCATAAGTGAAATTTCATAAGAGGGTTTGCAAATAATAAGATGCAAAGAAATAGCACATGCCTACGCCAACATCTGCGTAAGGAAAATTACAAAGAACCTGCGCCTAAGGACAATAATGCCTCGGATACCATGAACCACTCTATTTATCTAAGACAAAAATTTCTCATTATCTACACAACAATAATTGGATTTCGAAGAATCTGCTAGCTAGAAGTTTTGGTTATTCAACTTTTCTATGTACCTGTCATTCGTATCCCACCCAGACAAGCTACCAGCGTCATAAAGAGCCTTCTTCCATTTCTTCACTTTCTCTGAATCCTTCCCAAACTGGGACTCATGCTTAGTCATAGCTCTCCCATAACTTAATCTCCCCTTCCTCACTTCGCTTGGTTCCACTTTGTAAAACACCGGGAACACAATCAGGTCATTTCGCTCCTTGCACTCCATGATTTTCGCGACCTCTTCCAAACACCACTGCGAGGAAGCATAGTCCTCGGAAAAAATGATGATCGCAACCCGTGATTCCACAATCGCCCTCATGAGCACCGGTGATATTTCCTCCCCTTTCTTGAGCTCCTCGCGATCCACAAAAGTGTGTATTCCTTTTTGGTCCAGAGCAGCATAGAGATGATTGAGAAAGTTGTTGCAGACGTCCTTTCCTCTGAAACTCAGGAACACATGGTAATACCTTTTCTGATTAGAAGAAGCAGCCATTGAAAGAGCAGATGAATTATGCGCTTTAAGAATGTTTACTGTCCGATGGAGTTTCCAAGCTCTGGCTCTCATCTAAATATCACTCTGTTCGTGGAGTATGGGTTACGCAATGGAACGAAGACCCAATAAAGTTTGACGTGGATCAGATTCCCAACCAGAGTACTGGGGGTCTACTTTTTGGTTTTGGAGCCCCACACGCACTATCACAAACAGGGAAAGTAGAGACCGAGCCCGAGTCCACATCGATTTGTCGGAGTTTCATTTTTACTTTCGTCTTCTTTGTGAGTAAATAGCGGAAGCTGCCATCAGAGCCACTATCCCAAAATGATCGTGTCCATTTTCACGAAACCTAGGTTTCTTTCCCGTGTCCTTTTGGAACTAGCCTCGTTCCCACCCCCCAAATAAATATCCCCACACACCAGTTTTGGGCAATTTCTTGGCAATATCATTTCTCCTTCACTGCATTTTGGGTTTTAAATAGACGACGACTTCGGGCTGTCAAGACTTAAGAGGAAGGGTCGCCAATGGGATGGAAAGTGAGACAAAGGATGAACTTTAGCGCAAGCCAATGAAGAAGCTAAACCCAATCCCAGTATGAACTTTACTTTACCAATATTCTCGGAGAAAATTACTTGGCATTTTCACTAGCCAAATGAAATGGGACTCGACTCTTCAAAGGGAGAAGAAGAAAAAAACAGAATATATAACAGAAAATCGCGAACTGATATTGCTTGAACACATTTATCTAAATGATTTTTCGATCCATAAAAACCCTCAAAATGATACCATTGCCTCAGATTTATCGTTCATTACAATTCCATCCAATTTCGCCATTAAAATATCATATGTGGTAGTTGATGAGATTAATGGTGTTTGCCTATCCGGAAACTCTTATGCATGATGATCATATCGCCATTTTTCGATGGAGACCTATGTGAAATTGGGAAAACTCGAATCTAAACAACTTGTCTCTATTATTGTTAGTCAAAATTGCATATTTGTCAATTAGAATTCCATATAAGTGATTGGTATACCTATAAAAACTTGCTAGGTTCTCGATCCATAGAAAATCTTGCCCTTCGGTGACTATGCACGAATTGCCTAATACTCTCGTTCCACATAGGAAAATAATTATTTCATTTGATTAAGGTGTCCTGCTAATCTCCAATAAAGCCAATCCCAATCACTATGATGACACCAGCCAAAAGAAAAATTGACTCCCTGAGAAAAGCATATCACCAAAAATGTGAAGAAACATGACTCACATGTCGGCATAAGTACAGCGGGAGTGCCATAACTTGGCACGGAGGGACACTTAAGTGCCATAATTTACAAACGGTACACTTAAGTGCCACTTTTCAAAAAAAATGGATCACTTAAGTGCCAAGTGGTCGGAACCTAGCCGGAAATCCTACGTGGCAATTTTTTATTAATTTTCTATCCAGCGTGGCTCGCCGGAGATCCACCTCAGCTAACCCTCACCCAAAACGACGCCATTTCCATAGATGGACAAAGCAAAGGCCATAAATTGGCCAAAACGGCGTCGTCTCTCCATTTTCATCTCCTATTGTTGACTAAATCCCTAAATCAGCCAAATTCCCCAAGAAGAGCTCGAACCCTAATTTTGATTTGCCCCAAAAATCCCTCAAGCACTCGAATTATTTCAATTAACCCCAGATCTCACCGAAGCGAAGGAGAAGGTGAGCGCGAATTCATCTGTTGTTGTGGGTTACCGAGCGCTGAATATTGGAAATGGAGAGCAGAATTTTAAGCAGCAACTCGAATTCGTCTCACCGAAGCGAAGGAGAAGGCGAGCGTGAACGTTTCTATTATTGTGGGTTACCAAGTCCAAGAAGAACATCATGGACTCGAATGAATCCCGGGAGAAGATTCTATGGATGCGCTAGATATAGAGAAGGGTCGAAGTGCAAATACTTCAAATGCATCGATGCGAAGTTCTCTGACCGAGTGACAGAGGTGATATTAGACCTACTTGATGGGTGGCGTCAACCTCCATCTACGTTCGTGGACGACTTGGACGACGTTGACTCGAAGCAAGTTGAAGCATCTTCGGCTAATTATTTGAAGAATGCAAGTGTCAAAGCAAGCTGAAGTATCTTCGCTTAATTATTTGTTGAAGAATGAAGATTCAAGAATGAAAAATGAATGGAAGTGTTATCAAATGTTTATTATAGTGTTGTTTTGTTATATAGCCTACTTAATGATCAAAGTAAAGCATTTGAAGATAAGAAGAAGTTTCTTCAGCTGTCATAGTTGAAAATGAGTTGATAAATGTAATTGCTTTGGATTAAATGTAGACTATTTTATTTGTGTTTATGTTGTCCACACCATCGACCGGCTTTGAGGGAGGTCAAGAAAAGGGAATGATGAGATGATACACGTGTTTTTGCTTCTTCTTTAATATAAAGCAACAAGAATGTGCATTGGGTCTTGTTGTGGTAGCTTATTCGCAATATTAACGTTAACCCAGCTGAACTGGAGTTGGTTTAGGTTTGTTGCTTGCTGTATCATAGGACAGACATGAGCTATTACTTAAGTGCCATAAGTTGTATGTAATGATCACTTTAGTGCTAGTCGGATTAAAGAAAATATCACTTAAGTGCCAGGTTATTGTTGAAAGTGATCATTTAAGTGCCAGTCGGTGCTTAAAAGTGAACACTTAAGTGTCAACTTCTCCAGGAAATGAGCACTTAAGTGCAGGTTACCAGCTCTAGCACGAACTGATGCAAGATGTGCAGAATGCACACTTGTATCAGGTGCTGCACAAACCCCCCAAACCACCACTACAGACCCACCATCAACAGGCATGAACTTTCAACACAACTAGCTCTAATACAACCAGAGTATGAACCATCGGCCACCATCACAGCATGAACCACCATCAGCTTGCATTGTGGCTATGGTGTGTTGCTGCTATAAAAGATGCTGGTGCAAGCACTTTGCACCAGATTGTACCAAGCACCACTTGGTGCAAGATGTGCAAACTGCACACTTGCACCAAGTGTTGTAGGGGCCTCTAACCATCATCATACACCCACCACCAATAATCACCAACCACCAGTAGAGCAAGTAAAGTAGAATCTAAATCAAAAATATTTAAAACACAACAACAAAAATTGATAAGTAGCAAGATCATTTCATTGATATTGATTTCAAGTCTCACCAACTTAGTGACAAACCAAAAAAATTAAAAATCATCCATAACAAGTTGTAACAAAACCAGCCCTTCTTATCAATCAATATCAATATGCACAGGCCCCCTTGGTCGTGCTCCTTTTGATGGACCTCGATTCATTATCCTTGCACTCTTTCTAACCGGACGTACAACTTCCTCTTCAACTCGTTTCTTCATGCACCGATTCGATGGAGCTGCAATTGTCTCAGGATGAACTGATTCAGATGGAGCTAGTGCTGAGTTGTTGGTCTTTCTTGTTGGCGCAATCGATACCGTCTTCTTTTTTGGCGCAGCTGATGTTGTCTTCTTTTTTGGTGCAGCCGATGTCGTTTTCTTTTTTGGCGCGGCCGTTGATTCTTGAGTAGGGTCTTGAGAAATAAGAACCTCCGAACTTCTCCCGAGCTAAAAAAACATAAGTAAATTATAAGCAAAAGTTCGCACAATTTATTAAATGTAGGCAATAAAACTTACATTAAGAATGACTGTTCCAGTACGGTCATCTGTATAAATGCCATAACCATATTGTCTTAGCCTCTTCCCAAGAGCCCCTCTTGTTCGAATTGGAGCATCACGTTCAGCATCTTGTGATTTATTATCCCTTCTTTTGGCTTGTGATTTCTTGGGCCCTTCTTTTTTGCCCTTTAGTTGGCCCTTCATGTGGCTCTTCTAATGGCCGTTCAACTTCAGTTACATTTGGCCCTTCAGGTGCAACAGGGGCTTCTTCGACCAATTTTTCAGCTAGGCGTCTTCTGGGTGGCCTTCTTGTAGCTAGCCCTTCAGCTGGCCTTTTGGAAGCTAACGCTTCAACTGCCCTTCTTCTAATTGTCCTTCTCGTATCTAGTCCTTCGACTTCACCGACACCTTCACCTAACCCGTGTGGTCTTCTATTGGCCTTTCTGTTGTTGGCCCTTCTATTGGCCCTTCTGTTGGCTTTCCATTGGCAATCGAGCTGGAGCTTGCCCTCTTCGAACCTAATAAAGACATTATCATTATGAATATAACATCAGTCCATATAATAATGTAAAGGAAAACTAAATAAGTTATTGAACTTACTGGGTATTTTTTCCTCAGCTGAGGAATGGTCGATTGAACTGGCTCTTGTGCAGTTTCAGCCAATCCTTCGGGTACAGCTGGGGTTTCAGCCAATCCTTCAGGTGTCCTATTCGTCACCTGACAAACACATTAAAAATACCTGCTATATACAAATATGTAATAAACCAAAAAAACAACATAAACAAAAATATCATAACTTACGGGGTTTCTTGTCGTCGACTGATGAACAGTTGACTCACTTTGCCCTTCTGTTTGGCCTTCAGTTGTCGCTCTACCTATCTCTTCACTAAGCCCTTCCACTGGCCTCTCACCTAACTGTTCTTGCTGTTTTCTCAATAGACAACTTTTAGTATTGTGCCCTGCTACATGGCAATAAGAGCATGTTATCTTCCCACCTATCCTACGCATTCTTTGCTGACCCGAGACCTCCCCCTCCGACATTCTTCGTCTTCGTTTTGGCCTTCCCATTTGCTTCTTCAGCTGCAAAGGTTGAGGTGCTTCACGATTTGTTGGCTCCCAAAACTTGCTACTTCTGATTGGCTACATCATGAATTGGTATGAAGCAAGATATTTCATTTTCTTGTACCAATCATCAATGTAATCGTCCACGTTATGGCCTTTCAATTGGATGGAACATATGGCATGTACACAAGGAATTCCACTTAGTTGCCATGCTCGACATGAACATTTTCTCCTACCTAGATGGACAACATACTTATCGAAACCCTTCATTATCTCATATCCTTCATCCCCATTCCAGATAGGATGACAATATCTACTTGCAGCCAAGTTCTCATCCAATTTCTTGGCAATCCTAGGACCATATTGCCTAGTCCACTTCGCAGCCTCATCTCTTTGTTTGTATAGCTAAGTCATGACCAATACTCGTATATCTTCAAGCATTGAGATGATTGGTTTGCATCTCGCATCAATTATTCTCCCATTGAATGCTTCACATATGTTGTTGTCGACATGATTGCACTTGAATTGCTCGCTGAAAAAGGCCTTGCACCAATGCTTCGGTTCTGTCTTGAATAGTGCGTCAGAGCCTTCCTTGGTCAACTGAACCAATCCTTCTTTAGCCATCCTAAAGTCAGCCATGTTTGTGCTCTTTGCTAGCTGCCAAAATTGCAATTGCAGCTTATCCCCTTTATAGGTCTTGGCCCAATTTGCATATATGTGTCGTGCACACATTCGATGTTCGGTATAGGGCATCAACTCGGCTAATGCCGGAACCAATCCCTACAATAATTTGAAACAAGAAATGTAAGAAAATAACATGTTGTTAATATCAAAAAACAAACAAATTAGTATGACGTTACCTTTTGTTGGTCGCTCATAAATGCCCATCCTTCCCCATTTGTTATATCCAAGTCAGCCATGAGATTTTTTAGGAACCAGGACCAATTATCCTTGTTCTCTATCTTCACAACAGCCCAAGCCAACGGAAACATTTGATTGTTCGCATCTCTTCCAATTGCAGCCAGCAATTCTCCCTTGCACAAACCCTTTAAGAAACAACCATCCAATCCTATCATCCGTCTACACCCGGCTAAAAATCCCGGTTTGCATGCATCAAAGCACACATAGAACTTATCGAACTTAGTTCCAATATCAGGAAGTGGCCTCTCCACGACCTCGACAAACACTCTACTCAAAAGGTTTTGCACCCTACACTCCCAAGCATAATCCCACACTTGCCCCTATTCCTCACCATACTGACCAATGAGTAACCTCATCACCTTTTGCTTCGTGCTTTTCCACTGATTCTTGGAAACATTAATGCCCACACGCTCCTTCACCAACTGTTTGAACTGCGCACTCTTCATCTTGGGCATCAACTTCATCAAATCAAAGAATTGCTTCGACAGCCATGCACTTGTTACCCTTTTGTTTTGAAAATTAATTGAACAAGTATGTTCCTCTTGGAAAGACCTAATCTGGAAGGATCCACTCTTCCTAACAAATGCACCGTAGATCTTCCATGGACAATTTTGCTGTGAACACCTAGCTCTTACAAAGGTCTTAGTGTTTCTAATGAAGTCAATATTCCTTTGTTCAGCAATACAGTGCTTCAGTATAGCTTCCCTAAATTGTTTGGCATCTTGGAATTTCATACCTACTGACAAAGAAGGAGAAACAACAGACAGATCATAAAAAAGAAACTTACTTTTCCTTCTACGTACAGGTTGTTCATCTTCTTCAAGCTCGTCCTCGGAAGTAGCATTTTCAATGCTTTCTTCATAATCAGTCTCTTGACCAACAACACTAGCATCTACAGGGCCTTCAGCCCTGTTTGGAGCTTCATCAGCTACTTGCAAAGCTACAAATTTATGGGCCAAAAAGTCCCTTTGCTTTCTTCTTGACTGTACAAGCTCCTCGTCGTCCTCATCACTTAAGAAATTTTCAGTGGCCAACCCTTCATCGTCATCATCACTGGATTGAGCTACTTCCCAATCTAATCCAGTGATTGTGATATCACCACTTTCCTGTCTATCTTGCTGTCCTTCATCCCTACCACCTCCCCCTTCTCTTACTTGGGTGCTCTCTCCATCATCATCTTCGTCCTTAGACTCACTATTGTACTCAACGTATACTTTCGCTTTTTTGCCATGAAGATAATGGTACAAAACATCTCTAAATCCATTATCATCTTCTAAGCTTCTCAAACCATCTCTCAAACCCTTCCCCGGAGCACAATACTGCAGCTTTTGTATTTTGCAAGGCAAATATGTCACTATATCCCTAACAAACCCAATATAAGATGCCTTCTGTACTTCAACAAAAATAGTGCCCTCATTTCCCCCCTCATACTCCCACTCGTCCTCCCTAATGACAAAGTCCCATCCGTAGCAAACAATGACAGCAACACAATCCTTATTACAAGCCATTTCTGTAAGCAAGGAAAAAAGAAAACAATTAACTTTTTGGGACCACATCGACAAGAGACAATAGACAATTGTAATTGCACATGGAGGTCTCCACACTGTCATACACTTTATTAAAGAAAGAGATGGGCATCTAACTCATTACGATCACTTTCATTATAAAATCAACAAATAGAGGTCCCCACAACAAAGACAACTCCCCCACGATACCCATTTCAATATGTCAATTTCAAATTGACCAAAATGCCCTACAACCACTCTAAACCCTAGAAATCGCTATCGCACATTACAGAATATCCCATCGGAGCCTTAAAAATACCATCGCACATCACTATATCAAACAAAGCCCTAAAAATACCATCGCATATCACAAAACCATATCCAAGCCCTAAATCACACATCACAGTAGCATATCGGCCCTAATTTTTTCCCGGCCAAGCCCTAAATTGCCAATGCGAACCTTTGAATTACTCTAGCACTACATTTGAGCCCTAAATCGTCTATCACAGTACCATACGAGCCTTATCTTTCCTGGTCAAGCCCCACATTTCATAGCTGAGCCCCAATTTTTCCATTCGAACCATAATAGACTATTTCGAACTCTAATTTCATCCATAGGGAGAGAAAAGCACAAACCTTAGCCAGCGAACGACGGTGAGCAAACGACGACGGCGAGGGACAACGGCGAGCAACGACGGTGAGCGACTACGGCGAGCGATGACAGCGAGCGATGAAGTGCCCTCTGTGAAGATGAACGGCGATGAAGACAAAACTGAGCCGGTGACGAAGACAGGAGTGAGCCCGATGTGTTTGGCCAAAATAAGCTAAACGACGTCGTTTAGCTTGCTGCGAGTCCACCTGTATTTTTAAAGTCCACATTGGAAATTTTTCATACGCCACATGTGATTTTTTTTTCCATAATTGCCACCTCAGTAAAGTTTGTCGTCGAAAAATGCCACGTATGCATTTTAGCCGCATTTTCTTGCCGTTGGCACTTAAGTGATCCCTTTTACTCCGATTTTGGCACTTAAGTGTACCATTTGTAAGTTATGGCACTTAAGTGTCCCTCCGTGCCAAATTGTGGCACTCCTGGGGTCCGCACGTCCTCACATGTCTCTCTCCACAATACTTAAATTGAGCATGCTTGCAGTATCAGCAACGAGATAAGAACAATACTGCCCAACTTTTGACTCCCTTCGTACTGGCGATAGTGAAATTATCTCGAAAAGACTATAACAATGAGATAAATAAAATATCAGAAAAAACCCCAAATTTTACTAGTGTGACAAATTTATCCTAAATTATTTTTTTCCCAAACTTGTATTTATGTGATATATTTGTCCCAAACCTTTTTCTGTGATGCCAAAAAACCCCAAATTTCACCAACTGTGACACATTTACCCAAACTTTTTGGTTGGAAGGCATTTTCGTCTTTTTTTTTTCCCTTTTTTTCTTCTTCTCCCTTCCCTCCGCCATGGCTGGCGGAGGGAAGCCACCAGTGTCAGCCCTTGCCCAATGCCAACAAGAGCGACCCTCGCCGTACTCAGGTGAGGGCCAACGTCAATGGCTTCCTCTTCCATGGCTGGTGGAGGAAAGGGAGAAGAAGGAAAAAAAGGAAAAAGGAAAAAACAGAAAAAGTAAAAGACAAAAATACCTTTCAGCCAAAGAGTTTGGGGTAAATTTATCGCAGTTGACAAAGTTTGGGGTTTTTGATATCACAAAAATTTTTTTGGGGGTAAATGTGTTATATAAGTACAAGTTTGAGTTCTTTATGTCATAAAATTTTTTTGAGTAAATTTGTCACACCGAGCAAAGTTTTGGATATTTGGTGGCATTTTCACTAAAAAAAGAAGAAGAAACTTCTCTTTTATCTTAAATTTATGGGAAACTTTTTGTTTTTGGTTGAAAATAAAGTTTCATTACTAAACTCAACCCAGAGGCAAATTACAAGCAAAACCACATTCAAGACATAGTATCAATCATAAAGGATAAGGGGGATTTTCTATAAATTTATGGGAAACTTGACTTTCAATTGATCAGTATCAATAACACGTTGGATCTGGATAAGACACGATATGGGATATATTATCCACATTTGACATTGTTTCTATTTGATAATACGAGGAATCAACTATTGTGCGTCTCATTCATATTCATCAATTAGTAGACCAATTCAAACTAAATCACAAGGGTAAGGAAAGGCTGATAAAATGGAATGATTTGATGTCTAAATAGAATCAATATATCACTTTAAGGAGTATTAATTGTTTTCTTTTGAAGTGAAGATAGATTCGAACACGGAGTTTCCACGTCGTCCATGCGACAAGAAACATAGGGTTAGGAGCTTGGGCTGAAGGGGTTGAAAGCCACTAGCCAATTCTTTTTTTTTTTTTTTTGTCTATCCTTTCTTTAACTCTCTTTGGGCCTTTCCTATGCAGCTTAGGTGAAAGGCGAAGAAGGCCTCCTTCGGGGGCCCAAGCTAGGAATTTCGCTACCTTAGGACTGTTATAGTTACGGCCGCCATTCACCGGGGCTTCGGTCGCCGGCTCCCCTATAATCAGGTCACTAACTTCCTCTCTTGTCAAAGCATGGGAGTCAAATCCTGTAACTATGATACTAGCGTCCCCCGTCCCCCAACTTCAATTCCCTTAGCACTAGGCTGCATGCCTGCCACTAGCCAAGCTGGCCAATTGATTTTGCGAGTTTGGCCACTACAGGAATTGGGTGCCCTCATTTCATTGAGCGGGTGCCCGCTACAGTAACCAGACACTCGTGATGCAGTGTCTGGTAACCTGTTTGCTTGCCTAAAATTTACCTTTAAACTGAGTACAATCCCCCTGCCTGTCTCTAGAACTTGCTCTGTACTGATGCTCAAATTTCGGGCCCCCCAAATTTGGGCTAATTCTAATGAAAGCGTTCTATTTCGACCAAAAAGAAAAATACAAAATGGACGCCCAACCCTTCCTATGGTGTGCGCCGATCCGACCATGCGAACTCCCGAACTCATGATTTGAGTCGAGCTTTACCTTATATTACATTAGGACGTACTTCTGCCTTTTGAGAGTTTTCAGGTCCCGTAATTAGTTTTGAGAGTAAAAACACGGTGAGAGATTGTTTCTCTATTTCTTGTTTAATCCTCTATTAATCTCTTGCATTGTGGTGGATTGCATGATCCAATTTGTGCAACATCATTACACATTTCATAATATCGAGTCGTCATGCGGTACATTAATACTAATTGATGATTGCACTTACAGTTTCATAATTCATAAGTCCAGTAAAATCCCATTGACAAATAAACTTTCGCTCAAAAATCTCTCATCCACTTCATAAAAATTAGGAGTCGGAATTGTAGAATTTGACCCATAATCAAAATATCAATATCACTTAACCTCTCATTTGCATCATTTCACTTTTCCGCATTAAGAGATTAGAGACGTTCTTTGTTTGAAAAAAGGGTATTGGGACATTAGGAATGTCAAAACTTTCATACAATGCTCATTTTTGTTATTAAATTTTTTTTCGTTCACTTAAGTGCCACAAATTTGAAAATTTAATCACTCAAATGTCGCTTCTGATATGGCCGTTGGAAAAATTGACGTAATCGCCGGTCGTTCGATATAACCGTCAAAAAGCTAATGTGGACCGACGGCCACGTCAACCTTTCCCGACAATCACGTCAACTTTTTGGACGACCACGTCAAAAGTGACACTTAAATAATTGATTTTTCAAATTTGTAGTATTTAAGTGAGCGAAAAAATTTTGGCACAAAAAATAAATATCATATGAAAATTTTGACAGTGTAATTATCCCGAAAAATAGTACGTATGCGTGGAACATCGACTTTGGCGAATTTTGTCAACCAACCTGTCACGCAACTCGACAAAAGAAAAAGGGGAGGAACGCTCCGACAGGCACAGCCACTCAGGCACGGGCCATGCTCAAAAGCAAAGACTAAGAAGGGCGAGAACATTGGGCTGATCAGTGAAACCGAAGGAGGGATTAAACATGAGAGAGATTGGACAAAAGCAATAGACAGCGCCAATCCCTCCGCGAGGATATCCAGCCTGATTATGTTATTTAATTTAACATATCGATATGCATACACCTTACATCTTACACCTTGTGTTTTAAATTATATATTTTTCTTCCCTAAAAGGTAGAATACTTGTGTTTTACGTCTTAGAGTATTTTTTTTTTTACGTCCTAGAGATCATATGAAGTAGTTTAAGAATTTATTTTGGTTTGATGAATGGAACCGTAGGAGAGATTAAATATGAGAGAGATTGGACAAAAGCTACAAACAGCACAACGAGAATGCCTGAAAGAAAGGGGAAAAGAAAAGGAATGGATTGCCTCAGTAAAAAAAACAAAAAGACATGGAAAAACTTTGAAGACAGGAATCAACAAAAGGAGAGATGATGTTTAGACATGCATGATAATCATTTTGTTTTTCTATTTTTCTATTCTCAATAATAGATTTAGAACAGACATTTATTTGGTAATGCAATTTCATTTTTTATTTTCGAGACAAATTTTTAGTTTGGAAATGATTTTAAAAAAATAAAAAATAGAGATATTCTACTTTTCTATTTCTATTCTAGAAATAGAAATAAAAATAATTCTCATTACTTGCCCTCGTTGCTCACTCGCCAGCCCCGCCGCCCATCGTCGGTGTGATTTCCACATCATTTTCAATTCAATTAATTAATTATCTTTTATTTCACGAAAGAGTAGAGCATAATAAATAGAAAAGAGCATGGGAGAGAGATATTTAAAAAGGCCTATCAAATGAATTTTCTGTTTTAGGAATATAAATTTTGTATTGCTATCAAATGCGTATCACTGCTCAGAAACTCGTCCAAGGATTACAAATAAAATATCTATTTATGATTAAAAATTATTTTCAAGAATAAAATGGTTATTATTTACGTCCTTAATGATTTTTCGGCTCTTCACATGGAGAGTTTAAGAAAGAGGAAAACAAAAAACAGAAAAGGACATGGGAATCTTGATAAAGAAACAAAAAAAACGGAGAAGTATGGGGAGACGATAAAAGAACCGGGGTCGGACCAAGGAAGAAAGCTGGTCAGAAAGGAGGAGGGAACCTCCTTTTCTTCTTGGAATAATGAAGATCCACTTGTTTACACAAATAAGTCGTCTGCAATGCGACCTTGCCGAATTGAGTTGGAGGAAATCGCTAATGAATTACTAAACTTACACCTAGTTTAGATTCTCTCAAGCTCATATCAATTTACAACTTAGTTCAATTAACATGCAAAATCAATTTATCCAACAGTCACCACTAATCAATTTTTGTTGGTTTAATTAAAAAATCAAATAAAGTGTGGGACAATACTTTACTTTTATGAACCATAAATTAAATGAGTTCGGCAATTTTTAATTAATACTATATTAATCTAATGCCATTTCGGTACATTTTATCTTTATTTTCAAAAAAAATATTTTGTCAAGCAACTTATATCGATTTTAAACCTATCTATTAACATGCAAATGTGATTATCATGAGATTACACAATCATTAATATAAGTGATAAATTAAAAAATAGGAAAGGAATTTAAATACCTCAATGCAAGCAAAGCATATTAATTCATTTCCCAAACGTCTGCAAAATATTCATTGAAAAGAAATGCATACCTATCCTAATATGATTTCCAGAGACTAATTAACAATTCTAATTAGTTCTTTTTGGGTTTTTCTTTTAACAAAAACTAAGTTATATCCTATTCTAACCTAGGTGAACGTGCATGGTTTACTACCCTAATGACATCTGACATGATTTTAGTCTAATATAACATATAATTCTAAATTGATTAATCCTAAACATGTAATCACTATATGTCATGGGATATATATATATAACATGAACTTATGACATGGCATGATACGTGGCATATGACAGGGCATGAAATGATGACATAGCAAGATGATGTGGCTTTTGACATGGCAATATGATGTAAGATTTGTATGTCACGTGATATTTTCGATATTTTTATTAAAATTAGTAATTAATTATTAATAAAAATGAAAATGATCTAAAGTGATATATTTTCCAATTTAAACTTGGAAATAGAGTAGGCCGAATGTTATTCTAACTTGGAACCCAATCCCATCCCTATCTCACATGGAATCTTATTTAAAAAAAAAACCATTCTAATCTAGAAACAATTATAATCTATCTAGGAAATTATCCTAATTGATCTCAATCTATTTTTTTTGTATTTTTTAAAATAGGAAACCAATCAAACAAAATAAGATAAGCTCAAAATAGCAAAAGATATCCATCCGATTTATATTTGGAAATAAATAAAACCGACACCCCATCTATATGCCACAAGATTAAGTTTTGTTTTCCGTATAATCCATAACCCTATATCAATGCCTAGAGATTGAGTTACCATTATAGCATGTTTCAAATTAGGAAAGTATCCGTGCAATCCACAAGATAATTCTCGTTTAAGCTTCTCTACTCCGAGAAAATATCTAGGCTTTCAAAGCGCTACCTCAATTGCTAATGTTGCGCGCATTTTTTCCTTTACATCCGCTTAAAAATTTACATGTGTCCTGAGTTAAATTAAAAAAGAAATTGATGTGGAATTGTTTGGTCTGGCTTCGTCTTCCTCGTTCGTCCAATACACTAACCTCGGACAAGCCGCCATGGCCGGTGATGCTGCTGGCTCTCCAGATCTGGCCGTCGATGGCCATTGGCGTCACTCGTCTAGGTGATGCCTCTGGCTCTCCCAATTTTGCCGTCCATGGGCGTCAGCATCGCTCGCGAACCTTGCTCCGCGATGGCCGGTGACGCGGCTGGCTCTTCAGATCTGGTCGTCCATGGTCGTTGGCGTCTCTCATCCTGGGGACACTGTTGAGGAGTTATAAAAAATATTTCTTTTTCTTTTTGTTACACGCCATTCTCTGCATCTTCTTTTTTTTATATTTTTTGTCTTCATTCTTGTTACAAGCCATTTTTTTGTCTGTCCATGGCGGTCTGCAACCTTTAACGCCCTCTCTCAAGCCGACCTCTAACGGCGGTCATCGCAGCAACTCGAGGTCGCGTCACGACCTTCGCGATGGCCAGATCTGGCGCAGTGTCGACATTCTAGATCTGGACGCTCGGTCCCCATTGCCATTGAGCCTCTAGATCTGGAGGTGACAGCCTTCTGTGGCTGCCAAGCTTGACGTTGTGACCGAGATCTCGACGGCCATGGAGGAGCCGCCAAGCTCGAACCGTTTTAAGGCGAACCATGTCTGGCATGAAGTCTAGCTCGACTAGATCCTGAGGCAGCATGGACGAGCTTGAAGCAGGTAGAGGTGGACTAGATCTGGTGCAGCTTCAAGGCCACGACACAACGAGACTTGGAGGCTCGACCTTCGGGGCAGTGGTGTTCAAGGGTGGCAGGCGGTTAGTCTGATGTCCACGTCCGGTGGAACAAGAAGAATATATATATTTTTTATTCTACGCCGATAGACACGTGTCAAAATATGATTGGATGTGAGAAAAAATGCGTGCCACATGAGCAGCTGATGTAGTGCTTTGAAATCATTGAATATTTCCTCAGTTCACTCCATTTAGACGCCACATATGATCGGATTCCAACGACTAAAAGCATGTTCAATACTAACCCACTGTTTGGCCATTAGCAAATATTTGGACCTCACATGAAGCACCAACCACTTTTTCCAGGCCAACACGGGATCGCTAGTCCTAGGAAGTTGTCATAAAAGTTTTGGGGAATCATGAAAGATATGATCCCCTCCTCTTTACATGGAATGATATGTTGAAGAAATTGAAAGTTGCTCCTAGGCAAAGCAAATATTTTAGAATATATCATTTTTTTATTGGAAAGGATGGAGAATTGCCACGTATTATCCTTCTAGGGAAATCGAAGCTCTCCTTGTCACGTCTTTGCTGAAAATTGGAGAAAATAGGAAGCTATTGATGCATGATCTGCTGAGACAACTCCAGGCAGAAAAAATGTGTTAAATGAAGATCCCATCCCTCGTAATTGAAGTAGTTGTGGGCGCACAATGAAGCCCTATCCGCACCATGGAAAAAGGAGGTAAACTTGAAAGCCCGAGCTACTTTCTTTTCTTACCTGCAATTAATATTCTTTGTAATCTACCTGATTCCCTTTTGAATTACAATTTGTAGAAGAAGTTTAGAAAACACGGGTAATTCTATGATAAACTCCAATTCCTATAAATGTAAAATACCTGTGTAAAAGTTGAAACAAATGTATCCTTGCTGATGTGGTATTTGGAGATAATAAGTGGTTTAGGATATTTAGGTTGTCTAATGGTTTTCTAGAGAATTATTATGCATTCAACCTTCAGACCTCTCCATGGCAAAGCCTCTTTTAAAAATCCTCGTATAGAGGTGTCAAAATAGGCCGTGGGCTTAATTTTTTACTCACATTTCTAAGATCAGGTCATGCGAATGTATTTACGATACAAGACGATCTCGCTTCATCATATAAGAATTGAAAACGATTTATTAAACGGGAATCCCTAACTTGATTTATAATGAATTGATGAAGAACTAACCTTCAGCTCGTTCAACGTACCAATACTCTGAAAATTATCAAAAAAATCATAAACCTATTATAAATATACTAATTTAGTGCTAAACTTTTTTCTAATTCAATCCTAAACTTTTCATTCATTCATCCATCCATCCAATTTTGGTTGGGCATGTGGACAATTTTTAATAATATAATATTTTTCAAATATTTTTATTTGTTTTTTTCTTTTTCTTTTCTTCCTTCTTTTGGTTTTTCCCACAAAGGCCAAGCGAGGGCCCTTAGGCCTTGCCTAGATCTAGGCAAGGCCTAAGGGCTACAGGTGAGGCCATGGCCACCTTCACCCTTGCACATTGAGGCGGATGATCACCCTGAGACGATCACCCAATGTCGCCGAAGGTTGCTATGGTTGAGGGTTTTCTAGTTGAGGCTCATTGAGATCGATGTTGCCTCCCATCTTTAGGCCAAGCTCACTTGAGGTCATGGGAGGGTCGCCGAGGGTCAATGCTCTCGTGAGGTTGAAGGTGGCCATGACCTCGCTAGCCGCAGGTGAGGCGATTTTCCCCCGTGGTCTCCAAGGCCATGGTGAGGTTGGCCTCACCAAGATCTAGGTGAGGCCGAGTGAAGGCCACAACCCTCATTGGCAGCTGGCGAGGGCCAGCTTCATGGCCCTTGCCCAATGGCCGATGAGCCTCATGGCCATTATGGAGAAAAAAAACCAAAGAAGGAAGAAAAAAGAAGAAGAAAATAATTAATAAAAAATAAAATATTATCGAAAATTGTCAATGTCAATGTCAATCAAACGGCCGATGCCGACCAATCAATTTTGAGCCGAAATCGATAAAATCAGACCTCAAGATGACCACGCGCGTCTGTTCACCTTACGAGCAGAAGTTCAAAATTCCGTTTCGGACAAACCACAAGCTCAAATCCAATTCTGTAAAATCATACGGGTTCATGACGTCCTAAACTACCACTTTCATAAATTTTCATGGCTCAACAACTCAAAAATCAGACTTCGCCACTCAATATTTCCAATATTCCAAATTTGAGCCATAAACTGGAAAAATGCTTTGATTGGAGGAACAAGAGGCATGTGTACTCACCGGGTGTTGCGTAAAATAGTCAAGTCGGTTTTGCGAGGCTCCCGTGGTGTGTACGTGCAAAACCCTTTCCTTCTTTCCCCTTTCTTCTTCTCTCCCTCTCTTCCCTTTTCTCTCTTTTTCTTTCTTTCTCCCGACTGGTTGTGGCTTTCGCAAGTGGGAGAGAAAACCCCACTTATTCTCTCTCCTCTCCTTTTGACTTTTCAACTCTCTTTCTTCTTCTCTATTTTTTTTTATAAAAAATCAAGTGGGTCCCACCAGCCAACAAAAGAGCTTGAATATTACACTTTGAGTGAACGTCATTTACTTAATTGCGAAGTCGTAAAGCTAAGGGAATCTGCAATCCAATCTGCCTAGTAACAACAAATGAATCAACTAATCTTCCCTGCATAGAAGACCTTTTGATATTTGAGACAATTAGATCAACTCTTTCCTGAAGATACAGATAATATTAGACTCAGTAGAACCTACTATTTCATAATTTTGAAGTATGAGTTATTAGCATCATTACTTAGATTAAGAGAGGTTACTGGGGTCGAAGTTATAAATTTGACAGAGCAACTTGGAAGACCATGGCCATTCAACATGCGCCCACTTAATTTTAATTAACGCACTCTGCATCACAATTCACAAAGAACCAAAGGAAAAAGAAAAAGTTTCTCAGTCATGTCAGTAGAATGATGTGAAACCCCTATTTCATAGTGATTTTGAATTCTGATCAAAGGAGCATACATTTACCAATCTCTTGTAGAGACGGAAAAAAGGGAAAAGCAAGAGGCGCAGGAATCAAAATCACCTAGAATCACTTCCTCAACAAGTCGTCACCACTTTAACAGCCATGTTTTGCAAGCCAACACTCATAACATACAGTTGGTGTGAGGGGAACCCGTACTCTCGCCATAGTTAAGACCTTCTCATCTTCTTTGTTAAGTTCTGTTTCACTGGACCATCTTCTTCCTCGCAGTCTATTGAATTGTCTTCCTTTGAGTTTCTCACCTTCAGACTCCCAATTGTTTGTACCGGCTGATGTTGTTGGAGCACAACCCTCATACCATCCTCCTGTTGCTTGCATATTAGACGGAATCCGCACTTCTTTATTCTTACTCTTGATGTTTTGAAGAAAACTTGGAAATGGCTCCAATCGTTTTGCAGAAGCTTCTCTACTCCACTCATACTCTCGCGTGGGAGATATTCAAGCCATACATGATCAAATTCTAATTGACGAAGACGTATTACTTCTGAAAGCAATACTTGGCCATTAACAATTATTTTGACTTTACATTGAGCACCACGTGTCTTTTCTTCCTTCTGATAGAGAATAACACAGAGTGCTAGTCCTAAGAACTGGTCATACAAGTCATGGGGAACCATGAAAGATAGTGTACCCTCTTCACAGCGGAGAAACCATTCTGGCATCTCTCTTCCAAATAGGAGAATGCCGACTTTGCTCATCTTCGGGAGTTCCTGTCATATAGATAATAGCATATCAAGAATTCAAAGTTAAATACATATCTATATATAGAGAGAGAGAGAGTCTGACCTCTAGTGACAACATATTATCCAAATTGACCCCTTTGCGGAATAATTCACAACATGAAGACAAGTCCACTTCAAGGTAGTTGGAGGAGTGACTTGACAGATCCGGGAGTTTTTGCAGAGATTTGCAACTATTTGCTTTTAGGAAAGACATAGTTAATGGAAGCTGAGGAATCTCTTGTAGTTGCTCGCATTTAGCAACATGCAAGCGCTTCAAATCATTGTACTTGTTGATGCATATCGGCAGATGAGTAAACTTGTTATTCGAAAGAAATAGGGACTCCAATTTGGGAAAACTAGAAGAACTCTCAAGGAACTCTACTTCTAACAAATTGCAGTGATCAAGTATTAGGCAACTTAAATTTGGAAATCCCACATTGCCATCAGGATTAGTTGAATCCTCCAAGTTCTTTGGAAACATGACGAAATTCGAGCAGCCTTCGAGACTCAGAAACTTTAGATTTTTCAACTTATAAATGCTCGATGGAAGCCTTGCGAGGTTTTTGCAATATTGTAATTCTACCCTCTCCACAGAAACAAGATTTTCAATTGATGTAGGGAGTTCTTTGATAGCCGTCCATTTTAGATGAAGTTCTTCTATATGTTTCATCTTTTCTAGAACATCAGGGAACTTTTCTAGTTTAGAACAACCATAGAGATTAAGAGTATGAAGATATTTTGTCTTGAGTGCGTCAGGAAAGATACTAAGATTAGAGCAATATCGCAGCGACAAAAATTTTAACTTATCAAGAGACCCGATGGACTGATGAACCTCCACTAAGCTTTTGCAACCATCAAGATTCAAGCTCTCCAGATTTGGAACTTGTGAAAAGTCAGGAATACTAGCTAGCGACTCGCATTCACTGAAATTGATAGACTTCAACTCTTTAAAATTCTGCAAAAACATATTAGTGTAGTCATTAAGCTTAGAAAATATTTTTATGGCTATTAAAAAGGGAAAGCTAATCATCAGAAGGGCTTACCTTAAAATTTCCTCCTAATTGTTTGATAGGACTGTTTCGGACATCGAGTCTCACAAGTTTCTTTGGACTAGAACCAAATTCCAGTTCCGGGGCATTGGGCCATTTGAGTGATTTTAGCTCGTTAGGGAGACATATAGGACCTTGTGAAGATATACGCACTTCACACAAAATGAGCATTCTCAACATTTTCATGTTTGTGAAAGCATAAGGACTAATGGTTATCTCTTCTGGTGTGGGCAAGTCCAATACTATGGCCTTCACTGCATTTGTTCCCTATCCATAACAAAGCAAATTCAGTCATCAGACAAAATTTCCAATTGAGATTTACATGTTATTGTCTAAATCAAATTAATGTAAAAACTGAGATGTAGCAAAATTGACATAAACAACTTTTACTGTATTTTCACATAGAATGTACTCAATATCTTTAAAAAGCCATAGTCTACTACGCTTCCCAGGATCATCACGACATGCCTGATTAACAATATCCTGACCCATGAACTGAATCAAATCATGCATTTGCAGGGCCTCGTGCTCGTTTTTTATCAAGGATCTTTCTATGAGAATTTCTATTCCTATGACTGTGTCGAAACCACAACTGTCAAGAACTTCCTTGATGAACTTTATACTTTTTCCCTTAAAGAAACAAGCAATATCAAGGAAAATCTCCTTCTCATTTTCCTCCAATCCATCAAAGCTTATCTTAAGAACTTCATTGATAGTTCGCTCAGGAATTTTGGAGAGTTTATGCAATGTACTTTCCCATGCGGGTTCCTCTCTTCCACATAAAAATGAGCCCAACACTTCCAAGGCTAATGGAAGGCCACCAGCATAATGCAGTGCTCCATCTATGAGATCCATTCTTATTTCAACTTTCTTGCTTTTTGGAAAGGCATGCCGATCAAAAAGGTCACTTGATTTGTTGCCTTCTAAAGTTTTAACTTCATACACATAATTTATGCCATGAGAGTTTAACAAATGTCTATCTCTTGATGTAACAATGATTCTACTTCCTTTGCCAAACCAATTGCCTTCTCCAGCTAACGCATTCAGTTGACCCAACTTGTCAACATCGTCAAGAACTAGGAGAACCTTCTTGCAACATAGTCTTTCCTGTGCCAAACTAATTCCTCCGTCAACAGTATAAACCGTTAATTCTTTAGGAGATAAGATCTCAGATAGAAGTTGCTTTTGCAAAGCAACAAGACCATCTCTTTGGTTTGAAGTTTCTCTAACTTGCGCCAAAAAACTACAACCCTGAAATTGTTTCTCAATGGCATTATATAGGGCCTTAGCAATCGTTGTCTTCCCTATGCCCCCAGGTCCCCATAGACCTATCATGAGAACATCATCATCGTCCAACTCTTTATTTGACAATGATATAAGTTCTTGAACTTTGAAATCTATTCCAACTGAATGCTTAGCAACATGTAAGGGTCTTCGGTTGAGATGAATTGATAATTCCTTTACGATGGAATGAATGAGCTTTGCTTCATCTCTGACAAGCACTCAAAAGAAACAGAAATATGTTTTAGCATTCTAAAGCCATGGCGGGAATTCCATTGCTAACTGTCATTAGTGAAATTTCATAAGAAGGTTAGCAAATAATAAGATGAAAAGAAATGATACCCGCGCCAGCATCTGCGCAGGGAAAATTACAAAGAATCAGCGCCTAATGACAATAACCCCTCGGATACTATGAACCATACTATTTATCTAAGACAAAAAATTTATCATTATCTACATAGCAAGAATCGAATTCAAAGAATCTGCTAGTTTGAAAGTTTGGTTATTCGACTTTTGTGTCTCCTGCAAATTCAAAGAAGTTGATTCACCCTTTTGGCAATTCAAACATATACATGCGATTTGACATCTAACAAATAATCACGAGCTAAAATCACAAAGCATAGTGTCACATTTAAGCGTACCTATCTTCAAAGTCCCACCCTGATAAGCTACCCGCAGCAAAGAGAGCCTTCTTCCATCGCTTCACTTTCTCCGAATTCTTCCCAAACTTGGACTCATGTTTAGCCATAGCTCTCCCATAACTCTTTCTCCCCCCTCTCACTTCCCTTGGTTCCACTTTGTAAAACAATGGAAAAATAATTAGGCCATTTCGCTCTTTGCACTCCATGATTTTTGTGACCTCTTCCAAACACCATGGCGAGGAAGCATAGTCCTTGGAGAAAATGATGATTGCAACACGTGATTCCTCGATTGCCCTCATGAGTGCCAGTGATATTTCCTCTCCTTTCTTGAGCTCCTCATGATCCAAAAAAGTGTTTATTCCTTGTTGGTCTAGAGCCGCATGGAGATGACTAAGGAAGTTGTTGCGAACGTCCTTTCCTCTGAAACTCAAGAACACATGGTAATACCTTTTCTGATTCGTAGAAGCAGCCATTGAAAGAGCAGATGAATGATGTGCTTTAAGAATGTTTACATCTGACAGAGGTTCCAAGCTCTGGCTCTCATCTAAATATCGCTCTGTTCATGGAGTATGACTTACGCAATGGAACGAAGACCTAATAAAGTTTGACGTGGATCAGATCCCCACTTGTACTGGGGGTCTACTTTTTGGTTTTGGAGCCCCACACGCACTATCACAAACAGGGAAAGTAGAGGCCGTGCCCGAGTCCACATCGATTTGTCGGAGTTTCTTTTGACTTTCGTCTTCTTTGTGCGTAATTAGCGGAAGCTACTATCAGAGAAACCATTCGAAAATGATCGTGTGCATTTTCGCGAAACCTAAGTTTCTTTCTCCTACGTCCCTTTCGGAACTTGCCTCGTCCCCCAAATAAATATCCCCATACACCAGTTCTGGGCAATTTCTTGGCAATGTCATTTCTACTTCACTGCATATTGCGTTTTAAATAGACGACGACTTCGGGCTGCCAAGACTTAAGAGAAAGGGTCGCCAATGAGATCGAAAGTGAGACAGAGAATGAACTTTGGCAAAAGCCAATGAAGAATGTAAACGCTCCCAGTATGAACTTAACTTTACCAATATTCTCGAAGAAAATTACTTGGCATTTTCACTTGCCAAATGAAATGGGACTTGACTATTCAAAAGGAGAAGAAGAAGAAAAAAAGAATATATAACAGAAAATTTCAAATTGATATTGCTTGAACACATTTACCTAAATGGTTTTTCGACCCATAAAAACCCTTAAAGTGGTATTTGTGACGTCCTAAATTTCAATCCATCTCGGAATATATGAAATAGTTATTTTATCAATGCACTATTGGTTACGTTTACTCTGATCTGGTCCCTCATGAGTTAACTAGATAGTCGGAAAAGCAATTAAGAATGATACGTGTACGACTAGTGAATTCAATCAGGGATAGGCCACTCGACCATAAGGATCAAAGAGGGATGATACCATGCTGTTGTAGGTCAATTAGCGAACGGAATAAATCGATTCGGCAGAAGTACGAGGTCGGATTGTGGGTGATTCCGCACGACTTCGATATTGACTACGAACGATGTTAAACCGATTTCCTTTTGGCTCTATACTCAACGTGGGCAATTAACCTCCCATGATTACATGACAATCGAGGATCGCCCTGATTTGAATAGGCATGATCGTGGATTGAAAAGCCATCAACCACCGGTCAAACGCGCGAGAGTCTCTAAACGCCACCCGATAGTTAGGTCGTACTAAAGTCGCGATTGATTGATTTTAACCATGAATTTCAATCAAGTTTCGGGTATCAAACTTTTAAGGATGTCAAGGCTAAAATATTGGATGTTACCTAATTGATTCTAGAATTTATCGGTAAGCCTGGAAATTATCGGAAAAGGATTCAACAGGCCGAAAATTGGAACCAAGAGGAGATGGGCCTTGCGCCCGTTAAGGTTCAGCCAAGTGGGCCCCAAGCCAAACCCACCAAGCCCAAGTGAGCCCAACTTCAAGCCTTGAGCCCAATTACATTTTCTAGCCCATTTCTCCACAATTTGAGCCCAAACCAATTTTATTCAAGCCCGTATGCATGTATAGTACGGTATACTACACTTTGAGAAATTACCATTTTACCCCGTCTAGAGGAGGACAAAAGGCAAGAAAGTCAAGGGAATTTATGAAGGGAAATGATGTAAAGTAAGGGAAATTGGACTTGGCTTCTCTCTCTCTCTCTCTCTCTCTCTCTCATTTCTCTCCCCCCTATTGTGCAGCCCACACTCCCATGTTTCTCACTCTCTTCCTCACTTTCTCTTCTCATTTTCTCTCTTTTCTCTTCCTTTTCTCCATGGTTCTTCCCCTTGGATGCCCCTTTGACCAACCGGACCACCCTCACCCGCTAGCTTGGCCGCCTTGCCGCTGTTTTGGAGCTGCTGTGCTGCTGTGGTGCCGCCCGTCTAGGGCTGCCCAAGCCACGCCTCTCTCTCTCTCCCTTCGCCGTTCTCACCTCCGCCGAGACCCATTTTTGCCGAGCACCTCGATGACATTTTGGACGTAGCCGTGCGTAGCCCTCGCCGCCACCGTCGTGCTCGTGTTATTGGAATCATCGCCGGGTGAGTTTACGTCCTAATCCGTTGATTAGTGCCTAAACTTGCTTAGGGTTGGTTTAGTTAGAGTTAATCTTAGTTAGGGGGATCAATAAGGTGTATTAGAGTTAAGATAGGTGGTTAGTTAGATAACTATGATTAGCTTGGATTAATCTTGTTTAGTGCTCACTAATTGGGGGTTAGTTGGTTGATTCAAGATTATGGGATTAATCTTGATTAGTTTTAGTTTATTAAAATGAATCGATTGCTTTTAATAAATTATTGTTTTATGGAATTCTGAATTTATTTTATTATTTATTAAATTTTAGAATTTTCATTGTTCATAATGTATCGTTCAAGCGGTATTGTTCACGCGCACTGTTCACATGGTACTGTTCATGCAGAAGCAAAATTTTGCCTAAATGAATATATTTTGATTATATGATGTGCATTGCTAGTTGTTGAATGCATAGACATTTGCATGAATTGCGTGGGTTTATAAAAAGGGGGAAACCCGAAGTGTCGGGTGTATGTTTTTGTCCCACGTGGTCTTGAAACTGAAAGGGGACATGCTTTGTTTGTGGGTCATGGGAATTGAATGATTTCTTGAGATGAAAATGTGATTGTATGTGTTTAATTGACTGTTTCTACAAGCACGTATCACGTATGCATTTGCTAATGTTCAAAGATAAAAATGAACTGTGGTGGTATGCTTGTGTGGTTACTAAATTGAACCTGTCACCTCGGTGAGAGATCGGGGGATGATAGTCCGACTTGTTGGAAATCTCGGTGGGAGTCCGAATAAGGAGTCGCGGTAGAGACCGGGCCCATGCTCCTTCGGGAATGCCATTTTGGGAGAGAGCCCTTGACGTAGCCGTGTCTCATGGGGGAGGGCGATGCCTGGCTATGCCAGTAGACACCAGCAGGAGTTCGGTTATGGCTCTGAGGGGCATTAATAATTGGAACACGTGTGAATGCAAGGGTGCATGTGAAGCATATTGTGACGTGTTATGGTTTTGCATAAGATGGCAGAAAATCGACCACTTCGCTGACCATGGCATGCGTGAGGTTATATCGTGTAGGGTATGGCAATGACAAGGTAAGATTGCCTACAAATCGACTCACCTGTGATTGATCACTGAGATTATTAAAATGCTGGATGCATTGTTTATGGCACTCATGAGAATTTATACTGTGCAGGGAATGGCATGATCGAGTAAGGATGCCTGTGAGTCGATTGATTGTTGATTGTTTCTTATGGGGTTTACTGGGTAGATCATGTGGTTAGTTAAGTCAAAGCGAGGGTTGCTTTGCAATTGATCTGCCATCATTATGAGGATTTGTGTATTAGGAACCCCGAGGCGAGTTGATATCCTAATCGGGGCTTAGAGCGATAACTCATTGAGATTATATCTCACTCATCGTTGTTAGCCATTTTTCAGGTTCGTAGTTATAGCATCTATATTGCCATGGTTTGGGAAGTGCTGGAGCACATTGTGGTGGGCAATAGGTTGGTGTGCCCGATGGTTGAAGGAAGTAGATTAACCCTGTTTAGTGTTTTGATGACTATAGAGGAAGTTGCCCAATTGAGGGGCTTGTATATAAACTTTCTAGGGTTAATTAGTACAAGAATAAAAACGACATTGCTGCTAATGTTTGTTGTCTTTTTGCTATCCCTGCTATTTATTGACTGGGTGTTATTAATTTGCTTCCGCATGCGTTTAATCGCAAGATAAAAAGAATGGTCGGCGACGCATCCTGGGACGTTGCATTCATTTGACCATAGTGAAGGGGTTGTCGCATGCTCAGGATTCGGGGCGTGGCATCCCCGTTGGTTTTGGTATCAAAGCTCGATCAGTACTTGGAGTGATAAGGTGCGGGTTGTTTATAGGATCTTTTGGGATAGTAAGATAGGAAAGACAGTTATTGCATATGCATGTGATTGTTTATAGGATCTTTTGCTATAAGCGGGTTGTTCATGGTTCCTAATTCCTTGAGGGAATTGGAATGCAGGTTCTGGGAGAATGCTGCGAGATGAACAGTCCTGATCCTAGAGTCCTAGAGGTAGGGCAGTTTGAGGTCAGGCAAGTGCTAGAGGTAAAGCACCAGGGAGTCCTAGACTAAATAGGGTCTTGTAGGCGTTGTAAGCCTTGAGTTTTGATAGGGCGTAAGTAGCTCAGACTTAAGCTGTTGCTTTTACAACTGCTGTTGCCGCCATTGTTGTTGCTGTCTTGCCTAATAAGTTCCATTGGTTGGAAAGGGGATTGACGATCGGTCGATGTTTAAGTTGGTTGAGTAGTTTATGGAGCTAGAACTGTCCAAGTTCGTTGGGATGAGTGATCCTAAGACAACAACTCTTTGGACCTAGGAACTAAAGAATTCTTCGCACTGTTGGAGTGTTTGGAAGAAGAAAAGATAATCCTGGCTAAGTACCAATGGCATATGCCAGTGATTAATGGGAAGTAACCCAATGAAGAGGTTTTTCCCTAAGGCACGACTTGAGATAGGGTGCCTTGGTCGAGGTATTCAACGGGAAATGCTTTTTCGAGTGCGCACGAGAGTCGAAGATGGCTGGATTCTAGCAACTTCGTCAGGATCATTTGTCAGCCGAGTAATACATGGTTAAGTTTACAAAGCTCTTGTGCCAAGAATGATTGAGAATCCGACAGACTGCGTCAAGACGTCTATGTTTAGTCTGACACTGGAAAGTAAAAGTTAGTTGGTGCCCCTGAAGTTGAATGATTTTGATTAATGGTACAAAGAAGCCCAACAAGTTGAAGAGAATATGATGGAACAAGCAATCGCATCTGGATCGCGGTTTGCATCTCACTGGGATGATCATCGGCTTGGAAAAAAAAAGTCGATGATAAGAGGAAAAACATCCCATCCCACCCAATAGGAAGAATGGCATTGGGAAAGTGGCATACAATTCAAATGCGAGGTGTTAATTATGTGGGAAAACGACACGAGACAGTTACATGTCCTGTTAAGAGAGGAACGTATTTTGAATGCAGCTAACAAGGCCATGTCATGAGGAGGTGTTCTTGTTGACAGTCAAGGAAGCACCCTCAACAATCACAACTGGGATAATTGGTTGGAAATGCCTTGTGTCCTCCTAAAATGGGAGTCAACTATGGATGTGGTTAGTATGGCCACCAAATGTGGAATTGTATGCATAGGCCTATGGAAGTGTAAGTGTCACGATTGCAAGGAGGATAACCTGCAAGAAATACTCCACAGAACAACTTCAATCTCCCATTGGCAAAAAGATAAGTGTACCACAAGAAAGAAAGCGAAGGATTCGCAACCCGTAATTACGAGTGTGGTCTCATTATGCAATCAGTTGCTTATGCGTTAGTTGATTGGGAACTACGCATTTGTGTATGGCTAAGTTGCTTAAGCCAATGGGATTAAGGCCAAAACCATTGGAGATGGTTATTAGTAATTCTATCCCGATGATGGACAAGGTGCTGTCTGCAGTAAGATGTTCAGGTTGTAAGATAGTCATTGGTAATCAAGAAGAATTGATGAATTTGACTATCTAAGCGATGGATGACTTGATGTCATCGTTGGGAAGGGATTGACTCACCAAGTAATGAGCTGCAATGGATCACTATTGGAAAGTAATCCAATTTAACCCGTTGGGAAATGTTAGTTATGAGTTCGTTGGATATCGAGGAGGATTCTCAATTCAATTGATTTTGTCACCTCAAGTAACTGGGTTATTGGATGTGGGTTGCCAAAGTTATTAGGCGATCGAAATTAATACGTTGGATGAGGAACCATGGATGGGCTATGATTGGCTGATGATTAAAATGAGAATATGTCAAAGACGACATTTCATATGCGATATGGTTGCTACAAAGTTTATTGCAATATTGTTTAGATTGACCAATGCACCAGTAGTATTATGGATAAGATGAATTGAGTGTCTAAGGCGTACATGGATCAGTTTGCAATCGTGTTCATAAGCAATATATTATTATATTTGAAAAATTCGGAGGAACACGAATAACACTTGAGGATGGTGCTGCAAAGCTCTTAAGATTACGCCCTGTGCGTTAAATTCAGTAAGTGCGAATTTAACTTACTTGCGTTGTATTTATTGGTCATGTAATTCTTGGAGAAGGAATATCTGTAGACCTGACCAAGATAGAAGTAGTTAAGGATTGGCTAAGGCCTATGCTGGTGACAAAGGTTCGGAATTTTCTAAGCTTGGCAGGTTGCTATAGACGATGCGTAGAAAGGTTTTCTACAATAATTACGTCTTTGAGATAACTATTAAAGAAGGATGTAAAGATGAATGGATAGATAAGTGCAAGCGTAGTTTTCAAGAGTTTAAGTATAAGCTGACTACCGCACTAGTTTTGACGATATAATTTGGATTCGGAGATTGGGAAATTTCAATAATGCGTCGTATAAGGGATTAGATTACGTTGTAAGGCTAACAAGGTAACGAATGCACTTAGTCGAAAGTTATCGATTGCACAAATAATGGTTCAAGAATGGTTCCTACTCGAAGGAGTTCAAGGTTTGAATTTCAAGTTTGAGGTAGGTCACATTGCAAGTCTAACGGCTACTTCAAAATAGAGCCTGAAATATAAACCAGGATTAAGGTAGTGCAGTTTACGGGCTCTGTAATCCAAAGGATTGTGCAATTGGATTCAACTAAGAGGAAACATGATTTTCAAATATCCGAGGATGGGATCTTGAAGTTTCGTGGACAATTGTGCGTGTCCAATGATATCGAGCTTAAGGAGGAAGTCCTTTTGGAAGCTTGTTGTAATTGTTATGGTATCCACTTGGGGTAGCACAAAGATGTACTAGAATTTGCGACAATACCAATGGTGGAATGGCATGCAATTGGACTTTGCCAAGCACATAATGCTCAACATGCCCACAAATGAAAATGCATCATTGCTAGTATGGCGGATTGTTTCGGGAGACAATTCAAATTTAGATTTGAGGAATGAAATTTTATCCTTGATGGATTAATAATCAATGATCCCATGATGCTAGATGGACATGTGGTGAATGAATTTAAAGTATCGATGGGTGATCCCGTGGAAACGACCTCATGGATTGACAAGCTAGAGGAAGCTTTTGCAGTATGAGGTGCTTAGACGAGGTTCAGACCGTGAGGCTCGGTATGGGATGGGCCAGGACGGATAATACCTCTATGAGTTAATGTTTGTCGAAAAGGGACTTTTGCTTGTTGATGTGCAGCTCGATAATGCTTATGACGACTGATCCAACGAGGGCGGGGAGTGGTCGCTGGGGCTAGAGAGCCTGAGCAAGGAGCAACTCCTAGCGGGCTTTTAGGAAGTTGAAGGGGGCAAAACTGAATTGAACTATGCACTATGCAAGAGAGAGTGCTTGTGGGATAAAATTTGTTTTTACCCGAGTGGTATAGCAAAATTATGGTCAAGTTTGTCAAACTTTAGTCTAATGGAACAAGGTATGGGAATTGAGGATCACTAGTTCAGAGATAATCTTGCAGTCAATGGATGTAATTAAGACTATCTGAGATAGGCTAAGGACAGGGCAAAGTCGCTAAAACGATGGTGCAAATAAAGGACTAAGGCCTTTGGAATTTCAAGTAGGGAAACATGTTTTCCCTAGGTGTCGCCTATAATAGGGACATCTCCATTTGTTAAGAAAGGAAAGCCGACACTGTATATATATTAGAATCTTTCGAGATTGGGATCAAATAAGGATTTTGGCCTTAAATAGAAAAAGAGAGGAACCAAAATTCTGCAACTTTCATTTTTGCAAAAATGGACAAGTGCTTAGCCCTTTGGAACCAAATATGGTTTAGATATAATCAGAGGTGATCTGACATCATAGGAAGTGATGGATACCATTACGAGGCAAAATGAAAGACTTAGGAAAGTGAGGATGCAATGAGGCATTAATACCCTCATCAGTTTAAAGACGCAGAAAGTTCTGCTAATTTCGAGGACAAAATTCCTTTAAGGGGGCAAGAATTGTAATGCCCTGAATTTCGACCCATCTTGGGATATATGAAATGGTTATTTTAGCAATGCGCTGTTTGTTACGTTTACTTTAAGCTGGCCCCCTATGAGTTAACTAGCTAGTCGGAAAGACAATTAAGGATCGATACATGTACGACCAGTGAATTCAATCAGGGATAGGCTGCTCGACCATAGGGAGAGGGATGATACCACGTTGTTGTAGGCCAATTAGCGAATGGAAATATATCAATTTGGTAGAAGTACGAGGTCGGATTACGGGTGATTTTGCACGACTTCAATATTGACTGTGAACGACGTTAAACCGATTTCCTTTTGGCTCTGTACTCAGCGTGAGCAATTAACCTCCCATGATTACATGACTATCGAGGATCGCCCTAATTTCAATAGGCACGATCGTGGATTGAAAAGCTATCAACCACGGGTCAAACGCGCGAGAGTCCCTAAACGCCGCCCGATAGTTAGGTCGTACTAAAGTCGCGATTGATCGATTTTAACCATGAATTTCAATCCGGTTTCAGGTATCGAACTTTCAAGAATGTCGAGGCTAAAATATTGAACGTTACCTAATTGATTCTCGAATTTATCGGTAAGCTTGGAAATTATTAGAAAAGGATTTAATGGGCCGAAAAATTGGAACCAAGAGGAGATGGGCCAACCAAAATCCCAATGGGCCTTGCGCCCATTAAGGTTCAGCTGAGTGGGCTCCAAGCCAAGCCTACCAAGCCCAAGTGAGCCCAACTTCAAGCCTTGAGCCCAATTGCATTTTCTAGCCCATTTCTCCACAATTTGAGCCCAAACCAATTTTATTCAAGCCTGTATAAAATCTTAGCCCGTATACACGTATAGTACGGTATACTATACTTTGAGAAATTACCATTTTACCCCTTCTGGAAGTAGCATTCAATTTTGGAGGACAAAAGGCAAGAAAGTCAAGGGAATTTATGAAGGGAAATTATGTAAAGCAAGGGAAATTGGACTTGGCTTTTGCTCTCTCTCTCTCTCTCTCTCTCCCCCATTGTGCACCACACTCTCATGTTTCTCACTCTCTTCCTCACTTTTTCTTCTCATTTTCTCTCTTTTCTCTTCCTTTTCTCTATGGTTCTTCCCCTTGGATGCCCCTTTGACCAACTGGACCATCCTCACTTGCCATCTTGGCTGCCTTGTCACTATTTTGGAGCCGTCGTACCGCTATGGTGCCGCCCGTCCAGGGCCACCCAAGCCACGCCTCTCTCTCTTTCCTTCGCGATTCTCACCTCTGCTGAAAATCGCCTCCACCGAGACCCATTTTTTCCGAGCGCCTCCATGACATTTTGGACGTAGTCGTGTGTAGCAATTGCCACCACTGTCGCGCTCGTGTCATCAGAATCGTCGCCAGGTGAGTTTACGTCCTAATCCGTTGATTAGTGCCTAAACTTGCTTAGGGTTGGTTTAGTTAGAGTTAATCTTAGTTAGGGGGATTAATAAAGGTGTATTAGAGTTAAGATAGATGGTTAGTTAGATGACTATAATTAGCTTGGATTAATCTTGCTTAGTGCTCACTAATTGGGGTTTAGTTGGTTGATTCAAGATTAGGGGATTAATCTTGATTAGTCTTAGTTTATTAAAATGAATTGATTTCTTTTAATAAATTATTATTTTATGGAATTCTGAATTTATTTTATTATTTATTAAATTCTTGAATTTTCACTGTCATAATGTACTGTTCACACGATATTGTTCATGCGCACTGTTCATGTGGTACTGTTCCTACAGAAGTGAAATTTTTCCTAAATGAATATATTTTGATCATATGATGTGCATTGCTAGTTGTTGAATGCATAGACATTTGTATGAATTGTGTGGGTTTATAGAAAGGGGGAAACCCGAAGTGTCAAGTATATGTTTTTGTCCTACGTGGTCTTGAAACTAAAAGGGGACATGCTTTGTTTGTGGGACATGGGAATTGAATGATTTCTTGAGATGAAAATGTGACTGCATGTGTTTAATTGACTGTTTCTACAAGTACGTATCACGTATGCATTTGTTATTGTTCAAAGATAAAAATGAGCTATGGTGGTATGCTTGCGTGGTCACTAAATTGAATCCATCACCCTGGCGAGAGATCGGGGGATGATAGTCTGACTTGTTGGAAATCCCGGCGGGAGTCCGGATGTGGAGTCTCTGTAGAGGCCAGGTCTATGCTCCTTCGGGAATACTGTCTTAGGAGAGAGCCTTTAACGTAGCCGCGCCTCATGAGGGAAGGCGATGCCAGTAGACATCGGTAAGAGTTCGGTTGTGGCCCTGAAGGGCATTAATAATTCGAATTTATATTGTGCAGGGTATGGCATGACTGGGTAAGGATGCCTACGAGTCAATTGATTGCTAATTGTTTCTTATGGGGTTTACCGGGTAGATCATGTGGTTAGTTAAGTCAAAGTGCAGGTCGTTTTGCAATTGATTTGCCATCATTATGAGGATTTGTCTGTTAGGAACCCCCATGCAAGTTGGTGTCCTAACTAGGGCTTAGGGCAATAACTCACTGAGATTATATCTCACTCATAGTTGTTGACCATTTTTCAGGTTTGTAATTATGGCATTTATATTGCCATGGTTTGGGAAGTGCTGGAGCTGTGGTGGGCAATAGGTTGGTGTGCCCAATGGTTGAAGGAAGTAGATTAACCCTGTTTAGTATTTTGATGACTATAGAGGAAGTTGTCCGATCGAGGGGCTTGTATATAAACTTCCTAGGGTTAATTAGTACAAGAATAAAAATAACATTGCTGCTGTTGTTTGTGGCGTTTCTACTATCCCTGCTATTTATTGACTGGGTGTTATTGATTTGCTTATGCATGCGTTTAATCGCAGCTGACAAGGTTAATGGTGTTTGCTTATATGGAAGCTCTCATGCATGATGACCATACTGTCATTTTTGATGGAGACCCATGTGAAATTGGGAAAGCTTGAATCTACCTAGCTTGTCTCTACTTGTCACGGACCCTGATAAGGGCTCGAGCTGTGGGTTATTTTTGTGACATCCCAGACTTGTCATCGTCCTGATTCATTTTATCACACTTATATGAACATGCGGAAAAGTGAACATACAAAACCCCGACAAAAATCGCCGGAAGACATGAAAACAAGTAATATAAAACACACTACTATATCATAGCAATAGGAGACGATACGCGTACGACCCGTAGTTTCGATTAGGAGCGAACCATTCGACCATAAGGGCTTGGGTGGGAACAATACCCTCTAGTACTAGATTATTAGGGAGATAGAAATAAATTGATTCGGCAGAAGTATGAAGCCGGGTTGCGGGCGATTCCGCATGACTTCGGTACGAGCTACGAATGATGCTAAACTGATTCCTTTTTATCTTGTACTCAGGACTATCAATTGAGCCCTTGGGATCACTTGACAATCGAAGGTCGTCCCTAGTTCAAGAAATTGCTTAAACATGGATCAAAACACTGTCGACCACAAATCAAATGTGAGGAAAAATCCTAAAAGGGCACCCGATAGTCTAAATGTACTATGGTCACAATTGACTCAATTTAGCCCCGAATTTTAATCCGATTTTAGGTATCAACTTCTCGGTGATATCATGACTAGATTATTGGACACCGCCTCATTTATTCTTGAGTTTTCCGAGGGGTTATAAAGTGTCGGAAAATGAAAATTTGGACTAGGAATCGGGGCCCACAAGAGGGCTGACCTAAGACCGGAGGCCCAATGGGCCTTGTGCCCATCTAGCCTAGCCTAATGTGGGCCCAAGCTGGCCCATTTTGCTTCCTCTTCTAAGCCCATGGGTCCTCTCTTCTAGAACTTTTAAGTTGTGGTCCTAATTGCTTTGTTTTGCTTGGTTTTCATTGGTTCTTAGAAGCAAGTTGGCTTGCAACTTGCCTTAGCCTCTTGGACAAGTTTGATCACCCATTCTCTCTCCTCCAGCCACCCTTGCTGCCACCCCCACTCCTCAGGCCACTCTCTCTCTTTTTTCTTCCCTTTTTCCCTCACTTTCTTAATTTTTCCCCTACCCCCTTCACTGTTTACTACTGCCGCCACCTTGCTACTATTCACTGGAGCTGCTGCCATTGTCCGGCATGCAACTACCACCGTCTGGAGTCCAGCTAGTCACTGCCGATCGCCGCTTGTCACCGCCGACAACTCGCTCAACCGCTGGTAGCCACTATTGCCTTTTCCGCAGAAAAGTAGCCCCGGTGCTGTTTCGCCAGAAATGGCTGCCGTCCATTGTCCATCGCCATCCCCAAGCTAACTCCGCATAGCCCTCGCCCTCGCTGTCACTCTGGTGTCGTCAGAATCTTTGAACCTGTAAGTTATTTTCCTAATCCCTTAGTTAGGGGTTAATCTTGCTTAGAAGTAGTTTAATTAGTTTGACCTTGGTTTACTGTTTATGATGTGGGTGATTAGCATGTTATTAATTGGGTAAGCATGCTTAGTATTAACTATGGTTAGATTAAATTACCATGGTTAGAATATCCTTTATTGCTGAACAGTTCATAGAATTAGTGGGATTAAGGCCGGAACTGCTGAAAACGGTTTTCGTTATTTCTACTCCATTAAAAGATTTAGTCTTGTTTGCAGTAGGTTATCATAATTGCAAATTGATTATAGATGGTCAGGAGGGAAAAAATAGACTTGATTGTTTCAGCGATGTATGACTTTGATGTCATCATCGGAATGGATTGATTGAGTAAACAAGGAGCCGCAATGGATTGTCGGGAGAAAAGAATCTAATTTAACCTAACTGGAGTTAGTAGCTTCCAGTTTGTCAGGAGTCGAGGAGGGTCTTCGATCCCCTCGATTTCTTCGTTAGAAGCGACCAAGTTGCTGGGGTCGGGATGCCGAGGTTATTTAGCATCAGTAAATGATATGTCGATGGAAGGACCAAACATGGAAGACATTGCGGTAGTACGAGACTATCCCAATGTCTTTCCAAGGGAATTACCATAACTACCCCCGACCAGAGAGAGAGAGTTTGTGATAGAGTTGGCCTCTAGGATAGAACCAATATCTAAAGCACCTTATAGGATGGTGTTGTCAGAGTTGAAGGAATTGAAAGTATAGATGCAGGAATTGTTGGACAAGGGTTTTATTCTCCCAAGCGCATCGCCTTGGGGAGCGACAATCCTGTTTGTCAAGAAAAAAGGATGGGTTATTGCGATTATGCATCGACTATCGACAGCTTAATCAAGTGACGATTAAGAACAAGTACTCGTTGCCAAGGATTAATGACTTGTTTGACCAACTCAAAGGAGTGTCGATATTCTCCAAGATAGACCTAAGGACAAGCTATCATCAATTGAGGATCCGAAAGGAGGATATACCGAAGACGGCTTTTCATATACGCTATAGTCATTATAAGTTTACAGTAATGCCGTTTAGCTTGATGAATGCCCCTACTACCTTCATGGATTTGATGAACCAAGTGTTTACAGAATATTTCGATCAATTTGTGATTGTGTTTATTGATGACAGTTTGGTATATTCGAAGGATCCGAACGAGCACGAACATCACCTGAGGACCATGCTACAAACTCTACAGAATCACAAGTTGTACGCGAAGTTTAGCAAGTTGAATTTTGGTTAGCTCGAGTAGCTTTCCTTGGCCACGTGATCTCAAGTAAAGGGATTTCAGTAGACCCGACCTAGATTGAAGCGGTTGTAGATTGGCCGAGACTAACTTCGATAATCGAGTATTGTAGTTTTCTGGGATTGGCTAGTTATTACAGACGATTTGTGGAAAGGTTCTCTACAATAGCTATGTCGTTGACTCAATTACTAAAGAAGGACAAGAAGTATGAGTAGATGGACAAGTGCGAGCATAGTTTCCAAGAGCTTAAGCATAAGCTGACTACCGCGCTAATTTTGACGATTCCATCTAGCTTAGTGGGATACGAGATTTATAGTGATGCATCATACAAAGGACTCGGTTGCGTTCTGATGCAGCATGGCCTGGTGATAGGATACACATCCAGACAATTGAGACCTCACAAGTTGAATTACCCGACGCATGATCTAGAGTTGGTAGTCATAATTTTCGCGTTGAAAATATGGAGACATTATCTCTGTGGAGAAAGATTCCAGATTTTTACAGACCATCAAAGTTTGAGATACCTGTTCTCCCAAAAGGAACTGAACATGAGGTAGCGTAGATGGATGGAGCTTCTCAAAGATTACGACTACGATATTCTGTACCATCCCAGTAAAATTAACAAAGTAATGGATGCATTAAGTCGCAAGTCATTGATTGCTTGTATGATGGTTCAAGAATGGATCCTGTTGGAAGGAATCCGTGATTCAGAATTCAGGCTCGAGGTAAGCCATCTTTCCAACTTAATGGCTACTCTTAGAATCAAACCTAAAATGCAAGCCAAGATTAAAGCAACACAACCTTCGGACACTGTGAACCAAAAGATTTTGCAAATGGACGCGACCAAGAGGAAGTCGGATTTTTAGGTGTTCGAGGATGGGACCTTGAAATTCCGTGGACGATTATGTGTGCCTAACGACGCCGAGCTTAAGGAGGAGTTATTATCGGAGGCTTATCACAGCGACTATAGTATGCATCCAGGCAGCACGATGATGTATCAGAATTTGCGATAATACTATTGATGGAACAACATGAAACTGGATATCGCCAAACATGTAGCTAAGTGTTTGACTCGCCAATAAGTGAGAGCGCAGCATTGTAGATCGGGTGGGTTACTACAACCCCATGCAATCCCCGAATGGAAATAGAAACACATTACGATGGATTTTGTAACGGGATTACAGAGAAGTTAATGCGATAACGATTCGATTTGGGTCGTAGTAGACCGATTGACGAAGTCAGCACACTTTATCGTCGTACACAAGGACTTCGCCTTGGAAAGATATGCGGAATTATACGTGCGACAAATTATTCGCCTGCACGAGGTGCCAGTGACGATCACTTTGGATTGAGACCCTAGGTTCACGGTTGCGTTTTAGAAGAGCCTATAGATGATGATGGGAACAAAGCTGTAGTTCAATATGGCCTATCATCCTCAAATAGACGGTCAGTTAGAGAGAACAATCCAGACCTTGGAGGATATGCTACAAGCCTGTGTGTTGGATTTTAAAGGAAGTTGGGAGGAACAACTTCACCTTGTTGTGTTTGCGTACATAATAGCTATCAACAGAGTATTAGAATGGCACCGTTCGAAGCTTTGTACGGCAAACCTTGTAGGACTCCAGTTTGTTGGGACGAAGTTGGCGAGCGGAGAATTACAAGACCAGAGTTAGTGCAGCAATCTCTAGATGCTGTCAAGATGATTCGGGAAAGGTTAAAGACAGCCCAAAGTAGACAGAAGAGCTATGGGGACAAACGACCTAGGCCATTGGAATTTCAAGTGGGTGACCATGTGTTCCTTAAGGTATCACTGATGGGAGGTACTTTGCAGTTTGTAAGAAAGGGAAACTGAGCCCGAGGTACATTGGATCATTTGAGATTCTAGAAAGGATTGGAAATTTGGCCTATCGTCTTGCACTACCACCTCGACTTGCACAAGTGCATGATGTATTCAACGTGTCAATGCTAAGAAAGTATGAGCCAAACTCGACCCATATGTTGAATTTTGAAGAGATAGACATGGACGATAGAGTGTCGTACGTGGAGAGATCGATTCGGATAGCGGACCGGAAAGAACAAGTGTTGCGGAACAAAACGGTCTCTTTGGTCAAAGTTCTTTGGAAACATCATGGCACGGAGGAAGCTACCTGGGAAAGCAAGGAAATCATGAGCGAGGAAATCATGAGGCATCAGCACTCCTATCTTTTTGAGGAGTCACATAGTAGTTCAAATTTCGAGGATGAAATTTCTGTAAGAGGGAAAGAGTTGTAACATCTTAAAAATCGACCCTATTTTGGGATTTTATAAAAAGGCGATGTTAATCGAATGCCTGGTCAGTACAAATATTACGAATTGATCGTTCGTAGAATAACGGACTATAGGGAGGCACCAATAAGAGACGATACACGTACGGCCCGCAGTTTCGATCAGGAACCAACCATTCGACCAAAGGGCTTGGGTGGGAACGATACCCTCCAGTACTAGATTATTAGGGAAATGAAAATAAATCAATTCAGCAGAAGTACAAAGCCGGGTTGCGAGTGATTCCGCACAACTTCGGTACGAGTTACGAACGATGCTAAACTGATTTCTTTTTATCTTGTACTTGGGATTATCAATTGAGCCCTCGGGATCACATGACAATCGAAGGTCATCCTTGGTTTGAGAAATTGCTTAAACGTGGATCGAAGAATTGTTGACCACAGGTCAAACGTGATGAAAAATCCTAAAGAGGCGCCCGATAGTCTAAATGTACTATGGTCGCAATTGACTCAATTTAGCCATGAATTTTAATCCGATTTCATGTACTGACTTCTTAGTGATGTCATGACTAGATAATTGGATGCCGCCTCATTTATTCTTGATTTTTCTAAGGGGTTATAAAGTGTCAAAAAAGGAAAATTTGTACTGAGAATTGGGGCCCACAAGAGGGCTAACCCAAGACTGGCGACCCAATGGGCCTTGCGCCCATCTAGCCCAGCCCAATGTGGGCCTAAGCTAGCCCATTTTCCATCCTCTTTTCAACCCATGGGCCCTCTCTTCTTGAACTTTTATTTTGTGGTCTCAATTGCTTTGTTTTGCTTGGTTTTCATTGGTTCTTAGAAGCAAGTTGGCTTGCAACTTGCCTTGGCCTCTTGGACAAGTTTGATCAGCCATTCTCTCTCCTTCAGCCACCCTTGCTGCCACCCCCACTCCTCAGGCCACTCTCTCTCTTTTCTCTTCCCTTTTTCCCTCACTTTCTTCATTTTTCCCCTACCCCCTTTGTTGTTTACTGCTGCCGCCACCTTACTGCTATTCGCCGGAGCTGCTGCCACTGTCCAGCGTGCAGTCGCCGCCGTCCGGAGTCCAGTTAGTCATCGTCGGTCGCCGCCTGTCACCACCGGCAGGTTGCTCCACCGCCGGCAGCCGCTATTGCCTTTTCCACGGAAAAGCAACCCCAGTGTTGTTTCGCCAAAAACGGTCACCGTCCGAAATCCGTTGCCGTCCCCATGCCGACACCGCGTAGCCCTCACCCTCACCATCACTTCGGTGTCGCCAAAATCTTTGAACCCGTGAGTTATTTTCCTAATCCCTTAGTTAGGGGTTAATCTTTCTTAGGAGTAGTTTAATTAGTTTGACCTTGGTTTAATGTTTATGATGTGGGTGATTAGCATGTTATTAATTGGGTAAGCATGCTTAGTATTAACTATGGTTAGATTAAATTACCATGGTTAGAATAAAGTAACTATGGTTGAATAAAGTAACCTCAGTTATTTATTTATGATATTAATTATTTTTGGGGAAAATAATTAATTGTGATTATTTATTGGAATTGGTGTTAATTGAGTAATTTTGTGAGAAAAATCACTAGAGCCTATTTTCTAATGTCAATTATGATTAGTTACCTTGTTATTAATGGACATAAGTTTATTAAAGGGAAGTTTTCGGAAATGAAATTAATGGGGTGGATCGATTGATTTTAGTATTGTTGTAAGATGATAAGTATTTTATGGGAATTTTACGGTTTACCTAAATAATGAATTGTTGGATTATATACCATTTTATATGAGTTTTCGAGGATGAGATTGGTTTATACTTGAGTAGTGACAATTGGATATCTGGTAAGATTAATTGATTATTATCAGTCGTAGAAGCACGTGGTCAATAATCACTGATTGTTGAAATGAGTGGTTGGGTGTTATCTACGTGAGTACCATGGTTTCCATTGATTGGAATTGATTATTGCATTACAATCTAAACTGCTGTTGAATGATTATATCTGGAATAGTTAAATTGTTACTATTTTACGTGGCTGTCGATCATTGCTGCATTACATTATACATATGACAACTGCAATGGCATGTCACGTGAGCACGAACCATGTTTGCATTGATGACAGAGAAAAGAAAAAAACGAATTGATTAATGCTATGCTGCATGGTCACATTAAGAGGAGAGCCCAACATTACCGAATGACCGCCAATCCCTCGGGGTTGTGCCATGGCCATTTGGTCACCTGATAGTAGTTAGATGCGAAGTCGCGATAGAGGCCGGACCCATGCTAATTCGGGAATGCCGTTTGGGGGAGGCCCATGACGTAGCCGTGCCCAATGGGGTGGGACGATGCCTGATTTCGGACCAGTAGATCGCCAACCAAAATGTTGTACCATGGCCCAGGGGATCGTAATAATTGGAGTATGTGTGGGTATTTAGGCATGAGAAACTATGTGCAGTGCTCTGATTATATGCTAATGTTCCAGGCTAACCTTGCAGATAAATAAAATGGTGCTCTTGTCTTTCTTCTATTGTATTTTTGCTACTATCCATGTTGGTTGTTGGTTGGGTGTTTGTTTCGCTTCCACATGTGCTTAACAATAAGATAAAACGAACTGGTTGACAACAGTACCTGGGACGTCGTATGTTTTAGACCTCAAGTGAATTGGGGTTATCGCGAGCTTGAGGGTCGGGGCATGACACTCATAGCCTTAGGTGATTCCCGTACCGCACAAAACTTAAGCTCATCATATCCCAATATTGATTCTAAAGCCTCTTGACTTAAGCCATCGCATCTTGACATCAATTCCAAGCTAAACAAACCTCAACCATCGTCCCAGACATGAACACATATAAAGACACATCCAAAGTGCACGCAAAGACTTGATTCTATAATATGCCTTAAATGATCCCAAGTTCAAGGCTTTACCCAATCACCGATTATCGAGGAACCTTACACCAATCCAAGATATGAGCTTAGTATGCCTCAATACTAGTCAACGCTTTATGGGTTTGGGCAAATCTCAACTTGCGTTGAACACAAGCAATGAACCGTAGCATCATTCCAGTTGTGCAAAACTCAAGCATACACATAAGACCATTGAGTAATAATTCAAATAGATAGCCGTCCAACCTACCCACAATTGGACAAGTGAGCACTATCTTGATTTAACGATGGAAATGACGTTACTAAGGAAAGGCAAGGAAGTTCTACTTACAAAACATCCTTAATAGAAGTTCTATTTACCTGGACAAACCTCAAGAACTAAGAGACTTTGCTGTGTAACATCCTGGGTTCACCACTGTACACATATTGTCCGCTTTTGGCCGAGGCCCGCATGGTTTTGTTCCTCTGGGCTTCACCCAGAAAACGTGTATATACAAGTAGAGAACCCATATGCTTATAAGCTAGTCTAGGACTCTCTCCCTAGGCGATGTGGGACAAGAGACATATCCCTCCCTCCCCTACGCACGTCCGAGGACCGAGGCATGAACGCACTGCCACCTGGGTCGTCATAGCTGGGTGAGGAGCGACAGTCGCATGGCTGAAGGAGAAAGGAGAGGGTAAGAGAAAGGAGAGAGGGCATCCAAGGGGAGAGGGTGCAAAATGGTGAAGGAAAAGGAGGGGCTCCTCCTATTTATAGCCCACAACCTTATCATTACCCATCCAAATGGACCAATCACAATTCAAGGGATGGCATGCTTACTTTACTTGGTGAGCAAGGCTATTCCTTGTAAGGTGGCGCACCTATTTTCTTATGTGGTAGTCTAGGGCTTCAAATGAACTCTATAGAAACCCACTTGCCTCCTCTTTATTGGACCACATAAACTTGCACTTCATAAATGCCATTAAATACATTTCTACATAGGTGGCGCCTAAGAGACCAAGGTGGCACCTAAGTCCTTTAGGCCCTTAATGAGAGTCTCATATGGCTCGTTTCGATTGGTCCACTTGTGCATTGACTCATCACCTTGGTCCTTAAGGAAAATCTTTAGTCATAATGACCAAATCTCACTTTGGACACCTCATTTAATGACTCATCATAGTCATTAATGAAAGGATTCTAGAGAATTCCAAATTTTGTTCCTTTCTCAAGAGTAGGACAAACATATGTCATAATTCCTCAACTTTCTCTACAAGGCAAATCATAAGCCGTCATGACATAATCATTACTTGGACACCTAAGCTGATAATTCATCATATGCATTAAATGACTATAGAATTATAGAGAATTCTAATTTGTCTCTATCTTAAGAACAAGATGACATGTGTCCTAATTTATCAACTTGCTCTCCAAGGAAAATCTCAAGTCATCATATTCAAATTTTCACTTGGACACATCATCATGTGAGTCACCCTAAAGCATTTAAAGATGGAATTCTAGAGAATTCCAAACTTTGTCCTTATCTTCAAGAATGAGACAAACACAAGAAACTGATCATTTGAGTTGGTTTCGAGGCTGAGAGAGGGATGATAATGTACATTCTAAATAATTGATTCCATCAAGTTTGAGGTCTAGGCCAAAGTGCCCATTGCGAGCCAAAACCATCTACTTAGGCAGTCGGATAGTTAGCTAGAGGGTTTGTTACGCCCCGAACCCCGAGCACACAACAACCCCTTCCCTTGGTCGATAGAAAGCAACGTCCTAGGACTCATCGATGACCATTCATTTTAATCTTTCATTATACGTAAGCGAAAGACGAACCATCCCCAGTCCAACAAGTAATCAAACAATGAATCAGGGATAAAGGGATGAATAGCAAGAACAACAACCATTACTCATTTATACATCTTCATTGGATTAACCAACGGAGGATCATTTCCAATATACAAGCCCAATAAAGGGGCCAATCCATCCTCCAAGCCAGTCCAAAAAGAAACTAGGTTAGGCTAATCCAACTATACAAAAAGAACCCTCGAGTTCTACACCACCATCACTCGGACCCATCGAACTCAGGCTCTATCGAGTCGATCATTGGAAGAGTGGGGGCAGGATTCTCCATTGCGCCAATAAGGGCTTGAAAGTGGTTATACAATAACCAGTGAGATAAAATCTCAGCGAGTTCTTCCCCTAAACCTCGATCAGAACACTAACTCAACCCGGGGTATCTCTCCAGAACCACCCCTCACACAACCCAACAACAAACAACCAATAACTAGCAATCAAACAACAAATAGGAGCAACCGACAATCATATAATCAGTTCGCATGCAACCTTACCCAGTATGCCATACTCTACACGTTAAACCCCATACAATGCAAGCAAGGCACATGGCCGTTAGATGATACAATTCATCAAGCACATGCGAGTCGCATCATAAGAGATCTCACCTGGCCATTGCCATACCTTACACGACTGTTAATTTATGTGTGCATGCCATAAATAATTTGATCATCACGACATTAAGAGGCATACGAATAATCAGAGCAATGCACACAGCTTTCTCATGTCTCACATCTACACATGCTTCGATTATTACGACCCCTCCCCCTTGGGCCACGGCACAACCTTAGGGTTGGCGGTTTTTGGCCAAGCCAGCTTTGTCCTCTTTACCTCGAGGCATGGCGACGTTAAGGGCTTACTCCCAAGACAGCATTCCCGAAGGAGCATAGGACCCGCCCACTACCGTAGCCCCGCAACTGACAGGATCCCACAACTGACCCCTCCTTGTCAAGGAATCGACTGAAGCCAAGACGACCAAACGGCCACGGTACAATCCCATAAGGATTGGCAGTCTTCCGGCAACGCCGGATTCCCTCTCTTAATGTGATTATGCAACGCATCATCAAGCAATTCATTTATATCTTTGCTCTGTCGTGAATGCAACATCGCTCGTGCTCATGTGACATGCCATTTCAAATAACCCATGCAATATGTCATGCGGTATCAATCGACAATTCCAAAATTCAATCCCAACCAATCAACAATTACGTACATTCCTTAATTCTCGAGAATAATTCAATAAACCAAGCACTTTCGATTCCAATCGGTCTTCGATCATGCATTTCCTCATTATACACGGGTAAAACTAACAATTGGCACTTCAATAAATCACAACAATCAATAACACATCAAATTAAGACTAAAATTAGCTTCCGTATGAACAATGCCGTGAATAGAAATTGTGAACAATAATCATGAATAGTAACTATAAACAGTAACATGAACAGTAAATTTTCAGAAAACTTTTTCGACCACTCTCGGATTACTGTTCATCGTCCTCCCAATCTGCTCCCCCAAGTTCCTGTTCACCGCCGGATTCGAGCAGCTGTCCTAGCTACTACGGGGCTCTGTTTAGGCCAATTCTTGGAGGGATTGCTCCTCTCATCTTGCTCTTTCTCTTCACTGAAGCTTTTCGACTAGGCATGTCCCTATCTCCACATATTCTAGATCTAGGATAGGGCTTATGTCTGTAAATGTTGTGATGCTTGCTGCTGTTGAGCCGTCGGGAGCTAGAGACAAGGCTGAAATCCGCTCTATGGCGACTATTATGCCACATGGGGAAGGTAGTAGTCGTCAAAGGAGCAGAAGCCGCCCTTCGGTATACCGTCCCAAGTCCCAAGGTCGGGTGGCTTTGAACAAGCTCGACTCAATTGCGGCTGCTGGTAATCTAGATGTTGGTCTGTTGATCGATGGTTCTAAGCGAGTCATGGGTGGAAGGCTTGCTTCTGCAAGTGTCCATGGAGAAGGTTTGCGTCCCCCTCGAAGTGAAATCCAGGCCTCTCGGCCTCATATGCCCGCTCAATCATAGAATGGGAAGGTATCCCCTGCACCTCGATCTAGGGCCAATGTAGTGCGCACAACTATTAAGGGTTATAGTCTGAAATTTATTCCTTTGGTTCCTCTCGATGATGATCTGATTGCCGACTTTTCTGAGGAAATTTTAGAAACAACAGACCCTCAGTGGTTTGAATTCTTGGTGGGATACTTTGTAGGCAAAAAATTGCCTTTTAAACTTGTTGAAACAACCCTCAAACATGCTTGGGGTGCTAAGCTGGAGGTTGTTATGGCCAACAATGACGGGTTCTTCTTCTTCAGAATCCTGGATGTAGAAGTCAGGAGAAGGATCCTAGACAGTGGTCCACTCATGGTTGCTCATGTCCCTCTTATCTTGCAGTAATGGGATCCCCTCCTTGAGCTAAAAAAGGATCATCACTCAAAAGTCCAGATGTGGATTAGACTGAGGAACATACCGTTTGCATTATGCTCTGCTCATGGCATTAGTGGCATTGCTAGTGTTATTGGTAATCCTTTATATGTGGATCAGAACACAAAATAGATTAAAATGCTCTCTTATGCTCATGTATGTGTTGAAATAACAGTGGTTGACTCCAGGAGGGATAAGGTTGTGGTACGCCTGAATGAGGCATTGCGAACCGTCTCCGTGGAGTATGAATGGAAACTAATTTCGTGTTTGCGGTGTGGTACCTTTGGCCACCGATGTAGCTCTCAGGAAGATTACCTTGCATCATCTATCCCAACATATTTGGAAGCTGGTCATGCAGGCGGAACAACAACTGTTCTAACTACTACTCAAGATAGACATGTTGAACTTTCCTCTAAGCCTATTAGGCGTGAAGGGGAAGGGACTGTCCCTCCTAGCCAAGGTCCTTCTATAGCTATCCCTGAGCCTTTGGCTCCTCGCCTTGCCATCTCATATCAATGGCAGGTTCAACCGGCTACTAGGCATGCACTCTGACAGGGCAGGTCCACTGGCATCAAAACTCACTACTAAGTCTGGTGCCCCTTCTTCTCCCAATGCTAGCCTTGATAAAAAAAGGCAATCCAAAGATTCTCTCCGGTTTGATAATGCTATTAAGTAGGTTGCTAGGAGAAAGAATGCTGAGCTAGAGGTATTCCCGACTTCCTTTTCCTCGACGGATGACCTTGAGGATGAGGACATTGAAAGATGCTCTGAGGAAGATGACCAGGTAGCTGGTACATTGCTATCCACTAGATCTGAACATCAAGAAGCAGGCTCCCCTCAGGGATCTGAAAGAGCAAATCCGGCCACTGAGGCTGTGGCTCCCCCGCCTTCCAAGCAGTTTCACCTCCTCCAAGATCTGGAATAGGCAGCTCTTCTTCTATCCAGAAAGTCTTGCAACAAATCGGTGGCCAATAAACGCCAGTATGGAAAAGGCAGGTAGGTCTTTGGTTTTCCTATAAATATGTACATAAATAAATTTGGCTTTTGGAATGTCCAGGGCTTAATGGACTCGGTTAGACAATCAGAAGTGAGGTATTTTGTTCATGCAAATAATCTATGCTGTCTTGGACTGATGGAAACTAAGGTACCGCCTCATTGTTTTAGCCATATATCTTCTAGCTTGATACCAGGCTGGCTATGGATTGCCAACTATGGATATTCTTATAGGGGACGCCTATGGGTGGGTTGGAACCCACTTTTGGTAGATTTCGCAGGTTCTGTGGTTACCGGCCAAATAATTCATGGCATGCTAAAGGTTGTGAATTCTAGTGAGACTCTATACTTATCACCTGTATATGGGGATCATACCTTTGTTGCCCGTAGACTGCTCTGGAATGAGATTATGCAACTGAGTGCCTTACTCAAGGATAGTCCGTGGATAGTTGCTGGAGACTTCAATGCAATCAGGGATTCATCCGATAGTATGGGTAGCTCGGACAACTGGATCCTTGTTTTTGATGAGTTTCGGGAATGCCTACGCCAAGTTGAATTAGACGACCTCTGATATGTGGGCTTTAGATTCACGTGGTCAACCTCTTCGGGTGAACAAAGGAAGCAAAGGAAAATTGACCGTGTCTTGGTCAATAATATATGGGTGATGGATTACTCGTACTTGGAAGCCACCTTCCTAGCCCCTGGTATCTCTGATCATACACAAATGCTGGTGAGAGTTTTGGCCCCGCAACCTCTTAGGAAACCATTCAAATTCTTCAACTTCTGGATGTGTCATTCGGAGTTCTCATCCACAGTTGCTCAGGTTTGGGCAGCCATATATCAGGTACCTCAATGTTTAAGCTTACTTCGAGATTCAAACTTTTGAAATGCAGGCTTAAGCAATTGAATAAACAAGTATTCTCGGACATATCTCTCCGTGTTGCGGAGACTAAGAGGGCCCTTCTTTCCACCCAAGAATCTCTTCATAGAGAGCCATTAAACACTGATTTGGCAGACGTTGAACATGCTCAAGCTCGGTGCTACTACGAGCTCCGGTCTTTGGAGGAATCCTTCTTCAAACAGAAATCAAGGATTCGCTAGTTAAAGGAAGGGGACCAGAATACCCGTTTCTCCCATCAAATGGTTAAACACCGTCAACTACGCAACCGGATCATCTCGGTCATGGATAGCATTGGAAATCTGGTCACAGAGCCAAGGGAAGTGCAACAAGTCTTTGTCTCCTACTTCGAGGATTTACTGGCCCCTGTGGACACATCTTCTCGACCGTCTACCTTGGAGGTGAAGGATGTACTTAGGCTCACGCTCAATGATGACCAGGTTAGATTCCTGTCTAAGCCTATTTGTCCACAAGATATTAGGGAAGCTATGTTCTCCTTGTCAGGGAATAAAGCTCCGGGCCCTGATGGTTATAATGCTGACTTCTTTAAAACAAACTGGGACATAGTAGGGCCATCAGTAACAGAGGCTATTGTAAGAGGCAAAAGGATAAGTGATAACATACTCCTCGCTCAGGAGCTATTTAGTGGCTTTCATTCGGAAACTTACTCTCCTAAGTGTGTCATTAAAGTCGACTTCCGGAAAGCCTATGACACACTAGATTGGGACTTCTTGGAGACGACCCTTGAAGTCATTTCATCAGGCTTATCATGGTATGTGTTCGCACACCCAAATTTTCCATCTCCTTGAATGGTGAATTGCATGGTTTTTTTGTTAGTGGCCGGGGTCTAAGACAAGGCAACCCAACATCATTCACAGGGATCCTTGAGTTTCATACTCGCCATCCGGAATTTCGGTATTATTGGAGATGCAAATCTTCTCGTCTCACACATTTATTTTTCGCGGATGATGTTTTTATCTTTAGTGAAGCGAAGTTAGCCTCGGTTTCTTGCATGAAGGATGGCTTAAACACATTCTCCCAATGGAGTGGATTAATTTCAAATGCCAGTAAAAGCGAAGTGTTCCTTTCCGGAGGACAAGAGGAAATAAGAACCCAGATTGTGCAAATGTTGAATTTCAGAGTGGGATTTCTACCGGTCAGGTACCTCAGTGTCCCCATTATTACCTCAAGGTTGAGCAAAACGGATAGCCACGCCCTAGTATGTCTTCTTACGGCTAGAGTCCAATCTTGGACACACTGTTTTCTATCATGTGCGGGCCGTTTACAACTTATTAGAACTGTCTTGCATGCTATTCAAGTATATTGGGCGTCCATATTTTGGTTACCTTCTGCTATAGTTGACAAAATTGAACAGATCTGCACGCAGTTCCTCTGGAAGGGACTGGGCCTCGGCAAGGGAGATGCAAAAGTATCCTGGGATGATGTTTGCCTCCCCAAATTAGAAAGTGGTCTTAGCCTTAGGAGAATTCAAGATAGTAATAAAGCTGCCATGATTAAATATATTTGAATTCTATTTACTGATAAGGAATCCTTATGGTGCAAATGGATCCACGCCACTCACCTCAAAAGGAAGAATTTCTGGGTAACCCCAGCCCAGACCTATTGCTCCTGGGCCTAGAGGAAAATCCTTGCACTAAGGGATGAGGTTATAGCCTTCTTCAGATGGAAAATTGGGAATGGTCAGTCTACATCCTTGTGGTTCGACCCGTGGTTGGATACGGGTCCCCTTAATTTGATCTTCACTGATGTTGATATAAACCAATCGGGCCTTCCAAGAAACGCAAAGGTTGCCGATCTCTTGTCTCCGTATGAGCAAGACTTTCTGCAGGAGCTTCGCACATGGCAGATTGTCTCCCCTCCAATTTCTCAATTTCCAGACTCTATCACTTGGGTACCTCACCCTTCAGGCAAGTTTTCTATTGCCTCAGCGTAATCAGTTATTCGAAAGCAAGCAGCACGGGTTTCTTGGGCTTCCTTTATCTGGAACAAAGCTATCATCCGAAGACATTAATTCCTATTGTGGCTGATTTCACGGAATAGGCTTCCCACTCAGGTTCTTTTAATGTCTTTTGGCAGAATTCCTTTTGTGCATTGTGCGTTATGCAACCTACGCCCTGATTCAATTGACCACTTATTTTTTGATTGCCACGTCTCAAATTCCCTTGCTATTTTTTGGGCTGCGAAGTGTAATCTTCCTTGGAGAAATCAGTCTTGGTCCGAAAACCTTAGGTGGGCTATCAGTTCTTTTGAGGGCAATGGATTCTACTATGATACTGTCCGATTTTCCTTTGCCGCTCTTTGTTATGTGATATGGAAGACCAGGAATGATATTACATTTCGGGCTTCTAACCTATTTGTGCCATCCATGAAGCTCCACCTAACCAAGGCAGTCAAGGACAAAGCCCTATCCTTTCAATCGATCATCGTTTCACCTCGAAACAGAAGATTGCAGTGCTGCTAGGGAATTGATCCTCACATTTTTGGCTTGGAGACGTGAGAGGAGCGATTACTTCTGTTCCTGTATATTTGTATGGTTGTCGCGACCTCACCTCGGGTGTACCACCTAGGGTTTGGCTAATGGATTACTAAGCCTAAACTTAGTTCGGGCTCTCCCAAACCCATACCAATTCGCGACTTAGGGTTTAAGTTTTTAGTATGCCAATGATTTTTACTTAGGAGTTGCCACTAATCTATTTTTGGTGGGTCGATTAGAAACGGGAGAATTACTTTACTCCTGCGAACCAGAGACTATGGGATCGGGGACTTGATTACGTTAGATTTCTCTAACGCCCTTTCGGTACATTTTCTCTTTTATTTGAAAAGAAATGATTTGCAAGCAGTTTGTATTGATTTTAATTTACTCCCTAACATGCAATGTGATTGTGCACTCTAACACTCAATAAAGCAAAGCAATAAATAAATTGTAGGGAAAATGAGGAAGTTACTTACCTTGAAGCTACGAAAGTATCTGCCATGTTAGCTTAAAAATTACATCAATAATCTTAGATATAATTTCTAATTAACACGCACTCATTCAAATATTTTTTAAGGTTTTCACCTATTTAATGAAGCCTAAAACTACATGCAATGCATGTAATGACGTACGAAAGTATCTAACTATAATAGCAGTGCAACCTAATATGCAAACTATATGTCACGCGACATTAATTATTTAACTTAATCTAATGCTAGGAAATATATAATGCAACTATCCTAGTATGTCACGCATTCAAATGACCCTAAACATGCAATGATTGGATGACACACGAAAGGTGACCTAATTCTACATGACCTGAGCATGACAATTTTTATGTTTTCTTTTTATAATCAAAATTCGAAATTAAGAAACAACCTATATGCAAACTATCCTAAAAGAAAATATTCTAACAAGAATCACATCCAACTCAACAATATTTTTTTGGGTTTTCTTTTATAAGCAAAATCAATTCAAGCAAGGCATCAAGAAAGCATGGGAACAAATCAGGCAAGATATTATCCATGTTCATCTAATTTTGGAAATAAATTGACGAATCGTATCTCAGGCATGAGATTGCATTGGTCAATTTTTCACGAAATCGCGAATCATATCTCAGGCATGAGATCAGATTGATGATTTTTCCGTGCAATCGCGAATCGCATCTCGGGCGTGAGATTGGATTGACGATTATAGCACATTAAGAAATTAGGAAATAATTCCTAATTTAAAAGGCTACTCGAGAAACATTGGATAAGCTTACCTTAATCAGGAATTCAATCAAGCATGCAATATTTCAAACGAGGAAACAAAATATTCAAGAATTAATTTAGATAGGAAATTTACCTACCTTGTCTATTCTTTTCAAGTTCGGATGGTGATAGATTGTGGGAATCGCACTAATGGCTCGATTCCAGCGGTAGTGTCTTGCGGTGATGCTCGGTGGGAGAGCGACGGCAGGGCATTGGGCCTGGACCGCTACAAAATTGTCGCAGGGGATTCCACTGTCGCCGGACAACCACTAGCTTCGGAAGTGGACCGGAGTTCGATGGCCTATGGCAAAATTGTTTGAAAACCGTTGCTTTCCACGTGTAGATTATTCAAGAGGACAAATTCGACCGCTTCTGGGTATCACTTCCTAAATTCTTCATCACTTTTGCCCCTTGTTTCAAGCGGCCATGCATTAAATGAAATTTTCCATAATTCTGTGCCCGTCAACCCTGCAGATATGTTGACCGAAGGTGGTCTTGAACGCAGCCCAGAATTTCCTTCAGATAAAACAAACAATGTTAGAGAAGATGTGTGAGAGAATCTGCACTCGCCAATGGTGCCCCTAGTCGCTGACGGAGAGCCTTAGGAAGGCTATGGTGGCTTGTGCAGAACTTGCTTGAAGCGTGGATGAAGATTTGGGCACGATTGGACTGCAGCGTGACGGGGCTCGCTAGACTAGAAGATCGTCGAAATTGCTGTGGGGTCTCGCTTGGAGGCTGCGAGGTCATCGAAGGCTAATGTGCCGTTGCAGCGGAGACGAATAATGCTGTAGGATTATTGTTGCAACTTGCCTAGAAACCTGCAAGACAAAACAAACATGAGCTTCACTGGATCGATCTTTGGTGATGCAGAGGTTGCTGGTGTAGATGGTGGCCGTCGCTTCTCTCCTGCGGAGAACGTTTGTTCTCTACATTGCGGCCGTGCCTCCTCTTTCTCTCTATTGCGCTTCCCTCAATTTTTTTGTGTCTACCCCTTCAGTGTGTGTGGCCCCCTTTTTATAGATGAGAGGACTATGTTATTTAAGGAAAGATGATAAATTTGCATGTTGCCTATTTAGCTCTTGTATCCCACGTGCAATATTTTTTCAATATTTCATCCGACTCCTTTCCTGAAAATTGAAAGAATAATGCGAATATTCTCAGGAACATTTTCATATTCCCGGGAATATTCTCATATTCCAACTCGTCACCCCTTAACGGGCCTAGCCAAATTCTCTTTCACCGTGGGCTTAGTCCAACTTGTCAAATTGAAGCTTAGAACCATCAATTGAAGCCCATCTGCCACAAGTCCAATGCAAATGCAATAATAAATGCTCCTAAAACTATATGCTATGCAATTTGATCATAATATTTTTTGTTTAGGGGTTAAAATTAATCCCTAAATTTTTGTGCATTAAATTACGAATGATCAATCAAAATTTAGGTGTCAACAATGGTTTTCTTTTGTAGCCATTTGGTTCCATAGTGTGAACTTGGCACCCCCCACTCCAGTGACATGTTGTCCCGATGAGTGTGGGTTGGTGTCGGGTCTCACCCCCTTTGTATAGTTGATTGGTTGAAAATCTTATAATACTTACTTTTACCAAAAAAAAAAAAAAACAGTAAATTTTCAGAATTCAATAATTAAAACCTTAAATTCAAAAATTAAACAAAACATTAATTAAAATAATTAATCAATCCATTTAAGCTAAACATGCTTAATTAATCACATAAACACAAATAATCACATAAAACAAAATTAGGCAATAATTAAGCACATAAAGCAAGATTGAGCTAAACTAATCTTAACCATTTATCTAACCACCTATCTTAGGGCTAATACAACTTAATTAAACCTCCTAAACAAACATTAACACTAACTAACCCAACCCTAAGAGAAGTTTAGGCACTAACAAAGGATTATGAGCTAAACTCACTCGTTAAACAGGCCGACGACACGGACGCGGCGGCGGTGACGAAGGCGACACCCGGGGACCTCTACCATAGCGATCCAAGGTGGTCTCAGGTTTAAAACAGCAGCGACAAACTCGGACTCCCTTTGCAACTCTGAAAACTGCACTGCCAAATGAGGAAAGAGCTGACCGGAGCAAAACGGGCTAGCCGGAGCTCCAGTGAGCGGGCGGCCGTGGCCACCGGCAAAGACTGGGGGTCGAGGGGGAATGGCTGGTGGCTGGGCTGGGCGAAGATTAGGTTGGAAAGGGAGGAAAAAGACTTAAACGACCACTGCTACACTGAAACAGGTGGGTTGGGGATGACTGGCTTATGGTCGGCCGGCAGCCCTGACCGGCGAACGACCGACGTGGTCCGTACGGAATGCCTCTCCTGAGCACGGTGGTGGATGGCATGGGCGATAATTAGCACGAGAAGGCCAGAAACCACTCGGTTTTTTTGAGGAAGGTTAGAAGGAGAAGTAGAAGAAAGGAAAGGAAAACAAGGGGAGAGAAGTGTGCGGTTTGCTTGGGCTGAATGGGAAGTCCTGAAATTCGAGCCCCTTGAAGGATGAATGAACGTGAATTTTGTCAATGCATTGTTGGTTGATCTCACTTGAAACTAATCATTCCCGAAATACTGACCTTGAAGGGAAAAGTTAATGAGGACAGAACTCGTGTGACTAAAGAACTTAACCTGAGAAAACGACTCAACTATGAGACTTGTGTAAGGATAATTCTGTAGTTATGCAGGCTGATTTCAGGGATGATTAGAAGTCGATTCGCAAACAAAACATAATTGGACAACGGTGATTCATTTTACTGTTATCGAGCCCACGAACGACCATATGTTGATCCTTAGTAATCGTGTACTTTGAAATAAGAATCTATCCTTCGAAATTTCATGTAATTAAAGATGTCCATGTGTCGAGAAATCTTGAACGTGATTTGACACGAGTCAGTTACGCGTGAATCCTCGAAGCCGCCTGTTAGTTTAAGTTGTATCAAAATGGCATTCAGGCGAAATTGACAAGGCATGAGAGTCCAGTATTGGACTTCGAATTTTCGGGAATGTCCAAGACATAGGTGTATGTTAAGCCCCTGCGGAAGGGAGTCCCACATCGCTTGGGAGAAGCCCGCTGGCCTGCCTTATATCCTCCGGGGCTACCCTCACCTCACAAGACGTCTTTTGGGGCTGAGAACCTTAGTTGGTATTAGAGCTAGGTTAAGGTGGATCCGGGTGTATGTTAAGCCCCTGCGGAAGGGAGTCCCACATCGCTTGGGAGAAGCCCATTGGCCTGCCTTATATCCTCCAGGGCTACCCTCACCTCACAAGACGTCTTTTAGGGCTGAGAACCTTAACAGTCGATAGTACCAATTGAGTCGAGTTTTTGGAAAAGGGATTTACGGACCGAGGAAACGAGCCTACGAGGATGTGGGCCGGGTAAGATCAGTGTGGGCCTCACGCCCAAGGTGGGACAGCCACCATGGTAGGCCCGAGGCAAGCAAGTGAGTCTTTTGGACCCAACCGACCATTTTATTCTTCCAAGCCCATTGTCTAAACTTGAGCCGATTCGAGCCCAACAAATTCCCAAGCCCATTCCTATTCATTTTCTAGCTCGTTTCTTAGGCCCGCCCTTCATTTTCAGCCCAAGGGCAATTTGGGAAATATGCAAGATGGAAATGACCATTTTGCCCCTAGATATTTTGAAGAAATGACAAAAGAAGATAGAGAAGATGAGGTCACTTGCTTGGGGAGTTGAAGCAAGCCTTTAATGGCCTTAATGAGGAGTGCATTCAGCCTTGGCACTGACGATAGTGAAATTACCTCCAAAACACTATAACAATGAGAGAAAGAGCTTCTCTTTTATCTAACTTCTATGAGAAACTTGACTTTTAATTGGTTGGTATCAATAACGCATTGGATCCGAATAAGACACGATATGGGATTAAATTGTCCACATTTAAGATCGTTTATATTTGATGATATGAGGAAGATACATATATCCATCCATCGATTAGAATCTGATGGAGGTTCCAAGCTCTGGCTCTCATCCACATATCACTCTGTTCGTGGAGTATGACTTATGCAATGGAACGGAGACCTAATAAAGTTCGACGTGGATCAGATCCCCACCAGTACTGAGACCGTGCCCGAGTCCACATCGATTTCTCGGAGTTTCTCTTTTACTTTAGTCTTCTTTGTGCGTAATTGGCGGAAGCTACTATCAGAGAAACTATTCGAAAATGATCGTGTGCATTTTCACGAAACCCAAGTTTCGTTCTCCTAAGTCCCTTTCGGGACTTGCCTCGTTCCCTCACCCACCCCCCTCCCCCCACCCCGCAAAAAACAAAAAAACAAAAATCCCCATACACCAGTTCTTGGCATTATCATTTCTACTTCCCTGCATTTTGCGTTTTAAATAGACGACGACTTCAGGCTGCCAACACTTGAGGAAGGGTCGCTAATGGGATGGAAAGTGAGACAGAATGAACTTTAGTGCAAGCCAATGAAGAATGTAAACGCTCTTAGTATGAACTTGACTTTACCAATATTCTCGGAGAATATTACTTGGCATTTTCACTTGCCAAATGAAATGGTACTCGACTCTTCAAAGGGAGAAGAAGAAAAAAACAGAATATATAACAGAAAATCGCAAACTTGTATTGCTTGAACACGGCACCATTGCCCCAGATTTATCATTCACCACAATTCCATCCAATTTCGCCATAATGTCATACATGGCAGCTGACGTGTTTAATGGTGTTTGCTTATATGGAAACTCTCATGCATGATGACCATATCGCCATTTTCAATGGAGACCCATGTGAGATTGAGAAAATTCGAATCTAGTCAGCTTGTCTCTACTATTATTAAGTCAAAATTGCATATTTGCAAATTAGAACTCCGTATAAGTGATTGGTAGACTTACAAAAACTTGCTAGGCTCTCAGTCCGTAGAAAATCTTGCCCTTCGGTGACTATATACGAACAGCCTAATACTCTCCTTCCACGTAAGAAAATAATTATTTCAATGAGACCAGCCAGGGAAAAATTGACATCAACCCTGAGAAAAATATGAAGAGACATGACTCACATGGGTCTCTCCACAACCCTAAATTGGATGTTCTTGCACTATATCAATGAGATAAGAACAATACTGCACGACTTTTGACTCGCTTGGCACTGGCAATAGTGAAATTACCTCCCAAACACTATAACAATGAGATAAAGAACTTCTCTTTTATCTTACGTCTATGAGAAACTTGACTTTCAATTGGTTGGTATCATTAACACGTTGGATCCGAATAAGATACGATATGGGATTAAATTGTCCACAAATAAGATTGTTTATATTTATACATATATCCATTCATTGATAAGTAGATTAATTCAAACTAAATCACAAAGGTAAGAAAAGGTTGATAAAATGGAATGATTCCATGTCTAAATAGAGTCGATATATTGCTTAAGGGGGTATTTAATTGTTTTCTTTTGAAGTGAAGATAGATCCGAACAAGGAGTTGGCGTGTCATCCCTACAAAAATGAATATAGAGTTAAGGTGCTTGAGCTGAAGGGGTTGAAAGCCATTGGCCAATTTTATTTTATTTTCTGTCCTATTATAACTCTTAACTTACTCTCAGATTTTTACCCCCCTCATTGTGGGACGTAAAAGTCGAAACTCACACTTGAAGCTAAACGTCCCCCAATCATTTTGAAAAGATAGGGATTCGAACCTTCTATCTCACCTTTCCTATATAGGAAGGGTGCCCACTGGGCAAACCCCAGTGGTTGCCATTGACCAAGTTGGCCAAATAATTTTATGAGTTTGACGAGCCCTACCCTACAATGATCAGGTGCCTGGTACAGAAATTGGGTGCTCCTATTTAATGATGTCAAGTGGTCATGCGATACATTGATACCAATTGATGATTACACTTATAGTTCCATAATTCATCAGTCAAGTCCAATTTCATTGACAAATAGTTTTTCGCTCAAAAATTTCTCATGCATCTCATAAAAATTAAGAATTGGAATAATAGAATTTGACCCATAATCATAGTATCGATATTACATGAATTCGCATTCGCATTTTTTTAATTTCATCTTTTAGTTATGCAATTTGCCTCATAAAATAGTATGTTCGTGTCCGACATCGACTTTTGTGAATTTTGTGAACTAGCCTGTCACATAGCTCGACAAAAGAAAAAGGGTGAGAAGAACAACACAAGTGCCATAACTTTCATACAATGCTCACTTGAGTATCATAACTTTTTTTACGCTCACTTAAGTGCCATATCGGAGAAAAATTGATCATTTAAGTATAATTTGCGACAAATCATCCTATTTGGATTTTTGATTAATTTCCCACTTCGATGTGCATTTTTTGATTTTTGATATTTTCATTAATTGTCTAAATCAGCATCGGCGATGCCACATTGGACAATTGGCATCCATATTGGATTTTCCGATGGGCAAATCGCTGATGGCACTTAAATAATCAATTTTTCAAATTTGTAGCGCCCAAATGAGTGCCATACTATGGAAAGTTGCACCAAAGCAGCAAAACTCTCTAGTCTGTAGATTCTGAATTCATCAGAAAAAAGGATGGCACTGTTGCCATCAAATTCAGCAAAGAAAAGGAAGCCCTTTCTGTTTTTCAAACCCTATTCATGATACAACCATGTACCCCAGATCCTATTCACAAACTAGACCCAAAGAAGCTTGTTAGGCATTTCAATAGTGATAGATATCTTGTTCATTACTATAAAGGCCCATATGGTCATTGTTTTTGGGATCCATTTTGCCAATGTTCTTTTTATCTCAAATGCCCTGATGAAGTTGACCTGACTTTGAAACCAAAACAAAAACCTCGAAATGCTAGGGATGGTTTATACCAGAGGCATTTGAACAGAGATCCCTTCGTTGATACTCTAGGTGAAAATGACAAGTTTCAATTTATGGTTTCTTATGCTCCATCTCCACCATCTTCAGACAAGTTGCCACAACCAATATCACCTCCAGCTTCACTGTCACACCTCGAATCCCGAGCACGCGACAACCCCTTCACTTTAGTCAAATGAACATGACGTCCTAAGACGCGTCGCTGACCATTCTTTTTATCTTTTGCGATTAAACGCATTAGGAAGCAAATCAACAACACTCAATCAATAAACAGCATGGATAGCAGAAAACCACAAACAACAGTAGTAACGTCGTTTTTATTATTGAACTAATTAACCCTAAGAAGTTTATATACAAGCCCCTCAATCTGGTGAGTTCCTCTATAGTCAACAAAATACTAAATAGGGCTAATCTACTTCCTTCAACCATTGGGCACACCAACCTGTTTCCCTCCACAACGTGCTCCAGCACTTCTCAATCCACGACAATATAGGTGCCATAACTACAGACTTGAAAATGCTTAACAACGACGAGTGAGATATTATCTCAGTGAGTTATTACTCTAAGCCCCGATTAGGATGCCAACTCACCTCGGAGTTCCTAAGAGGCATAATCCTCATAACGATGGTAAATCAATTGCAAAGCGACCCTCGCTTTAACTTAGCTATAAATGTGATCAATCCGGTAAACCCCATAAGAAACAATCGGCAATCAATCGACTCACAGGCATCCTTACCCAATCATGCTATACCTTGCATGGTATAAATTCTCATGCATGCCATAAACAATGCAACCGGCATTTTAATCACCACAGTGATCAATCACAGGTGAGTCGAATCGCAGGCAATCTTACCTTGCCATTGCCATACCCGACGGTATAACCTCACGCGTGCCATGGTTAGTGCAAACAACACATGCATAATCAGAACATGTCACAATATACCTTGCCATTACCATACCATTCACATGCACCCCTGCATTCACATGTGTTCTGATTATTAACGCCCCTCACAATCGAACTCTCGCCGGTGTCTACTGGCATTGCCCTCCCTCATGAGGCGCGGCTACGTCAAGGGCTCTCTCTCAAGATGGCATTCCCGAAGGAGCATGGGCCCGGCCTCTACCACGACTCTACATCCGGACTCCTGCCGGGATTTCCAACAAGTCGGACTCCTGCCGGGATTTCCAACAAGTCGGACTCCGTCCCCCGATCTCCCGCCAGGATGACGGCTTCAATTATGTGACCACATGAGCACACCACAATCATCTATTTTAATCTTGCATATTAACCGATGCAAACGTGGTATATGCTCAATATAATAAATCACTGCACATTTTTCATATAAAAATTGCAGGAAAATAATCACACGTTGTCACATAATTATTGAAAACTCGTTAAACTTTGCATGCCTTACTTTTTAAACATATTGGCCTCATTTAAAATATAAAACTCGAAATATACACCCGACACCTCAGGGTTTCCCTTTTATATGTCCATAAAAACTCTTGTAAAAATTACTACTTAGGGTTTTTCATGAGGCAAACATTTTTCAAGGCAATGCAAACATCAAATAGCATGGCACGTGCAAGAAAACATCATAAGATTCAGGCAAAAAGTACACAAATATCAAGGCATAATTATCAAAGCAATTAAGTACTCAACAATTTCAATCATACGATCAATACTCTATTGATCCAAATAAGAATTCAACATGCCTTAACAATCATGAACGCATCGAATTAAGACTATAATTCAATTCTCATGAATAGTACCATGAACAGTAACACGTGAACAGTAACGCATGGACAAGACATTAATAAATAAATTATTATTAAAATAAATAATAATAATAATTTCGAATTTAATAAATAATACTATAAATTATGAATTTCATAAATCAATAAATTATTATAAGAAAATAATTCCTTTTAATAAAATAATGCTAATCAAAAGATTAACCCCCTAATCCTTGATTAGTCTAATTAATCATAATTAATAAGTACTAAGCAAGATTAATAATTTAATGAAAGCTAACCATGATTAACTAGCCTAACCATGCTTCCACCATGGTTAATTAACTCAACCCTAGTTAATTAACCCAACCTTGGTTAATTAACCTAACCGTAATCCAACCTTGGTTATCTCCCTAACCAGCCCTCTTAACCTTAGTTAGCCATAATTGAACCCTAGCTAAGATTAACCATAATTAATCTACCCTAAGCAAGTTTAATGGACTAACCGAGGAATTGAACGTAAACTCACCCGGCGACGATTCCGACGACACGGGCGCGACAGCGGCAGTGAGGGCTACACACGGCTACATCCAAAACGTCGAGGAGGCACTCGACAAAAATGGGTCTCGGCGGATAAGGTTTCCGATTCGGTGAGAACGGCGAGCGGACGACGAGCGGACGGGTGGCACGGCTCCTCGGTGATGGACGGCGGCTTGCGGATGGTGATGGTGCGCGGCCATGGCACAAGATGGTGGCTGGTTTGGGGCAAAAACAGCAGCACACAGTGCTGCTTTGGAAGCAAAACAGAAAAGAAACTAAAGAGAGAAAGAGAAGAGGAAGAAGGACGTGGGAGTGGAGAGAGAGAGAGAGAGAGAGAGAGAGAGAGACATGGGGAGTGTGGGCTGACATTGGGGAGGGAGAGAAATGAGGAGAGAGAGAGAGAAAAGCAAGAAGCCAAGTCCAATTTCCCTCGCTTTTCATCATTTCACTTCATACATTTCCCTTGACTTTCTCTCTATTTTGTCCCTAATAATTTAATGTAAGAAGGGCAATTTTGTAATTTCCCCCAAGTATAGTATATCGTACTACACGTATATAGGCCAAGATTTTATACGGGCTTGAATAAAATTGGTTTGGACTCAATTTGTGGAGAAATGGGCTGGAAAATACAATTGGGCTCAAAGGCTTGAAGTTGGGCTCACTTGGGCTTGGTGGGCTTGGGCCCACTCGGCTGAACCTTAATGGGCGCAAGGCCCGTTGGGCCTTCGGTTGGCCCATCTCCTTTTGGTTCCAATTTTTCAGCTTGTTGAATCCTTTTCCGATAATTTTCAGGCTTATCGATAAATTCAAGAATCAGTAAGGCAACGTTTAATATTTTAGTCTCGACATCCTTGAAAGTTTGATACCCGAAATCGGATCAAAATCCCTGGTTTAAATCGATCAATCATGACTTTAGTATGACCTAACTATCGGCGGCATTTAGGGGTTCTCGCCCGTTTGACCCGTGGTTGATAGCTTTTCAATCCACGATCGTGCCTATTCAAATCAAGGTGATCCTCGATTGTCATATAACCATGAGAGATTAATTGCTCACGCTGAGTATAGAGCCAAAAAGGAAATCAGTTTAACGTCATTCGCAGTGAATATTGAAGTCATGTGGAATCACCCACAATTCGACCTCATACTTTTGCCGAATCAATTTATTTCCATTCACTAATTGGCCTGCTAAAGCGTGATATCATCCCTCTTTGATCCTTATGGTCGAGCGGCCTCTCCCTAATTGAATTCACTGATCGTACACGTATTGATCCTTAATTGCCTTTCCGACTAGTTAGTTAACTCATGAGGGGCCAGCTCAGAGTAAACGTAATTAACAGCGCATTGATAAAATAAAAATTTCATATATCATGAAATAGGTCGAAATTCAGAACGTCACATTCATCACCTCCACCTCCTTCACCTCCTCTGAAAACACCCATTGTTTCTCCATTCTATAAATGTCACGCCCCGAACTCCGGGCACGCAACAACCCCTTATCATGGTCAATTGAAAGCGACGTCTCAAGACTCGTTGACGACCATTCATTTTAATCTTACATTAAGCACAAGTGGAAGACAAACCATCCCCAGTCCAATGGGCAATAAAACAATCAAACAGGGATAGAGGGATGGACGTCAAGATAACAACAACTACTCATTTATACATGCTTATTAGATTAACCAACGGATGATCATTTTTTGATTTACAAGCCCAACTAAGGGGGCCGATCCATCCACTAAGCCAGACAAAAAAGAAACTAGGATCAGCTAATCCATCTATACAAAAAGAACCCTCGAGTTCTGAACTACTATCACTCTGACCCATCGGACTTAGGCTCCGTCGGGTCATAGTCGGATGCGTTTGGGTCGATCATTGGAGGAGCGGGGGCAGGATTCTCCACTGCACCGTCAGGAGGGTCTAGCTCCATGGGATCCCAGTCAGCCTCCTCGGGGCCCTTACCAGGTGACCCGTCAAAACCTCGTAGAGGACCGATCAGCAAATCGTCCTCCCGGATATACCACGCCAGGAACCGATGGGGTATCCATTGCCCATGTCCCTCATCCACCCAGATGGTGGTGACGTACTTCTTGTACAAGTGCACCCGACCTGGGAACCGGTGGTGCGTCACGGCAGCCTCCCAATCCTAAGGGTTCCCGAATCACATCGGCGAGGGCGCCATTCTATGGGCCTGAAAGTGGTTATATAAAAATCAGTGAGATTAAAATCTAAGCGAGTTCTCCCCCTAAACCCTGGTTAGAACACCAACTCAACCCGGGGTATCTCTCCAGAACCACCCCTCACATAACCCAACCACAAACAACCATTAGTCAGTAATCAAATAACAAACAGGGTCAACCAACAATCAAAAGTCGGTTCGCATGCAACCTTACCCGGTATGCCATATCCTACACGTTATATTTCAGCACAATACACGCAATGCACATGGCCGTTAGATGATGCAGTTCACCAATCACATGCGAGTCGCGTCACAAGCGATCTCATGCGTGCGTGCCATAAATGATGTGATCATCTCATGCATAATCGGAACTAATGATGTCATGTTTCTCATATGCTTTTGCATCCACACGTGTTTCGATTATTACTGCCCCTCAGGGCTACAACCTAACCTCTGCCGGTGTCTACTGGCATAGCTAGGCCTCACCCTCCCCCGTGAAGTGCGGCAACATCAGAGGATACTCTCCCAAGACAACATTCCCAAATGACGTCAAGGGATATTCTCCCAAGATGGCATGCGCAATGAACGTCAAGGTATACTCTCCCAAGATGGCATGCCCAACTAATGTCAAGGGATACTCTCCCAAGACTGCATTTTCCAAAGGACATCAAAGGATACTTTCCCAATACTGCGGGTTCAACTTAGTGATCACGCAAGCATACCATCACAACCCACTTATTATCTTTGAGCATTAGCCAATGCACACATGCTTGCATATAAAACCTCAAATCATTTCTCACAAAAACGGTCTATTTTCGGTGTCCCTTGGACAAACCATTTTTCCCATTTTTGTGAAAATCACACGATTCAAGCGGATGTTCATGCAATGTCACATCCAATTCACTTCATATGATCAAGGCAAATGAAATTATACACATTTTCACTTCCGGATGAACAGTGACATGGACAGTGCCGTGAACAGTAATCGTGAGCAGTGGGCTATGAACAATGAAATTTTCGAATTAATAATTTAAACATTAAATTCAGAAATTAAATAATTCATTAATTAAAACAATTAATCAAATTAATCATGCAATTAAGGCAAAACATGCTTAATTAACACATAACACACAATTAAGCATAATCAAGCACAATTAAGCAAAGTTAATCTTAATCATCTATCTAACCACCTATCTTAGGGCTAATACAACTTAATTAAACTTCCTAAACCAACATTAACACTAATTAACCCAACCCTTGTGACGTCCTGAAATTCCGACCCTTTGAGGGATGAATGATCGTGACTCCTCGAAGTCGCCTGCCAGTCTGAGTCGTATCAAAGTGGCATTTGGGCGAGATTTACAAGGCATGAGAATCCAAGAATGGACTTTGAATTTTCGAGAACGTCTGGGACAAATTTTTGGACAATGCTTCCTTGACAGTCGACAATGTCGGTTGAGCCAAGTTTTTAGGAAAGGGATTTTTAGACCGAAGAAACGAGCCTACAAGAACGTGGGCCGGGCAAGAACAGTGAGGGCCTCACGCCCAAGGTGGGACAGCCACCGTGGAAGACCGAGACAAGCAAGCGAGCCCGTTGGACCCAATCGACCCATTTACCCTTCCTAGCGCGGTGTCGAAACTTGAGCCAATTCGAGCCTAACAAATTCCCGAGCCCATTCCTATTCATTTTCCGGCCCGTTTCCTAGGCCCGCCTTTCATTTTCAACCCAATGGCAGTTTGGGAATTGTGCAAGGTGGAAATGACCATTTTGCCCCTAGATATTATTTGAAAAAGAAGAGAGAGAAGATGAGGTCACTTGCTTGGGGGAGTGGAGAAAGCATTCAATGCCATTAATGAAGGTCTTCTAGCAGCCTTCACTTCACTCTCTCTCTCTCCCCTCTTCAGCTCAAAAGTCACAGCCCCTCTCTCCCCTTGTTTCCCTTTGTTCTTGTTGCTTTTACTTCTGACCTTTCACTGAAATCTGAGTTGTTCATTGCCTTCCTGTTGGAATCTCAGCCCGTGCCACCCACCAATCTACTCAACACAGGGAATCCGTAGGGCCTGCATCGGCTGATCGGTGAAAGGAGTCGCCAGCCATCCCGTACGATGGCCGAAAGCCACCGCTCCGCCGTCCGCCTACTGTAGCACCAGTTCGCTTGTTCCACCTTTTTCTTCTGTTTCTCTCCATTTTTTACCAAGCCCCTGCCCACAGCAGCCACCCACAACTCCCCCTTGACCCCCTGGAGCCATCGGTCACCGGCCACCAGCTCGCCGAAGCTCCGGCCAACCTTTTTTTGTTCCGACCAACAGCTTCCTCCTATTGTAGTGTTGTCTTTTGAAGTTTGGTGTATGAGTAGAGGCTCTTGCTGTGATTTCAGCCCCGGGACTGCCTTGGAGTGCCGTGTTTGAGGCCCTCGAGTGTCGCCCTCGTCGCCGCCGCCACGTCCGCGTCTCCGGCTCTCTTAATGGGTGAGTTTAGCACTAATCCCTTAGTTAGTGCCTAAACTTGCTTAGGGTTGAATTAATTAGTGTTAAGGGCTATTTAGGAAGTTTAATTAAGTGCATTAGCCCTAAGATAGGTGGTTAGATTAAGGGTTAAGATTAGATTAGCTTAATCTTATTTAATTATGCTTAATTGTGTGTTATGTGTTAATTAAGCATGTTTTGCCTTAATTGCTTGATTAATTTGATTAATTATTTTAATTATTGATTTATTTAAATTATGTATTTATTGATTAAATTATGTAATTTTTTAATTAAATTTGGAAATTTCACTGTTCACGTGCACTATTCACGGCACTGTTTATCCAGAAGTGAAATTGTGCATAATTTCATGTGTCTTGATCATATGAATTGAATTGGATGTGACATTGCATGAACATCCACTTGAATCACGTGATTTTCACAAAAAAGGGGAAAAATGGTGTGTTTGAGGGACATCGGAAATAGACCGTTTTTGTGAAAAATGACTTGAAGTTTTATATGCAAGCATATGTGCATTGACTAATGTTCTAAGATAATAAGTGGGTTGAGACGGCATGCTTGCGTGATCACTAAATTGAACCCGCAGTCTTGGGAGAGTATCCCTTGACGTCGCCGCGCCTCACGGGGGAGGGCGATGCCTGGCTATGCCAGTACACCAGCGGAGGTTCAGTTGTAGCCTTGTGGGGCAGTAATAATCGAAAAATGTGTGGATGTAAGAGTGCATGAGAAATATCGCATCATTGGTTCCGATTATGCATGAGCTGATCATGTTACTTATGGCACGCACGAACGAATTGATAACGTGTAGGGTGTGGCAATGGACAGGTGAGATCGCTTGTGACGCGACTCGCATGTGATTGATAAACTGCATCATCTAACGGCCGTGTGCATTGCGTGTATATAACATGCAAGGTATGGCATACCAGGTAAGGTTGCATGCGAACCGACTTTTGATTATTGGGTGACCCTGTCTGTTGTTTGATTGCTGTCTGCTGATTGTTTGTGATTGGGTTGAGTGAGGAGTGGTTCTGGAGAGATACCCCGAGTTGAGTTGATGTACTAACTGGGGCTTGAGGGGAGAACTCGCTGAGATTTATATCTCACTGGTTATTGTATAACCACTCTCAGGCCCTTAGGATGGCGCCCCCGCCAGTGCGGTTTGGGGTCCCCCAGGATTGGGAGGCCATTGTGATGCACCACCGGTTCCCTGGTCGAGTGCATTTATATGAGAAGTACGTCACCACCATCTGGGTGGATGAGGGACCGAGGCAATGGATACCTCATTGGTTCCTAGCATGGTACATCTGGTAGGACGATCTGCTGATCGGTCCCCTTCGAGGTTTTGATGGACCGTCCGGTAGGGGCCTTGAAGACGACCACTGGGATCCCATGGAGCTGGACCCTCCTAACGGTGCAGTGGAGAACCCCGCCCCCACTCCTCTAGTGATCAACCTATACTACGATGACCCGAACTATGACCCTACGGAGCTTGAGTCCGATGGGTCAGAGTGATGGTAGTTAAGAACCCAAGGGTTCTTTTTGTGTAGATGGATTAGCCGAGCCTAGTTTCTTTTTTGACAGGCTTAGTGGATAGATCGGCCCCCTTAATCGGGGTTGTAAATCGGAAAACGATCATCCGTGGATTAATCCAGTATGAATATATAAATGAGTAGTTATGTTATCTTGTTGTTCATCCCTCTATCCCTGTGTGATTGTTTTACTGCCTGTTGGACTGGGGATGATTCGCCTTCCGCTTGCGCTTAATGAGGACTAAAAATGAATAGTCGTCGACGAATCCTGGGACGTCGCTTTCAATTAACCATAGTAAGGGGTTGTTGCGTGCTCGGAGTTTGAGGCGTGACAACCCTAAGCAAGTTTAGGCACTAACAAAGGGATTAGGGGCTAAACTCATTCGTTAAGCGGGCCGGCGACATGGACGCGGTAGCAGCGACGAACCTGACACTCAGAGACCTCACTCACGACACTCCAAGGCAGTCCTGGGGCTGAACACAGCAACAACAAACTCGGACTCCCTTTGCAAGCTGCAAAAATTGACTATTTTGAGGAGAACCGGGCGATCGGAGCTAAAACGGACTGGCCAAAGCTCCGGTGAGCAGTTGGCCGATGACCGGTGGCACCTAGGGGTCGAGGGGGAACTGTTGGTGGCTAGTATGGGCAGAGATTGGGTCGGAAAGGGAGGAAAACAAGTGAAAAGGCGGAGCTGTGCAAGGGCGACGCTATAGTAAGCGAGTTGGAGAGTGGTGGCTTCTGGCCGGCCGATGGGTCGGTCGGTGGCTCCATTCGGCGATTAGCCGATGCAGGCCGTACGAACTTCCTCTCCTGAGCAAATTGGTGGGTGGCACAGGCCGTGATTCATATGGGAATGGCATGAACAACTAGATTTTCGGAGGAAGGTCAGAAGTAGAAGCAGTAGGAAGGAAAGGAAAACAAGGGAAGAGAGTTGTGCGGTTTTTGGAGGGCTGAAGGGAAGAGAAAGAGTGAAGTGAGAGCTGGTCTTCAAGCCTCATTAAGGCCATTGAATACCTTGCCCAACTTCTCAAATAAGTGACCTCATCTTCTCTCTCTTCTTTTGTCATTTTCAAATAATATCTAGGGGCAAAATGGTCATTTCCACCTTACACAATTCCCAAACTGCCCTTGGGCTGAAAATGAAGGGCGGGCCTAAGAAACGGGCTAGAAAATGAATAGGAACGGGCTCAGAAATTTGTTGGGCTCGAATCGGCTCAAGTTTAGACAATGGGCTCGGAAGGGTAAATGGGTTGATTGGGTCCAACGGGCTCACTTGCTTGTCTCGAGACTACCACGATGGCTATCCCACCTTGGGCGTGATGCCCACACTGTTCTTACCCAGCCCACGTCCTCGTAGGCTCATTTCCTCAATCCGTAAACCCCTTTTTCCAAAAAACTCGGCTTAACTGATATCGTCGACTATCGACTGTCGAGGAAGCATTATCCAAAAGTCCGTCCCGGACATTCCCGAAAATTCGAAGTCCAATCTTGGATTCTCATGCTTTGTCAATTTCACCCTAATGCCATTTTGATACGACTCAGACTGACAATCGGCCTCGATGACTCACAATTATTCATCCCTCAAAGGGCTTGAATTTCAGGACGTCACAATAAACCCATTCTTAAATGGGGAAAAAAGAACTCATGCTCTCTTGAATTTCCAGAGGATTCTTTACTAAAGAAAGCCTCTAACCCCTCTATTTCCATATTTAAAGAAGTAGATTTTCCTCCTTTGAGGGAAAATTCTCCGCTTTCTTTCCTAGCCACTGAAGAATTTACTGATCCACAAAGGAGATACTTTCATATTCCAAAGATTCTTGCTCCAATTGACATGGATGCAAGAGGAAGGTAGAAATGAACCCTTGCTACTGAAGATGTTCTGAACTGGCAATCAAAAATGCTTCTGGCGCACAATGAAGCCTTCAAGACCATCGACTCCAAGATAGTTGATGTAAGGCGAGATCTCTAGAAATATGATGAATCCACCAAAAAGATGCTTGCAAATTTCCAAAAAAGGCTTCATATTCTGGAATCTGGACAACATCTAGGATATCATCACCTGGAAAGCCCAAAAGCTGAAATAGAGAAGCTCAAAAGGTAGATCAATCTTCTTCAAGAGGGGAAGTTCAAACCCTTTGATCCATTCCCTACCCTACCAACATATGAGTATTCTCTACCATCTCCACAAGACTCTAGTTTTTGCTACCCTAGCAGAAACTTCCACTAGACGAGATAGAAGTGATATGGTTGAAATGCCAAGCCGTATCCGAGAAATGGAAAGTCTGAGGAAGGAAAAGGCAAAAGAGAAGATTATCATGGAACCTCCTAAACCTGCAAAGAAGGATCCTAACCAGCAAATGATGGTGTCAAATCCATTAGAATCTTTTCTATGAGATCCAACTACTCAAGAAGGGATTCAGGAGGGAATTTTTGACAACTCTACTCCTGATCCTAATCCTATCCTTCCCATGGAGACAATGTTAGACTCAAAACCATAATCTTTTTCGTCCTTCTCCTCTTTCTCGATTCCTGATGTTGAATCCTTTCCTATTATACCAGTCACTCCTCCATATTCATGGCCGACCCACCAGAACAGGAAATGGAATCAAATCCATTTGATCCAGAGGTTATCCAACCAGAAAACCCATCTCAAATTCCTATTTCCTCTCCTAAACAGTTTTTCACCATTGATGATATTCCTTACTCTAAATGGCCAGAAAGATTCAAAGAATTTCATTCATGGCTGAACACCCAAGCTCTTAGCACCGAAAGTTGATATGGCATTCTCCTTGAATTTGTCACTCAGTTTACCAGTAGCCTTAAGCATTAGTGGCAATCAATCTCAGATGCTGACCAGATACATTTTTTCTCCTAACAAATTTTTTCCAAGTCATTGGGATTATCTATCACTTTTTCATAGGAAAATCAGAAGATCTTTTTGAGCTCAAAAGGAGAGAATATTTTGAAAGAAAATACTGTTCTCTTCAAGAAAGACATCTTGGTAGGCACTATCAGGAAATACTCAAGCTCTTTAATGGCCTTGGAGCTGATGCAAATTTAAAGCAAGTCTTTTTAGCCTCAATTCCAAAGGAGTCGTCCCAACAAGTTGAAATATCCTTTCTCAATAAGCAAAGAAGAATTGTGGATATTCCGTTTGGAGAAATCCAATAAGAAATTCATCTTTGCTTAGATGACCTATGTCTCAGAAGACAAATGATGAAAAGCTATCTTAGAGACAACTGAGAACTCGATGGAGCTTGTTCTAAACAACATCTCAAAATCAAATGCTAAAAAAAGGAATGTGATAGCTCTTGTGGAAAATACATGGTGGGAAGATCCAGACATGGATCCAAGCACTCTCGAACAAAAAGGAAATGGCAATTTTTGCGAAGACGCCAAAAGAATCGCTCAAAAGGCAAGAAATCAATTCGTTGCTTTATTTGCAACAAGAAGGGTCATTTCACCAAAAATTGTCCTTAGATGAAAAAAGGTCAAATCATCTAATTCATCACATCGAACATGAGATCGCTATTTCACTCAAAGATGACAATGTTGAATCTTTGTTTTATGTTGATGAAAACCCATATGAACAAACTCTTTATATCATTCATATTTACCAAAACTCCAGTGAAATAGACACTGATTCAGATCCAGAAGATTTAGAAGACCTTTATCATTTGTCCCTAACCCTTGAAAATCCAAAACTTGATATATATTCAAGCTCAGTTCATTGCTCTTATTTCCCTTCTAAGTTTGCTAAGCCTATTTCAGTCATTGCCCTTATTGACACTGATGCAAGTGCTTCAATTCTAGATACTAAAGTTCTTCCTAAAGAATACCGAGCTCTTTGTGTTCGGTATTGTAACTCTACCTCAGGACATACTTTTTCTATAAATGTATGTACTACACCAGTCACTCTTCAGTTTTTTTCTCATTGTTCTATAATTACTAAAACCCTTGGATCTAGCCTTCCCAACAAGGACCTGATAATCAATTGGGATATCATGACTCAAATTCATGATCTACGGATCATTCCTAGAAGAGGGCTTAGGTATAAAGACCAATTCTCTAAATTTGTCGATATCAAAAGACTCTTTTCTATCTAATGAATCCGCTAGATCCCATCATGCAAAAGTTGCTAGAATCTTGTGCAGAATCTCATTCTAATTTTGTCTAGAAATGTTCCAATCTCCTCTGTGGAAAAATCCATAATTTTATGTTTGCCTTTCTTTCAAGAAAAATGAGGATATCAATTCTACCAAGGCTAGTCACATCCAGATGAACCCAAAACACCTCATTGTTGCTCAAAAGGAATGATCAGAATTACTACAGCAAGGGCTTAATGAAGTCTCGGATTCCCAATGGACTGGTGAAGCATTTTATGTTAACAAAAGAGCTAAGCAGAGCTGAGTAAAACTAAGGCTGATTGTAAACTACCAACCCTTAATCTCTTTCTTCAATACGGCAAGTTCCCATTCCCTCTCGAAACTCTCCTTTTGCTAGGCTCATGAAAGCCAATATCTACTCCAAATTTGACATCAAAGCTGGATTTTGGCAATTGGGCATTCATCCTAAAGACGAACCCAAGACTGGGTTATGTATCTCAAACCAACATTTCCAATGGAAAGTCCTCCCTTTTAGCCTAAAAGTTGCCCTTTCTTTGTTCCAAAAGGCCATGTGTTGAATTTTTCAGCCAATCTTAGCCTGCGCCGCCATTTACATTGATGACATACTACTATATAGCCTAGATGAACAATCCCATTGTCAACTTCTACAACAGTTTGCAGAAATTGTAAAGAAATATGGCATCATGCTCTCTTAAAGAAAGATAATTATTGCCCAGACAAAGATTGAATTCTTAGGTATGCACCTTAGCAAGGGAACATACTATCCAGGACCACAAATTGCTAAGAAATTACTGAAATTTCTAGAAAAGGACATCATAACAAAGCAAGTTCAATAGTTTCTAGGGATAATCAAATATCTCAAAGACTTTGTTTCAAATATTGCCATACTGATCCCTTTGCAATTGATGCTGAAGAAGAAACCTCTACCTTGGGGAAAAGCCCAAACAAAAGCAATTGTAGGACTTAGGGAAGTCATGCAAAATCTTCCCCCATTGCAGATACCTTTGTAAAAGGATTCTCCAAACCAATGCAAGTGATGAATATTAGGCAGCCATATTGTTTGAAGAAATTGAAAGTAAGCAACATCTTTGTGCTTACAAAAGTGGCAAGTTCTCCCAGGCTGAAATGCATTATCATTCTACTTTCAAGGAATACCAGCAGTTAAGAGTGGACTCAAGAGATTTGAATTCCATCTTATTGGCCATCAATTTCTAGTAGAAATGGATATGGCTTCTTTTCCCCAAATGACCAAATTTAAAACAAAACTAGGTTCCTTATCCTTAGCTGCTTCAATGGGCAGAATGGTTTTCAAAATATTCCTTTGAAACCAAAGACATTGCAAGTAAGAAAAATGTACTTGCAGATTTTCTATCTTAACCAAAAGCACAAGCAAAAATAAACATGTACATCTGAAGGCATTCTTTTCTCCACTCATAAAGATACAAGATCGAAAGGATGCGAGACCGAACAAGTTTGGAGTATCCTCTGGAGACTATTGAGAAAATCCAGAATGATGGGCTTACACAAAATTTTAACAACCTCATGTGGCAATGTCATACAAATCTTTTCAGATTCCATGGTGGTTCGATACTTTGTCCTTTTGGATTAAGTTCCAGGAATCCATTCATACACCCTTCAATCTGGAAGGAAGATGATTTTCCTAAGAAACTTAAATGGTTATTATGCTACTTAACCTATGAGTATATGATAGCTATTCAGTTTCTCGCAAGAAGATTCCTTGTCAAATTAACCAAACTGATTGCACTTGGTTATGACAATGAAAATGAAAATGATAAAAATCTTCTGACTATGCTCAAATGGTTCTATCCCCCTGCCTATTGGAAGTGTCTCTTTTTGGGAGAATTGAGAACTGCTCAATCTGACAATGAAACACACACCATTGTATTCCTCCATCGTCCATAGAACTTTGTATATCATGATGGTACTTTTTCCAATGCTCTAGCCGGAGTAGGAACAATAACCTACAAACCTCAGCCACATCTCCAAGTGGCATGCATTTACAAATATTTTCCTGGACCTATTAGGATGGTTGAATACAACTGCAGAGAACCCTAGAGAGTTCTATGTCAAAAAAACAGGAACATCCCTAAAGAAGAATGGAACTATACAATACCAATTCCACGGGACCATGAAGACCTTGCACTAGAAGCCAAGATAGCACTTGAAGAGTTCAATCAAGCACAAGTAGCTCAATCACATGAGCAAGATATGAAACAAGATGATCCCGCTTAGTCTTCTCAAGATCATTAGGGTGGACCCCTCTCTCAAGACACCTATGAGCATGAACCTTTATTTGTCACGCCCCGAACCCCGGGCACGCAACAACCCCTTACCATGGTCAATTGAAAGCGACATTCTAGGACTCGTTGACAACCATTCATTTTAATCTTTCATTAAGCGCAAAAGGAAGACGAACCATCCCCAGTCCAATAGACAATAAAACAATCAAATAGAGATAGAGGGATGAATAGCAAGATAACATAAACTACTCATTTATACATTCTTACTGGATTAACCAACGGATGATCGTTTTCCGATTTACAAGCCCAACTAAGGGGGCCGATCCATCCACTAAGCCAGACCAAAAAGAAATTAGGCTTGGCTAATCCATCTATACAAAAAGAACCCTCAGGTTCAAAATTATCATCACTCCGACCCGTCGGACTTAGGCTCTGTAGGGTCATAGTACGGGTCGTCGTAGTACAGGTCGATCACTGGAAGAGCAGGGGCGGGGTTCTCCATTGCACCGTCAAGAGGGTCCAGCTCCATGGGATACCGGTCGTCGTCTTTAGGGCCCCTACCAGGCGGTCCATCAAAACCTCACAGGAGACCAATCAGCAGATTGTCCTGCCGGATGTACCACGCCAGGAACCGATGGGGAATCCATTGCCCCAGTCCCTCATCCACCCAGATGGTGGTGACGTACTTCTCATATAAGTGCACCCGACCTAGGAACTGATGGTGCATCACAATGGTCTCCCAATCCTGAGGGACCCCAAACCACACCGGCAGGTGCGCCATTCTAAAGGCCTGAAAGTGGTTATACAATAATTAGTGAGATAAAATCTCAGCGAGTTCCCCCCTATGCCCCGGTTAGTACACCAACTCAACCCGGGGTATCTCTTCAGAACCACCCCTCACACAACCCAACCACAAACAACCAGTAGTCGGCAATTAAACAACAGACAGGGTCAACCAACAATCAAAAGCCAATTCACATGCAACCTTACCCAATATGCTATACCTTGCACATTATATATCAGCACAATACACACAATGCACATGGCCGTTAGATGATGTAGTTCACCAATCACATGCGAGTCGCGTCATAAGCAATCTCACCTGGCCATTGCCACACCCTACACGTTATCAATTCAGCGTGCGTGCCATAAATAATGATGTGATCACCTCATGCATAATCGGAACCAATGATGCGATGTTTCTCATACACTCTGGCATCCACACGTGTTCCAATTATTACTGCCCCACAAGGCTACAACCGAACTCCCGCCAATGTCTACTGGCAAAGCCAGGCATCGCCCTCCCCCGTGAGGCGTGACTACGTCAAGGGATACTCTCCCAAGACGGCATTCCCAAAGGACATCAAGGGATACTCTCCCGAGACTGCATGCCCAAAGAACATCAAAGGATACTATCCTAAGATGGCATGCCCAAAGAACGTAAAGGGATATTCTTCTGAGATGGCATGCCCAAAGAACGTGAAAGGATACTCTCCTAAGACGGCATTTTCCAAAGGATGTCAAGGGATACTCTCCTAATACGGCATTTTCCAAAGGATGTCAAGGGATACTCTCCCAAGACGGCGGGTTCAGTTTAGTAATCATGCAAGCATACCATCACAACCCACTAATTATCTTAGAGTATTAGCCAATGTGCACATGCTTGCATATAAAACTTCAAGTCCGTTCTCATAAAAGCGGTCCATTTCCAGTGTCCCTTGACAAACAATTTTTCCCTTTTTTTGTGAAAATCACACGATTCAAGCGGATGTTCATGCAATGCCACATCCAATTCACTTTATAAGGTCAAGACACATGAAATTATGCACATTTTTGGCTTCCGGATGAACAGTACTGTGAACAGTAAAATTTCAAAATTTAATAATTAAATAATTAAATTCCGAAATTAAATAACTTAAACATTAAATACAGAAATTAAATAAATCATTAATTAAAAAAATTAATCAAATTAATCAAGCAATTAAGGTAAAACAAGCTTAATTAACACATAACACTCAATTAAGCATAATTAAGCATAATTAAGCAAGATTAAGCCAAACTCATCTCAACCAGTTATCTAACCACCTATCTTAGGGCTAATACAACTTAATTAAACTTCCTAAACCAACATTAACACTAACTAATCCCACCTTAAGCAAGTTTAGGCACTAACTAAGGGATTAAAAGCTAAACTCATCCGTTAAGCTAGCCAGCGACACGGACGCGGCGGCGGTGACGAACCCAACACTCAGAGACCTCTCCCACAACACTCTAACGCGGTTCCGGCCTGAACACAGCAGCAGCAACTTCTGTATACCCACTGACTTCAGAAAACAGCACTACAGGAGTAGGAAAAAGGCTGATCGGAGCAAAACGGCTCGGTCGGAGCTCTGGCGAGCTATTGGCCGGCGACCGACGGCACCTGGGGGTCGAGGGGGGACTGCTGGTGGCTAGTATGGGTGGTGGTTTGGTCGGAATGGAAGAGAAACAGAGGAAAATGAGGAACTGGGCAGGGGGCGACGCTACAGTGACGGTCCGGCGAGCAGCGACTTCCGGCTGGCGTAAGGGTCGGCCGGCAGATCCTTTCAATGATTGGCCAACGCAAGCCGTACGAATTCTCTCTTCTGAGCAAATTGGTGGGTGGCACAAGCACTAATTCACACGGGAAGGTAATGAACAACTTAATTTTCGGAGGAAGGTTAGAAGAAAAAACAGCAGGAAGGAAAGGGAAGCAATGCGAGAGAGGTGTGCGATTTTGTGAGCTGAAAGGAGAGAGAGAGAGAGAGAGAGAGTGAAGTGAGAGCTGATATTCAAAGCTCATTAAGGCCATTCAATGCCTTCTCCAATTCCCCAAGTAAGTGACATCATCTTCTCTATTTTCTTTTGTCTTTTTCAAATAATATCTAGGGGCAAAATTGTCATTTCCACTTTGCACAATTCCCAAACTGCCCTTGGACTGGAAATGAAAGGCAGATCTAAGAAACGGGCCAAAAAATGAATAGGAACAGGGTCGGGAATTTGTTGGGCTCGAGTCGGCTCAAGTTTAGACAACGGGCTTGGAAGGGTAAATGGGTCGGTTGGGTCCAACGAGCTCACTTGCTTGTCTCGGTCTACCGCGGTGGCTATCCCACCTTGGGCGTGAGGGCCACACTGTTCTCGTCTAGCCCACGTCCTCGTAGGCTCTCTTCCTCGGTCCATAAACCTCTTTTTCAAAAACTCGGCTTAACTGACACTGTCGACTGTCGAGGAAACATCGTCCAAAAGTCCATTCCAGACGTTCCCGAAAATTCGAAGTCTATTCTTGGATTCTCATGCCTTGTGAATCTCGCCCGAATGCCATTTTGATACGACTCAGACTAACAGGCGACTTCGAGGACTTACGATCATTCATCCCTCAAAAGGTTGGAATTTCAAGACGTCACATTATCATTATCTCTTGGATTGAATCTTGACACTTTCTCCCATTATATACAAATGTCAAACTAGTCCCAACTAGCCATGCTTGAAAGAACGAGCCAGGATGTGAATGGTCCATGACCCTCCAATTATGCATCCTCCTCCGTTATTGTAAACGAGACTAAAGATGCTCCTCCTTCTCAAGGTCTCCAAACATGGGATGCTCTACTCGAAGAAGACAGATAGAAAGCGAGTTCACCCATAGCTCGAATGATTCGGACTATGACTACAACTCTTGGGATGGGACATAAAACGATAGCAATCACTATAGCAACAATCACTATAATAGTACTATAGCAGTACCATACTATTCGCCGAAAGGAGTGAAAGTAGTGGAACTTATAATAATCCTAGGAACCTATTTGTTTGTCCACTTCTAGGACCCTCTTTGTCTTATTTAGAGTGTAATGATCCTAGCTCTCAGTTTTAGGACCTTGTATAGTTTGTCCGCTTGCTCTCCAAATTTCCTATAAAAGGCTGGAGTCTATATTATGAAATGGTAGAGTCCCTTGAAATAAAGTGTGTTTTATCACTCCCAATGTCTCTCTAAATGCTTTTCTTCTCTAGCCTGGAAGATCATCTAAGAAATGCAGCTTGTCCAGTTTTTTTTTTTTTGGTCAGACAGCTTGTCCAGTTGAAAATGTCATCATCCTGGTATTTTTTAGTGTCTCTATATTCAATGAGAGGACTTATGCTCAAAACCAGGGAAAACTAGATCAATTCACAGTAGGTATGCTATCCCATAGTAGGCAAACCTTTTGTTCAAGCCCTTCAAGGATTACCTTTTAGCTGCAAACCACTAAGAGATTTAGTTTTGAACATAGAGACACTCGGAGATACCAGGATGATGACATTTCCAACTGGATGAGCTGCATTTTTTAGAGGATCCTCCAAGCTAGAGAAGAAAAGCGTTTTTGCTTATACGCATGCCCATTGAAAGAGTGATTATTTAAATATTTGGAAAATTATCAATATAGTCTTAATTTATTGTATGGATGTCAAGTCAGTTTTAACTTTACAATTTTGTCAAAATAGCTATACACATTTGTGTGATATTTAAATGTAGTCTTTATGACCAATGCCGTTGCAAATTGCGATATGGAAATCAATAAATTGCCCACGTTAGCACGCCACTTAGGATGGCCAGTGATAACTAGATGCCACATTAGTGATTTTCAGTGGCAATTGGTGGGAAAGATCACATTAAAATATTGCCCAAAAGTTTAGGACTACATTAACAAAATTGAAAAGTAGGGTTGATTAAGTGGAATAATTAATCGTTGACAAGAAAATTATGAAAATTGTAATTGCATTACAAGACAATCCAATCATATCATTGGCAAATACATATTGTTTGTCAATTTTAAAATGCGTTAGAATTTCCAAAGAAAGAAAAAAAAGTAAGAAATAATCTTAAATCTGGGATTTGCAAGAAATATTATGGTCAATTCAAGGTAATAGGGAGCATTAGAAGTCAAAAAAATGGATGGAAAAAGTGTAAGCCTTCATGCATCTATCCTTTTCACATAATTGTTCATTTAAAAGTTAAACTTAACCTACTTATTTGTATTTGAGTGTATGTGAGTAAAATAAGGAGAGAGTATGATAGGTTTCTAGAATCAAGGGCCATATGGTAGTTGGGAAAAAGGAGAGGTGAATGAGGTAATTTATAATTAATACTGTTTATGTATTAATACATATTAATCGCTTTCATGATATTTTAATTTTGATTAGTTGAAAACTAAATTTAAAATATCCTGGAATTTATATTCAATGGGCCTCATTCATGAGAAGTACCTAGTTTTATATATATGGTACCCACTTCAATTAATATGTCTTATAAAGAATTAATTAATTTAAGGCATTTGTCTATGTGAAACCCTTGTAAACCTTGTAGTAAAGTTTAGAGGGATAGCTACATTGATTGGCCCTCCCCAATCGTTTCACTTATAAATAAAATTACTTAGGATAAAGACATCATGGGTGCCACGATTTTCGTACGATGCTCAGGCTGTAACTTTTTTTTCGCTTACTTAAGTGCCACGTCGAAGTGAAATCAATTATTTGAGTGTCATTCCTAGCAAATAGTCCTACATGGATTTTTTTTATTTTTGAATTTTTCATTTATTGTTCACGTTAACGCCAGTGAAGCCACATAGGGTGACTGGTGTCCATGTTGGATTTTCCAGTAAAACAAATTGTTAAAGGCACTAAAGCGATCGATTTTTCAAATTTATACCATTCAAGTGAGTGGAAAAGAAATTATGGCATCTAAGTGAACATTATACCAAAATTATGGCACTTGCGTTCCTCTACCCCGGAAAAGCGAAGTAATGCTCTAATAGGCATAGCCATTCAAGAATGGGCCATGTTCAAACCAAATGAAAAAAATGGGCAAAAGTTACAAAGAGCAAAAAGAGAATGCTCCAAGAAAGGGAAAAAGGAGATGATTAATATGAGGGAAAATCTTAAATTGATATATTTGTGATAAATTTACTTTAAATTAATTTTTTAATCATTAAAAACTCCAAACATATACGTTTGTGATACATTTATCCCACACCAATTTTTTAACTACCAAAAAGCCTAAATTGATACATTTATGACAAATTTAAGTTTCCGTTAAATTGAATTAATATCATGAAAAATCACAAATTAATACATTTATCACAAACAATGGGTAAAACCTCAAATTGATACATTTATCAACTGTTATGTATTATCTAACAAGTAATTTGATGATAAAATCTAACGAAAACAACAAAGGGTGAGATTTTTGTGATCAAAAAATTAGTTTAGGATCAATTTATTAAGTTTGGAGTTTTTTTTTTATGGCATTTACTCAAAAAGAAAAGGAATGGGTTGCCTTGGTAAAATACAAGACATAGAAATTGTACTCAGAAATAAAGATGTTACTAAACACATTCTTAATGGCATTTCGGTTCTTCACATGGAGAGTGCAAGACAAAAAGAGAAAAGAAAAACAAAATACACATGTGAATCTGGATAAAGAAACAAAAAACAGAGAAGTATGGGAGACGATAAAAGCATGTGGGGTCGGAAAAAAAAAAAAGGCTGGTCGGAAAGGAGCAGGGAACGGGCGTGCCCTTCTTCTTGGAATGAGGAAGAGTCGACCAAAGCTGCTACTAAGATTAGCGCACCTGACGATGCAAGTGCTCCAAAAAAAAAAAAAACTCTGTTTTCAGGAACCACGTTGAGAGTGTTTTAGGGTCTCTCGAGAAATTATTGTTGGATAAAGTCGGGAAAGAAACAACTAACCTTTCGATGCACAACAAAAGGAATTATGCAGGATAATACATTGAATTACCTACGTGCAATGAATGAATCTATGACTTCACGATGGTCCTTATACAATTACAAGGAAAGTATTTTCGTTCCACAGCTTTAATGCCAATCGTCTTCTCAAAGTAATAATGGAAGCCTTATGTGTGTTCTCTTTGATAGAGAGAAGAACGTTAGTTTTGACTTACGCTCTTCTCTATCTCTAGATTGCATGATGAGGAAGTCAACCATAACTTCCCTTAAGAGACAGCCCTTCATACCCCTTCAAAAGGTACCTCTCAAAAAATACCCCATTATAGGCAATAAGTGCCTCTTAAAGACATCCCATTAAGGTCAACCATGCCCCTTGGACACACACGATCATGGGTGAACTATCTAATATAACATCTTCTACTCGAACATGATGGGCCTGATAATAATCTATCAAGAATAAAATGCATTCAAAATTCATCTACTTTAGAAACAATTTATATAGACAAGAAAGCCATGCGACCAATGAGTATATCTACACTTGGAAGCTCAGATTATGCATCTATTAGGGATAATATAATGGTAAAACCCCAAAAAGAAATAAACAATTGATGTCCCACTGTGCCCTAGAGATATTTTGCTACATAAGTCTAAGTATACCTATTTCTTAAAGGTTATATTTAACTATTCTCAAAACACTATGTATTTACAATTATATTCAAAACTGTAGAAGATGATATAATTGGTTGACTAGTAAATACATGCGATAGATGTAAAACAACAATGGTCTTTTTTCGCACTCATGTCTCTCTCCATTTCAGAATAACTTCTTTTCTAGATATGTCCCATAAAGCAATATGTATTCATGACTACCAATAACATGCTAAAGTAGCAACATTGATATGTTCCTTCGAGAACATAGTCATATGCTTCTCACGTACTCATGTTTAGCTCAAGTGTTGTATTAGCTTGCTTTCTACAACGCTCAATTAAATATCCGTATCCGGCTTCCTTCAACCATACATGATTGTAGGACTATCATGTTCGGTCTTATCACATATAAATCACAAACCTCATTTTGATTCTAACCAAGGTGACCTAAAAATTATATCATGTACTAAATTTGCTCTTCCAGCATCTATCGTACATACTGTAACATCATGAATTTCAACTCATTCCGGGATATATGAAATGGTTATTTTATCAATACACTGTTAGTTACGTTTACTTTGAGTTGGCCCCTCACAAATTAACTAACTATTTGGAAAGGCAATTGAAGATCGATACATGTACGACCAGTGAATTCAATTAGGGATAGGCCGCTCAACCATAATGATCAAAGAGAAATAATACCACACTGTTGTGGGCTAATTAGCAAATGGAAATAAATCGATTCGGCCAAAGTACGATGTCGTATTGCGGGTAATTCCGCACGACTTCAATATTGACTACAAACGACGTTAAACCAATTTCCTTTTGGCCTAGTACTCAGCGTGAGCAATTAACTCCGCATGATTACATGACAATCGAGGATCACCTTGAATTGAATAGGCACGATCGTGAATTGAAAAGCTATCAACCACGGGTCAAACGCGCGAGAACCCCTAAACACCGCACGAAAGTTAGGTCGTACTAAAGTCACGATTGATCGATTTTAACCACGAATTTCAATCAGGTATTGGGTATCGAACTTTCAAGGATGTCAAGACTAAAATATTAGACGTTGCCTCATTAATTCTCGAATTTATTGATAAGCCTCGGAATTATCGGAACAGGATTCAACAGGCCGAAAAATTGGAACCAAGAAGAATTGGACCGACTAGAGGCCCAATGGGCCTTGCGCCTATGAGGGGTCGGCCATGTGGGCCCAAGCTAGCACAAGTGGGCCCAAGGAAGCCCAACTTCAAGTCTTTGAGCCTGTTAGCTTTTTCTAGCCAATTTCTCTTCAATTTAAGCCCAAAACGATTTTATTCTAGCCCGTATGGAATCTTGGCCCGTGTACGCGTATGGTAAGGTATACTAAACTTTGGGAATTTACCATTTTGCCCCCTTCTAAAAGTGGCATTCAATGTTGGAGGACAAGCCAAGAAGTCACGGAAAATGGAAGGGAAATTGGACTTGGCTTCTCTCTCTCTCTCTCTCCTCATTTCTCTACCTCCCCGATGTTGCAGCCCACTCCCACGTTTTTCCCCCTCTTCCTCACTTTTTCTCCCTCATTTTCTCTCTTTTCCTCTAGTTTTCTTCTTGTTTCTTGCCCTTGGGTGCCCCTTGACCAACCGAACCACCCTCACCCACCATCTTGGCTGCCTTGTCGCTATTTTGGAGCCACCGTGCCGCTGTGGTGCTTCCCGTCCGTGGCCGCCAAGCCGTGTCTCTTTCCTCTCTCTTTTCTCTTCCTTTCTCTTCCTTTTCGTGCTGTTTTTGCTGTTTTCCCATCGGAAACCACCCTTGCCATCACCACCATCCAACGTGTAGCCACTGAAGTTAGGGAACCAGCCACACACCGCCAGCCACCCCTGCTCGCCGCCGGCCGCCCGTACGGCCGTTTCCACACTACTGCCCCCTTCCGCGTGAACAGCGATTCCGGGGCTATTTTGGCCCGTTTCGGCCATCGTTTGTTGTCCATTGTTGTCCCCGAGCTAACCCCGCGTAGCCCTCGTCCCCCCTACACACCGATGTAGGTAGATTTCTGACCTAAGTAAGTTAATTTCCTAATCCTTATTTAGGGGTTAATTAGTGTATTTGTGTGCTTGTGATTAATTAAGGTTGATTGGTTGATTATGCTGGTTAATTAAGGCTGACTAGGGTTAGTTATTTGACCATAGTTAGTAATAAAGTAACAAAGGTTAACTAATTAAAGTAACTAAGGTTAGTTTCTAAAGTAACTAAGGTTAGTTTCTAAAGTAACTATGGTTAATTATTAATCATGGTTGAGTTAATTAACCCTAGTTAGGTTAAATTTAGTAACCATGGTTAAGTTTAATATTATTTTAATTAATTTCGGACGAATTTACTGTTCATAGTACTGTTCATGATTACTGTTCACAATGACTGTTCACGGTACTATTCATACGGAAGCAAATTTTAGTCTTAATTTGATATACTCTTGATTGTTATGGCTTGTTGAACTATTGATTGTGAATTATCCCCGAGAATTTTGGGGTTGTACGTGATTGTTGTTTAGTTGGAATCAAATTTAGGAATTATTGATTGATACTGCATGACATTGTACGTGAGTTATCTGCAAGGGCATGTTGAGCACGGTTCATGTTGCATTCACGACCAAGCAAAAGCAAAGACAAGAATGAACTACTTGCTGATGTGTTGCATGGTCGTTCATCTTTGAAGGCAACCTTTGCGAGCTCGCCTTCAAAGAGGGGCAACTGTTAATACCTAAATTTTGATTAAATATTTAGAGTTAAATTGTTTAGGAAATTATGGGTCAATTTGGCTCTAACAAAAAGATTTTCGCATCACCTAGGTGTTAATATCATTTGCATCTATTAGGTTTATTTTCTATCTTTATTTTGCCATATTTTTATCCTACTTTTAGGTTATTATTATGATTATTAGTATTATCCTTATTATTATTATAAAAAAAGAGGTCCATGGAGGGGCTTAGCGCCTTTCTTCTTTGTTTCTTCTTATCTACGCAAGGCTAGGGCCTAACCTCTTTTATTTTCTTTCCTTCAGCCTAGCCCAGCCTTCTTCCTTCTTCCTCCTTACTGCACTTCACATGCGTGACAGAAATAAGGGGGCAGAAGATGGCAACATGCGCAGAGGCTGAAGAGGCGCTAGGGGACAACCTAATGACGTAAGCTAGGGTAGCCGGCAACAGAGGGGACTTTGGGGTAGGTGCATTCAATGCACTGAGGAGCTCGAGGCGGCTCCAAGGCTTGGCCCCCCTCCTCCTCTGCTTCATCTTCCTTCCTTCATCCTTCCTTCTTCCTTGGCATGGCGACTCAGGCGACATGGCGACTCACACATAGTAGACATTGACGTGCAGAGGATGACCTACGGCAGTGAAGCAAAGTAGATCAATGATAGAGGAGACGTCTCGCAGGCGCCATCAATGCCGCCGAGCAAAGCAGCGCGAGATTTGGCGCGAAACCCGAGCCAATGGGACGTCTTGGTGGACTCCTTCAATGCCAAGGAGGCCTCGATGGAGAAGATGGGATGGGACATTGGGTCGGCCAAGAGGGAGGCCAATCGGCATCCTAAGAACCGGTGACCGAACTCTCCAGCGACCGGACCCTCCCCAACTATAAACAGAGAGACAGATCTAGAAGGAAAGGAAGGAGAGTTTTTCTGGAGAGAAAAGAGGGAGAGGATGTAGAGAGAAATCGAGAGCAGAGAGAGAAAGCTGAGCAAAAACCAAGGGTAGGTGAAAGATGTTAGAAAAATACACGTAATTCTTTGATGCGGAAATTCGAAAACCAATGATCTTTGATCTTCATGATTTTCACAAATAGATGAAGACATACCTTTATCCATAGCGTTACCCTTGAAGATAATTGTTTGTGGAAAACCGAAGAACTCGAACCAAATGAAGAAATCCGATTTCTCTCCCTTAACCCACTATTCTTTAATGCATTCTATCGATGGAGGAGAGAATACTGAGTACTTTTCAGTTATTGTTGTTCATGTGGGTGGGGAGAGGACCGGACTCTATTTATACGTTCTTTCAATAGGTGTCTTCCATCAAAGTGCCTTTTAACTTCCATAAGAGTCACACCTCTTCAGAAAAGCAGTAACTTCCCTAAGGATTATACCCTTTCGTTTTATTAGAGTCGCAACTTCTTGTAACCAATATTTATTTTATAGTATTTCAATAGTTATTAAACCATATAATAAATCATATCATGTGGGCCACAATAATTCTTACATTCTCCCACTTGGCCCATATGATCTTCCTTTCATGGTTTAATAAAGACTGTAATATGCACAATAATATTATGCCATAAAATTTTCATTAAATTGGCAATTACATAATAATCACAATTAAGCAAAGAAAACTAATGCGAGTCATAGCGGTTGTATATCATTAATCGACATAGTCCCTTCCATGTACTACAACTATAGCTCTCTACTTAACATGATCCATAAATGAGAAGTACAGTAATAGTCCAACCATAACATCTCTTTAGAGACTATCCTGTTTAACATTCATCTATTTCCATAATGTATACTAAATAGAAAACAGGAAATGTCAGAAACACATAAATGAGCTCAGAGTGTCACATACATAAATTTAATATAATCATAATACAAACATCAGTGACATCCAATAATGTCCATCTTTTCAACATGCTCATTAAATGTTTTAGGTGGCACTCCTTTTGTTAAGGGATCTGCTATCATAAGATTGGTGCTAATGTGCTCAATCGACACTCTTTGTTTTTGAACTTCTTTTTTAACAGACAAGTATTTGATTTCCATATGCTTAGCACCCTTAGAGTACTTGTCGTTCTTAGAGAAGAAAACTGCTGCAGAGTTATCACAATAAATTTTCAGTGGCTTGGCAATACCTGTCAACAATCACAAGCCCTGAAATAAAATTCCGCAACCATAATCCATGAATAGTGGCCTCAAAGCATGCCACAAATTCGGCCTCCATAGTGGATGCAGCAATAACCGACTGCTTCGTACTCTTCCATGAAATTGCCCCTCCAGCCAGACGAAACAAGTAACCAAATGTTGATTTTCTTGTATCGGCACATCCGGCTAAGTCTGAATCTGAATGTCCAATCACCTCGAGATGATCGGATCTTTTATAAGTGAGTATATGATTCTTCATTCCTTGCAAGCATCTAAGAACTTTCTTTGCAGCTTTCCAATGATCCATTCCAGGATTACTTTGATACCTGCCCAGCATTCCGACAGCAAAACTGATGTCTGGTCTGGTGCAAGTTTGTGCATACATTAAGCTCCCAATAATAGATGCATAAAGAATACTTTTCATTTGTCCTTGTTCCGATTCTCTTTTCAAATATTGCATGAGGCTAAATTTGTCACCTTCCTAAATTGAAACTATTCCTGCTTAACATTTATCCATATTAAATCTCTCTAAAATTTTCTCAATGTAGGCTTTTGAGACAACCCTAACAATCCTTGTGATCTATCACGGAATATTTCTATTCCTATCACATACGTTGTCTCTCCCATATCCTTCATTTCAAAATCGAGAACAAGGGATCTGGAAATGCTAGGTTCATTGAGAATGGTGACATTAGTGGGAGTGAAAGAGTGCGTGATGCTTGCATTCAAGAAGTAAGCGTAGAAGTTCCTATACCCAAAACTTCTAAAGTTGTTGTTCCTGATATTATAGTTCAACCTAACAATAATCGAGAACAACAAATTAATGAGCAAACACTCCATAATGGAGATGTCAATATTGAACCTCCAATAGCCGAGTCACAAGAAATAGCATTAAGAAAATCTTAAAGAGAAAGGAGGTCGGCTATTTCTGATGACTATATGGTTTATCTACAAGAGTCAAAAATTGACTTAGGAATTGGAAATGATCCAGGTTCATTTTCCCAAGCCATGAAATGTGAAGATTCTAATGAATGGTTTAATGCCATGGAAGAAGAGTTAAAATCCATGCATCAAAATCAAGTCTGGGATCTTATTGAATTGCCTAAAGGATGTAAGAAGGTCGGGTGTAAATGGGTCTTTAAGACTAAGCGCGACTCAAAAGGCAATATTGAACGACATAAAGCCAGACTTGTTGCAAAGGGTTTTACGCAAAAAGAAGGCATTGACTATAAAGAGACATTTTCACCGTCTCTAAAAGGACTCACTTAGAATCATTATGGCTTTGGTGGCTCATTATGACTTGGAGTTACACTAAATGGATGTAAAAACCGTCTTTCTTAATGGGAATTTAGAAGAAGAGGTTTATATGGACCAATCCGAAGGCTTTTCAGTTAAAGGAATGGAACACATGGTATGTAAATTAAAGAAGTCAATATATGGACTTAAACAAGCTTCCCGACAATGGTATCTTAAGTTTAACGATACCATAACTTCATTTGGATTTAAGGAAAACACCGTTAATCAGTGTATATATATGAAGATCAGTGGGAGCAAGTTTATTTTTCTGGTGCTGTATGTTGATGACATTTTGCTTGCTACTAATGATCTTGGTTTGTTACATGAAACCCTCCCACTGATCTTCATATATATACACATGGTATGTAACAAACCAAGATCATTAGTAGCAAGCAAAATGTCATCAACATACAGCACCAGAAAAATAAACTTGCTCCCACTGATCTTCATATATATACACCGATTAACGGTGTTTTCCTTAAATCCAAATGAAGTTATGGTATCGTTAAACTTAAGATACCATTGTCGGGAAGCTTGTTTAAGTCCATATATTGACTTCTTTAATTTACATACCATGTGTTCCATTCCTTTAACTGAAAAGCCTTCGGATTGGTCCATATAAACCTCTTCTTCTAAATTCCCATTAAGAAAGGCTGTTTTTACATCCATTTAGTGTAACTCCAAGTCATAATGAGCCACCAAAGCCATAATGATTCTAAGTGAGTCCTTCTTAGAGACTGATGAAAATGTCTCTTTATAGTCAATGCCTTCTTTTTGTGTAAAACCCTTTGCAACAAGTCTGGCTTTATGTCGCTCAATATTGTCTTTTGAGTCGCGCTTAGTCTTAAAGACTCATTTACACTCGATCTTCTTACATCCTTTAGGCAATTCAACAAGATCCCAGACTTGGTTTTGATGCATGGATTTTAACTCTTCTTCCATGGCATTAAACCATTCATTAGAATCTTCACATTCCATGGCTTGGGAAAATGAACCTAGATCATTTTCAATTCCTAAGTCAATTTCTGACTCTTGTAGATAAACCATATAGTCATCAGAAATAGCCGGCCTCCTTTCTCTTTGAGATTTTCTTAATGCTATTTCTTGTGACTCGCCTATTGGAGGTTCAATATTGACATTTCCATTATGGAGTGTTTGCTCATTAATTTGTTGTTCTCGATTATTGTTAGGTTAAACTATAATATCAGGAACAACAACTTTAGAAGTTTTGGGTATAGGAACTTCTACCCTTACTTCTTAAATGCAAGCATCACGCACTCTTTCACTCCCACTAATGTCACCATTCTCAATGAACCTAGCCTTTCCAAATTCAACAATTCTTGTACTATGATTAGGACAGTAAAATTAATACCCTTTGGATTTCTCTGCATAACTAATGAAATAACCATTGGTCGTTCTTAAATCCAATTTCCTTTCATGTGGATTGTAAATTCTTACTTTTGCTTGACAACCCCAAACATGCAGGTGTCGTAAACTAGGTTTCCTTCCTGTCCACAGTTCAAAGGGAGTCTTTGGAACTGCCTTACTAGGAACCCTGTTTAATAAATACATAAAAGTCTTTAAAGCATACATCCACAAAGACAAAGGTAAAGATGAATGACTCATCATACTCCTAACCGTTTCCATTAAAGTACGATTACGCCTTTCTGCTATACCATTTTGTTGTGGTGTACCTGGCATTGTGTATTGAGCACAAATGCCATGTCTTTCAAGGAATTTAGCAAATGGACCTGGACATTGTCCCGATTCATCATACTTTCCATAATATTCACCACATCTATCGGACCTTACTATTTTCACTGTTTTATCTAATTGCCTCTCAACCTCTTTAATATACACCTCAAGTGCATTCACTAATTGAGACTTATCATGCAATAGATAAATGTAACCATAACGTGAAAAATCATCAATAAAGGTGATGAAATAGCTTTCCTTACCAAAAGATGGAACATCGAAGGGACCACATATGTTAGTATGTATAATCTCAAGAAGCTCTATGCTTCTTGTGGCACATTTCTTAGTGTACTTTGTTTGTTTACCTTTAATACAATCAACACACACTCCAAGGTCAGTAAAATCCAAATTCGGAAGAATTTCATTCTTCACTAATCTTTGCATTCTTTCCTTGGATATATGACCCAAACGTTTATGCCACAAGTAAGCAGAATTCTCATTCACCAAACTTCGTTTAGTGCCAACATTATGATGCAAGGTCATTAATGTCTTAACAAAAGAATTATCAAGTCTAAATTTGTAGAGACCATCACATAAAGTTCCGTTCCAATAAGAGTATCACTCTTAAATAAACCGAAAGATCCGAACCAAACTTACAATAAAATCCCACTACATCAAGTCTTGGTAAAGAAACTAAATTGCGAGAAAATGTAGGTACATAAAGGGTTCGAAACAAATCCAAATAATGCCCAATATCTAAGATCAAACGGTAAGTGCCAATGCCTTCAACTGGAGCTTTGTTTTTGTTCCCCGTAATCACATAACTTTCATTTGGCTTTATGGTTTGGATCGTAAGAAATCCCTGCATCGTATTTGACACATGAGTGGTGGCACCAGAATCAATCCACCAAGTATTATGAGGAACTTCAGTAAAGTTTGATTCAAAACATACTAAAGCACGAGGCTTACCTTTATTTTCGAACCAAGCCTTACGTTTTAGACAATCTTTCTTCAAGTGTCCAATTTTGTTGCAAAAATGACACTTAATAAGATTGTGTTCCTTCTTGTGGATTTGAGAAGCCTTTGAAGAGTCATTCAGGACGTGTAATCCTTTCTTCTTGCTCCTTCCACCTTTCCTTTTGAAATTCCTTTGAGCTTCTTGATGACTTGAGAGATGAACAGAATGAGTCTTTTGATTCTTAATCCTTGTTTCCTCTTGAACAAGCATATTGGCCAATTCATTCACATTCCACTTATCCTTTATAGTGTTGTAATTCATTTGAAATGGCCCATATTGCTCATGAGGCAAGGAATTAAGTATGAATTGTACTAAAAAGTACTCATCCACGTTCATTCCTAAAGTCCTTAACTTTGCTGCTAAATTCGTCATCTCAAGTACATGCTCATGCATGGTACGTGAACCATCATACTTCATGGTGGCCAGTGTACTCATCAATGTACCCGCAAGTGACTTATCAGCAGTTTGAGAACGCTCTTCCACAAATTTCATAAATTCCTTAGCATTGTCAGTCTTGGAAAGAGAAGTCTTTAAGTTGTTTACAACTGTCATTCGCATGAACATTAAGCTTAGTCTGTCCGACCTTTCCCAAGCTTTATGGAAAGACTTTTCATCATCGCTACTTTCATCAGTAATAGTAGCTGTTTTCTCAACTTGAAGCGCTAAATCAAGATCCAAGACACCTAAGTGAAACTGGACTTGTTCACTCCAATCAGGAAAATTCATCCCATTGAATAAGGGAATAGACAAAGCATGCGAATGAAGTGAAACAGGTACAGATACTGCAAACATGCAAGAAAATACTCGTACATTAATGTCTTGAGAATATCACCTAATCAGATTCAAACTAAACTACACATGTATATCATAGTTCTCCTTTGGGCGATCTTATGATATACAAATATACATAAACCATAATGATGCTAATAACTTTTATTTGGTAATTGTAAATATATCTTATTAAAATTTATTTGCTATCTTTGGATATGCAAACAAATTTAACAAGTCATATTAATTACCAACTATTATGTTCATGAATTATAAGAAAATAATTAACCTTTGGGTTAATCCCTAAGTTCTTATAATAAATGAACTTCAATATACCCATAACACCAATAATGATATAAAACATATCAATTTCATATATAGCATCAATTAATCATGGGTAATTGAATAAAACAATTTACAATATCAAAAATTCAAAAGACTTCAAGGTTTGGCCACTTTGGTGACTAACAAACCATTCATAATATGAATTTTTAATATTGTAAAATATAAATATTTACCAAATTGCACACAATGATAAAAACGTAATCAAAACATGAGGGCAAAATCGTAAAATCATAATTCCACAAGGGCAGAACCATAAATATAAAATCCAAGGCAAAATGGTAAATAATCAACAAGGGCAGAATCGTAATTATAAATAAACAAGGATAGAACCATCAAAGAGAGGGCAAAACTATAATTAGCGGAATTGGAGGGTAGCAGGCGCGTGCACTGCACGCGCCTTTACTGCTGTTCGGGCGCGTGCAATGCACGCTCCTTTCTGCCGCGTGGGCGCGTGCATTGCACGCGCGGTCAGTCGCCCCTCTGGGTGCACGCGCCAGACGTTGGGCTACGCAAGCACGTGGCTTCCACGCACCTGCAACTGCAGCGCCGGGCGTGTGGTCCCATGTGCCTTTTTCCTTTACGCGCCAGTCCCTTTTTTTTTTTTTTTTTTTTTGCCCTGTTTTCTTCGAATTCCTTCATTTTTTGTCCTTTCTCTGTGAAAACATTCCATCATTCGAATTTGCTCCGACAGAACCCTCCGAAAACATTTCAACAACAACAAATAATACGAACAGGATCGTTCAATGAATCATCATACATAAATCATAATATTTCTATAAACGGGAAAAATCATGAGATCATAAACCCTGCCCCGATACCAACGTCTGTTTAAAAAATACACGTAATTTTTCGATACGGAAATTCGAAAACCAAATGATCTTTGATCTTCATGATTTTCACAAATAGATGAAGACGTACCTTTATCCATACGTTACGCAAGATAATCGTTTGTGAAAAACCGAAGAACTCGAACCAAATGAAGAAATCCGATTTCTCTCCCTTAACCCACTATTCTTTAACGCATTCTATCGATGGAGGAGAGAATGCGAAGATTTTCGCTTATTGTTGTTCATGTGATGGAGAGAGACCTGACTCTATTTATACGTTCTTTCAATAAAGTGCTTCCATCAAAGTCGCTTTTTAACTTCCATAAAAGCCGCACCTCTTCGAAAAAGAATCTTCCCTTAAGGATTATACCATTTCGTTTTATTAAAGTCGCAACTTCTCGTAACCAATATTTATTTTATAGCATTTCAATAGTTATTAAACCATATAATAAATTATATCATATGGGCCACAATAATTCTTACAAAAGAGAGTCGCTAGCCACCAGTACGCCTCCTTATGGAAGTCGCGATAGGTCCCATTGGGGGTTATCCCAATTTTTTTTTGTCTATTGAGGCTGGGGTTGGTTTCCCAAAGATCCTAGCTTGACGAGGAGCGTGGTGGACGGTTGTGGCCCAATCTATCGAGCTTGTCCGCCATACAACGTCGCCAAGCTAGGTAGGGAACATCGTCGACGTCCACTATTTAGTCTTCCCTTCTGCCCTGTTTTTCACACCTCGGACCGGAGCTTGTAGCCACCCGGCTTGTGAGAACTCCTACCCCTTCTCCCCCACCCCGGTTAATTGCTATTGTCTCACCATTTGTCCGGCGAGAGCTTTGGTTCTGGTTTAGATCCTAGTGGAGCCAAAACCTCCATGCTTCGTTAACATTTGTGGAGATGCCTAAACGAGATCCAGGCGACCGAGATCTGTGAGGCCGAGCCTCGCGCCGCTGGACTCACCACCATCCCTATTGCCGCCTATCGCTTCGTCGTCAGTGTGCTCGTCTCGCAACGACCGGCATTGGCTGCCGCGACCAAGCCAGGATGGCCGAGATGCACTCGACCATTCCAGCGGCACCGTGGAGGAGATAGCTGTGATTTGGGTCGCAAACCGAGTCGCACGTGGGTCTCAATTCCTGGTAGGGTTTCGGACTGACGAGCCATGGCAAATGTGGGCCAGATGGCTTTAGGGACTATTTTATTTCTTTGGGTTGGCCAAAAAATTTAAGGAAGGTTGGGCCGACTAAGTTTAAAGTTTGCTTTGTTTCGGGTGGGCCTACCTTTTCTCCATTTTGGGAAAGAAAACCGAACTAGGCTAGCACGTCAGGCCCAGCCCAATTGGAAAGCCACCGACTCGGACATCTGACCCAGGTCCGATCAGTTATAATATATTATAATATTGTATTATTATTTTAATATCAAAAAATGTTTTTAATAAAAAATAAAAATAATAGATTTAAATTTCCAAAAATCAAAAAACCCAAAATTATTTTATATTATAAAAAAATTCAAAAAAAATACTTTTCTCTACGAATGTATGGAAAATCCTCGACAAATCTAAGAAAAAAAAGGAATCTTATGGTTTAAATAAGATTAGGTACCGGAAGGACATTAGTGATTAACCAGTATAATCAAATCCTCAATCCTAGTTTCTCTGGTTGCACATGAGTAAAATATTTCTTCCAGTATTTTACTTGGGTTTCTAATCAATCCATCCCAAACCGATTAGTGACGACTCCTTTTTAAATGAAATTAACTTGCAGATTAAAAACTTGAACTATAAGTTGCAAATTGGTGAGCTTGGGAGAGCCCGGGCTAAGTCCAAAGCATTAGTCGAGCCATTAGCCTCTAGCACATGAGAGGGAGGTCGCGACACCAAACATTATACATGCCGTGCAAATATCAATTATTCTTTTGAAGAACCAGCTTATTTAGATTAGGCTATTTGGACCTAACTTATTGCGTTTCGTTTAGTTTCAGTTTGTTGTTGTTCTAAGAGTCGATTTTGTCGATCCCCACAATTACATGCATATAAATATATACGTGTACGTGGCCTTAGGTGAGAGTTTAGTTTCGCTAAAATTGACGGATAATAATCTTCTCACGATCCCTACCCTTGCGCAAGCAAGTCAAATACTTGTCATTATGTTATTTCAACTCATGCACGAGGTAAGGATCTGAAAAAGAAAAAGAAAAACAAAGGGGTACAAGGTAAAGGACAATCATCACGGATCTATACAAAGCTAACATTTGAAAGAGGAAAACATTTACGCTTAAAATTAAGGAAAATGAATTCCTGATTCTAAACATAAGAGCCGACCCTGTTTAATTTTATTAGCTATGACGGTATTGACAGTAAGACATAAGAGCCGACCATGTTTAATTTGTTAGGGAAATTAGATTGCCGAAGAAGATAGAGAAATACTAGTAAATCCTTGATACTTTGATGCATGATGACAATTACTATCCTTAAGGTATTATTTGCCCCCATCATTGTTGCTACTAGGTTTAGAACAAATATACCTCCAGGATATATACCAAAGCCGCAAAGAAACAAGTTCAACAATTACTCGACTCTCTCTTGGAATTTCACCTCGAATGTGTTAAATTACATGTATGAAAAGAGAAGAAGAGAGTTCTAAAGTAATAGCATTTCTAAACAATTGTGATTATTAGAATAATATGTGAATTTGTTTCTACTTATAGAAACCAATAGACACATCTCTTGGGAATAGGTATCTTATCTCCAACAATCACCACTTTTCATGTCAAGAATAACTTCCTTTTAGGACGAAAAGTCATCTATTTTCATAATCAAGAATCATGTTTTCTTTTGATCAAGAGTTACGTCCTTTTAACCAATAGTCACGTCCTCTCTTAATCAAAAGTCATGTCCCCTCTTAACCAAGAGTCACGTCATTTCTTAATCAAAGACACCTTTTTTATGATAACAAATTATTTCAACAATCCCTCACTTAGTTTGTTATCTACACTAATTTACATAAATTCATACGTACATGAAGGTATCTATTAAAATTTGAACCTTCAATTAGTGTAAATAATTCCATTAACGAAATCAGTGGTAGATAAAATTTTGAACCATGATTCCACTAGTTAATCAAATTATAACACATAAATTTATACACATTCAATTGGAAATTTCTTATGCCTAAGCACTTTTATGGCATTGTGCTTCTCCTACATTCATGAACATTCACAAAAGTTCATCTGACCTTTGTTAGAAGCGACACCACTTCTTATGTTTATATATGTGAAGTTCCTAAATTTATTACCTTAGCATTGCCTTGCTAAAACCTTGAACTTCATTAAGAGTGTTTTCTTACACCCATCCTCCTAACTTTCCATGAGTATTAATCTTATGCCCTAGTACTCGATCCCTGTCAAGTTCCAATAGCTTGTTGTTACCCATTTAATTTTAATAATTTCGTTAAAAATCATAAAGTTAGGTTTCTATTATGATTGACTATTATCAATTGGTCTAAGATCCATTCTCTTGGCAGTACTGCTTGTTAAACCTCTCGAGAGTCTTTTAGTGAATGGATCAGCCAAGTCATCATTTGTTTGAATGTATATTAATGAAATAATTCCATCAACAATTAATTATTGAATGTACTCATGTCGCAAACTAATATGTCTATATTTTCCATTGTATATTTTATTGCATGCCTTAGATATAATTGCATCATTATCACAACATAAAGATATGGCTGCCATTAGTTGTGGACACAACTCTATATCCAATAGCAAATTCCGTAGCCATTCAGCCTCTTTACCAGTCGCCAATAGTGATATAAATTCATATTCCATCGTTGAATGGGCTATATATGTTTGCTTCTTTGATACCCAAGAGACTACACCATTTGCAAGCTTGAAAACCCATCCAAATGTTGACTTGTTATCAATCGCGCTAGTTATCCAACTAGCATTTGAATATCCTTCTAATACTACTGGTTGTCTTTCATAAAATAGACCATAATGCATTGTTTTCTTTAAATAATTAAGAATTCTACCTAGCCTTTCAATGTACAGTACTACAATTACTAGTAAATCTTAACAATTTACAAATAATAAAGGTTATATTCGGTCTAGTACAATACATAGCATATATCAAATTTCCAATTACACTAGCATATACCAACTGTGCTAAAGGTTGGCCAGTACTTTTCATCAATTTAATTAATGCATCGTATGATACATTTGACTCTTTTATTCCCATATACTTGTATTTTTAAATGATCTTCTCCATTCAATGGCATTGGCTTAAAGCATAAACCCTACTATATTTGATCACTTTGACACCTAAAATTGTATCCATGTCACGTCCTAAACCCCGAGCACACGACAACCCCTTACCATGGTCAACTGAAAGCAACGTCCCAGGACTCGTCGACGACCATTTATTTTAATCTTTCATTAAGCGCAAGCGGAAGACTAACCATCCCCAATTCAAACAGACAATCAAACAATCAAACAAGGATAGAGGGATGAACAGCAAGATAACATCAACTACTCATTTATACATTCTTATTGGATTAACCAACGGATGATCATTTTTCGATTTACAAGCCCAACAAAGGGGGCCGATCCATCCACTAAGCTAGACCAAGAAGAAACTAGGCTCGACTAATCCATCTATACAAAAAGAACCCTTGAGTTCTGAACTATCATCACTCAGACCCATCGGACTCAGGCTCTATCGGGTCGTAGTCGGAGGCGTTTAAGTCGATCACTAGAGGAGCGGGGGCAGGATTTTCCATTGCACCTCCATGGGATCCCAGTCGGCGTCTTCAGGGCCCCTATCGGGCGGTCCATCAAAACCTCATAGAGGACCGATCAGCAAATCGTCCTACCGGAAGTACCACACCAGGAACCGATGGGGAATCCATTGCCCCAATCCCTCATCCACCCAGATGGTAGAGACGTACTTCTCGTACAAGTGCACCCGACTTGGGAACTGATGGTGCATCACAATGGTTTCCCAATCCTGAGGGACCCCAAATCACGTTATCAATTCATGCGCGCATGCCATAAATAATGTGATCACCTCATGTATAATCAGAACCAATGATGCCATGTTTCTCATACGCTCTTGCATCCACATGTGTTTCGATTATTACTGCCTCATAGAGCTATAACTTGGGCCGAGGTGCTACGACGCTACGGCGCCCTTCCTCCGCAGAGGCGCAACCGTGCCCTTCCGTGCAAGCCAAGGCGATATAACGTTATGGCACCCTTCCTCCACAAAGGCGCAACCATGCCCTTCCGTGCCCTTTCCGAGGCACTATGGCGCCCTTCCTCCGCAAAGGTGCAACTGTGCCCTTCATTCTGACAAATCGAACTATCATAGCCAATGCACACATACTTACATATAAAACCTCAATTCCTTTATCACAAAAGCGGCCCATTTCCGATGTCCCTTGAACAATTCATTTTTCCCATTTCTTTTATGAAAACCATAAGAATCAAGCGGATATTCATGCAATGTCACATCCAATTCACTTCATATTATCAAGACACATAAAATTATGCACATTTTAGCTTCCGGATGAATAGTGCCGTGAACAGTGCACTATGAACAGTGTAATTTCCGAATTTAATAATTTAAACATTAAATTCAGAAATTAAACAAATCATTAATTAAAACAATTAATCAATCAATTAAGCTAAACATGCTTAATTATCACATAAAATAAAATTAAGCACAATTAAGCATAATTAAGCAAAATTAAGCTAAGCTAATCTTAACCACCTATCTTAGGGCTAATACAACTTAATTAAACCCCTAGCTCAGCATTACCACTAATTAACTCAACCTTAAGAAAGTTTAGGCACTAACAAAGGGATTAGGGACCACCGCCTGCAGTGGCCCAGTTGGATAAGGCTCTCCAATGAAACTAACGACAGTGGAGGGGGTCGAATCCCGCTGGCTGCACGGGATCTTAAGCGCGACGTCGGGGTGGTGGGTCCTCCGCTAGCGTCGCTCCAGGGTTTACCTGTCACGCCCCGACTCTCGAGCTCGCGGCAACCCCATTTCACTTGAGGTCTATCTGTACGACGTCCCAGGTACTGTCGTCGACCAATTCATTTTATATTGTAATTAAGCACATGCGGAAACAAACAATTCCCAAACCAAACAATAGGGATAGAACAACGGCGGCGAGAGGAAAGACAAACACCATTTTATATATATCTCAAGGTTAGCCGAACTACAAAGACATATACACACGCCTTACTACAGGCGAAAAGGTGAGGCCTACACAAAAAGGGACCAGCCTGGCTAACCTAACACTGTACAGGTGGGGGAGGGCTCGTCAAAAAGAGAATAGGCCATAGCAGCCTACTCGGCCTCTCGTAGGGATCGCTCTCCTCGGAGGATCACTCTCCTCAATCCTCGGGTCGCAGATCTCGCCATCAGGGGGATCCAGGTCCATGGGATCCCAGACCTCATCGGTCGGCCCCACAGGAGGAGCCGGCCCATCAAAACCTCGGAGGGGGCCATACAGAATGCCTCCCTATCGAATAAACCACACCTTGAAGACGTGGGGCACGCGATGGTGCCTCGTCCCTTCATCCACCCACACGGTCGTCACATGGTGCTCGAACACAAAATTGTGGCCCGGGGCGGGCCGCACGGTGACGGTGGTGCTCATGCCCACCGGCACCGGCGTCTGCACGGCACCGCGTCATCTAGGGCCTGAAAAAGTTAACCACGACGGGTTGAGATAAACTCAGCAAGTTAAAGTCCTAAGCCCCGGTTAGGAACTTCGCTCGCCTCAAGAGTTTAACATACAACATAATACAGCAATCAATGCAATACCACCTCAGAGAGAATGACAGTTTAATAATCGTGCACAACCACGAAACAACCTTACCTAGCCTTGCACACGCGACCTGCGAAACGCCGCTAAATCATCACGACATTAAGAGGCATGCGAATAATCGAGCATTGCACGCAGTTTTCTCATGTCTCACATCCACATATGCTCCGATTATTACGACCACTAGGGCCACGGCACAACCTTATGGTTGGCGGTCAACCGGTCATAGACCAGGCATCATCCTCCCCCATGAGGCACGGCGACGTCACGGGCTCTCTCCCATCGACGGCATTCCCTATGGAGCATGGGGCCCGCTCATTGCCGCAGCCCCCGCAATCCGACCACCGTCGTGCAACCGACCGAAGTCGGGACGACCAAAAGGCCACGGCACAACCCCAGGGTTGGCGGTCCCACGGCAGCCGCCGGCTCTCCTCTTAATGTGACCATGCAACACATCATCAAACAATCCGTTCTTTTCTTTGCTCGTCGTGAATGCACATACAATTCGTGCTCACGCAACATGCTTTTACGGTTGGCACACGTATAATGAAATGCGACAATCCAATCAACAATCACGTATATTCCCTAATTCTCTGAATAACTCAATAAATCAAACACTTTCACTTCCACCCAGCTTCGATCATGCATTTCATCATTATTCGTGCATATAATTAACAATCGGCACTTCAATAAAGCATAACAACCAAGAACACAACAATTTGAAACCAAAATTTATTTCTGTATGAACAGTGCCATGAACAGTAATCCGTGAACAGTAAATTTGTCCGAAATTAAATAAATAAATAAAAATAATTAAACTTAACCATGGTTAACAAATTAACCTAACCATGGTCAAATTAACCTAACCATAGTTAAATTCTAACCTTGGTTACTTTAAAACTAACCTTAGTTACTTTAATTAATTAACCTTAGTTACTTTATTACTAACTATGGTCAATTAACTAACCCTAGTCAGCCTTAATTAACCAGCCTAATTAACCAATCAACCTTAATTAATCACAAACACACAAATACACTAATTAACCCCTAAGCAAGATTAACCCCTAAACAAGGATTAGGAAGTTAACTTACTTGGATCGGAAATCCGCGACACCGGCGCGTAGAGGGGAACGAGGGCTACGAGGGGTAAGCTCGGGGACGACAACAAGTGACAAACGGTGGCCGAAACGGGCCAAAAATGTGCTGATTATTATTCACGCGGGCAACCGGTGCAGCTGAGCGGAAACGGCCGAAACGGGCGGCTAACGGCGACCAAAGGTGACCGGGATGCACGGTTGGTTTCCTAACTCCCGAGACTACACTTTGGGTGGTTGCGGCAGCTCGGTGATGGCAACTAGGCTGTTTTTGGGCTGGAAAACAGCAAGGACAGCAAGAAACAGCAAAAATGGAAGAGAAAAGGAAGAGAAAAAGGGAGAGAGAGTATGGCTGGGCTGGTGCACGAATTTGGGGAAGAAAGGAGGAGAGAGAAGGAGCTGCTGGTCAAGGATAAGAGCCAAGGCAAGTGGGCTTGCCACTTGCTTGAAGGGCCAATCAAAAACAAGCAATAAACAAGCAAAAACAATACCCACTTGGGCACAAAAGCAAAAGGCCAAAGAGAGAAGCCCATGGGCTGGAAATTGAGGGGGACTTGGGCCAACTTGGGCCCCTCTTGGGCTGGGCTGAATGGGTGCAAGGCCCATTGGGCCGCCGGTCTTGGGCCGGCCCACCTGCGGGCCCGAAACCCGGTCCAATTCTTCATTTTTCCGACGCTTCCGTGTCTAATGGAAAATCCCAAAATAAATGAGGCGACGTCCAAGTATTTAATCATGATATTACTGAGAAGTCGGTTCCCAAATTCGGATTAAAATTCGGGCTAAATTGAGTCGATTTTCAGGATGTTACATTACCCGCCGGCTATCGGCTGTACGGGGTTCCCTGGGTATCAAAAAAAAAAAACAAAACAAAGGGATTAGGGGCTAAACTCACTCGTTAAGTGGGCCGGCGACACGAACGCGGTGGCGGCGACGAGGGCGACACTTAGAGACCTCACCCACAACACTCCAAGGCAGTCCCGGGGTTGAACACAATAACAACAAACTGGGACTCCCTCTGCAAGCTGGAAAAACCGAATGCCTGGAGGAGAATAGGGCTAACCAAAGCTAAAACAGGCTAGCCGGAGCTACGGCGAGCGGCTGGCCGGCGACCGACGGCACCTGGGGGTCGAGGGGGAACAGCTGGTGGTTGGGATGGGTGAAGATATGGCCAAAACCGAAGGAAACCAGCAGAAACAGGCGGTTCGGTGCAGCAAGAGGCAAGTTGGCTGGCGGCTGCTTCTAGCCAGCCGACAGGTCGGTCGGCGGCTCCGTCCGGTGATCGGCCGACGTGGGGCGTACAGTTTTGGCCTCCTGAGCATGGTGGTGGGTGGCACGGGCGGTAATTCTCATGGGAAGACAACGAATAACTCGATTTTAGGAGGAAGGTCAAAAGCAGAAGCAGTAGGAAGGAAAGGAAACAAGGGAGAGAGAGGGTGTGCGGTTTTGGAGGGCTGGAGAAGAGAGAGAGAGTGAAGTGAGAGTTGGTCTTCAAGCCTTATTAAGGCCATTGAATGCTTGCTTCAATTCCCCAAGTAAGTGACCTCATCTTCTCTCTCTTCTTTTGTCTTTTTCAAATAATATTTAGGGGCAAAATGGTCATTTCCACCTTGCACAATTCCCAAACTGCCCTTGGGCTGAAAATGAAGGGCGGGCCTAAGAAACGGGCTAGAAAATGAATAGGAACGGACTCGAGAATTTGTTTGGCTCAAATCGGCTCAAGTTTAGACAATGGGATCGGAAGTGTAAATGGGTCGGTTGGGTCCAACGGGCTCACTTGCTTATCTCAGTCTACCACGGTGGCCGTCCCACCTTGGGCATGAGGCTCACCGGTTTTGCTCGCCCACGTCCTTGTAGGCTCATTTCCTCGGTCCGTAAACCCCTTTTTCCATAAACTTGGCTTAACTGATACTGTCGACTGTCGAGAAAGCATCGCCCAACAGTCCGTCCTGAACGTTCCCGAAAATTCGAAGTCCAATATTGAATTCTCATGCCTTGTCAATTTTGCCCTAATGTCATTTTGATACGACTTAGACTGACAGGCGGCTTCGAGGACTCACGATCATTCATCCCTCAAAGAGCTGGAATTTTAAGACGTCACAATCCACTTCTCCCAAATCTTTTATTTTAAACTAAGAAGATAGATAACTTTTAGTTTCATTTATACCATAGTCTTTAGTATATTTTGTGTAACTGCACTTATTAGCATTGTTATGCTTAAATCCATATGATAAAACCACCAAATCAAATTCTTCAAATCAATATTTCGATGCTTGTTTCAAACCATATAATGATTTGTTTAACTTACAAATCTTATTCTAATTTTTAGGTAGAATAAAATCTATAGATTGTTCCATATATACCTTATCTTCTAATTTATCATTTAAAAAAGGTATTTTAATAACCATTTGATACATATGCAATTCATAAATTGATGTCAAAGCTAATTAAACTCTAATGGATTTAATTTAAGCAACCGGTGCATATGTATCAAAGTAGTCAATTCCCTTTTCTGCTTATAAATCTTTTCTACTAACCTTGCTTTAAAGGTTTATAATGTGCTATTAGGTTATACTTTTTCTATATACTTTCTTCTAAATACCCATTTGCATCCAATTAGATTTAATCTAAGAGACAAGTCAACTAAATCCATGTATTATTAGCAATAATTGAATCCATTTCATCATTAATTACATATTTCTAAATGATACTTCTCTAGATGCCATTGCCCCACTGAACGTCCTTGGATCTTCATCCAAGTAAAACAACATGGATAATTTATTTACAACCTTTCCTTTATCTCCTACCAGGAAAGTTACAAAACCGGAACCTAAATCTTTTAGTTTCTTCACTCTTCGACTTCTCATTGGCTCGCTTGGAAAATCAAATAGTTTTCTTTTAATTGATGAATGATTGCTTGCATCAATTGTTGTTTGTGAATATGCTACGGTGTAATTTGAATATTTAAGAAACTTGTATTCGAGAAATTCAACATCTCTTAATTCCACAATAACATTAGATTCAACATCTAATAAGCGATAAGTTTTAGAATTTTCAGCATATCTAACAAACACACTTTTTAATACCCTTGGTCCTAATTTAGTTTGCTTAGGACCAAGAATTCTATAGTACGCAATGCATCATCATACTTTAAAGTATTGGATATTCGGTACCCTTCCTTTCAATAGTTCATATGGAGATATCTTAAATTTCTTTGAAGGAATTTGTTTTGAATATGACATGCAATAAGAAGTGATTCTCTCCACAAATCAATTGGCAATTTTGCTTGTAAGATTATTCAATTAACCACATCCACCAAAATTCAATTCTTTCTTTTTACCAATCTATTTTGTTGTGGTGTATAAGGTGCACTTACTTGATGCACAATACCATTTTCCCCACAAAATGCAGAAAAATCTAATGAGAAGTATTCTCCTCCACTATCACTTCTCAAAACTTTGATTTTTGCATCCCTTTGACTTTCAACTACTACCTTATATATCTTGAGCATATCAAAAGCTTGATATTTTGATTTCATTAGACAAACATGAGTATATCTAGAGTAATCATCAATAAATATAATAAAATAACGATTTCCATCTCTAGTTACTACACTATTTAATTCACAAATATTAGAATGTACAAGTTCAAGTGCTTTAATAGCTCTTTCCACCTTTGAAATGATTTCTTAGTCATTTTTTCTAGTAAACATTTCATAATCCTTTTTATGCAAATTATCACATGATATCATACCAATTGTATTCATATATTTGAAAATATTATATCCAACATGTGATAATCTATTATGCCATAAAGAAGATGACTCAATCATATAAATAGAAACGATATTCTCATTAATACTCAACTTGAACATTCTGTTACAAGAATACCCTTTCCCAACAAACATCCCATACTTAAATAAGATAAGCTTATCAGCCTCTAACACAGCCTTAATCCCATTGTTGCACATCAAATGTGTTGATACAAGATTCTTACTAATATCGGGAACATACAGCACATTGATCAAAGAAAAAGTGAATTGCAATTCAACTATACCTATCTCTAAAACAATTGCAATATTATGATATCGCATCAACACTTGTTGTTTCTTCTCCATTACTTCTTATCATTGCAAACTTGTATAGTTGTACCAGAATCAAACCACCAATCTTTTGAATCATTTATAATTGTCATGTTTAATTCAAATACCATACCAATTTGCAATTTAGAGACCGTAACAACTAATCCATTGATATTTTGCTCCATAATATTTGATACTGTATCAACCTTTTCTTTTTTCCCATAGTGGCACTCCTTCTTATAGTGGCCCTTTTTACCACATTAAAAGCAAGATTTGTCCTTCTTGAATGTGCTGTTGTTGCTAGGCTTATTGATGTTGTTGGTGTTAATGAACTTGCTCTTGTTTCCCTTCTTATTCTTTTTATATTTACTCATGTTACCATTCTCAACAAAATACACCTTGTTTGCAACTTCTTTCACATAATTAACCTCACGTTCCTAAGAATTTTCTTCAATTTGAATGTGTTTTATCAAATTATTCATCGCCAAGCTCTTGGTTGCATGAAGAAGTTTCTTTTGATAATCATTTCAAGTTGAAGGCAATTTTGAAATTATTGTAGCAACTTGAAGAGGTTCAAAACTTCAATCATAAGGTCCTTAAGTTTGGCAACATATATTTGGGAGTAAGTACACTAGGAGTGTCATAACTTTCATATGGCGCTCACTTTGGTACCAAAACTTTTTTTTCGCTCACTTGAGTGCCAAATCGGAGTGAAATCGTTCACTTGAGTGCCAATCCGTCGAAAAAGCTGACATGGCACCGGAAAATAATTTTTTAATTTTTTTGACTTTTTTGATTTTTTTTTAGGGCCGGTGAGGGCCACCGTTGACCCTCGCTGGCCGCCGAACTCTTGCCCAGATTGGGCGAGGGCCCTTCGCCGTTGGCCACGAAGGCCCTAGGTGAGGTCGACAAGGCCGTCGAAGGCCCTAGGTGAGGCTAGCGAGGCCATCGACGGCCTCACCCACGGCAGCGACGGCGAAGGCCAGGCGGCCCTTGCCCAGATCTGGCCCTGGACAATGCCGTAATGGCCCTCGGCAGCCACGGGAAGGCCGCGACGACCTCACCCAAGCCCTTCGCGGCCGACAGCGAGGGTTCCGCAGCCGGCGAGGGTCAACAGTGGCCCTCGCCAACCATTAAAAAAAAAGCAAAAAAAATTTATTAAAATATTAAAATATTATTTTCCGGCGGCCACGTCAGCTTTTCCGGCAAATTGGCACTCAAGTGAACGTTTTTTAAAACTTGTGGCACTTAAGTGAGCGAAAAAAAAGTTTTTGCACCAAAGTGAGCGCCGTACGAAAGTATTGGCACTCCTAGTGTCCTAACCCCCATATATTTGCATTTCTTCCACTTGCTTAGAGATAAATTTTCCATTAACCATGGTACCAAAATATTTCATAGCAATAAATTTATCAGTACCTTGTTTGTCGATAGTATATTTGGTCTCCAAGCATTCTAAATGTCTTTAGGATTTGTGTAAGATTGGAAAGTTTTATCTAGACAATCCGACAGAGCATTGAGAATCCTTCCTTGGGACATCCTTTCATCATCCTCGTGCATAATTCAGATAAACGAAGAATCATACTGTCTTCCAACAAATGAAATTTGTTCCATCATAAGGATCGATTCGTCATCTGTTGAGATTGCAAGCACTTGACGCAACCGATGTCTCCATCTCCATAACAAAAATACCTTAAGATTGTTAGGGAAATTCAATTGCTGAAAAAGATAAAGAAGTACTAGTAGATCTTTGATGCTTTGATGCATGATGGCGATCACTATCTTTAAGGTATTATTTGCCCTCATTATTATTGCTACCGAGTTTAGAAAAAATATACCTCTAAGATATACACCAAAGCCACAGAAAACGAGTTCAGCAATTACTCGATTCTTTCTTGAAATTTTTCCTTGAATGTGTTAAAGTTGCTTGTATGAAAAGAGAAGAAGAAAATTATGAAGTAGTAGCATTTCTGAATAGTTGTGGTTATTATAATAATATGTGTACTCATAGACAACCAATAGACACATCTCTTAGAATAGATATCTTATCCCCTCACTACTTTTCATGTCAAAAATAACTTCCCCTCATAACTATTGAAAATTTTCTTTTAGAATGAAGGGTCACCTCTTTTCATAACCAAGAGTCATGTCTTTTTTTAATTAAGAGTCATGTTCTCTTAACCAAAAGTCACATCCTCTCTTAATCAAGAGAGACCTCTTTTATAATAACAAACTATTTCAACATAATTTACACACCGAGTAGACAAAATCTAAAGCATCATTGCGCTTTAACTTATAACATGAAGATGTTGGGAGAAATTCATGGCTAAGATTGGCAGGAGATGTTTTCATTTCCCTCTTTATGTTGTTCTATTCAATTTGCTGGTTCTTCATTATTCTTCTAAGTTTAGCATATTGTAGGTTGGAGATGGTGATTCTTCATATAAGAAAATATCTGAAAGGCTACGGAAGATTGTCGATGATATATGCTGATGTAGTTTCATCCTCAATCTTGTGCTGGTTAAATATTGCAGAATTATTGAATCTTCATAGGATCTTCACTCTTCTCTTGTGAATTTGTAAGTATATATTTAATTCCGTGATGTTGCAAAATGATTTTTTAAAAGCTGTAAACAAGCTAGCTCTAGCTTTTTCATAGCTTTTCTTTTGTTACCGGACACAGTACCATGTTATTTCAATCATCTTGTACTCTCAAACTCTCTCTAAGCAATTTCCTCACTTGCTGACTATATGTGTGAGCATCGACGCACTTTTCATTTCTGAAATCTTTCATACCAAATCATTTCTAAGTATTTCTATATAATTATATGAAATTGGCCATTGTGTTATGTTAGAATGTTATTGATGTGGAGTACTTGAAACCCCCTCTCATGTGGAAGCCAGGATAAGGAATGACACGTGGACAGAACTTTGTTTTGATATCATGTTAGAAGATACAACCCAAAAGTCTAAATATATAAGTGAATGGAGACCATATATTTATAAAGAGCATACTAACCTCGTAGACAAGCGATATGGGATATTTTAAACACTTTTGACCTTCTAATATGGTGAAAGTACAAGTTGCATCGTCTGTGTAGTTTTTGCTTTCAACCTTCATTGAATACTTCATTTTGCTCTTCCTCTTCTTTTTCTTTGAAGAAGGATTGGTCTTAGACTTTAAGGGTGCATTTGGTAACATTTTTATTTTTGAGAATAATTTTTGTTCAGAAATAGTTTTTTTCATTTATATTCCATGGACGAGTTTCTAAGCAAAAGAACTTATCTGGTAATTGCTCAAAATTTCTATTCTTAGAATAGAAAAAAAGAAAAGAAAAAAGATTAACACTAAAATCTAGTAAAGCTATTCAAAATCTAAGTTCTAAATTTTTTTATTTCTAAATTTCTGAATTTTTATTTTTTTATTTTGAAAGATGGGGACTTGGATCAGGTTAAAAGACTGGACCTTGTATCAATTGTGTAAAGATGAGCATTAGATTACGTTGGGCTTATTTTTTAAACATGACATTATTTCTCTTTTTGTTCTAGAAAACAAAGAAGTAGGTTTCTTCTACTTCTTGTTTATGTTCTCAATCTATTCCATGGCCATTGATTTGTTTCGGAAAATAAAAAAATTAGTTGACATTACTAAACTGATTTCTATTATTTTTCTGTTCCGGGGAAAAAATAAAGAAATAAAGAAATAAAAACGTTACCAAATGTACCCTAATCCTCTTGTTGGATCACCTTCTATGGGTCATTTTAGGATACCTTAGGTGTATGTAAAATTTGTTTACAACTCATATAAACTCCCTAATGGTGCCATTATCCCAAATTTATCCTCCTATACAATTCTGCCCAATTTCATAGTTAAATGTCTTGCGTGATCACTGATGAGGCCAACAGTATTTGCATCTCATGCTTATGTTGCATTTTTAATTATTAAGTATATCTTAAAATTAATCAACAGACTTAAATCTAAAATGATGTTGGCAAAAAAAGAAGAAGTAAAGATGTGTTTAAACAAATAAGAAAACCATTAGCCAAAAAATAAGAAAATAAGAAGACTAACAAAGCAAAGAAAATTTTAAGAAAAAAAAAAAGACTGAAAAAGGAAATTATCATCCTCAGGTGATCGCCCCCGTTGAAGAGACGTCCAGATGTCACGGCCATTGAAGAGACTTTCGCGTGCACATTGTTGCTATGGAAATAGTTTGTTATATACTGACAAAAAAAAAATTTTTTATGTATAAATAATTAAGAGAAGAAATTAAGGGAAATCCAACGTCCACTTTAAATAGGATAACTAAGGTTAAACCTGTAAATACACACAGTCGGACTCAAATGTCGGCTCATGTAGTCGGATGATTCATTCTTTTTCCTTATTTTTCGGAGACAACTTGACAGTTGAAATTAAGTGTTGTGTTATAGTAAACTGTTTTTAACAGCTTCGGAGTAGTCAACTACTCGGGAAATTTGATCATCCAATTAATTAGGACAAAAATAAAAACGATATAAAAATGGTGAAGATATTTTTTAAGGGAAAAATGGATTTCTTTAGCACAAAATAAGAGTACAAAATCATGTTCCGACAGCTTTTTAGCAAATACTAATACAAATAACATTAGGATAATCGTATCACCGCTTGATCTTGCTCTCTGCACTCATACCCTAGATCATAGAAAGAACTTAAGAAAACTTCCCCATGTTGATGGCTCCATCCTATATGCTACAAATTAAGCAGATTATTATCGACAAAAATTACAAATCAAGAGGATTATTTACTGAAAAACTAGAAAGTAATGGAGCTAACTGCAAAAAGCGGATGTGAAAATATAACCAATTTCGTCTTCCTTCTTCAAATTCTCCCCATTTCCCTTGATTTTACGGCCCCATGTTGATATTTCTAGAATGACAAACATTGTCAAGAAGTCATTGTCCAGAACAAGGCCTGGCCCATCCTGACATAATTGATTATGCTTGAAGTCGTCCATGCGGCTTTCATTAATGCAAGATCCGAAATCAAGATAACTCTATTTTTGGCATTTTTATCCGATCAAATTGACATGTAGATGGAGATTTAATTAATTGATGGATGATTTGTTTTGCCAATTTATCTCCTCATAATTAATTTTTAGATGGGGTTTTCAGCAGTTGGTGTCATTTTCTTGTATGCTTATTCAAATAAAATTTGGTATTGCTTCAAAGAGTTGTGAAAAAGGAACTCTTATCATTTTTTCCTGTCACCGTTTTGTCATCAAAATGTTGAATTCAACGGCTCTCAATTTGTCAAGTGATCACCTAACATTAATTCCATTTGGAAAATCACATTATTATTTAATGAGAGAAGTGCTTGGAGTTGAATTTATTGTTGATGATCAATATCTAAGAAAATTGAATTTGCTTGACGGTTTTTGTTTTCTTTTAAGATTTGAAGAGTTTTATTGCAATAATCATAAATGTCTTGTTAAAAATTGCGGAAGAGCCCTAGAGATACCAGTCAAGACCGCATAAACTAGTATAAGCACGTTCAAAACATTTTGTTATTAAAATAATAATATGCCAAAACTTTATTATAGAGTAGAATGATTTGAACCCACACGCTAATTAACTACAACACACTATTAATTTCTTTGGCCAAAATGTTGCTTTAGAAGTTAGAAAAACTACGAAAGACCAAAGTTATGCCGGGAACAATAAAAGTTAAAAAGAGTAGTAAAAATATTTGTTCTCGAAATGTTGAAAAAAAATAAAATTCCAACTTCATATTCTTATTCAAGTTCCAATAAAGGTAAAGGATCAGCAAGGAAAACCGGTCCATCTCTTCAGTCTTGGAGGCCCATTTAGTGGAGTTAACTTGAGATTGTTTCAATACGGGTCGGCCCAAGATTTTGCTCGAGAAGTTGCCCTAAATTGCTTCGCGTTTGTTAGATTTTTTCTTGGCATTTTCACATAGGTTGAGTCATCCTTTTAATTTTGTTCTTGAACGTTGTTAATACAAAATAAATAACAAGAATCAGTATGTCACTTCCGGGAGTAATCATATGGGCGCATAATAAGATGTGAAATGAAGTATAAAGATAATGGTGATGCCTAGAAGAGGGTCGCACGCTAGAAGCTCTTTCCCATTCTTTATGAAGCAGAAATTTGTTCGTGAGGGGAGGGGAGCTTGGTGCTATGATTTTGGAATTTGATCGTATCTGGTAAATTGTATATGTGATTAACATGTCTCACGATATGATAAATTTGATATGGAAAAAAGATACCGCTGATCTATATGATTCCAAATAATTAATGGTTTAGTAATAAGGTTTCGCATTTTCTATCGTCTCATAATATGATTAGGTGACTTGTGTCGAGACTATAGTAATCCTTTCCTCTTGCAAATTCTTGCCCATGGAAAGTGATTGGCATTATCATTTCTACTTTACCGAATTTTTGCGTTTTAAAATGGATGACTTGGGGTCGCCAAGACTTAAATGAAGGATGACTAGTAGGATGGAAAGTGCTAAAGACAATGAACTTTAGCCTAAGCCGATGAAGGATATAAAGGCAATCCCAGAATGAACTTGAATACCCAATATTCTCTGTGGAAATTACTTGGCATTTTACTTCCCAAATGAAATGGGACTCACTTCTTCAAAAGGAGAAAAAAGAGTTGAAAGAATAAATCTTTTTATTAATGTTAATATCACATTCAATTTTGAATTAATACTATTTGAACACATTTATCTCAAAATATATTGCAATCCATAAAAACCAAAAAAATAAGACCACTGTTCCAATTTTACAGTAATTCTATCTAATTTCATTGTTAAATGTCCTACATGGCAATTGATAAGGGAAACAGTATTTACGGGGCACACTTATGTGGTGATTTTCATGCATGATGACTATATTGCCATTTTTCAAATGGAGGCCCATGTGAAATGGGGAGACCCAAATCTACTTAACTAGTTACCACTTTTGCAAAATCAAATTTCATATTTAAATTAGTACTCCATATAAGTGATTGGTAGAGATATGAAAACTGCCAGGCTCGGCATTCTCAGGAAATCTTACCCTCTCGTGACTGAAGTTTCCTACTAATCTCCAATTGGCCAATTCCAATCGCTATGATGAGCCAACCTGGGACAATTGACATCCACCCTGACAAAAGCATATAACCCAAAATGTAGGCATGACTCACATGTCTCTCTCCACAACCTCAAATCGTGTGTGCTTGCACTATATCAATGAGATAAGAATCAGAATGCACAACTTTTGACTGGCGATTGTGAAATTACCTTGAAAGGACGATCACAATTAGATATGAACTTCTCCTCTCTTTTTTCATACTTTTATAAGACAACTTGCTTTCGATTGGATGGCATCAAGATCCTGCTGGATCCGGACAAGACTCGATTTGGGGTGAACTGCATCCATGTGAGATCGCTTACATTCAATGATATGGGAAATCGAGCTCGTATTGCGCATCCAATTCATAAATATGGCCATTTGGCTATTAATAGGCTAATAGTTGATAAATATTTCTTAATTTTGGGAAAAATTCGACGGTACAAGTGATGTGTGAAGTCCGATGCCCGTACAGGCTATGGCCATGTTATTCCTCATAAGGGCAAAAAAAGAAAGAAAGATAAATTCTCTTCCTTTTCCCGGGAAGAAATGATGTCCACATATTTTTGGCATGTATTAAAACGAGAGCTCAAGCTGCTTTATTGAATTTTCTTTTCGTCCTTTCAAAAATTCGAAGGATATTGTACAACAGTGTCAAATTCTAGAAAGGGTAATGTGTAATTATTCAAATTTTGAAGGCTATTTAATAAGTTGTGATGTCCAAATTGAAGGGATCTCAAGCAATTATCACTACAGATGATCAAGGGTTCCGACATGCCCACGTATCTTCTCTCTTCAAGCTTCGAGACTGGCTCTACTATTTAAGCTCATTGAAAAGTCTGTTGCTATGTGACGTCCAAAGCATGTATACTCCCTCGTGAATTTAATGAAGTGTCTCAATATCATTAGGTTACTTCTTATCACGCAATTACTTAATTTAGAATTTCTACAGATAATTTCTTAAAGCTATGCTCGATCCCTAAAGCAGGAATCCTAGATCCGCCACTAAATGCACACATATTACGATCTCAATTTGGACCTTTAGCAAAGAAAAATAATACCTGTTGAGCAATCTTTTAGGTTATTCAACTTTATCTGTCCTTAAGCATCTATTATTACTAGATATATACTTTTTTTCTTAAATCTGCTTGAATTTTTATTTAATTTTGTTATGAATTGAAACTGACATTGGATTCCCAAAGATTAATTATATTCTAGAAATTTGATAGAAGATATAGTCAACATTCTAGAAACTTGAAATTTGTGAATCACGCATATTGCGAGCGTTGATTGCGATATGTGAATGCTTTGGGAAAAAGTAAGGCATGATAAAAAAAAATAACATTATTTTTTTCGAAAGAAAATTGTATTCATTGCTCAAAGGGTACATGAGAAGTACCAAAAAAAAAAAGTAAATAGACTTTCATGCCAAAGCAAATCGAAGTAGAGCAAAGATCAAAATACTACAAAACAAAGCCAAATCTAGAAAATAAGGAAAATCAACAAAATACCAGCAAGGTTAAGTACACACTCGTTCCATAAAAATGGATCCGTCAAGCAAAATAATTGGTGACCAATTACTAGATCTGGATCATCGTCGATGATTAGCCTATGTCGGAAATTCCTTCTCCAATAATTACGGCGTTGTCAGTTAGTGATGTGCGCTAAGTTTGACTTTCTTTACACCATCTCCATACAAAGATAGCCAAAATAGGTTGAATAAACAAAGATCGAACCTTTGGAAGAGTAAATCTTCATAGCTCAATGAAACACTAGAGCTTGTATGATCATCATTAAAATTGAAGGAGAAGGACATGTACATGGATAGAGCACAAAGATATTAAATCCCCGAAAACATTGTTAAACTCCCATATGTAAATTGGGAGAGAACTCACAAGTCTAGAACTGAATTAGGATAGTTCAAACTTTCAAATCTAGAACTAGATCAAGAAAAGAGATCTCCTAAATCTAGATCAGGAGGAAAAAAGAAGAAGAAAAGTACAAAAAAACTCAAATAAATTCAATAACATATGGAGGGAAGTGTGAGACTAGTTCAAACCCTCCCTATAACTGAGGGTTGAGAGAGAGAGTAGCTCAAACCCTCCCTATGACTGAAGGTTGAGAAAACGATAGAGATAGAAGAGAGACTTTTCGACTTTTTCATGTATAAAAAAATAACACTTATCGAGCAATCCTTTAGGTGAACCGACTTTGTCTTTCCTAAAGCATCTTTTTTTTTTTTTTTTTTTTTGGTAAGGTAAGTGTATATAAATCAACCAGGAACTAATACAACAGGGGGAACACGGTACCAGTGGCCACTCAGCTGGACAACATGGCGCTGGAATGAGAGGGTACCGCGTAAACAAAACGATGCAACAAAGCTAGAGCTGGACAGAACTGAGAGGAAACTAATTCCTATCCTAAACCATATGAAGCTCCAAGGCAAAAATACGAGGGTCTAACCCCCCAACCGCGCCGCAACCTTCTATTCCTGGACAATCATCAACTTTCGTGAAGGTGAGGGCTTTGTCTTTCACCGCCTTGAAGAGTTGTAGCTTTAAAGCAGACCAAAAAGGGTAAGCCCTTGAAAGAGAATCTCATTCCTTGTCTTCCAAATGATTTGGCATAGGGAGCCAAAAGAGAAGCGGGCTATATCTTGGTAGAACCCCTTACCAGACAAATACTTCATGACCCAGAGAAGATTGTCTATCCAGGAGGAATTGCGCCAAGGCAAGTTACATTTAGCAGCCCAGAAAACTGCTAGGGACTTAGAGACGCAGCAGTCAAAAAAGAGGTGATTCACTGAGTCAGGCCTAGCCTTACATAGAGGGCACGTGGCACTCGAATTCGCCATGAGACATGAGGAATGCCCGGGTAGGGAGGCGATTCTTTGTTATGAGCCATAAAAGGAATTGATGTCCTGGAGCAAAGGCCTTATCCCACACAAAGGAGGACCAAGTGTACCAAATTGTGTTTCCGCCGAATAGCATTCCAAGCCGAGGCCATCGAGTATTTGCCGAGGGGTCTTCGGTCCGTGTGAGGGTATCCCGTCCGAGGGAAAGTTGGGGGACCGGAATTTGCCATAAGGCCGCTCTTGAGGAGCCGGGCCCCATCCGGGAATAGAGATCCTTCACTCTTGCTTGTATAGGAAGGTCTGACTGGGATATGTAATAGTCTGAGAATAATAAGTTGAGTGGACCAGAGTCTAGCCAGGGGTCATACCAAAGTGAAGTAGTCTCTCCATCTCCTATTTTCCACCTGAAATGGGGTTGAAATTCATCCCTCAAAGCAAGAATCTTCCTCCAAGCCCAAGAGCACAGGGATGGAGTCGGTGAAGTCCGTGTTCTTCCTTTTGAGGTATGTGGCATGAATCCATTTGCACCATAATGATTCTTTATCAATGAAGAGGAGCCAGATGTGTTTTGCCATGGCTGCCTTGTTGCTATCCCTGATTCTCCTCACTCCAAGGCCTCCTTCCGAGATTGGGAGGCAAATATCCACCCAAGACACCTTAGCACCACCCGGACCCATAGAGGGACCCTTCCATAGAAATTGTCTACAAATTTGCTCAATCTTGTCCACCACCGAAGTAGGGAGCCAGAATATGGAAGCCCAGTAAGCTTGAATGGCATGCAATACCGACTTAATAAGCTGGAGGCGTCCTGCAAATGAGAGGAAACGGTGTGTCCAGGACTGGACTCGAGAAGTGAGATGGCAAACAAGTGCATTACAATCTGTTTTGTTCAAACGGGTTGTTATAATAGGCACTCCCGTGTAACGTCGAATGAACCCAAAGAAAAGCCAAGGGCTTGTAGGATCGATCCTTGATGGTGTCGCACCCCCGAAATAAAAACCTCGCTCTTGTTCGCATTCGGGATCAAGCCACTCCAATTAGAGAATAGAGTGAGCCCAAGTTTGATGCGGGAAATAGAGGGGGAGGCTCGCTTTGCTGAATATGAACACATCATCCGCAAAGAAAAGATGGGAAAGGCGCGAGGCCTTACACCGCCGTGTGGTGGTACGAAGTCCGGGTGCCGAGCGTGTGACTCAATGATCCCGAGAAAACCTCCATTGCCAAGGTGAAGAGGTATGGGGACATAGGGTCACCTTGTCTTATACCTCGGCCACTAGAGAAAAAACCATGAAGTTCGCCATTTATTGAAATGGAAAATTTAGGGGTACGAACACATACCATTATTAGTCTGGTGAGATGATTGGGAAATCCAAATGCCAGAAAGTTTGCTCAAGAAAATCCCAATCAAGGGTGTCATAGGCTTTCCCGAAGTCAACCTTGATAGCACATTTTGGGACATATGGCTTATTGAGAAACCCACAAAAGAGTTCTTGGGCAAGAAGGATATTGTCACGATTCTACGGCCCTTAACAAATGCGGTTTGACTGGATTAATCACATAAGGAAGGGTGGCCGCAAGTCTGGACGAAATAACCTTAGTTATACACTTATAAATCGTATTACAACATGCAATTGGTCGGAAATCAGCTACCGATGTTGCATTGGGAACTTTGGGCACCAAAGTGCAATGATGGTGTTATTAATCTCCTTGAGCATACGACCGATACTAGGAAGTCCAGATCGCCGGTGGGATCGAGGGGCCTACCTTGTTCCGATTCTTTTTGAAAAAGTCCGCATTGTATCCATCCTGGGCCGAGCTTTGTTTCCAAAGAATGGAGAACATGGCATCACGCACTTCGATGGGAGGAAGGGTTGGGATAGAAGATTAATCTGGTCTTCCTGAAGAGGGGACCGGATAACATCAGAGAGTACCTGTGCAGATGGCCTTACAACCATATTAACCGGGGCAAGTAGGTCTTGGAAATACGAGACAAAGACCTGTTGAACTTCCTTCAGATCTGTAATCATATGGCCCGAGCTGTCCCTAACTGAGATAATACGATTACGAAGGTGCCGGTGATTAACCGAATGATGGAAGAATTTGGTGTTGCGATCGCCTTCCTTGAGCCATTGGATCCTGGACTTTTGTTTATAGAAGGACTCTTCAAGGGATCGAAGGTCAGAGTAGACCTTGAGTTGAGAGTTTTCTGTTTTCGCCAGGGAGCTACTTACAGGGTCTTGGTGAAGTGCTTCTTGAGTAATCTCCAGAGCCCTCTTGGCTGCAGTCACCCGCATAGAAATATCTGAGTAATTATCTCTGTTTAAGGACTTTAGCCGAGCTTTAAGTACCTTAAGTCTAGTATAGAGTTTGAACATAGGGGTTCCTGTTACTTGTGTCTCCCATGCCTGAGCCACCAACATGGTAAAGTCCGGATGAGTGAGCCAAAAGTTGAAAAACTTGAAGGGGATCCGACGGGAAATAGGATCAAGTATCCTGACAACCATGGGAGAGTGGTCTCGAGATACCCGGAGCCAAAAAGATGCTTCGAGAAGGAGAAAGCCGTGCACCAGTGGTTATTAACCAAAACCCGGTCTATTTTCCGTTGCTTCCTACGAGAACCGGAAGAAGTGGACCAGGTAAATCTGAAGCCAACATAACGCAGATCAACCAATTCCGCTTGATCTAGGCAGTTCTTGAACTCATCAAAAGCAGGGATCCATATGTCCGGGCTGCCCATACGGTCTGAGGAGTCCTTGATGGCATTGAAATCCCCCGCCACCATCCAAGGGCTATCCTTGAGAGCCAAACTCAGATTAACAATACTGTTCCAAAGGGGTCTCCTAGCCACAAACGTATGCTCCCCATATACCACGATGACGGGTCAAGCCAATCCTCGGAGTTCGAGACTTTAATTCACCATGAATAAGTTGATCGGAGCGAAGCGGGGCATTAAAACTTACCAAAAACGGGTTCCGACCAACCCAAATGCGCCCTCGAGAAGAGTAGTCATAGTTAGACATCCACTCCCAACTAGGGATTAGACCGAAGAAACAATATTAAAATTTTCAGCTGAAACCTTAGTTTCCAAAATACCGACACAACAAATATTATTGAGGCGAACAAACTGTCTCACTTCGCCTTTGTTTGATAGGATTCATTAGCCCCCGATATTCCAACAACCAAAAACATATGAGTTGTGCGGTCAAAAGAGAACAGAGGGCTACCTCCTTTTGGGACGCTTGCCTCGAGCTACAGTCTTGGTCTTGGCAGCAAGGGTTCTAGATGAGGGCCGAGAACCACTAGACTGCTCAATGAGTTTGGTCTGGACAGGCGGGGTAGCGACCTGTTCAACTCTTACCTCTGTAAGCTGCATACCAGAGGTGTCTTCCTCTAGAAGAGGGTCAACTTGAGGCCTCAACATGGTCTGGTCTAACAGAGAAGAAGGTTCTTCATCCAAGTCATCTACGGAGCCAAAAGAGGTTGGGGAAGATGGAACCATAGCAGCAACAATCTGAGTTGCAGGGGAGACACCACTGTCCTGCGCAATCTTCACATTTACTGCTGATGGTCTGGAGGGAGAGGGTCGAATAGGCGCCGCCGGTGAGGGCAATTTTCCAAGACAGGCTTGCTGGTTGCTGCCGAGTTGTTGCTGGATATTGCAGGGTTGCTGTTTGCTGCTGCTCTGTGGCTGGCAGCTGCTGGAAGCCTGTTGAACGTTGCCCAGATGCTGCTGGTTACTGCTGAGTTGCTGCAGTTGTTGTTGTTTGGGAGGTGCAGCTGGAGGGGGGGCAGCAAGAGAAGCTGCCGGGCCATCTGTAGTAGGCGGCTGCTGCTGTCTTCTTGTAACCGTTTGCCAACCATCTTCCAAAGCTCCTACTGATCTGCCATCTTTGGTCAGTCTGCAGTCCAAGTCTGTATCAGTAGCCGAATCAGGGAGAGGGCTAGCAATTGGGGCTGGTGGGTAGGCGGGTCTGATCTCATTCGCTGGTGGCCTAGTCTGCTCAACATCCCTATGCAGGGGATCCATTCTAGAGGGTATGGAGATGGTTTCAGTACATCTATGACCAAAAATACCACAGCTAGGACAAGACATGGGTTTCCATTCGTACTCAACGTCTATAATGCGAGTGGCATCATTTAAAACGACCATGATGGTTTCATGGCAAGGTGAGGAAGCAGATAGTTCAACACAAACCCGAGCAAAAGAGATCATTTTCAATTGTTCGGTTCGTTGATCGACATAGAGTGGTCTACCAATTGCACTAGCTATTTTGCTAATTCCCGTGGCTGACCATAAGCCATATGGAAGGTTTTTCAGCCTTATCCACACCGGTATTGACGAGTGCTCTCCTTTTCAACTCCATCATGGGCTGCCATTGCTGGAGAACAAGGGGAACGCGTGCTACGCTTAACGGGCCACCCTCAAGAACTTCCCTCCTGAAGTCCGGATCAGCAATATGAAAGAAGTAAAAACCTTGGTCGTTGGCCTTTACTTCTAATAGTCTTTGGCCCCATAAATGTTTGAGGGCCGTCTCAACTAAACGAAAGGGGAGTTTTTTCCCCACGAAATATCCTACCAAGCATTGATGCCAAATGGGGTCGGCTGCATCTAAATCCTCCTCCGTACAATGCACAATATTTTCCCCTTCCAATCGTGGGGGAAAGAATGAGAGGGAATATCCTTGCATTGCGGCTCTAGCTACATTTGCCCAAGAGCGGGCAGCTTGGGGTGGAATCCCCACACGCTGAGTCCTTGAATCTTGAACTTGGTCAGTTGCTGCAGAATCCAGATTAGGAGACTGCCCTAATACCACAAAACCAGAGGATGTGGGTTCTCTTCTACTGTCACGGTTGAAATTACCAGCTGCGAGAGAGGGGGCGGGGTTCTTGCCCTTAATCGCCCTGACAAGCAAAGGATTACGGCCGCCCGGGGCCCTACTAAGACTCCGGCTTCTCCCATGATCCGTCCCAGCCACAGATTTCATTCTATCCGGCCCCTTATCCATAGTAAGCTAAGCAGACCTAAAGCCTCAGCAAACTAGCAATCCTAGCATGGCAAGCAATTCGCAAGAATGTGAGCTTACCAGAGCAGGGTCTTGTGCGGGAGAGGAGGATGGCTAAAGCTTCGCAATATCCCAAGTCGCTACTTGGGGCGGAGCTCTAAACCGAGGCCAATCGGCACCGCAAATAGAATCCGAGCTGGAGCAGGCCGGACGCTAGAACAGGATGGAGGCCAGCTACACCTTCCTTCTACACCGAGTTGCTGCTTGATGCGGAGCTCAAGATCGTCAACGCAGAGAGCCCTTCAAGCCGGAGCTACAGGGGTGCGGGAGAGACGGAGAGGAGATGGTGAACAGTGATTGCCATTTGGTTGATTTCGCGGACTGGTTCCTAAAGCATCTTTTATCACTGCATGTATCATGCTTTTCCTTAATTTACTAAATCTACTTAAGTTGTTATCTTATTCTAAAGAGTATTGATATCGACATCAGATTCCCGAAACTTAATTACATCCTAGATTTACGAAAGATATCTTATAGTTCTATAGACTTGAAACTTGTGCTTCACTCACATTGTGCCCGTCGATAACTTCAATTGAACGCTCTTGAACAAAATAAGGCCAGAAGAAAGTAACGCCTACTAAGCAATTCTTTATGTTACCCAACTTTGTCTATCCTAAGGAATCTAATGTGGCAGAATGTATCATTTTTGTCTTAGTTTACTATATTTGCATGAATTGTTATATGATTCTTAAACGAATTGAAATCGACATCGGATTCCGAAAACTTCATCCTGGAAATTTTACCATAGTTATAATCGATGTTCTGGAGACCAGAAACTTGTGAATCATGCACATTGTGCATGTCGATGGTTACATGTGAATGCTCTTTGAACTAAGTTAGGCGCTTGAGGATTTTCTTCGTTGGAGAAAGCAAACAAACGACTATTGCCTATGATTTTTAGGGTCCACTACGCACTTAAATGTAGAAAATGGTAAAAAGAGGTCTTATGGGACGTCATTCATAATACGTCACCAATTATTCGTCATTCTAGAGATGGTTTTCTTAGGATGCAATTACCTTATTAATAGCTTAGACAATTTATTATTATTTGAGAAAGAGGTATACTTTTCCTCCCTATGTTTTCACGTTTTTTTTTTTTTTTTTTTCCTTCTTTATTGGCCGGTTGCTAGCCTTGGTGATGGTGGCTTGCTAAAATTAGGGGAGCTCGAGTCTTTAGTGAGCTCTAGGCCAGATCGGTGAGCTTGAGCTTGACCGACCTTCAACGAGCTTGTCCCTTGCCTACTGTCGATCACCAAAGCTGGTGACTAGCTGAAGAAGGAAAAAAAGCAAACAAAAAATAATTAAAATTTCAATTTAAAAAATATAAAAATAAAAATTATTAGAAGTATATGGAGAAAAATCAAATAAGATTTTCCATACCAAACAACAAAAAATATTTTTTAATTCATTTTCAGGTTTTAGCCAAACACCCAAAAATATTATCATTTTCTTGGAAAATGAATTAGTGGAGAACATTTATAGAAATATCACATTTTCCACAAAACATATGGAGCGTCAATTTTAAGAACAACTATAAAAGTTATCCACTAAATTTGTATTACATGATAGTAATTAGTAATATAATGTTTTAAAAAGATCATAAGAAACAAGTTTTCCTAAATTGGGTTAAATAGGAAAGTGTTTTAGCAATATGAATCGGATATGTGTCGAGTCAAGTATGGGTCGAGAAATTTACATTACGAATAAATTAGTCATAAATGGGATAATGGGTCAATTATATTCAAACCATTCATAATTGAACCCACCCATTTAATAGGTCTACTCAAGTCCTCAACTAACCAAAATGAAATGTTAAATCCTCAATTCACCATAGCCAAAATGTTAAGCCATGTTTCTACACTTATCTCAAGATAGATATGCTTGATATCAAAGGTTCATCGTCCTCATATCAATTTAATATGTCTTTCTTTAGTTTATATTAAATTTCTAGAAGAGCAAAAGGAAGGTTCGCATCGATTTATTTGATTTGGGACATAAGGTCATGAGTTTCTAGATCCTCTACGTCATGCAAAATGAAAATATTCGATTATGCTTGCATGTGACATAAAGTCGGGACAATTTGTGTAAACCAAACATTATACATGTCGTGCATATAGCAACTATTCTTTTGAAGAACCAGCTTATTTAGATTAGGCTATTTGGACCTAATTTATTGCGTTTCGTTTAGTTTCAGTTTTACTATTATTTAAGAGCCGATTTTATCAATCCCCGCAATACTTGCATATTAATATATTCATGTATGTTGTCTTAGGTGAGAGTTTAGTTTCGCTCCAATTGACAGATAATCTTCTCACTATGTTTGCTACACAAGACCCTACCTTGTGTAAGCAAGTCAAATACTCGCCACTATGTTATTTCAACTCATGCAAGGGGTAAGCATCTGAAATGAAAGTGAAAATGAAAATGAAAAGAAGGAAAAAAAAAATACGGAAACGGTACAAGGTAAAGGACAATTATCACAAGTCTTTACAAAGCTAATATTTAAACTAGGAAAACACCTATGCTTAAAATTAGAAAAATGGACTCCCACAAAGAAAGTCATTTTAAAAATAAGCGTCTCACCAAAAACGCTAGCTTCTTCAAGTTTCGCTCTTCTACCGCTGACGCTCAATATCTCTGTTGAAGGTTCAACTCTTCTTCTTCGAGGCTCCGGTTCTCTCTCTTATTAATGTTTCTTACCACAAACGCCCCACATCTTCTTTGAAGGTTAACCTCTCAGACAATCAAACGACTTTGTAACAGGTTCTCTCTCTCTCTCTCTCTCTCTCTCTCTCTCCACCCCGGTTGGATTTTAAATAGTTTTCAAAAATTCAATCAATCCTTTATGTCGTGAATCTGTCGTTGATACGATTTGGTACCTCGATTATCTTTTGTGTTACATTCGTTTGATTTTTATTTTCGGTCATCTTTTTTAGGCCAGATTTGAAAATCAATTTCTAATATTCACAGATCTTAGATACTCGACTTATCAAAGTCAATTGGAGATTCTAACATAGGCAATCTATCGAGAGCTTGAAATATTTGTTAGATTTATCGTTGATGTGCTCAAAACTTTAGAGAACTTTCTTGTATTTGTTTGTGTAGAATTTTGATTATGTTCATAGATTCTAAATTTGATGTTTTGGTTCACCTAGGAGACAAACAGTATCATTGTCTGCGTTAGACGGTATCATTATTTTTGTGATTGTTTCCCAGAATTATGCGATTTGTATTGTTAAATAGAGAAGCATGAAGACGTCCATTAAAATGTCAAAAAAAGAAGAAGCACAAAGATGTTTGTTAAAATGTCAAGTTAGGCTGTGCTTGTCTTACTTCACTTTTGATGACATTTTTTTTTTTTTTTTTTCATTTGAAAGCTTACGACTGGGTTAATCTTTGAGGTGAAACCTTTGACTTGAGCATTTCTAAGATTAAGAGATGAACATTTTAATTATTTGCTTGTAGATGGAAAACAGTGATGTTCATGGAGCACAAAAGGGTGTAGTTGCCTCAACAATGGCATTTGATATGTTAGTTATGAAGGATGAGTGTCCTAAAAGTGACTTACCTAAAGTGCCTCCAGTGTAAAGAGATTTTCAGAGGAAGTTTTTCATAAAATACACTTTTTATTCCAAAAATAGCAATTGTCTTAATGAAGTATGTTTGAGATCACAAGTTTTCTTTAAATTGTGTTAGTTTTTTTTGTGTCAAATAAATTTTTACACCATATGGTAAATGTCTCAATCAAAGGGCAAGTGCCAATTTTTGCCATATCTCAAGGCATAATGTGAGGTTGAGAGTGATAGGGTCAAGGTTCATGAAGTCAAGTGACACTATTTGAGTTTGGTTGAGATTGACTTTAGTGATGAGGAACATGTTTTTTTTTCCTACTATTCCCTTTGCCTTATAGTTGGAATACTACTATTATTGATGTTAGTAGCTCCTATAAATAAAGAATTTTGACGTTTGATGAGATTAGTGATTTGATTCAGAGTGAAAACATCTATATAAGAAAATTTGGTAAATTTGTGCCTATTGGTTCAGTAGGTGAAGATAGAGGAAGAATAGTACTCTTGTTAGCAAAAGTAGTATGAACCTAAACAAATGAAGTTAGTCTAGGACTAGTGATATTGTTTTTAAAATTGTGGCAAGAAGGGGCATCTTAGATGGGATTACTTAAAGCTACATAAAGAGAAGGGTAAGGGAATTAGAGTTGAGTCTACTGATAATATTATTATGATAGCTTATAATAACTCGAATAGTGTTGATTATATCTTATCAATCACTAAGGATGAATTATGATAGTTCATTTCATGCTTCAACTAGCCCACATGTGTCGGTTACGCTAGAATCAGAATGCAAAATGTTTTCGTGAGGATGTTGACCAATGTGAGGCATAGTCTAGAGTTGAAGAAGAACGTGATTCTTTGAGAAACTTTAATTTAGCTAGGTGTTGCCATACTTCAAAGCGTAGGTTCCCAAAACATGATCAAGTTATCCTACCAATAATAAGAAGTATTAAGCATATTGGCTTGTTTGAGCTTTAAGGGGAGACAATTATGGACTTTGCAGCAAAGATGTCATATGCATTTGTTCGAGAATTTGAACTGTGGCATATGCATTTTGAGCAAATTGGTGAGAGAAGCTCGAAGGTTCAAAGTGAAAGGAACCTAGTATGTCACTATATAACTAAGGAACTGAATATATGCAGATGCTATGATTTAGGCAAATGATAAAAAAATGCAATTTTGTATGACTTCCGAGAAACCACGAAGATTGTAAGGTCAATTCACTTGGATGCAGTGACTTAGGTTAATGGTAGAAAATGCAATTTCGTACAACTACTCAATGAGGATCTCGGTGTTTCTCTTTAGACAAAAGTTTGGTGTAGTTCTAAAAATTGAACAGCTGAAAGTTTTGATTAAAATGGAGACTGTAAGACAATTTAGCATGTATGAGTGTAACATAGAGTTCCGCTTGAAGCTATTAAACAAATTTTACAGCAAAAATGGCATAGTAAGACAATGTATTAATGTTAGTAAACCACAATAAGTTGCAAAGTTATTTAAAAGAAAGTTACTAGAGACAACCTAAAAAATGCTTTCTAGTGCTAGTCTGGTTAGCAAATTCCCAACATATGGACTTAGTAAGATGAGCGACCTGATGAAAGCAGTTGAATTCCCAAAGAAGTATGGTTAGGCAATGTCGCCGTTTATATTAATTTTAAAATATTTGGCTGGTTGAATTACACTAGAATGAATGGCAGTAAGCTCAATAAAAAAAGGCAAGAAAGTGCATGTTACTGAGTTAGGTAGGAGGTAGGGAGTTATTGGCTATTGGTGCATGGATTCAAAGCTACTTGTTATCAGCAAAGAAGTTAAATTTGACAAGTTTCCCATAGTTTTGCGTAGGAAGTGTAATGGTAATTCTTATAGAGATTTGAACAGTGTTCAAGTTAAGATGGAGTTGCAACCCAAAAATCCTAAAGTAGCAAGTGCAAGTGTGACAACGACAAAGTTTGTGTTTATATCAAGTTGAAGCCCATAATGTCAACAATTGATGCATCTACTGAGTTGATAAGATGCATGTTTGATTTCCTAACATGTATGGATGCAATGGTTGTCTTGTTTTATTTGAGATAGAGGAGGTTGGATATGAAAATCTTTGTGATAATAGCTAAAGGTACATTTAGAGTTGGCATTCTCATAAGATCCTTAGTCATGACGAAATTCAAGTGTGGTTTAAACTTGGAAGATCTATGTGGCAATTGAGGAGCCTATGAGGGGCTATGGAGAATAGTAGTGAAGTTAGGGTTATAGAGAAAATATTGTAATTTGGCTCAAACATCAAGCCAATATGTCAAGTTGCTTGAGTGAAGAGAACCGGATCAAAGTAGAAATTCCAAATCTGAATAGGACTTATGGCTTGATGTTTGAACAAATAAAAAATTATGGAAACACTTTCCATGTAGAGTTGGAATCCCAATTTGAATTGACTAAAAGGAGCATCTTATTTTAAATATATGTGTATTTATTGGTTTCTTTTGTCCATTGATGAGTGGAGGGAGCTTTTTGCCGTAACAATCAATTGTGGGGCATGCTTGTGTATTACATCTAGTGAAAAAAAAAAAAAAAAAAACAAGAGTGCTTTGAAATCATAACATAATCTTATGATCTATTTATTCATTTTGTGAGATCAAAAAATTATTTCATTGTGAAAGCTAAACACTATGCATATTATTATGTGTAGAAAGAGGTTAGGAAATACTAAAAGTGTTCGAATGACTCAAATATAATTATAATCTCTATTATATCATGTGATTTTATAGTGAAATCCTATACCGCTCTTCTCATAGAGTAAATCATGCTAATCACATTAAGTAAATCAGATATCTGATCGAGTCAAATTGCTTCTTTTTCGTCAAAAACATCAATTATAGGTGACCATTGTAATGGTGACCTATTGCTCTCTCCACCTGCCATTAGCAGGGGTCCACCATGTGGTGATCATAATCTCTCTTCCTCCGGCCTCTGACAACCATCCGACGTCAAAGAGGGGCCATCATGCGGTGATCATCCTTTGAGAAAAAGACAATGCAAATATCATAATTTTTTTTTCGAGTGTCTTATAACTTTTTAATCGATCAATTAAGTATTATATATTCATCACAAGTGTCGTGTCATGTTGGAATTTCAACATTTAAGTGAACGCTTTTTAAAAATTATGATAACAAAGTAATCGATTGAAAATTGTGGCATTTAAGTAAATGTTTTTAAAAAATCATGACACTCAATTGATTGAAAAAAAGTTATGATAATTAAGTGATTGCCGTACTAAAGTTAGGGTATGTTTAATATTTTTATCATTCCTACTTTTGAAACGATTAAACCGTTTGGGCTTTGCCCTTTTACCTACAAGTTTTTTCTAAACTCACCTATCCAATCTCACCAAAAACATCACAGAATATTAGACATTACATACATAGCCTTATTCAAAATTAAATTTTTCTTATCAGAATATACGAGACTACGTACCTTCTCTTATTTATTACATACTTATTCTTTGTTCGCACACTGTTTAACTTGATTAACTACTTGGAATTGATGGCCAAGGATGGTCCGCGTTAGTCGCATGGATAAAGTAGAACTTGCCAACTGCGGATTAGACCCTTTACAGAGAGTAGCATCTGAATAATCATATTTTAACTTTAACTTTTTCCTGCTTTGTGGCTTCAGTAAGGTGAAAGCACTGACGAACAAGGAATGGAATCAAACATATTATATGCACTCAAATTTCTCAGTAACATATGCTGCTCTGATCTTGCTGTTCAGTAATTGAGCGTATCTTTCTCTCCCGTGGACGTAGGTAGATTTTCGCTGAATCATGTAAATCTCCATCTTCTTGATTATTCTTGTTTTTTTTCTCATCTAGTTAGAGTGTTCTTCCGTAAAACAATTCAAGGTGTTGTATGATGGAAAGCAAGCCCGGTTCATCCAGACCTGATCGCAAAACGAGAGAGAGAAATAGGAGAAATCAAATGAAGGCCCTCTTCTCCGAGCTCCACTCCCTTGTTCCTCCCCAGAGTCCTACGGTCTCTCTCTCTCTCCCCACTAAATTATATTCGTGGTTATTACGTACAAAACACCATTATTGATTTCAAGGTTTTGTTTCCCAGATGGCATATTTAGCCATTTTTTAAAATAAATCATGCCTAGTTTCCGATTCTGTCGAAAATGAATAAAGAACAAAACTAAATTCCCCTAAACACAAGAGACCTATCTAGGGTTTTTTCCGTTTCTCCTTTGGTCAAACTTCTGGTTAAGCGTCAAGGATTTGGGATTTCCCCTCATTCGAGCTTGACGGAAAATGTCCAGCAGGGTATGGAATTAAAGTGGTAGTCATAGTTGAGCACAATTTCAAATAAATTAAGTACGAGATTCGGGTTCTGTGTTGACAGAAGTTTTTAAGACAAGATTCGGTATGAGGTTCATCATATTGGTTTTTCGTAGGTTTTGTCAACGAGGGCGAGCTTAGATCGTATCTTCTTAAGTTTGAAGTTTCTAAATTTTCATTCCAAGTACATTATCAGTGTGCTTTGACCAAGTTTGAGTTAACAATTGTCCTTGCTTACCTATGTTTTGGCTTTAGGAATCAACATTGTCGCTGCCCGATCAATTAGGCGAAGCAGCCAATTACATAAAGAGATTACAAGTGAAGGTGGAGAAAATGAGGGATCAGAAAGAAAAGTTGTCAAAAATAGAAAAGATCAACACGACCATGAACAATGGACCGATCATTGGATTCAAGTCACCAGAGATCAAAATTCGGAACACTGGGTCAATTCTGGAGGTTGTTCTTGTTACTGGATTGGATGACCAGTTCATTTTCAATGAGATTGTTCGAGTGATTCATGAAGAAGGAGCCGATATTGTCAATGCCAGTTTCTCTTGTGTTGGCGATGCAATGCTTCACACCATTCATGCCAAGGTAAGAATTTGTATATATTTTGAGCCCAAAATGTTTAGAAATTATACGTTTAGAACAAAAAGTTTACTGCAAATCCTAGATTTTCGGAACTCATTCATAGAGATGATATATAAGATTAGTTTATGGAGCGAGGTGATGAAATTCTGTTAAGCATTCGATCATGATCCACTTGTTTAATATGAAAAGGATGCCCAACTCAATCAAGTAGTATAATCACATTGATCATGAAATCTCTCGTTATCTTGTGGATTATATAAGATGGTAGTTGAAACCTTGGTAGTTGACCTAAAGATGAACTTGTTTGCAGTTAATGGTGTGGGAATCGAACACGTGCTGCCGGTACAAGTACAACTAATTCGCTTGTTTATAAAACCCACAGGCAATTTGTAAACTGATTCCAGTAGACGGGTTTTAATGTGCCTAGCAATAATATGACTCATTTAGAGGTTTCTAGAGCAGGCTTGAGAAGCACGAGTTGATCATAGTAGGTTACTCAGGTCCGTGCAAAGTAATTTTATTAGCTGTGATGGTATCGACGGTAAGACATAAGAGCCAGCCATGTTTAATTTACCCACCTAGTAAACAAAATCTAAAGCTTCATTGCCTTTTAACTTATAACATGAAGAGGATGAGAGAAATTCATGGCCAAGATTGGCAGGAGATGTTTTCATTTCCCTCTTTATGTTGGTTCTGTTCAGTTCGCTGGTTCTTCAGTATTCTTTCTAAATTTAGTGTACTGTAGATTGGAGATGGCGATTCTTCAGACGAGAGAATATCTGAGAGGCTACGGAAGATTGTTAATGATATGCTGATGGAGTTTCAACCTTAATCTAGTGCTGGTCGAATATTGCAGAAGTATTGAATCTTCAGAGGTTGGTCACTCTTTTCTTATGAATATGTAAGTATATATTTATTTCCGTGGAGTTGCAAAATGATTTTTTAGAAGCTCTAAACAAGCTAGCTCTAGCTTTTTCGTAGCTTTTCATTTGTTGCCTGACATGGTACCATGTTATTACGATCGTCTTGTACTCTCAAACTCTCTCTAAACAATTTCCTCACTGACTATATGTGTGAACATGAACACACATTTCATTTCTGCAATCTTTCATATAAAATCATTTCTAAGTATTTCTGTATAATTAAATGAAATTGGCCCTTTTGTTATGTTCGAATGTTAGTGATGTGGAATACTTTAAACCTCCTATCACGTGCAAGCCGCAATTATAAACATTATGTGGGCAAAACTTTACTCTGGTATTTACTCTGGTATCATGTTAAAAGATACAACCAAAAAGTTTAACCTTATAGGTGTAAGGAGACCACTTATATATGAAGAGCATACTAATCCCGTAAATAAGCGATGTGGGATACTGTCAACACCTTTGACCTTCTAATATTGTTAAGGTATGAGTTGCGTTGTCTATGTAGTTTTTGCATTCAAGTTTCTTTGAATACTTCCTTCTGCTCTCTTTTTTCCCCTTTGGAGAAGGATTGATCTCGGGCTTTAATCCTCTTGTTGGATCACCTTTTATGGGTCATTTTAGGATACCTTGGGTGTACGTAAAATTTGTTTATGATGTTACGGCGATTCGGCGCAAACAAGTGCACGATAATAGTAAAAATGAGATGGCATGTTACTCTGATGTACCTTTGAAATTTCCCACCTTCTACTAGGTGGAGTTTCCCTAGGATCTTGGTGTTCCAGTCATATCTAAAAGTATGAAATTAGAAATCTTATGATGTAGAACGGGCATTGCTTATTGCGCAAACAAACGATGGAATACAAATAAACTAAAAAGAGGAAATAAATCGGACACGATTTACATCTCAGTCCGTGTGACCTATTCCATGGGAAGGGAAGAGCATTTAATAGTCTATCGTTGATGGAGTGATACCAAAAAGATTAGGCATTTTAACACTATAAGTGTGTTTCCCAACCTTCTAATTACCTTAATAATCGCAAAGTGTTTAGCTCTCAAAATTCTTCGTGAAAAAATCTAAGTCAATCTCGCTGGGAGATACACAAGAACCACACCAAAAGACAACTCAATCGAGAATTTTAGATAGACGACTTCGGGCCGCCATGACTTAGACAAAGTTTGAGTGCTGGAAAGTGAGAAAGATAATGAGCTATAAAGTAGGCCAACGCAGAATATAGAGGCATTCCTAGTATGAACTTGACTTACCAACATTCTCAGTGGAAATTATCCAAATGCTACAAAGGGAGAAAAATAAAAAATAAAAAAGAATATATCCATATTATCAGAATCAATCATAGAAAATCCGGTACGACTTGAACATCTTAACCCCATATTTTTTGTCAGCTCATAAAAGCTCCCAAAATTGTGCCATTATCCCAATTTTATCCTCCATCACAATTCCGTCCAATTTTGCGATTAAAGGTCTTGTGTGATAGCTGACTAGTCCAACAGTATTTGCGTCTCATGCCTGTGTGGCGTTTGATATTATTAAATATTTCTTAAAATAATGAACAGATTTAAATCTAAAATGACGTTGGTAAAAAAATAAAAAAAAGTAAACATGGGTTTAAAAAAATAAGGAACTAACAAAGTAAAGAAAGTTTAATAGAAAAAGACTGAAAAATGAAATTATCATCCTCAGGTCATTGCCCCAATTGGAGAGACGTCCGCGTGTGCCGTTGTCGTTATTGTAATAGTTGTTATATATAGATAATTAAGAGAAGAGATGAAACTGGACATAAAAAGAAGTAATTGTTGGATATTGAAAAAAGTAACTAATGACATTGTTGATGAATCGAATATTATTATAGTGGTGAAAATATTCCTCTATAATTTCTACTTATGATCCTAAGCTTTGGAGAATTGCAGATCACTATAGTGTGCACAAAGTTAGATAAGTTTGAGTCTACTTAACTTTAGCGCCTCCGAGACAATCGCCGGGGCCCAACTACAACACTCCTCGCTTCCATCCTCGCTTGTTCTTCACACATCTGGAAAATCCTTGCCGACGGAGTATTACCATTTTTCAGTGGAGGCTCATGAGAAATTGGGGAAATCCGAATCCATCCAAGTCGTCTTCAACTGTTGTGAAGTCAAATTACGTGCTGCACGATCACATGATAGGCCAGCCAGGAGAAAATAGACATCAAACCTGACGAAAGCATGTCACCCAAGATGTGAAGAGACATGGCTCATCCGTTTCTCTCCACAAAAGAGTGATGGCAGTATATCAAAGAGCCAAGAACTATGCCGCACAACTTTTGACTCTCTTGATGCTGGCGATAATGGAAGTACCTCGAAAGGAAATAACATAAGACAAGAACTTCTCCTCTTTTTTAATCGCACTTTTATAATGAAAGTCACTTTCAAATTGGTGGGTATCAATGACCCAATGGCTCCACAAGACACGATTTGGGGTGAATTGTCCTAATACACCATCGTTTACATTTGACCATATAGGCAATCGAACTCGTTTTGCGCGTTTGATCTGTGAATATGTCAACAATAGGCTGATCGTCATTGAGAATTTATTAATGATGGCAAAATTTTGAAAGTACACTTTTGCATTTGGTAATGTGTGAAGTGTGATGTCCAAACTAGCTAAGACCTGTAAGTAGTATATTTTGCGTTGAATTTTGCTTTTTAAGTGGACAACGACTTGAGGCCGCCAAGACTTAAATGAAGGGTGACTAGTTGTATGGAAAGTGAGAAAGAGAATAAACTTTAGCCTAAGCCAATGAAGGATATAAATGCAATCAAGTCCTAGTATGAACTTGACTTACCGGTATCCTTAGTGGGAATTATCCAAATGCTGCTTGGCATTTCACTTGCCAAATGAAATGGGAATCAAGTCTTCAAAAGAAGAAAAAGAAAAAAAGAAGAAGAAGAATATATGTGTATTATTAAAATCAATATCACAAAAATCTTGAACCAGTACTATTTGAATAAATTTATGCCAAATTATTTTCAACCTATAAAAACCTCTAAAGTGATATCACTATCCCAAATTTATCATCCATTATAATTCCATTTAGGTTTGCCATTAGATGCCGTATTTTATAGCTAACGAGGCCGACAGTATTTGCATTGTATGCTTACGTGGCATTTATTCTGCATGATGACCATATCGCTATATTTCAGTGGAGGCCCATGTAAAATTGGGTAGACGGGGAAATTACCCAATACGTTTCCACTGTTGTGACGTCAAAATTGCGATTTGTAAATTAGAACTTCATATAAGTGATTGGTAGGCCTATGAAAACTTGCTAGGCTCTCAGTCTGTAAAATATTTTGTCCTTCGGTGATTACGCAATCATTGCATAATGCAATCCATCCACTTACGTAAATAATCTTTTCTGTGTGGTTAATCCTACCAATCTTTTAAAAAGGCAAGTCCAATCACTATGGAGGAGCCCAGCCAGGGGACAACTGACATCAACCCTGAGAAAAAGCATATTACCAAAAATTTGGAGGGACACGACTCATTTGTCTCGGTCCACGGCCTAAGTTGAGTGTGCTTGCAATATATCAATCAGATAAGAACTACACTGCACAACTTTTGAAAAGACAATAACGATTACAAGAGAACCTCTCTTTTTTCTTACTTTTGTGAGAAAAGTCTCTTTCAATTGATTAGTATCAATAACCTAATGGTCCAGACAAGACACGATTTGAAATGAACTGTCATAATACGAGATTGTTTAAATTTAATAATATGAGGAATTGAACTTGTGTCGCATATCTAATTCATCAACATGTCTCTTTATTCGGTCATCAGGCTAATCGTCAATAAGAGTTAAGTAAATACAAAAGAATAAATTTAGAGAGTATACTTTTGAATTTTGCAACATGCAAAGTGTTATGTTGAAACGGGCTATGGCCATGCTAGTCATCTTTTTACCTCCCTTTATAAATCCCCAGCTTTGGCATTATTTAATATGAGTGATAAATTATTAATAAGTTCCAATTAAAAAGCATTTAGATAAAATCGATCATGAAATAGTTTTATGATTATTTAATCTCATTTGTCGTCTAAACAAATTAATCATGTAAATGTGGAATTTCTCATGATGGATTATGGATAATCTAGTCGAATAATCTCCCTCTGTGTTAAGCATGCCGCAGTTTGAGTTTGCTCAGCTTTAATGGAATCAGCTTAAATGACAATGAATTGATTTCTCATATAAATTGCACATATGGGTGTTAAAAAAATACCAATGTTATCATGGAGAGGAAAACGTTAAGTATTATTGTCTAGTACTTATGTCTATTGAAATAAAAGAATCTAAATTTCCTAGAATATTATATCTTTGTGTAATGGTATCACAAAATGCTAAACCCTAGGTTGGGTTTTCCTCTCTTTTCCCTTTAAGCCGCCGCCTCACTATAGTGTCGTCCTTGAGGGAGAGAGGGGCTCTCTCTCTCTCTCTCTCTCTTTTTTTTTTTGTCGAAAGCGACTCTCCTGATCTGTTCTTGGAGTTTGTGTGTGTGAATAAATTTCAACAACTAATCTTAGGTGAATGTGGAGACCAATTCAACCATCTGTCTAGTCGACAGCCATTGAGGAGAATGTTCATAATGTGGCTCCACAACCTCTCCAAGATTATGATGTTCTTCTCTCCCAATTTAGATTTAAGCCAAGTTTTGGGAGTTTTACTCGAACTAGATCTAAATATAGATCTAGGAATACCTTATAGGTATTTGATTGGTGTTCTTTCAACATTTTGATGTTGGTATCTCTGTGCAGCGATGGTGATGTGAACGTTAAATGTACACACACACCTCAAGCCATTGCAAATGGAGTTGAAGATCTCAACGTGTGCTCATTTCTAAGTTTGGTGATTGGTTGCCGATCATTTACGGTTTCAAATCTATTCTTGAGGGATGAAAGTGTGCTTCTAGCTACAAACTATGCTTTGTTTTTTGCTTTCTAGCTTTTGATTTGTTCTATAGTTATTTGGGGTTTGTTAGACTTGAAAGTCTTCTATGTACCTTTCATGTATTATTCTGATATATGAATGACATCTTCCTTTTGACCGAAAAATAAAAAACAATATTATGACAAGTCATCCGAGAGAAAAGGCATCCAAAGGTTATGCTTTACCAATTTTCCAACTGAGTGCCTAAAGTCGAGAAAAAGTGGATAGGCCCCACGATGTTTGTGCTCTCTTACGTTAATCGATCCTTATCGCTTTTGTAGCCCACATTTTAATCTTCGTATGTTGCTTGTTTGTGATTTATATGCTAATACAGTTTTAATATGCTTTGTATGATTTGAGTTTATTTATTATCACAGGATACTTAATTCGAACTTTCTAAGGATAATTTCTTAAAGCTAAACTTGGCCCCTTGTGGGAATCCTGAGTCTACCACTGAAAACACAAATAGTACGATTCAAATTCAAAACTTAAGCAAAGAAAATAACACCCATTGAAAAATCTTCAGATTATCCAATTTTGTTTGTCTTAAAGCATCTACCATAACTAAGTATGTCGTTTTTTTTTTCATTGGCCTTAGTTCACTCAAACTGCTTGAACTTTTGTCTGATTCCGAATGAAATGAAATTGATATTGGATTCCCAAAACTCAATTATATCCTAAAAATTTTACAAAAGATATAGTCAAAATTCTAGAGACTTGTGATTCACACACATTCTGCATGTTGACAATTACATTTGAATGCTCTTGGACAAAGTAAGGCGTGAATAATAAAGAACACCTATCTAGCAATTTTTCAGGTTATCCAACTTTGTCGGTCCTAAAGCATCTATTATCATTGAGAATATCATTACTTCTTCAAAATTGGCTAAATCTGATTGAACTTCGATATGATTCTGAAATGAATTGAAATTGATATCGGATTCCCGAAACTTAATTATATCTTAGAAATTTTACAAAGGAGATAGTGGGTGTTCTAGAGAGATGAAGCTTGTGAATCACGCAGATTGTACAAGACGATGTTCCATGTGAACGCTCTTGCACGGGGGAAGGCACTAGAACCTCTTCTTTTTTTGTCGGAAGAAGCAAACAAAGGACTAGTGATCAATTTTCAATCCTTTTAGGGTCCACTAATGCACTTTGTCGTAGAAAGTGGTAAAAGATCTCATGGGACGTCATCCATTATACGTCACCAATCAATCGTCATCTAGAGACTGTTTGCTTAGGATGAAATTGCCTAATTACTAGGCACGTTTTTCCTAATCAATTATATGTATTTTTCATTTGTTTCATGAAGTCGGCTTACTTTCAAAATTTTCTCATCAAGTCTCTGCCCACGTGGATATGTGGGAAAAAATTTAGCTAATGGAGATAACTTTAAAATATGATGCGCATAAAATTTAACTAATGTGGAATCTCAAGTGGATGACATCCAATGGCCAAATTGTATAACAATGACATCTGATGGCCAGATCGATTGGATTTAATGTCAAAGGACTTAGTGAAAAATGTTATGAAAGAAAAAAGACTTAATTAGACAAATTAAAAGTATAGGGACTTGATTAGAAAAGGTGGAAAATAAAGGAACAAAAATAAAACTCTCCCTTTATTATTTTCCAGTTGTCAAAGAACTTCAAATGGTAATACATAAGTAGTGTCACCACCAAAATGATGAGTCTTCAAAGTTCTTCATTTAAAAGAAAGATATAATCGAATACCTATCAACATTCAACACTGATTGAGCGTGTATATACTTCCTCTTTGAAAATTACTTATGACAAGCTCGTAAGGATTCATTAATTACTTGACCCCTCTATTCTAAACTTTTCTTTGCCGCTAGCTGTTAATGCTTGTTGTTCAATGTTGATATAATATAATGTGGGGGTACCGGATAAGTGCAAAAAGCGGGATTTTTGTTTTCACCGTTGGGCAATTGAAGACTTAAAAGTTTTATCTTTACCAAATGAGAATTTAAGATTTTGAAAAAGTGTTAATCATGTCTCGAGCTCGTCGGTAGCATAATTCGACATTTGAAATCTGAAGTCGCTCTCCTGTGGAATATTTGATCATTCACCATGTGTCATTCCAACACCTAAATTCCAACAATGATAAACTTGGGACTTAATTGTGGCTTTTTTTGATATCTTAGGTTCAACTTATCGAGATAATATCTTAAATTCTCAATTTACCATGGCCAAAATATTAAGTTCTATTTCTGCCCTTATCCAGGGATATATATGGTCCATATCAAAGGCTCAATCTTTTCATTTCAATTCAATATATATCTACTATTTTAAAAGTCCTAGAAGAACAAAAGCAAGGTTTACAAGGGTAAAGATATTGACCCAATTAACTTAAATTTTACCAAAAATTGAATTATAGGGGCCCCTCTTGCAGGATGATCAAGCTCAAAAGCAGGTTATGTGGACTAAATTGTGATTGGTGCTTAGTTGTGATGATTTCATTCTTTGCTTTTGTTAATTACCAATCGTGTGTTCTTAGATTTAGGACTTTTGTTAGGTTCATTGTTGATGTAAAAGGTTAGTTACTCGTTCACTATTGAATGGTTGATATCTAAAGAATTTGATTACAAATTAACTCTAAAAACATACGTCATTCATCTAATAATGAATTCTTTCTACATCAAACAATAAGCTAAATGTCGTTGAGAATTTATTAATTATGGAAAAAATTTGAAACTACACTTTTGCATTTGGTGATGTGCGAAGTGTGACGTCCAAACTATATAAGAAGGTGTAAGTATTAAATTTTGTGTTGAAGTTTGCTTTTTGATTAGAGACAACGACTTGGGGCCGCCAAGACTTAAACGAAATGTGACTAATGGAATCGAAAGTGAGAAAGAGAATGAGCTTTAAACGCAATCAAGTCTTAGTATGACCGTGAGTTATCAACATTCTCACTGGAAATTGTCCAAATGCTACTTGGCATTTCCCTTGTCAAATGAAATGGGACTCAACTCTCCAAAAGGAGAAAAAGGAAAAAATGGTTTCTTTTTTTCGAAAAAAAAAAAAAAAAAACAATATGACGGGATGTAATCAGAGAGAAAAGGCATCCAAAGGTTATGCATTACCAATTTTCCAATCGAGTGCCTAAAGTCAAGAAAAGTTGGATAGGCCCCACGATTTTTGTGCTCTTTTACGTAAATCGATCTTTGTCTTTTTGTAGCCCACATTTTAATCTTCATATGTTGCTTGTTTGTGATTTGTATGCTAATACAAGTTTTGTATGCTTTGTATGATTTGAGTTTATTTCTTATCACAGGAGCTCGGAATTTCTAAGAATAATTTCTTAAAGCTGAGCTTGTCTCCTAGCGGGAATCTGAGGTCTGCCATTGAATGCACAAGTATTATGATTTGAATTCAGACCTTAAGCGAAGAAAATAACACCTATTGAGAAATTCTTCTGGTTATCCAACTTTGTCAATCTTAAAGCATCTACCATCACTAAATATATCGTTTTTATTTTTTACCTTAGTTCACTCAAACTGCTTGAACTTTTGTCTGATTCCAAATGAAATGAAATTGACAATGAATTCCAAAACTCAATTATATTGTAAAAATTTTGCAAAAGATATAGTCAATGTTCTAGAGACTTGTGAATCACGCACATTATGCATGTCAACAATTACATGTGAATGCTCTTAGACAAAGTAAGGCCTGAAGAAAAGAACACCTGTCGCGCAATTTTTCAGGTTATCCAACTTTCTCGGTCCTAAAGCATCTATTATCATTGTGTATATCATTACTTTTTCTTAATTGATTAAATTTGATTGAACTTTAATTTGATTCTGCAGTGAATTGAAATTGACATCGGATTCCCAAAACATAAATATATCTTAGAAATCGTACAAAGGAGATCGTGGACATTCTAGAGACATGAAGCTTGTGAATCACGCACATTGTACAAGTCGATGTTACGTGTGAACGCTCTTGCACGGAGGAAGGCACTTAGGGCTCTCTTCTTCTTTTTTCTCCTTTTTTAGGAAGAAGCAAACAAAGGACTAGTGATTCAATTTTCATGCTTTTCAGGGTCCACTAATGCACTTTGTCGTAGAAATTTGTAAACGGGGATCTTATGGGACGTCATCCATAATACGTCACCAATTATTCGTCATCTGAGACTGTTTGCTTAGGATGCAATTACCTGATTAATTGGCTTATCGATAGCTCAAATAATTCATTACTATATGGAAAAAAATGATGCTTTCTATCCCTAGACTTTGACATATTTCCTAATCAAATCTACATACTCTTGATTCATATTCACAAAATTTTAAATCAAGTCTTTCTCCTCATGAATATGTGTGGAAAAAATTTAGCTAATGGAGACAACTTTGAAGTATGATGTGCATAAATTTTAATCAATGTGGAATCTTAAGTGGACATTGGAAAAACTTTATCCACATCATATGATGATGACATCTGATGGCATGTCAGTTGGATTTAGTGTCAAAGGAACTTGATTAGAAAATTTATAAAAGTAAAAAGACTTAATTAGACAAATTAAAAGTATAGGAATTTGATTAGAAAAGGGATGAAAATATTGGAAACAAAATAAAACTCTTCCTTTAGTACTTTCCAGTTGTGAAAGAACTTCAAATGGTAACATATAAGTAGTGTAAACACCAGAATGATGAGTCTTCAAAGTTCTTCATTTAAAAGAAAGATATAATCGAAGAACTATCAATATTCAACACTGATTGAGCGTGTATAACTATACAATTATACTTCCTCTTTGAAAATTACTTATGACAAGCTCGTTAGGATTCATTAATTACTTAAGCCCTCTATCCTACCCAAAGCTGAGTGTATAATCTTTTTCTTTTCTTTGCTGCTAGCTATTAATGCTTGTTTTTCAATGTTGATCTAATATAATGTGGGGGCACATGTGGATAAGTGCAAAAAGCAGGATTTTGGGCTAAAAATAGAAAGAATATCACAACTTTCGTACAACGTTCATTTAAATGCCATAACTTTTTTTTTTCTTTTTACTTAAATGGCATAAATTTGAAAAATTGATCACTTGAGTGTCATTAGTGATTTACCTCACTGGAAAATTCAAAGTTGATGCTAGTTGTCCAACGTGACTTTGCCAATGTTAAGGTGAATAATTTTTAAAATTTTTTTTAAAATTTTTTGATATATTTTTTTTGGTGCCCCAGCAAGGGTTATCAGCAACCCTATTGGCCGTGAAACCCTTGCCCAAATTGGTTAAGGGCCTTTGCAGCCTCACCCAAGGCCTTCATGGCCAAGGGCAAGGGCCGCCATGCCCAAATCTAGCCACAAGGCCCTCATTGGCCATAGGCAAGGCCACAAAGGCCTGCTGCAACACCGCCTCACCCAAAGCTAGTGAGGGCCCTTTCAACTAGCAAGGTCACAATGGCCATTCCCAAGGCCCAACAAGGATTGCCGATAACCCTCACCAAATCTAAAAAAAAGTAGATTTTTTTTTTTAAATTTAAAAAATCCACGTAATGATTTGTCAAAATTGGTACAACTCTAAAGAAAAAGTAAAAATAAATAAATTTCAAAAAAAATCATAACCTAAGCCTTGAGTTTTTGATTTATATTGGGCAATGTAATTCGACATTTAAGATTTTAAAATAGTCATAATTAGGTCTTGAGTTGATCGGTAGTGTAATTCGACATTCAAAATTTGATGTGGCTCTCATGTGGAATATTTGATCATTTGTGATGTGTCATTCTTACCCTGAATTCAAACAATGATAAGCTTGGGACTTAATTGTGACTATTTTTGATATCTTAACTTAAATTGATCAAAATAATATCTTGAATTCTCAATTTACCACGGCCAAAATGTTAAGTTCTATTTTCTTATCTAGGGATATATGGTCGATATCAAAGGCTCCATCTTTTCATTTAATTCAATTTAAAAGTCCTAAAATAACAAAATGAAGGTTTACAAGGGTAAAGATATTGACCCAATTAACTTAATTTTTACCATAAAGTGAATTATAGGGGCCATTGTTGCTGGATAATCAAGCTCATAAGCCGGTTATGTGGACTAAATTATGATTAGTGCTTAGTTGTGATAATATCATATTTTGCTTTTCTTAACTACAAATTGTGTGTTCTTAGATTTAGGATTTTTATCAGATCTATTGTCAATGTAAAAAGTTAGTTACTTGTTCACTAATGAATGGTTGATATCCACAAGAATTCGATTACAAATTAAATTTAAAAACATATGTCATCCATCTAATGATGAATTCTTTCTACATCAACAACGGGGCTAATAATAATCTCGATTTTTGACCGTATCTAATTGTAACACTATTATTGACAAATCTGCCAAATAATTTATTTGTGACATGGAAGCATGAGTTTCCAAATCCTTTGGTTTGACATAAGTTTCCAGATTTTTACGTTTGATTGTAGATCAGCAATTTTTTTGTGGTAATTGGCTTAAAATTCTACATTGAAATCTTGCGTAAAAATTTAGGATTATATTGACATGATTTAAAATTTTATAAATAAATTGAAATACGTATAATAGATTTAAGACTAATTTAGTAATAATATCGGTGATTAATAGACCTATGAAAACTTGCTAGGCTCTTAGTCCTTAGAAAATCCTGTCCTCCAGCGATTATGCACACATCATGTAATCTGCTCCCACGCAAAAAAGATATGTAGTTATTTCTAATGATCAAGGTTTCCTGCTGCTAATCTCCAACAAGCCAGTTCCAATCGGCATGATCGGCCCAGCTAGGGGAAAATTTACATCAACCGTGAGAAAAGCAAATTACCCATGATGTGAAGAGACATAATTCATATAGACTCAAATTGGGTGACTATAGTGGACCACTTTTGACCGTCTTGGTATTGGCGATGATAATTACCTTGAAAAGACAATAACGATGAGATAAGAACTCTTTTGTCTTACTTTAAAGAGAGAAGTCCCTTTCAATTGGTTTTCGACAAGCCCTTTCCCTCGTGGGGTGTGCATCGTCCTTCCCCTTTTCTGGGTCCTCAAACCAGACTAATCATACTATAGGTAGGGTCTGGCCGATATCCTATTTGATTCGAATACGATATGATGCAAGGTGAATTGTCTACATATGCAATGATTTACATTTTATGACTCGAGTGTCATAATTCATCACAGGTGTTATAAATTTTAATGTCTTGTCACGACACTCAATTGATCCATTGAAAAAATGTGACTCCAAAATAAACATTTTTATAAGTTATCGTACTCAAGTTATAAAATAAAAATTATAATATCAAAGTAGCGTCATTAAAAATAATAATATTTGTGGTGTCCTTATCTCAAATTGCTATATACTAGTTTGATATAGTCAAATAGAATGTGTGCATTTGAGTGCTTAAAATTATGAAATAATAAATAGGCCCCCATCATATCTTCGTCTTTCTAAATGGACACAATTGAATAGGTCATTATCGTTTGTAGCCAACATTCTAATCTTTCTATGTTGCTTGTTTGTGATATATATGCTAATTCAAGTTTACTATGTATATGTATAATTTGATTTTACTTCTTATCCTACAATTACTTAATCCAAAATTTATAAGGATCACTACTTAAAGCAAAGCTCGTCCCTTAAGCGGCAATCCTAGATCGGCTGTTGAATGTGCAAATATTACGATTGCAATTTAGACCTTTATCGAAAAATAATTCCTGTTGAGCAATCCTTTAGCTTATCCAAGTTTTATCTATCCTAAAGCATCTATTATCACAGAATACATCGTTTTTTTTCCTTAATTTACTAAATATGATTGAATTTCTTTCTAGTTTTGAAATGAATCGAAATTGGCATTGGATTCCAACAACTCAACTATATCCTATATATTTTACAAAAGATACAATGGAAATTCTAGAAACTCGAGGCTTGTGGATCACGCCCGTCGTGCAGGTCCATGATTACATGTGAATGCTCTTGGACAAAGTGGGACGCTTCTGGCTTTCTCTGTAGGAGGAAGCAAACAAAGGACTAACAATGACTTTGCAGGCACCTTCACGTCAGAAAATGGTGAAAGCAGATGTCATCTATGATACGTCACCACTTATTCGTCATCCGGAGACAGTTTGCTAAGGATGCACTTACCTCTGACTATTGGACTTAGCTTCAATAATTTATTATTATTTGAATAAAGGTGGTTCGATGCCTCGAATTTTAGGCCTACCCTAATTTCAAATGAGACCATGCTTCACCTTCTTAATAGGATGAAAATAGACATTATTTTTATTAAAATATGTCACAAATTTAAATTCATTAAATAACTTTATCCAATTGGAATTATGTGCTCGGTGCATAAAAGTTCAACAGCATCTTAAAGATTATGGATATTATTTTCATGGTGAAGAGGCAATCAAGAATGGAAAGTAATATTAACTTGGACATTCTATCAGATAAAGTTTTGTTATGAAGCCCACGGAAATTATCCTCAGTTCAAGTCCGCCATGAAGAATAGGAGATAGAGGAAATTAGAGATTCTGTTTCAAATGTTTATCTTCCGGTTGAATTACGTGTGTGGCCGGGGAAATTGGAAAGTCAAATGTGGGCTTTGACTTGGACTATACATACATACATACATACATACATATATATATATTTATTTATTTATGCGTGCGGTCAGACGTGAGGCAGAGGACTTCGTTGTGTGCTTGGGCAGCGAGTTATCTTCGTGAGCTGTTGTTCGTGAAATTACATTCAATAAGACTTATTATGAGTTTAAATTTATTTAATTTTTCTGCAAGATTGAAAATTATTTTACAAAAAATTGTGAGGCTAAATATTCCATGAATAATTAAGGTGTACTAAAGGCTTTGAAAACACTGAGAAAATTTAAGTGATTCGAGCATAAATGTAACCTTCGTTATTTACTTGATCTATAACTTTTGTAATTTATTATTATTCTCCCTATAAACGTAGGTCACTATAATTGATTTATAAATTTTGTGTCTGATTTATTTTCTTTATTTTATTGTTTTATTATCGATTGCTTATTTTCATAACGTTTTCCTACGCATCTAAAGTAAATGATGGAGAATAGCCCCAGCCAGCCTATCACTAACTCAGATCATTCCTTTCAGCGTGGCTAAAATGGTTTTCAGCGGACAAATGCCTCAAGCGTGGGTTCGGCTTCTAAAGGGCTAACGGATGGGAAACATTTGACCTTTATGACCCGACACCATAATAAGTCATGCCATAAAATATTGAAAGTAGGTATATTGAATCTATCGGTTGGACAATCCCCTGACCCAGACTTCCGAGTATGGGAACTCACTGCCTTGGAGGAATTATGACCGAAAAAGAAACTAAGCCTCCAAGTCTAGAAAGGACACCTATTGCCCTAGAGGAGGGGGTTTAACGTATGGTGGGCCAAAGTTTCTTTGTCCTTCTTGACTACCCGACAGGCTGCCAAGCCGACAAAGTGGGAACATTAGCCTTGACATTAGGACTTGGAATCATGTCTGATCATCCTTCATCCATGATGCCGAAGGTGCCTAAATATGGCGGAGGGACAGGTTTGGTATCCAAGAACTCTATCTTTAAGAGGGACTTGAAATTGTCTAGGGGTGCTAGAATGAAATTAGTCATGTTATTTAATCCTCCTATTTGTGGCTCCATCTAGAAAAATAGATCAAGTGTTTCAAGTAAACTATATCAATTGAAGCTCCAACCAAATGAAGAAGAAATCGCAATAAAGCATTAATTCCATTATTTTTTAAACTTGTTACATGAACTTTGCTTTTCAGATGTAGTCTCATATATAATTTAGTCTTGTATATAAAGCATGAGAAGACGGTTCTGGCGACTTTGAAAAAACTTTGTACCTATACTTTTATGTTCTTCATATTAAGTCCCTTTACTTTGAATTTGTCCAATCAAATCCTTCTATTTTCATAAATTTTCTAATCAAATCCTCTCGGCTCTAAATCCAACCTAATCATGCTGATATACTCATTTGACGGCACTAAAGTACAATGCAAATTTAATATGTAGATCCCCATACGGACATGTATGAAAAATTTAGTTATAGAGACAACTTTGAAATATGTAGATCCCCATATGGTCATATGCACAAAATTTAGCTAATGTGGATGAAATTTTTTCCTATGTCATACTATGACATCATCCAATCCCCATGGCTTAAGTTGTGCCAATTGGTTGAATAATGTAGATCCCATATCCCGTTTATTTATTTTATTTTGTTATGTTTATTGTTGTTTTGGATTGCTTGTTTTTTGCTATGGACGTGACTATTGAAATGGTAACTTATTGTCCTGTCCATCTGCTGTCAACAGGGGTCCACCGTGTGGTGATCATACTTTTGAAATATTTAGCTATTGGGGCTTTGCCCTTTTTCTTAAAACTTATCTTGTACCTTTTCTTTTAGCTCAGACCTGTCCATTCTCACCAAAACCACCACAGAATACTATATATTATATGCATTGTCTTATTCAGATTAAATTTTGCAATCACTACATATGAGATTACGCATCTTATCTTTAACCCGTCTGGTTGAATAATTGCGAGGCCAAGCAAAAACATTATGGCTCTGCAGAAGAAGCGGCTGTCTCTGTTTGCACCCTGTTTGACTCAGTTAATGATTTGTTTTTGACGGTCAAAGAACGTCCACGTCGGTCCCATGGAAAAGGAGAAATTTGCCAACTTAGAATTAGAACCTTTTACAGAGTAGCATCTGAATAATTTTATTTAACTTTACCTTTTCTTCGCTTTGTGGCTTCAGTACGGCGAAAGCACTTCCAACGAGGGATGGATTCAAACATGTTATATGCACTCAGATTTCTCAGTAACATACGCTGCTCTGATCTTGGTGTTCAGGAGTTCAAGGTCGAGGGTTTGATGGAGAGCAAGCCCAGCTCATCCAGACCCGACCGCAAAACGACAGAGAGAAACAGGAGAAATCAAATGAAGGCTCTCTTCTCCAAGCTCCACTCCCTTGTTCCTCCACAGAGTCCTAGGGTCTCTCTCTCTCTCTCTTCTCTCTCTCTCTCTCTACTATACTTTTTCCATGGTTATTAGTTATATTATGTACAAAACACCATGTATTTACTTTTCGCTCTTGAGAGTAGGATTACTTTATGTTCTAATTTTCTTCAAGGTACTTGTTCTTATGTTGATCGGTGCTAATTATTTGGAACCTCTGATTCTTCTGCTCCTTATCTCTTAGCTAGAAGTATGGAAAAGTCATCATTTCTTCATTTCAAGACTTTCAGTTTCCCGGATGGTAGTTTTACCCATTTTTAATCCAATCATGCCCTTTTTTTTCCTTTTTTTTTTTTGTCGAAAATGAATAAAGAAGAAAATCGAATTTCCCTGAACACAAGGAACCTATCTAGGGTTTCTTCTGTTACTACTCCAACACAAGAATTTGGGATGCCTCCTCATTCGAGCTTTAGAAAAGGTCTAGCGAGGTATAGATTCTGAAGGGCTAGCTAGTGTGCACCACAATTTTAAGAAAATTAAGTGCGAGATTAGGGTTCTGTATCAAGAAATTTTTAAGAGAGGGTTCAGTATGAGGTTCATCATTGGAATGTGATTGATTATGTTGACAAGGATGCGTTTAAATAGTATCTTCTCAATTTCAAAGTCCATAAATGTTTGTTTCAATTATATTTTTGTCAATGCATCTTGATCAATTTTAAGTTAACAATTATCCTTGCCTGCTTATGTTTTGGTTGTAGGAATCAACGTTGTCACAGCCCGATCAATTAGGCCAAGCGGCCAATTACATAAAGAATTTACAACTGAAGGTGGAGAAAATGAGGGAGCAGAAAGAGAGGTTGTTAGATATAGAAAAGATCAGCACAAGTATGAAGAATGGACAGACGATCGGATTCAAGTTGCCGGAGATCAGAATTCAAAAAACGGGGCCAATCTTGGAGGTTGTTCTTGTTACTGGATTGGATAGCCAGTTCATGTTCAATGAGACCGTTCGAGTGGTTCATGAAGAAGGAGCTGATATCATCAACGCTAGTTTCTCTCATGTTGGTGATGCAATGCTTCACACCATTCATGCCAAGGTAAGAATTTGTTTATATTCTGAGTCCAAAATGATTAGGTAATTATACATTTAGAACAATAAGATTTACTAGAAAACCTAGAATGTTGCCACTCATAACAAGAGATGATATGTAAAATTAGTTTATAGAGCGAGGTGAGGCATTAGATTATGATCCACTTATGTTTATATGAGGAGGATGCCCAACTCACTCTAGTAAAATCACATGGATCATGAATTATCTCATTAATCTTATGCATCATTTGAGACGGGAGTTGAAATCTAGGTAGGTGATCCAAATATGAACTTGTTTTCACTTGATGCTGTGGTGATCAAATCTGTGCTGCCTGTACAAGCACAACTAATTTGCTTGTTTAAATACTCGCATGCAATTTGGAAGCCGATTCGGGAAATGGGTTTTAATGTGCCTAGCATCGATATGACTAGTTTAGAATTTCTTGAACAGGCTTGACAAGCACAAACTAATTATAGTAGATTACCCTTGTCAGTGCAAAGTAATCTTATCAGCTATGACGATATTGACAGTAAGACATAAGAGCCAACCATGTTAATTCACGCACCAATTATATACAATGACTTTTAACTTTTGATTTATAGAGGTTGACGGAAATTCCAGGCTAAGATTTGCAGTAAAATCTTCTCATCTCCTTCCTTACGTTGTTGTTTCAGCCTTTTCAATTGGCTGGTTTTCCAGTAATCTTTCTAATTTGAGTACTCTGTAGGTTGAAGATAGCGATTCTTCAGACGAGAGAGTGTCTCAAAGGCTACAGAAGATTGTCAGTGATGCTTATGGTGCTTCACCCTGACATAGTACAATGATATTACACTCTCTCTGAGCAACTTCCTCACTTACTGACTGTATGAGTGACCATTAACACACTCGTTAGTACCTAGAACTACTCAAAATCTTTCAATTGTTTATGTAGTACATGTTCTGAATGCAAGCTGCAGCCTTCTTTGAATACTTCCTTCTGCTCTTTCTGTTCTTCTATGGACAGGGATCGATCTTGGACTTGAATCCTCTTGTTTCACTTGACATCTTAGGTGCACGCATGACGTTATGACATGTCATCGTAATTATCCTATGAAAACACTGTAAGAAGCCATGAAATTATTTTACAATGTTAAGGCGATTTGCTGAAATCAATTGTAAAAGTAGCAAAAAATGAGATGGAATGGCTTCCTTGTGTATCTTGAAATTTCCCACCTTCTACCTGTATTTGGAGTTTCCCTGGGATCTTGGTCTTCCAGTCATATCTAAAAATATGAAATGAGAAACCTCACAATTTAGAACAAGTATTGCTCTTATAGTGCAAACAAGCGAACAAACACAAGTAAACTGGAAAATAGAAAATAAATCAGACCCATTTATATAGTTTAGTCCATCTAACCTACCCCACAGGAAGAGTAGTACAAGATTTACTGCTGATGGACTGACACAAAGAAGATCAATCACTCAAACACTCCCAATGTTTCCAACCTTCCAATTACACTATTAATAAAACAGTGTTTAGCTCTCACAATTTTTCAAGAAAGAATCAGTTCAATTTCTTCATGGAATTTTGAAACGACATGGGGCCACCAAAACTTAAATGAAGCGTGACTAACGGGATGGAAAGTGAGAAAGGGAAAGCAGGGAAAGCGAACTACAAAGTAAGCCAATCAAGAATATAAAATCAAACCTAATATGAACTTGGCATTTCAAAATGCCAAATGGAGGGACTCAACTTTTCAAAAAGGAGAAAAGGAAAAGAAAGAGTATATCAATATTATCAGGATTAATAAGACAAAAAATCTAGTACTAATTGGACATATTTACTTCAAATTCTTTTATTGACTCATAAAATCCCTCATACTGGTACCACTAGTCCAATTTTACCATTTTTTACAATTTAGTCCAATTTCGTTGTTAAATGTCTTACATGGCGGCTGACAAGGTTGGCGGTATTTGCGTCTCACGCCTATGTTGCATTTTTTATTAGTAAAAATTTGAAAATATATTCACAAATGGAAAACTAAAATGATGGTGGCAAAAAAGAATCAAAGGTAAACATGAGTTTTAAACAGGGATGATCGGTTCCCAAACTGGTCTAGTTCCAAAGTGGAACCGGGAATCGAACCATTTGGTTCTAAGATCAAAAACTAGACCGGACCGTCGATTCCGGTCCAATTTGGTCCAATTTGATGGAATTAGCCACTTTTTTTCTACTAAAAGTAGTTGTACTTTGGATCAATTGATCCATTCAGTTCTCAGCGATCCCAATAAAACCAATCGCATATGTTCCTATGGCTGCACCATCATCGTGAACTCTCTATTTAGAGCTCGCATGGCCTTGAGCTCTGTCCTGGAGGGCTGGTTTAGTCGCTGCAAACACTCTGTGCAGCGCTCGCGCTCTTACGCCGCAGAAATCGAGCTCGAGATCTGGCTTTAGTGGTCGATGGCCAATTTCCATGGCAACGAGCACGAAGGTTTCACTAGCCAAGGCGCCAAAACGACAATGGCAAAGTGGTGGAAGGTCTGGTGGTTTATGGTGAGGAAGAAGAGGCGTTGGGGCAGATAGGTCATTTTCTGGGAAGGCTTCATGCGGTAACATCAACGTTAAATCTGTCATGCATGGGTCTGCCCCATGAGACGACATCTAAGACATGACACCTAAAATGACGGAATTGTACTGGAAGGTAAAAACAAGTCGATAATACCACCATCCGGGTGTTTCAGTGGGCCAAAAAATAGTTGGGACTAAATAGGACAGAGTTAGAATTTTTTATGATATTAATCCCTAAGTCTATATTATTATAACTACTCAACATAGTTTACCATCACGGTTTCATATATAACTACGATTATGGTTATGCCTAAAAGGATTGTGTGTGGTACTTTAAAGTGGGTGGCTATGGGTAAAATTGAAGGGTTTTTGGCAAAACTTTTCCCTCTATAGCTCCTGCTTGCCGCTCTTAGCATTGGAGAAATGTGTATCGCAATTATAGGCAAAAAGTTAGGCCCAAGTCTACCTAACTTTAGATAGATCCATCAAGTCATATGGTGATGCGCTTAGTAATGGGATGAACCCCCTTTTTCTCCACTTAGCTTGGTCCATTGCCATTATTGTTATAGTCACATCACCATATGTTGAGATGCACATGTGACTTATGTTAATCACATTGTATAATTGGTTTACTGTGGAGTAGTTAATATATTATGATTAACTTATAATTAATTGATTCAAACTTTTGAATGAATAAATGTCCAAATAGATATATTGACACTTCCAACACCATCCCTGCCTCCGTTACGATTGCTCTCTCTCTCTAAAAAAAAAGAAGGACTGTAGATGATGCCATAGTCGAGAATCCTTGTCGATGTGGCTATCTAGGGACCAACAATGCCTCAAGTCTCAAAGGGATGAAGGTAATGTAAGCTGTGAGAGAGAGAGAGAGAGAACCTTATTAAGAGACCAATCGAAAACGACGAAAGTGCCATGGTGGCTAGAGATGTTGGGGGAAAATAGGGTTTTGACATGGTTGGTGAAAATCTCATATAGAAATTTTATGCATGATAGCCATATCGCCATTTTTCATGGGAGGCCCATGTAAAATTAGGGAAAAACTCAAATTTAACCGACTTGCTTCCATTGTTGTGAAGTCAACGTAACCTCCGTCAACGAAGTACTTACTAAAAACTATTTTCTTTAGGGAAATTCCTTCTTCAAAGTCTAGAGCATGGTGCAGTGTCATGCCAAAAATGCTATATTAGCCGGCGCAACTTCAAGCAAGGAATTGTTCACTCTTTATTTTTACTTAGGTGATCCGAAAGAAATTAGAAGTCACATTTTTTCTAAGCTAAGCTACAAAGAAGTTGGAACAAAGACCGAATGGATTCCATCCCCGGTTTTCTCATTGTTTTCGGGAAATCAAAGAAAACTCTCTCCACCACAGAAAATTAATTAATTCTTCCATTTCAAAGAGGTTTCATGACACACGAGAGCAATCATTTTGGGGAATAATTAAAGTTCCCCACTATTCCTCAGTAAGCCAATTCAAATCACTGATGATGAGCCCGGCCTGGGGAAAATTGACACCAACCGGGAGAAAAGCATATTGCCCAAAAACGAAGAAACGTGACTCATGTGTCTGTCTTCAGAACCTCAAATTGAGTGTGCTTTCCCCGCGTCAGACGGAAACAATACTGCACAACTTTTGACTCTCTTGGGACCTCTGGCGATGATGCCGATGAGATAAGAAGTTCTCCTTTCTTCTTACTTTCATCGAGAAAAGACACTTTCGACGAAATCACCTCCAAAAGACGAGAGCTCTCTTTTTCGGGATGGACATAATTAAATTGATCCTTGTCATGTTTTTAGCCGATACTGTAATCTTCATATGTTGCTTGTTGGTGATTTATACGTGGATCCACGTTTAGTTTGTTTCTATATAATCTAAGCTTACTTCCACCGCTTAATTCATAAATATTACAGTTTGAATTTAGACCTTTAGCAAAGAAAATAACATATGTCGAGCAATCCTCTAGGCTATCCCATCCTTGTCTCTCCTAAACCATTCATTATCACTGGATATATCGTTTTTTTTTCTTAATTTACTAAGTTTGCTTGAGATTTTTATCTAATTGGGAAGAGAATTGAAATGGACATGAATTCCCAAAACCAAATTATATATTTGAAACTTATAAAAGATATAGTCAACGATCTAGAGACTTGAAACTTATGAATCAGGCTCATTGTGCACATTGATGATTACGTGTGACTTGGACTAAGTAAGATGCTTGACGCTTTTTTTTGTAGAGAGGTGGAAGCAAATAAAGGACTAGCGATCACTTTGTATGCTTATGATTCCATGCTAGGGTTTTATGTTGCTTTCTAGAGTCCACTCGTGTCCTTTAACGCAGATAATGGTAGCAGCAGACGTCATCCATAACACGTCACAAATTATTCGTCATCAGGGACAGTTTGCTCAGAAAGCAATTACCTGATTAATAGGCTCCTCAATAGCTTAAATAATTTTTTATTGTATGAAGGAAGGGATCCCATACTTGGATACGAGCCTAGCTTAATTTCGAAAAAGATTTGAGCATCTAAATGGAGACTATGCTTCCATTTTCTTATGAGGTTAAGAGTAGTCATTATTTTGATGTCATTCTCCTACACGTCTAAAGCAAATGATGGGGACTAGCACTTGTTAGCCCATCACCTCTAATTCGGGTTGCTCTTTGAGAATGGCTAAGTGGACTTCCCAGGTGGCAAATGTCTCGGATGTGGGTTTAGCTTCTGAAGGGTTATTGGACGTGCAACATTTGACCTTTTTGACGTGAAACCACAATAATTTGAATAAAACGTTGAAAGGAGGCATACCAGACCAATTGGTTAGAAAATTCTTGCCTTTACAAAACACCCCTCCCAAAAACCCGGACTCCCCTGCAAAGGAAGCCAGTGCCCTAGAAGAATAATGACCGGCAACTCAAGCCTTGGAATCTAAAGAGCAGCCGCTACCACCCAATAAGAGGGGGCCTGACAAATGGTGGGCCACAAAGGTTCCTTCATCCTTTTTGACTCCCTCCACAAGCTACAAGGCGAATAAAGCGGACAAAGTGACAACACTAGCCAGCACTATAGGACTTGAGATCATGCCAGGTCATCCCTCATCCATGATGCCCAAGGTGCCAACATACGGTGCAGGGAAGGCCCTAGTTTGGTATCCAAGAACCATCCTTAAGACTACTTGGAAATCATCTAGGGGCGCCATAGTGAAGCTAGTCATGTCTTTCCATGCTTCTCTTTGTGGCTTCATCTGGAAAACTTGAGCTTCTATGGGTGCTTGAAACTAAATAAATAAACTGAAACTCCAACAGGCTTGTTGAAGATATATTTGGAGTCAAAGATATTATTGGAGATTCCGATTGTGCCATCCAACTCTAATTGATTTAGTGATATTTGTAAATAGGAAATTTATTATTCTTTATATATCAATTCCTTTTTTATTCTTCCTTTCTTACACTATAAGAGGACCGATGTAATTGTACGAAAAGTAGATCGAATATACGAAAAGCTCTTTCTCCCAAAATTCCTCTCGCCTTCTTTATTTTCTCGCTCCTTTATTTTCGACATGGTATCGAGCATATTCTCGGGCCTAGCTTCCGCAAGACTTCCGAAATCTTTCATCCCGCAAACAAACCAGCAAATATTCAGAAATTCGAATTTTTCTTGATACCATGGCGGAAGAATTACCCCAAAACCAAACCCCACCATCGTCGATCCGATGATTACTGGGAGAGGAGCAATCCCCGCCGAGATCAACCTCCCGCTTCTGAAGATACACGGATCCGCTCACCGGGGTCCTGCGTTTCCACCCGCACCTTGGTTTCTGTCCAAGGCCAATGGGCCATTGGGCGGACACGCGTGGCCCCAACCCGTTGGGCCGGGATGAGCTTGGCCTCAACAACCGTGCCGGCATAAATTACTCGGGCTTTGGAGCCCGAGTCCCAAATAAAATCGCCCGGCCCACCAACGGGAAGACCAATCAATCGAAGATCCAACCCGGTCGGAATCCGGGTCGCGGGTCCGGGTCATATCCGGTCGGGGAACGAATCCCTACACGTACCGCCACCCGGATTCTGCCGTATCCCTTCCCCATCGGCGGCAACGGCGGCGGTCGCCCTGAGCCCAGTGACGCACTCTACACTTCGCCGGCCGATGGACCGGAGCTCCGCCTCATCAACCTACAGTTAACCGGATCAGAAAATTACTCGGCTTGGGCTTGAGATCTCCGGCGAGCCCTCGTCACAAAAGACAAGGACGGCTTCCTCGACGGAGCCGTCCCCTTTCCGATGGAGGAACGTCAACAACGAATTTGGAGAAAATGCAACCAGCTTGTGCGTACCTGGATCGGAAATTGCCTCGCACCGGACGTTGCGGCTGGACTACCGCCGACTGAAGACTCGAAAATATTATGGGAAAACATCCGAGAGATGTATGGACGCCTTGATCGAGTCAAGCTTTTCTCGATCACCCAAGCCCTAACCGAGTTGAAGCAAGGGAACCTTTCGGTTACCGCTTGCTTCACCGCCTCTCCGCCCGTGGAACGAACTCGAGGCGGCCGAAGAACGCTTACAAGGACCCGAGGACACCCTAAGACAATACAAAGAAATGAGAGATCGAGAAAAGGCCACGAGATTCTTGCTTATACTCAACGAATCTTACTCAGCTTTTCGATCTCAAATACTCGCAATGGAACCACCGCCTCCGCTAGGACGTATCTTCCAACTCGCTGTCCAAGAAGAAAACCAGCGACTCGCCTTGGCCTCCCACGGTCGAGATGGAGAAGGGACGAGCTTGGTCGTTTATGGCGGAGGTGGATCGGGCGTCGTCTCGGCGGATCCATGGAAGCTGTTGGAAACAAGAAGCAGATCTGTTCTTTGCGGCAAGAAGACGGGAGGAAAACCCTAGGGTTCTTCAAACGAACGGCTGGGATGATGGCAAAAGATCCAACGGCTGGGATAGAAGGAGGGGATCTGACGGCTGGGATGGAAGGAAAGGATCCAACGGCTCTCCTCAGCAAGCCGAGATGGACGGCTTGGATTCGTCCATCAACCCGCGCGGATCCGATGGCCCCTATCGTGCCACGTCGCCCCACTTACAGGGGGATCCCACGGCCCTCGCGGTGCCACGTCATCAGGAAGAATTGGCGGACAAAATGGTAAATTCAAAAATAAATATTGTGAATATTGCAAACGCCCGCATCATACTGTTGATACATGCTGGAAATTACATGGAAAACCTACTGATAAAATTAGAATGAAAAGGAATTATCAGTTTATCAGGTTTCCACACAAAGAGGCGATGGAGAACCACAAGCAATATCTCAGGACCAATATCAAAATATTGTGCAAATTCTGAACCAATTAAAAATCGATGACAAGAATGCGGGATTCTCAGGTACCTTTCTTCATAAAGAGAATTTTTTTCCAGTTGATATATGGATTATCGATACAGGAGCTAGTGACCACATTATATGCAATGATAAATTATTCTCTCATGTGGAAAAAGGATCAATGTCCCCTATTACAAGACGTCTTCCAAATGGAAATGTCATCCATGTTACTAAAACTGGAACCATCCAACTTGGTCCGAATTTCCTACTCAAGAATGTCTTATACATTCCTGGTTTTGAATTCAATCTACTCTCCGTATCCAAAGTGTGTGAAGACAATTCATGTCGTGCAATATTCAATTCGACAATTGTTTCTTTCGGACCTTTCGACCGCGCGGTGATGGGCTTGGGTAGTTCTCGCACAAGGCCTATATTATTGGATTGATTTTCCAGAGACTTAGATTTATTAAATAAGAGCATTTCTTGTAATGCCATTAATAGAAATAAAAATCTCCTTTTTCACCAAAGATTGGGTCATAGTGCATCTTTTCCTCATCCTAAATGCCCAAGTATGCCCTTTAGCCAAACAAATCTCGAACATCGTTTCCCACAAGCACTTCTCGAGCCAATAGAGCATTTTCTTTGCTTCATATGGATATTTGGGGTCCATATCATACTCCTCACAGGGATGGTTCACGATTCTTTCTTACAATTGTTGATGACTATACACGGGCCACTTGGGTTTATTTGATGCAATCGAAAAGTCAAACTTTTTCTTATATATCGAAATTCGTTTCCTTGATTAAAAATCAATTCGATCAATCTGTACATCGAATTCGTACGATAATGGGCGTGAATTCTTCACTTCGATTGCATCAATTTTCTATCTTCTCATGGAATAGTTCATGAGAGCTCTTGCACTTATACTCCACAACAGAATGGAGTTGTAGAGCGTAAACATAGGCATCTCTTAGAAGTAGCTTGTGCATTAAAATATCAAGCCTCCATACATGAAGACTATTGGGGAGATTGTGTGGTCACAGCTGCTTATTTGATTAATCGCATGCCAACTAGAATTCTTGATGGAAGAACCCCTTTTGAAATGCTCTACAACAAACAGCCTAAAAATGAGCATCTTCGAGTGTTTGGCTGTTTATGCTATGCCACTAATGTGGGCCCTCTAGATAAAATGGGTCCCCGTGCTACTCGATGTGTCTTCATGGGATATTCCTCATTTCAAAAAGGATACAGAGTTATGGAAATCTCTACAGGACACTTCTTTATAAATAGAGATGTTGTGTTTCATGAAGATGTGTTCCCGTTCAAAGATATGATAGCTTCCTCGACTTCCTCATCATCGGGGCAGGCGGTAATCCTTTTTGTCTCGAAGAAGACTTATCCATGGCTCCACAGTATCTATTAGCTGTTCTAGAGCAACCTGTGTCTATCCAAAGAGAATCACCTATTCAACGAGAATCATCGACTTCACCAGCATCGTCTGAAGTTGGCCCTCCAACATTATCTCCATTATTATCCGAGGATGATTCCATGACCGTGCCTTCGTCAGAAAACAGGATAACTGAGTCTTCGTCAGAATCTGTGCCTTCCCCAACATAGATATTAGCAGCAGAGCCCCGGTGTTCAGGACGACAAACTCGCCCACCTACATGGACTAAGGATTACATTTGTTCTCGGCAAGTTCTCCGGTACAAGGTATCCCGTCTCCTCATATGTTTCATATGGCAGGTTGTCACCCGAGCACATGTGTTGCATTACTCGTATATCGAAGAACAGAACCCTCTTCCTTTAATGAAGCTTCGCGCGACCCTCGATGGCAACGTGCAATGGAATCTGAATTGAATGCATTGATAGAGAATCATACATGGGATATTGTTCCACTACCCAAACATAGAAAACCAATCGGTTGTAAATGGGTCTACAAGATCAAGTTTAAAGCGGATGGTTCGGTTGAACGCTATAAGGCTCGACTGGTAGCCAAGGGATTTACTCAAAGAGAAGGTTTCGATTATCATGAAACATTCTCTCCAGTTGCCAAGGAAGTCACTGTCCGTACCTTCCTATCCATTGCTGCCATTCGAAATTGGTCATTGCATCAGATAGATGTAAATAATGCCTTTCTTCATGGAGATCTCGATGAAGAGATTTATATGGATCTTCCACCGGGATTACGCAGACAAGGGGAGTTGCAAGTGTGTCGTCTACGCAAATCCCTCTATGGATTGAAGCAGGCATCTAGACAGTGGTATGCCAAGTTTACGGCAAAGACTAACCGACGCAGGTTTTTAGCATTCTAAACATGACTATGCTCTGTTTACATGGAATGTAGGTAATTCATTAATTTATTTGCTCATATATGTTGATGATATACTTGTCATTGGAAATAATGACTCATGTTTTAAAGTTCAAAGAGTATTTGCATTCTACCTTTCACATCAAGGATCTAGGTCCCCCTAAATATTTCCTTGGCATAGAAATTGCTCGGTCAGATAAAGGGATCAGCCTTAGCCAGAGAAAGTTTGTCCTCGAAATTATTACAGAAGCAGGATTATCAGGATGCAAGCCAGCTGTTATACCGATTGAACAAAATGCCAAGCTGACTACTCATGAGTACGATCAGAATTTCTCTTCTTCTACTGAGGATCCCTTACTCAAAGATCCATCAGGATATCAGCGACTAGTCGAAAAACTAATATATCTGACTATGACGAGGCCTGACATATGTTATGCGGTGCATATGCTTAGCCAATTCATGCATAATCCAAAAATGTCTCATATGAATGCAGCATTAAAGGTTGTGAAATATTTGAAGGGATGTCCGGGACTTGGAATATTTCTATCCCGTGACTGCAACATGAAATGTCGCCTTTTGTGATACGATTATGCGACTTGTCCAATGACCGGAGATCCATCACCGGCTTCGTATTAAATTGGGAGGATCACTAATTTCTTGGAAGACAAAGAAGCAATCGACCGTTTCATTATCATCACCGAGTCGAGTATCGGGCAATGGCGAAGACCACCTGTGAAATTATCTCGGATACGAGGATTACTCTCGGATCTTGGAGTACGTGTCGGTGGACCAACCGAATTATTTTGTGACAATGATGCTTTGCAATCAAATTGGCAGCAAATCCAGTTTTTCATGAAAGGACGAAACATATAGAAGTTGATTGTCACTTTACTCGAGATAAAATTACAGAGGGAATCATCGTAACAAAGGGAATTGGAACTATGAATCAACCTGCAGATATTTTTACCAAAGCATTATGTCAGAGACAACACACATACTTGTTAAGCAAGCTTGGTGTTCTTGATATCTATAAGCCACTAGCTTGAGGGGGAGTGTTGAAGATATATTTGGAGTCAAAGATATTATTGGAGATTCCGATTGTGCCATCCAACTCTAATTGATTTAGTGATATTTGTAAATAGGAAATTTATTATTCTTTATATATCAATTCCTTTTTTATTCTTCCTTTCTTACACTATAAGAGGACCGATGTAATTGTACAGAAAATAGACTGAATATACAGAAAGCTCTTTCTCCCAAAATTCCTCTCAGTCTTCTTTATTTTCTCAGTCTCCTTTATTTTCTGACAAGGCTGAAAAGAAATCACAATAAAGCATTTAAGCTCCATTATTCGGATCTATTCTCGTATATATTTTTGTTGAGCAAGGGTCTGTAAGGTCATTCATTAGCACAAGAAGGTGGTTCATGCAACTTTGAAAAGATTTCTCCCAATATTTTCACAATTTTTCCTAATTTTATACTTTTAATTTGTATAATCAAATCCTTCAACTTTTACAAATTTCCTAATTAAGTCCATCTAACTCCAACTAAATTCAACTAGCATAACTTTCGGATGACATCAAAGTACAATGTAAATAAAATATACGAAACCCCACATGGACGTGTGTGGAAAATTTAAGCCAATGAAAACAACTTTGGAGTATGATGTGCATAAAACGTAACCAATGTAGATAAACTTGTATCGATCTCATACTATGACGTCATCTGATGGCCTTGTCAATTAGATTTGGTAGGAAAGACTTGCTTGAAAAATATGCGGAAATAGAAGGATTTGATTTGACAAGTTAAAAATATAGTACTTTAATTAGAAAAAGTGTGAAAGCACATGAACAAAACATAAAATTTTTCTTTTATTATTTTTCCATTGTCAAAGAACTTTACATGGTAACACATAAGCAATATTAACACCGGGATGGTGAGTCTTCATACTTATAATTGCGAGATGCCTAGCATTTTCTGGCCCTAATGTAGCAAAAACATAGGGGAAGTTTTAAATGATGTCATTGAAATCGAAAGGGAAGATAGTGTCTAACATGATCTGCACATGCATGAAATATTGGTCCTTTAAAAATTTTCGCAGCTAGAAGAATTTGCAGATAGACGTATGGTAGTTTAGCCTTTTCCCTTTAGCCTATGTTCACTTCCCAAGGCTACTCCACCACTATGGACGTCTTGAGGGAAATTTCTCTCGTATTGCTTTGATGCATTTGGAATTTTACTCCCAAAATATTTACAAAAAAAGGAGGAAGCTCTCTTGCATCTAAGCCAACACTTCATTGATAAAGTGCTAAACTTTCAATTGCATATCTTATGCTCTACTGAATTTTTCTCTAGGCTTATTATTCGTACTCAATAGCAAACGATACATTTTTTGTGTTTTCCTGCCAAAGTTTAAACTAATATTCAAATCGACAAGTAAAAAGTTATAAAAAAAAATGTATCATTGTTTAAATGTTATGAAAGTTTCACGATTTTCAAATTTGAAAGAAAGGCAAATTATATGAGCCGAAAGATTTATATTAATCATAAAGTAAAAGGTCAATCGAGGCGATTATATACAAATATATAGGAGAGAGAGAGAGAGGGTACACGTGACATTTTAAAATGCCATCGTGCGCTTCCGCACTAACTTAGGGTTTTCGGGAGGAAAAGAGAGAATCAAGAAATCTTCACCATGACCCTGCATAAAGTAAAAAAGACAATCCACTTCCTATTCACGGCAGTTCATGTGCTATTTCTGTCATTATGATCCTGCTGCTGTCTCCCACGCAAATAAAAAAACCTTTAACTAGGTTTTGTGTTTGTCGTCTACCTCAAGCCATTTGGGCTTTTGCCCTTTTCTCAAATTTCACTAACTTTTTTATTATTTTTAAGTCATATCTATCCCTTCTCACAAAAAATATCGCAGAATAGTATATCTTGCGTACAGGCTAATTTCTGTTAAAAACCCTCAATGTTAGACCTAATCTAAATTCTGCTCTATGCGTTTTATTTTACTTAAAAAACCTTGAACTTTCATTCTAATCTTAGACATGCCTACATGTCCAAAAGTGGCCATTAATTTTCCAAAATTATCCACATTAAGGGCATTCGGATGTTCATTTATTAGAATCCACGTCTTCATCATCACCTTCATCTTGTATGAAACAACACTAGTCTCCTGATGAAATAATTTTACAAAAACTAGTGGTGATTTTTAGACACATAGGTAAATTTATTATTAGAGTGAAAGTTAAGGATTTTTTTTTTTGACAAAAATAAGTTTATATCAAGATTGAAATTAGGCCTAAAGTTAGACAATTTTTAAGCGAGTTAGACCTATTACATGCATAATCTTATTCCGATTAAATTTTCCAATTGCAACATATGAGATCACGTATCTTATTTTTATCCCATCTAGTCAAATAATTGCTAGGCCAAGCAAAACCTATACACTCTGTTTTTGTTCACACACTGTTTAACTTAATTACTGATTTGGAATTGATGGTCAAAGATGGTCCTCGTTGGTCCCATAGAAAAGGTGAAATTTGCATCGGAATAATCATATTTTTAACTTTACCTTTTTCCCACTTTGTGGTTTCAGTACAGCGAAAGCACTGCCGACGAGGAACGGAATCAGACATGTTATATGCACTCGAATTTCTCAGTGACATCTGCTGCTCTGATCTTGGTATTCAGTCAGTAATTCTAGGTCAGGGGTTTGATGGAGAGAAAGCCCGGTTCGTCCAGAGCTGACCGCAAAACGACAGAGAGAAACAGGAGAAGTCGAATGAAGGCACTCCTCTCCAAGCTCCACTCGCTTGTTCCTCCACAGAGTCCTAGGGTCTCTCTCTCTCTCTCTCTCCTCTGTATTCTTTTCATGGTTCTCATTTATCAAGCTATAGTTGGGTCCTATAGCCAAATTTTACTTTTCTTTCTTATACTGATTTGGTGCTAATTATTCGGAACTTCACATCTTTTCTCACATCTTTCTGCTCCTTATTTTAGCTGGAAGCATGGAAATGATCATTCCTTCATTTCAAGGTTTTCAGTTTCCCAGATGATATTTTTAGTCATTTATTACACAGCCCTTTTTGCCCTTTTCAGTCGAAAATGAATAAGAAGAAACTAAATTCCCCTAAACACAAGGAACTCATCTAGGGTTTTGTCTGTCTCTCCTTTGGTCAACTACTACTTGAACACAAGAATTTGGTGTTGTCCCTCATTTGATCTTGCCAGAAAATGTCTAGTGGGTTGTAGATTACAAAATGGTAGACAAAATTAATCATGATTTCAAGAAAATTAATTATGAGATTCGGGTTCTATGTTGATGGAAGTTTTTAAGAGAGGGCCAGTATGACATTCACCATTGGAATGCAATCACTTTTATCGATGAGAGCAAGTTTAGATGGAACCTTCTCAAGAAGCGAGTTTAGATGGTATCTTCTCGAGTTCAAAGTCTCTGAATTTTGTCTCAACTATATTTGTCGATGTAATCTTATCAAATTTAAGTTAACAATTGTCCTTGCTTGCTTATGTTTTGGTTGTAGGAATCAACATTGACACTGCCCGATCAATTAGGCAAAGCGGCCAATTACATAAAGAACTTACAAGTGAAGGTGCAGAAAATGAGGGAGCAGAAAGAGAGGTTATTAGAAATAGAAAAGATCAACACAACCATGGACAACAGACTAATGATTGGATTCAAGTCGCCGGAGATCGGAATACGGAAAAGCGGGTCAATCTTAGAGGTTGTTCTTGTTACTGGATTGGATGGACAGTTCATGTTCAATGAGACTGTTCGAGTGATTCATGAAGAAGGAGCAGATATCGTCAATGCCAATTTCTCCTATGTTGGTGATGCAATGCTTCACACCGTTCATGCCAAGGTAAGAATTTGTTTATATTTCAAGCCCAAAATAGTTAGAACTTATGCGGCTAGAAATAAAAACTTTGTTAGAAAACATAGAATTGTGGAACTCATACGCTAGATGATTTTTCAATTTAGAAAGGTATGAAGTTCGGTTAGGCGTTTGATTATGATCCCCTTGTTTTCTTATGACGAGGAAGCCCCACTCGCTCAAGTAGTAAAATCACGTTGATCATGAAACATCTCACTAATCTTATGAACTATAGGACGAGATTCAAAGCCTACATAGGTGAACCAAAACTGAACTTGTTTGCACTTAATGCTGTGGGAATCGAATATGTGCTGCCTGTATGAGTACAACTAATTCGCTTGTTTAGATACTCGCATTTCAATTAGCAAACCAATTGCGTAAAAGGGGTTTAGGATTTCCAGAGCAGGCTTGAGAATCACGGATTAAATTACAGTGGGCAACTCTTGTCAGTGCAAATTCATTTTATCAGCTGTGGCAGTATGGACAGTAAGACATTAGAGTCAACCAAGTAAATTCAGGCACCAAGTATATACTGACAAAAGTCAATGCTTCAATGACTTTAACTTTTAATGTGAAGAGGTTGATGGAAACTCCATGCCAATGCTTACAGGAAATATTTTCGTGTCCTTCCTTATGCTCTTTTTTGAGCCTTTTCAATTGGCTGGTTTTTTCAGTTATGTTTCCGAGTTTGAGCATGTTGCAGGTTGAAGATGGCAATTCGTCAGATGAGAGAATATCTCAAAGGCTTCAGGAGACTGTCAATGATATCCTAATGGAGCTTCGTCCTTGATCTAGTGCTTTGGATTTTGCAGAATTATTTAAATCTTTAAAGTATTGTAGAAATGCAGTTTTTCACTTAGTTGATACATAGAAAATTGTTTCTTTCATGGGCTGCTTTGTCACCAAATCATGTATTTCTATATGATCAAGAGACCTTAATAGCGATATAAAGTACAAATTGCATGAAGAACGGATGTGAAATTGGCCTTCCGTTGGATCTTTTGATAAGGTGTAAGTGCAAGCTGCACTGTTTCTGCAGTTTCTGTTCTGAATGCAAGCAGCAACCTTCTTTCAGTACTTCCTTCCGCTATTTCTTTTCCCTTTGGAAAAGAAGATAGTATGGTACACGTGTATCTTAGAAATTTTCAACCTTGTGCTGGAATTTGGAGTTTCCCTAGGATCTTAGTGTTTTGAGTCATATCTACAAATATGGAATGAGAACCTCATGATGGAGAACGAGTGCTGCTCTTACTGCACAAACAATCCATTGCATACAAATGAACCAGGAAATAGGAAAACCATCAGACACTGAATTTACGTTAGTTTGGTCTATGTGACCTACTCAACAGGAAAAGCAGCACAAGATTCCACTATAGATGGAGCAACTAAAAAGAGACTGCAACTCAAATGTGGTGTTTAGCCCTTACAAATTTCTCACGAAAAAATCACCTATATCTTGTAGAGAAATATATAAGAATCTTACTAAAAGATTTCTCAATTTCAACACTCCTCTCCCAATGGATGAAATTCGTAATCTGATCAAGGACCTCATCCAATTGAATGAGAGCCAACTTCTGCACAATGACAGTACCTCCATGGAGCACTCACACATCCCCTGACTTTATGTATAGTGGACCTGTAAAGTAACGAACCAGAGGAAAAAGAGAGAAATGCCAACGAGAGAGAAGAAACGCCCAGCAGACAATATTAAAACATCAACCAAGCCTGTTTAGCTTTTATATATATCCTAAATCTTAGTTAATATTAAATAACTAATATAAGGTAGGAAACTGAATTAACAAGGTGGTTGAGAGACTCCTGTCTGGCATCAATCTCCCCCGTCAAAAAAAACACTCTACTCCAACGAGTATGTTTGACGGACCTTCCATCGAATTAGATAATCCACCAGCTTCATCTCCGAGGAACTCAACAAATCTCCACCGACAAAAATGTCATAATAGTCTGGATCAGACTTTGAATTCTTGCCAAAGAATACTGCAGCAATATTTGTAAAATTTGTCAAATAATATAAATTAATGTCTTATACTCACTCAACAGTTTTCGGCAGTCCGAATTCCAATAAAACTTGAGCATAATATATATATGAAATTTAATGGACCCCTCAAACTGTGAAATTTTAAAGCCAAAGATTAGATAAACATCTTGGAAGCTCTAAAAGGCACACCAATCATTTTAGAAGAAAATTAAACCTCACATCATTTCTCCTCCTTTAAAGATTCAAAAGACTTGAATATATTGGGAAGCGCTCAATAGAATCTTCAATCAAGGGAAGTGTCAACAAATTTATATAAGTTTGGAAAATCTTTTACTTCTATATTTAAGTTTTCTCAAATCCTCTTTGTAATCTTAAATCCTTTTTGAAGCCTTTTTAATTAGATTTAATTTCAAATATGGATTTTTTTTCATACTCTTAAATCTTATAAATCAGATTGGATAATGTGACTCCAATCAAGAGCTTGAAAATTGAGATCTTGAAGTTCACTTGCCTGGCACCAATCAAGAGCTCCAATTAGATTGAAATAATTTATATTTTATCAATATTTTCATTTGACAATCAAAATTACTGTAATTGTCTATGTAAATACAACAAACATAATAGCCGGAAAAATTATCCGAAAAGTTTTAAAACTATTGCACTTTTACCAATTCAGTCCTAAATCTTTTAATTTTGTTATTTGAATCATAAATATTTTCATGTTTTGTCAATTGAGTACATTCAACTAATTTTGCTCAGAATCACTGTGCATGCCGGTTGTCCTACGTAACAAGACTGGCGTTGGCGTTACCAATAATATTTTAATACTTTTTCAAATTATTTATTTTCCTTTTCTTTTCTTTTCTTTGTGTTTTTTTTTTTACAACTCTAGCCAACGAGGGTCATCGAGCCCTCACTTGACCTTACTTGGATCTAGGAAAGGCCATGACCGCCACAAGTAAGGTAGCCTTGCCTAGATTTGAGCACGGTGGCCTCACTCGTGGTCATGATGGTTTAGGCAAGGGTTACAAAGCCCTCCTTGGCCACAAACCCTTAGCCTACCATGGCCCTCACCCAATGGCTAGCGAGGTTGTAAAAAAAAAAAAAAAAAAGAGAGAGAAAAGAAAAGAAAAGAAAAAGAAGGAAAAGGAAAATTAAAAATAAATTAAAAAAATATAATTGTCAAAGTCAACGTCAACCGTGCCATGTAGGATAATAGGCATCCACCTTAGTAATTTCCTGTCAAAATTAGCCAAATTGGCTTAATTGACGAAATGTAAAAAGATTTGGAACCAATTGGCAATATTAAAAAAGTTTATGACTGAATGACAAAAATGCAATAGATTTAGGACTTTTTGGACAATTTTTCCTCATCATAGCCATGATAAATTTGGAATCAAAATTATAGGAATAAAATTCTTGATAACCTTGAAAATCTAATAATTGTATTTTTAGTTTCTACCGTTGGAAGTATTGTTAGTAATAAGGATAGAATAGTAATTCATGTCTTAGTAGGGTTAAGCATTTGTGTTTATTTGTAATCATATTCTAATTGAATAATGGAATATGATTATCTCTTTCACATTGTGTCAAAATTAGTAAAAAGACCTAGATAGAAGGACACTATTTCAACAACCCTGATTTCTATTATTCCAGCATCACCCAAATCTATCACCTTTATTCCGATGTCGACCACTTGCATCCCTCAGTAGTGCCCTACCCACCCACGTCACTCCTAGCTACATTGCCCAGTAGTGCTACACCCAGCCAAGTTGCTCCCAGTTGCATCATTCCTAAACGCATTGTCTAGCTAAATTGCTCCCAGCCACATTGCCCCCAACCTTGCATCACCCATAGCTCTAACAAGCTCAAAAACATGTCACCTTAGATGTGTCTTCCTAGAATTAGGGTGAACGATAGTAGAATGTTTTGATCTAGTTTTTCTCGAAGATTTTTCGATCATAAGTCCACTATGCAAACTTGACCATTATATATTCTCTGACTTTACTTTCACTTTGTGACCTTGAAGTCTTGATTTTTCCCCAGCATTATAGCCACGTTGGATGATATAAGAGGAGAATGTTTTGTGATGTTTCTCAATTGAAGACTGATTCCAGTTATTTCTTGATGGAAGTCAATTTTGGGGTACTTTGGTATTGATTATTACAATTTGCTATTAGTTGCATTTTGAAGGAGAAATGTGGAATTATATGTGTAAAATTTCAAATTGAGAGAAATTCTTATTCTCATTCATATATTCTGCTTCTTTACTGTATTATATTTATAGGCTAATACATAAAGAAATCCTGCCGAACAAAATATAATACAAAACCTAAATAGGAGAACATCTATAATCCCATGATTTGTGGGTTAACAACTAAAATCCCATTATTTGTGTGACTTAACCATAACCAAAAACCTCTTAAAAAGGAAAACCCTATTTCTAATAATCAATGAGTTTTCCTACGTATATACAGACATTTAATCTAGCTATTTACAGCTCAATACTCCCCCTCAAGCTGGTGAATAGATATCCTCCATTGCCAGCTCGGTAATTAGCTCATGAAAACTTCCACTATTAAGCCCATTGGTCAAGACATTTGTGACTTGCTACCTTAAAGGGATATAAGACAAACAAATTAGTCATTCTCTAAGTTTCTCTTTAATAAAGTGCCTATCAATCTCATTATACTTCATCATTTCATGCTACACAAGATTATGAGCAATATCAATTGCAAACTTTTTGTCACAATATAGTTTCATAGGACTCTACCACTCAATTTTACATTTCTCGATCCATTGCTATCTCCTTTTTTGCTTTTACTAGTTCGTGGTGTAGATCAATCAATGTAGCTACTGCTTTGCAACCAAGCTTCCCGGTTTCTTTCAAAGATCCATCACATACTTTCATTGTGAAATAAGACCCTTTGCATTGAATATGAAACCTCAATTCCTTGAAAATACTATAGCTTTCCTAACTCCTTTATCTCATACTTCTTAATCAAGTATTGTTTTACCCATTGTTTCTTCCTATCAATGCCCATGACTACTACGCGATCAACATTCACCAACAATGCTTTAACTCTCCTTGTTTATGAACATTGTATGATCTTCCTAACTTTGTTTATACCCAAATGCTTTCGTGACTCTAGCAAATCGTCTAAATCAAGTTCTAGGTGACTGTTTGAGTCCATATAGTGCTTTTTTAAGTCTACAAACATTTTCTGTTGTATCATTTCCTTTAATATCAGGTGGGATGCTCATGTAGATTATCTCTTCCAAATCTCCTTGTAAAAATGCACTATTTACAACATACTGTAAAGTTTTCAATTAAAATGAGTAGTCAAAGACAATAAACTTCTTAGTAATCCACTCCATTTGTTTGAGTGTAACCATTCACAATCAATCTTGCTTTATACCTCTCCACAGAGCCATATGCCTTATAATTTATAGTGAATACCTACTTTCAGCTAACTATATTTTTCCTCCTTGGTCTGTCAACGATTCCATATATTATATTTTTTCTTAGTGCCTTCATCTTTCATGGCATTTCTCCATTCCTCTTTTGACAGTGTTCAAACAAAGTATTAATAATAGCAATAGTGTTTAAGCTCACAATAAATTTTTAGTATGGTGATGATAATCTATTAAAGGACACATTATTTGATAGTGGATAAACTAGTTTTTTGGTACACTCTCTAGTCCCTTTCTCTAACAACAATAGGTAAATCAAGATTAGTCTTAGGTGAACCACTAAGTTGTTTATTCAAAGTAGATTTTGGACTAATTGCACTCTCATTAACGATACATAGAGTGGTATTTCGAACTTGCTCTTGTGTTGGAACGACAATCCTCCTTGAATACACTTGAGAAAATTACATAGAATCATGAATATGAGTTTGTACAAGTTGGAATAGAAATAGAGACAGATTAGTGTATGAGAGATTGTGGGGGATAAGAGATAGGATTCAAGATAGGTTTATGAGCTATTATGAATGAGTTTGAATGGACAATGACATTGGACAATAAATCTAGGTTTTAATAATACCTAGACCCCTACTTCCATGAGTAAAAACTCCCGCTAAAAAAAGTTGTGAAAAATAGGGTTCATTTTCAACAAAAGTGATATCTATACAAATATAGAATTTTGTGTATGACCTTTAGATGTATGAAAGTGAGGATAAACTAATAAGGAACTTCCATAAAGGTGTTGTGGCCTAATGTACATAAGGGTAGTCTATCGATCATGTATGTAGAGAATAGCTTCTCCCAATATATTTTAGGAACTTGCTCATGAAACAACAAGACATGAGTTGTGTTAAGGAGATGATCACTTTTTCTTTCAACAACCCCATTTTGTTATGGTGTATTTACACAAGATTACTCATGGATAATGTCTTCCTTTGGATAATAAGGGATCAATACTTGATTGAAGTAATATATAGTATTATCAAATTGAAAGACCTTGATTTTACCCTAAACTAAGTTTGCATCATGGAATGAAAGGAATGAATAATGTTACTTATATCATATTTATATTTGAGTAAGAAAGTTCACATGACCCTAGAACAATCATCAATTAAAGTGACAAACCAACGAGCTCTAAAAATGTTTAGAATCACGAAAGGTCCCCAATTATCACTATGGATTAAGTGAAAAAAAAATTAGAACTACGATGATTGATAACAAGAAATGATACACAATTATGCTTAGCCAATTCATAAACATCACAATTGAAATCTTTAAACAAAGATGGAAACATAATACTCAACACTTGAAAGGACAAATAACCAAAACAAAAGTTATGAAAACAAACAAATAGCTTCTTTCTTTGAAGTAATAAGAAATGATGAAGATAGATTATTCATGATTCTTCTTGTAGTGAGAGATGTCTCAATGTAGTAAAACTCATTTTGTTCATTAGCAAGTTCAATCCTCCTCTTTGAGCCCCTATCCTAAAAAACACAACAAAATGGATAAAAAAAATGGCTTAACAATAAAGGCCTTTATGAGTTTTTTTTTATAGAGATAAAATTGATAGACAGTTTAGGGACATGAAAGACTTCTTCAAGGATAAGATTAGGTGTAATAAGAGCATTTTTAACCCTTGTAAAAGTAGTAAGAGACCTATTTGCTATAATAATCTTTTCATTGTTAAAACAATGTGTATAAGTGCTGAAATGGGATGAGATGTGAATCATATAACCAATACCCCTTAAATCAATATCCCAAGAATTGCCTTGAAGAGTGCCACTAAACATGCACCAAATGGTTTATTAAGAAACCTTAACAAGCCTATTAATTTTTCAAATTCTTTACTATTGATGGTTGCTTTCTCCTCAACTTTTTATCAGCCAAATTACTCAATTAGGTGGATTCAAGGCTTTGGCTACATTGCCTGGTTTACCCACACTCGGCCAAAAGTAATTTGTTTGTCATTCAATTTCCAATATTATTCCTTTGTATGTCTCGACTTCTTGCAGTTTGCACACCATAAACTATCCCAGTTATCTTTTCTTGGTAGGTCACCATTTTCATCAACCTTTATGATTGTCAAGGCTAATCCTTAGACTGCTTGTGGTTTATCAATGGCTGGATCAAGGAAATTGTTTCCTCTAATGATAACACTTCCTTCTCGCCAAGTATTTGAATTCTGACTTGGTCGAATTTAGAATTAAACTCAGCTAAGAAATCGTAGACTCAATCATTTTCAATAAAATTCTTCATAATGGTCACATCTTCTAGACATCAAAGCTGAAATACTCAATAATGATCAAGTTCTTCCCATAAGTTTTGCAAAGAATTAGCATACCTGGTAATAGTCTTACCCCCATTTCTTCATCGTACTAGTATTGCATCATGGGCCTTTGAGCATGTCCATTATATGGAATCCCAAATCTCTTTTATTGTTAGTAGAAACATATAATATTGTTTATGGCCGATCCTATAGAATTCTATGGCCATGACATGAATCATAGAATCAACCTCATCATATGCATTAAAATCAAAGTCTCCTAACTTGGGTCTTGTCTCAAGTAGATGGATAAGTTTTCTTTTGCCCTTTAGATACGTCTTGACAAATTATGACTATTGAAAAAGATTTTATATATATATATGAGTAATCCTCTAAACATTAAATAATTATTGACTTTTCTATTCTTATTATTATTTTATAACACTCTCTCAAGTTACGATGTACAAATAATCCCAACTTGTTACATAAAAAAATTACTTTATTCCCCCATAAAAACTTAGTAAAAGTATTTGCAAGCTTATCCTTTCTCTTTGTATGTTGAAGAGTGATCTCCCATTTATGCACTTTTTCTAATATAAAGTGACAATCAACCTCAATGTGCTTAGTTCGCTCATGGAAGACAGGATTGTTTGCAATATGAATAATGATTAATTATCATAATATAATATTAATGGTTCCAATGTTGACATGCCAATTTTCGACAATAATATCCTCAACTAAAGCAATTCACCTTGTCACATATGCCATTGCTCTATATTTTACAAGAACACTTGATCAAGAAACCACATATTATTTCTTATTCTTCCAAGCAGCTAAATTAGTTTCATGAAATATACAATAACTCAACGTAATCTCCTACTAGTAGGACATCCAACTCAATCTGCATTAAAGAAACATAGGGTATTTAGATTGCCATAATTCTTGAAAAGTAGTTCTTTACTTGACACTCCCTCAAGTACTTGATAATCTGAAACATAGCATCCTAGTAAATGGTCTAGAGAGAACTTATGAACTGACTTACTGCACTAATAGCAAAAGATATATTATGCATCATAATAGTAAGTTAGTTCAACTTATCAACTAATCTCTAATATTTTACTAAATCATGTAATAATTCTCATGCTCTTCATCAATTTTCATATTTGGTTCCATAAGAATATCAACCAATTTTGCTTTAATAAGTTCAAGCTAATCAAGAACATCAAGTGCATATTTTCACCAGGTTAAATTGATACTTACATGTGAGTAGGCAACCTCAATACCTAGGAATTATCACAAACATTCTATATCCTTAGTACTTAATTATGTATGCAAAAACTATTTAAGTCGTTGAATACCATCTAAATCACTACTAATAATGATAATATCATCCATATATATTATAAGAAGAATACAACTAGCTAAGGAGAGAGAATTAAAGATCGAATGATTTACTTGATACCGGTTTAATCCAAATTTGATAATAGCATCACTGAACATACCAAACCAAACATATCAAATTCTCCCCTTGAGCAATAAATTCGAGTGGTTGCTCCATATACACCTATTTAGCCAAATCACCATGTAAGAACGCATTTTTCATATCCAATTAAAGAAGAAACCATCCAAAATACGTCGCAAGTGAAATGAAGATACAAATAGATGGAATTTTGACTATACATGAGAAAGCGTCGTCATAATTGACACCATATGTTTGAGTATATCCCTTGGCAACCAATTGTACCTTCAATCGATTGAGTGTGCCATTGGAGTGAACCTTGATAGGCTAAACCCAATGGCAACTAAGGTTGCTTCCCCGCAGGTAAGTTGTAAGCTACCAAGTGTTGTTCTCGATGAGTGCCTTCATTTCATCAGGAAGATTACAACAATGTATATATTATATATGAGTAACTATCTAAACATAAAATAACTATTTTCAACCCTCATTATTATTTCCCAATAGTGACACTTGAGATAGTTCTTCTCATTCAATCTATAGGTTGGCCCGATATTATGAAGATCACTTGTTGTGTTTGTTGAGGCAACCTCCTCAAATTGGTTCATGATAGGGGAGGTAGAATTTGTGACTTTAGATATGGTTTCAAATGTGGTCATTTTGGAGAGTGAAGGTTAGGAACAAAACAAGAGCAATAATGTAGTTAAGAAGGTTGTGTATAGAGGAAAATTTTTTGGAGAATAATAGATATCAATGAAGTCTGAAAACTGCAACAATGAATGTTGCAATTTGAAATCCAAAAATCTAGCCTACAATCCTTCATGGGATTTAACCATAACCAAAAATTTCCTAACTAGGAAAATCCTATCTTGATAATCAGTCAATTTTGCTATGTATTTACAACCAAATAATCTAGCTATTAGATCAACAGTATGTTTTGGGATTGTGTATTGTTTCCATAATTTTACAAAGTCTCGGTGAATTATTGTGATTAATGGTGATTAGATTGAGCCCGATTTTTTTTATAGAAATTACTATGTACTTAATTGGATTACTAGAGTTACGTGTTGGTTGTTGCGAGGTTCATTTTCTTGAGCTCGATCACATTCTTTGTTTACTTATAACAAATACTAGATCGGCTCTTCAATTAAATTCTGTCAAGTTGATGAAACTACTTATCCATCTTGGTTTAAAGTAGTCAAGGTCTATCTTACTGCTACCAAGCAACTTGACTATCTTACGGCTATGGTACCATCCAATAGAATAAAACTATCAATTAGATTGCAAGAAATGCAATGATCAAAACTCTTTTATGAAATAGCATGGACCCTAAAGTTAGTACTCACTTTATTCAGTGTGCCTCTACTAAGGCAGTAATGTGCATTATTGTTCTTTAGGCTAAACAATATGACACGGGTATGTGACTCATGGGAATTGTTATTTGATATTTAACGTGGAGATAAATCTTTATCTGATCATTATACTTAGTTCATTACTCTTTGCTAGTGATTGGATACTCATCTTCCTACCTAGGATGATCCAGCTATATTGGCCAAATGTCAAGAGGATCGGAGGGTGATACTATATCTCAAATAATTAGGGGCATAAGTATTCATCTCTTCATCAACATATTATATCTCAGAGCTCTCTTCCTATAGTAGATGAACTCTTCTCTCAAGCTCTCCGTTCTACAAGAGCTACGAAGATTTCTTCCACGCCAACTTTAGAGATAAGTGCTATGATTTCCCATGGTCCTAGTGGATGTAGAGGTTGTAGTCATGATTATCGAGGACATGGATGCGGTTTTGTTCACAGTGGAGGCCATAATAGAGTTGGTACTCATGGTGTCCTTAATTCTAGAAATGATCGTGGCTCGCGCTATTGCAATCATTGTCAAAAAGCCAAATATATAGAAGCTCATTGCTAGACTCTTTACCTAGAGCTCGGACCAAACCTCATTGCCTGTTCAAAAGTTGGGAATTCTCTTGTTCCTTCCTTACCGATTTCACCAAGTTCGACTACTGTGTAGAATTCAAGCAATTCAGTTACATTGATACATGTGGAGTATGATACATTGATTCGCTCTCGACACATGACAAGATATTTAGCTCTTATTACCATCTTGGTAAAAACCTCTAAAGGTAGTTCATCTTTTTGGTTTTATGCAATGCCTAACTCTTGAATTATAGACTTTGGAGCTACCAATCACATGACTAGTAATTCTAACTATTGTCTTCATTTTGTTTTACTTCTCCTTAATTGTCAAACTTAGTCACATTAGCATATGGCTCATAATCTTAGCTTACTAGTAATTCTAACCTGTTGTCTTCATTTCATTTTATGGGAGTTGCTCATTTGAGTCATTCTCTTTCTTTGTCATATGTCCTTCATCTATCACAATCTCCTAATAGTTTAATTTTTGTTAGCTCGTTAACTAAAGAATTGAATTGTCTTGTCCTCTTCTTGTTGTGTTTTTCGAGATTTAAGAACTAGACAGATGATTGGTGACATGAATGAAATGATATTTACTATACTGACAAGAAAGAATTAGCGGCTAGACCTATGAAGTGTACATCCATTGATATTTATCGGATGCATTGTCGTGTTGGTAATCCACTGCCGAACATATGTTGACATCTATTTCTTGAGTCTGAGTTGTGAGTTCCTTTCGGTGTAAAGCTTGTGTGGGTTGGTAGGCATCAATCGACCTTCCTCCATAGTGGCAAGGCAACAATAACTGTTTTTTGGTGTCATAAACAAGCTAGCAACTTTTATACAACAATTTTGATACAAAAAGAAACTTTCATATTACAATTGCTATGAAAATTGCTAAATCAATCCATAACTTATTGTATGAATGTCACTTCAGTTTTACATGTTTCAATATTATCTATGTAGTTCTAAACCCTTTTATGAAATTCCATTCTATTTAAACTTGTGGCCTAGCATGCACAAGCTATGATTGAGGTCATGGACTTTTGATGACCATCAACAAAGGCCTATCTATAGCCATTGAACTTGGGCAAGCTTGAATCACCCCGATTGGAGGTTGCATAGAAACTTCGGAGGGAGAGAGAGAGAGAGAGAGAGAGAGAGGGGGGGTGGGCGACTATACTTGATAGAGAGGGAAGGAGACATGGGGTGGGTAGGTGTTGGCGAGGCTTTGTCTAGGGGTGTTAACGGTTCATTTCAGATTTCCATGACACCCGAAAGAAACGAACTAAATGAAATGGAGCTGTGCCTGACTTAACCTAAACCGCATATGACGCTAGTCATTAGGTCAGGTTGGATCTCGAGTTTTAAGTGTTTATATATATTTGGGTTCCTCCTACATAGGATAGTGGGAACCTTGTAAGATGATAGAGGTGAACACCATTACCTAAAGAAGATGATCATGCTAAGAGAGCCTATACCTCAAACACTTGCTCAAAGCACAAGCATGTGAACAAAGCAAACTGGAACCAAGCGAGATTTGAGCGACAAAGATAAAGAGAGAAGGTGAGAAGGAGAGAGCGGAGTAGATGCAAATTACCCATCGTGAAAGAGCAAACGAAGGAGTAATTGTTCTTGAAGAAATCAAAAGCAAATGATGAAAGGCTCATTGGAATTCCAAGATCTTAAAGGCGAAGACGAATGCATTCACAAAATTACAGAAATAGAGCAACTCTTTTTGGCAAGAAGGGACGAAGGTAGAGTTGAAGGCATAAAAGGAATTGTCGATGAGGATAGGTATTGAATCGTAGAGAAAACTGATGACTTTGGAGTTTATGATTTCCAGTTAGACCATGAACCAAAGCTCTCGTGAGCCTTTACACGGTGGCAACGACAATCTATACTCCTCTCATTCATGATAGCAACAATGTAGTGGAGTCAATGAAGGCTGTCTTAGATCACTACTAATGCAGCTCTTGTGAAAGGAGGTTTTCTAGGAGCGAGATCTAGGAGCAAAGAGCACGGGATTCTTGCTTTTCCCAAATATATTTGGCTTCGGTTTGGATACACGACCTGGACCAAACTAAAATATCATAAGACCCAAATTTTTTCTCGTTACCAAATGATAAAAGACCCAACCCGAAAATGTTTTTTTGTTCTATTCGGCTCTTTTTTACACCCTTAGCTTTGCCTGTAATGATGAAAAAAAGGCCATGCAGATAGTGTTGCTTCGAGACCTACTAGATGGAAATTTTCCAAAATCATCATTACCGGAAGAAGAAAACAAAAAAAAACAACAACCATCTCATTCAAATAGGTCACAAAAAATAGGCTCACTCAAGATCAAGTGAGGCTCCTTAAGCAGAGCTTTGCCTCCCACAAGAAACTTGCCTAGACCGCGAGCTCCAGCTCACGGGTGAGCTCAACGTCCGGCCACAGCAAGTCACCCTTTGGTACTAGAATTGGCACACCTGGTGGCGAGCATAGACCCTCGAGCTTCAATCACAACACTTGCTAGCTCAAGCTCAACAATGCACTGGCTAAGAAGCAGAAGCTTGGGCAAGAGATTGTGTTCCTAAGAAAGAATAAGAAAAAGGGGATCGGAGAAAGAAAGATGAACAATAACATAGAAAGACAAGAAAAATTACGAAAAATGCAAAAAATTACGCAAAACGACGTTGTACCTAAAATTGTCCATGTCAGATATTGGCTGTGCCATGTAGGACAACCGATAACAATTGGATTGCAATTTCAACATTTTTGAATGAAATTTGATGAGAATAATACATTAAAATTTTATGAAAAGGTTTAAGATTTTGTTCGCACAATTCAAAGCTTAGAACTTAATTGGCTTCTATTCCATAGTTTTAGGGTTGATTTGGTAATTTTTCCCCATATTGCTTAACATAATTATCACTAGGAAAGCACCATCTGGTGATATGTTTCAACTGGCACCCTTTCAAATGAACTGCCCCACTTAAGTAGATATAATCATAAATAAATCTGTTTTTGAGCCTCAAGAATTGGCTATCAATAGCATAAGAAATTAGAGAACAATGTCAATATTTCTCAGTTTAAAGCCCTACCTCTTACCAAAGGCCGACAAGATAAGGGAAGTGTGAACTATTGAAACAAAATATGCGTGTTTGAGAGAAGCGCAAGAAATTGAACTTGTGATCATAAATACTTATACCTTTGAAAATTGAGTATGCACTAATTAATTAAAATGCATAAAATTTACAACCATTTATATTTTATACATATTAGACTCATCAAATGGATGGCTTTTGTAGAAAATAGTCTAATTCAAATTGACCAATTTTACCCAAATTGACCAATTTTAACCTATTGCCTCGGCCTAGCCCACATACAATACAAGTTTAGAGACCCATATCTAATTGACTCGGCTTGGCCTAGACCTAACTCATTCTTGATCCATCCCACACTCACTCTTAGCAATTTTTCTCCTTATTTGTTTTGTTTGAATATTGGGCGACTCTGTGGACCGATTAGTTGAATCAATGAAGGAGCTAGGGTGCTCGAGTCGAGTCGATTCATGGCATAGAACTTCACATGACACATGGAGCAACAGAGAGACATGGGTGAGTGTTGTGCTAATGGACAAGATCACCTATGTGGAAGGTTTTAGGTTTAGGTGATGGAATGGGGCATGAAGGTGTCGATGAGGTTAAGAGTGGTGGGACTTGCCCAAGTAATAAGCAATGCTCTCACTCTCATAAACCAATTCTCTTCACCTTGATGTTAATAGGCTAGTTGGTCTAGTTTCCAAGTTGAACATGACCCAATGCTCATCCATAAATTGTGTAATCACATTGCCCTATCACCATCATCTCGGTGTCGGTGACAATTTATTCTATTTAAAAAATAAATATAAAAAAGATAATTAAAAAAATTCTCGAAGTTTATTTTTCCTAAAAAATCTCAAAAGTTTAACAAATAGAAAAATGCCAAATATAAATAAATAATAAGAAGAACAACATTGTACATGGGGAAAATTCCAAATCTGTTACGATGCTTGCTTTGACTAGAAGCCTCAAAATTCTAGCTACAAACCGGTAATTTTCTTTTTCGGTAAAAAAATTGTTAATATTATAATACATTCTCAAAGACAATCCACTTTGTTTATACACCGCTCCTTTTAATTTGTATATAATTGTATTTTCCTAAGATTTTGAAGAATTTTCTTTTCTTGAAAATTTTAAAATATTTATAAAAAACCCTGTGATTTATATTTGATACCCCAACGCGGTTCCAAAAATGGGAACCGGGAACCGGACCGCCGGCTACGAGAACCACCCAAAACCGGCCGGTCCGGTCCGGTTTGGGCGGTTCCCGGGTTGGGCGGTTCCCGTTGCACACCCCTAGCTTTGACTAGAAGCCTCAAAGCTACAACAATCTGCAAAGATAGTTGCTTTGGCTCTCTATAATTGAGTGTCTAAATTTTTTTAAACTATAATAAAAGCCCTGTGATTTATATTTGATACCCCAACGCGTATGTATTTTTTGGTCCTACGTGTTATTGAAGAAATTAGCATGGCTGGTTGTCCTTCTCATTGCATTGTAGAGCGTGAACCTTGGGCATTACTCTTCAATTGTGTGTTTGGTTTGATTTTGGGAAATGTTTTTGGAAAATACAAAAGTCTTTAGGTTAAATGGATTTTTCGAAATGCAAATAATGTCTGATAAATTGTATTTTTAAAGCACATTGGAAAATAATTACACTTAAATGTCGTTTGGTAAAATTTACACTTTGCATTGGAATTTTGGTAAAAAAAATTTTTCGAAAATCTTACACTATTTGTTGATGACTGAATTCCACCAACGGTCGACCAACCATGCATAGGGTAGCGCGACCCAGGCAACAATCACATGGGGTCTAACAACCTTAGGCGATGCTTGGGTCAAGGGAGGTAGTGGCTATCAAATCAATTGCTTGTGGCTAAGGCCTTCACTGACAACATTAAGTTTTCAAGGATAAATCTAGAATTATGAAAGTTAAATGAGAATAAAGTTGAAAAGAAAAAAAAAATCTATTTGCATTATGGACATGCAACATTTCAAAACACCCCAGACCTATATTGGACTAAAGGCCTTTAAATTGCACTTCCCCAAAGTTCTTCGAAAAAAATTTCCAAATGCCATTTGTATTTATCCAAAGGACTTTAAAATTCCAAAGAGCTTTACAAATATTGAACCAAATGCACCATAAATAGATTAAAAGTAGGTTCTTTTCATACCAACTAATATTGGTCATTAATTGATTTTTATAAGAGATATAAATTATCATTTTTAGATAAAAAGCTTTCCAAATTATTTGTTTTTTTGAGATACAAATGCACCTGTGATGAGAGAAGAGTCCGTAAAAGTGCTTGCTAAAGAAAGACAACATGGACTACAATTTGCACCTGGCGCTCGAATTTAAGTATCTCTCCCATCCCAAGGAAAGTAAAATAACAAAAGATTAATCACACGACAGCCACTCAGAAAATGGGGCAACGCCAGCCTGTCCAATCATGAATCGAGGCTTTTGTCCTTGGATCGCTAGCGGAGTCCCGTCGGTGACTCTTCTAGCAATTCCATGTCTCTCCTTTTTTTTTCCTTTATATTTTTGTGTTTTGATGCATTCTAGAGTCAAGTTGGAGAACTAGAGATTTAAATATCGACTCTGTATAGTAACATTTCAAAGAAGAAAAAAAATTATGATTCCTAGCCCACTCACTCCTTTTAAAAAGAAACTCACATCTTCATTGATTAGAATAGTTAATCAATTTCTCAGATTATGACTAACCCATCCATGATTATGAATTGTGGATTTGTGTAAAAATAAAAAAAAAAAAGGAGTGCACATAATAATTAGTGCAATCGGTATGTACCCGTGTTTGTACTCCTGATATATTATAACTACATGTTATTTGGTATTAAAGTTATATAGAGGAATAGATTGCGCTATCTCCACTAACCTTTAGTGGCCAAGTCAAAAGGGCAACAATAAAAAATGCTAAAACATAAATTAAAATTACACATTACATGAGAAGATCAATGATTCATTAAACTAGTACTACATGCATCGGTACCTGATTTATTTTTTTTATTCATGTAATCAAAAGCATAATCTTGAAGAAACAAAAGAACATTAATTGAGAATCATTGAAGAGGAAGAGAATCAATTTAATATTGAGATTTTCTGGAGTCCTTGGATCTCGTGAATGGATGCTTCTACCAATGAAGGGGGATATCAATGAGGTCAAAATCTCGAAAATGGAGTGCAAACCGAGACACGAAGAGAAATTTGGGATCACTCTGCTGGAAGAAGATATCAAGTTATATTTTATTTTTTCCATTTACAAGAAATAAATGCTTGACTTTATCGTCAGATTCTTTTAATACTGACTTCACATGGTTATGGCTTTGGACTCACCTAGCATGTGGATGACATTGATTATGCCTAATGTAAAAAAAATTCATTAAAATGAGGGATTCCTGAGGTTTCATGGAAATTTTGATTCACTGCACTTTTTTATTCAATCAAGTTTCCAAATTTTAAGAATCTGCTCATTGCTATTTTATGAAAAATGAGTTATATTATAAGTGGCATAACAATTAGATAGTATCTCGAGTCAACTTTTGCGCGTTAGATTAAGTTCAACTCCTCATCCTGTCAAAAGTAAGCTATCTATGCTGAATTAGGGGATCCATCGGAAATAAAAATTTCTCATGATTTTAACCCCAAGTGGTTGTGGCAACTAGGAATTGAACTTAGGACCCAACATTGAAATATAAAATGCCAATCGTTCTAACTGAAAATTCAACAATGAAGAAAAATCCAGTTCTAGGGTTCATGGAGTCTAGGGCACACATGAAGCAAGGTCACTTGCTCCACCGCTATCATGGGTTCAATTTTCTTAGTCCAAGCAACGCTTTGCTAGTCATATAATATACACTATGTAAGAAAAATCTATCATGTTATTAGCCGCCACGAGGATGAAACATGTGCCTATCGTTTGACCGTCGCTATAGACCCCAAGTCATATGGTATTTCGTACCATGGTTTGCGGGATAAGCTTCGCCAGCTAAAGTTAAAATCCATTGTTTCTCACTCAGCTGTAAATTCATCGTAATTCAGCGTCAGGGAATATCCTTTGGCAGCATTTCGCAGACCTCCTTTCGCAAAACCCTAGACGGAGCACCCAACTCGAGTCGATAACATGTGCTGCGCGACCCCTTACAGATCGGAAACTCGAAGTTTATGAACGGGAGACGAAATAAAAGGAAGTCCAAAGGAAGACGGCTCTCGGCCGCGGAAACCCTAGATCGAATGATGCGACTGGTGCAAGCAAGAACAAGGGGCTGAGCGCCAGAAAAAACCATGTCGTTTCTCCTAAGTTAAAGCAAACGTATATTGTGCACCAGACCCGCAGAACCGGAACCTCATAATCTGGAGTAACCCTTTTGTTATGTGTTTTCTATTTTAATAAAGAGTAGTAGTGTCCACGTTAATGCAGAGTCTGAAACACTGCATCGTATAGCCCGGAAGGATGCCAGATTAGATACTCCAGAAATCTCAAAACGTATCAGGCATGTAGCTTAGATAGGCTACGGAACAAATACAATGTTCTACTTCCATTGTTTTTGGCTTGTCAAAACCGACCCATAGCTTTTTTTAATAGAGTTTTTTTTTTTTTTTTTTTTTTTGGTGACAAACCCCGCACCGAAAACTCCCACCAGCACTTAATACATATATGACAAATTTACCATAGAGTTGATACAAAAACTTAATTATTTTTACCCTAAATTATTTTTTTTACCACCAAAGACTCCAAATTGATATATTTGTGACAAACTTACCTTTCGTTAATTTTCATCAAATTTTACCATCAAATTGCTAAACTAAATGACATGTGATCATTGACAAGTATACTCGTTTAGAATTTTATTATTCTTTTGTCATAGGTATACCACTTCTGGTTTTTCTAGGTATTAATCCAATTTAATGAAAATTAACGGAGGGTAAATTTGTTACAAATATACTAATTTGGGATTTTTTATGATTAAAAAAGTATTTTTCGAATAAATTTGTCACATATATACTAATTTATTAAGGATTTTTTATTGTCAAAACAATTAGGTTGAGGTAAATTTGCTACAAGTATGCCTATTTCAGATTTATCATGGCATCAACCATTTTTAATAAGTGACAAACTAAGAAGAAGTCCTAGAGAATTGGTGAGACTGACTCATAGGCTTGAAGGACCAATGTGAAGTTGAAGTGGAGAATGCACCCTTCGATTATCGCACTTATCCCATAATTTTATCGTCACTATCCTGTTATTTGTAAAGCTAAATTAAGCCACTCATCTTACATTTTGATTTTTCTGGGGTCCTTTTCCGTTATCGAGTCACAATTTGTTCATGTGATGACTATAAATAAGACTATTCACGATACATGATTATCATATTAAAGTGCCCCCTTTCAACACACTAATATACCCCCAGAATCAGCCCATTCTGAAATACATTGGAGCAAACCCTTACTCAATTCGTATAAATGCCTTTTCTATCACTAGCTTCTCTTCTTTTACTTTCAATGTTTCTCTATATTCATCCATATCAAGCATTTATCTTTGAGAAATTCCAACTCCTACTCCTTTCAGCACCATACTTCTAGAAGATGGAATTTGTCTCGTCTACTTAAATCGATCTCAATTTGCTTAGCATTATAAATTATATCATTTATTTGAAATGTAATATTTGATTGAGGTGAATAGAAAAGTCATGCTTCAAGAGCACTTAAAAGTTTTCAAATAAGTAATTACAATAATATACCTACATACTAGACATAGTTCAAACGAGCTAATCAATCGACTAGATCATGTAATATGTCAATTGAGCACGTGTCACTAATATCGCAATATGTGGAACGGTCACAAAAGGGCACACGTAAGTTTGACCTTAATAAATTCACCTAGCTGGCTAACATTATAATAATTTGATCTTATCCGGGGGCGCAAAAACCACTTAGAATCACTACATAAACCCTCTATAAATTCTTCCTCGAGAAGACCCAAATCACCCACTTCTCTTCACACACATCCTCTCTCCAAAAAAACCCTCAAGAAACCCAGAGCAGCAGAAGCCATGGCTTCAGCTCCAAGCAAGGCTTTTCTGCTTGTTCAGCTCTTGCTCCTCCTCAGCTGCTTCCAAGAAGCCTCCTGTTTCTTCCCCGACCCGCCAGTTCACCCTCCGACCCAGCACCACCACCACTACCACCACCATGCTCCCGGCCACCCTCCAGTCTACCCACCTTTTCACGCGCCGTCTCCCCACCACAGTCACCCCCTGATCCCCGCACCTGCTCTTACTCCCTCCTATCCTCCAGCTCACCCCCGATCAAACCGCCATTCCACCACCCTCCTTCTCCGAGGAGCTTCATAGCCGTTCAAGGTGTTGTTTATTGCAAGTCCTGCCAAGACACCCTCTACGGCGCTAAACCCATTTTTGGTGAGTTAAGTATACTTTTTAGAAAGAAAAAAAATTCTCTCTGCCCTATATTCATGACATGATTAAAAAGGTTGACAAAGTACTGCATATATATACACAGTCTACTTCTTATCATACCTCGCAGTCGAAAATGGTTGTTTATAAGAAGTTGGTCAAAAGCACACGAGATAGTGAAGTCGTTCAAATGTCTAAAATAAAACTCACCGTATTACTTATTTGACAAAATATTGCGGACCATCTAAGGATGGCTTCTTGTTATTTCTAGCAATATTCTTTCCTGGAGAGTCGGAGCCAACGACCTCTATGCTGTACTTCATAGAGTTCAAGGCCCAGTATACCTCCATGTTGTACTTATTTTCCTTAGTTCAATTACTTCAACTTCTTCAACTTCCATTAAACGGTTGTGCAATTATTGTTTTGGAGAAAAGTTTGCTCGCTAGCAGCCTTAATCACCATTTTGATTTTTTTTTTGGTGTAAATATGTGAATATCATTTTAATGTTTTTTGATAGTATTTATATATCATAATAAATCTGAAATGGCCATTGCAGATGAGGAGGGTAAAAATTATTTTTGAAACAAGCCATCTCTTTTTGTTAGCTTCCCACCAGTTTTCTTCTCGAGCATAATGCGAGTAGTCTCTGTTTTTGATTAGTTATAAAGTCAGAAGGTTAAAAATTATCTTGAAACGGCTAATCTTCTTCATTAGCTTCTAAAAGTATTTCCTCTCCCCTTAAAACTACATATACTAACCGGCCGGTATGTTCATGGTTCAGGTGCCGAAGTGAAGCTCCTGTGCAAGAACACCAAGTACTCACTGTCGGAGACCACAAAGACTGACAAGAACGGCTACTTCTTCCTCCAAGCACCGAAGAAGGTCACAAGCTACGCCTCCCACAAGTGCAAGGTCTTCTTGGTCTCATCTCCAATCCCCTCATGCAGTCAGCCATCCAAACTCAACGGTGGATTGACCGGCGCCACCTTGAAGTGGGAGAAGCCATCCCTATCAAGCTCCCGTTCACCCTCTTCTCAGTCGGACCTCTCGCATTTGAGCCCAAATGCAGAGCCCGAGGACCCATGTGAACTTCCCACCGTGTGTCTCCCTAGCTTCTATTGTCGTTGAGTGTTATCGTGGTTCCAGTTTCCATGAGAGAAAACGTTGTACTTGTGCTTACTGTATTTGTTAGTCGGTTTATTTGAGTGACAATAAATGATATAAAAGAGGGGGCGGACACCTCTTACTACAGAGATTATCTTTTACATACAAAAAAGTAACCTCTAACGTGACAAATCATAAGGTTACCTAAAAACGACAAATGAAGTTTTTGCCAGCTTAGAGTCAACCAAAGACGACAAAATTGTTAAGTTTTTTGCTTTAGGTCAACCAAAAACAACAAGTTCTTAAGTCTGTTGGCTTAGGTCATTCCTTAAGGCGACAGAATTAGAGTTTCGTTCTCTTAAGTTGAACTCAAGCGATAAATCGTGATTTCGCCCTTCTTTGTCTCTCCTTTTCCCGTTTTCACTCCCATGCCTGGTGGCGGATCTATTGTCCTTGGCACTGTCATGCCGGGAATTGGCGATTGTAGGGGTGAGCATATTAGACAGCCCAAACCTAGATTGGACTAGATTGGACCAAACCAAACTGGCCAGTTTGGTCTAGTTTCGGAGGCATCGGTCTAGTTCCCGGTTCCATAAAAATGGAAACTGTGATTTTCGGTCTGGTTTGTTGAAGATACATTTGAAGATCTTGATTATGCCACCGATTCTAATTAGGATCCAACTGATTCAAATAGTATGTTATTGATTTAGTAATATGAAATTTATAATTCTTTGTGTATTATTTCCTTTTATTCTTCTGTTCTTTTACATTATAAAGTGAAGAATGTAAACTGTATAGAAATCAATATACAATCCAGAAATTCACTTCGTCATTCTTTTCTTCCTCGGTTTCTATTAATGGTATCGAAGCCATCTTTCTGGGCGTAGCATCTACAAAACTTCATAATTGCCTTTCGGTTTTTTCCGGTAGATTGTTGCAAGTCCTTCATCCTGCAAACAAAACTAGCAAAGCGATTAAGGAATTCGGAAATTTTTTGATACCATGGCGACAAAAGAACTACCTCAAGACCAAACCCCATTGTCAATGGATTCAGTTGTTCTGCCCGCAGAGGAACAATCCCTTACTCTAGGCCAGTTACACAAACCTAGTCAGTGGCCTCCCACGTTTTAGCCAGTGTACTGGTACCCGATCCAAGGCCAATGGGCCACTGGGCTGGGACAGTCATGGGCCCATCTCCCATCCTCTGGGCTGGGAAAGCATCCATCTGGAGAAGAACCTTCGGGCTTTGGAGCCCAACCCAATGGAGGCCAGCCCATTCATCCGCAAGAGAACAATCTGACTGGAATCCGGGTCACAGATCCCGATTTTTTCCGAGTCAAGGAACAAATCCCTACTCGACACTTCCACCCAGATTCATGCCGTATGCCTCCCCTATTGGCGACAGCGATCGGCCTGAGCTCGGTGAACCCCTCTATACCTTACCGACCAACGACCTAGAACTTCGCCTCATCAATCTCCAGCTCACAAGACCGGGAAAACTACACGACTTGGCCTCTGGATCTTCGGCAAACCTTATTAGAAAGGACAAGAACAACTTCCTTGATGGAGCTGTCCCTTTTCCAACGGATGAATGCCATCGGTGCCTCTGGAGGTAATGTAACTAGATAGTACGTACTTCGATCGGTAATTGCCTTGCTCCAAACGTCGCAGCTGGGCTCCCGTTAACTGAAGACTATAAAATTTTCTAGGATAACATTCGAGAGATGTATGGATGCCTAGATCGAGCCAAGCTTTTCTTGATCACCCAAGCTTTGACCAAATTGAAGCAAGGGAACTTTTCGTTTACCGCTTACTTCAATCACCTTTCCACCCTATGGAACAAACTTGAGGCAGCCAAAGAATGCTTATAGGGACCCAAGAGTGCTCTGAGATAGTACAAAGAGATGAGAGATAGAGAAAAGGCTACTAGATTCTTACTAATCCTTAATGAATCATACTCAGCGTTTTGGTCTTAGATCCTTGCAATGGAGCCTCCGCCTCCACTCAGCCGCATATACCAATTAGCCATTTAAGAAGAGAGCCAACAGCTCACCACGGCTGAACAAACTCGAGGAGAAGAAGGAATGAACCTCGTCGTCTTTGGAGGTGGTGGCTTGGGCAAGAAGGGCAGTGGATCTATTAAGGCTGCTCTAAACTCCAAACCCGCTTATGGCCACAACAAGAAAGCAAACGGAAGGGAACCCTAGGGTTCTTCAAATAGATGGGGGATGAGGGTAGAGGATCGGATGGTTGGGATAAAGGGACAGATCCAATGGTCCTTATCAATGCGTGGTGATGGATGGTCCTCATTCACTAATCACCTCGGCCGGATTGGATGGCCCTTATCAAGCCACATTAGCCCCCACTTATAGAGGATCCTACGGCTCACATGGTGCCACATCATCAGGGAAAATCAATGGGCAAAATGGTAAATTCAAAATTAAGTTTTGTGAATATTGCAAACGTTGACATTATACCATTGATACATGTTGGAAATTACATGAAAGCTTACTGATAAATTTAAAAAAGAAAAAGAATCCTTAGTTTATCAGGTTTCCATGCAAAGAATTGATGGGATAGAACAAGTAATTACGTAGGAGCAATACCAACATGTTGTGCAAATCATGCATCTACTAAAGATCAACAACAAGAATCTGGATTCTCAAGTACTTTTGTTCATAAGTAGAATTCTTTTTCAATTGATGCATGGATAATCGATATAGGGGCAAGTGACTACATAATATGCAACAAGCATTTATTTACTCATGTGGATAAAGGATCATAGTTTCCTATGTTAATATGTCTTTCAAATGGAAATGTCATTCATGTTAACAAAGTCGAACTATTGAACTTGGTCTAAATTTAGTTCTCAAAAATGTCCTTTATATCTTTGATTTTGAATTCAACCTTCTCTCTATCTTCAAAGTCTGCCAAGACAATTCATGTCATGCCACATTCAGTCCCAACAATTGTTTCTTTCAGGACCTTTCGAATGGGAAGTTGATGGACTTGGGTACTATTACACAAGAGCTATATTTCTAGATTGATTTCCCAGGAAATTTAGAATTATTAAATAAATGCATCTCTTGTAATACTATCAATAGAAATAAAATTCTCTTTTTTCATCAGAGATTGGGCCATAGTACATGTTCTCCTCATCCTAAATGTCTAAAATGTCCTTTAGCTAAGCAATCTCAAGCATCATTTTCCACAAGTACTTCTCGAACAAAGCTTTTTTCTTACATTATATGGATATTTGGGGTCCTTACCGTACTCCTCATCGTGATGGGTCCTGCTTTTTCCCTACAATTGTTGACAACTATACACAAGCCACTTGAGTTTATCTTATGTAATAAAAAAGCCAAGCATTTACTCATAAATTGAATTCCGTTTCCTTAATCAAGAATCAATTCGATAAATCTATACATCGAATCCATACAAATATTGGACATGAATTTTTCACTTCTAATTGCATCAAATTTCTATCCTCTCATGGAATACTTCATGAAAGTTCTTGCACTTACACTCCACAATAAAATGGAATTGTCAAGCGTAAGCATAGACATCTCTTGGAAGTAGCTCGTGCACTAAAATACTAGGCCTTCATGCCTGAAGATTATTAGGGAGATTGTGTGGTCACAACCGCTTATTTGATTAATCACATGCCAACTAGAATTTTTAATGGAAGAACTCCTTTTGAAATGCTCTATAACAAATATCCTGAAAATGATCATCTTCAAGTATTTGGTTGTTTATGTTATGTGACAAATATGGGTCCTTTCAATGAGATGGGTCCTCATGCCAATCAATGTGTCTTCATGGGATATCATACACTTCATAAAGGATATAGAGTTATGGAAATTTTTACAAGGAAGTTCTTTATAAGTAGAGATTTCATTTTTCATGAAGTTTTTTCCCATTCAAGGATATGATATCCACATCAACTCCTTCGTCATTAGAGAATAGTCATCCCTTTCTATCTAAAGATGACTTATCAATGGCTCCACAATATTTGTTGGTTACTCCGAAACAACCGATACTTGTTCATTAAGATTCACCCATTTCTCCAACATTATCTGAAGTTGGATCTCCATCATTATACTCTACATCATCTAAGGCCATTCGTACATCTGCACCTTCATCGAAGCATGTGATAGATAAACCTTCACTAGCACTAGAACAAATAGTAGCCGCACAGCCTCAACATTTTGGATGACAAATTCGCCCACCCACGTGGACTAAGGATTATGTTTGTTTTGCCAAGAGTTATTCAGGTACAAAATATCCTGTTTCATCATATGTCGCATTTAATAAATTGTCCCTTGAAAACATGTGTTGTATCAGTTGCTTATCGAAAGAATAGGAACCATCTTCTTTTAAAGAAGCGTCACATGATCCCTGATGGCAACATGCAATGGAATCAGAACTCAATACCCTAGTAGAAAATCATACATGGGATATTGTTCCACTACTCACACATCGGAAGCCGATCGGCTATAAATGGGTATGCAAAATAAAGTTTAAAGCGGATGGTTCTATTGAATGCTATAAAGCTAGGTTAGTAGCTAAAGATTCACTCAAAAAGAAGATTTTGATTATCATGAGACATTCTCTCCAGTCGCCAAGAAAGTCGATGTTCGATCCTTCCTATCTATTGTCGCTATTTGAATTTGGTCATTGCATCAAATGGATGTCCAAAATGACTTTCTTCATGGAGACCTAGATGAAGAAATTTATATAGAGCTTCCATTGGGATTATGCAAATAGGGGGAGTCGCAAGTATATTGTCTACGCAAATCCCTATATGGATTAAAGTAGGCATCTAGACAGTGGTATGGCAAATTTAATGGTATACTTGTCATGGGTAATAATGATTCTCATGTTGCAAAATTCAAAGAGTATATGCATTCTACTTTTCATATCAAGGATTTGGATTAGCCCCCCTCCCCCAATATTTTCTCGATATAGAAATTGCTCGGTCAAATAAAGGCATCAACCTTAGTCAAGGAAGTTCATCCTTGAAATCATTTCAGAAGCTGGATGATCAAGTTGCAAGCCAACTATCATTGCAACTTGATCAAACATAATGTCAAGCTAACCACTCATGAGTATGATAAGGATTCCTCTTCATCTATCGAGGATCCATTACTAAAAGATCCATTGGGATATCAACGACTAGTTGGGAAATTGATATACCTTACCATGACAAGACACAAATATGCTATGCAGTGCAGATACTCAGTCAATTCATGCACAATCCAAAAATGTCTCATATGAATGCAGCCTTAAAATTGTGAAATATCTAAAGGGATGTCTTGGATTTGGAATATTCTTGTCTCATGACTGCAACATGAAGATGGCAACTTTTTGTGATACAGATTATGCAACTTGTTCAATGACTAGAAGATTTGTCACTAGTTTCTATGTTAAATTGGGAAGATCACTAATCTCATGAAAGACAAAGAAATAGTCAACAGTATCATTGTCATCAACCAAATCGGAATATTGAGCCATGGTAAAAACTACCTATGAAATTGTTTGGATATGAGGATTACTCTCAAACCTTGGATTACAAGTCATTGGACCAACTAAGTTATTTTTCTGACAATGATGTTGCACTCATATTGGTAGCAAATCCAGTATTTCATGAAAGAACAAAGCATATAAAAGTTTTTTTTTTTTTTTGGTAATTAGCATATAGAAGTTGATTGTTACTTTACTCAAGATAAAATCATAGAAGGAATCATTGTGATGAAGGGAATTGGAACTATGAATCAACCTATGGATATCTTTGTTAAGCCACTATGTCAAAGACAACATGCATACTTATTAAGCAAGCTAAGTGTCCTCGATATATATAGGCCACCGGCTTGAGGGGAAGTGTTGAAGATACATTTGAAGATCTTGATTATGCCACCAATTCTAAGTAGGATCCAACTAATTCAAACAATATGTGATTGATTTAGTAGTAGGAAATTTATTATTCTTTGTGTATTATTTCCTTTTATTCTTTTGTTTCCTTTACATTATAAAGTGACCAATGTAAACTGCATAAAAATCAATATATAATACAAAAATTCACTTCATCATTCTTTTCTTCTTCGGTTTAAGTCACAGTTCCCTCTTCTAAGGCAAACCGAATCGGACCAGACCGACTTTTTTTAAAAAAAATTTTAATTTCTTAAAAATAACAATAAATCATCAAATAGACTAATTTCTTAAATACACATATATAAACTTAAACACAAGTACCTTACCAAAAAAAAAAAAACTTAAACACAAGTAGAGTTTGACTTTTCAATATATGAAAACACAAGCGATCGGTTTTATTGGGACCGCTCCAAAATCAAACCGGATTGATTGGTCTAAATCATAGCCACTCTTTAGTGAAAAAAAAAAAAAGTGGCCAGTTTCATCAGACCGGACCGAGCCTAATCGGAACCGACGGTCTGGTCAAATTTCCGGTCCTAGGACCAAATAGTCCGATCCCCAGTTCCCAAAATTGGGAACTATTCCTCCCGGTCCAATTCCCGGTTCCACTTTGAAATCGAACCAAACTAGGAACCGATCACCCTTAGGCAATTGGGCCCATGGCCTCGTAGCATCTACCGCATTATACTTTGTTTCACAGGTATAAAATTCTTTCAAAGTGGTGGGTCATTTGTTGCTGATAGAAAACAAGAAAGGAGACATCTTGAGTCTCACTATGGCAGCCAATAAAGCTGCATCAAAAGGGGAATTTCGGATTTCGATGGCCGCCTCATTAAATTGATGAAGATTATCTTTAGTTACACTCCCGGTTGTGCTTAATTGCCGGGGGTGAATTCTCTGTTATTTGGAAGCATTGGCTGCATTAGAAATTGGTTTGCTGATCGATGAAAGAAGTTGACGGATCGCGATTTCAATATACTAAATCCTATTTTGGCTACCTAGTGGGTTGCTAGGAAAGGCCAACATATGATCATGTAGTAAATATTGGGTACACTAATTATGTCACGTCATCTATAGACTAATCCATTCAAAATGCAACACGTGATGTATTAGGCCCACTTTGCATCTTCCTCTCTCCTCTATTTGTTACTCCCCCCCTCTCTCATCTTCTCCATCCCTCATCTTCTCTATTTGCCATTGCTTTTCTTCCTTCCTTTTGTGTCCGCTATGGCTAGAGCTTGAGCCCAAAGCCATGGCTGCTTTGGCCATGAAGCTCGACTTTGAATTCGAAGTTTGGGGCGGCCTTAGCTACTTGAGTTTCGAGCTCAACCTCAAGCTCATGGTAATGGCAACTTGAGCTTCAAGCTCATGGCCATGGTGGCATGAGCTTTGAACTCCTGTCCATAGCTGCTAGATTGAGACACTCGAGGAGATGGACGCTCAATATGGAGTCTCTAACTTCCATGGCCATAGAGTTCGAGCTTGAACTCAAGCTAGCAACAACCATGGTGGATTGAGCATGAGGTCGCAACCATGATTGTCATATCTCGACCTTACAGTCATGGCCACTTGAGCTTTGACATCTTATTGCCATGGTGTCACTTGAGCTCAAGGTCATGGAAGCCATAGTTACTGGAGCTTCAAGTGTGTGACTATGGAGAAAAGCAAGTGAGAGAGAGAGAAAAATAAAAGTAGGATGAGAGAGGAGAGAGGAAGATTTAGTTAAGGTGGGCCAAACATAGCACGTGTTGCCCAATGAATGGATTTGGTATTTTGCTAAGTTGGCCCGACTAATGTACTCAATATTTTCTCATAATCATGTATAGTGCTGCGTGCAGCGCCATAACAGTCCAAAACGACTCAACATGATTCAAAGGGTATTTTGAACCGCCATTAGGCCCATCAAACAAGTGGATTGGGTTGGGTTGGGTTGGGTTAGGTTAAGTTTTTGAGTTAGGTTGAAACTTATCCAACCTAAATAGACCAATTTAACCTGTTTTGATCAATTTCCATAAAATACAAATTTAGTGAATCATACCCAATCCAACTTATATTATTAAAAAAATTCCATATCTAACCTAATTTATGAAAGCTCACACCCAAACTGAGAGGAAAGTGCAGAGTGAGTGAATGCGAGATCAAGTGAGGGCTAAAAAGAATGAAAAAAGAGTTATAAAGGTAGATTAAGTCTAAATAAGTTGTAAACCTGTTTATGACCCATTTAATACTCATATTATTTTTAAACTAATTTACAACTCATTTACTTAATATAACTAATCCATTTAATACTTATATGAGTTAAAAAAATAGGTTAATGAGGATGAAACATGTGCCTAACGTTTGATAGTCACTATAAACCCAAAGGTCTATGGGATTTCGTAGAATGGTTTACAGGACAAGCTTAAAATTAAAATCCATTCTTCCTCACTTAGCCGTAAATTCATCGTAATTTGGCATCTGGGAGTATCCTTTGGCAGCATTTCGCGGAGCTCTTCTTTTACAAAACCCTAGATGGAGCACCTAAATCGAGTCAATGACATGTACTGTGCGACCCCGAACAGATCGGATACTCGAAGTTCATGAATGAGAGATGAAACGGAAGGAAGTCCAGATGAAGACTAGATCAAACGATGCAACTGGTGCAAGCAAGAACGAGGGGAGTGAACGCCAGAAAACGCCATGTCGTTTCTGCTAAGTTACCCAAGTAGCCGGAACCTCATATTCAGAAGCAACCCTTTTGTTATGTGTTGTCTATTTAATGAAGAGTAGTAGTGTCCACGTTAATGCAGAGTCCGAAACACTGCATTTTATAAGACCGGAAGGATGCCAGATTAGAAACTCAAGAAATCTCGCAACATATTGTGCATGTAAATTTGCTAGGTTAGGCAACAAATACAATGTTCTACTTCCGTTGTTTCTGGCTTTTTTTTAATAATTGACGAACTAAGAAGAAGTCCCAGAGAATCGGCGAGACTAACTCACAGGCTTGAACGGGAGAGGTGAAGATGAAAAGGGAATGCACCCTCTCATTATCGCACTTATCCCGTAATTTTATTATCACTATCCTATAATTTGTACAGCTAAATTCAGTCGCTTATCTTCCATTTTCGTTATTGAGTCACAATTTATTTGTGTGGTGACTATGAATAAGACTATTCACAATAAATGATTATTCACAATAAATGATTATCATATAAAGTGCCCTCTTTCGGCATGCAAAAATATCTCTGGAATCAGCTCATTCTAAATTACATTGGAGTAAACCCCTATCAAACAAGTATAATTGTCTTGTCTTATCACTGGCTTTTCTCTTCATTTATGTTCAAATATTTCTGTGTATTCATCCACATCATGCATTTACTCTTAGAGAAATGCCAACTCCTACTCCTTTTAAAACTGCACTTCTAGGAGAGGAAATTTGTCTCGTCTACTCAAATCAACCTCAATTTGCTAAGCATTATAAATTATATCATTTATTTAAGTTGTATTGATCAATTAAGGTGAATAGAAAGGTCATGCTTTGAGAACACTTAAAAGTCTTCAAATAAGCAATGACTGTAATATACTTACCTATCATACATAGTTTAAAAAAGCTAATCAATCGACTAGATCATGTAATATGTGTATTGATAATGTGTCCTTAAGATCGCAATATGTGGAAGGGCCACAAAGGGGTACAAGTTTAACCTTAATTAATTTTACCTTGCGCTAGCTGGCTAACATTATGATAATTTGGTCTTATCATGGGGGAAGAACCACTCGGAAACGCTCCATAAACCCTCTATAAATTCTTCCTCGAGAGGACCCAAATCCGCCACTTCTCTTCATACTCATCCTCTCTCTAAAACCCTCAAGAAACACAGAAAAGCAGAAGCCATGGATTCAGTTCCAAGCAAGGCTTTTCTGCTTGTTCAGCTCTTGCTCCTACTCAGCTGCTTCCAAGAAGCCTCCTGTTTCTTCCCCGACCCTCCGGCTCACCCCCCAATTAAACCGCCGGTCCACAACAATCCTTCTTTGAGGACCTACATCGTCGTTCAAGGTGTCGTTTATTGCAAGTCCTGCAAAGACACCCTCACCGGCGCCAAACCTATTTTTGGTGAGTTCTCTCCCTATGTATACTTATTAGAAAAACAAAAAATCTATCTGCCTCTACATCCATGAAATGATTACAAAGGTTGTTAAAGTACTGCATATATACATTCATTCTACATCTTACCTCACAGCCGAAAATGGTTGTTCATAAGAAGTTGATCGAAACCACACGAGATGGTGAAGTTGTTCTAATGTCTAAACACGAACTCACCGCATTATTTATTTGACAAAATATTGTGGACCATCCAAGAGTGGCTTCATTACTATTTCTAGCATTGTTCTTTCCAGGAGAATCAAAGCCAATGATCGCCATGCTGTATTTCGTAAAGTTAAAAGCCGAGTATTCCTGTGTTGTACTTCATTTCCCAAGTTCAATTACTTTAGCTTCTTCAACTTCGACTGTATTTATATATCAAAATAGACCTAAAATAGCCATTGTACATAAGAAGAGTGAAAAAATTTTCAAAACGGCCGGCTCCTTTCGTTAGCTTCCTACCAATTCTTCTCGAGCATAAAACGAGTAATCTCTGCTTTTGATTAAATATAAAGTCAGAAGGTTAAAAACCATCTTGATACAACTAACCTTCTTCATTAGCTTCTACAAGTTTCTCCTTTCCCCTTAGAACTACATAAAGTTACCGGCCGGTGTGTTCATGCTTCAGGTGCCGTAGTGAAGCTCCTGTGCCAGAACACCAAGGACTCGGTGTCAGTGACTGCGACGACCGACAAGAACGGCTACTTCTTCCTCCAACCTCCGCTGACGGTCATTAGCTTTGCCTTTCAAAAGTGCAAGGTGTTCTTGGTCTCATCTCCAATCCCCTCGTGCAGTCAGCCATCTAATCTCAATGGCGGATTGACCGGCGTCTCCTTGAAGTGGGAAAACCCTTCCTCGATCAAGCTTCCGTTCATCCTCTACTCAGTCGGACCTTTCGCATTTGACCCCAAGTGCACATTCCCAGGTTCCAAGTGAACTCCCCATCGTGTGTCCCGGCCCTCTATTGTTGTCGAGTGTTGTCGTGGTTCCAGTTTCCCTGAGAGAAAAGTTTGTACTTGTGCTTAATGTATCTGTTAGTCGGTTTATTTGATTGACAATAAATGATATAAAAGAGAGGGCGGACACCTCTTTCTACAGAGATTATCTTTTACATAAGAAAAAGTAACCTCTAAGGCGGCGAAAAATAAGGTTACCACCCACTGGTGGACAGCTGAGTTGGTTCAGTTTTGGGCACTTCATCGCAGAGGTCCCAAGGTCGAAACTCCGCAACTGCTAACATGTCTTAAGTGAGTGTCCTGGTGGTGGGTTCCTAGGCTAGCTCCCCTCCAGGTATAGCTGGTGGCCGTCGCTGGGCCTGTCGGGCCCGACCTGCGGCCGTGCGCTCCCATAAGGTTAAGTCAGGCCGGATCCTAGATATCAAAACAAATAAAAAATAAATAAGGTTACCTAAATACGACAAAATATAGTTTTTGTCAGCTTAGGGTCAACCAAAGACGAAGAACTGTTTAAGTTTTTTGCTTTAGCGTCAACCAAAAACCGCAAGTTCTTAAGTTTATTGCCTGAGGTCATTCCTTAAGGGGACGGAATTAGAGTTTCGTTCCCTTAACTTGAACTCGTGCGACAAATCGTGATTTCGGCCCTTCTTTAGCTCTCCTTTTCCTGTTTTCACTCCCTCAGCCGGTGGTGGATCTATTGTTGTTCGCACCGTCGTGCCAGGAGTTGGCGATTGTGCCCCTGTAGCCTCTTCCGCATTATACTTAGTTTCACGGGTATAAAATTCTTCCAAAGCGGTGAGTCGCTTCTTTCTGACAGAAAACAAGAAAGGAGACATGTGGAGTCCCGCTATGGGAGCCAATAAAGCCGCATCAAAGGGGGATTTCGGATTTCGATGACCGCCTCATTAAATCGACGAAGATTATCTTTAGTTACGCTCCCGGTTGTTGCTTAATTGCTAGGAGTGAATTCTCTGTTCTTTGGAAGCATTGGCTGCAGCAGAAATTGGTTTACCAATCGATGAAAGATGATGGCAGATCGCGGTTTCAATATGTTGAACCATGTTTTAGCTGCCTAGGAGGTCGCCGGGCAAGCCCAACATATGATCACGCAGTACACTATTTGTGCTGCATCATCTATACATTAATCTATTCTGATCGCAACACGTGTCGCATCAGGTGCACTTTGCATCTTCCTCTCTCCACTGTTCGTTACCTTTTCCTCCCTCTTCTCTCTCTTCCCCCACCCCCCGCCCACCCCGCGCCCCCCCACCACGCCCACCCACGCCACCCCCGCTCTCTCTCCCTCTCCCCCTCATCTTCTCTATTTGACACTTTATTTTCTTCTTTCCTTCGCATCTGCCATGGCTAGAGCTCGAGACTGAGCCCAAAGCTCATAGCTGCTTTGGCCATGGAGCTTGACTTCGAACTCGGAGCTTGGGGTGGCCTTGGCTGTTCAGGTTTCGAGCTTGACCTCAAGCTCATGGCAATGGCCACTTGTGCTTTGAGCCCATGGCCATGGCGGCTTGAGCTTTGGACTATCATCCATGTCCGCTAGATTGAGACACACGAGATCGTGGATGCCCAGTATGGAGTCTCTAACTTCCATGGCCATGGAGTTTGAGCTTGAACTCGAGCTAGTAGCAACCAATGGCTGCTTGAGCATGAGGTTGCGACCATGATTGCCATATCTCGACCTTACAGTCATGGTCGCTTGAGCTTTGACTAGAGGTGTCAAAATGGGTCATAAACCCATATTATGACTCACTTTTAGTTAAATTGGTCAAATATGGGTCAAATGAAAGTTAAATATGGGTCAAATATGGGTCGAGTAAAAGTTAAATATTGGTCAAATATGGGTCAAGTAAAAGTTAAATATGGGTTAAATATGGGTTAAATATGGATTGCGTGGATCATTTAACATAGCACTTAGAGTGAGTTTGGATTTCTCTACAATAATAATGGCTCTTAGCAATACGGGTCGGGTCGGGTGTGGGTCGGGTCGGGTATGGTTCATTAGATTTACATTAAATAAATTTGGGTCAAAACGGGTTAAATGGGTTAATATGGGTCGGACCATTTTCGACCCGACCCAAACCCGACCCGACCCACTCATTTGACGGGTCTAGCTTTGACATCTTGCTGCCACGGTGTTACTTGAGCTTAAGCTTGCGGAAGCCATGGGCATTGGAGTTTCAGGCATGTAGCTATGGATGTTCCATGGGAAAAAGAAATAGAGAAGATGAGGAGAAGAGCAAGTGATAGAGAGAGAGGAAAAATTAATGGACAAATAAGAGAGGAGAGAGGAAGATTTATGTAAGATGGGCCTAACACAACACATGTCGCCCAATAAATGGACTAGTATTTTACTGAGTTGGCCCAACTAATATACCCAATATTTTCTCATAATTGCATCTAGTGCTGCGCATAACACCATAACAGTCCAAAGCGACTCAACTGATTTAAGGGGCCTTTTGAATGTCATTAGACCTATCAAATTGGTGGGTTGGGTTGGGTTGGGTTGGGTTAAGTTTGAGTCAGGTCAAAACTTATCCAATCCGAATGACGTACGGACCCCTGGAGTGCCAAAACTTAGTACAGATGGACACTTAAGTGCCAAAAGTTACAAAAGGTACAAAATGCCAAAATCAAAGCAAAAAGGATCATTTAAGTGCCGACGGCGAGAAAATCCGGCCAAAACGTTGACATGGCACTTTTCCGGTGATTTGTGGTTGAAACGGTGTCGTTTTGGGGTGCTAACATGACCAATATTAAAAGCGAAAAAAAAAAAATTTAAAAAAAAAAGGGGGAATAGCCTGCCTGTGGGCGCTAACCCATCGCCGGTGGGGCGGCGGCGACGGACGGCGAGGGCCAGCGACCCTCGCCCAGGCCGAGGTGAGGGCGGCCGACCCTCGCCCGGATCTAGGAGAGGGTCGTCGCCATCGCCTTACTGGCGATGGGGCGGCAGTCACAGGCGGGCTATTGCCCCCCATTTTTTTTTAATTTCGCTTTTAATATTATTTAATTAACATTTATATTAAAAAATCAACTTTGGCCAAAATGGCATCGTTTTAGGCTGATCTAGCCACATCAATACTCAAAACAACGTTATTTTGGGCTTATTTGGCCATGTCAACACCCAAAACGACGCCGTTTCGACTCCAAATTGCCGAAAAAGTGCTACGTCAGCATTTTGACCAGATTTTCTCGCCGTTGGCACTTAACTGATCATTTTTGTTCCGATCTTGGCACTTAAGTGTATTTTTTATAACTTTTGGCACATAAGTGTCCTCTTGTGCCAAGTTTTGGCACTTGAGCTGTACTTATGCCCAATCCAAATAGACCAATTTAACCCGTTTTCATATAATGCAAATCTAGTGAATCATACCCAACCCTACTCGTATTATTAAAACACTCCCATATCTAACCTAATTTATGAAAACTCATACCCGAAATGAGGGGAACATGTGGAGTGAGCAAGGGCGTGATTGAATGAGGACTAGAAAGAATGAAAAGAGTTATAAAGGTAGATTGAGTCTAAATAAGTTATAAACCTGTTTATAATCCATTTAACACTCACATTATGTTTAAACCAATTTACAACTCAATTACTTAATATAATTAACCCATTTAACATTTTTAAGAAATAGGTCAATAAGGATGAAACATGTGCCTAACGTTTGACCGTCGCTATAAATCCCACGTTCTATGGGATTTCGTAGCATGGTTTGCGGGATAAGCTTTGCCGGCTGAAATTAATATCTATTCTTTCTCACTTAGCTGTAAGTTCATCGTAATTTGGCATCTGGGAATATCCTTTGGCGGCACTTCGCAGAGCTCTTCTTTTACAAAACCTTAGATGGAGCACCTAACTCGAGTTGATAACATGTGCTGTGCGACCCCAAACAGATCGGAAACTCGAAGTAGATGAAACAGGAGGAAGTTCAGATGAAGACAGCTCTCAGCTGAAGAAACCCTAGATCGAACGATGCGACTGCTGCAAGCAAGAACAACGGGACTGAGCGCCAGAAAACACCATGTCGTTTCTCCTAAGTTAAAGCAAACGTATGTTGTGCACCAAACCGGCAGATCCGGAACCTCATAATCTGAAGTAACTCTTTTGTTGTGTCTTCTATTTTAATGAAGGGTAGTAGTGTCCATGTTATTGCTGAGTCCGAAACACTGCATTGTATAAGACCGGGAGGATGCCAGCTTAGAAACTCAAGAAATCTCACAACGTATTGTGCATGTAAATTTGCGAGGTTAGGCAACAAATACAATGTTCTACTTCCGTTGTTTTTGGCTTGTCAAAACTGATCCATAGCTTTTTTAAATAATTGAGGAACCAAGAAGAAGTCCCGGAGAATCGGCGAGACTAATTCACAGGCTTGAACGACAGAGGTGAGGATGAAAGGGAGAGTGCACCCTTTGATTATCGCACTTATCCCATAATTTTATTGTCACTATCCCGTTATTTGTACAACTAAAATTAAGTCGCTCATCTTACATATTCAATTTTCCAGGGTCCATTTTCGTTATCAAGCCACCATTTGTTCGTGTGGTGACTTTGAATAAGACTATTCACAATACATGGTTACCATATAAAGTGCCATCTTTAGACACAGAAAATTATTTCTGGAATCAGCTCATTCTGAATTGCATTGGAGCCAACTCCTATTCAACAAGTATAATTGTCTCGTCTTATCACTAGGTTTTCTCTTCATTTATGTTCAAATATTTCTGTGTAGTCAACCTATCATGCATTTACTCTTAGAGAAATGCCAACTCCCACTCCTTTTAACACTACACTTTTAAAAGAGAAAATTTGTCTTGTCTACTCAAGTCAACCTTAATCGTGTCATAAATTGTATCGTTTATTTGAGTTGTATTTATCAGGTAGGTGAATAAAAAGGTCATACTTCAAGAATACCTAACAGTCATCAAATAAGTAATAACTAATATATTTACCTATCATGCATAGTTTAAACGAGCCAATCAATCAACTAGATCATGTAATATGTCAATTGAAAAGGTGTCCTTAAGATCGCAATACGTGGAACGGTTACAAAGGGGTACGCATAACTTTGACCTTAATTAATTCCACCTTACTCTAGCTGGCTAAAATTATAATAATTGGGTCTTATCAGGGGAAAGAACCACTCGGAATCACTCCATAAATCCTCTATAAATTCTTCCTCGAGAAGACCCAAATCACCCACTTCTCTCCACACTTACCCTCTCTCCAAAAAACCCTCAGGAAACACAGAAAAGCAGAAGCCATGGCTTCAGTTCCAAGCAAGGCTTTTCTGCTTGTTCAGCTCTTGCTCCTACTCAGCTGCTTCCAAGAAGCCTCCTGTTTCGTCCCCAACCCGCCGCCCCCCGCCGGTCCCCAACAATCCTCCTTCCCACATAGTCGTTCAAGGTGTCGTTTATTGCAAGTCCTGCATGGACACCCTCACCGGCGCTAAACCTATTTTAGGTGAGTTCTCTCCCCAAGTATACCTATTAGAAAAACAAAAAAATCTCTCTGCCCCTCCATCCATATAATTACAAAGGTTGTTAAAGTACTGCATATATATATTCATTCTGCTTCTTATCATAGCTCGCAGCAGAAAATGGTTGTTTATACAAAGTTGATCGAAACCACACGAGATGGTGAAGTCGTTCAAAAGTCTAAACACGGACTCACCGCATTATTTATTTGACAAAATATGGTGGACCATCTAAGCTTGGCTTCATTACTATTTCTAGCGTTCTTCTTTCCAGGAGAATCAAAGCCAATGACCACCATGCTGTACTTTATAGAGTTAAAGGCCGAGTACTCCTCTAAGTTGTACTTCATTTCCCGAGTTCAATTACTTTAACTTCTTCAACTTCAACAGTGTTTATATATCATAACAGATCTGAAATGGCCATTGTAGATGAGGAGAGTGAAAATTATTTCGAAATGGCCATCTCTTTTTGTTAGCTTCCCACCAGTTTTCTTCTCGAGCATAATACGAGCAATCTCTGTTTTTGATTAGTTACTAAGCCAGAAGGTTGAAAATCATCTTGAAACGGCTAATCTTCTTCATTAGCTTCTACAAGCTTCTCCTTTCCCCTTAGAACTACATATACTAACCGGCCGGTATGTTCATCGTTCAGGTGCCGTAGTGAAGCTCCAGTGCACGAACAGCAAGGACTCAGTGTCGGCAACTGCAACAACCGACATGAACGGCTACTTCTTCCTCCAAGCTCCGCTGACAGTCGCGAGCTTCGTCTTTCACAAGTGCAACGCCTCCTTGGTCTCATCCCCAATCCCCTCGTGCAGTCAGCCATCTGATCTCAACGGCGGATTGACCGGTGTCACCGTGCAGTGGGCGAAGCCTTCCTCGATCAAGCTCCCGTTCATCCTCTACTCGGTCGGACCTTTCGCATTCGAGCCCAAGTGCAGAGCCCCAGGAACCAAGTGAACTCCCCATCGTGTGTCTCCCTAGCTTCTATTGTTGTCGAGTGTTGTCGTGGTTCCAGTTTCCATGAGAGCTAAGGTTGTACTCGTGCCATAATATATTTGTTAGTCCGTTTATTTGAGTGACAATAAATGATATAAAAGCCGGGGTGCTTACCTCTTCCCAGAGAGGTTATCTTTTACATACAAAAACGATTGTCAAGCTTAGGGTCAGCCAAAGACGACAAATTGTTGAGTTTTTCGCTTTAGGGTCAACCAAAGGCAACAAGTTCTTAAGTTTATTGCCTTAGGTCATTCCTTAAGGCGGCAAAATTAGAGTTTCGTCCCCTTAAGTTAAACTCAAGCGACAAATCGTGATTTCGGCCCAACTTTGACTCTCCTTTTCCTTTTTCACTCCCTTGCCGGCCGGTGGATCTATTGTCATTTGCACCGTCGCGCCGGGAGTTGATGGGCATGCCCATGGCTCCGTAGCCTCTTCCGCATTATACTTAGTTTCACGGGTATATATTTTTCGAAAGTGGTGGGTCGCTTCTTGCTCACGGAAAACAAGAAGGTAAACATATGGAGTCCCACTATGGCAGTCAATAAAAATGCGAATGATAACCATTCTATTTCAAAAATTCAATCTACGATCAAAAATACATTTTTTTATTTATATTTACTGGACGAGTCTTCGAGCAAAAATACATATTTAATAATGACACAAAATTTTTATTCCTATAATAGAAATTTGTTTGATAATAACACAAAAATTTTATTCCTATAATAGAAATTTGTTTGATAATGACATAAAATTTCTCTCTTCCAAGGATGGCTATGGACAGTGACAATGACCAAATTCAAAGGTAAGCCTAGGTCCATCAAAAAGACATAATTCAGTTCATTTGGTGGACGACATTATAGATAATAAACCACAATGCCAGAAATATATATCGAGACGTACGTATACCATTTTGGTAAACATTCACGAGTTTGGTTTACTTTCAAAAGTCGCAATGTCAAAATATAATATTTGGTATTCCATGAAAGCCATCGGTCAAAGGACAACTCTTGCATACCATTGGAGCTTGGAATTATTACGATTACTTAGGTCAAATTAAACAAATTGCTAAGTCCTTTTATTTTCCTTAATCTAGCCCAGTGGGGTCCTTTGAAGAAACAAATTCCTTGGACCCTTAGAATAGTAGACAATGAACGCATTGACCCAAATTTTCCGGCAACTTCCACGGATCCACATGTATCGGACAACTACCTACGTCGTAATTAAGAGTAAAAACATTATAATATGTTTGTGAAATTATTTTATGCTGTTACCACGGCTCGTCATAGTCAAATGTAAAAAGATAAGCCTAGACAATAGATTAATATACGTTAGAAACATCTTTTAATGATCTCGATCCAACAAGAGCGGGGAGTGATTACCAGGACTAGAGAGCCTAAATAAGGAATGGCTCCGATAGGCTTCTAGGATGGCAAAGGGGGTAAAAATGAAGTAAATTATACACCGAACAAGGGAAGAGCAATTATATATATATATACTAAAGTTAACTCATAGAAACACCTATTAATGTAACACCAAGCTTTGCTTTAGAATTTTAAAGTTAAGCAAGCATAGGCTAAAGTACTATTAGAATGAGTAAACTCTTAGGAAAGTGTCGGCCTGTATACCCAAGGACAAACCGTGAGGCTATCACAATTTGATTTCCAAGTGGGACCCTCACCAATAGGTGTGTGGTTCAAGGACGAACCAAGCGTAAGCTGATAGGCTTGTAATGACCCAACCCAACAAGAGCAAGGAAGTAGTTGCTAGAGCTAGAGGACCTAGACAAAAAGTAGCTCCTAGCATGCTTCTAAGATGGCAAATGGGATAGAAATGAACCAAACTATACATAAAATAGGAGAAGAGTGATTCTAATATATATATATATATATGAAAATTGAAATTGACTCACGGAGGTGCATTTGACATCACGACAAGCTTTGTTTTGAAACTCTCAAGTTAAGTAAGCCTAAACTAGAGTACTAAAAGGATGAATGACCTCCCGTGAAAGTGCTGGCCTGTATGCTAAAAGATAAAATTGTGAGGCTCAGTATAAAACAAGTCAAAATGGACAATACTTCGAGTAAGTTAATCTAGAAATGTCACAATACGATATCAGAGCGAGACCCTTTCCAGTAGGTGTGTGGTGCGGGAATGAACCAAGAGGAAACTATTGGGCTTGTAATGACTTGGTCCAATGACAGCCAGGGAGTGATCGCCAAGGCTAGAGAGCCTAGACAAGAAGTGGCTCATAGCAGGCTTTTAAGATAGTGAAGGAAATAAAAATAAACCAAACTATGCACCGAATAGACAAAAGCGATTCTCTAGGTAACACCGACACGAACACGCGACACCACGCACCGACACATCATTTCTCAAAAAATAGAGAATTCTGATATGTTGAAACATGTTATATATTATATTAATATTTTAAATTTTTTTCCTACTTTTCTTCTCAAAACTAAAAGAAACCTCAGTAAAGTAGCAGCATACAAACGAGAAGATATTAGGTAGAATTAAGGCAAAATCCTAATCCACTCAACAAATGACATGTGTCACATTTGGGCCCACCATCAAAAACCTCGGCAAGTTGATTCTAGCTTCAATTAATATTTTTACTTTTTTTTTGTTCTTTTCCTTTCTTCCTTTTTTCTTCTTCTTCTCCCTCCTTTCACTCCTCCATCGGAGACACACGCCTCTACTCAGACCACTGTCACCCACGAATCGCTTTCCACCACCACCTCACTGTCTCAGTCCTCCATCATCGACCTCCGTCGTTGAGCTCGAGCTCGGCCAGCGAACCTGAGCCTCAGATTTCATATCTAAGCTCAAGCGAGCTCTAAAATGGAGTCCTAGATTTGCGGGCTAGAGCTCAACTTGACCTCAAATCTATTGATTCGAGGTTGACTAGGGTCGGCGTAGGTCGATGGAGGCAATGGACGAGACGAAGGTGGAGGCAACCACTAGAGCTTCAAGATTCGAGGTTGATTCGAGGTTAAATCTATTTATTCGAGGTTAAATCAAAACTATTGATTCGAGGTTAAATCTATTGATTCGAGGTTAAATCAAATCTATTGATTCGAGGTCGATTGGGCAAAAGTCATCCACTTTGGTCTGTTGCTCCAGCAACCGGTTTCATGAGCTCGGAGACCTTCGCGTTGAGTTCTGGAGCTCCACGAGGTCACACGGCAGTGATGTGGTCCGCAGCTCCCTCGCCCTCGCCTCTACCCTCCATCGCCTTCTTCAACGTCTCTCTCCCTTTGCCGTGCGTGTCAGAATCGCATGGCAAGTTTCCTGCCTCACATGTCGAAGCGTGTCGGAGAAAGTTAACCGCGTGTTGGATTTTCCCACACGTATTGACTAAGTGTTGGAGCATGTCTGAGCGTGTCAAACACATGTCGGAATGTTTAACACGACATGGAAACCTCTCGAACGTGTTCATGCTTCGTAAGAGATTCTGAAATATATATGTAAAAATTAAAAATACTCATAAATGTGTCTTTTGATGTAAAGGCAAACTTTGCTTTGGAACTCCAAAATTAGGTAAACCTAAGCTAGAGCACTATCAAGAAAGGTGACCTCCTAGGAAAGTACCGGTCTGCACAACAAAGAACAAAACCATGAGACAAAACGAGTCAATGCAGATAATATCTCGAGTGAGTTAATCAAAAAATGTCACATGTCTAACTTTTAAGTCTTTGCATTGGGCCAATGCTCAATGCAATCAGGCTAAGGGTGTCTCTATACTTCTCTCTCTTGATAAGGTATCTTTATGTTGTTCGCCATCTTGAATCCATTTATTTAGTCACAAACCCATAAGGGATGTGGCAATTTCACGATAGTGCTCAAAAAGAGTCATTGCACTAATTGCTTGAACAAGAAAATTGACATTTAGCTATGAAAGTTTTGCTAAAAAGAAAATCCTAGCGAAAGAGTACTCTGTTGCCACAAAATCAAAATCGTGGCAAAAGGGTTGGAAAATAGCAACGAAATTGACTTGCGCTGCTGAAGATCTAGCCTATTGCCACTAATAGTGGATGTGTCAAGACTCCACCTGGAGGATCGTCGATGGTCAAGCGAGCTCCGTTCGGGTTCGATCAGCTCTTCACGACGCAACCCTAGCGCCGCTCCAAGCTGTGAATGGGCGTCCTCCCGCTGGTTAGCAAAAGCGACGGTGGAATCTGAATAATTAACTTTTGTAAGTCAACTTCAAGGAGCAGATTAGTTACCCTAGGAAGTCCATGTGCTTATCAAGAAACGCCACCAGCTCCTTATCAATATTCAAGGCCTTCAGCTGGCCCATCACTCGTGGACCCAAAATAAGGTTGCATATCGGGTTGGTCGGAGCCCAAATCCAAAATATCCTCCCCTCTAATTGAATCTCTGAATCATCTCCAACCTTTTGAGGTTTATTATACTCTCAAACCTACTAAGTGTATCTGTCAACCTTTGATTTTGATTATGAATGATGAATGTAGCTCTTTTTTGACCAAAAAATACTTAATTTTGTGGCACAAGATGTATAAAATTTCATTAAGCGTGCAAAAGAAATGCTAGATTTACCAAAATTTCTTCCTAAAACCCTTCAATCAAATCAAGTGACAAATTTCACATCATTAGCATCTACGAAAATACAACAAAAAGAATTCCACGTGGCTCCGTAAAATTTCTTTTGCAAGATTTCTCAGTATATATAGCTTCCTCGGAATATAAATTTGAGAACTATAAATTAAACACAGGTCCGAAAGCCAGCGTGTTCTATTTCTAGAAACCAATCCAGGTAATGAAAACCGATTGACTTCTTGTACTAACTTCGTTTGGCGCATGATGTTGCATGGTACGAAAAGCTCTTATCATTCCAGGGGAGATCGGACGTCGGGTACGGAAGTTAAAGTGGTTTCCGGGCCATGCAAATTTAGACATTAGCCGTTCGAAGAAAACAGTCGACAAGTAACATTTTCCCCCCTCTTCGCCCTCTCTCGATTCAGAAAAACATGGAGAAACGGAAGGCCAACCCTAAATCGCGTAAGCTCCCAAGATAAAACACCCATGGTTCTTCTCCCCCGAGCTCACCTTCTCCCTCTTGAACATTCAAGAAACCAGACCAACCCTCACACCTCATTCTCTCTCTGTCTCTCTCTGTCTCTCTCTTCCCTCCTCTGAAAAGGAGAAGGAAAAGAGATCCTCCGATCGATCTTCTCTTCACTGATCTGATATCTCTGTATCTGCATTTGTGATCTTGAATCGTTTCTTCTTGTTCGTGCGAACCGAGAAGATGGAGTTTAGGCCTTGGCTGGTCTGCCTCCTCCTGGCCATGGCCATTGCCGCCACCGCCAAGTCTGTCCCCTTCGACTTCGACCACATCAGCTTCGGCCTTGGGTCCCACTCCGGGCTGGGGGAGTGTGACGGGTTCGACCTCGAGCCCGAGATGGACTCCGAGATCAACCGGCGGCTGCTGGCGGCGAGGCGGCGGTACATCAGCTACAATGCAATGAAGAGGAACTCGATCCCGTGCAGCCGGCGTGGCCACTCGTACTACAACTGCAACAGGATGAAGAAGGCCAACCCTTACAAGCGCGGGTGCAGCGCCATCACGCGTTGCAGGAGGATCACTGGCTGAGAGAAGAAAAAGCATACGAAGCGGAAAGCAGGAGGGCATATACATATCGAGTGCTTTGATCAAATTAATATTTGGTTAAATGAATTTGGAAAAAATCATGTCGCATTTTGCTGGCTTTTTTCTCTCCACGTTCCTTCCGAGTTACAAACGACGGGTCGTCTCTCTATTTTATCATTTTTCTTATGAATTTTAATTTTTCGGGGTTATAGATAAACCCTAATTTATTATATTTGAGGTGGGGGTTGGCGGATGTGTTTGTTTACTTCCTTTTCCTTTGGGCATTCTTGCCCAATTGATCTTATGTTGTCTCATTGTTGTGTAAGTACTTATGTGGAGGAAATAATATGGGCCTGAGAAGCCTAGAAATATTGGGTGTAAGTTGCTGGAAGTGTAGAATCTTAGATGATTTGGTTAGGTCTAATTTCAATTTTCTTCCTTTCTTTCTCTGCTATTTGTCTTGGAATTTCTCTTGTAGTTTTTGCTTTGGAGTATTAAAATCGTTGCATAGTTCCCAACTTTCATGCACGCACGTCTCCTCTTCCATGCAAACCTACATACATATACATTCAATTTGGTTTTTTATGCAAATTCGGTGCATCACAGCAGTTAGATCATGTGGGTCTCACGTGAGATCTATAAAAAAATTAAAGACCGTGATGGGCTTGAGCTCACATGAATCCAGTGCACCTTAAATGAAGACATCCCCTATTGCATTCTGCATTTCTGGTGGGATTGTTCATCGACATGATACGAGCATTAGGGCATGGTATGAGGGCTGCTAAGGAGGAAGCATGGATGAACCCTTCGGACCGATCTTCTGAACATCTGGAAATCATGTCAACATGAGATGAGTACGTGAAGTTCTTGAAGAGCATTCCGAGCAGATATTGGTACGTAACTTTTCGATATCCATGGCGGAATGAACACGGCAGCTTTAAAACTCATTGACATTGAAATTTCCTTTGCTTTTCTCTTTCCCTCCTCTCCCTATTCTCTCCCTTCGTTCCTGCACAAAGAAGCTCGCTCACCAGCTGCCCCTTAGCCACTTCATCGCCCGACCTCGTTGCCATTGCAGCATACAGTCCTGCAGGTGCCACCATGACCCGTCCTCGCCGCCACACAATCACTGAGCCTCAAGCACAGTTGCCTCTCTCTCTCTCTCTCTCTCTCTCTCTGCCCCAACAGACAAGTGCTTGATCGACATTGACATGCTGCCGGAAGTCAAGGCAAAGTCTGGCCTGATCTTGATGAGGCAGTAAAGAGAGAGAGAGAGAGAGATGCGCTGTGGCAGTGGTGGCGCGTCGGCGGCAATCCCGAAATGGTAACGATTCATGGTGGGCGACCATTAACCATGGTGAAGAGCAGCCGCTGCCAAGGTCAGGTGCGCCGGTAACATGTTTAGGTGAGTGGCACTGATTATAGGGAAAGAAACAGATGATTATAGGGAAAGAAACAGATGATTATAGAGAAAGTAGCAGATGAAAAAGAAGACGAAGAGAAAGGAAAAGAAGATCGAAGGAGGAGGAGGAGGAGGAGAGAAAATGAGGCACAGGTTCCACCTTCGGACACTACATATGAATGCTTAGGTTTGTGTTGATATAGTTACCAAAAAAAAAAACTGAGATCACTCATATAAATTTATTTAAGCAAGGACTCCAATTACAATGATCGCGACATGCCACTCTAGTTATAACATATCAATGAATTCCATAAAAAAATCATAATAGTTTTGATCAAATAAGAAAAAATAATATGTGAATCTAATTATGTTAGGTGAGCCCAAATTTGCCCTGTCTACAAATTTCTGCGTCATCTAACCTTTCAAGCATTCATCCAAAAGGGCTTCAAATTTAATCAATTCAATTGACGTATTTGAAAACAGATTTTTCTTATTTCTTCATTTGAAATAGGCTCTTATTCTATTTTGTACTCTTTCTAAATTCAAAGACTAACTACCAAATCACAAATAAAAAATAGGGAATAGATTCATAGGTACAATGCCTTGTAATAAAACCAAGGGTTAATAGAAATAGATTACATAGATTTAATAAATGAGGTGGGTTCATTTAAAATTCATAGATGAAAAAATCACAAAAAAAGAAAACATTTCTTCCTCTTCTATATTTACATCTTTTGTATTTTTGCCCTGGTGGATCTTTCTCTCATTTAATAAAAGTAACTGGAATTGTCACTACTTAAAATGGAATAATCAATATAGATTTGAGAACCAAGATAAGAGTTAATGCAACTAATAATGTGATTATAAATGTAACTGTCAATGGAATTGTCACTACTACTTAAAATAGAACACTTAATACAGATTTGAAAACCAAGATAAGAGTTAATGCAAATCCTACGTGACATATTAGATGCACGCAATATTTTCTAAAGGGTGGGGGGAGAAATCAGGCAAATTAACCTGGTTAAACTTGTAAGTATAAAATCATTAGCGTGAAAAAAAAATTTAGAGTTTGCGTTTTTTCCTGAGGCTGAGATAAAGGATACTCTAGGAGACGAAGATCTTCATCTTCTTCTCCAAGAGCAAAGGTTACTTCACCTTCGCTACTGTATTAAATTTGAATGCTCGACCATTGAGTATTATTTTAAATGTAATTGAATGTTTTGAACTTGTTCACTAGGTTGAAGCAATTTTTCAGCTAGTTGTCATTTCATATTTTACTATTTTACTCATTGCTTTCAGTTATGAAATAGAGTGTGCATAACGTTGAAGCAATTTCACAGCGAATTGTCATTTTACCTTTTACTGTTTTGCCCTTTGCTCTTCAATGTGAAATGGATTGTTTATTACATTACAGCGATTTGTCATTTCACCTTTTACTATTTTGCTTTTCTATGCTCTTAAATGTGGAATAGAGTACATTGAATTGATTTCACGTAGAGTTGTTATTTCATCTCTCTTTGCTCTTCAATGTGGAATAGTGAAGCGATTTCATAGCAAGATATCATTTCACCTTTTACTCTTATGCTATGGATAGAAGTATTCATTATGTTGAAGCAATTTCAAAGCGAGTTGTCATTTCACCTTTCACTATTTCACTCTATAGACATTTCAATCCGATGGACGCTCATCAAAAAGATATCGACCGGATTTTTTCTCTTTTTTACAAGCACACGACATAGTTTAGAAAGTAGGGGATGCTCAGTCCTAATATTGATTTTAATCAACTCGACACATCATCCTCGAACCTGACTCATACACGACCTCACCATCGCACCCTGCCAGCCACAGACGATGGCGTCGTGGCCCTCGCCAAGATCCAAGTACGGGCTTGTAGCTGCTCGGACACGGCACTTTAATTGTGAAGAATTCGGACGGCTGGTCCAAAGTGTCCTATCCCTTGCTATGCGTATAGCAGTCAGTTCTAAGAGGTCTCTGGATGAAAAGGATATGAGAGTGACCATGGATGATTTTTTAAAAGCCCTTCCACTTGATATTGTTTTTTTGTTCTGCAGTTCAAGATAAATAGTTTTGATCAAATTCTTCCACCGATTACTTGGAAAGGCGCAGGTAGATTGGTTTTTTTGTTCTGGAGTCCTAGTTCAAGATAAATAGTTTCGATCAAATATGAAAAAAATAATATGTGAATTTAAGTGTTAATATTCATATAATGTAGTAGTTTTGATCAAATAAGAAAAAATAATAAGTGAATTTAATTCTAACAGGTGGGCCCAAATTTGAAAAGGATTATGAAAAAACTAATTTGTGAATTCAAGTGTTAATATACAATCGCGCAGGTAGATGTGACAACTTCGGTAGAATGTAACTTGCGCATACTATGGTTCTTCTATGCAGACTTCATTGTTTCTTAAGTCTAATTAATGAGTCCAAATGTATCTTCATGACCAACAAAATTATTAGATAAATTATAGCTAGAATTGTTTTGATATCACAAATTAGTCAGCCACTAAGGTTTGTCCTAATGGCCACAATTCTCACATAAAAATGAGAAGGTAAGGGATTCGAATCCTCACTTTTTTAAGGGGTTGGAGGAATTCCCTACCTTCTTAAAAGGTTGAGATGGGAAAATTTAGTTTTATATGTGAGTTTTGACTTCATATCTTATAAAGGGGTAAAGCAAAAGTCCGAAAGTAAGACATAAAATAGAAATAAAGTCGGACTTTGTCTCACAAGAAAATTGAGAGCTTCCCAAGCTCGGCGGAGTGATTGTAATGCACGTATCTGTACGGTCAAGAATAAAATGTTGACAGAACATAATGAACCCAACCCATAAAAATTATTAAATTTAACGAGAAAATTATCAAAAAAGTCTTAAATCTATTGATATTTTGTCAATTCAATCTAAACTTTTTTTTTCCAATTCAATAACAAAATTTTTGTATTTGTAACAATTAAGTCCGGTCAATTATGGCCACTTGGCATTGATGAATGCCCATAATGTTAATGTGGATGATTTTTTAATAATATTTTTCAAAAAAAATTATTTTTTTATTTTTTTTCTTTCTCTTTCTTTTTTTTTTTTTTTTTCCTTTTCCTTTTCCTGTTCTTCCTTTCACCCTTTGTTGTTTCCCATTAGCCAGCAAGCTATGGCTGATGATGGTCGCCAATGTTCACTGGCCACTAGGCAAGGACCACGAAAGCCTTCACTAGCTAGCAGCGAGGGTTGTGGCCCTTGCCCAACCTCGCTTAGATCTGGGCGAGGCCACCTCGCCATGGTCTCGCCAGTTGCAAGCAAGAGCAACCTAGCCTGCGATTGCCAACCCCATGGTTACCTTTGCCCGTGGCCAGCAAGGCTTGGAAGGCTGGCCTCACCCTCCACGAATCCAGGGTGCTCATGTACTTCAGTAGCACAAAAGAAAATGGAAGCAAATAGGCGAAGGAATTCAACCTTTGATTGTGCCCAAGCGTAGAAGTCCAGTGAAGTAACGCAAGCCGACCGCGGGCGAATTTTGGTAGCCATAGCCTCGCCAATCACAGTCAAAGGTATCGTGAGGCCAAGTGAGGGCTGTGACCTTGCCTTTGCTGGTGAGGCCTTTGTGAGCCTTGCCTAGTGGTCGGTGAGCTCCAGCGACCCTTGTTAGCCATAGCTTGTTGGCCACGGTGGAAAACAAAGAAGGATGGAGGGAAGAAAAGGAAAAAGAACAAAAAAATAAAAAATTAATAAAAATATGAAAAAATATATATTATTAAATAAGTTGTCTATGTTAGCATCGGTCAGCATCCACGTCAATGTTGACTGGTCAAAATTAACTGGATGGACTAAATTGGTATAAATAAAAAAGGTTTATGATTAGATTGGCAAAAAAAAATTCAAAATTAAATTGGCACAATTACAATAGATCTATAACTTTTTTAATAATTTTATCTAAATTTGATGGTAATTGTCCAAATAAGATCTCTCAAACAAAAAGAAAAATCCATGATTTGCAAAGATATATTCAAGGGAAGAACACTAGAAGTCACGCACTACTTTAGATTTTTTTTTTCTAAATCGTTCGGTAACTTTTTTTTTAATGATTTTCCATTTTTTTTAATAATTTTATCTAAATTTGATGGTAATTGTATTCTTCATGCAAAAACGACATCGTTTCTCTCATCTCATCTCTTATTTTTGCCCTTTTTTCTTTTTTTTTTTTTTAGATAAAAAAAAAAATCGAAAAAATTCAAAAAATTAATAAATATATTAAAATATTGTCCACCTAAGCAGCATCATATTTTCCTAGATCTCTCAAACAAAAGGAAATTTGTATGATTTGCAATGAGATATTCTATTCTATGCAGGGGCACATATGGTTTTTGTCTCAATTTTTTGTAATTATATCAAAACAAACCGAATTTTCCATATGTAATTTTTTTTTTTTTTTTTTTTTTTTTGGTCTCCGTGAAATTTAGATTCCATCGCTGACAGATAATGTAATAACTCCTTATCTAAAGCTTCCATAAAGAGGTTTGACTTTTTTTCCCGTCGTGTAATTTAAGGCATATCCGGCAAACTTTTTTTTTTTCAATTTATAAATTGTACACATTATCTTTAGCATCTACTCTAGCGTCCCCATTACAAATTATTTACCCTTATTAAAAGGAGGAATTCCTTAAAACTTTCATGGAGGTCAACATCTTTCTGGAAATGATATAAATAGAAAATAAATAAATTATAAGAACAAATCATTTTTGTCCAAGGGTCGTGTCCCGCCTAAGCGCGGTGGAGGGCCAACTTCCTCGACCCCGGTCCCATGCCGAACGGGGACAAAAGGGGCAGGGGGCATGGGAACGTGATCCTCGTCCACTTTGCTTCTTGCCCATTGCCTGTCGGTAAACACGGGAAATTTTTGACAGGACACGACACGACACTGACACGATAGACTTGAGTCAAGCACGATACCGAATTAAGTAAATTGTAATTAATTTCGATCGTTTTCGAATGAATTTCACATAGACCCGCGATGCAGAATTAGTAATCTCATTGTGTTCATGTCGAACTTGTCGGGCGGGAGCGATTTCATGTTGGCAGATTGATTTCTCGTCATGGTTGTGTCATGCAATCGTATCGACTCTAATTGTTTTACATGGGTTCTATCATGTCATCTCATCAATTTTCGAGTCATGTTCATATTATTGACTAATCGTGCCGTGTTCGAATTGACATGTTCTCTAATAAACCCATGTATCGTCACAACATGAACATGAACACGACTCGCGAACGAAAACTACCCACCTCCAGTGAATAGTTCCTCCATCCACAGTTCGATATTTACTCATGTTACATGAATTGACGCCATTTCGTGTTGACCCTTTAATATCCGAGTCGTGTTTGTGTCAAACAGATCAACACGATTGAGTGAATTCTAAGTTTTCACGTCACATGATGTCTGAATTTGAGAAGTGCCCGGGAGCTATAATTGGGTTTAGGTTGCTACTTGGTCCCAATCAAGATCACAAATGTCAAGATTCAATACGGAACGAAAACGCATATATTTCTTTATGTATTGGTTACGGATAAGATGTGACCATGACGTTTTCACGTTTATGATATTGCTCATGCGCGCACATAACATCGAACAACGACCTTTTGCTTTGACGTGCAATTATTGCTCAGCATTTCTTTAATCCTGCCGTCGTTAGCACCAAAACCCTAAAACTCTTTCTTGGCATAGATGATTGCTCGTGAATTTTTATTTTTATTTTTTGTTCATTTTTCATTGTTTTTTAACGAATGGAAGCTCATGTATCTTGATCATACGGCACATTGTTAGGGTTCGTTAGATTACTTTTTTATTATGAAATTTGCGTTTAAATTCACATAATTAACATAGATGTAAATTCGTCTTTGACCTATATATGGGCTAAAGTAAATGGAAACGCGAAAATAACACATTGATCAAATTTCGAATTAAATGCCTTTGAAAATCTCGGATTAGTACATCAGGCCACATTTACCTCTAGTTAATTTTCTTCCAATAGAAAATTCTAGACCGGCACTCATTGATATATTTACTTGAAACTAATTTTTGTCTTGAAAAATTACCCAAACCGGTTCCTCTAACCTAAATCTATTGTCCGCCAACACTCTATCAGACATCCCATTAAAATGCGCACGTGTCAACACGCATTTCAAACGATTGCAAGACATCCAACATGAAAGGTGACTAATCCGATGTGAAAAATCCACTATTGTTGATACTCATGAATTTGACTGATGATGGATTTTGATTGAGGGTGCTTGTTTGAGATATTTTGCGACAAGAAAATCTAATTCCAAGATTTTGCATGAGAAAAAAAGGTAGTTTTGGACAAATGTGTCATGAGAGTTGTCAATTTGAAAATTTTTTATAATACGGAAAGTAATTTTGAGCAAATATATTACGAGTACCCGTTTGATATTTTTAAAGGTAAAAATCATCAAAAATCTTAAACTTTGCCCACTATAACACATTTATTCGAATTTTTTTTGTGACATTAAAAATTTCAAACTTGTACAATGTGACACCAAAAACCCAAATTTATATTCATATGATATACTTATCCCAAAAAGTTTGTGTTACAAGAAAAAATTTGAGATTTTTGATAAATTTTGGAATAAATTTATCATATAAGTATAAATTTAAAGTTTTTTCATCACAAAAGATAGTTTAGAATATGTATATCATAATAGACTGAGTTTGAGGTTTTGATGGGGTTTTGTCCTATTTTTAATGATATTCTATCTCAAAAAGTTTGCGCCTTGGAAGTCCATTCCCATGGGGACCCAGGAGCTTATCCCTAATCACGCGAAATCGCACACGACTCCCATTGAAAGATTTCGCCATTCTTTTCTTATCTTATTTCATTTTTCCCACTTCATTTGATTATTCTTTTCAATTCCATCCCTTCCTTTTTCAACGATTCTCGGATGCGAAGGCAAATTATAATAAATTAATATTATAATATTTTCCAGTCAAAGGCATTAAATATTCCCAATATCAACCCGTCGTTGTCAGATGCTCAACCGATGCACTAAATTACGTATGGTTTTTATTTATTTATTTTGTTTCAATTGATCCATTGTTAAATTATGTGACTTGAGTTCACACATGGATATAGATCATGGTACTTTTTTTTTAAAATTGGGATCTTGCCTTTTGTCTTAAAGCAAATCATTTCGAAGCCGACAAAAATTAATTCCTCGAAATGATCCGATTATTGAAAAATCCTTCGCGCAATTATGCGATTAATAGGGGCATCAATGGTTTGGATTTTCAGGAAACCCAAACCAAACCAAACCATTTGATTGTGTATTAACTTTGAACCAAATCATGTCTTGAAAACAAATAAAATCCAAATCGAAATTCAATTTAGTTTGATTTAGTGGACAACAAGAGAAATTGTGCAAATTATAATATTTAGAAGAGGGGCAATTTTCAATTCGTTTGGTTAAATAGACCAAACCAGAATAAAAAAAACAGCTATATTTTTATTATTCGAACAAAAAAATGCACGAAAATTCAGTTTAGATCAATTCCAATTTCGATTCAATTATGACACCTCTACCGATTTGAAACTTATCCGTTTTGATTGAAATCATCATCTATTCAATTCTTTCAATATGGTGTTTGAATTATTTTTAAATATTTTGTGTATGATCTTATTCTATATTATCACAAGTCATTGTATGTGCTATGTGCCATGCCACATGTCTCCACTCCAATCTTGAGAAAATGGGGAATTTAACTCACTAATTCCTCGTTCCCATGTGAAAATGTTAGTTGCTTGGGCAACTCCAGTGATGGTTGCTCCATTTAATATAATTCTTTTGTTCGATCAAACAATGGAAATAATTGCCATAAGGCCCTAAATCATTGCGAAATATGCAATTTAATCCATGAATAATTAATTTGTTCGAATCCAGTCCACCAATAATTCCTAATAAAGCCAAATCACTCCTTCCACGCAATTCACAGGTTTCTTCACACACGATTCATACCCATCCGGATAATACGATTGCCACATCACCCCTACGTCGATGATCTGACGAGAAATCATTAATGGACCGCCCCTACTCGGACCATATCCTTGCATATCACATGCAATAATTTCCAAACTGGGTCCTCCTCCCCTCACACGCCAAAAGTCAAATATCTTTCTGCGAACGTGTCCTTCTCTGCAAAAGACCCACTCGTCGTTGCCCGCATTAAATGGGGTCGATTTCGCAATTAGCCACATCTCCGACTCCTGTGAAAAAAAAAAATCACAACCTCCCCCCCAACCACCCCCCTCCATCCGTCGTAATGCAATGGACTTGGCCCTGCGAATCGAGCCCACCAAAGGGGGAGGGAGCCCCACGCCCCTGCTCCGCCGCCCCACCGTATGGCCCTGCGCCCGCTGGGATCGGACGGCCGCGGTTGGCCGCCGTCTTGACTTGCAGACGTGATCTTAGCGAGAGCGGCAGTGGAGTGGTGCACCGTGCTCGTGTTTGAACAGGACAAAGATGAGGTCTTGGCTTGGTGTGCAAGTGATTCTCTCTCTCTCTATCTTTCTCTCTCTCTTGCAGAGTAATTTGGTCAGAGAAACGGATGATGATTGATGATGAGTCACTTTAATTTATTCCCAACCCACTTTTGCAAAATTTATTTATTTTTTCATATGATGTGAGTTCTTGAATTGAGAAGGAAAGTTCTTGAATTGAAATCAAGAAATGAGCAAAGAAAGACCGAGAAGACAAAAGTGATGGTGGGCAAGATTGTCTTTGGGGTTAAACTCTCTCACTCTCTCTCTCTCTCTCTTTCTCAGATTCATCATCAGCCACCTTTTGCTTTGTCTGTTTTCGCTGAAGAAGCAGCTAAGGTGGTCGAGTTCTTTAATCTTTTTTTGTTTCTCACTGCAGTTTGTAGATTCTTTCAGCATCTCTCTCTCTCTCTCTCTCTGTCGTGCTCACGAGTGTTGAGCTCTTGCTGATTTGCTGGTTTGGCTCTGCTTCCTCAACCTGAATTTGGGTGGTTAGTTACCTAATTTTAAAGGGAGCTTTGTAGTTGATTTTGTTTGTTGATCCATGGCTGTCTAGGAACGCTTTCTTGGAAAGTTCGTGTTTTACCTTTTCTTGTTTTGAGATCTTTAAGGAGCACGAGGACTCTCTTTGGTGGGTGGCTGTCTTTTGCAATTGAGGTTCTGCACTTCAATTCTTGTGGTTCTTGGAGACTCTTGTTGTTTTCTGTGATGCTCTCACATCTGCTTGCTTCAATGTCCTTGGGAAAGAAAATTCTTGTCATGTGTTGAACCTGAAATTCAAGCGTAGCCAACCAGTTGAGCCTGATTGCTTTTGAAAGTTTTGTTTGTATGATCATCTGAAAGAGAATTCTCTGGCAGTACATTTTTTTTTTCTATTGGATGGTCGGAAGAATTGTGAATTCTCTCGCCTTTCTTTGCCAAGTGCTTTGGCATAAGACCTAGATAGTAAATCTTTGTATTTTCTCGGTGAACCCTTGGATTTACTGACTTTTCTTAGTGTCCTGAGATCGAGTGGGGAAGAGCTGGGGGTCAATGTTGACGGCTTGAATTCCCCAATTTGCTCGTGCATTTGGGTGTTCAAGTTTTTTGTCTCTCTGGTCTTGATGGAGACGTGTCGCTGACCTGAATCATTCAATTGTCATGTAGGTCATCAGAAAACTGCTAACATCCTGGAGAAGACAAAGTTCCTTTGAAGAAATCTTTTGAATCTAACTATGGATGCTAGGCCAAGTGTCCATCAGAAAGATCAAAAACAGATAGAAAATTCGCTTGCTGAGGTAATTCTTGAGAAACCACGCACTTGTTATGCTCTGTTGATTGCATTTTTTGTGGTTAATTACTATAATTTGATGCTTCCAGGTATCTAACACTGAAAAGCTGTTATGGGCTTCATCAATTTGAAAGGTCTTTTGCACTCTGATGTCAAACACTTGTATCACCAAGTCTGTTCAGTTTACGAAAAGAACATCTTGAAAGACTCCGAGCAGGCGGATCTGCAAGATATCGAGTATTCTTTGTGGAAGCTCCACTATAAGCATATCGATGAATTTCGTAAACAAATAAAGAGAGTTTCTAGTTGTACGAATTCCGAGGTGCCACAGAATGTTACCAATGCACGAAGAAGCACTGATGATTACACTGAAGGAATCAAGATATTCTTGTCAGAAGCAACTAATTTCTACAAAAGTCTCATTGTCAAGGTACAAGGATGTCATGGAATTCCTGAAGATGCCTTGTTCCAGAGAAACAGCGGCATCGTAAATAATGTTGATCAGAAGAGGATAAAGAAATGCCAATTTTTATGCCATCGCTTCCTAATTTGTCTCGGGGATCTAGCAAGATACAGAGAGCTTTACGAAAGACCTGACGATCAAAACCGTAACTGGTCTATTGCAGCAGCTCATTACTTGGAAGCATCGACAATTTGGCCAGATAGTGGAAACCCACATAATCAGGTATACGGTCTTACTTCCATCTATGCCTTGTATTTATCCTTGGATTCAGTTTGAATTGAAAATATTCAGACATAAATTGTATCATAACCAATTAGTATTGTTTATAGTTGGCATTACTGTCGACATATGTTGGTGATGAGTTCCTTGCTTTGTACCACTGTATAAGAAGTATGGCCGTTAAAGAACCTTTCCCGGATGCATGGAACAACCTTATATTACTGTTGGAGCAGGTAAAATGTTTTTCTGTTTGCTCATTCACCTTTTGCCATGATAATCCTCATTCTTCAGTGTTCCTCGCAGTTCTAAATTGCTTGTTATGACTGTGCAGAGCAGGTCGTCTCTTTTGCATTCCCATTCTGCCGAGGTCCCATTCGATTTTTCAATGCTTTCTGAAAGAAGAAAAGTTCTGACTAAGTTGCAATCTGGCGATGATGTGACGAACGGCAATTTATCTACAGAGGAACGTGGTTGCTCGGGAAGAAATTTATGGCATCTTTTCGTCATAATGATAAGTTCCTTCTATGTAAGATCCAGGTACTAGTTCTACTGAAGTGTATTTTTACCATGTGTGATGCTTCAGCTGCTTTTGTCCAGACGAAGATAAGTTTTATGATATCTTTGTCTTGTATTACATCAGACTCAGAATGCTTATGTACACTCACTGTTCCTTTACTCTGTGGTTTGAGCAGTTTGGATGACTTTTTGAGAGCCTTCTCTTCTATAAAAGGACAATTGGAAGCTTTGTTAGATCTGGACGACATTAATATAGAAGACGCATTGAAGTCGTATCAGTTTATGGATCCAACAAGAACGGGCCCATTTCGAGCTGTCCAAGCCATTTGTGTTTTCATCTTTGTCATCCAAAACCCTCCCAAGACCCCAGTAATGACAAACTTGGAAGACAAGAAGGAAAGGCCACTGCTTCTCTTGAGAGACCATGCTGTGATGGCTCTGTTCACATATGTGAATCGGCTCGTCGATAGAGTTATGAAGGCCAGTCCATGGGATTCCTGCCCTCTTTTACCAGCTATTCTTGTGTTTGTGGAATGGTTGGCAAATCTACCTGAAGAAGAGGCTCTTTGTGGTGCCGATGAAAGGAGCGAAGCGGTTCTGTCTTCTTTCCATAAGAGCTTTATTCGCCTAGTAAACCTCATGCACTCTCATGTGGGCGAAGTTAAGTCTCAAGATTGTGCTCTTTGGGAAGATTATGAGTTGAGAGGCTTTGCACCTGCTGCAAGCACGCATGTTCTGCTAGATTTCTCATCTCATTGGGAAAATAGCACCAAATATCGAAGTGGAAAAGTGTGTCGAGCCCACCGAATTATTATTGCTGCTATTAGGATTGCCGAGAGCTCTGGTCGTCACCACAAGTGGATCCAGTATAATAAGCCAAGAAGACAATTCTATGAGCTGGAGTCAAATGAGTCTTCAGAGATGAAATTCTTGGAAAAAGATAAATCCACGACGGGTGCTAATCCAGAACTGAAAATTTCTCCAGCACAGACGAGTGAAGTCACTGAGGAACGAGGAAAAGGAGTCCTCAGAGAAAGTCCGAGAAGATCTGCTAACTTGGAGGAGGAGGAAGTCATTCTGTTCAAGCCTCTGACAAGACACAACTCGGCTCCGCTTCATCATTACATCACCAAAAAAAGAGACTCCCATGAAGAACTGATGGACCAATCGGCACCGCCTGATGAATGCTTGCGTCGTGCCACATCTTTGCTCATAGCCCAGCACCCTGTACATAGTGAGCCTTCTAATTTCCAACCCAACAACAATAGTTTCTGGCATAATGAGCCATTCAAGCAGCAGCATCCGCCGCAGCCAATTTTTGGTGATATGGCAAACTTCTTTCCTGCAACCTCAATCTCTACCGGTGCTGGGCCTCCCTCATTAAATGCATGGGTCCTCAACAGAGGAAACTTGAACGTGGAAGAAGATAAAGGGATCAGTTTGGGTAAACGTCACCTACCTCCTATAGAGGAAATAGCTTCTGAATCACTGGCCAATCTCTCCATTAACAAAACCAGCGAGCCTCAGAACCCAGTTATCAGTTCTTGCCATGAATCTGTAATAACCCATTACCCTTCTCCTCTTCATTCCACTCCCGTGCCTTCAGCGCCTCTTTTACCAGATGATGCCGTTTGGTTTAGCGGAGTGAATACATCTACTTTCTCTGATCACAAGACAAACGTGACATATGGGGTAACTGAGAATTTTCTTGACGCATCACCTGGGAAGAGCTATTCAAATTATGCTGTTCCTCTTGCCCCTAATGCTTCTAGTCTTGGTGTCCCTGGCTTTAACTATGTATACCCAATACAATGCGGAATGAGTTCTTCAGAATGGCTCCGCCAGTTCAGAGAAATCAACAATCTCCACCAGGTCAATAACGGTCAAATGTTGAGTCCTAGTTTCCACGGCTCTGGAAACATCGGAAATGTTTATCAGCTTGGTGTCCCTCAAATCGATCCAATCAACTCCTGGGTAACTCCCTCGTTCTCTAACCAAACAATATACTCGAACCACCAGGCTGTGACTCCTGGATTTCCTGCCTTTTACGGAGTGGAAGAGCCAAAGGACAGAGTCTTGCATGCATATTATCGAGCTAGTCCCTATGGTTGCGGTGCTGTGACAGCGGAACTGAGAGATGATCAGGAGATGCTTCTGCAGTACCTTAAAGAGAGAGAATGGCGGCTCCAGCAGGATCCCAACCTGCAAGGTCCCACGTTCTAGGAGATGAAGCGGATATCGTCTTGCCTTCTCGAGTGGCTTGCCATGGCAATTACTTAGCTCGAGTGTGTGCTTTTGTGTGATTAATCATGCTAAAGACTCACCAGTCACAACCCATTTTCCTGGTATGCAACTGTATGTAAAACTCATTGTACAGCGGATCTGATACAGGTAGACAAGGAAGAGTCAGCTAGGAAGAAAGAAAGGTCATACTCTCTGGTTAGTGAGATTTAAAGGATCTGATATTTGCTTGTGTCCCTTTGGGACAATGTAATTGTTGAGAGAATGCCTAGAGAACCTTTTTAGTCTTCTGACAAAACAACACTTCTAGTTGATAATGAAATGATAACCAAAGGCATGTTCAGAGGCTGTTTATGTTTCTTGCCCAAGAGGGCATGTTCATCGAAATGATTTCTTGCTGCAGTCAAGATTTGTGCTTCTTGTTGGCCTAATATTTGCACTGATTTGCATGTTCTGTTAGCTCATTTCTTTCGCCGTTGCGACCTTATCAAAGCTGGATAAACTTGTTTCGAAGTAGGCCCGGTATCAAATTCTCTGTCTTGCCATGAGCAGGAAATCATATGAATGCTGCTGTGCAGGTGATATTGACCAAAGCAGTTTCCACGTAATCAGTGGGAAAGGCCCGGTAAGTCGTTCATGGTCGACTAGTTTAGTCTTCAGATAGTCCGGTACGCCTTCGAACGAATAGGATGTGTACTTTGTCGGGAACAGACAAACCGCAATACCCAGAAAGGAAAGGCATACAGAAACTCATCAAGCGCTCAATTTGGCATCTTACCATGGACTTTCACTTGGGTCTTCTCTTCTGGACATGATGTCGAGGCTGGTAGGAAGGTAAACAGCGGGCTTCTTTGGCTTTGCAACAACAAAAAAGAACAAACAAAGAAAAAAAATCCGGAACAAACAAATTTCAGATCCTAATGTTGTGCATTCATCCGAGCGGTCTCTAAGACAGAAATAATCTAGTTCAAAATACCATTAACTTCGCTTCGCTCTGAGCCACTACAATGCAGTTCAAATTGTATGCTTCAAAATAGGGTCGGCCAATCCTTTCCTCACTAAATGATCTTACGACGAGATCATGTCCATTCACGGCGGATAGAAATCCGTCCAAGGCGCGGGAATCTGCCGAACGGTTCGGGCCAAAAATATGATAAGTTTTGTTAGACAGAGCTGAAAATGAAAATTTATTTTCAACTTGGGCCATTTTGGTATTTATGAAGTTTTTCTGGTCCCTTCTGAAATTTGGCTAACTGCTTTTGATCAAAAACCTTTGAAGCCCGAAGTACTGGGGATCAAAAAAAGCCCGTGGAGGCTTTTTCTTCAGATCGAAAAACAACCTTCAAGACAGTCGACACTCCGATCGATCGGAGATGGAGGGCAATCCGCCGGCGAAGGAGGACGTGTCGCCGGCGACGGCAGTCTTGCTCGGCGCTCTCGCGCCGGGAGTCAACGTACGGTTTCGAATTCGTCAAGCGCAGGAGAGGGTCGTCTTTGACTTCGGTGCTCAAGCAAAGTGATGTCTTTTCTTTGTTTCTTGTGCCTTTGGATTTCAGGGTCCGACATGGAACGCGCTGAAGATGGCGTTCGTGATGCTGGGTGGGTCGCTCGCCGTCATGATGGGCTTGGCATTCTCTTCCAGCGATTCTTGGTTGACCCTCCATGTGTCGTTCCTCGTGATGATCACGCTCGCTCTGTTCTTGCTTCTTAGCTGGTAATCTTCGGCTGCTTGCGCTCTTGGAGCTGTTGCTTTTTATATCTTTTGATTGAGGCTCAACTGTTTAGATATAGATTGTTGCTTTTATGCATGAGGGAAGCGAGAGATGAGATGGAGTCTCCCTCTGGATAATTGGAGTTAAAGAAGGACAAATCAGTATACCCATTGCCCTGAAACTTATTAGTGACAGGATAGTGCTAGGTATAAGATGTGCCAAAGTGCAATTAGACAAGGTGGCATGGTAATGAATTTGGACTTTGGGCTTCCTCTTGTGAGTACATCCCTTTATGAGATACTAGGTTTCAGTTCGTCTTCCCAACGTGTTTGTTTGTGTGTTTGTTTGCTTGTGTTTTGGTAATATAAGACTTAGTGGTTGAAATCCACGTGCAAGATTCTGTTGGGTTTGGTTTTGCTATTGATTGATTGATGCTGCTATTTGAAAAATATGTTTTCCATTGACTAGAGGAAATCTTGCCTTGGTCTTTGGTTCTTGTCTGGAGAAAGTAGATGAAAACTGTAAAGTTTCTTTAGTTGGCAATTTCAGGGAGTGGAGATGGCATTGTTAGGTCTGGACCCCCTTTTAGAGGAAGACTAATTGACAGTGGCTTCAACTTCAGTGCCTCATTGACTTTCAAACGCACTTTGCATTTGCAGATGTGCATTGATTTATCTCTTGTTAATCTGTAGCAGACGTAGGTCTGCTAGTTTGCTATGGACATCCGCTCTCAATTAATAATTGTTGAGGGGAGATGAATCTGCCTGATTTAGCATCTTTTTGAGAATATACAAGTTAAAAGGTTTGATACTTAAATCAACCATGGAAAATCAAGTTTCTGGACTAGCTTTAAGCTTTGTAAATGTCAGTGGCATTCCATTTTTTCTTCTCTAATATTGGCTAAATTTCTGGGAACTTCACCTGATAAAAACAGGAAACCTCTTAATGATCTTTTGGAGCTATTCAATGTAATTGGTGTCTGAGAGAATGAGATCCCAAAATACCGTCGGTGGATATTGGGAGAGTGGGAGGGTAAAGAAGAACCATCTATTGGTTTGTTTGATTGGGTGGCCTCCTGGTCTTGCTAATACATAGGAAATTGATAGCTGGTGTGTTCTTTGAAATGACAACTTTGATGATTTGATATTGTACATTCATGGTTTCATTTTCCCTTTAGACAAGTTAATGGCAATTGAAGTGGAGCTTATCGATATTTTTTGGATATGATTAATCATATTTGTCTTTTTAATCCATTTGTTGCTTTTGCATCACTGAGTCAACCCTTCATCTAAATTAAGGGAAATTTTGTCTTCTACATATGATTGATTGAAGTAATTGGTGCAGTGATAGGTGCTGTCTCCAGTCTTCTTGCTGCATCACTAATATAGTATATTTGGTTATACTTGAAGCCATTGGTATGGTTGAAGTTGTAGGGGCAAAAAGAATTGCTTGTTTCTGGTTAGGCATTTTAAAATGGAATATGTATAGCTGCTGAAGGTTCTTGGATCTATATTGGTCATTTTTTTAGTGTCTTTCTTTCCATTTGTTGCCTCATCAGCTGATATTCTGCTTTCTCCCATTTACTTTATACCACACCTGCATCTTTAATTTGTCTTTCTCCGAAAAATAAGCTTCCACTGCACATGCAGCAATTTTGACGGTCCTAGAGCACCTAAATCTGGAAACACCAAACACCTGCTCACTAACAAAAATTATTGGAGACACTGAAAAAGAATTAAGCTAGAAACAGATGCTCTGATGGGAATTTAGATCCTTCATTACTATGTTTAATCTCATATTGTGCTTTGTTATTGCTTGGTATGTAAATAACTTTGCTGAAAACTACAGCCACATCTGGACTGGAAACAATATGTGCAATATAGTTCTCCAACTTTTTTGTATTGCCCTGTGCAGTTCGATTTATTTCTGCTCTGTGCCTCATAGAATTCTTGCCTCCAGTTCTGGGGAAATGCAAGATTTGAGTGTGCCTAATGTATTCTTACTCCATAAGAACAAGGAAAATAGGATTTTATGTGGAAATTCCCAGGTATTTGACAGCCTGGGGCTGTGGGTCCCTTTTCCTTCTATCCTGTCTCTTCTTTTCTTCATGGTTCTTAAAATTTTAGGAATGGACACTGAAGTTGGATAGTTACTTCCAACCTTTCATTTAGATGTCAGTTTGCTTAAGCTCTTCCAAGATGCACACTAACTGAACACTCTTTCGGACCGCTGCTGCTATTTCCTCAGCTTCAACGGTAGTGGGAGCAACTGTTGAATGTTTCAAAAACCACTTTTGCAAAACAGCATCCACTTTTTGAAACTGCACTTTGTGGCCATTTCAATCACTTGTCTTTGTACCTGGGTCATTTGCAGTGACTCAGTTCAGTCTGATCCATCTCCTCTATTATGTCCATTTGCCATCTTAATCACATTGAACTAATGCTTCACCAATGTTCCTTCCAATCCTTGTTGCACTCCATCTCTCAAAATCCAAGTCTCTTCTTAACCAATGTCCCTGCTCTGCTACTATCAGTTCATGCATTGCAGGTTGTCATCAGAAACAAACCAAACGTTTGAAGTGACTGACATCTCTGCAAAGTTTGAACGTGCTTCTGGAATTGGAATTTTTATATATGGCTAGGATGTTCTAACTAAGCCACCATAGACGATCCGGACTTGTTCTTGGTGTCCCATTGCGACATAAAGCTAAAATGCAGCTTATCATAACCCTCACAAGCCCACGAAACCGTTCACTGGGGAAAAGACATTTTCTTTGCCAGAGATAATATGTTTTGCCCCATTTTCATTATCGTCCAATAAATGCTTATCCTCTCCCTTTCCTTTGTTTATTTGGATTTTCTTCTGGAGTACTTGTCCAAACAACTGGCACAAATGAATCTGGTGTTTGTTCTTTAGACTCAAACTTTATCATTGGCTGGGATATATAAGCTTTGCTGGTTTTATCTTTGAAGTGTTGTTCTCAGGACATGGTATTTTTTTCTGCAGGTTTCTGGCACAAACCGGATTGGTTTCAGTTGACAGTCAAATGCAGGATCTTAATTTAGTACTGAACGATCAGACCAAGAAAGAAAAAATTCGTTGATATGGTCCCCTGGTCTCATCAAGTGTAAATGCCAAGCCTGAAAATTTTCGAGGTTACTCATGTATGACTTTAGAGAAGCAAGACAGGCAAATTGTTCAAAGAACTGCAATGCCAACAATAGGACACTCCAGCTTGTCTCTGCTCATGAGAATCATAAGCAATCTTTGTTTAGGTCAGTAATTTTTCGGTATCTCATGGTCTTTACCTAGGATTAAAATACTTTAACACATTTATTTATAATTTTTCGATTGTTTCAGATGTGCAAACATGTACTTTCAGAAAACTGAATACAGATGCACTCTTTCACCCTGTTATGAGTTCTCTCTTTGTTTTTCATGGTCCGCCTTCCATTTATTCTAAATTAGATCATGTTTGGGTCTCTTTTACTGTGGTCCAAGGCCAAGGGTGATCTACCCTTTCCACAGGGGCAAAATCTGTGGATGGCTTATTATCATCTCAAGCCATTAAGAGCTAAGTTTCCACCTGAATGTTTCTGTCAGTCTTTTTATCTATACTTCTTGAGTGTTTTTAGGCTTTAAAAGTGATGATATCACGAACTCCTGTGAGATGGTATTATAATGGAGTCGTGATATCACCATTGCTAGGCATTACTATTCATATTATGCCAATCAATCCTCCAATTTTCATCCTCAAAATTTGAAGAGCTTGAACAACTGAAGTTCACGATTAGATACTCGATAAGAAAGCAAAGTTACTAAACGAAATTGAATGAGAAGTGAAACTGAATTGTGGCTGCAGATTTCAATCAGGATTAGAAGAGAATCAAAATCCAGATCTGACCTGAAGAACTGTAAAAACTAAATTCGACAAAAGAAAATTCTGGGTACCATTTGGTACCCGATATCCTTGTAATTGAAGAATTTATGTAGTCCATCACTTGGTTTATCATTTATATGTTGCACCGCTGTTGCCTATCCAACACTGATCCAAGAGGGAATAAGTGTGTGGATCCATATTAGTAAGAGTTTCGAGACCTCTGTAGAAGCTATCGAAGTCAATCTGCTGGTCATCTCCTGTTGAAGCATATGGTTGTTTAGAGGTCCCCTCACCAGCGGCATATAAGTAATCTCTGCATGGTACAGAAGAGTCTTTAGAGAAATCAGCTGCCAAGGCTTGGGAATCTCCTTCGCCATGTTTGAATTGTCCCATTAGCAGTGCTGGAGCTGCTTCTTCTTCTTCTCCGCCTTTGACAGCTCTTGGTTCATTTGAGATTGGTGCAATTGAGTTGTTGAGGTCAAGGTCTTCAATGGCTTGGTGTCGTTTTTACAGGGATGTTCTTCTGTTCTGGCCACCTTTTCAATGGAGAAGTACTGTGTCATGCATGCACCAAAACGTTCTGAGGTTAGTGTCCATAAAATGATTCTGGTGGCAATGAGAAATTAAAAAGATCTTATCAAGCCATCTTTTGAATGATGTGATAAATAAAATCAATCAACTCGAGCAAAAATGGTTAGGAAGAGGTGCTTTTGTATTGATCGACTGGCATGACCCCTTGCTTCTTGATGTCTCCACACCTTTTTCTTAAAACACGCTGTAACTTTATAAAATTTTAATCTTCTTTTTGGACATCCTCTTAATCGAAGTTGAAGTCTAATTTGGTCAATGAACTATAAAAGAAGAATCATTCAAATGTATAGGCTTAGGTACAATAAACAATCAAGGGCATTGCAAGAGGAAATCCTCATCCTAAGAGGATAAGAAGATCGAAATCTCTTAAAACGAGACGCTTTATGTTTCTTTTCATATCGACATAGATTAGCGCTCTCTATAAAGCGTTGATCCTCATCTCTATTTTAACTCATGTCATCAGATCAAATCATTTTTGTTTTATACTACAAGATGTTAGGTTTTGATTCATTCATGATGAAAACAAAATTATATTCTACGGAGGTCATATCAATATATCAATATATCAAATTTCAAGTTGATTTTATTCATAAATCACCAATGTCACATTCAAATTTTTTTATCAGTAACCTTTTCTCCTAAGCGCTGTTAGTATTTCAGTGTTTTTGACTTATCAATATTACAAGACAAATTATTAAATAAAAAAACCTTAATTACAGATTTCCACCACTCCGAAATTTGGGAAAATTAATTTTCTTTTTTTCTCCCCTTTTCTATGGAAGATTTCCTGCAAATTTCATCCTACGTGCGTCATTACATTATGACCTCCACTTTTGTGTTGAACGCTGTTCACCCCCTTTAAAATCAGTGGAAAAGTCCAAGAATTTTATTTCGTCGCCTAGCTAAACAAACTCGCCTTCTTTTCTGGAATTTTAAATTTGAATAATCCTGCTTCTCAACGCGATTAATGAAGCATATTAATTAAAACCCAACAAAGAAATAATTAATTAATTAACAAACTCACGATCTTCTTGCATTCATCTTCGTAGAATGTAATGGAATCTCCAATGTCCAGTCCATTTTGCTTCACTAATTCTCCTGCTTAGGAATTAGAGGCTGAACATAGTCAAAGTGAAAGTATAAAGCCATAAATATAGGACTTAGGGTTTTCACTTTCATATTGTAGTGAGAAGCATTTCAAGATGACAAGGATGCAGATATATTCTACACATCCTCTTATTATTGGAAAATTACAAGCTACATAAATCAAACGAATGCGATTGCTTGAACATAGAACATCTGGAAAAAAGAAGAAGATGAAAATTGAAAGAGGATGGAAAATATACCTGCATTTTCAAATAAATACATTCTGCTATTGTTATTTGACCAATACCTATGTTTTTCAAGGAGTTTGAACTATTAGTCCAAGAAGAGAAAATAGATTCATAGATAATTAGAGTAATTATTTGGAACTGCAATGGATTAAGAAGAAATAAAGTGCAACAAAGATCAATAAGAGCTTGCTAGCTAACCTGTATCTCAAGGTCCACTCATGGGGAGAGGACACGGCTCTTATCACTAATTGAATTCCTTCTTTGTCGGGAATGATTGGAAGATTTTCTTCTGCCTCCCTCTAATTTAAAATCAACAAGGGGTAAAAACCCAATTTACAATAAAAGTTAAATAAATTTGTGGGTAATCTGGGTATTTTAAGTCTCACCTTTGGAAGTACGATCCTCCCTAGAGACCCCACGTCACTGTTCTTCAACTCCTTTTTGAGAAGCATTCTCAATCTCTATTCCAGCCAACGCACAATTCAATTCCAAAACAATCGCAATTACAAAAGGAGCCACAAAAAATTCCAATAACATTCAGAAATTGAGATATTAGTTTAAATTTCCCCACCTTACCATCTGGCATGAAAAAACTATGTTGGTCCTCCCTACCATTATTTTCCAAAGTTTGATCATCCATTGGATGTTTGCTTGAAATTACCCCATTGCTCGATGGGCTTGCATTCGTAGTAGACGGAGCCGAAGAGCCCCTCCGGTGCAAATCGAGGCTCCTTTGGCGAGCCATCTTTCTCCTGTTTCTAGCAGCCTTCGTCGCCCGAGCATCAAGAACCTTCTGTTCGCGCCCTGCCAAATCATATGGGGTCGGTCCAAACGATGGCGATTCGAATCGAACCAGTTGAGGACCATTGTGATTTTGCCAGAAACAGAAAGGCTGGGGCAAATAATGAGGTGGGTAAGGGTATGGATATGGGTATGGGTATGGAAATGGCAGCCCTTGAAATGAAGGTGTAGATTGTGTTGGGGCATGAAGTTTTTGAGGATGACCCATGATTGGTTGCCTGCTCACATTGGAAACGCTTGTGGGCTTGGAGGAGTCTAATGGTGCAAGGAACCTGTGCATTTTTCCTTTGAAAACGAAACTTCTCAAAACAATAAATGGTGAAGAAGAATTTTGTATCTTTTTTCTACTCTCTGGCAACTAGGAGTTTGTGAAAGTGAAGAGGCTCTTTATAAGGCAGTGTCCCAAGCTAGGGTTAAGGCCAATTTAGTTATAGGTCACTTGAGTAGGAAAGAAACAAAAACTGGTATTAACTCAAATGGATTAATTCCTAAGTTGTCAATTGAATTACAGGAAGCAATTAAGTCCATACCGGATGCTCATGAGAAAAATAGATAAGAATTCCACGTACCATTTGCGTTATATCTCTGTAAAAATTATTTCAAAATTCAGTCTATCGTATAAGTTCGTACCTGGGTCTTATTATCGGTCAGCACGTGTCAACTTGTAATTATTATAGTGAGATAACATGCCTTTGAAGGCATTGAAATGTGCATTCTAAATGAATCCTTGACTGCCTGTACATGAACACGAAGGACATGTGATACTCTTTTGCTGAGGTAATATTCTCCAGCAGAAATTTTGTTTCTCTATGAAGGATTATTTAATGAAGGACCAACGTCCACGTTTTGTACTTCAGCTTTTGTACTCGTTATTTGATAAGTAAACCCGTTACGATCTTCCTCTACCTTCGAGTTTTGAAAATAGCGGAATGAGAAAGAGGTCAAGACTAACGAACTCAGGGGAAACGGTGGTTTTAAGGGGAAGATGCCATTGAGAGGAGGGGGGCGAAGGAAAAATATTGCGTACAGTCATTATAAAAATAATATGATGTAAAAATCAAAATCACCAATGAAATTATTAGAGAATTCATGTTCGGAAGGATAATTGTCCAAAAACAGTCCTTTTGGCCTCAATTAGTCAGAAATCGTTGATGTGGCCGTTGGCCATCCCATGTGACACGACCAACGTTGATATGGACAACTTTTCTAGATTTTTTAATTTGTCTAAATTTTTGAATCTCCTTTATTTTCTTTTGTTTTCTATCTTTTCTTTTCTTTTTTCATTATTCTTCTTTTCAAAAGGGTTGCTGAGCAATGGCCAGGAATCATTGTCCAACCGCGGGCGGGAGCTGCAAAGCCCTCATCAATCGCGGGAGAGGACCTGCAATCAAGGACATGCTAGCCCTCACCTCTCACCAATCATTGTTGATGCCCCCAACAACTCCTACAGACCCTTCGAAGAAGATAATGAAAAAAAGGTAAAATAATTAAAAAATTGTAAAAAATTGTCCTGAAAATGACCAACAATCACATTGGTGGTTCCTGGCTAATTTTGATCAAATGGACTATGGATGTGTTTGATTTAGTTTTTAAAAACAATAACAATGATTTTTAGATGCACTTTAAAGCCATCATTTCAACATAATGCAAATGATAAATTCAAGTAAATCTTGCAAACATGCACAAAATTCACAAAGACAATATCTTAATATTATGTATTTATGAACATTTTAAGTACATTAAAAATCTTAAAACTTGTTACGGAAATATAATTGAATCTTAAAACTTTCAAAAGTAAAATTAAATTTTAAAACATGAAGAAATGATACAATCAAGTCCTTCCATTAACTCCTTTCAACTTGACAATGGAAAATGCTGATATGAATTTTTATTATTTTTTAAATCCTACATGATGTTAACATAATTAAAACGATGTCGTCTTAGTCCAAATATGGCTTTTCTAATACAAATTTTATTAAAGTATATTAAAAAAATAAGCTAACATTAGAAAGACAAAAAAAAAAAAATGGTTAAACCAGGCTGAGGACTACAAGAATTCACCTTCTCTCTCTCTAGCTTATTTTTTATTTTAATTTAAAGAGAAAATAATTATAAAAAAACTACATTAATATTTTTCATTAATTAAGTTGGACAAGATTAATGGAAAAATTTTACAACACTAATTTGACAAGGTTTAAAATTTGATTGCATTTTTTGAAAATTTTAATACTTAATTACACTTTCATAATATGTTTTAAACTTTTGTACTTATTCCTTTATAAAAAGAGGTAGCTGGAGGTTTTTTCCTCCCTTTATAAAAAGAGGTAACTAGATTTTTTTCTTGAACAAAATAAACAAAGGTTATTACCACTAAAAATACCAAATTAGTACACTTGTGTCATATTTAATCAAATCCCAAACCGGCATTCTTCTTGGACAGAATACTTAACATGTTTACTGCGTATTTACCAACTCTTGTTTCGAGCCTATATATTGGGTTTTTACTTACTTAATGCTCCAAAAGATTTCGGCGGCGATGTTCGCATCGCATTCCCAAAATGGACAGCCTAATCATATGTTCTTCCGTACTCTTCTCCAACAAAATTTGTATTGAAACTTGTCTTGTATTAGAAGACCATGCTCGCATGCACGAGCACGCGCACAACCTCTCTCTCTCTCGAAACTAAACATACCAGGGAGGGCAGGTTCTAATTTATGAAATCTAAAACTGGATTGGAACTGAATTGACTGATATGAACTGGGTCTATCTAGGTTGAGGCATCGATGGATTGCCTAGGCTATTCGATTTGAAACCCATATCCAATATATCTAACTTCTTTTCAAACAGGAAAAAAAAAAAAAAGAGAGCTCAAAACACGTTCAAAATTAGTTAGTAGGTAGAATCAACATGTCACGGTATAAAATCGAACAATGAATCAGTGAAGGCCAGAAACCACACATTTATCAAATAGTTTAAGATTTTAAAACAGTTGGTAATAGTCCCACCAAATATCTTATATGGTATTAGAGATAGAGATCCTAAGTTCGAATATTTCCAAACTCAATTTGCCTCCCAATTAAATTTCCACGATTTGTAAGGTAAAAAGATTAGACTAAGCTTGAGGGGAATCGTTAGAATATTTAAATAGCAAGTCATATGTTTATTTAGCAGCTTAAACTTTTAGAATAGTTTGTAATAATTATACCAAATGTCTTACACATAAGAACCTATCCGAACGCTCATGAACCGGCCTAAGACCAATTGGATAAGGCTAGGTTAGGTCAATTCTTAGTTAAATCGATTCGGATGCTCACCTCAAAATCATAAAATTTTGGTCGTCTTTTTATTTGAATTTGAAGTAACTTACTTTTTATACTTGAAGCGGCTTAAAATTTTCATTTGTTATGAATAGGTGATTTGCTATGCAGCTCCCCTTTTTTCCTATGAAATTCCGATTCTTACCCAGAAGAAAAATGGCTTGGTTCGATTGAAAACCTAATCGAATTTGTTTTTCTTCAATTCCGTTAAGATCTTCGTTCGGCTTGATTTCGCTTATCTTTGAATCGAGTTAAGATTTCTTTCAAAACTCTACACGTAGGAAGTACACCAACAGGACAAATTATGGGCTTAAACCTTGGATGGGAGCTCAGAAGCAAAAAAAAATCCACAGAATATTTTCATGGGCCAGAACTCCTCAGTCCTCATCTACAACATAATTTTCTACCATCGTCTTCGCATTTATCATCAAGCCACACACATCAGAAACTCGATAAATCTGGGGAAAAATAATAAATATTTCAACTTTAGTCTTTAGGTAATTTTCATTTTCGTGCCTATACATTTTTGGAGAGGGATAAGTGCAAATCAAGTCGTAACATTTTGGGTAAGGTTAATGTCACGAAAAACTCTAAATTGGTACACCTAAGACAAGTTTATCCCCATAAATTTGTGACAAATTTACCTCCGTTAGTTGCTGTTAAATTGGATTAATATCACAAAAAATCACAATTTGAAATATATGTGACAAATGGAGGGTAAAAACCTAAACTATAATAATTGTCAATTATCACGTGTTATCCAACTTAATAATTTAACGGTAAAATTTAACTAAAACTAATTAAAGCTAAATTTGTCACATGTGTAATTATGTTTTTGGTGATCAACAAATTAGTTTGGAGTAAATTAAAGATAGGTGTATCAGTTTGAGGTTTTTATGATATTAACTCTTTTAGATATTGACCAATTGAGTTGTTAACGTAGTATTCTAGTTAATTAAGTACTGATTGTTTTGAAAAGAGAAAATGGTTAAATGATAATATTTAATCTATTGTGAGAACAACAGTCTATTTTGTATCACAAAAATCAAATAACAAATAATTATAAATTATTATAAGATCCACTCATTCAAGAATTTATTATACAATAAGCTTTATTCTCACATAAAACTAAAGACTGTTATATTAGTAAAACTTCTCTGAAAAATCTTCAATTAGACTATATTAATTATGTGTATGATTTAATCATAAAAGTAAAAATGAGCATGAGCCCTGCTGATTACCCCGAAGCTTGAGGTTAAAACCCCATCGTCGGTATGAGTAGGCAAATAATGAGAAGGAATTGGTATGACTCAACGAAAGTGATTATTTTTGGAAAATAAAAACATGGTCCTTTCATAAATGGATGGATATCTGTGGCATGAAAACAAGCAGATCGATTTTTATTTTTTATTTTTGTTAGGGAACAAGTAGATAAAGTTAATTCTCTGTTCTTCGTTTTTGTTTTCCCATTTGCTTTAGCGTTCTTTTAATTTTTGGTTGTTATGGTAAAAATCTGTCACATTTCATTGCAAAAGGAAAACCTATTTTGGTTTCTATGGGTTACAATATGCAGTACTTGGTATATAATTTACCATTTCAATTATTTAAAATTCTTTCCAAATCTGTTTACTTCATTTCAATAAACCATTATTTCGATTAACTAAACAAGAACATCTCACCCTTCATGTTTTGACATTAGCGATCACGTCCACATACATAGCTATGGAGACCACAAAGAGTAATGGAATTGTGGAATCTAGCTTCAAAGTGACATAATTTAGATATAACGATATAAAATATGAATTAAAGATAGAAAATTTGAATATGACATAATATGACACATCTAATTTTTCATACCGACATAAATGACGCGTTTTGACATAATTAGATTATCCGGCGAATGAAAGATATTTGAGACCGACACGCATAAGTGCGGATCGCAAACGCGGATATCGAAGCAGCCGATGAAGAATTAGAAATCTAAAAGCGTTAAGAGAATCTTCTCTCTGTGTCCTCTCCCATGTGAACTGAAACCATTATTTACTTGTCGCATCTTGGAAAACTCGAAAGTGCCGTTCATACACTGTGGGACCTTTAGAATGTTGTGCACCAAGAAATTAAAATATTTCGAGGATCTTTCTATAGGCCATTCGCCAGGGGGAAAGAAATTAAAACAGCGAGAGAACATGTGCAAAATCTAATCTTTTTGGGGCGGAGAGAAGGGACATAAACTCGTGGTTGGCTTCGCTCCAAACTTGTGTGTGGACCCTTGACGATGCTACTTAACTTTAAAAGGAATTTAATTTAATAGGGTCCTCGTCAAAAAAGTTATGTGAGCTGAACCTAATGTCTATATTGCATTCGGACGAAAAAATAGTAATTGAGAAAACATCGAATAAGACGGGACTTGAAGGTTCACGATTGCCTAAAATAAGATTCCATAAGAGTTTCGTGGAATTTATGTGAAATTCCTCAATCTTATTCTTAAGCAAGCTCCCGAGAAGGTTTAGTAGAATCACGATGTCTATTTCGTTTATTGTTTCTCTTTTTCTGTTTGCTTCGAGAACTGTTTTTCCTTTTCGTAAGGACCGGGAGATTGGATCCGGATAATGGAAGAATGGTTGGTTGATGAATAATTCATTTTTTGGTCATCGTTTTTCTTAGTCAGGACAAATGCTACAATCACTATTGGATGATTGGCATGTGAAAGAATCCGGTTGTGAAACTAGCTTTGAAAGTACATGTTGCTAATCCAGTAATGAACGTGTAATCTTTTAGTCACAAATTCTTAGATAATTCTTCCCATAAATAACAAAAGGGCATCCGTAAAATCACGGATCCTTCCTGAAAATAGGATGAATTTCTTTTTATGACATGGAGCTCCATCTTAAGTTTGATAAATTCATGAATCATGAAACAATTCACTAATCTATAACGAGCCTTAGCTGGATTAAAATTGAATTTGGCAATAAAATTCCGAGTTTTTTATAGAGCTTATCATTGAAATTTCAGATGAAGAGAGAAAGAAAACATGAAATACAAATTTCGTTACCTTATCCATGAATAAAACATTATCCAAATGTTGATTGGCTCATATATCAAACTTGAAAGTTCAAGTATATTGCTTACACTATGACATGATGGCTTAATTAAATTATTTTGTTCACAGTAAATTTCGAGAAAATCCGATCCATGGGGCAATCCCATTAAACTGATACTCCACTTGAGAGGTGTACCTCATCAACCACCATTTATTAATAAAACAAGGTGGAAATGGTTTATGGTCAACATCTTATAATATATTCCATTTCATTTCCCAAAAAGCCACTAATCAAGCCGCATTGCCTCATCCACGAGACCATGCTATTATAGGCTTATAGCTATTATAAATTCTATATATATAGAACGCTATGGTCCCCTCTCTCTTTTTTTCAGATTTTCTAAAGTATTTACTTATTTCCCAGACGATTTTGCACAAAGCTAACGGATGAATTTAGCATAGAGTGGAGATCATTTCATATCAAATTGATGTTGCCAAAATAAGTTTTTCACTGTATAATCATTTTTGGCGAAAATATTTCATTCTCTGGAAGGTGCATTGACTTCCACTGAAATTATATTTAGGCCTGGACCAATAATTTATGGTTGCTGCCTAAGTCTGTCCATTTGCCCTTCGAGTCTGAATCACTTAGATAAACGACATTTGCCTGTTGATAAGGTCTAGATGCATGAAGGGCTTGCCATTTACATAAGACGGTGTGTTCCATAGTATGAAACAATTTGACTTTCGTGCATTAACTCCCTAAAATAAAGAATGGATCGAATGTCTCATTAGATCTAAGGGTGATAATTTTATTTACATTTTAAATATACCTTTCTTTAGAACGGGATACCATCAATAAATTAAATCTCTAAGAGCATAGAAATTTTTCTCTCGTGTTTCTCTTGCTAGTTTCCTCTCACTTGTCGTTCTCTTTGTATGATGACCCCGCCATTTTTGCAAGTCGGGATTCCTAGCCATGAATGTCACCTCTATCAAATTGCTCACAGAGAGATCGTCCCCCTCTATAACCCTAGACTTAAGAAACCAATTGCCCTCATAAATTCTCTAAATCGAGGAACAATAGGATTGATCTTTGAAGATTTATGTGCCTCTAGTCAAATATCACATCTCACAACTTTTCTCTTACTCTATATAATTCTTGAGGTGTTGCAAACCCCATCATGCAGCTCTCATCTTGATCAGAGTAAAGTCAATACATCAATAAATGTACCTTGGACATAGATAAAGCCATTGACCCACCATTCTTAGAAACTTCAACCAAGTTTTCAAAAAAAGAGCACTCAAAAATTATTATATTAAAAAATGAAGCGCTAAACACGGCAATATGACCCCTCTCTCTCACACGTGCGCAAAATGGGGATTATGAAGGGTCATTATACTGGGATATATTTGAAAACTTATGTCTCAATTGTAGGACGATCACTTGAATGATAGGTAGAAAGGTAGTATTCACATCTTCACAAACGCTTGAAATTGCTTGCTGAAAGAAACGTATGGTTGGTAGCTGATGGTATCTCGACACGGACAAATATGGAGCTTGAGCCTTCTTCTTTGTCTACACCTTTGAAAGGGCCAATAGGGAACACCTTTGAAAGGGCCAATAGAGAAAGACTATGGGATCAAAATATCGTACGTATAGATGGTAAGTGACAAAGCATGTGGCGGAGATCAGCAAAATAGTAACTAGATGCCTGAGACCCAAGACAAGGCACAACCGGTGTCCCGATTGGTTTTAGGTGCCACTCGAGCGAATCCAACGTTCAAATCACCCCCAAAGAATCAAATTTCTTTTCCTAGCAGAACTGTATAAATGGACACAACCCTCTTTCTCCAATGTTCATTCACTGAAATTTGTCAGATATTCACCAATTCCTGACATTCAAAAAACCTAAAGTGATTCCGAATCCGAAGGGTCGTGAGGTGCAAGATCCTTGTCTGCACATTGTTTGGGATTGAGAAGAAGAAATGTGTGGTCAACCCTTAATGGCCGACTTGGCTTTGGATGTGATGCTCCCTCCCTCTCTCTCTCTCTCTCTCTCTCTCTCTGTGAAAACTCCCACATAACGTGCGCGATGGGTTTCAATCAATGCTTTGCCAAATTGGAATCTCTCTGTCTGCTCTCTTCCTTAGTGCGTGGTGGGCCGCGGGGGGCTGAGCAAGTACTGGTGGGAAGTACTGTCTTTGTTTTCTTTTGCTTTGCTAGTTGCCCTCGGCCGTCCACGTTATTCACCCGCCCCTTTCTTCGCCCTCCATCATCCTCAATCGCCCAGATTTGGTGCCCACTCCGCACGTCTCCCTCTAAAAATCAAGATTCTTACATTACGTTTACACAAAGTTTCTGTAAATAAAAAAAAATTCAAAACTTGAACGAGCCCCTTTGCAAAAGGGTTCATCGATAGAAACATAGAAAGAGAATTCTCATGCGTGCCTTCAATCGTGATCAGTTTGAATAAGTGAAAAAAAAGGCGAGTAAATTGCAATTGCTTGTAGAACTTTTGCACTAACATGGTCATATATGCTTGCAAAATTTTGTGGGACCATTATAAATGATATAGATAAAAACCCTTGTTTTGATATCACGTAAAATGTTATGGAGTTATTATTAATTATTTTAAAATTTTAAGTTATTAGATGAACGAATAATTCGATAGTTGAATATTCTGATATCGTGACCAAGCTTAAAGACTCGTTAATTCCCACGTACTTCCAAACTTTTGCAATTTATTGCTCGCAAGGCCATTTTCTTTTTTTCTTTTCTTTTTTCCCTTTATGACATATACGAAGCAAGAACACAAATTGAAAGTAATCCAGCTCAGGAAATTAAAGAGTGCCGTTTATTTAGGATAAGGAATTATTGGTGGGGTTGACCCACACGCAATTGCATGGAGATGATAAGATTCGTATGTGCCATGTAGACTCTTATGAGGGTGGCATTTTGGGTTGCTTGGTCAAATTATTATCTACTTGGCTTGGCTGGCTCTACTGCCTTTTCTCGTCTTCTCTGGTCCTAAACACATGGGACTTTCCAAAAATAACATGCGGTCATAAAATGTCATCATGCCTTTATATGTCAGCTCCCTTTCATGAGGCTCACTTACAACTTGATTAATCAAGCCAATTGAATGCGATTCCAGAAGGGTATTGCAATGCAAAAACAACTGCACGAGCGAAAATAATAGTAGGTATACCAAGATTTGATTTACAAAATATATTAGTATGTTTATTTTACAGAAATTAAACTTTGCTGGAAAATGGTTTCAAATGAACTTATTTTTGAGGAAAATGGTCACCTTGTTTTCTATTTTGACAGTATTTGCAAATAATATGAATTCATTTTCCAAAATTTGTCATAGAAAAATTATGAAACATGCATTTTTTTTAAAAAGTCTCAAGTACAACCTAGGTCGAAGGTTTTAGGTACTAAGATCCATTAAAGGATTTTTAAAAGAGGACTATAAAAAGAATTTTAATGGAGAAAGTCATTTTCCTAAATTTAAACATAAGTACTCTATTAATTATGAAAAGATTTTTCGTAAACTCATTTGACAATAATATAAGGAAAATGTTAATTGACAGTAAAATTTGTCACAAAACAAACAGATCCTAAGAGATGCGACAATATCTTGTTGTGCAGATATCATTATACTTATATAAATACCCATTTACAATTTGTCACCTCATTTAAAATGCTCGTTTAGAAACTGATCTCATTATACATACCTAGCATTTCTCACGATTCTTAACATTACTAGGAGTACACATTTTGAGGACTTCCAAGTCTAAACTTTAGGATCACGGCCAAAATTAAAAACTCGAATAGAATCATAAGGATCCAAAACATTGAAATTTTTCCTGTGATTTTGGATGCTCAAATTTCAAGCGAATGAATACGTAACTGCACAATTTGGATAATGGCCGATCAAAAATAAGCGAACTAAGAATTTTCTTAACAATCCTACAATAACCAATCCGAGAATATTCCTCAGATTTGAATGCCACTTCCGTATGTCGGGTGGCGACACAGACACTGCCGTGAAGCAATGGAAAAGAGAAAATTGAAATTAGTTCACTATCAATTTCGATTCTCTCAATGATCAAAACCGACCTAGTTTGATATTTCATTTTTCTTCTTTTTTTTATTAATCCAAGCTTGCAAAACCCTACAAACACGTCAAGCGACTGACATAAGATAATAGAAAAGAATGAGAATAATCTGACAAGCATAAGGTGAAAGCTTCAGCTAAGATTAGATTAGATTGGATTAATTAATAGTCGGTTATTTAAGCAAAGTTAAAGTTGAAATAGCAGCAAATGAAAAGAGAGGAGAATAATGATGGGGTATAGGGAGACGTGAAGAGAGAAGAGAAGATCCCTTGGGGGACTACAAAATCCATTAGTTCCCCTAACCATGCCTTCCCTCCTTTACCACCCTTTTTCCTTCTCATCTGAGCTGCCCAGCACATGGCGCTCTCTCTCTCTCTCTCTCTCTCCCCGCATGTAAGAGCAATTTCATTTGGTACACGAAACATATTCGACACACACTCTCTCTCTCTTCACATGTTTGTACAATTTCATGAGACACACAGTACATGTTCGACTTTCTGCATTAATAAGTGTCAATTTCAATTTGGGTCCTAGGCCCTCAAGGTTCTCAATTTGTGTCCCACTGAATTTATGAAGCGAATGGAGGGCGTTTTATGAACTTGACTCATTCATTATCGAGCTAAAAAGATTTTGTCAATTATTAAGTTATGTGGTTTTTGAATTTTCCGCTTTCATGGATGAATTCATCTAAAGTATTAAGCCTAGAGAGTTATTGATTATATACTAGTTGGAAATTATACTTAAGAAACCTCCGAATATGTCACAAAATAAAACGGAATCAATCTTGCAAAGTACACTTACATTTACCCTAATTTAATGATACTAAGAAGTTATAAAAATGAAGTTGATTTGCACAACACCTGATTCGCTATATCAAAAACTTAAAGAACAAAAAACAAAAAGAAGAGGGGAAATTCTCCTAGTCCCCATGTTCTTAGATCTAACATGGGTTCCCTCTTTGCAAAATTGATGAATAAAGGTAACGAACCTCCCCGTCTAGGATACAATAAGGGAAATTAGCCAACAAGGCGTGCCCTAATATACTATATCCTACATACATATACATGTGTGTGTTTATATTTATATATTATGAATATAATATGAGGGTATACAACTTCCCACATGATGCTCTCTTGTCCCTTCTCTTTGGAGTCTTCTCTAAACGTACATTTAGCCATAAAAGAAATCCTGACGATGACCATACAGAGACATAGCACAACAAGCATGCTTCGCCATCAACGACTCCAAAAAGCTCTTCGGCCTCCGTATGCCAATTGTCCAACTTGGTTTTAGGTATTTCAGAAAGCTGTACCATTGTCCCATCAAATGCTGCCTTCTGCCTAGACTATTGCACAACCTTTCCTCCCCAAAAATGGAGTGAGTTTCTCACGAAATATCATGAGCTGCATCTTTTATCGACTTTACTTATTCTGGTATATACGTAGAATTGGTGTCTCTACATATTTTCATTCGTAACCGAGGTGTGCATCAATAGTTGAAATTGATTGAGACATTCATGAAGTACAATACATAAATAGAAGATTCAAGTCTATCAAACGAGATCTGCAACTCTTCTCATTTTGTATATGCTATATATATATATATTACCATATATATTAATATCCTCATCTTCCAACAAAATACAATCATGAGTTTCGGAAACCCACTAAATGATTTATGAAAATGGGCAAGCATGGAATACACATAACATGAAATTAGTTAGTGCATTGGTTATTGTGAGAGTTAGTGAAACAACTGTCAATGGTTTTAAAAGTTCAAGGAGTTAAACGAAGGTGTAAATTAATATTTAAATGTTCTATCACTTCCATTACACTTAGTTTAGTCTTTGTGCTTAATATTAAATATAGACATATTTAATTGAAGAGGTAAATGGGATATGGAAAGATTTAAATTCGAGACATTTTGCTATGATACTATATAAGATTTTTTGGGATCATCGCTAATTATTTTAAGACATTAAATTGTTAGTAAACTATTAGATGAATGCGTGATTGATATTTAAATATTCTATCATTTATTACACAACAAATCACATCCCCTAACCAAGTTGAAACAAATGTTCTCTATTTTGTATCACATATGACAAATGATGAGACATATGAATACATGTTCTCTATTCAATATCACTCTCCCTCACACTCAGTCTAATCTTTTTGTCTAATATCACTCTCCCTCCCACTCTAATACCATATGAGATTTTGTATGATCATTACTAATTATTTTAAAGGCTTCAACTATTAGATGAATTCGTGATAAATATTCTAGCAGTTAACTAAATGATAAATTTCATCCCCTAACCAAGTTAAAACAAAGGGTTCTCTGTTCAGAATCACATACAACAAATGATGAGACGTATGAATACATATAACACAATTTCAAATCATGACTAACAAGGGCTGAGATCTTACGCATGTGATATAAATTGAGACACGGTTCGAGCCAACAAAGTCCCTCCACGCAACTCGACCACTAGATTCAACCTCAGCTGATCTTGGATAATAAGAACACTACAAATAACAGAATTTAAATCTTACGGCGGTTTGGACGATTCTCTCTGTCTGTCTGTCTCTCTTTCTTTCTCTCTCTCTTATTATAATGTCTTCATCAAATAAATAGTTTAATGAGCATACATTATAATATCAAAAGGGAGCATATAATATAAAGAAATAAAAGAAGGAGGAGGAGGAGGAGGGAAGTGGGATTTGCTGTCTTAGCTGCATCGAGTGCTGCGCTCTCTCCCTCTCTCCCTCCCTAGTCTCTCCCGCTCTAGGGATTCCCTCTATTCTCCCCCACATCTATCCATCACCAGAGAATGTTACGTAGCGATCCTCGGTGTCTCGTTTTGTCAAAGACTCTCTCTCTCTCTCTCGAAGTTGCTGAGATTCATCTGGAATGCCGCTCTTACCTCTCTGTCCTCTTCTTGGATTTCGAATGTCCCTCCTATATTCCCTTCCTCATTATAAAATCCCAATCTGTTCTGTTCTCCATCTTCCGGATGGAGATTGTTAGGAACATTTTATCTGTACTCAATAGAAAATAATTCTTTTCTTTAAACAAAGGAACTTGTGGAAAAGTGCATCCAATGAGAACATGTCTTATTTTTGACCGAGTGTCCCGATATAACTAAAGAAATTCCGTGTCATGTATAATCAGTGTTTTAAAAATTAAATCATTTGGTCGTGAGTATGCCTAACTTATATTTTGGGAATACTCATTAACATAGTCCTCGTGATAGATCGATCTTTTTTATGATATGCATGATTTTGAAAGATTTTTTATTATAAAGTGGATGAATATACCGTTTACGTAACTTTTTCTCTTACACGCCCCACGCCTCTCACGATTGATTGCTCATATTAACAGTGACAAATACGATACGTGTAGAAAAAGGCTACAATGTGTATTTAATATCAATTCCATATTGAAATTACAAAGGAATTTATGCTTTTATTTATTTAACGAATTATTTTTTTAGATCATCGCTTGTGATATTTAAAACAATTAGTCAAAGAAAAATATTTTCATCAATAACGATAATTTATGTCTAAATACTTTTGTGGATGATAATAAAAAAAATTATTTATTTTTTTAAGCAACATAAGCGATCATTTTAAAAAAATAATTTTGATGTATTTTATTTTTCTTGTAACAAGCGGAGCCTAAACGTACTAAAATAGTACTAAAATATTACTGATGTAACAAGTGGTGTGAGACATTCATTAAAAAAATACTAACAAAAATTCTCGTGCAAACCCAAAATTCTGCCCCACCTAATAAATTCCATTTCTTGACCCGATCCATCACGTGAAATAACAAACATTAGTCAATTAAATATCTCTCTCTCTCTCTCTCTCATTCTCATATTCTTGAAGCACAGTATAAATCCAACCCCATCAAGAAAAGACTCACGTCGCCACCTGCTATTTGTCCGCACCCTCGTTGTTTCAAACGATTCCTTCCTTTTCGAACTAGAGAGAGAAAGAGAGAGAGAGAGAGAGATTAGTGGGAGAGAGCAGGAAATGCTGAGAAACTGTGAGAAGACCATGCTTGTCATCCCTTCAACTGCTAACGAATGGACACAGGTAACCCCCGTTTCACTCTCAAATCTAATTTTCTTTTCTTTCTTCCTATTCCTTCTTTCTTTTCATTTTTCTTTTTTTCTTTTTCTCTTTTCTTCTTGGGTTCTTGGCCAAGACACAACGCCTCTCACCAAGGTCACGCTCAATTATTAGACAAACGAAAAGCATGGCCCTCCACTGTTTTGTTCCTTAGCTCTTGTCACCGAATCTCTCTTCCTGTCTTGTTGTTTTTCACCCCCCTCCCCCCAAGGACGCCCCCTTTCTTTGTAACTTCTTGACCTCTTTGTTTTCTTTTGCCTCTCGTTTCCCTTCATTCGGCGTGTGTGTGTGTGTGTGTGTGTGTGTGTCTATTGCCAGGATCAGATGATAGACGAGAAGTGCTTGAACAACAGTATGGCTTCAACAGGTAGTCCTCTCATGGAAAAAAACACACCACCCCAACAGCAGCTGCAGCAGCAACCTCTGAGATGTCCTAGATGTGATTCCTCCAACACCAAGTTCTGCTACTACAACAACTACAGCTTGTCCCAGCCCAGGCACTTCTGCAAGTCCTGCAAGCGGTACTGGACCCGCGGTGGAACCCTAAGGAATGTCCCCGTCGGTGGTGGCTGCCGCAAGAACAAGCGCGTCAAGCGCCCTGCCTCGGCCTCGGCCACCGACATGGCTCCTTCTTCTTCTGCTAGTGCTGCATCGGATCACCATCCCCCTCCTCATAAGACCCACATGGAGAATCTCCCTCAAGTGGCAGCAACCCCATGAATTTGGGCCCTTTGTTTTATGGTAACCCAGCTGATCAAATGAGCAATCATCTTGCATTTCCTGGGCTCACTTGTTCTTCTTCTTCTTCTCTGTATGATCTGCGTCCTCAGTTGAGTGCTCTTGGGCTAGGGTTTTCGTCATCTGCGATCATCCCTGCAAATTCTTGTGCAGACACCAGCAGTTTGCAAGAAGGGTTTAATGCTAATAATGCCTCAGGCCTCAATGTTCAAGATTTGGCTCAAATCACGAACCCACTTCTCCTTTCAAGCTATAGTTCCATGTTTGGCACTTCTTCATCACCATCATCTTCCTCTTCTTGTTTCACCACCACCACCACCATGGCTTCTCTGCTTGCATCTAGCATTCACCATCAGCAGCAGAAATTCGCCAATGCCTCAGGCTTGAGAGAATCTAAAGCACCAGTCCATAATAATTTCAAGCCACCGTCTCCATTGGAAGAGCTTCAAGGGCTTCGCAGCAACAGCGAAGTCAAGATTGAAGGAGGCCAAAGCAGGAATATTGGGTGGAGTGGGAGTCTTCCGTGCCAGAATCCAGTGGATCAAATCGGGCTATTCGCCGATCCGGGCTCGATTTGTTGGAGCTCATTAAATGTGGGCAATTCTTGGCATGATCCCACTAGTATTGGTCTTCATCAGTCCCTTCTTTGATCTAGCCCAAAGAAAAAAGAAGATAAAAAATATTCATTCTTCAGCTACAAATCTCCCTATCTCTTTCTTAGTGATCTTGGGCTCCTTTCAGCTTATGAAACTACCCTAACTAGGTGTGTGAGTTCCTTTTGGTTTCTTTTTCCTTTTCTTGGTTCATGGTTTGGAGGGGTTTTTTCTAGAAAATGGATAATGGAGAAAAAAAAATATGAAGACCGTGAAATGATTTATGATGAGAGAAGCTTGGATCGGAGCGATCATGTCAGCTGCAAGAGGAAAAAATAAGAGAAAGAAGAAGAACTTTCCAGCCTGTTCGGTTTTAGCAGTCGCAGGTTGAGAGAGAAAAAATTCATCCTTATTGCGCTGAGAGGAACCTCGGATCCTCTTCATGTCTCATCATCGTCAACATCATCATCATCATCGTCACTGTGGAGCTGTTGGGAATTTCTTGAAGAAAGGACGGTGGCTTTTGCATCTTTTTATCTTAGTGCTGTAAGTTGGGTCTTTGGTGTTTCCTTTTCTTTCTTTTTTCTTTTGATGTTTCTCTACGTGTATATACATTCGCATGACTTAGTTTGCACTTTATTCCTAGCCTTTAAGAAAACTTGAATTGGAGGTATACATTGTCTTCAATGGGATCATTGAGCTAATCTATTTAGTTTCTTTATTTTGCTTTTGGGGGAATTTTTCCTTTTGAAGTGAGAAGAGTTGGGTATAGTAGTGGCATAGAAAAGAGGGAGATTGTTTCTTTTTTGCAATGTGAACTGTTCCCTTTATGCGATGGATCTAGCCGTTACATATCTATTTTTCGCCGCACAATGTTCTTATTATGTATGCTTATTCTCAGTAGGTTTACTGAGAATTTGCTATTGGAGAAATTGTGGGTTTTAGTGGGTTTTAATGACATTTTGGCGTTGAAAAAGACTGACATAATGCACCATGCAGTATGAAAATAGATTTTTATTATATGGTGCATGGAAAATGGTGAGCCCTGTGTTTTGAATGGAAGAGGGATGATCTTGTAAGTAGTGCCATTTCAAAGTTGGGTTTCAGAGACGAAATCTGTGACGCGATTGGCTGTTCTTTCGTTTTTCGGAATTTACTAGGGATTTGGATACTAGTGTTCTGTCATGACTTCCAAGTCCAAATATTCTCTGGCACACCCTCACATTCCCTCTCTCTCTCTCTCTCTCTCTCTCTCTCTCTCTCTCTCTCTGAGTAATTGCTGGGTTAGGTAAAGCTAGTATAGACGGTTCTCATTCAATATCTAACGATAATCCATAAGTCAAGTTAGTGTGTATCTATCATTATTCATTGAAAATTATAAGGTCCCTTTGATATGAAATTCTTAGTATATTTTAGGTTTAATCACGAGCTAATTAATTTCATATTTTGTGTGAGTATTGCTACATTCTTTAGCTTTCAAAAAAGACGCTCTTGAAATATCCAGCATTTACTTGATACATAAGCATGGCCACATTAAAGAGAGACTAAGTTGCATTAGACAGAAGAATAATGTTGGATATACTAGGACAGCTCCCCATTAGGGAGAGAAGCGTGTTTGGCCTACTAGAACTAGTTTATAAAGTTTGTCTACTAATTGATGTGGTATGTTTTTACTAAGTATGAAACGGATACACTTTTTTGGATATCCATTGATAATTTGATACGTCACGTAATAAATCAATTTAGTATATTCGATATTATTGGGGACAGGATTGCATAAGGTCAAAAAGATTGGGAAAGTTAGTGGCAATTGGGGGGAAGTTTTCAGACAGCAGGCAGACTGGAATTTTTGAGAGTTCAATCATCATTTTTCCATGTGATGGTTATGACGATGTTGCTACAAAGTCTTGCTGGTTTTGACTGGTTGAGACTAAACAGCGCATGGATAATTTCCCTTTGAACATGTCAAAGAAGAAGGATGTAGAAAGTGATAAAAGTTCATGTCATGAACATTACCGCCTTCTCTCTCTCTGTCACACAACTTTACCCACTGCCCTCGGCTATTATCTCCGCCGACTAAAGCCGCTCTTGCGCAGGCCGGCCACCACTATCGACGCACTTGTCTCTCCTCTTGTTAGTCCTAGGGCATCCCTATGCGTGTGCGAAATCGCTCTCTCTACTCCATTTTTCTTTCTCTCTCTCCTCACTCCATCTCTGTGCTTGGTTTCATCCATCATTTGAGCACCTCGAGATCTCGGGTCAGCTCAATTCAAGGTGGTCAACTTCCGCCCAAGTTTTCTGAAACCCTAAAATTCATTCAGGGCTTCAATTACCTCGAGTTGAGGCAATCTGTGACGGACTCTAGTGATGAGCACAAGAGAATAGGAAAAACCATGTCATCAATGGATTTCAAGGTGTGAATTTTAGTCATGAAATAGTGAGAGTACTTAATACGTCAATTGACATCAGACGACTTAGCCTTTTACAAGAAAATTTACTTGCTCTCTATTATTAGTGATAAAAGGGATGAAATTGCATGGTGCGAGATATGGGATAAGTGTATCTCGTCATTTGTCTGGAAAATACAAGAAAGAATCTAGACATGACACTATTGTAAGCATGCCCTAATTACCTGCAGCGCCTCCTCCGCCGTTCCACACCACTTCATCATCGGGTCGCTGTGGTAGTTGCCTGCCTGAAAGACCCGGCACCGCCCCTAAACCCCCTACAGTGCCTCGCCTTCCTGCCCTGCGATCGCACCTTTTTTTTTTTTATTTTTCAGAGATCAAGCTAAATAAATTACAATGAAGGCACTTCGAAATCCATTCCGTAAGTCTTATGTGCCCTAGAATCTTTCCTTACCTAGGTCAGGGTGAGCTACAAGTAATCAAATCCTTAGACCATTCTAAGTGTCGCCACCAATCATTCTAAGATTGATTGGGAGGGGGCATCAACTAATTTCTTTTGCGCAATATCATAGGATTCCTAATTTGATACATATATATACACTTTCTTTTAAGCTGTGTTTGTTCGATTGGATAAAAGTCAAGATATGATATGTATTATTATATCCTGTGTTTGATAGTGTTTTAGAATAGGACAAGGTCAAATATAAACCGGATATAGCCCGAATAAAAAAAAATCCTTTGAGAAGGGATAAATCTAGATAGGATTTCTATTGCCTATTCTTCCAAAAATCCTATGCTCCACTGTGTTTGATAGCGTTTTAACTCCTTCCCTCTGGGTTCGCCTGAATTCAGTTCCCTTTTCCTTCCACGTAGCAAACCAACAAAATTTGGTTCAGCATGCTTGTCCGTATCGATCTCCCTTTAAAGGTAAAGTTACAAGGCAAATTTCGTGCAGGCTTCGAAATCTAATCTCCCTAGTACTATGCTAGACAACCTCAGTGCTTCGCAAATTGAGCAAGCACGGCACGAATTGAGGCAGCTCGAGAAGATCTTGGATGAAATTTTGAATCTTTTCGAGGGCGGCAGGGCTTCGAAGGGAAAAAGGTAGGGTCTTGGAGGAGGTGGGGATGTTGAGGAGAGCGAGTGTGGTGGCGATGTGGATGATTTGGACAATGTTGATGAATGCGGCGGCAATGTTGATGATGGCGACGTTGAAAATATTCGACTTTAAATCAATAGTTCACCAAATAGTAAATATAATATAAAGAAATCCTGGGATATTTATTATCCTATCCTATCTAATCATATCCTATTTGGAAATTTAAATGATCAAACGCAACCTTAAGCTTTTGGAAATCGAAAACTTCATTGCGTGCCTATAGGCGAATCACCACGCCACGAGGCAACTAGTGTCATGCATTTCATGTGTTTTTTTTTTTGGGAAACATTCAACGCATGGATGATGGATGTAGTGCGACACACCTTGTGTGACTTAACAAGCACGCAATTCAATAAACATGCTAGTCAATCGGCATTCAAATTCAAATTCAAATCATTACTTAAGCTTCAATTATTTTGCGAAAAATAAATGTTTTGAAAATCATTTTTTAATAACGATCGCCTGTACCTTTTGCCAAAACAAATAAACAGAAAATATGTCATCATCCATAAAAATGTTATAAACATAAATTGTTGCCAATAATAAAAATAATATTTATTGATTAATTATTTCAAACAATACAAATAATCATCATTAGAAAAATGTTTTTCAGATTATTTATTTTTTGCAAAAAAAAATGCACACTTAAAATCAATCAAAATACAATCCGTCATCCTCAAACTGCGAACAAGGATTTAATTAGCAAGTAAATTGAAAATAGGCGTGCATTTCCTATTATAAAATGAAGTTCCGACAATTCAATCCATATCAATCAATCAACGTGTCATCTCAATCGGCGTGCTAATCCATATTAACAGGCGAACTTCATAAAACAACGTGCGATTTAATGTCAGCATGTGATTCGGTGTGAACACATAATTTCCAATGAGGTGACTAGGTCATCACTAATAGTCCATCTACTTCTGCTTGAAATTCTAAATTATCTATTTTTTATTTTTATTTTTTTTCAAAATGGTAGCTAAAAAAAGCCAACGTATTTTTTTTTTTTTTTTTTAAAAATGCTAACATGAAGTGCATACGTGGAATTTACTTTCATTTTTTAAAATTCTCTTTCTCATACAGTTTTTTTTTCTTGGCCATGGATGCTCCATGACTCAAGCTCGAGTTCATGGGAGCCACGGCCGTCATATTCGAGCTCATGGCCATGGCTGCTGGATCCTTAGTGTCATGGCCACGGACACTCGATCCGGAGTCTCGCGATGGTCATAGCGTGAAGCTTCAAGCTTGCTTCCGAATTTCGAATTTTTTTCGAATGTCAATATTAGAAAAAGAGGACAAGAGATGAAGTCTTCCGACTGAGCAGTCATGGAAACGCTGGAAATGGGCCAAAACAATTTGCCGAAGGGTTTAAAACAGGCCCGGAAGTGGAGAAATGGAGCTGGAACGGGCCGGGTTGGCCCAACTCCAGTGAAAACCGGGCTTTGAGCTGGGCTTGTAAACAAGGAGGTCCGGCCCATGAACTTTTTGATTCATGCAATTCAGGCTTGGGTTTGCTTCTATAATGGGCTTTTTTTATCTCTCTCTTGGGCCCACATCAGATGACCTTCAAGATCAGAGAGAATTAGATATTCTAAAGAGAATTTGAGAGAGCGGAGCAGCGAGACACCATGGAGTCTTCAATAAGATTTTTCTTTAAATTCGTGACGCTAATTACACAAATATGAAATTCAACGAATAAAAGCGGTCGATCAGAAGCTCGAGCGCATCGATGAAGGCGGAAAAACCAAAGCGATAGGAATCCTCCACAACTCCCAATCTTGACTTGCCAATTCAAACGACAAATCATTGATCGGTGTATCAGTATTCATATATGAAAATGGTGCCAAACCCCCTAAATTTACCATGAAGTTGACCTTGATAGTGAAAGTTAGGTTTAGACATGGACCTACTCATCATTATCAAAGCCACTCGGCTCAACCGATCAGTGGGAAATCGACACGTGTCTTTTTTAACTCTACACCCGGCCACGCTCGATAATTCCAACCCTAATCCAATAACTCTCATTTTCACCTTGTCGTTCTCTCCACCCACACATGCTCAAGGCGGCGCCATCACCACTTTAACTAAATGGGTTTATGCAATTAATTTTTAATTTAGCAAATACTTTATAAACTTTCACATTACACGAAAAACCAGAGCTGATATAAATCTACCCAGTCACCATGCGCCACGTCGTGGCACTGCTCTTAACAATGTTGACAACTTACTATCCAAACTTATTTTAAACCCATCATCATATAATAAAGAAAAATCACCCTAAAAACTCGAGCCTTTGAGCTAAAAATTCATTAATTAAACTGATTAAACAAGGCTAAGCCCGTCGTCATATATATAAATAAATAGCAAAATGCACACGAGAATGAATATCACTAGTGTCATAATTTTTGCGTAGCGCTCATTAGAGACGAGTGGTTTTAGGTTCCACCAAATTTCACTTGAAATTTACTTACCGAAATGGGTTCCATAATTTTTGAAATTTGAAACCTAAGTTGTCACGGGTTTTAGGATCGGTTCTAAGATTTACCCAAATTTTACATGTACTCTTTAATTGAACGATTGTAGTAAATTATCACCTCTAATGACTATCATTTACTACAATCCACTAATCATAACTCATATTCAAACATATGGAGATTATGAAATATTAACAAAGTAAAAATTTCAATTATAGATATTAACAAAAATGGAAGCTCAAATTAGTGATTTCGGATTACATACCTATCATTACATGTCATGGAATACCGTAGCATTGCACAAAGACATATAACAAGAAACACATAAAGACTTATTCTACTTGGAACTATATAACTCACTCGTCGAAATAAGTTCCCAAATTTTTGGAACCCGAAACCTATCCTTAATATCCTAAAACCTACAACTTGACTAATTCTCTTCAGTCTGGTTTTCAGGTTCTCTGTTCTACCCTAAAACCATGCTCACTCTTCACTTTGATATCATAACTTTTCAATCGATTATTTGAGTGATGTGACTTTTGAAGAACATCCCCACAGGGGCCAATCATTTCAGTCGATTGAAAAGTTAGAGCACCGGAGTGAATGTCTTTTTAGAAAGCCATGATATTTAGGTGATCAACCGGTACCAAAATGAGCGCCATATGAAAAATACAGCACTTGTAATATTATTTTCCCTTCAAATTCTCAATCACATTATAATATTAGTCATGTCTATATATATATATTATATTCTTCCACGACAATCGAAGTAGGACGACAAAGTCTAGCCATTCGCTCGACGAAATGAGACCAAATTATTATTATTATCATTATTTTTGGTGGTGGGATGTCCGATCTGGATCGGTAAATATAATTTATTTTTGGGTTCCCGAAGCAGGGGGCGTTGAGCCCGACATTGTTCCACCTCGATATCGTGTGAAGTTTTGGCCAGAACCGGTCAATAGATATTGTTGTTTTATCACAGCGTTGCACCATGTGCTGTTCTCTTCCTTGTCTTAATTTGGAAGTAGGCACACTTCGCCAGGTGATATGTGTATTTTTTTTATTGTGCAAATGCGTGTTAATCTTCTAATTTATTAAGAGTAGGTGGGATCCTTAAAAAAAGGAATGAGTTTCTAATACCATTCTACGTATTCAGTGGCCAAGAAGTACAACGGGCACAGGCAAGGGCCACAACCCTTCCAAGAAGTAAACAGTAAAAGAAAAGAAAAAGTAATAAAATTCATACGAAGTTTAAAAAAAATCACAAAGATTGTTCACATCAATACTCATTGTGTAACGTAGGACGGCTAATACGTGTCCACATTAGCGATTTCTAGTTAAAATTAACTAAAATAACTATATTGATAAATCGTCAATAGATTAAGAATTAAACTGATACAATTGAAAATTTTAAGACTTAATTAGTCATCGTAAAATGAATTTATGACTTTTTGAATAGGTATCCCTAAATCTATGCTTGGACCTTCTACCTAACTTATAAGGTCAATAATAGGATAATTTATAGACCTAGAGTTTACTATATGTGATTTTTCTCGCTGTGATATATTTTATTTGAGGATTGTTCTCAAATAATTAATGCTCTAAGGGAAAAGGGTTTTAAGGTAAAGGAGAACTCGTGAAAAGCAAACACATCAATCAGGACAAATCAAGGGATGTGACATGTTTAGATCGGCCAACTAACTATTACAACTTTCACATGCATTCCTATTGTTTGTGTGTTGAGACAAAAAAAAAGTTAAGTAGGCTCGGAAGGTCCTCCATTCCACATGAGGTCCTTCTCTTCGTTTCTAGGTAAATTTCAACTTTTATGAAAAGTTTCATTTTCATAAATCAACAATTGAGATTTATCAGGACACTAAAGAGAGCATCGTACTGTGGGGGAGGACTTAGGCCACCCTAAGTCTAGCTATCTTTAAATTTGCTTTCTAATAAAATTTTATTGTGTAAATTAAATTAGAGACTTCATCCAATCTTCTTTTCTCCGCTTCCTGAATAGTACACATGTCTCTCTACCCTTAACGTCTCCTTCACACCCCCGCCCACCACAGCCACAGATAGTCACCACCCAACAGCAGCCACTATAACGAACGCCCACCAACACCCAATTGCTCCACACCAAACCATCCAACCTAAAGATGATTTTTGGTATTGGTCATCTAGTTACAGACGAGACCCCACGGGCTTTCACTTTTGCGTCGTTCTAAAGTTGCAATCACGGTAAAATCTTGCCTCTGCTAATTAGCACTGATGTTGTCCTAAATCCAATTTTAACTTCTCCTATGTGTTTCACCACATCCAAGTTGACGGAGACATGATTTGGCTTATCACCTTGATTCGACGGCTTGTTTTGAGAGAGAAAGAGAGAGAGAGCAATTGTGTCGGGCTGTGGTGGTTGGGCAGCCATTAGCGACCACGATGGATGTGGAGACATTGGCGATGGACGGCACTTGAGTCCGTACCGATAGTTGTAGTTGCAATGGCTCCGGCGAGCGACAACGGTGGATGGTCAGGGGGAGAGAGGAAGATAAGCTAGGGTTGGGAGGAAAACGTGTATGATTTGTTATTGTAAGACACAATTGCCGTGGATCAAATGGAGAGCCAATACGCAGATCTCGACATATCCAACTCTTTGCCTCGCTAGACAATGAAAGAAGAAACACAATGACACGAAAAAGAGATTGCATTAATTCAGCTGATATCATAAGTCCACGGGACGTCCTAACAATCATTCCAAAATCGGAAACATGCAAAACCATTTCAAGAATTAGTAGGAGTTTTTCGCACCAAAGATAACACTAGTAGCTTTTAAACCAATGGTAATTTCCTTTTTTCTTTTATAAGGTAAGGTTACCGGTTGACCTATGTCGATAAATTTTGTAAGACCCACCGCAATATATAGTTTCAAATGTTGAATCGAATTGAGAGATGATGCTACACTGATGTTTTCTATTTTAGGTAGGCATTGCTAAACTAAAATTACTTAATTGAGGGCGTTAATGTGTTAATCTAGACACCACATGAATTGTGATCTATATTGGGATAAGGCCATCATAAGCGAAAGTTACCATTTGAGTGCCATAATTTCTAAAAAAATATTCATTTAAATGTCATATCTTTTTAACATTGTTCATCAAGTGCCAAAAATTAGACGTGGCATGGCAGTTGTGATGAACATTTTTAAAAATTTATGACACTTAAGTGATCGATTAAAAAATTATATAATACTCAAGTAATTTGGAAAAAAAATTATGACATTTAAATGGGTTTTGTACATAAATTATGATACACAAATGAATATTATACAATAATTATAATATCTGCGGTGTCCTTTTCCAGATCTGCGATACTTCTTGTTTTAGTGGACGTAGTATATGCAATTAAAATCTCTTCATTTATCTGTCCTTGACCACGAGGATTTGTGAACTGGACCAATCAAAGGAGCTTTAGTGCTTATATAGAGGTTCGTGCAGTTTATGCCCCAGGAGAAAGCAAGTACACGTAACACAACTGAGGAAGGACAACATGGATAATCATATAATGAATAGTAGCCGGGGTCTACCCATAGCAAACCTACTTCATGAGTTATATAAGAAATGAGAGAATATATGCAAATTAGTAGACTATAGAAGCTATCATGAGCTCATTATATTTCCTCCATTAATTCCTTTTACTTTTTCTTTTCTTGCTATATTAATTTATTACCTCCACATGATTCAACTTGGATCTGAATCATAAGTTGTTGTGGTATTTTGTTTAGTTATTCACTGTTAGTTTTATTTTGGTGAAAGGTTGTGTCTCTTCAAAGACATGCCTCTTGACCACTTGGGTTTTGTATTTGAAGAAATTAATGTTGTTATTCTTCTTCTTCTTTCACTCCTTCATCATTCGATTTATTGGCTATCAATATATATCCTAGAGACAAGATTCCATTGTAGCCAAATGCGTTGAATTGCGTATCCATTTGAAGAAATCACTAATTTAATTAAGGCCTTGCCCTGTTTTTCCTTTTTCTCCTTCTTTATTTTTCAGCACTTATCTTCGAATTCCCAAGAAAAAATCTTTACTTAAATAGCATATGATTGATTAGCTCCAGACAAGTTCATTAGCTTGGTCGCCTGTGACTGCCCTTTTTACATTGCCAAGAAAGTTGCTTCATTTTCACTCACCTAATTCACCATATTCGAAATCACTCATGTACAGCTTCACAAACTACAAATGCCTCAGGGTCCTACTCAAACATTATTGAACCATCCTCATCACTTTGGATGCCAAAGGGAAAAAAAAAAATTTCTCAATTGAAATATAAACATGTGTCCTACACAAAAACATAATGAGTTCCCTCGTACCACGGGGACCAACCTAAGACGATAATGTTGAGACAATGTGGTCCAATTCATGGGTTGATGGGTGTACTGGTGAAACACTCCCAAGGAATAGCTGGCCAGGCACTTTGCTGCATTTTAGTTGGCTCGTTCGAATTTTTATTTTTATTTATTTTTGAATGAACTAAAAGAGGGAATGTGGGATAAATTGTTTGGGCAGCGACATAAAATATAGTTTAGGTTAGTACATTGGCGTGTCAATTTATAATTGGTCCAGTTTTCTACATCATTGGACCCCCCAAGGAATACTGAGTTGTCACCTCACTTTCTCAATAATACACTTTGATGCAAAAATATAAATTAAAAAAGCCTCCTCTCGGTAAAAATGTCTAAATATATTTGTGGATATTAATCAATAGTTAATACGTAGTTATACAAAAGCAAATTAGGGTTTTTTTTTTTGATGACCAAGGAATTGTCGGACCTCACCTTTCAGGGGAGCACACGACCCTCCAATGCTTAGTGGCACTGTTGGGGAAATTAGGGTTTTGTTGGTGTCTATTTTACTCTATAAATAGAGCCATCAATGTACTCTTTTAGCAAATTATTGAGTAAAGATGTAGTTTTTGACTATTTTCCCTCTACCTCTCTCTTGAAGATCATAAAATATATACATGGTGTCAAAGCTATTTAAAGAAAGAGACCCAAATGAAGACCCTAGAGTGAATTTTCTTCTTGCTATCAATGTTCTCAAAAGAAAATAAACCCTTGTTTTTTCCACTAATGTTTCTATCCTGACACTGAGATCACCACCGTTCGTCGTTCCAAGTCAATATTGTTTTTGTTCCACCGAATCTTCATCATCGAGAGCAATCATGACTAGTCATCTTTAATAGTAGCACTTGTGAGATTTTAGAAGACTACTGTCGTCTTTAAGCTATTATAAAATCAACGCTTTATTATTTAAAAATTCTAACACTCCCCCTCATGTTTAGTCTAATCTTTTTGTCTAATACCAAGCGTAGAAATTTAATTGGGGATGCAATTATGCTTGAAAGATTTGAACTTAGAACCTCTAGCTTCAATACCATATGAGATTTTATAAGACCACTACCAATTGTTTTAAAAGTTTGAGCTGTTAGACAATACTATCATCCTTTACTTGTGCCGGTCTCAATTCTACTCTAGTTGTTTAGGGTGAGCATCAGTTCAATGTCAACCCTGGACTAACCTCAAACCAACTCAACTCGACTAGTCCTGGTCCGGTTCCCAAGAAGACTGGATACGTCTTTGGTCCTAAGACCCTTGGACCTTGCATTATGCGGGTTGATCCTCAATCATAAGAATTTAAGGATGGTCCAAACTAGACAAATCATGTACATAATATATATTATATATAATATATAATATATATCTTATATCTAATGTATGATATATTATATACTTTTGTCTATTCTAAATTTAGTGCCTCCTCCTCTGTTCTCTTTGAGTTTTTTGTGTAAATTAGAAAGTAAAAAGAAATTCAGCCCTAATCAACAAGAAAAAGCCCCCTTCACTTGCCTTGGTCTCACTCGACTCTCTTCGCTCGCCTTTGTTCCCTTGCCACGCATATTCGTTATTATGATTTATTACTTTTAACAAGTGTAAATTTCAATTGTTACCTTAACTTATATTTATGTTTGATATGTATAAGTGTTCATAGTTTAGTCGCTCAATGTCGCATTATTGATGAATATGTAATTTGAAATAGTATGTTTATTCCTTTAAGAAATACAAAAATTGAAACAAAAACAGTCCAGTCCTTGGTCCCAAGCTCAATAGATACGATCCTCGATCTCAAAAATTGGGAACCAACACTGTGCAGATTGGTCCCTTGATTAAATGTTTGACTAACTTAATTCAAATCATACCCACCCCTAGTTGTTTCTGGGAGCAGCCCTACATGGAGAGTTATTAGTCTTTCCATGATTGTCAGGAGATTTATCATTTCTTACGGCCTTGTTAGTCTCGTTGCCAGCATCCTTGTACTGGTGTAGTCTATCGCAAGTCAAGCTTCTCCGTTTTTTAACCTCATTCCGCTACCCATCCTTCTCAATCATGGTCACTGGTTTTGATTCTCCATCAAAACCAAGCTATTGTCCCCATTAGATTGCTGATTTTAGTCTTAGTTTTTTCTCTCTTTTTTTATTATTTTCTTTTCAATTCCCAGAGAAAGAAAAAAAAAGAAGAAGCTTTCTAGGGTGTTATTAGTGTTCCAATCTGCAGCACCTCGTCTTTAGGAACTTCCCCATTTTTGGCCAACATTTAATAATGCTTAGCATGAACGTTATTCATCATAAGACTCTTTCAATATTGATAGTCTTTAATAAGCGAAGTTGCCATCAAGCGTCCAAGCAGCAATGAGTGTGAGTGGCCCACCTTCATCGAGCAGCCAAAGTTGAACATGATTGGGTGACGCAGTTGTCTGTCGCAATTCAAATTGGTTTCCACATGGGTTTAACAGTATTGTGTGAGAAAAATGTATCAACTTTCTGATCATGTGTATTCTTTAGCACTTGTCCTAAATCGACTTCAATGTATCAACATCCCTTATCTAGTGTAAAACGCAGTGGTCATAGTCTTCGAAAGAAAGTTGCACTTGTCATATACAAGCTGAATGGTCTAGCTCCAGAAGGAATGTTCGAGTATATTTACATATATTAGTCGGTAGTTACTAAGTGGTTATAAATAAGGAAATTAGGGTTTGGTTAGCATCTCTCAAACTCTACAAATAGAACCATCAATGTATTTTTTTTTTTAATTAAGTTATTGAGTAATAGTCGTGGACTATTTTCCTTGTCTTTTTAAGTTTATAGGATACTGACAAAAAGGGCTGTCAGGAAACATTTGACCATAACAAAATGCTCCATGCCCCAAATATTTGTTTAAAGTTAGTATATTAGATGACATTATACTATATATTGCACTTGTCCGATTAACTGTTTTATCTTTTAGAACGAGGCTGGTAATATCGGTAACTTGAAAAATGCTGTACATGAGAGAGAAAGAGAGAGACAGAGAGAGACAGAGAGAGATCTTTTTAAAAATGTCTGAAGTGAATTCTGTTGAAAGAGAAGTCTCTGGTCAAAAAATTGACCCTCTCAAATAGGCTCGACATAGATTGACACGATGATACTCTGGTCGCCAGTCGTCACCATTGCATAGTAATAAAGAAGGGGCCCCGCCGCCGGATAATCCGTGGCTCCAAAAACACCGAGCCCTGCCTCGGAATTAGGGTTTCAGATATACGTCTAGAGAAATTCAGTGTCACTTAGGATGAATTCTACCAAAACATTATATTTACAATTGTAAAAACGTTAATTGTTGATGTACTTAACTGAATATGATAGACAATGTTAGATAAATTTCTCCAAATAAGTCATGTACAAAAAAACCACTGGATGGCTTGAAAACAATAAGATTGTGATATTCCCAATAAATTAAACTCCTTTGTATTTTTTTTAGGGAGTAAATTAATTTTTATGCGACGACACATGGGATTAGATAACGTATTCATACTCATTCTACTTTAATTTTCCTAGAGACTAAAAACTTCATAGTCAAAAGGACCAAATTTCCCTTCCCATAATAAGTTGAAAAAGACCTATTTCCTTCGCCCACACACCACATACCCTAATGCCCACACATGAATCCTAAGCTCTCTTCACTCATCATCGGCCGCTTTGACCGGACCGACCTCCATCCCTTGTAGCTGTTGGCGAGTTCTGAGGTCAGTTCCAATTTGTGAGAGAGAGTGAGAGATGAGGCCATGGCCATGGTGACAAAGACGGTGGTGGGCAATGCTGGAGGTTGGGTATGGAGCTCAGAACTAGAGAAGTTAGAATTTTGAATTAAGGGTATTTGGTGGGTGAGTGAAGAGGTACTTTCGAATGAAAATTGATAACTTTATATATAAAGTGACAACATCAACTAATAACGAGTCTAATTTGTAATAAAACTAAACTCACGATGCAAAGTGATGGTTTTATAAGTTGAGGATGTAAAGTGATGCTGGGGTAAAATTTGGGCAGCATTTCTTGAATTCATCCTGATGAATATATGCTTGATATAGCTATTGGACCTCCTTCTAGATCGTTAAGTTGGTTTCGAGCAAAATCGATTGTCCAACATAGTATTAGAGCTGAGGCCAAAGATTCGAGTAACAATCTTTCTCCTAGCTTTGTTAGTTTTATCGACATTGTTTACTATTTGCCTGTTTAACATAGTTGTATTCATATCATATTCTTCTGGTATAAGGTCATGTTTACACATGAGAAGAAGTGTTAATAAGCATGTTATATTTATCAATTTGATAGGTTAAACTTATGAAAAGAGAAAGTTTCCTAGGACAATCACTACTATTACATGCTCCTCCAGCCCCACCTCCTAAAAACAAAAGTAGGATAAGAAACTTTCTAAAATCCTACCCCAGCAGTCACGTAAAGAGTGTGAAAAAAAAAGCCAGCCTCCATGGTTCTCTTGGTTAGGCGCATCCGCTAGCTAACTTTGTAGTCTTTTCTTGGGAAGACTGGGTCAAACTTCATGTGGAAAAACTTTTACCTTAATAAGCAGCAGCCTCAAAAACCTTAAAAAATACAGAGAGAGAGAGACGGAGACAGAGAGAGACAGAGAGAAAGGTGTTATGTAGACCCTCTCCTCACGTCGTATGTACAGTGTACGCAGTAGCTGTATACATCAACTGTCTCCTCTTTTATATATGTAGGCTTCATGCGTGAACTCTCTCTCTCTCTCTCTCTCTCACTATATGACTGAGCTAAAGCTCTCTCAAGGAAAAGCCCAAGTGGCTTTTGTGGTCCTCACACTCATTAACCGTCCTTTTCATCGCCTCTATATCTGAATCTTGCTCTTCTCTTGTTCTGTTGCCACACCAATCTTTTTCTTCTTCTCCTCCAAGAAGATGGACTCGCCCAAATTTGGCGAAGACAAGAGGAGCTTGAAGGACCACAGGATGGAGGAGGAAGATTTGGAAGAAGAGGAGGAAGACGAAGACGAGAGCGGCGAAGCCGATAGGAAGAGATCAAGGGCGGCCGCTAGGTCGAGCAAGAAGGGTGGATCATGCAGCGGATGGGCACCACCACCGTCGTGCCAGGCGGAGAATTGCTCGGCCGACATGACCGACGCCAAGCGGTACCACCGCCGGCACAAGGTGTGCGAGTTCCACGCCAAGGCCCCAGTTGTCATGGTCGCAGGTCTCCGGCAGCGGTTTTGCCAACAATGTAGCAGGTTAGAAACCCTAAAAATTCATGTTTGCATCAAGATCCTCCGACACATTTCATTGATGAATTATTGGTTTAGAACCAAAGTTTACATTTGAATCGGGTAGATCTCCCTTGATTGGAAATTTAGAACTAGATAAATGGTTTGATTTTTTTCGACTTTCGCGCAATTTCTTGAGCGCGAAATCTTACAAATTTATGAATTGAAACGAAAATTTATTGCTTTACATCTATGAGTGCTCATCGGGTCTCTGATATTTCCACATCTATGATCTTCTGTGCTCTTATTTGTACTGAATATCACACACTTGACACCTTAAATAGTAAACTTGAAAAGGCAAGAGATCTACAAATTTTTGGGTCATTAGATTAGCCGAATAGTATTCGTTTCTTAACAATGATTTGAACTGTGATAGACTCATGCTTTTCAAATGGGTCAAAGAGTGAAAGAAAGTCCTCCTAAAAGCCAAAAAAATACAACTAATGCTGCGAGAGAGAGAGAGAGAGAGAGAGAGTTGCTTGGATTGAAACCTTAAATTCCAGCTTCACAAAAATAAAAGGAAAGCCTGTTATTTCTCCAAGAGAACCTATCCTAAGATCGTCCTAAGACTCGAATCTTAGTGGCTCTTCACATGATTGAACAGGAAGGCTAAGAGATAGGGTACGTTCATCAGTGTCACGCCTAGTCAAGGTTTGTATCCTAGGGAAAAGAAAAACACTCACAAAGGTCGCTCTTTTGTCATGCATTTTGCGTCTTTTTTTGGCACTCTCTCTCTCTCTCTCTAAAGCAGAAGGGCTTTTCTTGATGTTGGTTTTGGTTGGTTTTTTTAAGTAGTTTTCACAAGGATCGTGTTGGAGGCCAAAAAATTTAGGAGAGAAGTTAATCAAACAGCAAAGTAAAGAAGGGTGTTTAGTTGAATCATGCGCAATTTAAGAATGTGCACATGTGAGATTTGACTAAATTCCATGACCAAAACTTAATGCCCTCCGACACAAGGACTAAGGTTGTCCTTTGAGAGGTACACATCTTATTGGCAACGGAGTATGACAACCCCAGAAGCACTTGAAAGCTCACATGAAGGCGAATAGCCAAAAGGACGAAACTCTGAGATGTAGTAATTCCATGAGTGTATGGCTGAGAGGAAAATCAATGCTCGAGACATGATTCTTTGTGAGAAACTGAAAACACAGAATTCCTGACATAAAATTATTTCAATATTCGAGTGAGTGATCTTTATTTCAAAAGTTTAAAATGTCAGGAAACAGATCGATATATATTAAAGCAGAATATGCTTGAACTCCAAAATTTTGAAATAATGCTTTTTACATACAAAATGTCAAAAGGTGACATTTTACTCCCTCATATTTATATAGGAACATGTCATTTTCGTTCTAAACTTTGAAAAGGAACACTTCACTATCCTTGACTTTCAATTTTACACCGGCAACACATCCTATCAGAATATGAAAGTTCTAAGGGAAAATGGAAATCAACTTGAAGGCGTAAAGCCGTTTCCGAAGGTGAAACTTGAGGGAAGTAAAAGTGCCACTTTTCGAAATGAGTTTGAAAGTGCAATATAATGAGAGCATTTGAGAGGATAAAGTGTGAACCTTTCAAAGTTTAAGGTGTCAAGTGTAACTCTTCCAAGATTCAGGAGACTACTAAATTGAACTTCCCTATATTTCCAGCAATTCCTTTTCATATTTCATATGGTTATTATGTGTGCAATCGTTCGAATACATTCTTATAAGATGAAGCCTAGTTTATTCAAGTGTTTTTATCTCCAACATGTTCTTCGTTTCTGAGCTCACCACCCATATAAAGGTGATGCCATGGTGAAATACTATGAATATATTCAACCATTACAAAAGTGACCTCCACACGGACATTTTGGCAATGACTAACAGAAACGGAGGGCAAATAAGAAGACCTGAGTTTGGCACCATGGACAATTTTTTTATGGATAACTTCAAAGCCTTCAATGTGTTTATCAATGCAAGATTACTCCATGCTTGGCAATTTAGCACCTGACGGATAGGTTGTGGCTAAAGTTACTGTCTATTGAAGCAGACAAAGTCAAGGGAAAACCTCAGAACTCAATTCCATAGTGGACCTCAGACGTATACAATTGTTCCGAGTCAGATGTCTTTAGAAAGAAGATCGTTTTATCTCATGATATTCTGCTCCTATCCTGTGCGAAACTTTGATTCATAGGTTAGCCTAAACAGATAAAGGAAGAAAGAACCGCGCAACTCTTCAAAGGAGAAGCCACATCAGACTACTTTTGTACCGTCTGTTTTGAGGAAATGGAGTGAGTTTGCTTGGGATTGCATTGATCTTTATATGTTATCAGTTCTCAAACGAGTCAAAGCTCCGGCCAAAAAATATGTCCATTTCCTTGGCCTAATGTATTCCTCTTGCTAATTGTTACATTTGTACAGGATTTTCCTTCTTAACAAAGGCTTCTGCTACATGTTCTAGGTTCCACGAGCTGTCGGAGTTCGACGAAGCCAAAAGGAGTTGCCGGAGGAGGCTGGCCGGGCACAATGAGCGGCGGCGCAAAAGCTCTTATGATTATCAAGGAGAAGGCTCGAACTGAAAAATAAGAACCAAGACTTCTATGAAGCATCAGATGCTTCCTTTAACAACCGAATTTGGGATCTAACTAAGATCCAAATTTCAGTTATGTGATTTCTAAGCATGCTCTCTCTCTTCTGTCAATCCTTAACTCTCCGAATGCTACGATGTTTAAGCAATATTCTTAAACTGGATTTAGCAAAAGAGTATGCTTCAAGTATCATTTTAGCCATCTCTTTTCGCCTTTTTCTCAAGAACGGTTTAAGATGAATGTTTGATTTCTCACGGCCCCGAAGTAATAACTTCTTTTTGTAGGGTTTCAGCTTATTCATGAACTCATTATGGTAAACTCCACTTATGGTGCCATTTTAAAATTTCAACAGGCATCGTAATTGGCAGATACGAAAATAATGAACCTGGACAACCCTTTTTCTCTGAATAAAAGTACATCACACTGATTTAATGTTAGTCTGAGATATATCTATTAATGAACCTAATAAGAAAGCTCAATTATTTGCCATGAAAGTAGGGTTCAAAGATACGAAAAATAGTTTTTTGTTCAACTTATGATCTCAAACTAACGATGTAGGTTCACTTCCCGCTATAGTTTTCCAAAATTTTAATGTTTGCGCGCGAATGAATATTCAATTTTTCTCTCGATGCTTTTTTGAAGGTTAACATTTTTTGGGTAAATTTTGCATAATTGGGGATTGGTTTGATTGATGTGATTCCACCTCCTTCATCTTTGCACAGTCTTTGTTTTCCCGCCCCTAGTTTCGCACTTGAATGACAAAAAAGCCACAGAATTGTACGGATGAAGCACCTGACATGATAACTTGAGAATGAGAGAGAAAATTGAAGGATATGCAAGAACAACAACCGTCTTCTGTTATTATTTCAGCCACAACGGCAAGGTAGACAGCTTAAAGAACCGTGTCTGTCCTCTGGTACGTGATGTGATAATGCTTAAGCAGCGTGTCTTATCAATTTGATTAGTAAACATAAATCTCTATAATATAAATGGCTTTTGTGGAAGCCTAAAACATGTATCTATATACTTTATCCCGCGCAAGACAGACAATAATTTAACCACGAATCTTGAATTTTGTTTGGTTTTGTCTGTTTCCTTGTAATGCCATTTTGTCAATTTAGTGGTTAAGGAATCAACATGGACATGCGATTTAAGCCTACGACACGGGCTCAGATCTCACCAGGCAGAAACAATTCCATATTGAGGCCACTACCCTTTAGTTGAGAAAGTTACCTACATTTCCATTGTTACAATTGTTTTAAGAAATTACTACAACATTTATTTGATTGGTTCACCAACATCACATTTGATTAAGTCATTATCTATGTTTATTTGAGTGACTAACAACATCACATATGATTGAGTTTTCCATCACTTTGAAGTCACCTACTCTTATCTAAATAGCTTGCCAACTTTTGTTTAATTTCTTTTGACATTTATGAACCTTTATATAATAACCTTTCAGCTTTATCTTGTGTATTTTACGAATCTTTATTTGCGAAATTTATTCTCATTTTCAAAAACTAATGTGAAATTTGATAACTTAAAACTAAACGATAGCTTACTTAGGAAAAGAAAAGTTAGTCACTCGAGCTAAAGTTAATAATTTGATAGTAGAGCTAGAAAAATTTGAAATGTTGGTAACTTATGCGAACAAAAATTATTAGATTATTAGAAAAGTAAGTAATTTACAGACAATCAAATAAGCATTGGTGTTCCCTCCCCACTTAGTGTAGCTTATAACCTATCGCATTAATCAACATCTACGTTAGGCTTTTTAATCCTGTTGTAGGTTATTTGGTAAAGAAAGCAAACATTTGTAATAACTCATACAAAGGTTGGGAATGCACTAGTTAGGAACTTAATAAAAAAAAGCCTGTGTGTCACTTAAATTAAGTTTGGTAATCCGATATAAGATTTGGTAAATTTAAATTGTTTGTAAGCTATGCAAATAAAACTTAATAAATTATTATAAAAGCAGGTAATTAAACAACCTAATAAATGTTTGAAAATAACTCAAACAAGAGTGAATAACATAAAATCCATTGGTAAATTGATAAGAGTTCGTAATTCTACAAAGTTGGTAAGCTATGCAAATAAAAGTTAGTAAGTTCTTTGAAAATCTGGTAATCTGCAAACAACCATATAGATATTGGTAAATAACTCAAACTAAATTAGTTGGTAATGTAATTAGTTAGCAACTTTATTGGAGAAAAATTGATAAGTTACTTAAAATTAAGGTTGGTTATTTCATATTTAATATAATGTTTGTAAGATACACCATTGGAAGTTATAAGTCCGTTTGAAAAGTCGGTAATGTACAAACAAAGAAAAGTAACTCGAATAACAGTTGGTGATCACAAAAATAAGGTGGGTAATTTGATATAAGGTTAGTAAATTTATGACATTGGTAAGTTATGTACAATTAGTGACTTATTACGAGCTTGTTCATTAGGATAAAGTAAAAGTAAAGAGTACTTTTTCGTTTTCCCACCAAATTTAAGATATTATTCAAATTTCAAAAACAATTAGGAAAATATTATATGTGAATCTACGACTACATGTAAAAAAACCTATATGTTTTACATGTTTTGAGTATTTTGGGTTTAAAAAGTTCAAAGTGCACTTTTCATAAAATTTAAATCAGGAAAGCAAAAGTAAAAGTCTAATTAGATACTCTACAATAAGGGTAATTTACCAAAATAAATAAATAAATGCTACTATTTGGTAACTTATCAGAGAAGAGTTTGTAAAGGTTCGGAATTTGGTATAAGAGCGTATAAATTTAAAATGTTTGTCGGTTACATAAATAGAACTTAGCAAATTTTAGAAAATGTGTTGGTGAGTAACAAACAAGTAGATATATATTAGTAAGTAACTCAAATGAAATTGCTAACTTAATAGAAGAAATGTTGGTAAATCACATTAATTAAAATTAGTAATTGGCATAAAAAAAATTAGTCAATGTAAAAAGTTGATATGTCATGCAAATAAAAATCAGTAAGTTAATTGAAAAGTTGAAATTTATAAATGGCGAGCAAATATACGCTAATAAGCACTATGATACGAAGGTTGGGAATGCACTAGTTAGGAGCTTAATCAAAAGAAGCTTGTGCGTTACTTAAATTAAGTTTGGTAATTCGATATAAGATTTGGTAAATTTAAATTGCTGCTAAGTTATGCAAATAAAACTTAATAAATTATTATAAAAGTAAGTAATTTAACAACCTAAAAATGTTTGAGAATAACTCAAATAAGAGTAACAAACATTAAATCCATTGGTAAATCTACAAAGTTGTTAACTTATGCAATAAAAGTTAGTAAGTATTCGAAAAGGTGGAAATTTCAAACAACCACATAGATTTTGGTAAATAACTCCAACAAAATTAGTTGGTACTGAAATTAGTTATCAACTTTATTGAGAAAAATTAGTAAGTTACTCAAATTAATGTTGGTAATTTCATATAAAAGTTAGCATAATTTTTGTTAGCTACACCATTAGAATTTATTAATTTGTTTGAAAAGGTTATATACAAACAAAGATAAGTAACTTGAATAACAATTGGCAATCACGAAATTTAAGGTTGGTAATTTGACATAACACTAGTAAATTTATAGTTTTGGTAAGTTATGCATAGCTAGTAACTTACTACAAGCTTGTTTGTTTAGGATAAAGTAAAAGTTACTTTTTTGTTTTCCTGTCAAAATAAAGATATTTTTCAAAATAAAATAAAAAATAGGAAAAAGTTATATGTTTCTATGACTACATGTCAAAAATTATGTGTTGTGAAATTTTTTAGTGTTTAGGGTTAAAAAGTTCAAGGTGCATCGCAATTTTGGATCAAGAAAAAGCAAAAAATAAAAGTCTATTCAAGAGACACTCTACAAAAGCAAGTAATTTACAAAATAAAAATAACCATAAAAAAATGCTACTATTTGGTAACTTAATCATAGAAGAGTTTATAAGTCACTCAATTAAAGGTTGGTAATTTGATAAAAGAGCTTATAAATTTAAAATGTTTGTCGTTTATATAATTAAAAGTTAGTAAATTATCGAAAAAGTTGGTAAGTTACAAAAAGCAAAATAAACATTAGTAAGTAACTCAAATAAAAATTGCTAACTTAATCTAAGAAAAGTTAGTAAATCACATAAATTAAAATTAATAATTGACATGAAAATTGGTTAATTCGAAACATCGGTATCGACGCACATAAAAATCAATAAGTTATTGGAAAAGTTGGAATTTATAAATGGCGAGCAAATATATGTTAATAAGCACTATGATAAGAGTTGGTAATCCAACATTCGTTTTTAATTTAACTAGAAAAGATATGATAAGTCATTGAAATTAAGGTTAGTAATTTGATATAAGAGTTGGCAAATTCAAAAGATTGGTAAGTCTGAAAACAACAATTAATAAATTACCATAGATGTTTGCAATTTACAGATAAACAATTCAAATAAAAGTAAGTAAGCAAAAAATTTTACTTAATATTCAAAAAGTCAACAAATCATTCAAATTAATGTTGTTGATTCAATTAATAGTTGGTAAATTTAAAATGTCAATAAATTACACACACAAAAAAGTTAACAAGTTATTTAAAGAAGTTGGTAATACGCAAGCAACCTAATACGAATTGATAAACTAAGTCAGCATGTGCCCCCACCCCCCACCCAAAAAAAAAAAAGTGGAGGAGAGATAATTAGCCAGTCACATTGTTTTACCGACTATATTTGATACTTATCAGTGTACTTAGAAACTTAACGACCACGGAAAACCTTTTTTTTTCATTTTTTTTAGTACAGAATAATAGAAATTTGCTTGTCATTAACATAATTATGAGTAATTTTTACAAAATGCAAACTTTTGTCGGACTGACGGACGGACGGACGACAATGTTTGGTCGAGTGAAGAGACATTGATTGGAGATGGACTTGATGGATTAGACTAGCGAAATGACATTTTGTCCGAATCGATCTCTTTGGATGGTATAAGGTGATGCTCTTGAGGGCTATTGAGCACCCTACACTAGATGAGAGGACCAAGAACGTGATCAGCATACACGGGAGAAAAGAAAACCAAAAAGGACCTCAAATTAAATATTCGAGTACGGTTTTTGTCTTGTCGAAGTCTAGATGAAACATTCAAACATGACTTAGCATAGTTGGAGGTGACCGGTTCCTAACTCAATCGAATTTCATCTTGGATTCTGGAGTCGAGGATTGAATCGGACCATCGATTATGGTCCGGTCTAATTTAATAGAACCAATCACTTTTTTTTTCCTATTAAAAAGTAGCTGTGCACAACGAGAGAAAATAACAAGTCTTAAAATATTGACAGAAACAATTATGAGTGAAGAGTTATTATGCTATAACTTATAGTTTTATTGGACAAGATAGTATTTTATTCATATTTTAGTAATTTAAAAAAAAATTGTTAAGAAAACTATATATATAGTCAGTCTAATCCGATCCAATTATCTCTTAGAACCAGGAATTAGACCGTCCGAACATCAGTTCCACTTTTAGAAACCTAAAACCGGACCGACAATCTCAAGAACCGAACCGAACCAGCTGGTTCCGTTCGGTCCAAGCGGTTCCCATTTCAGACAGTCTTTTTTGCATACTCCTAAACATAGTCGGGCTACTCTTCCTTCTTGATTTCATTGGCCATCTAAGGCTTCTACTCTTTTTGGTTTCGCAACCAAACGGAACGAAACCCCTAGCACCAAATCACAGGGTCGAAGATAAGAAGACGAGAATCCATCCTCGAAGCTATTGTCGCTAGTTAGCCCACGCATCCATCGCAACAGCCACGTAGCATTCGTCCGGACCGGCAAACACTACCTAACACGCCTGCTTCTTCTTTCTAATTATAAGCAAGGACAGCCCTCTTAGACTTGGCGTCATTAAATCTTTGAAACCGTCTTTGTTATAGGGTCCGATGATTGTCAGCATAGGCTCAGCGAATCCATAATCTTGCCAGGATTAGGTTTCACTTGGATAGTGCTTTCGTCCTGGAAATGTCGCGGCTTTTATCTAATGAGTAACATATCGATTTCTATGGCGAAGAAATCTCAATCTCCAAGTCGAGGGTCGAGGCTGCTATGCATCACCACCGATGGAGGCTCGTCCAAGGGCAAGCTTGCCCGTCCACGCCCTCTGCCGGTGAAGTCGCGATGCTTCTCTACTGAGTGCCGATGTTTCCTTAACTTTCATGGCCTCCATGTACAGAATCCTCATAGAACACACAATAAATCGTTTTGACCAAACTTAGGCTGCGAATTCCCAAGCACTAAGCCCTACAGGCAACTCGTAATCGCGTCGTAAAGCCATTCCATCAATGAAGAAAAAAAGGGAGCCTTATATCACTTTTCCTGATCAATTCTGATCTTGTGATGTAACATACAGATCGACTCAACTTACAGTTTACAATCTCGGAATCAAGATACCGGTAAAACACACGTCCACCGACCTAAATAGTTAGTTTGAAAAGGTTGGAAACCATAGTCATCGGCCATAGAATCAAATGAAAAAGGAAAGGCTACTCTCCAAATAATGCATTATTGTCAAAGAACCTCCCATGCTTTTGCAATTGGTAGCAACATAAGAAGTATTTGAAAATTTCCACTCAATGAATTGATACCCTCAGTCACGCTGAACACCTAATATTTTCATGGCCAGTTCCCAGGTGACAATGGCAACTGCATTAGCAGGAAATGCCCGAACTATAGTCGGACCAAACCCAGCATAACACCCTCCAAGTCCTGCTCTGCTATAAATCTACAGACAGAAGATGAAACAATAGAAGTGTAACTTAAATGAAGGAATGCCAGATAGTGTAGTGACATGATATCGGCGAGCAGCCAAATGAATATGATTATGATAACTTACTGAGCTCAAGACTCTGAAAGGATTTCTAGGAGCATCTCTATCAGGGGCAGTCTGAATTATCGTTTTTGCCACGTCCAATGGCAAAACAGCAGACCAAAACTGTGGAAAGTACAGAGAAAGTGAGTAATGGCATTACTAATATATGCCAATATCAATGCCCATAAAGAATACCCAAGAAATCCTTAATTTTCCAGAAGATAACTTACAGCTACACCACCAAGACCACCAGTCACGATCCCAATACCAATATCAATGAGATGTCTGCGCTGAGATGAATCAGAGTTCTGATGCAATTTCAAGTGCATGTAATGGCGAACATACTCATAAGTGCTAAAGAAGACAGCATTTCCTATGGATTCCCTCAACAACGTGGTAAAGCCTCCACAAAAATTCCTGTAACCTGAAAACTTTCCCATCACTCAATGAATACAATTCCGATTGATATATCAATTAAACAACACATGCTCTCACCCCTTCTGCTTTTACAGTCTTGATGGCACAATCTAGAGGACCACTGTATCTACTGGATTTTGGAACAACCGAATCAGTGCCTTGAACTTGCATCCTACACTGAAGATGCAATGTCAGAGGAGTGAAAAGCAAATTGTAGACAACTGAAATAACAGGGCAGGATCTATGCCTGCCTAGATAATCCAAGTCAAATTACCTTCACCAGCTCAGATGGACATAGTACAAAACTGATGATTGCTCCACCATAAGCTGCGGCAGGAATGATAACTTGGGGTTGAGGTAAATCAGTTTGCAAGCCCCTCTTTATCAAAAAAAGAAAGAGATGAAAAGTAAATACAAGCCATAAACACATGCAAAAAGCATTCAATGTGAACAATTTCTCCGCAAATGAATGGCTATGCCATAGAAGCTGCTCACTTATTTTCTCACATGCCTGCAAAGACTGTTTTGTTTGTGAATAAATTCCAAAAAGAAGTGAACTCTCAAAGGCCACTCCAACAAAGGATGAAGTAGCTCCTCTATACAAACCTCTGACCTGCAAAAGATTTTTCCAAAAATCTATTAGAAAAACACCTTATTTCATAGTTATCTTAGAAAAAAGACAGATTTGAAGTACAAAGAGAAGTACTGCAGTCATCATCAGTCTATATTAGTATAGAACAGAGATGGCCCAAATTTCAGGTCTTACCTTATCTTTATTTAATGCATTATACATCCACAAAATAGTTTCATTTTGTTTTGCCCTCTGCAATTATGATTATACCCCTTGGAGATTGCAGACAACCGAAAGAGCAGGAGCAGCTTTCACAATAACGTATCATCAACTCAGAGTGCACAGATGGAGTCAAAAAGGAAAAGCTGAGTGACATTGTCCTCTTTCTCAATTTTGTGCTACACCTAAGGTAAGCCAAACCCATAGAGCCTTTTGTATCTAGAACCACAATGCAATGGTGTGCATATACCATGATAAAATAACCCATGACAATCCAACAGCCACAATTTACAAGATAGAGCACTTAAATGGACTTTAAATGGACTTTAGGCCAAGTTTAAGAAACATACTCCTTCAGTTTTTAGGACTCGTGCAGCACAGTGTAAACCATTCCTATACTTGATTCCACCAACTTCAGTGTTGTGCTTTTGAAGCTTCACCTGAAATAGAAGATGAAGAAGAAGCTTGCATGTAAGAAAGAGATTAATAGAACAAGTTATCCAGATTATTTTCATTGCCATTGCATCTAAGCCATTAAATGTCCACTTGATACAGCTTTGTGTTCACAAACTGTTAAATACCAGTTTTGTATTTGAACATGCACCCTTTGACTTATAGTGAAGCATAATATTAGCTGCATCACAACTTGCCCACATTACGCAGCTGGAAACATGACTATATGATATATCCTTCAAGACATATAATATACAGGAAAAATATAAAAGAGAAACATAATAGAATACGACAGATCGCCAGTGTAGATGTCTGGCTAATTCTTTCATGCCAAAAAGCAGATTGAAATTATACTAAAAAGATTTTGCATTCATGAGAAATTGCCAAACCAGTACACCTACTACTCCTATGTCCTGCAGTCATTGATGGCGAACAATAAGTAGACATCAAGCTTACTCTTCCTTGAGCCAGTAAGGCAGATTGATAACTAGAACTCTACCAACGAATAAGTTGATAATGACAATGCAATGAGCGCTATGTCCTTCACTCAAGCTTCAAAAAATGCTGCGCATCACTAGATGAGAAACATAATGGCATAATCATAAATGCACTTGAATAAAATTTCTATTTTAAGAACAGAAAACAGGGTCTAAACCTGCAGGCAAACTGATTTGTGATTTTGATAACTATCGCTTTTAACTAAGACTTCCTGTAGTTATCAAAAAAAAAAAAAAAAAAAAAGCTAATGATTCTCAGTTGTTTTTGCTTTTTTCTTTCTCCAAAAATAGAAAATAATCAAATGCAATTAGACAATCACCCTGATTCTTAATATAAACAACAAGATAAGGACAGTTTCCATTGTTTTTTCTTTTCTTTATGAAAACTATTATAGCGTTAACTTTTGATTTTAAACAGCCGCTCTTTTTACCCCTCTATACATGAAAATGCCTCTCTTCTAAACAAATCACTTAAAACATTCTGCAGCACTAGGGACCCTACAAAGCCATACACCAAGGGGACACAAAAGCAATTTTCACATTTGAGCACAATGTCATCATTTAAAATCTTTTCAAGTAGTTAATTTGAGAAGCTTCAATCCATCCATCCCTAAAGCAAAATACAAAGACACGCAGCCTGACCCAAAATATAAAATTGTATGAAACTAAGGCTTACTAAAATTTCACTCCAACAACCCTTAGCCACCAACCAATCCAAGCAACTAATGCCTAAAGAATCAAAGAATGCCCGACTCGTGCACTGAAAAATGCAGACATAATGCACTTCCATAGCTTTTTCTTTCCGTTGGTCTCGCCAACTTGTGATGCCAACTCCACCATCAAAAGTGCATCAAAACTCCAAACTTCCCCTCAACTGGAACTATAAGTGACTCCAACAAGGGCTCTTCAACTCTCAAGCAAGCACAGACCAAGCTACTAAGTTCCAAGACCATTTTTGCAGCATTTTAATTAGCCAGTCCGTATGTGACGTGCCCCCATCATCCCAACAAGACGTCTACAATCGACAGGTCTTCCAATCAAGAAAGCTTGACACTTTGACAACAGAAGGGCCAATTGGTTTCTTTCCCCTCCATTCCGAGTGAATTGAGCCAACCATGAGATTGACTACATCTAATTCTTCGGATTTTGATTCATGGGTAACACCCACATGGAAGCAAAAATGTGCAGCGGAGTGTAAGTGGAGAGGGCGGAATTTACCTTGACGGTGTCGAAGGGGTGGCCGGTGACCACGGTGGCGACTCCGGCGGCCAAACCGGCGACATACTCCTTGTAGCCTGAGCTCGCCGCCATATCTCTCTCCCCCTTTCACAAGATTAGAGCTTTCGAGCTACCCTCATATCCATCTCTCTCTCTCTCTCTCTCACGATCACAGCTTTCAAGCTACGCTCATCTCCATCTCTCCCTCTCTCTCTCTCTCTCTCTCTCTCTCTCTCTCAACTTTTGGTGCGATCGTGCAGTGCGGGAAGAGAGAGAGAGAGTGGAGTAGGACGAAAGTTGCAGCGGAGGAGAGAGAATCTTGATTCTTGCACAGCGCCACTATTATCGTTACTCTAATTTTTGGTCCGTCAACTTATTATCTTTTTTCAATTGAGTCCTCGAACTTGGGTTTTTGTTCGTTCATGTTGATCTTTCATATTTTTATTCCATTTCAAATATACTTCTGTATCAAGGATCAAGATGATACCCAAAAAAAAAAAAAAAAAAATCACAGTCCAAGGACTCAATTGACAAAAAAAAATTTCAAGCACGGATTGAATATTGTCGCGAAAATTCAAAGAATAATAGTGTCGTGATCCTTTCATACATAAGATAAATTAATCATATCTTTATGTCATACCAAATTAATACTCGCACCATATGCTATGAATCGTTATAGATATCCTTGATTGAAAATTCAGTCGATGGACCAAGAAAAATGATGTGACTGTATCTTTAGTACTTCAACTTTTTTGTTTCATTACACAGCTTTAATCAAATAATTAGAAGTGTGGGTCATGTATATTCATATGGCTGATGCAAAAGAGTTTAAGCCGTTTATCTAAAGGAAAACTGTTTTCAAAAAATTGCTCTCTGATTTTTTTGTGTTTAAAATGATAAAATACTAATCGATTCATAAAAAACGTTTTTCATAAACTAAAAACAATAAGCTTAACATTAAGGAAAAAGACTCTCCCTCCTAGTAAGAAGAAAATCAATTTCCCCTAAATGATCAAATAAATAAAAACTCATCATTTTTCTTAAAAATAACTTGATGAAAAATACTTTCTTTTACCATAAAGCTTTCAATAAAACTGACACGTCCTCGTGCCAAAGTTACTCATCTTTGGATAGGTTGGTCATGAACCATTTCATGCTTGTTCTATAAGTAGACGATCCTGGGACTAAATAGAAAGTTACTCAAGCAGGTGATCTTCAAAGTGTATGTATGCCTTCGGTTGGCAGTGCTAACTTTAATTTTTCGCCATGAAACAAAAAGTTCGAAGAGCAAAACGAAGAGACGTATCAATCCACACCTTCTGAAATAAGTAAAGAGCATGCCCCAATTGCAAGACCAACCAGCATAAGCCGAAGGAACGGAGCGAAGACTTCACGAACCATTCGGATGAAGATGGGTCCTATGCCGTCGCCACGAAAAAAAGAATGCAATGATCTCTGATTTTTGTGCGCGGAAAAATGCATGAACGAAAGTCAAGAGTTACCCTACAAATCTCAGCTCAATCTGATAATGCCAAGCGTGAATACAGTGCAAGGAAGTAAAAAGGAATTGGGTACAAATGTGAACGACTGATTTGCAGAAGCAGGCACTGAGGAAAACATTTTTTTTTGGAGTACGCTGGAACATCTACAATGCCGAGATCGAGATCGAGAGTGAGAGCTAAGATATTCCAGGTCTCAATGAGAGGACCATCATCCTCGGACCATTGAATCCCTTCCTGAAGATGCTGCCACAACTTAGCCCCAGAAGTTCTTGGTAATGTCACGTCTATGGTGATTGGCGACCCCAAGATGTTGCTGGACATCATAACTTACTCCGTATATTCTGAAGAGGAAGTCTTCCTGGTTTGCCATCTCCAGTCGAGCTTTTGAAAATGTCGGTGTCTGATATAAATTTGGCAAACCGAGAGCCCTTCCCTTCTTTCATGTTATCTTGTGGTATTGAATGAGGCAAAGCAGGGTGCGGTTTGGGAGCTAGTGACGGCATCAAAGCCCAGATAGAAGAAATCTCTGCATTTGGCCGATCAAGATCTTGCAAGACCGTGGGATCCCGCATGTCTGTTAGGTTGAGAGAGTCACATTTGACAAGCATTTTCCTTCCGTCAGCATATGCATCGAATTCATCAGAAAATAATAAAAACTCGACTCCCACCAAAAGGAGGATGCCTTAGCACAGGTTCAAATAACAATTTTTTATGCAAGCCTACTTATTATACCAGCTTGAGCCTTTTCCTTTACAAATGATCATATTAATGTGAATTCTCCCTCCTGCTACTGTATTAATGCTATGCTGCAAAGAATGTCAGTAAAAGGCATGTTATGGCAACAATATCAAGCAAAATTACCTTGTGAAAACTTGAAAATTGAAGCCAAGGCCGCACAAGGAATGCTGAAGTTCAAGTGTGGTATGACTGTGCCTCCACCATGCCTCGCGTTGCTACAATAACATTTGCCTTGTTAAGAATTATCACTCAAACTTTAAAGATCCAATAGCATAACTAGCAGAGCTAGCCGAACTTATATCTGAAAATGACGTAAAAACACCAAAAAGAAAAAGAGTTGACCACACACAAGTTCAATAATGATTTGCATCTTGAATCCCAACATCCCTTTCTCTGCCAGGGGTAACATCACCACTTAACATAAGTCAGAATTGAGGTCACGCAAAATCTGCCTATTGTGACACCATCAAAACTAATGTCCCAAACCAAGTCTGGTGTTCAGAATGGCAATTTATTATAAGAGTAGCAACCTAATGCACACACGCTATCAGATATTGCCGGACCCAAACTTCTATGAAGGATTTTTAGGGGATATATCAATGAACTACATTGCTAACAACTAAAAGCAGCATGATGTACAACTATTGTCTCAAAGTTCAAATTATTCCATCAAATGATCATCATTTCTTTGTTGCTATACCTTGTAATAAGTCCAATCATGCAACCGTCGAAATTGACAACTAAACCGCCACTAGCACCTGGATGAACAGCAGCAGTGGTTTCAAGCATTGTCGGAATGTCTTCTGCTTCTTCCTTTATCACTGAGAGAGAAGAGAACAACCGCTTTGCTTTGACTACTTTTGCCACCACACCGACAGATACAGATGGGAACAAGCCTGATATAGACATTTGAAGCAACCACAACAATCCAATGTCAAAATCAAAAGGTGGAAAACTATAAATTTCAAAAGGAGACAACCACGATAACGAACATATTTAAGGCAATCTCATTCTGTGTTTCTTTATCTACTGTCTTTAGGAGATAGGCACCATGGTACAGCGTTATTCAAATGCGTAAATGTGCATGATGCAACAATTATCTAACCTAAGCACACTGCATCTGGAGCTCCAGCCTTACTTGATCAAGAAAATTTTGTAGGACAAGGAACTTTTACACAAAGAAAACTTATTTCTACTAAGTTCTTTTGGATGATATACAGCCCCAAGGGATCCTAGTTGCTAATAACTGGAAGTTGAAAATGGCAACTCTCGCCATTTTTCTGGAGGGCAGGTAGTGGAGCCAACTGTAGTTGCAAAGCTAGCAGAGAAACCATCCACAGATCCATATAATATTAATAACAGGCCAATAACAATTCTGAGGGGTCATTTAATGAGAGCATGGAGAACAACAAGATGTACCATACACAAGATGACTTCCAAGTTCCAATTACCCAAGAAAAATGGCTAATAAACATTTAAAGCACAGAAACAGCAGAGATAACTGAGAAAATGTATGTACCACATCTTGGTCCAAATAAACCATGTCCGATGACATATGCCTTTGATCCTAAAGGGGGGGATGCAAAGTCCATAATAACAGGGGACAGCTGATCTGGAGCCTGGACAAGCTGCAATAGGGCAACATCTAGAGGCCCTTTACTAATATACACTACTTTTGCATCGCACCAAATCCAAGGTCTAGTATGATCCAGGCGAACACGTATATTCTTATGACCACTGTAAAGTGAACTTGAGCTGTAATTTATGAATTTATCTTCTGTAAAACATTCTGCAAAACCTGATATACTAGGGCCCATATCCTTGCTCTCCTGCTTTCTATTGCCACCACTTGGCCTAGGAAAACCTAATTTTATTCCATTTTCTTTACTACTAACAGTTGCCTTCCCAAACCTCCACGGTTCCAACAAGTGAGCATTGGTCATTATGAGGCCTTCACTATTCAGCAAAACACCAGAAGCCCATGCAGCGTCATTAACCGTCACAAGACAAACAGAAGCCATTGCTTTCTCAAGTGTTGCTGAGGAAGGGCAAGAAGGATTCTCGATAATGGAATTCAAGGGCCCATTCAGGTCGCTGTTATAGATAAATGCCTTCCCCTGATTGTTCGGATTCCCCAGGCGGTAAGAGTTCCCCAATCCAGCCTTCTTAGGCTCCTCTGGAAGGACGTCAGCACAAGCAGTTGCAATGGCTTCCCATGGAATCAAAAGCTGTTAACAAGGCTAATATTTTGCATGATGCATCAACCACGAGACTGTTTAGGAATGGAAAAGAGGAATGAATATATATTTTATTAATTTACCTGAACTTCTGCACCACTAGCTTTTTGCCTTAATGGTCTTATGAGAATACCAATTAGATCTGTGTTCTTGTCAAAAACAGGACCACCTTCCATGCCTGATAAATTATAATCATAGTGGTGTCTGAATATAACAAGAATGAACAATAATGCTCAATAGAACTAGAGAAATGCTCGCACCAGGAAGACACCGAATGTCAGCCATCAGCAATGATCTGTTGGGTGAACCTGGGGGATAGATGTTTGCAATGGTTCCCACTGAGATACTGCATAAAAAACTATAGATAAGATCTACAAATGATCCAACTTCAAAGAATTAAAGGAGTCAAATTAAGCAGAAGAGATTTCAAAAGTTCAAATAATGACTTGATATGCAGAGATCCATGCAGTCTGGATTGCCATGCATAGAATTGACTAAACGAAGGAAAGAATTTTAACATCTGTGTTTATTAAGCATATCTAAATCTTAAATATAGAATAAGCTCTCTTTGCCAAGGTAGAAGGATTAAACTATCAATTATATGTTTTGCTGAATCATCACAATATCATGCTGAATTACATTTAAACTATCAATCATATGAATCGCTGAATTATCACAATATCATGCCGAATTACCTAATTTGATACAAGAAAGGATATATTAACCATGTACTTGTACAAATACATGTCAACATCTCATAATCTCCACATGCATGACCTTTTGATGTGTTAAACATAATATGAACAATAAAGAGTTCCCAAACATTTCTCCTACTGATGTCAAACGGCACAAAATAAAGATAGCCACGTGTCCTTATAAGTAGATTACGAAGATCAAAGTCGAAAAGTATGTGATGTTAGAAGAGAAACTGGCTTCTCAGAGATTTCAAGGTCTTGATTCACTACCAATAAAAAAACAATGACAGCAAATTGATATGGTAATCACGTGATGACTAATATATTCAAAAGTCATGGTAAAGATCCAAACAAACATTCTCCAGGGGGATAAACAACCATTATGCAAGATTTAAGGAAATCATTCTGGAAATATCACCTGTTGATGAAGTGAATGGGTGAAAGGATACCAAACGGAGAACCTGCTGCTAAAAGAAAATCCCCTCTCTTAATTGAAGGCGATACAGCTATGTTTGGCAAATTCTAGTAACATGAAAACATATATCGTTGTCACTTTTATAGAGCTGGTAATAGCAAGGTCAGAAGAACAAAGGGTCGGAGCTCATACCATCCCACAAAAGCTCCAGCAGTAGCATGTAAATAAAAACTCACCTCAGAGAATAGGGGAACTCCAAGTACAGCAAATTTAGTGAGCGACTTGCCCATAAGACTTGGATTGGCTGATTCCTCAAGTGCCATAGGCCTTTGGCCCTGTATTAAAGGTGTTTTAATCTCAATCAGATAGGTATAGCCAAATGTCAAATTTGCAGAATCTATATAGCTACGACATGAAACTTAGGTTATACTTGGGATGTGCGATGATAGTCTATTGATACATGATCTCACTTAATTTATATCTAATTCCCAAGATACAACCGTCACAAACTGCGTGTCTGCTCAAATACACAACCACCTCAAACAACAGAACCATCAGAAAAGAGAAGTCTTGCTCTCCTTCTATTTCTGCCTAAGGGACAGGAAAAAGCAAAGTAACTGGCTTTCAAATTTTTTCCATAGTTTTTAAGCATCCAATTGTGCTACTTTTATAATGACTTGATACAAATCAGCACAAGTGCTATCACAGCCTGAGAACTCTTAGAGAATGCAACATTTTAGCATAGATTCCAATAGAAAACCTCACAAAAGTCTCTTGAAAGTAGACAGTCAGCAATAGTCACATCCCTTGGAGAAGAAGTTGACAAACATTCACATTTCATAGTTTCCAAATGTGTTGATGAATTCATCAAAGCACATCTTAGACAATGCCACACAAGTTCAAATTCAATTGACACATTTGCCAAAGAAAATTTTCAGCTTTAAGTGTACATTGATGGCATCAAGGGGAGTATCCTGCCTTGTGGCACACGTCAGCTGAACAAAGTCACAGATGAGGTCTCTATTACTTAACCCTGCAGTGCATGCCATATAGACACCTCATGTGCACAACAAGGTGAAAGCATTGACAGCTGTGCCAGCATCATGTCTTGTAGAAGTGGCCAGTTGGGCTAAGTCATGGTTAAACATCATGCTGTTGGCTATGGATGTCCTAATGCGTGAGAAATAAAATTGTGCCTCCACAAGCAGGCATCAGCCTAAGCTTTTTGATCATGATAACTATTTAATTCTAGCATACGCTGTTTCTAATATAATAAATATCTAACCCTGTAATTCCAACTAGCAAGAAACGGACAACAAGATGCTTCAGGAAAAAAGTACCTGAATCCCTGTAAAGTTTTGTGCACTGCTGTCGTTAGATGCCAGAGACCAACCAATTTCCCAACCATGACCCAGCAAGCCAGAGGAAGCTTCAACTAGCGACTGCAATGCAAGGGAGGAGCCAGGTACATCAACCTGTACATTAGCAGATTATGCCTTTATCATGCTTGTTGACATGTGATAACAAATAGTAAACCAATCAAGGCAGGCTATAACAGAAATGATAGATGCATCATGCAGATTACCCATTGAACATGACCAAACACATCAACGGGACCAAAAGAGTAACCTTGGTGAAGTGAAAGGCAAAGTTCTCCAGTTATCTAGAATTTTCTTTAATAATTACAATTCGTTTCCCCAACAATCTATATAAATTCAAAGCGAGGAATTTCCAATTCAGCACAAGAAATAAACTGTCAAATAAAAGGTCAAAGCTCTCATTTCAAGCTTTCATTAGATTCTTAACAACACAGAAAATCACTTCGCAGCAAGTTTCTTCAGTTTCCAATTAAGTAATAAGTAGATTAGGTGCCTACCAATGTTAAAAGCTGGGCGCTTAGCCAACCAGGGACTTCTCTATCCAGTCCTTCAGTGTCCTCTGCCCTTGTGCTTTTCTTCAATAAGTTAGACATCAACAAATTCAGGACTAAGCATCCATTTCAAAGAAACAAAATGAAGTCTACATAAAATACATGAAAAATATTCTAGCACTACCTCCACCAAAATGTCAATCTGAGCACCAGAAATCAATTCAGGCTGGCCCTGCAGCAGAGAATGAAAGTTTAGGTTGAAGAAGTCATCCAAACTGAAATTAAGCAACTGCTGGAACAGAAATGGGTGTGTTTGGTTGCAAAGAATATTTCTGTTTTCAAAAAACTGCTCAGAAAACATGTTCTGCGACCAGTTTGCTTTATCAAATCCTCTGAAGGCTCATAATAGAATTATCTTGAAACTGCAAACCAAGAAAGCAATTTTTAAAATATTTCAATTGAGAGGAGAAAAAACAGTTTAATCCCAGAGGATTCTAATGTAAAATACAAAGGCAATAACAACAGAAGTGACTTTATGCCAAATATACAGCCCATTGAATGTAAAAGGGAAAATGGAGAACTTAACATAGTAAGTCAATAACTAAAAACATTTCTCCAGAACCAAACGCACCCTACATGATATTCTCAACCTTCGAATTGTTCTCCCTGTGCCGCAATGATAAAAAAGGCTCGACCACCGACGCAACAGTGATGATCACCACTCCACTCCAATTATCATCGCCAAGAACTCGACTTGCCAATCCAACGTCGTGAAGACCGTTGGGTACCAACATACCCGAAGCCGACAGTGTTGTTATCCCAGACCTATGCACATGCAGACTCATATCAAACCCAATTATGCCATGATTACATGAACTGAACCACAAATTGAGAGACCCAAGAACAGAAAAAGCCGTAGAAAGTCCAAAAATTCACTCACTGGTATTGATGGAAAGCATGGTTTCGCATCTTCAGGCCTTTTGGGTCCTGAAAACGAACGAGCAGATTGCACTACGTAAGAAGCAGCTCCCAACTTTATATCAAATCAATCGCGGGTACTGAAAAAACGAAACGAAAGAGGCCCTGACAGAGAGATTTTGCAAGGCAAGAACAGAGGAAGAGAGAGAGACTCACGGGGCCCTGAACTCGGACCATGACGGAGATCTTCCGGGCAACCTGGACGATTTCGGGCAAACCCATTTCAAGAAAACGGGATCCGACGCTGTCTCCGGAAGAATTCGAGTCCGAGGTTTCCTGTTTCGCCGTCGTCAAGTTCTTCTTGCTCGGCTCATGGCTTCGCCGGCGAGTCCCGGGTCGAACAAGAACATCTTAGATTGGTTGCGAGCAGCTCTCTTCTTGAGAAGGCTGATGAACGATTTCAATGGATTTATCTATTTTCTGAAAACGGAAAATATAGAAAAGGTATAAATTAAGGGCAAATTTATCTTTCTATATTTCATATAGTTTAAAATGTTTTAAATCATATAAATTTCAAATTACGTGAGTCGTTAGATTTGACATAAGAAAATCTATCGATCGAGAAAAAGTATTTGGCAATTTGTAATAAATGAAGATCTTAACGAAGTGTTGTCCATGATGTGGAGAGAAATGAGTCAATACATTTTATAATGAAATAAGTTTATCAAAAATCCTAAAACTTATTAAGAAAGTACGATTAAATCTTAAAATTTATAAAAAATATAATCAAATTCTAAAATTTACTATATTGGTTTGGTCAAGTGCTTCAATTAATTTTGCCTAATTAAGCTAGCAATTTGTCTTCATTTATTATTTTCTTAAGACACTTGACAATGACATATTGCCCATTAAGCACTACATTGGAAAAAAAATTTAAAAATACAAACAAAATTTTAAAAAAATAAAGCTAAAAATTAAAAGGAAAAAGAACAAACTCGGGCAATGGTCGAGCCTCGTTGATGGCCACCATCAAGAAGGCCCAAAAGTAGGGGTGAGCATAGTTCTAAATTTAGAACTTAGAATCTAAAAACCACACTAGTGGAAAGCTATAGGTTCCAAATTCTAAGATATGCAGGATAAATTCTAAATTTTAAAATTTAAGAAACCTTTTTAGACAAGTATGTTCTAGGTTTTAGACTTGTAACCTAAAATCTAGAATAAATTTTTTGTGTCTTTCTTAATCTATATCTTCATGTGATATTGAGGTATTTCATGCCATTTTATCTTTGTAGATTATAAGATCAGTGGAAGCTCCAATTGTTTTTTTTATGCAGTTATGTTCGCGTAATTATTTTTTTCAAAATAGTGATTATATATAATACAAGAGTAATTGGTTCATTGAAAACCATAAAATTTTCTTAATATTATTTGACAAGTGCATATGGACATTCATTTTTAAGTAATCGATAATAAAATTCTTATTCATTTTTATTATTGTGTTTATTTTCGTTTTGTTTAATTAAAGGTAAATAAAAATAAAAAATAATCTATTAAAACCTGAAACTTTTAGCAGGGTAGATTCTAGGTTCTCGGTTTCGACAAGTAAATTCCAAATTCCAAAAAATGAGAAACTTATACCGATGGTAGGTTCTAGGTTCCAAGTGGAACTTTAAAGAACCTGGAACTAGGAGTGTGCAAAAAAACTGGAAACCGCCTAGATCACTCGGAATCGGACCGGACTGAATCGAAATCAGCAATTCCCATGAGGACCAGTCCGATTTCCAATTCCAATTTAGTGGAATCGATGAATACCGGTCCGATTCTCGGTACTAGACATGGAACCGCCTCGCCCACCAAACCGGACCGGTATATATATATATATTTTTAAAAAGAAATCATATCTCAATTACTTAACTATTTTGTAGTTTTTGACCAAATATATATGTACATATATGTATATTTGTAGTTATTTGACATTATTGACTAATTTTGTCTCTTAGATGTGTAATAGGATTAACACCCTACTTTTTTTTTCATTCTAATAATCCATTTATTTGCTTTCTTAACCAAAACAATATAAACAAACAAAGAGAAAGAAGAGAACCGATTGAAGGTATCTATAAATGTTGTGGTGTTTTGTCGTCATAACACGAAATTAAGAGTTAATGGCTCGTCTAGAAGTATAATTAGCTCTCTCCTTAATCATTCCTATGATTAAATTAGGTTAAAGTTGAAAAAAGATGGATCGGGCAATTAATGTTTTAATTTTTATGGAGGTTAGGACTTTTAACGTAGAGCTTATTTTTCCATATGTTTCCAATGTTGGGAAAACTTGAAGGGACTACACCATGATCTTAAAAGAAATTAAGTTTTTAGTTAATGAGTATTGTCTATTTGTTCCGTTGTATAATTTTCAAATTTTAATCAAAATCAGTGGCTCGTAATTCAACCCAATATAAGGCCGTACAAGGCTCAAAATAAAAACTAGGTTCACCATGATATTAACTAATGAATATAATTTTGTAGGGATTGGGAATCGGTTCCATGGAACCATCTAGGAGCCAAACCGGACCGATGGTCCAGTTCCAGGTGGATCCATGAAATCAACGTATGGTTCTCGGTTCCAATTTTTCGAAACCGACCCTTAGTGGGCTGTTTCCAGTTCCAAGGTGGGAATTGTCCACCTAGATCATGCTTACCTTTACTTCGAACCACTCACCCCTACCCAAGAGACCTCCACTAGGCCTTCTTAGCGACGATGGTAGCAACCCCAATGATACTTAGCCAAGCCATGGGGTGAGCTTCTTCTTTTTTTTTAGCTTTTTTTTAATCTAATTTTTTTGTATTTTTTCTTATGTGGCTCTTGGTGGGTGCCATAAGACATGTCAGCATTTTCCATTAGCTTAATTGGACGAAATTAATAGAATGACTCAATTGAAATAATTTAATAAGTTTTGATATTTAATTGTAATTTTTATAAATTTTAAGATTTGATTGCACTTTCATGACAAATTTTAAGATTTATAATGTACATATCCATTTTATAATAGATAAATTAAGGCCATTGTATTGTCAAGAAAAAATTGGAACTTAGGCATGTCTTATTTGTGTTGTTTGTACAATGAAATAGGAATTTGTCATTACTTTTGAAATATATTATAAATTATTTATTAAAAATTATATAATGTTATTAACGAAGGAATAAGATGAGAATCGTAGGTTGAGAAGGAGTGAAGACTAAAATTGAAAGAAAATTGTGTAAAAAGTCTTAAACATATTATACTTTTACAAATTCAATTATAAATCTTTTAATTATGCCAATTGAATCCTAAATATTTTCATGTTTTGCTAATTGAGTTTATTCGGCCAATTTTGGCTGGAAATCTTTGACGTTGACGCCAATCGCCTTACATAACTGGCACTTACGTGAACAATTTTAATAATTTTTAATATTTTTTAAACTTTTTAAACTTTTTAATTTTTCTTTTATCCCTTCCTTTTTTACTTTTTTTCTTTTTCTTATTGCAAAGGGTTAGCAGGGTTGCTAGGCCTTGGCCAAAGGCTTGGTGATCCCCATTAATCATTAGGCAAGAGTTTGTGAGTCTTACTATTCGAGGCAGCAACCCTTGCTGCGACTAGTGAGGGCTCGCTGGCCACGTGTGGGGGTAGCAAGCCTTTGCTAGCCACTAGGCGAAGGTGGCAACCCTCTTTAGCTATGCACCCTCACCTACATGTGAGTAAGGGCCACGAGCCCTTGTTGGCCACAGTGGGAGGGCACATGACCACCGCCTAGTTATGAGTAAGGGTCGCAACCCTTGCCCCTGGCCGATGTGGGGCAAGGACACGACCCTAGCCCAGCAACTAGCGAGGGTCGCCGAGCCTTGTTTGGTGGCTGATAGATTTGCCGGCCCTTAAAATAAATAAAAAACATAAAAGAGGAAAAAAATTAAAAATAAAATTAAAAATTATCCATGTTAATGCCGGTTAATGCTACGTAAGAAGGTTAATACTCATGTCAACGATTTCCAGTCAAAATCACTTAAATTGATTTAATTGGTAAAACATAAAAAGGTCATGACATATTGACAGTATATATATATTTATGTATGTATGCATATGCGCTTTATTCTGATTTTACCAGTTTAATTCCTAAATGAGGTATCTTTTTGCCTTCATATGATGTTGATATTTTTTCTGCCGGCGGCAGTGGCCGGCCAGCTCCGACGAGGCTGCCGGCCACTACGCGAGGGTTGCGAAGCCGCCTCGCCGTGGCGGCCGCCCGGATCCGGGCGAAGTCGAGGCCGCAACCCTCGCCGGCCCCCCTGTGTCCGGGCGAGGTCGCCGACGAGGGCTTCGCAGCCCTTGCACAGTGGCTGGCCGGCCACTGCTGCCGGCAGGGGGGGAGAGGAGGGGGGGGAAAAAAAAAAAATAAAAAACAGAAAAATTAAAAAAACAATAAAAAAAAAAAATTTCGGAAAATAAAAAAAAAAAATCAAAAAAATCAAAAATATTGTTGCTTAGGTGCCGGCCGGCGTCCACGCGCTCTAGCTGACCAAATTTAGCTGGATGGACTCAATTGGCGCAATCGCAAAAGGTTTAGGATCGATTCGGTCAAAAAAAAAAAAAGTTTAGGACTAAATTGCACAACCGCAATAGGTTTTAGACTTTTTTTCAATTTTTCCTACTTTTTTTTAGGTTAGTGTATAGGACAATTAATGAAACAAATAAGAAATCATATTCTAATTTTCAAAATTCTCTCAAGTAACCTTTTACAGTAGAATAAACAAAATGTGACATAAGAGCATTTATTTTGTAGAAAATGAATGATTTAAAAAATATTTCCTAAAAATAATCCTTTATATATTTTACAAAAATAAACGAATGCAAAAATCCTCATCATTCACGAAATTATTTAAACATAGATTGTTGTTGTAATGGAAGACTTTTTTGTTAAATAACCATGTTAAGTAATATAGATGGTAATTTTAAAAATAATTTTTAAATTATTTATTTTTATGAAATAAACGAAGTCTATATCTTTAGCTTTTTAACTTAATCATCGCACCCATTTGTCTCGTTACTCTGTACTTGCTTATGATGTCAACTTAATGACATTATCTATTTCCTACTATGCATTGCTAATTTTGTTTAATTGCCAATCATTTACTCACGCGGCACCACATGAATAGAAAAGTAAGAGAACAAAATTTGCCACGTAGACGTTTTTGTCTATGGAAATCTAACGTGGTGGGTTTTTTGTGATGTTATTTTTTTATTAATTATACTTTATTTTTACTTTAACTCTCATTCTCAAACTTTTATTCTGTCTCTTTGTAAAGTGTGGGAGTTGAAACCTACACTTGAAACTAAATCATCCCCATCTCAACCGTCTTTGAGAAAATAAAGATTCAAACCCCACCCCTCACTTTCCATGTGAGAAAAGTGACTATTAAAGCAAATTCCAGTAAATTAACATGGTGGTTCGAAGATCCAAGAATACTACTCGACAATTTCCAGAATTCTTTGTATAATAATATCATCTTTTGACACGTGTCAAGTGAATATATCTCTTTATTCTTGTTTTGTGCAAGCCCCAGTATTGTTAAAAAATTTCAAATTAGTACTATGCCGACAGAGCACACTTACTATAAATTGGTTTTTATCTTTAAAAAATTTAAATTGATACCGTGGATATTTACTCAATATTTATTTTTGTCCCATTCAAAGAATATGAATTGGTACATTTAAATTTAAATATACCTTCCATAACATTGTTTCTACTATCCCATTAAAATATATGTGCGTCAACATATGTGACAAATAGTTGGAAAATGAATTTGACTTGAAAAATGCATGTGTTGAGGCAACTATAACATAAGAAAAGTAATTATTGAGGCAAATTTCAGGAATTTGACTTAGTGTTTCGAAGATCCAAGAATACTACCTCAACGAATTCTAGAATTCTTGATGTAATAATCTTTTGACACGTGTCACGTGAATGGCCGTCCCCCCTCTCTCTCATTATCATTGTTTTGTACGAGCCCTAGAACTGTTAAAAAGTTTCAAATGAGTACCATGCCAATGGAAAACACTTACTTTAAATTAATTTTTATCTTATAAAAAAATTAAAATTGGTACCGTGGGATATTTACCTGCTACTTATTTCCATCCCATTCAAAGAACGCAAATTAATACATTTAATTTAAGAAAATATCACCAAAAACCTAAACTATATCCTCTGTGATAATTTTACCATGAACTTTTTTTTATATTATCAAAAACTCCAAACTATGTCACTTATGACAATTTTATCCTGAACTATATCACTTATGACAATTTTACTCCGAATTTTTTTGTGCTACCAAAAACCCTAAACTATTCTACTTATGACAAATTTATCCCAAAAATTTTTGGGTTGAAGGGCATTTTCCATCCTTCTCTATTTCTATTTTTTTTTCTCTTGATAAGAGGAAGCCGGCAAGGCCGCCCTCGCTGGCGTCGGAGTCAGGCAAGGGCCGCCCAGGCCAGATCCGGCGAGGGCGGCCCTCGCCGGCGTCGGAGTTGGGCAAGGGCTACCCAGGCCAAATCCGGCTCGGGCAACCCTTGCCAGTGAAGGTCGCCTGGCGAGGATTGCCTAGGCCAAATCGGCTCGGGCGACCCTCGTCAAACGTTGGCGAGGGTCACCCTCACCGGATTTGGCCTGGGTGGCCCTCGCCCGACACCGGCGAGGCTTGCCTAGGTGTGGGTGGCCCTCGTCGACATCGGATGAGGGTCGCCTGAGCCTCACCCAACTCTGACGCCGGCGAGGGCGGCCTCTCCAACTTCCCTCTTTCGAGAGAAAAAAAAGAAAATGATGAAAATGCCCCTTAATAAAAAATTTTGGGGTAAATTTGTCACAAGTAGCATAATTTGGGATTTTAATGGCACAGAAAAAAGTTCAAGGTAAAATTTTCACAAGTAGCATAGTTTAGGATTTTTGGTAACACAAAAAAAAAATTTCAGGGTAAAATTATTACAAAGGGCATAGTTTAGAATTTTTGATGACATTTACCGTTTAACCTATATATACCTTCCATAACATTGCTTCCACTATCCCATTAAAACATATGTGCGTCAACACGTGATAGATAGTAGCAAAATGAATCTGACTTGGAAAATACACATGTCAAGATAAGTATAGTAAAGGCAAATTTGAGATAAGAGGTATTTGAAAAGAAATTTGGGATAACTATAAGGGATAGTAACATAAATATAGTTCATAAATTTTAACCTAACATGTGATGCAATTTTTGAATTTTAACTAAATGCGCAATGTAATTTTTGAATTTATAATTTGTACAATATAGTTTTTAGGCTTAGGTACATGTTCAATATAGCACTTAAACTATATAAAAAAATGTTCAATGCCATCCTTTCATTAATTCAAGATTAGGGGCAATATCGAATATTTTTATATGATTTAGGACTAAATTGAGTTTATACCAAAAGTTCATCAATCATATTGAAAATTGAGATAAAGTTCATGAATTATATTAAATAAATTAAAATTTAGGAAATACATTAGCCAGAGTTCAGGAAGATGAATTTGGCATGCCAAGACAAGTACAATGAGGGCAAATTTGGGATAAGAAGTATTCAAAGAGAAATTTGAGGTAAATGTAAGGGATAATGGTATAAATAATTCTTGAACTTTGGCTTAATATTCAATGTGACCCCTGAATTTTAGTCAAATGAGTAACGTGGTTCTTAAATTTTTAATTTATTCAAATGTGATTTTTAAACTAATAATTTGTTCGATGTAATTTTCATGTCGTATTTTCATTAATTAGATATTATGGGTAATATTAAACATTCTATATAGTTTATAAACTAAATTAAGTATATACTAAAAGTTCATTGATCACATTAAATAAAGCTAAAGTTTATAGATGATATTGAATAAATTAAAATTTTAGAAAACACGTCGGTTAAAGTCGAGGGAAAATGAATTTCGAATGGATATGTTCGGGCACCGGTTTGGGATTTATTACGCTATTTGCCCTTCTTGCGGTCATCAACGCGAGGATCGTGGCGATGGCCGTGGCAATGCTTCGTCTTCCGTGAGCTTTTCGGCTCTGAACTTCGCGGGGGAAGAGAGAGAAAGAGCGAGCGTCTCTCGTTCTCCGTCCAACTCCTCCGGCTGCGAACAATGCGAGCTCGAAAGCACCTCCGCAGAGCTTCCGGCGACGGCGTCGCAAGCCGCAACGGCGCGAGCAGCCGCGGCGAACCGCCTCGAGACGATCACGGTAAAAAGGCGCCATTTTTCTGACGATACTGCAGTTGCTTCTTCTTGCCCAGTTTTTCATTTCCATGTTAATGGGGTTTGACGAATGTTTCCTTCTTGGTTGTTTCTTCTTCCCCTCCTCTGCTTTTCCCTCTGGGTCTCTAGGATTTCGTCGGAGCACTTCATCCAGGGACTTGGGCGAGGACGGGTGAGAGATACCCTCTCTCTGTCTCTCTTCTCGGGCCTTCTCTGTTTCGTCTAAATGCGCTGTCCGTGTTCGTGAGCTTCGTGGGTTAAGTTGTTTTGTGTTGGGTTTGTCGTATGTGGATATCTCAGGCAAAACTCTTGATTCTGGGTTGAGTTGTTCAGGCTACGTTCATGGAACTGGCAACTCTGCATAGTAATGTCGGGTTTCTGAAATTTGTGTCTGTGTGCGCTTTGGGGGCTCAGTTAGAACTGGATCACTGCGTAATTCCGGTTAACTCCGCGGTAGGGACAGAATCATGTTGGAACATCCTGTTTGGTTGATGGGCCACTTCAGTTGTTTCTTATTACATCAGTTTGGAGGACAGGGATCAGAGTAGTGTTGAGCTGGTGGTTAAACAATAAGCTTTCCTTCATCATCTACAACCACCCTTCTGTTTTGAACATCTGTTTGGATTATAAATCGAGTGTGTGAAACTGCTTCGTAGTTTCGTTTTTTCCCCTTTTGGTTGAAAAACTGCTTCTTTATTTACTTTCCATTAAATCTCATGTGCAACTTTGGCAATGCCAGGGATGCAAAATCTTTAGCAAGAAAGATCAAAACATTTAGGCCATGTACTGGATTTCGTGCCCCAGGTCATGTCATCTTGCATTGCAGGGATGATAAACATGACATGGTTACATAAGCTTTCATCTACATTCCTTGCAAACATTTTGTATCCCAAGTGTTACACAGTTCCTTGTAACTGTAGTGCAAGCGCTACTCGAAGCCAAAGTTAGAGGCTTAGTTATATGTTACTTTTAATGCATACTTTCCAATCGCATGCTTGTTTGGTATAGCTTACCTACATCAATTAGAACTGGGAAAAGCAGTGTTGTTGTTAATCTAAGTGCTTGGCAAACTCCTCACAACTGCAGAACACTCAAGCCGCAACAACTTGTTGCAGCTTTTAGGAAATTGCCTCACCTAGTTTTGAAGTGCTGCAACCATATATTGCCAAGCACACAAGTCACAACACTTCATAGCATGACCTTTAATGTGGCTACAACTGTAACAAACAGATTTTAAATGTTATAATATTGTTCTGTGCAAATAATCCTAGGAGGGGCATCTCCCCCTCGACTGAGGATGTAATAGGAGCTGCAGCTGCAGCAATCATGACATCCACCGAGCCTTTTTCCTCATGTTGTGTTGGCCATTAGTTTGATTCTAGAAACAAAAATTATGCAATATCATCTTGGAATATGGAAAAAAAATTTGCTGCATTTGAAGATATTTCTTAGAATATAAAAACAGAATGGATCCATTCACCAAGAAAATTATTCTCTATAAGCATCTTGTATAGGGAAATCTGTTTGTTGATGAATTTATTGGTATAATAGCTATGCTATATAATAGCACTGGGCAATATGGGTTTCAGATACTCTTAACTTTCAACTAAATTATTGATGGCAAACTGTGATTTCTGATTTCTGCTTATCTGATAATATATGATGCTGATTGATTGAGTTCTCTTCAGCTATGTCCAGGTGAAATTGGCTGAAATAAGGGGAAAAGTGCAATGCCCAATATGTCTAGGTGAGAATGTGGGGTGTAAATGCATTAGATACTTTAAAATCCATTCTTTAAAGTTAAATTAGCAAATCCATTTCGAAATTTAAATTACAAGTTGTCATTTAAATAAGCAGTGGGTTTAAGTTTAGTTTTTGGCTTCACGTGCAACCTGTGTTAGAGGGACAACTGCTTGGATATTTAGTTAGATGAATAGTTAAACATGGTACCATGGGAACTTTTATTTTCAACAAGGAAAGTAATAATTAATCAGACGGCTTTACCTGTGAGTTCTAGATACTGCAGTGGTAGTCTCCTGTCTTCATGAGTTAAGCTGTGAATGAAGGATAAAAACTGATAAACCTTTTTGATGCAACTTTTTTTGCCCTGTGAGTTTATGCATAAGCCTCTATTTATAGGAGAATGCCATGATTTCTTTGTCTGCTCTAGGAATCATACGGAAGACAAGTGCAGTAATGGAATGCTTGCACCGTTTCTGCCAAGAATGCATAGCCGAATATATGCTGCTCAGGTGTGCCATGCACACTCTGCTTCCTTTCGTCTCCTTATAAACATCATAATGTTCTCTTCAGTTGGAGATCATTGTGAACTCCTCCTTTGAATAATCTTTTAGTTTATTCAAATTGATTAGTGATGTTCCTCGTTTAGGAGCAATACATGCCCTGCTTGCCACGCGCATTGTGGCCGTAATTCTCTCCGTGCTGATCCCGGATATGATGCTTTGATAGGAGCATTTTATCCTAATGTAGGCAATTCTAAGGTATATTTTGTTTAATATGTTGCATCAGTGTCCCTTGTTATATTCAACAACTCCTCCTTCTGATGTCGACTGTTGAAGCTGATCATGAAACATCTTGTTCAGGAATTGGCTTTTCATGAAGAGAAAATGACTTGGCAAAACCAGGTGAGATTTTTTTCATTTGTCCGCATGGTGAGGGTTGAAGTTGTTTGATATCCTCTGTTTTTCTTTCGGGCATGCCGAAATAAGTAGTGAGTTCTATGCAGTTTCAAACCAAAGCTCAGGGTAGGGACATAATAACAGCTAAAGCTTCAACTGCTGTATTTGTGAAGAGATCACCAGGTAATTCTATGTACACTCATTGTAGAGGAAGAAGTTTTTTTGATGGCGAATCTGGTGGATCTGACTTTGCGTTTCACCGAAATGGGTGGTAGTCTTTTCAAAGTAATAAACTAGTCCAGTTTGACAAAAGTTTGAAGGGTCTTTTTTTGGGGTGATTGGTTTCTAATCCGATCCAATGGAACCTACCACTCAACAAAAAAAAAAAAAAAAAAAATTTAAAAAATACTAGAGTTATTACTATTTTAGGGTTTATTATTATTTTTAAGAAATTAAAAAATATATTATTTTTAAAAAGAGTCGGTCCGGTCCGATCCAGTCCAGTTTCCCTGCAAACCGGAATCCGGACTGAAAATCACCGGTTTCAATTTTATGAAACTGGGTATTGGACCAATGCCCTCGGGAATCAGATCAAACCGACAGGTCTGGTCCGGTTAAGGCAGTTCCTAGTCTAGGCAGTTCAATATGCTCACCTCTATCCTTTGCATTGGAAAATAAATGACAGAGATATTTTAAAGGTACAAATATCATAAATGTAGAAATTGAGTGAAAATAAAGATAAACCATAAGCGCTCTTCAATTGAATAAGCGGGTCCTTTACAAAAATTACACTTAAAGTATTTATAACCTTGTCACGAGTGTCTCACATGGCAGTTATCAAGAATTTAAACATATCCAACGCAAATCCTATTCTTTAGCAATGCTTATCTCAACACCAAGGATAGTCGATTTCATTATTTGATGATTATCCTGCACTATAGTTAACCTAGTCGGTATGCTTCATACATCGACCATTCTACAATACTTAGCCACCTTGTGCTTCTCCTATCAATCTCTAATCTTGTTGATGCAATTACCGGTCAAAAACACTTAAAAGTATTTTCTCATCTCTCAAAATCAATGGCACCCATTCAAGCATTCTCAACTATCGTTCTGGGCCGCATGTTACTTGCTACGATGAACTCAAAGAATTGGAGGAAAATGGCAAGCTTTCCGATTCCTCGATGTTCTTTAGGATTGTTCTACATAGGATGTTCTCGGTCCACATTGTAAATCTTTTCTAAGCTACTCCAGTTTTTAATCAATGCTTCCCTCGTTTATTCAAAGGGAACCCTTTCTATTATCCAGGGTTCAGAATATGGTTGAAAAAGAACATCGGTTCAGGGCTTTTCTCAGTTTTCAACGTCAGAACTTTTTCAATGGTGCTTGAGGTGGAAACCTCAGATGATCCATCTCTAGCAACGGGCCTAGGCCCAAATTGACCGTGCCCTCAAACGATCTATCTCTTGGGCCTCCATCGATCACTCCACACGACGTTCATGACAACATTGCTTTTCTGTTCAAGGTGCAGAATTTAATCGACGACAGAGATCTAAAAGTAATAACTGAGATACATGCTGAAATTGAATCGACGGCAATATTATCTAAAAACTGTGGTTTGAGTGCAACAATTGAAGCATGTTTTGTTTGTTTATTCAGGGCTCCTACGTTGCACAATTATTAATATCTACAGTATTTACGACACAATCACTCGTAAGAGTTCCAACTGTGCCTACGTGATGCTAGGCTCCATGTCTCCATGATCCTCGACTCCATGCTCACATCTCACAACGTCTACTTGTCTCCAGGCAATTGTCTCCATGATCCTCGACTCCATGCTCACATCTCACAACGTCTACTTGTCTCCAGGCAATTGCTCCTTCAAAATCGCGCCTTAATTCTCCAGTAGTGATTCGACCTACACCAAAGCCATTATTACTTTAGATTCACACTTCAATAACAGTCTGTTGTACTCCGTTGTTTCATCCACTTTATCTATGTACAATTTCAAATTTAAAACTTCACTTGCCAATTGATATCTTGGCCTCTTTGAACATTTGGTCAATATTACCATGACTATCGTCAATTAGTCACTATGATATATCGATAGCTGATTATGGTCATCGATAAGTATAGCTATGCTTAAGAAATCTAGTGACCAATATGACCATTGATAAGGACTCCTAAGGTCAATGTTTTGTCAATAGCCACACCTCGACTAGTTTCGGGTCGTGTGCTTACTCGAATCATTATAATGCCGATTACAGTAACTTGGTTAATTTTTTTTTTTTGTGTAAACTTTACCCTCCCCTTTTAAAAGAATTAAAAGATCTTTGATTCTTTTATAAATTTGAAAAAGTATGAGATCGAGAGAAGCAGCCGTTTGACCTCTTTTCGAAGGGTATAAAGACTTGGCAAAGATTCAATTTTTATTCCCGCCGCACCTTCATCTTCAACCTTTCTGATTTCTGTCGATCTTGAAATCTCGATCGACCTCGGTTTGCTGCATCAGCAACTTCTAAAGCTTCAAATTCTCATTTGCAGAGAGTATCTTTGCTCGTTTCGACAAACTAAAAGAAGGGTAACTGCAACAACTGTCTTCTCAACCGGGTAATCCTGGATCCTTGTTTCCGACAGTAATTTCATGGCCAGATTCCGTCGGACATCTTGGAGAGTCCCTGATGTCGAACATGTTGCCATTTTTGCTGCATTGGGTTTGCAAATAGAGTCTTTTTTTCCATCTCTCGCTCGGCGTTGAAGGATCTTGATGTAGCTTCCAGTCTAGCTGGAAGGTACATCGATTGCATTAGGTCCACTCATTCTTGCCCCTTCGTACAGGGGAATCGCGCGTGCATCTTTATCTATGTATCGAGCCGAATCCCAGCACTTTCTTTGGTTCTTTATGGTTCCGAGCTCGGGTTGCTCTGAACTTCCCTTTCCTTTTTCTCGGACCGGGTTCGTTCTTTACCTCAATCCAGTAGATTAGAGCTCCAATCTTACTTTCTTGATTTCGTGGGTTGTCAATTATATGCCGTCTTCTCATACCATTTCCCATACTTCAATTCTTTCTTCGATATCATGCTGACAAGCTCAGCTTATGCCCCGTTGACTCAGGCTGGTTACTCCCATCTCTTTCATTTCAGTCCTCTTGGAAGATCTGGCCATTTTTGGCTTAGTGTGCTCACCCCCATCAACCTTTCATTGAAACTATCAGTGAAGGGTAAATTCTACCTGGGTTTGAGGTGCATTGTCCACAGTATTGTGCCGGGCAGTTCGGATTGATCTAGGGCATACCAATGCCTATGTTATATTCGTCTGAGTACCCTTTTATGAAAAAGATGGATCACAAATTGACTGAAAATGCTCCTTTTGGATGTTGTTTTGAGCTGTATAAATGGCATTCCATCTTCGAGCTCAAATCGGTTCCTCAAACCGCACATGAATTCGCCCAATGGCGGATGATTTATGCTCCTGGACACTTTGGTGAGGCAACCAAAGTGATTTTGAAGTGGATAAAAATAAGCATTCCTTTTGTCAAGAAGAAAATCACTAGTCAAGCAATTAAAAGGGAATCCCCTAGGCAGGCGGTCTTGAGTACATCCGAGACATAAGGGATTGAAGAAGTTGAAGAGTTTCAAGAAAGTCAAGGATAACTGATACTCGATCTCTATTTTTTTTTTCCTTGCCAAGATCTCAAAAGGAGGCAAAAAAGAAGAGGGAAAATTGGCCAAACAGTCCTGGCCTTATTGTGTGGTGGCTAATTCAGTTCTAAACTTTTCAATTTTGCCAATTCAGTCATAAACTTTCTATTATGCCAATTTAGTCTTAACCTTTTAACAATTTGCCAAACAAATCTTTAGACCTCTTAAAGAATTGTCAATTTAGTCATTCCGACTAATTTTTATCAGACGTGGCCAGCCCAATCAATGCCAATTGTCTTACATGGCGTGGTCGGTGCTAATGTGAACAATTTTTTAATTTTTAAAAAATTTAAGAATTTTTTGTTTATTTTTCTTCTTCTTTTTTCCCCTCTTTTTACAAAGGGCCGTTGGGGTCGCAACTCCCTTGCTAGCAGCGGGCGAGGGTCGCGGCCCTTGTAGACCATGGCAAGGGCGTAGCAACCCTTGCTTGCCCTCCCTATGGCCGTGATGGCCCTGGCGAGGGATCATGATGCCTTCGCTGTCCGGCGACCCTGCTAACCCTTACCTAGTGGTTAGCAAAGGTCGTTGGCTCTTGGCCGGTGGTTGGCGGCCTCGCTAGCCCTCTGTAAAAAGAGGGAAAAAAAGAAAAGGAAATGTAAAATATATAAAATCAATAAAAAAATTAATAAAAAACTTGGAAACTTTTTAAAAATTAGTTATGTCAACACTGGTTGCGTAATGTAGGATGGTGTTGTCACGTCCAGCCAAAATTAATTAGAAGGACTAAATTGACAATTTGTTAAAAGGTTTATGATTTATTTGGTAAATTATTAAAAAGTTTAGGACTAAGTTAGCACAATTAATGGGTGTAGAATTAAATTGGCAAGTTGTCAAAAGGTTTAGGACTGAATTGACAAGTTGCCAAATGGTTTAGGTTTAAATTGGTAAAATTGAAAGGTTTAGAACTGAATTAGCAGCCATACAATAAGTTTAAGACTTTTTTGGACATTTTTCCCAAAAGAAGACAAAGAAAGGTGAATGCCTTATCTTGCGTGTATCAACCTGTTTACCTTCCATACATCTTATACCATCTTTTGCAATGACTTCACAATCAATTGAAGTCTCTCCAAGGATCAAGAAGAAGAGATTGGCATATGTTCATATTTCTGAGGAAGAAGAAATGGATGAAGACTTTGCTCCTTTAATCAGGAAGAAAAGAAAAGTATTGTCTGTTTTGCCAGACTTTGATTCTAGTGTAAATGTCGATACCAATGTCAACGTTGTTAGTGAAGATTCTATTCAGGTCGCTTCTGAGGAGATTGTCAAAGCTGCTGAATTTGTCGATTCTGCAGATCCTGAAGTCCTTGGAGCCCTTGCTGATATCAATGATGCTCACCCTGTTTTCGTTGCTGAAGACTTGACTCATTATTCTTCTGAGAAGGCTACCAACCCTGACACCAATCATGTTGCTTCGCTCCACAAGACGTTTGTTCCTGCCCCAACTCATTCAGCAGAGCATGGTAATAATTCATTGTTACTGACATATATTTGTGCAGTTCGTCATTGAACTGACTGATATTTCTTTCGTGTTGACAGATCTAAATGCCAGTCTTCCATCAATTGGTGTCAATGTCAGCATGTCTGAACTCAGGCTTGAAGAGGAAGCTGCAGTTATCAGTACAACCACTGGACATGCGGTTGTTGAGACACAGGAGGAGTCTGAAATGGTGAAGTGGATGAAGGAAGTCGAGGCAAATCTGGAAGAACACAAGGGGAAGGTTAAAGCCCTAAAGGAAGAATTGAAGGAGGAGGTTAAAGCTCTGGACACAGAATTGAATGCGGAAGTAAAGGCTCTAAAGGATGGCATGACAACCCTCAAGGAAGGTTATGAGAATTATCTGATAAGACTCGAAGCCAACCTGAATCCCTCATTTTTTACCAACACCCCTTCCTCATCAAAGTGAAACTGAATTCTGTTTCTGTATGTTTGAAGTTTGTTGTTTTTGAATGTGTTTGGACTTGGGTTGAAATACTGTGTTGATGTTTGAACCTAGCTGACTATTTGAATCAGCTGATATTCTGTCATACATCGAGCTTCTTCTTCTTCTTCTTTTGATGACCAAAAAAGGGAGAAATGATGTAGATATATGGTGAACATATGCAGATATATGGATGGTGATATGGCTGAATACAGGATGGATTCTTATACACTATGTTGATGTTGATACAGGATTCTAACATATAATCAGATGCTCATATTGCTTGCAGGATAATACTGGAATATATACCATAACAGGGCTGTACTAATGTTGTATTATATGCTCTGATATATACCAGTTTATATGTTTCTGAATAATTTATATAAGAAAATGCTTAGACTTATTGCAGATTTTTTACAGTTCTCTCATAAACAAAGTCCCTCTCTTACTAATGGTATCCATAGTTGAGAATACCATTAACTTGCTTACAATCAAGTCTTTATGCTATAACCGTTACTGGCAAATTTTCTTTACTTCTACCTAATATTTTTTTAAAACTATTATTTTAATATCTGCATGTATAGTTTCGTCATCGTAAAAACAATAAAAACTTCATATAACATTTTGAATTTAACAAAACAATTCATGATTAATGCTTGATAAATGCAAATGTTGTTTTATAATTAAGGTAATATCGCTTTAAGGAATCTAGATGTACTTAGCAAAATGATTCGTGGAATCTAGATCTAGATTCCACTACAAGCGTGAACAAGTTTAGGAGAATATGAAGATACTTGTAAGTACCATGATGAATAGGATCACAAGATCTAATCACTAACATATTTTAGTTGTTAGATTGAGATGCACTTCAATATCATCAAGAAATTAGATATAATCAAAAATTATATATATAAGCAGAATACTTATATTATCTGTGTAACAGTTTATCATGTACTATGGAAATTCGATGTAGATTTCCCATGACGAGTAGTTAGTAATCTTGTTTGCGTTCCTAATCAAAAAAATTAAATGATTATCAAGAAATATGCAAGCAATCCAATTGCATGTGGTATCTTTGATTGATTCACAATTATCCAGGTGACAGAATTCTTTCCATAGTTCAAGCTACTTTGTTTATATATACCCGAAGATTTGATTGTATAGGCAACTAAATCTCTGGAAATTCAGATCAATTGATTTCAACTCCTCACAACAATCTTCCAACAGATTGCTTGGAGATTAATCCTCTTGAGAATTGTCTAACGAGTAGATTTGACGCTGAGTAATATAAAATGAGATCAACAAAAGCTGAAAAAGTAGGAGAGATCAAGCGTGATGAGCAATCCAGTCAACAGAGAAAGCTTTACATGTTTGTCATGACCTTCCCAAATGTGAACTATTCAAGGAACCCTCCCAATTACCAATGTAACTTGTTACTTGATTTAATTTCCCACAATGCTAATTTTATTCAATTTCTAATCATTTTCTGATGTGGCACCACATGTAAAGAAAAGTAAGAAAAAAATTGCCAGACATTTTTATTATGGAAAACTAACATGGTAGGAAAACATTAATTGCATCTATTGTGCTAGCGCAATTAATTAGAACGGTATTAAGGTTGCAACGAGTGTCGAAAGTGGAGCTAAATGTTAGACAAATTATTTTGAACTAAACGAGTGTTCTCTCTCTAGATGGATTGAACTCTCTCTTTCTCTCTCTTTGTCGAATGCTCTCTACTTTGCCCTCTTTCTTTCCCACCAAGCCCTCATTCGACTGACGAACCACCGTGTCGCCCCTCCAGACCTTTCGAGGGGGAGGGGGAGGCAACACGGTGATTTGTCGGATGAGGGCTAGGTGGTGAGTTGGAGGGGGAGAGAGGGAGGGCATAGATGGGAGGTAGAGCTGTCAAAATGAGTCAAAAACCCATATTTATTAAAGTGGATTATATATAACTCATCTTAAAATTAAGATATGGGTCAGATATGAGTTTTAAAAAAAAAAACCCAAACAAAATAGGTCTTATATAGATCAGTTATGGGCCACCGATATCAACCCTCTTTGTCGTTCTCCCATACTCGGACGAACTCTTTCTCGACGATACTGCTTACAACATCAACCTCTTCACTGTGACCACCACCTCCACCATCTCCGCCTGGCTCCACCGCCATCTGCCCCGCTCCATGGTCTATATATCCTTTAGCGACATGTCTGACCTCGACCCCTCCTAGTTTTCCAAGCTCACCCTCAAACGTCTAGGTGCTCAAGTGCACAATGGTGGAGATGGCGACAGGGAGGCTGGCGATGGCCTTGGCTAAGCTTGGGCTCGCTTGGATCAAGCGAGCGGCGAGCTCGCCCGCTCGCCGGCCTTGGCAGAGCCAGACCTTGCCGACCTTGGTAGAGCCAGACCCTGCCGACCTTGGCTAAGCTCGGGCTTGCCTTGATTTGGGTCTATTGTGCTTGGGATGTGTAGACCCAATTCTTTTAGGATGTTAGTGAGGGTGATTTTATTTTCCGTTAATTGTGTTTGGGTCTATTGTGCGGATCCATGTGCACGCTTATCTTGTGTTGTTTCATTATTCATGTTGCAGGCACAATATTCACAGAAGAAACTACCAGGTTGTGCATTTGTAGGACATTTCCAAGGAAACTAGCAATACTTACCTTTGAATGTTAGTTCCGACTTTTCTTGAAGATAGATGGAATGTTCCTTGTACAGCAATATCTTCACTCTTAAATCGGAATCATTCTTGAACCAACTTCCACTATATTCTGATCAGAGATGAAAGCAACATATCTGCCAACCATCGTTCTCCCTGTAATTGCACATATCAACTTCGAAATTACACTTTGTTTGATCTGTTCATTCAGTCAGCGAAGGGCAGTTGGATAAAGTGAGCTTTCTAAGATGAGGCCAATTTTTCAGCCCATCAAGTGCTTGCATACTGCCAGTGGGCTATTTTCGGAAGTTGCAATGCCTTCAGATCTTCAAGATTAACACAATCTCTGCCGAGTGATCTCTCATCGTAAGGAATTGTGGAACTTGAATCTTGCAGTGCCGCAGACACAATGTTAATAAGCTAGAGGTAGCTCTTGGAGGTCAAGCAAGTTTGCCCAGAGCGAAATAAGTTTTTCAAGTTGAAGTACACTAAAATTTTCAGGTGGCGTCGTGGGCACATTACAAGATTTCTAGATTTGCTAGACTTTTTTCCCATCCAATTTGTGGTGGCTTATAGGAAGATCTCTGCATTGGATCAGTAACATCACCCAAGTTATCACCCATGTGCAGCTCTTTAAAGTATCTTTTGTAATAAAAGTTCGACAATGTTATAATTTTTTTTTTTTGGATCCAAGCGAAGCTGCTTAAATTAGATGGAAGTCTTGGCAGAGCCAATATTTGGTCATGTTCACTTGAGTCTAGGGGTGTGCAACCGGACAAGGTTTATCCGGAACCCGGATCGGACCACTCGAAAAATAGGGTCGGGAACCGGTTGAAACCGGTCCAGGAACAGGGTCCAAGCAAAGACCCACCCAGAACCAGACCGGTTTTGGAACCAGTTTTTATCTTGTAAAAAAAAAAAAATCGTCTCTCTATATAATGCATTTGAGTTATAAAGAACCATTCTCATGCATTGTTTTTCTTTTTTAATGGGCCCACATTCAAGTATTACTATTGTCGCAGGACAAGTGCTACTAATTATTGTAACACTAATTAAAGCATTCTCAATCCAACTCAAGAAAAATGTCCTCTTAATAACAGTTCCGTCACATACACATAAGCAGGCGTATTGATCATATTAGAAGTATTTGTGGGAATGAGACTAATATATATGTTGCTAATGCTTATGCATTGTTGAGATTATTGCTTTGTCTTATACTGTTAAGAGGATTACGTTGTTGTTTTTTCGCGAATTAATGTAAAATTTGAAGCCGTATAGGATATCAAATGGTTACAAAATAGGTTCCAATGAAAACAGGATTAACCCTGTTCCCAGACCAGAAAACAGGGCCTAATAAAAATAGGGTAGGGTACAGGGTCCAACAAATGGGAACCGGTTATAACAAGGTTGGGTACAGGATTCAACAAATGGGAACCAATTATAACAAGGTCGGGTACAGAGTCCAACAAATGGGAACCAGTTATAACAAGGTCGGGTACATGATTCAAGTGTAAACCCTACTCACCCTGGACCCGATCACCCATACTTAAGTCTAGTCGTTGGAGATGAGGGAGTAATTTAAGAGTTTGGCATCCAGGACACCTGTCATCACTCCAGGTCAGGCCGAAAAGGTTTTCAAAGAGGATAGTCCTTCGATCACAGGAAAATGGCCCTTCAGTTTCTTGCAATGCGAAAGATTTACATCTTCCAGCTTTTCTAGATTTTATATATATATGTATATTTGGGGAATTCTCATAAGTGAATATCCTCCATGTTCCTCACTTTCAAATTTTTAAAATCCTCGAGGGACCTATGCAATCTAGCAATCATGGTGCTTGACATACGCATGACTTCCAGCAACTCAAGATTCCCAATGGAATAAGTTAGTTCAGCTCACTTTTGACAATTTTTGAAAAGCAGGCTCTGAAGTTTAAACTTCAAGGGATCCAATTGAATCGGGGAGTCTTTCAATAGTGGGGCACCATCCAGTCAATATACGAAAGAGATTTCAAGTGACCAATAGAGCTGATATATGAGCCAAAATTTCACATCGGCAAGCACTCAGAATCTACAGCCGCTCCATAGAGGCTTGTCGGAAATGAATTATACGAATAGAGGTTCCATCAATCAGAAGTTCTGCTTTCATGTAAGACAGTCCTTCCAAAATGTCCGACAAATTTGCAGAATTTCACTTTGAGGAGACTAAGTTCTTTAGAGTTACCTATGGATCGACCAATTTGTGATGATAGGAGACATCATTGCAGGACTAATCTCCCTAAATATGTTTAAGTCTGGAGATGCATGCGGATAACAGCAATTGCTTAGGTTCAAAACTTTCAACCCGTCTTGAGCACAAAAAAGGCTCAGTTGTTAGTTATTCTGACAATCTCAGGAAATAAAAGCGACAGCAGCCAAACAGATATATAGTTCAAGAATGACCAAGTTCTGCAACTGCAAAATAATTGGTTCAGAGATCTCGCTGCATCCATGCCAATCAAGCCACCTTAATTTGAAAGAACATTATGAGAACTCCTTCCAATAGTAGCCGGTGCATTCTCAAGAACCTCAACCTCCGTACATGGCCAAATCATTCACATCTAAAACATTTACTTTGTCCCTCGTCAAACGTGAGACCAAGGGCTTCCACATTTATAGCACTCTGCAAATCAACGGAACTGAATAAATAGAAAGGAAAACATGATATGGCCTTTTGACACTTCTTTTCAGAAAGAAAAATTAAACAAAGTAAGTATCTTCAAAGATTGTTGACTATGTTAAACATATTTTGTGCTCGGAAACTATACCTCCTCTCCATTAAGAGTGGAAAGTGCATATGTGATTCCACTTTCCGAGATCTTCCATCTTCACAATTTCTTGGCCAAACTCTTTTAATTGATTATGCATCCATAGTTTTTTGTTTTCTCTTATTTTGCCCAAACACTTGTCACGGAGGAACTAGATTCCTCTTGAAGAGATATTGACCACAAGAACTCCATATGTACGTGGGAATTCATTTATCCATCCAATGAAAAACATGCTATGTCGGGAAATATCTTGCCTTGTCTCCTCATCTAGAAAGCCATATCTTACCTTGAACATTTTTTCGACATCATTTTCTAGCTTCTTTCATGATCTATCCAATACCTCTCGCCATATTTGTATTATCACCTTATTCCCATATAGGCATGAAGCTATCACCTCAATAGCTAAAGGAAAGCCCTCCGATAATATCAACAAATCTTTTAGATAGAGAATCATACTCTCCTCTTCTAGAGATATCCACAAAAAGCATGCTTGCAGAAGAGTCGAAAACCTTGATAAGGCCTCCTGGTTCAACCTTATACTTATCAACCACATTATCCCCATAATTAATAAGAACATTTTTCTTCCAACTTCCGAATACTACTTCCTAGAAGATTCCCAACTGAAGGCTTCTTCATTTACTCAAAATCATGCACATCATCGAGAAGAATTAAGAACTTTCACATTGCTCAATGAGTTTGCTATGACATTAGTACCTTGGTCCAGAGTCCTTCGACTTCTTCTACATTCTTCCTTTTGGAGGTTTGAGATTAATTGTTCTTGCAAGCCCATGAATATTCAATTTTACAATTTCTCAAACATCCAAACAAAAATTACAACCTCAAGAGATGATTGATTTATTTTGTACACGACCTTTGAAATGGTAGTCTTGCCACTCCCTAGCATTCCGCATATTCCATATTCATGTGCATCTTTCTCACATACTTCTGATGATTGCTCATTAACATAGATGACACCAAGCTTTTTCATAACCTCTCCTATGGGGTTCAATGCCCACTAAATTGCTAGTCACAACAAAATCATTCTTCTTCAACAACTGTGCAATATCCAAAACAACTCTCTTTTTTAGTTCACCTCGATGCCTGCCACAAGTGAACAATGAAAACGAGTAATCGTGATGAGATTACAAAACAATTTACATCAGCCTAAGAAGATTACAAAGGAACTAATACAGTTAAACCATACTAAATTAACCAACAAGGACGATGCAATGGACAATAACAAGGGCACAGGAAGTACATTTACATCATAATCAACTCCAGTCCCATCCAATAAATGATTTCGAAAGCACAGTGCTTGGCAAAATTCTCATAAAGTTAAAGCTAATAACATTAAAAGGACAGCAAAAACTTTATTACCTATTGTTTGTATTTGGCATATTGTAGCCTTTGTCTTGACAATCTCTCAAAGGGCCTCCTTCCATATGTCCTCTTGCAATCAATTCCATAGTTCTTGTGCTCACAGAAGGACTCCTTAACACATCCACGTTGTTGTTTTTTATCAATGGGGTTAACATCATAGAAAATGGGCATGATACTTTTGAAATCATTTTTTGGACGGGGTATCCTTCCAAAGAGGAGTATGAGTACAATTCTCTATCCATAGACATTATTGACATTATTGGAGGGCTTCCTTTGGCTATTGAGGTAACAGTTTCATACTTATATGAGAATAAAGGGAAAATACAAATATGGAGAGAGACATTGGATAGATTAAGAAGGAAGCTAGAAAATGGTGTTGAAGAAGTGTTCAAGGTCAGCTACGACTATCTAGATAAAGAGACAAGACAAATATTTCTCGATATAGCATGTTTGTCATTGGATTGGACAAAGAAATTCTCTCATTCATGCGGAGGACCTGTTGTTATCATCCTTCAAAAGGAATCCAATTTCTCGGCGACAGGTGTTTGGTCAAAATAGGAGAAAACAAAGAATTATGGATGCATAATCAACTAAAAGAGTTCAACCAGAAAATTGTCAGGATGGAAGATCCCAAAACCCTAGAAAGTGCAATTAGTTCTGGAATCACACTAATTGACTTTCCTTTCCTTAGGTGCAAATGGCTATCTTTGATCTGATTGGTTATAAAATAATCCCGATCCAACTATGGGAGGTGATCCACACTGAGTGACTAATCTCTTCCCTAGCATCTATAATGAGCAAAAGAGCGAAATTTCACGTCAGTGATGCTCTACTATTTTCATAATAAGATATAACAGTGCGCAAAATGAGAGAGGAGAATGAACTTACAAAAGTTGAACGCAAGTGTCTTTCAAGAGTCGCTTTTTCCATCATGCTCATATTGGAGACAAGAGTAGCGTCTATTCAAAAAGTAACTGCGCAACAAGAGCAAGACCAAGTGTGCCTCGTGGAAGACAGCTTCGTATCTACCATGTTCCATATAAAGGACAGAGAGTTAAAATACGTCAGCATTGTTCTAACAGTTCGTATGTATTCAAAGATAGAAAAACATAGGCAGAAAAGGGGTATAAAAGGGGTTTACTTGATAGATAGCAGAAGGAAAGGTCAATCAAAACCAAAAAATATGGAAGTAAACCGAGATAAGAGGGCATTTCTGAATAAAGGAACAATCATAGAACCTAAATAAATAGAGTAAAAATGCACAAAATAATAGAAGTAGGGTATAGGTTAATTTGCACAAATAAATTAATAGAAAAGAAACATGTATTTAAGTCTAGTAAAAATAACACATGCTTTAGCAAATGAAACACAAAAATTTGAGTTCCGTCAATAAGTCATAAGCATTTGGCAAATTAGTCATGGTTCAGTAAAGTGACATACACCAATGGATTATCATCAGGAATTTCAGCTAGCATCAGTGTGAATCCAGACAGGAACCAACAGGCCAAGCAAAACAAAAGCTGGTAATTGACATCTCCACGGAATCAAGTGGAACAGATAAGAAAAGGCAGCAACCCCCGCAAAAGGGAAACACCAAGTACAGTTCTTCCTCTCGGTGAAGCAGTTAACCCGATTGAATAATCAAAGAGAAAGATGCAAACTTGCGGTTTAATTTCCAACAAGCAAAAGACCAAACAGTGGTGGGTGGTACTCTTAAAGTAGATGTCGAATATGCTCACCATGTACACGGCGTGAAGAGCCACGCCCCAGAACCACGACCCTTCTCTCTCGTCTCTTCAGCCGCCTCCTCCATGGGCCGACGCCTTCCCTGGCTTGCGCATCGCCAATCCCCGAGATCCCATCTCCGACACCTACTTTTCTTCTTCTCCTCCCTCTTCTTGGGTGCTCTGTTACTATCTCTCGTGGCTTCAGATTGCTGCTATAGCTCGTGCCGGCAACTCAGCTAGAAGCAGATCCCTTCATCTCCGTTCACCTACTTTTCTTTTTCTTCTCCCTCTTCTTGGGTGCTCCGTTACTAGCTCTCGTGGCTTTAGATTGCTGCAATAGCTTGGGCTTAGCATGGGCCGGCGACTCAGCTAGAAGCAGATCCAAAGGGTAGATCTTGGACTCTGTTTGGCTCGATTCATACGGAAGGGATGCACGAGCCGCGAGAGATCACCGGAAAAGATCGGCTGTTCATAAAGAAGAAAGTTGGGATCTCGAAAACACACCTTGTCGAGCTGCTTGAGGAAACGCTATTTTCATCTGAGGATGTCGGAACCTTCGCCGTCAGATCCCAGCCCCAGATCGGGCGGCGCGAGCGAACCCTAGATCCGACGCGGCCCGAGAAACTGAGGATCCGGTCGTCGGCTGAGGAGGAGGAGGCGACCGGCCGGAGTAACCCCGGTCGGGCTTCCCGTCGCCGAAAGCGGCGACGGGAGCCGCCGCGAGGCGGCCAAGCTCTCGCGAGCTCGCTGGTCGTGAGGCGGATGATAGCGTAGAAGATGGAGATGATATAGGCGGAAAAAGGACGCTCGTGGAAAATGCCGAAAGAAAAAAAAAAAGTAAAAAGATAAAGAAAAAGATATAGTAAAAGAAGAGGATTCCACGAACTTTGAGAAAATATTAGGTACGTGGTTGTGACCAATCAGCAGAAAATCAGACCATTAATCGATCGACAGGTGTCTCAGTGGACCCCACACTTTTGAATTTTCAAAATTCTTTTCTTAATCAATTTCTTTCTTCCACAAGGGGCCTCCGTGTCTCTCTCTCCTTCATCCATCTCTCCATCTCTTTCCTTCAGAGAGGCAGACCTCGGCCTCCGTCGACCGTCCACCGGCCGGCGCCGGAGTAGTCGGTCGACGGAGGCTGAGATCTTTGTGCGGAGGAGAAAGGCGGCGATGCGGTGGAGGTCGAGGCATCTCGCCGCGGAGCTTGTCGGGCTTGGCGTCTATGAGGGCCAGCTCGTCGGCGATGGTCTGAGCGATGGCGATGTCGATGTCGCCGACGCCGACGACGGCGATCTTGGTGTGGCGCTTGGAGGGGTGGTCTGGATCGGCTTGAAGAAAGCTTCGGTCAGGTCCAAACTGCTAGGATTGAGGTACGAAGAAGAGGATTGAGTATGAGTGTTTGAATTTGAGGGTCGGACGGATCTTGGACGGCGATCTTGGTGCATCTGCTGTTTAGGGTTAAGAGAGGATCACGGATGACTGAACATTGAGGAAGAAGAACAGAGGGAGGGGTGTTTATGGAAGAGTGAATATGAGATTTTTTTTTTTTTTTTTTTTTTTTTGCTAAATACCCTCTTGGAATGGCCGTTGGCTGGCCAAAAATCCTTAATTTAAAGGTGATTTGATCTCATCAGATTCTTCATTTGAAATTTTCTTTATTTTTAATATAAAATTTAAAAAATAAAAAAGCATGTCATAAGAAAACATTTAAACAAACAAAAAGGACAAAATTACAATTTTCAATGCAATGATCATGAACGTTGCCGAAGAAATTGCATCCTTTGTTGCATTTAATCATGACGCATGGGAATTTCTACAGCTTGGTACAAGTTTCACCCAAGGTTAAATGCCACTTTTGGCCAAAAACCTGAAAAGCACAAGATTCCAACCTAGCATTTCTAGTATTTCTCACTGTGTAACAACAGATGGGCATTCCAGTTAACTCCCTCAAACCAAACACACCAGAAGTGTCTTGGTTCTTTGAGTTGAGTTCTTTAATCAAAGTTGATTTTTAGGTTGAGATCGCCGATGTGCTGAGAGTGTTTTCGGCTCAAGAACTTTCATTCGAGGTTCGGTGATAGATGTTCTAAAGAAGTTCCTCTAAAGAGATCAGAACAGATGTGAATGTATTGTTGCTAGTCATCGGAACATCACTTCTTCCTGTTTTTGTCTGAGAAATGCTTGGTGTGCTGCTTGAATGACAGAAAGACATAGTTTTACTTGGAACATTGTATGTTACTGTCTTTCGTACCTGCTGCATCATCTAACCTCATCCACTCCCTCTCCAATTGGTCTGATGCTCTCTTCCAACTTTAGTGTACGCAGATAATTTAAGCCAGTTGTAATGCACATTCGTGTTTAGTGGCGACACACTTTTTGGCGTGACCCAGCAGAAATTGTCGTAGCGTGCTATGTAAAGTGCTTTGTGATTTGCAGTGCGCTCCTTCATGACTAGGTGGGGGACCTATGTATGAATCTATATGGAGAAGATAATTGAGTACTTTAATGTTTAATCTTCTGGACAGTTCCAATCTTCAATCACCAAGGCACTTTCAGCCGCTGCCCAGGGTAGGCGGAGGACCAGAGCTAGAGCCTTAACAGCTGTATATGTAGGAAGATCACGAAGAGATTCTGCGTACACAGCCGTCCTCGAGGAGAAGAATTCATTTATCTGGTGGGCATCATAAATCTGACGACTGTGGTATGGACTTTGATGGTCATGATGGAGGTAGCAGCACACGAGAAGAAGCGACTCTTTCCTGGGTTTGAAATTGGAAACCCAACTTGGGGGCCAAATTATTCCTCCTCATTATAGGTGCACGACATAGACCGAACGAATTAGGTGTTTGGATACACACATGAGTTAAAATTATTAGGATACACGTGTAAGTTGTATTAAAGAAATAATTTTATATCGAAAAATTGATGTGGTGTTGATCAGTTAATATATTCTGGTTGGCTCATAACTCACTGATATAAGCTTTTGAGTTAAGTGGATCCAACTAGATATATTAACGGGCTCGGACTTGGGCTTCTCCCTTTTCCCTTGGAAATCTCCCCAGGTGAAGGTATTAGACTTTTGCTGCGCGCTCCCAACAACTAGTATCGGAGTGTATCCTAATAATCTCCCACTCCCCTTAAATCAGATATCTGATTGTATCCTAACAATCTCCCCCTCCCTCTTAAATCAGATATTCTTTTGGCCCAACATCATCCTTATGGGCCCTCATAACGCTCACCTACCCGGAAACCGCCTCCCCCTTAAATCATATATCATTATGGCCCAACATCATCTTCATGGGCCCAAATATCTTTTTGGCCTGTGTATCCTAACAATCTTTCCCTCCCTCTTAAATTAGATATCATTCTGGCCCAATATCATTCTCATGGCCCCGTGTTGTTACGCCACAACACTCACCTATCCAGAAACCGCCTCCCCTTTAAATCAGATATCCTACTTGTCCAACATCATCCTCTTAAATCAGATATCATTTTGATCCAACATTGTCCTCATGTGTTTGCATTGTTACGCCACAACGCTCACCTACCTGAAAATCATAACCATTTGCTCTGATACTAATTGTGCTTTTGAGATTGTTAAGATACACGTGTAAAGACTTAACATTTTGGCTTAATTTTTCGAATTAAAATAGGTCCAACTGGATATATTAACGGGTTTGAACTTGAATTTCTCCCTTAGAGATATCCCCAAGTGAATGTATGAACTTCTACTGCGTGTTCCCAATATTAGGAACCGCTCGGACAAGACTTAGACCAGCTAGCTCTAGACTATTCATAGGGGACATTGGTCCAGCAGTTCCCAATTCCATGAAATTAGAATTAGTGATTTTCTGTCTAGTGCTTGATTCTAATGGGAAACTAGACTGCCAGGGCCACGTTTCCCACTCTCCTCTCCCCTCTTTCCCTCGAGAAAATATTGGCTACACTAGTTGTGCTCAATCAGCAAATTACTAGTCCATCCATTATTCGACACGTGTCCATATGGCCCACCATTCAGATATTTCAAAAATTATTTTCCCAAGCACTTTCTTTCTTCCACAAACACCCCTCTTCTCTCTCCTTCGTCTCTCTCCTCTCTCTGTCTTCTCTCTCTCTCTTTCCTTAGAAACACAGATCTAGGTTTTCATGGTTCCTTCACCGAGATCTTGGCCTCCCTCGATCGGCCGGCGACGGAGTAGTCAACGAAGGCCGAGATCTTTGTGCAGTGGAGAAAGGTGGCAGCGTGCTGGAGGTCGAACATCACGCCGCGAAGGTTGATGGGCTTAACGTCGATGAGGGCTAGCTCATCGACGAGGTCCTGGCTAAGGATGGCCTGGGCCATGGCCATGCCGAAGTCGCCGACCCGACGACGGCGATCTTGGTGTGGTGCTTGGAGGGCGACGGTTGCGGGGATCGGCTTGAAGATGGTTTGGGTCAGGTTCAAGCCGCCAGGGCTGACGTAGGCCTCCGTCGACTACTCCGTCGCCGGCCGGTCGACGAAGGCCATGGTCTTGGCGAAGGAAGACCGACTTCCGTAAACCACCAAGATCTGCCCCTATTTTTTAAGGAAAGAGGGAAAGAGACGGAGAGAGAGAAAGAAGAGAGCAGAGGGGCGTTTGTGGAAGAAAGTAATTTATTGGGAAAACAATTTTTGAAAATCTGAATGGTTGGCCCATTGGACACGTGTCGAATAATGAATGGACTAATATTTTACTTAGGTGTACTAGTGTACCCAATATTTTCTCCTTTTCCTCTCCCTCTCCTCTCATCCTAGTCCCGTGTGACGTCAATTGATTTCTTTAGCAATTTCTTATCCCCAGCTTCCATGAGCAAAGCTCACAGCTCCTCTAATTCATAAGCTTTCCTCTTCTTAGCGATGGCATTGAAACTGGTACTCCAGTCTCAAAGAACAAAATTTCACTCGTCATCCTTAGAGAAGCCTAGTTATGATAATGCCTCGCTGGACGGGCTCTTACGAACTTATTATGCCTGGGTATTATTCGTAGATCAACCGGCTCCCTTGGATTCAAGTCTGAGTTTTCCAGTCCATTTGTTTTTCGAGTCAGTGTTCTCCAAAATGTCAAAGGGCGCTTTTATTTCGGGATAATCTGCTTCGGGTTCTTAGCAAGGCGGGACTCGAGATAACTCGAATATTATTCATCATTCGAACTCAGATTCACCATTAAGATCAACAGCCGAGTGCTGCAGACTATGGACATTACAGCGACTCAGCGGCATGTTTCATTCAAAATGAGCTTCTTAAACAAGGAGAGTCTCTCAAGTAGGAGCGAGAGAGAGAACCATACAAAGCGTTGAAACGACGAGCTAGGAAAAGCAAAACGACGATATTTACAAAACCCCACGAGCGGGTTGGTCGCTGGGAGCGTCTTCAGCGATGCTTGCTCCTGGTGTCGTCGCTGTAGAGCCTGCGGATCGACAAGGACGTGAGGAGGACTTGGTCAGCTTTCGATAATATAATCAGAAAAACCAAACAAATGATCAAGACGTCTGATAAGAAAGATCAGCTCGAAGTCACCATCAAGCTCAAAACGTCACGGAGTTCGAAATCATCTTAAATTATTCAATGGCGGATCCCACATGGCCAAAGGATCGAGACAAGCGCGCGATCCACAGCGGCCGGCATGCACAGTGCATGGGGGAGGAGTGAGTACGTACCAGTCGTAGACGGTGGGGGAGTTGGGGATGGGCTTGTCGAAGAGCTGTCCCCCCATGGTCTTCGTCGCCAGGTTGCTCCCCGGGTGGAACACGCTCCTCCAGACGTTCTCCTTCCTCGCCGCAGCCGCCGCGGGGGTCGTCGGCGTCGTCGGGGTCGCCGGCGTCCCGGGGCTTGCCGGCATCGACATCGACCGCTGGTACTTGCTGCTCTCCCCTTCCCCTTCTGCACACACACGCACACCCAAATGAAAAATCCATGAATATCAACGTAGAAACTCACGATCCCAACATGGAACCAAACAAGAACGCATCACAGCACACGGAGGATCACCGCACTGCACTGCATCAAGAACGTGGATCTGCCATTTTTACAGAGCGGAGATCGAGTCGAACCGACCTTTGACGATGAGGATGGGCTTGGTGGCGAGCTTCCTCAGCTTCCCGAGGCCGCGCTCCGGCTGAGGCCCGGCCACCACGTCGTCCCAAAGCTTCTCCAGCAGCACCATCTCTCTCTCTCTATCTCTCTCTATCTCTCTGTAGAACTAGAAGTAGGTCCGGAGCTCAGTGCAAATATCTGCGTTACTATCTTGACTATAAATAATGGAAACGCCCACTGATCAAGACGATGACACGGATGGTCATCCTCTTTTTTCTATTCCCACTCTGGGTTCGTTTCTTCCAGAGGGCGTGAGTTTCGGGGACGTGAGAGTGGAGATAGCAAAACCGTGGGAGTGGATGTGTCCGAAAGAGGAGGAAAAGATCTTGGGAGGAGATAATGGATAAGGATGAAGGATGACGAGTCAACAGTAAGCGTGGGGCCCGTACGACGTGGTTTGTGTTTTGGCGTTTTGCTGGAGATTGGATGAGAGAAAGTTAGGTGGATGGTCGCTTCGTCAAGTTCAGAAAGTGGGGCCCTCTACATTGTACCAAAAAAATTACTTTTTTATTATTAATTTCTATTTCTGTGGAATTTTTCTTTTTCTGTCGTGAATGATATCCTTTTCATTAATTATAGAAAATTATTGAGTGTTTAATAATAGCATTTATACAAAGGTTAATGAAAGGCGACATTCGGGAATGATGCATTACGTTACGACTAAGCTGGTTTCGAGAGGCCAATCGCAGCCATGTCTTCTTTTCCATGGACACAGGGGCACTGAACAGGTGGAAATAGTGGTTGGGATTATAATAGTTTAAGGACAAATATAGGCGTGTCGACATCAAAATTACTATGGTTGAACTAAGGATGGTGAGCTCGATTTGGACAGGAAGTATACTGAATAAAAGATAATAACACAAATGATCTATAATTTTTGTCTAATATATAATGTAATCTATGAACTTTTAGTTTGTGCAATAAATCAATAAATTTTAGCTTAATATACAAATATTATCCTTACACTTTCAATATGTTTATAATGTTCGATATAATCCTTGATTATTTCTAAATGTTTAAATTTCAAGAACTACATTGAACATTGGACCACGGTTTCGAAATCAAATTTACCAAATTAAAAGTTTGTGGATGATATTACACATGAGAATAAAGTTCAGGACCACATCGAACAAATTAAAAATTCATAGATCAACATTGTACATTAGACCGAACTATTTGTGTCAGAAAAATTAAGAGCAAATCGAAGTAAGGATGGTTTCAAACTAAACCAAATAGGTTGGATCAGTTCAACTTATTTTTAAAAAGAAATGCAAATTTTCGGTTCGATATGTAATTGGTGTTTAACATTGATTAATCAAAGGAGATTATGTAATCAGTTGTTACTCAAATTAAAAAGGACAAGGTAGAAGAGAAGACGAAAAACGATATTGGGTTTCTATCATTCGGCTTCGCCCAAATAAGCCGACACCACACCAACCAAACCAGATTTGGGTCATCCGGGTCACAAGTCCCAAATCAAGCAGAAGAACAAGCCCTACCTTTCCATTTGCTTCAACTTCAATGCCCCTAGAATTGGGAGATTAAGAACAAAATACAAGAAAATTACTGGGCCAATCTCGCTATGGGCCGGGCCCATCGGCTTTTTGACCGGCCCGTTCTCTCAAATCTTTTAATCGGGCCGACCGATTTTCGGCCTTTTCTGTGATCTGGTTGAAGGACCAAATGAACAGACTGAAGAATTTTATTAACAAATGATCTCAGAGAGCTCTGAACACTGTCAAGCAATTGGAAGCTTTTCGATTTTTTCAGGTGATCCGATGTGATCAGCAATATCATAACCCCCTATTTGAGTTGCGGATAAGAGCTGGACGAGTTCCAAACGCGTCCTCACCCGACCGGCTGCTCCCAACGATGTCCTGTCCGGCCCTGCATCAGTTAAACGAATGAAAATCTAGGACATGATTAGATTCTCTCATATGAGATACAAACAAGATAAACAAATGTAATATGCAATGCGTTAAAAACATATTCTACGTACCCACTATGGTCCCGTTACTTTATCAACTGGTTGGCATGGACTCAAAACGATTCCAAAATCAACCACCTATCGAGCACCCGGCATTAGATTAGGAACATTAGTATTAAAATCAGCTCACCCGAGAATTTCATATAACCCTCGTGATTATAAAAGCCAGATGTTTCGTAAAATGTATCGCAGAGAGGCCTTAATGAGAAGGCGCTAAAGAAAAAGGCTTAGCTTACTTCATCCTTTGATTAAAAAGAGTATATGCACGGACGGCAGTTCTAGCATAAGGTCCAAGACATCAGCAAATGGCAACATAGGTAGCTCAACAACTTAAGCCTCATCAATAGATGCCCGAAAGTAAGATCCATTGAATATATAATGGACACAAACATTTGCAGAAGAGCTGAATTTATCTCGCCTGCTTCAACAAAATGACAATGCAGACCAGGATCAACGGTATCTTCAGGGTGAGGGAACAGCTATAGCAGTCCCCTGAAAATGATTGACAAAACACGACACATTATAATACAGTATCGACCTTTGTAATAACCACCCCTGCAAGCCTCAGGCAAATGTCATTTTGCCTGGAGGTTGCTATTAAATGAGAATGAGCCGACCCATTTCACTATGACGGCCAGCAATCCTCGTACATATCAGAAAATGTAAGAACATCCAAAACATGGAAAGGCAATGGTTGGAATTCTACAAGCTCCACAATAGAAATATGACAAATATCAAGGCCTGCTAGGACATGGAGGCGATAAGTGGATGTTTTGGTATTTTATATTTGCAGAAGAACTCTTTGAAATGTCCACTGTGCAAACAGACAATTCTCTGCCACTTGCATATGATGAAAAGGAATCCAATCAAAAGATGTAGGTCTCCCCTTACAGATACCATCCTACCTGGACCGCAAGAAGATTTCTCCTGGCTCTGACTTCCTATCAGCCACTTCAGCAGGCTCAGGCCAATCTTGAAGCACGAACAGTGTGTTAGAGTAGTTTCAAGAACATCTCAAACTAATTCATATATTTTCTAAAACCTAACATTTTTCACGACTAAAATTAAACGCACCCTGCAGTTCACCCAAAGCAACTCCAAGAAATTTCTTTTCTTTTAGTACCATGATTTACAATGGATCATGGAGCTCATTACACTTACTTTGGATACACAGAAAAAATTAACCTTTTTTTCCTACAATCACACATGTTCCGTCAAAATATATCAGAATAAGGCAGAAATTTTTTTATTTTTTCATATTAGATAATTGTTCAGAGCAAAAGGCAAGGAAGAAACAAACAGCACAAACAAGCATGTGCATCCAAATACTGTTAAAATTTCTCCATATATAAAGAGCAAACTTTAAACCTAACTTTCCCCAGGAACAATGGGCACTCGCCTGCAAAACAAGATTTCCGTGGATGTTGCAGCTGACAACAGTTCACTTGATTCACTCTCCTTTGCAGGCCTCGTGTGCATTCAAGATCAGCAAACAAAGCTCCCCCCCAACAATGCCAAACAAGATCAAGAATTCAAATTCAGTCCCCCAACACCAGACAAAGCCACACCTGATCAGTTAAGTCACTCCCCAGCAGACATCTTGATCTCCAATGGCCAGCTTCTTCCACACACACTTCTCTTTCAGGCACAGCAGTCTCAGATAGCCAGCCGCACCTACTCCAGAGGGTCACCACAAGAAACTCAGATGAACAACAAGAACTTCGATAAGAAGAATAAGGGCTGCACAGAGGATATACATAAAGCAAATCGAGGAATAAAAGACCAAGCAACTAAGGAGTCAACTTCTCCAAGCTCGTGGATTGGCCGCAAAATGCATTGTGTCATATTCCCCTGCAGAGAATGTCATGCCACCAACCCAACTGCTAAGGCCAAATCCAAGCAAAGAGAGAGAAAGTAGATGGTGTAGAGTTTTTTTCTGGTTCATATTGTTGTGTTTATCAACTATTCATATCTGCAAAATCGAGATTGAGAGTTAGTTACAGATGGTCATAAGGTACAATTAGTGGTAGTCATGGTCAATGCAATGACTTCAATAAGATATCAAAGGAACCTTCATCAGAAGAACCAGTGAGGGAAAAAATGGTTCAATCAAGTTTAGTTTGATTCCAGATGACTTTCTTCAGAAACGTATCACAAGCTGACCAAATGATTTCGCTGTTAGTTTTAGACTCAACTATTTGAAACTAGACCAATCCACGAAATTGAACAATGTTACATGTTGTTCTAAACTTTTTATTATCTGTCATTCAGATTCCAGATGATTTGGTATGGAATTGAACAGGACCAGACCTCAAAAAACTGGTTGGTCCAGTTAGTTTGGTCCTAAACCTTCTCTTTTTATCAAACAGTAATAACATGGATTATTTAATTAATCAAAGCAAGTACCCCATGTAATTTGTACCAATGTGAATTCCACCAAGCCACTGTAGAATGAAATTTTGAAGAAAGAAGTTTTGGTTCAAGTTAAAGAGTAGCACAGATAGAACATGAACAAGCAGACTCATTATAACAAAGAGGTCATGTATCTTGATAAGATGGAGTGGGAAGGGGAACCGCATACTGTCTTCTTTGGTTAAAACATTGTTAGAGAAGCTGACTAATATATGAATATATACAGTTCTACAGTCTAGTGAAAGATACACACATCTTACTCTTACAAACAAAAAACTCTGGCATATCTCCAATCATCTTTTGTATGTATGAGAGCTTACTATATTATATATCATCTTAATCTCCATGACCACTGCTTGCAGAACCTTTCCTGCACTCTCTTCTAAGACTGAGTACAAATAATACATGCGTAGGAGACTCCTTTGGGCTCACTCAGTTCATAAATTTTTTTATGTATCCACCACACCTTTAATTTAGAATCATATTGCCAATTAGAAGGATGGATACCACCCAAACTTCTCTTGAGAAATGTCTATTTCTAAGATGTGAAAAAGGTCATTGGGCATTGTAGGGAGGAGGAGGAATGGAAGATTCCTCATGGGGAAAAAAAACACAGACCAAAATATGCAGGTTTCGGGCACATGAGAAGACTCTTGCAGTTTGATCTCATGAATAGATTGACAGGGGTATTAAATTGTTATATGGGGAGAGCAAAAGACACCATTTTTGCACAACAAAGTGGTAGAAACTTTGCTCACTAAAAAAAATAAAAAAGAGTCCTTGGACTTCAAGTTTCTGAGAGCTAAGGATACATTCTGTGAGTCTACATCTTCTAAAGAATATTGCAGTTTCCTTTCAGGCAGGATAGTATTTGTAAACCTAGACTTTCTCAGTATGCATTTGATATCCTCAGGAATGCTGCAGCATACAGGACAAAATACTGCTGATGGCTGGATTTAATACTTGATAGGCTTAAGAAATTCTTTCTGCCACCACCATACAGACTGTCGGGGTTAAAAGCACACAGTACCCTCTGTTAGGTATTCCAAGGCATAATTTGTCCTCTTTCTACAAGCGAAGGGTCCATGTGTTTATAGTTTTCCTTATAATAAGCACAGCCAACCGTGTTTACAACATGTGATATCCAAGTGTATGACACATTTTATTCATCACTTAAATTCATTTTTCCTTGCCATGTTTAAAGTCATTCCAACTAGGTCGGTCAGCTTCGCATTTCATTCATGTTGACTGCCCAATATGGTGGCAAACAACAAATTAAGGAAATCACCCATTAGTTTGAGAGAACCTGCCATCATCTTCTGGCAATCAATGAAGGGAAACACCTAATTGAAGCAAAATACGAAATTGATGACACAATCAGAATGGATTACTGAATCCAGAATGAAATATAGTCGATAGATGAATAACCAAAAGTCTATTTTGCCAGCTTTTCATTAGAAGGAACAACGGATCTCCCATTTACTATGAATACTAACCATATAAGTCAAGGTTCAACACAACCATTTAAGCATATCATCCAAGAGATAAGTGATGGTTTTTTGCATTTATTATCCACATCACTATTCTTCCAGAATGAGCACATCAATTGCAGTTGTCAGCATGAAAATATGAATCTAATTATCTTGTAACTTTATGATCTAACATTGGAGAAGTGATTCAATCTAAAAAATAGATCTTTCTTAGGAGGATTTTTTTAAGTGTATGCATCATAACTGATGAAATCATAGGATCAATACGATCCCACCGAATTGATTATTCAATTTCCAAATGGATCTAATATATTTCCACTCGAAATATCTATAATCGGAGATTTTACACTTAAGTTTCTATATCTACAGATTTTAGATACGAGAGAAAGAGGCATCAGTTCCGATCTCGGAGATGATGTAGGATTTTATGGTGATACTGGCTTAATACTTCTTTTGACGTTTCGGTCTTACCAAAACCATTTTTTTCATTGACTATTGGCATGTTCTATATTCCTTTGTGCAAAGTCAAGGATTTCACAATCCTATCAATTAGATGCCATCATTGATCCAAGTTAGGATCTCAATCTTAACAACATCGATATCTAATGAAATAATTAAATACAATTTTCTCCTGTCCAATACTATAAATACCCAGCTCAAGGAAAACATTAACATCTAAATTACCCCGAAATATGCATACTGTCACAGTAACAATTCAGCCCAGAGAAAATCTCACTTTTACTCACACTAGAAGAATGTACAACCATCTACTATGGCTTCCAGCAGGTAAAACACAGCAAAATGTGAATAAGATGCTTTAGACTGGGCCTTTCAATCTTTCCCATGCTTGTCAACATATGCCTGCAAGTAACAGAAGTAAATGTTAAACTTCAGCATTAAGCATGTCTGCCGTTTCATTCTTTTTTGCAGTAAATACATCTCCAAAATCAAGTTATTTACCTCAACCAGCCTTGTGAGTTTAAGCTGTGAAAATGAAAGAAAATGCTTTATTGCCTCCGGGTTAGGTGGAATTTGCTGAGGCTGTAAGGTGGTAAGAACCTTGTCGACTGCTTTTTTAACAATCAAATTATGTGTGTCCTTGCTGAGACGACCCCCTTGCCAAGCTGGTTTCAATAGTTCCTTTACATACTCTATGAGAGCAACTCGAAAATGTCTCAATGGCTTTGACTCCTGGTTCACATCTACAGCCTTCTTTTGCGTGACATCCATTTCAATATCTTGTCTAACTTTGTCTGATAGCAAGTCCTTTTTGTGGCCTGCTACATCACTTCCTTTCGCAGAACCAAGATCCATACTACTTCCACTAATGTGGGAACTATCCTTGGCATGCTCTGACTGCTGGTCATTCTCTCTGGACATATCATTATCAGTTTGGCTGTCAACAACTGAATTCTCTGCAGTCTCAACCGCAGATCCATTTACATCTTTTCTATGTAAGTAGCTGCCCTTGTCTAGCCCATGCTCATTGAATCTATGATCCGAAGATACTGAATAACTGTTGTTTCCACGTTCTTCAACCAGGTTTCTTTTTGAATCGCTATGGACCTGCTGCTCTGCTGTATTAAGAACGATTGCTCCCTGACTAGAAAACGACAATCTGAAAGATTCATCTCTTGTTTTATGTTGCTCAATGCTATCACGGAGAGGGTCACATTTACTCCCTGGAGATGATATAGTCGTCGGAGTAATGAAGAAAGAAGGTCGAAAAGGTTCAGATGGCTCCCAATCATAAGAAGAAAACGTCCTCCTATTTCCGAACCACGGCCGTGAATCTGCAGATATGTTTCCTCTGGATAAATTTCCTGGATCAGAACCAGCTAGATCGGATGAACTTCCCATGAGAGAAGTAGATCGATGGCCACCATAGTCAACATCAAGAATTCTCTGAGCAGGAAGAGGATTTGAGACTTCAGAGAAAGAATCAAAGTTCCTTGAAGAACCTGATTTCTCAAAATCATCTTTTCGTCCTGACACAAGATATGAAACTCGTAAAGAACACGAGGTGCAGGGTAAGACATTTACATCTACAAACTAAAAATATCATACCTTCATCATGCACAGCTTCTTCTATGCAACTTGGAGCAGTACCATGTCTGCGCACTAGCTCAGGAGTACTATTGACATTATCTTTGATGTGTAGAAACCTACAAGAACTCCCTTTGATGCACCATCCCTTTGCAAAAAAGTCACAGATAATTGCCTTTCGTTTATTTTGTTCTGGCAACTCCAGTCCTGGAGACAAACTTCTCAGCCTTGCACCGGAAGCGGTCAACCTAGGACACCTACAATCAGCAGAGATTCACAAGGTAATGGAGTTTGGGTGGAAAAAAAGACAATTAGCTCGCAACTTCAAAAGTTTCTTTTTTTTCTCTTTTTGTTAAATTTCAAGGTACTAATAGCCAACACCACCATACCTTGATGACAATTGCATGCCATTCCCAGGCTGCAAGTCCACTTGCTTATCCTTCTCAGAACAAGGAGCAGCATAAATATCAGGAAGAGTTAGGCTTTCATTTGGAAGTGAGATAGCTTGGTTTAGAGTAGTCCCAACATAGTCAAAATAAGCATGGCTTTTAGAAAATCCACTGCAACCAATAGGAACTTTCCTCTGTAATTGTAGTTGAACCCAATCACCTTCCCCATCCACGGCAGCCTCTGGATCTCCAACATCTTCAGGAGTACCTCGACATTTTCCAAGCTTTGGAAAAGTAGAATAATTGCCAACGGAATCAAACCTTTCCACTTGCTCTCCCACTCGTCCATCCGACACGACAGCAGTTCCAAAATCGCAATTCCCGTTCTCTGAAGTTCTATTAGATGAAGAATTGCCTTCAGATTTTCGTGTTGCAGAAGAGCAATATCTCAAGCGCCCAAATGTCTCCTTAATTTTGTCATCCCGACTAGCTTCTAAATGGAAAAACGAAGGGATTTAGGAATAATACCAAGTGGTTGTCTAATAAAGGTGCTAGCAGCCAACAAATCACTATCCGATAAGGTCCCAATACACAAGTCCTTGTCTAGAAGACTAAATAGTGTATCTTAAGACGGAGGATTTTTAATTCAGAGTTAGTGACCACATAGTTGTGAACTATGCAATTTCTAATAAAAGAATAAGACCTTTTCACAGAATAATATGTACTATCCTAATTGTCATTAAATAAACTGACTCTCACAATTTGTCTTTCTGAAAAATGCAAGAACCTTGAGTGTATAAAAAATGATTGAACATCCTCTAGAACAAAGAGTAAGCACTTATCCTGGCTGATTGAAAAGTGAGGGAAAATCCTATTCGGCAGAGGAAATGAGTGGTAGATAGCTAACACTTCCAGCAAATCGTTCATTGAAACACGCAACTATGACAACAATACAGATGAAATCGTGTTCGCACCTAAACTGAAGCTTCTAGATATTATGTTTCTTAAGAGAGAGACAACATAAAGTTCAACTGGCAAACCAAAACTATAAGTTGGCACAAAATCATGGAGAATGGAGAGGATCCAAATGTACGTAATTGGCTGAAGCCTCCATGTCCTCCATGAACAATCATGTTGTGCCCATGTTAAAAGCAGTAAATATTAACAGAGAAGAACTGAAGAACCATAAAACCATACATCATTACTTCTACCATATTTCAGGAGGAAAACATAAAAAGTCAGAAAGAGCAGCTTTTGTTTTGCCACAGCAAGAACTATTTAGGAAGGACGATATTGATGGAATCAAAGACACACTGATTATGCTATGTGGGAAACTAACAATGCACAAACTTGCTTCATACGACTAATTTACTTGCTAGATAGCATCGGTCAAGTGATCGATTTACTTTAATTATGACCTAGTCATTCATGTCAAGCCGCTTTCCATTATAAAACGCCTTAAAATCACTTGTAGATTTACGAATGCTTAAAATGCTAAGAACATGATTCTGTCATTTTACTTCCATAACTAGGAACTTCTGTCCACTGTGGCTGACCAACGCGGTTTTCCCTGAGGTTAAGTACTGAATTCTCATCGAGATATACTTAGAACTAGAAAAAAGGGCTTACAATTGGATCAAATTCGAATCAAAAGAGCATTACCCTGAATCAGATCATCTCATTTTAAGACACCACTGTGCTCAGAATGCTGTTCTATACACGAAAAATATCCAACAAAGACCCAATTTATGAACAGCGCCACAAAAATCCCGATAAATTCACCACTTCGAATCGACCCGAGCCACACAAAATTCAAGCCTAATGCCGTTCGATTGCTCACGACGCTGTGCCGAACAGGAAATGGTAAAGGACGTGAACTCTGAAGCAAGAATTCCCACACACGACTCAAAGTCTCGAACTTTCACGTGCACGCGCCTTCAGGGGAAGAAAAGAACAGCACAGTCATTCAGATACTTGCGGCCAAAGCAAAGCACGCAGCACAGTGCGCGATCGAACAAATCATAGCAAGCAAAGCAAACGAAGCGATAATGCAGAGACAAACCCCGCGACGATCATAAAACCCGGGTCGGCGATCGAGTTCCGGGGCACTCACCGTTTCGGTCCTCGCGAGCTCCCTCCCCTCCTCCGTCCACTCCTCGTCGCCCTCCGCCCTCCTCCTCCTCCTCCTCCTCCTCCTCCTCCTCCTCGTCGATCATCTCCGCCTCCTCGTCCGCGATCTCCGCCCCCTCGATCACCATCTCCTCATCGCGACCCGCGTCGCCGTCCTCCTCCTCCTCCTCCTCCTCCGAGACGTCCTCCCACTCGTCGTCGTCGCTGTCGTCGGCGGCAGAATGAAACGCCGGCGGCGGCGGCGGTGGCGGCATTGTCGCGCGGGGCACGGCGGGAGACAACCTCGGACGCGGAGCAATTTCCGAGCTCTGCTCAGTGCTGCTTCTGGTTGGTGCTGCAGACAGGGGAAGAGACTTGAGGAGCGACTCGGTCGGGCGTTGACGTGACGGGTCTTGGTCGTCGCCCCGTGTTTTTTCGTTGCACTCGCCTCGGGATTCTACTCCCAGGTTAAAAAGGGTCACTGTTTTTATACCCCCTCATGTTTTCCCCCCAAGATTTCGTGCAAATTGGGGAAAAGGCACAGATGGGGAAAAACCATAACCTCTTGATTTTCCTTCCGGGGCCCTCTTTGTAATTTGCATGGTGATGTCATTAAAATTCCTAAACCCTACGCTTTTGGAAAATTGGGGGGAAGGGTAATCTCGACCGTTCATTTTTTTAACCGGTTTTGATCGGCCCATCTAAATCCATAACGGATCGAGATACGCAAATGGAAACCGCTCAACGGTTATAACAGTTCCCCGGTTGGGAAGTGGGTAAGATTTTTGAAGGCATACTCAGGTGGCATTTCTTTGCTATAAAGTTTATGTGGCGGCGATATGACTTTTTTAAGTATGGTCACATGTTCCTTCTTTAGTAAGATAGATGTGATGATGTGTATTGAGATTAGTCGATCAAAGTAAGGCGACTTCTTTATAGAGAAAAGAAGAGGGATATCGTCCTGTGATGGCATCGACATTGCCATTGCATGAGTGGGACTGGCAACCTTTGTCCATGGTGAGCATGGCAGACAAGGACTACTACCACCGTTGACAACAAGCAAAGGGTAGCAAAAATGTTGGCTATCCACTAGATCATGAAAATTATCAAAAAAATTCTAAACATTTTAATTTAGTCAATTTAATCATAAATGTTTCGTCAAGCTATTCTTTTCGATGAATTTTTATAAGCAACCAGTGATGTGGATGTTGGCCATCACCTCAGCCGGCAATGAGTGGAGAAAGAAGGAAAAAAAGAAAAAGAAAAAGAAAAACATTTAAATTTTCAAAAAAAAATAGTAAATAACATCCACAACAACATTGGCAATGTCACATAAGACGGCCAAAGTTCACATCTGCAGTTGTCGGCCAACATTGATCAAAAGGATTACATTGGTAAATTGTTAAAAATTTAGGATTAAATTAGTTAAAATGAAAATTTTAGAATTAAATTAGCACTAATATGTCATATTTAGGATTTTTTTTTCTTTTTTTGGTAATTATTGCATAGCATACCAAGGCAGGAGGTTCGATGTACAAATCCGTCCAAACTACCCTGAAGGGTAAAACGAATAAATCTGGCATGCCATTCCTTTCTCGTGCACGCTCTAATCTACCTGGATTCGATTAATTTATTAATAATGGACATCATGAGATTAGCCTTAATACTAGGCTAAATCTGTCTGTCTTTTTCATTTTAATAAGGTCCCCAATCCTCGGACAAAGCCAAGCCATCCTCCCCCGTGGGGGCTCCCTCCTGTTTTCTTTCTATCCCTTATTAATGTACTAGGAACTTATTATTGATAGTTAGAATAGTTAAAAAACTTAAATTATCGTAAGAACATGCAATTTAATAATTACAATATATTTTATATTAATTAAAGTAGCTATCAGAAATGCCTTGTCATTCTAGTGACTCATAATTTAATACGTACGACTTTCTGCACAAGGGGGACCGTCCAATTATTGATCATCAAGATCTAGAGTCAACCCTTCTTTGCGTTTGCTCGGGAAAAAGAATTGGGGATAAGTTTGAGCACTTCACCCTCGATGAACGATGGGTTACCAATGGACCTAATAATTTGGCTAGTTTGGACGGGTACGGGTTCATACGGTTGGGCTCGGGTCAATACGAGCCCGCCTTATTCTAAATTTATGGAGATTAGATATGTCAAAAATCAAATCCAAACGAAATTTCATGCATTCTCAAGTCGAATAATGAAAAAAGAACCGATTTTTTCTAGTTTGAATTGGTTCGGTTCAGTTAAAACTAAAAATATACAGTGGTTGGTATAGTTATGCAACCCTTGTGCCTCATTTTTGTTGAGTGAGTTTGAGCAATGCCAAAAAAACAGAGGAAAAAAAAAAAAAATTGAACCGAACTAGGTGTTGCGGTTTAGTTCAAAGCTAACACATGTCCAAATGGTTCAATTTAGATTTTTTGAAAATCGAAACCGAACCGAAACCTGTTGATATCCACCGAGATATTATCAATCCATATTTGGCTCTATTAAAAGCAGCTTTACTCTTTCTTTCTTTCTTTCTTTTTTGATAAATGAGTTATAACTAGTATCTAAAAGTTAATAAACTCTAAAAAAAATTGATTTAACATTGGTAAGCAGATCAAAGGGAAATTGCGATTAAAAAATAATTGGTAATTTAATATGGCAAAAATTGACAAGTTACTCTAATTTATGTCGGTAATCTCATATAAGAATGATAAAATCGAAATCTAAGTAAGTCATATAAATAAAAGATGACAAGTTAGTGCAAAAATTGCTAATTCACAAATTATACAAAGAAATTCATAATATCATAATACTGTTGGTGAGCCCCCAACAATTTACATTATTTTTCCTATTAATATTTTTTTTTTTTTTTTGATTTAACAATATTTATTGAAATTTATTCGCACATAAAAGAAAATTATACTTTTAGCCACAAGATAATAGGATTCCGCTAGAGATAGAATGTTATGTTTCATCATAAAAAAATTATTTTCTAGTAAATAGGCCTCCTAGTAAAATTGACACAACCTTTCATGATAATCAAATGTTAGTAAATCGAGGGAAATAATTTGCAAATCATGGAATTTTCATGTTTTGGTCACGCGCATGATTTGAAACGGGGGCGTGTAGAATTCGCCCTAAATTAGAGAAACCTAGGTTGCTACTTTTAGAATGGCAGAATCGTGATTGGATTTATCAACTTACAAGATTCTCACGTGCATTCCCGATGTGGGCTTTCAAATGATTTTGATAGCGACAGTTTTATTTTAATTTTTATAGAATCTTTAAAAAAAAATGATTGCTTGCTTTGTGGATATGAAAATAAGAAACAAATTACATTTCCGCATGTACAGGAAAACTTTAGCCAAAGGTTTGCTTAAGAAAATAGGATGACAAGATCATAACAGCTCGAGTTTTGGCCAATGATTTCAAATTGCCGCCTAACTAATTTTTTTTCCATTTAGTATAGTCCTCCCCTAAAATTTGGGTGACGGCCCAATAATTTATATATCGTCATCTCCACCCACTTCTATTTCATTACAAATCCTCACCTTATGTCACAATTCATTCCGATGGCAAAAATATCACTTGACTACTAACTCTTGATTCGCGTGATGCCACTATCGTGGCTCCAACCCTAGCACCACCATCGCTCACTATCACCACTAGCAAACTACATTATGGCTAAACTCGATGACAAGGGTAATGGAAAAGGATAGAGAAAATAGAAAACAAAATAAGCAGAAGTTTGTCATTTATTTAAAACTGAGCCGACACTTATAATTGAGCAAATAAAATTTGAGTATTGAATTGAATATCAAGCAAAAATTTTGGATAATTCCAATGCTATTATCACTTTTAGTTGTTATAGATGGAAGCGCTCTTTCACTTAGATTTAAAGGTTTCATGGGTCTTTCGTCTAATCAAGTTACATTAAGCCTAATATATAATTGTGAACAATAGTAAACAATTGAAAAGAATTTTAATGAACTTTTTTTTTAGAGAAGTTTGAGATTAGTTGAAATAACAAATGAGTTTATGATAAGTGAATAGTCAGCTCATTTTATGTTTATCAAGAAAATACTCTTTATATATATTGATATGATTGGGGAGAAATTAGTGATTGGGAGATGTGGACAATTTGAAGATCTTTTTCAGCAATCTCCTTTTTGGGTTTTGAAATTTTGGAGTTGGTAATTAAGTGTGGACCATGCCCACATGAGTGCTAATGTCTAAATAAATATATTATATAAATCTGGAAAATGTTAGATGAATAAGAAATTTAATTGAAACTTATATTTTGAGTTGGGTATTGAAATAAGGAGATGCATGAATTGAATGATTAACTTGTTTGGACACTCCATAGGAGATTGCCACATGATTTAGTAAATAATTTGTAGAAAGATTTTTTTTTTGTAGATGACTTTTGTTATAAAACTAAACGATAACTACCATCTCGATATCTACAAAATAAAAGTCTTAACAATCATCTCTGCCTCCTCATCCACGATCTCCTCCCTCTATCCACTCCCTCAATCATCTCCTCGTCGCCACCAGCGTCGCTGTCCTCCTCTGAGACGTCCTCCCAATCGTTGTCCCGCCGCTGTCGGCGGCGGCGGCAGAAGGAAACAGCAGTGGCGGTGGTGGTGGCGGTGGCGGCGGCAGCGCGGCGGCGGCAGTGGCGGTGTCGGGCGGGGCACGGGAGAAAGACACCCTGGGACGCGAAGCAATTTCCGAGCTTTTGCTCGTGCGCTTCCCTGCTGCTTCCTGCGGCTGCAGAGAGGGGGAGACTTGGGGAGCGACAGGGTCGCGCGTTGACGTCACAGGTCTTGGTCGTCGCCCCGTGTTTTTGGGATTCTACTCCTAGGTAAAGGTCACTATTTTATACCCCTTTATGTTTTCCACCCCAAGATTTAGTGCAAATTAAGGAAAAGGGACAAATGGGGAAAAACAATAACGTCTTGATTTTTCTTTGGGGGCCCCTTGGTAAGTTGCATGGTAATGTCATTAAAGTCCCTAACCCTAGGTTTTTGGAAATTGAGGGAACGTCCACCGTCAAATTTTTTTTTTTGCCGGTTACGACGTTGAAGACTGAATGGCTCATCTAGATTTGAAGCCGCTCAACGGTCATAACGTTCCAGGTTGCGAAGTGGGTAGATTTGAAGGCGCACTCGGGTAGCCCTTCTTCACTATAAAATTTACATGGCGATGATATGACTCTTTATTGTATGGTAAGGTGTCCTATTTTTAGTAAGATAAACGTTGCGACGTGTATTAAGATTAGTCAATCAAAGTATGGCAAATTTCTATAAAGAAAAGGAGTGATATTGTCCCATGATGGCATCAACATTGTTACCGCCCACAGTGGGCAAGGCAAATGAGGATCACCACCACCGACAACAACAAGCAAAGGGTAGCAAAGACCTTGGTTATCCACTAGATCTCGAGAAAATTGTCAAAAAATTCCTCAACCTATTGTACGGATACCAATTTAGTCATAAATATTTTAATTTGGTCAATTAAATCCTAAACCTTTTGACAATTTACCAATGTAGTCATTCCGGTCAATTTTGACAAATAATCGGTGATGTGGACAGTGGCCATCATTGAGGCCGACAACTAGTGGGGAAAGAAGGAAAAAATAAGAAGAAAAAGAAAATTGTCAAAAAAATTTGTAAATATCATCCACGATAACGCTGACAATGCCATGTAAAACAACCGGCGTTCACATCAATGATTGCAGGCCAACATTGAATAGGACTACATTGACAAATAGTTAAAAGGTTTATCACTAAATTAATCAAATTGAAAAGTTTGAAATTAAAGTCGCACTCATACATTATATTTAGGATTTTTTTTTTTTTTTTTTTGGATACTTACCACGTAGCATACCAAGGCAAGAGGTTCGATATGCGGATTCGTCCTAGCTACCCAGAAGGGCAAAACGGATAAGCTTTAGCCCCAATACTAGGATAAACATGTCTGTGTCTTACCCATTTTAATAAGGTCTTCAGTCCTCAGACAAACTCATGCCATCCTCCCCCGTGGGGACTCCCTCCTGTTCTCTTTTTAGCCCTTACTAATATCCTAGGAACTTATTCTTAATAGTTAGAATATTTAAAAAGCTTAAATTAACGTATGAATGTGCAATTTAATATTTAAAATATTTTTATATTAATTAACGTAGTTATCAAATATGCCTTTGTCATTCTAGTAACTCATATTTAATACGTAAGACTTCATGCACAAGGCGGATCGATCGTCAATTTCTGAAGTCAACCCTTCTTCGCGTTTGTTCGGGAAAAAGAATTGAGGATAAGTTTTGAGTACTTCACTCTCGACGAACGACGGGCTACCAATGGACCTAATAATTTGGCCGGTTTGGACGGGTACAGGTTCATACCATTGGGCTTGGCTCAATACGAGCCCGCCTTATTCTAAATTTATGAAGATTTGATGTGTCAAAAACTATTGAAATGAAATTTTATGCATTATTAATTCGGATAGTGAAAAAATAAGCGGTTGTTTTTATTTGATTAAACGAACTGATATCCACTGGGTGGTTTGGTTATGCGACCCTTGTGTCTATTTTTGTTGAGTTAGTTTGAACAAGGGAAAAAAAAAAGGAAAAAGGAAAATTGAACCAAATTAGATGTCGTGGTTTGGTTCAAAGCTAACACATGCTCATATGGTTTGATTTAGGTTTTTTGAAAACCTCAACGGAACCGGACCCTGTTGACATCCCTAGAGATATTATCAATTCCTATCCGGCTCTATCAAACTTCTTCTTTTTTTGAAAAATGAGTTATACCTAGTATCTAAAAAGTTAATAAACTATAAAAAAAAAAAAATCAATTTAACATTGATCAGCAAATCAAAGGAAAATTGGTGATTAAAAAATAATTGATAATTTGATATGGAAAAAATTGATAAATCACTCTAATTTATGTCGATAATCTCATATAAGAATGATAAAATCGAAATCTAAGTCATATAAATAAAAGATGAAAAGTTAGCTTAAAAATTGCTAATTTGCATGTTATACAGAGAAATTCATAATTCCATAAAAGTGTTGGTGTTTGAAACTTACTTTGAATTTTGGGTCAAACAATGAGACGAGACTTTGAGGTGTGATATCACTTTTTTTAGGATTTATTTGTCCCGTGAATTTGCTAATAGTCATTCGCAAATTTTCTATAAGATACAACAAAGTCTCAATGAAAATAATAGATAACAATTCTAGTATTTCTCCAAAATCTCTTAAGAAAAACAATTCAAAAAGATCGTTGTAGTTTTATAAAGAAGACTCGAAAAATACTAATCATTTTTTTCTCAATACCGACATATTTATATTGGTCTTAATGAACAAAGACATCCCTTTAGGAAAAATTGCAAAACAAACAATGACATATTTTCAAGAAAAATTGCAAAGTGAACCAGTACGATTGCAAAAGACCATTGTGAAAGGTTGCTTGTTGAATCAATATGTTTTCAAAATATACCTTGAAAAGACATAAAAATTTGAAATAAATAATAACAATAATAATTTTTATTTAAAATGAAATTCTGAATTTTATAATTTCTGAAAATATTGAATGAGCAAATACAACCTTTTGATTAATAAAGCTTAACAAAATAATCGTATGAAATGAAATAAAATAAAATTACAAAACTAATAGATAGGGGATTAGTGCTAATTAAATCGTGGGTGCGCAAATATGCAAAGTGATAAGTGCGCCTAATAATCGCACATCCGCACATAGGTATTGTGAGGTCTAGCCTACACTCCAACCTTTTTCTTTGAATAAATTAGAAAGGCTCACACTTATAAAATGGCCAATTTTCTCTCAACTTTCCTACGTGGAACTAGGAAGAAAAGCACTTTTTTTTTTTGTAAACAAACACCCAACAGTTGGTGAGTCACCAAAGATTTACATGATCAATAGTTTTTTAAACATTTACCAACACTTATCTGAAATTTATCCACACAAAAAAGAAAATTACATTTTAGCCACAAGATAATAGGACTCAACTAGAGATTAAACATTACATTTCATCATAAGAAAATTTATCTTCTAGTAAATAGGCCCCCTAGTAAAATTAACACAACCTTTTATGACAATCAATTGTTGATAAATTGAGGGAAATAATTTGCAAATCAGGAATTTTCATGTTTTGGTCATTGGCATGATCTGATTCTTGGACCGTGGGCGTGTGGAAATTGCCCCTAATCTTTAGAAACGTAGGTAGCAACTTTTAGGATGGCAGAATCATTGATTGGATTTATCAACTTGCAAGATTCTCACGTGCATTCTCCGCATGTGCTCTTCAAATGATTTTGATTGTGACACTTTTACTTTAATTTTTATAGAATCTTTTTAAAAAAAAATGATTGCCTCTTTGTGTATAAGAAAATAGGAAACAAAGTAAATTTCAGCACGTACATAAAAAAAAATTTAAGTCCAAGGTTTAATTATGAAAATAGGATGATTAGATCATGAGAAGTCAAGTTTTGCTCAATAAATTTCAAATTCGCAGCTAAATTATTTTTTCCATTAAATATTGTCCTCCGCTAAAAATTGGGCGACGTCCCAACAATGTCGTTAAGTTGCCTTTAAATTGCATATGCCGTCATCTTCGCCCATGCCTATTTCATTGTGGATCTCTCACCTTCTACCACCGGTTGACCTAGTGGCGGAAACACCACTCGACTAGCAACTCTAAACCCGCACATTGCCGCTACCATGGCTCCAACCCTAGCGCCATCATTGCTCGCTATCACCACTGGCAAACTACATCACGACCAATGACGCGAGAATTCACGACACGAGGCGATAGAAAAGGGATAGAGAAAATAGAAAAACAAAATTAAAGAAAAATTGTCATCTACTTAAAACTAAGCTGACACTTATAATTAAGCAAATAAAATTTGAGTACAGAATTGAATATCTAGCAAAAATTTAAATAATCCCAACGTTATTATTTGTTTTAGTGATTGTAGATGGAACTGCTTTTTCTCTTGAATTTAATGGTTTTCTGGGTCTTTTGTCTAATCAAGTTACATTAAGCCTAATATATAATTGTGAATGATAGTAAGCAATTGACAGGATTTTTAATGAGCTTTTTTTTCTTTAAGAAAAGTTTGAGGTTAAGTTGAAATAACAAATAAATTTATGATAAGTCACCAGTCAACTCATTATATGTTTATCAAGAAAACGTTCTATATATATTGATATGCCTGGGGGGAAATAGTAGCTGGGAGATGTGGATACATTGAAGATTTTTTTCAGTAATCTTCTTTTGTCGTTTTGAAATTTTTGAGCTGGTAATTTAGTGGGGACCATGACCACATCATAGCTAATGTCTCAATAAATATTGAACGTTTGACTTTTTTGGACCATCTAAAGGCAGAGCCTCAAGGAGATGACAGATTATTTGGTGAGCATGGATATCCTCTCATAAGGTGGTGCTTAAATTTTGTACAAACTCAATTTAGCATTGCAACTAGGTTTCTCATTTTTTTTATTTTATTAACATTGTTATGTTAAAATGAGTCAAACCTATAATCATAGGACCTAATAACAAGAGGTTGTCTTATTTATACAAACCAAAGAATTAAATCAACGACAAAATATGAGAACCTAAAGATACAACACTAAAATTTAATTGATGACTCGAATTTAAAAATTACAGCTAAGAAATACCCCAAAATTTAATTGAAACACAAGTCTAGAAACTATAACTGACTGTGTAGGAATTGAAAGATAATTTAAAGAGAATATGTTTGTTTTTATTGTGCGGGGGGGTCTTTAGTTGATGAACGTTGGTCATGTTTGTTTTTTTGTACGGAGGGGCCTTCGATAGACGAACACTGATATTTATGGAGTTCACGTCATAACCATATGGGAGCAATTCTCTTGCAATCATAGCCATGCCTCCACATCTCCAAGAATCTTGCGCCCATATTCTCATGATGTCATGATCTTGTCAACAAGCAGTCATTCCTTTAAAATTGCATTTTGATCCTTTGTGCCCGTGTGTATTCCTTCATCCATTCTCACTCCATGATTTCCTGGACTTTGCTGCTAATCCACTAGTGATTTCAAATTCGAAATTTCATAATTCCATCCCAATGCCATCTAGTTATCCAACCTTTCTCCTAATGTTTCAATTGGTAATCTATCAATCATTTTAACTAATATCATTGTCAATAATTGTCAATCATACGTCATCATATATTATAATTGATTAATGGTCATCGACGTACATCAATATCAATAACATGTCTTATGACCTTCGACACTTGCTCACTGTGTTTACTAACAACTTGTATTATAGTCATGTGCCTATTTATGCTAACAACATGGTCAATTTTTTATGCAAACATTCTCTGATGAAACCTCCGACGACACCTTCATGTCTTCTCTTTGTGGCGACTATCACTTATGAAGGTTGTTGGCCTCAAATTTATTGTTAGGGTGCGAAGCCAAGAGGAAAAAAAAGCTATTGGCCAATAATGATTATGGAATTCATGAGTCCCATGGTCAATTTTGGTTGAGCTAAAGAGAGAATTTGGAAATCCATGATGTCTAAGAGATGGTACAGCAATTTTTGACCTGCATGATCTGAAGGTGATATGCATTAGGGTTAATATTAATGATCTTTTACAAATTTGGACTAGTCATGTCGAATGATTTATGTTATAGTAATTTGATAATGAGAAATTCCCAACTTCACTTAATTAAACATTTATTGCATTAAAATGATGGATTGAAAAGTTACGACGCATTATAATATAATATCCGAATGAAAGGATAAGAGAGAAAGAAAGGTCCGTAATTTTTCGAAGGGACCAAAACGACCTTGAAATTGAAAATGACAACAGCAACAACAAAAAAGCCCACCAAAACACGACACGACGGCGCTAATTAATGCTATTAACTGTGCAATGCATGAAAGCAATGTGCAATAAACAAATATTTTCAGTAGGGACCTAAATCCGAATTTTCAAAAATTATGCAAGAAAGGCCTCTGAGCAGTAATTTAAGTGTTAACAAAATTATTATATGATTTTTCTACATGGCGAATTTGAAAATTGTCCTGATATTCCGATTATATATTTTGTTATTCTAAGTTCTTTCTGTTTTTCTTTTGGTGAGGAACTCAAAATATTTTTGGTATTTTTTGGAGACTCGAATTAAACTTTTTCCTTATAAGTTCCTTTCTTTTTGAGTTTTAGGGTTTCAAGTTGATGCTTCAAATCTCCTTCCGACCACATGTTACTAGAAATACGTTCAAAATTTCAATTGTCGCCTGTATGCAGGAGTTAGATTCTATTGTATTTTTTAACATCTTTCCCAAAAAAAAAAATCCCATTTTTTTATAGTCTAACTCAAGTTGCCATCCATCTTCTTCTTCTTTTTTTCAATAAACTAAGGATAAGCATATTAAAAATCCTAAAATTTGTCACGGAAATACAATCGAGTTTTAAAATTATTAAAAAGTGCAATTAAGTCCTAAAAATTATTAAGAAAATGCGATCGAGTTATAAAATTTTCAAAAAGTACAATCGATTGAAGGACTTGTTTGAAATAATTTGACGAATTTTAGCACTCAATTATACTTTCTAAAAGTTTTAGGACTCGATAATAATTTCATAGAAAATTTTTTAGGCTTAATTGCCAATGTTGAAAGTTTTAGGATCCAACTATATTTTATAATAAGGTTTAGGGCTTTTAATGTACTAATTCCAATAAATTATACTTGATTAATAAATAATACGTGATTGTATTTTCTTTTTTCATTTGTCATGACGTGGACATCTCTCCGACTACTTAAAGCCAGTGCACGAGCGAGCTGGTAACGAAACTACAAAACTGCTATTGTAAGAAAATCGACCGGTTCACGGGCGACCGCAAGTCCAAAGCATAAAAGACATTCTCTCTCTCACTTCACTCCCACTCACTCTCTCTCTCTACTCTCTCTCTCTCTCTCTCTCTCTCCAAGATCGAGAAGGAATGTGCGTGACGATGTCGCGGCATCAGCACTGCTACTGAGCTAGGCAGGCAGGCGCCAGCAGCAATGTCGTCGGGGGACCTTCTCCTCCTCTCGTCGCTCCTCACCCTCCTGCTGTGCCTCTCCACTTCGTCCGCTCGGCACGGTGAGCGAGCTCCCTCGCTCTGCAATTTGCAAATTTTTGCAAATTCTTTTCTATAGGGTGTCTCGAGTTTGAAGGGTGATTGGGGAAGGTTTCGGAAGCGAGGGGGAGACGTGGGTTTCGGTCGGGAGCTGCCGAGTGTGCGGAGGAGGATGGGAATCTGTGCTTAGCTTGAGTGCTGCCTCGGGGTTGTCTTTTTGTTCCCTTTTTTTTTTTTGGTTACTTTTGATGGATGGTAAGGCTAGTCCGGAATGATTTGTTCGGTTTCGAGTTCCGGGTAGTCGTCGGTTTCGCCCGAAGAGTCGCGGGCGGTTCGGTTGGGACGATTCGGTTGGCCTTAGCTGAGCTGAAGAGTGAGTGGAGTTGCGGTTGGATCTGCGAGGTTGCACGGAGAATTCTGGGAACTTGGTCGTCTGTTTTGTTTTTTGACAGTGACATGAGTGGCTGCAAGACACTGAGATTCCTAAATCTGAGATTAAGAGCTCCAGTGAAGCATTGGCTTTGCTGCGAAATATTCTGTTTGGTGTCCATGTAAGGTGTGATTGCAAAAGAAGATCCTATGTCGGATAACTCAAAGATAAAGGAGCAGTCGATATATCCAATTAGCTCATAACTTAATGCCTTCATATTTTTTAGTGAATTGGATCTAACTGTGTGTTATAGGGATAACTAATAAGTGATTTTATGAGTAGACGCATCCAAAAAATATTAGAAAATAAAACAAGCAGACGAAAGTAGAATGTCACAGGACTAGATGGTATCAAAGCAAGACAACCAAGACCAACTGTGTCTGATGATGGGCTCAATCAGACATTTCCTCTTGTGTCCTTCCAACACGAGATATTTGATTTTCTCCTTTGTCCCCGAATTATCTTGATCTTGATTTCAGCACAATCACCATGTTTTCCTTAGTTCACTCAAGGTAGTGAGATATTTAATGGCATTATGGATAAATTATGTAGCGACACCATAACAAGTCACAGATGCATGTTGGTATTTAGATATTGGTTACAAAAAGAAGTAAACAAAGATACACATTCATTAGAATGATGGAGCAGAGACGTGAGATGTTCACTTTTTTCTTTTTATAATTAAGCATTTGTGCCTTGTATAGGAAAGCCATTTCTCTTACTGGTTTTCTCTGACTCTTTCCCGTCCGATTGTTTGAATCAATATCTAAGTTGTGTTCTTCTGCCACAGCACCTTTTGCTCTGCGCATAAGCTGTGGAGCTCGTCAGAATGTCCATACTCCACCAACCAATACACTTTGGTTCAAAGATTTTGCTTATACTGGAGGAATACCATTTAATGCAACCCGTACAAGTATCATCAGCCCTCCGCTTCATACGATTCGTTATTTTCCTCTCTCTGAAGGTCCTGAAAACTGCTACATATTTAATAGAGTGCCAAAGGGACGCTACTCTGTGAGGATTTTCTTTGGATTGGTTGCACATCCCAACTTCGATGAAGAACCCCTATTTGACACTTCGATTGAAGGCACTTTGATTTGTTCTCTGAAACCAGGTTGGATCAGCCATGGGGAGCAAGCGTTTGCTGAAGGCATTGTGTTTCTTACAGATGGTTCTGCCTCTTTGTGCTTCCATAGCACTGGTCATGGAGATCCCGCTATTCTCTCTATTGAAATTCTTCAAGTAGATGAGAATGCGTATAAGTATGGATCTGACCAGGGCCATGGAATGATCCTTACAACCGCCACAAGAATAAGCTGCGGTACTGGGAAACCAAAATTTGATGAGGATTACAGTGGTGATCATTGGGGTGGGGACAGATTTTGGAAACCCATTTTGACTTTTAGTGCGGGCTCTGACAAAGGGATATCTACTGAAAGCAGCATCAAACAGGCCTCCATTGCACCAAACTTTTACCCGAAGCACTTTATCAGTCCGCACTCGTTGGAACTGATAAGCAACCTGAGTTGGAGTACATTATGGATGTGGATCCTAACAGGAACTATTCAGTCTGGTTACATTTTGCAGAGATTGATACTTCCATTACAGACATAGGGCAGCGAGTGTTCGATATCTTGATAAATGGCGACTCTGTATTTGAAGATGTGGACATCATTAAAATGAGCGGGGATCGACATGTTGCTCTGGTGCTAAACAGAACTGTTGCTGTGAATGGTAGGACCTTGACAGTAACCGTGCAACCTAAAAAGGGAAAAGCTATCATCAATGCTATTGAGGTCTTTGCAATTATCGCAGCTGAGTCTAAAACTTTAGCAGATGAAGGTGCGCAAAGACTTTGCCAAAGTAGATTTTAAGCTTGTTTCAGCCATGATCGTTCTTTATTGACATTGCTATGTAGATATCTAGGTACATGTCATTTTGGCTGATTTCATTTGTGGCTAATTTTTATGTTTCTCTGCAAGCCACAACGCAGTTAGTCATAGCTTCAATTTTCATGCTTAAATATGCTTCTAGTAGTATTAGGCTTCGAAGGTTAAATGCACAGCGGATTGCTGCTTGTTTGGCGGTATGGTGCATTAGGCATCAAAGCCATCTGTACAAAAGTATGTCTCTACTTATAGCAGGATTCATATTATTTTACTGGCCATACTTATTATCAGAAAAAAGATAATGGAGGAAAGAATGTAAATCTTTCATGTTGATCTATGGCCTAAGCACAGGAGAGATAGCGTGAAATTTATAATGAAGCAAGGAGTTACAAGAACCATCTCTCAAACAAGAATTTCTAATTATGGCCATCTCTCACTGTTTTATCATGTTATCACCAGGATAAACCTTAGCTTCTGATTGAATTGTGCATTAAAAAGTCCAGTGAGCACTATGCCTCAAATCCCCCAGCTCCACTTTAATCTGTACTTGTGCCCCAAAGGGTACCTTTCTTTCTTAAATTCCTGCTACATTTCTGTTTTGATAATCTGTATTGGGTATCTGGCTACTATTTAAAGCAGTTGCTTTTTGTCCAATGAAAAAAAATTCAAGGGTTCTTCTGGCTCTTAGATAAAATTTGAAGGAAGATATCAAATGGGGTTGGGAGAAGGGGGGTTTTTTTTCTTGGGGGGGCTAGATGGGACGACTTGGGAAGGCCAAATTGAATCACAGAAAAAAAAGTACTTTCAGATGGAATAGGGTACTAATATAACATCGTTATAATATACCGTTAATAATATTGCATATCCTTTTTATTAAGATAAAGAAAGCTTGAGGTAGTTAGTGGAAAAATTCTGTGTGGAAGTGCAACCCTGCAAGCCCCTCAAGTCTTTTGAGAGATAGACTTACCTTTTATTCTGAACAAACTTAAGCCTCTGTTTAATCTAAAATATGCATTCTCATAGTAATTGTTTGAACCGCATTTAATATTCTTTGTGAATACTTTAAAAGAAAAAGAAATCCTATTGTCTATGTATAGTCAAGTTAGCTGAATCCATACATCTTGACTTGCAAAAGAAAGCCTATTGTCTATGTATAGTCAAGTTAGCTGAATCTATATCTTGACTTTGACTCATTCAACATTATATACTATGATACTCCAATAAGTAGAGATGAAAATTGGCAAGAAGAGCTTCGGATGATTTTCTTGGCACCTTGGGATGTAATAATTTCAGAAAGGCTTTTTGATGGGCCATGGCATCCATTGCATCCACTGCATCCACTGCCGGTTTCTAGTAATGGAATAGGAAATTGGAGCGTGCCCTTTGTTAAGTTGTATGTCCTTTTCAGTTCAAAGGTTTTTCTTTTTAAGTTTATTTAGCAATTTTTTATAGCTTTAAAGTGCCAATTAAAGAAAGCCACAGATATTGAAAAAATTCAAGCATTATCAAATCAGAGGAAGATCAGATTCTCGTATTGTGCTTTGCTTGAGCTGTTTTATTGTGTGTCACTCAATGATTCAGCTAGCTTGTGGATGGATTCCGGCATAGAAACTTTAGAACTGATTTCTTGATGAATTCTGATGGAACATGAACTTTGTAGGTTTCCAAGTTTTAAATTCTAGTTTTTGTCGATTTCATATTATTTGCGACTCGGAATATGTTTTAGCTGATGCCAACTCAATCATCCTTCTGCATAATAGTTAGGGCTTTACAGACACTAAAGACTTCACTAGCACTCCCCCGTCGATTTGGGTGGAATGGTGACCCATGTATCCCTCAACAACATCCATGGAGCGGAGCTGACTGCCAATTTAATCAGACAAAAGGCAAATGGGTCATTGATGGACTGTAAGGCCCTAATCTGTTCTTTTCCCTTTGCATGCAAAATTTACTCCCATTATAGCTGGACTTTAGTTTTTGCACAGTAGTAATTGCATTTGATGTTCGAACAGTCTGGCTTAGTTTCATAAAATATCTGTGAAAAGGCTTAATGTGTCGTGAATTTATCCAAATCTGTAAGTCAGAGAGGCTTTCGGTTCAAGTGGTTAATACTTATAAGCCCTATGAATAGTGACAATGACATTGTGTTAACAGCTATTACCTTTGAATAGTAATGCTATATTACAATTTGTCTGAATCCCATTAATGCATGCACATAAAGAATCAATTTGGAATTTCCACATTTTTAACTGATCAGCACTCAGATAGTGGCCTTTCTTTCATTTAAATGTGACGATGTGGCCATTCTCATGCCAGGGCTAGAAAAGCTTCAACATTCAAATCTTATGACTTCTTGCTGATTGTTCAGTCAATATAGTCCACAAGTTTACTACAGGTTTCTTTGCTGCTGTCTATGGATATGTTGCCTTCTTGTATCTTTCCTTTATCTTGGGATGAAACATGTCTCCATCCTGGCTATAAATGTTCTTCACAGTCCATTCCTTCCCTTGCCCACCCTTTGACCTTCTCCAGGCCCCTCATTGGCCTCAGTCACCAGTACTGTAGCAAGAGTTTTATGTCAATTTTGGAAGCAGTGAACAGCTTCACTGTCTTGCCATTTCTTATTCTGGCTGTTGACTAAAGTAACTCAAAACATTTATTAGTGTAATCACATTCTCTTTATGACTCGCCTCTCATATAGTGGGGTACTTTATCCCCTTCCATCTAATTGTCTGCAAACTTCTGCATATCATGGTCATTTCCTTGTCCTTCAAAAACTGCCTTTGTAAATCCTGGACTAGGCTTTGCAGACAATAAAGTCATAAGCTCAACTTTAAGAAGGTTAATGGGACTCTTATGGGAGTTGGCTCTCTGAAAATCATCAGATGCTTTATAAGGCAAAGTGCACGGCATTTACACTTTTTACAAGTGATGGAGAATGTTGAATTGGCATTTTCCAAGTTAATGGTGAAAAGTAAGTATAAACTTCAACCTGTTGAAAATGCCATTGCCCATGCATTGGTTTGCAATCATACATGAAATCCGTCTGTTCTGGGGTAATAGCAGACCAGAAGTCAGCCTACCTTCAGTTTTCTATTTGATGGTCAGTGACCCTCTGTGGGACACTAACCAAAAAGATAAGTAAATAAGGGAGGATTTGGAGTTTGATGAAGGATAATTTTAAGAGAAATGAGCCTTATCCAACACTTAATGCAAAAATGATTACAGGATAAGTTCATCTACGCCGAAGCCTTTTAATTGTTTTTTCAGATATTTCAGAGGGCTTTCATGCTTCAATATGGTCAACTAATTTAAGGTTGGAAAACCCTATGTATCTAGTTTCGAATGAATCAAAGCATTTTGCAGTCTTTCTGAGGAAGTTATGCCCATATACCAACAGCTGGTCGGGAAATCCAAGAATAAGTCTTTTAGTATTTCTCTGCGTTTATTCAGTATCACACATTGTATTTGTTTCTAGAGTCATTTGAGTCAAGAGTCATTGTTCTTATTTGTGTGTTATCTGGGACCGGTGGTCTTTGTCTTGGTAAATAAAAGGCTAGTGTCTTGGGACTTGCCTATACTTGGAAGGTTGTTCCAAGCTGTGTCTACATAAACCCCTCCAAGGTCTTGATAAATTGTTGCAATTGAACTCTTGGCTTAGGGTTTGACCTCAACTCTGCATCTTTTTGGTGAGCACCTAGTTTAGCTTATGGCCTGCCCTGAGCATTTTTCTTGTTGCACTAATGTTACGTTCTAAATGTCCGACCCTTTTAGTATCAGAGTCACTTGGAAAGTTAGTGATTGTGGATATAAGCTCTAATTGTGTAACTATACACTTTCATGTAGTTATAAGATTTTGTTTCCTACTGAACAGCATTGACCATGAGGTTAGTTTAATCCTGACACTTTGTTGATTCACCTGCTGCATTTCTCAGTGGTCTTGACAACCAGGGTCTGAGGGGTTTCTTGCCAAAAGAGATATCTAGACTGACTCATCTGCAAAGCATGTAAGTTTTAACATATTGTCTTTACGAGTTCCTATTCAGCATATTCAGCAGCTAGATTTTGTTGTAAATAACTTATACTTTTCTTTTTGCAGTCATTCAGTAGGTTTAATTTGCTGAGTAGAAATTCTGGCTGCAGAACCATGATATCTTTTTTGTGTTGTTTTCCTTTTCTCTCAATCAGAAACTTGAGCGGAAACAGCATTCGGGGGCATATACCATCCTCTCTAGGGACCATATCTGGCTTGCAAGTTCTGTAAGTAATAAGTGCTTTCATATTTGCCTTGTCCATACTTCTGAACTTTCTGCCTCTGAAGGATACAGCCAATCCCAGAGTCCTTGTGTCCATTTCCTGTGCAACTAATTTTTCCCAAGACAAATGCTCTTATATTTGCTTTGAACCATTTTATTAATCCAAAATGAGAAAAAAAGGAACCTCTTAACTGTTCAATTGCTGTGCCACTTACAGATGTTAACTTTCAGTTTTACTCCAATTTCTGTGTCTTTAGATCTTAGATGTATGCTCTTCTTTGGTGCTGCGATAAGCTTGTTTCGGTCCATATATGGTCATTTTGCTTTTTAACCATGTGGGAAGATATTACACTTCTTTCTGCTGGTGAAGCTCATTAGCCATGAGCCCGACCCTGTCCAGATGAATTGTAAGAGACTGTAGATGCAATTTTAAGTCTTTGAAAACACTGAGAGCCCTAATTTCCTTCTTCTCTTTTATTGTCTTTTCCTTGGGTATGTATGGGGGGACTGGAGGTCTTATCACACTGTAATACAAGTTACATGTTGAGTCAAATATTTCTCGGACAAGGAAATTTGTTCTTCTGAAATTGAGCTCATTTGGTCCTTAACCACTTGATCAACGTCAGGAGGGACCAAGTGCTTCTAAGCGTTGTCAACCAAAGGAGCCACTAATATAATGTTTAGGACACCGCAATACATAGTTAAGAAGGCTATGCTGCCTCATCATGCTCCTTTGTCCTTGGTGTTCTTGAGCCTCATGTAGCACTAGTTTTTGGTTTTTCTTATAGATTTCTTATTGATTCGGTGAATCTGTTAATTAATCGAATTGATAGAAAAAGAAATTCATGATCTGTCATCTTTTGATTGAAACTTCTCACGGTCAATGCCAAAATTACGGGTAACAAGTTTATTTCTTTAACTCTTGATGGAGAAACACCATCTTCACTCCCGATTTATTGATTTGTAATTCGTATGTGGTAATATATTATCCTAGTGTGCCATATAGTGTTTTATTGCAGTGATTATCTTCATATGCAAAACAGTAGTAATCACAGTTTGATGACTCTTAGGAAGCCAAAGCTCCTGGAAAACTCTGTATTTTATACTCAACAAAAATAGCAAGCCAGGCACAATGTACAAACAAATTTTACTAAGAAAAGTTCAAAGTAATTCTTAAAAATAGAGACATTGTAATAGATATTATCTATTTATGAATAACTAAACACTCTAGATGTGTGATTGTGAATTCTCGAATAAAATGTTTTTGACCTTCTGATGTTGAATAACAGCTAAAATGCAGGTCCTCTCAATTGATGTCACTTCAATATTCCGAGATAATTTGAATGGCTATTTTTGTGAAATGCATTACCGGACATCCAACTGGTATTTCTTGATAGTGAAGTATATTGAGGTTTAAATGATTGCCATGGGAGGACTGGCTCTCCCAAAACAATAAATTAGCTCGACCACTCTCTGCTAACCTCCCTGCTATTGTGTTTTCCAATATGACAATATTATTCAGAGGATAGTGTGACCCTGCCAGAATAGTTGGGGAAATCAACATCCGACATTATACTAAAAGTTCAAAATTTCACAGGTCTTATGCTCATAGGCATCTTTCCTTTCTTTCATGTTTTTCAGTTTTGTGGGTAAAAATGAAAGAGGCAACATTTATAGTTTGTATAATCTTGAGAGTGGCAAACAATGAGATTGTTGTTTTAGTACATTCATATGCTCTCAACAACTGGAGACTACGATTTTCTGAAGTATGAAAGTATGTACTTGCGTTCTTCTCTTTTGTCACATCCTCCACATAATTTATGTTTCCATCTGGTGGCAGCTCGTCTTCCATGTTGTCTTGACCTCTATTTTCTTTCTGCCTCTCGTCTTTATGAGGTTTTGACTTCAGGAGTACTATCGTGTTTCTATGTTGGTGGTACCCCTCCACCCGTCTGCCTATAATCTTCTCATCTTCTCTGTCCATGAAAATAGTTAAAATATTCAAACTGTTGCATCTGTTACCATGTCTAAATTCTGGGTTTGTTAGTACAGCATCTTCAATATATCCATTTGAGTTGGACAAGCACAAGAAACTCATTTAGGCACACATGGCATTACCGAGGAAGCTGAAATATGTGTTGTCACCATCAAATTTACATTGAGATAGTCATTTGCTAAGTTTTGAACTGGAGTTTGCCTTATGTAGTGGACTGTACGACATCCATGCAATTCTTATCTAGAAAGTTTCCCTGAGAAAGGGATGTAAAGAACAAAGGATCCTATGACCTGATTAGTCCTTACAAATGATGAGTTTGATGATGAGATACTTTAAAGTTCACAAATTACAAAAAACATGCCTCCGGAATTTTGTTCTATCTGGTAAATTGAAGGAACTAGCCAACAAAACATTCAATCTGGTCATAAAACCATGGTCTTGGACTATGAAAGCAGTAACAAGATATGCAAAAGAATAGATTACTATTTTTTCACCCCTGAAATTGCAGGTGAATATTTTTAAATTATTTCTCCTTGTTCTACATGGTGTGGCTGTTTCATATGAGTGATTTTCTATGACAAATTGCTTCAATATTTGCAAGTTTGACTTTTGGACTGCATTTCTAGTCTATGGGCATAAAAATCTCTGCTTCCCATGTCTTTTGTGATAAGTGGTTTTTAGGTTTTTGCTTTTAGGATCATTGTTATGTTTTGGATGCAATGCTAAGAGATTTGGCTTTATTGCAGGGACCTCTCTTACAATTTTCTCAATGGATCAATTCCTGAGAGCCTTGGGCAGTTGACATCATTAAGAAGACTGTAAGATCATTTAAACGTTTGAACACTATGAATTTGAGTATACAACAAGATGAAGGGTTTTAATCGACGTCTCCATCACACAGGAATCTCAATGGAAACTCATTAACTGGCAGGGTCCCACCAGCTTTAGGGGGAAGGCTTCTGCATAGAGCCAGTTTCAAGTATGTAGTGTATGGCAATTTTCAGAGTTTGCAGGAGGTTTCAAATTTCTCTTGCTTTTGTTAATCGCGATGTTCTAACTTGTTTCATGATGGATGCATGCAGTTTTACAGATAATGCTGGCCTTTGCGGTATACCTGGACTTCCTACATGTGGGCCTCATCTTTCGGCTGGTGGCAAGGTTGGAATCGCGGTGGGCGCTGTGCTGGCATTGTTTCTTCTTGTGATGTTGTTGATAATCTGTTATAAAAGGCGGCAAAATATCATTCGTGCACAGCAGATTGCAGGTAACACCATTGCAAAGCCATTCTAATCTAACGACAGAACCCACGTCTAGACATATGGGTAGTTTCTGTTCTTACTCAGCATGTCATGCAGCATAGTCTTTTCACATAGAAAAAGGAATTTTGCGATGAAGAAGAAACTTTTTAGTAGCTCCCTCTTCATGACATTGAGTTGAGTGGAAAGCAGCAAAACATCACATCGACATACCAATTTAGAGAGTTTGGATTGCTTATACGAGTCATCGACTCATAGTCACTAAATTTCTGTAATTTGCACAGCAAGAGAAGCTCCCTATGCAAAAGCAAGAACCCAGTTTGCTCGCGACATCCAATTGTCCAGGCACAACAGCCTAGGCCAAGCCCGGCTTGCCGCTGAGAACGGGCCTAGCTTGCTCTCGTGACACTACCAACATCTCTCATCAGGTTTTCCCCTTCTCCCCCCTTTCTGGCTTCTTTCAAAAAAGTCTCAGAATTGTCATAGAAAAGATTGAATGTCTTTGTCGCTGTTGATATCGTGTTGTAACGGATTGACTGTACATTATTACCGCCGTCTCTGTAACTTAACATACTTTCGAAAGCAGGGTTCCAAAGGTGTTACAGTAATTCAAGGGTTAAGTCATAAGGATTTGTCATAGTCCATTTAGGATTTCTTTTTTACTTATTGTATGCAACATTTATGCATGTAATGCTGGAAATGAGATATAATTGAACTGCTTGCCAGACCTTGAAAGCTAGCAGTACTTTGCTGAAGGATTCTAGACCTGCAAAGTGCATATGCTCATGCAACTTTAGTTATATTTTGTGAGTAGGACACAGACCCTACGCCTGGATACAATAAGAGAAAAGTTATCCTATCCAAAATTTAGGTCCCCCACGAGATCATCCTTGTCCGAAGGAGTCAAGGGAAGAGAGCGGCATCGATAGTGACCATCGCACGATGGTCGGCACCGGGATTGGAGGACCATTATTGGCGAGCCGGTCATCTAGACAGGCCATCACTCGGGTCCTAAGGGTTCGCGATCGCCAGGATGGGATCACGGTCTCTTAGGGTTCTTATAATGTAGGGCTATCGGGTGTCACTTTCGATCCTATTCCGATCGAGGCAGACCAAACACTTGACAGGGCAGTAACTCTTCCTTTCCAAGCAATTTTCCATACAAAAGATAACACCAAAATAAATCCCGAGAACTTTTTCTATCTTATCCTATCCTATCCTATCTGCTTTACGAACATGGACGACCAACTAATCACAAATTGACACTACCATGAAGTTAAGAAGGATTGCTAAGACCTCAGGACAATCTTGACAGCAGTTTTCTTTCTTCGGTGAAGAATCCACCAAAGATTGTATTAATGACGTCATAAATTTTCCTCTTGCGTCGTGCTCTCAGCACGCGCGAGCAATTTCTTGAGGGGCAAGCCCCACCACCCCATGTTTTGGGGATTTTGATTCTGTCGGAATTTTTTTTTTTATTCTATTTTCGATTTTTTTTTTTTCCTGGCCATAACTGTAGCTTTTATTTCATTGCTTTCCGTGCTTCTTCGCCCATTTCTCAGTATTTACGATGCGTGATGGCAACCGCACGAAATAATGCGGATGGCCAGCATTATTTGATGGCCCCCCTGCCCATTTATGTGTTCCAAAGTACACTTTTTTTTCCCTGTCCTATCTAATTGTGAATGTAGTAATTTAATTCGATTGAAGACGCCGCTCTTCGGGCACATATCATATAGTATAAATTAATAAGTGGATGGAGAGCGAGTATTTGAATATAAAGAGCGTATAAACTTCATAAGCAAATGATGTGAGCTATTTTAGCATCCCTCCGATCACATGTAACGACACAATGTATACCAAAGAAAAGTCGAGAATATAGCTTCAACACGATAGCTGGTCTTTGACATGTTGCTTTTTTATCGGTGTAATTGGATCTTCTGAGTTTAGAGATGCGGTCGAATTGGTCGGGTTAGGAAGTTTCGCGCTGGCTCATTAGGCATCCCAAGTCTAAGAAGCAGATATCATGAGCCGACTCAACCGAGCCCAAGCGAGCCACCGGATCCCGAGATCTCCTCTCGGGGGGGCGACCTCCCCTGAAATCTTGTGGCATCCGTTCGACACTCGGGACGTTCAGAAAACATTTTCCTAAACCCGACATAGAAATTTCTCCGACAAAAAATTGGAAGAGGGGGAGGGGGACCAATTAAGCTCATAAAAATCAGATATTGCCCTAAAAGAAAAGGGGGGGGCTCCTCTCAATTTTCCAAATTTGGGTCTCAAAGAAAAAGCCAAAAGGAAGGATATTTTTTAAAAAGAATACTAATTAAAATATCCCCTTCACGTGAACATCAAACATTGAAAGGAAAAAGAAAAAGGGGTTGGGCGTGTCTCCCTGCCCTGTTCCTGCCGTCCTCCCCCAGCCCACAGCTCACCCACCACCACACTCCACCACAGGAGAAGTCAGACCCTCCTCCTTCTCTCTCTCTCTCTCTAAAAAGCAATCTGTACCATCCTTTGCCCTTCCTCCCTTCATTCATTCTCATTCATTCCTTCCTACCATTCCTACCCTGAATTCTCAAATCAATACACTCGTATATTTATGATAAATTTATCTTTCATTAATTCTCATTAAATTAAACTAATCTCACGAAGACAACCACACAAACCAGTACGTCCTAAAATTTAATAAAAATTAACGTTAGGTAAATTTGTGTTTATATCTGTTAGAGATTTTTCATGAGGCTGACCGCTGAATCTTTTGCCTTTCTTTCTTTCTTTGTTTTTTCACCCCACTCGTGGACCACTCTCTCTCTCTCTCTCTCTTTTCCATCTTCTCTGTGTCTGTCTGTTGCCTTTTTCCGAGTTCTGATCAAACTCGGTCAAACACGCCAGCCCTTTAATTTCGCCCTTTCACTCTCCTCCTTTTTCTCCCTCCTTTTTCTCCCCTCCTACTTTGCTGCTCCTCTTCTTCCCTCTCTGCAATGCGGCCAAAGGGGGGAGCATAAATCAATGCGCCTGTCTTTGCCTTTGTTTGCACACCTCAGTTCAGTTCCAGTTTCAGTTTGCAGATTGTTCTTTAATGTGGCACACTCCCGCATGGTGTGTGGCTACTGACCAATGCGTGCGTGTGAATGCAAAGCCATGCCTCTTGGATCTCCGTTTGCGTTTCCCTTCCCTTTCCTTTCCTTTCCTTTCCTTCTTTATTTCTTTTTATTTTCCGGTTCTGTCGAGAAAAAGACGGCTTGATTAGGAAAGATCGATTCTCGAATGATTATTCGATTGAACTCACTTTCACTTCAGAATTTAAATCCATCGAGACATTGGTTGATCATGAACTCATGTAATGTCGCATCCTATCCTCAAGGGGCTGACCTTGGCGAGCATAGTCAGAGGTATTCGTTATGTACAGAGCTAAGGTCTCGGATGAACCCTCACTTGATAAGACCGCAAGTGGGTCCTCGATCGTAAACGAATCATACCTCGCATGACACGAGATTTCCAATTTAAATTCAAATTGATCCTGGCAGCTACTAGCCAAATGAGATCAGCTAGAAATCAAATGAGGTATAAGAGGATACCTCATTTTTTATGTAACTAGAGATTTAAGGGTCGGCAAGTTAATTACACTAATCATCTAACTAATCCCCTTCAATCCCCTGAACCTTAAGATCCTCTTTTGCCCCATTGATAATGTTTATGTTTCTCAATTTTTATCGTAATGTTAACTAATTTTTCTTTTCCCTAAAACAGATCAACAGCTAGGGAATATAAATTTAGAACTGAAATAAGAAGTAGAAAAAACTTATTTCTTTGTTCTCGGGAACAATTGCTAAAATAGGTTATTTTCTTTGTTTTTATTTTCTTGTTCTTCCTCTTCTAGCCCGTCATTGTCTATAGGAGGAAGAAGAATGGAAAAAAAAAAATCTTAGAAAATTATTAAAAAAAGAAATTCTATGTCACCAAAAAAAAAAATGGAGGGCCTTATTAAACAAATTCTTATTCTTTTACTATTTTAAGAATAAAAATTTTCTGCAGTTACCGAATACATTAAAATACTTAGAAACTCGTTTATGAAATATAAATAAAAAAAATTATTCTCAAAAAAAGAAACGTCACTAAGCACACACCTTTTCACCAATATCATCTCGACTCAAGATTTTCTTTCTTAGAAATATTTACGGTCTACATCTAGAGTGGGCCATGATCAAACTCGACTACAATATTATATGTTGGGTTAATGTAACATAAACTCGATATCTTCAATAGGGATGTCACTAACCCATTATACATCCAATTAAATCAATATTCACTTAAAGATTCAAATTAATGAATTACGAATTAATTAAAATATATTAACCCTGCTCCATCCTAACACATCCCGATGCGCCATTATGTCGGATATAAATTTCTCACACACCTTTATAAATCAAATTTATATGTCTAAGATTATCCTTCTTAAACAAAAGGATTAGTTTTGTAATGCATGATCAAATATCGAATCGACCTCGCGACTCCCGAGTGCTTTCCATCCCTGACCTGTTTTCAAAACCCAGGCCGGGACATCAAACCGTTTGACTAATCGGTTCTCGAGCCAGCAAATTGAATCGAGAAGGGGATTGATTGATGTGGTCATGTCATAAATCCAAAAAAAAAAATTCATTTAAAGAAAAATCATGGAAAATGAGAAAGAAAAGAAAGAAGAAAAGTTTAACACGAATCCCAAAAATTTTTTTAGAAAAACGATATTCAATTGGTTGTGCTCTCCTTTCCCAATAGAGAGACGTCATCATAGGTTTAGTATCTGTTAAATCGAACGTAACGTTGTACGGGCAAGTCTTGTTGGAAAATTTCACGAACGCGACGATAATTTTTTGGCAGGATTAAGAATTGGATGCCAGTTGACTTGCGAAAGCGAGAGAAAAAGACAGAATAAAATTAAATTAAAGGAAGAAATTTAGGGAATAAGGTTTGGGTTCTAGAGGAATCGAGTTCCATCTTGTCCTTTTCGATTTTGCTTTTACTTGCATGTAAAGGATCTTTTCTCCATGATTTGAAGTGAATTATTATTCAATTGTTTGGTGAAGTGGACAGTGGACAGTGGCCAAAAGAATAATTACTTTGGGTCGTGAATTTTTCAATTTGAGATTGGCTTTTTAGACAAATAATCTAAAGGGTTAATAACAAAATAATCGAATTATAAGAGATTGCTTAGGCAATAAGTATCTTTGTGGTTGCTCACTCGCTTGAGATATGGGTCCGAATAACTACACTTGTGCATTCTCTTAGGTCATTTCTAAAGCACAATTATGTATTTTTCCAATAATTTATCATATGTGTGTAGAATGAAGAGATCGTCATGCCCAATAAAAATTAGTTATGTGTTCTATATCCTATTGATGTAAAAGAGAGAAACTATCGGAACAATCGAATTTTAATAGGATTTATAGGGTTTGACTAGATTTTCACCAAAATAAGTTTGGTGTTCAAATTTGACCCAATAAATGTCCCAGCTCTCTATCAAACCGGTCTAACCGGTTAGTTCAAATATAGCTTGAAAATATTCACAAGTTTTCATAAGAATTGAAGGAGATATTTACCACCCGAACTGAACCGAATTGCCAACACCTTTACTAAGTAGTTTTGACAATAAAAAAAGGAAAAAAAATTAAAAAATTAAAGAAAACTAATAAAGTGTGATTAATATGGAAAAGAGAGGGAAAAATAAACCCAATTCAAGATGAAAAGGAAAGAAAATGCAAAAACCAAAATAAGTGGAGGAAAATGCAAAAACCAAAATTAGTGGGGGGAAAAGAAAAAAAAAAAAAAATGAAAAAAAAACAAAAAAAAAAAAAAAGGGGGGCAGGAGTTGAAGCTGTCTCCTACGGCCGAGACACCACTCGTGGGGCCCGCACCACCTGCGGGGGGAAGGTAAAACCTCTGCAGCAGTCAATTATCTCCCTCCATTTTCCCACGGAATTTATTATTTTTTCAATTAAAAAATTACGAAAAAAAAGGGGAAAAAGGAAAGCCTGCCAATCACAGCTCGACACGCCCTATCCTCCCACCGCCTGCAATTTCAGTCCTCTTCCCCTGTCAGCAATCACCCCCGCCCACTCCCAGATTCTCCCCCCCCCCCACGCTTTTCTTTATTTTACCGATTCACTTTATTATTAAAATAAAATAAAAAATTTGATTGAAAAAATATTTAAATTTGTGCTCTCCTATTGCGCTCTGATCCTTTCAAAAAATTAAGATTAATACCACAGAAAATGCGAAATTCATATATTCATAATAAATTTATCCAAAATTAATTTTTTGATCATCAAAAACTCAATAAATTTACCTATGTTAATTTCTATTAAATTGAATTAATAAATATCACAAATTATAATATACTCAGCTAGTATAATGATCAGGTTGCAACATGCTATTCAACTTAACAATTTAATAAAAACTAATAAAAAGTGAATTTATTATAGGTATATCAGTTGAGTGGTTCTATAGAATTTGCCATGGTATCAACCTAAAAAATTATTAGGTATCTTGTATTATTTTATCGAGACAAGTTAGCATTTTGGTTAGGAGGAAAAGTTCATTTCAAATTTGTTAGTCCTTAATTTTTAACTAACCTGGAAAAGACAATCGCGCATGATCGATAATGACGGGGATCTTTCGGTGCGAGAGCAGGTTGCACCGCCCAGTTCTGTACGGATCGAATCGACGATCAATAGCTAAATAGGAGTCTACTAGAGCGTCTGAAAACTATAAATGATATTTGTGTGTAACGGACGAATTTCAAAACGCGTCTAATTTGATATAATAAATATATCTATATAATACCCAAAAAAAAAAAATTCATACTCAGCTCCGGATATTAATTATTGCAAAATCACCCGTCACGACATTCTTATTTAATTTATTACTTGGTTTTTTTTTTTCTTTTTTTGGGTTTTTAGATGAAGAAAATATAAAAGGAAAAAAAAAAAAAAAAAAAAAAAAAGGGTCCTGGGAAAAGAGCAGGGGCGCCGCTCACCAGCGCCGTACGAACGCTGTAGTAAAGAGGGGAGCCGAGGGTAGGGCTGACGTCATCCTTTTGGTGCGCGGGCGGTTTCCTCCTCCTCCTCCTCCTCCTCCGCCTCCTCCGCCCTCACGTCTAATCAGGCGGCGGCTTCCACGTGCGCAGCCTCTGCTCGGATCGCGGCCGTTCGTTTCCTGCGCCCCGTGCTGCTGCCGCGTCAATCGGACGGCGGATCGTCGCGTTCGCGACTTCGAAAATTGCAGTCCCACAGCAGGAAATTTAAAAAAAAACAAAAAAAAAGACACAAAATGGGGGCAAAACAGAATTCGCTTCTGGTTTTTGGTACTATTGTTTTGAAACGTTCCACCAATAATTATTATTATTATTGTTTTATCTTTGGCTAAATTTCATTTTGATTTCCCAATTCTCGCTTAATGGTGGATTTATGTTATGCGACGGACATCCTACGTGATGATAATGTCACGGTGAATCGACCGGTCGTCCTTGTCACATGTCGTGAGTCTATCTCTACTCAATGTCATGAGTATATATTAATTTGGCTTTTGATCAATTGGTCATATCGTATGCTACTACCATATGATATATTCGTCAAAGTCAACTAATGGGATTAGTGCAATGAGGACATAAGCCGCAACTTAAGCATGGGAAGGAATCGACTCAATTTGTTTACAGGTCAAGCAGGCGCGACCTAGCAAAGCAGCAGCCTGCTAGCCATAATGTTAAATGCTCGACACGACGGTGGGCCATATAAGGCAAAGACTAGCTTGATTATAAGTAATGATGAGCAAGATTGACTAATTGGATCTAGAATTGTTCAGACCGGCTAGAACCAACCGGTTGGGTTCGATTCTAAATTCCTAAAAGTGGAACTGGTATCCAGATAATTCATTTCCTGATTCCAAAGGTGACTCGAATTGATTATTTTTTATTTAATTTTTTAAACGTCTCACACATGCCTCCTTTCCTCTTTAGATTTTTTTTTTTCTGGGTTTCCTTCACCGCTTATGAAGTTCGATACATTTTTTCATTGGAACTTGACCAGTTCCATTGAATCGCCCGAGAATCAGGCTGGACCGGCCCAGCCCTAGAGCCCAATCGCCGATTTCTGGTTTTAGAGTGAGATCGGATCGGATCGGGTCGAGGTCGGGATCGGGATTGGGATCGGGAATCGATGATCCTCAGCTAAAAAAGGATGCAATTACCACTTAGCAAAACGGAGTTGAGGGGGGGAAATGGCGAGCGAAACGGATTCTTTGGGGGCCGCTTTTGACGATGTTTCGGGTGATGAAACTAGGCCTGATTTGCCGTCCCAGCCGACGATTACGGGTGCGGACTGCACGTGTGGGCCCCCCCCATTTCTCTTACCCTTTTTATACGCCCCCACACTCTCTCTCTTCTCTCATTTCCCTCTCTTCCCTTCCTCTCTCCCTCTCCCTCTCTCTCTCTCTCTCTCTCTACCCATCAATCGCCACTGCAGTTCTCCCCTCCACAGCCACCGCCACCGGCGATACCGCCTTCATGTCGCCGCCGTCGCCGCCGCCGTCGTCGACGCCCCGGGAGGGCCACTACAGGGGCGTCCGGAAGAGGCCGTGGGGGCGCTACGCGGCGGAGATACGCGACCCCTGGAAGAAGACCCGGGTCTGGCTCGGCACCTTCGACACCCTGGAGGAGGCCGCCCTCGCCAACGACGGCACCGCCTGCAGCCTCCGCGGCTCCAATGCGGAGACCAACTTCCCCCTCCTCCCACCCCGCCTCCCCCTCCGCCCTCCGCCGCCACCCTCTCCCTCGACCTCAACCTCCCCTCCGACCACCACCACCACCCCCGGTGGCCCCCGGCCTCGCCCCACCACCAACACCACCACCACCACCCCCCTCACCGCCGGTACGTCTTCAACGAGTTCCTCCCCGCCGCGGTCCTGAGCTGCGGCGACGGCGTCGGCGTCAGCGTCAGCGTCAAGCGCGAGGTCACGGTCGTCGGCGGCGGAGGCGTAGGAGTCCCGGTGCTCGCGGCTGAAGGCCCCGTCGGCGTCGGCGTCGGCGCGTCGTTCCTGGGGATGGCCCCGCGCGGACTGCCCATCGACCTGAACGAGCCACCTCCCCTATGGCTGTGACGTCATCATCATGTTCCCCCCCCCTCCCCCTCCTCCATTTTTCCTTACTGTCATCATCCCTTCTGTTCTCATCAGAGCTAGAGAGAGAGAAAGAGAGAGAGAGAGTAGAGAGAGAGACAGAAACAGAGAGAGAGGAGGGGGCAAAAATGAAAATTCTGAGGAAATGAAAGCCCTTTTCTGTAAATACATTTCTCCCCTTTTCGGGGTCTCTCTTCCACGTGGGAAAAAAAAAAAAAAAACAATCGGCGATTATTCTTCCTTTCATTTACTCGTTTCGCTTTTGCTTAGTCAGCTGGAAATCTCGCCCCCCCCCCCCCCCCCCCCCGTCCTGCCGGGGCCGCCGGCCACGCCACGCCACGCGCCGCGACGACCCGCCGCCGCCGGACGACGGAAAAAGCGTACGTACGAGGGGGGAGCAAGGGCAAGCGTGTGGTGTGCGCTCTTCTGTATAAAAATATTAATAATCATAGAAGATTTTAGGCAGATTTACGGATCCAGCTTCCATGTTATTAATATTATTATTTATTTATTTTCCGCACTTTTATTTTTCCAGTTCGTCGATGTAAGGGGAGCGCGTGCGGGCGACGCGCGGGCGAGTGCGTTGTCGCACGACCGGGCGAATTAATCTAATTTTTAATTAATTCTCGACGTGACGTCATCGCCCGCCCGGGTAGGTTTTGATTGGCGAGATGCCGGGGGGAGTGACGCGACGGGAGATAAAAGCGGCTTTTAATTAAATTAATTAATTATTAAAAAAAGGTTGGGAAATTGGGAAAAAGATTGGGGGAGTGTTTTTGTCAAGGAAATGGGGCGCCGCTGCTGAAGCTGCCGGCTCCGGGTCGCTGTCTCGCGTCCCTCTCGGTGCTTTGGAATCCGGGGCACCGGTTTTCACGTTTCCTCCCCCTCTCGGACCCCCTCAAATTTATTGCCACCCACCAAATTTTCCTTTTTTTAAAATAAATATTACAAATTGGAATATTATAAAAAAAAAAAACTTTTATCAGGACGATCGGGATTCAAATTTCATATTTTTAATTCCAGGGTTCTTGTCATGCTACTCTGTCAAATTAAATGTGAATAAGATAAATTAAGGGTGAACGCGACCGTTTGTGAGTGACTTCCTTCTTTTCTTTTCTTTCCATGGCATGTTGAATGTTTAATTAGGTCAGCGAGTTTTGTTCTCGGGTCGACTCGACTAGGTCCTTACACTCATCGATCTCCCTCTTCTAGTCATATTAGCTTTCACGCATTGAACATATATAAAATGGTCGACGTGGCGGTCCACACCATTGCTAACTCTAACACTGCTTCTGTGAAAGAGACCATACTTCAAGTATGGAGATCTCATTGAATATTTGATGAAGATTCGACCCGGATCATTAAATCCTAGAGAGTAGTTACTTGTCAGCTGTGTCGGCCGGCCAAGATCGAAAGATCTCGGGGACCCATATGACCTCCCCGCATTTACAAAAAATAAAATAAAATAACCCATGAGAAATCAAGCCAAGCATAGAATCGAACCGAACCGGACTGAGTCAAGCTGCCCCAATTTAGGCCCGGCAAGTGCTGATAAGATGGGGCCTTGGGAATCCCTAAATTTAGGGGATATCTACCCTCTGGTCAAATCTTCTTGACTTTCTACAGTTCCTCTCTCCAGTCTCTAATCACTAATTAAAAACAATAATTATTCCCCTCCTCCCCCTCCTCTTTAATCACTCGAGAGACGTGTTCAAACATCTCCCGCAAAAGCAACAAAGGAGAATCTCGTCCTTTCGCATGACCCAATCCCAGTCCATCACCCAATCGAAAAATCGAAATAAAAAATCGAAAAGATAATCTCGGAATATCCTTGCTTAATTATTAATTAACATGAGCCGGTCATGGCATGTTGGACGGCAGTGGAGGTGGAGAAAGGCTGGTCGTTTTTTATTCCGTCAATTCCTTTCTTAACCCTCTCGGAAGACATTTATTTATTAAAAAATTAGGGAGAAGAAAAATACTTTTTTTTTTTAAAAAACTTTTGGCAAGAAAGTATATTAGTTTAAAGAAAGGGACGTTGATGGAGATTGTTAGCACAAATCCTATCGAGGCGTAGACGAGTTGTCACCTTTTGGGTCAACACGCCTCCCTTTTGGGCCTTCAATAATGGTGGGGGGTGGCCCTTTCTTTTTTCCGTGGACGGCTCGCTTTTTCCACATTCTTTTTTTCTTTTCTTTTTTTCTTATAAATGTTACCCAAAAGAATTATCAAATCTAGTACCTTAATTTTCTCGGATTCGGTGTTTGATCCCCTGAAATATTCAATCCACCCCCGGCATAAAAATATTCTCTCGACGAGTAATGGCGGGCGTAAAATTGCAATACACATAACATGCTTTATGAAGGTAACAATTTTTTTTTTGGGATCACCGTATGCACCGCTATCATTGGAGATGGAGAGAAAATAACAAGAGATTGACGAGGCGACACCTGTCAAACGTGGAAGATTCGCCTCGTCAAACATGGAAAGGAAGTCATGGACAAGAGCTTGCAATCAAATAACCACTAACATAAAAAGCTAAGATTTTTCGGGATTTTCTTTCGAAAGTTAAACATGGCGTCGCAACGAGCATTTCTTTTTTTGTTATGGCTATTATATAAAGTGAAGAGTCGTCCTACAAACCCTTTTCTTTTCTAGACCAAATATTTTTGATGGGTTATTTTCCGAACCGATAATTTCATCTTTATCTCTCGCTAAATGTTTGATTTCGAAATTTAAATCTATTCTACCTTACAGGCGAAGTTACCAAAAAAAAAGAAAAGAAAAAAAGAAATCATTTTTGGCGAAATCAGCCACTACTTTTCCCCAGGGGGGGGGGGGATTTTCTAGAACCGAATGGGAATGGGAACGCCGGACGATTTCGGGACCCACAGGATTATGGTGCCGTGGTCCCATTTTATTTTTACTAAAACTAAATATCTTTTTTATTAATTGTTTATTAAAATGATTTATTTAATGCCCTTGAAATTTGTCGGAGCGTTGTACCGAGCCATGATAATAATAATAAAAATGGTAATATAAAAGAAAAGACGCGGCTGCTGCGTACGGCGAATAATAAAATTGAAAGAAAATAAATTAATAAATAAATAAATAAATTCAAGAGATAGAGAGAGAGAGGGGGTGCACACGTCACCGTCCACTTCCTGCGAGGCCGCGGATGGCGTACTATATTATTCGCCCGCGTCAGCGGGAAGACCGAGAGACGATCAGAGTCGTCCATCGGGAGACGAAGCGGCTGAGAATCAGACGGCCGTCGATTCCCGCGGGATCGTCAGCCCACCGTTGATTTTGACCGCTTTCGTTTCGCTTTCGCTCGGTCCCCCCCGCGCCCGCCCGCCCGCTCCCCCTTCCTTTGACCCGTCCACCATGCTTTGCTTGCCACCTAAGATTTGGAAAGAGCCTTTTCTTTTTTTTACCTCAAAAAAAATATCGAATATCATGAAAAATCCTTCTAATCCAATTTTTTTTTTTACAAATAATCATAAACTAATACATTAATGAGTGACTATCGAAATTAACAAATTTACTCTATATTAATTTTGATTAAATTTTATCATTGAATTACTAAATTTGATAATATTTGGCAGTTGATAAATGTACTTGTTTAGGATTTTTACTTTTTCATCGTCATCTTTTGTGCTATTAATCCAAATTAACGAAAATTAACAATAGGTAAATTTATCATGAACATATCAATTTTAGGTGGTTGGTGGTTAAAAATAATTCGAGTTAAATTTGTCATAGATGTATTGGAGTTTTTGACAATAAAAAAATTAATTTTGGAATAAATTTATCAAAGGCGTATCAATTTGAGAAGTAATTTTAAATCACATAGAATAAGACACTATATAGGTTGATCCAATAGGAACCCTTGCGAGTTCTACCATCTTAGCCCAAGTACAGAAGGCTATTTATACTTGTCTATCTGAATAGTAACTCGATGTCTCAATTTTTCTTCCCCATCTAGAAGGGAATATTTTGAATTTTCATGTCTCACACCAAATAACTGATGACTTATGCAGGTCGAGTATAATCGAAATTCTGAGTAATTAAAAAAAAAAAAAGTGCGATCAAATATATTCGATGGGGTCAATTTCATCGACGCGCCGATTTTTTCCCGAGTGGTTTTTGATGACGTGGCAACGGCATCCATGATAGAGAGAGAGAGGGGGACTTCCTAAAGAAATCCGGAATCCCGCCAAGAAAAGTCGCGCAGAGCCGCGACACGGTCTCGTGGGGCCCCACCCGCCGTCCACGTGGCGGGACCAGAGCGTGGGGGGGTCCGGTCCCCCTCGGCAAGCCCCGCCCCCGGCGCTCGCCAGGGGGAGGCGGGCCCCACCACCCCCCGCACGACCGAATCTGTCGGCAGCAGAGGCGTCACGGCGGTCTAACGTCCCACAAAACACGGACACGTATTTTTCCCCGAACCCGAATAAACGTAAATTCCCCCCACCCCCAAAAAAAAAAAAAAAAGTGGGGCCCACCCTCTTTTGTCTGCTCCTCTTGTCGTTTTCGGAACGTGGGAAGTCCTCGGGGCACGCAACTCTCCGTCCTACCGTCGGTGACGCTGTCGTCGCCTCCTCCCACTCGGCGCGCGCGCGTGGAGCTTGCGGGGCGTCCTTGTCCCCCCACGTGTCGTCCTGCACCGTGCCATCATCGGTCGTGGCCCCATCATCATCATTGCGGCGATCATCCACTCATGCATGGGGCGGGGGGCATGGCATCATGGGATGATGCCTGTCGTCATCAATCGCCATCATCATCATCATCATCATCACCGTCGTCGTCGTCGTCGTCGTCGCGGCGGCGATCGCAACTCATCGTGGCCGTCCGTTTCTCGCGCGCCCCCTCCCGATTTTTTTTTTGACGGCGACGGCTCGATGACGGGAGCGATCCGGTAGTTTGACCGGTCCTTGACCTGTTTTTTTTTTTTTTTTTTTTTTTCGGAAAGGGACTCTAAAAATGAGACTCCATTTCTGTTTCGTTAGGGCTTTAAAAATCCTAATTAGAGAACCAAAAAAAAAAATTGTTTCAAGATTATTTAGTTATCCAAAATTATAAAAGACTGATATAAAATTTTGAGTGAAATTTAAACCACTGTATTTGGAAAATTACAATAATTCTAATTATTTTAGCTCCTTAAAGAAGTGATCCCGAGGCTAAATAGATGAGCTTTCAACCCAACTATCATTTTATTGGGGGTCAAAAGAAATAACTATTCATTATTAAAATAATATATGATAAGATCTATGAAAAATCTCAAAAGTTATCATAACAAGACAAGTTAGTAGAATTTTAAAATAAATTGAAAATCAAAAATTAGTGTACATTCATCAAAACATGGTTAATAGAGATAATCATATGCTCGTCCTTCGTGAACAGATTTGTAAATTCATTCAAGCGAAATGATGGTGGCGGCCGATCCTTTAAAATTTAACACATGGAAATAATTACATTGACTAAAGAAAGTTCCTTGCATTGCACCCAGAATAACATATTCATGAAATTCGTACGAATTGAATTATCAAAATTCGCGCAGACATGGTGTCTTATCATGGGAATTCGACACCCATTTTATTAATATTTTCATATCATGTTTGAAAAAAATCATTTTAATAGATCAAATCGATATCTGTTGTTCTGTCATGTCGTTTGTATTTAATTTAATTATAAAAAAATAAGGGGCACTAAATGAAAAATAAAATAGTTTGTCGGATCTCATCGATTGTACACGAAGCGACTGCCACTAGGAGAGCGGCCGCGTTGCTCTGACGTTTCCCAACTTTATTTATTTATTTTTGGCAAAAAAAAGAGAAAAAAACTTTATCTTTTTACACAAAAAAGGAATATTTTTTTTATTGTCCATTTAACGACAAATTAAAAACAATAAAAAGAGGAAAAAGAGCGGCTGCTCGATGATTAAGGGGGCACGTTCACATTCCTAGTCTCCTTCCATGGTCACATCCTCTTGAAAAGGGGCAAAACGTACTCGATTCATTTGTCAATCAATTGGGCATAAAAGAAAAAAAGAATGGGACATGGGGTTAATTAGAAAAGTCATGTCTAGAAGATTTGGCATGGGACCGAATATTTTCGACTAGGACCGCCCCGTTGTACTCTTGTCAAAATGAAGTTTTAACCGATTGATTACTATCTAGATTAATAGTTTGGCGAACATAAATTATTGAGAGCTTGGAATCCAGCCAGTTCGATTAGGAAATCGAAGAGAACTATACTTTCTTGACCAACTCCAAACTCGCTCACATCGAGGCGGATTTGATTCTGGGGTAAAAGGATTTGGGAATTGACTTTATTCGATTCGGTTCCTAATCCTGTCAGATCTACTTGAAAAGAACCGATTTTGAATTTGTTTAAAACAAAACCCTAAATCTCTTACATTTTAAACACATTTCACTTTTTAAGGAAAATTCTTACATTGTAGGTACAAATGAATATGCTTAATTCATGGAAAAAATCAAAACAGAAAAAATAAGTTAGTTGGTCCGTGGGTCAATCCTAGAATTGGCTGGTTTGGTGCGAGATCAGCTCTAGAGTCAACCGATTCGTTACTCGGTTTAAAAACCAAAGAATCAATTCACCAATTCTACTATACATGTTTTGAATCCCTAGTTTGGAATCGATTACGTGTGATTCTAAAGATCACTTCACTCGACAAAGAAACTTTGAAATCGATGTAGCTTGTGTGAATCAGAAATTTTGACTAGAAAGATGAGAAGAATCAAATTATCAATTGAAAAAAAAGAAAGAAAAAAAAGGAAATGTTTTGTTAATCCCTTTTTAAATATCTTTCTTTTTTGTAATTGTTTTGATAAGCTTGATAGAGGTTTTGTAAATGCCTTTCTTAAATATCTTTTTATTGTAATTTTTATTGATAAGCTCGATAGAGTATTATAATTATTTTAAATATCTTTTTTTTTTGTAATTATTTTTTTTTTTGATAAGGTTGATGGAGTAGTATAGAAAGACTTGGAGTAAAAGGGTGGTGATGTGCAAACCGCGGGCGCGACCAAGTCACCACCAAACCGCCTCAAAACATGTTTCTCCAAAAAGTCTATCCGGCAATTATTTGCGCCGTACCTAACAACACCCCTCCCCAAAAAAAAAAAAGAGATAAAAAATAATAAAAATAAACAAATTCAGCATGCAGACGAAAAATGGAATTTCCATTTTAAAATTTAATAATAATAATAATAATAATAATAATAATAATAATAATAATTATTATTAAATTGGAAAGCGAAATCTGCTCCACGGATTCGCCGACCAAGGAACCCCGGGCCCCACCGAAAGCGGCCGCCGCGCTTCCCCCACTTCCACTTCCTCCGCCGTGGGCCCCACCCTTGTCGCCCTCCTTTTTCGCCTCCCCCACGCCTTAAAAATTAATAAATTAAATAAAAAGTCGTTATTTCTTTTTCATTTTCCTTTTTATGGGAGGAAAATGTCTTTTTCTTGGCGGCCGAGCCTGAACGATTGCCGACGGACAACGTTGCCCCTTTAATTTCGCACTAAAGAAATTAATTCTAATAAAATCAAATTTCGAAAAACAAATAATTTTAAAAAATAATCATTTACATCACTTAAAATATAAATAAAATCAAAAAATATTTAAATATAAATTATTATCGATGGTAAATGATATTTTTATTAATCACAAATGACTTTTTAATAAGCCAATCATTCGACGTGATACCGTAAATTTCATCATGAAAAGTACGAGTCGGACTACGCAACCGAATGAAATTAAGGCGAAGAAAATCCCGCTCCTCTTCGTTACGTCTACATTCCCAAGTATAAAATTCAAACATGAGACGTGGAGTTCTCCCATGCATACAAATAAAAGTTTACGTCTACATCTGAGCTTCTTAAGAAAATGAATTTTTTTTCATACAAATTGAACGTAAAAAATAATAATTGCGCGTGCATAGAAGCTGAGTCAATATATTAAGCCAAAAACCACTCATTTTTCATCCCTGGTTTTCATGAAACCACTCGTTTTCTTCTTGTGGATAACCTCCAACTTCATATGCGTTAGGGAGTGATTGGCTTCCAGATTAGTCGAAGGGGTCTGGTTTAGGGCTTTGACAATTACCTTTCCTTTAATTTTTAAAAGAAAAAGGAAAAATAAAAAACTATATCGGTCCGTCAGTGTAGGTGATTCGGTTCTACACCTGAAATCAAGAAGCAGATCATTGGGAATTGTAAACTACCCAAAATCAGTCAATTCGGTTCCCATGTACATCCCTAACGTGTGTGCTCTGACACTAGCTTAAGATATTGCGAATTATGAGGTTTGGTTGCTACTAAATTGGTAAATCTTTTTTTGTCAGCGTATAGTATCAATAGTTTAAAAAAAAATGGTAAAACTTGCATCACTTGATTTGCTATTCAAGATCTGGTCTTCAAATCTCATGTTGCCTATGCATCGAGTGCATTTGTGTTGATGAGATGATATGAGAATTTATGATAAACAAAATCAACGATGAGCTAGATCTTTCCCACCCCTTCATTTTTCTTATTTCTTTGGCTGATTTGATTTTCTCTTCTTTTATTCTTGCTTTCCTCTTTTAATCTAATATAGATCTCAAAGCTCCTCTCTCCTATTTTGGGAGATTTTGGGGAGATTTCTATCTTGATCTAGTCTAGATTTGGAGATTTCGCACATATGATTTCGAGTTTCATTGACATATAGTCCAATTTCAAAGGAAATTAGAAGAGTTTTGTGAAGGTTTCATTTACACAAGTGTCAAATTTGTGCCCGTTCAGCCGACGAGCCTCCACACAAGTTCGCCAAAAATGAATCCATTTAACCATGCACAATGATCAAACGAGGCTAGAGCTATGAATCCAATTCAAACGACATGAACATCTTTACAAAGTGACAAAAGGATATTCGCAAATTAGGTAGTGAAGAACCCTAACACATGACCACACGACATACGCCTTAATCTTCTCGAAGGAAGAAAGGCGACTCCTTATTGCGTATACACACACGCTTTGTACACATCATGACGTAAAGCAACTCACGTAGCTTTCTTCATGACGCGGTAGAGAGGCTAACAGCCATGCGCGGGCCACAGGAAGAAGCGAGGACAGACGGGGTAACTCCCCGGCGCCGGTGGCGGTTGGCACACCACTGGCGGAGCAATGCCTGGCGGGCGATAGACTGGCGGAGGACAATGGCCTTGTTCATGTCCATGGCAAGATGGCGGAGGACCATGGCCACCTTCATGTCCATGGCAAGTGGGCGGAGGACCATGACCGTATCCTTGCCCATGACAACCGTGGCGCCGGCGCCGGCGGCGGCAGCCATCCTGGCAGTGATGGCCCTCGTAATCTCCGCCTCCTCCCATGCTTGCGTGGCGAAGGAAGGGTCTCCATAGGCGAGATATTTATACGGAGCAGCGGTCGCTCGTCAAGGGCGGCGCATGGCGGCGGTCGAAAGGAATTTTTCCTCTGCGAAAATCGGTGGGCAAATCGGCGGCCAAAAGAAGAGTCGAAAGAAGAAAGTGTAAGTTCAGCTTTGTCGAAGGACATTTTGATTGGTTAAGGTTACGGCAGCGCCCCTATCGCACTGAAGTCGGCGATCTTCACGAGGCGGCGGCAAAATCTATGACGTTAAGGAATAGAAAGAAGCATCGAAGATAGCCCATAGGAAGTCTATAGCGGCCAGTAGACCTTGTCGAAATGGATGGGAGATCATTTCTTAACCCGTATTTGATGGACTAAATTGTTGTATAAGGTGAATTTCGAAATAATTTGAATATTAAATGGATTCGTAGATTACTTAGACTCGATTTGCTTTTATGACTCTTTCTTTACTCTCATTCGCTCTTACTTGATCCTGCTCTCTCATCTCAATTTGAGTGTGAATTTTCCTAAATTGGTTTAATATGGAAGTATTTGAGCAATATGGGATTAGGTTGGGTATCGGTCATTAAAATTGTGTTGCATGAGAATGGATCAAAACAGGTTAAATGGGTCAATTTAGGTCAAATCATTTTCGACCCAAGATAATCTACCAGTTTGACAAGTCTAGCAATGAGAGCCTCATAATAAGAGAGTAAGAGAGTTGGCCTTGCCAAAGAGAGCCAAGGTGTGAGCTTTTATTTGCTAGTTTGCTTCTTTGAGTGTATTGAGCGTGGTGAGAGAAAGTAAAATGTAATAGTTGTGTGAGATAATATTTAAATGTTACACTTATACTACAGTTTGGCATACGAGTGTGTTTTGAAACTCCAAAGTTAAGCACGCCCAAGTTAGAGCATACTCCTGTATGTTGAAGAATAAAACCGTGAGACTCGGTATGTGACAGGATAAAGTAGACAATATCTCAGGTGAGTTAATCCGGGGATATCACAATTGGCACAGATGCAACTTGCTTAATTAATAAGTAGACGTGTCAAAATAGATCACGGACCCTATTCTCAACTCATATTTGACGGGTTGTGTTAATATATTGGTTAGATATATTTAGTAAAATGAATTTAGAATAGTAAAACCCAAAATAATATGAGTGTTAGATGGGTCCACAACTTATTTAGATCCAACCCATTTTTATAATTCTTTCTTTACTCTCCCCCTCTCACCTGCACTCGATCTCATGCTCACTCACTCTATGTTATCACTTCTGTTTGGATTTGAATTTTTCTAGATTTGATTAAATATGTAAGTATTTTAGTAACAATTCATTCGTTTGACGGGTCTATCAATAAGAAAAGGCTTTGCCGCCTTTGTCCTTTTATAAAAATGGGGCAAGTGCTCCAGGAGAAAAGTCGACATCGGTGTCGACATTAGTGTGCAACTCTTGTCAATTTTCAAATGAAGTCGGCAAAATGATCTTAGGTTGGTTCATGAATCTATACATACAGCTCATAACTGTTTTGTCTTGTGCGCCTTGGAGAGCCAATAGAGGGGGAAAGCCAGAAAGAAGAGAAAGTAGTTATAGTCCGTGAGGGAGAGAAAGACACAACAAAGTCAAGTTTTTGTATCATACTCTTACGTGAGAAAATGTTGTAATTGCGAAAGTGATTTTTGTATTATATTTATACCACGCTTTGGAAAGCTCAACAATTGGTATCGGAACAGGTGATGATTGAATAATTTGGAAGACATTTTCCTAAAAGTAATCTCTTGCACACTTACTAAAATGAATGAACGAAATATGTCTTTATCGTCTACAAAAACAACTATACAAAAATTGTCGTTGACATTGAAAATAGTTTTTTATTGACTAATTATTTCAAGTAATATCATTGATCATTTTTAAGAAAATGTTTTTCAAATCAGTCGCCTTCTACAAAACAAATGAAGCCTGAGAAGTCTGAAACAACAACAAAAAATGAAGCCTTAGAAGTAGTAATTTCTCGTAAAGGAAGCTAAATTTATAAATAACAATTTTCAAAATTGATATTCACCCCTAAATAACCGTAATAACCCTTTAGTAAATTAACAAGATAGCGATAGAAAGCTTTCATAAAATCTGAATTTCTGTCGAGTAGACTTTTGTGATCTGTAAGGAGGGACTTACGTCACAAGAGACAAAGACTAAAGCAAGTGTTGGATTTGAAGCCGATTTTAAAAGATTATAAACCAACTTATTATACTCTTGAGTGTGAAACCAAAGATGTCAATATCTTGGCAGCACTCCGAGAGGAAGCACGGGCTACGGTATTAAAAAGGGTTAAATACTAGGAAAAACCTCAAACTGGTAAATTTGTAATAAATTTATTGCAAACTAATATTTAAACCACCAAAAACTCTAAACTAGTACATTTGTGACAAATTTATCCTTAATTAGTTTCCATTAAATTGGATTAATACTATAAAAAATCACAAACTGGTAAAACTTATGACAAACAAAGGATAAACCTCAAATTAGTATACTTGTCAATTGTTACGTGTCATATAACTTAGCAATTTAATGGAAACTAAGGAAGAGTAAATTTGCCTCATCAATACTAGTTTGGGATCTCTGGTGGTCAAAAAATCAATCTAGAGTAAATTTATCACAAATCTATCAATTTGGGGTTTTTTGTGGTATGCTCCTTAAAAGTACAAAATGATCGATTCCTCCACAAATTAAGCGTTTTTATCCAAACGAGATAATTAGAGAATTTATGATTGAACGAAATCATTTTGTTCCCAATTCTAAATTCGATATTAGATAAAGATACTAACCGAATAAAAAACCTAGATAAAGGATCCCTCCACCTAATGAGGAAAAAAAATCTGCATGGCGATGCAACACGCGGTGCCCTACTAAAACCTTGCGTGAAGACTCATTTTGATGTAATGGTAAGTTTTGCTCTGAAATTCCAAAGTTAAGGGAGTCCATGTTAGAATATTATCAAGATGGGTGGCCTCTAGAAAAATACTTGCATGTATGCTAAAGGACAAAACCGTAAAACTTAGTACGAGATGGGCCAAAGTGGACAATATCTCGAGTGAGTTAATCTACAAATGTTACTATATAGTATTAGAGCAAGTACCCTTCAATAGGTGTGTGGTTTGTGAATGAACCAAGTGGAAGCTCATGGGCTTGTAAGGACCTAGTTCGATGAGGGCGAGGAGTGGTTACTGGAGCCAGACTACATAAACAAGGAGTGGTTGGTGAAGGAAGTAGGAATAAACTGAATCATATATTGAATAGGGGAAAAGATTGTGATATACATATATAATGGAATTAATTCACGAATGTGCCTTTTGACATAATGGTAAATTTTGCTTTGGAACTCCAAAGAGCAAGTCTAGATTAAAGTACTATTGGGATGGGTGATCTCTTGGGAAAATGTTTGTCTATATGTCAAAGGATAAAACTTTGAGGCTCCACATACGACGGGTCAAAATAAGCAATACCTCAAGTGAATTAATCTAAGAATGTCACAATTGGCACCAACACAACTTACTTAATTAATGAATAGATCTGTCGAAATGAATCAGATACCACTTTCTTAACTCATATTTTGATGGGTTGTGTTATAATATGAATTAGTTATATTTAGTAAATGGATTTAGAATGGTAGAATCCAAAATAATATGGATAATAAATAGGTCAATAGTTTACATTGACTCAACCCATTTCTATGATTCTCTCTTCACTTGATTTAATACTCACTTATTCCATGTGATCACCTCAATTTGGGTTTGGTTCATGAATCTATATAGACAGCTCATAACTGTTTTGTCTTGTGCGCCTTGGAGAGCCAATAGAGGGGGAAAGCCAGAAAGAAGAGAAAGTAGTTATAGTCCGTGAGGGAGAGAACGACACAACAAAGTCAAGTTTTTGTATCATACTCTTACGTGAGAAAATGTTGTAATCGCGAAAGTGATTTTTGTATTATATTTGTACCACGCTTTGGAAAGCTCAATAATTGGTATCGGAACAGGTGATGATTGAATAATTTGAAAGACATTTTCCTAAAAGTAATCTCTTGCACACCTACTAAAATGAATGAACGAAATATGTCTTTATCGTCTACAAAAATAACTATACAAAAATTGTAGTTGACATTGAAATTAGTTTTTTATTGACTAATTATTTCAAGTAATATAATTGATCATTTTTAAGAAAATGTGTTTCAAATTAGTTGCCTTCTACAAAACAAATGAAGCCTAAGAAGTCTGAAACAACCAAAAAAAAATGAAGCCTTAGAAGTAGTAATGTCTCATAAAAGAAGCTAAATTTATAAATAACAATTTTCAAAATTGATATTCACCCCTAAATAACCGTAATAACCCTTTAGTAAATTAACGAGATAGTGATAGAAAGCTTTCATAAAATCTGAATTTTTGTCGAGTAGACTTTTTGTGATCTGTAAGGAGGGACTTACATCACAAGAGACAGGGACTAAAGCAAGTGTTGGATTTGAAGCCGATTTTAAAAGATTATAAACCAACTTATTATACTCTTGACTGTGAAACCAAAGATGTCAATATCTTGGTAGCACTCCGAGAGGAAGCACGGGCTACGGTATTAAAAAGGGTTAAATACTAGGAAAAACCTCAAACTAGTAAATTTATAATAAATTTATTGCAAAGTAATATTTAAACCACCAAAAACCCCAAACCAATACATTTGTGACAAATTTATCCTTTAGTTAGTTTCCATTAAATTGGATTAATATTATAAAAAATCACAAACTGGTAAACTTATGACAAATGAAGGATAAACCTCAAATCGGTATACTCATCAATTGTTACGTGTTATATAACTTAGCAATTTAATGGAAACTAAGGAAGAGTAAATTTGTCTCATCAATACTAGTTTGGGATCTCTAGTGGTCAAAAAATCAATCTAGAGTAAATTCGTCACAAATCTATCAATTTGGGGTTTTTTGTGGTACGCCCCTTAAAAGTACACAATGATTAATTCCTCCACAAATTAAGCGTTTTTATCCAAACGAGATAATTAGAGAATTTAGGATTGTGCATGAAGACTCATTTTGACGTAATGGTAAGTTTTGCTCTGGAATTCCAAAGTTAAATGAGTCATTGTTAGAATACTATCAAGATGGGTGGCCTCTTAGAAAAGTACTTGCTTGTATGCTAAAGGACAAAACCGTGAAACTAAGTACGAGATGGGCCAAAGTGGACAATATCTCGTGTGAGTTAATCTACGAATGTTATTATATAGTATCAGAGTGGGTACCCCTTCAATAGGTGTGTGGTTTGTGAACGAACCAAGTGGAAGCTCGTGGGCTTGTAAGGACCTAGTTTGACAATGGCAAAGAGTGGTTTCTAGAGCCAGACTACATAAACAAGGAGTGACTGGCGAAGAAAGTAGGAATAAACTGAATTATACATTGAATAGGGGGAGAGCGATTGTGAGATATATATAATTAAATTAATTCACGAGTGTGCCTTTTGACATAATGATAAGTTTTGCTTTAGAACTCCAAAGTTAAGTAAGTCTAAATTAGAGTACTATTGGGATGGGTAATCTCTTGGGAAAATGTTTGTCTATATGCTAAAAGACAAAACTTTGAGGCTCTGCATAGGACGGGTTAAAATAAGTAATATCTCAAGTAAATTAATTTAAGAATGTCGCAATTGACACCAACACAACTTGCTTAATTAATGAATAGATCCGTCGAAATGAATCATATACCACTTTCTTAACTCATATTTTGATGGGTTGTGTTATAATATGGATTAGCTATATTTAGTAAATGGACTTAGAATGGTAGAATCCAAAATAATATGGGTAATAAATGGGTCAATAGCTTACATAAACTCAATCCATTTCTATGATTCTCTCTTTACTTGATTTAGTACTCACTTACTTCATGCGATCACCTCAATTTGGGTTTGGGTTTTCCTAAATTGGCTGAGTACGAGTTGAATCGAATATTAGTCACTAGATTTGTATTCGGAAATGGATCAAATGGGTTATATAAATTGATTTGAATCTAACCATTTTCGACCAAACTCATTCGTTTGACGGATCTATCAATAAGAAAAAGGCTTTGCCACCTTTGTCCTTCTATGAAAAGGGGCAAGTGCTCCATGAGAAAAGTCGACATTGGTGTCGACATTAGTGTGCAACTCGTCAATTTTCAAATAAAGTCGGCAAAATTATCTTTAAGTTGGTTCATGCATCTATTCATACATATCTATAGCTTGTAACTGTTTTTGTCTTGTGGCCCTGGAGAGCCAATAGAGAGGGAAAGCCGGAAAGAAGAGAGTAGTAGTTATAGTCCGCGAGGGAAAGAACAATACTCCAAAGTCAGAAGTCTTTGTAGTACTCACGCGAGAGAAAATGTTGTAATCGCGAAAGTGAGTTTTGTATTATATTTCTTAAAAATGATCTCTTGCATACTTATTAAAATGAATGAAGGAAATATATTATTAATTGTCGTCGATAATAAAAATATATTTTTCATTAACTAATCATTTCAAGCAATATAAGCAATCATCTCTAGGAAAATATATTTCAAATGATTTATTTTCTGCGAAATTAACAGCGTCTAAGAAGTTTGAACCAACCCAAAAAAAAAAAAAAAAAAAAATGAAGCCTTAGAGGTAGTGATTTTGCAAAAAAGAAGCTAAATTTATAAATTCCAATTTTTTTCAAAATCGATATTCACCCCCCAAATAACCATAATAACCCTTCAATAAATTAACAAGATAATGATAGAAAGTTTTCACAAAATCTGAATTTCTATTGAGTAGACCTTACCGTGAGTTGTAAGGAGGGACTTACGTCACCAGAAATAGAGACTAAAGCAAGTGTTGCATTCAAAGCCGATGATTAAAGATTATAATAGACTTATTATACTTTTGACCGTGAAACCAAAGATGCCAATATCATGGCAGCATCCCAAGGATCTCATCGACTCGAAGTTCCTTTCAAGGAACCAGGGCCTACAGTATTAAAAAAAGTTAATATCATGAAAAATCTCAAATTGCTACATTGTGATATATTTACTATAAATTAAATTTTTATCGCAAAAAATTCAAAATTAACACATATGCTACAAATTCATCCTCCGTTAGTTTTTGTTAAATCAAATTATCTCCACGAAAATCACAAACTATTACACATGTGGCAAATGGAAGGTAAAACTCAAATCGATCTACATGTCGTCAAACTTAGCAACTCAACGGGAATTAACTAGGGCGAATTTGTTATATTCGTATCGATTTTTTATTTTTTGTGGTAAAAAAATTAATTTTAAGTGAATTTATTATAGATAATATAATTTTAAATTTTTTTGGAGTCTATTCCTTCACAAATTAAGCATTTTTATCTAGACGAGATGATAAGAGAACTTGCGACGCACGAAATCATTTTGTTCCCGTCCTAAAATTCGAGATCAGATAAAGATACCAACCGAATATAAAAACCTGCAAAAAGCATAGCCCCCACCCAACAGGAAGGGCGACCAAAAAAAAAAAAAAAAAAAAATCTGGACGGCGACGAGACACGTGGCGCCCTTCTAGGACCCCACGCGACTTCTCTCGGTCAACGCGGCGGATTTGACCGGTCCCCCCCCACCACCACCACCTCCACTCCGACCCCACCACCTCGTCCTTGAAATTGAAAAGGCCGGTCGGCGTCGATGTCGTCCCCACCTTCCTTCCTTCCCCTCCCCCACGCGCTCTCGAGGGGCGTCCGGATCTCACGCGCCCGGCGCGTCTTCATCTTATCCCGCACGTGATGAATTGACGTCGAGGTTTTTTTTTTTTTTTTTTTTTTTTTTTTGGGATCTGGACTTCGCGGTTCAATGATTGTTATTCTAAGTGGAGGAAAATTTTGGAGTGATTGGAGAGGTTAGCGATTTGGGGGTTTTAGACTACTGGGTGATTTGAGCTTTTTAAGGTAAATTTTTATATGGCATTCGAAAAATTAGTGAAGCTTTTTTTGGGTCGGGTCGGGTCGGGAGGAATTTTCGCATGACGAGGTGCGCCAACTTGTGTAGAGAAAAAAAGCGATAGGAGGAAAGATGAAATGGGATGTTGTGGAAAATTGAGATAATATAGGGTTTCGATGCGATTTATTTAGGGAAGGTAAGGGGAGCTGAACCATGAAAACGTAAATAGAGAGAAAATTGATTTTAAGGTTTTTTTTATCTAGCCCTCTTTGGTGGGCTTTGAGTAGGCTCGTGTTGTCTCGACATGTGACAAGCCATCACTAGCCGTCCTCTCATGACACGCAACGGTTATCCATCGTCGATTCCCTGCATTAATATCATCACATGGCATGATTCTGTCTGCCAATCATCTCATTTTCTCTCACTATGAGAACCTCTTGTTTCACTCGTTTTGGATGGACTTTCGGACTTCATACCGTCTAAATTTTAGTGGCGAACGAAAAAGAGAAATCTGGACTTTAGTGCATTAGTCAATTTTGGTATCTTAAGACTCTAGGGACCCCGCAGCATATCATCGATCGAGCGACTTTTCCACGACCAGCTCCTAGCAACTTTCCCTTTCATCTTCCCTATAATGTTACTCCGGCGCAGTGCTATTTCTTCCACAAGGTGAAGCGACCTTAGGATTGAACCTTCTCAACACTTATTCAACATTAATTACAAGATATCGCTCCGAGGCAAAGCTAGTCTAAATAAAGACGCTTATGGGGTAGGTAAGGATGGTTAAGATCCTGTATCAAGGCGACCTAGATAAGAGCCATGCATGCGTATGCTCAATCCTTAACACACTTTCTAGATAGATACTCAAATTAAAGTTCCGAACTGAAAATTCGCTCATTGGCCTAGCTAACCAAATGGCACAATTTATTTATTTATTTTTTTTTTTTTTTTTGGCCAGACCCGCCGCCCCGCACGGCCGGCCAAGGTGGCCAGAAACCCCAGCCACCTGGCTCAGCCACCACACTCCCACCGGGTTAAGTCAGCCACCAAGTCCGCCCCCAAGTTTCGAACCCTCCCCTCAAGCGCAAGCGCAGGGTCAGGGGGCTAAGGCGGAGCCCACCGCGGGCGGGGGTAAAGAAAGAAAAAAAAAATTTATTAAGAGATAATACATTGAAAATCTTAAAATTTATTAACAAAATGTAATTTAGTCCTAAAACTTTTTTAAAAAATATAATTAAGTCTTAAAGTTTGTCACGAAAGTAAAATCGAATTCTAAAATTTTTTAAAAATGGAATTGTATTTTTGAAAGTTTTAGGATTCAAGAACCCTTTTTAAAAGTTTTATAATTCAATTACATTTTTGTGATAAATTTAATGATTTCTAATATACTTATTAAAGAGATAGATAAGCATCAAGAAACTCGTGAGAAATTCATCTTCAAGAGAGTTCTGTTGACATGCCACATTGGAAAAGCCTCCAATTCCAGCACGAATCATCAATAACCCCTTTTCCCCTAAATGTTGGACCATCGAATATTGATCAAAATCCCTTACACGATTGTGACGTCACCCGCTCGTGCTTTTATGACGTCACGAATCACATGTAATCCACTAACGAATGTCCCCTCCTCCCGCAATCACTAACTCGCCAGGTTGCTTGAGTAGCCCCCAAGGCTAGCCAGTCGATTTGGACCACATGCCACTTACATTCAATTTTTTTTTTCCCATTTTGGTCCCTTTGGTTAGGTCGAATTCTGACTAATGAAGTAAAGGGGAAAGTTAGGCTCTTTTTTTTTTTGTCACAAAGAGCCAACATAAAATTTTCAATTCCCAAAATTAACATTGATAGGAAAAGGGTAACTATGGACGAGTTCTTTTTTCTTTTTTTTTCAAAAATTGGTCAGTCGAAGTAATGGGATCCGATGTTTATCTCTATCGACCCTTTTGAAAGCGACCAGATTGATTCATTAAAATGACCTTAAAATAACGTATTTTTTCCCTATTGTGAGAGAGAACTCTTGTCCACCGAAATTAAGGAGCACATGATAACTATTGTATATATAGCCATAAATATTTTTATATTATCGGGAATAGGTTTGGAACAAAAATGAAAAGTAAAAATCTCCGATTCTCTATTTCTAGAATAGAAATGAGAAATAAAAACTCTTTTTATCTCTCACTCTCGCTTCTAGTCAACCGCCTGCCATCTGCTAATCGTCATATGGGATGGAGAAAGTTTGTGTCGTTATCAAATAAATTTTTATTCTGGAAATGGAAATTTTGTATAAATTTTTATTCCGAAAACAGAAAATTTATATGGTTATCAAACGCGTAATTTTGTTCGAAAACTCATTTGGGAAATGGAAATAGAAAGATCTGTGTCTAGCCAAAAATTGATTTTTAGAACATAATGATTATTATTCGCGCCCTAAATATTTCCTTTCGAAACGAATGCTGTTTTCGATGCATTGCCTCTCATGTCGATATGTATTCCAGTGTGCTGATATCATGAGCATTATAGAGTGCCCTCTTAATAAAGATCCTCGTGTAAACTCAGTCATGGACAATCTGGAGTTAGAAAATCGAAGTGGCAATAACATTAATGCGGCCGTGGCGTTGCCCTCCTCATCCTTTAATGGATAATCGTGCGATTACGGAAGGACAGATACAATCGGATTAATTTCCATTAATTAGGAAAGTTACACGATCGATCTTATCCCAATCCTCGTCATAAGAACCACCCTCGGATTAATCCCTTTTGGAGTTGCACAAATTCGTGGCGACAAAATTTGGATCAATTCATACATCATTTTTGCTTAAATCTTGAATTCTAGATCTCCTACCGACCAAAAAAATAAAAAAATTCCAGATTCCTCAAAAGAGGAAGGGCATTCTCGTCAAAACATATTTCCCATGTTTGGAAAAAGGATAACGATTGTCGACTCCTCCTTTTTATTCTTTTTTTATGGTAATAAGATTGTCGGCCGTCGACTGCCGATTAGGGAAGAGAACATGGCCGGCGACCGATCTCCGGCGAGATGCGGAGCCATCGGAAGTATCGAAGAGCACACGATCGATAGATCGAAAGAGGTGAAATCGAGAATCGAAGGAATGAGGAGAAAGTAGCTGCGATGAAAATTGTTATTGTAAAAATTAGAGAGAGCTACAAACAAAGGGGAGGCGAGAACCCGGATCGGGTTCTGTTTTTTGCTATTCTCCGCCGTCGCAAAAAAGGGCATATGTTGATACGATCTTTCCCTCTATTCACATCGAGATCGATCCGAGATCAACGACAACCCATCAACAGATCAATCGAACATTTTTTTTTCCGATCTAATTTTTCTGCTTTTTTTTGTGCCTTTTTGTCTAATTTCTTCTAAAATTAAAATCGACAAAAAGCGGAACGATCGAGACCAGGACCCGCCGCCGCCCCCATCATGGTCGTCGTCGTCGTCAACACGCGGATTCCGGCGGCGGGGGCTCGTTGAGATCGAGATCCAGCACCCGGGCGGCGGGCTTCCGGCCGCGGTCGTTCGCGTCCACGACGACGGAGCACGAGTCGGAGTCGCTCCGGGATCCGTCGGCCGCCCGCCGGTCGAAGATCATCCGCTGGTAGAGCTGGTTGTTCATCGCCTCCGCCCTCGCCATCTCGTCGAAGTAGTAGAGCCGGTACGGCGCGGCCGCCGCGGCCTGGTGCTGGTACGGGAACCCCGCTATCCCGCCGGCGCCGGCGACGGTGTGGTGGTGGTAGGCGAGGTTGAGATCCAGCGGCGCGGAGTCCGCCATCGGTGGGTTCGCCGCCGCGGCGTCGTGGCCCGAGGACTCGACCGTGCTGCTCTGGCTGGGGCTGCGGCTGGCGGCCTTGCCTCCTGCGGCGGCGGCGGCGGAAGGGGGGAGGAGGACGGGGCGCTCGGAGGGGAGGGGGAAGTTGGTCTTGGCCTTGGAGCCGCGGAACTCCCGGGCGGCGGAGTCGTAGGCGCGGGCGGCCTCCTCGGCGGTGTCGAACGTGCCGAGCCAGACGCGGCTCTTCTTGCCCGGGTCCCTGATCTCCGCCGCGTACCGCCCCCACGGCCTCTTCCTCACGCCCCTGTAGTGCGCTTCCCTCGCCAACCCGCCCCTGCCGTTGGCGGCGGCGGCGGAACTCGCCTTCTCCTTCATCGCCATGGGTTTCTAGAGAGAGAAAGAGAGACGGCAGCGTAGAGAGAGAGAGAGAGATGGGTGGGTGTTCTGACAAGGGGGATGGAAGGGCGGCCTTTTATAGCGGTGGAGGGGGCGTGGGAATCGGCGAGGAATTGAGGATGGAGAGTGGGTCAACGAGGAATTTGACCGCGGGGGCGGCTGGGGCAGCTGATGCCGCTGATGCTGGGTGGTTACGTGGCACGACGGCCGTGTGTCGCCAATCGTGAGGGTATCGTTATCTCCATCCGACGGCTAGTGCAATATGATGACGATACCCCTTTATTAATTTTTAATTTTTATTATTTTTATTTTTTTCCGTTACGTTTGTTTGGTTTCTAGAGAGGGCAGCGGCTCTTCGGATTGCGTGCGGGGTTCCGTGGGGCGCCGCGAACGGTCCCCCCCCACCCACCCGGTCGGCGCGCGTGTCCCGCACCGCCCCCCGCCCTCGGGGATATTTCCTCGATCGCGGCTCGTTTGTGGCCCTCGGTTTTTGTCGAATCCGACGGTCCGCAATTATCCGGGAAAATTCCCACGCGTCTGCTCTCAAATCGAGGAGAAAATCTCCCCAAAAATGTTTTATTTTTTTATAAGCTTTTTTTTATTGGCAGCTACTGCGAAAGACCCCAAATTATGTTCCCATCGTGACATAAATACCCTCGAGGTATACCCTCTATTTTATTTCAGTCCATCAATGGTATATTTGTGATATGACATGAAAAAATTTGGGATATTTGTATCATTATGAGCGAGTTTAGGGCTTTTGTATTATAGTGAGTATAAGTTTGGTATTTGTATTGTGGTATTTGCATTCTGGTGGGTATAAATTCGGGCTTTTTGAGGTGTTGGCACTTTCTTAAATTTCATTACTGAAGCTGGAACTCTCGCGTGATCCACTTTCTCCTTCGTATGATCTTATCTGTAACATGTCACCTAATGAATTACTTCTTGTTGTATACCTTCTATTTCAGTTCCATTTATGGTGTATTTGTGATATCGGTGTAAGGTCGTAGTTTCTTATCACATGAAAAATTTTGATGGTATTTGTGTTATAATGAACAAGTTTAGGGTTTAAAAAAGAAGAAGAATTAAGAGTATTTGTGTTAGGATGAGCATAGATTCAAGCTTGTTGTGGTATTAACACTTTCTTAAATTTCATTACCCAATATGAAACCCTTGTATACTCCACTTTCTCCTTCATCCGATCTCATCCATGACACGTCATCTGTTGAATTACTTCCCATTGTAGACCTTATCGTAGGAAGCTTTTTGGAGTACAGCTATCATTTCATCCCCATCCAATATCCATATATGGTGTCCAGACCTCACAGATTGCCTATAATTGATCTCGTAGGTTGAGTGTGTGCTTCTATCTAGATTCGTTTAATTGATCACTTTTACAGAAGTACATTCTCAATGGCCAAGAAATAAGCAATCGGCATAATAATAACTTGAATAGTCACACCACTTTTGTGATGTGACATGCATCTCAATCAATTTTTCAGTTCCATTCAAAGTATATTTAAATATGACACAAAAAAAAGTTTGGGATATATGTGTTACAATGAGCAAGTTTAAGGTTTTTTGTAATACGAAAGAAGTTCGGGATTTTGTGTCACAGTGAGCATAGATTCAAGCCTTTTGTGGTATTAACCCTTTCTTAAATTTCATTACTGAATTTGAAAACCTCGCATACTCTACTTTCTCCTTTTTCCTTCGATCTTATTTGCGACATGTCATCTAATGAATTACTTTCTGTGGTAGATCCTATCATGGGAACCTTTTTGGAGCGGAGCTATCTTCGATATTTCATCCACGTCCCATGTCCATATACAGTGTCCAGACCTCGCGAGTTTGGCCATACCTGATCCCGAGGGTCGAGCGCGTCCGCTCCTGTCCAGATTCATTTAATCAAACGTTTTTTTCGAGAAGTAGTCTCCGATGGCTACCAAATGAGCAATTGACATAATAACTACTCAAATGTTTACATCACCCTCGTGGCGCGACATGCATCTCAATCAATTTTTTCCGAGCTCGAATTTCCATGCACCACTTTAATCTTTTTTGTCGCGACATGGATTGGATTTCCTTCACGTGTACCACGTTGGGCGATCTCCGCGCACAAGAACGTGATCTCCCCCTTTTTTCCGATCAATTACTCAGGTGGGCCCCGGCGCGTGGGGGAAACAGGGCGCGTGGTCCTGCCGTTGGCGAGGTGGAACCGGCAACTGGATATAGCCGGTGGAATCGAGCTGGGGGCGCGGCGTCCAAGTCACCGGGCGCATCGCGGGGAGCCGGCTCTGCTTTTCGGCTCTCCGTTTTCTTATTATAATCGTGGATTAAATTTATTTTTATTATTTTAAAATTTTTTCCTTTTTTTTTTTAAAATTCGATGAGCCGAACTCTCATTTTCACGCGCTTTGTAGGCGGATGCCGTGGGGACACGAGCCTGCCTGCCCGTCTCTCGCCGCGTGCTTTTACGGCACGTGCTCATTCGGGGGTTGGGTTGGGTTGGGTTGGGTTGGGAGGGGAGGTGGGGAGGGAGGATTTGGGGATATTAAATGACCGTATTGTCCTCCATGCCGTGCCGGGGAGGGAGAGGGGGACCGCTTTGCTCCACCACGGTCGGAACGACCCCCGGAGGAGACAGAGCATAGGCCTGATCATGAGCTCGGGATGCCCCAAAGAGGCTCGAAGGCACTTTTCGATGGCGGGCTTATAATTATGAGGTGCCGGTCAAGTCGTTGTCCGGTTCTTATTCACACATTTTTGGATGGATGGTACTGGGGAGTGTTGTGGGTCCAGTTCATTCATTGATCACCTCTAATTGTCATTCCCCTCGAGGCATGAAATGAATTCCGACTTGATTGGTATGTGAAATGGATTCGGAATTGGGCGGTGGTGAGAGGGATGGGGGGGGGGACCGCTTCATCTAACCACGGTCAAAGCGACCCTGAGGGAGACGGAGAATAGGCCTGACCACAAAGCTCGGAGTGTGTCCCCAAAAGCTCGAAGGCACTTTTCAACAAGCCTAATTTAGGGCTTATAATTATGAGGGCCAATCAAGTCGTTGTCCGGTTGGACTCAAGTGGGCATGTCCGGCTTGCTCTATTCTTGTTTACATATTTTTTTTAATGGGTGGTGCCAGAGAGTGTGGTGGGTTCGGCTCATTCATTGATCGTCTCTAATAGTTATCTTGTGTGACATGTGAAATGAGTTCAGACTTGATCGATACGTTCAGACTTGATCGATACGTGAAACGAGAAATTGAGTTAAATATCGAGAGTAAATACAGATAAATGAAAATACTTGTTGATGAGATTTGCTAAAGGACCACCCCGCATTACCCCATTCAATTTTTTGTTTTTGTTTCTATAGTCATTATTTTTTCTTCATATAGTTAAATTTTCAGAGTTTGTGATGTGTAGTATTTGGTTTTGTATATACCAAATATTTGAAATTCATTGGGAGATTATCTAGAATTAATTTTATTTTTCATGTAGGTATAATTCTTGCTGCGGAATGAGGTGGAAGTTCGAGGTAGGGGGCAAGGCCAATGGTACGGACTAGGCTATGAGTCTCGCCTCCTTGCCATCCCTAATTTTGATATCCCTCGAAAGACCTCGATAACTCGTTATATGCGTGCATATTTATTTCATCGAATATATACTCTAAATAATTTTATCTAGAATTATTATGTTTACCATAAAAAATGTAGTCCACCCAATAACTTTTAATTCGTAGCATGACGTGATACTCCAAAAGTACCTCAAGAAAAATGGGAAGCGGCATAGATAGATTTGTGACTGATGTAGATAAAATTGCAGCATTTTTATATAAAATATACGTATAATGTACGTACATGATTTCAATGAAACTCCCATCTTTCAGATATAGTTGATGAACTCGTGACAAAAATTAATACTAATACTTTCGGAGTAAATGAATTTAACACGTATCAAATGCACGCGCGTATTGTACTTGGGTAAAATTATCTAAATTCTTGACCTATTTTTAACTCTTTCCATCAGTCAACTAATAATGGAACATGTAAATTGTCATATATAAGTAAAAGATGTAATTACATAACATCTTTTATCTATCTACTTGTGTATATCACTATGTACTGGTTCTCATACAAGGGCGACTCGCACCATCAACGATCACTCGCCATCAAACTTCAACGAGCTTCAGCAACACCGACATGGCGAACATTCTCAATCACTTGAGATCAAGCTTGACTGGCTCTTGCTGCGCCGGACTGATCTGAAAAGAGGGAATCTCTGATCTGGCCGGTCGCTGGTGTGAACGGTGATGCCATGAGCGGCTGCTACGCTACGCGGTCTGATAAAAGTCAAGGGACGCGAAACAGCACGAGAGTCACGGACTATCACTAACTCCTCTCTCTCTCTCTCTCTCTCTCTTCTGTGTCTGCGTGTGTTGACCTTGACCTTCATCATCGCCATATTCAATGCTTCCCCACCTCTTTGTTTTTTTTTTTTCTTCTTTCTTTTTGGTTGGACTCGGTTTGGAAACATCAGGCTAAGGAAACTTCAGAAGGGGACAAGGGTTTGGAGAGCATGGTATGATTGGAGCTGTCTTTCGTGGAAACCCTAGAAGTATTCTTGCGTATCCTTTGACTGTGGAGGCAGAGCTTCTTGCAGGTAGTGGGCTTTGTCTGTACGGCCTTAGCTTTTGTCTTGTTTGGTCTTTAGGGATGTGGTGCAGAGCCCAAGTAGAAGTGGGTCTGGAGTTGGTTTTGTACTAGTCTGGTTGATCTTTTAGGAATGCTCAAAAAGTCGTGAACACTCTACTGTAAGCCCAAAAAAAAGAACTCTCTCTCTCTCTCTCTCTCTCTCTCTAAGATTAAAGTTAGGATGTCCATGGAAGTACCCTGAGAAATAGAGAATCCATATATCTCCTTTCATTGGATGTAGAGATACTCTTATATAAATTCTCGTGATATCTTGATATGGTTGGAATAACATAATTACGATGTCTCAAATCTTTACATGTGTTGGAGATTAAAAAAAAAAAAATCTGATAGAATTGTAGAAGATCAAACAGGCAATGGTCTTTGAGGAATGCTTGAAGTTGATTGTCAAAGAGACAGACATTGTCAGTTCTCTTGAGTAACTCTAATATTTCTTAAGAAAGTAAGCAATTGTTAGGTATTGCTGGAACACAATGTCTTATGGATACAAATTAGTCATCAATTGTCAAGTATCATGAAGTTTCTTGTTTTACTTCAAAATGATAGTAATATGTGTAATTTAATTGATTTAGTTGTGTTAGAAGGTCTCATTCTAAAATAATTTTAAAAATTTCTCTAAAAGGGCAATATAAAAAATGACCGTTAGATTTGGATAGGTCCCAAACAAAATATATGTTGAATTTTGAACCATCTCTTACCTACTAAAAGGACTAAAGTAGATATATCTATATACTTTTATGGGCTTTAATCGTTTAGCTACCTGAAAGTCACAAAATATTTTGCAATTCTTATAAACCGATTAAGCTGAGTCTTTTGATATGTAAAAGTGACGTAGACACGGAGTAGTTTACACACAACTTGCTAGATTTTAAGGGATGACCTCCACTATATAGTTGACTACATCAATCACGAGGATGTTGAAATATATATTGTACTTTCTACTTGTTTCTCTGTTTTATACATAAGATATCATTCTCCACATTTTTCTGATATATAAAATCTGTGGAGAAAGTGTTAAGATTTAAAATTCCGAAGGAAAAGCGCATCAAAATTGTTTTGTCTATATAACCACGACAAAAAATATCCTCTCTTTTTCTTCTCTACAAAATCAAATTTTATGTCTTAAATAACTCTTAAAGTTAATAATCAATTAAATTAGGGTGTGTTTGAAAACTATGCTAAGAGCCTATTTGATAACCATTCTGATTTCGGGAAAATTTTTTATTCATAAATGATTCTTTTTGATTATGTTCTTGGGAACAATTTCCGAGCGTTTGAAGGCGTTCGATAACTGTCCAAAATTTCTATTCTTAGGATAGAAAAAGAATATAAATGCATTTGAGAACTGTAAAAAATTTCTACTTCAAATTTTTTTCAAGTGCTTTTTTAAATTTGATATTGAATTCTCATCAAGCACTCACCAATTTAATTTTTTTTTTCTTGTAAGTAAAGAAAACATATTGAACATGGTGATATGTATATTCTTGGTATTTACATAGTGATATGTATAAACATGGTATATACTCGGTATATACCTAAGGATAGAAGCATTTTGCAATAGGAAAGATATGCAAAGAGAGGAGCAATGTGCATTTCCATCTCCATGGTTAGCAGTGTCCTTGTGTATGTATGATGATGGCGCGGAGCATTTGACCTACTGACAGAAGAAATTAAGGCAACTAATAACTTATCAACAATTTGAATTAGCAGAGAGAGAAATGAAGGCCTCACGGATTCATCTTAGTATCGATGCTGCCATATTGGATAAGATTGCTTTGGTTCTCGATGTTTTATGCTAATGGAAGATGATTGGCATAATGGCATAGGTACGAATGAGCACGATTGCTCATGAGCTACCTGGCCTTTTTCCTTATTGGCTACTCGAGTTTAACCTAAGCGATATCAAGTTGAGTGACGCTAGTATTCATGCAAGTCGACATTTAGCAATCGTTGCTGCCAGATACTCCCTCACGTATGTGCATATGCGCTCACAATCCTGTTTGACTTTGAGTCAAGATTTTACGAGCTAGAAATACTTGGTACTTGAGAATCTTAGCATTTTTCACAAGAACTACATAGAATTGGAGTCTATACAATAGGTAGGGACTCCAGAAACCTAGCCCCGTCACCTAACCCCCCTCGCCCCAAACCCACGAATTTTGCACCAACCCACTCGCGAGACCCATCTAATCCCACTTATCTCAAATCAAGTCTCCACATACGAATTCCAAAATCTGAGTAAAAGGGATTAATTTTGTGGATAGGGGAAGCTCAAAATAGTCTTGAGATGGGGGCAGGTGAAAGTGAAAACAAGAAAGCCAAAGAGGGGATGGCGAGGGAGGGAGGGAGGAGGAGAGAGAGAGGGTCGTCATTGTCGACCTAGACAAGCGCTTGCTTGAGCAATCCCTTGTCTAGATCGGTGAATCCGTGCTCGCTTGAGCAAGCCTCCACACAAGTTCGCCAAAAATTAATCCATTTAACCATGCACAATGATCAAACGAGGCTAGAGCTATGAGTCCAATTCAAACGACATGAACATCTTTACAAAGTAAAAAAGGATATTCACAAATTAGGTAGTGAAGAACCCTAATACATGACCACACGACATCCGCCTTAATCTTCTCGAAGGAAGAAAGGTGACTCCTTATTGCGTATACACACACGCTTTGTACACATACATTACGTAAAGCAACTCACGTAGCTTTCTTCATGCCGTGGCCGGATAGATGGCAGGGGCGGCTGGGCTCATGACGCGGTAGAGAGGCTAATAGCCATGCGCGGGCCAAAGGAAGAAGCGAGGACAGACAGGGTAACCCCCCGGCGCTGGTGGTGGTCGGCACACCACTGGCGGAGCAATGCCCGGTGGGCGACAGACCGGCGGGGGACAATGGCCTTGTTCACGTCCCTGGCAAGATGGCGGAGGACCATGGCCACCTTCATGTCCATGGCAAGTGGGCGGAGGACCATGGCCATATCCGAGGCCATGACAACCGTGGCGGTGGTGGCAGCAGCAGCGGCGGCCATCCTGGCAGTGATGGCCCTCGTAATCTCCACCTCCACCTCCTTCCATGCTTGCGTGGCGAAGGAAGGGTCTCCATAGGCGAGATATTTATAGGGAGCAGCGGCCGCTCATCAAGGGCGGCGCACGGCGGTGGTCGAAGGGAAGTAGCCAAAAAGGAATTTTTCCTCTGCGAAAATCGGTGGGCAAATCGGCGGCCAAAAGATGCGTCGAAAGAAGAAAGTGTAAGTTCAGCTTTGTCGAAGGACATTTTGATTGGTTAAGGTTACGGCAGTGCCCCTATCGCACTGAAGTCGGCGATAGCCCATAGGAAGTCTATAGCGGCGAGTAGAACTTGTCGAAATGGATGGCAGATCATTTCTTGACCCGTATTTGATGGACTAAATTGTTGTATAAGGTGAAATTCGAAATAATTTGAATATTAAATGGATTCGTAGATTACTTAGACTCGATTCACTTTTATGACTCTCTCTTTATTCTCACTCGCCCTTACTTGATCCAGGGCTCTCATCTCAATTTGAGTGTGAATTTTCCTAAATTGATTTAATATGGAAGTATTTGAGCAATATAGGATTAGATGGGGGCAGGCGAAAGTGAAAACAAGAAAGCCAAAGAGGGGATAGCGAGGGAGGGAGGGAGGGAGAGAGAGAGGGTTGTCATTGTCGACCTAGACGAGTGCTTGCTTGAGCAATCCCTTGTCTAGATCGGTGAAATCCATGCTCGCTTGAGCAAGCCCTCACCCAAACCTATAATGGTGACCCTTGCTCAATGCCTCGAGGGCATCCTTCCCACAGTTGCAAGTCAAGCAAAATGGGTACTTACCTTAAACGAGCAGCTTGAGTCAATGAAAGAGCAGTAGTTTTTGCCGAGAAGATCGCTAGCTTCAGAGAGAATAGGTTTCACCTTGGAGAGAGAATTACGAAGGTGAAGATTAGTGGAAAGGAGAGAACAATTTCACTTGAGAGAGCTTTCTATTTTGTTTCTCTCCTGACCCTTCTTTTTTTAGTTCTCGAGAACAAGAATCAACTTTTTTCTATTTCTTGATTTTGTTCCAAATCTAATCCTAAAAACAAAAAATTTACAAAACGGATTTCTATTACAAATCTATTCTCGAGAATAAAAGAATAGAATCAATTACTATTTAGCCTGTTAACAAACGGGTCCTAAGAATTAAACTTTTCAACTACACGTGATAACATCTAACAACATCTACTTAAACATTTGAATTCATTGTTTCAAGGGGAAAAATCACTAAGCGCAGTGATTAAATTTGTTATTAATAGGCATACGGAAGCACAAGGATTTAAATTGCCTGAGAAACGCAATTTGGCAAGTTTGAATAATTTACACATGCATTTTTCCATTATCTTCCCTCTTCCTAGTAATTATACAAATACAAAAAGAAATAGAACACAATGCAATAGCTCTGGGAAGAAAGTAAGGTGTCTTTTGTTCTCGTGTTCATTAACATCTATCATTCTCATGGAGGACATCGTAAGTATATGCGTCAGGAAGGGCGGAATTGATTTGGGTCAAAGTCATAACCAGTGGCTCTCAACAATATCTCAGTCTCCCAATGTTATATCAATGTCTTTGTGCCTATAACTTCGCTGCTGAGTGGCGTACGAGTACTTAGATTTCTAAACCATGCAGTCAATCTGTGCCTCCGATGTCTGTACACTTCTCTGTATTCTTACGCTATCGCTATATTCTTTTTAAGAGGAATGGACCCTTGTTTAGCCATGTCCTTGACCTGGTGGCGAGTGGTAACTGAACTATTCAACTGATTTTGAGCTGAATTACAGTATTATTCGTCTGCTGCCATTTATTGTTTTTGGTTTTGTGGTATTTTCTTCCATCACAGTATCGTCAATCTTATTATGGGTATTAAGAAGGTCTCATTTGCTTGATTTTTCTAATTGTGTGCCCGAGAAAGTCTTTCACATGCTACATCATCTACCGTTGATGTTGCTCGACAGTGCTTCTGGTCAGTTTCAACTGAATGGTTGTTTTAATTTTGCTAAATCGTTCAGACAAGCCGCCCATTGAGGAGCTTCATCAATTTCTAGAGTTCCAGTTGCCTCGCCAGTGGGCGCCGGTGTATGCTGATCTCCCTGTTGGACCAACACAGACATTTTATGCATATTTGTCACTTCAGTTCACTTTTATGGGTCCTAAGCTCTATGTTAATACCTGTCAGGTAATTTCATTCTGCGAAAAGTATACACATATGGCACATGCCTAAAATTCCAACAATTGGAGTTTCATGCATGCAGGATGCCTCTTCATAATAGAATCATACATTTTGAGAGTAAAGACTAGTTAAGTCTGTACAAGATGACATAGCATTGCACAATTTCGTGTGTTGCTCTATGCCTCCTTTTGTGGTATTCATGAATTTTTCATTTTGGTCCATTTCATGTAAGTCTTGATGAGAAGCCTCATCAAGATGTCGTTTTTAATTCCATCTCCAACTCGAGCTTCTTAAAACAATGAATCACTTTACAGAATGTTCTTACGTTCGTCTGCCTATCTTGCTTTTAGCTTATGTTGATTCGAGTTCTTCAGTTAATGCTTTGGATTACGTTTATACTTCATGAAGGCATCGAAAGAATCTGATAATTGTTTTAGGAGATAGTTTCCCTTATGCACCTCTTTGCCTCTTGGTCGAGAAAAAAAGAGAAGGCACTTAAAGTTGCAAAATAAGCATCAACTTAATGAAGGTGGAGGGTGAGATTCAGCCAAGAGGAGATAAAGGGAGAAGAATTTGAAAGTTGAAATTTTACTTGAAGGGTATTTTGGTCCACTACTGGTAAAAGGGTGCTCTTAGTAACAAATGGGGTGAAAAGAGCGTCTCTGGAAGTAGCGTCTCCTTTGATGATTTCAAATAAATAAAACCATGGTAAATTACTACATTTGCTCAATGGTTGCTCTAACTTGCAACTCGCAGGTGGACACTGGGAACCGACCGGTGACAGGCATTCGCCTGTACCTGGAAGGGCAGAAACGTGACCATCTGGCCATCCATCTCCAACACCTGACGAGTATCCCCAACGCCCTTGAGATCTCGGACAACCGCATTTATGAGCCTAGCCACGGTCCGTACAAACGAGCCTTCTTCGAACCTGTCAAGTGGAGCCTCTTCTCGCACGTGTGCACAGCTGCCCTGCAATACGATGGCTCGCGGATCGATGATTCGGCCTATTTCGTGACGAAAGCCTGGTTCGAAGTTAAGGTCGTAGGCATGAAGAAGGTTCTGTTCCTACGGTTAGGATTCTCTATGGTGGCATCTGCAGAGATCCGGAGATCTGAATGGGATGGACCGTTGAGTCTATCTTGTAAATCGGGGGGACTTCTGTCGTTCATCAGTACGAGGGTCGGCGCACCACCAGTGAGGCCAGTAAAGGTGGTTTTGGACTCCTCAAAATATCCTGATGGGCCGCCGTCACCTTTGAAGACGTCGAGAATCGTGAATTTCGTTGATACGAAAGAATCCGTGAGGAGCGCGGAAGACCCTCCTGGGTATTGGGTGGTGACTGGAGCCAAGCTGTGTGTAGAAGGTGGAAGGATTTCGGTTATAGCCAAGTATTCTTTGTTGACGATATGTCAGAAGAGGCGATGATTCTAATGTGATTAAACTGAGGGAACAGAATCCAGTTCTTTCCATATCCATTGTAAATTTGTTGTTTGTACACTACATATCAGATGTGCTGCCCAGCGTAAAGTTGTCCTTTAATGCACTCAGAATTTTCTTGTTTCGAGAAGATCTTGTCGTTCCTCTTCTGATGATTTACATAATCTCTTGATTAGCAATAGTTACTTTGCTTTGAAGTCTTCCGGGTGGAGCAGGCAGAGACTAGAGAAGTTTCTACCATCACTTTGCTTTTAACCAAAGAAGCAGCAGAGACAAAGTTGAAATGAATCTGACATGAGCTTTTGGCTTCAACTTATGATCCACTGAGGACATGAGAGTGCAAGGATGTTGCTTGCCCGGGACAAAACCGAGAAGCATGTCTCGAGATTTTACTTCCAACCATAATCTCCACATGAACAGGAATCCTTCCTAAGATGGTGGAATCTGTTGGTGTCTCTTATGATAATCTCTCTCTGACACAATTTTTCTTATGAACTAGATGGCGTTAGGGCAGTCGACGCAAATGCGGCGGTCCTTCTTTGCCCTAATTCGAGCTCCAGGAGGAGCAGCAATCAAAAGGAGAAGTAAGGGCACTGCGGTGGTAGAGAAGCTTCTAGCTTTTGATGCATGGTGAGTTCATGAGAGTGCATATGGAACTATTGTTAGGATTTGTTTCGAAAAACAACAACACATGCATAGGTAAGATAGAATCAAAATCTGATTTGCAGCGAAAGTAAGAACAACTATGCACGAATGTTCTTGACAATGACCATGCATTTTAACAAAAACACATAGAATTGATAGAGGGCCTAATCACATTACCCTTGCATCGTGCTTAGAAATTTTGGTTTTGACGTTCCTCAAATTTTGATCATGAACGTCTAATGTTTGTAGCGTAGGTTCTAACGTTCTTCAGATTCTGACTATGTGCATTCGATCTCTTGGTAACACTAGTTCTAACGTTCTTGGAATTTTGGCCACAAACGTTTGAGTTTTTCTGGTAACATTGGTTCCGAGGTTCTTAGATACACGAACATTTGATCTCTTTGTAATGTAGGTTCTGATGTTATTCGATTGAGCCCCACAAATGTCGCGCCTCTAGTTCAGACACCACTAATCTCACGTTGAACAGGAGAGAGAAATTGAGAGCCTCACCACTATATTTGTGCTAGTAATCTCTCGTGTGTGAATGACTCGGTTGATCGCTATCAACACTCTCAATTGTCAATTGTCAACTATCTTACAATTGCTTTGTCAATTGCCCTTTTATAACCAGCCTAGACCACATTTAATTTGCCTCATTAACTCCAAAACCATTTTGGAGAATTAATTTGACCATGACGTTTGAGCTCGTTTTAGATATTGGATTTGGACTTAAATTTTGAAACTGTTTTAGACATTAACTCATGCATTTATTCTGTAATTGTTATGGAGCATTATATCAGGCATTAATTTGTAATTGTTACAAACATTTAATTTGACTGTAATGTCTAAAACCGTTTCAGAATATTAATTAGTCATTTGAATCTAAAACCATTTTAGATTATTAAACGGCCCATTTATTCTGAAAATGTTTCAAATCGTTGATGTGGCCGTTAAGTTTGAAGCCATTTCAAAACTTTAATATAGCTATTAAGTATGAAACCATTTTAGATCTTTAATTTGGTTATTAATTCCTGAAATTACTTTAGATCATTAATACAACCAATGACTCTAAACTCTGTTTAGATCATAAATGCAACCATTGATTTTGAAAATTCGAACTCACTTTAGATTATTAATGTAGCCATTAATTTTGAACTCATTTTAGATATTTAATTTGGCTGTTGAATCTAAACCCATTTAAGTTATTTGATTCGGTTGTAAAGTTTGAAACCCCTTTTTTCAGAACTTATATTTTTAGCCTGACTTAATCCGATTGCCTCAAATACAAACGCATTTGCAAAATTGTCTCCCCCGTTCAAACATCATTTTGAATTAGTTATGGTGCGTGACATCCTTAGGTCCATCATTGAGTTGGTAGTAGGATTTGTGTGTTATAATCAAGAGAACTGATTGTCCTAATCAATCTCTAGTTCCTACAAACCACGAGTGACATCTAGCAATATATCATGGCTAGCCAGACAGTGTGAATATGTCAAGAACATAATGAACCTACCAGCTTTGGCTACCATCTAATTTGATCCTTCTGTCTCACCATGTCCTGATCGAACAAAGGTCATGGAATTGTTGGTTAAGCCACCAATTCGATCATATGCCCAATCAAATTGACGTGTATTTTTTGAGACATGAACCATTCATTCTCGATTACAACCTTGGTCGAGAATTTCAATACATTGGTACGATTAGATTGCATAGGACTTCAATATTCTATATCGTATATCTACATATTTAATAAGAAGACATATTCCATGTTACGCACGTATGTGCCTTCGTATGTGAACAAATTATGGCCATCAAGTATAGAGATGGTTTGTCGAAGTGTCAATATGTGCACTTGTGAACCACAACCATCCAATATACAAGTCAGCATTGTGCCTTAGGTCTTAAAATCTTACACCAGACTAAAGCATGAACGATTAGTCATTGACCTCGCTTAACGCTTCCATGTTGCTCATCGTTATATACATCGTTCAATGAACTTGTTTGAGACAAGCACCTATGTTCTAACTTGAGTATCACAATACCCAATGACTTGTGATTAATCATCCCCTAAAATATCCAATTCTCAATAGTGAAGTTTGAGAATACATCGATCTCAATAGAATCATCAATATCCTCTCAATGATTTATCAACCGGGAACTATTTAAAGATTCGGCATAACTGTAAACCTATCACACATATTCTTAATACCTTAAGAATAAGTTTAGTCATAACTGATCTTATGGACTCATTCATATATATAGGATGTTGAATGAAATTTTCTTTACCATTAAATAATCCCTAACATGTAACTATTACGTGATTACTTTAGGGCATATAGCTAAAAATCATAGTGTTTGGTGTGTTTATTGCCAACGAGTTGAGGATAATGAATATTAATAAACTTTTACATAACGACTTTCAAAGTAATCAATTAAGGGAAATACACAGAATCACATAATATCCTAAATATATCTCTAACACAAGGGATAAAGGATTGTTCTACAAATGAAGTGGATAGAGAATTTATCACCGCGAACTGGATAAAGGATCGAAGCAATACCTCACTTGAGAGGAATTCTCATATATGATCACTTCAAAGGTGCCTCCTTACAATTGAGAATGGAACTCCTATTAGAGGTGATCACAGGTCCCGATTCAACCAAGCAACTAGGCCGAGCGGTTCCTAATTCCTAGTGCTGAACCAAGCTGGACCAGACCAAGATATCATTCTGCACTTGCAACGAGTCTGAAACTCTGTATCTAGTAGCTCTTAAAAGGACCAAGCAAAGAGTCCAAATAGGTCGAACTCACGCACGGACCCAACAAAAACGTCAAGTGAATATGAGCGCACTCCCGACGAACAATTCAGTTCTCGCCATAAAAGATGCCATTGGAAGCATAATCAACTTGCAAGTTGCAAGGACATGGGCGTCGAGGCAACTATGTGACGGACCGGGCGGAATTGAAGCAAGCGTACAAAAACGTGCTTAAAGCCGAGAGAGAATGCAGCAAGCTCGAAAATGGAGAAATGGCAATCGAAAGATAGTTTTGATTATTGATGGACATAATGGGGCTTGATGGAGCTAGGAGAGCCGACAAAATCGCTGCCGCAGGAGATATTGAAAGAGCTCGGTCTCCACTCCACAGTATCGAGACTTGCCCTCGTTGCCGGGGCTCTCTCTTCGAGCGGCATGTTTCGAGCTTCCGGTGATGGGAGAAGTAGAAGCTAGAGCTTTGCGATGAGTGAAGATGAATATGAAGATGGAGAAAATGCATCGTTGAGTGAGAGAGAGAGAGGAGACAATGAAATAACTAGACAACTTCTAGAATCAACAAGGTTGGTTACTAGTTGTTTCGATTCTGCAAACTGGGAATCGACCTTGATTGGGTAGATTCTAGGTTTCAATGGAACCAACCCATTTCGGAACAGTTCCCATAGAATTGTTCATCCCTACCTCCTATTCATAGAGGGACAAAGGAGGGACAAAGACTAGAAAATAATAAACTAGAAAGTATTAAACCAGGAAAAAAAAGTAATTCAAAAAATCTTAAACTTATAGCACTTTTGTTAATTGAGTCATAAACCTTTTAATTGTGCCAATGAAGTCCTAAACATTTTCACATTTTATCAATTGCGGCCATTCGTCAAATTTTAATTGGAAATCGCCGACGTAGATGTTGGTTGTTCTATCTAATAAGATTGGCAATGACAGATAATTTTTATAATATTTTTTTTTTTTTTTTTTGAATCTTTTCTTATTTTATATTTTCTTTTCTTTCTTTCTTTTGTTTTTTTTTTTCCCAAAATTTGGCCAGTGAGGGTTAATGAACCTCGCTTGGTTTGGGTGAGGGCCAACACCCTCTCTTGTTGGCCATTAAGGGCCTCCCCACCCTTTCCAAGATCCAACTCGCTTGTGGTCGGCACAGGCCAGATTTGGGAAAAAAAAAAAAAAGAAAGAAAGAAAAGAAAAGAAAAAACAGAAGAAAAAATAAAAAATAATTAAAAATAAATAAAAATTGTTCACATCATCGTCGATTATGCCATATAGGATAATTGATATTCACGCAATCGATTTTCGGTTAAAATTGGCCAGAAAATGTTTAGGAAGTATAATTAAAAAATTTATGACTAAATTGATAAAATTTTCTCAAACATTAACTTAGAAAACATTAGATTAGAAAAATACTTAAATGAAGAAACTGACTTGAACAAGGAAACTTATTCAATTTAGGAAACAATCCTCCTGCCATTGATTAACTGAATGAGCCTTGGTTTTTGTGCTTATAGAATCTTCATCCTGGACGACTTCTCCTCATTGGACCCGTTGGATCATGTTGTGACCAGAATTTCCCTTTTACTTGCACAAATATCAAATGGGCTTAATTGATCGATGAACATCTTGAGTTGGACTTGTGAGTCGTTTGTCTTTGTGAATTTCCCGAGCTCACATGCTTTCGCATCATACACGCCAAGTTGATGGAGAGTTGACCTCAAATTTGATTGAGCTTTGTAGCCGACATGCCAAAATCACCTCCAACATTGTCATTATGTTATTGTTCTCATACAAACTTAGAATGCCAATTATATATATGAACGATATATCTTTATTTATTTATTTAATTATTTTTTTCAAGGGTCCTAACGACCCAAAACATATTCCCTGGCATCTATAGACAAAAATGTTCCCGCCCGTCAACGAACGAACGAGAAAGGTTATTAAATTCTTCCAAAATCCGTTTGAGCTTCCCTAAGACATAATTCTGAGTTTTTTTTATATTTTTTGAAGGGAGCTCGTGCTTTTTGGTCAATAACAGGGGACTCCCCCCTTCGATGACTGAAATACTTCGGAGTTTCCAAGAAAATGGTCTTACACGGTTGCGGGTGAGACTGAGTCAAGCTACTTGCATGAAACTCGGGCTCGGCTCGGATCAGCGGTTACTCGTGATCGAACTTTGACTGGCTTCTGTAACACTCATACGGTCGATAAGCTCGACTGCTTGAGATCGAGCTTGATCGAGTCTTCGTGCGCAGGACGATCCGGAAAGAAGGAAGCTTTGGATATTTGGAAGGACCGAAATTCAATTTGCCGAACGACAATCCAAATTCAAACCTCAGCCTAGCGAATCCACACGCTCTTTCTAGCTTGCTCACTCTACTACGCTCCTCTTGAAATCGCAAATGGGCCTCGAGTCCGTTCGATTCGATTCTGGCGTGTTGCAGGTGTGAACGGAACGCCGGGAATGGCTGCTCTGGTACGCGGCCTGATGAAGTCACGGGACGCGAAGCGGCACGAGAGTCCCGGACTCTCTCTAACTCCGCTATGTGCGTGTTTTGACCTTTGAACATCGAAATCATTGTATTCGACGATTCCCTGTCTTTTTTTTTTTTCCCCTTTTATATTTTTTTGGCTTGGACTTTGTTTAGAACCATCAGACCGAGGAAAGTTCAAAAGGGGACAAAGGGTTTCCAGAATAAAGTACGAGTAGCGCCTTCTTTCGTGGAAAACCCTAGAATGATTCTTGCGTGTTCTTTGACTGGTGTTAGATCTTGCATCGTGTTGGGTGGTCTTGGCCTCTCTCACCAAAGAAATTAATTCAAAGGGTGAGGATAACCCCAACAATTTCCCCATCACATATCGGGTTAAGGTTGGAGGCTGCTACAGCTCTTTCTGAGTGAGAATTGGGTCCAGATTTATTAGTAACTTGATAATAGTGTTTGATGGTCTTGGGTGTCTCTCATTCCAAAAACTAGTTCAAAGGGTGAGACTTTCTCTTGCATTTATAAACCGAGCAACTATCCCTTCCACAATCGATGTGAGATAATCCTAATACAATGAATGAACTTTGTCTATACAATTTTAAGTTTGTCTTGTTTGATCTTTGGGGACAGCACCCCAAGTAGAAGTGGGTCTCGAGTTGGTTTTGTATTAGTCTGATTGGTCAGGAAGCATAGCAAGAGTAACTTTTTTTTTTCTTCTGGGTTATTGATCAGAAAAATTGACATGTGTTTTCGATAATTACGGCATGTGTGAGATGTTAGAATTGCCACGCACAATAGCAACCAATGGTATGCTAAAAAATTATGAACGCTCTACCGTAAGTCGAAAAAGAGAGAGATAATACAAAAAGGTAAATGTTTATATGCATACAATATGGTCCATTTAATTCACTAAAAACTTCTTGTGGCTGGAGAATATTTTCATAAAATTCAATTTTAGAGAAACCAAACCTTCTTTTTGTGTGTGTGTTTGTTGGTGCTGAAAACAAATAGGAAAAAATGGTTTTATGGTGTTTGATAATACGTGCATTCACTAAAGGTATTTTGGATCGTTAAAAATTCAAAGTGACGATTGACAAAGTAGAATCAATATCTTCGAGATAAGTATACCCTAAGTGCTAAAATTTGGTATGGGTGAACACATAAGTATCAAAACTTTAGAAATGTATACTTATGTACCACTTTTCTTTTTTGAAAATTGGATACTAAATGCTAATTCCGGCGAGTTTGCCGAAAATTCGACGTGGCATTATTTTATTAACAAGACCGGTTTATGTGGTTTGCTGAAATATCCACTTAGCAATCCTTGTCTAAAATGACGTCATCCTCCATGTTCACTTAAGTAATCGTGGTTAAAAATGATTACTTAAGTGTCAAGTTATGGTATAAGTGATTACTTAAGTACCACTCATAATTAAAAGTAAACACTTAAGTGAAAATGATCACTTAAATGCAAAAAATGACTATGTTTAGTGTACTCTTGGTGTCTACATAGATAATTTTTTTTTTTTAAAAGAATTTTCACATTAGTTAACAATCTTATCGGAAAAAGCCATGTTAGCAATTTGACCATAAATTCTTGCTGTTGGCACTTAAGTTTTTATTTCTTCTCCGATTTTGATACTTAAGTGTACTTTTTGGAATTTTTGACATTTATTTGTGTACTTGTGTCAAATTTTGACACTTGGGTGTACTTTTCTCTCAATATCTTTTTTCTTAATTCTGTAATTCATTAAACTAACAAGAATTAGAAATACATTGGGAAAGAATTAGGAAATTATATTTGTGAGTACCATATATGAAAGTGCCCTTTGGGAATGTAGAAGAACATGAGCATTAATGAAGTATATTTAGGAGATGGCAGGAAAGATTTATAAAAAAAATCGTAAAAAAGAAACAAATTGATGAGAGATGGGACATCACTTGGATGTGCAATAAAAACACAGGGAAAATGATTTCGGGGAATTCGTTTTTCCCAATACCAACTCGTTGTTTTAAGTCCATGGAAAATGCTTTTCATTTCCATTTATCTACTAGTTTTCCATGACCAAACCATGAGAAGCCCAAAAATAAAATTTCAAAAATAATTTTCATCAAACAAATTGACCCATCATACAACTTTGTAATAATTCCATACATTCCTCTCTCCTCTACGAGGTTGAAATAAGTTAAAACCTTCATTTTTTAGTAATTTTCTCATAATTTATTTTTCAAGGAAAATTATCACAAAATTCCTAAACCTATTTGCACTTTTGCCAATTTAGTCATAAATTATTTTACCTTTGGGCTTTGTTAGTCTAATAGTCTTTGGGTTACTGTGAAAATAATAATTTATTGTGAGTCATGAATTTTTAAAGGAATGGGCTCAATAATAATTTATAATTATTTGTTATTGATTTTTTATGATCTAAAAGAGATTGCTATTCTCACAGTAGATTAAAAATTGTCATATAATAATTTTTGTTTACGTTTTGTCAATTGAGTCAATTTAGCCAATTTTTATTTAATATTGCTAATGTGGATATCGTTCGTCCTATGTGTCACGACCAACTCTGACTTGAACATTTTTTAATAATATTTTGAGAATTTTTATGTTTTTTCATTTTCTTTATTATTTTGTATTTTTGGATTGAGGGTCATCAACCATCACTCGTAATAGGTGAGGGCATCTAGCCCCTACTAGTTCTAAGGTTGGGCTTGGCCCTTGCTAACCAAAGTGAGGGTGTCGTAGCTCTCACTGGCCACAAGGATAGTGTAGTGAGGGCCGTGATGCCCTCGCTCAGAGCTGGCGAGGATCGCCGGCCCTCACTTAAAAAAAAACAATAAAAAAGTAGAGAAAGGGGAAGAAAAAGAAAAAAAAACCCAAAAAAAATGTCTTATTGATCATCAATTGTCAAGTATTATGAAATTTCTTAGTTTACTTTAAAATGTTAATACTATGTGCAACGTAATTGATTGGGGTGTATATCAACATAATTTGTTCTAAGATAACTTTAAAAATTTCTTTAAAAAGGCAATTCTAAAAATCACTATTAGATTTCGTAGGTTCCAAGCAACTTTTTTTATAAAAATTTTGAACCATTTCTTAGCTACTGAAAGAACTAAATACAAATTGGACTAAATACAGATATGTATATTTCTTTTCCGGGGATAAAGAGGCCTAACTACATGAAGGTGTGTAGAACACATTTACATGTCCCACCATAAATTGGTTAAGGTCAGGCTTTTGATTTGTAAAATGGGTTGGATAGAGAGTAATTTACATGCAATTGATTGAATTGTGAGGAATAACCTTCACAGTGTCAGCTAAAAACCCTTTGACACTCTAACAACTACATCAACCATGACGATGTTGATAGAAATACATATTATTTACACTCCAATATGTATATGTTTTACCAAGTCATTTATCCTTTTTAAACATTTATCCCTTTTATATATACATCTTTCGCATCATCCTTTAGACATATAAAATCCACAAAGAAAGTGTCAAATTAAAATATTCAAGAAAAAATTCAAAACCTATTTGTCTACATAACTACGGCAAAGAACTTCTCTTCCATTTCTTACTATATTTTGTTATCTAAACAATAAAATTTTGTATTTCCATTAAATAAAAAATTGTCTAATGTTGCAAGGTCACATTAATCGACAATTTAACAACTCTTAAAGCTAATAATCAAATAAAAATCAGGACGAGCTTGATAACCGTGCTAAAAGTTAACCTTTTTAATACTTAATGTTTTTTTATTTGCATTTAATAATTTCTACAACATCTACTTAACTGATTGTTTTAAGTGAAAAGTCACTAGATGCGATTTCTAAGGAAGTGATTACTTAATTGGATAAGTAAAATATTCAATTGAAATTAAAATCTTGCCAATTATATGGTCGAAACTTCCAATAATGCCCTCCATTTCATCTTTGGAACAAACCAATAAATTTATTATTTAACTTTTATCTATTATCACAAACATATTATTTTCCTAATCACTTCTTAAGTCCTGCAGCAAGTAATGCTCGGTATTTATATTTACCACACTTTTTTTTTTTCAGTTCTATCAAACAAGCCCTTAGTCTTTTAACATTTACGAATTAGGTTATGAGTGTGCTCAATTTTGCGTTTTCATTATTTATGATGATCTATTGACATAGTTATCAACTCATATGTGCGATTAAAAGGCCGAATTCAAGCTTAAGCCTAAGTCAATTGATTTAATATTAAGCAAATCGCGATCGAAGTCCATTTTTGACCGTGAAGAACTAGGATTAGTGATCTTGTTTGGATTGCTCAAACCTGAAACCTTTTTCTAAGTTGCACAAACAGAAAAAAAAAAAAGAGAAGTCTCAAACCTAACATAATCTAGAAGCTCATCTTCCTTATCCATTATGATGAAGTCTAGCTCTTGTCTTGGCAGCAGCCAATTTGCTTTGCTCTTTTTTCTTCTTGATAAGCGATGAGTTAGGCACGAAAAGCCCGGATTCATCAACGAGGCGAAACTCACAGACTCGTGGCTCATCTTCCGGGAAACCAAATTATATGCGTATCATTGCCGTACCGTAAACGGGTGAGTTTCGTTTTACCGATATAACTCTTAGTCTTCGTGCCTAATTTTCCGCTCGTGGAAAAAGAGAAAAAGGGAGAGGGAAAAGTTGGTAACATGTGGACAAAGGAATAAAAAACATGGAAGGAGAGATGAAAGGTATATGAAACCATTGACAGAGGTGGAAAAGGTAGAGCTCTTCGCATAAAAGAACATGTTCCTATCCGAATTGTCTAATCGGAAAACGCGTGATTATCTGAAAAGAACAAGAAAGAAGCGGCGAAAAAAATGGTTTATGGGGAATATTAATAAGGTGATAAAGTTATGATGATAGATTAACTAGACTAATAAACGGCCGCCATGTGTCGGGGTAGCAGCGATCGCGTGTTGCTCGGACAACTGCTAAACTTTATCCTACCCATTGTATTGATCGCCAATTTTATTGGGAGTAAATTTGTTGATTGCTACCTTAGCCTAAATTCACTTAATTAAAAGCAAACTTGATTCTCAAAGAAAAACCAAGAGAAAAAGCCACTAATGACCCAAAACTATTTTCAATGTGATATATTTACCTTAAATTTAGGCTCCGTTCATTTTGTGGAAAACAATTTCCAGAAAAACGTTTTCTAGATTTTTCGGCGTTATGAACGGTCATGGAAAACATTTTCCATGAGAGGAAAAAAAATTTAAATAAGGAAATATGTTTTTTACTTTTCAAGATAAGGAAAACTTTGGAAAACATATTCCTCACTCACCTTCTTTTATCTTACACCCATGTTAACCTTTCTATCTTTCTTTTTTTATTTATTTAATTAATTTTATTTTTATTTCTCTTTTCACTTTTTTTTTTTTCATTTTATCTTGATTAATCGCCGGTTGCGGGTGAGCTTTAGACTCACCCGATTGGCATTGAGTGTGAGCTTTTGGCTCACTGGTGTCAGGCGAGCTTGAGCTTGTCTTTGGGCAATCGTTGGCCATCACCGTGGCCAATGATCGGCCGAAGAAGAAGATAAAAAGAAAGAGAAGAAAAAGAAAAATTACAACAAAATATATTTAAAAATCGATTTTAAAATAATGAAAAAATCATTGAAAAAGGTGTATAAAGGAAAAGACTTTCCCTGCCGAATCATTTTCATATTTTAGCTGACCATCAAAAAATAATTGCATTTTCATAGAAAATGATTTTTCGGAAAATATTTTCTAGAAATGCTCCATTTTTACGAACAAAGCTTTATGTTTGACAGATTACGTTATGGCAATGAGCATCATTAAAAATTTGCCTATATAGATGCCATAGAAAAAAAAATTGTGTTGATGTGGCACCTATGTGAATTAAGTGAAATAAAAACAACGTTATTTTGACCGAAAAATTATTTAATAAAATTTTGATAGAGAATAAATACGTCACATAAATATAAATTAAAATTTTTTTATATCATTAGAAAGAGTTTAAAATAAACGTATCTTAGTGAATATTATTTAAGATTTTTGGCTTCTCTTTGCCAAAAAAAAAAAATCGAGAATAATCAATCTTTCCAGTTCCGGGCCATTCACTCGAAGCCGAACCAAAATCGAAACGTTCCGCCGTACACGGGGGTGGCAGCTGTTCCTTGTCATTGGCCTTTAACGAACTCTGCCGACCATGCGTGCCGCGGGAACTAAAGCAGCCAGCTTTTCACCGCGGCCCGCCACGTGGCGGCCGAAAGACGACAGCCGCCAGCCGCCGACGTGGTCTTGTCCCACTTTTTAATTATTTATTTATTTGTTTATTATTCTCGTATCGTCGTTAAAAACCCACCCAAAGAAAAGAGAACACGTTAAAAGCCTTTCGTCCTCGTTGAACAACGAAAGTGGAAAACGTCAAAGCCCCTCCCCGACCGCCCGCAACGAGTCTCTCGGTCGTCGGAATCGCCGTAAACATGAAGGAAAATGCGGAGAAATCTCCTCTGGGAAATTCGTGAACTTTGGAGTACTACGGACGGCTCTTCTCTCTCTGCTGCTGCCTCGTCTGCTCCACGGAGAGATAGAGAGAGAGAGAGGTGTCGCAGTCCCCACGGCTGCCACCGGATCTTTGGACTTTGAAAAGTTCGAGGATCTTGTCGGGTTTCTTAATCATGGGTTCTTCTGGGAAAGTCTGAAAAGAGCGTGGTTCGGATCCCCTCTCACGGGCGTAGCATAAAGAACACGCTACGTAGACCCTCTTCTGCTCAAATCCTGTGGGTCTCTGTCTGTCCGTCTGTCTCAGTCTCTGTCTGGAATTTTCAGTCAAAACCCAGGAACACTTCATTGGGGAGGCGTTTCAAAAGCCGAGGAGTGCCGGATGATACGGGGCTGAAGAGAAGGGAAAGGAGGAGGAGGCTTTTCTCTTTTTCGGGTTTCGATGATGGCTCCGGTGATGGACCCGCAATCGGCTGCCGAGAAGGCGGTGTCGGTGATTGGGTTCGGGTACGACCTCGCGTGCGACGTCCGGTTGAAATCCTGCAAGCCGAGTCGTTCGGGGTCGAGATTGATCGAGCTCGAGACGAGGGAGACGAGGGACCTCGTGGTCCCTGGCGGGGTGGTCGTCAGGGACGTGCCCAGCTGCATCAAGTGCGATAAGGGCGAGCGCACCAGGTTTCGCACCGACGTGCTCTCCTTTAATCAGGTGAAAAAAAAATGGAGTCTCTGTTTTTATCTTTCTTCTTTTTTTCTGAAATTCTTCATGACTTTGCTGGTGAAGTGATGAGTTTTGAGTTTCGGTGAAGATTTAAACCTGCTGGGTTCTTGATTTTTCGAGAGAAGTGCATACGCTTCCTTCTGCTCATATTTTGTCATGTTGAAGAATCTTGACTGGTATGGCCAGCCTTTGACCGGAGCGCAAACTCGATCCACGAGCGTTGACCTGGGATGGTGCCTCTTTAAGTGAGGACTGATATTTGGTGTGCATATGAATCGGATCGTCGTTTGTTTGAATCGAGTAGAATTAGCTTTTTTTGTTGGGGCTAATAAACATGTTGATCATCTGACCATTTCTAACACTCCTAACTTTCGAAATAAACGATAAGGCAAGAGCATTCTCTCGAAAGGAATGTGGTTAAGCAGTCAGGTCCTGCCATGGAGTTTTAATTGGCCTGGAAAGAAGAAGACTTGATTGTGAATAAGTATTGCTTGGAGAACGAGAAATAACCAAGAAATGAATTTCTGGGACAAATATTAACGACTGTCATAGGCCAGCTTATTAACTCACTCTGCAATGGTGCAATTCCCTTTATCTTACTCACTAATACTGTTAAGCTTGCTGTCACGTATCTCCTAGCGAGCTCATTAAGAATGATGACCTTGTTATTGACTTCGCATTTTGGTTACTCTCATGGTGTGAAAATATAGCAAGGGAAACACAGTCGTAGAGGAAACCGATTTTAGCATCACTACCGTTGAAGCATGAGCAGTATTTCACTTTCATGTTGATTTCTGACCTTGCTATGCTGTTGCATGAAGGCAGTGCCCCTGGGTTGGCTGTTGCATTCTGTTTCCTAAGCACTTTGCCTTCTCTCTAATTGCAGATGTCCGAGCATTTCAATCAGGAACTTTCTTTATCTGGTAAAATACCGTCAGGCATATTCAATGCCATGTTCAACTTTACGGGCTGCTGGCAGAAGGATGCATTGGCTGTAAAAGGCCTCACTTTTGACGGTTTGTTCATGACCATCTACAGCATGGAGTTGGAAAGATCTCAGTTAACGCTTTCTGAGCAAGTCAAACAAGAAGTGCCCAATTCGTGGGACCCCCTTGCCCTTGCCGAGTAAGTTCTAAACAGCATGAGATTTCTTTGTCGCCCTTTAAGTCGAAAGTATCAAAAGATATAATGATATTTTTCATCTCATAGATATTGCTGGTGTTTGACGACATTATTTTCCAGGTTTATTGACAGATACGGTACTCATATTGTTGTCGGGGTAAAGATGGGAGGTAAAGACGTAGTTCATGTGAAGCAGTTGCAGAACTCACATCTTCAGCCCACTGACGTTCAGAACTACCTGAAGCAATTAGCTGATGAGAAATTTTCTGAAGATACTACTGTGTCACCAGATCCTGTTCAATTATCAGCCAAATTGAGGGTACGCAGAAACTTTTGAATCAATGTGTCTGTCTTTAAGTATTTCCACTACGGAATGATGTTAAATGCATCTCCTGGAAAGCACCAGAAGGATGAAACTGTTTTCATATGGAATGTTGGCCCTCTGCGAGAAATCAACCAATATCGTATAATTGAACTTCTTCGTTTTGGGACTATGATGATGTTTTTCATTAGCTGAAGTGCACACATGTGAAGAAGGATGTTTTTGAGCAAGTTGTTGCTTAGACATCGAGCTGCTTTGATATCAGACTTCCTTGTTTTCTTTAATTTCCTCTGAATTTGATTGCACTGAGGCAGTGCAGTGCAAGACATAATCTCTGCCTTACTTTCTTGGACTTATAGTGCTCTCTTAAATCATATTGATTGACCTGGCAAGTTATGGTTACTTATATGTAATATATGTCATTGACCTCATTTTGTTGCTAAAAGGTTCACCAGAATGCTTTGTGCCATATCATGGCTCGCTATTCTGAGTTCTTCGCATATATCTTCAGGAAGGAGGCTTGTTTAGCCAGAAAGAAATTCTAGGTGGTAATCCAACTATTTTGTGGTTTAATGCTCATGTATGTTTTTGCAGGGTGAAAACCTCATGCCTGGGAATTTCCATGGATTATATGTTAGGTCGCCTGTTGTTACTTCCTCAAAAAACAATGTAAGTATTTCTGTACTTCTGTTGAAGATCATGTCTTGAGCTGCACTCACTCAACAGTTTTCCTCGAAAAGCATGAGGTTTCTGTTGTTCTTGTGTTCATTAACATCTCTAATTCTCTTGTAGGATCTTGTGAGTGTAAGTGTCAGGAGGGGTGGAACTGATTTCGGTCAAAGTCATAACCAGTGGCTCTCAACAATATCTCAGTCTCCCGACGTTATATCAATGTCCTTCGTGCCTATAACTTCGCTGCTGACCGGTGTACGAGGAAATGGATTTCTAGGCCATGCGATCAATCTGTACCTCCGATGTGCGTATACTTCTCTGTATTCTTACCCTATCACTATGTCATTTAAAGAGTAATGGACCCATGTTTAGTCATGTTATTGACCTGGTGGCAATTGGCTACTGAACTTTTCAAATGATTTTGAGCTGAATTACAGTATCATCCATCTGCTGCCATTCATTGTGTTTGGTTTCATCCTACTCACTTCTATTGTGGCGTCGTCAATCTTATTATGGTCTTTCAGAAGGACGTATTGGCTTGAATTTTTTTAATTGTGTGCTCGTTCTTGTCTTTTACATCATCTACCACCGATGTTGCTCGGCAGTGCTTCTGGTCAGTTTCAACTGAATCCTTGTTTTACTTTTGTTAAATCGTTCAGACAAGCCGCCCATAGAGGAGCTCCATCAATTTCTAGAGTTCCAGTTGCCTCGGCAATGGGCCCCTGTTTATGCTGATCTTCCCCTTGGACCAAGAAGGAGAAAGCACCCATCTCCAACACTTCAGTTCACTTTAATGGGTCCAAAGCTCTATGTTAATACCTTTCAGGTAGTTCATTCTGCAAAAAGCATACATATGGGGTGCATGCCTAAATTCCAAGAATTGGAGTTTCATGCTTGCAGGATGCCTCTTTCATAATAGAAGCATACATTGTGAGAGTAGAGACTAAGTAATGTCTGTATGATGACATAGCATCGCGCAATATCATGTGTTGCTCTGTGCCTCCTTTTATGGATATTTAAAGTAGTTTCCTTGAATGTTTCATTTTGGTCCATTGCATATAAGTCTTGATGAGAAGCCTGACGAAGATGTCGCTTTTTATTCCTTCTCCAACTCGAGCTTATTGAAACAGTGAATCGCTTTACATAGTGTGCTTGTTTGTCCACCTACCTTGCTGTCAGTTCATGTTGAGGCGGGTTCTTTAGTTAGTGCTTTTGATTATCTTTATACTCATGAAGTTCGTAACGCTGAGCCAATTTGGATTTCACATACTTGAATCATCATTAGCATCACTTTACACTGTTGCGAAAGAAGGGTCCTAGTATTGCAGCACCAGTTCAGCATCTTGATTTTGAATCTGCTTACTTTGAGACTGCAAATTTTGGCAATCCCATCTATATTTTTTACTTTTAGGATTGGACAATATGGGCACTGATCCAGTGGTGCAGACATATTGTCAATCATGGACAATGACTTGGATTAGTCCTGCTATTAATTTATATGATTACACGTAGTGAATATTGTATCTGTGATTTCAAATAGAAGCAAGCAACAGTGAACTCCTACATTTGCTCAATGATGTTTCTAACTTGCAACTTGCAGGTGGACACCGGAAACCGACCAGTCACAGGTATTCGCCTGTACCTAGAAGGGAAGAAAAGCGACCATCTAGCCATCCATCTCCAGCACCTGACAAATCTCCCCAACACCCTTGAGATCTCAGAGGACCACACTTATGCGCCTAGCCATGCTCCAGACGAAAAAGCCTTCTTCGAACCTGTCAAGTGGAGCATCTTCTCGCACGTGTGCACAGCTGCTGTGCAATATGATGGCTCGCGGATTGATGATTCGGCCTCCATTGTGACGAAGGCCTGGTTCGAAGTTAAGGTCTTAGGCATGAAGAAGGTTCTGTTCCTCAGGTTAGGATTCTCTATGGTGGCGTCTGCAAAGATCCGGAGATCTGAATGGGATGGACCATTGATAACTCGTAAATCGGGGGTATTTTCTACATTCATCAGCACGAGGTTCAGTGCGGGACTGAATCCGATCCCACCAGAGAGGCCAGCAAAGGTGGATTTGAACTCGGCGGTTTATCCTGGGGGCCCGCCATTGCCGTTGAAGATGCCGAGAATGACGAATTTTGTCAACACGAAAGAAATGGTGAGGGGCCCAGAGGACACTCCTGGGTATTGGGTGGTGACCGGAGCCAAGCTGTGTATAGAAGGTGGAAGGATTTCGGTCAAGGCCAAGTTTTCTTTGTTGACGATAATGTCAGAAGAGTCGATGATGCTAATGTGATTAAACAGAGTGAACAAAATACCATTCTTTTCATACCTATTGTAAATTTATTGAATGTACATCATGTATAAGATGTACTGCAAGAGGAAGCGGTCCGGCATGAAGTCGTCCATTAGTTAAATCAGATTTTTCTTGTTTCGAGAAGATTTATTGTTCTGATTTTGATGATTTACGCAATCTCTTGATTGGCAACAGTTACTTTGCTTCTTGATTAGCAGCAGTTACTTTGCTTTAAAATCTTCCAGATAGAGCAGGCAGAGACCAGAGAAATTTCAACCTTCACTTTGCTTTTAGCCATAGAAGTAGCAGAGACAAGGCTAAAAAGAATCTGCCATGAGCTTTCGGATTCAACTCATGATCCACTGAGGACATAAGAATACAATGGCATTGCTTGCCCAGAACAAAAACAAGAAGCATGTCTCGAGATTTTAGTTTCACCAATAATCTCCGCATGAACAAGAACCGTTCCTAAAATGGTGGAATCTATTGGTGTCCCTTATGATAATCTCCCTCGAGACTATTTCACTTATGAACTTAAAAGCGTTATGGCAGTCGATGCAGATGCGGAGGTTCTTCTTCACCCTGATAGGAGCTCCAGGAGGAGAAGCAATCAAAGCAAAAGCCACGGCTAGCTTCTCGCTATGGTGGTTAAGAAGCTTCTCCTTCTCACTCCTTTCTACATCATGGAGATCTATCTCCACCATAGGCACGTACCCGGCTCTACTCATAAGCTCACTCAGCTCGTCGAGCTTTGCATATATCTCCTCAGTCCTAGGATTGCTTCTATCTCCTACTATAAAGGTGTAGACCTTGTCCTTCAACTCGACCCAGCTCGTTCCCGGTTCCTTCTTCACCTTGCTGTGCTTCATGAGTCGCCTCACTTCGGCAACTTTTTCCCACATGCCTGCGGATGCATATATATTCGAGAGAAGAACAAGAGTCCCTGAGTTCTCTGGCTCAAGGACAAATAACATCTCCGCCGCCCGTTTCCCAAGCTCGACATTCTTATGGATTCTCGCAGCACCAAGAATTGCCCCCCAAACATGGCCATTAGTTTGAAATGGCATTGTTTCAATGAGATCCACCGCTTCCTCTAATTTACCTGCCCGGCCCAGGATATCAACCATGCAAGCATAATGTTCTTGAGTAGGTCTGATAGCAAACAACTCTTCCATGGATTTGAAATAGCGTTCTGCTTTATCTACCAGGCCTGTGTGATTGCATGCACAGAGGACGCTAAGCAAAGTTATATGATTGGGCGTGACGCCATCTTCCAGCATTTGATCAAACAATCGCAAGGCCTCTTTTCCATGTCCATGCTGGGCGAATCCTCCAATCATAGCCGACCAAGAAACTATTCCTCTGTCGGGTATCTCATCAAAAGCACAAATGGCATCATCTATGCTGCCGCATTTTGCATACATGTTAACCAGAGAGTTCCCTGCAAAAACGTCCGACATGAACCCGAACTTCAGGACATGAACATGTGCCTGTTTCCCCTGCTCATATGCTGATAAATTTGCGCATGCATTTAAAAGAGAACTGCAAACGAATGGATCTGGCTTGAGGCCTCTGCGTTGAACTTCTAGGTATAGCTTTACAGCTTCTTCGCCTTGTCCACATTGGGCATAAGCAGCAATCATAGACGTGAGAGCCACTAAATCTCCAGCCGCACAAATCTCAAAAGCTCTTGCTGCTTCTCCCATGTTCCCGCACTTACTGTATGCATCGATGAGGCTTGTTGCTACCTGACTGTCATGATCAAAACCCAATTTTAAAGAAAGAGCATGGACCTGCATTGAAACATCAATAGCCTGCAAGCTGGTGGCTGATTTAAGAATGACCGATAGAGTCGTTTGGTTAAAACCTATCCCACTTTTATATGTCTCAGCAAAGAGGGAGACAGCTTGCACATCCTCTCCATTCTGTGAATATCCAGAAATTAGAGCATTCAATGCAATAAGTTCCTTCTGTGCCATCAAATCGAAAGCCATTCTTGCTTCTTCCATTAAACTACATTTAGAATACATATCGACGAGTCCAGCCCTGACAAAACTGTCTGTTTTCGTGTCAAGCTTCATCACAATGGAGTGCCACTGTCTGGCCAAATAATTTAGCTCCATACCAGCACAGGCTTTAAGAGTACTTGACAAGGTGAACAAGTTTGGAAATATTCCTGATCTATTCATCTGCATATATAATTTCAAAGCCTGATGGTTTTGTTCATGGAGGACGCATCCAGCAATTATTGCATTCCAAGAGACAATGTCAGGTTGCAATATCTCCTTGAAGGCAGCTATTGCATCTTCAAGATCCCCTGCTTTGGCATACATATCAACAAGAGCATTTTCCGAGAACCGGTCTGATTCATATCCAAGCTTTATCAAATATCCATGCGCTTTCCTTCCTTGAATACAATCCCCCAAACCTGCACAAGCATTTAATATGGTAGACAGACTAAACTCGCTTGGTCTTATCCCACTTAAGATCATCTCGTCAAACAATTCCTTTGCCTCTCTCAAAGAGTCACTCTTCACGTAAGAGGAGATCAAGCCATTCCAAGATACGACATTCTTCACGTGGATTGAGCAGAAAACTTTTCTTGAATCCCCAAACTCTCCACATTTTGCATACATGACAACTAAGCCATTTGCAACAAACTCATCCGAGTCATAACCAGTCACCATCACAACCCCATGTACCTGCTTCCCCATCACCAAATCCTCTCTGATGGAGCATGATTTCAGAACAGTAGGGAAAGTAAACTCATTACCCTTAATTCCCAATCCATGCATTTCTCTATAGGCCAAAACAGCCTCCAGTCCATGGTCATTCTGAGCGTACCCAGATATAAGAGCAGACCAAGAAACCAAATCTGGCTCCGGACTTTCGTCGACCAGTTTCCGGGCATACCCGAAATCGCGACATTTCGAGTACAAGGTGACCAGATGGATACGGAGCTTCGGGTCCTCGGACAAACCGAGTTTGGTCAGCTGGGTATGAGCCAACTTGCCCTGAACCAGAGATTTGGACGCGCAACATTGCGACAGCAGCTTGGAGTAGTACGAGGAGGCGGGTAGGACTCTGCCCTCGTTTTGCAGACTCTGGATGGATCCGGTGTATGCACGGAGGGGTTTGGAGAAGTTCAGGAAATGGTTTGAGACAGCGGAGGATTCAAATGGCAGGTAAAGTCGTTGAGACACGATCCATCTGGTCATTCGTGCGGGCGTGCACACGGGTGTCCGTCCAATGGTCGGTCTCGGATGATTCGAAGCTCAAGAAGGCCTTTTCTGAATGAGCTCCGAAGATTAAGCCCAGAAGCGGCCGCTGAGAAGTCGGCCTCGTGATCAGGTTTCGAACTCAGAAAGGTCCCGTGGGGATCTCTCTGAGGACGAACGCTCCTCTACGTCGTAATTCAAGCTGATTTTCATGGTAATTTTCCATACAAAACATGTGTCACGACAGGTTTTAGGCCCTCCCAAAATCCGCCGTCGGTTTCGGAGATTTAAGGTTATCCGCCGAAATGCTATAGAAGAATCTCTTTGCGAACAAAGATTGGAGGGTTAATGTCATGACAAACTTTAAATTGATGTATTTGCGATAAATTTATCGAAACTAATTTTTTGATTACCAAAAACTTCAAACTGGTACATGTATAACAAATTTATCCTGTGTTAGTTTTCATTATATTTTACCATCGAATTGCTGAGTTGGATGACATGTTACAATTGATCAGTGTACTAGTTTGAGATTTTACCTTCTGTTTATATGTAAATTTATGATTTTTTGTGATATTAATTCAATTTAACAGAAATTAATTGATGATAAATTTGTCACAAATGTATTAGTTTTAGTTTTTGGTGCTTATAAAATTAGTTTAGGGTAAATTTATTGTATATGTATCAGTTCGGGATTTTTTGTGGTATTAACTAGAGATTGTATGTATGGAGCCATTACAATTTCTAAATGAAAATTGATATAATTGGTTTTCGAACTTTGGCATAATGTCTAATGTCGACCATAGATTTTTAATGGGTTGCACTATTTTCACATTCTTATTAGCTCTTGACACCCTTATCACAATGAATTGATTACATTTCCCTTTGCATGTCCCACTATTGATTAAAAATTATTTCTTAGCTTTTCATTTCTTATCTTGTCAATTTTACTAAAAGAAAAAATTATCTGAACAATATTTTTTCACCCTAACCATTTTTTCAACACTCATTACATTTTTATGTATTATGAACTTATTCTCTATTATTATAATCTAAACAAGCACTAATCATTTATCAGTGTAAAGAAATGTTAGTTTTATTTGCAAATTTTTTACTTTATTTCCATAAATTATCCTCATGATCGTGAATTTATTTTTGGTACAAATTTATGAGAATTTACTTAAAAACTAAATATTGTGGTTGATGTATGCATTATATACACAATTTACTCAAAGACTATCTCTTACTTGTGCTTAAGTTATTTTTTGAATAATAGTTTCCTAGTTAAAAAAAAGAAATATACAATTCATTAACAATATAATTAGTTGTTTTTGTTAGAAACACAATAATTAGTTAGCTATCCACCAAATAAATTATTATTATTTTTTTGGAAAAAGGGACACCAATTTTGTTCCAAATAGAGAAAGAAATGGAAAAAAACCAAAAAAAGAAAAAATAAGGCAAACATTAGTCTTAAATCAAGAGTGGCCCAACATTTAATCTCAACAAATGTTCTTTGAGAGGAGCATGGGTAGATTAGTCTCTAACAAAATTGAAACAAAAGAAAAGAAGGAAAAAAAGGTAAATAATAATTTTAAATCAAGAGTGGGATCTATAAGGTATAATGTAGTTAATTCATTACAAAGAGGATGTCGGGAGTTGATAAGAGATTAGAAATAATGCAGGCCATTATTTATTGCTAGAATATGCGTAATTCTCAAATTTGTTACCAAAATATATATATAAGAATCAAAGAAGATTAGAGGTTCCCTAAAGTACCCGTAACAAATAAATTATTGGGTAAAACTCGCATGCATGTGATCATGAAATGTGACTCAATAAGGAACACTAGCCCCATGCGATGTCACCACACAACTAGCTTGGAAGGAGCATGATAAAGCACACTAGCCCTCATTAATCAAGGTGGTTGCTTCATCTTGAGTAAACCTCAGATCTTCAAAACGTTAATGAGAATGAATTAACGCCTTAACATGGAGTGCCCTCCATTCTTCAAATCAAGCAAAAAAGGAAAATCTTCAAATCAGGACGAGAGCATCTCCTTTTCTGTCCCTGGACATATAAGACTCCAGCAGAATTACCAGACGCTGTAATTTGTCGTTATGCAGCTGCTTTAGATTCTGGGAATGCATGCTAGGGACAATTTTGACTTTGACTTGATTGAGGAGATTCTGGTCAGGTCATGATCAGAGGGACTTGGAGTATAGTTGTACAATTTATAGCTCGAGAGGCCCCGAAATTGAGGAGATGGTGGAGGAGCATTTACTGAATTTATGGTGCATCAATTCAAGAACATGAAGATGAATAACTCAAAATTCCATAAAATAAAGATTAACGTAATAGAAAATCTTAAATTGGTATACATATAATAAATTTATCTAAAATTAATTTTTTGACTATCAAGAACCTCAAACTAATATATTGACGACAAATTTACCTACTATTAATTTTCATTAAATTTAACTGTAAAATTATTAAGTTGAATGACATTTAGTAATTGACGAGTGTACTAATTTGATGTTTAACTTTTCGTTTATCACAGATGTACCGATTTGTAATTTTCTGTGGCATTAATTTAGTTTAAATGAAATTAACAGATGGTAAATTCGCCATAAATATACTAATTTGAGGTCTTTGGTAGTTTAAAAATTAATTTGAGGTATATTTATCATAGATATACCAAAAATTAGTTTATGGTAAATTTGTCATAAGTGTTACATTTTGATATATTTTTTGTGATATTAACCTTAAAAGTAACTATCTTTGTTCCAGAATTGACAAGAAAAGTCCTCTTAGCTCGAAATGGAAGACAAAGCTGGATCAAATGATACCGTTTCATGATGGAAACAATGATGTCCTCTTCTACGATATCATTTTACCCATCAATTCATTAAATGCAAGTCCATCCAAACGTAAAATAGAGGATTATGTTGTGGGCATGAACTCTTAAGCTTTGTTTGTTTCACAAAAAAATAAATAATTAAAAAAATATTTTTCTAAAAGTGATCACTTGTATCGCCTAGAAAAATAAAAAAATAAAAAATATAATCATCGTCTAGGAAAATATTTAGTTACAAATTGTTGTTGATAACGAAAATATTTTTAGTTGAATAATTCTATCGATTAATATAAATAATTATTTTAAGGAAAATATTTTTCAAATTAATATTTTTTGCAAAATAAATGGAGCTTTAAAAGTATGAACTTTGAGGAATACTCAAAAGAATGATGCTTTGTCTAATGAGGACACTACGTATATGCCAATTGTGATATTTTGGCAACGAGACTTTGGCTGCGTTTGGTTCAGCATTTGCAAGGGGTTTTGAGTCCAATGCAAATGCTGAAAGCCCAAAGTTACTTGGGGAAATGCAATTGTGTTTGGTAAAAAAATTTTGCAAATGAACTTTGAGTTGAATGTGCGTTTGGTTAAAATTTTTTTGCAATGAGCTTTGAGGGGTATTATATATATATATTTGGAAAATTGAATTAAACCCTTCGTTGGTCCATTAAAGAAAATATAAACATAATCTAGATTTAGCTCATCACTAAATACCTCTAAGAACTAAAGCTTGCTTAAGATTTGTTAGACTAGGATTCCCAAGATTTGTGTCTCATTTTGTAATATTACTAAAACATTTTATTCTATAAAACTTAATGTCATCATGTCTGCACTTGACCTTATCAGTAGCATGAAATTATATACTCTGTCATAATCATTATCGTCTACATAGATTTAAAAAACGTGCTACTAGTTTGAGGTTTTGTCGTGACTAGGGCTACTAAAGCGATAACTCAAACACGAGGAACATGAAACCAGAGAGATGATAGGAAACCAAAACATATATTGCTCATGACAATATACAATTTCACTTGCATAAATATAATCTTCTGCTAAATTTCATTGAATTTTCTCATATTTCGCTATAGAAATTAAGATTTGCGAAATGTTTTGTCTCACTTTTTAGGTTGCAATTCTTCATTTGCCATTGTAAAGTGTAGCATCCTTATATTTTTTTTTAGTTGCTACTTGGCTAGCGCATTAGATCCACATAATTTTCTACTTTCTAAACTCAATCAAAATTTTCATTTTCCTTTCGGAAATCGTGCATGACATTTTACAAATTAACCTCGGCACAAGGTAGAAATCTAAAATTGACACGAAAGTTTGGTTTTGCATCGACTTTTGTTTCTTACCGTGCTTAATTATTAGATTCCGCATATTATATTTCTTTTAACGCCCTTAATTTTTGTGGTTTTACAGTATAAGTGGGCTTTATTGATAATTGATTTTGAAAGTTTTATACTCTGGTTGCCAAAATTTCACACTCCAAATGTGTGACAAGCATTCATCATCACTTGCCGCCCAATAGTAAACCGACCCTAGTCTGATTGTGACTGAACATCTACTCTTCAGGACTCTCTCTCCCCCACTCTCTCTGGTCTATCGTGCATCGACGTACATTATGGAGATCCTTCTCTGTCCATTATCTCTGTCATCAATGCCGGCAGCTGAATTATTGAAAGTCATCGGCACATAGGGAGGGCCCTCCAGGTGTTTGTCCGAAGGAAGATGGGTACCGGCACCCCCCTTCCGTGCGTTGTCGTGAATGGAGGAACGAAGTTGCAGGGTCCCAGGAGGCGTTAGGACATCTATCTGCGCATCGAAGCAATCTTCATCTGTCCGAACATGGACGACGCGTCGTTCATTTGGCTTAGAGAGAGCCCTGCGGAGTCTTTCAGTTCATGTACGCGCAGGCTAAGAAGCATCGACGTTTCGGTCGTTCTAGCCCTGATTGTCCATGCTTTGTGTGATCATCTTGGGACGAGGATCAAGAGCCGAATCGAGTTTAGGAATGAAATACATACACCCTTTTTTTCCGCAGGATTTCGAAATTTCCACGTCCGCTGTGTCTTCTTTGCAGTTTTCTGCTTCGTCTAAATTCTTCTTCTGTTATCTACACGTAAGGAAATGAAACGTCATTTCATTTATTGAATTTGAACCAAGATTAACAAGATGCATCATTTTTCAAAGTAGGTGATTCCCATTGTTTCCGTTCTGCTGTAGTTCTATACGTAAGGTTGAGATCGATTTCACCGGCTTATCCTCTTTTAGGAGTGTTTTCACCTACAAGAGCCACCGGCGGTAATTCCTCCAGTGAGGGCGCCCAACCTAATTTCATTCATTATTTTAATATGATGGTGTCCACATACCTTACACCCCTTGTTCCAAATTGCATATTTTTTTTCCTAACAAGATTGGAATACTCCCGTGTTTATATGTTCCAGAGTTTAAATGAAAAAGTTCAAAGACAACCCACCGGTGGGTAGCTGCGCTGGTTGAGATGCCCCTCCCTCATGCTGAGGTTGAGGGTTTGAAACCCGTAGTTGTTAGCGTCTTAAGTGATATGCCATGGTGGTGGGGTCCTGTGCTAGTCTCCCTCCAAGTATAGTCGGTGGTCTCCGTATGGCTTGCCGGGTTGGTGGTGGCCATGAGCACCCGTAAGGTGTGCCAGGTTGGACCCTAGATATCAAAAAAAAAGTTCATAGACATACTTAGATCCATCTTCCTCTGTTATCTACACGTAAGGAAATGAAATGTTATTTTCGTTTATTGAATTGTACGAAGATTAATGAGATGCATCCTTTTTCAAAGTAGGTGATTCTCCATTGTTTCCGTTCTACTATAGTCCTACACGTAAAGTTGATGTTGACTTCACTAACCTATCCTTCTTTAGGGTGTTTCCACATATGAGGGCCATAAGCGGTAGTCCTCTCCAATGAGAGTGTTCAGTCTGGCTGCATTTTTTATTTTAATGTGCTTGTACCCACACGTTTCGCATTCCTTGTTCTAAGTTATATAATTTTCTTCCTCAACAAGGTATGAATATCCTCCATAATATTAGGTCTCAGAATTCAGACAAAATAGTTGAAGAACGTACTCAGTTCCATCTTCCTATGTTATTTACATGTAAGGATTTCATTTCTTGAATTTGGAACAAGATGAACGAGATGCATCCTTTTTCAAAGTAGGTGATTCCCCACTGTTTCCGTTCTGCTGTAGCCCTACCCCACTTCATTACCTGATTGATAGGAGGGAACAATGTTAGACGCGAAAGCGAGAAGTGTCAAGGTTAGGAATGAACGCACCCTTTTGATTAACAAATAGCATGGTCCAAAATCAGCCACATTTGCATCTTCACTTTTCTTACGCTTCGCTTTCCTTATACCTTCCATTTTCACCTATTTACGAAAATGGAAACAACCCCGGTCTTACCATCCTGAAGCATCATTGGTCGCAGTTTACTCTGTAAGAGCGAACAAGTGGGAAGACCAAACAAGATAATGCACGTTTCTTTGAAATTCATTTCCAAAAAAATTATGGAGGCTGCACGTGAAAGCGTATCCTTTGAAAATATGCCATCACAGGGCCAGTTTGGACTACCTTCACGTGCCCTAGAAAACAAAATATACCCTTCTTGTGGGAGTTGGATGATCCAATAATTGAAAAATGGTTTCCTCTTGAGTTGAGGAAGAAGATTTATTGTGCATGACTGTTATTATGATGGTTGTTACAATACCCTAAGCATACTTAGGAAAGTTTGATTAGAAAAAAAATTATTACAGTAAAAAAAAGGTCCACATATTGAAATTGCAATCTATGCTTATTATATGCTTTGTAAATATTTTTGGAACATACTTTAACAAAGTTCCCAGCTTACAAAGAAATTTTACTTATTTATATAGACTAAGCTCTCTCCGCTAATAAAATTTCAACTTGCATATCCTTTACTCCCACCTATATAATGGAAAGATATTAATTAGACTCATTTCATAAGTCATATAGCATATAGAGTCGGTCATATTCTGAATTTACATGAGAACTTGTGTTTTTGTTTTAGGGTTAAGTGCAGTAAAAGTCCTAAAACTAATAGGGACAATACAATCGAGTCCTAAAATCTTCAAAAAATACAATCAAGTATTTTCGTTAATGCTGCCCAAATTAAGTAGCGGAAAATGCTGATATTTTAATTTCTAATATGTTTCAAGAACACATGGCGTTGATGTGGTACTAAGTGGGTTCAATATATAAAAAAAACGCCAAAAATTAAAAGAACAATCGAAAGGCCAAACATTAGAAAAAAAGGATTGGAAAAGACGAGACAAAAGAAATAGGTCCGCGAGCATGAAGATCTTCTTCAACCTAGAACACACACAACCACTCTAACCATCACACGATCCAATCACATTGGCTTCATTTAAAAAAAGAACTTTTGCCAAAGAACATTCAAAATCGCACGCTAATCTTCGTGTTTGTGGAGCACTCCTCCGATGGTAATTGATGAGTATTGCTCTGCTCTTCACTGTTTTTGCTTTGATTCGTCCATTTTTTGCTGTTGAGTACTGTCTGAATGTACGTCCATTCTGAGTTTTGAAAGATTTCTACAGTTCCAGATCCAGGACTCCAATTTCTCTTTTTCTTTTCGTTTTCGTTTTTGTATTCTAGCTAGACCCGTCAAATGGGTGGGTTGGATCGAGTTTGGGTCGGGTTGAAAATAGTCCAATTCATATTGATCCATTTAACCCGTTTTGACCTAAATTCATGTAATATAAATCTAGTGACCCATACCCGACCTGACCCACACCCGATTTATACCCGACCCGATCCGACCCGTATTGCTAAAAGCCATTATTATTGTAGAGAAACTCAAACTCACTCTAAGCTCTATGTTAAATGACCCACTTAACTCATATTTAATTTTTACTTAACCCATATTTCTATATTTGACCCATTTAACTAAAAGTGAGTCATAATATTGGTTTATGATCCATTTTGACACCTCTAATTCTAGCTTTTGGCTAACCCAGTTGATCGACTTGCGTCCGAGCTTCACGCTCTTCCTACCAGCATCATCAAGCTCATCGCCCATCTCTATTTGCAGGCTGAGGGCTCCTCATCCTACAGAGGAAGGGACAGATGTAGCTGAATACCTCCACGGCGGTCCTCTTTCTTAAAAGATTTATGACTCACATTGTATTTTCATGACTGAACTTATTGTGCATTTATACCTTTATTTTTAGAGTAAGATCTAGATGCGAACCGGACGGCCATTGATTGGCTTGAAAGCATGGGGCGTGGCTTTAAGATAATCGGCAGCGCGGCTGCGATTGAAAGGAGACTGTTCGGGCATTTCTCGACCGGCTGTCGCCTGTCGGTTATTGGGGAGGTTGAAGAATCCAGACTCAATCAATTTGACATTCAATGCATTTTGTCACGGACTTGATGTCTTTTTCCCTCTGCTAAATTGGGATTCACGGTCACCATTGACCCGTCAGGTCTGAGATGACTTTTCGGTCCATTTAAAGACAAAGGTAGTAGCTATGATTGAGGTTTCATTTGTTTTCATAAAATCAATGATGTGAAAAACGTTGTCCTAGTAATAATGACATGTGTCGTTTATAAAAATAAATAAATAAAAATAGATATATCGATCATGAATATAGGTAAACATAAATTGTTATCAATAATAAAAATATTTTTATTGACTTCATATTTCAATCGACTCAAGATATCGTTTTTTAAGAAAATATTTTTTAAATTATTTATTTTCCGTGAAAAATTGAATGATGGTTTGAAAAAGATTTTTCTATTTTTGATAATCTTATCTCTTAGGAAAAGAGGTAACGAAAAGTAATCTCATTATCAACAAAAATGTTTAGTTATGAGTTGTTGCTGATCCATTTGTTTTGTGGAAAACAAATGATTTGTGAGAGATTTTTTGAATTTTGATAATCCATATCTCTTAGGAAAAGAGGTAATAGGAGATATTCTCATTATCGACAAAGATGTTAAGGCATGAGGAAATATTTTTTTCATCAACTTATCTTTTTTAAGTAATAACAACGATCAAAATTAGGAAAATATCTTTAAAAACTGTTGATTCTTCGCAAAACAAACAAAGTCTTAGAAATAATACCCTTCGCTTATCATCATGAATTTCCTTCATTGAGATTGGTTTTTCATTTTTTCTCCTCATAGAGAATTGGGGCACCAATGGGGGTGAATGCTCAAATGAATAGAAAAGTAAAAAGATGAAGGGGTTAAGTGCACTAAGAGTACTATAACTTTCGTACGACGCTAATTTTAGTGTTACAATTTTGAAAAATCGATTACTTGGATGCCATCGACAATTTGTTTTGTTGGAAGAGCCGATATGGCAATTAATTTTCAATGTCGGAAAGTTGAAGTTAACACTTGAGAAGGCAAACGACATCATCGAGTCCGATTGAATGACAACAAAAGTTTCATTAAATGGATCATTTCGGTGCTCGATTCGAAGTGAACACTTAGGTTCCATGGGCGGATCCGGTTCGGTTTTTTGAAAAATTGAACCACCGAACCAATAAGACCGAACTAAACGATAATAATAATACATATTAATTTTTATTATAAATTTTTTTTTTTTTTTATTGAGGTTGAAAAAAAAAGATTAAAATTTTGAAGCCTCATGTTTAGAATTCTTATTGTTCTATTTGGAGCCCTAATTTCCTATTTGCCAAATAGCTCTTTTGCAATTCTTATTGTCAAAGTCTTTGAAGAGCAAAACAAAAAAGATTTTAAAGAAACAAAAAAACGACGACGTCTATCACACTCTTGCCATTAATTTCCATGCATTTATATTTAAAAATTTTCAGCGAATGGAAAAAAAAAAAAAAATCCATGAGAATCGATTACCGAAAATGGCATTATGACATTCAACTGCGGTCCGAACTTATCCCAAAAGGTCTATGGTTTCTTGGGTGGATCCATGGAACCAACGGGTGGTTCCCGGATTCAAATTTTTGGAACCGGTCCTTAGCGGGCGGTTCCCGGTTCTAGGGTGAGAATTGCCCACCCGGACCATGCACACCCCTAGTTGGAAGAGCCAATATGGCATTAATTTTTAATGTTGGAAAGTTGAAGTTAACACTTGAGAAGGCAAACGACATCGTTTGAGTAAGATTGAAGGACAATAGAAATTTCATTAACTTCATGAATGATCATTTCAATGCTATAAATTTTTCGAAGTGAACACTTAAGTTCATCAATTTTTAAAGTTAAGTGACAAGAAGAGAGAGTGAGTTTGAAATGGCGTCATTTGAGAGAGAGAGGGTCTAAAAACGGCATCACCTAATTGTGCAAGACTTTAAAGAAACAACAAGAAACGACGACGTCTATCACACTCTTGCCATGCTAGACAAAAATTTCCATGTCGGATTTATATTTAAAAATTTTCAGATCAGAATGGAAAATTAAGAAAAAAAATCCATGTAGAATAGTTACCGAAAATGGCATTATGACATTCAACTGCGCACTGTCCTAGAACTTATCCCAAAAGGTCTATAAGAAGCAAGGGACACAGGCCTACACGAAGCCAAGCCTCAGCCATTGACTGGTTGATGGACGACTCTCCTCTGATCTTAAAGCTGACTTTCTTTCTTGGCATGCGAAAAATGCTTTCCATACGAATTATTTAAAGAATAGCAACGGCCTACTCATATGATATAGGCATTTGAGTGAGTTTGAAACAGCGTCCTTTAAAGAAGAGAAAGGTCTAACAGCGGCATCATTTTATAGTGGAAGATTTTAATGAAACAACAAGAAACGCTGACGTCTATTTACTCTTGCCATACCGGACAAAAATTTCCACGTTTGATTTATTTTCAAAAATTTAGGTCAGAATGGAAAAAAAAAAAAAAAATCAAAGTAGGATGATTTGTTGGAAATGTCACTCAAGTTATTGATTTTATAGTGATGTGACACTTAAGTGAGCAGGAAAAATAATTATGATGTTCGAGTAAGCGCCGTCCTAGAACATCCCAAAAGAAAGACTAGCTCGGTAGGCCGTTCATTCATTTGAGTCTACAGGAAGCAAGAGACACCGGCCTGCACGAGGCCAAACCCCAGCCATTGACTGGTTGATGGACGATTCTCCTCTGATCTAAAAGCTGGGTTGCTTTCTTGCCACGTGAAAAATGCTCCTCATACGAGTTATTTAAAGAACAGCAACGGCCTACTCATATGATCCAGGCAATGCTTTGATCCTCTTCTTTGGCCTGTGTCCCAAGTCCTCTACCTCCTCTCTTCCTTACCCCTTGTCCAGCCATTCATAGAATACGTTTGCATGTTATTCATAAAGAAAGCTTCCTCCTCTTTTTCCTAAATGGCGTGGAGAGTTGTTCTATCCGTTCTCTTCTTGATCTCATCGAATCTGCAGACCGGGGCTGTTGGAGATGCTCAAGTCCCTTGTTATTTCATATTCGGAGACTCCCTATCTGATAACGGGAACAACAATGATCTCTTGACTGATGCGAAGGCGAACTATCCTCCCTACGGGGTTGACTTCCCCCAGGGCGCGACCGGAAGGTTCACCAACGGCCGCACCTTCGTGGACATCATCGGTCCGTCTTTCTCACCTTTCATTTTTCCACCGACACTCACGAGTGCTTACGTCGCATCTTGGATAAGTACAATGTAAAGTGGCTTGAACACAGTATCGTGCTTTTGCGTGGAAATGAATGTTTTTTAAAATAGACTCCGAAGAGGACAAGAAGAGGAACTTCTCGCATATTCGTACTCCCCACTGATGTGAACGTGTGATATGTATGCAAATTAATAGGTTCAACATCGATAAGCTCCGTGGTATAAAACACAGTGGCTTCAAATCTTAGGTCTAATTATCAGAAACACGTACGCTCGTGGGCTTGTTGTTCATGTTCATTTAATCATTATTTCTGTTTAATTGTGAGTTACAGCTGAATACCTGGGGTTTGATGAATTCATTCCACCCTTTGCTACTGCAAATGGCAGCGACATACTCCGCGGCGTGAATTATGCATCTGGCGGGTCGGGCATCCTTAATGAAACGGGACAACAACTGGTACGCAAATTTGTAGACACGCATACTCAGCACCCCTTTCAGTATGTGCAGAATGGATTGCAGTTTCTCTGGATTGATCCAACGTTTCTGCGTATGAATTGCAATTTGTTAAATTATCGTTCCATTTTTTTCTATATTGTTCTCTTAACTTCAATCATCTTGAAGATCCTAGGTGAACTCTTGTGGTAGGCTGGTTGTTGAGATCAGCGGCTAATAAATAATCCATGGTTGAAGCGTGCAAACAATCGATACAGTCGAAGCCAATATATCGATACAAGTAGACATAATTTGCTGACTATATCAGCCCAGAAGGCCTGAAAATCGGCTTCTAGAGCTGACTTCTTACAAACAAAACCAACTTGAAAAACTAAACCCATCCTTGTACCCTGTGATCCTTTCTCATCCAATGAAAGTTCCGTTGTTCACTTTTCCACCCTTTGCCTTATTTTCCCAGAAACACTAATGCACACGCTTTCACTTGAGAATCTATACCAAATACTAACACCAGTCTCACAGAATCTAACGCAATTCAATTGATATCAGCTGAAAGCTCTTTTAAAAAGACATCGGATCTCATATATTTACTGTGACCGATGCAGAGTTTTACTTCAAGAGAGGCAAGGTAAAATGAGAAATTGTAAGACCTTGGCACAGGAGGAAGATTGAGAAACTTCACAATAAATTTCATAAAAAGACAGTACACCTACACCAATTATGAAGATTGTGTTAAGTATTTGAAGGCGAGGATGGACCACAACCGCCCCCCTTTAGGTCTGTCTCTATTATTATACATATACTCAAACTGATACGTTTTACATGCTCTTCGAATAGGGCGAACGCATTAGCTTGAGCCATCAGTTGCAAAATCATTTGGTCACCATCACGCGCATCAAAGAAATGTTGGGAACGGATCCTGCAACATACTTAAACGAGTGCGCATACACGATATGGACGGGAAGCAACGATTACATCAACAACTACTTGATGCCAGACGAATACCCGAGCAGCGAGCTTTACACACCTGATGAATACGCCGATGTACTGATCGAGCAATACGAACAACAGTTGAAGGTAAATATTTGATCCTAATACGCAATGGATAGCTCCAATTCTGGGTAAATTAACATCTATTTTCATTGTTATCAGTCCCACTTGGTTATTACTTGGAATGTCCACAGTTCCAATGGATCTGATTTTTTTCTATTACCCTTTTCAAACCTTAGACATTGTATTCATATGGAGCAAGGACGTTGGCAATTTTTGGACTAAGTGAGATAGGTTGTGCCCCAGCAGAAATAGCAAAATATGAGACCAATGGATCTCTCTGCGTCGACAAGATTGACGATTTGGTTCTGCCATTCAACAACAGGCTCAAACCCCTCGTAAGTGAATTGAATAGCAATCTTACCGGGGCTAAGTTCGTCTACGTAAGCACTTATGGAGTCTCCACAAATGCAATTCCAGGTTTCTACGCTCTCTCTCTCTCTCTCTCACAATCTTGTGTTGAGACAGTCCTTTTCGAGCAATTACAAAATGGCAATAAGTGGTAGGCATATAAAGAGATGTATATAAATATATTGTGGCATAATGTCGATAGTTTACATCCCAGGAAGAATGTGGCCGCGATCCGATCTACTCAAAAGTCATCTTGTCTCCCCTTTGCTTTTTACTATCATTACTTAAAGATGGAATTGATTGTGTTTGTCTAATATTCAGGCGCCACGAATACGAGTTCAACCTGTTGCAAAACCAAGGAGGATGATGGCCAATGCATTCCCTTCTTAACTCCATGCCAAAACAGGACTTTGATATCTTACTACGACGGATTCCACCCTACAGAGATAGTGAATGTGGAAGTTGCTGCAATTGGTTACGCCGCTTTGCTTTCTGCGGATGCTTCCCCTTTCGATATTCATCGTGTCTCCGGAGGCTCCGAAGGAGGATATAGTGAGAGTAAGCGCTGATGTGTGCATTTCAGTTCGACACGGTTTCAGTCGATATGGATCCAGTTATTCAATAGTATCTCCTATCGATCCGTGTCAACATCATGTTTGTCCAAATAAAAGTTTGACATCACGAGGGTGTTTCAATGGAATAATAGCACTTTTGCAAATTCATATTTATTTCGTCGATAATGATGTAATAATCCTTCGAGATATGGATGGATCGATATAATCTGACAAAGATTGTGAAGGGTTTTTTGTTGATTTTGAGCACAAAAGTAAATGATAAGAAATTTAAAAATGCCATATCGATAATATTCGATGCCAGTGATGTAAAATACAGGATAATAAAGACAAAAGATGAAATTGCAGAAGAACTGTGATTTCTTTGATTGATTGGGGTCTTTTTCGATGAATACACTTGGGTATTTATAAAGACAAAACATATAAAGGCGGTTACTAAATTTGAATAAAGATATAATTTTCTAATCATAACAGCAATTACAAGAAGTTAAATCATATCCTATTATCTAGTAACACTTATCCACAAGAAGTTATAAAAAATCCTTAATTAGCCGCAATAGACATAACCACCTAGCAGTTATGTTTTGTCCTGATTATTCGCTATCAATGACTTTATTGATAAACTTCTAAGATTTTTATGAAGGCTCTTGTTGATAATTTTCAGGTAGTATTTTGTCGATAACTTTATTGATGAGTTATAGATTCCTATCAAGTTATAATAATTCCATTCATTGACGACTTCGATTTTCACCACTCTACTCTCATTGACTAAGTTTATTACTTGTTAATAATATTAAAAAATTGGTCATTTTTTGTGTGTCCATATATGCTGTCTTTTCAAATAAATAATCGAGCCATCAATCATTTGGCAAATTTAATTTTTCTCCATCAAATTGCCTCATGAATTATTTTCTTGAAAACAACACAAATAATTGTGTTATGGCTCCATGAACGGTGCCGCTTGTAAATTTTTTGTTTACTAAATTTTCTTTACTTGGAATTATTTGGCCTTTGGTCAATTTAATCAGGTCATCTTTCAAAAGTAAGTTGAAGATTTCGTCCGATTTGTAAATATCGACCGAGTAAACTTGAATGTCATTAGCCTCAGCTATTTTTGTTTCTTTTATCTTGGTAGGCTTTAAAGGTCGACAATCATAAGGCTTGCTGAGCACCATTTTGCAATAGTTATCCAATGTTTTCGTCCGGTTTGATTTATATTTTGACTCATAATTTTTCATTAAAGCCACATTTTATTTAATGTAGTTTTAGGCCCTATATCTCTTTCTTTTAGCAGTTGCTCATATTTTGATACTCTCATTGCCAATCGAAATAAATTGTCAAAGTCTTGACTTTCAAAATTTTCTCTAAGATTGGATTTTAATCCATCAGAAGCTAGATTCATGAATTCTTTTTTTTTTTTTTTTTTTTTTTTATAGTGAATTCAGGCATCTATTTCAAGCCTTCTTAAAATTGAGAATGGAATTACCTTTCCATTTTAGCCCAATCACCAACATTTTTGGATGATAACTTAGTGTAACAAGTGAAATCCTTTAAGGTGTGACATAGCATGATCTTGCGGCTTCAGTAATCAATAGAAACATAAATCGTCATCCCATATCATCATCTAATTAAAAATTAGTGATATTTACTTCCTTGTTTTACTTTCACAGTACAAAACTTGTCCTATGTGAGTTGCATATTTATGGACATCTACTAGACCATACTAATCACATATCAAACACTCGTGCTGCCCCAGCACAATTATATAAAAGTTTTCATTACAGTTTTTATAATATAATTTGTTCTTTTCATCACGTCACTAATAAACCAATTCAAACCATAATTTCTCTTCGAAGGGAAAATTGAATTGAATTAATTGGAAATTGGAAATCTCAAATCAACGTCGTACTATCCAGAGAGTAGTGGAAGCACATTTTGAAGTGGTGCACGATGATCATCGTGTCAAAAAATCCAAGGCTTTCACTATCAAAATTGGGAAAGTCGTTCCGTGCAACAATTTGGTGACTTGCCAGTCAACCCGCACAGATGTCTCGTCCACCACACCAAAATGTGGACCAAAAGATTAATGCCAAGAATAAATGCATTATCGCACAAGTTTCCAAGCAAACAAAAAATCTTGGTGAAAAGCTTACCAATTATTCTCCCAACATAATTGAATCGAGTTGAATCGAGCCAATAAAGTATCAAACTCAAGCTCAGACTTGGTGCACACATCCGGCGCAATTTACTTGACTCGAGCATTAAAATTTGTGCTGAAGCTCGACTTGACTAGAAAATAAAGATATTGGAACTCGACCTCAACTAATTTATGAAAGGAAATCAAACTCAATCTTGAAAAAGTTTGAATAATGCTGTGGGTGTATTGTGTAATTATGAAGGCATTTATTTGTGTCTTTAACTTATATTTTCTTTTTTTAATAAACAAAAGACCTCGCCGAGGCTCATGAGCATGTTGAGCTGAGAATTGTTGATCTTGATACAAAGATATATTTGAGTAACTCGAGCTTGGCTCCAGATCACATGAATCGACCTCAAGAAGTCATCGAATCGAGCTCGAGCTACTTACAAGTAGTTTGACTCATTTTTAGCCTTGATCTTGGTGTCTTTTCCTAAGGTGAAAAATAAATGACTCTTCAATGGCAAATTATACTTGTACCTCCATTTTGTTTCTGAATCTAATAATGTTGATGTTAAATATGGGGAAAATTACCAAAAACGTATTATAAACTTATTGCACTTGTGCTAATTAGTCCTAAACCTTTTGATTAAGCAATTTAGTTCTACACTTTTTGACAATTTGCCAAATTAGTCCATTCGGCTAAATTTAGCCAAAATTTGATAACGTAGATGCCAATCATTCTATATGACATGGCGGACATTGATGTGAATTTTTTTAAAATTTTTTATTAATTTTTCTCTCTCTCTTTTTTTTGTTATATATTTGTTAAGGATTGGCAAGGCTGGCCGAGGCTTGGCAACACCCGCAAGCTATTAGGCAAGGGCTTGCAAACCCTTGCGGCTGTTGGCGAGGGTTGCGGGGGCAAGATTTGCAACCTTTTCTAGCGGCTTTTGAGGGCTCATCAGGCCTTGCCCAATGGTCGGCAAGGGTGGCCGAGCCTCGGCTAGTGGCTGCCAACCCCCTTACCAAACCTTAACAAAAGAAAAGAAAAGAAAAGAAAAGGAAAGAAAAGAGAATATTAATAAAACATTTAGAAAAATTCAAAAAATAAAATTTAAAATTTCCATATCAGTGCCAATTGGCTTCTACGTCATTAATTTTCATGCAAAAGCCGGATGGACTAACTTGGTAAATTTTAAAAAAAGGTATAGAATTAAATTGGTCAAATTGAAAGGTTTATGATTGAATTGGCACAAATGCAATAGATTTATGAGTTTTTTGGTAATTTTCACATTGTATACGTGACGTGAAGTTGAAATATATGCTCTATATTTTGAAATTTATTGTGATAGTTTCTAGCCGTACAAAGTCCAAAAAAAAAAGTAGTTGTTTGTTCATGGGGAGTAGGAATTGAAAATGAAGATTTCAAATCAAAATAATTTGTAACATGATTGATTTTAATTGGAAATAGATGGAATCTAATCTAAAAGTTTCTTATAATTTTGTCCCGCTCTATGCTAGGACTCATATCCAAACATTTCTCAAGATTAGTATTGTGACATGCGAAAGCTAACGGATTTCGCAATTCAAATCTAACGCAAGAGAACGAAATTACCAATAAACAACCCCCAAGATTTATGTGGTTTGTTCGAGTATTGATACCTATGTTGGAAATTTCCTATAATGGGCTTACATTAATTAATTAATTTTCTATTTTGAATAATCGGGTTAGTGGATATTCTAATATATGTCAAACCCTTAAGTGATCTTATTGAATTGAGTTATGTCATCTATTAATAACGGGTCTGATTGAGCAGCAAAGTGTAGGCAATTGTGTTTAATTGAAACCCGTAATGGGAATGGCCTAATTAACACACTATTGATTAGGGTTTGCTAGGGCCCCTCTCTAGCCTATAAAAGGATAGGTTATCAGTCGCCGAATCCTATTAAAGCTGCTATATTGAAATATGTCATAGAGAAGAAGATCTGGCATTCCAATAGATCGCTGATTACCGTCAGTCTGATCTATTTTTCTTAGAGTGAAGTTATAGCTCAAACAGGTACGTTTTAATTCCGCTGTGTGTATCGATTTCAGTGTTTTACATTCATATATGGATCTGGTTGTTCTTAATTAATTAGTTATTTATATAGATAATTTCTACAACCTATCCTATGAGAGTGCTAGTTGCAAAGAATCCACTATGAGTATGAGAGTTAAAAAGTTTCAATTACTCAATTGCTCAAGTGTTTCTTGAAATTAAATTATTTTCAATTTCACAATATTTAAGCTAATTAGTTGTTCGAAAAATTATAGTACTGAGAATTACCTCACAGCTTTCAAACATTCACGCCTTCAACATGACAAGCAATCTCAACCAGATGTCTAATTTGGACTTGGAAAGATGCCCGTAATTGTGAGGGTCTAAAAATGCCGTGCTTTCCTCTTTGAGCGACCCATGAATGCGACCTCTCAAAAATTAAGCTTAAACTTGAGACATACATTAACGATAGAATATACAATTTTAGCATAGCAAAGACGAAATCTTTAGCTAGCTCTCATAAAACATACGACGGATAGTTACTTCATTTCATATACTTGTATTTTTATTCATTATGAATGGAAATGTTAATTTACAAAACATCTGTCGCTTTCCCATGTTACTATATTATAAAACAAGCTATTTGTGTAAAATTTTATTGAGAATAAAATGTTTTCTTTTCTCTCTTCCGTTTGCTCCTCTCTACTTATAGAGAGCCAGATGTGAATTTTTCAAAATTATCTTCTTAATTCCATAAATTTTAGTTTCATTTTTTACGGAACTGTCCCTCAGATGCCTAAGCTTATCTTTTGTTTTGGCAAGAATTGATGATTTCTCGTCATCCATGACAATGTATGACAAAAAGAACCGTTGGATATCTTCCGAAAATACACAATCTCCAAGAGTGCATGTGTATCTAGAATTCCTCTTATCTATCTTCAAAATAAGAATTCACACGTTCTTTTTTTATCTTTTCTTTGTGAAAATTTCGTTGCCAACAATTAGTTGATATATTTTGCTGGTATCGATGCTTCAAGTTAACCAGTTTTCCAAATTTTCTTTTAATTTTAATTTGGTTGTATAATGATTATTGGTTAATATATTTTTATTCGCGTCGCAATATTTCATATTTAATGTAGACATTCATACTACCATAGGGAAATATTGGCGACTCCATACTTTATCGTCTTTGGGAGAATTATATTAAACTAAAAGGAGTACACGACAATATGTAGAACTTACAATAACATTTCAATAATATATATCTTAAAGTGTGATACAGTGAACTTTTGTTGTTAAAATATGTTATGGAATAGTTAGGTGTTGGGGAGAATTGAGCAACAATTCACCCAAAAACTAAACTAATTTCTCCTCCAAAACTAAATTGATCAAAATCAACTTAATCTTAGTATAATGCCCAAATGATAAAGAAACAAAGTCAACAACAATATCAAGAATTTAATGTGAAAATCCAATGCGGGAAAAATCATAGACCATCCAAAAATATCCACTAATCACTAAGAATAGTATGACTCACAAAGTAGTCTTCTCTAGGCACACACTAGAGATTTAACATCAATAATACAATCATATTTCATTATCACAAAGATGGATTAACAAAAATAAAGCAAGAAAGCCCTAATCGCGATTGGAGAATTTAAATGAATTTCTCAAATGAAGCCGATCAACTCGGAGTCCTCGGTCTCATGAATCTCATGAACAATATACTTAAATTTAAGCTAATTTCGTTAATATTTGGCCTTCGAATCGATATAACAGAGATTCAGCTCTCCTTTTCCTCTTTTTCCACACCCCTCGGGCACCATCAGTTTTTTTCTTCTTCTTTTTTCACTCTTTTCTCTCTCCTCCCTCTCGGCCACTCCCAAGCACGAGCACCTCTCCTTCTTTCTTTTGACTTTTTGGCCGTTTCCTCTCTTTTTCTTTTTTAAATGTCAGCTGCGCCCCACGTGAAGGTGGACCCAGCGAACATAATGTTAGTTAAACAAAAAACAGTTGAAAATATTAAAATAATATATCAACAGTTGCCATCAGATTATCGGAAGAAAATTTTAATGTGTTGATCGGCATTATGTTGGTCGCTTTACAATGTTGATCAAAATTTAGGACTTCAGTAAGTCTTTAAACTGTTTTATCTAAACTCTAAGACATAAAATACAAGGATGTTCTTATTAAATTGGGGAAGAAAAAGATACAACTTGAAACGAGGGGTGTATGACGTACAAGTATTGATACGTTAAAATAAAAAATGCAGCTAGTTTGAGTGCCCTCACTAGAGGCCGATGAAAATGACATGAACTTTGTTTTACTAAAAGCCTTAGCTTTCCTTCAAAAGAATCTGAACACATACCCATTTTCACCATTAGTTGGTGAAATGAAGTGTGATTTTTTTTCCTTGATCTGTATATTTGTTTAATTGAAAGTTATAGTTTTAATAATCTTCCAATATAATTTATACATCAAATGTGGATTATCATGTCATACTCTTTTAATGATCGTCATCATTTATTTGTGAAAGTATTTTGTGATATTACGTATCTTTACATTATGCAACTCCTTCACAATTAGAAGGTATCGTGTTTTATAACTTTTTCAATTATTCTCCACCAACTTGTATTTATTAAAAATACACTATCATGTAATGGAGCTCTTTTAAGAAATAATTTCCTTCGATAAACTCTTTTTGTTGACCGAACCAATTTAATATTGATTTGCTAATTTTTATTTGCACGTAAAATATGTGTCAGCATCTTAGATAATCTTAAAACATTTGATTACTATATATGGACTATGATGTCATGAAATATATTATCAATATTTTAGTATCTTTTGTTTGTTAGTAGAGCAAAGTGCGTTGTCAAATGAGTATTTATATGTTATTTACCTTACTTTGTTCTTATCCACTACAAAGTGATAAGAATAATACCAAATGTAAGACTTTGTTTTTACCGGATGTAAAGTTTGAACCATGAGGATCATTACTTGTTATGCACGTAATTATATTTATTTATGATATATGCAGAACTATGTAATATAACCTTGGACGAATTTTACCTTATAATTGTTGGGGATGATTGGTTCCAGATTTGTTATGTTTCAATTTAGAATCCGGAATCTACCCTCTTAAAATTGGTTCCGATTTTGGAGTCTGGAATTTACCTCATTGAGAGAGAGAGAGCTGAACAATGTCACCACACAACTAGCTTGAAAGGATCATAAGAAAGAATACTAGCCCTACTAATTACGGTGGTTCTTCTTCTTGAGTAAACCCCAGATCTTCAAAACATCAATGAGAATGAATTAATTCCTTAACATTTAGTGCATTCCAATCTTCAAATCAAGCAACAAACAAAAAAGGAAAATCTTCAAATCAGGACAGGATCATCTCATACCGTCCTTGGACATATAAAACTCGGGCATAATGGTATAATTGCTACCGTGCAGCTGCTTTAGGTTCTGGCAATGCACGCCGGGGACAATGATGACTTGGATTTGACTGAGGAAATCCTTGTCAAGTCAAGTCATGATTAAAAGACTTTGCAGCAGTGTCCTGCAATTTTCTCGCCAAAACGCCCCGAACTTGCGTAGGAGTTAAGGGTCAAAAGAAGAAAAAGCAGCAGCAGCATTCACAGAATTTACTGTGCATCAATTCAAGAACATGAAGATCAACAACCCATTTGAAAAATTCCCAGAATTATCAACATCCCTTCATTCTTGAGTGGCCATAGGCTCGATCTATCATCCGCCCTAACTCATGCATATTCCTAACGATAATTCTTGCTCACCATAAAGCGATAACAAGGTTTATGGCTCAAATTGATGAACCTTCCCTTAAACCCTAAAAACAGAATACAGTCAATCATTCCAAATTAGCATGAACTCTCTCCGATCACCTCTCTGCCTCTGTCCAAAGACGAGTACAGAGAGAGTCGCACCAAAACGAACACCGAACGACTAAAATTACGCGCGATCGTCGCGCTACATCCGTGTCATACAAAATGGCTTCAATCCCCTTTCATTGGAGACTTATTTATGATCTATATAATCCCTCCAAGATCAATCGAAATGAGGTTATCTACAAATTGGTTACATCAGCAGAGGCCTTCCATCTTCCGCTTGCTGTCGAAAGAGCTCTGCTTCAATGTCCGATCTCTCCATCTTCCTTCTGGTCAGATCCTACCAGCCAACAAAACCCAGGAAGCTGCAGAAAAGAAAAGAAATTTATCAAGAAAGGAAGAAACTTTGCAGGAAATTACTGAAACCGAAGCGAACCCATTTCTCCAATTCCCCTATTCAAGCTGTAAAATCAAAAGAATCGGACGACGAGCGGAGCAGGATCGGAAGCGAACCTGAGCGATCGGATGGCCAGCTGATGGGAGAGGAAGTGGAAGAGGAAGTTGGCCCCGTGGAGGAACACCACGAACCCCGTGCAACCCAGCACGAATAGCTCCACCATCATCTCTTCTCCTCCTCTTCCTCCTTCCTTCTTCTTCTTGTCGGAGCAAGAGAAAGCAGAGGAACCGAGAAGAATCTCCAAAAGTTTCAGACCAAATTCAGAACTCCCGTGCTCTTTATTAACGATGCTGCCCTTTTTGGGCCTCCGGTGGTGAGGGGGCGAAATTACTAGTATAGGCTCGAGCGGGGAGGTTCGCGTTCGGTGACGTCGGCGGCTCGGCATGGGTAAGATGGTAAATCCGACGCCACCCGCCAGTCCCACCGCCCCCTCGGCAGTTTTTCGGTGCCTCGCAAGGAAGATGACTCGTGGAAAACGAGGATGTTTATTGGCCGAGGCTTGGGTGGTGAGAGTGGAGATGGGTGAGCTTTTGCATCACGAAAAAGAAAAATAAATTTTGATTATCGATTCGGACACTAGGGAAAATTTAAGTATTTATGGAACAATTACAACACATGAGTTTTTTTAGATTAATACCATGAAAAATTAAAATTTGATCTATTGGCAACAAATTTACCTACAAAAAACTCTAAATTGAATTAATATTATGAAAACCACAAACTGTTAGGTAAAATTCTAAATTGGTACATCCATAACTTTTATATGTTATTCAATTCAACAATTTGATAGTAAAATTTAATAAAAACTAATGGATGATAAATTTGTCATAAATCTATTAATTTGAGGTTTTTCATGGTCAAAATATTAATTTGGGATAAATCTGTCATATGTATATTGATTTAGGATTTTTCGTGTTATTAACCATTTTTTTTTGGAAAGCATACTTTTATTAAGAACAAACTCTTAGGGATACATATGTGAGTTATAATAGAGAAATCCACATTGGAGAATAAGTGTGGTGTTAAGCAATTAATCTATCATAGTTGATCCATATCTTATTGATTTAAGCTTTTGAGTGAAGATATGTTAAACTAGATATATTGACGGGCTTGGACTTGAGTTCCTTCTTAGCAATTTTCTTAGGTAAAAGTATCGGGCATCTACTTTATGCTCCCAACACAAACCTAGTCCAAATCATTAGTGTGCTCATAGGAGGGGCATCTAAACAAAGCAAATCTCATAGGGATTGCTAGAGGTGAGTTTGAATACGATGTTACAGGGATATCGATTTATTCCTATTAATTTAGGTAATCGTTCCATCTTGCATTCGATGATGGTGAATTCCCATGCCATGAAAAGAAAGACACTCCTTTGAAATGACGATGACAGCATCATTTGATATTAACTTACATAGTATGTATCCTTGTTATTATATCATATATGACTGAAAAACTCCTATGAAATTAGCTTGGGTATTGTTATATCCATTTCTCAAGTATCAATTGTTACAACGAGAAAAATCGAGAAATGCCCATCACTGTGCACTAGTTGTTAAATGGGGACATTAGATATCGCGTCACGAAAACACACAAAACTCTAAAATATTAATAAGTGAGAAAACAATTTAGGATTGAAAACGATGGACTATGACTTTGATAGGGACAAATTGAATTTCTTTTTTTTTTTTCACACACAAAACTTTTTCTGCATCTACTATCCTCTTCGGTCATTCCAACAAGGATTCCACATAAGTTACGGATTGTCCGATTTGAGTCACAATCACTCTGTTCTTCCAACAACCGAAGGATCCAAGTCTAGCGACGCAGTCATAGTAACTGTACCAAAAAACCACCAATCAAAAAAAGAAAAAAAAACATCTTCTCCTTAGGAGTAGCAGAGGGAGGTTGAAGTTGAAAGGTGGGTTGTGGTCGGATGAAGAAATGACGTTAAGACGCGCACGTCCCACCCACCTTCCATTCTTTTTTCTACATTAACAGCGCCGACCGACCGACCGACCGTGACCGACCGTGCCACTGGCTCTCGGCCTTGGCCCTCCTCCTCTTTTGTTCTTTAGTGCGCGTCAAAGGTCGGATTCGGCCGGTCGCTTGCGTTTGATATTTCTTCGAATCGTTTATTGCAGATTGATTCGTTTCTTATCTTGACCTGGTTTCCTTAGTCTTTCTCCTTCCCCACTTTTTGGATATTTGTCACTTGTGATTGGTTGCTTCTATTGAGTTTTATTATCTACAAGGAATCAGCATCATGCGGACTCGCCTGTTCTTTTCTTCGTGCAACTTGCGATGTCCAAGCTTATGGCGACGCATTTGTTCGTGCACGAAGCTATTTGATATTTTTTTGTCGGTTTTTCTTTATTTTTACTTTAACTCTCATTTTTAAACCTTTACCCTATAAAGGTAGAAGTCGAAACTCACACTTGAAACTAAATCGTCCCATCCCAACTCCCTTAAAAATGTGAAAATTCTAATCCTTCACCTTACCCTTTCCATATAAGAAGGGTGGCGTAAACCCTAGTGGTTAAGTAATCTAGGGTTCCCTTCCATAGTTTGCATTCTGGGAATATATCCCACGTAGCTTGACTATTATGTTGTCGCGTGCTAGGCATTTGGTGTAGTTTCCGTGCTCTTGACGGCTTAATCCGGTTCTATGAACTTAGATCCAGCTCAGGGTTGATTCAATTCCCGATTTTAAGGTCAGAACTGCGAGTTTTATCTAGCAATCGGTTTAACCTATTTGGTTCCTAAGTTAAACTAGTACTAAATTGGTTTTGAAGCTTCTTTTAGGGGGGAAAATACTTTAGCACCACCCATTAGGAATTGAACCAGAGTTTTGAACATGAACAAAGAACAATATAACTACTTGACCAACAAATTTTTCTATATGAAATGGTGCAACTTTTATGTTCTTTATTATAATAAATTGATTTTCTTTTAACCCAAAGCATAAAACGGGTGATTTACAAACCAAGCTCAGAACCAACCGGTTTGATTTAGAATAGAGGGTTTAATGGTTAGCTCCCAATTCTAGATCAGTAGTTGGTTCACTTTAAAATCGATCACTACTCTTCACTGCTAATTTCTAAAGACTAATTTTTATCACACTTACTGTTGAATCCATCAATCAAAATCATTTGATGAATCATCTCAATTCTCACTCAAACAAATTTAAAAAAAAAAAAGGGAAAAATTGTCCAAAAAGTTATAAATCTATTGCATGATGGCTAATTTAGTCCTAAATTTTAGATTGACTAAATTTAATTATAAACTTTTCAACAATCAATGTAGTCATTCTAACTAAAATGGGTCGGAAATCGCTAACATCTATGTGGCATGAACATGGAGGATGGTCCTCACTGACACACACAATTTTTATAATATTTTTAATTTTTTTATCAATTTATTTTCTTTACATTTCTTTTTATTCACTGTTTGCTTTTCAAAAAGGGCCAGCAGGCAAGGGTCATGGCCCTCCCCCGTGGTGAGACCTAGCCAGTGAGAATCATTGGCCTTAGGAGAAGAAAGGCAAAAAGGAAAGAAATAGAAAAATTCAACAAAAATACATAAAATTTTAAAAAGTTGTAAAATTAGTTAGCATTAAATGTGTTACGTAGGATGGTCGACAACTATGTCAGTAATTTCCAATTAATTTTGGTCAGAAATTTTATTTTGATAAACTATCAAATATTTAGGACTAAATTAAGTAAATTTAAAAGTTTAGGACTGAATTAACCGCCATACTATAAGTTTAGAACTTTTTAGACAATTATTTTGAAAAACAGTAACATCGTCCAAGTGTCAAGCAAAAATTCTCGTACTAGGCCTGGGCCATCACAAGAACAGCAACTCAAAAAGTAGATTTCTGTTGTGGGTACCATCTGCGACAGATCCAATCGTGTTCAATGCAGTTTGACAACATCACCTCCACGAGAAACAATCATTTTGGTTTGCTCTTACTTGGGCTCATTCTTACAAGGATGCTAAGTAGCAAAGGGACGCAGATTCCCCCAGCTGCTGCATCGGCTTGGCGCCCTTCGGTTTTCTCTGAGAGAGAGCCCCTTACCAGTCCGGTCTCCGGTTCTTCATCATGCCGAAACGAACTCGAGTTGGGGAAATACAAGCGACCGCTGTTGCCGGGTCTGATCCCGATCAGGCGGCCGAGCGACACGCTGCTGTCTTGGAAGAAGGACGCCGATGACTGAACAGTCTCGCAAGAGAAAAGGGCAACGTTCCACTCATTGCACAGAGCAGGCAGAATGCTAAATTTTGAGAAGCATATGCTAGGTTGGAGCTGAATGTACCGAGCGACAAAATGTCGAAATCTTTGAAATCATCATTCGAGGTTTGGCGATTTTGTTTAGTGATTGAACGAATGGTTAGAAAAATATCAGACCACAACCGAAGTGAGGAAATCTTTTGTTTAATGCACCAGTTACACTAGGCATGTTCTTCTTACATAACAAGAGAAGGGCGTATAGATGTTTTTTGAAGGTAGAATTTTACCTCTGTGTCAAGGGCAGAGGATGAAATTGAGGAGAAGCGGGTTGAGGGCGCGCGAAAGGATCGGGGATTGACGGAGGCAGATTGTAAGCTCTCGAACAGTCTGAGTCTCAAGTGCATGATCTCGAGCCCGAGCGGCCATCCAATTCGCTCCTCCGGGTCCTTTCACAATAGAGATAAACCTCAGTCTCTTTCAAATATTCATATAGAGTACACTGTATCTCATAACAACACACGAATTCCTATTCCATAAGATTTGCAGAGGAACAGAAGGCAAGGAAGATCGGTTAAATTCACACGAAACATTGCTAAGAAGAATGACAGTCCGAACATCAAGTGTACTGGTCTGAGGAACTGATTTGGCAACAACAAATTGAGGTCGGAAAATGGTTCCTTTTCAATACCATTGTCATCACATGAAGAGGTATCAAGTCTCTGCATATCTTGAAATTGCAGTTCAAGGACTCACGAACCGTTCCAAACTTCTGGAACTGTTGAGCTAAGCAGAGGACTGTCTGATATAATTCAATCAGAAGAAGAATTGCCGAACCAAGAAGCATCATCACACCAACTCTCTCTCTCTCTCTCGTTAACTGAACCCGTTGAAGGGTCATACAACACCCCGAAAAGATCTCTCTCTAGACCTATGGCAGCTCCAGAAAGACTGATGAAACAGGAACATACCAATGGTCGAAAGAAGATACCATGGAGATACATCACGAACAGTACCACTGATTGTCCTAATGAACCAGCAGAATCTGACTAGAATGAAGAACAAAGCGAAGCGGAAATCACACAAACTGCTAAGCTTGTTACCTCTGTATCCATCTGGTGTCGACGGCCTCGTGCACAGAGAGAGAGAGAGAGAGAGAGAGAGAGGTCAGCGATAACGAAGATCACAAATCACTCAAACGCATTAAAAGCTTGGATTTTTCGGATGGCCCGTCCAAAGACTTAGAGCAAGTCTTCCCCCCCTGAAAATTCTTTATTAAGCATTGGTATTTAGTGCATCATGGTCCCACTGATCTTGGGTTTTAGCCTTTCAAGTCACAGTTGGTGCAGCTTCCTCCCTCCACTTCTCTAATTGACAGCTTTGAAAATAACAGTAATCCTGCCCTAAAACAACAGATTAACCGCCCAACCTTTACGGCCCAATTGCCAATTAATTAGTGTTAGGCAAACCTTGCTAATCTCATGATTGGAGTCGATGGGCTGTCTCCGAACATTCATCCGATCGATGGAGACATAGATCCTACAAGAGACGCTCGATTCATGTTTCGATGGATGAAAGCAAAATGGGTCTTCAATGGCCTTGTGATTACAATACTCACGCATTCTTGGATGAAGTTACCATTTAAATGTACGGATGTCGTGTTCTCGTGGGAATCCAATTTCACTTAACCTTTGAGCAATTGATCAAGATTGTACGCCAACAAAAATGATGTGTTTAAACCACTCCTGATCTTTTGGTTGAGAGAAAAAGAAGGGAAAAGAGAGAATGAGGAGCGCTCTGAATGTCACCTGTCAGTTATTGATGGGTGAGACTGAAGGTTCAACCTTTAGGTGCATTTGATGCCCTCTACTTATCAATCCCTGTTGATTGAAGACAAAATTGAATGCAAGCAGTGATGGATCATCACCACCGTGCATTAAACGTAACGTTACTTCTCATGAAAACTTCACAGCCGACACCTTGATTTCAGCAAAAAAAGAAGCAGCAAATGAATGAATAAATAAATAAATAAAAGGGTATAGTCAGAGAGTCCCTAGGCTTTGAAATTTTTCCAAGTAATGTCAGCAAGGAAATTACTACAACTAGTGCCAATTGGCTGATTCCTAAATCACTCGATTAAGAAATGGACACAGGACAACTTCATGGTATCTCTAGCACTCATCTAAATTGACCCCTTGAAAATTATTTGGATCATTGTCTTAGTGGTTGGCCTCTCCAACCACAGCTCTCAAGCTAGACCATCATATCAAAGAGAGAACCATAGCTTCATAAGTTTTGCCATGGAGGCATCTTGTACGATTCCACAGTAATTTTCAAGTACTTGGAAACTCCATTGACTCCTATATGTCCAAGCTGCAAAGTCTGACGCTATTTATTGGAGTTTCCCGAGCTCACCCTATGTCTACCTGTTCAGTCCGATCAAAGGCCATCCATGCACTTTTTTTTTTTTTTTTGTCAGAAAAAAGTCTCCTTTCATTACTTCAACTGAAATGGGCAGTACAAGATATTTGCGCCTCCAGACAAAGTAGGTCCCAAGAACTGAAGGAGGATTAGTAGTCAAATTAGAATGGAGAATTTTCTTTCCGTGGGTCTTGAGAATTCAATCTGCTATTTGATTTGTTTTTCTTCCTCAGTAAGCTATTTGAAATTGCTTAAAATGTCCCATCAATCGCTTGCATTCGATGATGAGAGAGGCCACATCATATGAGCACAAGTTGTGATCTCTAAGTGCGCTTATTAATTTTAAACAGTTTGACTCCAAAATGATAGAGAGTTAAGATCTAGCTTAAAAAAAACGAAGGGCTTCTAGATAAGCAAGGATTTCAAAATATTGCTCGAAGTTCCTTCATGAAAACACCCACCACTCTCTCAACTTCATCTCTGCATACTTGGCGACGTTTCTTGCGGTTTGTCCATCTATTAGAGACTCGTCAACATCAATCTTCAACCAACCCCTTCTCCGTGGGTTCCATATCTTGGGTAAGAGTTCCTGTTGCCGCTTAAAATTAGGAGCGTGTAACGGAAATCACCCAAATTGAGACTGGACCAGTCAGTTCTAGGCAGTCCTGGGGGTGTCGGTCCGGTCCTCCATTCCTATTTTTGGAATCGGTGGCTGGTCGGTCTGGTTCTTAGTTGTAAAGAGAGAAGTGGACCGTTTAGACCGATAGGACCGGACTAACCATTCATGTATATATTTTTAATTTTTTAAAAATTTTTGAACAACCATTCTGCCATTGGGCTCATTACTTTCTGATCTCTTTCCCATTATGTTGTTACTTTTCCCATTTATTTCCCTTCCACTTTTCACTCACTAGCCCTAATTGTGCAAAATCAACCCTTTCCAAGTTTCTGTCTCACAGGTATAGCCTCGCCTCATTCCTTGCTCCGAGCAAGTCACTTGACTCTCGTGGCCTCGCCTCCTGCCTTGCTCGATGTCCTCTCATGGCCTCACCTCACGCCAACAAGTGATTTAGTCCATTAGAATCGGATTGGACTGGTTGGTTTGGTGTGATTCGTGGTTCTAGGACCAATCAGTTTAGTCCATGGTCCCAAAAAATTGAGAACGGGTCCTCTCGGTCCAGTTCTCGGTTCTTAGGTGGGATTAGATTTGACTAGAATTTGATCACCCCTACTTACAATGGGCAATACTTTTCCAATAATGAAAAGGGGACATGAGCTAGGAATGGAGTACTCCTGAAGTTTTCATAAAATATATTCTGGATTCACGTCGGGTCCAACTTTTTTGAGCATTGACAATCACTAAAAAGCAAAAGCAACTCGCGAATATGTGAAGAGAGATCGGTATCAAATTGATTTGTGTTGAGGGCACATTATGTGGGTGGGCATTAGAAAAGTCCCACGTCAGGGATCTCATGTGGAGTAGAGTAGTTGATAAGTCATACTCGACCTTTAATTCATCGGCTTAGGTTTTTCGAGTGAGGTGAGTCCAATTGGTGGGCTCGCTCTCGAGTTCTCTCTTGCTGATCCCTGGGAAGAAATTTTCAGCAGTTTGAAATGGTTCTCGTGTGGTGCTGAGATGAGAGCTATCCAATGGGCTCTGGTTTTACTTCTTGCTCCATTGGGCTTCAAATAAACGAACTCACCCTTGGATGGGCCTTGGGGGTTTCTAGGCCCAAAGAGGAAGACATTAACCGAGGTTTAACAAACTTGGAGCAGCCCAATAAGCTGAATCCCTTGTTCTGAGCCCATCCAGAAAATGGATGGATGCAAGACTCGACACACTTATGCTCATGTGATTCTAGGATATTTTATTCCGTTGCTTCTTAGAAGCACTGGATTTGGAGTTTTAAATTAGGGTTGTTGGTTTCAAAGTGGGTGAGTTCTAGATTCAGAACTTGAAAGCTACCGTGTTAGAGTCGGCTCTCTAATTTTGGATCCGAGAACCGAATTATTTTCATTAGGAATTGGCTTGAAAGCTAATTGAGCATAATTTTAAGTAATATAATTTTTTAAGAAAAGCATATTATGTGAACGGTTTGTGGTAAAGTGATTAAGGTATTGAGTGGATTTCCTAACCTTCCTAGGCTTGAAACCTATCTCAAGATATTTATCCTTTTTCTTTTCAAACAAAGTTAAAAAAAAAAGAAACTCGAATCAGGTTCAAAACCCAGTTCAAGCTGAGAACGCCCTTGAAAATCGTTTCAAAACCATTTTATGGTATAAAAACAGAACCAGATCAATCAAGTCCGATTCTACTTGGTCCCTGTGTGATTGTTCTAGAACTAGTCGAGTAAGGCCGGTTCACCATGGTTCGCAGATTAGAACTGGTCCAAAATTTATTTATTTTTTGGTCAGAGTACCGGCCCAATTGCTCACCTCCAGTTTGGACATGTTCATTAAACATGTACGTGGAAATTACATTTCTTCTTTTCCCATGACGATGGATACATTAAGTGTTCTTTTTTGATTTAGTTCTATCATTTCCCTTTGGGCCGATTATCCAAAAGGGAAAAGGAAAAGAAAACCTTATCCATTCATGTATGAGCCCGCTGGTGCCGCTATCATGGTTGGATCGGTGACCACATTTCTCCTTTTCCGGTGAAGAATATGTACCCATTTGCACTAGTGTAAATTAGGCTTGTACGTACAAGTGACTAGTGACTCAATCAACATTCAAATTAATGTATACAAGACGAGATTGTACATTTTTTATGAGTGCTTCATGCATAGAAATAACTCCTCACTGCGTTTAAGTAAAAAGAGAAAAAAAAAGAGGCGTTATCTTAACCCTACTCTCATCAATCGTTTATCGGTCTTGCCTATGCATAGTCTGAATCTACAAGATTCATCTCCAAGTGCGGTTTTACTTTGCGTGAGCTAATCGTGATTCGGCATGAGCCCGAGCATAAAATCTTCTATAGGTTAGGATAAATTCATTGAATTGGGCACATGCACCTCCCACCCACCATCATCCACAAACACATGAACACAAATCGAACCCTGGATCTTGGGCAACCCGAATGCTGAGGACCAGTCGAGCAGACAACCGAGGAGGGTCCGTCCAATTCATTACGGTCGATCAACATGTGATGCCTCTTTGCATTATGAAATTGGCCACACTGACGTTATCAGGAAAACGTGGTTGGTGGGTGAGTGTGATTATGTCTTCCGGAAGGATTTCACCTTTCGTTCTCAATTCATAGCAGCCTTTCTTCTTCCCAACATCATGATTGCCGATTCAATCATAACTTTCCCTGCTTTATAAAGTAGAATCGGTGCCTTTTGTGGATTTGGGTTCCATGAGTCCACGAAGGCGCGGGCAAAATTAAAGCTGCGATCGAAACTTTTACAGCTGCTTTGCTATCATGGCGCTTCTCGTGTTACCTTGGTTTTGGTGGTGACATTGATTAGTTACCTTAGTTTTCTTTTGACTTAGAAGAACGAAGCGTTGGGATCGCGACAGGTTGGGTTCCTATTCGATCGAATGTCTTTAAGATCAAGTTCGAGGGGAAATAGCTGTCGCCAATCCTCTAGTCTTGGAATGAATGGCGTGCTATCTATTGCGCAAAAGCCGACTCGACCGGGCTATGATTAACGATTTCGATTCTTCCCCGAATGGCAAGCAACAAGAGAGAACCGCGAACAAGCCCATGGTTGCGAGTATTTTGGACCCAGGCTTGACCAAGACACTGGACAAAACCCTAGAAAACGCCTCCGCTTTCGGAGTCAAAAAGGACCCGCAGACACTAAAGATCCTCTAGATCGACAAGCCACATTCGACTCCTGAACGCGTCATGCGTCCGCCAATCAAGGAGATCAGTACGCGGTGGGCAGGACACTTTCCTTTGTCGTTTTTTTTATTTCCATTCGAAGTCTTTCGACGCCGTATGGTCAGGACCTTTGCTGTTCGCACATTTGGCTTCCACTAATGCAATAGGACCTCATTACTTTACGACCTCGAAACCCAGATGCTAGTCGGGTTCGATCTTCTCGATCGGCATCTTAGACGGCGTACGATCCTCGATAGACACGATTGACCACCGAGGCAAGCTAGATCTACCAAAGTAGATATTGGAGATATCTCTGCCAACCCATTTGCCATGGCTTAGGTGACCAAGGACGGAGGGAGTGGTTGAGCTGAGGACCTTGGAATTGGAATCTTTGCCTCTAGCGGCCGTATTTATAAGTTTTGCTACCTATGATAACAACTAGGGTTTGAATAATGGGGGCTAGTGAATTGATCAGACCGGCCCTATTGGAAAGGTGAGGACGTTAAACTTGAATCTGCCAAAGTCTAGCTCTCTACGTCAATTAGGTTGGGCGGGTCACGTATCATTGTACTTGGAGTAGAAAGGATGTTAAATAAGTGCCTGAAATCCGAGGGATGTGAAAAAGTTACCGTAAGCACAAATGGTAGGAGAGTTAGTTTGGCTATCTTCATCAGAATAAGAGTAATGTTACGTGAGACTTTGAGGGCGTTGAAAAATATTTTTTTATTAAAAAGTCAATCTAAAAGTTTAAGTTTATAGAGAGCATATAAACTCACGACGGCATTTGAAATTTGACGAGAGGAGCTGCACATGTGATAAACTTTGACGATTCTCATTAAAATGTCCAATCTGTGGACAAGCGTTGTGGGAAACTTTGACAGTTCTTGTAGGGGGAGAAAAAGGGCAGAGAGATGTGGTGATGGGGGTAGTGAGAGATGGCAGTGGGTGCTGAATTGATGGGGACATTACTGGTGAAGAGGCAGTGGTGGGGCAAAATGTCAAAGAGGAGAGTTTTGCAGCACTTATATTATATGGTGTACCGGCAATTTGGCATGGCCTGGCAGGTTGGGAGTGGATATGAAAGGGGATGGGTATTAGCTGGAGTTGACGAAGACCGACCCTTTTGTCCTGTCGAAGTGGGCAAAATGCACTGGTAAATACTAATCAATGAGCGTCATCGAGAGGTTGTAGATCTCACGGTGCAATGTGGCATTTCAAGTTGTAGAAAATTGCCAAACTGAGGCGTGTTCGATCACTTCATTACCATGGTAATGATGCCAACTGTCTTATGATGCCATTCAAAGTCTTGGTAGTTAAGCAATGCGTGAGACCTAAAGCATCATTTCAGTTTTTGGTTCAATGTGAGGGGTGCGGAGCAATTAGATTGATTTGTAATTATTAGGAAAGTGGTCACTAGTACATTTGGGAAACCCCGAGAATTATATTGAAAGTAAGATGATGTTTGGTTAACTTGTTCTCATATCTGTATTAGAATGGTTACGCCTCATGACAAAGCCCAGGAAATTTCCGGGGTTGGTCCCCTAGAAACCGATTCACAAATGGGACATATGCCCCTTCGATTCACATTGTTTGATGCTTCACGAGGATGCTCTTGTCCTGTCTCTGAACATTTTGGATTGGAATGAGGCAGGCTTCGAGTGGACCACATAGGATGGTCCAAGTGAACACAAAAGAAAAATAAAAAATCGAGAGAGAGAGGATAAGAAGATTTGTCATGATTAAGCATAATATCTTTCATACTATATAACATTAATACATAGATTTGTCATGATTATGCATAATATCTTTCATAGTACATAACATAAATACTATGGATCTTGCAAATCCTATTTCATCCTGCCATCTAATTGGCCAACCACTACAGCTTTGATTTGAATACAAGCAACGAATTATGACATATGCATTTGTATTCATAGAACATATAAATAGCCTTTTAGAGAATATTCCCATAAATGCAAGACAATTTGAATAATAGGCCGAAACAAAAATCCATGCAAGCAAATTGCAAGGAAAAATGGTTTCAATAAAAAAATATATTGGGCATGACACGAAAAAAAAACTTTAACATAAGAAATCCTCGAACCTAGCTTTGTCTCGGATCGTCGCTTTTTCGTTGAGGGGATGCGCATTCTTAAAGAGGGTCCAGTAAGGTCCTTCTAGAAACAATTTATGGAAGTTTGGTAAGTTGTTAGATCAGTAATAAATAGGATTTTAGCTTTTTATAGAATTTTTTTTTTTTTAACATTGCAACATTTTACACAGAAACTAGCAGGTTTTCCAACTTTAGTTGTCCGATGCTGACTAGTGATTTGCAGGCTTTAGTGGGTGCTCTTTCGGTAGTTCATGGGGGCATTGTCATCTCCACCTTCTCTTACCCCACCTTCCTTGATGATGGGTTCGTACAAAAGCATATGCAGGTTTTACAAAGACTGTCCATTGGAAGACCAGTTACTGTGAGATCGAGCAACATGCACAACTTTTCATGTTTATATAAGGGATAAATCCATTAAAAACCTTAAAATTTATCATGAAAATATAATTAGATAAATTTTTTAAAATTTGTAACTTCTAAAATACAATTAATTTTGATAAATTTTAGGACCTGATTATATTTTCGTAATAATTTTTAGGACTTAATTGCATTTAAAAAAAAAAATTAAATTAAATTATACTTTGACAAGTTTTGAACTGTAATTATCTCATTGAGTAATGAGTGCTTTTAATGCGTATAAGATATTGAATTTTGCATTAAACAATGGATGAGGCTTGCCAAAATGCATGATGATCTAATATGGGTGCATTGGTAGGCACTCGATATTTGGTTAGGGACCTAGGTGAGCGTTGGTGTGTAATGTTACCTCCTAAGTCGAATCAAATGGATCTCTCATTTCATCAATAATCGTGTAAGATCAATGTTTCAGTAATATTGTTGCTATAAATGCATATCTATGAATACTTGTCGGTGGGTGATCACTCACTTGATGGGTCAATTCTAAGGTGGAATTCCAGAACCAGCTTCGTCGGAACTCGGAACTCGATCATGACTACTTAAAAGTAGGGTTGCATTGAGTTTGTTTAACCGGCTCGGATCCGGTTCGACCGAGGACCCAATTGCATGCGTAATCTTTGCTTTACGATTTTGTTGGTCCCTACCAAAAAGAAAAAGAGAATGCATAATCCCTCTTCCATATACACTTTTTTATTATTATTAAACCCTCAACTTTCATCCAAATACATTTCCACACCCCCTAACTTTTCCAATCTTTTCAAACACGCAGTCCCAGGGAATACTGCAAAATAAGGCCACAAATCAAAAGTAAAAGCTAAAGGGTATAGTTTAATAACATCTTTGCGTCTCTCTTTCCACCACAAAACACATAATTCAAACATAATCATGAATAATTAAACTTCTTCAATTTCATCCTTTCAGAATGCATCAAAGTAGTAAGTCTCTATCCCTCTCTCTCAGGGCACGAACTCATTGTCCTGGCTCTCCTGGAACTCCTCCTGGTCCTGGTATCCTTGCATGGAGTTGCCGCGGACGTTGTTGAACTGCTGGTCGTAGAGGTTGACGTTGCCGTTGGAATTGCCGCGGACGTTGCTGAACTGCTGGTCGTAGAGGTTGACGTTGCCGTTGGAATTGCCGCGGACGTTGCTGAACTGCTGCTCGTAGAGGTTGACGTTGTCGTGGGGGTTGCCGCTGCCGCTGCCGTCGCCGTTGACGTAGTACCCCTGAGTCGAGTACTCGGGCTTCGACCCCGCGTACCTGTTCTGGTAGTACTTCTCCTCATTGTCCACGTCGTAGTGGTACCTCCCGTTCGCCATGTACCTCGTGTCGCTCATCCCTTCTCGCTGCGCGGCGCTGTACCTGACGGTGAACGCAAGACGAATCCATTACGTATTTTCTTCGAGTAGTTTGAAAACTAAAACTACATGCTCAATGCGCTTCTCATGTCGCTCACTTCGAGCATTTACTACTAGCTCGACCATAATGCGTACCTATTGCCGCCGGTATAGTAGTTGTTGTGGTCGTTCGTGGCACGGGAGCCGCCGCCGCCGGTGGTGGTGGTGGTGGTGGTGTAGCTGCTATCCTGAAGCCGAGTGTTGCCGCCGAAGTTCTGCTCCTCCGACACGTAAGTGTTGCGGGCTTGCTCCCTCTGGTCCGCGACGTAAGCGTCCTTATTGTAGTAGCTGTTGCCGTTCTCGACGTTGCCATTGGGGTAGCTGTAGAAGGAGTCGTCCGGCATCGCCGTCCGGGACGGGCGGTTCCCGGTGGCGGCGGCGGAGGGAGTGTGCTGGACCGTCTTCTCCTCCTCGTGGCCGTAGAGGCCGTAACCGTTCTGGGTCTGGGGGAGGAAGGTGGGCTGTTGCTCCTGGTTCTCTTGCTTCTTGAGGGCCTCTACGGGGGTGAGGGATTCTTCTTCCTTTTTGGGGACGACTTGGGTCTTCTCGGTGTCGTCGTTGTCGTTGGCGTTGGTGAATTTGCTGAAGGATTCGCGCTCCTTGAAGTCTCTGGCTTCGACGGTGATGGAGGCGAAGAGGGAGGCGAAGAGGGAGGCGAGGATGAAGAGGGTTGCCAGGAAGAGCAGTCTTGGAGTGGCCATTTGGGAGAGAAGAGGGAAGAGAGAGAGAGAGAGAGAGATTGGGGTTTGGGGAATAGTAGTGTTTTGAGGACTATGGCAGTGAGCAACATTTGTGCTCTTGCTTTATTTATATTTGGGTCTCTCTCTCTCTTTCTCTCTCTATCAATTTTTCTACCATTTGGCAAGGAGCCCTTTTCTTTTTGGTCCCTTCTTAATTGAAATTTTAATTGGAGTTCAATATTTAATGTTACTTTTTTTTGGGAGATTTTGGCGGCACTTGAGGTGATTTTGTTTGTCCTTGAGAGAGAAAAAGAGGGAGGGAGTCATGTGACTTGAAGTTCACTCTTTCCATTTGCTTCTCCAAATTCCCTCTTGCCCCTCTCTCTGTCTTTTGCTTCCGTCTAGCATTAACTTTATCAAAGAGCTAAAGGGAAGATAAGTTAGATAACGTCTGGGCATGAGCACAAGGACTTGGGATGGGAAAACACAAAGTATAACGGAAATTTCACGCAAGCAATCTTGAAATTGAAAAAAATTCGGCATCGAATGTGTGCAATTAATATAAGAAAAGGGCGCGTACGCATCATCTTTGTACAATTTTTTTATTATTTAAAATACCCTTTTCTTCGATGTTCGTGTACAAAATAAATGTCTGAGTGAGGATGTGCCCACTTTGCTTTTATTATATGGGCAGTGATATTATATGGGCAAAATGTGAAATCTTTTTTCATGGTTGGAATTGGATTAAAATGATTAAATAACATTTGTAAGGAGATCATCTTGAAGATAAGTTTCGAAAAGGAGAAGTGCCAATTGGAAAATTAATAATTTAAATTCCACACACACACATATATATATAAAGCAAAAACAATTATAATAATAATAAAAAGCCAAAAGGTGAAGGGGGAGGATGGGCGGGTAATTATGCGTGAATTGAGGAGTGGGTGGGGCATGCAACATAATGGCAATTTAGTGCACGCAGCATGTGCCCCTCCTCTACTCTTTGTCGAACGCGTACTCTTCGGGTGGTCACTATGCTCTTTCTTTCCAAAATCATCCCTCCCCCATTCACCTAACCTTTTTCCGATAATTACTCGGTGCGTATGGAACGAGAGCAGCCTCCATCACTCGTGGAAGATCGATCGGGCACTTAAATTTGCATGCATCCGGGCAGGTAGATCTCATATCTGGATCACAACATCTGCCACCCGTAGCGACCTTGAATGCCACGCCCGTCACCTTGCGGGCGAAATTTCATCTCTAATGCATGGGGATGTTCGGTCGAGTTGAAATCTTCAGATAGCCCATATTTTCTTGAAGAAGTGATATCTCCCGTGACACCCTTTCGGAGGAGGAAACAAATGACATGGGGATAAGATATAATGTAGCCTGCATTGGTAGTGCTATAGCTCACGTACGCATGACAGCTAAAATAATGCACTATTCTTTTGGTTTTTTGGGGGGAGGGGGGGGCTCATGCTATTGCATCCTACTCTTGGGTTAATTTACTTTTTGCTGTGGAGCACTCTTCAGGGTTTGATGACCTAGGGTGAGGAAGGGGAGCCAAACCTCACTTTTAACTTTTTTTGAGGTTCTTCTATAATATTTGGATTAGAAGAATCATGTATTGTGGGGATGAGTCCATGTTTAGGTCCATGAGATCATCCCTAAATCTCTTGTCGATTCATTTTTTAGAATGTTGAAGGTCATTTTGTCTCCTCGTCCAAAGTTAAGGATACCATGGTTTCTAATTATAGTTGTGTTCCCATTACACAATCTCTCTTGGATTGTAACTTCTCGAAGACAATCCGTTCTAATTAGGGAACTTCGATCCAATTTATGGTAAAGTCATTGGATTATGATTATAACAAATCCCAATTCACTAAATTTCTATTTGGATTTTGTCAATGAATGGTCTAATATTACTTTTAAGCACCCGATTAGGGAAGCTATTAAATTTTCAACGCACTGATTATTCTCGTGTCATGTACAATCAATATCTTGAAAATTGAATGATTCCAAATAAAGTAGACTTCACTAGTGTGCTGAGACACTTGTTAGAAATAATAATAAAAAATTTGTGACCAGATTGTATAGTTTACAAAAGTTCAATGATCGATAACGAAATTTACCTTGATCCTTATGGATTAACCTAAAACTAAAGCCGATTGGCACCATTAACCTCCAGAGGGAACATTTCATTGATTAATATTGGGTACATTGACTGTGTATATCATTTTTCAACACTAGTACTCCCTGTGATAGTCGATAGGGTTGTGTCTAAAGAGAACTAAATCATCCAAATGAATGACGATAAGGGCAGCTTTTGCATAAAAACGATTGCACGAATCATGTACAAATACATACGTCATAACTTTCACTAGTAAGTCATTTAGCAACAATGTGCTTATACATTAATCCTACTTATGAGGAAAGGTAGTTGCCAACTGGAGCTCGCAGGACTCTGAATTCCAATTTTGAGGGCGTTAATTAAGTGCTTTGAATCGGGCCCTCGGAAATTCTAAGATGTTAGGTAAAAGATTACATTTTGAGCTGTCCTATATGTACCAAATTCATTGGCCACTTTTGCTATAATTGAATGCACTTTGCTCGAGGAAGGAGAACAAGGGTCAAAAAGGGTGTTCAATATAAAATAAATTTCGTTTTAGAATTTCACCGATTCATTGAATGTAGTGATAAGAGATTATCAAATACACCATATCATTTGCCTAGGAATTTATACGCTTTTTATATATCTACGTGCTCACTCTTTACTCATAAACTTAGCTTTTGGGGTAGCACATCGTGACTTCGCGTAAGAACCAAGTTTTGCCCAAGTTCCTCTTGCACGTCCAGCCTTGATTCGTCAATGCATGGTTGTTCATCTGGTTTGCACATGAGAGGGGTATCACAGTGTCTCGCATTGCCTATCTACAAATTCAATTATATAATGTGATCTTCTTTCATTTATTGGCTTAAGTTTATTTTGTTTTACATTAATATCAATCCACGGACATGGTGGCCAAAAAGATAAATAAATTTGTACATCCAAAAAGAAGAGTTGAGAATGGATCGATTGGGGGACGAACAACCCCACACCCACAAAAGTTTGTTGTCCATAAAGTGGAGCAATGGCATTTGCTCCTTATCGTTGGCATTCAATTTGGAAGATGAAATGGGAGCCGCATATCAGGTCCACATCGTGACTAGCTTTAATCGTTAGGAATATTGATTGAAATTGTGCTCAATCACTTTACACACACACACACATATATAGTTTAATTTTATCTCCAATGGTCCATGCACATAGGGCACCATATAGTACATACCCTAGGAGCACAAGCTCGCCAAAAAAAATAGTGGTACTTCATAAAATTAAAACAACGATAACAATAACAATAATAATAACAATAACAATAATAATAATAATAATAATAATAACAACGACGACGACAAGAGAGAAGGGGAAGGAGCAGTTGGATTTCAGATGGCGCAAAGTCCTTTTGTCAACTCTTGCGTTGGGCGGTTGAACCAAAAGACTTTGTCACTCGTTTCTTTGACCCTATTCCTCCTCCTCTTTTGTTTTTCTCCTTTGTTCTTTTCCATCTCTCTTTCTCGGATTCGGTGGGAAGTTCATTGCGTGATTAGCGGAAGATACTTCTACCTTTTTACAAAACCGTAGGATTGGAAAATTTTCAAAAAAGCCCTCACCACACGGCATAATTTCAAAATGCCCCCCGGCCCCGCCCGTGGCGGGGAAGAAATCACATGAGGTGCGTGCGCTCGTTGGCCGGTAAAGATTTGAACTGCCGGTGAATTCAAAGGAGTTGCCCATTTTAGGGTTTCCGATGAGCGCCACTTTGATAGTTGTTTTTGGTGAAAACGGCGCCATTTCCGGGGGCTTTTTGGAAAAATTTGCCTTATACCTTGGGCTTTGCTTTTTATGTGGGTCATGAATTTTAACTAGTAAAGTGAAAGTAGAAAAAGGGGTGAAAGGGGTCAAACTGAGAAAATAGAAAAAAAGAAATAGCATCCAAAGTCTCTATGCTTGTCCTCCTCTTTTCCTCGTAGTTGCTTTCTCGAACAGAATCTCTTTCTTCCAACCGCGTCTGTTCGTCATATAATGGAGGGACTCGTGTGCTCGAGATTATTCCATGAACATCTTGCGAAATTGGAGGGAATGATAGTCTCCTAGTGACCCTACTAAAAATGTTTTCGTCCACCTTACGCTTATCGACGCGTTAATTTATTCAACCTTTATGTAATAGACTCATGTAACAAAAAGCGTCGACATGCTTCGAGCAATGTCAATTAGGGAATGCTTGGATTTGCTACCGATTGATTGGAGCGTCGATTCAACTTTCCCGAGGAGTAACTAGACAACCAATACGCGGCTTTGATATAAGAAGTCACCATCTCTCTAACATAATCTAGCTCCAAGATTACAAAAAAAGAATGAAGAAAAGAAAAATCCGTAAAATGTTTTCTTGGACGCCTTACTCTCAACGCCATGACTTGAAATTCCAACGTCATTGACCATCGTGGGACGATGAAATCGATTTTCCTAAGCACTTAACTTATCCAGGATGTCATAAGTTCCCCCCGACAAAGGTGTCTTGTCGATTTGGAAGGGCTTGGAAACCAACTAAACAAGTTTGTGAAATGAAAGTGGATCGGCATAACTTAAGTTCTATTTCAGTTTAATCCAAGCGATATCAGAGCAATGCTGCCTAGCCCTTACCGGACGCGTTGCGTACGACATGTGTACTTGATGATTCAGTCCAGGAAGCAAAGGATTCAATGTTCGAAGACATGGTTTCCAAAACTAGGGATTAAGAACAGGAAGTTCCATCATCTACTGCTGGGTTTTGCATGATTCATAAGGATATGGAAGCCACTCTAAATCGATCTCTTTAGTACCAAGATTGATCTACAAAGGTTTCCCTAGTAAAGGTTAACATACAACCTCGCACAATGTTAGAAGTAGATATCCCATACTAGAGGTTGCTATAGAGACTAGACGTGGATGGACTCAGCTGGAGCCTATGAAAGCACAGGTCCAGCAGTCGGTCTCGACATCGAACCTAAAGAGCCTCGTCTAAGTCTGGCCATGATCAAAAAGTCGAGGAGCTTCTTCACCTGATTGATTTCGACTAAAGACTCGAGGAACTTGTTCACGCAATCGATTGATTGGGCCACTTGGATGGACCCTGATCAACTCATAAAAGTGTCTATGGGGGCCCAGCACAGCCCGACAGGGTCGAGAACATTATCCAAGGGCCCGCAAAAAATGTTGATCCGGCCCATGAGAAGGCACATGGACACATCAATCAAGAGGAAGAACCATATTAACCGATATAACACTGGACCTGTCTTACACATTAATCCTGAACTTGTTTTTATGGTTGTTACTTCTGAATGAAAGGGATTGGAAAGTGAAAAACAACGAAATAATTGATTTGTGGGATCACTAACGAACCGAATCATTACAAATCAGGTCAAAGGTAAAAGTTACAAAGGAAAAAAAAAAGAGTCCAAAAGCAAAGCAGAAAACGCTATAATGGGTTTTCCATACCAGTCGACAAGATATTTGACCAAGACAAAAGTGCCTTTCTCAATCAAAAAACATTCAAAAAGCATGTGTACCTTTTTTCGCTTGCGTTAAGGCAGCCGGAGAATTTATCTATTGAAGCAGATTGAAAAGGAGTATCATTGCTATGTACAGATCCGATACAGCTGTGCCGATGTTTTGCTGCCAACATCAACATGGAAGAGCAAGGCAGGAACCATCCTCTTCTTACGAAACAGACAAATGGAGGAAGCTTCTTCTATAAGAGCAGTGATGAGAACCATGTCCAAATGCCCATTATAGGGAATATAACGATAGCAGATGCCTGGAATGTAGCAAATGTTGTGAAGGCTAGTGAGCTACTGATTTTGCAGAGTTATCAAAACAGAAAGAACTAAGATATAGGTAGAATCGTACCACGAAAAACACTACTTCATTATTTGCAAGTGGTGCCATGATCTCATTTCTTTCCATCTCTCTCTTGATGAAACCTTGCAGCTGCAAATGAAATCAAATTGATGAATTTTCTTTCTTAATTAAAGAAGATGTCAAGAAAAAATGTATGTATATCATGGCTTGCTGGTAAAAATTGATGAGCTTCCTTGCTCTGAATATACATAGAATGCTAGATAACGCACTTAATACAAGAGATTTACCAATTTTTATACAAGACCACAAATTAAAGTTGATAATGGTTTACAGTTATAGTTGCAGTTAGGCAAATTTTCAGCATATATCTCCATTCACATAAAAAAAAAAAATGTTCTCATACAAAAACAAATGGTCTCCACTACAGAGTTATACTAACACTCTGCTAGGGTATATTACACATGTCCTTATTGTAACTAAAACATATTTACACGAGGTGTTAATTCAAAGAGGTTTGTGCACAAACCTCATGATGATACTTCTTCACAGCTGAGAAGGCTCTCTTGCACAGATGGAGAGCCCTGGAGAGATGGGAATTAGATGTAGGTTCTTTGACAAATGAATATTGATGTAACATTCCACGCACCGTCTGAAGATGATTGCTATAGATGTTGTCAATAAACTATAAGCCACACAAATGAAATACATCTCATCAGAAAACACATACTTCGTGAATTACAAGCTTAAAAGATGGGACCAGATCATATTCAGACCATCAATGGCATGTGAACTAGTACTTTATATACCTGCAATTACCTTTAAGAATGTGCATCTTGTCGGATATGCTCTCCTTTGAGCATTTAGAGTCCTCACCTGATCAGCAAAGTAAAGTGCATATTAAGCCAGGAGGAAAAATTGGTGTGGCTGAAGCAATCAAGTTAATCACAAAAGAGGCGGCATATCACGATATACTTCTGTAATCTGGAGAGCCTGCTCTAGGTGCTGAATTTGAATCCACTGCTCTGAAACGATGGCAGCCAGCTGCAAGCAAAGTGAATGAAAGATCACTAAAGTCAGCATGTGAAAACACACAAACAATCCTAGCATGAAAATAGGTTTTCAATGAACTTCTAGGACTCTAGGCAAGCTAGAACATCATATCCACCACTGAATTTTCTGTATATACAACTCTACGAGTGATTTTCGAGGGAAAATTAAAAATGGAATCTGGAAGATTAGCAACAACCTGGACTCTTGAACATTTTAGAGTATACGTGGTACACAAGACTTCCGGTTTTGGAGAACTTTAGGTTCTTATGTTATGAAAGATACACCACTAATTAAATTCCACAGAATTGGGAACTAATATTGTGAGATAAAGAGCAAATATAAATAGGCCAAGGAGATAGAACAACAATGCACACAAGTATCCACGGTAGAGAAAAGTTAAAAGCATTGGTAAGGCCCTGCACAATTCTTTTCTTTTCCTTTTTTTTTCTTTTGTAGAAAGGCTTGCAATTGATGGCACATGTTGTAACATTCACGTTGGATAATTATTGACAAGAACGACAGCTCATACTTGACATGGCAAACCAACATTACGGTAACACCATCGAAAGAATCCATGCCTTGGGATGGCTCATTTATTCCTCTGTGATGTAAGATATATAGGAAAAGATTATCAAACCAGTGAATTTGGTGAAACTGTACGACTCCACTAAGCAAGTGAAAGACTACTGGAGGCTTTGCTATTTGTACAGCTGATGGCATAATCATCCCTCTTCTATTTCTTTATATATATAACAAAAAGTTTCTTTTAAAACAGTTACAAGAGCTTACTGAACCATCTGGACAGAAATCGCCTTGGACATGAGGACATCACGTAAAACAGCCAAAGTTCAAACAAAGAAATGAAAATGTGAAACCAACATTGCATGAAAATTTGTATAGTTCGTTGGTAAAGAGTCTGACTTCAAAACCAACATTGCTTGTTGAACACTTATACAAAGATCTTTGTTGTTTCAACACAACCTGTAATTGGTTCCATCAAATCCTACCACTTCCTTTCATGGCCAGAAACAAAAAAGCTGCCCCTCTCTTTATCCGATATAAAATATAGGACAACCATTTCCCAATCTGAAAAAGTCCACTGTTGATGAAAACCCTTTCCAAAAATCCTTGTTAACAAAAGCCAATGTGAAACCTTGAAAAGAACCTTCAATGCATGAAAACATAGTCTCTGCTATCAACTAACTGACTGCTATTACACTTTGGATATAATACTCAAAATCCAGTCTCAGGCATGATGTAGCTGCTCTTGCAAACTTCTTGTTACATGCACAAAAAGAGAAGTATATACTCTCAGGCATGATATAGCTGCTCTAGGCTCGAGTCAGTGTTTTGCATGTAAGAAGTACAGATTCACGTGTTCTATAGGAGTTAGCTCCGGTGTCTAGTTAGCTCACTTTTGGGGTTCCTCTGATCATGTGAAACTGGAATATAACGAGGACATGTAAATAATGAAGTTTAGAGCATTGTAACCCATGATACCTGAAAATAAAGGAATTCATCAACAGACAAAGGGTGCAAAATCAAAAATCTCATAAGCCAATTTAATGAAAACAAGGTCAGTCATTTGCACATCTAACACAAATTACTTAGAGATGATTGAAGAAAGGTCGTGACATACAAACATTGTAATGTATAGATACAACAGTTCCCCTTCTTCAGCATCCTTGACCTTTATAAGTAACATATGATCCTACATATAGAGATTTTCACCTTTTCAACTTTTGAAGCAGTAACTTCCAGTCTAGCCTCAGCTTCCTTTGCTTTAGATTCCAAGACATAAAGATCAAAGTTGTTCTTTCTTGAGGCAGCCCATAGATCTCGTACCTAAGCACCCAAAAGCTATTTTTGAATAACAGTTGAACTTTCAGATTCACTCTGCAAAAGTTGTTATTTTGGAATACTCAAAATAAGGAAAACCGAAAAAAAGTGATAGCAAATGGGATAACTTCAAGCAAAACCAGACAGAGATGGAACCTCTTCCTCTAGAGCTCTAAGCCTTTTATCTGCATTTGACAAGTCATCCTGTAAAATTTAGAATAAAGAAGTCATTGAAAAGTTTCTCTTCAAGGAAGAATGCCACACGGATTTGATGCTAATCAAATTCAACCTACGGAACCTTATTTACTGTCACAATGTCCTATGCCAAGTCATGCTGTTTGTAGCAATGTTTACTTAAACTTGCAGGTGGATGTTGCATTAATATGCAGATGCGCCACAGAAGCACGCACAAACCCCACAACGGTGTATGTGCTCCTGTGCATGCAATTACAAGCACATTTGCAAACATGCCGTGCATATTTGTGGGACATACACATTCCGCATGCATGTACATGTACATGTACACACGCGCATGCACACAAACTTGCAGGACACACACATGCCCACACGCGCACGCATGCACACAAATGCACATATGCACAAACAAATATGAGCATGCACATACAGGAGATGTGGGACTTCATTTAGTAAAGATTATTTAACTTGTGCTTGCAGAATTGAAGAGCAAGATGGGAACACACAGACACAGGAGAGAGAGAGAGAGAGATGTAGAACTTCAATTGAAAGCGCAAGATGGGAACCCACATACAACAGGAGAGAGAGAGAGAGAGAGAGAGAGAGAGAGAGAGAGAGAGAGAGAGAGGTCTCAAGCAACAATTCACTGTAAATTATACAGAACACCAGGAAACAAAGTAATGCTCCTACATTGTTATATAAGGTCGAGATAAAGTCTCAAGCAACAATTCACTGTAAATGATACAGAATACCAGGAAACAAAGTACTGCTCCTACACTGTTATATAAGGTCGAGATAAAGCATTTAGGTAAGGAAACAAGGAAATGAATAAAATTAACCGTATGGATAAAGAAATTGTGCAATTTAGACCCTTAACTTCTGTTACTTACATTGGCATTGTATAAAGTCGACTGCAAGGAAATGATCTTATGTGAGACTTCTTCGACTAGCTTCTCATGCTGTTCAAGATAAAGGCCTTTAGAATCCAGGTGTTGGGTCCTCTCTTCAAGGATGGATTCTGCAATGTTCCATCAGTGATCTCATCTAAGGTCAGTACCCTCTCCAGTAAACAGATTTAGTGGCAGAGAAATTTCGAGGAACAATAACCATGAGTTTCACATTTTTTTTTACTGCTATGCAAGCAAAAATCTAGGATGTCGACAGAGTAATACATTAGATTTCAATCATGACAGAAGCAATGGCATTCACATCAGTAAGTCCATCCACCAGGAAAAAAAAAGTTCCAATATCTTCAAGAAGCCAAAAAGAACAACTATTATGGAAACCAAACTGGTTTGATACTGTGAAGTCCCCAAAGGAACAGTAAAGACATCTGATGGCGTATAAAATGAACACACGCTGCTTAGTTTATTGACATCAAAGATGCAACGACCAAACAAATATAGCGATTCCAAGGCTATTTCACACATAATTTTGCCGATGATATAGGCCGTGAAGAATCACTACTTGGAATGAGAAACATCAGAGATGTATGTATTATAAGCAAGTGAGTTTTCGTTGAATATCAACTGAAAAGATACAGATCAGTCAAGAATAAAAAAAAACCCAATGAGATTATAAACAAGACCCTGCCACCCTAACTCCGCAATCTCCCAATCTGTACCAGAAGCTTTTCACCAATCACTAACTACCCTTCTACCAATACCAGGTAATGTAACCAATCTGAATTCCACATCATGTTCAGCAGATTTACAATATCACCAGTTGACTCTGTTCTTCCCTCATTACTCTTATAATTTCAGGGCCTACAAATATGGTAAATTGAAGCACACCAAGCTATCTTCAAAACGAGAACCCGAACCGACTCGAGTTTCAGGTGCTTAATTGCCCAAGAGAGCTCTTTAAACAGAGATTAGCACCATTCACGAACGTTCAGCTTTCACTCCACAACCTTCCGGACGTCATAGTAGCCCCCGACCCACACAAAATTCACAAGCTCATTGACGGTCCGGACCTCCCCACGATCTATCTCGGGCGAATCGTTCACTCGCTCAAACATGGGTCCTAATGAAACTCGACGCGTTCCGATGACGGGAGGAGGAAACTCACCGAGGCGGGCGACCTTGAGCTTCAAATCGCGCAATTCGCACGCCGAGCCGTGATGGGCTTGTCCAGCCGGGCACGTCGTCGGCTGAGGGAGCTCGGCGGAGGCGCGCGAGGGACGGAGGAGGAGTGGGAAGACGGCCGGTAGCAGCAGCAGCAGGAGGAGGTTCGCCGCCATCTCCTCCGGTGGTTCCTCGCCTCGAGGTCTCGAAAACGGCGGCGAGATCGGAGTGAAGACTCTGCTTCTCAACTCCAGGAGGGAAATGGAAAAATTCCGGGAAGGAAGGAATACGAGAAAATGAAAAGAAATGGGGATTTAATATTAGCCGAATTAACCCAGATTTTGAATTTTGAATTTACTTAATATAATGTACGAACTATAACCCAATATATATCATATTCCTAAATTTTCATTTTATTTTGTTTAATTTAGACCATGAATTATATGAAGATGTCCATGTTGTCCCAGTACATGAAGTAATGAAAGGACAATAGTATTAGGGCTAAATTGAATATGTATAAAAAAAATTATTGTATTAAATAAATTAAAATTTTAGAAGTCATATTGCATATTGGATTAAAGTTCATGAAAATTAATAAATCTCATAATGGACAACTAGGCCTCGCAGAGATGGATAGGTGAAGAGACCCTTGCATGGTGACGGCACCATCTCTTGCCACCATCAAAGTCTCCATGAGGGTGGTCGGCGCTCACTCAATAGTGGCACTAGATGACAGCAACGAATGAGGGTTAGCTAGCAACTTTGGCTCTATGATGGCAAGTGGTAGCACCATTATCGTTCGATGGTGCTGGTCCTCTTTGGCGACCGTAGCCCTTGCTGAGACTCCCACGAGGGTTGTCGGCATGTACCTCTCGATGGATGGAGGGGATGACGACACCCCATGTCCCCCTTATCTCGCTATCCTTGCATGCTACCTCTCTCCGTGTCTCTCATTAGATGCTACTTACGTGTCACATTTTCTCAAAAGAAAGCTTCGACACCATAGTCATGCCCATATAAGATCGGGTCACTAATAAAAAAATGCCATGTAGAATTTTTTGTCCGTGATAAGTTGATGGAGGACTAACAACACTCATTATTCAAATTTGTTTTGTACAAATTTTACAACTCGAATGTAAGGAAGGTACAAGTTTTTAGGATCATATGTGGATTTGTCCCCAATTTTTGTTTCTACCTTTTTATTCCCTCGGTGAGAGGAATATGTTTCTATGCGTTGGTGCCTTGTGACTAGGGTTTATATCATCATGTTATCGGTCTTGAACTTTTTGTGAGAAAATTTCAAAAAAAGGGCCCCAAGTGCTCTCAGTTTCTCAAATAGGAGTCCGAAATTGACATTGTTTCAAATAAAGGCCTAAAGTGCCATCACTTTTTCAAATAAAGGTTTGAAGTGAATTTTATTTCAAATAATATCCTAAAGTGGTTATGTTTGTTTCTAATAAGGGCCTCACTTTTCTAACGGTTAAGGGCATTTTCGTCATTTATTATTATTATTATTATTTTTTGGTTCATTTTCTTCTTTATTATCAATGGCCGGCTGGCCACCAGTGAAGCTCACAGAGGGCTGGGCGAGGGTCGTCCTCACTCGATCCGGCGAGGGCCATCCTTGTCAGTGGCCGGTGAGGGACAGCCTCGCTTGGGTGAGGCAACCCTTGCTACCTTGCCTTGGCAAGGCTGCCCCTCGCGACCATCAATGAGGTCAGCCTCGCCTGCGGCTAGTGAGGGCCAACCTCGCAAATGGCCGCAAGAGCCAACCTCCTCAGGGTGAGAGATGGCCTCGCCTAGCCCTCTGTGGGGGCCACCGGCGATGATGAAGAAAATGAATAGAAGAAAAAAGGAAAGGAAAAAAGAAAAGAAAAGTGGCAAATGACAAAAATGCCCTTGATCGGTCAGAAAATTTAGTCGGTTGGTGGCTAGCCGATGACCGGCAAGGTCAGGCCTTTATTTGAAACAATTGTAGCCACTTTAAGCCCTTATTTGAAATAAGATCAACTTTAGCTCCTATTTGAGAAACTGATGACACTTGAGGCCATTTTTGGAATTCTCCCCCCCTTTTTTTCCGATGTATGATCCAATCTTCAATCGTTAATTAGGTTTAATTGAATTACAAATTTTAATTAAATATGAAATGCAATATCTAAACTTTTAATTGATTCTATTAAGTTCTCGCCAATTTTTTTCAAAATTCAACATCTTTTTTTTTTGGCAAATCAAATTATGATTATACTAATAATCAAAGCATTGTACACAATGGAAGAAGCCCAAAGTGGGCTCGATAACTAACACCATCTTGTTCCCGATAAATAATACCACGTGTACAATTTTCTCTACTAAATGTAAACTTTACGACATTATGTCCATTTCAGCATATTCTAATAACACTCGCTGAGGTGATGTTCGATAGGGCGAATATATGGAAAATAGCTTAGGGACTTCATTTAAACAATTCAAAAGTCGGAATATTTACGACCATGCTCTCGTTTTTTACGACCCCGTTTTGATATTCAAACTGCCAACCACCACCTTGTCTTCAACCGACTATCCTCTCTCGCAAGCATCATCTTACCATCTCTTTCAATCTCAATATCTCTACTAGCTAGGTCATGCATCCCTACCTGAGGCGACGAGGCAAGGTCGGGGACGAGAATTAGGAGCGCTGTGGCGTGGAGCGGCGCCGCCGGGAGTGCTAATCCGCACCCGACCCCGCCCATTGCCATCCGTGCAACTGCATCAAACCTAGCGCATTCAGTCTGAAGTCCCCAGTTCTTCATCGTACCGCAGTTTTGTATGTTCATCTTCCATCATATGGACTGCAGTTTCTCACTCGCATAATCTCAACCAAGAGAGAGCAGATGATACATTATTCTTGGTAACAAGGGATGATTGTACAACGGCACTAGTCCAATGCTTGCGAATTAAAGAAAATTATCAGGAAAAAAATAACTTAATATTAGGATTTTTTGTTTTTCATTTTTGAGGGAAAGTACACAAGCCTAAGAGGTTTGTCGGTCCACTTCCTCGTCTCGCTTCTTCTCAAGTCGATTTCAGTTGCTGCAATGAAATTCCAAGTACATACAGGAGTTAGTAAGGCTGGCTTGAGCCTCAATTCCAGGCCAAAGAAGATTAATCATACGCAACCCGAGCTTTCTGTAGACTCGAAAACATTCACATGCTAACCAATCAAGAAGTTAGAGATGATGAAATTGGTCTAGGATTGGTGCATATAATCTCAAATGTTGAGCCGGCAGTCGAGACTCACCCGTTTCTCTTCTTCCATCTTTGCCTTAATGAAGGAGTACATTGCAACTCCAGCAATTGCAATTGCAGTGCCGATACCAGTTTGAGTCGAGATCTTGTTACCTGTAAGTTAAGCACTTAATCAGCATCCCATTTTTGCTAGGATTTCTTATCGAATGATAGTAAAGGGGGAAAAGGAAGCAAAAACTAAGTAAACAGAAATTAGATGCATGCTCACCGAAAGCCAAGATTGAGAAACCGATAACAAAGACACGCTTGAGGACATTTCCAACTGCATGTGTTAGAGGTGCAACTCTTTCCAAGGTATTGGTGGCCAACTAAGAAACATAGAAAGAACATGTTTGTCATTTATCAGGACCATTCGACTTGATACAAAGTAGCCGGAAAATTCATTTCTCTATCCAGAATAGTCAGTTAACAAAATATATTTTCTGGTCATATGAGTCGGATAGACATTAGTGGAATGGTACCTGATTATAGAGGTGGTAAAACATTCCCACCCAAAAGAGATCAGAAACAAACTTGGTCATACCCACTTTTGCAATTGCATCATTGAAGCCGTACTTCATCAGTTGAGGTCCTTCAATCTTCACATAACAAAACACAAGCATGAATTTTGGGGCATCAACTCTAAGTTATCACTTATAATTGCACCAATCAAGAAAAAATAACACAAGCATTGCTCACCAGAATGGCCGGTGGAATGCAGACAAAGAGGGCAATGATGGAAATGTAGGCATAGACATTTGTACTATCCATATCGGTCTGCAGAGAAGACAAGCAAATATTCACCAAAGATACTTTTGAGTTAGACATAACAATCATTGATTCATCATGCAAAAAAAAAAAAAAAAAAAAATTGACAACTTGAAATATTAGAGAAGAATGATAAACAGAACATCACCATGGCTTTCTTGGAGTATATGCTTCTGTAAGTGAATGAAATGTTGGAAATCATAGCACTAATAAATCCAGTCCAATTGAAAGAGAGTTCAGTCAATGATGCCATGGATACACCTGGATGATAAATCAAGAGCCAGCATTAACAAATTACAATTCCAAATACTCACAAAATCCACCATGCAGCTAACTCCAACACATCTAAATACATATACCAACCTAACTACCTATGTGAGGGCACGCATGCCTCTCTGTGTAAACTAATCTGCATGAATAGCAATTATCAAGGAGCTAAATCCATGTAAGTGGTGAACTCCCAGTCTAGCTATTTGAAGTTGAATGATGTGACTCAAACATGGCTGTGTGCTATTGATTCCAAAACGACAGTAAAAGAAGGTAGAACTAACCAAGGACGACAGGAGCCAGAGATAGCCACAAGGTAAAAGGGATCTGTTGTCCGAGTATAAATTGAGAAGCAGCAGCATTGAAGAACGGCTCAAGAGCTGAAATCAATATAGCAGGAATTCAGGAAGTAGAATATCACAAAACTAACAGGAAGAAGATGTAGAAAGGTCAGCATTATCTTTATATTTTGCTCCCTATCAGATAAATAAATGCTATCTTACCTTTAATGGTATGTGTGAAGGAAACGGCAACAGCAGCAAAGGAAACATTGCTGGTAACATGACCAAGTGCATGACAAACAGCAACAGGAATAAGCACCTTCAGGAGGTTTGCATCAATCGGCTGCGCATAGAATTGACGGGTTTTATAGTTTGGAAAACAGATAATGTTGCAGAAATTAAAGACAGCAGGGATGAAACAAATATATAGAGTCAATACAACCTCGAACCCAGTTGGCTGTAGAAGATAACAGCAGGGGCTAATACGACGTTGTGCACAGAATGGAATTGCACATATAAGAGTCAACTATCATGTAATCACTATGCTAAAATGACACATGGCGACAAAAATAGAAGGAAACATCTCCATCGCGCAACTTTGGCTCAATCAAAACAGTGAAAAAGAAAATAACAATTCATGAACACCAATTGCCGCCTAATGCTAATGACAGACAAGAAAGAAGGAAAAGGCCAAAATAGCCGGAGACTGCTGAGAATGGAAGCTCAAGGCCCCCATCTACTTCCATTTCCAGAAGGTAAAAGGAGGTCATATTCGTACATCCCTTCAAGTAAAATCTCGGTGCACACACATCAACTTACAGGCCACCAACACTTATCTCACACACACACACACACACACTTTTGTAACACTACCCCATTTAGCACTAGATTAATGCAGGACTATTTGCCACAAAAGGAAAGATTGCCATTCCATTTTCTTTTAAGAATGAACCGGGACTCGGCAAATCATCACTGTTCAATTATGAATTAAAAATGCCAACTTTGTGTCCTTAAGCCACGCGGGCAAAAGACGACAGGCAGTCGTTTGCCTCTGTCATCCCACATCCGACACGGAATAATACAAGATAAGGAAGAACCGAGAACGCAGAATCCGAGAATCTTTACGCTCCAGTTTCACATTACAACTGTTCCTAGGGTTCCTCGTTGCAGTCAAGCCCTGAAAGCTTTCGACTTTATGCTTTAATTCATCGTTAACAGCGAAGAAAGACCGGATACAGAGCCGAAAGGAAAAGGGCAGATGTAAGGATGAACGAACGAATGAATATAATACTGGGTCTGGACTTACAGCTCGCTTCGGGAGGCCCACGGCCCAGCTCACCAGACAGTACACCACCCCCACGAAAAGATGCACAACCGACACAAAGCTGCACAAAGTCCAACACACGCACGACCAAACCGTCGTCGTCACCATCCTCAATCCACACACGAATCACAGCTACATCTCATCATTCAAAAGTTGGAACTTACTAAGGATAGGGGAAGTAGTTGTAAATCTTCTTGTTGAGGATGTTGAAGATGACGTTCAAGAAGTACCTGCAACCACAAACCAACGATGAGGGGCATTTCCGTAAATTCACAACGGCCCAACTCCCCCCACCTCGGACCGGGGGAGGTCGGTTTGAATGGCCATCCGACCGTTTCGACAGTTGGCCACGCAGAGTCCCGATGCTCTCGGCGCGCGGCGCGCCATCGTGCGCCGTTCGCACCGGGCTCAGTTCACCGACGGCCGGTGGGGATTTTAACTTTTCGTGCACGAATGAACAGCGGGTTTTCAGAGGAGATTTGAGCATTTTACCACATGAAGAAGAAGAATCCGGTGACGAGCGCCGGGTACTTCTCGAAGAAACCGACCGGCGCGATCTTCGCCTCGCTGCAAATGAGCCAGGGAAAGGGAAAGAATGTCAGTAGGGAACTCGGCCCGCCCGAGTTTCGCCGGGTCGGAGATAAAAAAAAAAAACGGAGGGACGGACCTCACCCGGCGGAATCGCCGCCCTCGGCCGGCGACGACGAGGCGGCGGCGGGGCACGGCCGGAGGATCTCCCTCCTCCCCGCCCCATGCGAGCCCTCGAGCAGCAGCAGCGCCGGCCGGAGCTGCCTCCCCCAGATCAGGTTCCCGCCCTCCCCGCCGACTGTTCCGACGATCGGCTTCGGGGCCACGGCGAAGCAGGGCCCCCCGGCTGCGGCGACACGGCAGCTCTCCCGCGGGAGCTTCCGGAGCTGGGGGACGGCGCCGGCGGGGAAGGCGGCGGCGCGGGACAGCACTCGCGACTCCATGATTCCACCGGAGGTGTCGTAGAAGGAAGAGAGAGAGAGAGAGAGAGAGAGATGAGAGAGAGTGCACTGTCAGTGGCTCGCGCGAGACCTCATATCGCTGGTTAGATAAAAATTTAACCTGCGCCGATGACGCTACCATGCGCCGCGAGACACGGGCGCGCAGAGATGCGCCTGCAGTTCCCGTGATCCTCTGCTTCGCGCCCCAGGATAACGCGATAGGATCCGCGAATCGTGCCAGCTCGCGGCGTCGGATGGCACGGGCGGTGGAGATCGGCCGAGATCGACAGTGGAGATCGACGGGCTCACGGTAGTGCCGTGGGGGGGAGCGGCGGGGTGGGGCTGGGGTACTTTGTGGTGGAGGAATGGAGGGGAGCACTGGCGGTGGGCCCGGGCTTATCTTTAAGCGAATGGATTGAGGGGGAGGGCTTGTCTTGTCCAATCGTTGTTGCCCCCGTGAAATCCCCTTATCGGCTATTTTTCTTCTTTTTTATCTCTCTCACATATCCTAAAGATTTCTGGGCAATGTTGTTCCTATTCTTCTCATGGGAAATAAAGTTTTATTTTTGGGTAAATGGAACATGATATTTCCAAATTAATGATAGCATGTGAGTTGTAGGGTGCGTTTGGTTCGGCTTTGAGAAAATACAAATACTTTTGAGCTAAGGGAGTTTCTCGAAATGCAAATACCATTTGATAAATTTTACATTATGAAACAACTTTGGCCTAAATGCCGTTTAGTAAATACCACATTTTGCTAAGAGACTTTTGCGAAAATTTTTATTAAGAAAAATTTGTAAATAATTTTTTTTTCCAATCCACCTTCCAACGACCAGGATCTCATGCGAAGGCCTTGCTTGAGGTCGCGCGACCTCAAATGGGGCGGCCTGAGGTCAGGTGACCATCCGCTAGGGCCGCGCTAGCCTGACGCCCCCAGGCGATGGCCGTAGCCTGGGTCGCACGACCCAGGTGAACGCCTCCGTCGCCTGGGTTCGCGTGGCCCCGGTGAACAATCGCCTGGGTCACGCAAACCCAAGCGACAGAGGCGGCCGCCTCTGTTGCTGGGTTCGCGACCTAGGCGGTGGTTGTGTGACTTGTCGGACCTTAGGCGACGCTTGGGTCGCATGACCCAGGCGGCAGTTGCTGGACCTCAGGCGTGCGACCGCCTGAGGTCACACGACCAAGGGCGGTGGTTGCCCCCCCTTGGCCGGCGGTCGCCTTCCTTGGCCGGCAGTCACCAGCGGTCGTCAGCTTCGTTGGCCATATGGGGAAGATGAACAGTAGTACAAGTTGTATTTCGAAAATGCAACTTACAAATACACCTCTCACCCTGCATTTAGCTAAGAGACTTTGAGGAGATTTGCAGATGTAATTGCATCTCCCCAAAGTCCTCCAAAATGCTGAACCAAACACTACTGCATTTTCCCAAGGGGCTTTGGGGGCTGAAAGCCCATTGAGAAAGCTGAACCAAACGGGTCTGTAATATGATTAGAGATTTGATGTGGTGCGGTGTAATTAACGTATCCAAGTAGGTTTGTAATTTCATCATTTTAAATTATTTTAGTGCGATTAATTCTCATTGGATATGTTTGATATGCTTGGACTTGATTCTCTCTTGATGATCTTGCTTGATGAAAGGAATTGGATTTCTATTGCTGCTCCTATTAAGTGGTATTAGATTCAATGGTTGATTAGTTGACCTATCTAAATGTGTATTTGGGTTGGTTTTTTGAGAAAATCCTAATGAAGAAATCTCATGAGAATTTGAGTTTTCAAGTAACCTTCGTGGTTCGATTAAGCGAAAGAGACTGGGGATGAAAATGAGTGTTGTGTCATAGCAATGCAATATGAGGAAAGGCTTTATGGTTTGGTCTAGTAAAATAGATGAAGGACAAAGGGGGGCGTCATGGTTGGCAGTAAGATGGAGATTCAAGTTGAGGTTTCTTGCTTTGGAAAGAGACCTTGATTAAGGGAGAGTATGCTTGATGTTGGAGCTCACATATAGGGAAAGATTATTGAAATATGTGGGAGTTGTGTTAGAGATAATTGGGTGAAAATACAACACAAAGAACTAACAATGAAGCAATCTGGGGAGAAGATGAATTCGATCACTTGTCTGTCCATAATATAAAGCAAATCCATCACAACTTTCAATTCCATACTTTTACCTAAAACTTCCATTCAACCCCATGCAAGGTAAACAAAATAAGTGAGTAAATAATTAACACATCTTTACAGCTGAATTAGAGTTAATTCGTCCTAACGGTAATTTAACAAAATTTTAGGGATAAAATTCGTCGTAGATATTCGTCGCAAAATCTTTTAAATAGATAGAAAATATAAATGTTGATATATGTCACAATAAGTTCTTCAATTGCGCTTGATGGGCGTTTCATAAAGCGACAACTTCGGTACATACCCCATCGCCCTCATGGATACATTCTCACTTGTGGACAATATCAATTGTCATTTTCAGATTGATTAAATCATTTCACTTTAGATGGTCGCGCATAAAAAGAGGTCGAAAGAAATTTAAAAGTTGTGGTGCTGGAATGCAAGAACAAATTGCGCTCTTCCCTTTGACATGATTATCCGCTCCTCAATGATTGATGTATGTAGATCATATAGAAGAAAGACAATGAATGTGAACATTGGCGAAATACTTAATCTTTGCGTCTCATTTATTAGGGAAAATTACACAAATCCCTCATGGACTTTTGAGGTAGTATACGTTTGCTCCGGAGTTTTTCAAGTTTTACATAAAACAAATCGGTTAACTCTATGTTATTTATTCTTTTCTTTTTTTTGATGACCGAGGAACCACCGGAGCTCACCTTTTGGGGAGCACACGACCCTCCAGTGCCTGGTGACACCGTCGGGCCTCGCCGCAAGCCGCTATTTAGACGTAAAATCTCGGGGGAGGCTAGCTTAGGACCCCAACACTAGGACCCCCTCTTACAACATTTTAGCAACAAGAGGGTTCGAACTCTCGACCTCGGCGATGAGGGAGAGAACGCACACCACACCAACTGCGTTGCCTGTGATTGGGTTATGTTATTTATTCTATTAGTACGTGCAATGCACAAAAACTTCGAAAGAGTGAAAAACTATTTTCATCTTATTTTCTGAAGGAAATATAGAACAATACTAATGTCGATATAGAACGTGTGAGGAAACTAAATTAAGTAAAGCACTTATAATGAAAATAGTCAATAGTAATAGTAAACGATACTAGTTTGTTAAAATTTGATGAGTATAGCCACTTTAATAGAACTAAGCAAGATATTTTAAGAAAAGTAATAAACACAAATTAAATAAAAAGTAAAAATGCCTCAATAACAAAAGGGTAGTGCTTTTTCCGCTCCTTTTTTGGTTTAAACATGTTGGGAGTGCGTACTAGAAGTTCGATACATTTACGTGGGAAGATCTCTAAGGGGGAAACCCAAATTCGAGCCCGTCAATATATCTAGTTGGATCTACCTCAACTCAAAAGCTTAAGCTAGTGAGTTATGTGCCAACTAGTATATATTAAATGCTCCACACCACATCAATTCTTCGATGTGGGACTACTTCTCTAACATAACTTACACGTGTATCCTAACAATTTCCCCTTCACGTGTGAGCTCCAATATTAGGCCTACTCCTCCTTAAATCATATATTCTTTCTGGCCCAACATCATCTTTACGGGCCCGCGTTGTTACATCACAACGCCCACCTAGGCCATCCTCATGGGCCCACGTTGTTACACCACAATGCCTACCTGCTCAAAAACCGTAATCATCAGTTCTGATATCAGTTGTTGGAAGTGCGTACTAGAAGTTCGATGCTTTTACGTGGGGAGATCTCCAAGGGAGAAACCCAAATCCGAGCCCGTCAGTATATCTAATTAGACCTATCTCAACTCAAAAACTTAAGCTAGTGAGTTATTAGCCAACTAGTATATATTAACTGCTCCGTATTATATCGATTCTTCGATGTGGAACTACTTCTCTAATACAACTCACACGTGTATCCTAACAAAACACTCATTTTTTGGGTGTTTTGACTATATTATCCTCTATAGGGCCACTACTTGGGGTTATGACACTAGGAGTGCCAATACTTTCGTACGATGCTCACTTTGGTGTCAAAACTTTTTTTTCGCTCACTTAAGTGCCACAAGTTTTAAAAAACGTTCACTTGAGTGCCAATCCGCCAGAAAAGTTGACGTGGCCGCCGGAAAACAATATTTTAATATTTTAATTAATATTTTTGATTTTTTTTTTTTTTGATTTTTTTTTTATTTTTTTGATTTTTTTTTAAGGGTCGGCGAGGGCTACCGTTGACCCTCGCCGATCGCGGAACCCTCGCCATCGGCTGTGAAGGCCTTAGGTGAGGCTGTCGCGGCCTCCCTGCGGCTGCCGAGGGCCATTGCAGCCTTACCTAGGGCCAGATCAGGGCAAGGGCCGCCTGGCCTTCGCTGTTGCCACCGCGGGTGAGGCCGTTGACGGCCTCACCGGCCTCACCTAGGGCCTTCGTGGCCAACGGCAAAGGGCCCTCGCCCAATCTAGGGGAGAGTTCGGCGGTCGGCGAGGGTCAACGGTGGCCCTTATCGGCCCTAAAAAAAAAGCAAAAAAAAAATCAAAAAAATTAATTAAAATATTTAAATATTGTTTTCCGGTGCCACGTCAGCTTCTCCAGTGCCACGTTAGCTTTCCCGGCGGATTGACGCTCAAGTGAGTGAAAAAAAAGATTTTGGCACCAAAGTGAGCGTCGTACGAAAGTTATGGCACTCCTAATGTCCTTACCCCCACTACTTCTAGTATAACTTTACAAAAGTGATATTTTATAATTATTTGGTTAATGCTTCTTCTTTTGGTTTTTTTTTCCTGTGTGGATCCCACTTTCCTTCTTCTTTCTTCTTTCCACACCTTTAACATCTTAGTTTTCCATTTTTGCAAATCATCTCTTTGTTTTCTCTTTAGCATATGCAATCTACAAAAGAACTACTTACTTCAATAATCAGACATGGCACTGAAAACTACAATAAAATTAAATCACTAATTCGAATCTTGTTCCATATTACCTAAAAGAACACTACTTGTCTATTACCCTTGACTTTTATGCCTACACATGGTAGAGACACCTTTCTTTCTTTAGATACTCACATGTGCAAGAAAAAGAGAGAAATATATATATATATATATATATAAAAGTAAAGGGAAGAGAGAGAAGCACCTTCCATGGTGTAAGAAGAGCTCTCGTGTGCGGCGGAGAAAAAGGGCTTGTTGGGAAGGTTATAGATGAGCCCAATGCTTGTGCCAGCGAAAGTGCGGAGAACACGAGATAGGCATCATAAATAGAAAATAAAGGAGAACAGGATTTGTGGAAGAAGAAGGAGGAGTGAGAGTCGGAAAAAAGAAGAAGACAGAGACTTGCAAGAGACAAAATGGAGGAGACAATTTGTAAAAGTCAGGCGTGGAAAAAGAAGAAAAAGAAGGAAATTGTACTCGTAAGAGGAAAAAAAGAAGAAGCAAAATAAAAAGTGTTGACTAAATATTTTAAAAAAAGATCACTTTTATAAAGTTGAGGATAATAACAAATATATTATTTAAATTTTGGCTCAATATGTAATTTGATCCATGAACTTTCAATTTGTTCAATAAACTCAATATGTAATGTGGTCATTAAACTTTTAATTTATTTAGTATAGTTTTTGAACTTTTCATACATGTTCAATATAGTCCTTGAAGTGTATAAAAATGTTCAATGTAATACCTGATCTTGAATTATTGGAAATTGACTTCATTGAACATTTTCATATATTTCAGGACTATATTGAACATGTACCAAAAGTTCAGGTACTACATTGAACAAATTAAAAGTTCAGGAACTATATTGCATATTGAGCTAAAGTTCCAGGACAAAATTGAACAAATTAAAAATTTAGGGGCCGAATTGTATATTTAACCAAAGTTTAAGAACTGTTTATATCATTTTCCTATAAGTTATAGTAAAAGTAATGAGCCCTGTAAGAGATAATATGATTAAAAAAAAAGAAAGAGAATATATAAATCAAAAGAGAAGTAAAAAAATTACGATCCTAATAAAAAGTTAAATGACGAAAATGATTGCATATTATGCATACATATAGGGTTAATTAAAGTAAAAAGAAACGATTGATCAACAAAAATGTTTAATGAACGGGAAGAGTCGTCTGGAGAGGAAAGGACATGCCCAAACACTTGCAGAACAAGATTCACTTTTGTCAGAGCACTTTATTCCATGGCAATCTATTTCTCAGTCATTTTCAAAAGTAGATATTCCAGTCATTTCCCAGCGATGTATTGTTGATTGGCAAAAGTACAGTTAAAATACCAAAACTTCGCATAATAGAACACTTAAGTGCTATTTTTTTTGAAAATTAGATCACTTAAATATCAACTTCGGCGAAGGCCGCCGGAAATCCGACGTGTCTCATTTTAATAATATAACTCACTTATGTGGCTTGCTGGAAGCTGAATTAGCAAAAACTCAGCCAAAATGACATCGTTTTTGTACTGATGTGGTATTTAAAAAATATATTAATTAAATAATATTAAATAACTTAAAAAATATATTATTATAAAATTGACTGATTTAAAAAAAAAATGAAGAAGGAAGGGGCAACCCTCGCCGCCGCCGTCGCCGCCACCGTCGTCGAGAAGGACTGACGATGATGGGCAAAGGTTGGTCGGGGTTGCCGATCCCTAACTTGTGGCTGACGAGCTTCGCCGACCTGCGGCAAGGGCCTGTGGGCCCTTGCCCAGATCTGGGGCAAGGGCTCGCAAGCCCTCACCGCAAGTTGGCCTAGTGAGGGTCGCTGGCCCTCGCCCAGCTAGGGCAAGGGCCTACAGGCCCTTGTTGTAGGTCGGTTGGGCTCCCTGGCCACTGGCCAGAGTCTAGCGACTCCAGCCGACCTTCGCCCCACCGTTGCTGGCCTTTCTCGGCGATGGTGGGGCGGCGATGGTGGCGGCGACGAGGGCAGCCCTCGCTTGAACCCTCCCCTTCCCTTTTTATTTTTATTTTTAATAAAATTGATTTAATTTTTTTTTTCTGGTATGACTTGGACAATATCTTTTTTTTTTTAAATTGTCACGTGAATATTTTATTTTGAAAAAATTGCTTCGTCAGCAAATAAAATCGTGGAAAAATAACATGTGATAGTTTGGCTGGATTTTTTCGCCATTGGCACTTAATTGATCCTTTTTGTTTCGACTTTGACACTTAAGTGTACCTTTCCGAACTTTTGGTATTTAAGTATCCCCGTGCCAAGTTTTGGCATTCCAGGGGTCCACACGTCATTGTTTCTTTATCAATCGAACTCTTGCTCATATTCTTGTCATCATTACTAGATTTCATCTCATTAGTTTTCGAACTCAATCATAAAATTACTATTCCTTGGAGCAAAATCGCATCTCAATTCGAAGAACAAAAACTGTGATGTTCGGCTAAAATAATTGATTAGTTGAAGCACAATAATTTCTACTACCGGGGATTCCAAAAACGTGATTTTGTTTATATATTTATATATACAGGCTCAATAATTACTGGACCTTGAAGTTTGCACAAACATTGATGCAAAATATAATAGGAGGTGAGAATAGTTCTTTTCATACTCCTTTTCCATTAATTTGAACTTCTGTTGTGGAAGCCCACAAATCACATTGGGAACGATGCTTCCAAAAAGGAAGTCAACGTAGTAAGTTGTGCTGCATTAGTTCCGTTTAGATATTTCGTTTATTAATAGTTTTTGCAACCGTTATGGTAAAGACGATGCTTGAAAGGAAGAAGTCAATTAGCTTTTGAGGAATACCCAATAATGACATGAGGTCGACAGTCAATCATTTCTGTTTACTGTAATGTAGACAGTTACGCATAGAGCCCTAATGCCAATGATTAGGAAGATTGGCATTTAGATGCCATGTTAGGTGAGCTTTTTCCTTGAAAGAAAGTTGTATGCATTTAGCATCTGATGCAATGTTGTATTACGCTAAGATATAAGTAATCTAAATAGATTTTTTCTTCCCATTTTGCAATGTAAGATCTTTTGATTTACCTCAGATTAAATGATACCATCTAAATTGTAGCTATTAGCATTTTAAAACATGCTTATTTTTAATAATTTGTAACAAAATTTTCCTTTTCATACTTCCGTGCCAACACAAGTGATAAAGTGTCTTGAGAGGTACATGAGCTTGTAAAAGCAACATAATTCTCTCTTCTTTTGAAGAGCTTTCTCTCTATCCAAAAATGATAACTAGCTCAAAAACCCCAATACCCAATACCCAAAACCCTAAAACCACATAGCCATAACCATGTCCACGCCAAACACCACCAGCTAGAATAACATCCCTTGGACTCATAGCTTTCCTTAGCATCCGAGCTCCGAATCTCAAAACCCACTTCAATGGCGACCATCACATGGCTCTACTTCACTAGAACCAATCCCAACAAGCTGAAAAACCCAAACACCTAAACCCCACACGAAGAGTTCCATCATCACCAAGCCCCAACCCAAACAAACTCTCCCACCTTACTCCCCACCATTTTTTCAAATAGAGCTCCACCAAGAGAATTGGATTATAATCCGACACCACCAAATCAAATACCTTTCAAACCCTTGCAGTATTAGCTCTTAGTGTGTTAGCAACCCCAACATTTGGACAAGCCACTATCGTAGTCTTGATTCTCGCTTTGAAGGACTCACAAGCCTAGGCAATCCAAGTCGATCCTTCGTCTAGCAGAGACACGCAAGCAACACAGAATCATAGGTAACACACAATGGCATCTCATGGGAGTTTTCATTATTCTTGAGGAGTAAGTAGATAAAACCAAGCTTTGGAGGGGATCTAGTCTGTCCTTAGTTTGTTGTTGGGATATTCTGCTATAAAAACAAAAAAATAGGGGAAGAAATGAAGGGATTGGCTAAGAATGAGTTGAGAGTGGCAGCTCTCATAAGAAAATGGGGAGACCTTTGGGTGGAAAATGATGAAGTAGAGGTGGAGGAAGAAATCCCAGATGATAATTAAAGGAATGCAAACTCAGCTTATTTGGAAAGCTCTATTCAAAGCCCAATGTCAACTTCCAAGCTCTCTAGAGTATAATGAAAAAGGCGGGGAAGACAGAACATGTTACATGTGCTCAAATTGAGCCAGGTTTTTTCTCGTTCATTTTCAGTTCAGAAATAGAGAAACAAAAGGTAATAGAGGCAGGCTCATGGTGCTTTTCCAGCAACGTGCTAGTTCTCAGACAATGGGAACCAAACACTTTAGTGCATTGCTATGACTTCTCCAGGTGTGCCTTTTGGCTCCATTTTCTCGGCCTCCCTACAGAAAGAGTCACTAAAGAAATTGTTAGCAATATGGCTTCAAAGTTGAGAACGGTGAAGGAAGTAAGGCTGGATGTGAAAAATAACAGTTTTCTCAAATCAGGGAAAGCTAGAGTGGAAATAGAACTGGTTGCCCCTTTGAAGTTAGGTACGTTCATCAACAGTGGTGGGATAAAAGTCTGGGTGGACTTTAACTATGAATGTTTACCATACTTTTGCTACTCCTATGGAAGAATCGGACATTATGCATCTGATTGCAAAATTGTGCCCTACAAGAAATTTGGTTTGGAGGAAAACATCAAAGGAAAATTTGGACAATGGCTGAAAGCAGAAGTCTGGGAATATAGTTCGTATTGGGAGCTATTCTATGGAGAACACTTACCAATTGTGTAGGAGGACGAAATGGTTCCCGAAACCACTATCCAAGATCCTACCCCTCTAAGCAACATTGCCAAAGGGAAAGGCATTGAAATTAGGGAAATGCAAGCAAGAAAATTCACTGAACTTGCCCATACTTTGGAAGTTCAGCGACAACCCAGAAAACACACTCAGCTACTACTCCGGGACATTCTGGAATCTGATATTGGCATGGAAGTAGAAGAGGGGCTGCGCAAGAAAGGAAAATCCAGAAAAAAAATCCCCCCTACAAAGAAACAAAAAAGGTACAATCCCTATGATCTTGCTAGAACAAGCTCCAACCTTCTTGATGAATCTGTGTTGATGGAAACCCCCATTCACATGGCTGAAAACGGACTCGAAAGGCCTGTGGTGGCTAGCCCAAATAAGCCACCTGGGATTAAATGAAGCTTTTGAGCTGGAATTGTCAAGGGTTGGGCACACCCTTGACATTCAAGTATTTGAGAGCCATAGTGGCTCAAGAAAGGCCTGTTATGGTGTTTTTGCTGGAAACTAAAAATAAAGAAGTTATCGTGGATCGTATTTGTAGAAGACTTCAATTTCAGCACCTAAAAGTTGTGGATCCAATGGGTATAGCTGGGGGTTTAGCACTTTTATGGAACAGTGAGATATCTCTATGCTTCGTAGCCAATACAACAGAGATGATTGATGTAACTTGCAAAGAGCCAAGGAGTGGGAGACTCACTAGAATTACCTTTCTTCATGCCTCGACGAACTTTCGAGAGAGGTTGAAACTTTGGCAGAAACTTAGGGACACTCAATCCTCCAATCATCCCCCATGGATTTGTATGGGCGATTTCAATGAGAAGTTATACCATTGGGAGAAAGTAGGGAGGAGAGAAGCGGACCATTATAGATTAGTAGCCTTTCAAGATTTTCTCAGGGACTGTTCGTTAATGGATATTGAAAGCAAGGGGTGCGCATTCACATGGTCAAACAATAGGGAAGGAGAAAATCTGGTTTAAAAAAAGACTTGATTGAGTTCTTAGCGACTTCGAATGGAGAGTGTTATTCCCAAATGTGGAAGTCTATGCATTGCCAGCTATAGGGTCATATCATAGTCCAATTCTCTTATCACTTTACCCAAAGAAAAATGCACGGAGGAAAGAGTTTAAGTGGGAAGCACTCTGGGTTGAAGATGCTAAATATGATGAGATTGTCACCAAAGCCTGGAGGGACTTGAATCTTCAGTAGGGGGTAGTGGTGAACAAGCAAGAAAAAGTCATTAAGGCACTCTCAATGTGGAGCCACCGTAAATTCTCTAATGCACCTTGCCAAATAGAAGCTCTCAAGAGACCGTTAGTAGAACTCACAAACAGGAAAGTAGAAATGGCCAATAAGGAGGTATCTGAGACTACTTGGGGGAAAATTGAAACAGTTTGGAGGCAAGAAAAGGTGTATTGGGGGCTAAGATTGTGTGTCAACTGGCTCAAATGGGGAGATAGAAACACTAAGTTTTTTCACACAACTACGGTGCAGCGTAGGCAACGTAACAAAATATCAACGTTGAAAGTTGATGAAACTAATTGGTGCAATGAGGAAGAAGAGCTAAAGAAACACATGATCAACTTCCGTCGTTTACTGTATACCACTACAGGAGAAAGAAACTTCCAACCAGTGCTGGATTAATGCCCCACAGTAATTGAGGAGATAATGAATGAATCACTATTGTTGCCAGTAACGATGGAGAAGGTAAAAAGTGTTGCTTTTTCAAATAGCCCCTACGAAAGCTTCGGGACTCGATGGTCTTAATGGCCAATTTTACCAACACCATTGGGAGGTAATCCAGCACGATATCTTCCAATTGGTCAGGGATTTCTTTGAGTCAGACACGTTCGACCCAAAACTCAACATAACCCACATTATTGTCATTCCCAAAATCCCTCACCTAGAAAATATGAGCCAATATAGACCTATAAGCCTCTATAATGTTAGCTATAAAATCATCTCTAAAGTTTTAGCCAATCGCCTGAAACCTTGGCTACCTGGACTCATTTCTATTGAGCAAAGTGCATTCGTTAGTGGACATCAAATCCAAGATAATATATTAATAGTCCAGGAAGTCTTGTACTAGTTGAGAATCAGAAAGAGGAAAAAAGAAGTTCTAGGCGGTGTTAAAGATTGACATGTAGTAGGCTTATGATGGAGTGGAATGTGATTTTTTTGGAAGCGTGGATGTTAAAAATGGGTTTCAATGAGAAATGGGTGGCAATGATTATGAAATGCATCTCCTCTGTCACATTCAGTGTCAAGTTTAATGGAGAACCCTAGCAATACTTCTAGCCTACTTGAGGCATTAGACAAGGTGATCCTCTCTCTCCTTACATTTTTATTATCATGGCCAATGCTCTATCCCATCTAATGAACAAAGCCATAGAAGACAGCATCTTAGAAGGAATCAAATTGAACATCTTTTGTCTGACACTCTCACACTTATTGTTTGCTGACAATGCCATTTTCTTCCTAGAGAGGAAAATTAGCGAATGCCAGAACTTAGCTGGTATATTGAATCAATATTGCTACGCAACGGGACAAGCCATAAATTTGAACAAATCAGGGATTCATTTCAGTAGTGCCTGCTTGCCAAACCTACGAAAGAACATGGCAGAAGAATTGAGAGTACCGGTGATAGAGAAGATAGGAAAGTATCTAGGCATTCCGTCGGATTGGGTTAACTCTAAAAAGCAAATGTTTGCTTGGATACTAGCTGGGGTCAACATGAAACTAGTAGGCTGGAAGGAGAAGCTTATTTTTTGAGCGGAGAGGGAGACTTTGATAAAAGCCATCGTACAAGCGACACCTCAGTATGTGATGTCAATTTTTAAGATTCTTATGTCAACATGTAGAGCGATCGAACAAAGGATAGCCTCCTTTTGGTGGAAACAAAATGAATCAAAGGCCGACATTCACTGGAAGATATGGGAGGTTCTTAAGCTAAGGAAAATAGAGGGGGGTCTCGGATTTCGAGATCTCATTATTTTCAACAAAGCTATGCTAGGAAAGCAGGCATGGAGACTAATTTAGGCCCCCTTAGCCTTGTGAAGTCAAATCATCAGAGGACTATATTTCCCTAGAGTAAGCTTTTGGAATGCTAGCAAAGGCCCTCGGCCCTCATGGGGATGGCAAAGTCTATTAATGGGGAGAGATAGCGTGCAACCTTTAACGAGATGGGCAATGGGTAATGGGAAATCAATCCTTATTCGAGAAGACAAATGGCTACCTCAAGGAATCATTGGAGGGCCAGCAAACTTAGGGGATCCTCAAAGAGTGGAAGAGCTTTTTGTCGAAGATGCACAACGATGGGATGAATAGAAAATTAATTCCCTGTTCAGTGAATAGATAGTCGAAGAAATCATGGCAATCCCATTAAGAACTACCCCAAAAGAAGATGAAATGGTATGGACTGCGAACAATGAAGGAAAGTACACAGTGAAAGAAGCCTACAATAGCATGCGACAGCATAAACAACCATAGAACCCCAACCAGGCCTCTTCCTTATATCAGATTCCAAAATCCCTATGGTAGAACATTTGGAAGCTCAGTACCATGCCAAAAATTAAATTCTTCATCTGGAGTGTATGCCAGAATTGCTTACCAACGCAAGATAACCTTTGCAGAAGATCAATTACGCCTGGCCCTCTCTACCCAGTATGTCGTCAATTTCTAGAAACCATAGAACACATATTGTTACTGTGCGAATGGACAAAAGCAGTGTGGTTAGATTATTGATTGCAAATTCAAACGTCCAGACTTGGAACCTCAAGAATAGACAAGTGGGTCGTGGAGACTATGGTTCAAAGAAATTGCTTACCTTCAACTGACCTAATTGCTGCATTGTTGTGGAAAATCTGGCTAGCTTGCAATGGCATTGTCTTCCATTAGCAAACTCCAGATTCGAGCTCAATAGTCGATGGAGCATTTGCCTTAGATAAAAACTTTAAGCGGTGGAACCCCAAATCAAACAAACAAGGGGGTCAAAAAGAAAACCCACCTGATCCATGGATTCCTCTGAAAATTGGAGCTTTGAAATTTAATATAGATGGATCAATAGTGGAAAGGGAGAAGGAAGGAGCTGTGGCTGGAATATGTTGTGACTCAGTTGGGAGAATGGTCGCTGGTTTTGCTAAGAGAGTGGTTGCAACGACGGTACTTCAAGGGGAAGCCCTTGCCCTGCATTCTGCATTAAAACACTTGGAAGCGAAAGCAAAAAGTGAGCTGTGAGACAAAATCTACACTTGGAGATTGTTATAGATAGTTTATCACTTGTGAAGATGATAGTGGGCCAAAAACCAAGCCCATGGGAACTAAGACCAATTATTGAAGACTGTGAAGAGATGTTTGCCTAGTCTAGTTTGAATGAGTTAGCATATGGCCCTAGGGAATCAAACTAAATTGTAGATTGGCTTTTTAAAACCCATTGCAGGAAGGCTCTTCTTCACAACTGGTTTGTAGTGCCACCATCACCTCTAAGGGATCTTTTGTGTTCAGAAACCCATAACTTATGTTTTCTCTCAAACTTTAATGAATGAAGTGATTTACTTTTCCAACCAAAAAAAAAAAATTGTGTAGAAGTAGCATTTTGTACGAGTTGTAAAATCTCAAATATTGCATAATAGATTCATGCCTTATAAAGGTTGTTAGAGTCAGGATAGTGAAGCAGGTTAAGCTGAAGGTCAAGCCACCATAAATATGATCTGCATATTTTCTATCTTCTTATCTCCTTTAGTATTTACTTTATCATGTCTCTTGAGTTACACACTCTCCCACTTCCCTCTCTCTCTTCTCTTGATCTAAATTCGGAAGCTCTCTTCTCTCAATCTAGTTCTAGATCTAAGAATTTGTGATATCCCAATCTAGTTATAAATCTGGGAGCTATCATCTCTCGATCTAATTTGGAAATTTAATAATATACTTTTGGGGATTTGATACACCAGTGCTCCATTCGTGTGCAAGTGTTGTGCCTCCAGCTTCAATGGTAATTGTAGAGTATTAGCGTCTCATTGAATCATAAAGATTTACTCTTTCAAATAGTAGATTTGTGTTTGTTCAACTTATTTTGGTTATTCCATATAGTGATAATGTAGAGAAAGCTGTATCCTAACGAGCGCCACTAGCCGGCAACGCAGTAGTTAGTGGAGAGAGAATCTTCGATGTGTGTTCATCACTGACAAAGATATGAGATCCATAGACTGGCCACTAATTATTTTGCTTGACAGATTTATTTTTGCAAAGTGAGTGTGTGTTTAATCCTACTAGTGCTTTGTTAATCTTTCTTATTTTTTGAATTCAGTTTTGTTTTGTAGTATTCTTGACTTTACTTGGATTTACTATATTATTTTGAGTAATGAATACAATTTTTTTTAACAAAAAAATTTCTTAGTATCTGTTTTTAATATATGATTGATAGAAGATTATGCTTCTACACAGGTGATTTACATTTGAGTCTGGCTAGCTTTAACAGTCACTAATCGACCGTGACAGTAACGGCCAATTCAGGGCCCCAAATTCTTCAAGAAACCAGCAAACTTTGTTGTTTGGTTTCTACTCCAAATTCCATAGGTCTTGCTCAATAACACAATATAATATCCAACTCCGCCTGCATCTTCCATTTATTTTGTTTGATTTTTTCTGTGGTATAGACCTTTTCTTTTAGTAGTAATCTCTATTAAAAATTATTTTATTCATTTTTTCCCTTACTACCTATGTACAAACTTTTTATGTATGGTAATATGATAGAATAAAGAAAAGTATAATTGCCGAATCAGTCTTAAACTTATTGCACGGATACCAATTTAGTAATATACTTTTTAATTTTGCCAATTTAGTCCCAAAGATTTGAGCGAAATTCCAATATAGTCATTCTAATAAATTTTTACTAGAAATTACAAGTATTTGTAGGTTTCCTGAAGAATTTGTAGCCTTGAACAAGTTGTTGCTCTCATTGTAGATTAAGAACTGCCATTTCATCTTTTCTCTTCTCATTTCAACATGATCTATACACTTGTCTTCACATTTTTCACGAAAAAGGTTTTGATTTTTATAAACATTCAATTTCTCCCCTTTTACAATTTTTTAATTTTTGCAGTCAACACATCTTTTTCTCTTCCTCTCTCGTCTATTTCCATGGTCTTCTTCAACCTTCAATAATGGGGAAAGGGTTTGAGCTAGTCTTATTCTCCTCTCCCCCTTTTGTTGATTTATTTTGTGTTTTCTCATTTTTGCTTTTCTCCCGATCTAGGGAGCTCTCTTCTCTTGATCAAATTTTAAATTTGAGAGTTTTGACTCTCCTAATCTAGTTCTAGATTAAGGAACTATTCTCTCTCAATCTATATATATAGTCCATGGAGGGGGATCTTTCTTAAGCCTCTGATGGAGAGGTTTGCAAATTATGTTAATATTTGGAAATAAATCTATAACATAATTCAAACTTCCAAGAAATCTTTGCAATTGGTTTTTTTTTTTTTGGTAAAGATCTTTGCAATTGGTTTTTATCTCTTATTTCTTCGGGAAATTTTTCAACAAATATTATCGATCTTTCAATAGGTATGATTGTTTCGAGATGAATATGATGTCCTAGGAACCTGATTTTGGTTTGAAAGAGAGATATTTTGCTAGGAGATATGCTAGGCCATTCTTTTTCACTATGTTAATGAAGTGGCCAACATGTTTGAAATGCTTATCAATATTTGGAGAGAATATAAGAACATCATCGATGTATACGATTATGTAATCTGAGTAAGAATTGAAAATATTATTCATAATCCTTTGTAATTCAGAAGGGGCGCTTTTCAAACCAAAAGGCATGACATTCCATTCATATTGTCCAAAAGGGACAGTAAAAACAGTCTTATATCTGTCTTTTTCATCAATTTGGATTTGCGAAAATCCAGGTTTCATATCAAACTTGGAAAATATTTTAGAATTGTGGAGTCTATTCAATAAATCCTTTTTATTAGGGATGGGATATCTTATCCATTTTAAGGCATCATTCAAAGGTTTGTAATTAATAACAAGACGAGGGACTCCTCTTTCTAGTTCAGCATTTTTGTTGACATAGAAAGCAGAGCAACTCCAAGGGGATTGGCTTTTCCCGATGAGTTTTTTGTTAAGAAGTTCTTGAATTTCCTTTTGACAAAAATTCATGACCTCATGATTCATTTGGGAAGGCCGTGCCTTGGTTGGGATATTTTTTTCAGAGAAATCCGGTTCATAAGGAAGACTTACTGCATGACTTTTTCTTGACCAGAAGGCATTAGGAATGGTAGAACAAATGGAGTTTTCTATACAGGATTCAAGTTTAGCAATCCTTTTTTGGATGTTAGGATCTGAAAGATTTTGCTCAATTCTTTTGTAATCAAGATCTTCCTTCAAGAACTGAAGATGGTTTTCTTTGTTTTGGATTATACAATTTATTTCAGAAATAGAATGTTCATGGAGAGTATTCAAGTTGCTGGTTAGTGGTTTGCTAATAAATTCGAAAATAATTTTTCTATTTAAAAATTGGGTCTGGATTCCTTCATCATCAACGGTGAAATGTTGTATTAATCTTATGAAATGGGTCCCTAGTATGACATCTTGTTTAATATTTTTGACTAGAATGAAAGGTGTTTTGTAAGAGACATGATCCTTTATGACCTTTGCCTCTGGGATCTTATAATTGATTTGAAGCCTATCGCCAGATGCTGTTTTGAGTGAATGAGTGGTTTTTTCAAAATATTTTGTAGGAATAAGGCCTTCTTTTATACAATTAAGATCTGCTCCAGTATAAAAAAGGGTTGTTGTATTTAACACAAATTCTTTATTGATTTTTATGGAAATATAAATTAACCATTTTCTATTTGTTATTTCTGAAAGTAATAGTAAAAATCCTGGATTTTTAGGGCTAAGAGGATTTTCTTCATTTTGTTTTAAAAAACAAGTTTTAATTTCTAATATCTCCTTTTGCATTTCAACTTGGGTTTTTTTAAGATTTTGAATTTCCAATTTTTGGTTATTAATCTCATGATTAAGATCATTTATAGAAATAGGTCGGGAAACTACCTTTTTTCCTCTATCCAAAATGGTAGAAAGGTTATAAGGGATATTGGATTGAAGTATGGGTGCTATGGAAGGTTGGAGGCTATTAAGAAGTTTTACCCTAGCTTCGGGATCTTGGATTTGGTCGATTTTTTGCAAAAGAATTTCTTCTTCCATAGTCAAAACATTTATTTCAAAGGATTCTTGATAGTCATCCTTATCAGATTCTGAAGAGGTTTCTATGTCGTTAATCTGGAGGCCATCTTCTGTGTTAGAATCATCTGAAGAACTGTTTTTCTTCGCCATGATTTGGAGAAGACTGTTAAAAGTTTCTTCTTCGAGATGTAATTCATTAAGTTTTTTGTTAATTTTGCAAAATTTGGAAGTGTGACCCTTTTTACCACACAGTTGTAACATTCAATGTTTTTATAAGAATTTTTCTTTGTTTTATTGAAATTTTGTCTTTTGTTATCCTTATTGAAAGATTTATTGGATCTATTGAAATTTCTCATTGGTTTTTTTGAAGAGCATTGAGGGCAATTTTTTGGACAATTGTCTGAACATTTGGATTTAGAAGATTTTGTACTTTTTGGATTTATAAAAGATGGGTCATATTGGGCACAAAAGTCTCCCAAACCTTTGTTTGAGGTTTTTTGCTATTTTTTGACTTGTTTTTGAAGACGTATGTTGGTATACAATTGTGTTCCAATTTTATAAACATAGGAAGCTAGTTCACCATAAGAAATGAGATCATAAGGGATTTGCCCGTTATGTTCTTCTCTTATCTTATCACGAACTTGTTCTCCTATAAGCTTAGGAAGACCAGCAAGGAATTTTTCTTTCTAAAAGGGTTGGTTACAATCAGATCGGAGAAGAACTCTTTGGAAGAAAATATCTTTGTATTCCCTAAACTCTCCGAGAGATTTACACTTCATATTAGATAGAAGATCAAGATTCTTATCACGAATGTGTGAAGGATCGCCTATAAAATGTTAGGAAATGGAATATAGGAGAGTATTCACATCATCTTGGATGGGTTGGTCATTTTCATCCATGATAGCACGACCATTATCATCTAACTTATAAGCATTAAGAATTTGTGATCTTTGCTCATCAGTAAGATAGTTATCCCACCAACCCTTCAATTGACCAGCGAAACCAGCTATTAAAAGATAAGCCACTGATTGGTCAGTAGTATCGAGTATGGTTTTATAGGTATTAGCAAGCATAACCATTTAGCTCAAAATGTTTAAAAGATTTTGTTCAGAGGTTCCGTCTATGTTCTATTCATAGATTGAACCTGAAGAGTATTTGTGTTGGGTATTAACACTTGATTCTTCTAAAGCAATATCAGGAGGTGTGGCTCTAGAATAATACAATTTTTGTGGATCTTTCCAAGTAATTTTATTGACTTCGGAATAGATTCAATATCGATTGATCCAAAATATTGATTTGGTCCGGTATCTTTTATAATAAGATTTGCTATTCCAGAGTATCTAAAATGAATGAGTTGGAAGTAGAACTAAATTTTCCTTTCAAAAGCCTTTTTCTTTCTTCCAAAGTTTTAGCAAAATCTATGCTAGGACTTTTTGGCAATTCAAAATTTTTAAACAAAGGAGTTTTCAAAACTTTCGATTTGTTAATATGATAGATAGAAGATTCTAACCTATCCAACTGTTTGCCGATAGTATGAAGGTGTTGGTTGGAGTAATTATTCTGCTCAACAATCTTCTTGATTCCTATTCCATCGATTTCTGAGGAAGTTTTGAAAGGGGAAGCAATGACCTTGGTGTCTTTATGAGGAATTTTGATTTGTTGAAGAGGTGGGTGATTGGACTCTATGATTTGGCCATCATGAAGCTTCCATTTGTAAAATTGATCCAAAACATAAATTTCTTTGTTTTTCAAAAAGGAATCTTCAAGCCAATCAAAAAGGGTATTTGAATCTCATGTTCATACATGTATTCATAATATTCTTCCTTGATTTGTTTTGCTTGGTCTTTGAAATTTAGAAAGAACCAATTTCTAATTGCGGTATTTTCAAAAGAATTAAACTCTTGATTCAAAAGGACTTTGTTAGGAACAAATTCTTCAGACAAAACATTGATTTCTGGATCAGCCATTTCAGAAGGGGTAGGCTCGGGATAATCGGGAGTTTGTTCTTCTTTGGTATATTGGTCTAGATATTCCTGATCTATTGTCAATGCCACTAACACTAGTGGGAAGATGGGCACTAGGTTGAGTTTCATTTTGAATGATAATCGAAGGTAAAATAGGATTAAAATCGACGGATCTTCTGGAAGAAGATGAGTGGAAAGAAGGAATCGTCCTAATATCACAGGACCTTCTTGGAGTATCAAAAGACATTCTGGAGAATTGTATAGTAACTCTTCATTCTGGATGTTGGGTAATATTAGTGGGGTCCGAATTGCGAACAATTTGTTGGGGGACATGGTTTTCCAGCTCCCATTGTTCGGGAAGGGTGACTTGGCTCCATTGAATAATTCTGGGAATGATAGTATTGGCTCTAGAAATGTCAGTTTGCAAAAGTAGTGTTTCTCTTTTAGGATTGATTTTAAAAGCTTTGCTGCCAAAGGCAGATTTCATTACTTTGTAATAAACTCTGTAGATAATAGCAAGAGGAATGGATCCTTCTGCTATAGAATAATTGTGGGTTTTTATTTGTAAAGTAAGGGATTTTAAAATGTTTTTATCTTTAAGGGAAACTGTAAGACCGGGGTGACTATCAAAATGGATTGGACCGTTGCAGAGACTAGTCTCTACGGTTCCAAGGATGGAGTCATCATATTTTAAAAGCCTGGCATCTCTTAGGACAAGGAGTAAAGAAGTGTCTAAGCCTTCTTTAGTAAGGGGTTTAGCCCCTACTTGGACAAGGCCAATATGAATATAATTCCATTTTTGAGCATGTTTCTTTATAGAATCTTTATTCAAGAGTTGTATGGAAGAGAAAGAATTAGAAAGGGGAACATCACGTTCTTCGGTAGCAATAACGTAGTCATTTCTCCCGAAAATCTTCCAATTAGAATGCTCATAGATCTGAGTAATTTTTACTTTAGGAATGATCCAATTTTCTATAGATTTATTAAAATCTTCTATGCTAATCTCTTCTCTATTTATGGGACCTTGATCTAGGGACATTTGTGATATAGAACTAGAAGGGGAAAATGACTGTTAGTGAGGTGGTGATTCAACGTACAAAGGCAACCCTTCCAAAATCAAAATTTTTTAATAAAACAAATTATCAGAATATTTGCACTGTTGAAAATGGTTTTTATGATGAAGACCCAATTGTTTTTGCAAAAAACATGTTTTCTGAAAAGTTTAATTATACTCCACATGATCCTTACAAAACAGTGGAGTTTTATGAAAGGATTTTGACAGAAACCAAATTTGTCACTTTCAAACATTTTGCTGACAAAAATTATATCAATTACTCCACGGCTAGGATTCACAAAATCATTCATCCTATCATGTGGAAACCCTCTCCCACAACCATGGTCAAATTCGATACCAAGATCACCGAAGCCATTCCATACAGAACCTCTTATTCATATTTTGATTACCAGCAAGCTTGGTGGAATGCTTTCCTTAGGAAAAATGCCAATAACTCTCATACATGGCTGATCTTTTTCGAAGATTTAAATACCCGCATGATACCTTTCTGGTTCATTCGTTGGTGGGAATATTTTGGACCCATTAACGATATTTTGCACCCTTGGGTACAACCCAGTTTCAAACTCTTCTCCAGCAAATATAAACCTCTTTCATTTGAAGAAAGATTCCCTGTATTGATGCTCTTTTTCATATATTTCGGAGTATCATGGGTTATGGCATGGAACTTTGAATACAAAAAGACCGTTGAATCAGACACTCTTGTATTGAATCGAAAATTCAGAGTAAAATGGTGGGATGGTTTTAAATTTTTTGATAGGGTTAGTGAACAATCGGTTACAGACTGGTTGAGCAAGAGAAACCCTAGCCATGATTGTTCTGATATCCTCTCCACTGAAGGAGTTACCCATTTCCTCCATGATAAGGGCTTTGTTTTATCTAAATTGGCTTTAGCTCAGTCTCAAGATCAACTCAAGGGACTTTTAAAACAAGCAATAAGTGAGTTGGAAGAATCAAGCTCTTCCCACTCTCACCATAGTGGCAACACCAACGAAGATGATTGCTATGGTATTAATCTGGCAGAAGATGAAGATTGAAAAGCAAAGGTGGGACAACCAATGCCAAAGGATTCATCACGTGATTCTGCTCAAAATTCTGCACAAAGACTCTCACTGAATCTCTATGCTCTTTAGGTCAAATCAGATTCTATATTTTGAAATTTAATACGTTTTCTCACTGTATCACTGAGCACTTTCAGTTCAGTCAAGTCACTTTTTACTATAGACAAATAGTAATCACTCGTGAACACACTGTTCACCTTTTGTTTGTAGTAAGTAGTCTCTCCTTTAAATAGACTCTTTCATAGAAGAAGCAGGTAGACTTCGAATAACTTAGAGAGCTCTTCTACTTCATCTTTACCTTCATCCCAAGAACTCCCTCATCCGAAAGGAGATCTTCACTCATCTTCACTCCTCTTCACTTCCTCATCCAACAACCAACCTTCTTACATTTTCTTTCAAGATCAATAACCAAAGTACTTGGTTCTGATCGGTCCTTGGTAAGATTTTCATATTTTCATCTTACCATAAACCCCTGTTAGATCAATGGTTACAAACCCTGTTCATGGTTTGTGAATCATAAGATCTTTTCAATATTGTACTTGTATTTCTTATGTAACTTTGAATATTTGTACTTATGACTTTCAATTAATGCAATACTTTATTTAAACGTTCATGTCTATTTAAATTACTGCTCATACCCCACAATCGGCTGGTTTAACCGCCTGTGGTTGGTGATTTAATTACCTGCAATTTTATTATGCACTTTTATTTACATATGAGCATTTATTGACGTCTTTAAATAATCCTTACTTCTTCTTACTGTTTTACCCTTATGTTTGCAATTATATTTCATTTACTTCCTCAACCTGGTTGGTATCTGGATTATTGAAGGCTATTTCAAGAAGCTTTAGGGTGTCTTGATGGGACAGGTTGGATATAGAAAAAGGGGCGTTTGAAGGTGGCGAGAAATGTTCCTCTTTGGCAAATCTAATAATCTGGGAATTTGATGTATTGGAAGGTTGCTTGGCTGCTTGTAACCAACTTCTGATATTGGTAATATTTTTGGGCTTTGTCTCCGAAGACTGGGCAATTTCCTTGCCTTTGTCTTTTCCAGTGGGTTTGGGAGGCATTTTCCCTGTAAAAATTCTCGTGTGAGAAAATCTGGTATGGAATTTGAAGAACTGTTTATAAATTCAATATCAAAATCGAAAACAGATAAAATGGCTTGCAAATATTTGTTTCGAAACAATATTTTGGACATCTTTTTGCAAAACATCTTTCGCAGATTTGCAATCAATTCTTAATAAAAACTTTTGATTTAAAAGATCTCCTTGGAACTTGGAGATAGATAAAACTATAGCAAGAATTTCCTTTTTTATAGTGGAGTAGTTCTTTTGGCAGTCATTCCAGTGTTTGGAGACAAATTGGACAATTTGTTCCTTACTGTCTTTTGACTGTTTGAGAATTCCTCCATAACCAATTTCAGAAGCATTAGTTTCAACAATTTTGAATGCAGAGAGATCGGCAAATTGTAAGCAAGGAATTTCTTTTATACTCTTCTTGATCAGTTTAACCACATCAGTGTAGATATATATATGTTTTCAGGGATTCAATATCCATTTCATTTGTCCGTGTACAAGTCCTTTGCCTCTAACTTCAATGGTGATTATAAGATTTTTGGCATCTCGTTCAACCATGAAAATTTGCTTTTCCAAATGTTAGATTTGTCTTTATTTTGATTGTCCCCGTTGAGCAATGGTGTAGAAGAAGCCACATCTACGTGCACAACACCACTTGACAATGATGTAAATAGTAAAGAAGAAATTTCTGGCACATGCTCATTATTGACGATGATATGAGATCTAGTGATCATCAGTCGACTATTTTGCTTAACAGTTCCCTTCTTATGGAGTAAGTGTATGCTTAACCCTTTTGGTGCTCTATTAATCCTCGTGTTTTTTAGATTTGACCTTATTTCGTAGTATTTTGGATTTTGCTCTACTTCGATTTACTTTACTATGAAGCCAATATGCTTTTCATGTATCCTTTTCATTTATAGATACAATTTTCTTTCAACAAAAAATTTATGTCTCTCTTGATTGTGGTGCTTAGTCATTCCGAGGTACATATTGGCATGTGGTTGGATTTGTCTTAAAAAGTTTCGACTCCACAAGCAATCTCTCAACCATGACATCGAATAGAAAAGTGCGTGAACTCTTCCGTTTCTGAAATGATTTGTTGAATCAACCACGGCACAAATTAGTCTATTGTACAAAAAGACGATTCGCTTACACTGGGAAGGCACAAGAAGATAAACTTATAACATCCACGGTACAAATTAGTCTATTGTTCAAGCACAACTTCAGCGTTCAAACCCAAACAATTCATAATTACTTCGTTTGTGCTTTACTAGAAGAGCCTTCCTTACTTAAATTCTTCGCTCTCTTAGTACAACTACAAGGACGGGCCGTGATGACGGCAAAGCCGATTCCACGGCGGTGACTCGGGAACTTGCAGAACACAGCGGCAGCGAGGATGAAGATCAGGAGGCGCAGCCACTGGAGGAATTGAAGTAGCCAGCTCGGGGCGCACGGGTAAAACGTGTCCATCACGTTAGGGTTCGAGAACACGAACGCTGCATAAACCGCCGTTGACGTGACTGCATGGATGAAGTCCGAGGTCCGGACGCCATGGCCGCATTGGGGCAGGCGGCACGTGTCTCGACGTTGGTTATTATTGTTATTATTGCAAGAGTTACAAGAACAACTCTGGCCCCTTGAGCTATTATCGCATGAGAGGAACGTGAAGTGGGTTCGGCCGCAGACGCGGAAACTGTCGGTGAAGCACGAGAAGAAGCACGCGGCACCGAAAGTGGACAGGAGCATGATGGTCACCGCCCTGTTCTCGCAGCTGGAGAGGCCGGAGAGAAGCTCGAAGGAGAAGAAGGAGCCGGTCGGCAGGTGGTTTGCCAGAAGGCCGATCAGATGGCATGCCATCTGGGCGTAGCTGTCCTCCAGGGAGCTGCACCGGCACGATGGGGGCTGAGGCTGTGGCGGCAGCGGCTGCAGCTGTGGGTTGCACTCTACATCATGGAGGCGACCGTCCGATGACCCGTCATTGACGGAGGAACATTCCTTGCCCATGGATTTCGCCGAGGGAGGGGGGATCGGTTGGATTTGCGTGGAAGTCTTCTGTAGGGAAGTCCATTGAGGAAACGGCTAGGGTTTTTAACGAGCGGTCCGTCGTGCGAGAGTTGAACGAGTCGGGAAGGAGGAGGGCGCAAGAAACCGTATAAGAAAATGGTGGAGCAAGGCTTCATTCACTAATTGCACCCATTGATAAATTGGAGGGGCCTTCAAACATGTAATAGTTAAAGCATCGTTTTCATCTGACAATGCAAAGTTTCAGAACAGTCGACGATAATTTCACAAAAATTCATATAGTATCAGAGTTAGAGGTTTTGAGTTTAAATCTTTGCAGGCTCCATTTACCTCCCCAATTGAATATGTTGATACTTAGTACTAGGTAAAAAGAGCAGATTAAGCATGAGAAAGAGTGTTAAAATAATTAAATATTAAACTACACATTTATTTAACAATTTAAACGTTTAAAATAGTCGGCAATGATTGCATAAAATCTTACAAAATGGTTTAATACAAGGAGACAAATGGGATTATAGGAGGGCCCAGAGGGGACAAAAAAAAAGATGGTAATATTGACATAATTGATTTACAAAAGTGTTTAACGAAATTTAGTAAGCGGGCATTTGAGTCAATAGATTACATTTTAAGCACTCGAGAATTTGAAAATCGATACATCAATTTGTATGGATTTTAGTATCTTCAACTACAAAGCAAAAAATTGTTGAAGGGAGTCCTCATCTGCAAAGTAAACTGCCGATGATGGTCGGAAGATGGTGATGATTATTATTATTTTCTAATAAGGACGCAGGAGACCAAGTCATCATTCCGAGTGATCTAATTCTCGTTCTTTTAGAAGTCAACCTTTATTCTTAAGGAGTTCATTTTTAGATAAACTATTAAGTCGGGTAAATTATTGGAAAAGTCTTAAATTTATTGTGATTACGTCAATTCAATCCTAATTTTATTTTGCTAATGGAGTTTTAAACCTTTTGTATTTGTACTAATTTAATCCATTTGGGCAAAATTGTTGATATGGACAATTTTTTTGTATTAATATTTTTTTTCATATTTTTTACTTTTTCTTTTCTCTCTCTTTGTAATTTTTTTTCCTTCCCTTCTTCTAATTAGTTGTTGGACCTCAATGACCAGCTACTAGTGAGGGTTGACAAGGCTGGCTTCGTCGGCCTTTGGTGAAGCTTGTTAGGGCTAGAATTATCACTTAGAGGAGGTGAATAGGTGAACATATAAAAATAAAAATAATCGAATTCAGTATCACAATAGGACAATTGTCTGGTGACAAATTTGTACAATGATCAAATCTTACTAGTATGCAATAATCTATTACAAGAAATAAATGAGAGTTTAGGGGATAGAAGAATGCACACAATAATTATAGTGGTTCGGCTCATGATAAGTCTACGTCAATTCCCTCACACTGACAGCATATCGGCTGGATTTCACTAATGTATCAATCAGAGGTTACAACATTTGAGTATGCTCTACTCGAGTATGTATGATTGTTTTTTCACACTTATCAACAACCTCCAAGGGATGACAGTTTACACTCAAAAGATGAGTGTATAAAGACGAAGCTCTCTTTGAACTTTGGAATTTTTAGACGTCAAATCTTGTGTCATCACTTCAGCATCACGACCTCCTTTTATGCTCCTCTTTGCCCAAGCTGACCATTGGATAGAACCTCTGAGGATTATTCATCTAATCAACCCATTGGATATGAATATTTGATTGCTTCAAGAATGCAAAGAATAAAGTCTCCCTTTAATTTTGCTACCCATACAATAGACATTAGGGTTGCGCATGGTAACCATTCTGTTTTCGTTTCTGGAATAGAAATCCGTTTGATAAAAAAAATTTCATTTATATTTTTGGAATAAATTTCTATTCCAGAAATAGGTTTGGAATAGAAATCAGAAATAAAATTTTTTTACTTTTTTATTTCTGAAACAGAAATCAGAAATTGTTTCTCTCTTTTTTATTTCTCACCCGAAGAAATTTTTTTTCGTTTGCCGCTCACCACCACCATCACCACACTCTGCCCACCGCCGGTCGTGGCCGCCGCCGTCCTCCGTTGTCGGCCGCCGCCGCCGTCCTCCTCCGCCACCTGCCGCCGCCGCCCATCGCCCGCCGCCGTCCGCCGCCGGTCGTCGCTCCTCCCATTATCACCGCCACTTAGAAAAGTAACATTTTTTTTATTATCAAACGAATTTCTATTTCAAGAGTAGAAAATTTTTGTCGTTATCAAACGCGTTTTTTGGCTTAGAAACTCATCCAGAAACAGAAATAGAAAAATCTATTTCTGTTCCAGAAATGATTTCTGGAACAGAAATGTTATTATTCGCGTCCTAGGTTTCCATAAGTTGAGTACTCCATTTAGGAAGTACGTCTCGTCTCTATTGACTGTCGCACATATATCTAATTCCCAATTATGGGAAGATTATATGGTGTTCATTCTTTCTGGACAATCAATAAATATAAGAAAAAAAATCCATGCCAATTTTCTAGCTGTCGCGCTTCGAAACTCTCATCCTTAACATGTAGGTTTGAGATACTCTCAATTCGATTTAAGGTAGGTGTCATCATTGTCCTCAACAATCATATACAAGGTGAACAATTTGGGTAATCAAATGAATCTGATGAACAAAATCTGAATATATTTGCTCCACGAGTGACATTTGGAAAACTTATTATTATAATCATTTAAATGAGAAAGGTTTTGTCAATCTTTAAAATTATTTAGGGAAGTTTCCTTAACGAAGCTCACCTCAATCGGTCACTAGCAAGGGCCAACCTCGCTCTCCCTTAGCAAGACCTCACCTAGCCTCATTTTCACTAGAGGTGAGCATGGTTCCGGGGTAGAACCTAGAACCTAAGAAGCAAACTGATGGGACCAATTAGGTTCTAAGTTTCAAAGTATGCATGGTAGGTTTCGGGTTTCAAAAATTGAAAAACCTATTTCAACGGGTAGGTTCCATGTTCTAAGTTGGTGGAACCTGCAACTTAGAATATGAAATAAGTTTTTGTATATGGCATTCGATGATGAGTGTATAATCTAGGATCACTGGTCCGAGCTTTCATTTTATGATTAAGACTTTTACTTTGTTAATATTTTATGTTTTTTGTGTGTCTAAATATAAGTTATGATTAGTGACTTATAACAACAAGTGGTTATCACCCAACCACGGGCGGCGCAATTGGTGTGCGTTCTCTCTCTCATCGTCGAGGTCAAGAGTTCAAACCCTCTCGTTGTTAAAGTGTTTTAAGAGGGGGGTCCTGGTGTTGGAGTCCTGAACTAACCTCCCCTGAGATTTACGTCTAAATAGCGGCTTGCGGCGAGGCCTGACAATGCCACCGAGCATTGGAGGGTCGTGTGCTCCCCCGAAGGGATGAGCTCTGGCAGTTCCTCGGTATAAAAAAAAAAAAGTGGTCATCAAATTAATAGGTGGAACTTGGGTAGACCTTGAAATCAACCTTGGAAATTGTGATAAGGTAGGTTCTAGGTTCTAAAAAATGAGAAACCTATTCCAACGGGTAGGCTTCAAGTTCTAAATGAAACCTGCAGAAAATTTGGAATTGCTCATCCCTACCTGTAATGCTCTAAGCATTACAAAAAAAAAAGAAAAAAAAAAAGGAACCTGTTAGACCCTGGAACCGACCTTGGAACCTGTAACAAGGTAGGTTCCAAGTTCCGATGCATAGGTTTCGGGTCCCAAAAAACATGAGGAACCTATACTCAAATGTAGGTTTTAGGTTCCAAACAGAACTTGTAAAGAATTTAAAACTGTTCACCCCTAATTATCACCAATGGTTGGGCAAGGCTCGACCTTGCCATGCCAAGGTGGTGAGCTTGCTCTCATTACGAGGACGAGCTTCAGTAGATGCTAGCATTGGCTTTTGCCTTAGGCTGGTCATTGAGGAAAAATAAATAAAAATTCAAAAAATATTAAATTGTTATTAAAAATTATCCATGTTAATGCTACTCACGCCACATAGGATGGTTGACTTTTATATCAGTGATTTCAGATCAAAATTGATCAAATAAAGTGAATTGGTACAATTGTAAAATGTTTATGACTCAATTGGAAAAAAAAATGTTTATGTCTGAATTAGTACAATTAGAATAGATTAAAATTTTTTTGGTAATTTTCCCATAACAAGTGGCAAAGCAATTTGGGATGGCCATGGTTGGAGTGGGCTCAAGCGGGGGCACTGACACTCACTCTCTCCTCCACACTACACTATTTATTGTTGATCAATATACTAGATCAAAAGTGTCAAAATTTCCTTTACTCCTAATTAGAGTCACGAATCTTTTTAAAAAGATTGACCTACCTTTTAAAGCAAGAATAATTTGCATCTACAATTTTTAAAATCTACGATTTGTTAGGGGTGTAAATGTGAGTTGTATTAAAGAAGTTGCATATTAGAGAATTAGTGTAGTGTAGAGTAGTTAATATATTATGGTTGGTTCATAACTCATTAACTTAAACTTTTGAATAAATGTCGTGGACTTGGACTTGGACTTGGACTTGGACTTGGACTTAGACTTCTTTTTTCTGATCTCTCTGGATAAAAGGTGTTCGACTTCTACTACACTTTTAACAAATGGTGTTGAAGTTAGATCGGCGTGTACCCAATCTAGTCTGGTGTTTGGTGAATATCTCAAGAAAGCAATCTGGTGACCAACACGATTTTTCTGCCTCTAGGAGGTTGAGCCAGAGATTTGAAGGAGCTGCTAGTCTGTGTGTAAGTCCGTGGGCGAGAGAGAGGTCGCTCCCAAGCATGGCCTGAGCTGGCTATGGGCAACATGAAAGATATAAGGAGGATATGGTAGGCGGCTGAGGCTTGGGTTTCCGCTGTGGTGCGTTTACAATAGAGAGAGGTGTAATCTCCAGAGCAAAATGGCAATCCGTAAAACAAGAGCAAAATAACATGCTACATGCAATTTAAAGTGCGTTCCCAAACTGAGGATGCATACTGTAGGTTTCTAGAGTAGGAAGGAAAAAGTCGGGATGTTTTTTTTTAAAGTTTCCCTGTTAAATAATTCAAGAGGGTTTAACAAAATTTTGTAACAGGGTATTTGAGTCAACGGATTACAATTACACACTCGAGAGTTTGATATATCAATAGGTTTCTAGAGTAGGAAGGAAAAAGTGGGGATGTTTTTTTAAAGTTTCCCTGTTAAATAATTCAAGAGGGTTTAACAAAATTTTGTAAGAGGGTTTTTGAGTCAACGGATTACAATTACGCACTCGAGAGTTTGATATATCAATTGGTATGCCTTCGACCAAAAAAAAATTTGGTATATCGATTTTGATATCTTCAATTAATCAAACAAAATATTGTTAAATGGAGTCCTCAGCGGGAAGCTGAAGTTACCTCATCATTGAAACGTCATATGACTATTAGCCCTGCAAAAGTGACCACGATGTTGGATGGTTGGTCCCCGGAAAAGAGACCATGATTGAAATCTTTAAAAGATAATAGGGTGGTGATGATTCTCATTCTTCGTTGAGGGCAGATAAGACCAAGTAATCATTCCAAGAGATCTAATTCTCATTCTTCTAGAAAGTCAACCTCTATTCTTAAGGAGTTCACCTCATTTTCAAATACTATAAGGTTGTACTTGGCGGGCCGAGACAACTCCTCCAATCCTGTGTTTGGAGTGATGCAAAGTCCAAATAACATCAAATATTGTCCTGACGTAGACCGGATTGAAAAATTCCCCCTTAAAGTGGATCCGGATAAATTATGTGAAACTTAGAAAAAAAAATTAAAAAGAAGTTTCAGAATCTGGGCAGAACCTTCTGCCACCCCTCAACTTTGCTCTGACTTGCGATCAAGGTTTTGATGCGGGTCTGGATTTTTCACGTACAGGCTTGATTGTATAAATACGTGATCCTCGTGCTGTATTGCATCGACATGTACCTGGAAGTGGAGCTCGTGCTAGGGCTTGACTTTGAGCGGTAGTTCGACGAGCCCGCCACCTCACGACTTCGCTATAGGACTTTTGGGGCCGGTGGTGGAACCCCATGGTTAGCAGCATTCTCCGCTCCACCGTGTACGACCCCATGCGCCACCGCCACATGCCCTCGTCGGAGGTGGTGGTGATGGGCCTGGACGGTGAGTCGTGAATAGTGTTACGACTTCCATGCTCAAATTTTTTTTCTTTAATGTTTAATCCTATACACCGCATAATATTTATCCGAACGTTTGTTATATTTGGACGTTGTCAAACATTGGATGTTTTGCAAAGAAACTACAAATGTATAAACGTGCTGCGACTTAGACGAACAACAAAAAAGCGTAGTTTAGTGCGATTACTAGAGAAACCACGAAAATTGCCAAGTGGTTTCACTTGGAAGTGTGTAAGCTGTCATAATTTTCTTCGAGGATGAGTGTCGGGTTTATGCTAGTGGATGACTACTTATGGAAAGACCTAGGTGTTTATTCTGAGGCAAAAGTTTGATACTGTTGCTAGAATTAGACGACTAAGAGCTTTGATCGAGATGGAGACTGGTGAGACAATCAAGTATATAGGGACTAACAGTAGTATGGAGTTTTATTTAGAGTTATCAAATGATTCTACATGAAGGAAGATGTAGTGAGACACAACACTAGTGCTAGTGAAGTGAACCATAGTAAGTTGCAAGTTGATGAGCAAAACATTATTAGAAACAATTCGTAATCAAATATACTTAATATGACAAGTTATCTGTAAATAGATTCCCATCGTTTATGATTGAATATCAAACTCCCAAAAAAATTTGGTTTGATAATATTGTCGATTATTTTATTCTTAGAATATTTGGTTGCATGTGTTATAATATTTGATTGAATGTGTTATGTTTGAGTGACTGATATTAAGCTTGATGGGAGAACAAAAAAGTACACATTCCTAGACTATGTGTTAGGCGAGTGGGGTTATCATTTATGGAGTCTAGAATTAAATTTACCTATTGTTAGTAGAGAAGTTACACATCATGAGTCTAATACTTGATGGGAGTGATTGTGGCAACTTTATACAGATCAATATGGTGTTAAGCACAAGTGGAGTTGCAACCAACTATTACAATAGCAAGTAATTGTGTAGTAATTGACTCATTGGTACTTGTAGCAAGATGGAACTTGTTGAGCCAATGGTTGTTGTAGCAGTCGAGTTTGATAAAGTATGGGTTTGATCTCCTGGCACAATGATGGTTTGTACTATATGTAACAAAGGAGGTTGTGCCTACAAATCATTCCTTGTGGAGTAGTTAAAGATGCACATGGAGTTGGTGTTCCAATGAGGTTCATGGTTTTGACGAAGTTCAAGTGCTTCCTAGACTTGGAAGATTTTTGTGGCCATTGAGCTCAGGAGGAGCTATGGGAAAATAGAGATGAAGTTCATATTCCAACTAAGTGGTTATGGCTTGGTTCAAATGTCGAGCTAAGGTGAAAATTATTAAAAATATATCTCGAGTTTGAGGTCATATAGGAAACTCATAGGTTTAGTTAAAGTTAATTATTAGTTTGAGTAGGTTTCTATTTTGGATCAAAATCTTATATTTATATAAGAAGTGAATCTTCTTCTAGAGTTGCATCCAAGAGGCGCCTTTTTCGTGAATTATACCTGAAGCAATCCAAGAGGATGGCCATGACAATCATTTACTCTTCATGCTTGTGAATTACATCTGCAGTGTTTAAAGTCATGAAAATCTTGTATTAAGATTTTGAGTAATTCCTTAATTAGATTGATTGATTGTTTCGTAAGGAATTGTGAAGGCCAAATGTTGTATTAAGTTATTGGGTATAATTAGAGCTGAGAAATACTGAATGTTGGAATTATTCAAGTGTGGTTGTAATATCCATTAAATCGTTTAATCTATAATAGAACTTTGTGTTGCTCTCTTTGTAGAGTAGGTATTACTGACCGAACCATGTACATGCAATAGCGGATTTATTTCCTTATTCTGTGTAATTAATTGTTTGAATGCTTGTTTCCGTAATATGTTTGACCACGATCTCCAAAACTCCTATATAAGAGGGATGACATTCAATCCAAAGATAACCATTTATGCATTTTTCTCGTACTTAACCGATTTGGGATCATGCGATTGCAACTTCGTGTATGCCAACCGCTTCTGTCACCCGTTTGGTCATGATCCAACATCTGGGGATGTACGGTCATGGCTTAACTGCCTCTACTTCTCTTTCTTTGTGTTGGTATCGATTAATACCTATTTCACGTATGTCAAGCCCCCTATTGAACAAACATATGCCAATCACTATATAATTGGCAAAATTTTCATAGCATTTGATAACCATAAATTCGATATCTTACTTATTAGGGCCGATCCCTCGTGAAGGCAATGTTTTCTCAAAATGGCCAATACTTATTTCGGCCAAACATATGTGCCAACAAGAGTCAAATATTCTTTTTTTCCTAGAAATTCTCATATTTATATTGTTGTTTTCTTATATCTTCCCTTCAAATTTTCAAATTTAAGAACAATTTATTTTAGTCTTGAGTATGACCTAAAATTTCGTCTTTTGAAATCTCATATGGACCTAAAGCACCAAGAAGGTATTCCCTCCTCTTGTGAAAGAAAAACATTCATGAGGAAATTGCAGAGTTAGGTCATGTGGGCATTGGCACATAAAAATAAGGAACATAGTCTTGTTAGTCGGTCAATAGTATATTCGTTGGACAAGCGGGGCGGCCCCAGTAGATCTCATATTTATATTCTCTTTTTTTTTTTCACAAATTTCAAATTTCAGAACAATTTATATTTCAAATGTCAGAATACGAATGGTTATGATCAACCAAATATGTATGTATGGCATGCGTATGTATTAGTACGACAATACAATATCACAGACTCATAGAATATTGGACGTATGCATGGTACACAAGTTATATAACTTGAGTTTTACCATTCTGTAATAATTTGGATAGTTAATTAATTTTTAAAAATGAAAGTATCCATATGAATTATGTCAAAACCGAAAACGATAAATTATGTGCCAAAAATTACCCATTATACCTAGCATATTTTCTCTTAATTTAAGCTCTATTGTTTCGTGAAAAATGAACAATTTAAAAAATATTTTCTTAAAAATGATCCCTTGAATCGATTGAAATAATTAATCAATGAAAAATATTTTCGTTATAAATAACAATTTATGTTAAAATATTTTTATAAATGATGAAAATATTTTTATTTATTTATTTTTATAAGTGATATAAACGATCATTTTTAAAAATATATTTCCCAAATCGTTCATTCTCCGTAAAACAATGACAGCCATAAAACACTACACTAGACAAATTCCAAAAAACCTACGGAAGTCGAACAGCTTCGACTATCCAACCAAAGTCGTCCCTGCGACATCCCTACTTTTCGTGCTTTAAACTTCCAATGGGCGATTGGCTACAGGCACTTGAGGAATGGCTGGACTACGTGCTGTACAATTACGCCGTGGAATTTGCGGATCATCCACCGTACCCGGACCAAGATCGGTCTGCGCCGCCTTCGGCGGTGGAGATTCTCCAATCTCCTGCACTGAGTTCTCTATGGCAACCCTTGGCGCCACTGTTGTCACTCACCTCCCTGAGAATTCTCACCATCTGACATCAAGTGCATCGCCGACGACGACACGCCCATCATCATCGGAGAAGTTGCAGCATGAGACGGCAAGTCATCCGCCGGAACAGCAAGAGGAGACACTTTCGGAGAATCTTCAGCGTTCAAGAGTGTGACTGCCACCTTGGTGTCGCCTGCTCGTCTCTTGCTTCATCAATAGCTCCAACGTCCATGGTAGAGTCTATTTCAAGCACATCTGTGTCTGCTTAAACTCATTCGCAATTCGTGGCGTTGTGTATTAATTTTGAATGAAACAAACAAATTTATAATGATTTTCGATCCTGGGATCTATATTTACAGCATCAATCATAAAACAATTCTAATTACCAAGATTTTCATTATTCAGGCTCCTCCATAATCTGTTTACGAAGTTATAGATGGTTTTTTTTTTTTTTTTGGCCAAAGCCAAGATCTGTTTTTATAGTTGTAGATGGTTTTGGCCAAAGCCAAAATGACCATGGACAAATTTCTACTTTGATAAATTATCCTTTTCTGGGAGAATTGCCAAAAAAGTCCTAAACCTATTGGGGTTGTGCCAATTCAGTCCTAAACCTTTTGCGATTGTGCCAATTAAGTCCATCCGGCCAAATTTGGCCGGCCGGAGCTGACGTGGACGCCGGCCGACCGGCGAGAATATTTTAATAATTTTTTATTATTTTCCGAATTTTTATTTTTCCGAATTTTTATTGTTTTTTTAATTTTTCTGTTTTTCTTTTCTTTTTTTTTCCCCCCCTCCCCTCCCCCTCGCCGGCGGCTGGCCGGCCAGCTCCGACGAGGCCGCCGCCACCGCACGAGGGCCGCGGCCCTCGCCGCGGCCGCCGAGGGTCGCGGCCTCCGTCGACCGGCCACCCTCGCCGGCGGCCTAGCCTGCACCGGGCGAGGCTCCTGGGGCCGCGGCGAGGCGGCCTCGCCATGGCCCCGGCCGCGGGCGAAGGCGGCCTCGCCCGCGCGGCCGACGAGGCCATGGCGACCTTCGCCCGGGCTGCCGCCATGGCCTCGCCGGCCACGGTGAGGCCGCCGCCCGCCCGGCCAGCCATGGCGAGGCCGGCCTCGCCCGGATGCATCCGGGCGAAGCCACCTCGCCGCGCCGACGCCCGGATCGGGCGAAGCCGCCTCGCCGCGGCCGGCCTCGCCCGATCCGGGCGAAGCCGGGCCGCGACCCTCCGCCGGCGGCACCCGGATCGGGCGAAGCCGCCTCGCCGCGGCGCGGCCTCGCCCGATCTGGGCGAAGCCGGGCCGCGACCCGCCGGCGGCCCCGTAGGTCTAGGCGAGGTCGCCGGCGAGGCTTCGCGGCCCTCGCGCAGGTGGCGGCGGCCTCGTCGGCGGTGGCCGGCCACTACCGACGGCGGGAGGGGGGAGGGGAGGGGAGGGGAGAAAAAGAAAAGAAAAGAAAAGAAACAGAAAAATTAAAAATCAATAAAAAATTCGAAAATAATAAAAAAAAATCAAAAAATTATTTAAAAAATCAAAAAAATAATAAAAATTATTAAAATATTCTCGCCGGCGCCGGCCGGCGTCCACGTCAGCTCCGGCCGGCCAAATTTGGCCGGATGGACTCAATTGGCACACCGCAAAAGATTTAGGACTCGAATCGGTCAAAAAAAAAGGTTTAGGACTGAATTGGCACAACCCCAATAGGTTTAGGGCTTTTTTGGCAATTCTCCCATCCTTTCCTTATACATTGTTTTGGGGGAAAAGAAAGACTTTACAACCGTTGTACTCTAATTAACGTCCATCACACGTGAGACTTGGGCCAAATGGAGCTTAGACACTTGCTTTGTCCCGTGAATACAGCTCTATTCAGCTGTCTAACCTAATAGAAAAGTCGAAAGTGAGAAGCCGGTCCTATTTCTTGGACATCAGGCAAATGGCTTTTTGCGGGTTCAGGCCACCCCAACATGCCATCAATCAATTGTCAAAAGCATCCATTAATGTCAGAAATCAATTTACCAGTACAATAAAAGAAATGGAAAGCGTCTGTCTTTCTTCACTGCCTATCATTTTGGAATTTGGGGAAAGATGATTGCTCTAGGCTTCCCGTGCTGAAATTCAATGTGGAATACTCAATTCAGGAATTGCCATGCGTATACGTATACGTGCGTGCATCCTTGAAACTTTAGAGGGCGAATGGGGAAACATGGACATCACTTTTCCATACAGCTTTCATTTGTAGCACAGACCATAATCATCTTCAGATCATCTCGACCCATACTTTCTCTCGTTTGGCAATATACTGAACTAAGCATTCTCTCTTTGCTTGGACGTTTCCCTAGGCGACACGTTCTAATTTTGTTCCTTTTGCTTGTACGACGCAGCATCATTCCATCATACGTTGGGGAAACAAATCTTGCGTACATCAAGGACCATGTGAGCTTAGCTTACATGAATTATTAGATTAGGTAGGTCCCATGTGAGTCCTCATCATCCCATGGCCCGTTGGAATTGGACTCACATGATTTGAGTGTAGACGATATGTGCATTGCGTTCCATATAGTATTAGTCTAAGTGGTTCAGCTTTCTCAAGGAGTTTTTAGTCTCCAAAACATCTTGGAGAAATGCTAGGGTGTTTGCCAAATCTTTCTAAGGGGCTTTAAGCTAAATGCTAGCCTTGGGAAAATTGAAAACCCAATGTTGATGGGAACTAATTTTGGGTTTTCAATATTGAGCTAAATGCTAATTTTTTTTTTTCAAAACTACCATCACCAATTTTTTAGTTTTTCGGTTTTGTCCCTCATTGTTCCAAAACTACTCTCATCTTTGCCAGAGTTGGCAAAGAGTTTGATGTCTTTTTAATAAAAAGAGAAAAATTAAACCCAAAAGCTCTTTAGAAAAAAAAAGATTTGCCAAACACTATTTATGCCAAAGTAGTTTTGTAAAGGAATTTTTACCAAACCAATTTACATTTTTCCAGAGTTGACTATGCTAAAGGCATTTGCATTTTCCTAAAGTCTATTTCCAAAGTCAAACTGAATACGGCCTTCATCTCTTGCTTCACCAATAGCTCCAACGTCCATGGCAGAGCCTATTTTAGGCACATCTATGTTTGCTTAAACTCATTCGCAATTCATGACATCGTGTATTGATTTTCGATGAAACAAACAAATTTATAATGATTTACAATCCCGGGATCTATATTTACCACATCGATCATAAAACAATTCTAGTTACTAAGATTTTCATTATTTCAGGCTCCTCCATAAGTTGTTTATAGATTTCTTTCTTTCTTTTTTGGGCCAAAGCCAAGATCTGTTTATATAGTTGTGGATGGTTTTGGAAGCCAAAATGATTATGGACAAATTTATACTTTATTATAGTGAGAAGACAGTCCTATTTCTTGGATAACAGGCAAATGCCTTTTTGTGGGTTCAGGCTACCCCAATACCCCATCGATCGATTGTTAAAAACATATTTGGTTGTTGCAAAACTCAATAATTCGGTGCATTCCTTCTAAAAAGGGATGGTACTTCTTTTCATTCAGATAAAAAATACTGTATTTTGGAATCTATGATATATAAAGGGGAATGAGCAAAATGTATCTTTGAAAGAAAAAGCATCATCCATTAACTCAAATATCAATCTACCGGTGCAAGAAGAAAAATGGGAAGCCTCCGTCTTTCTTCATTGCCTATCATTTTGTAATTTGTGGAAAGGTGATTGCTCTAGGCTTCCCGTGCTGAAATTCACTGTGGAATACTCAATTCAAGAATTGCCATTCGTATATATAAATCATGTGTATATCCTTGAATTTTTAGAGGAAAAACGGAGAAGCCTTGGACATCACTTTTCCTTATAGCTTTCATTTCTAGCACAAGCTATATTTGCTTGGACGTTTCACAAGGCGACACGTTCTGTATCGTTTCTTTTTGCTTGTACGACGCAGCATCATATCATGATATGTTGGAGAAACAAATCTTGCCTTCTTCAAGAGTATGTGAGCTCAACTTACATCAATTATTAAATCAGGCAGGTCCTATGTATATCATCCAAACGTGCATATGAATTGAACTCACATGATTCGAGGATGGACAATATGTGTGCTCGATATGTTATTAGTACAAAACCGATGATATGCCAGACTCATGATAAGCAACTAAGTGAATTAGTAATGCTGTATTCTAGGGTTGACGTGTCGATATGAATTTCCATTTTTCTTTTCATTTATTTTTGCAAGTATAGATCGAATTGTCATTTTTTGTGAAGGTATAGTATCCACGTGATCATATGCTTGGTTTCAATGGTATCGCTAGTCAAATACAAATGTTTTGCTGACGAATTCCTAGAAGATTAAGGGAATGATATTAGTGAAATTTTTATTTTGAGATTATATCGTAGTTTATCTTGATATCTGCTCTTTATCATACATTTAGCCGACCATTAAGATAATCATCTATTTCAATATCAATTTTGAAACAATTAGAAAAGTTTGAGAAAGTGAGCATAAAATGACCAATCCGATCGATAGTCGGGCCTGGTCAACCCGATTGACTCGAATCAGTTCGGCCCAATGGGCCAAACAAACAAAGACGGTATAGCTCATGAGGTGATTTGAAGAGAAATATGATAATTAGGAAGCCTCGGGTCAACCGAGTCAACCCAATTTGATTCGGTCACGTGATCTGACCAGTTGATCCGAGTCAACAAAAAAAGTTGGCCCATTATGCCCACAAGGCCGCTTCCGGCCCCTCTCTTCATAATTACAAAAATGTCATTTTCTCTCAATTACTAAAATTTAATATAACATCATTAATTCTTGAGAGCACCAATTTTAGCTATTCATTTCCCCTCTAATCTAGATCATAGGATGTGCTATGTCACCCATCCATGTGACATAACAAGGCCAATCATCTCATTCCTTACCCATTGAATAAAGAACTTCAATCATATGATCATGGAGTAAGTTGTAGAGCTAGGGTTAGTCCCAAATTCGATTTTTCCCTTCAAAATTTCATATCACTAGGTCTATATTTTCTCTAATAGTTCGGCCATTGTTATAGAAAAATTTCCAAAAAGGCGCTCTCTCTCTCTCCAGCCAATTTTGGCATCAATCCGATCATTCTCAACTCATGACTAGCCACCTCAGGGTGTCCTTCAGTCAATCGTGATGATCATTCCTCACTCCTGTCACTAGAACCCCTCCAATTTGCCACTTTCAATGATATCGCAAGAAAGTGTAGAAAAAGTCTTAATGAAAGTGCAATTAAGTCTAAACACTTTCAAAAAATGTAATTAAGTCCTAAAATTTATCATGAAAGTATATTGAAGTCCAAAAAATTTAAAAAATACAATTAATATAATGACTCGATTGGATCAATTTGATAAAGTTTAGAACTTAATTGACTTTTATGATAAGTTTTAAAACTTGATTGCTATTTGGTCATTTTAAATTTCAACAAAAGTCAAAAGTCTTTTTTTTTTCCCAAAATAATCTTTTATATAGATTCTTGCTTTTCAATATCTTCCCTTCAAATTCCAAATTTCAGAGCGCTTTATATACCGTCGTCGTCGAAAATTGGACGTATATACGTTACACAAGTCATAAAACTTTACTTGTACCATTCGCTAACTGTTTGGATAATTAATTTATCTTAAAAATGAAGTTACGACAAATGACAAATTACGTACCAAAAAGTATTCATTAATTCCTTGAACGTTTTCTTATTTACACGCCATTCTCTTTCCTCCCGTACTGAATCGCTTCCACAAAGGCTACATCCAAACTGTTCGTTCTTTGAATCTCTAATGGGCGATTGGCCATCGGCGATCGAGGAATGGCTGGACTACGTGCTGCACGGCGGGGATTACGCGGTGGAATTCGCAGATCATCCGCCGTATCCCGACCGAGATCTGTCCGCGCCATCGCCAGCTGAGACTCCCCGATCTCCCGTGCCGAGTTCTCCATCCCAACCGTCGGCACCGTCGTTGTTGCCCCGTTTCCCTGAGAATTCCGAGCATCCGACATCAACCACATCACCGGCGACGACAGATCCATCGTCGTCGGGGAAGTCACAGCATAAGGCAGCGAGTCATCTGCCGGAACAGCAAGAGGGGCCGCTTTCAGAGAATCCACGGCATTCATGGACACGTCCTCTGCGCCGGCGTCCGGAGGAAAAGCCCGTTCAGATGGCATGCCGTCTGGTTCAGTACTTAGCGAATTGCTTGCCGGTCAGGTCGTTCTTCGCCTTCCAGGTGCTCTCGGGGATCTCCAGCATCTCGAACAAGAGCGTGACCGCCGTACTCGTGTCGGTCCTCGGTATCGTCTGCTTCGCCTCCTGCTTCACCGACAGCTCCAACGTCCACGGCGGAGTCTATTTCAGGCGCGTTTAGGTCCGCTTACACTCGTTCGCAATTCACGACACTTCGTATTGGCGAAACAAACCAACGTAATGGAATTTTCATGTTCAGGTTCGTCACTTGCCTACGAAGCCAGACCGCATATCGTCTTCCTCGCTATCACATCCGGCCGTCGGATTTCGTCCATGCCGCCACGTCCACGGCGGTTTACGCAGCCCTAGTGCTTTCGGATCGGAACGTGATGGATGCCCTCTACTCGCGTGCATCGGGTCGAGTCCGGTTGTTGCTCCAGTGGGTGCGGCTTGTGGTTGTCGTCTTCTTCGCTTTGCTCTTATTGATTTTTCCGACTTCTCGTCGAGGGGTTGGCTTCGCCGTCGCCGATGCAGCCACTCCATGCAATTGTGACGAGAACTTGAAGGGAGCGTGGGAATAGGGAGAAAAATTTCAAAAAGTCTTAAATTTGTTGTATTAGTGTCACTTTAGTCCTAAATCTTTTAGTAGTGCTAATTTAAGTTGTAAATCTTTTGACCTAGTGTTAATTCAGGACGTCCGACTAATTTTGTTTGGGCATTGTTGATATGGATACCGGTCAGTCTACGTGATATGGACGACACTAATGTGGATAAATTTTAATATTTTTTCGAAATTTTTTATTATTTATTTTTTTATTTTTTTTTTCATTTGCTTTCTCTATTCTCTTTTTCCTTTTGTTTTTCCCTTCCCTTCCTTCTTCATCCTGCTGGTCATTGGTCGGTGTAAACTGGTTTGTTTGGTCTTTGGTTGATTTGGAAAAACAACCGTACATATTGATGGCTATACCTTGGAAATCTTAATGCCATAATGCCTTTCAATTGGTATATGCAAATCAAATCAATTGTAAATCTCACACAGGCTTAAACAACATATGCTCACAAAATGATTTCCTTTGTCCTTCAAACGAAGTCTAGATAGACCAAAAAATGAGATTCTACTTGCTTGATAGACACATCGATGATGAGTTAATTGTTCAAATGGTGAGTGCTTGTGGATTTCAATTGACATTTGATATTCTTCTAGTTTTATGAGACCATAAATCTTGATGGATATGTTAGAGAAGGCCTCTATATTTCAACTGACATAAATTCTTGTCAAATCTTCTAGGAAGTTATAGTTGAGGTGGAGTATTATTGGAGTTATCTCATATTGATTATAGAATGGGTAGGTGATTACTTTATAAGTATGAATGAAAGTCTTATTTCTTGAGTTAACTTTTGGAGTAACAAAGATCTAACACCACCCAACACTAGTATTAGAGCCCAGATTACTCAAAAGTCACTCGAAAAGGGTTATTGTGGCTTCGACCTAAGCATGATGTGTAAAGGAGATATTGTTGGGGGTTATCCTACATTAGACTCGGAGAGGGTTGTTGTGGTTTCGACCTAAGCTCGATGTGTGATGGAGAGATCGTTGGGAGTTATCCTACATTAGTTGTGGAAGGGGCAGATGGTCACTTTATAAGTGTGAGGGAAAATCTCATCTCTTAAGCTAACTTTTGGAGTGAGAGATGTTCAAAATCACCCAATATCCACTTCAGGTGGCGGATGGACAGTTCCATGTCTAGAATCGGAAATTAGATCAATACTCAATGATTCTAATAAATTAGAGTCAAGAATCGAACCGCTCCCCATGAGAAGTGTTGATTCGGTCCGATTCCGAATGATTTGGGCGGTGTCCGATTTCTTTCCACAACACTAATTTTCGGGTCATCTCGACTCATTCTTTCTCAAGTTTGGTAATACGCTAAACTAAGCATTCTCTCATTGCTTGGACGTTTCCCTAGGCGACACCTTCTGATTTTGTTGCTTTTGCTTGTACGACACAGCATCATTCCATCATATGCTAGAGAAACAAATCTTGCCTACATCAAAGACTATGTGAGCTTAGCTTACTTGAATTATTTACTTAGGTAGGTCCGATATGAGTCCTCATCATCCGAAGATCCATTGGAATTGGACTCACATGATTTGAGTGCGGACGGTATGTGCGTTGTGCTCCATGTATTATAAGTACAAAAGCGATGATACGCAAGACCCATAGTAAGCAACTATTTACTTGAATTACATATGTTCTATTTTACACGGGATGGTGTGCTAAGATAATTAGTCATTTTTCCTTTTTAGCAAATATGAATCAAATTGTCCTTTTTGGTATTTGTATATTATCCATGTGATCATATGCTTGGTTTCAATGGAGTCAATCGGTCAAATATAAATGTATTTCTGATATTTTTCTCTGAATTTCTTGTGATGGAACCTTGAGTTCAAGAGAATGATATTCGCTAAATTTTTACTTTGAAATTACATTGTAGTTTATCTTGATATATGCCCTTTATCATAGATTTAGCCAGCCTTTGATATAATCATCTAGATTCTTGTTTGTGAATCAAAATCACCTTGTGAAATTTATTTCGAGAATGCATGTGTAAAGAAATGATTATCTTTTTTTTTATCATTCTCCATGACATGATCCATCCGAAAGGAATTAGGAAGAAATGAACAAATTAAATTTGCAATTGTGCAATTGTCTCAAAAGACAAGGATTCTAGATGTCGTGTGGTTCAATTACTGGAAAGCGGAAAACCGATCCCGTGCCGCTTGGTCGGGAACACGACGAACAACATAGTACAAATGACTCCAATCCCCACCGGCAACGCCGTCAGCACCTCCCTCGTCTCGTCCGACGGTGACGGGTAGAAGCAGTTCACCACGTTCTCGTCGAAAAGCGCGATGGCCCCAAACACCAGCACCGACATGATCGCGTGCGCGAAGTCTATGAACCTCAACCTGTATTGATTCTTGAGCTCAGGCGGGAGCGTGTCCGACCCGTCGATCACCCACAGGCCGTGAGGCGTGGCGAACCCGTAGCACACATTTCCGTTCTTATCCCTGAAACTGTCGGTGAAGCTGAGGAGGAAGCTGGACAGGCCGCAGAGGAGCACCAGCCCCGCCGTCATGGCCCGACTGACCGGGTCGCAGTGGCCTTGGTTCGAGAATATCGGGGATAGGAGTTGGAAGGCGAGGACCGTCCCGGTGGGCAAGAGGTTCGCCAAGTGGGCGGTGCTCTCGAACGTTTGTCTAATGGCCTTTTGTATCAAGTTCCTCCTATCGGCATCATCCGGAAGAAGTCCGTCCTTCAAGAGCGGGAGGTTTTGCTCCGACGAGCTCTCGTCTGGCACTTTGATCTCCATTTTCTCCGTCGCCAACGCCGAACCCAAGTCTTGAAACTGCAAGAATGGCTCAAATTCTATCTTTATGGACGATGTTAAGCTCCTTGTAGATTGGATTGGTAAGAGAGAATGTGGTTGTTCTTATAGGTTGTGCGGGATGTGTTGTGGGCCAAATAGGAGTGGAGGATAAGGGAGGGAAAGGGTGGGTTTTTGTGATGTCTTGCAAGGAACCGAGACAGACACAAAACTGGGTTTTGCACGTCTGTGGTTCCAACTGTGTTCGGTGATGAACAATGCTCGATGGCGATGTTTTGCGCACAAAGCATTCAATTCCGTCACTATAGGAAGCTTTTGGCACCGACAAATATGTTGCTTTCTCTCGGGGAGAGAGAGAGAGAGAGAGAATTTTCTGGATAAGGGAGAGATAGAATTGTTTATTACCGAAAAGAGGATGCTCAGATCCTAGGTCAATTACGTTGCTTGTTGTGAAGGGCTATCTTCCAAGATACCCTTTTGGAAAATGAGGGGAAAAAACAGTACATTTAGCCCCTAAACTTGCGCAATTCTTCCAATGTGGTCATAGACTTCGTGTCCTTAAATTTGTCGCATTTTACCAAATAGTATTATGGTCGTTCTGCCTTTGACTTTGCCGGATTGAAATTGGCATTATCAATTAGTATCAATCGAAACTGTAATTTTGAAATAGTTAGTTTCATTATGCAATGAAAAGCTATTAAATATTTGCTTGGTCATATCATGAGGTATCATTCTCGCAATTTGTTCGATGCAAATTGATTAAATTTGGTTGGATCAACCTCTTACTTTTTCTTTTTGGTCAAAGAAAGATTGATTTCATTACTTGACAGAGTTTAAAAAAAAAAAAAAAACTTATAAGGGGAGTCTCCATACATAGCAAACAAAGCCCAAAGGACTTGAGTTGGGGTAACCGAACCCGCGGGCGGGCTGATAGAAGCTTTAGACAGTCCATGATCTGTAGTCTCTCTTCCCAGTAATATCTGCATGGATGTATTCATGTAAGAATTTTGCTTTTCCGTCCCTGTGTTTTTGTTACTTTTCTAATTCTACCTCTATACTTTCAATTTCTCTAATCAAGTCCGACTACTTAAACGAAAAGTCCAATCTAGTTATTTCAACACAAAATTCAGTTAAATTTGGCTAACGAGACTTTCAGAGGATTGCCTAGACACTCTTTATGGGTATTAAATTGTGGGAGCATAAAAACAAACAAAAAAAGAACTTTGATCCATTCACTATTGTTCCATTAGGACCTAATTGCAAACAAGTTTCTACATTTGGGAGAGTGACAAAGCAAAATATTAAAAAATTGTAAGATGTCACTTCTGTCGACACTTGTCGCAGGTAATTTACCCAGCAATCTTTAAAATTTTTGGAACTTACATGATATGTCAAAAGTTGAAGGACTGAACGGTAATTAATACAATAGCTTTGCAACCTCTAATGTGCTTTCCCTTTAATTAAACCAACATAGAAGTTATATCTCTGATCATAAATCACAAGACTCTTTATCTTATATTGCGGGATTTCATTTAATAACATAAACTCCGAGCTTATGAAACATTTTACTAATATAAATCAGTAACCCATAGAAAACTGTAACACTTACGGGTTACAATTTTGGGAAACGTGCTGGGATTAGGTCACGGTCCAATTCCAATTTCGCCAATTTGACGAAGACTGTTTGTTAAGTGTCCGTATATAAATTTGAGATGACAGGAAGATGTTGCTTAGACTGAGGTCAAGCAAACCCAGAATTGTTGCTTAGTGGCGTTAGCGCAACGACTCTTCCCTTTGCACGCCACGACCACCTCATCAACCAAAATGGCACGCCGTCTTCGCTATCGTTTCCAAGGTAAGGTCAATAGAGAAGACGGGTAACTCATCTTTATTTCGTTTTGTGTGGTGGGGTGTGGTTTATACTGTTCATCGACAGGATGACACGGAAGTCCTGCTTTTATAATCGAGAGATGTAATAGAGATGTGTGGATTGCTAATTATAATGAAATCTTTAACTGAATGTAGTCCTAGCTTAAGGTTGAATCAGAATAAAACTTTGCATTTCAAATTTTCGTTCTCACCTTTACTTTACCTTTTTTTTTTTTTTGTGATTGTACAGTGAATCCTAACATTATGCGGCCCAAAACAGATTATGCAAAGCTGCAGTACCTAAAACTCAATAATGCAAGCTGCACAAGACAGATCTAAGATGAGCTACTCGCCGTTCTTAGGCCGTCTTGTGCAGCCTAAAACCGATTATGCAAGCTGCGGACCCTAAAACTCAACGATGCAAGCTGCGCTAGACGATCTAAGATGAGCTATTCGCCGTCCCTATTGATGCCACGTTACCTTGAAAATAAGAGCGAAGACAAAGTGCCCTTTTTGGTTTTTTTGTGAGGATGTATGTATTTTTGATAGTAGTAGTCCAGTATATGGGTTGCTTACCTTAAAATTACAAAATTATAAGGTTTATATTTTACTAGTTTTGCAATGAAGACTGAGTAGTTGAGAAGACTTTGAGAAAATTAACCATAGGTTTGATTTTGGGCGCTCTATTGAGGGCAAATAGCTTCTACAACTATATCCATTTTTCAACCATGCAAATAAAAGAAATTGACAAAAAAACAATACAAATGAAATTCTTAATTTCTATTGGTTTGACCCCATTATTTTGTGGGGGTTGACCCTGATAAGATATTCTACACGAAAGATTTAGCATCATTTGAACTTGAAAAGCTTGATCGGAATAGATTTTTCAGATTCGAGACTAATTGAGCAAGCTCAATTCAAGTAAAGTTTGAGATGATTTTGAGTGATACTAACTATCGGGGATAAATACACCATAATTGCCATAACTTTCGTATGACGCCTATTTTAATATCATAACTTTTTTTCCAATCATTTGAGTGTCATAATTTTTAAAAAATATCTATTCGAATGTCATAACTTTGAATTAATTTCTTGAGTATCATTACTTTTTAAAAACATTAACTCAAGTGTCAGGAATCTGATGTAGCATGGCACTTAGGTGAATATTTTTTAAAAGCCATGATATTCTAGTAATCGATTAAAAAATTATATGACCCTTAAGTAATCGAAAAAAAAGTTATGACATTCAAGCGAGCATCGTACATAAGTTATGATACTCAAGTGATTGAAAAAAAAGTTATGGCACTCAAGTGAGTGCCATATGAAAGTTATAGTATTTGTGGAGTTTTTTTCCTTTACTTTTATGTTTCTATTGACATCTAAATTTTGACGGTATGATCAATCATTGATTGCATAAAAAATTAGGGATAAATTTTTAAACTGTAAACAAAAATATTAAATTAAAATTGCATATAGATATTAGGAACATCTGCATTAATAGTTATGCATGCATTGAGCCAACGGAGAGTGTTGAAAGGTTTTAAGCTTAATTGTGGACTAGACTCATGAACTAAAAAAATTCAGCCAAGCCCATTCATTATTGGGGCTGAAATTTTTGCATGTTGGCACCACACTCAGAAAGATTGCATTATCTGGTCGAATTTGGGAAGATTTTAGGAATATATACATGGAGGTTCACTATTGAGGATTCGATTGAGCTAGTGGACATAAATGTTGAGAAAACTTTTAATTTTGATGCTAACAAAACTTTCCGAAGTCTTAAACAAGTGATACTTCTAATGTGTACTAAGGAAGAAGACTCATGTGCTTAAACAATTAGCAAAGTCTATCGATTATAGAAGAAGTCTCAATCAGACACAGCATCTCATTCTGTTAAGAATCCAGAATGAACTTCAAGAACTAGAACGAGGACGAGGACCATAATGGTTACGAATTCCACTTACCTTACTTATATTGGTTTTGCTAATCAATCGATTGACAAAATCAATTATTGAGACAACTTCCAAATAAGGATGAAACACTTATGAAAACCTAGATTCTGCTTGTATGGACGACCAAAATCTGAAGGAATTCAATTTGTCTTCAACGGCTAGGAAATCTTTCCTTATGAAGTCTGTCCAAGAAAGGAAATGAAAGATAATCCTTCATGGTGATGGCCAACGGCTAGTTTTGGTTTGAAGGATATATAAGGAGGATATATGGTCAATAGAAGATAGATGAAAATACGCAATTCCAAAGTCTAATTCTGTCTTTCATTGAATTGTAAAAAAAAGTGCAAAAACATAGTGATCTAGAGTGAATTGCAAAGAAGAGTGACTTAGTGAGAAATCCTACCACTAAGTGTTTGCACTCAAGAACGTATAATCATTTGTTGATTACATAGTAGATTTCAGCATATTGGCTGATAGTGTGGAAGAGTGGACGCGGGCTTGATTAAAGCCAAACCACTATAAAACTGTTTGCAATTTTCCTCTCCCTTACTCTTTTTATTTTTGATTGCTATAACAGAAGTCTATCTCGTTCAGACTAATCTTAATTCTTAAATTCTGCATCTGTTATATCTAGATTTTGTGTTTATTGATTTAGCGTAAAAATTTTATTTACACCTATTCACCCTCTAGGTGTCGGTACTAGCAATATCAATAAATGTGCGGACCAAGAAAATCAAAGAAGAAGATCGGGCCTAGAGTTTGTATTGACTAAAATTTTTGTCCTATCTGGCCACCAAACGCGCCCCGAGTTCGTATTTCCGAAATCAACCAAATTTCCCAAACATTTGTACTGAAATTTTACGTTCCTTTTCTCATTTTGGCAAATATGTTCCTAAATTTTGATTCAGTCTACCTCCCCACCTCCCATTTTACCACCAACTTCCCCTTGCACTCATCCTTCGTGTTCTTGGCAATTGCTTATATAACAGACACAAACAAACGGAAAGGAAGTGCGGTCTCCGGTGTCTGCAACACATCAGTCTCTACATTAACCATCTACACTCTGCTGCTCGTCCAAGGAGGCCAATTCAGCAATGAGTACAGCAAAATCTCCTCATATAGCTCTTTTCCCCAGTGCCGGAATGGGCCACTTGATCCCGTACTTCCGGCTCGCCCTGATGCTGGCCAAGCGAAACTGCGTGGTCACGCTCATCACCGCTCAGCCCACCGTCTCCGCTGCTGAATCGGACCACATATCCTTGTTCCTTCGCCACAATCCTGAAATTAATCATATCGAACTCCAGCTCACTCCTAGCTCCCGGCAAGCCGATTCCACCCCTATCGACCCTTTCTTTTTCCAGTTCGATCTCATCAGTCAGTCGATCCATCTCCTCGGTCCTCTGTTATCTTCGTCGTCCCCACCTTTTTCGGCTCTGTTTGTGGACTTCACTCTACTTGCCAAGACTGCTCCAATTGCCAAGGACCTCCACCTCCCCATATATGTTGTTTCCACCACCTCGGTGCAGTTCCTCTCTCTCATGGCGTACACTCCAGTTCTCACATCGAACCCGACCGAGTTCAACAATGCTTCCACTGAAGTCAAGATTCCGGGATCGCCACCGATGGCCATGTCGAGCCTCCCACCAGCACTCCTCGATCCCAACCATATTCTTACTTCGTGCATCATTGTGAACGCTCAAGCTCTACCCGGGGCAGAAGGAATCTTGATGAACACCTTCGAGTGGTTCCACGCATCAATACTGAGTGCTCTCAACAAAGACAGGGTGATTGCAAGCTTACCGCCAATTCTTCCCATAGGGCCACTAGAATCGTATCACATTCCGCAAGACAGGGACTGCTTCTACCAGTCATGGCTAGAGAACCAACCATCTGAATCCGTAGTGTACATAAGCTTCGGAAACAGAACGGGAATGTCCCGGGATCAGGTGCGAGAGCTGGAAAAGGGGTTGGAGAATGCCCAGTGGAGATTCTGCTGGAACCTGAAAACCACCAAAGTAGACAAGGACGACCACGAGGACGTGACAGACATCCTTAGCGATATATTCTTAAAGAGAACCAAGAACAAGGGGGTGATCATAAGAGGGTGGGCGGACCAACAGGAGATTTTGGCGCATCCCGCCATCGGAGGATTCGTGAGCCATTGCGGGTGGAACTCGGTGATGGAAGCAGCTTGGCAGGGTGTGCCGATTCTCGCATGGCCACAACATGGCGACCAGAAGCTGAATGCGAAGGTCGTGGAGGAGGCGGGACTGGGGCTGTGGGAGAGAGACTGGGATTGGGGTGTTGATAGGATTGTGAAAGGTGAAGAGATTGAGAGGAAGATTGTGGAGTTGATGACAGATGAGAAGGTGAGAAAGAGAGCCAGGAAGGTGAGAGAAGAGGCCAGGAAGGCTGTCGAGAGTGGTGGAAGCTCGGATAGGGTGATTAATAATGTAATTAACTCGGTAATGGTCCCATTTTAATAAGAATTATCCCCTGTAATTCTGAGAAAATATTGCATCAATCTACAAAATGGAAGTGATGGTCAGGCAATTGAAGATAAATTTGTGCTTTCTTCTTTCTGTTTTCCCTTTTTCAATTGAGTTGGTCATCTCTGGTTTTCTTTCCTTTTAGGATTTGAGCTAACATTTTTGTTGTTGTTGTTGTTGTTTCTTCGGTTGTCGAATATCAACTCACCTTCAAATTCATCAACAGAAGTCCAAAGTGCCACAAACCCAAGTTGGTCAAACTGAGGGAGTTGTTTCTGGAAAAAAATCCAGCGAAATACCAGTTGATTAGTTGAAAATAACTATGGCTGTGCGTGATTTGGTATCATGAATGATGATTCGTAACATTAGTAGCTCCTTTCCGTTTTCCGTCAATAGGTCTTTGAATTTCCAGGATCATGTTGCTCTTCCGGCTAACTTGGCTTGAAATGACTCTTTGATGATGGAAAGATTATTGCTTAACGTGAGAGATGGGCTTGTGAAATGCATAAAGCATTGAGAAAAGGATACTATAAGTGTCAAATTCCGTATGGTATTCAATTTAGACTTTAGTGTCAAAAGTTTTTATCAAATTAATTAAGTGCTAAATCGAAAAAAAACGATGACTTAAGTATAATTACGTGACTTTTATTTTTAATCTGAATGGTTTTTTTATATTAAAATGAGTTCAACGTAGACTTCAGAGGTGGCTAGCTTGCTTAAACGACATCTCAAAATAGATAGTTCAATATGACGCTTCATTCAACACTGGCATTTCTTTGTCACTCCCACTGTGGTTGACGGTTCGAAGTCAATAGCCTCCATCGCTTGGTCCCTTGCTTCCGTCTATCTCGGTCTCGGTCTCGGTCTCGGTCTCGCTCAATCACTCTCATCCTCTCTCATTTGCTCAATTGGAGCGGAAAAAAACTAGGGTATGGTGGTTGGGGGGAAAAATTAAGGCTCGATTATTGGAGAAAAGAAATTGGGGCTTGGTGCTGAAGGACTGAAGGAGGAATTTTGCAACAAGTCAAAAGTGAGTGATTTATTGTGTTTGGTGAAATGTGGTGTTGTTTTCTGTCCACTGAACGACAATCACTAAGTCATTGTTTATTTAATTTGATGCGATTGTGGGGATCTCATGTAAAAATCATTGTCCTTTCTATGTTGTAGTCTCAAAAGCTAATTATTAGTATTATTTTTTAATCTTGGGTGCAGCTTCAACATGGGGACATTACTTCACCCATCATTATTTGCTATAGTGGAGAATTTGTCATTGCTAGTGATGAGTGGGAATATGCCGGTGAAAATGTCGTAACCTGTGGTTTATTGTTTTCGTGAGGGATATAGTGCAACAGTTAGGGTGCAAAATAGAAAAATTGCATTATAGGAATCCGATAAGAGCTTGAAGAGGGGTTTGAGATACTTCCACGATGATAATGATATTAGGGATATTAGTTACCATTCATTGTGAGGAAGTTCAAGTGTATGTTGAGTATTACAGGTGATCATAAAGATGATAAGAGCACTCAACTAGGAAAAGTATGAGATGGTATTGAACCAAGCACTCAGTCTTAGGAATTATACGCTAATTCTAGAAAAATAACTCAAGCAAACAATTCACCTATCTAGAATATAATAATTAAAGAAAAGAATAAAAAAAGCACACCAAAAATTTTGTTATCGAAGTTCACCCAAACCTAGGCTACATCTTTATATAAAGGCACTTTGTGAATCCACTAGACTTCAAAGAAAGCAGGAATACAATGATGTTCTTCTCTTGAGATCAGGGTACAAAAGAGATTCGAAATCCTCCTAAAGAAAAACTCATTTTTCTTCTCTCTTTTTTGTTCCTCTTTATTTTCTTTTGTAGCACCTTGACGGTTAGCATCCTATCGCTAGTATAAAGGTATAGGTTTTAACCCGAAAGCAAAATTAATAGAAAAGACAAAAAAGCCCTTAAAGATATTTGGCTTCAATTGCCAACAATCCCACTTAAAGACAAATACACCTGAGACGACAAGCAACTTTGCATCCTCAACTTTAAAAGCTAATAATTGGAATTTGTGCCTTTGAGATACTCCTCATCAATTAATGGAGTAATACTGATGGTAGTAATACAGAAAATACGTTTCTCTTTGTCTACTACCTTGGTCAACATGTCAGCTAGATTCTTCGAGCCATTAATATTTTGTAGCTTTAACTCATTATCTTTCAATGCTAACTTGATAAAATGATAACCCTTCTTGAAATGTCTAATCCTTTAGTGATATGTTACATTCTTTGCTAAGTGCATTGTATTGTGACTATCACTCTACAATGTACTCACTGGCTGCTTTTGATGTAGCTCCTCCATGTAATCTTATAACCACATGATTTATTTGGAGGCTTCTGTGATCACTACATACTCCGCTTGTATATTCGGTAGAGCCAATACTTTAAAAGCTGATATACCTAACTCACTACTATACCTACGACTATAAAGACATACTCAATAGTACTCTTACCACTATCTCAATCACCTTAGCAATCCGCATACACATAACCCTACAATTCTAAAGATGTACCACCATAATAAAAAGAGTAATTTGATTTACTTGCTAGATATCTTAAAATTCATTTTACTGCATTTTAATGCTCTTTGCCCTAGTTCTGCAAATATCAACTCACACTACCTATGTAATGTCTAGTCCCATGCTTAATATGGCATACATCAAACTTCCCACTGCTGATGCACATGGGACTACCATCGTCTCATCTTTCAAAGCATGAGTACTTGAACATATATCCTTGGAAAGTTTAAAGTGATTGGCTAAAGGAGTTGCAGCTGGTTTTACTTTATCCATACTAAATCTCTCGTTCAAATAGTCTTCCTACGATAGCCATAATTTCTTATTTTTCCTGTCCCTGATGATTTTCAATGTATAAGATCTTCTTGGCCTCTCCTCAGTCTTTCATAGTAGACTGCAATGCCAACAACTTCTTCACTTCTTCAATTCTCTTCATATTGGAGCTAGCAACTAGCATTTCATCCACATATAAAAAGAGATACATGATGTCAACATTGCCATACTTGCGAAAGTAAACACAATGATCAGCCTCACAGTGTGCAAATAATTTTTCTATGAAACCATCAAGCTTTTTTTCAAGTGACATATCATGTGCTTTTTACCTTTCACCTCAAAACCTTTGAGTTTCTTCATTTAGCTCATTATGTAAAAACGTCGTTTTCACATCCAACTACTCAAGATGAAGATCCCCCATTGCAACTATACTTGGCAGAACTCTAATTGATGTCATTTTCACTACTGGTGAAAATATTTCAAAGTAGTCGATCCCTTCTTTTTGAGAAAAGCCCTTGACCATAAGTTTCACCTTCTATCTAATACTACTATCTGTTTCATTTTTATAGGTGGGCAACTTGGCCAACTCCCAAATTTTGTTTTGAAGTAATTAGCCCATCTCGTCTTTCATAGCATGCTTTCACTGCATGTGAGATGTGTCTTTCTTTTCCTCATCATAAGTCTCTGGTTCTCTCGAATCTGTATATGAAACATGGCTCAAAACAATATTTGCTAATGGATCAAAAATTACCTTTGGTTTTCTCACATGTATAGACCTCCTTGAGACAGGTACTACAAGGTTGTTAGTTTATTCTGGATCACTACGTTCCTCTTGAACTACCTCCTCACTATTCATGGGTTCATCTTGAACCTCCCCTTCAGTGCACTCTGATCTATGAGAACCATCTTCAATGGTATTGGAGTATGTCTGATGACCTTGTATATCTTTCTTCATGGTCCACATTCGAACCGTGAATTACTTTGTTATTCACTTAACCTCAAAGCCAATAATCATACTCATCACAACCATGTTCAATAAAGACGTACTTCTCGAACGTAGCATCAAGCTTCTTCCTATCACCCCTGTCAATTAAAGCATATGCAATACCACTAAAACTTTTAGATGTACATAATTAATCTTTTTACCTAACCACTACTCTTGTGGTATTTCCCCATCTAGCGCACTAGATGGACTCCTATTAATCAGATGAATAGCTGCATCAACTGTAGTAGCCCATAAGTGTAGTGGGAGACTTGCGCATAGCCTCATGCATCTCACATGTCTAGAATAGTCCTATTCATCCTCTTAGCTATACTTTTGAGGAGTTCTATGAACAGTCTTCAATTCGTATATGCCTTCTCGGCTCAAGTATTCTGCAAATTCCTTGCCCATATATTCACTACCATTATCAAACTTCAGAACTTTAATCTAATAACCTCTCTCTCTCTCTCTCTCTCTCTCTCTCTCTCTCTCTCTCTCTCTCTCTCTCTCTCTCTCTCTCTCTCTCTCTCTCTCTCTCTCTCAGTTTTCCACATTTTGAACATCTCAAACACCTCTAATTTTTCTCTAAGAGTATAGACCCAGGTCTTCCTTGTCATATCATCAATGAAAGTGACAAAATATCTCTTACCACCACATGAAAGTTCCTAAGTCGGTCCCCATGCATCAGTATGAATCAACTTTATCTTTCAGCCTTTATTTTGTCGCCCATTCAATTGAAAATTTACTCCCTTTTATTTTCCATAAATGCAACTCTCACAGAAATCCAACGCAACTTTCTGCAAACTTGAAAGTAATTTCCTTGAGTGTAACTGCTTTACACACTGCTTTACACACTTTCCACCAAGATGTCCCAAATGATAATGCCAAAGAGTATACAAACTTCCTGTAATCACTCCATATCACTGATATTGTTTCCTTGGAGAAGTTAAGGTGTATACGCACGCTTTCCCTTTACTATTACTCTTACCCCTAAAGTTATCTTCCATTCTCCACATCCAAAGGTTATTACTAACCTTCTTGGTCAAGTTTACTAGTTGAGATTTGACTTTTCTTCGAAGTCCTCAATTTAAAGTTTCCACTGTTAGAAATCCTACACATTGAACTTATCGATTCTAATTTTTAATTCTATTTTCAGCTCTTATGATTCAGTACTTACATTTTTCATATTTAATTTTCAATTTTATTGAATAGGCCTCAACTCTTTCTCTTTCTTGCTGACACGAAATCCACCAAAATACGCTGAATTTCTTAGGTTCTATAAGGAAACCATTGGGTTCAATCTATGGAAGGCATCCCTTATAATGGGGCACCGTCCTACTTCCTAAGTTTTTTGTAGGTATAGTACTTTGATACCATTTTGAGTGGTTAGCTCCTCTCCACGTGTACCAACCTCGACCAACAATACTCAGAATATGACCTTTCGAAAATACCAGTTCACCCTCTTCCTCACTTTACATGAATTTTTAAGGTGATACACATAAGGGATGAGTGAAAACCTTCCTCAATTTTACTATCTAGAGCAAATATCCTCCTTGTATTTTAAAAACTGCATTTGGAATCTTTCCGATCTAGAAAAAGAATACTCATCTGCTCTTATGCACACCCAAAATCTACACAAAAACCCTTACTTTAAGAGATGAGAATGTCGAATCGATCAAATCGAGAACAGTTCAAATTGGATCGAACTGGTCGGTTTAATTCGATTCTCGATTTCATACAAATAGAACTGGTGATTTTCTGTTTGATTATGAGGGAACCAAACCGATCGAATGTGCCAACTCTTTTTTTAAATATTTTTTTTATTTTTTAAAAATAGCAATAAATCCAAATACAATAACAACTCTAGTATATATATTTTGGCTAAGTGAACGGGTTTCCTTGGGCCAGACTAGACTGGTCAGTCTAGTCCGATTCCCGGTCCCAAGACTATCCATTCCATTCCTCAATCCCAAAAATTGAAAACCGATGCTCTCGATCCTTTCCCAATTCCTAGGTGGAATTGGACTAGACCGGATCGGGAACCAGTCACCCCTTACCTCTTTCGTTCTCTTCCTCACCATTTCTCTATCCTCACACATGGCAACGATCGGGAGCCACCCTGATAGCGTCAATTCGCCGCTCAATGCCACGACCTGAGCCGAATGCTGACTACGATGCCATCATCCACACCAACTGCCCATATCCCTCTCCTTCATCCGTTTCTATATGTGCCGAGATCACTCGCGGCCCACCACAGCGAAACCGCGTGAGCTTGGCTTGAGCCCACCGAGTGCAGTCTTCGAGTAACCACGGGAACTGCATAGCAGAGCTCGAGCATGGCCGCCTAACCTCGATTTGGCCTTAAACTGGCACGATGACCGTCACTAGCAACTTGATATATATCGTCAAAAGCGAGGATGATAATTTGATATCTATGGTAAAAAGCGAAGATGGTAATTGTAAGTTTTAAAATTTTAGGAAAATCACAAAAATTGTTCTTAAACTTCGGCCCAATGTACAATTTTGTCTTTGGGCTTCTATTTGTTTAATGTAATACATGAACTATTAGTAAATGATCAGTGGTCCTTCATTTTGCTCAAATGACGAATTAAACATTATTTGATGACATGGATTGTAATATGCTAAGTTGGATGTTTTAAAATGACAAGTCAACATATCCACTTTTTTATTTTATTTAATTTAGAAAATGAAAAATAAAATTAGGGTGTTAACATATGCATCATAATTTGATGATGTGAATTATTATATCTTTATTTGAGATGAAAATTTTATGTGAAAAATTCACCTATAACTTTTTTTTTATTCATAATTCAAAGTGAACATATTGATATCCACATCAATAGATTTTGTTAACTTGAATTTTTTAAAGAACAATATTGAACATTTTCATATTGTGTAAGAACTAGATTGAATATTTGCTAATTATTCATAAATCATGTTGAACAAATTAAAAGTTTATGGACAATATTGCATATTTGACAAAAGTTCAGAGACTATTTATATCATTTTTCCTTAAATTTGGTAATTTTCACCACATATAAACTAAGATCACGATGCACACAACCAGTGATAAGGGAATAAAGTGGAGCTGAAGATATTTAGTTTCGAGTGTGAAATTCGATTCTCATGTTCCGTAAAGAAACAAAGTAAAAGTTTGAAAGAGAGATGAGAGTTAAAATAGAATGACCCCCTAAAAAAAAGGATTAAAGATCATGTTGCATTGAAGGTAAAAGTAAATAGATAATAGAGGAAGGACTTAAATGGCCTAACTTGCTTTTACTAATTATCATCCATCGAAGTGCATTATGTACACAAAGAGGTCCATCAACTAGTGCTCAAGTACACTAATGTGAAATCCTAGTGGAGCAAAAAACCTTTTTTTTTTCACTGATGTATAGAGGCCAAGTAGATCGAGCAAGTTTTTAAAAAGCTCAAGGGAAAAGAAACAAACAAGAGATTTGTCCTTAGGTGAGAGACTTTGTAATATTACCTCTCATATTCCCTGATTGAAAGGAAAGAAAAATATTCATCTACCTACGAGGGATGTGAGGCATGCAGGTACTGGTATGTTACATTATGGAATGCAGTCTGGTTGGATGTTTCATTTTGGAGACTACTGCAGGTGACCCTCACAAGTGGGCAACTACCTGAAATCCTAGTGGAGCAATAAACCTTTCTTTAGCTGATGTATAGAGGGTAAGAGTTTTTGTGGTTTTGTAGTGACAAGGCTTCAACCTAAATAGTTCATTAAACTCCCTTCTTTTGTTTGCTCTTTAGAGAGACACCAGATATTTGATCCCTCAATTACCTCAATTTTTATTAATGGATTCCATGAAACCAAATATATTAAAGGAGGGATATAATATATATTTGAAAGTAATTAAATCTCAAACACCTTAAATCCTTTATCTGGCATTTTCTGGATTTAAAATTCAGAACTTTTTTTACCTTTTGCAAGTTATATCCTTCTTCACATCACAAAAAAAAATAAAATTCAAGTTCAATTTTCTAAATGGAACAAATTTTCAATCTTTAATTTATTTTGTTCCTATATTTAATATTTTATAATAAGTTAAATGTTTATTAAATCACAAAAAAATTAAGGCTAAGACAATAAAAAATTAAAATAGACAACTTAAAAAATATACATAGTGTGTGTGTAAGTTGTTATGCATCCAGAACGACCCTGCTCGTCGTTATCATTTTTTTATGGCGACCTCCACACGAGGGTCATTGGTCAATGGCAACCACCGCATTGGTGGCCGCCCCGCAAGCAATGTCAATCTCATGGTGGTCGTCATCAACTTCAACCACCGCTTAGTGGTTGTCGCCCCAAGGTTCCACCACCGCTTAGTGGTGGCTGAAGCGAGACAACCACAGCAGAGGCACGCGGTTGCTAGATCTACCCAGATCTCACCACTGCATTCCCGATGGAGATTGGTAACTCTCAGGCGATCAGCATCTGATGGTCACCTGAGATTGTGACCACCAGATAACAGTCGCTTAAGGTCGGCCATGGAGCGGTAGTTGATAGTGACGCAATGGCGGTGCCGCTAGGGAGCAAGGTAGATGCTAACCAATACTTACATATGTTTTATTCCTTTTTTTAATATTTAATCAATTTCATGTGAGATAATTTTACCACAATTAAAGGCCATTATAAGCTATCCAAGTGTATCTAGTTCAAAGTGAATGGCCAAACGCTAGACATGATAATTTTTAAGGAAAATTCTAAATAAAGGTATGAAATGTTCTTATTTTTTTCAAATAAAGATTTAAAGTGTTGTCATAATCTCAAATAAGGACTTGAAGTGGCCATATTGTCTTAAATAAGGATTTGAATTCACTAACTTTGAAGGGTAATTTCATCTTTTTAAATTTTTCCTTTTCCTTTATTTTTTCTATTTTTTCATAAAAAATGAACTAGATAAAACTACAAATTTTAAAAAGAATAGGGGAAACAAAGGTGGGAGGGCTCCTCCCACCTTTGGTCACCAGCTGTCGCCCCATCGCCGATAGGGCAGCAACAATAGTTGGCACCTAGGCAAGGGCTGGTGACCTGTACCGACAAAAGGTTAGGGCATGTTGGCTCTCGCCAAGGATGGGAGAGGGTGGTGACCCTCTCCCAGATCTAGGCGAGGGTCACCCACCCTCAGCCCCATCTAGGTAAGGTCACTGGCCTTCCCCTAAGGCCCTTGCCGCCCCTATTGAGGTCCAAGGCCCATGGGTGAGGGCTGCCAAGCCTGTGTGAGGGTCAATGACCTCACCTAGATAGGGCCGAGGGCGGGTGATCCTTGCCCAGATCTAGAAGAGGGTCACCGCCTTCTCTTGTCCTTGGCTTGGCTTGGTTGGCGGGGGTCATCGGCCTCCCGCATGTGTGTTCCCCTTTTTTTGAATTTTTCTTTTTTAAGTTTTAATATAATTAAGTTTAAATTTAAATTGTATTTGGACAAAAATACCTTTGATTAGCCGGAATTTTTTGCTTACCAGTGAACTGATGAGGTTAGGCCCTTATTTGAAATAATTAATAACCACTTCAGACCATTTTTGAAAACTGATATAGCCACTTTAGACTGTTATTTAAGAAAATGAGGACAATTCATATTCTTATTTGGAAATTTTTCCAAATTTTTATACTATTCAGCCACCAAACCCTGGAAGTTCATATTTCTAAAATCAACAAAATTTTAAAACATGTATATTGAATGCTTTTCCAGCCCTTTTGAATATTTGTCAAAATTATCCTAAATAGGCAAAATTTAGCTTCTTTCCACATTCACAGCGGGTGACTTTTTGCGACTCTTAAGTAAAGGAAAAAAAGCCCTTTTGACTGATAGAGGTACAGAGTAGGTCGGCCGAAACAGAACTCCGATGAGACCATTCACTCCACCAAACACCAAACCATTCACTCCATCAGCCCTCATGCAACCCTCCGTGTTCTTTTTTGGACAAAACCCTCGGTGTCCTTGGCAGTTGCTTTTGGAAGGGACACAAACAAACGGAAGAGAACGGCAGTCTCCATCGTCTGCAACACAGCAGTCTCCACCCCCTTGATCATCCGAGAAGGCCAATTTAGCAATGAGCACAACGCAAACTCCTCATATAGCTCTTTTCCCCAGTGCTGGAATGGGCCACTTGATGCCGCTCCTCCGGCTTTCGGCGATGCTGGCCAAGCGAAACTGCATCATCATGGTCATCACTGCTCACCCCACCGTGTCCGCCGCCGAATCGGACCATATATCCTCGTTCCTTCACCGCAATCCTGAAATTAATCATCTCAAACTCCACCTCACTCGTGGCTCTCTGATCGGTGATTCTGCAGCCGCAGACCCTTTCTTTCTCCAGTTCCATCTCATCAATCAGTCGATCCATCTCCTCCGTCCTCTGTTATCTTCGTCGTCTCCGCCCTTTTCGGCTTTGTTTGTGGACATGTTTCTAGTAGCCAAGACTGCTCCAATTGCCAAAGACCTCCACCTCCCTGTTTATGTTGTTTCCATCACCTCGATCGAGTTCATCTCTCTAATGGCGTACTTTCCAAATCTCCAACTGAAACTGACCGAGTTCAACAATGCTTCCGCCGAAATCAAGATTCCGGGATTGCTGCCGATGGCCATGTCAAGCTTCCCACCAGCATTCCTCGATCCCAACCATCTTTTTACTTCGATCATCATTATGAACTCTCAAGCTCTATCCGAGGCTGAAGGAATCTTGATGAATACCTTCGAGTGGTTCCAGGCATCGACACTCGACACTCTCAACAAAGAGAGGGTGATGACAAGCTTACCGCCAATTCTGCCCTTCGGGCCACTAGAACCATATCACATTCCGCCAGACGGGGACCACCATTACCGGTCATGGCTAGAGAGCCAGCCCCCCGAATCCGTAGTGTACATTAGCTTCGGGAGCAGAACGGCAATGTCCCGGGATCAGGTGCGAGAGCTGGAAAAGGGGTTGGAGAAGGCCGGGTGGAGATTCTGCTGGAACCTGAAGACCAGCAAAGTAGACAAGGACGACAGCGAGGACGTGAAAGACATCCTGAGCGATTTCTTTGTGGAGAGAACCATGAGCAAGGGAGTGATTTTAAGAGGATGGGCAGACCAGCAGGAGATTCTAGCGCATCCAGCCATTGGAGGGTTCGTGAGCCACTGTGGGTGGAACTCGGTGATGGAAGCAGCTTGGCAAGGTGTGCCGGTGCTCGCATGGCCGCAACACGGAGACCAGAGGCTGAATGCGAAGGTCGTGGAGGATGCCGGATTTGGGCTGTGGGAGAGGGAGTGGGATTGGGGTGTTGATGGGATTGTGAAAGGGGAAGAGATTGAGAGGAAGAATGTGGAGTTGATGACAGATGAGAAGCTGAGAGAGGGAGCCAAGAAGGTGAGAGGAGGCCAGGAAGGCTGTTGAGAGTGGTGGGAGCTCTGATAGGGTGATTAGGGATGTAATTAACTCGTTAACTCTTCCATTTTGATACAAATTATCCCCAATTATCTTGAGAAGCTATTGCAGCGAGTGTTGGCTCCCAATCTGCAATATGGAAGAGATTCTCAAGCAATTGAAGAATAAGAAAATAAAGGTGTCGGTAAATTGTAAATGATCGTGGCAAGATTCAAGGAATCAAAGATCAATTAGCACATAATCAGCAAGTCAAACGCAGGTAGTACTCAACACGAGATAGAATCAATGGCCAATCGAGCATGGTCTCATTGTCAGTGCCTAGAATCATGGCATGTCCTCCTCGTACTTTAGAATCGTATTATACTTGCCAACTTGTGGTTGTCATATGGTCTGGAATTCAATCAACCTTCAGAATTTTATCATACTTACCAGCCACTTCATCGGTACATTATGTAGAAGAAAAATTCAAAAGGAAGGTCACTGTATGTTTGGATGAATATAGTAAGAGCCTTTTTATTTCCATCTATTGATCAGTTTAATCTTTGAATTATATGAATATAACAAAAGACACATTTATAAAAAGATATAGCATACACAGTCAATATAAAGAAAATGCCAACTCATACATCATTGATTTGATTGCTTGGGTCAAGGACCGCTTGTATACTTAGTTTAACATTTTAGGCAAAAAGGAGCTGAAGAGGTCACACCCAAGAAAAGACATGTCCCTGAATTTAAATCGGCCAGAACATTTTTAGTTCTAGAGTTCTATAATGTAACCCCCTGGTCCGCTTTCTATTGAGGGATGGAAGAGAATCAAGGCTTGATTGGGTTCCCAACCCATTCTACCCATAATACGACTTAAGTGAGTTTCGAATTTTGGGTTATGCCATGGTTTAGTATTCTAATCTATAAAAGTTGCCTAATGATTGGATCCTAAATCCTTTTTATTTTATTTTATCGGAAAGATGTTTTTATTTATCTCATAAAGTCGGGCTTAGCTAGTAAAGCCCAAAACAGGGGCATCTTTACAGAGGAGAGCCCAAAGGGCCTCGGGTGGGGAAAAAAGCCAATTATCTAGTGGTTCATTTCTTCTATGGGCACGTGCAGCCCAATCAGCCACAACATTAGCACTTCTAGGACAAAAAAACCAGCTTCGCGTGAGGTAACCGAGATAAGTGAGTGATAACTCTATAAAAAGAGTTATTCTACGTATTTTAAGCAATAAATATGGTACTTTATAATGTGACATTCATGAGAAAATATTTGGATTTCCTTCTAATTACCCACATGTTCCTTGCTTGTGCAGTATAATGAGTTTTGGAGAAAATAAGGAGAAGATGACAAAAAGAAGGAAAGAAAGAATTCTGTGATTCGGGAAATATATCAAAAGGGTTGGAACATCGATGCCAAATCAAGAATTTTATGATTATTCCCTAATTTTATGCAGAAAAAAATAAGTGGTTGCCTTGTCTTAGAATTTTTGAATATATCATATAAATAGGATAATGTTGAGAGCTCAGAGAGAGCTAGTTTTTTTTATTTTTAGATCGTTTTCCATTGTTCTAGGGTTTTTTTTTTTTTTTTTTTTTTTTGAAGTATTTTGAAGAGGATATAAAGTGGTAGCAAAATTTGTGTTCTTTGATTCAAGATGTTTGGTTTCATTTATATTTTGTTTCTTCTTCTATAATGTTTTAATTTTCTTTTATTAGAGTTACGATGTAGCCTGACTATGATAATATGAATTTCATGATTTTTATGCGTTGCAAGTGATCCCATTCATATGAGTTGTATATTATTGTACTTAATGCTTTTAAGTGACTGGCCATCACTTGAATGATGTGATATGCATATTTGAGATTGAGAAGTGATAATATGTAATTGGTCATTATAATATATAACCATGAATTAAACATGGTTAGAGATATATCATATTATTTGCATAACTTTCGGTGATAAGGTGATCTAAGAGATTCATTGTAAGTTGGAAATATTCACATATTTTAATGCATTTATGTTTATTTAAATTCACATAGAGATATAGTGAATTAATAAACCGAGTAGGTTTGCTATACCTAGAGATACGAAAGTAAATAGATTTGGAAATTCTGCTATCACATGTTTGATATCGTTCTTGTATGCGTAATAATTTAAAATTTATATTTAGTGGTTATTGTGAAATCGGATGCTTTAATATATTTCTTTGATTGATTTACTACATTTAGTTTTGAAAATTTTGCTTTTAAGATTGTTAGTTTTAATTTATTCTCAATTCTATTATAATTTGTTATATAAATTTTAGAATTATCTATTTTTAATATTTAATTAATTTAAATCATCAATCTCTATGGGATGATATTCTTTCTCATCATTATATTACTTGTTTGACACGTTCACTTGTATTTAGAATTTCATGAACAACGAGTGAGAGTAGTGCTCTTGTTTCACAGTTGAACTGATCTACAGTGTTGAGTGCATTTATGAGATTTAGCCTATCTGATTCAACGATCACCTCTTTGTACCTCTTTTGCTCGACAAAAGATAGAGCTTCCAAGAGGGCTAGGGTTTCAATCATCGCCGGAGAAGACACTTGGACGGACTTTGTGAGGCCATTTGTGAGATATCCGTATGGTCCCGGTAGATGGCAACAATTGCTCCATCGGTTGGCCCTTCACCAAGAGAGCCACCAGCATTTATCTTCAAGACACCTTTCACCGGAGCTAAGTTGCCTTTTCTTTTGTTCCTTTGTGCCTTGAAAACTTGTCGTGACCTTTTTTAAGGTGAATCACTAAGGGAAGACTAATGGATTACTAAATCCGAAGACTTAGTGCGGACTCTCCCAAGTCCCACCAACCGCAACTTGATACTCAAAGTTTAATCTATTTGAGTATGCAATTTTATTCGGGAGAATTGCCAAAAAAGTCCTAAACCTATTGCCAATTCAATCATAAACCTTTTTTTGACCGATTCAATCCTAAACCTTTTGCGATTGTGCCAATTTAGTCCATCTGGCCAAATTTGACCAGCCGGCGCCGGCGACAATATTTTAATTATTTTTTATTTTTGAATTTTTATTATTTTCCGAATTTTTAAATTTTTTTAAATTTTTAAATTTTTTTCCTTTTATTTTTTTTTTGCTCTTCCTCCCTTGCCCCTCCCCCCCCCCCCCCACCCGTGGCCGCCCCAGCTCCGACGAGGCTTGCCGGCCACTATGCGAGGGCCGCAAAGCCCTCGCCGGCAGCTAGCGAGGGTCGTGGCCCCCCATCAGATCAGCCACCCTCACCGACAGCCTCGCCGCGACCCCTTGGCCTCCCCTAGGTCTAGGCGAGGCCAGCCTTGTCGTGGCCTCCGGCGGCCTCGCCCAAATTTGGATGAGGCCAACCTCGCCTAGATCTAGGCGAGGCCAGCCTCGCTACAGCCACCAGGCCTCCCCCGGGTTTGGGCGAGGCCGCGAGTCGCGGCCCTCGCGTAGTGACCGACAGCCTCATCGGAGCTGGCCGGCCACTACCGCCGGTGAAGGGGAGGGGCAAGGGAGGAAAATGACAAAAAAAGAAAAGAAAAAAAAACAGAAAAATTTTAAAAAATAATAAAAAAATCGAAAAATAATTAAAATATTATTAAAATATTATCATCTGCGCCGGCCGGTGTCCACGTCAGCTTCGACCGGCCAAATTTGGGCGGATGGACTAAATTGGCGTAATCGCAAAATGTTTAGGACTGAATTGATAAAAAAAAAAGGTTTAGGACTAAATTGGCACAATTGCAATAGGTTTAGGACTTTTTTGGCAAAATATTTGAGTATGCAATTTTATTCAATTAAGAGCTGCCACTAATCAATTAGGATTAATTAAAAACCCAAGTAAAGTATGGAAGAATACTTCTTCTATACTTTACTTCTGCGAACTAGAGATTTGATAGGTTCGGGGACATAGTTACACTAAGTTAAACTAGCGCCCTTTCGGTACCATTTCTCTTTAAGTTTCAAACACATTTTTTTACAAGTAGTCTTGGTTGATTTTAACCTAATCCACTAACATGGAAATGAGTGGTCATACGGATCACAATCAATAACATTCAATAAGTCTAAAAGGATAAATATAAGAATCATGATCAACCTTAAGGTAAAACAAGCTATAACTAAAAATGTATGCGCTAAACATAATTTCTAAATGGGATGACATCTAATTTTTTGAATTCTTTTTTTGTAAAAATTAATTATGTATAACTTTAATGTAGATTTAATATGCATGATTTTTTTTTACTTTAATGACATATGACGTGCAATTCCAGTGGCATAATTTTAATGACATATGTTAATTGAAAACTATTATAACATGTATGCAATCTATTTTACATGACCCCAAATATGCATGTGCTACATGATGTAAGATGAATGATGTAATAATGCTATATGCATATGCATGTTCCTTTTACATTCTTTTTCTTTTTCTTTTTCTTTTTTTGTTTTATTAAAATCAAAACATGAAATTAAGCTAAGTCTAATTAGAAAATTCTATCTAAAAATATTACATAAATCTAGGATGCAACATAGCTACCAAACTGTCATGCAATCAAATTACCATGCCATGCAGTGTGAAATTTTTTTGTATTTTTATTAATGGGAAAATTTACTAATATAAAACCAACACAAGCAACGAACACAACCATATAAACATGTAATACATCACGACTCAAGACGGAAGATTACAATAATCGAAAACCTAATCCGATGTCTCTTAGCTCAGCATTTTTTATTATCATGACCCTCAACACAACAATTTTCTTGAACGGATAATGTCTAAATATAGCAAAGTACATTAAGTCATAATTGATATATACCATAAATTAGAAAACCGAATTTAGACTGAAAAGATTACCTAATTCAAATCACAGCTTTCATGAGGGCGGCAACGAGGCTTGCGAACCAACAAATGGGGTATGACCGAAACTTCACCGACAACGATTACTCCACCGTGAAGCGTAGCCAATGCATCGAGAACCATCAAAAGGATCTCACGGCGGTAACAACTTTGCAAGAAGCATCAGAACCCCTGATCGTCAGTTATACCAGAAATCGTCATACAATAAGAACGCCGGGACTGATGACAAGCTTGTTTGGTTACGTATTGAACCAACGTTGCGAAGGTAGCATGCAACTCTTTGTCGGCCAGGAAAGCGGCACAACTTAGCAAAGTCGATTATTGCGAGAACTCCTCGGGAATCAGCAAACGTCTTGGAAGAAAGTTGCTGGCGTCAATGGGATCGGCTAATCTCGAGGAACAGCGAACTTCATCATTGAGACTCGGGAGGGACGCACTAGTATCCCCACTTCATGTGGCACGATTTCGGAATAGGTGTGCTGAAGCGACACGAGTGTAATGGCATTCGTGGAGTGCGCCACCGATAGCAAATCACAGAGGAAAACAAAACTTTCTTATTGTTTCTCTCTCTCCCTCTATATTGCGTATGTGTAGCTCTCCTTCGGCCATGGACTGAACGTGCTCTCTTTTCTCTCCTCCTCACTTTCACTTTTTTTTTTTTTTTTTCGCACCTTCTTGTTTTCTCTCCTCCTGATTTTTTACCCCCTTCGAGTGCTCCTCTTGGCTTCTATTTATAGAGGAAAAAATTATTTGTTATTTAGCAAAGATTTCCTCCGATTGTTGTATATATTTACTCAACAAATGATGATCTTTCACATATAGAGGAAACCGCTCAACCAAAAATAGCTCCAAAATCTAAAATCCTTTTCAAAATCGGCTCAACTAAAAATGGCTCCATCATTCAAAATTTAAAAACCTTTAAACCTCCCTCCACAAGTAGATTATTCTCTAATTATGATATTTTCTATTTTTTCTGATTTTTTTTAGATTAAAAAAATCTAAATGTAATGTTATGAAATGCTTAATATATATATGTGATGAACAAGTGAAATAGTCAAAATTTATGTGTTAACAAAACTTCATTGTTGGGTGTTTAGTTGCAAGATTCGAGTTAATTCCACTGTATTTCTTGCATTTGGAATGGTGCCCTAAAAATCTGATCATTGTAGGTCTTCCAAATTTGCCACAGGACAGTCGGCACAACTTCCTGAGAAGGGGCCTGTTTGGTTCAGCTTTCCCAATTGGCTTTCAGCTCCCAAAGCCCCTTGGGAAAATGCAAACCTATTTGGTTCAAGATTTTGGAGGACTTTGGAGAGATGCAATTGCATCTCCAAGTATCCTCAAAGTCCCTTAGCTCAATGTAGGTCCAGAAGTGCATTTGCAAGTTGCATTTTCGAAATGCAACTTGCACTACTATTCATCATCTTCCTCACGTGACCAACGAAGCCGACGACCGCCAGTGACCACCAAGGAGGGCGACCGCCGGCGACCAACGCAACCCCTTTACTAGTCAAGGAAAAAGCTAGCGCGCTAGCTACCAAGGGGGGCAACTGCCGCCCTTGGTCGCATGACCTCAGGTGGTCGCGTGCCTAGGTCGCGTGACCCAGGCGGTCGCATGGCGGCCGCCTGGGTCGTGAACCCAACGACGAGGCCACATGAACCCAAGTGACGACCGTTGCCAGGGCCGCACAAACCCAGGCAACGGCCGTCGCCTGGGTCGCCAGACCCAAGCGATCGCTGCCTGAGGTTGCTCGATCTTAGGCAGGTCGTCGGAGCTTGACCAGCGGCCAAATCTGGCCACTGGAAAATGGATTCGAAAAAAAAAATTATTTACAATTTTTTTTAATAAAAAATTTCGCAAAAATCACTTAGCAAAATGTAGTATTTACCAAACGGCATTTAGGTCAAAATTGTTTCACAATGCAAAATTTACCAAACGGTATTTACATTTCGAGAAATCCCTTTAGCCTAAAGGTATTTGTATTTTTCCAAGTGCATTTTCCCAAAGCCGAACCAAACGCACTCAAGGTATGTTAGGTGTGTTATCTATGAAATTTATTAGCCACACCTCAAATCAAGTCACCTCTTACGTTAAAAGTTGGATTTTTAGATATGGGTTGGCCAAACGCGTTCTGTCCAGAGGCATAGCAGAAAAATTTGTTTAGCGATTTCCACTTCGCTTTGACACAAGCGACAAACAGGATTAGGTACTATGTTTCTCTTCCACAAGTTTTCCTTAGATGGGATTGCGTTTTAGCAAATGCTTCATAAGAAAATTTCCTTAGGTACTATGTTCCAAATGGCATTCCACGAAGTTCTTGAATTTTGAAAAGAGGATGATGGCTGTTGTTGTTGTGACTCATGTGCCATTTCTTGCTGGATTGTATTATAGCCATTTTTTATTATGTAGCTACTGCATTTTGCACCCCTCCATACAGGCTCATCCAATATGTGATGATGCTTAATAGGCATAGCCAGAATTTCTTAAGTGAGTTTTTCGTCAAACAAATTGTTTAGGAGCTGTACATTCTATTCTTACTCTTCAAAATTCATCAACTTTGATACCTTCTGTGGATCATTCCTATTTGCTAGAACCCCAATTAGACTTCTCTTTAGCCACTTGTTAGTTCTTATGCTGAACTTTTCTCCATTTCCTATCAACAACATCACCGAGTTCGGTATTGCATATCTTCCCATGAGTAGACTTTGCCAATCCCATGAGGACTTGGAAGCTTTCTCAACATGCCAAAAGTCTCTCTTGTTAAAATAAATTCCTTTTATAAGCTTACTCCATAATGCATCTAGATTTTTTTACCAATCTCCATGCCTATTTATCTAAGAGGGCTTTATCGACAATAATTAAATCCATTAAGTCACTTACAAAATTGTGGAAAGAGAACACTATAAGTATCATAACTTTTATATAGTGTTCACTTCAATACCAAAACTTTTTAAACAATTCTCACCTTCCCCTCCATCTGTTGTAGATTTTATTTTCTTCTTGTTTCTTCTCTCTTGATTTAAATCGGAAAGCTTTCTTATCTTAGTCTTGTTATAGATCTAATAGTTTGAACTCTCCTAATCTAGTTCTAGATATAGGAGTTCTTTTCTCTTGATTAAGATCTAGGAGTTTAAAATTACTATCAGGGACTCAATATTCCCATGCCTTGTCTGTGTACAGGTCTTCCACATCCAATTTAAATAATGATTGCAGGAGTTCTAGCGCTACGCTGAATTACAAAGATTTACTCCTCCAAAAATTAGATATGTGTTTACTCAACCTATTTTTGTTGTCTTCAAGCAGCGATATATAAAGGAAGCTGAATTTAGGAGTGCATTGCCAACTGTCAACACCGTATTTATTAGAGAAGAAATTTCCAAAGTTTGCTTATCATTGACAATGATATGAGATCCAATGGTCAATCGCCAATTATTTTACTTGGCAGATTTGTTTTCATTAAATGAGTGTGTGCTTAACTCTGCCGATGGTCTGTTGATCTTTCTTGTTTTCTAGATTTGCCTTTGTTTTTAAGTATTTTGGCATTTGCTTTGCTTTGATTTACTTTACCATGAAAGTCTATAAGTACTTCTTATGTATCCTTTTGAGTAATTATTTACACCTAAATTTTGGCGATTTAATCATTCATTTATTGCATAAAAAATTAAGGATTAATTTTTAACCCCTAAATAAAAATATTAAAATTAGATTGCATAGCATATAGTTTTAAGAGCATTTATTATTTAGTTTATATTTTTCATTATTTCATTTGCATTGGATCGATGAGGATGGGTTTGAATTGAGGTTCTGAGCTTTAATTTAGCGAGTTAGACTAAGTCCACGATGAGAGAGGATTTGGCTAAGCCCGTCATTCTTTAAATGGCCGAAAATTAACTCATGAGAAACGACAAGTTGGAAGATTAGTATATTCCGGAAAAAGGATTTATATTATTCTTTTAATATTCGTTCAAAAGCATGAAAGGAAAATTTGGCCAACAAAAGAGACAAAAGAAAGAATGATATGACAGTGATTCCTTAATATTATTCAGGCAATATTTACCTCACTGAGGGATTTCTGGAAAAGAGAGGATATTCGGATACGTAGCAATATCCAGTCATATTCTCAGAGGAAACAGAAGATAGCGCAGCAATATCGAAGAGTGTGGGGAGAGAGAGAGATTGAAGATCCGGTCATCGTGAATATCCTGTGAGATTCAAATCTCGTTCTTTCTCGGGAGAGTCTCGGCTGTCCATCTATATAAGAGAACCCATTACAAGACAAAAGGAGAGGCTACATATTGGACACACGGCACTTTTGGAGGGAGACACAAGAAAGAGAGAAAGCGTAAGGAGTAGAGAGAATAGGAGAGGAGAATTCTATCGGCCAAGCCTAGGCTGAGATACCCCACCCGGTGCTCTTCCACGACGGCGGCAGTTGCTGCTGCTTGCCACCCCCAACACTACTGATGCCTCACCGCTGTCACTGTTCCCCTGCTGATCTGCTGCACTGAGAGTCTCCTCATGGCTGAGCTCCACTCATGCGTTGCCACCTGACATCGTCGCTGCTGCTTCAAGTTCAATGTTATCCCACGAACCACCACGAGGCTCGCCGCTATCCCTCTGACAAGGCCACTAGCCAAGAGCCTTCGAACTCGCTAAGTTCCTGAGTCCAGGTCCCTGCTGTCCCGCTCTCTCCTTCTCGGCTTGACCTCAAAGTAAACCAATGCCAGGCGCGAACGAGACAATCGTCAAGCAACAGCAAGCGAGTTGTTAGTTCTTCATAAAAGACTTTCTTTTTTCTCACTCTGGAGTCACGTACAAGGGACACATAGCATGCCCACATGATCACTTGACAATAAGAGAGCAAAAAGACGAGGAATTTTCTTTCTAAGTTTTTTTTTATGGCTACACTCTCCTGCTGAGGTTATTACACGTTTGCTGCACCATCATGCTCAGTCACGATTTTCCAGTGGTCACAGACGTCTGAGCTTCCCAGCTTACCTCGGCAGCTCGTTGGGGCAATTTAAGTCCAATTCAGTGAGTTCAGCACCACCGCAGTTCGATCCCGACGTCCAGGCCCGACTCTTGTGCTGCCATGCTGAACCCCATTCGTGATTCACAAGTGGTCGTTTGTGAACCAAATTCATAAACATAATATTCATATTAGGTACGAATCTTGTTTGATTTAATTTTCAAATATTTCATTTCCTTATTTGAGATATCATTGAGGTACATAATAGAATTTCATGATATATTATCCTATCCAAAATCTCGAGTAACCTTTTAAATTATGGATTATCCCTAATTTTCTAATGTGCCATAATTATCAATCCGATCTCATGTTCGAGATACGATTCACGATTGCACAAAAATCGTCAACCCGATCTCATGCCAAAGATATAATTCCCGATTTTCATAAAAAAATTAGCTAATTTGATCTCATACTTGAAATATGATTCATCAATTTATAAGTGGACATGGATAATATATTGCCTGATTTGTTGCCGTGCCATTTCTGATGCCTTTGTTTGAATTAATTTTGCTTCCATAAAAGAAAACGCCAAAAAAAAACATATTTGAATTGGATTTGATTTTTAAATTGCATGATTAGATTAATAATTTATTTATTTTGGATTCTTAAAATAAAAAGTACCAAAAAATATTACTTTAGGATGTTAGATTCTCTTTTCCTTAATTTCAATTGAATGTTTAAATATTAGGCATTTTTAATTTCGACTTTTAATCATTGAGAAAATATAAAAAACTCATGCGTGTGTCACGTACAATTAGGTCCCCTTGCACGTCATTTTATCATTGCATGTTTAGGATAATTTAAACGTGTGATATATTATGATAGTCGCATTTCATATTTTCCTGTATGATACGTGTGATTTAAAACTTTCACACATAAAAACGCAATAAAATCTTCACACATGATCACTTGCACATGGTTAACTTGCCAAAGTTTGCATGCTTCAATTTTAATAACTCCTTGCTTAATCCAAAACATAAAACATAGCATATAAACCTAATAATTCACGAATTACCCCTTATATGCTCATAAAATTATTCTTTAAAATAGCAAATTAAGTCATTTCTCATGGCAATTTATGCTTTAAACAACATAAGACATGCATAGAATTACCACGTATCTTAAGCACATATCACCTTTAATCGCAATTTAACACATTAATAATGATAACTTATCACCCTACCCATGATAACTTATCAACAATTTATTGACATCTTATTGTCTATCGCCTATTTAGTAATAGCTTATCAACTTTTTTCTAATAGCTTATCACCCAACTCTTGATAGCTTATTACATCTTTGGTGATGACTTATCACCTTTCCAATAATAGGTTATCACCTCCACTTATCACTATCTTTGATAACCTATCACTGCCACTTATCACTTATCGCGATAACTTATCCATTAAACTATCATTAACTAGCGCTAATCATAATTAATCTTAATCTAATACTACCCCTAAACACAAATAACACCGTAATCAAGGATTAGGAAGTTAACTCACTGTTTGATGGTGACGGCGGCTCGACGATGGTGAAACAACGAGAATGATGAGCGACTCAACAAATGGCAATTCAAAGCAAGACATGGCAAGGGGGCTCGATGATGGTGGTGGCATCCGGTGATGGTGATGGTGACGATGAGGAGGCAAGGTGGTGGTGGTGCAACTATGGAGATGACGGCGAGATGGCAAGCGGTATGGCGAGACAGCACGGCTTCGATGGTGGGACAGCGAGGTGGCAATAGTTTTCTAGACAATGACTAGGGGGATGAACGGCAAGAGAGTGAGAGGAAAAGAGAGAAAAATGGGAGAGAAAGTGAGAGAGGAGGGGGGGCAGCCGAACCTAGAGGAAGGATGGGGAGAGAGTGAACTTGAGAGTGAGAGAAATGAGTGGGAAAGAGTGGCAAGAGAGAGCAAGTGAGACTTCTTTCATTTCCCAAAAATCTTCATCATGACATTTCATTAAATGAGCATGGCCAAGCCTCCTAAAAACCCTCTCATCCATGCAATTTCTTTTTGTCTTCTTCTCCACCAAATCTCTAATTAATGCCAAGGTCTTCTAGAAGGGTATAATGGTAATTTTACCAAAGTATAGTATAAAATACTATACACGTACATGGGCCAAAATTATATATGGGCTTGCATAAATCAATTTTGGGCTCAATTGGTGGAGAATAGGCTTGCCTTAGCTTGAATGGGCTTCTTGGGCTCACTTGGCCGAATTCCGTAGGGCGTGAGGCCCATTGGGCCTTCGCTTGGCCCAAGCTCCTTTTTCGGCTTCCAAATCGTGGCCTACTAATCCTTATCCAAAGTTTAATGCTCACTAATAAATAGGTAGATTAATGAGGCGATGTCCATTAGAGTGATCTCGATATCCTTTTCAATACCCAAAATTGGATTAAAATTCGGGGTTAAAATTGACCAAATATGGCTATAGTACGACTTAAACTATCAAGTGGCTTTTAGGGATTTTCACACATTTGGCTCATGGTTGATTCATTTTCAATCCACATTTATGCCTCTTCAATTCATGGGCGACCTTCAATTATCATGTAATCTTAAATGATCAATTGCTTGCCGTAAGTACAAAGCCAAAAGGAAATCAATTTACTATCATTTGCATTTAGTATCGTAGTCGTGTGGAATCACCGACAATCCGATCACATACTTCTGTCAAATCGATTTATTTTTGTTGAGAAAACTCTTAATTTTGATGCTAACAAAACTTTCTATGTATTTAAACAAGCAACACTTCTAATACAAACTGAGGAAGAAGAGTCATGTGTTGACATATTCTGCAAAGTCTACTCATTACAGAATGAAATATAAACAGATGCAGAATCTCATTTTGTCAAAGACCCAGAATGAACTTCAAGGACCAGAACGAGGACAAGATCACCAACGGCTACGAATTTCACTTACCTTACTCGTATTGATTTTGCTAAATCAAATCGATTAACAAGATCAATAAACAAGACAAATTTCCAAAGAAGGATGGAATGCTTATGGAAATCCATATTCTGTTTGTGTAGGCGATCATAATCAAATGGAATTCAAGCTGTCTTCAACGGTTAAGAAGTTTTTCCTTATGAAGTCTGTCCAAGAAAGGAAATGGAACGTAAATCTCTCATGGTGATAACCAACGGCTAGCTTTGGCTCGGAGGGTATATAAGGAGAAGATATGACCAAAAGAAGGGAGTGAGAATACACAATCCCAAAGTCTTATTCCGCTCTTCACAAAATTGTCTAAGAAAGTGCAAAAACCGAGTGATCCAAAGTGTATTGCAAAGAAGAGTGACTTAGTGAAAGACATTATCACTGAGTATTTACACTCAAGAACGTGTAACCATTTTCGATCACATAGTGAAATTCAGCCTATTGTCTGATAGCGTGAGAGAGTGGACGTATGCTTGACAAAAGCCGAAACACTATAACATTGTTTGCAATCTTCTCTTCCCTTACTCTTTTATTTTTGATTGCATACAACAAAGTCTATCTCATCCAAACTATGTTCAATTCTGAAATTCTGAGTCTATCACTATTACACTTCGTATTTACTGTTTTAGTGAATAAACTTTATTTACACCTATTCACCCCCTCTAGGTGTTGGTACTAACAATATCAATTGGTATCAAAGCCTCGTGCTCAGTATATTGAAGTGTTTCTTACTTCAGAGCTAAAGATCTTCTATGGCTAGTATTTTTGCACCAGGTCTGATTGAAGGACAAAACAACACTCGACCACCATACTTTGATGGAAAAGAGTACAACATATGGAAGAACAAAATGAAAGCTTTTGTCAAATCAAAGGATCTTCAGGAATTGACAAAAAGAGAAACATTAGATGCAAAAGCTGAATCTGGAAAGGCCACAAAGAAGGATGATGGAAAATCTATTGAACCTTCTACCACTCTCTCAAAAGAAGAATTGACAAAAAGAGAAACATTAGATGCAAAAGCTATTTATTCTCTTTACTGTGCATTATCTCCAAATGAATATAACCGAATCTCTTCTTGTGGAATAGCAAAAGAAATTTGGGATAGGCTACATGTCACCTATGAAGGAACTGATCGAGTGAAGGAAACCAAAGTCAATATTCTGCTTGGTCAATATGAATCGTTCAAAATGAAGCCAAGAGAGTCCATTGAAGATATGTTCAGCATATTTACTGAAATAGTAAATTGGCTTGCATATCAAGGCCAACCAATCTCAGGACCAATGAAAGTCAACAAGCTTTTGAGAGGTCTATCAAAGGACTGGAACAATGTGAAGACTTCTATACGAGAAATACTAAGGATCTCACCCTTGTCTGTCAATGAGCTCGTTGGAACCTTACAATCTTATGAGGCTGAACAAATGAATGATGAAGTTGAGTCAATGGGTAAGAAATATATTGCTCTTAAATCTAACGCTGATTTTGATGACACGGATTCTGAGGATGAAATGGATGGCGAAGAACTTGCCCTATTGATCAAAAAGGTTAGAAAATTAAACAAGAAAGGAAAGAAGTTCAATGATAAAAAGCAATCTAGACAGTCTGGACAAATGAGAACAATGGATGAAGAAGACTCTGTCAAAGATGTAATTTGTTTCGAATGCAAGAAGAAATGACATATAAAACCAAATCGTCTTACGCCGAAAAAGAAGAAAGGAAAGTATGAGAAGTACAAAAAGGCCTTGAAAGCTGAAACATGGAGCGGCACGAAGTGCAAAGAAAGCGAAGATGAATATGGTAATATCTGTCTGATGGCACACTCAGACTCAGACTCAAATTCTGGAGCAGACTCAGAATCCGATTCAGACTCAAACAAGGAGGTTGAGGTTAATCATTCTAAAATACCTATTAAAGTTTCAAATTATATAAATGAACTTTGTTTAAATTTGAAATCCACTCGTAAGAGGATCTCTAAACTGAAAAAGGAAAATTACAAATTGAGACAATAAAATATTTCTCAGAAAGAAAAGTTTGAAGGTTTGCAAAAGGAACTTTTGGAAACAAAAGAAAGTCAAGATTCTTTTTTAAAAGAGAATGAGTCTCTTAAAAATGAATTTCTGGATATTACTACAAAATTTTCAAAAGGATCAAAAACCTTGTAGTATATACTTTCCATTCAAATTCCCTATTATAATAAATCTGGACTTGGATATAATAAGGAAAATGATTCTATAATAGATTTTCCAAGAGTCAAGGAGAGACTCAGACAGAGACCCCCTTGACAAGTCTACAAAAATCCTTTTAAAAGAACTTTGTTAAACATGTTGGTTGAAGCAACCTCAAATGTTCTAATTGCGGAAAAACAGAACATTTTGAGAGTAATTGTCCTAAAGTCTAGAGACATGTTTAGAGAAACTAGATTAACGAAGTCTATACTACTAACTCTCATGGACCCAAGAAAGTCTGGGTACCAAAGAAAACTTGAAAATGTTTTTTGAATGTAGGTAAGTATTAGAAGTAAAAGGAAATGGTACTTAGATAGCAGATGTTCGAGACATATGACTGGTGACTCAAGAATGTTTATAGGATTAAAAAAAATAAAAGGAGGAACTATTTCTTTTGGAGGCAATAGCAAATGAAACATTATTGGCCTAGGAACAGTTCAGATAGGAAGTCTTATCATCAGCAACGTCTCCCTAGTCAGAGGGCTTAACTACAATCTTCTAAGTATAAGTCAACTATGTGATACTGGATTCAGAATAAACTTCAAAGAGAATATATGTTTTGGAACCAGTCAGGATTCATCTTAATCATTTATTGACAAAGACACGGAAATATCTATCTTCTGGATATAAATGAAGATACTGCTAAATGTCTCATTTCAGTTCAAGATGAAGCTAATCTTTAGCACCGTAAGCTAGGACATGTCGGTATAAAGCAGATTTCGAAATTATTTACTAAAAAGCTTGTTCGTGGATTATCTTCCTTAAGCTACAAAAACTTTTTTCATGTGGATTTTTCGGACCAACAAGGACCCAAAGCATAAGAGGTAAGAAGTATTGTCTGGTTGTTGTAGACGACTACTTTCGTTTTACCTGGGTGTTTTTTTCTTGCTAATAAAGATGAAGCATTCTCTTATTTTTCAAAATTTGTGAAAAGAGTTCAGAACGAGAAGGGTTATACCATTTCTAGCATTAAAACAAACCATGGTGGAGAATTTGAAAATCAAGATTTCGTAGACTTTTGTGACAAAAATGACTTTCAACACATTTTCTCCTCGCCCTACACTACAAAACAAAATGGAGTTGTAGAAAGGAAAAATAGATCATTACAAGAAAATGCTAAAACTCTACTAATTGAAAGCAAAGTAGCCACTCGTTTATGGGCGAAGCAGTTTTTATAGCTTGCTATATCATTAACGAGTTTTCCTAAAACCTATTCTTGAGAAAACTCCCTATGAAATTTACAAAGAAAGAAAATCAAGATTATACTATTTCTAGCATTAAAACAAACCATGGTGGAGAATTTGAAAATCAAGATTTCGTAGACTTTTGTGACAAAAATGACTTTCAACACATTTTCTCCTCGCCCTACACTACAAAACAAAATGGAGTTGTAGAAAGGAAAAATAGATCATTACAAGAAAATGCTAAAACTCTACTAATTGAAAGCAAAGTAGCCACTCGTTTATGGGCAGAAGCAGTTTTTATAGCTTGCTATATCATTAACAGAGTTTTCCTAAAACCTATTCTTGAGAAAACTCCCTATGAAATTTACAAAGAAAGAAAATCAAGATTATACTATTTCTAGCATTAAAACAAACCACGGTGGAGAATTTGAAAATCAAGATTTCGTAGACTTTTGTGACAAAAATGACTTTCAACACATTTTCTCCTCGCCCTACACTACAAAACAAAATGGAGTTGTAGAAATGAAAAATAGATCATTACAAGAAAATGCTAAAACTCTACTAATTGAAAGCAAAGTAGCCACTCGTTTTAAGGCGAAGCAGTTTTTACAGCTTGCTATATTATTAACAGAGTTTTCCTAAAACCTATTCTTGAGAAAACTCCCTATGAAATTTACAAAGAAAGAAAATCGATTGTCTCTTATTTCCATATATTTGGTTGTCAATGTTTTATTCTTAAAAATGTTAACAATTATCCGAGTAAGTTTGAAGAAAGATCAGACGAAGGAATATTTCTTGGATACTCAATCACAAGCAAGGTATACAGAGTATTCAACAAGAATACTCAAACTATGGAAGAATCTATGAATGTAAAGTTTCTGGAACGAGATCAGACTCAACAGAATAAAACTACATTCGAAGACCCAGAACTTACTACAGACCTTGAGAAGTCGTTATATAGCAGAAAATCTGATTCTCCTCAAAAAGAAGTCACTGAAGATCCACAGGAACAAATTCTAACCCAAAAGGATTCAACTCAATTACCTGAAGAGCCTGAAGATAGTAAGAAATACAACAAAAACTAGAAGCATAAATCCAGTCATCCCCAAAATCTGGTAATTGGGAGCTGATATGAAGGAATTCGAACCAGATCAAGGAACTAGGAAGAAACAAGCGTATTGGCACTCATTTTTGAAATCGAGCCAAAGGGAGTAGACAAAGCACTTGCAAATGAAAGCTGGATAGAAGCTATGCAAGAAAAGGTCCAACAGTTCAGAATAAATGATGTATGGGAACTAGTACCTAGACCCAAGGAAAGAACTATCATTGGAACAAAATGGGTATTCATAAACAAAGTAGATGATCAAGGAAGGGTAATCAGAAACAAAGTAAGGCTAGTAGCCAAAGGTTACTCACAAGCAAAAGGAATAGACTATGATGAGACTTATGCACCCGTAGCCAGACTGGAGGCCATTAGACTGTTGCTTGCCTATGCATGCTGCTACAATTTCAAGCTATTCCAGATGGATGTCAAAAGTGTTTTTTAAAATGGGTTTATACAAGAAGAAGTCTAAGTCGAACAACCTCCTGATTTTGAAGAACCGAGAAAGGTAGATCATGTATATAGACTGAAAAGGCACTGTATGGTTTAAAGCAAGCACCCTGTGCCTGGTATGAAAGGCTCGTCAAGTTCTTAATAAGCAATGGTTTTAAAAATGGTATGGTAGACACAACTCTCTTTATTAAGAGAGAAGGTAAAGATATTCTACTTGTTCAAATTTATGTATAATCTTTGGTTCCTCTAATGAATTCTTGTGCAAGAAATTTTCTAAGTCCATGCAACAAGAATTCGAGATGAGCATGATGGGAGAACTAACATTCTTCTTAGATCTTCAAGTCAAACAAACAAAAGAAGGAACATTTATCTTCAAGAGAAATATGCAAGAGACTTGATCAAAAAGTTTGGTATGAAAAACCGCAAGAAGACCGAAACTCCAATGTCTAGTTCCACCAAACTAGACAAGAACGAAAATGGAAAAAAAGTTGACCAGAAGACTTACAGAAACATGATTAGTTCTCTTCTATACCTTACTGCTTCTAAACCTGATATATTATATAGTGTGTGCCTGTGTGCTAGATTTCAAGCAGATCCTAGAGAAACACATCTTACGGCGGTAAAACGCATCATAAAATATGGTGTGTTTGGATTGGTTTACTCTACCCTAGCAGACTTTTTGACGATGACAAAAAGAGGGAGAAGCAGCAAATATTTTATTTTGGTGTGTGATATTTTATTACAATGTGGCTTGGTATAACGTTTATTCTATGTGACTTAATATGATGCATATGCATGTTCATTTTCTCTATTAATTCTTAGTATAACGTTTATTCTGTGTGACTTAGTATGATGCATATGTTTGTTCATTTTCTCTATTAATTCTTGTTATGCCATATTTTTGCTATGCCTAACCATATTTTGCAGGAACATCAAAATATCTGCAGAAAAGTTTTGTCACCATCAAAAAGGGGGAGATTGTTGAGAAAACTCCTAGTTTTGATGCTAACAAAACTTTCTATGTATTTAAACAAGCAACACTTCTAGTACAAACTGAGGAAGAAGAGTCATGTGTTGACATATTCTGCAGAGTCTACTCATTACAGAAGGAGATATAAACAGACGCAGAATCTCATTCTGTCAGGAACCCAACTTAAGGACCAAAACGAGGACAAGATCACCAATGTTTACGAATTTCACTTACCTTACTCATATTGATTTTGTTAAATCAAATCGATTAACAAGATCAATCAACAAGACAAATTTCCAAAGAATGATGGAACGCTTATGGAAACTCAGATTCTGTTTGTATGGGCAATCATAATCAAATGGAATTTAATTTGTCTTCAATGATTAAGAAATCTTTCCTTACGAAGTCTGTCCAAGAAAGGAAATGGAAGGAAAATCTCTCATGGTGATAACCAACGGCTAGCTTTGGCTTGAAGGGTATATAAGGAGAAGATACGACCAGAAGAAAGGAGAGAATACGAAATTCCAAAGTCTGATTCTGTTCTTCACAAAATTGTCTGAGAAAGTGCAAAAACCGAGTGATTCAAAATGTATTGCAAAGAAGAGTGACTTAATGAGAGACATTATCGCTGAGTACTTACACTCAAGATCTTGTAACCATTTTCAATCACATAGTGAAATTCAGTCTATTGGCTGACAGCGTGGGAGAGTGGACGTAGGTTTGACAAAAACCGAACCACTATAACATTATTTGCAATCTTCTCTTCCCTTACTCTTTTATTTTTTATTGCATACAACAAAGTCTATCTCATCCAGACCGTGTTCAATTCTGAAATTCTGAGTCTATCACTGTCAGACTTCGTATTTATTGTTTTAGTGCATAAACTTTATTTACACCTATTCACCCTTCTCTAGGTGTTGGTACTAGCAATATCAATTTTCACTTGCTAATTGACTTACAGCAATGTAATATTGTCCTTCTTTAATCCTCATGGTCAAGCAGTCTATTCATGATTGAATTCTCTGGTTGTGCATATTTTATTCCTTAACGGTCTTTCCTAATAGGTTAGTTAACTCATGAGTGATCAATTTAGAGTTAAATTTAACTAACAATATATTGATAAAATAAACATTCCATATATCCCGAGAAGGGTCGAATTTAGGATATCACAAATATTGAACTTCACTAATATCAAATGTTGGTGGAGTAATATACCGTGTTTAGCTAATGTGTAGTGCCTATGAAGCTTTTATGATGCTGTGGTGATGAGGCTTAACCTAAATACTTCATTCTTCTCCCTTTTTGAATTACGCATATTAACTAGATCTTTGATATTTGATCCCTTATAATAAAGAAAACCGAAATTGATTTTAGACACCGTTTATTTCGCAAAAAACAACTTTTAGGAAATTCTTTTTGGATTTTCTGGCGTTCATTTGATAAAATATCAACTGGTTGTGGAAAACATTTTCCATAAGTGGAAAAATGTCTTCCAAAATAGGAGAAACTATTTTCCACTTTTCAAAATGAGGAAAACATTTTCCTCACTCACATTTTCTTATCTCACACCCATGCTAACCTTTCTATTTTTCTTTTCTTCTTTTTTGTCCATTTCTTAAAAAATTTGAATTTCTAATTATTTTTCTTCTTTTTTTCTCTTTTTGTCTTTTGTTTTTTTTTTTAAATTACTTTTGTTTTGGCCAATTGCCGGCCGAAGGCAAGCCTCGAGCTTGTGGCCACGGGCGAGCTCTAGGCTCGTTGACCTCTAGCGATCTCGCCGGCGAGCTTGAGGCTCACTCGATTGGCAACGAGCTAGGGCTCAACAATATCGCTTGCCAAGCTCGCTACTCATCGCTCGCCAGGCTTATCAATCTAGCAAGCGGCAAATTGAAGCTCGCTGAAATCTGGCGAACCTCAAGTTTGCCGATGTTGGGCAAGCTTGAGCTCCCCTATTGTGACGTCCTGAAATTCGATCCCTTTGAGGGAGGAATGAACGTTAATTTCGTTAATGCATTGTTGGTTGATCTCACTCGGAATTGATCACTTCTGAGATACCGACCTTGAGAGGAAAGGCCAATGAAGACAAAGTTCGTGCGACTAAAGAACTTGACTTGGGAAAACGACTCAACCGTGAGACTTGCGTAAGGAGGATCCTGTAGTTATGCAAGCCAATTTCAAGGACGACTAGAAGTCAATTCGCGGACAGAACATAATAGGGCGACGGGTGATTCCGTCTATTGTTATCGAGCCCGCGAACGACCCTATGTTGATCCTTGGTAATCATGTACTTTGAAATAAGAATCTATCATTCGCAATTTCATGTAGTCAAGGACGTCCATGTGTCAAGATGTCTTGAATGTGATTTGGCACGAGTTGGTTATGCATGAATCCTCGAAGCTGCCTATTAGTCTGAGTTGTATCAAAATGGCATTCGGGAAAAATTGACAAGGCATGAGAATCCAATATTGGATTTCGAATTTTTGGGAATGTCTGAGACGGACTTTTAGACGATGCTTCTTCGACAGTTGACAATGTCAGTTGAGTCAAGTATTTGGAAAAGGGGTTTATGAATCAAGGAAACAAGCCTACGAGGATGTGGGCCGGGCAAGAACAATGTGGGCCTCACGCCCAAGGTGGGACGGCCACCATGGTAGGCCTAAGACCAAGCAAGTGAGCCCGTTGGACCAAACCGATTTTTTACCCTTCCAAGCTCATTGTCTAACCTTGAGCCATTTCGAACCTAACAAATTCTCGACCTCGTTCCTATTCAATTTCTAGCCCATTTCTTAGGCCCACCCTTCATTTTCAACGCAAGGGTAGTTTAGGAAATGTGTAAGGTGGAAATGACCATTTTGCCCCTAGATATTTTGAAGAAAGGACAAAAGAAGAGAGGAAAGATGATATCATTTGCTTGGAAGTTGGGGCAAGCCATTTAATGACCTTAATGAGGCCTTGAACTAGCTCTCATTTTACTCTCTCTCCTCCTCCTTCAGCCCTCTCAAAACTACACACCTCTCTCTCCTTGTTTCCTTTCCTTCATTCTATTTTTCCTTTTGACCTTCCTCCAAAAAACCGAGTTGTTCATGCCCTTCCCATGTAAATCACCGCCCGTGCCACCCACCATCGTGCTCAGGACATCCAAACCGTATGGACCACGTCGGCCGTTTGCTGGTCGGAGCCTCTGGCCGACCCGCCGGCTGGCCAGAAGCCGGCTGCTCCCTAATTGCCTACTATAGCATTGGTCCTGCACAGTTTCGTTTTTTCAGCAATTTTCCTCTTGTTTCAACTAGATCTCCGCCCATCCCAGCCACCAACAGTTCCCCCAGGTGCCGCCAGTCGCCAGTCAACCGTTTGCCGGAGCTTTGACTAACCCGTTTTAGCTTCGGTTAGCCCTTTCCTCCTATGCAGTGCAGTTTTTCAAACTTATAGAGGGAGTTCGAGTTTGTTCCTGCTTTTTCAGCCTCGAAACCCCATTGGATCATCGTGGTAGAGGTCCTTGGGTGTCGCCTTCATTGCCGCCGCCGTGTCCATATCACTGGCCCATTTAACAGGTGAGTTTAGCTCCTAATACCTTATTTGTGCCTAAATTTGCTTAGGGTTGGGTTAATTAGCGGTAACGTTGGTTTAGATGGTTTAATTAAGTTGTATTAGCACTAAGATAGGTGGTTAGATAGATGTTTAAGATTAGTTTAGGTTAATTTTGCTTATTATGCTTAATTGATGCTTAATTGTGTTAATTAAGCATGTTTAGCTTAATTGCTTGATTAATTGTTTTAATTAATGATTTGCTTAATTTCTGAATTTAATGTTTTAATTATTAAATTCTGAAATTACACTGTTCATGATGCACTGTTCACGATTACTGTTCACAATACTGTTCATGGCACTGTTCATCCGGAAGTGAAAATGTGTATAATTTCATGTGTCTTGATTTTATGAGATGAATTAGATGTGTCATTGCATGAACATCCACATAAAGCATGGTTTTCACACAAAAAAGGGGAAAATGATTTGTCCGAGGGACACTGGAAATAAACCACTTTTATGAGAAATGATTTGAGGTTTTATATGCAAGCATGTATGCATTGACTAATGCTCAAAGATAATAAGTGAATTGTGATGGTATGCTTGCATGATCACTAAGTTGAACTTGCCACCCCAACCGAAGTTCAAGGGGTGATGGTCCGATTTATCGAAAACCTAGCGAGGGCACGGAAGGGCACAGTTGCGCCTCTATGGAAGAAGGGTGCCGTAGCGCCGTGGTGCCTCAATTGTAGTCCGGATGCGAAGTCGCAGTAAAGGCCAAGCTCATGTTCTTTCGGGAATGTCGTCTTGGGAGAGTATCCCTTGACGTCGTTGCGCCTCAAGGGGGAGAGCGATGCCTGGTTATGCCAATAGACACCGGCGGGTGTTCGATTATAGCTCGAGGGGCAGTAATAATCGGAACACGTGTGGATGCAAAAGTGCATGAGAAAACATGGCATCATTGGTTCCGATTATGCATGAGGTGATCACATCATTTATGGCACGCACACATGAATTTATAACGTGCAGGGTGTGGCAATAACTAGGTTAGATCGCTTGTGACGCGACTCACATGTATTTGATGAACTGCATCATCTAACGGCCATGTGCATTGTGTGTATTATGCTGACTTATAATGTGCAAGGTATGGCATACCGGGTAAAATTGGATGCAAACCGACTATTTGATTGTTGGTTGCATTGCTTGTATTGTGTGAGGTTTAACATGCAGGGTATGGCATACCGGACAAGGTTGCATACGAACTGATTATTGATTATTGGTTGACCCTGGCTGTTGTTGGTTGTTGGTTGTGGGTTGTTGGGTTGAGTGAGGGGTGGTTCTGGAGAGATACACCGGGTTGAGTTGGTGTACTAACCGGGGCTTAAGGGAAGAACTCGTTGAGATTTTATCTCACTGGTTATTGTATAACCACTTTTAGGCCCTTAGAATGGCGCACCCGCAATGGAGAATCTTGCCCCCACTCCACCAACGATCGACCTAATGGAGCTTGAGTTTGATGGGTCCAAGTGACCGTGGTGCTAAACCCAATGGTTCATTTTGTATAGTTGGATTAGCCTAGTCCAGTTTCTTTTTGGTCAGGGTTAAAGGATGAATCGGCCCCTTTGTTGGGCTTGTATATTGGAAAAACGACCCTTCGTTGGTTAATCCATTAAAGATGTATAAATGAGTAGTGGTTGTTCTTCTTGCTGTTCATCCCTCTATCCCTGATTAATTGCTTGATTGTTTTTTGGATTAGGGATTGTTCGTCTTCTGCTTGCACATAACGAAAAATTAAAATGAATAGTTGTCGACGAGTCTTGGGACGTCACTTTCAATTGACCATGGTAAAGAGTTGTCGCATGCTCGGGGATCGGGGTGTGACACCTACGGCTGGTCGTTGGCCATTGCCGTTGTTGACGATCAGCCAAAGATGAAGATAAAAAGAAAGAAAATAAAAATAAAAAATAATTTTATAATCAATTTTTAAAATAAAATAATAAAAAATTATTGAAAAAGGTGCATAAAGGAAGAAATTTTCCTTACCTCCTTCATTTTTAAATTTTAGTTGAACATCAAAACATAATTGTATTTTCCTAAAAAATAGCTTCTTGGAAAACATTTTCTAAAAACTCCTCATTTTTCGCGAAACGAAGGAAGCCTTTACCTCAAATATTTGTCAACGAATTCCATCAAAAGAAATATATTAAAGGAGGGACATAATCAAAATTGGTAATTAAATTAAATTTCAAATACCATAGTTGCCACTATAGTGGTGGTCCCCTTGTGACCAGCTAGGGGTGAGTATGATTTTAAGATAAAATTGGAAACTTGAAAACCGAACTAGTTCTAGTGGACAGGTTTTGGAATATACATGATATATTCTAAGTTGAAAAATTAAAGAACCTATTCCAAGGGATATGTTCTAAGTTCTAGGTGGAATTGAGAACTTGGAGTATGTCTTTGTGTTTTCTTATTATATGTCTTCTCGCGATCTTGTCGCATTCCATGATATCAAATATTGAGTGTGTAATCTAAAACCATTAGTCTGAGTTTCCATTTCCGACAATGTACATGACTAAGAATCTACTTTGTTAATATTTAATAATCTTCATGTGCCTAAATATGAATGATGATCAGTGAATTATAACAAATGGCAATCATTAAAAGTGATGATTTACTGTAATTATTCAATCAAAAGTACATGTACAATCTGGGTATACTTTGGAACCTATAACAGTAAATGTTATAGATTTTTGGGTATGCAAGATGAGTTTTAAATTCCAAAATTTAGGAAATCTGTTCAAAATAAGTAGAATTTGAGTTTTAGGTGGAGTCTAGAATCGCTCAGCCTCATAACAAACGATATTATGTGGTGATCCCGTGGTGCAACTACCACTGAGTGCCCTCCGAAGACCACCTAGTAAAGGCATGCGGTTACTAGATCTTGCTGGATCTGGCCATGGCACTTGCGACGGAGAGGGCAACCACCGTCCTGAAATCACCTAAGAGATGCCGCCGCCACACGTCCCCAGAGGTTAGCGATCGCCGAGCGTTGTTGCCGCTTAGGTAGCTAGGCAAATACAAACTACTATCCGTATTTGCTCCGTTCCTTTCTTACTTTTTTTTTTAATCTTCATTCGGGTGGGATAATTTTGTCCCAGCTCAAAGCCCATGATAGATTATTTGACATTTTATCCGAATTTATCTGATCACAGTGTATGACCAAATGCTAGACGGTAGATATGATAACTTGTCCTCTTAAGCCACCAAACACGCTACGTTCATAGTTACTAAATCAACCAAATTTTTAGAGATTTATGTGGACATCTTTCCTTTCTTTTGTCATATTTGCGAATACTTTCCTAGATACGCCAAATTTAACTTAAGCGCCATTATTTTTTCTTATGACAGTCCCTTTTTAGTGATAAGGCAGAAATCTGTTGGGGAAAGAGAGGAGAAGTTCAGTCTCCGATCTTTTCCTTTCCTCAATTTGCTAATTTAGGTTACGAAGCATGGACCACGTCTTAAAACTATTTTGTCTAAACTCTGAGACATTAAAATTCAGGAGTATTCTTACCTTAATAGGGAAGAAAAAGATTTATCTTGAAATGAAGGATGCGATGCATGCACGCACTGACACGTTAAAGTGAAGAACATAACCTAGCTAGGCGCCTCATTAGAGGACTCCCATAGGCAATCCTTGTAGGGGCTCAATCCAAACTGAGCCATTGTGGGGAAAACATGAACTCTTTCTTATAGTGTTGATGATATCTAAGCACACCCCGAGTTTTCATGCTTATGTTCATGTCCATTGTTGATCACTTTTGTTCTATTAGGCCGCCAAGCATGCTAAGTTCATAGGTGCTAATCAACCAAATTTTTAAAGATTTATGTGGAAATCGTTGCTTTCTTTTGTCATATTCCCGAATACTTTCCTAAATACGCCAAATTTTACTTACTTTCTGCATGCAAAGCACCTATTTCCCAGGACAGTCCCATTTGAGGGGTTAGGATACTAGTAGTGCCAAAACTTGTGTAAAACGCTCACTTTGGCACCAAAATTTTATTTTGGATCAGTTGAGTGTCACAAATTTGAAAAATCAATCACTTGATGTGAATACCGAAAAAGCTGACGTGGCTGCCAGTCGTCCAAAGTGGATCGACAGCAACGTTGAATGACCGGCAGCTATGTCAGCTTTTCCAGCAGCCACATTAGAAATAGCACTCAAGTAATTGGTTTTTCAAATTTGTGGCAGTCAAGTGATCAATTTTTCAAACTTGTGGCACTTAACTGATCCAAAATAAATTTTTGGTACCAAAGTGAATGCTTTACACAAGTTTTGACACTTCTAATATACTTACCACTTTTGAGTGATAAGGCAGAAATTCTGTTCAGGAAAGAGAGAAGTTCAGTCACCAATCTGTTCTTTTCCTCAATTTGCTAGTCTAGGTTATGAAGCCATTCACTCCGCCTGCCATTCGCTCCACCGCCCCACCAGTACTCATCCGTCGTCGTCTCACTTGCTTTTTGTTAACACCTGATGTTGTCGATTTGATTATGTAAAGAGTGGCATGACAAAAAGTCTCAAAATTTATCGTTGTTTTAGTTTATGTTACTCCATATTAGCTTGATCAGCGAACTTGTAACCCTGACGGGTTAATTGAAGAGCATAAAAATTATTTCAGGGAAATTGTCCAATTAGTTCTTAATTTATTGTACGGATACCAATTTAATTCTAAATTTTTCAGTTTTGCTAGTTTAGTTTTAAATTTTTATGCGAAATTTCAATATTAATCATTCTAGCTAATTTTTGCCGGAGATCTTTGGCTTCAGAACTAAGGCCCAAGAAGCCTAGTTATTTAAACGTTTCATTAGAACAAAAAAATGTTCACCCTTCAAAAACATGATTAAAATGTAAAAAGGAAATAGCCATATCATTGACTGGTAGATGGCATCTAAGTTCTTACCTAGTCCAGGGCGACTACACGAACCCAGTACATTCATTCATGGTTTCTATAAAACCTCTTTTCAGGATCTGGTTGGCAATCATCTATTGTTTGCTCATCATCCAAGAACACCTTGAAGCAATGAGTATGCCTCAACCTCCTCACATAGCTCTGTTTCCTAGTGCTGGAATGGGCCATTTGATGCTGTTTCTCCGGCTCGCGGCAATGCTGGCGAAGCAAGACAGCATCGTTACGGTCATTACAGCTCAACCCACCGTGTCCATCGCGGAGTCAGACCACATATCCTCATTCCTTCGCCTCAATCCCAAAATCAATCATCTTGAACTCCAGCTTACTCCTAGCTTCCAGCAAGCTGATTCCCCTCCTGTTGACCCTTTCTTTCTCCAGATGCATCTCATCAATCAGTCACTCTATCTTCTCCCTCCATTGTTATCTTCGTCATCTCCACCTTTTTCCGCTATATTTGTGGACTTCCTTCTAGTTGCCAAGGTTGCTCCAATTGCCAAAACCCTTAACCTCCCTATTTATGTTCTTTCCACCTCCTCAGTCCCTTTCCTCTCGCTCATGGCATACCTTCCGATGCTGGCTTCGAACTCAGTTGAGTTCAACAAAACTTCCACAGAAGTCAAGATACCGGGATTGCCACCCATGGCAATGTCAAGCCTCCCACCGGTACTCCATGATTCCAGTCATCTTCTTACGTCAATTATTATTACAAACTCTCCAGCTCTATCAGAGGCCAAAGGAATCTTGATGAACACTTTTGAGTGGTTCGAAGCATCTACCCTTGCTGCTCTCAATAAAGATAGGGTTATTAAAAGCTTGCCGCCCGTTCTGCCTGTAGGGCCACTGGAACCATATCATGTTCCACATGATGATGGCGGAGATCAATACAGGTCATGGCTGGAAAATCAGCCAGCTGAATCTGTGGTGTACATAAGCTTTGGGAGTAGAACGGCGATGTCTAGAGATCAGACACGAGAGTTGGAAAAAGGGCTGGAAAAGACGGGGTGGAGATTCTTCTGGGTCCTAAAAACCAGTAAAGTAGATAAGGATGACCAAAAGGATGCGGAACACTTTTTGAATGAATCCTTCTTGGAGAAAACTAAGGATAAGGGGTTGGTCATAAAAGGGTGGGTGGAGCAGCAGGAGATTCTGAGGCATCCCGCCATCGGAGGGTTCTTAAGTCACTGCGGGTGGAACTCGGTGATGGAAGGGGCTCTCCATGGAGTCCCAATGCTTGCCTGGCCACAACATGGTGATCAAAGGGTGAATGCACAGGTCATGGAGGATGCGGGATTGGGACTGTGGGAGAGGAATTGGGATTGGGGTCCCAATAGTATTGTGAAAGGAGAAGATATTGAGAAGAAGATTGTAGAGTTGATGACAGATGAGAAGCTGAGAGGGAGAGCCAAGAAGGTGAGAGAAGAGGCTAGGAAGGCTGTCGGGAGAGGTGGGAGCTCTTATATGGTGATCAGAGAAGTAGTCGAATCGTTAACTATTCCATTCTAAGAAGGTAAGTTTGTTATCTGGGAAAATTGTCCCATCGAATAAGTTTATGAACTAAATTAGAGAGTGTTGGCTCACAATCTACCATATGGAATTGATAGTGCCATTAGTGAATCTAAGATTGACGAGGAAAGCAAAATCATGCATGCAAATCCATCACTTGATTTGTGTCTTGACATAAAAAAGAATCTATTGTCAATGAAGCACAATTTCATTACTTAGAATCATGACGTTATTACCATTTCTAATTCTGTATTATAAAAATACATATTGAATTTGAGCATGTTGAATAAACATAATTCCAATTAACGGAAGCAAGCCTTTGATTTTGTTTGTTCTTCCGTCATTTTCTATGCATGCACCACTCGAAGATGAAGAAATCAGCATGCGGACGGGTTTGTTTTCTTCCTATTGGCCACTGCATATATAAATATAATGATTAGCGCACATAATTGGACTCTCCACCTTACTTGTTCTTACACACTTTAAATGAAGGTGTTGTAATATAATATGTGGAAATGGCAGGACCTCGCAATTTATGTCAATACGAAGATACCAAAGAAATAAATAAAGGATAAAAAAAATATCAAAGATTTACATAATTCAATCCGAATATCGGTATCTATATTCATAGAGAAAACCAACAGTAAATAATCAATTATAATTAGAGAATTAAAGTTATAATCGCTAACACGCTCAAGTATTTTTCACACCTACAAAAATCACCCATGTTCAAGCCCTCACCAAAAATAGAACTCCAGCATCGCTCATCTTTTTCTTCGTACAGTGGCAAATTATCACACCTACAAAAATCCTGACTAGCTATGAAAGCATCAAAATGCTTATATCACTACCTCGGAGATTGTTTCAGCCCATATAACATCCAAGTAAACGATTTCCAACCAAAATTAGCCAAATGGACTATATTGACAAATTATCAAAAAATTTAGAAATCAATTAATATAATTAATAGGTTTATAACTGAATTGACACAAGTATAATAGGTCTAGGACTTTTTTGTTCTTTATTTTCTCTCTATCCCCGATATAGAATTGCTACAGAAAATTTTTATAATTAAATAAAAAGAAATGGTAATCTATTATCTTATCGAGAGGTTAAAATGACTAATGGATAATGAAGGTAGATTTCACAGCTTAGTTATTTCAATATCATTGAAAATGACTATAATAAATTCCTCGGTGTTTGGGGAAGCTATGTGTCCTCAGGAGACTTTCTTTGTTGCATGGTCTAACTTGCTTTTCGTAAACATTAGACATCAAGGCCATGTATACAATGAGTTCCATCAATTAGTATTGACCTTCACTAATGTCAAATATTGGTGGAGTGATGAACCCATTTTTAGCTAAAGTACAGTGCTTACGGAGCTTTTGTGGTTTTGTGGCGACGAGACTTAGGCCATGTTTGGTTCAGCATTCCCAAGGGGCTTTCATTTTTGGCCCCTGGGAAAAAATTCTAGTGTTTGGTTCAGCATTTGGGAACTCCATTTGCCAAATGCCAGCATTTGGAATGCTGGGGAATGCTCAAAGCTCAATGCAGGGGAGGACCAGCATTCAGCCTTCAGCATTTCAAGAATGCAAGTCAACTTCCACATTTGACTTATTTTTTTTTTTTTTTTTTTTAAACTTTGAAGGTGGAGCCGCTGCTGGGCGTGACCTCCGACGGCGGCGACCCCCGGCGACCGCCGTCGGAGGTCGCGCGACACCCGGCGGCTGCCGTCGGAGGTCGCGCCACCCCCGGCGATCGTCGCCCGGAGTCGCCGGGGTCGCGCGACGCCTGGGTTCCCGTGACCCAGGCGTCGCGACCTTCGGCGGCAACGCACTGGGTCGTGCGAACCCGGCGTCGCCGCCGAAGGTCGGAGGTCGCGGCGCGACGCTTGGGTCGCGCGAACCCAGGCGTCGCGACCTCCGGCGGCGGCGACCGCTGGGTTCGCGCGACCCGGGTCAACGCGCCGGAGGTCGCGACGCTTGGGTTCGCGCGACCCAGGCGTAGCGCCGCGACCTCCGACCTCCGGAACCCAGAGGTCGCCGCCGCCGGAGGTCGCGACGCCTGGGTTCGCGCGACCCAGGCGTCGCGCCGCGACCTCCGACCTCCGGCGGCGACGCCTGGGTTCGCGCGACCCAAGCGCGACGCCGCCGCCGGAGTCGCACGCCCGGGGTTCGCGTGAACCCAGCCGTCGCCGCCGGAGGTCGAGACCTCAGGCGCGACGCCTGGGTTCGGGCGACCCAGGCGTCGCCGCCGGCCAGATCTGGCCGCCGGACAGCAGCGCCGGTGGCCAGATCTGGCCGGCCACCGGTCTGGTTAAAAAAAAAAAAAAAAAAAAAAAGAAAAAATAAGAAAAGCTATTTGTAAATGCAAATATACCAAACGGTATTTGCTTTCACCAAATGCTCAAAGTCATTACGGAAAATTCAATTTACCAAACACTTTTGCTTTCACCAAATGCCCATTCAGCTAAAGATACTTAGGGAAATGCAAATGCATTCCCCAAAAGTTGAACCAAACGGGCTTAACTTATATGCGTCATTATTCCACCTTTTTTAATTGCATATTAGTTAGATCTTTGATATTTGATCCCTTATAATAAAGCAAACCGAAACTAATTTTAACCTCAAACATTTGTCAACGAATTCCCTGAGGAAGACATATATTAAAGGAGGGACATAATCAAAATTGGAAATCCAATTAAATTTCAACTGCCTTGGCAACTACTTCGGTAGTGGTCCCCTCGTGACCAATGATAACATGTGGTGGCCATTCTCACCGCATGGTGCAATTATTACTAAGTGTTCTCCAAAGCAAGACCACCTAGCGAAGCCGCATGATTAGTCATTGTCGCCCCATGGTGCAATTACTGCCGAGTGGTCTACTAGACCTTGCTAGATCTAGTTATTGCACATACGAATGGAGAGTGACACTGTCGGGCAACCACCGTCCAATAATCACCAAAGAGATCCCACCACCACGCATGGCCAGGGTTAGTGACCACCAGCGTTGTCCCCGCTGGGCAGTAGGCAAGTACGAACTACTATTCCTATATGCTCTCTTCTCTTTTTACTTTATTTAAAAAAAATCAGGTGGGATAATTATATCCCAACCCAAAGCCCATAACATATTTTCAGACATTTTATCTGGATTTATCTAATCAAAGTGGGTGACCAAATGGTGGACATGATCATTTTTGTCCTATGAGGCCTCCAAATAAATACTAAAGCTGCATTTGACAGTCAAAATAAAATTTATGATAGGATAAAATTTTTCATATTATACATTTCATACATGTTCAAGACAGGATAAAGTTAGATATAATGGGAATAAAATTGTATAAAATTATCTTATGGAGAGATGTGATAAAGATTGATAGGATTTCTAATATTTATGATAAGAAAGTTGTCATTCTCAAACAAGGAACTTCTAAAATTAATAAAAATAAAAATTATATTTCAATATAAATAATATATGAATTCTAATATAAGAAATTCAAAATAACAAAAAATAAAAATTTATTTATTTTAATATAATTTATTTATTTATATATTCGAATATAATTATATTTTATAATATAAATTCAATATGTAAATATAAACATATATTTAATTTATTACATATTTTTGTTATTTTAGTATTTTAGGTACATTAGTACAGTTTGCTATTTAATAAAATTATATTAGAGAATGGTAGAAGGGGAAGAAAGAAATATTAAAAAAAAAAAAAACTAAATTAAAAAAAAAGGAAAATAAAATAAAATAGGTAAAAGTGTCGTAGATATTTTTACTATTTGTAAAATTTTTAGTTCATTTATACTAATATGTCATCTATACCAAATAATGGACATAATATGATGTAAATATATCCGATCTTATTACGGCAATCACCAAATAGTAGATAGAATATATCAAAATCCCTGGATTTCATATTATATTTTATCCAGTCCTATCTTAGTAAGAAATCCAGACGACCAAACGTAGCCTACGTTCATAGTTGTTAAATCAACCAAATTTTCAAACATTTATGAGGAAAATTTTCCTTTTTGTTGTCATATTTGCCAAAACTTTCCTAAATAGGACAAATTTAACTTTTTCCACAAGCCAAGCGACAGTATTTTTTCCTAGTATTGTGAGAAAGTCCCTTTTGAATGATAAGATAGAGAATATGTTGACGGAAATGAAGCACGATGGAAGAGAACAGAAGTGCAGTCTCCAACTAAAATGCATCGACACACTCCAGGAGTTTTTGGGTCGTATCAAACACTCTCCAACATTCAGCTAATGCATGTCGGAAAATCTGGCACTTGTTCAACTCTCCAGACACTCTCCAACACTCGATTCCAAAATTTTGACACGAGAGTTCGGAATTTTGACACGTGACTCCAACATGCACGGGTCAACTTTTAAAATTTTCAATAAATGATGAGGTAATGTAAATATGTAAAAAAATAATAAATAATAAAAATAATGAAAGGGGAAAGAAGAAAAACCTAATCTTCTCTTTTCATGACTCTCACTTCCCATGACACATAATTCACCCCCAAGTTTGTTTTTTCTTCTTCTTTTCTAACATGCTCTAGCATGCAAGTCCAGAATGTGGATTGCTTATTTTTTCCTCCAAGTTTTAATGGATTATTGGAATGGAGTTGAATTTGTCAAATTGAAACAATGAATAATATTAATAAATGGTGGATTAATGTTTTTGGTGTAAATTCATTCTAGGAATTTTATTATTATTTATTTATTTGTGAATTTGAATCAAATTGATTTGATTAAAATAATCATAAAAATGATAATTTATCATATATATATACACACATTTAATATATAACGTATTCCCAATTTATCGAAATTTTCTATTTTTCGAGAAATAATGTGTCGGCGTGTCGTGTTATATTATATCGCGTATCACGTGTAGATGTCAATGCTACTTAGGTCTACAATATGTTCTTTTCCTCAATAGGCTAGATTTTTTGCTACTCTTGGTTATGAAGCCATTCATTCTACTTGCCATTCGCTTCACCATCCCACCTACACTCATCTATTGTGTTCTTCTCACTTGCTTTCATAACAAACGTAGCCAAATTGCTCTCATATGCACTCTCTTGATCATCTAAGAAGGCCAATTTAGCAATGAGCACAACACAACCTCCTCATATAGCTCTTTTCCCAAGTGCCAGAATGTTAGCATTATACGCACAAACACAACAAAAATAGAGTAACAGCTAGAAAGAGAAATTGAGACACAAAATTTATCATAGTTCACCCTTAAACTAGGGTTACATCCAGATTCCACTATAATTATTATCTTCCACCTCTCTGTTACAACTATCAATTTACAAAAGAAAGAGATTATATATGATCGACAAGAAAACTCTGGGGGACAAAAAGAAACCCTAGGCTACTCAAGGCCTATTTAGCAATCATTTTGTTCTCGAGAACAATTTATACTCAGAAATAAAATATTTTATTATGTTTCCTAGATAACTTTCTGAGTATTTGAAGGTGTTTTGTAAACTGCACAAAGTTTCTATTCTTGGAATGAAAATGTGTTTGGTATGATCCTCAATTCTTTTTGTGACTTAGAATTCTTTTAATTTTTTAATAATTTTATGAGATTTTTCTTCTTCCTTTTTCTTTCCCTTCTCTTCTTCTTCCTCCTCTAGTCAATCGCCAAGTCAAATGAGAGCTGGTGACCTCAATGACCTTAGGAGAGCCTCATCCAGCCATCGATGAGGCTTGGCCTCACCTAGCCACCGTGAACAAAGAAGTAACTTTTTTCTACTTTGATTTTTATTCCAAATCTATTTTCAGGAAAAAAAATCCATTATCGAGAGTAGAAAAATTAGCTAACATTATCTAACATATTTCTATTCTTTTCTTTTTTTGTTCCGAGAAACAAAAGAATAGAAATAGCCAAGAATTGGCCGCTTACTAAACAGGCCTTCAATAGCTATTCATAGATCCAAACCCAAACTATTAATAAAATATTAATAATTAAACCAAATTCATTGGAAGTTGTCGATCAAGCAAAGAAATTATCAATTCATTAATATATCCATTCGACTCTCAAGATGGGTGCACACATTGAAGAAGAGTAATTACTATAACATTTCTTTTAAAAAGTCTATTCATATTTCTATGTCGTGACTATTCGTACGTCTAACTCTAATCAATATCTTGTAAGTTCGTAGGAATTTATCTCCTTAGAGCACTAGCTACATTTCTGAGTCATTAAGTGTAAGAGTCATGCATCGAGCCTGTAAAAGGTAACTCTTATAATTGTTTCCGATATAGTGAAATAAAGTGTAAGTAAGAAATGCTTCTTCATCTCCTTCTTTTGAGTGTTATCGATCAGAGTTATTTACCTTCAAACTCAATCAATAAAAGTTTAAACTTCCCAAATTTGAGGTTTTCTCCCATCAAATTGATATTAGAGCACATGGTTTGTGAATATGGCCTCATCAAACACTTAGCCTCCTCTTCAATACTCTCGTCTTACCAAAGAAAATTATGGTAACTGGGCCGTTAAAATGAAAGCACTATTCGATGCCTATGGTGTATGGGAACTTATCAACACTGGCTATGATGAGGCAGAGGATGAAGCCACCTTGAACCATAATCAAAGGAATGCCTTGAGAAGGTTTGAACAAAAGATCAATATGCCCTGTCAATCATCTATCAAGCTTTAGATGATTCCATGATCAAAAAAGTCTTGAACATCACTACTGAAGGAGGCATGGATGATTCTTCACAACACACGCCAATGAGTATAAAAAGTTCAAAAGATCCGTCTTGAAACCTTGAGAGGCGAATTTGAAGAAATTCATATGAAAGAATCTGAATTGATTGCTGATTTTTTCACAAGATTTTTCGTAATTGTCAACTAGATGAAAAGAAATGGAGAAGATGTTTCGAACATTCATGTTGTCGAGAAGATTCTTTGATCTTTAGACAAAAAGTACGATCACATTGGCATTGCAATCAAAGAATCCAAAGACCTAGATGCCATGATGATCAATGAGCTTATGGGTTCATTACAAGTCCATGAAGAAAGATTTTGAAGGAAAGAGAATGAGCCAGCGGAAGTACTCCAAACTCGATTGACCATCCAAGATGACAAGAAGTAAAGGAGAGATCCCATGCAAACTCATAAGAAAAATCAAGCTGTAATCGAGGTCGAGGCCGAGGTCACTTTCAAGGTAGAGGTCGTGGACATAGCAGAGGATATACTACTTTAAATGACGGTAGATACCAAAATTAAAGAGGTGTTTGTGGAAGAGGAAAGAACTTGACAAGCCAATGGTATCATATATCTGAAGTTCGATGTTATCATTACAATGAACTTGGCCATTACACTTCCAACTACCGGAACAAAAAGAGTAGTGAAGCAGACGAAAAGGCAAACTTAGTGAATGATGCCGATCAAATTCTTTTATTAGCATTCAAAGAAGATGGAGATCAAAATGATATGTGGTGCTTGGACACTGGTGCAAGTAATCGCATGTGCAGACGAAAGAAGATGTTTGTCGAGTTAGATGAGACAATCAAAGGGAAAGTCTCATTTAGTGATAACTTCATAATTCTTGTCGAAGGTAAAGGTACAATTTTGTTTCGTTTGAAGAATAGTGCACATCAGTTTAATGCTAATGTATACTATGTCCCAAAAATGTCAAGCAATATCTTAAGTTTGGGATAGCTTTGGGAGAAAGGCTATACTGCTCACATGAAAGGACTTAGCCTTGTGCCAAGAGACCAGAACAATAAACCAATTGTAATTGTGAAGATGTTGAAGAATGGGATGTTTACTCTGAATATAAAAAAATGAAATGTCTCGATGCTTAAAGGCATGCGTCGACGATGCTTCATGGTTGTGGCATTTGAGATTTGGCCATCTCAATTTTGGTAGACTCAACTTGCTTTCTCACATAAGATGGCTTATGACTTACCACGTATTGATCATCCCGATCAAATATGTGAATGGTGTATCATTCAAGCATTCTAGAACTAGCTTTCCAAAGGAAGCAACTTATTGAGTGAAAAAGCCACTTGAGTTAATTTATTTTGATGCGTGCAACCCAATTACTCCTCATTCATATGCTAATCATTGATATTTTGTAACTTTGACTAATGATTTTACTCAAAAAACTTAGGTGTATTTTTTGAAAGAAAAGAGAGAAGTGTTGGATCCTTTAAAACAATTCAAGAACCCAATTGAAAAGGAGAGTAGCTATTTTATCAAAGCTATGAGGATTGATCGTGGCGAAGAATTCACTTCAGCTATATTCAACAAATTTTGTGAGGATCATGGTATTCGGCGTTTCTTGACGGTTTCGTATTCTCTTCAACAAAATGATAGCTAAACGAATAAATATAACCATTTTTGACATGGTTCGAAGCATGTTGAAGAACAAAAATTTGCCCAAGAAGTTTTGGGGTAAAACTATTATATGTGCAGTCTATCTACAAAATAGATATCCCACATATAGACTTGAAGGCATAACTCCATAAGAAGCATGGACTAGGAGAACACCAAGTGTTTCACACTTGAGATTTTTTGGGAGCATTGCCTATGCTCATAACTCAGATCATAAAAGATCAAAGTTGGAGGCCAAAAGCAAAAAACTCATTTCATTGGGTATGGCTCCTCATCCAAAGCCTATCAATTATTTGATCCTAATATTTTGAAAATGCATATAAGTAGATAGTGACGCCATGGTGGTGCCACTAGGGAGCAAGGTAGATACTAACCAATACTCATAAATGCTTTATTCCTTTTTTTTATTTAATCAATTCCCTGCGAGATAATTTTACCTCAATTAAAGGCCATAATAAGCTATCCAAGTATATCTAGTTCAAAGTGAATGGCCAAATGCTAGACATGATAATTTTTAGAGAAAATTCCAAATAAGGACCTAAAATGCTTTCATTTTCTCAAATAAGAGCTTGAAGTACCCTTATTGTCTCAAATAAAGGCCTAAAGTGCTTTCATTATTTCAAATAAGAACCTGAAGTGGATATTGTTTTAAATAAGAACCTAGAGTGGTCATATCAGTCTCAAGTAAAGGCCTAAACTCACTAACTTTGAAGGGTAATTTCGTCTTTCTAAAAATTTTCCCTTTTTCTTTATTTTCTCTATTCATAAAAAACATACTATATCGACAATAACAACCAACGCCTGAGTGAGGGCCGATGACCTCTGCGACTAGTGGCCCTTGCTAGGGACGAGAGAGCGCGGCGACCCTCTCCCAAATCTAGGCAAGGGTCGTCGACCCTTGGCCTCATTTGGACGAGATCACCAGCCCTCACCCAAGGCCCCCACCACCCCCATCGAGGTTCGAGGGCCCTAGGCAAAGGCTATCGAGCTTGCGCAAGGGCCAACAACCTCGCCCAAACGGGGCTGAGAGCGAGCAACCCTTGCCTAGATCTAAGGGAAGGTCATCGCCTTCTCCCTTCCCTAGCCTGGTCAGTGGGGGTCACCGACTCTCGTCCGGGTGCTGACAACCTTGCCAGCCGTCGCCACCGCCCCACTAGTGATGGGGCGATGGCTCGTCTATGTGTTCCCCTTTTTTTAAAAAAATTTTAAGCTTTAATATGATTAAATTTAAATTTAAACTGTGTTTGGACAAAAATATCCTTGATCAGGCGAATTTTTTGTCAACTGGTAAGACAGCAAGACTGGACTTTTATTTAAAACAATCATAACCACTTCAAGCCCTTCTTAGAGACCGATATAGTCACTTCAAGTCCTTATTTGAAAAAGTAATTACACTTTAGGGCTTTATTTGGAATTTTCCCTAATTATTATCCTATTTAGCCACCAAACCCCCTAGAAGTTCATATATTCAAAATCAACAAAATCTTAGAACATTTATGTTGAAAGCTTTTCCTACCCTTTCGAATATTTGCCAAAGTTATCCCGAATAGGCCAAATTTAACTTTTTCGACATGCAAAGCGGGTGATTTTTTGCAACCCTAAGTAAAAGGCCAAAAAAAAAAACTTTTGATTGATAGAGGTACAGAATGGGCCGGCGGAAATAGAACTCCAACGAGACCATTCACTCCATTAAACCGATTCACTCCATGGACCCTCGTGCACTTACCCTGTGTTCTTGGCAGTAGCTTTTATAAGAGACACAAACAAATGGAAGGGAAGAGCATTCTCCATTGTCTGCAACACAGCAGTCTCTACACTCTTGATCATCCGAGAAGACCAATTTAGCAATCAGCACAACGCAAACTCCTCATATAGTTCTTTTCCCCAGTGCCGGAATGGGCCACTTGATGCCGCTTCTCCGGCTTGCCACGATGCTGGCCAAGCGAAGCGAAACTGCATCATCACGGTCGTCACTGCCCTCTCCCCCCGGTGTCTGCTGCCGAATCGGACCTTATATCCTCGTTCCTTCGCCACTACCCTGAAATTAATTATGTCAAGCTCCACCTCACTCGTGGCTCTTGGATCGCCGATTCTGCAGCCGCAGACCCTTTCTTTCTCCAGTTCCATCACATCAATCAGTCAATCCATCTCCTCCGTCCTCTGTTATCTTCGTCATCTCTGCCTTTTTCAGCTTTGTTCTAGTTGCCAAGACTGCTCCAATTGCCAAAGACCTTCACCTCCCTGTTTATGTTGTTTCCACCCCGTCGATCGAGTTCATCTCTCTAATGGCATACTATCCAAATCTCTAACTGAAACTGACTGAGTTCAACAATGCTTCCACCGAAATCAAGATTCCAGGATTGCTGCCGATGGTCATGTCAAGCCTCCGACCAGCACTCCTCGATCCCAACCATCTTTTTACTTCGATCATCATTATGAACTCTCAAGCTCTATCCGAGGCTGAAGGAATCTTGATGAATACCTTCGAGTGGTTCCAGGCATCGACACTCGACTCTCTTAACAAAGAGAGGGTAAATGACAAGCTTACCACCAATTCTGCCCTTCCGGCCACTAGAACCATATCACATTCCGCCAGACGGGGACCACCACTACCGGTCATGACTAGAGAACCAGCCCTCCAAATCCGTAGTGTACAGTAGCTTCGGGAGAAGAACGGCAACGTTCCGGGATCAGGTGCGAGAGCTGGAAAAGGGGTTGGAGAAGGCCGGGTGGAGATTCTGCTGGAACCTGAAGACCAGCAAATTAGACAAGGACGACCGCGAGGACGTGAAAGACATCTGAGCGATTTCTTTGTGGGGAGAACCAAGAACAACGGAGTGATCATAAGAGGATGGGCAGACCAGCAGGAGATTCTAGTGAATCCAGCCATCGGAGGGCTCGTGAGCCACTGCGGGTGGAACTCGGTGATGGAAGCAGCTTGGCAAGGCGTGCCGGTGCTTGCATGGCCGCAACACGGAGACCAGAGTCTGAATGCGAAGGTCGTCGAGGATGCCGGATTTGGGCTGTGGGAGAGGGAGTGGGATTGTGAAAGGGGAAGAGATTGAGAGGAAGATTGTGTGGGGGGGGGGTTGGGTTTGATGATAGATGAGTTACGAAGCACTTACACATTTTAGGGAGTGTTCGTGTCGTGTTGAACACTCCGACACGTGTCTGATACTCTTCAATCCTTCCGGACACTTGGTTAGCATGTGTCGAAAAATCCGACACCTGGTCAGCTTTCCTGATACTCAAGTCAAAATTCCGACACGCGAGTTTCCGACACATGATTCCAACATGCACAAGGTCAATTTTGAAATTTCCAATAAATAAGATGTCAAAATATAAATATGTAAAATATAATAATATAATAATAAAAATAATAAATGATGAAAGAAGAAAAACCTAGTCTTCTCTTTTATTTTGAGTCTCATTTCCCATAATACACAATTCACTCTCCGAGTTTTTTTTCTCCTATTTCAACACACTCAATGCGCGAGTATAGAATGTAAATTGCTTGTTTTTTTCCTCCAACTTTTATGGATTACTATAATGGAATTGAATTTGTCGAATTGAAATAATGAATGACATTAACAAATAGGGGATTAATATTTTTAGTGTAAATTCATTATATGCTCTTTTTTATTAGTTATTTATTTGTGAATTTAAATCAAATTAATTTGATTGAAAAAATTCATAAAAATGATAATTTATACATTTAATATATAACGTGTCCGAACGTATCGAAATTCTCTATTTTTTTAGAAAAGACATGTCGGCGTGTTGTGTTGTGTCGTGTCGTGTGTCGGGTATCAATACTACTTAGCAAATGAGAAGCTAAGAGAGGGAGCCAAGAAGGTGAGAGAAGAGGCCAGGAAGGCTATTGAGAGTGGTGGGAGATCTGATAGGGTGATTAGGGATGTAACTAACTCCTTAACCCTTCCATTTTGATACAAATTATCCCCAGTAATCTTGAGAAGCTATTGCAGCGAGTGTTGGCTCACAATCTGCAGTAAAGAGATTGTCAAGCAATTGGAGAAAAAGAAACGACAAGGTGTTAGCGAATCAAACGCAGGTAATGTTCAACACGAGATAGAATCAATGGCCAATCGAGCATGGTCTCATTGTCAGTGCCTAAAATCACAGCATGTCCTCCTCGTACTTTGAATCGTATTATACTTGCCAACTTGTTGATGTCATGTAATGCAAAGGATGATCTGGAATTCAATCAAATTACTCTCCCTTCAGAATTTTATCATTCTTACCAGCCACTTCATCGGTACATTTTGCAGAAGAAATATTCAAAAGGAAGGTCACTTTATGTTTGGATGAATATAGTAAGAGCCTTTTTATTTCCATCTATCGAATGATTTAATCTTTCAAGTTATATGAATATAACAAAAGACACATATTTATAAAAAGATATAACATACACAGTCAATATAAAGAAAATGCTGCCTCATACATCATTGATTTGATTGCTTGGGTCAAGGACCGCTTGTACACTTAGTTTAACATTTTAGGCAAAAAAGGAGCTGAAGAGGTCACACCCAAGAAAAGACATGTCCCTGAATTTAAATCGGCCAGAACATTTTTAGTTCTAGAGTTCTATAACGTAACCCCCTGGTCCGCTTTGTAATGAGGGATGGAAGAGAATCAAGGCTTGATTGGGTTCCCAACCCATTCTACCCATAACAGGACTTAAGTGAGCTTCGAATTTCAGGTTATGCCACGGTTTGGTATTCTCATCTATAAAAATTAGGGTTGTTTTTATAAATTTGCCTGATGGGTGACCCCAGATCCTTTTCTTTTTTTTTTGTCGGAAAGATATTTTTATTTATCTCATAAAGCTGGACTTAGCCAGGAAAGCCCAAAACAGGGGCATCTTTACAGAGGAGAGCCCAAAGAGCCTCGGGTGGGGAAAAAAGCCAATTATCTGGCAGTCCATTTCTTCTATGGGGACATGGAGCCCAATCAGCCACAACATTAGCGCTTCTTGGACAATAGACCAGCTTCTCGTGAGGTAACCAAGACAAGCAAGTGGAGCATTCCGCGATCAGTGCTCTCGCTTCCCAGTTGAACTGATCTGCAATGTTGAGGGCATTTATCAGATCTGGCCTGTCTAATTCAACGATCACCTCTTTGTACCTGTTTCACTCAACGAAAGAGAGGGCTTCCAAGAGGGCTAGGGTTTCGACCATCGCCAGAGAAGATACTCGGATGGACTTTGCAAGGCCGTCGACGAGACATCTCGTATTGTGTCGGTAGATACAAGCAATAGCTCCATCGGTCGACCCTTCACCGAGAGACCCATTGACATTTATCTTCAAGATACCTTTTGCCAAAGCTACCTAGATCTAGGGAGAGGTGAGCTGCCTTTTCTTTTGTTCCTTCATGCCTGGAGAACTCCATTTTTGGGTGTTTAGTTACAACATTCGAGCTAATTCCACCGTATTCTTGCATTTGGAACGGTGCCCCTAAAAATCTAGTCATTTTGGGTCTTCCAAATTTGCCACAGGACAGTTGCCACAACTTCCAGAGAAGGAATGTTAGTTGCGTTACCTGTGAAATTCATTAGCCACACCTCAAATCGAGTTATCTCGAGTTAAAAATTGGATTTTTAGAGATGGATCTTAGCAAACGTGTTCTGTCCAGGGGCATAGCAGAAAAATATGTTCAGATGTTTCCACTTTGCTTTGACACAAGCTACAAACAGGATTAGATACTATACTTCTCTTCCACAAGTTTTCCTTAGATGGGATTGCGTTTTGGCAAATGCTCCATCAGAAAATTTTCACTTTTGTGCTTGTCTGCATATTCCAAATTGCATTTCATGAAGTTCTTGGAGTCTGGAAAGAAGATGACGGCTGTTGTTGTTGTGACTCATGTGCCATTTCTTGCTGGATTGTATTATAGCCATTTATTATTATGCAGCTGCCGCATTTTGTACCCCTAAAATCAAGCTCGTCCAATATGTGATGATGCTTAATCGGCATAGCCAGAATTTCTTGAGTGAGCTTTTCATCAAATTAGTTGATTAGGAGCTATACATTCCAGTATTCTTCTTCAAAATTCATCAACTCTAATATCTTTTGTCAATCATTCCTGTTAGCTGGACCCCAATTAGATCTCTCTTCAGACATTTGTCAGTTCTTATGTTGACATTTTCTCCATTTCCTATCGATGACATCACTGAGTTCGATATTGTATCTCCTCCCATGTGTAGACTTTGCTAACCCCATGAGGGCTTGGAAGCCTTCTCAGCATGCCAAAAGTCTCTCATGTTAGAATAAATTCCTTTTATAAGCTTACCCTATAATGCATTCAGATCTTTTACCAATCTCCACGCCTTGTTGCCTAAGAGGGCTTTGTTGACAATAACTAAATTCATTAAGTCACTTGCAAAATTGTGAAAAAAGAACATTATAAATATCATAACTTTCGTACGGTGTTCACTTCAATGCCAAAACCTTTTAAACAATTCTAACATTCCCCTCCATTTATTGAAGATTTTATTTGACTTTTCTTGTTATCTTCTTCTTGTTTCTTCTCTCCCAATTTAAATTTGGGAGCTTTCTTATCCTGGTCTTATTTTAGATCTAAGTGTTTGAACTCTCCTAATCTAGTTCTAGATATAGGAGATCTTCTCTCCCTATTTAGATCTAGGCATTTAAGAATACTGTCAAGAATTCAATACTCCCATGCTGAGTCTGTGTGCTGGTTTTTCATCTCCAATTTTAATAATAATTGCAAGAGTTCTAGTGCTACACTGAATTACAAAAGATTTACTTTTCCAAAAGTTAGATCTATGTTTATTCAATTCATTTTTGTTGTCTCCGTACAGCGATGATATAGAGAAAGCTGAAACTAAGGGCGCACCACTAACGATCAACGCCGTTGTTATTAGAGAGGGAATTGCCAAAGTGTGCCCATCATTGACAATAATACGAGATCCAATCGTTAATTGCCAATTATTTTGCTTGGCAAATCCATTCTTGTGGAATGAGTATGTGCTTAACTCTACTGGTTCTTTATTGATCTCTCTTATTTTCTGAATTTGCCATTGTTTTGTAGTATTCTTGCATTTGCTTTACTTGGATTTGTTTTACCATGAAACTCTATATGTACTTCTTATGTATCCTTTTAAACAATGAATATAATTTTCTTTCAAAAAAAATGAAAAAAAAATGCTTCCAGTAACATATTTTGACAAAGAGTGTCCCCCACATGGCTTTTTTTAATGAAATTTTTAAAATTCCAATGTGGCCCTTAAAAAAGAAAATTGAAATCCAACATGGAAAAAAGACAAGATCACATTGCATTTGTAATATTTCTTATGCATCCTTTTGAGCAATGAATATAATTTTCTTTTGAAAAAAAAAAAAAAAAAAAAAGCCTCTTGTAACATATTTTGACAAAGAGTGTCCTCACATGGCTTTTTTAATGAAATTTTTAAAAATCGGATGTGGCTCTTGAAAAAAATTGAAATCCTACATGGATAAAAGACAAGACCACATAGCATTTGCAATACCTCTTATGTATCCTTTTGAGTAATGAATACAATTTTCTTTTGAAAAAAAAAAAAGCCTCTAGTAACATATTTTGACAAGTAGTGTCCCCAGATGGCTTTTTTAATGAAATTCTTAAAAACCCGACGTGGCTCTTAAAAAAATTGAAATCCAATGTGGATAAAAGACAAGACCACTTAGCATTTGCAATTAAATCGACTTCATCTGATGAAAAGCGGTAGAGTCAACCAACCTAGGGGACAAGAATCGATTAGATTCGCCACCCCGCGCCATTACCATAGCAACTCGACCGCCTCATCGCCACTCCCTTGTCGTTGCTAGCTCGACATCGAGCCACCACGTGCATGATCAATCCCAAAGCCATGGAGATTTACCCTCTGTTCTTGTGCAACGCACATTGGATCTAATGTCGTCGAGCCCAGACCCGAACTTTGCCGGCCTTGGGCAACCTTAGATCCAATGTCGCTCATGACCAACGGTGCCGTCCACAGCAGTCGGAAGTAGTCGCGAACCTTGAGGGGAGAGACAAAGACACAAATCACGGTTAACCGATGGGCGACGCCTTGGGGCAACTGCACGAGGACGCAAGTTGATGACAGTGGCAGCACTATAGGGCTTGGGATTGAGGCCGACGATGATTGAAGATGGAGGAGAGAGAATGAGGGATTGAGGTTTGAAAAACAAAACGAATTTAAAGAATTTATTCCCAAGTCGTTAATTTAGTCAAAACAATTGTGCGACTTCATGATTTAGCCCTTACAAATGATGGAATTGTGGAGTCTGATGGAGAAAGATATTATTGTGGGTAGATACTTCCCAGTAGGTCACCCATCCTGAGATATTAAAGGAAATAGAGTTTATATTACTGCTAATAGCATATATGTAATTTCCTTTAATATGTATGCCCTAGACTCCTGTTATAAATATGACAATTTCTTTTATAGTTGTAACGCTGAAGCTTTGTAACCCTGAGCTTGTAACATTGATACTGATAGTGAAGAGATTGCCTAGTGCGGCACCGTGGTTTTTCCCTTCTTGATTTTGGAAGGGTTTTCCACGTAAAAATTCCTGCTTGCCCTCTTTTTCTTCCCTGCTTTTATTCTTCGCATATTCGCGTTCCACCCCAACAACTGGTATCAGAGCCTGGTTTTGGCGAAATAGTGGGAGCAAATATGGACGAAGGAAAGGTGAAGATTGATCGGTTCGATGGCAAGGATTTTGGTTTCTGGAAGATGCAGATCGAGGATATGCTTTGTATCGGGAAGAACTTGCATCAACCTCTCGTCCGGAGAGAAACCAGAATCTATGAAGCAAGCGAGTGGGAATTGTTAGATCGACAAGCTCTAGGTTTGATTCGTCTTACATTGGCGCGGAACGTTGCTTTCAACATTGCCAATGAGGCGACAACGGTGGATTTGATGGCGACGTTGTCGACATGTACGAGAAGCCTTCGCATCAAACAAGGTATATTTGATGCGTCGTCTTTTCAATCGAAGATGGACGAGGGTGCTTCGTGACGAGATCACATCAACGAATTCAACGTGATCACAACTCGGTTGAGTTCGGTGGATATCAAATTTGATGACGAGGTAAAGGCTTTAATTTTATTATCTTCTCTACCCGAAAGTTGGAGTGCAACCGTGACTGCAGATGCTAGCGCTTCGTGCAGTAAGAAAAAGTTGAAGCTTCAAGCAATCCGAGATTTGATTCTTAGCGAGGATATTCGCGAGAAGAGAATCGGGTGAATTTTCTGGTGCTGCCTTAAATATTGAAGGCAGAGGGAGAAGCAATCAACGGGGACGAAACCAGTACCATGGTAGATCAAAATCCAGAGGGAGAAGCAAATCGAGACCTCGTGGTGAAATTATTTGCTGGAATTGCGAAAAGAAGGGACATCTGAAACGGGACTGTAGAGCTCCAAAGAAGAAAGTTCAATATCGAGATCGAAATCAAGAGGAAGAAAAATCCGTGAATGTAACTTTTGAAGAGACTCAAAATAGTGATGCCTTAATTTTGAGCATTGATAGTCCAATTGAGTCGTGGATTCTTGACTTAGTTGCGTCGTTTCACTCTACTTCATGCAAGGAATTAATGCACAATTTTGTTGCTGGAAAATTTGGAAAGGTTTATCTTGCTGATGATGAACCTTTGGATATTATGGGAAAGGGTGATATTTATATAAAATCTACTAATGGATATCAATGGAAGTTGCATGATGTCAGATATGTTCCAGGACTTAAGAGAAATCTGATCTCTATAAGTCAACTAGATAGCACAGTTACGAGGACTATTTTTGGGGATGGCTCTTGGAAAATTGTTAAAGGTGCTCTGGTTGTGGCACGTGGAACAAAGTCAGGAACGCTCTACGTGACTGAAATCAATAGAGAAACTGCAGCAATTGCTGAATCAGAAATTGATTCTAAATTATGGCACCACAAGCTTGGACATATGAGCGAAAAAGGAATGAAGATATTAGCATCTAAGGGAAAATTGCCTAATTTGAAGTCCATAGATATTGGTCTATGTGAAGATTGTGTTATGGGTAAGCATAAACGTGTCAGTTTTTCGAAGATTGGAAAAGAACCAAAGAAAGAAAAATTAGAGTTGGTGCATACAGATGTGTGGGGCCCAGCTCCTGTGCAATCCCTTGGAGGCTCGCGCTATTATGTCACGTTTATTGATGACTCCACCAGAAAGGTATGGGTTTATTTTCTAAAATATAAATCTGACATGTTTGCTATTTTTAAAAGATGGAAAGCTGAAGTGGAAAACGAGACTGGCCTAAAAATTAAATGTTTAAGGTCTGATAATGGCGGTGAATATGATAGCAAGGAATTCAAGCAATTTTGTGCGAGAAACGGAATCGGAATGACGAGAACTGTTCCCAATAGACCGCAGCAAAATGGAGTTGCTTTGAGAGGATGAACAGAACTTTGAATGAGCGTGCAAGAAGTATGAGATTGCATGCAGGATTACCCAAGATGTTTTGGGCAGATGCAATTAATACGGCAGCATATCTAATTAATAGAGGACCTTCGGTTCCACTTGATTTTAAGTTACCAGAAGAAGAATGGAGTGGAAAGAAGGTAAGTCTCTCGCATCTGAAAGTCTTTGGTTGTGTTTCTTATGTCCACGTAGATTCTAAAAATAGAGATAAACTTGATGCAAAAGCTAAAAAGTGTTTTTCATTGGATATGGTTCTGATTATTTTGGCTATCGGTTACAGGATGAACAAAATAGAAAAATAATAAGAACTGCTGATGTTACATTCAATGAGAATATGTTGTACAAGGACAAATCCGTGGCGAGAATCTAGTGTGAAGGAAAATTTTGTGGAGAATACAAAGATTGAATTGGAAGAGAATTCTAAAAGTGTTCTGTTGAAATTCCTAAAACTGTTGCTGAACAAGAATCACGTACACCTGATCCCACTTTGAGAAGATCTAGTAGAACACCTAAACCTGTACAAAGATATTCTCCGTCATTGCATTATTTGCTTTTGACTGATGCTGGCGAACCAGAAAAATTTTCGGAAGCAATGCAGGTTGAAGATTCTGTTAAGTGGGAGTTAGCAATGCAGGATGAGTTGGATTCACTCGAGAAAAATAAAACTTGGGTGTTAACTCGATTACCAGATGGGAAGAAGGCATTGCAGAACAAGTGGGTGTATCGGGTCAAAGAAGAACTTGATGGTAGTAAGAGGTACAAAGCAAGGTTAGTAGTAAAAGGGTTTCAGCAAAAAGAAGGAATTGATTATACGGAGATTTTTTCTCCAGTTGTGAAATTGACTACTGTCAGATCAGTATTGAGTATTGTTGCTGCAGAGAATTTACATCTAGAGCAGCTAGATGTTAAGACTGCATTCCTCCATGGTAATTTGGAGGAGGATATTTATATGGTACAACCGAAGGTTTTCGGGATCTGGAAAAGAAAATTATGTCTGCAAATTGAAGAAAAGTCTCGTATGGCTTGAAACAGGCTCCTCGACAGTGGTACAAAAAATTTGACACATTTATGTGTGGTAACGGGTTCACTAGAAGTGACATGGATCACCGTTGTTATTTCAAAAATTTGATGACTTGCTATATTATTTTGCTGTTGTATGTGGATGATATGCTCATTGCGGGATCTAGCATGAGAGAGATCAACATACGAAGCGAAGAATTGTCAAAAGAGTTTGAGATGAAGGACTTGGGCGCAGCGAATCGATTCTTGGGATGAGGATTACGCGGGATAGATCTAAAGGAATTCTAAAGTTATCTCAAGAAAAGTACATTGAAAAAGTGCTTGACAGATTCGGAATTCGAATGCAAAGCCTAGAAGTACTCCTTTAGGAAATCACTTCAAGCTCTCAAAGGAGCAGTCACCAAAGACGAATGAAGAGCGGGAGTATATGGCTAAAGTGCTTTATGCATCAGCTGTTGGTAGTTTAATGTACGCAATGGTATGTACTAGACCAGACATAGCTCATGCAGTGGGAGTTGTGAGCAGATACATGGCAAATCCAGGGAATAAAACATTGGGAAGTCAGTAAAGTGGTTATTAAGATACCCGAAAGGCACTTCGGTATGTCATTATGTTTTATGAAAAATAATGCAACTTTACGGGGGCTTTGTTGATGCGAGATCTTGGTGGTGACTTGGATAATAGGAAGAGCACATCGGGTTATGTTTTTACCTTAGGTGGCACCGCGATCGGTGGATGTCTAGACTACGGACTTGTGTATCTCTCTCAACCACCGAAGCGAGTATGTGGCTATATCTCGGCTGGTAAGGAGATGATTTGGTTGAAAAATTTTCTGAAGGAGATAGGCAAAGAGCAAGATAACAGTATTCTTTTCAGTGATAGTCAAAGTGCTATTTGTCTTGCAAAGAATCCGGTATTTCACTCAAGGACAAAACACATTGAGTTAAAATATCATCAAATTCGTCGCCTTGATAGATGACGGGACATTGTCATTAAAGAAGATTCTTGGTGCAGAAAATCCAGCGAGATATGTTAACAAAGGTTGTCACCACCGAGAAACCGAGGGTGTGCATTGCCTCGCTTGGCCTCCATGGTAAGTGATGAGGGGGCTGCCGCACTAGGACAATTTGGGTTGAAAAGATGAAGACTATAAAAGATTATTGCTATTTTTTGAAGATCGCCTCAAGTGGGAGATTGATGGAATTGTGGAGTCTGATGGAGAAAGATATTATTGTGGATAGATACTTCCCAGTAGGTCACCCATCCTGAGATATTAAAGGAAATAGAATTTATATTACTACTAATAGCATATATGTAATTTCCTTTAATATGTATGCCCTAGACTCTGTTATAAATATGACAATTTCTTTTATAGTTGTAACGCCGAAGCTTTGTAACCCCGAGCTTGTAACATTGATACGATAGTGAAGAGATTGCCTAGTGCGGCACCGTGGTTTTTCCCTTCTTGATTTTGGAAGGGTTTTCCACGTAAAAATTCCTGCTTGCCCTCTTTTTCTTCCCTGCTTTTATTCTTCGCATATTCGCGTTCCACCCCAACAACAAATTCTCCTTCGTTTTCTTTTTCTCCCGTTAACCTCTGGGTTAGGTCTTCATTACCTTCCTTATCTTTCTTTAAAACCCCAACCTAAATCTCTAGCAGCCTTGGCTATTGGAGGTGGGTTTCTTGCCTTTTCCACCATTGTTTAGTTATAATAAAACTTAGAGTGGGGTGAATAGGGTATTGGAGAACTATGAAAAAATTTTGCAAAACATAACAAGCTCAACTTCAAACATCAGGTATGCGTATTGCTATTTAACTCATGATGATGATAATGAACAATTGATGCTTATAGTGAAGAGATAGAAGATATTGTAAGGGGATATTTAGTGGTTCGACTTTATCCCCCAGCCTGCATCCATTCTCAACATTAACGGCTACAACAAGATTGAAATCCACTAGTAATCTCAAGACAAGTTACAATCAACCAATACCACATTTCCAATAGGTCACAATATTAGAACTCACATGCTGCTATTACTCTTGCACACTTACTCTTGTCACTAATTACAAACATTAGCACAACCTAGACATTGACATGAGGAATGCATAGCTAATATCAACAAAAATAGAGCAAAGAAGAAATCTCAAAACTCATGACTTGTTTTGTTCATTTCCACCCAATCCGATTACTTCTTTTGAACTCGATATATAGCCATCCATCCTTAGATGATTGTTCCCATTGAAATCCTCAAGTAGTCGTTGGTTCTGCTATTGCCAACAAAAAAATGTCATTGGAAATCATTAGAATAACTCTCTAACATTAGCAACGTCTCTCTAACTATGGCAGTTTCCCAAAACAATGTTGATGTATTTTTGTCAAACTTGCTCATTAATGCCATAACTGCTCTTGATCAACTCCAATGCTCATTTTTGGATTCCAAACCTTCAAGATAATTGTTATACACCAAATTAGGGTTGGAAGGACTTCACACATCTTCCATCTTTATGATATCAATAGCAGTTCCTATGCCTGCAGTATGCTACTCCCGATAAGGATCCTGCTATTCTTTCTTCTCATCTTTCCAAGCATATTTAACAATTTCGACTCTACCAAGTTATTCATCTTCATGATCATTTTAAGCTTTATCGAACATTCTCATTCTAGGTTTGCTTACTATCACCAAGTCCATCTAACTATTCACTCGATATTTGTACCTCCAAATTATCATGAACATCTCCATTTCTCGAGTTGTCCACCCTAGATCAAGGTCTTTCCAAATATTTACCTTATCTGAAGATTTCTCCAGCATGTAGACATCTTGATGCCTAATACCTTGTTCACCTCAAATATCGGCGGCGACCCCTCAATATTAGTAGAGCACTCTTGACAATAGCATAGCATACTTTATATCATAATCTCCTAGTGTTGTTTATGACAACATCTGCATTTTGGCTTGCGCATATATCACCGAGAACTACCCAACTAATACACACATTAATAACCTTTGATTGTCTCTATCATCGTCATAACAATAGAGAGAATTTTCCCAACTATCACCACATAAGTGATTTTCCCAACATTATTTTCATTATCTCCTCCATGGTTTGAAGAGTATAACTCTTGTTGTCAAAGATAATATGTGGTTTGGGCTGTTTCCGTTGGGAAAAGGATATCTTAAGTCTCATAACTTCCATGTAGGCACTTATTTGAGTCATATAACATTTTTCTCCAATTACTTGAGTGCCAAAACTTTTTCCGATTACTTGAGTACTATATAATTTTTCAATCAATCACTTAAGTGACAAAACTTTCTAAAAACATTTATCACAAGTGTCATGCCACTCTTGGTTGAATGTTTTTTAAAAGTTATGGTATTCACATGATCAATTGAAAGTTACGACACATAAGTGAACATTTTTTAGAAGTCATAAAACTAAAGTATGAAGTGATAAAAAATAAGTTATTGCACTCAAGGAAGTAAAATACGAATGTTATGATACATGTAATATTCTTATCCCATTTCCGTTAGTTCTCTTGGCAAGTTCTTTAAGAACCATGGATGACTATTGATATCCTTTATTGTAAAAAAAAAAAAAAATTGATGTCCAGTGTGGAAAAGAATTTAAGCCCAACATGACTCTTTGCCGGTAGCCACATTGAAATTTTTGTTCTCTCAAATTAGCGATGGTACTCAAGTGATTGACTTTTTATCAAACTAACACTTAAGTAATCGCTCAAAAAGTTCTGACATCGAAATAAACATCATACCAAAGTTATAACACGTGCACTGCCGTTTTCCTCAAAACTATCATTAGTCCTTTGAAAGCCTCGTGTTCTTTATGAACTAAAAAAGATAGGGTCATTTATGTCATTTTACATAAATCATAAATACACTAATACATATAATCATTTCTTTTTTCAATTTGGAATACACGTTGAAATATTTTGCTTTTTCATAAATATTACGAAAAGTTTCAAGTAGTTGCAAGTGCACAACAATTTTAGTAAGCCGGATTTGGGAATTCACAGCAAAACCCCTAAGGGGTTCTGCATATAGTGGAGAATGGAGAATTATCCTGGTGGACCATATCTCCGAAACGAGTACCTTGAGGATGATACGAATTTTTACTTGCTGAGTTTTTCCCTTTATGTAGTACCCCATTGGAGGCTTCTCCTTGGTAAAACGATTTGTCTTCAGCTACATATTCGACCGATGTAGTGCTCCGAGACGTTTGTAAGGACTTGGTCAATCCATGATGCTGGCCAACCTCGAAGATGATTTCTCAAGATAAGTATCCCGGGAGTATCAAAACTTGGCACGGAATGACACTTAAGTGCCAAAAGTTACAAAATGTACACTTAAGTGTCAAAATCGGAGCAAAAAGGATCAGTTAAGTGCCAACAGCAAAAAATTCCGGCTAAACTGCCACGTGTCCATTTTCCGCCGAGTTTATTTGTTGACGAAGCATTTTTTCAAAATAAAAAATACACTTGGCAATTTAAATAAAAAAAAATTGTCCACGTCAGATTAAAAAAAAAATTAAAATCGATTTTATTTATATATAAAAATAAAAAATAAAAAAGAGGAAGGGGATCCGTCGAGGACTGTGCAGCCCTTGCCGCCCCACCACCACCAAGAAGGGCGGGTGACGGTGGGCAAGGGTCGGCCGGGGTCGCCGGCCACTAGCCGGGTCCCAACGACCCTAGCCGACCCTCACCCACCGTCTCCTGCCCTTCCCGGCGGTGGTGGGGCGGCGATGGCAAGGGTTGTGCAACCCTCGCCGGATCCCCCTTCCTCTCTCTCTCTCTCTCTTTTTTAATTAATTGATTTTATAATAATATATTTTTTAATTATTTAATATTATTTAATTAATAATTTTTAAAATTCATGTCAACGCAAAACGACATCGTTTTGGCTGATTTTTCATCGACTCAATTTCCGGCGAGTCACGTAGGCAAGAAAAATTAATAAAAAAATTGCCACATAGGATTTCCGGTAGGGTTCCGACGACTTAACACTGAAGTGATCCATTTGTTTTGAGAAATGGCACTTAAGTGTACATTTCGTAACTTTTGGCACTTAAGTGTCCCTCCGTGCCAAGTTTTGGCACTCCCGGGGTACTTATCTCTGATTTCTCTGATGGCGACTAATAAAAATATTAATTAACAAATTCTTTTCCTACTTCCCATTGAACGTTAGATGTTAAAGAAAGGTCGCGTAAACATTGTTCACATGATTCACCTCGATCCACATTAATTTAAATAGTTCACAAATAACTGGAAGCTGACTTCGGTACATCTATAAATCATTGACTGGTAGATGGCATCCAAGTTCTTACCTAAGCCAGCACGTGACCACACGAACCCGCCCTACATTCATTCATTGTTTCTATAAAACCTCCTTTCAGGATCTATTTGGTAATCATCTATTCTCTTCATCATCCAAGAACACCCTGTAGCAATGAGTGCACCACAACCTCCTCACATAGCTCTGTTCCCCAGTGCTGGAATGGGCCATTTGATGCCCTTCCTCCGGCTCGCGGCAATGCTGGCGAAGCAAGACAGCATCGTTACGATCATTACGGCTCAACCCACCGTGTCCATCGCAGAGTCAGACCACATATCCTCATTCCTTCGCCTCAATCCCAAAATCAATCAACTTGAACTCCAGCTTACTCCTAGCTTCCAGCAAGCTGATTCCCCTCCTGTTGACCCTTTCTTTCTTCAGATGCATCTCATCAATCAGTCACTCTATCTTCTCCCTCCATTGTTATCTTCGTCATCTCCACCTTTTTCCGCCATAATTGTGGACTTCCTTCTAGTTGCCAAGGTTGCTCCAATTGCTAAAACCCTTAACCTCCCTATTTATGTTCTTGCCACCTCCTCAGTCCCTTTCCTCTCGCTCATGGCATACCTTCCGATGCTGGCATCGAACTCAGTTGAGTTCAACAAAACTTCCACTGAAGTCAAGATACCGGGATTGCCACCCATGGCGATGTCGAGCCTGCCACCGGTATTCCATGATTCCAGTCACCTTCTTACGTCAATTATTACTACAAACTCTCCAGCTCTATCAGAGGCCAAAGGAATCTTGATGAACACTTTTGAGTGGTTCGAAGCATCTACCCTTGCTGCTCTCAATAAAGATAGGGTTATTAAAAACTTGCCACCTGTTCTGCCCATAGGGCCATTGGAACCATATCATGTTCCACATGATGACGACCGGCATCAATACAGGTCATGGCTGGAAAATCAGCCAGCTGAATCTGTGGTGTACATAAGCTTTGGGAGTAGGACGGCGATGTCTAGAGATCAGACACGAGAGTTGGAGAAAGGGCTGGAAAAGACAGGGTGGAGATTCTTCTGGGTCCTAAAAACCAGTAAAGTAGATAAGGATGACCAAGAGGATGCGGAACACTTTTTGAATGAATCCTTCTTGGAGAAAACAAAGGATAAGGGGTTAGTCATAAAAGGGTGGGTGGAGCAGCAGGAGATTCTGGGGCATCCCGCTATCGGAGGGCTCTTAAGTCACTGCGGGTGGAACTCGGTGATGGAAGGGGCTCTCTATGGAGTCCCAATGCTTGCCTGGCCACAACATGGTGATCAAAGGGTGAATGCACAGGTCATGGAGGATGCGGGATTGGGACTTTGGGAGAGGAACTGGGATTGGGGTCCCAATAGTATTGTGAAAGGAGAAGAGATTGAGAAGAAGATTGTAGAGTTGATGACAGATGAGAAGCTGAGAGGGAGAGCCAAGAAGGTGAGAGAAGAGGCTAGGAAGGCTGTTGGGCGAGGTGGGAGCTCTGATATGGTGATCAGAGAACTAGTCGATTCGTTGACTATTTCATTCTAAAAAGGTATGTTTGTTATCTGGGAAAATTGTCATATCGAATGAGTTTATGAACTAAATTAGAGTGTTGGCTCACAATCTACCATATGGAATAGATGGTCAAGTGATTAAAAAGAAGCCATTAGTGAATCCAAGATTGATGAGGAAAGCAAAATCATGCAAATTCATCACTTGATTTGTATCTTGACGTAAAAAAGATCTGTAGTCAATCAAGCACAATTTCATTACTTAGAATCATGACGTTATTATCATTTCTAATTCTGTATTATAAAAATATATCTTGAATTTGAGCATATTGCGTAAATATAATTCCAAATTAACGCAAGCAAGCCTAGTCGATCAATCTGCCTTTGATTTTGTTTGTTCTTCCGTCATTTTCTGTGCACACCGCCGTGTGCATTTGTTTTCTTCCTATTGGCCACTGCATATATAAACATAATGATTGGCGCACATAAATGGACTTTTCACCTTGCTTGTTCTTACACACTTTAAATGAAGGTGTTCTAATATAATACGTAGAAACGATAGAATTTTATAATTTACGTCATCACAAAAATATCAGATAAATAAATAAAAAATAAAAAATGATATCAAAAATGTATATAATTTAGTCCGAATATCAATACATATATTCACGAGAAAACCAACAGTAAATAATCAATTATAATCGGAGAATTAAATTTAAAATCGCTTATACATTCAAGTATTTTCTATATTTAGATTTAAAATCAAACTCAAATTATTTACAAATAATGATGTAAATTCACAACGCAAAAATCATCCGTGTTTAAGCCCTTTACGGATGCCAAAAATAATACTATAACGTTGCCCGTCTATTTTTCCGTACGGCGGCTTGGTCGTCACTGTGCGACTTCTTGGCTTGTGCGGCTCTTGTCAAGGGGAGAAACCCTCAAAGAGTCCTTTTTCTTTTTGTACGGCTTCTGCAGGAGACGGTGAGAGGGTAATTTCTTTGCTTTTCATGTTCCCACACGCGATCTAGTCTTTTATTGATCGAACAACCATTCAAAAGAGATTGTTCATATTCTTTCTTTCCTCTTGGAGATAGACTTGTTTACCCCCATAAATAAATAAATATAAATTATAGAATAATAAGCCCATCTTTTGTCCTGTAGTGCCCCTTGCCTCCTTTTGTACATCTACAAGTCCAAGAAAGAAGAGCTCCTCCTTCGGAATTCTAAACCGTTTGGGAGATCTTTCCCAACAAATTGGGTTTAATAAATCGATATCCAAATTCCAACTCGAGTTGTTAATTTAACAATTCTCCATCTTGATTTGATATTTAAAGTCAAGTTATAGTGCTCGTCATTCATATTAATCTCCTGATGTCTCGATAGGCGCTTACTCTTAACGGACATCAATTATTCTCAAGTAGTGCTTGAACTTCACCAAAGGAACAAGTTTAGTCTTCATATTTTCCAAGTTCTCTATTGTAGCTATTTCCTTCGCAATAACCTTATCCTTTGCTAAGACATATTGGATGAAGTGTATTTGATATTGATATGTTTCATTTGCTTGTGATAAACTAGATTCTATGCAAAATATATCGCACTTTGATTATCATAGTGCATATCATAATCAAAGTGCATATCAACACTTTTCTAATCTAGCCCAAAGTCCAAGAGCAAACTACTTAACTATTTCGCCTCCTTCACTATAAAGGTTAATATCATGTACTTTACCTTAGTCAAAGACAGGGTACCGTGATCCTATAAGAATGCTTTCCAAAGTGGTCTCACTGCCATTAATGTTTTTCCAATACACTATACTCACGTTTGTTGTCATTTTCAAATATTTGAGAATCTGGTTCACAGCTTCCCGATGAGCTTTACCAAGACACTTCATGTGACGACTCACTACGCATTAGGTCTAGTGCTTACCATAACATCCATAATACTACCCACGGCACAAAAATAAGGAACGCAGGACATGTGCTCCTTCTCTTCCTTAGTCTACTGTGATGATTTATCTGAAAGTTTATAATGCTTTGCTAAATGTGTACTTATTGATTTCACCGATTGCATGTTAAAATGTACCACAATCTTCTCAATATATTTCTTTTGAGATAAACATAAAACTCCTGTAGTCCTATTACGCAAAATCTTCATACCCAATATCTTCTTTGCAACACATAAATCTTTCATCTCAAACTCAACACTCAATTGCCTTCTCAGCACATCAATATCAAACATATTATTAGTTACTATCAACATGTCATCAACATATAAGAGTAGATAAATCAAAATATTATTTTCCAATCTCTTAAAATAAACACAACTATTCTTTTAACTTTTAGAATAGTCCTGCCTAGCCATGAAAGCATCAAAACGCTTACCACTATGTAGAAGGTGGTTTCAGCCCATACAAAGATGTCTATACCACTTCCTAACATCCATGTTAACAATTTCCGATCAAAATTAGCCAAATGGACTATATTGGTAAATCACCAAAAAATTTAGGACTCAATTGATATGATTAATAATTTTATAACTAAATTGACACAAGTATAATAGGTCTAGGTCTTTTTTTATTCTTTTTTCTCTCTATCCCTAATATAGATTTGCTGTAAAAAAATCTAATAATTAAATAAAAAGATATGGTACTCTATAATCGTATCGAAAGGTTAAAATGACCAATGGATAATGAAGGTAGATTTCATAGCTTAGTTATTTCAATATCATTGAAAATGACTATAATAAATTGTTCGGTGATTGGGACAGATAAGTTATGTGTCCTCATGAGACTTTCTTTGTTGCATGGTCTAACTTGCTTTTCGTAAACATTAGACATCAAACGGCATGTATACAATGAGTTCCATCAATTAGTATTGAACTTCACTAATGTCAAATACCAGTCGAGTGATGAACCCTTTTTTAGCTATTCTCCCTTTTTTAACAGCATATTAGCTAGATCTTTGATATTTGATAGCTTATAATAAAGCAAACCGAAAATAATTTTAACCTCAAATATTTGTTAACGAATTCCTTGAGAAGACATATATTAAAGGAGGGATATAATATCCAACCACGGGCAGCGCAATTGGTGTGCGTTCTCTCTCTCATCTCTGAAGTTCAGAGTTCAAACCATGGTCCTAGGCTAGCCTCAATTAAATTTCAACCACCATGGCGACTACTCGGTGATGGTCCCCTCGTGACCAATTATTGCCCCATGGTGCAATTATTACCAAGGGGGTCTACTAGACCTTGCTAGATCTAGTTATTGTACTTGCGAATGGAGAGCGAAACTGTCGGGCAACCACTGTCCAATAATTGCCAAAGAGATGCCACCACCACGCATGGCCAGAGGTTAGCGACCACAAGCGTCGTCCCCGCTGGGTAGCTAGGCAAATACGAACTCCTATTCGTATATGCTCTATTCTCTTTTTACTTTATTTTTTAAATTAAATTCAGGCGGGATAATTTTATCCCAACCCAAAGCCCAGAATATATTATCAGACATTTTATCTGGATTTAATTGATCAGAGTGGATGACCAAATGGTGGACGTGATAATTTTTGTCTTATCAGGCCAACAAACGCACGCTAAGTTTATAGTTGCTAAATCAACCAAATTTTCAAACATTTATGAGGAAAATTTTCCTTTCTGTTGTCACATTTGCGAAAACTTTCCTATATAGGACAGATTTAACTTTTTCCACATGCAAAGCGACAGTATTTTTTGCTAGTACCGTAAAAAAGTCCCTTTTGAATGATAAGGTAGAGAACCTGCTGGCGGAAACGAAGCATGATAGGAAAGAAGAGAAGTGCAATCTCTAACTAGACGGTGATACTCTCCGAAAGCTTTTGTGTCATGTCGGTTGGACACTTTCCAACACTTATCGACACTCTTCGACATTGTGTCAACACGTGTCAAAAAATCCAACACTTGAGTCTGAAATTTCGACACGTGATTTCAATATACACGAGATCAATTAAAAAAATTTTAATAAATGATTGGGTAATGTAATTCGTCCATAGGTCAAATCGGATATTTAATTATTGGAATAATTGTTGGAGACTCAAATGGTGGATATGCGAGCATGATAACTTATATGCTATTCTATATCTCCACGAATCTAGGAACTTTTGCTTGCATTGTATTATTTGGTCTACGTACCGGAACTGATAACATTCGAGATTATGTAGGATTATACACGAAAAATCCTTTTTTGGCTCTCTTTTTAGCCCTATGTCTCTTATCCCTAGGAGGTCTTCCTCCACTTGAAATAAGGAATTGAATTTATTATAGGACTTATTCCATATATTTTAGAAGATGCCATGCCGCCACTTGGACTCGAATCGAGATGCTCTAGCACTGCTTCCTAAGAGCAATGTGTCTATCGATTTCACCATAGTGGCGTACTCGAAATAATAATAATCTATTATTATTTAATCGTCGAGATTGAAGGAGTCAATTCAATATTTTTTTTTCATTTTCATTTTCACTTAATGGGCTTTTCGCCAATTAATGAAACTCTCTATGGAAGGGCCTTGCGAGATTCCTGTTGAGGAGAAGGGGAGTGCATGCAGGGCTGATCCTAACCCTTATTATAGTTATAGTGACCTCCATTCATTAGATAGATGAGATCGCCATCGCTTAGCCCCGTTCATCTTCGGCGCAAGAGCACTCGATCAGTGAGCTATTACGCACTCTTTCAAGGGTGGCTGCTTCTAGGCAAACCTCCTGGCTATCTCTGCACCCCTACCTCATTTATCACTAAGCGGTCATTTAGGGGCCTTAGCTGGTGATTCGGGCTGTTTCCCTCTCGATGATGAAGGTTATCCCCCCATCGTCTCACTGGCCAATCTTCGCCACCTGGGGCTGTAGTATGTTCCAAGGGTTGGGTTGTTCGCCCATTAAAGCGGTACGTGAGCTGGGTTCAGAACGTCATGAGATAGTTCGGTCCATATTCGGTGTGGGCGTTAGAGCATTGAGAGGACCTTTCCCTAGTACGAGAGGACTGGGAAGGAATGATATTTGCACATTTAGATGCTACGACCGTACTATTAAGAGGATTAGCTGCTAAAGGTATCTATCCAGCAGTAGATCATTTAGATTCAACGTCAACTATGCTCCAACCTCGAATCGTTGGTGAGGAACATTAAGAAACTGCGCAAAGAGTTAAGTAAATGAGCATCCCCTATTGGGATGTACTATTAAACCTAAATTGGGGTTATCCACTAAGAACTACGGTAGAGCGGTTCTATACTATTAAGTAAGTAAAATAGCTAAAACAAAATATGTCTTAAGTCACATTACTTATTCTACTGGATCTTACGGAGGAGATTCTCGAACGAGGAAAAGGACCCAATGACTTCGAAAGAATTGAACGAGGAGCCATATGAGGTGAAAATTTCATGTATAGTTTTATAGAGCGGCAAAAAAGGTGACTTATCTGTCAACTTTTCCACTATCACCCCCAAAAAACCAAACAGAAATTGTTGAAGAAAGAACAAGAAGAACAAGATGTTTCTTTTGTCCCTTCCAGGCGATCGGAAAATAAAGAAATAATTAATTTATTCAAGATAATTACGTATTTACAAAATACCATCTCAATTCATCCTATTTCATCATATTCGGAATGTGATATGGAACAAAAATACATTTTTTGATTTATTTCATCTGTTCCATGACCGGAACAAGGGGGGATACACGTTACACCACGATTTTGAATCAGAAGAGAGATTTCAAGAAATGGCAGATCTATTCACTCTATCAATAAGCGAGCCGAATCTGGTGTATCATAAGGGATTTGCCTTTTCTATGGATTCTTACGTATTGGATCAAAAACAATTCTTGAATGAGGTATTCAACTCTAGGACTATATTTCGATTGTTAATACAATATATAAGGACCGCTACTACAAATAGTCTACATCCTTAATCATGAAATATCGATTGCTTGTTGAACCTTGTGAATTGCGTGAAAGTAGGATACTCCAAATTCGGGGGTCTCTTTCTAATTCTCAAAGAATGAGGGGCAAGAAGATTGATCGAGAAAGATCGCTTGTCCTTATTATAAGATTGTGATTGGATCTGCAGATGTTTGGTAAAAAGAAGAATCTTCTCCTTTGAGAATAATCCAAAATGGAAAGTGTTCAATTGGAACATGAAATCGTGCTGCTAGGTGAAGCAGTGGAATGCTGCACCCTAGATGGTGAGAGTCCAGTAGCCAAAAGCATCACTAGCTTACGCTCTGACCTGAGTAGCATGGGGCACGTGGAATCTCGTGGAATCATTTAATACGACAGTATGAACACGATACCAAGGCAAACCCTGGACAACTGTGTGGACCGATGGGCTTACCAGCCTTGATCGTTATAAAGAAAGATACTACCACATCGAGCCTGTTGCTGGAGAAGAAAATCAGTGCTTTACCCCTAGATGTCCAGTCAACTGCTGCGCCTCAACGCATTTCAGGGAGAACCAGAGATATTGAGAGAGATCAAGAATTCTCACTATTTCTTATATTCATGGACCCAATTCAATTCCGTGGGACAATGCTTCCATAAATTCGATCGTGCTTTACAATTATAGCTTCCATACCTGTTCTGTTTATTTAGGATTATCTCCCAAAGAGCAAGACAAAAAAATACCCCAAGGGTGTCCTAAAGTTCCTCCGTCGATTTTCTTTTTTGATAGAAAGGACAAAGGGAGTTCTTTTGGCTTAAAATCCGATTTGATCTATTCATTAAAAAGAATCGATTCCATACATTTCTTATGTACCCATAGGTGCTATATTGGATTTGAATCAGATTTCAGATCCATCTATATTGATTGACTGCCTTTGTTATGTTGTTGCTAGCAAATACCACTATTTTTGGTTTTGGATCTTCCAAATCATTCCCGCAGGAGATCCAGACCCATTTTTTTCTGATCCTTCGATAAAAAGATTCATTCTCTTCATAAAAAAGAGGAGGTAGAACCAATAAAGATTTCTTTTTCGATTCATCCCTAGAGAGAGATTCAACAACTAAAAGAAAGATCGATTCTTTGGGATCCTTCCTTTCTTCAAACGAAACAAACAGAGCTAGAATCAGACCGATTCTCTAAATGCCTTCCACCAAACCCTAAAACAGTTCCATAGGAGCTTGCATTCGAGTCCTTTTCTTTATATATGATGTCACTTCTTTCCCCTGCTTTTAGTGAAGTTCCGAGCCTAAGTTCAATCCCAAAACCAAAAGTCCATCCTAGCTGTCAAAAGATCTACGTGTGGATAAGGGACGAAGAATGCTTCAAATCCCGGGGAAAATTATTGCTGGAAGCGTCCACATAAGTCCCCTGTTCCAGAGCCTTGCTGGAAGGGTGCCTAGCGTCCACATGAGTTTCTTGTTCCATATATATGAAAAAGAAAGATAGAAGCAGCCACCCTTGAAAGAGTGCGTAATAGCTCACTGATCGATCGCTCTTGGGTATTTCTGTTTCCAGAGTAGGATATGTAGCTCAAATTAAAGCCATGAAACAAGTAGCTGGAAAATTAAAATTGGAATTAGCGCAATTCGCAGAATTAGAAGCCTTTGCACAATTCGCTTCTGATCTCGATAAAGCTACCCATAATCAATTGGCAAGAGGCGGCATGGAATTGGCTAAGCATTTTCTTCAAACAAATATAGAACCAGAAAAAAATTGAAAAATAATAAAAATAATAAATAGGTAAAGAAGAAAAACCTACTCTTCTCTTCATCGAGACCGAACCTGAAAGCATCCACTGAACTCCTCCCCCAACTTCTGAATGTTTCAATAGTCCACGCAACTTTTCAGACTAAAAAGTGATGACCAAAGAGTTACACGCCAATTTTTCCGCCTCTCAGATCCGAGTACCGCTCTAGAACTTCATCAATGTCTCCGGCTCTTAAAACACCCAACACTGTATTGAATTCCAGAGAGCGATGTTTCATTGATGATCTCTCCTAATACCCATCTCGAATCACCCAACAACAACAACAAAAAAGCCAAAACTCATAGCAATTTACAAGCTTAGTGCCCAAGAAGTGCGCCTTTCCAGGCCTGTACTCTAGCTACCACAACCTCAGGATGAAGTAGTCCTCGGGCAATCCCATCAATCATGTTTGTATTGCATTGCCTAATTCGTTTTGCGATTGAACTGGAATCTGGAAAGAATTGCTTCGCTGCCCAACGAAGTAGTGAACCATAAAGTGCTTTCACGGTTTTCCCACCAAAATATCCATTGCCCTGATGGTGGGCGTTGCATCTCGGTGAGGCCCAAGCCCGACACAGATTTATATCGGGCTTCATCAAAGTGCTGTCGCTGCTTCCATTTTCTCTCTTTCTGCATATCCGCCATGGTTTCGTGAACATCAAGAAACATGGCGGTTCATGGGTATCTCATTTTATCTCTTTTTTCCATAGCTGCTGGGGTGGGCTCTTTTATAGTCTCTCGAGGAACAATCTTCTGTCACAAACTGTCGTGCTCGGATTATCATATGTTAATTCGTACACAAAGTGTTTTAACGCATAAATTGATATTCATTGAAGATTTCTGGCAGCTTATGGATAACAAGGTTGTTTCATTGGAGTTTGTTCCTGCAACGAAATATCTTTTATCGAAAGTAATCATTCAGATTTTATTTAAGGAGACTAGGGTTCTGCGCCAACTCTGGATAAAGAATATCTCATGCAAAAGTGAATGGACTTCTCCAATTCAAACGGCACTATACAATCCTAAACCAAGCTGGAATTTAATCAATGCCAAATCCCAGAAATTATAGACTTGATAACATAACGAGATGTGGAGAAACTACACCGGAATCTAATCAACAACGTACCTTGAGAACATATAGATATAACGTCTGAATTTAATTGATGACACAACACCAAGATAAAGATACATTGAAATTCAATCGACGACACTTACCTAAGAAATACAACTAAGAAAAGTTAAAGTATAGTATAGGAAAGATAAAGATAATTAAAAGATAATATTTTGTTTGATTTGGGGGGCCTTTTTGGTGAGCGATTGGCATTATTTATAGTGGCTTATGGTAATTGCCTTTCGACTACTCCCGGTGATTAAAATTTCCCGAGTAACTTCAGCCAATTACCTCCATGTTTCTAAATCTTACGTGCACAAACTACTCCATGACGTGGTTTCTTGTAATCAATACATATTTCACGATCTTGCTTCTAGGCAGTAACTAATTCCTTAAAAAATGTACGTCTCTAATCTCAACGGATGCTTCAAATGACTTGGTCTTCAAGCGGCAACTATTCCATCCAAAAATGTGTGCCTGTGGTCTCAACCGATTCAACGAACGACTTGGTCTTCAGGTAGTAACCATTCCCTCCAAAAACTGTGTTGTTGGTCTCATCGATCTCAACTTTCAAAGCAACTTATTAATATTCTTCTAATAAGTATTTAGCAACTACCTACGATCCGTTGCCATATTTCAACAACTAAACACGTGGCATCAATAGACACCACTGTCAATTGACATATATTGATCCCCACACTCATCGATAAGTCAGCACACTTATATCAAAACTCACGTACTATGCACATGACTATCCATGTCCAGCGCAATGTGCTGCTCACGTGTTTAAGCCAGACAAACCCGATTTTGGATGTCAACAGCGATTTATGTAAGAAACACAACGAAAGGAACTTCGATAGCACAGTAACGAAGCCTGAATTTCAGATGGGGGTCGAAATTTTCGAGGCACTAGACAGAAACTTGATTGCTATTTTATTGTTCTTTGGGGAAAATGAATAAAACCCCACTGACCTTTTGAGGTTATATGCTCTTATCCCTGAACATTTAACTAAAACGCAATAATGATGAATTTTCATTTTTGTTGCAAATGTACTTAGTTGCTTTTTCGGTTAATATGTGCAGTCATGGCTTCAAAAGGTAAAAGTAATCTCCATTTTTACCCTTAATTGCTGCGAAAAGGAGAACGTATAGAATATGGGAGAAACCAATTTAACAAAAATATTAATATTTGAAAAATAAATAACTTAAACCACAAGTTTGGCTAAATGTGATAAGTTTATCCTTTAATAAAAATTAATAAATTATATTAAGAAAAAGATTATATACAAAAACTAAAATGGAAAAATGCGTCCAAAAAGGTCAACTAACAAAAATTGAAATTTCATTGTGTATCTTTGAATGGTTAATTAATGAAAAAAATGATTGATAAATAAAGCATTTAGAAGAATCACCTTAGATTTTGGATAATCATTTTTCATAATCTTTTGTATATTCTTTTTTATCAATCACTTTTTACATTAATTAACCCTTTTAATATGCATAAAGCGTACCAATTTTTGCAATTTGACCTTTTTTCTTATCGATGCATTTTTCCTTTCTAATTAATTATTTTTTTCTTAAACTAACTTATCAACTCAATTTTTTTCTTAAACTATATATTTTTTATATTAATGTTTTAGTTAATCCATTTTCCTCTTTTTCAATTTTTCATCGAAATCAAGGATACAAGGGATATTTGGATAAAACAAATATGAAAATATACATTTATCCCTCAAAAGTAATCTGCATTTGATATGCTAATGGAAAATATAACAAAAGGTTAGCAACTGTATACAAAACTAAACTGGGTAAAATGTAATAATGAAAAATATAGGAGCACTCCCAAAATTCCGGAGGGCTTTCTGTCATTTTCCCTCATTTGAATACATGCATGAAAGAACATTACTACAAATCAACGTAAATATGTGAAATAACGACTAAAATAGAATACCAAGAAGTATCATTGAAATTATTTTAGTAAAGGGAGCGATTTAGATTACATTTTGTGAATTTTAATAATTTAAAGACACCAAATAGTAGTTATCACAATAACCTTTCTGTCCAAAATAAATAAGTTAATTTCATCAAAAGTCTAGAGTTCTCACCGATGTAAATTATACATAATCTTATTTAGAGATAAATGTTCCCTATCTAATAATTATCACGAAAATGTGATTTTTTTTTAATTTTTATTTAGAGAGAAAAGACAAAATTAATAAAAAGAGTTAACAAATTAAATTAATCAATGAAATGCAAAGTTCAAAACAGAAAGATGGAAATTTTCTCCTCCCCACTTAATACGGGTGCGTTTGGTTCGGCTTTTGGGGAATGCACTTGGAAAAATGCAAATACCTTTGGGTTAAAGGAGTTTCTCGAAATGCAAATACTGTTTGGTAAATTTTGCATTGTGAAACAACTTTGACCTAAATGCCGTTTGATAAATACCACATTTTGCTAAGGGACTTTTGCAAAAAATTTTATTAAAAAAACATTGTAAATATTTTTTTTTTCAAATTCACTTTCCGGCAGCCAAATCCCGAGGTCGCTCGACCTCAAGCGGCGATCACCCATCGCCCGGGTCACGAACCTAGGCGACGCTGGTGGTCGCGCGACCGCCTGGGTTCGCGACGGCCGTTGCCTAGGTTCGCGACCCAGGCGATGGTCGCTCGACTGCCTGGGTCGCTCGACCGCCTGGGTCGCTCGACCAAGGCGACGGCCATCGCTCGACCCAGGCGGTGGTCGCGCAACCGCCTGGGTCACTCGACCCAGGTGACGGCCGACCGCTGCGCCTCAAGCGGCGACCCAGGCACGCGACCGCTTGAGGTCGCGCGACCAAGGGCGGCGACCGGTGGTCACCCCCTTGGCCGGCAGTCGTCCTCCTTGGCCGACAGTCGCCGGCGGTCATCAACAGTGTTGGCCATGCAGGGAAGATGAACAGTGCAAATTGCATTCCGAAAATGTAACTTGCAAATGCACCTCTTGACCTGCATTGGGCTAAGGGACTTTGAGGACACTTGGAGATGCAATTGCATCTCACCAAAGCCCTCTAAAATATTGAACCAAACACCTTTGCATTTTCTCAAGGGGTTTTGGGGGCTGAAAGTTCAGCTCTTGGGAAAGCCCAACCAAACACACCCTACGTAAATGAATTATTTTCAAAGACGTACAAGTCGCTATAATTTCATTTTTGTTTTCTTTTCAAGAAAAGTTGGGTAATTTATATGACTTTTACAACTTTTGGTTATCTTTGGCAAAGGCCGGGAACTATTAGAAGGGACGCTACGTGACAATTTTGAGTGTAAATTTCAACTAACAATGGGGTTCAAGGGGGAAACGAGTTTTAATACATTGTTCTTTGTATTGAGAAAAAATTATGAGTGGAGTGTTTCTGGGTGCCCACCCCATGCAAAACGAAATGAGAGGTCTGCACGAAAGTGACGGCACGGTGATGCTCGCATCCCTCCATTTGAAACTTTCGATTTCTTCTTACCCCTTCCCTCTTCCAATATCTTTTTTTTTTTATAATCCAAGAGCACAAGCTCAAAGCCCTTAAAAGCCCATAGAATCTGTGGCAAATCGCAGGCCTTTAGGTTGTGTAGCTAACCCTAACTTAAAGCAGTTTATATGAACTTGATGGGATTCGAACAAGTAATATCCCACCTGCAAGAAGGAAATCCATCTAGCCCTCTTTCTCATGCGAGAAACTCCAGTTTATGTACATGTACATTATTAATCATAGTTGGTTGGAGTGTCAAGGAATTTCTGGTCAAGAAATTGGAGGTCACTTGTATGCATAGGCATATAACCTAGACTTAACTAACGCATGAGACTTGCAAAGTGTTTCATGAGTCTCCAGGTACCCAGGGCTTTCACATTTATATCCCTCCCTCGTTGAAAAAGAAAAAGCTAAATGGTCAAAAAAAAAGCATAAGACATTTATTTTGTTAGTTAACTAGAGTGTTCAATTCGACAAAAAAAAAAAACTAGAGTGATCAAAACAGCTACGCAATAGACAATATATGTACGGCTAAAAATGGGTACGTTCCGAAACCTCAATAATTGACTAGAGGAGCATTTTCAAAGTGCTGCTAGTGCTTCTTTCGTTTCCTCCTCCTACGTTGGGTTGTTACCACAGGCGCCCAAATTATCTCATTCCCCTTCAATAAAACAAAATACACACGCAACGATAAGCAACAATTTACTCATTGCCTAGCTGGTTCATGTTATTTTCCATGGGAAAAGAATCGTTTTAGTGGGTTCAACCCTGGATTGACCCTCTCTCCCTCAAGGGCTCTTGGACGATCTACTGAGACAATTCAAGGCCCTACAATTGGGGACTTTTTGCGAAACATCTGAAATGAAATCCAGTTAAGGTAGAAATAAGCGAAACATTCGCACTTCTTCCCTGGCCCAAGATTTACATAATTAAAAAATAAAAATGATCAGAGGCTTAATTATACTTCACGACATTATGTATGAATGTAATATCTTAATTCCTCATTTTTGGTTTTTTCACCTATTTGCTCTGGTACTGCAACCATAGAGCTATATGATAGATGAAAATGTGATATATTAACTGTCCCAACACTTGATCGCATAAGTTTTCATAGCGAATCTGAACCATTCAAGCATGGGGCTAATTAAAAAGGCTAAAAAACCCATACACGAACCTCAAAATATGAAAATAACAATTATTTTTATAATTCAAAACCTAGTAAAACCATAAATTATTGATTTCTTGGTCCAATTTAAAACAGACCAAAGGGGAAGGTAATCTCTGCTTGTCCCTCCGTGGCTCTGTGGCTACGCACGACAAGTTATGACAGGAGATCGGTCCTTCGAAAGAAATGAAAAGCAAATTTTCAATTAAAATTTGAAAGAGTTAAAATCACAAAAAATTTCAAATAGATACATATATGAAAATTTATTTTAAATTAATTTTTTGATTACCAAAAATCTCAAACTGGTGCACCTATAACGAATTTACTCTAAATTAATTTTTTTATCATAAAAACTCAAACCGATGCATATGTGACGAATATACCCACTGTTAAAATAGATTAATATCACAAAAAATACAAAACCGGTATACATGTGACAAAAGGATGGTAAAACCCCAAATTGGTACACTTATCAATTGACATGTATCATCCAACTCAACAATTTGATAATAAAATTTAATGAAAACTAATAAAGGGTAAATTTGTCATAAGTGCACCAATTTAGGGTTTTTAGTAGTCAAAAAATTAATTTATGATAAATTTATCACACTTGTACCAGTTTGATTTTTTTTGTAGTCAAAAAATTAGTTTTGGGTAATTTTTTTGCAGGTTTACTAGTTTGCTATTTTTTATGGCCAAAAAATTTAGTTTAAGGTAAATTTATCACAGTTTGGAGTTTTTGTGGTATTAAGCAAATTTGAAATAGGAAGTTTATAATGTTCACCCTCTCCTCTTAAAACGCAAGTGAATTGAGAATATTGAATGTGTGAGATAAAACCACCATAGCAGCCATAATTTTGCTTCTTGCTCACCCCATAACTTTTTGTTAGCTAACTTGAGTGTCACATTAATGAAAACTCGTTTACTCGAGTGTCTATCTGGCAATTTATTTTATGTGGCTTTTAAAGTAAACTTGTGTCCAATGTAACTTTAAGAAAAGAAATATGTTAAGTATGTCTTGAATTATGTTTTAGGTATTCAACCCAAATTGAGTTTTGATACACAAATTGTAATTTGTGGCAACCTGACTTGAGAAAAATAAATGAAGGTTTAGCATTGGTAGCAAAGGGCTTGAGTGACCCAAGCCCATACCCCGACGCTAAAGCAGTATAAGTATTATTTTTCTCTAGTTATTAAGTTTAAAGTAGAGACAGAAAGAGTCTTAAGATTTTTTTTTTAGCCACCTTTTGTGATAGAATTTCCATGGTGGATTTTACTTCTCCTCTCCACTTAATTTTTCACAAAATTGTTTCCCACGTAATTTGTATGTTCTTTTATTATTTTCAGTTTAATTTCATTGTAATTTCCACATTAGTCATAAAAATCTAGTATCAGAGACATAGGGTTCTTCGATCTTTTGGTCATGGCTTCAAGTTCAATAAAGAAATCTGATATTGAAAAGTTTGATTAGAGCGATAGTTTCAACTAAATTTTGATAAGGAGTTTATGAGGTAAATTTTCATAATATAATCAAAACATTCAAGTTACCTTTTAACTTCTTCATAGGTCATGAGGAGATTCAGCATGTAAGATAAAGATTTGATGGACGAACCGAAGATATGCATACAACTTTTTGGAGAAAGTTTCTATATTCTATGTATTTTGTACCATCTCATTTTACAATGCTTTTGAGTATATATATACACAATGAAGAGAGTCAACCCTAACAGTCCTCCCAATCAAGAGATAAAATAGTAAGTAAATCAACTTGAATTCCTATATTAGCTCTAATTGACAGCACATGCCAACACTCCCCCTCAAATGAGTAAAAAGATGTCTTTGATGCTCAACTTGATAAGTGAGCTATGAAAGGCCCTACTTGACATAGCCTTATAAGTATGTCCACCAACTGATCTTCAGACCTGACAAAAGGAAACCGAACCACCTTAACCTTTAAATTTTGCTTGACAAAATGTCTGTCAACCTCAATGTGCTTGGTCCGATCATGCTGAACTGGATTGTGGGAAATCTCAATTGTTGACTTTATTATCACAAAACAATCTCATCTTAGACTTCAATTGGAAACCAAATTCTGTTGTCAACCTCTTAAGCCATAATAGCTCACACAACCCTTTAGCCACCCCTCGAAACTCCGGCTCAGCACTAGACAATGTTACTACCTTTTGCTTCTTGCTCCTCCATATAACCAAGTTTCCTCCCACATCTGTCAAATGCCCTCGACATAGACCTCCTATCCAAGATGCTACCTGCTCAGTCCGCATCTGTAAATCCCTCCACCTCAAGATGATTGTTCTTCTCAAAGAACAGACCTTTTCCTAGAGCCTAAAATTTGACTCACCACATTCATATGATCTTCACTTGAGGCATGCATAAATTAACTCACAATGCTTATGGCATATACGATATTAGGACGAGTATGTGACAAATAGATTAGTCTTCCTACTAACTTTTGATATCTATCCTTATTGGTCGGCACCTAATTTGGATACTCCCAAGTCTATGATTTTGAACTATAGGGGTGTCAGCAAACTTACACTCCAACATTCCAACTTTAGCTAACAAGTCCAGCACATATTTTCTTTGAGACAAAATAATACCCCCTTTCGATCTAGTCACTTCAATGCCCAAGAAATACTTCAACCCTCCTAGATTCTTCATCTTAAACTCTTCTATTAGCTTCTCTTGAAGTTTCAAAATCTCTTCATGGTCATCTCCTATGATGATCATATCATCCACATATATGATTAACGCCATTACCTTTCCTTGACATCGCCTTAGGAGCAACATATGATCCGAGTTGCTTTGAGAATACCTATATCTTCTCATTGTTGAGCAAAAGCGACCAAACCAAGCACGAGGTGATTGCTTTAACCCATACAATGAACATTCTAGCTTGCACACGACATTGGGTTGAATGGCACAACAATACCCATGTGGAACTTCCATGTAAATTTCTTTCTCCAAATCCCCATGAAGAAATGCATTCTTCACATCAAATTGATGCAACGTCAAGCTAGATTCGCTATAAGAGATAGCAAAACTCTCACAGTATTAAGCTTCACCGCGAGGAAAACCATTTATTGGTTCTCTACACCATAAGTCTATGTATAACTCTTTGCTACCAACCGCGCCTTGTATCTCTTAATGGAGCTATCTACTTTCTATTTGATAGTAAAAATACACTTACACCCCACTGCTCTCTTCCCCTTTGGTAACTTTACAAATCTCCAAGTCTAGTTTTTTGTAATGCTTCCATTTTCTCTTTCATTGCCTAAACCCACTTGGGATCTCTCAAAGCCTCTTACACCCCCACTAGGAACTTGGGTTGCAGAAACATTTGATCCAAATGCCTTCAATGGTTCTGACAATCTCCCTATCGAAACATAATTTACAATAGGATACTTTGATTTCTATTCCTCCATGTTTAGTGAGTATCGACTAGGGGGCTTGTCATGATTGTACCTGCCAAGTGGTTTATATCCAACAATCATATTAGAATCATCACAAGAGTCGGGTGTGGGAGGAGATCTTACCTCAGGAGTACCTTTAGGAGAATGGTCGAGTACTAAAGAGGGGACAATTTAATGAGAGGGTTGTTCTTGAGGCAGTTCGTGTGCACCCTATATCAGTACAAACTGTTGATCACCTTTTGTCATGACTTGACTATCCTCTTGCACAACTCCTGCCGTCGGCCCTATCATGGCCTAATCCGCTGCATTTTCTATCGACAGTACCACTACTAGGGCATGCCATGAGTCAAACCTAGTCCCAGCCCTTGCCAAAACACCACCCTCTCACCAATTTTCCCTTTCTCAATGTATCTCCCCCTGAAAGGGATAATTGGTATCATGGCAGAAGAATTCGAACTCAACAAATGCCACATCCATAGTGACATGTGTCTTCTTAGTAATTGGGTCATAACAGCAATAGCCCTTCTAATGGGTTCCACAACCAATAAAAATGCACCACATAGCACAAAGATCAAGCTTGGTTCGTTGGTTCTTGTGAAGATGAACATAAGCTACACATCCGATCACTTTAGGAGGAAGTGTCATGACCAAGGAAAGAGAAACATGTTCTGCAAGAACTTGCAACAAGGTCTGAAACTTTGGCACATGGGAGGACATCTGGTTCATCAAGTGGACTGCAGTAACAACGGCAGCATCCCAAAAATGATTGGGAATAGGACCACCCACCAAGAGAGCCCACGTTGTCTCAAGGATATGGCAATTCTTCCTTTATGCGATGTCGTTCTACTAGAGGTTCTGGGTGCACGACATCTCATGGATATAGCCATGTTCTTGAAAGTAAAATGTAAGATCCTGATTAACATTTTCACCCCCCTTATTAGTATGAAGGACACAAAGTTGCGCCCCAAATTGTGTTGCAACCATGCAGTGGAATACACAAAATATTTTAGAGACCTCATCATTGTGCTTCATCGAAACAACCATGTCATCTGTGTACAATCATCTACAAAAGTCATAAACCAGCGAATTCCCGAAAGGGTATTAATGGGTGAAGCACCCCACACATCATAGTGGAATAATGAAAAAGGTGTTGCACTTCTATTGAAACCCAATGGAAAAGAAACACGATGACTCTTTGCTAAGATACATGTTTCAAACTAGAATACCGAATCTGATAAACTACTAAACAACTATTGACACCTAAATTTTGGCAATTTGTTTAAGTATTTATTAATTGCATTGGAAAATTAGGGATTAATTTCTAACCCCTTAACAAAAAAAATTCATTAAAATTGCATTGCCTATAGACATTAGGGGCATTGGCATCGCTAATTTTAAAATTTATCAACAAAAAATTAATTTACAAAAAAATTAAAATTAAAAAAAATCGAAATTAAGAAAAAAAATAGTAGGTCCGGGCCAGGGCTGGGCCTGCCTAGCCCCTTTCTTTCTTCCTTCCCTTCTCCGCACGGGCCTAGCCCATCTTTCCTTTTTTTCCATTCTTGGCCCAACCCGTCTGTCTTTTCCTTCTTCCCTCCTTCTCCCTCGCGCGGAAACGGGACCTGCAAGAAGAAGACTTAAAAGTTGAGAGCAAGAAGAGCAGAGGCAAGTCAGACGGCAACAGAGAGAGTAGAGCAGAAAGAGCGGCAGCAGAGAGAAGAGCAGGGTAGAGGGAGGAGCAGAACGAGAGAGCGGAGGGAGGAGCGGAAAGAGAGCAAAAAGAGAGAGCGGGGAGAGTCCGAGCAAGGCAGTGACTAAGGAAGAGCAAGAGAGCTTCAGCCGATGCCTCGGCTGCGCACGAGCTCCATCTGATGGCTCCTCAGATGGCGTCCTCAAGCCGAACCCGGTAGGCCATTCTTTTTGTTCTGTTTCACCTTGACCGTGCACCGGGCCGGAGCTCGCGGCAGTTTGGCTCATGCGAACTTCGGCCCCAGCGGCTCCTCATCGAGCTTTTCTATGTTCTAGTTTGCTCTCATCAAGAGTCCGGCCTCGAGTTTAAGTCTGGATGAATCAAAAATCACTTTTTTCCATAGCGTGTGCTAGGTGTTCGATGTAATGCCACAGTGAGATCTAGTTTCGTTTTGCCATGTTGGCCAGACCCCGAGCGTCCTGGTTTCATCCCATTAAGCCAAGTTTTTCTCGTGATGGTTAGCTTTGTGTGCATTGCCCATTCAATTTTTTTCGTTGCCCTATTGTTGTGTTTTTTTTGTTCCCGCTAGCAAAGAGAGCAACCCCGGCCGGCGAGCAGCGGTCGAGGTTGTCGATCGCCGGATGTGGTGATTCGGCGGCACTGTCGATGCCGGTGACAAGACGACCGGAAGGTGGGAAGGACTCGCGGTGGCGCTCAGCGTCGGTTCAATGAATGGAGCTGCAGAGTCTTCGACGGGCGTGCTGCCAGGCTAGGTTCGTCGTGGGATGAGACGGTTGGGCCAAGAACAAATGGGAATGGGCCGTTTTAGAATTTTTGTGAGCCAATTAGGGTTAATCCCGTGTGGGCCTTTTTTGTTTTTTTTTTCTTAGTGGGCTTGGGGCCGGCCCAGTATTTTGTGGCCCAACCCGAACCAACAGGGTCCGAATCAGGTTAGCAGGGCCGGGTGTCCCGACCAGGTCCAAATTATCTTTTTTTATAAAAAAAATAAATCCCAAAAATTCCAAGTTTGTTTTAGAGTTCCCTAAAAATATTAAAAAATCATAAAAATCATAAAAAGATTAGAAAATTCAGAAAATTCATGGAAAATTCAGAAACCTGAAAATTTTTAAATTTTCGAAAAAAAAATCGAAAATATTAAAATATTAGAAATTTCAAAAATCGCAAAAATTCCAAGTTTGTTTTAGAGTTCCCTAAAATGCTTTAGGATAATTCTTAGACAATTTTCTCTTAAAAGGTGTGTTGACACCTAAATTTTGACTAAGTACTAAGATTAAATTGCATCAAAAATTAGGGACTAATTTGGCCCTAACAAAAAAGATTTTTGCACCACCTAAGTACTAATATTATTTACATTTACTAAGTTTTATTTTCCCTTATTTTACACTATTTTTCGGATAATAATTATTATTATTATTATTATAAAAAAAAAAAGAGGGAGGCCCACGGGAGCCGGGCGGCCCGGCCCCCCTTCTCCTTTCCCCTCGACATGGGCCTTGGGCCCATTTACCTTTGATTTTCTCTTGGCCCTACCCTCTCCATCTTCTTCTTCTTCTTCCCTACACGCGAGACGCAGGAGAGCGAGCGGAGAACGGAGGATAAGGTAGCCGCGGCGGCGACGACAGGGGGACGTCTCGCATGCGCCATCAATGCCGCCGCGCGAGATCCGGCGCAAAACCCGGTGGAAGGGACGTCTTGGCAAGAAGCTTTCAATGCCGAGTAGAGAGGAGGAGGATGGGACGCCGGTTCGGCCAAGAGGGAGGCCGGTCGGCGTGCCGAGGACCGGCGCCAAGCCCTCCGTCGATCCGGGCCCTCCTTGGCCTATAAATAGAGCCAAGTGGAAGCAACAAAGAAGACAAAGAACACAGAGCGAGAAAGAGAGATCTAGAGGAGAGGCAGGAGCTCGGAAAGGCTTCCCTTGGAGAGACATCCAGGAGGCCGAAATCCGAGCGACCGCCGATCCGAGACAGATCCGAGAGAGAGATCTGAGGGCGGAGAGAAACGGAGGCGAAAAAGAGAGAGGGAGGTGAGATCGAACGAGAGAAAGCCGCGGGCCAAGCGCTGTCGTCAGTCGCGCAACGTGAGTTGCCGGGCCGACGCCACCACCGCTCCGCCACCCCCACTGCCGCTCAACCACCGACAACGCCGCCCGATCACGTCGCCCCGTCACCATCGCCCCCGGAATCGTCGCCGTCTCTTCTTCCAACCGGCCACTGGCCGAGCCCGCCAAGCTCACGCCGACGAGCCCGCCGCCGCGCCCAGGTGCCGACCATCGCCTCCTCATCACGTCCGCGATCCTCCCGCCGTCGGCGCTGCTTGCTGCGGCCACGCCGTTCGTCCCGCCATTCCTCGCCGCCGCGAGGGACTCGCCAAAGAGAGGCGGAGCGATCGGGTCATGACCGGTCGAACCCATCGACCCTGGCCGACTCCGCTAGGGTTTGGTTTTGTGGTCTATGGGCTGAGATTAATTATGCCTATTGGGCTTATTTTGCTTTCTTGGGCCAGACTTTATTTTATTTGGGCTTGGGCTTGACTAATTTCTATTTAATTTGCGGTATCTTTCTCGGCTCGACGAACCGGGCCCTCAGCCGGACCCTGGCCCACTGGAGGAGGCTCGGCCGCGCGCGTGGGCTGAGTACGACCGGGCCGGATCCAGAGACCCGACCCGGTCCGGTTTGTTTATATTATTATAATAATAATATTTTCGAAAATAAAAAAATAATTAAAAAATAAAAATTATTTTTTTTAGAAAATCCGAAAAATAGTTTATAATTTCCAAAAAATTAGAAAATCCGAATAATATGTTTTATTTTCCAAAAAAAACAGAAAATCCAAAAATATTTCATATTTTGCAAAAAGCCAAGAAAAACTGAAAAATATGTTTATATTTTCAAAAAAATCAAAAAAAAGCCAAAAAAATATTTGTTTCAACAATGCATGAAAAATCCTTAAAAAATGCAAAAATTTTCAAACCTGAGGGTTTAAACAAGATTAGGTACCGGAAGGGCATTAGTGATTAACTAGTGTAATCAAGTCCCCGATCCTAGTTTCTCTGGTTGCGCAGGAGTAAAATATTTCTCCCAATGTTTTATTTGGGTTTCTAATCGACCCACCCCAAATTGATTAGTGGCGACTCCTTTTTAAATGAAATTAAATTGCAGGTTAACAACTCCAACATTAAGTCGTGAATTGGTGGGCTTGGGAGAGCCCCGGCTAAAGCTCTGATGAAAGGCGTTCAGCCGTGCCATTAGCCTCCCGGGACGCGAGAGGGAGGTCGCGACAGCTTGGCGACTCCACTGGGGAGAATTTTTTTTTGTGGACTTAGGCCATTTTATCTTGTTTAAATGTTTTCTTAACTTGGGTATATTTTTTTGTGCAGGTATACTAATTTTGTTGAAGTAAATTTTCCTGTATAAATTATTGTGCATGCTTTAAATGTTTTAGCACTACATTGTGGCACCCACAACCCTGCCGCCGGACCTGGGCCGCCATATGATATTTTAGGATGGTGTTAAGAAAGATACAGCCTTGAACGCGAGACTGCGATGTAGAGGTTGCCTTTCTTTTCCCCGAAATTTTAGGTAGAGCCGAGGTTGAGAGAATTTGGCACGAACGCGAGACTGCGTCGGTCAAATTACCTCTTAATCTCATTATACCTTTTTAGTTAGAAATCGAACCACACGTATCATCCGCATGTTTATGTGTTTATTGTGATCTTTGAGAGTGAGGTAATTTCTTAACCCTTTTTATTTGGTTATCTATTTACATTTCTGAACCCATGGCAACTGAGGTCAGTCTTTTAAGTCGCTTGTTTTATATGCGATGGGTAGACACGATGTCCAGTTCATTCCTGCTCCCAAGAAAGAGCTCCTCTGTTGGTGGGACCAATTAGATCAACTCGGTCAAAAACATGTTGAATTGGCCATTTCCTCCCGTTGCTCCATTCTAGAGTCATGCAAGTGATCCCCCATTTCTAGTGCCCTGAGACCTCCACTTTCATACTTGGCAAATTCGAGCTTTCCCCAACTCTGGACAAATATAGCATTACCATCGGAATGCCTCTAGGAAATGAGCTTGTGTCAACCAGGTAATTTGGCTAGCTCGATTTTATAAAAAATTGTAACTCCTTTGGTAAAAAGGGTTTTTAGGCTAGTTGGGATGCTTGCCCACTATCGTTTTTAGTTGAATTTTTTTTTTTATAAAAAAAAAAACAACCCATGGAAAAAAAGAAAAAAGAAAAGCAAAATTTTTCTCCTAGCCTTCTTTGGGTTCATCGTCATTTCACGTCAAAAAAATGCTATAAATCCTTTAATTGCATGGGTTGTCAATCAAATTTGTGACGGGTTGAATTTTTGTAAACATGGTTTTACCAGAAGCATTCCTGTCCCTCAATCGTTTCAAAGAAAACATAGAAAAATCTTGAGGGCTACCCCGAAAATTTTACAAATGCGGTATTTTCTCATAGCAAAGGATTTGGGCATCTCATGCAAATATCAGAAATTAAGAATTTCAAGTACCCACTGCAAAGGTTTCAAATCTTAGAAAAGTATGCCCTCAGTAGGAGATACTCTTGTTGGTTTAATTTCCTAAAGAACCATATTCCCGAGGCATTCCTATGGTGTGCTAAGTTTTTCAGTAAGAGGGAGTCCCGCTTTGAGCTCGAACATCACGGCCTGATCCCACTACTCGGTCTCTTTGAGATCACTTCGTATTATCCCTATAGGGTGGCTTGTTAGTACAGGGCCTTCCAGGAGATTCTTCCACTGCTCTGATATTACTAGTATAAACACCTAGAGGGGGTGAATAGGTGTAGAGAGATTAACCACACAAATATATACAACTTTTGCAATCAACGAATTTAAATCAAGTAGAGAGAGTGAGAGAAGATTGCAAACACCGTTTTTATAGTGGTTCGGCTTTTAGACAAGCCTACGTCCACTCTCCGGCGACCAGCCAATCGGCTGTATTTCACTATATGATCAACGGTGATTACACGTCTCTAGTGTTTGTACTCGGTGATGATCTCGTCTCACTAAGTCACTCTCTTTTGGTAATACACTAAGATCACTCAAATGCGCACTGTGAACAACAATTGAAGAACGAAAACAGCTTTGGAATAATGTTCATCTATCTTCCCCCTAAGTCTCAACCTATCCTTAAATACTCTCCAAGCCACACTCGACCGTTGGCTTTTTCCTTGAGAGTTTTCGTCTTCCCTTTCTTGGACAGACTTTATAAGGTAAGTATTTTTGACCGTTGAGGGTAGATCAGATCCCCTTAGATTCTCGTTCGCCCATACAATCGAATCGGGCTTCCATAAGTGCTCTATTCTTCTTTGGAAGTTGCCCACTAATTGATCATGTCAATCGATTAGTATAAGTAATCAACATAAACAAGGTAAGTGAAATACTTGTACCGTTGGTGATCTTATCGTATAAGTTCATCTTAAGTCGACGGTCTTAAGTCCCGAGTCCGCCTAGATTTTCGATGCAGTTCGTTCGGAAAATCTTAAAATCTCGATGTGGTACGGTCGAGACTTAAATCTCGATCCCGGACGAGTCTTTCCGTCTCGGTACGGTCGACTCTAAGACATCTCTTGCTTTGTCTTCTGCTACAAGCAGACTTTAAAGCCTATGTCTTTCTAAGTTCTTTTCCTTCAAGAGATTGAAATAAATATCATTCATAGAATGTTTTGTAAGCATCAAAACTAGGAGTTTTCTCAACAATCTCCCCCTTTTTGATGGTGACAAAACATTTCATACATATGGCTTAATGTCCCTGCAAAATATGGTTAAATAGAGCCTGCTTCCAACTATTCTGCTCAACTCATAATAATAGCTCATATCAACCATGTATAGACAATCCAAGAAGAACATATCTTCATATCACAGCTCAACATGATTCGGTTTAATCGATATAAGAAAATATCGGTATAGACAATCAGAATTTTCATGCATTAATAAAACCAACTATGTCATGCAAAAGATGCAAAAGCTCAGAATTGTTAGATTTAACCAGAATTAACCATATCTCAGAATTGTTAGATTTAACCAGAATTAACCATATCTCAGAGATAGCCATATCTACTCTCCCCCTTTTTGTCAACCTCAAAAAGAGTTAGTCGGTTCAAAAACAAACCGCTTTCTAAAGCGAAAGATGTTTTTAAGAAGTTTTCTTGTTTGGGGTTCGAACAAGGGTGAAATCTTCCATATCCGATGCGAGACTTCTCAATCTTGTCAATGCATTGATTAACCGTCTTCTCGAGAGTCTCCGATCTGTTATTGAAGGAGGTTTCCATTGCTACTTGCTGATTTCGATCTCGTTAGCGATGCTATGACTTTTTGATAATCGCATTCCCGATGAAGTCTGAGCTACTTGAATGTTAATATTATCGCAGGGATGCTCCCCCGATTTGATGCTTCATTCGACCTTGTTCCCTTTCTTTTTCCCTATCCCGATTTCCTTCTTCCTCTTCTTCTCGCTTCTTCCTCTCGATTCGCTTTCTTCTTCTTCGGATCTTCTTCGGATCTTCCTATGATTCATTCATCATTCTTCTCATGTTCTCAGTGCCGAGAATGTTTTTGCATGTGTTTCTCGTTTCTCGGTTCGGACATTCTCTCGAAAAGTTTGATGCATATTTGCCGAATTGCGGAGATACTTTCTTCTTCATCTTCTTCATCTACCGGTAGGAGTTGTCTTCTCCTTTTAGAACTTGGCTCGGCAGAACACGATTCTTTACCTTTTCGTTTTGCTGTCTCTACTCTAGCCAATTCCTTTTCTTTTCTTCTCCATGTCTCTGCAACATCTTTCAATCTCATCTTGTTGATCATTTTCATGTCAATGGCCATTGTGGGAAGAGTTTTAGTGCTGAATCTCCTCGGTATGTCTATCTTTAGGTGTTCAAAGATCATTGTCACTAAAGCTCCATAGGGTAGCTGTCCTTTTTATCCTTTGACACCGTCCGATACATATGCAATATTATTGTGTGAGAACAAGATTCCCTTTCAATAGCCCACATCGGTTTGGCCTCAAATTTAGATACATCGATCTTTGATGAGGCTTTTGGACGAATGCAAATGATAATGATCTTATGCAAAATAGTTCTTGCGAAGTTAGAAGAGGATAAGTTATAGTGGCCCTTACAGACTTTGTAAGAAACTTACACACTGTATCATAGGAGACGTCTATTGGCCTGAATGCTCCTCTTTCAACTTTTATAATGTCAGCCAGAGTGTCTGAACTAACATCATAGAACCTGTCATTCACACTAAATTGCATTCTGTCTAGAGATAGAAATGTCAAGTTCGAGTAAAAATATGTTGTTAATTCAGGATAAACAGCAGCAGAATCAGTGCAAAATTGGTCCATCTGCAATTTTTCAAAGCATTCTCTCGTTTTTACTTCAAGAATCCAAATAATCAAAATCCACAATTACGTGGTTCATGATTCCTCGATCCATCGATCCGTTGAAGAAAGTCTTATGCTCTCTCGGAACGAAATAATTTCCCGGTTGTGTTTCGGCTACAAAGCGGCTATTCCCATTCTCACTTCGAAATTTCTATATATGTTCTCGTCATCTTCCTTCACATTATCTCTCGCTTCTCCTTTATCACTTACTCGTTCGTACGAGTAGATGGTGATTCGTGGTCCATCTTTGCTTGAATGAGACGGAGTTCATTCGCATACCCTTTTTCTCTCAAAAAGAACAATTTGACATCATCCCTAACATTTCTTTGGACCATTTTTTCGTATGTCCTCGTACTATATGGGGATTATCAGTGGGTATCGGTAGAGTTAAACCAGGCGTACCTCTTCGTGAGACATTCCTTTCTTCAGATTGTGGGCGGAGAGTTTTTGGAGATTCCTCTGGGTCATTTTGAGAAGAAACTCTTGAAGATTGTCCTTGAGTATCTTCGGAAGTCTGTGTGAGGTCGAAATGTGTCCGCCCTCTCGTCGACTCTTCTTCCTCCTCTCCCAAAGAATCCCGTTTGATCTTCTTCTTGGAGATGGAGATCTTGATCTAGATACGGAGGATCTCGAAGCCATGTTCGAAGAATGTAGGTTTTGGAGAAGATTGATTTAGAAAGCATTTTTCTGTGTTAGGGTTTGTAGACAAAACGTTCTAAAGAGTTGTGAGGAAAAGACCTGACTTTTAGACGTTTTTATACCCTTCGTAGAGAGAACAAATGAACAGTCGCAACCCAAAACAAATTAACATGGCAGTTATTCTATATTTGACAAGAATATTCAATCATCATAGACATGTGCCAAAAATATGCAAATCAATCAATCAGATCAAAAACTTACTAAAGATTTACCAGATTTAAATAAGGAAATAACATACCATCCTAAAATACCACTATTTCCTTCTTCAATCTTTTTCGAAGATTAGTCTATCCAGACGATTTCTTCCATCGACTTTGTCCTGTTCTCATAGAATTTATAAAAACGGGTTAATAATATTTAATCTTCCACATATTGAATCGAATGTACCTTTGTCCAGCGGCTTTGTGAAGATATCTGCTAATTGATTCTTGGAATCAATGAATTCCACATATACATCTCCATTTTGCACATGGTCTCTAATAAAATGATGTTTGATCTCAATGTGCTTTGCCCTGGAGTGTAGAATCGGATTCTTGGTGAGATTTATAGCGCTCGTATTATCACATCTTATTTCTGTACATGATTCTTCCTTTCCATAGTCTCTTAGTTGCTGTCTCATCCATAGAATTTGTGAACAAAGCAACTTCCAAGTGCAATATATTCTCGCTTCGCTATTGAAAGAGCCACGTATTCGCTTTTTGGAAAACCATGAAACCAGCATTTTCCCTATAAGTTGGCATGTTTACGAAGTACTCTTTTCTCTACTACTTTGCAACCCGCTAAGTCTCGCATCCGAGTAGCCAAGAAGAGTAAAATATGTTTCTTTTGGATACCATAAACCCAAGTGTGGATAAGTGGCTATATACTTGATTATACGTTTAACAATGAAAAGATGTGATTCTCTAGGATCTACTTGAAATCTAGCACAAAGACAAACACCGTATAGAATATCTCGGTCTAGATGCGGAAGATAGAGAAGAGAACCGATCATGCTTCTATAATTCTTCTGATCAACCTTCTTTCCCATTTCATCTTGATCTAGTTTGATGGAGGTTGCCATTGGAGTCTCAGTCCTTTTGCAGTTCTCCATTCCAAACTTTTTAATCAAGTCTTTGGCATACTTTTCTTGATTAATAAAAGTTCCGCGTTTTGTTTGATTGACCTGAAGTCCTAGAAAGAATGTCAATTCTCCCATCATGCTTATTTCAAATTCTTCCTGCATAGACTTTGAGAAGTTCTTGCACAAGTGCTCATTAGATGACCCAAAGATAATATCATCTACATAAATTTGTACCAATAGTATATCTTTACCTTCCTTCTTAATAAACAAGGTTGTATCTACCATACCTTTCTTGAATTTATTGTCTAGTAGAAACTTGCTCAATCGTTCGTACCATGCTCGAGGTGCCTGCTTCAGACCATAAAGTGCCTTATTTAATCTGTATACATGGTCTGGCTTTCTTGGTTCTTTGAAACCAGGAGGCTGTTCTACAAAGACTTCTTCTTTGATAAACCCATTTAGAAAAGCACTTTTCACGTCCATTTGATATAACTTGAAATTTTGATAGCACGCATAGGCAAGTAGTAGTCTGATTGCTTCTAGTCTTGCAACTGGAGCATAGGTTTCATCATAGTCTATTCCTTCGATTGAGAATAACCTTTTGCCACAAGCCTTGCCTTGTTTCGGTGACTTTTCCAAGTTCATTGACTTTGTTTCGAAGACCCATTTAGTACCAATGATAGTTCTTCCTTTGGGTTTGGGCACCAATTCCCATACATCATTTCTCTTAAACTGTTGAAGCTCTTCTTGCATTGCCTCTATCCAGCTTTCATTTTCCAGCTTCATTAATTCCTTTTGGTTCAATTTCAGAAATCAATGCAATGTTACCTGTGTCCTTTTTGTTTCTCGATCTGGTTTGAATCCCTTCGTTGATGTTTCCAATCACCAGTTCCTTTGGATGACTAGACTTATGCTTCTAGTTTCGATTTGGAACTTCATTAGAAACTTCTACTGATGCAGGGATGTCAGATTGACTTGTTTGTACTTCATGAGCAGCTCCTTTTTGACTATTTCCCGGAAGTTTCGCTTCTTTGATGAGACCGAGATCTTTCAAGAGCAGCATTTGATTCGATTCTTCATTTGCTTTGTACTTGCTCTTTCAAACTCCTCTCTCCGAAACTTTACGTTCATGGATTCTTCCACTGCCGAGTGTTCTTGTTGAACACTCTATATGCTTTACTAGAGTTTGAATAGCCCAGAAAAAATACCTTCATCCGACCTTTCTTCAAACTTACTAGGTTGATGATTAATATTTTTAAGGATATAACATGGACAACCAAAGATATGAAAATAGGAAACAATAGGTTTTCTTTCCTTAAAAATCTCATAGGGGGTTTTCTCAAGAATTGGTCTAAGGAATACCATGTTAATAATATGACAAGAAGTAGAAACTGCTTCTGCCCAAAACCGAGTTGCCACCTTGCTTTCTATGAGCAATGTTCTAGCCATTTCCTGCAAGGATCTGTTTTTTTTTTCCACCACTCCATTTTGTTCGAGTGTAGGGAGATGAAAAAGTATGCTTTGTATACCATATTTGTCACAAAAAATTGCAAAGTCTTGATTCTCAAATTCTCCCCCATGATCTGTTTTGATACTTGAAATGGAGTATCCTTTTTCATTTTGGACCCTCTTTGCAAATGTTGAGAAATATGAAAAGGTATCTCCTTTATTTGCTAAAAAATATACCCATGTAAATCGAGAGTAATCATCTACTATCACAAGACAAGATTTCTACCTCCAATGCTTTGGGTTCGGTTGGTCCAAATAAGTCCATGTGAAGAAGCTGTAACACACGATTAGTAGAAATCTATTTTATAGATTTGAATGAGTTTCTTACCTGTTTTCCTAGTGTACATGCAGAACAAAGCTCTGTGTTCTTGTAACTTAGTGAAGGCAAGCCACGAACAAGCTTTTTGCTGGCAAGCTTGGAAATTTGTTTCATGCTGACATGGCCAAGTTTGCGGTGCCACATATCTGCTTCATCTTGAACTGATAATAGACATTTTGCAGTGTCTTCATTTATGTCCAAAAGATAAATGTTTCCATGCCTTCGTCCAGTAAAAGTCTGTGAAGAATCATTGCTTGTTCTAGAACATAGATTCTCTTTGAAGTTTATTCTGAAACCGGCATCACATAACTGACTGATGCTCAAAAGATTGTAGTTTAATCCTTTGACTAGAGAAACGTTGTTGATGATTAAGCTACCGATCTTGACAGCTTCCCAATCCTATAATGTTTCCTTTGGTGTTTCCTCCAAACGAAATCTGTTTCCTCCCTTGATTCTTTCGAATCCAACGAACATTTTTGAGTCTCCTGTCATATGTCTTGAACATCCACTGTCTAAATACCATTTCTTCTTACTCCGAAAGCTTACCTACAATGTTCACACATACTCATTTTTCTTTGGTACCCAAATTTTCTTGGGTCCATTGAAGTTAGTAGTATAAGCTTTTTCTATCCATTTCTTTTGAACAGGTCTCCGGACTTTAGGACATTTATTCTCGAAATGTTCTCTTTCTCCACAATTAGAACACTTTAGATTTGCTTGACCAACAGGGTTTAACAAAATTCTTTTTAAAGTGATTCTTGTAAGCCTGTCGAGGAGGTCTCTCGTTTAATTCTTTCCTTAACTTTAGGAAAATCAATTAACGATTTGCTTTCCTTGCGAACTCAAGTCCCGACTTATCATAATAAGGGATTTGGATAGAAAGAATATGCTGCAGATTTTTCATCCCTACGTAAAAACTTTGAATTAATATTCGAAATTTCCTTTCTAAGAAATAGATTCTCATTTTGTAAAGAGCTTTGATTTTTCTTTATTTCTAAAAGTTCCCTTTTTAGAGTCTCACCTTCATTTAAAACATAATCACGACTTTCCTCCAGCTTCTGAAAATTCCTTTTTGAGATCGTTAAATCTTTCTTTTAATGAACAATTCTGATGACTCAACTTACGATTTTCCACTTTTAAACTGGAGATCTTTTTCAAGGTAGTTTTTAAATTTAAACAAAGCTCATTTATGTAATCTGAGATTTCTATTGGAATATCGGAATGATTTACCTCGATTTCTCTGTCTGAATCTGAGTCTGATCCTAAGTCTGTCTCAGAGTCTGAGTCTGAATGAGCCATTAGACAGATGTTGCCATATTCGTCTTCACTGTCCTCCTCAACTTTTGTGTCACTCCATGTTTCAGCTTTCAGGGCCTTCTTGTATTTCTCGAATTTCCCTTTGTTCTTTTTGAGCTTGGGACAATTCTCGTTTAATATGACCCTTTTTCTTACATTCAAAACAAATGACATCTTTGGCATAATCTTCCTCGTCATCGGTTACGCGTTGTCCAGTTATTGTTTTTGTTTTTCGTTATTGAATTTCCTGCCTTTCTTGTTTAATTTCCTCACTTTTCGATCGGCGGTGCAAGTTCTTCGTCATCCAGTTCTTCCTCGAATCGTAACATCGGAATCAATGTTAGACTTAAGAGCAATGGATTTTTACCTCTCGGATTCCACTTCCTCGTTCATTTGTTCTCGCTTCATAGGATTGCGAGTACCAACGAGCTCATCGACAATCAATGGTGAAATTCGCGAGTTTCTCGATAGATGTCTTCACATTGTTCCAATCCTTTGACATCCTCTCGAAGTTTGTTGACCTTCATTGGACCGGGAAAAGTTGTCCTTGATATGCCAAACCGTTTACAATTTCGTAAAACGATCGAACATATCTCCGATGGATTCTCCCCTGTTTCATCTTAAAAGATTCATACTTGACCAAGTAATATATTTACTTTGGTTTCCTTGACACGATCGCTTCCTTCGTATGTCACATGTAGTCTATCCCAAACTTCCTTAGCTGTATCACACGAAGATATTCGATTATATTCATTAGGTGATAAAGCACAATACGAGAGTAGATAGCCTTAGCATCGAGAGTTTGTCTCTTCGTCATTTCTTCCGGAGAGATGGTGGCTGAAGTTTCTTTTTCTTTCCCATCGTTTCTCTTTGATGTTTTTTCGGTTTTGTCAGTGGGATCAATTCCCCTTTCAACCACATCCCATTCGAGTGGATCTTTCGATCTGAGAAAGGCCTTCATTTTATTCTTCCAAATATTGTAATCTTTGCCGTCGAAGTAGGGAGGACGAGTGTTGCTCTACCCCTCAATCAAACCTGGTGCAAGAATACTAGCCATAGAGGATCTTTAACTCAGAAGTAATAAACACTTCAAGATCTTGAGCACGAGGCTCTGATACCAATTGATATTACTAGTATAAACACCTAGAGGGGGGGTGAATAGGTGTAGAGAGATTAACCACGCAAGTATATACAACTTTTGCAATCAACGAATTTAAATCAAGTAGAGAGAGTGAGAAAGATTGCAAACACTGTTTATAGTGGTTCGGCTTTTAGACAAGCCTACGTCCACTCTCCGGGCGACCAGCCAATCGGCTGTATTTCACTATATGATCAACGGTGATTACACAGTCTCGAGTGTTTGTACTCGGTGATGATCTGTCTCACTAAGTCACTCTCTTTTGGTAATACACTAAGATCACTCAAATGCGCACTGTGAACAACAATTGAAGAACGAAAACAGCTTTAGAATAATGTTCATCTATCTTCCCCCTAAGTCTCAACCTATCCTTAAATACTCTCCAAGCCACACTCGACCGTTGGCTTTTTCCTTGAGAGTTTTCGTCTTCCCTTTCTTGGACAGACTTTATAAGGTAAGTATTTTTGACCGTTGAGGGTATATCAGATCCCCTTAGATTCTGTTCGCCCATACAATCAGAATCTGGGCTTCCATAAGTGCTCTATTCTTCTTTGGAAGTTACCCACTAATTGATCCTGTCAATCAGATTAGTATAACAGAATCAACATAAACAAAGTAAGTGAAATACTGTACCGTTGGTGATCTTATCGTATAAGTTCATCTTAAGTCGACGGTCTTAAGTCCCGAGTCCGCCTAGATTTTCGATGCAGTTCGGTTCGTTTAGACTTAAAATCTCGATGCAGGTACGGTCGACTTAAATCTCGATGCTGGGTACGGTCAGACTTAAATCTCAGTCTGGACGAGTCTTTCCGTCTGGTACGGTCAGACTCTAAGACATCTCTTGCTTTGTCTTCTGCTACAAGCAGACTTTAAAGCCTATGTCTTTCTAAGTTCTTTTCCTTCAAGAGATTGAAATAAATATCATTCATAGAATGTTTTGTAAGCATCAAAACTAGGAGTTTTCTCAACATGCTCAAGCCCGGTCTGTCCCCAGTCTTTTTTAATCACATGAGCCAAGACTACTCAGAAGAAAACCGCATCATCAGGATGCATGGAGAAAATGCCACGTTGAAGAAATCATCGTGCCTAGGAGACTAGCAGGACAAGAAAAGGCTCATCATGCCTCCATACTCTGCATTCTCAATCACCGGGTCCTTGGCAATCTGCAATCAGTAGTCCCAAATGTGATTGACAAGCCAGCCTAACAAGAGCATATCGAGTCTTTCGAGCGGAGTTCAAGAACGAGCTAGATACGTGTCTTTGGGCTAGTCCCAGAAAGCAAACAACTTTGCAAGACCGAGGCTCCTCATCGCATATAAAATGGCGGTCATATCCCCCATTTTTTGTATTTAGGAAATTTCATTTCATTTCTAGTCCCAATGTTTAGGGACTCTTGTTTAATATCTAGTATTTCAATTCCAATTTTAGATAATTAGGAATGTCTTGCCCTTTGAATCCTCTGTTGATAAATAAAAGTTACTGGACCGTTGCCGTGGGTCAATCTTCATTTATCTTGCGCTCATGCATGCTATTTTTGTCTCATCAAGTGATCATGAATCGCCAACCACCAGCCGTCCGTGCATGGCCACACGGAATTGTGGCTAATCGAGGTGATGTGCAAAATCGCATTACTAATATTAAAAATGACGTGGGACAAATCCCCATTGTCCTTCGACAACTCTCGAGGAAAATGGAGTTTGCTCAAACCAGGCCCAATCTCGTGACCGCCCTATCACGAGAAAAAAACACTTTTGACACCTGCAGACATGTCAAAAGGTGACCAACAGAGCAGACATTTTGCAAAGATCATGAGCAAGCTGAGTGAACTGCAGGATCAATACCTCCTTGATCTGTCCAGCTACACTACTGTCAAAATCCCAGAGGAGCTCAAGGTGCCTGAATGCGAGGCATTCGCCGATGCTTGTCACCCATAAAGCTACCTACGAGCTTACCTGGTCCAAAGGATGATTCGGTCATACCAATCGAATCTGACTGGCCTTGCCATGAGAGGGTATATCGTGAGAAGAATCACTCTTCTCAAGACTTGGGAGGAATTGACTGATATTTTCCTTAAAGAATATAACCTTGACGTCAACATCGCCCCACCTCACAAGGAGCTTATAAGCAAGGAAATGAGGAGGAAAAAGTTCGTCATGGCATGTATTGCAATAAAAAGAAGCTTGACTGCCAGGATGGCCCAGAGCAAAAGAGACCAATAGGAGGAAACTTCGAAGCGGATTTGTATGACAGAAGGGCCACCAGACAATGCTCCATTAATGGGAAGCTTCCTACCAGGATGGCAAAGAACCCGAAAGCATGGTTGAAGTTGTAAAACCCGTCCAAAATCAAGGCACCAAGACGCTGCTTCCCAAACTTACTGCAAGAGCTAAGGTCCAAAGGGCACTAGCGCCCATCAACCTAAGGAATGAAACTCTACCATCTCCCGGTGCCATTGACAAGCTCAAGCTAGCAGAACGAAGGGCTTTGTTCAAGAGGTCTGAGGTGTCAAGAAGGGAAAGCCGGAACGATCCAAGCCAACGCCTGCCACCAAACAAGTGCCAAGTCCAACAGCCAATGAACAACCACGCTAAGGCTTTGAACACCGCCCGTGGAACAGTCCTATGGAGAGTTGCCAGCATTATACAGATGAAGACGACCATTCACATGGTAACCAGCTCTTGCCCGCATATGGACCCCAGAGCTTGCTAGGTGGAGGAACGCTCGCCCTTCATGATTTGGCTTCCAATGGGCTGCTGAATTTGTCACCCAACCATCAGGGTAACATAAACGCCTTATCCTCGGTAGGAAATTTCAACCTAGAAGAAAGTGATGAAATGATCTCAGAAGAACCTAGCCTCCCTGAAGGAGCAGAATTTGATGCCGCCATGAAAGGATTGGCAACACAACAAGAGGAATGGTTCTTTAACTGAGACGCGGTAGGTCCATCTCACCTCAACAAGATGATGATTCCCAAAGGAATGGAAATTGCTGATTGCCGTAAATATAATGGCACGACTTGTCCTACGACCCACTTGTAATAATTCCAAGCCGAAATGAGTCGGTACGCCGGCTAGGCACCATTCATAATTCACGCCTTCCAAGAAAGTCTTACTTGGGTCCGCATTGCAATGGTTCTTCGTGTCAAAGATCTACCTCATGCATGATTAGGATGTGCTGTCCTCTGCATTCCTACATCAATACCAAGACAAGATGGGATTTGCGTTCCCCCACAAGAATTTGGTTCACATCAGAAGAGGACCAATGGAGAATTTCTGAGCATATGCAGAAAGGCGGGAAGCTTTTGTGATGCAAACTATTCCTCAGATGGTTGAGGAGGAAATGATGAAGCTATTCATGAAAGCTTTGTCTCGTAAGCTTCGTTCCTAGTTGCATGGAATGCACTTCCGTAGCTTCAACGAAGTGGTCCTCTCATGCGAATACTTCGCAAAAAAAAAAAAAAAAAAAAAAAACTCAAGGGCGTTTGACTCAGGGGTCGACGCCAACAACTATCAGGATCCTCCATTTCACATAAGTTTTCATGGGTTTCAGTTGTTTTTATGATTTCCCATCTTATTTAGTGTGTTACTGTCGCATTTTCCATTCCGGTAATGCAATTTGTTTTCACCAGTGAATGTACAATTTCAACATTTCATTTTGAGGGCATGAGGGAGTACCCCAAACTGGCCCGGTGATGCTATCCAACCATGAAAAAATCATGAAAAGAAAATATTATCCAAGGAAAATCCTGAGGGCTGGGCTTTCTCATGCTTCCTCCAAAACATGCTTGTGAAATCAAAAGCATTTCATTGCAAAAAAAAAAAAAAAGATTTTCAAAAAAAAGTGTCAAATTTAACCCTGTTTGTTTTTCTGATTTACTTATTTCGTGTCTCAGAACATCATCCCCTTGAAAAAAAGGGGCATTTGAAACCAGTACATCAAGTCCAAGGGATATGGACTCAGCAAATTCAAGAGTATTCTTTCAGGAAAACCGGGGCAAACGGAAAAGATTAGTCCATTTATAAAAAGGTATCTCTCACTTCCTAACATGATTTTAAGAATGACACTTTCTTCATTTTCATTTGCAGGGGATAAAAGACAGGACGTAATAGGTATATGCGCACGATCAAACTTGAAAACACGCAGATCGTAGTAGCTTAAGAAAAGCTTCCTAAGACGTTTCCTCTATGCTGCTTTTGGCCTCCCCCATCTCTCGAGTTATCTCGGCAAGCCGTCCCTAAAACTCTGCACAGGCTATCTCTCATCAGTGCAAGCCAAAGCAGTAGTTCTTTCTCGCAACATACTCCAGGAGGTCGGGCATTGCAATCTCATAGACGGGACATTCAAATTTGGCAAACCGAAAAGCACGGAAAATGAACTCCTTCACTCCCCCTTCAAACTGGCTACTGTCAACAGGGAGAAAATCCATACAGTTGAGGCAAATTCTAACCACCTATTCCAAATAATGACTTTCGTTCCAGACACATGCTCTACGAAGAAGTGATTATCGACAGGAAATTGAAGGTTTTGATTGTCCATCTCAGATTCCATAGAAGCTTGAGGTACATGACCTTGCCCAACGCTGCTGAGGTCTAACAGCGAGAAAGGAAAAATTTCCACAGAAGAAAGGCGTTGAGGATGGATCGACCATCATCGGCCATTCGTTTAGGGCCATGGGCAAAGAGGGCCAACCAAAATGAAATGCCAAATTGTGGCAAGACCATGGCAATCATCATCATTCAGGATATGGCAAGAAGTCATCAAATACCAACGTTGCAGAAGGGTAACTTGGTATCATTTCCAATACCCCCATCCAACTTCATTCCTAATATATTTTCCCTATTTTGACAGGAAGCATCAACGAACAGCACGGAAAATGAATTCCTTCACTTCCCCTTCAAAATTGGCTACTATCAACAGGGAGAAAATCCATACAATTCCATAGAAGCTTGAGGTACATAACCTTGCCCAACGCTACTGATGTCTAACAATGAGAGAGAAAAAATTTCCACAGAAGAAAGGCGTTGAACACAGATCAACCATCGTCGGCCATTTGTCTAGGGCCATGGGCAAAGAAGGCCGCCCAAAATGATGCGCCAAACCTTGGCAAGGCCATAGCAATCACCAACATTCAAGATGCCGAGGAATCATCGAATACAAACTTTGCAAAAGGGGTAACTTGGTATCGTTTCCAATTCCCCCCATCCAACTTTATTCCTAACATATTTTCCCTATTTTTGATAGGAAGCATTGGTTTTTTTTTTTTTTTAAAAAAAAAAAAAAAGAGGAGAAGAAAAGAAAACCGACTTGAAAGGTTAATTCGAGCCAACTGATACTGGTCAGCCAAGCACCTGGAGATGACCCATGCTGAATTCACTTGACTTGGTGTAAAAAGACAGGTCATTCTAGCAGCCTGATCCCTTAAATAAAAAATAATGCGCTCCATGGACACCGCCGGCGCTTTAGCCGAGTGGTATCCGGGATTGGAGCGCCAGGGTCCGAACGGGGTTTCGAATCCCCGAAGCGGCAATAGCCGCATGTGAAAAAAGAAAAAAAAAAAAAAGAAGAAATTTTTTTTAAAAAGAAAACAAAAAAAAAACTTTAAAAAAAAAGGGTTTTTTTTTCTTTTCTTCTCCTTTTCTCTCTCTTTGCTTTTTTTGGCATACCAAGATCGAAATTTCAGGATCTCATGCTCGCTTTAAGCCTCAGGACCCTAGGTCTATCCAATCATTTGCAAACTGGCAAAGGGTAATGTTGTATCGTTTCCAGTTTTCCAACTTTGGAAAATTCATACATTAACACATTCCCTCTCATTCTTTATAGGGTCATCTGTCTGCCAAAAGTGTGGACGACAAATACAAACTGGTGAAGGGTAATGCTGTATCGTTTCCAGTTTTTCAATTCTGGAAAATTCATACACTAACACATTCCCTCTTATTCTTTATAGGTTCACCTATCTGCCAAAGGTGCAGACAACAGAGCAGGAAGAGATACGTCAAACGCTAATGACAACATTGGATCAACTCTCCCAAGTGAAACGGCATCCTAAGCATCGCCAAAATGGATAACAGGAATCTTTCGGGCCTTAATTCACATTTGCTTTTGGCCCTACTTAGCAATTGATTTCTGCACTTTCTCTTGTGCATGGGCAAAAACAAATGTGCCTGTCCAATCAAAGATGGGATTTTCAATCCTGACAGATCATTCATGTGTCATTCCCCTTTGAGTAGGGACAATTCATGAACACTCATTTTTTAATAATCTCCCTATGATCAAACACGTCTGCAGAGACAATTTTGCATCTCATGCTCCTAGAAAGTTTTTTTCTTTTGAGTAAATTTAAAATCATTCTAAGGATGCAAACTCCTTCGTGCTTACAAGAATCCATGCCTTTTCAAAATGATTTTTGCATGATGATTTTTGTCTGTCTAAGTCGCTGATTCCATTGAGGATTATCAAATTAAGCAGTTCAACAAATGATATGAGATCAATTGAGCATGCTAAATGAGGTACATCAGGATGATGAAAGGCAAATCATATCCTACACACAGTCCTCCGATTAAACACTTGTGAGGTGAGCATAAGAAATTCCATGTCTGCAGGGTAAAGAGTTCTCTCGCGAATGGTACGATGACCAAAGTGATGAGGGGCATTTCATTTCTCCACGCTAAACACTACAGGCTATCCATTGCTTAACCCCTTTGAGCCCCATGCCATTGTGAAGTTTCTTTCATATTACCCCTGTCAAGAACCACCCCACACTGGGGCAGATTGGAGGAAGGGACGGCATCGCAAGGTGAGAAAATGGATAGAAATTTTCTTGCTTGAACTTGCATCAATCTTTGGGTGTTTTTATTCCATATGAACACTCATGATAATTTAAGTGCCATAGAATGACGAAGAGCATATTTGGTCTATACATTTGTATCCATTGTACAACCCCATTGAGTTTGTAATTTCATTTCAACTCCCCACATTGGGGCAAAGAGAGGGTCACCATTGTTCAAGCAGTATAAGCCGAAGCGGCCCACTGCAAATAAAGACCCAAGAATCTAGAACAGTCATGAAAAAAAAATATATATGAATAAAAACTAGGGGCATGAAAAAGCAGTGTGCCTGGTAAAAGCAAGGCCAATCCCCTCAAGAAAAATGATGCTTGAGCAAAAAGAATCTACAAAGACGTGCTCCATTGATGAGGAAGAAGACCGGTGACAACATCAAGATGATCACCACCTCTTGCACACATTTTTGAGCTTATGAATCCATTTGTTTCTCAACCCATGAGCCAAATTTACATTGTGTCCCTTTGTAAAAGTCTCTTCTGACTAGGGCACTTGAATTAACATAGGAATTCATATGTTTATAAGCATCGCTCGAAGAAGTACGAGCAAGATCTTTCCTATCTCTTTTCGCAGGGTTCTTGACCTATAAACCCGAAGACGGCTGTGCAACGTTTCTTTCTATAAGTCTTGACCTTCGTGGTTCCCTTTGCTAAGCCTTTGACCAAGCCTACACTATGGTCCTAACAAATACCTCTCAGATTGGTAAGGTCGTACTATTTGCGAGAATATTCGGATCCCTGTCGCCATGATGATAGTGAAAGGGTGAGATTCCTATGATCCTGCATTAATGGTCGGGACAAAATAGCATTTTCAATGAGAGTGAGTGGAAAGCCCTTTCAGACTGAAAGCCCCTCATTTGACATATTCAAGACATTCTCATTCTAAGTATGAACTGTCTTTCTGAAAAATTTTCCCCAGTGGAACTTTGGTGATGCAAACTGACAGAATTGTCATGCATGAACCCCATTTGAATTGAAAAATTTACAGTATGCACAGATCATTTGCACATATTGCATATTTGTCTGACAGGAGACATACTTTCATATCAGAGATATCATTAGGTTTGCAACTTACCAGAGGGTGGGAGACCTTCAGGAGTATTTGGGGTGCGTCCTCAATATTCCCAACTTACCAGGAGGTGGGAGACCTTCAGGAGAATCCGAGGTGTGTCCTCGATATTTCCAGCTTACCAGGAGGTGGGAGACCTTCAGGGATATCTCAGGAGGTGGGAGACCTTCAAGGACACTCGAGTGCAGCCTCGATATTCCAACTTACCAAGAGGTGGGAGACCTTCAGGGATACCCGAGGTGCGTCCTCGATATTCCAACTTACCAGGAGGTGGGAGACCTTCAGGGATACCCGAGGTACGTCCTCGATATTCCCGACTTACCAAGAGGTGGGAAACCTTCAGGGATATCTCAGGTGCATCCTCGATATTCCAACTAATCAAGAGGTAGGAGACCGTTTCAAGCATATAAGGTAAGTCCCTCTTCATCGGCACCGCATGCTTCTATAGTCTAGAGTCCCTCTTTACCGACATGGCGTGCCTCTGTGGCCCGAAGTCAGGTAATGAAAAAACTGGTGTCCTGGAGAAAAGTCAAGCACTCAACAAGATTGTATCCCGAGAAAAGTCGGTACATCCTTGAGAGAGTTCAAGTAATCAAACTGATGTCCCTGAAAAAGGTCAGGTAACTAACAGCTTATTGCTTCGACAGGCGACCGGAGAATGTCCGAGTCTTGGAAAGGCAATCCCCCGTCAAGGCGACTGGAGAAAGGTCCGATTCCTAGACAAACAACTTATTGCTCGGAAAGACGACCGGAGATAGCTTCGGGTCCTGGAAAGGCAATCCCCCGTCGAGGCGATCGGAGATAGCTACGGGTCCTTGACAACAACTTATTGCTTGGAAAGGCAACCGGAGATAGCTTCGGGTCCTGGGCACCAACTCATTGCTCGAAAAGGCGACCGGAGATAGCTTCGGGTCCTCGGCAACAACTCATTGCTCATTGCTCGAAAAGGCGACCGGAGATAGCTTCGGGTCCCGGAAAAGCAATCCATCGTCGAGGCGACCGGAGATAACTTCGGGTCCTTGGCACCAACTCATTGCTCAGAAAGGCGACCGGAGATAGCTTCGGATCCTTGGCAACAATTTATTGCTCGGAAAGGCGACCGGAGATAGCTTCGGGTTCTGGAAAAGCAATCCATTGTCGAGGTGACCGAAGATAGCTTCGGGTCCTTGAAAACAATTTATTGCTCGGAAAGGCGACCGGAGATAGCTTCGGGTCCTGGAAAAGCAATCCTCATCGTCGAGGCGACCGGAGATAGCTTCGGGTCCTTGACACCAACTCATTGCTCGGAAAGGCGACCGGAGATAGCTTCGGGTCCTGGAAAAGCAATCCATCGTCGAGGCGATCGGAGATAGCTTCGGGTCCTTGACACCAACTCATTGCTCGGAAAGGCGACCGGAGATAGCTTCGGGTCCTGGAAAAGCAATCCTCATCGTCGAGGCGACTAGAGATAGCTTCGGGTCCTTGGCAACCACTCATTGCTCGGAAAGGCGACCGGAGATAGCTTCGGGTCCTGGAAAAGCAATCCTCATCGTCGAGGCGACTGGAGATAGCTTCGGGTCCTTGGCAACCACTCATTGCTCGGAAAGGCGACCGGAGATAGCTTCGGGTCCTTGAAAAGCAATCCATCGTCGAGGCGACCGGAGATAGCTTCAGATCCTTGACAGCAACCTATTGCTCAGAAAGGCGACCGAAGATAGCTTCGGGTCCTGGAAAAGCAGTTTCCCCATATCATCAATCACAGGTAAGTTTTCTATATCAGCATCGGATAAGGAAATATCTTGATACTTGCCAAAAACTCGGGGTTCGCACCCCATATCACTCTTTCCTGGTAAGTAACTGCAAGTATTTTTCTTATCCATTTTAGTATATATTATGCATTATTGCCATTTTTTGCTTTGGACACTTGGTCCTAGGTGAACTATCATCTATTGCATATGCATGGATAAAATTTAGGTATCAGTTCGTCTTTGAAGGCAACCTCTGCGAACTCACCTTCAAAGAGGAGCAGCTGTTGACACCTAAATTTTGACTAAGTACTAAGATTAAATTGCATCGAAAATTAGGGACTAATTTGGCCCTAACAAAAAAGATTTTTGCACCACCTAAGTACTAATATTATTTACATTTACTAAGTTTTATTTTCCCTTATTTTACACTATTTTTCGGATAATAATTATTATTATTATTATTATTATAAAAAAAAAAAAAAAAAAAAAGAGGGAGGCTCACGGGAGCTAAGGCGAAGCCCAGCCCCCTTTCCTTCTCCTTTCCCCCTGACATGGGCCTTGGGCCCATTTCCCTTTTGATTTTCCCTTGGCCCGACCCTCTCCATCTTCTTCTTCTTCTTCCCTGCACGCGAGACGCAGGAGAGCAGAGCGGAGGACGGAGGATAAGGTAGCCGACGACGACGGGACGTCTCGCATGCGCCATCAATGCCGCCGCGAGATCCGGCGCAAAACCCGGGTGGAAGGGGACGTCTTGGCAAGAAGCTTTCAATGCCAAGTAGAGAGGAGGAGGATGGGACGCCGGTTCGGCCGAGAGGGGGGCCGGGTCGGCGTGCCGAGGACCGGCAGCCAAGCCCTCCGTCGACCGGGCCCTCCTCGGCCTATAAATAGAGCCAAGCGGAAGCGAAAGAAGACAAAGAAACACGGAGCGAGAAAGAGAGATCTAGAGGAGAGGCGGGAGCTCGGAAAGGCTTCCCTTGGAGAGACATCCGGAGGCCGAAATCCGAGCGACCGCCGATCCGAGACATCCGAGAGAGAGATCCGAGGGCGGAGAGAAACGGAGGCGAAAAAAGAGAGAGGAGGTGAGATCGGACGAGAGAAAGCCGCGGCGCGCCGTCGTCGATCCGCGCAACGTGAGTTGCTTAGGGCCGACGCCACCACCGTTCCGCCACCCCCACCGCCGCTCAACCACCGACAATGCCGCCCGATCGGTCGCCCCCGTCACCATCGCCCCGGAGTCGTCGCCGTCTCTTCTTCCAACCGGCCACCGGCCGAGCTCGGCCAAGCTCACGCCGACGAGCCCGCCGTCGCCCACTGTATCGACCATCGCCTCCTCATCACGTCCGCCGATCCCTCCCGCCGTCGGGCTAACCGCTTGCCGCAGCCACGCCGTCCGTCCCGGCCGTTCCTCGGCGCGCAGAGGGATCGCCAAAGAGAGGCGGAGCGATCGGGTCATGACCGGGTCGGACCGTCGACCGATCCGACCCTGGCCGACCGCTAGGGTTTGGTTTTGTGGTCTATGGGCCGAGATTAATTATGCCTATTGGGCTTATTTTGCTTTCTTGGGCCATACTTTATTTTATTTGGGCTTGGGCTTGACTAATTTCTATTTAATTTGCGGTATCTTTCTCGGCTCGACGAACCGGGCCCCTTGAGCCGGACCCGGCCCAACCGGAGGCCCGGCCGCGCGCGTGGCCGAGTACGACCGGGCCGGATCCGGGAGAGACCCGACCGGTCCGGTTTGTTTATATTATTATAATAATAATATTTTCGAAAATAAAAAATAATTAAAAAATAAAAAATATTTTTTTTAGAAAATCCGAAAAAATAGTTTATAATTTCCAAAAAATTAGAAAATCCGAATAATATGTTTTATTTTCCAAAAAAACAGAAAATCCAAAAATATTTCATATTTTGCAAAAAGCCAAGAAAAACCTGAAAAATATGTTTATATTTTCAAAAAAATCAGAAAAAAGCCAAAAAAATATTTGTTTCAACAATGCATGAAAAATCCTTAAAAAATGCAAAAATTTTCAAACCTGAGGGTTTAAACAAGATTAGGTACCGGAAGGGCATTAGTGATTAACTAGTGTAATCAAGTCCCCGATCCTAGTTTCTCTGGTTGCGCAGGAGTAAAATATTTCTCCCAATGTTTTACTTGGGTTTATAATCGACCCATCCCAAATTGATTAGTGGCGACTCCTTTTTAAATGAAATTAAATTGCAGGTTAACAACTCCAACATTAAGTCGTGAATTGGTGGGCTTGGGAGAGCCCCGGCTAAAGCTCTGATGAAAGGCGTTCAGCCGTGCCATTAGCCTCCCGAGACGCGAGAGGGAGGTCGCGACAAGGTGTGGGGAAAATCATTGGTATAAAATTGTGCTTAAAATTGAACCAGCCCTCACAGCTTCACATTGGGGTTTTAATTATCTTTGGATACAATTGCCCTTATAAATGTTTGAGAGTTGTGGCCTAGCAACCAAGGCTTCGTTTGGTAACGTTTTTGTTTCTTTATTTTTCTGTTCTTTCGTTACCCAAAATAGAAAAAGAACAGAAATTTGTTTGGTAACGCGGACTGATTTTTCTATTCCCGATAATAGAAAGTTGTTTCTGGGAATAGATTTGGAGTAGAAATGAGAAGAAAAAAAAAAGCAACTTCTTATTCCTGGGAACAATTTCTAGAAACTATTTCTTGGGGACTACTCGCTGCCCATAGCACACCACCATCCGCCCACCACCGACCGGCGCCTACCCCCAACCGCCGACTACCGCCACCGGTCGCCAGCTGCCCCCACCCGCTCACCACCGCCATTCGCTCGGCGACTAGCAACCCGACTCAATCGGAGGCAACCAGCGGCGACCAGCGATCGGCAAGCTACGGGCAACGACCGGCAACAATGGCAACCGGCCACCGGTCACTGCCCGCAGCCCACTAATTGCCGCCACCGCCCGTCGATACCCCCCGCGATCGAAGAAAAAAGCAATAAAATTTTTATGTTGGTACCAAACGCATTTCTATTCATTTTCTATTCCGAGAATAAAAAAATTTTGTAGTTACCAAACGCCTTATTTTACTCAGAAATTGTTCTAGGGAGTGGAAATAGAAAAGATCTATTTCTCAAAAGAAATTGTTTCTAAGAGTAGAAATGTTACCAAATGCACCCCAAGTGACAATCCTCGGAGGTCAACGACCACCGAGCAGTGGGTCAACAATGGCACCACTTGGTAAGAATCGCTATATATACATGCTCTATTCATTTTATTGCTTTTTTTTTTTTTTTTGAGCAATAGGATATCTGGTTTTTTATCTGGATGTGTAGCAAAGCCAATTTTTTCCTAAATCAACCAAATTTTCAAACTTTTACATTGGAAGTACTCCTGCCTGTTCTCCGTATTTTTGCGGAAAGTTTCCTAAATAGGCCAAATTTGACTTCTTTCCATATGCACAGCTCGTGTTTTTTGTTAGTATCATGTATCCCACCCTTTATGTCATCGGAAACAAAGTATGATAAATAGCATCTGAGTTGCTCACTTGTGTAGCTATTCGCTCCACCAAACCACCTACCATTCACTCCAACCCACCTGCAGTCATCCTTTGTGTTATTGACAATTGCCTGTATAAAAGACAAACAAACGGAAGAGAAGTGCAGTCTCCACTTTCTGCGACACAGCAGTCTCTATATTAACCCGTTTTCAGCAGCTATTCGCATGCATCCACATTCTCTTGATCATCGGAGAAAGCCAATTTAGCAATGAGCGCAACACAACCTCCTCATCATATAGCTCTTTTTCCTGGGGCCGAAATGGGCCACTTGATGCCTGTTCTCCGGCTTGCCACAATGCTGGCAAAGCGAAGCTGCATTGTCACGGTCATCACTGCTTACCCCACCGTCTCTGCCGCCGAATCAGACCACATATCCTCGTTCTTTCACCACAATCCTAAAATAAATCATCTTGAACTCCAGCTCACTCCTCGCTCCCAGCAAGAAGACTCGGCCTCTGCCGACCCTTTCTTTCTCCAATTTGATCTCATCAATCAGTCAATCCATCTCCTCCGTCCTCTGTTATCTTCATCATCTCCACCCTTTTCCGCTATGTTTGTGGACTTTTTTCTAGTTGCCAAGACTGCTCCAATTGCCAAGGAACTCCACCTCCCTATTTATGTTGTTTCCACCAGCTCTGTCGAATGCATCTCTCTCATGGAATACTTTCCAGTTCTCACATCGAACCAGACTGAGTTCAACAATGCTTCCACAGAAATCAAGATTCCGGGATTGCCACCAATTGCCATGTCAAGCCTACCACTAGCACTCTTCGATCCTGGCAATCTTTTTACTTCAATGACTATTATGAACTCTCAAGCTCTATCCAAGGTTGATGGAATCTTGACAAACACCTTTGAGTATTTCCAAGCATCAACACTCGGCACTCTTGACAAAGCCAGGGTGACAGCAAGCTCGCCACCAATTCTGCCCGTTGGGCCACTAGAACCGCATAATATTCCACTAGATGGGGACCACCGATACCGGTCATGGCTAGAGAAACAGCCGTCCCAATCCGTAGTGTACATAAGCTTCGGGAGCAGAACGGCAATATCCGGGACCAGGTGCGAGAACTGGAAAGCGGGTTGGAGAAGGCTGGGTGGAGATTCTGTTGGAACCTGAAAACCAGCATAGTAGACAAGGATGACCAGGCGGATCTGGAAGACATCCTGAGTAATTTATTTTTGGAGAGAACCAAGAACACAGGAATGATCATAAGAGGGTGGACGGACCAGCAGGAGATTCTGGCGCATCCTGCCATCGGAGGGTTTGTGAGCCACTGCGGGTGGAACTCAGTGATGGAAGCGGCCTGGCAGGGCGTGCCAATCCTGGCATGGCCACAAAACGGTGATCAGAGGCTGAATGCAAAGGTCGTGGAGGAGGCGGGATTGGGGCAGTGGGAGAGGAACTGGGATTGGGCTGGTGGGATTGTGAAAGGGGATGAGATTGAGAGGAAGATTGTGGAGTTGATGACAGATGAGAAGCTGAGAGAGAGAGCCACGAAGGTGAGAGAAGAGGCCAGGAAGGCTGTTGAGAGTGGTGGGAGCTCTGATAGGGTGATTATGGATGTAATTAACTCCTTGATTCTTCCATTTCCATAAAAATTATCCCGTTATCTTGAGAAACTATTGCACCTAGTGTTGGCTCACAATATCCATTATGGAAGGGATGACCAAGCAAATGATGCAAAAGAGAAGAAAATGTGTTGGTGGAAAAAAATAACTTATCGTGGCAAGATCGAAGGAGTCAAAGATCAGTTAGCACAAACTCAGCAAATCAAACGCCGGTACTGTCCAATCAAGCATGATCTCAATGTTTGTGCCTAGATCATGGTATATGTTTTTCTTTTTCTTTTTTTTTGGGGGGGGGAGGTGTTTCTGAATGGTATATGTTATTCTCGTACTTTAGAATTGTATGATGCTTGCCAGGGACTTTAATACATTGAGCATGTTCTGCAATGCAGAGGAGGGTGGGGAATATCAATCAGATGACTCCCATTAGAATTGCATGACACTTGCCAGGGACTTCATAAGCACATTATTAAGAAGTGTTCCAAAGGAAGGAGACTGTATGTTTGGATAAACATAGTAAGAGCCTCTCTCTTTTTTCTTTCCATCCACTTGAATGGTCCATCTCCCAATATATAGCATGCACCACCCATGTAAAAAACATTTACACAAGCGGCCTTATACATCACTGATTTGGTAGGGTGGATAATTATAATTATCAAATCAGAATGAATAAAACCACTTGTATGCATATATGTAAGTAGTCACATGTGTACATACCCAACGTTGCTCAGGTCAACGACTACTTGGATACTTAGGCTTCGTTTGTTTCTATAGAAAATCAATTATTCGGGAAAGATTTTCATAATTTTGATCATTAATATCTCCCAGAAAAAGAGGTAATGGAAAACATGCTAAGAATCAACAAAAATGTTTAGGCATTGACTATTGTTAATAATGGAAGTATTTTTCATTGACTCATTTGTGTAAGCAATGACAATTATTAAAGTTAGGAAAATATTTTTAAATTGTTGATTTTTTGTAAAACAAACGGAACCTTAATTTAGCATTTTAGGCAAAAGACGCGTCCCTTAATTAAAAACCACCAGAATAGGTTTAATTCTAGAGTTTTTATAGTGTAACTCCACAATCCGCTTTCTATTGAGGGATGGAAGGGAATCAGGCATGATCAGGCCATTCTACCCATAATAGGACCTAAATGAGTTTTGGATTTTAAAAAGTTTAGGTTTCTTTAATAAACTAAAAACAAATATGGTTATTTATCTTATCTTACATACACCAACAGTACACGATTAACTATAATCCTCTTAAGTTTTTTTGTTTTGCAATAACCATTGAGTTAATAACTTCACGTTTCAGGTAAGTTGCAAAACCTATCTATTTTACAAGTCAAGTTCGGGAATTTATGTCAAACTCTGAAATGGATGTTGAAGTATTATCCCACATCGCTTATCAATAGATCTTAAAGACTCTTTATATTCATGTGGTATCCCTCCACTTATGAGCTTAAATTTTTGAGTTGAACTTTTTAATGGAGATCATGAGTTCAAATTTTTCAAATCTCATTTGCCTCCCCAATTAAATGTGTCTACACTTAGTGCAAGACAAAAAGAATAGACTAAACATGAGAAGAAGTAGTAGAATATTTAAATATTAAACCATGCATTCATTCACAAAGCAAGTGATATCACGTGAGAGAATGTGTTGAAGTATTGTCCAACATCCCTTGATAAAGGGTCCTAAATATTTTTTATATTCGTGTGATCTCTCTCCAACTATCGATTTATGTTTTTCGATTGGACTTTTCTAACAATTATTCTGATGGCAACTTTTGGAAACGTCAATCCATAAACTCTTCTCCCCATTCACATGGAACATGAGATGTCAAACAAAGGTTGTATAAAACTATTATTTACACAATTCTCTTACCAACACATAAATTTAAATTGTTCACAAATAACTAGGAGCTGACTTGAGTAAATCATATTCTACACAACCTTTGTTAACAAAGGTTGTATAAAACTATTATTTACACAATTCACTTCCCAAGACACAAATTCAAATTGTTCACAAATAACTAGGAGTTGACTTGAGTAAATCATATTCTACACAACCTTTATCAAGAAAAAAAAACATAGAAAGAAAGATCATTTCATAGAAGTTTAATTCCAAAATCCTTGAGTGGTAGATGGCATCTGAGCTTCTCATTTATCCTGCACGTGACTCAGCGAACCTATCTAACACTTTCTGGCCTAGAAAAACCCATCCACACAAGTTCATTGTTTCTTTTATCGCTTATACAATAAAAACACCAACAAATGGTCGAGAAATTCATTCTCTGATATCTGCTAACAGCAACAACTAACTGTTTCATTTACTATAAAACCTCTGTTCAGCATCTATTTGGCAATCTCTTTAATCTCTTGATCATCCAAGAATGCCATTAACAATGAGTACATCACAGCCTCCTCACAAATTTCTGTTCCTTAGTGCTATTCATTTCATGCCATTCCTCTGGCTCGCTGCAATGCTGGTGTTTACACCAAAAAATATCAAGTCATCAACATGAACGAGCACCTAACTAATGCATGAACATGGGCAATCACATGACAAACACGTGACTAATGTATGGACATTGCTGTTCACATGACTCATTGTCGACGAGCACATCGACATTAACAATTGGTATTGACACCCATTGGCAACACATGTTGATGAATACTACCAATTAGTTGTTCATATACGATGATGAATAATTAATAATTATCAACAAGTGTGCCGATAAGCGAAGGACAATGTACAATTCGTTGAATACTTGAGAAGTGTTGAGATAAAATTTAAAGTTGGAGGCCACCAAAGGACGAAGCAACTAAAATAATGGAGCAACTGGCGTTGCCCGAGGAGTATTGAAGCAAGGCTACAAGGTGAAGACCACCTAAGTGTTTGAGATCGTGAATGTTTTAAGGAAACAATCGTTCGAGAACAGGATCATGAGATCGTGAAGGCTTAAGCACAAGACTTTCGGAAGTGAGGAAACGCAGTGCACCCCCTGAAGACCACTTAAGGAGAATGCAACCGCCGGAAACTGTTTGAGAGCAGTTACCACACGACCACTATAAAAACCACCAACCGGCTACTAAAAACTCCCCTCATTATACAAATCAAATGAATTTACTATCTTTCAGCTATCTTTACTTTCCTGCACTATATTTGCATTTCCTAGATTCGCATTGTCAATTAATTTCTAGCATATTTCTTAGCTGTTATTTCAAGATTCACGCCATCAATTAAATTTCAGCATGTATCATTATCTTAGCATTTTCAGACTTTGTCGTAGTAAAATTTCAAAGAGTTTGTTTATGTTTGGTTCATTTGTAATAACTATATTTTTCAAGTTTTGTTGTCAATTAAATTTCAGCACGGTTTGTGTTTGTATAGTTTAGTTCGAAGAAAAGTTGTTGATTTCCTTTTAGTTGCTTAGACATTTCCTGTCTGAAGTTGGTGCAAACCTATCTTCTTTAGTAAAAAACAAAGGACAACTTTCGGTGAAAAATCATTTGTCTCAGAGGTGAAACAGCTCGTGAAGCAAGACAGCATCATTACTGTCATTACAGCTCCACCCTTCATGCACATCGTCGAGTCTGAACACATATCCTCATTCCTTCGCCACGATCCCAAATTCAATCATCCTGAACTCCTGCTCATTCCTAGCTTCCGGCAAGCAGATTCTGGTTCTGTGGACCCTTTCTTACTCCCCATTTGTCTCATCAATCAGTCAATCCATCTTCTCCATCCACTGTACCTTCATCATCTCCACCTTTTTCCGCTATATTTGTAGACTTCCTTCTGGCTGCCGAGATTGCCCCAATTGCTAAAACCCTTCACCCTTCTTATTTATACGCTTTCCACCACCTCAGTCGCTTTCCTCTCCCTCACGGTGTACCTTCCGGTTCTGGCATCAAACCCAGCTGAGTTCAACGAAACTTCCGCTGAAGTCAAGGTACCAGGATTGCCGCCCATGGTTATGTCAAGCCTCCCACCGGTATTCCTTGATTCCAGACATCTTCTTACGTCAACCATTATTACAAACTCTCAAGCTCTATCAGAGGCCTAAGGAATCTTGATGAACACTTTCGAGTGGTTCCAAGCATCTGCACTTGCCGCTCTCAACAAAGATAGGGTGATTAAAAGCTTGCCACCTGTTCTGCCTATAGGGTCACTGGAACCATGTCATGTTCCACATGACAATAACGGGTATCAATACAGGTCGTGGCTGGAGAACCAGCCAGCTTGATCTGTGGTGTATATTAGCTTTGGGAACAGAACGGCAATTTCCAGCGATCAGATAGAAGAGTTGGAAAAAGGGCTGGAGAATACAGGGTGGAGATTCATCTGGGTCCTAAAAACCAGTAAAGTGGATAAGGATGACCAAAGAGGATGCGAAGCACTTTTTGAATCATTCCTTCTCGGAGAAAATAAAGAACAAGGGGTCGATCATAAAAGGGTGGGTAAACCAACAGGAGATTCTAAGGCATCCCGCCATCGGAGGGTTCTCAAGTCATTGCGGGTGGAACTCAGTGATGGAAGCAGCTCTAGAGGGAGTCCCAGTGGTCGCCTTGCTGCAACATGGTGATCAAAGGCTGAATTCACAGGTCATGGAGGATGCGGGATTGGGACTGTGGGAGAAAAACTGGGCTTGGGGTCCCAAAGTTATTGTGAAAGGGGAAGAGATCGAGAAGAAGACTATAGTTATGACAGATGAGAAGTTGAGAGAGAGAGCCAAGGAGGTGAGAGAAGAGGCTAGGAAGGCTGTTGGGAGAGGTGGGAGCTCTGATAAGGTAGGGGCATCAAGATGGAAACCCATTTTGTGAGTCATGTTCTATCTTAATGGGTCAAAAATGGGTCATCTTCAACTCAACTATAGAACGTATGAGTCATTTTCGACCCATTTCGATCTATTTTTAATCCAACTGTAAAACATGTTTTTCTTTTTTGAGTCATCCTCAAGCTCGGTAAATGGTGGTGACCTACCAATAACCGCGACACTCCGCCGCTCACCTCCATCCCATCTCAATTTATAGGTTTTTTACAAAGATATATTTAATTAGTGAAATTCTTTAAAAATATTTTAATTTATAGGTTTTTTACATTTTTTTATTTTATTTACTATTTTTTAATTTGATTTGACATTTTATTCATTTAACATAGAGCTTAGAGTGAGTTTGAGTTTCTCTACAATAATAATGGCTTTTAGCAATACGGGTCGGGTCGGGTATGGATCACTAGATCTACATTACATGAATATGGGTCAAAACGGGTTAAATGGATCAATATAAGTTGGACCATTTTCGTCCCGATCCAAACCCGAACCCGACCCATCCATTTGACGGGTCTATGATAAGGTGATCAGAGAAGTAGTTAATTCGTTAATTACTCCTTTCTAACAGAAGGTACGTTTGTTATCCGGAGAGAATGTCACATCGAACAAGCCTATAAACTAAACTAAAGAGTGTCGGCTCAAAATCTACATTACGCAATGGATGGTCAAGTCATTGAAAAAAAAAAATGCCCTGGGTGAATTAAAGATCAATGAGGAAAGCGAATTTGCAAATCAATCAACAATTGTGTCTTGACATAAAAAAGAATCAAAAGCCGATGAAGCACGATCTCATTATCTGTGCCTAGGATCGTGATGTTTCTGTCATTCTTAGTTTTGTATATCATGTTTGCTACTGCCTTCACTATATGATATATGTAATGTAATGCAATTCTTTTATTGTCTTTTTAATTATATTTCCTTTTACATTAGATGAAGAGATGGGTTTTAATTAAAAAAAATCCCTTTCCAGTGTTCGTAAGCACTTGCAGTGATGTACATATGAAATAGGAAAGAAACAAGCTACAGCCATTAATAGTTAGGGGTGTTGTTACAATTAATAAGGACATGTTTTCAATTTCAATGCATTTGATTACACATAATAGGAGAAAGATAGTGCATTAAAAATGATAAACTTCATTTATTGAGGTGTCTAACAAGTGCCCCTTGGTAACAAGATTCAATTGCTAATAACTTATTAGGACCCAAGAGAAATTAAGAATTATTTGATTCATCAGTCCCAGACAAATCATCTTCAGAACACTCATAATCAATTGCTACATTATAGAGTGGATCATATAATCATACCATTTCAGAGAGTGTTTTTATCTCACAAGTTATCTTCCCAATACGTGAAGCCACGTATGGAATTTTGTACGCTGTCTTTATTTTTTATATGGATTTGCTGCAGAAAAATTCAACAATTTAATTAATAGCTCTTATATTATCAGGGGTTAAAATGACAACTAATGGATAATAAAGGTAGGTTTTAAAGCCTAGTTATTTGAATATAGATGAAAATGACTATAATTAAATTTCTCGGTGTTTGGCACAGATAAGCTCTGTGTCCCCTCAAGACACTTTCTTTATTGCATGGAGCAATATGCATGCTATGCTTTGGTAAATTTAAATGTTAGTTCATGTAGAGTAATGGCCTCATAAATATGCTTCCTTAAATAAACTTGTAAGTTCTCAATCATCATATACTTCTAATAACATGCTCTACTCCTTCAAACCTTACCTTCTGAATGACAATAGCTGCAGAAAAAATTTATTGTGAGGAAATTTGACGACCATATTGGTGAAATATCAGCTCTAGTTGGTTTCGACAAAAAAAAAACATAATGACCGAGACAATCCGACAAGCATGTCGCAAGCCAACAGAGACTGATTTTGTGAAGTCAAAAAAGAGTACACAGCAAACATGATTAATGCCAACACATACATCACGACACTATAACGCTATGGCTTGACTTGTAATCTAAGTGGGAGACCAACGCAACTCTATGTACGAACCAATTATTAGTTTAGAACAGCCTCTCAAGGTTGTGTAGTACAGATTGTTCAGAGTGCTAAACAGGTGGTTCTCAAAATTTGGGAAAAAATAGAAAGAATGGAATTAGCAAGAGCTGTTTACCGAAGAGATTGAGAAGCTTCCGTCTATTTTGAGCTCCACTAAAATATTGAACTGCTACGAGTCAGATTTGAGCATCAAGAGTGAGAAGACAACAAAAAACTAAACAAAAATTTCAATGAAAAAAGTAGAGAAATAGAGAAGCATCGAATTAGAGAGAGTTCACAAGACGCGGCACCAGCAATTAAGAGATTTACAACCTCATGGTGGCAACAGAAATTTCATTGCCACCCATCAAATCGAATGTCCACAGTTGTCATGATCATTAAGATGCATTAAAAGTAATGAAACTTGATCATATGCCTGAAGCCATGTCACCATACCACACGACATGGTGTATTTAGGAGCCACTATTTTCTCTACCAAAATCGAACTACGACCTGGAGTCCTCTTGAGACCATCCTCCACAGCTAGCGATCTGATTCTGGCTTGATCATCCCAATATTCACCATCCACAAATAAGACATCATCAAGGAAGTTCTAGAAGTATTGGATCATAAACCAAGGAGGTGCCTTCCTAATAACCTCTCCCCTCTCTCGATCTCCATACAATCTATTAGCCTACGAGTGATCCCAATGCTAAAGGGTTGTCTCAATTGAGGGAACTTAATGAGATCGTATGCTTCTTCAAGATGTCCTGCTCAGACTTAATAAGCCAATCACAACTATAACGGGCTGTGGCAGGCACATCTGAATATTCCTCAAACGTGGACCTGAAAATGGGTAGACCTCTTTCACCGAGCCATAGTGGCTGCATACTGCAAGCAGTAAGAAATGATCTGATAGTTACCCCTAGTGTGCATTTCCGCCAAAAGGGAGCCCCTCCAATCTGTGCACCTCACATTTGAAATACATGTTCATCAGGCATGTCTCAGCACTTCATCAAAACAACAGCCTTGTAAATGCAAGATCATGAACGGGGGGACCAATCCCGAGTTCTCCCAACTCTGCTGTTGCTTGCAATAAACTGAGTGACTCGATTTGGTTTCTTCTCATTCTTCCTGTAAGATTTTGTGAGACCTCCTGTGAGAAAATATAATGCTAAGCCTGGAAATACAAAATAAGTAAGGTCATAGTCTCATACCATGTAAGATTTTATAAAGTCACTACCAACCATTCTAAAGATTTTTAAGATATTAATAAAGACGTGTTTTGGTATTAAGTATTCTAACAATTCCTGCATATGACGGACAAACTGAAAAGCCTCGCAAGGCAATTTCCCCGCGTCTCAATTCATAGTACCGCTCTAGAACTTCATCAATGTCTCCGGCTCCAAGACACCCAACCAACACAGGATTGAATTCCAGACAGCGAGCGATGTTCCCTTGGATGATCTCACCCCGATAACCATCTCGAATCAGCCGACAAGAAAACCCAAAAACTCACTAGCAATTCAAAAGCTTAATGCCCAGCAAGAATGCGCCTTTCCTTGGGCAATCCCCATCGAATTCATGTTCGTACCCGCGTTTCCTAATCGGCGTCTCGGTGAGGCCCAAGCCCGATGGCAGAATTATATTGGGCAACACTTTTTACTTTTGTTTTCTGGGTCAAAAGAGGAGAGTAATTTATGTTACTTTTACTACTTTTTGGCTATGTTGGGCAACGGCCGGACTACCATCCCAACGGATACAATGTCACACTTCGTATGTAAATTTCAAACTTTCAATCTCTTCTTCCCCCTCCTCGAGTGCCCAATATTTTTTTTGTAACCTAGCTTGCGTGACATTTCTTTACCGCACTGATCCTCGTATCCAGCACTTATTCTCCTCATCGATTTTCTCTTAATTAAAAAGGAAAATAAAAACATATAAAAATGTAAAAAGGCTAGTCGAGCCCGCTTTCTTCGATGAAAGCCCATAGAAGGGCCAAGGCACAAACAAGCCTGCCCATCGTCAAAGCAGGGCTAAGCCCACGCAAGATAGCACATCGCTTTCACTACAACCATAGTCATAGGGGCACTTTTTATATCGTCTTCCTTAAGTCCAGAGTACAAGCTCAAAGCCTTTAAAAGCCCATAGATTCCCTGGCAAATCTCAAAGATTTGGTCCGTCTATGTGGCCCTAACTCAGAACAGCTTATATATACTTAATGATTTCCGTATGAGCCATTCCTCCAAGTTTTGGCCTGTGTATGTGGCCCTAACTCATGACAATTTATATGTACTTAATGATTTCTGTATGAGCAATTTCCAGCTCCTAAGCAAGAAATCCCTTTACACCCCGACCCACTACGCTAATTCTTCTTTTTCATTTGCGAGAAAGTCCATCTTATGTAATAAGTCGAATCCATGTACATCATTAATCACGAGAATCAAAATAAGGCGAGTGGTCAATCCTAGGTATTATCCAAAATGAAATTGTTTACCCTTTGATCTCCTATTCAAAAGGAGTGAAATGTTTCTAAAAAAAGGAAAAATGACACAATTCATAAACTTTGACCTAATGTGTAATGACATTCTTAAACTTTAAATTCGTTCAACGTGATTATTGAACTATTCATAAATATCCAATCTAATTTCGAAATTTTTAATTTATTCAATTCAGCCAGTTAACTTTCCATAACAAAGTTAAATCAATCTTTTGGTACTATCCAAAATTTTTCATGATTGCACTATTGCCCAAATTTTAGAATATCTTTTCATTTCCATACATTTTCTAAATCTACAAAAAAAAATGCCATATGTTCAATACATTTTTAGCTTTTTAGTCTTTATAAATATAACCGTTGTTCCATTTAAGTACATGTTAACTTGTTGTCTCTATAATAAACAAATTTCACCTCTTTTAGAGTTATATCATATACATATTCTTTTTTATTTTAAAAAAAGTGCTTTCGTGAGAATATTTAATTTGTCTATAGATCTCTCGTACTTATAATCTAAATCATGTTCCCATTCTTAGATAAATAAAATTTGGGAGAAAAACAGCACAATTATCATAACTTTTGTACAGTGTTTACTTAAATACCATAATTTATTTTTCAATCACTATAGTGCAACATCGAAGTAAAATCGATTATTTGAGTACCATTTTCAGCAAATCAACCTACATTGATTTGTTTATTAATTTCCCATCCGATATGGATATTTTTAATATTTTTTTATCATCAGCCCAAAGAAAAAGGGAAAAAAATGGGAAAGAATAATTCAAAAACATTCAAAAAAATGATTTGAAATTCAAAAAAAATTAAAAATTAAAAAAAAAAATTGTCCACATTAGTGCCAGCAAAGATTTTAGGACAACCAACATCACTATTTAGGACAATCGGCATCCACATCAAATTTTTTAGCGAGGCAAATCACCAATGGTACTCAAATGATCAATTTTTCAAATTTATGGTACTCAAATTACCCCAATAAAATTTTCATGTTTTTTGTTTTATGTTTTCCTAGTTAATTAATTCTAAGCTGTTAATAAGAAATTAAAATGGTAAGAATACCAATCCGATACAACTCTCTAATGAGGTTCTATTTTTACTATTATAAAAAAATAGGCTAAAATAGTTTTCAAAAAGAACTACAGTAATATTTACAAATATCAAGTTAAAGAAGTAATAAAAAATAACAATCATTTTTATCGATTTAGAATATGAATTGAAATGAAAAGATATTCTAAAATTCAGGTAATAGTATAATTACGAAAAATTTTGATTTTTTTATGAAAATTTGAAGGCTAAGTTAAACAAATTAAAAATTTAGGAATTAAATTGAATATTTATCAATAATTCATGAACTATATTAAATAAATTAAAATTTTAATGGTAATATTACCCTTCAAGTTAAAAAATTTTAAAAATAAGAGCTTGTTGATAAGCTATTCGTACGATATGAAAGCACCATCACCACACATCGACGGGACACCTATCTAAAAAAAGTCAAAAGGTGCTCGTGCACGCACGGGGTAGGGCAGTCTCTTTTAACTTGGCACGGAAAAACAAATTGGCAATGAACTTTGAAATGAAATGCGAATGCAAACCAAAGGTGATGTTTAGGCTGACCTAGACAGTTCAGATGAAAGTAGGCACAACGCCCACCATGTGGAATGAAATTGATCGTTTCCGCTATCACATCAATGCTACATGCACGCACGTAGACCTTGAGCTTGATTTTATGACTAACTCTTTTTCATATCATAGGAATATGTGGAACCGGTCCAATGTGTTTGGTTAGATTGTTCAACAGCATAGTTAAGTTTTATTACTAATTTTATCATTGATCAGTATGTATTATAATCAGTCGACGGTGTGTGAACTTGCTTCTCTAGTCAGAGTGTCCAAATTTTTGTATTTGTTTAGGGGTTAAGTCCGACAGAAGATTATTTTTGGCTATTATACTCAACACAACGCGGAGAATATCAAAGCTGGTGAAGATAGTGACGTGTGGATCGTCTATGCTTATAAACATTAGATTAAAAAAAATCGAGTTGGTCAAAATGTGTAGTCGGTTTCGTGTCAGTGTAATCAACGTTGTTACAAGAATTTAGGATTTCATAAAGATATTTATCTTGATTTTTCATACCTCACATGATGTGGTGAATATTCTTGATTGATATGTCACTTCAAGATCCTATGCTTTTATTCTAAATAGATGGAAATAAATGTAAGGTTCAGATTTTTCTCTTCTACGTATTATTTACTATATTGGTATTAAAGCTAGTCGATCTTGAAATATACTAGGTGCACTCACACTCGATGCATACCTGAGTGTGCATCCAAAGCTAAATCTTACACCTTGACATTTTTTTTTCATTCGGTCCTAATATCCTCTAGTCAACGTAAATTTCAACTTGTTTGTCCCGTCTGCTAGACGACATTAGCTTGCTCTATCATCGTATGGTCTGTAGAATCGTTTTATTTCAGAAAGCGCAATCAATTTCGTAACAACGCCAAGTCAACCATTTTGATGTTGTTTGAGACTCTTCCACTACTCATTTCGGAAAACAGACACCACCGGTAGACTCACCAACTTCGGACGATCCATATCTTGAAATTTCATCAAGGACAATGTTAGGCGGAATGGCAACCTCTTGTCGCATAGCCTGCCCAACAAATGTCAATCGGTTCTCTTTTCACCACACCGAACCACTTTGGGGGTTCACCTAGGCATTTTAAGGAATTTTTACTGAAACTCAAGCTGACTTATGATTATTATGGATTTTATACATTAATTAAGGTGAGTGGCTGAAACGATTTATATTAGGCATCAATAGAGTAACCCATCAAATAGGTGTAAAAGGAGAAACATAGAGAATCAAATGCAGGATGCTTACTTGGCTATATGTTAACCAGGTTAAATTTATATTAGACATTACATAAGAAAATTCAAAATTGTCAAAGAATAACATAAGACGTCTATTTTCCTATTTAACCGTCTAATAGGCAATATAATATATATATATATATATATATATATATATATATATATATATATATATATGGGTAAAAAGAGGTACATTCCAAAGCCTCAATAATGGACTAGGGGAGCATTTTTGAAGTGACGCTAGTGCCTGTCTCATTTATTTTGAGTTGTTACCACTTGCACCCAAAATATCACATTCCACCATCCTATACACGAAAATGTCTCCTTCAACCTTCAATAAAACCAAATACACACGCAATGACAAATAACCATTGACTCTTCAAAAACCAATTATTTTTCAATGCTATATACATACAGATACATACATACATGCATTCATATATATACATTCGTCGACTAGCTATTTCATTATATTGCCCGACATTATTTATGAATGTCATCTATAATTTCTCATTGTGATTTTTTCATCTACTTGCTTTGGTACCGCAATCATAAAGCTATATGATGCGTGAAAATGTGATGTATTGACTACTCCAACACTAGATCTCATTTGTTTCTAGAGCAAATCAAAACGGTTCAAGATCAAAACAATTCGATTGCGGGGCTAATCAAAAAGACTGAGAAACCCATATGAGAACCTCAAAATATAAAAATAATGCATATTTTCATAATTTGAAACCTAATAATGCCAATTTTTTTATTTATATTTTTTTGGTTGATCCTATTTTACTCCTACTATAATTCTCACTTCATATTTTTACCTTACCTCTATGTAGAGTGTTGGAATCGAAATCCACACTTGAAGCTAAATCATTCCTATCCCGATCCCCTGAGAATTCGAGAATTCGAACCTCCACCTCCTTATTTTCATATGAGAAAGGTGGTTACTGAGATAAATTTTAGTGGTTAACCTAGTAATACCGTAAACAATTGGTTTTGTAATTCCTACAATAGAAAGTTAAAACGGGCCAATCTAGCAAAGGAAAAAAAAAGGTTAAAAGGGGCCAAGGGGGAATACAGTCGTTGCTTGCCTTCCATGGCTCCAGGTCCGAATACGACAAGTTGTGATGGGAGACTGGTCCTTTTTAAGGAAACGAAAAGCGCCTTTTCAATTAAAATATGAAATAGAAGTTTGAAAATGTTCTTCCTTTCCTCCAAAATCGAAAGTGAATTATTTTCAAGGACATAGGATTCGCATTACTTTTTCTTCTCGGAGAAATTAGGTAATTGATGTGACTTTTACTTTTTTAGGCTATCTTTGGCCATGGCCCAACAGCCATCGCAAGGGACCCTTTTCTTTCTACACGACACTACGATGTATGTTTCAACACCGATTCTAACCCTTCCCCCTTATCCAATGTTTTCTTATAACACAAACTCAAAGGCCGGAATACCTCGAGGACCCATAAAAACCCTCCATAGGATTTATGGTTTGGTTAAGTTTAGGCCATTGACGTGTGCATCAATTCTTAATCCAAAGCAGTGTGCACGCACTTGATGGAATTTGAACAAATAAATTATAGTTCCTAAGTTGAATCCCTTAATATCCCAAACTATTATACCCATCTTCTTTTTTCTTATGACAAAAAAGTCCATCTCATGAATTCCGTGATCTGTTTACATCCGTTTCGCGAGAATCAAGTAATACACATGGTCAGACCTAGCTATGATTGGAATTTGAAATTATCTATACTTTAATCTCTCCATCTAAAGAAGTGAAATGTCTTCAAACTAATGGCTTCTTGACTAAGTTATTGTTGACATGATGAAAAATAAACATCGGCAGATATCAACAAAAAACGCGCACGAGCGCTCGCACATGGACGGCCAGTTTCTTTAAATTGGAGTAGGAAAACAATCGTGCAATGAACTTTGAGATGAAATACGGAATACAAAATGAAAGGGGAAACTAAAATTTCTGTCATCTTAGGCTGACCTAGACATGGTGGATGAGAGTAGGCACAACGCCTACCATATCGAATGAGATGGATCGCTTTGCGTTGTCGCATCAATGCCTACACGCACGGACGTAGACCTTGAGCTTGATTATGGCTAAATCTCTCTGCTTGTTTAGCAAGGGACCGGTTCTATGTGTTTAGTTATGACTGCTTAATAATCAAGTTTTATTATATCATGCGATCATTGATTAGTTAGTTGCATGATGAAGTCAATGGCGTGTGAACGTGCTTCTCTAGTCTAAAGTCCAAAAGTTTTGATTTGCTCTGTTTATATTTGACACTATTCATATGCACAACGCGCTACGGAGATTATCTAAGTTTGTATAGATGTAGATGACATGCAAATCTTCAATAGCAAATAAACATTTATGGGATGCAATATGATAACTTTGGATTTTGCATCTTGTTTAAGGCAAGTGCCCTAAGCAATTATTTTAGTGATCAATAGGATAAATTGTCCAAAAAGTGTAAAAAGGAGAATTTAGATAATCAAATGCGGGATGGCTTCGTGATTCTAGGTTAACCATGTTAAACAACTATGCATTGCTTCAAAAGTTAAAATCGTCCTCCATCGATTTGCATGGTTGGTTGGAGCATAGGGTAATTTCCAGTTAAGCAATTGAAAATCACTTATTCAAATCTCACTAATTAGATGCAAACTGTTTTGGATCAAAGCCCATTTGCATAGGTGAAAATTTTGAACAAAGCCACTTGCATTGGCAAAATACGTGAACTAAATCGATTCATGAGGCTTGCAAGGTATTTCACAAGCCTTTAAGTACTTTAGATTTTCACGTTTGTATCCCTTTCCTTATTGAAAAGGAAAAGCTAAAATGGTTGAAGAATACTATAAGACATTTATTTTCCTATTTAACCGTGGTATTTTCAAGATGCATATGCATACATACATATACATATATATGTGTGTATACAATGTATATATATAGCTCAAAAATGGGTACATTTCAAAAACTCAATAATTGACTGGAGGATCATTTTCAAAGTGCTGCTAGTGCTTGTCTCCTTTCCCCCTCCTACATTGAGTTGTCTTGTTACCACTAGCGACCAAATCTTCACATTCCACGATCCTATCCACGAACATGTTTGCTTCAACCTTCAATAAAACAAAATACTCTTCAAACACCAAGTATTTTCCATATATATTGTTCAATAATTTATCGACTAGCTGTATCATTTTAATTTTAGTGAGAAAAAAATCGTTCTAGTAGGCTCATTCCTCGCAATGACCCTCCTCTCAAGGCCTCTTGACGATCTACTAAGATGATTTAAGGCCAACAATTGTGAACTTTTGGTGAAACAAATTAAATCAATTTAATTTTAAAAAGTAAATTAAGGTTTAATAGTATTGCGCAACATTATTTATGAATGCCAAGAGGAAGGGTCTGTGTATTAGGATAGCATACCTACTTGGAAATCCATTAGTGTTCTTCTTAATCAACTCAAAACCTAGTAAAACCGTAGACGATATATTGAAGACTAGCTAGTAAGTAAATAACTCTAAGGTCGAAAACAACAAAATTGAGAGAGAGAGGTTGAATTTGAAAAGTAGTCTGAAATATGTCGAAGCGGTTGACCTTTTAGTCTCAGCCCCCTTAAACGTGTTTAGAGCCTCGTAACTCTGGCATCCATTTGAATTGAAAGCTATGACCGATCAAAATATAGTTATTGAACTCTATGAGTTCTTTTGAGTATAATCATGGCAATAATTTCATTTGGTAATTTTAGGCATAACAATCAGGATCACATGTTCGATTGCCAAAACTTGAAAATTCAATTAATAGAATTTCAAGAATTAAAAAAAAAAAAGAAAAAGGAATCGGGCCAAGCCCAAATGAAACCGAATCAATCCATTGGGTCAATTCTATTTTAATCCGGTCCAGCAACATCATCCAGCCTAGAACAGCAATGACCCGATAAAGAATTGCTGCTTCCCTTCAATCCATGCCATAGTTTCTAGAAATTACGTGATTAAAAATCCTCAATTTGAGATTAAGTTTATCAGTAATCATAAAAAGGGCAAAAATGAGGAATCTTCTGCTGATTAAAGATGACGCATTCAATTAATAGACATAGGCATGTCAACTTCACGCCCTATACTCTTATCAGTAAACTCGGGAACTTTAAAGCTAAAAATAGTTAAAAATTACATTACCAAATTAATTAATTTATTAAGTAATTAATTAATTAACCAAGTTTGTCGACCTACTTACAACCGTTCTGGATTGCCACTGCTCTGACAATGACAATCTAGATTAGCAATAATACTTCATCAGAAAAATTTAAAGATAATCGACGCAAAGATCTTTTGTTCTTTTTTAATTAGATATGCACGAGTACAAGATAATGCTCTAAGTAATATAATCGAGAGAGAAAGAAAATAAAAATCGTAAATTAATAAATATGCATGACGTTGTTGAGATTGTTCCAGTTCGCCACTGCCCATATAAATTTGCCCCGAAAAAATTAACTAACTAAATGAGAAAGAGACAGAAATTTAGAAATGCTAATTAGTTGAACTGAAGCGGAGGGAATCAAAATTGGCATTACTCGAGTAATTAATCTTTAATTGGATGCGTCCACACTCAACATAAGCAAACATGAAAAAGATTGATATTCAATGGGTCTCACGACATCTAAGTACATGTAATGTAAGATCACATGAATTAACAACAGAAATTGACATATGACACGGCATTTCTTACGAGGGTCAATATCGTAAAAAAATTTAAATAAGTATACATGAAACAAATTTACCTCCAAAAAACTCCAAACCGATACATATGTGACAAATTTACTATCATTAATTTACGTTAAATTTAACTATTAAATTGTTGAATTGGATGACATGATATATCAATTTGGGGTTTTACCTTTCATTTGTCACGAGTGTATCCGGTTTGTGATTTTTTTGGTAATAATACAATTTAATGGAAATTAACGGAGAATAAATTTATTACGTAAATTTTGAGTTTTTATGATTCATTACAAGTATATCAGTTTGAAATTTTTTATTATTAAAAAATTAATTTAGAATAAATTTGTCGCGGATATATTAATTTAAATTTTTTATGATATTAACTTTTTCACAATGCCCTTAAATAATAATTATAGCACGAACTACAGGGTGGGTATTCTACTTGATTTACAATTAATTACTCATATTTTAATTTCATCATATCACTTTGTAAATAATTTTAAGAATATTTCCGAGATTGGCATTTATTGATGCTTGGGAGATATTTCCAGAATCAGCAGACTTTCAGGCCCAATCGGTGCGGTCTCGGTCCGGACGTTACCATTAAATCTTACTATTAGTTTTTGCAGGCACATTTATGGCAACGACGGGAATCGCGTGAGCTCCCTTCTACTCAGTCCAGACGAAATCTGGAACTAAATTAAAGAGCCTGGGAAATAGAAATCTTGTCTTTTTAAGGATGTTCTAGAAAAACCCTTTTTATGAACTTCCTAGGAGAGAGCATCAGCTACCACCGTCGATCCTGCTTCTCGATCCGTTTTACCCTAACTTTTGCACCAGGAATCCTTGCGAAATTCGAGTTAAAAGTGGCTGGAGAGAATCGAACGTGTTTTTAATGGTGCGTACGGTGTCTTTCTAGAGGGTTTGAAAGTGAATTAGAAAGAACATGTGGCGTGATTTACGTGGTTCAATCATGGTCGTGAACCTATTCATGAGTCACGAGGTGAGTCAAATTTCTCTATACTCGAGTCTTTAGAGCCCTACAAAGTGATGATGGATATAAAACAATAGATTGTTGCTAATAACACATGATATTATGAAAATTGCACGGGAACTCTTAAATCTTGTGTATGAAGTACAATCAAATTCTGAATCTTTAAATTGTTCAATCAAGTCTTAAACATTCTTCAAAATGTGTGATCAAACTTTTTGATAAACAATATCTAAAACTCCCTATATGTCACTCAAAAAGTACTCAACACAATTTTAGGATTAATTGTACTTTTCAATAAAGGTTGAGGACTTAACTAAATCAATTGAAAGTTTTAAAATTTAATTGCACTTTTTAGTAAAGATTTATTGCTCAATTTAAATGTTTATTACTCAACTATATCCCGTACAATAAGGATTTGGATCTGCGGTGCACAATTTTTCCCACAGTTAGATGCCGATTAGCTTCAAAGCTTGGGATTAAGCATCAACCGATCCTCTCATTATCTTTTAACCATTTGCTAATTTCCTCATTTTCAATTAATGGGGTTGATGCATTAATATACATCAGCACCTCACACATGCACATGCACAGTGTAGAATATGCTGATAGGAATATTGAGTTAGCAGCTATATAAAATAAGGCACTGAGATTTTGTAGTGAACGACTAAGGTAAACCGTGGTAATTTAATTTATTCTTAAGTTAGATGAGAGTAGGCACAACGCCTACCTTGTTTATGAATGTTCATATTGAGGGCACCGAATCTATAATTTTTCTTATATTTTTGGGGCAAAAATTTCACCAAAAGTCATAGCTTGGAACATTGGAATCCAGTCCAACGAGTTTGGTAATTGTTCGACATACCCCTTTTTTTTAAGAAAATTGAAAAACTGAGAAAAGGTCCACTTAAATTAGGGAAATTTGTTTATCTTCAGAGCACTGAATCTATAATTTTCTTATACTTTGGGGAAAAAATTTAAATTTAAGTCATAGCTTGGAATATTGGAATCCAGTCCAACGAGTTTGGTGATTGTTCAACACACCCCTTTTTCTTTGGAAAAATTGAGAAATTGAGAAAAGGTCCACGTGAATTAAGGAAATTTCTTTATCCAAGGTCTCTACCATAAACGTATAAAGTTAATGGGTCAAAATCTTATCGTGAACATGCATGATACGATTTAATTAATTTCTGTGATTTGGAAACATTACTAGGCTAGACTATAGATTATTTTGAAATCAGACAAATGGTGGCGTTGTATAATGATGCGGGGACAAGTTTTCAAAAGCACGATTAAAATATCACGTGACGTCACCTGTAGGAAGTGAACTAAATTGCTGACATCAGCAAAGGAAGGAGACAAGGGGATTAGGGTTTGGATTTCAAATCCGATTCCACTTATGATTTCTCGGGCGTGTTCTCTCTAAATTTAGGAGCATTCTCGTCTTCTCGAGACTACTCGCTCCTAGTATTTGAAGATCTCCATCCACATTTTAGTGTTGTCAATAAACCTTAGGACGTTGCAAGAAGAAGTAAGGGAAAAAGTTTATTGTAAAATGCTCCTATAGCACGGAAATGAAAACCCGACTTGGTATTTCAAGATCCATATAAATGTATGAAGACAGTGTGTGCTCTAACCGTTGCCTCTAATTGTGCTACATGATATTTCGATCATTAGAATTGGACTCTCCTTATTGTGAGAAAAGGATTTGGTACTTTCTCTTACCCCTTGCTTTTCATTATTTTACGATTTGATTGTAATGCATTGGTATTCAAGAAATACTTTTCAGTGCATCCATCTTTGATCCTAAAATTCTTCCCGATGAATTTTGGGAACCACATATTAGGCACTTCCATTGTTCATATGAATTTCAAAGATAGTATGATATTTATAATAAAAAAATGCTTATATAACTATCCATAATCTAGTGTGAGAATAATAATCTGTTTTTGTGCTATCAAATAACAAATAATTAAAAATTATTATGGAGTCTACTCCTTCAAGAATTTGTGACTCACTACATGTTATTATTACTTTCATAGTAGTTTAAAAACTTTTATGCTAGTAAACCATTGTGATAAGTAACGTTTTATGTCATGCTTGTAAATTTTTATTTTTCATACTAATTAGTGATTTTGCATATACCTTTCACAACTAATAATACGTCCAAATAATGTCTGTCGCGCTTAAATGGTCCATGATCCATTTTGATTATTCTTTCGCATGACAATCCGTGTATGAACGTCGAGTTAGGAGTAAGTGCATGCACGAGCGACCCACCTAGAGAGAGATGTTACATGAATGAACCATGATGAATTGTCCCTATGGCATTGAAGACCAACCAGTATTTATGTACAGCTCATCGATGGATGGCCCTATCGCACTAAACATTATTTGATGGAGAGCGATTCCTCTCAAGCCGATGAGTAGTTTTGTTTTTATATCCTTTTTCCTTTATGATTGAATTTGGAAGGCCCCATGACACCATCGAGTCCCCATAGATTCTCTCTTTCTTTTTCTTTTATATTCTCGATCTTGGGAATAACAATTTATTACGAACTATAAATTTGTGAAAGAATGTATTCCGTAATAATTTATAATTATTTGTTATTTAATTTTTTATTATTAAAAATAAACTATTGTTTAATAATAAATTAAAGACCGTAACCCAATCATTTCTCATTTTTTTTATCATATGATTCTTTGGTTATTTCACCTGAAATTGCTCCCTTGATTTAAGGATTGGAGGATGCTTAAGGGAGAGCGCGGCGAAATAGTGCGAAAAGTTGGCCATGATCGTTTCTCTCCACCAGCTTGCACTATAAATGCTGGTGATGGCTGCTCATTCCCTTATGTCGAATCCTTATCATGAAGCCGCTCCTCATCATTATCTAAATTGATAAGGAACACAAGGACACGCCATTACATGCTCTTTTTCTTTTTTTTGGACATGACCGATGTTGCTACTCTTTATGAGGCTCCGTCGTGGAAGTTTCATGATCGCTACGGAACGGTCGAGCTTGGAATTGTGAAGAGATCGTTACTACACTCTACATGCCACCCACCGGGATTCACGAGGCATTAGAGATCTAGCCATTTGCCAGTACAAGGAATAGGGTCTACGATTCTCCATAGGACCATCGTAACTAAGTAGGCTCGGGTTGGACAAAAAGGGGTCCATCCCACGTGACAAAAATCTTGTATGATTTATGTGTTTAACCCGTTCAGATATAGGCTCGGGTTGGACAAAAGGGGTCCATCCCATGTGACAAAAATTTTGTATGATTTATGTGTTTAACCCGTTCAAATATGACTAGTCTAACATGATCTGAATTGTCAACTTTAGCAAGAAATATACTATTACCCTAATCAAGTTCGAAAGAATGACTTTGCTTGTGGAAATATTGACCCATGCCACTAGGCCACCACCTCCCAGGATTCATTAAAAAAAAACTAAGTTAATAAACAAGAACATGATTTGATATTCATAGATCTTTTCTATTCCAAAAACTCACAAGTTGAATAATTGTAATTTGTCAAGATAAAATTTTGAAGGATAATTGTCAATTGATAAAAAAAATTTAAAATTCATGAAACCATGATTTAGTATTTAAATGTTGTGATACTCTCCCTCAATTATAAACAATGATTTGTCCACGGCTGAACCTTGAATGGACAATTAGAGAGGCAAAAAGAGGCATATAAAGATTTGAATACAAGTCGTCTCATTACAGTTATGTATAAATTTAGTGGGAACACTATAATTTATCTAAATAATTCAATTGGATAAAAACATAATTTCTCGTTTGAATTCTGTAATGCTCTCCCTAAACAGACTCCAATGACTAAAACATAGAAAGAAAATGATAAGGGAAATGATATTATCAGTTCCAAATTTTCCCCAATGTACAATTAAGCCCTAAACATTTAAAAAATGTGAAATCAAGAGTTAAATGTTTTAATAAAATGCAATCATGTCTTTCGAACAACCATTTAGGAATTTCCTAATATGGTACGCTAAAATATTTTGATGAATGATGTCACATTAGAAAATTTTGATTAGCATAGGTGATGCCGATATATTTGATTTTGTGGCATAGATGATACCGATATGGTGTAAAATCATAAAAATTTGGTTTTTGGGAAAACATTAGAAAGCCCAAAAATAAAAACAAAACGAAATAAGCCAAATTTCTTTAAAAAAAAAAAAAAACAACCCAAGAAGAGATAGAATGAACGGGACACAGTGGACCCTTAGGCGATGGTGGCTCCACAACCATCACAAGAGGGTCGGCCAACCCTAGAGAGATGATAGCTAACAATGGAGCGGCCCCATTAGTGCCATTTATGGTACAAAAATTTCAAAAAAATGCCAAATTAGGTCCTCGACGTGACATCTCAATAAAATTGTTAGAATCATAGATGAAATAACTTAATTACATCAAATTCAAAATTTTATAACTCAATTGCACTATTTCAAATGTCTAATTCTTAATCGTATGTTAGGCAAGCTTTTAAAATTATTTGAGCAAATTTTTAAAATAGAATTAAATTCGATCCACATATCTCCAGATTTTATTTCGGATCAAACAGGTTCAGTCGCTTTTCCCCGGAAATTCTGGATGCTGCGAGGGGAGGGATGATGCGACAAATCGATCTCTTTTAACCAAAAGGGAATGAATTGCTGTCCCCGCTACACTCATTCTCGGTAATGAATTGGCCATTTCACAGATGAAATCGCACTTAGACGTAATTGCAGCCGAGTGCTTTTGTACAGTCTGCGATGATGTCAGGACATTGTCACTTCACAGTCATTTTTTTTCCCTAATTTTCCCTTTTTTCTTTTTTTCTACTAGGAACAAAATTTTAGTTTTTAGTATACTTTTATGAGCAAAAACTATAAAAAAAATTTCTAAAATATACCAACCACCATGACGTACCTATTCTAAATTTAAATTATAAATTTATATATATAACACATTTATCATTCGTGAAAATTCTTTCAACGAGAGCCGTTAAAAATCTGCTTCTATGAACACTAGAAAATAAATGATGTTGACATGATTTTAAATTGAGATTGTTTTTGTTTAAAAAATCATCTAACGAAACCTTCACGTAGAGACAAGTTTTGAGTTTTTAAATCAAAAGAAAAATTTTAGGGTAAATGAGTCACAATAAATATAGTTTAGAGTTCTTATTGTTACAAGAAAAAGTCATATTTACGATGACATTTTTTGTGACTTTTTCCCTGGGTTATTATTTGTGAATGTTCAGTTTAATTGTATCTAGGCCTTTATCAATTACTTTTGACTTTCACCTACAGCTTCTACCCTAAATTTTGAAAATACAAAACATTATTTTAGTTTCTGAAAAAATCATGAAAAAAATTAAAACGTGATTCTACATGGCAATGTTGAAATATTTTAAAAGATTTCATCCATTTCATATTAAATTTTAAATTAAAGGAAAAATTTTGCGCAACTTACAGATAGACAAGAGAAAACAGTGCTTTATTTTTCCTAGCAAGACTTTTAAATGAAAATTTGGAGAATTCGTGCATGTTATTAATGGTAATCCTATATAAGCTTATAATGGCAAACTAGTCATTCAAAAATGTTGATGTGACTATTTCTTGTCTTCATAAGTTTCAACTTTCTTATTTGGTATGCATTTTTTTAAATCATTGAAATATATTTTTCATGATACACATAATCTCATGCCAATTTGTGTTTTGACAAATGTGTATGCATTTTCCCTAGTATCAAGAAAATATATTACTACATTACTAGAGATTGCAATTAACCTTTTGGAAAATTATTTTCGGGATTGAATAGTACAAGGCTGGTCAACTGGAAAATAAAAAATTACTAACGCTTGGTTTGTTTTTGGACAAAATGTGATGTTTTCTTCTTAACTCTTCAAGAAGTCATGTTTCAAAAAAAAAAAATTTTTTGGTATTTGGATGAGACCTAAAATTGAATTAAAAAATATTTTCTATTATTTGGTAAGAAAAATCTCATTTGATTTTATTATATAGATATTCGTTATTCAAGCGTTAGTAACTTTCACACGAATAACTAGAGAACCCAGCGTGGGTACCAAGTCTCAAGTTTGAATCCTTGGCTTCAGGCATCATCATGAGCATTGATCTTAGGTACAATGAAGCCAAGCATGAGAGCATGACGTCCGTGCCTAAGTCTATGGAGGTTAACCTTAGATGCATTGAGGCTTGGCCTTGGACTTGAGACTCAGTGTAAGTGCCCATGCCCGAGTCCATTGAAGTTGAGCCCCAAACCCCAATGCTCGAGCCCTATCAATCGAGGTCGACTCGAGTGCTATTGCCCTCACCCAGAACCCAATTCGAGACTAGGTCCTCAACACCTAGGTTTGGATTCATCAAGGCCAAGCCTTAGACTCCATCACTAATGCTTGTGCCTAGGTCCATTGAGGTTGGGCCCTTACTCCTTGAACCCACTTATAAGTTCATCAAGGTTGGGTCCGAGACCGTGGCATTAGGGAATAGTGCTCAAACCAAGGACATTGATGTTAGTGTCTAGGTTTTCAGCAGTCGGGTCTATGGAGACTAAGCCCGAGTACATTTAAAGTCAAGCCTGGCGCACACACCTAAGTCCATCAAGTTCAAGTCTAGGACCTCAGTATCCATATTCCGGAACGTTGAGGCTGGTCCACGGTCCATCAAAGCCGAGCCACACTCCCAAGCACCCGAGCTTGGGTCCTCGGTAGCTAGGTCTGAGCATGAGCACTAGGATCCTGAACGTGGCCTCCATGAATCCAGTTCCAGGCACCGGGACCCGGATCTAGACTTGATGGATTCGGGGCCCGGAATCCCAGACACGGGCACGGGCATCAGGTTCCCGCCCCGGCCTCAACGGATCCGGACACGGTCCCCGGGGTGCTTCGCTAGGTCTTTTCGCTCTTTTTGGCTTTGCTTCTATTGTGTAGTTGCATCATTAGGTCCATTGCCAGCCCCCAAAGCCTCCACGTTCCATTTTATTCTTGCTTGGAAAACGCTTTTAGTGGAGGAAAATGAAGACAAAGGAGAGCCCGTCCATCAATCACACCAGCAACAGCAGGCGAGCCATCCAGTGTCATTTTCATCGGGTACTTACACTTAAAAATAAGGCAATTTTCAAAAGTTTAAAAAAGGCGTTTAGACACGTGTCTAGAAGATTTGACAACACAATGACTAATATGTCATTGTGAACATATGTCGAGAGAATCTAACTCGACGATGCAGCTACTGATTGATAAATCAGGTTCATTGTCGTAGTAAAAGAAATCATTCACGAGCAATTATTGTGAATTATTACTGACCTAAATTTTTTTTTTCAACTTAACAATTGCACATTAGTGGGTTGTGTTATCGACAATGAGTTTGATTGAAAGAGAAATCTTGCTTAGGCTTCAAGGGAAACTATGTGCCTGGGGCCCGCTTTTCAACGCCAAAATCACTCTCGTTGTATCATTTTTAGAACTAGATCTTTCAATCAAAGAGGGAGCCCTAAATTGCCTCCTCTAATTTGTGAAGAAAATTAAGCAGTCTTCAAAGGGGGAATCCAATCAATCAATCAGTCATGGAGAATAGTCTTGACATGAAATGTTATTTTGGATCTAAGTGGGGAGTTTTCTTGATCATGGTGCATTTTTGGATGTTACTGTATTTTAATCTTTTCCTGTTTTTCTTCTTTGGCCCTGTTGCTTGAAAACCAGAATCATAGACTTGTTGGCACTATAAAACAGGGATAATGCAAGCTGGCCCCAAATTAGACAGAGCTCGCTATCGCCTTAATGTTGGAATTAGGTGAAAATTGGGGTCCCTTTTCCACATTCATCGCCCTCTTCAAGCCATGTGATCACCATGAAAGCATCAATTTTGAACTAAGCATGCATTTATCAGCCAACAAATAAAGTAGATCATTCTCTCTCTCTCTCCAAGATATAACAATGGTCACTTGCTGTAGAGCAGCACCCTCGTACTATAATGAGTGAACCCAATTTGGAGAAATCTCTAAAGATCTTCTAAATAACTAACAAGAATCATGACTGATCTCATGTAGACTCGATCTCTCTATGATTAGCTAGGAACAACAGGCAAAATCGTGTGAGGTGTGATGGGATTATTTCCTAAAGTGTCTAAGATTAGAGATCTAAGCCACAGGACCTTAGGATAATGGTTAATCAATCAAGATGGTCACATGTCAAGAAGCCAAGATTTTATTTAAAAGTACCATATTTAGACTTAGTAAACATATAATAAAACTTATATACATATATGTTAATATCAACTTATAGAACTGTAAAATTTGGTTTATATTTATAATTCCTGTGGATTCGTATCAATACCAAAGGAGAGATGTCTATATCTTGTGGGTTTTCTTGCAAGATCATTTTCCAATGATTGAATTGTTTTGAAAAGATAGTTCTCTCTTCGTTGCAAAATTTCAAGTTGATCCCATAGAGAATATGGCAAAACTATTGTGACTCAATTATTGTTTCATCTGGCAAAGTTCCAAGAGCGTACTTCTTGATCATCTCTTTTGAATCAATATGATCAAAAAGCAATAGCATGCAATTCTTAATTCATACTTGTGGAAAGAATATATTGCACCCGTTATGCCCCATTCCTAATATCAAATTAAATAACACAAATGAGAAAGGCTTACGAAATTTAATAGGATATTCCCAAAGTCTACACGACTAATCATTCAAGAGAGTAGGAATGTGGGGTGTGATACCAAAAGAAAACAAAACAAAACAAAAGATACTCTCCAGCTCTGAGAAAAATCTCCCCTTTTCAACAGTCGCAAAGCCTCTTTTTCCCCACCAAAAGGGGGAGAAAAGGTCGGAAAGGAGGGGGAGATGGTGGCTTGGAAAATAGCTGCGATTTTGAAGCGTAAGAGGACAATCATGATTGAGAATGGGAACAGACTCAAATGGGTTGGAGCCCTCTTTCCCTTTTCCTACTTTTTCCACTGCTCACTCATTAAACATTGATATATACAAAGAGATAAATATGAAGTGGGTTTGCCTCAAAGTTCGTAAAGAAATGAAAAGCTTATGTTCTGGTCCCGAAGATCTTACTCCGTGGGGTCCTTGAAAATGCTCTCATTGTTTTATTGCACCTCCCCCTAACATGGCCGATATAGTAGGCTATTCTAGTACAAAACCACCCAGCATAAAGTGTTGGATCATATGAGTAATGAGAGATAGTCCACTAAAGCATGTGTCTCTTTTCCCCTTTTCGCTACTCTCCAATATGTTTAATCCCTAGATCAAACCTTACAAAATATACATAGCGCCTCGGAAAATTATTTGTTGATCAACCTTACACCAAGTTGTCAATTTTTTGAGGCGATCCTAAAGGCTGGACCATCATTAGGACGGAATGTGCTAAGTTGGGTATTTGTTGGGGAAGACCATAGGAGATTCCTTTTAGACCAAGGTATTGGAAAAACAAAATAATTGACGTTGATTTAAACTAAGGTGGGGGCTTGCCCAACCGACCTGGTCAATCTAATTGGACCACACTAGCTGCACTTGCACTATGCTGACCACAGATTGGAGATTTTGACGGTATAGCGAAGGTGTTCCATGAGTCTTCGAGATAGGAATTGGCTTATGGTCGTTTGAAGTTGATGGGCATGAAGAATGCTTTTTTGACAAATCGGTTGGATGCATTCTAGCCTTGAATTATTTAGTTATTATATGAAAAGATGGGACGGTCACAATAGCTAAAGTTATGAATAGGTCCTAACGTGTTTAGCCCAATCCATAATCTCCAAAAAAATCAACTTTGAATCATGTGATTGGTTACTATCTATGAAGTATGAGTTACTTCACAGGATTAGTCTAGCCCAACCACAACGCTATGGTAATTTTTTCACAAATGGTCAAAAGCATTTTAACCTTGAATAATTTAGTTGTTATATGAAAAGACTGGAGGGTCTTTGTAGCGGAACTTATGAATAGGTTTAACATGTTTAGCCCAATTCATGATCTCCAAAAAATCAATTTTGAATGATGCAATTGGTTACTATTTATGAAGTATGGGTTATTTCACGAGATTAGTCTAGTTAAATCACAATGCTATTATAATTTTTCTTTAAACTCAAAGTTTTATAGTCGTGAGATGTCTAATTTGACGTGATTATAATGGAATTTGATAAAGTAAAATTGAGAAAACTTCGGGCTCAAGTGTCAAATTAAACTTTGCCAAGCAAATCAATAGAAGGGATTGGTGAACAAAATGGAAGGAATATTGCTATAAGAATAATCATCATCCTATCTGGGGAAAAAAACATGCGCTGAAAACAATATGCGATAAAACTTATATATATAAAAAGAGAAAGGGAATCTTATACAATCTCACGAATATAGAATTTATATAATCGCATACAAAATCCTATGGGGCCCACTATCATTGATTGTGGGCAATTGCCTTCGATTGGGGTCATCCGTTTTAAATGCTGCAATAATCGACATTTGGTTGTCCTGGTTCTGATTTGATTAGACCTGTTTGGCAAGAGTAAAGATTGGATTTATAATATCCTTTGAATTGCGTACAACATGGTTAAACTGCTAACAGTTCTAAAAATATAAACTATGTGAGGCGGGCTGTAATATTTGTATACTCTGAAAACCTTGTTCACATAATGACTGAACTTTGGCATAAGTCTAAAATATAAAATATGTAATTAGAGAGGCAACTAAGAAAAATATTTTTTGACCTTGAAACTTGTATTTTGTTATTATATTAAAAAAATTGTCGGGCCAGTGTCAATTGCTATGATAATATAAGTTATTAAAAGTGCATAGTTTAAATTTCAAATACTATTTCACTTAACGGATAAAACACTAGATGAAGACATAGGCTAGCCCGTTTAATATGCAGAGTTGTGAATTGGAAAAGATCTAATGTTCATTTTTTTTTTTCACTTGCCAAACCTGGATCCCTAGGAAATCGATTGAAACATAGTGTAGTATTATCTCCCCTTAAGTAGCATGACCCTGATCTACATTAGTAGCCTTTTTCATCTCAAACTTGATTCTAGTTGCTCCTGTCGAGCTTGGGACCTTTTTGAAAAGGCCTTGTCATAGATTGTTGGGGTTAACCAACTGTATCTAAGACTCTATGGTAAATAGCTACATAATTAAAGTGCAAATCGTTATTTATTGAGTTAGTTATATAGTAGTGGATGGTCCTTTCTATGCCACCGTAGGTGGGTGTCATCCTGCAATAACATAGATGCAATGTGCCATCTTATCTAAAGTCGTCATGCATAATGTTAGAATATTCAGTTCAAAATCTTATATTTAAAAGTATAAGAAGATCACATATATATAAAAAATAGGGAAAAGTGTCATCCTGCAATAACATAGATGTGATGTGCCATCTTTTTCACTTTTTTTTTCTAAAGTCATCATGCATAATGTTAGAATATTCAGTTCAAAATCTTATATTTAAAAGTATAAGAAGACCACATGTATATAAAAAAAGGGTAAAATTGTCCCGATATATAAGATCCTTTAAGACATTTAACTTCTCTCACATCCAAGAGAGTTAAGAACAGCATAATGAATCTGACAAATAGAGGGATGCACATGCAAAATAAACTTGGGTAGAACCTATACCTTGTGAGAATTTTTGACCTAAAACCTTAAATTTTTAAGTAGAAGGAGACGACATACATACAAAGAGCATATGAACCTAGAAAATAAGTGGAATATTTTATCACATAAAAAGGAAAAATTAGCAAAAATGTCCTAAAATTCTTATAATTGTGTCATTTTAGTTCTAAACTTATTTTTTTGCCCATTTTGCAATTATGTCAATTTAATTTATCCAGCCATGGCGGACAATTTTTTAATAATATTTTATTTTTCAATTTTTTTCTTTTATTTTTCCTTTTTCTCTCTTTTTTTTTTTTTTTTTTTTTTTGCCTCCTCCCTCCTTCTTCCTCTTGCTTTGGCAACCAGCCAAAGGGGAGGGTTGATTGCTAGACTAATGTCGCCAGTCAATGGCGAGCTTGTCTCCAAGTTGCTGGGCGAGGGCGAGCTTGTCTCGGAGTCGCTGGGCAAGGGCGAGCTCCCCTAGCCACTAGCAAGCCCTCGCGCGGGCCCTATCAAATCTGGTAAGAGCTCACCTCGCCTAGCGACAACGAGGCGAGCCCTCACTAAATCTGGATGAGTCGTCCTCAATGTTTCATATTCATACCACCATTATAAGGGTTGGTAAAATTGAATTGATAAGGGTTGGCGTTTATACTGACAAATATTTATTTTAGACTTTGCGTAAAGGAGTTATAAATTTTCTTGTTGGTGGCCCATTAAAAGCTCATCTAACCAAAACATTAAAAAAAAAAAAAAAAAAAAAAGGAAACAAAAAAAGGGAAGAGAGGACTAGTCTATGGGCAGTCACGAGTGCCACTGGTTTATACGCATGCATGAACAATAGATATATATTGTTGAAGTATATAGTCAATAGGTGATCATAAATAAGAAAATTAGAATTTTATTGGTGCCCCTCACTGTATAAATAGAGTTATCAATGTACTCTTTATCAAAACAATTAAGTAAAGATGAAATTTTTTGCTTAGAACAATGACACAAATGTGTGTATTTTTTTTTTTTTTTTTTTTTGTAGCTTTTAAATTTCGGAGGAGAAGTGATAGAACGCCAACTTTTCATGTGTAGCCAAATCTTTGATATAAGCATAGGCTTTTGGGTCAGGATGAACTCACTAATTAGCGTGCTCCTTTTTTCTATTTATTTTAATTTTTCTTTCCCAGCAAGTGATTGCTTGCTGTCAAAAACTCAATTTTCAAGTTGAGAATAATAAAACAGAAGAAAGAATAGTGAAATTTCTGATATATTTTTCTGTTTGATAATGGAGGGTTCATAAAGTCTATTTATAGATTTTACTGGATGACTATTTAAGATAACATACATGCAATCTTGAAAGATAAGGAGAATCAATAGAATTATCAAATATCTCTAACGTGAAAAATTATTCTAGAGAAATCCCTAATTATTTTTAACATACCCCCTCAAACTCAAAGTAACTAAATTTTCTTGAATTTGAAAATCAAGTCAAACAGCTTGTTCTTCGATGAAATCAACACTAAACGGTGTTGGGCTTAGTGGATCCACAGTGCGTGATGGCATTCGGTGGTTGTTCCAGGCGAAACTTTGGACTATCAAATATCTCTAATACAGGAGATTATCCTGAAGAGTTCCCTAATTATCCTAACAATTTACATGGGCTAATCCAACGATGGTGCTTGACCTTGATGTACAGTTGCGTATTTGATGCATTTACAAATTGGTCATTTTCACTCTCACACTAAAGTTAATCTTCATGCATTCATGCCTAAATAGACAAAGCTTGTATGAATAAGTAGGGTGCTTATTTTCTTCATTTCCTCTTTCGACTCCAAAGATTGCGCCGCATCTTCCAAAGCATCATTCAAGGCTTTAACGATAGCCGATGTTATGGCCTGGGCTTTGCTTAAATGGCACTCCTTCTGCAAGAGGTAAAAGTAGCAGTCATCTAAGGTTAAAAGCTTTGGTAGAGCCACCATTTAGCGCTAATTTCTCCTAACAGCTCATCGAAAAGTCATCAACCATCACATTCCAGCATATTATATTCTCAGCAAGAAATAAGCGTATAACCTAGTAAGCAAGCGATGCGAAATATTTTAAATGATAAAATCACCCTCCATTCAATCGGTTTTCTTTTTCAACTTTCATTATGATGAACATTAGCATGAGGCATAAAAAAACACATTTCGATATGTAATCTCTTAATGGGTCTAGTTTGTTCGAGATCAACATGTGAAGGCAAAACAAGCCTATAGTTATTTTTTCCAAACAATAATCTTATTACTATAGAAATAACTATGATGATGCTATTATAATATATACATATTCGAAATGTGAATTTTTGTTGAGATCATTGCTAACTATACTAAAAGTTTAAGCTATTATTTAATATTATAACACTCCACTCACGCTTAGTTCGATCTTTTTGCCTAATACTAAGGCATGGAAATATTTAAATGGGGTGGTAAATGAAGCTTGAAAAGACTCAAATTCAGAACTTGCAATTAAGATTTTGATGGAACCATTATCAACTGTTATAAAATATTAAGTTGTTAGAAAAATGTGTGATTTATAATTAAAATATTATAACACGAAAATGGTCCTTCTTTTTTTTCTTTTGGATTAATATAATTAAAAATACTTGAACTGGTCTATGTGCATGCTGCTCTATTCAATCATACCCTTAACTTGAACAATGTAGGCAATTCTGTAACAAGACCTACCATATAAGTTGGTGTTGTGTGATCTCAAAGTCTTCCTCACTCAATTCGCAACTACCCAAGTAAACATGTGTTTATTCCTTTCATCAAAGGTGAAATCACTAAAGCCAACAAAACTTTCGACACTAAATAAGAAAGTTGGCAAAAAAGGCAATCAATGGTTAATGTCGGGCCCTTCAACAAGACATTGGCAATTCTCAATGTTTCATATTCATTCCACATTAAATGAAAACGTGAAGAGTTGGTAAAATCGAATTTATAAGGGTCGGCGTCTATGCTGACAAGAAATTTATTTTAGAATTTACGTAAGGCTAGCAATAGACCAAAGACATAACTCATCATTGAACTCCTTTCTCTCTCTTTTTCCTTCAGAACTGATGACAAGCGTCTGCTCTTCCGGCGACGAACTTTAACTCAGCCAGAGATCGACATCTTTCCCAACAACTTTCCCAACAACAACGTGACGTGAAAAGGAGAACATTTATAGACATGCAGAGACAATCGTGTTCGATTGGCCTTGTTGGGAGCCTCGTAAAAGATCATCTAAGGAAAGCAAAAAGATGAGAAAAAAGGAAGGGCTCGTCCAAGGGTAGTCATGAGTGCCGCCGGATTCCATGCATGCATGAGCGATCGATTAATTTTTAGAAAATTATTACCAAAATCCAAAACTTTTGCTGTAGGACGTGGTTATAAAAAACCTTTTTCATTTCACCAAAACCCCTAAATTTGTAGAAATGATACAAATATATCCCCCATCAAACTTCCACCCATAATGAAGTTTAAAAATCCAATGTGAATTTATTTCGAGTTACAAATTCCCTTGGTGTCTACGCATCCAATCGTGTCAGATTTTTAACAGTCATTGTGGATGAAATTGTGACAAAGGGTTTCTAGTCACGACGTTGGTTTGGGGTATTGTTGAGACGGAAAAAATTTGGGATATTTATGTCCCAAGAAAAAAAAAAAAGATTTTTAGTGAGTTTTTCGCTCATTTCTATTATTCTAATGGTCCAAAAATTAATGAGTAGTTCTCATACCTTGTCGACCCGATTGATATATAAATATCAACAAGTTGTCCGTTCAATTTGATCCTACTCATAGCCTTGATAATGGATATTTGGAATTGCATAACTTTTATAAATTAAAAGTTAGTAGTGGCTCTCCATATTTCGATCGCGTGCTTGATGTCAACTAATCTTAAAATGGTGTCCATTTCTATTAATTACTTAAAATTCCATCGGATCTTACTGCTCTATCAAATGTATTATTGGCCTCTTTAATTCTTCCAAATCATACAAATATAAATCAGATATTGACAAAAAAATTTTGATTAAATTGACAAATCATTAAAAGATATAGAATTAAATTGGTACAATTAAGAAGTTTATGACATTTTGAATAATTTTCCTATTTTTGTAAAGTGAGAATTGCTGAAATTCCTCGGTTGGAATCTTTTAAAGAATCCAATTTAAATTCCGAATCAATTTTAGGACTCGCCAATTATTCCTGATATAACTTTCGACGGACGAAAGTCCGATTCTGAAGTTATGTTAGCAGGCAACCCTACCATAACAACCATAATTATTTTGCCCCCTGAATTCAATACACAGCAAAAAATTCTAAAATTCTACGGGCTGGCTGGGGCCTGCTGATTGATCCTACAAAATGCCACAACCACCAGCCTGGCCAGATTGATTGATTGTCACAATTTGAATTTTTATTTCCGTTTAATCAGCATAAAAAAATTAAGTGTTAATACACATAATCCATATTTTTCACTAAAGAATGCTTATTAAATATGATTTGGCATGTATCTAAAGACGATCATTAACATTTACCTAGCATATATTACTAATAGAATAAAGGGCTAGTGACACAAATAATTTTTAAACTTTGACTTAATGTGTAATGTAATTCTTGAATATTTAATTTGTTCAATCTTATCACTAGAGTTTAATATATATTTAATGCAATCTTTGAACTACATGAAAATATTAAATATTGTCATTCCATTAATTCATGTTTAGGAAAAATATTGAGTATTTTCATATACTTTAAGAACTAAATTGAACATGTACAAAAAATGTATGGATCACATTGAATAAATAAAAATTTTATGAATGATATTACATATTAAGCTAAAATTTAAGGATCACATTGAATAAATAAAAAGTTCATAATATAAAGGCAAAGTTCAGATATTATTTGCGTCATTATCCCTTTTATCTATAAATGAGTTATCCATCTTTGATCATTTTGTAAAAAAGGATGAAAGGAAGGAAAATGGAGAGAGGCAAAGTTCAGATATTATTTGCGTCATTATCCCTTTTATCTATAAATGAGTTATCCATCTTTGATCATTTTGTAAAAAAGGATGAAAGGAAGGAAAATGGAGAGAGAGAGAGAGAGAGAGAGCCCAATTGGATTCAAAGTATGGACTCAATACGATCCTCCAAAAGGAACACTTTATATAACCACATAAAATAGTACCGTTAAAAGGTAGGTATTAGTTTATAAAGTAATATGACTTTTCCTATTCAAGAGACTCAAAATGCTACACAATATGTCAAAATTGCACTTGGGAATAAGGGTGCATTCAAACTATAAAAGGATTCGACCCGCTCCATGCAAATTAATCCTCTAAAAGGAACACTTTATATAACCTCATAAAATAGTATCATTAAAAAGTAGGTATCAGTTTATAAAGTAATATGACTTTTCCCATTCAATGTGAGACTTAAAATGTTACAAAATATGTCAAAATTGCACTTGGGAGTGGGGTGCATTCAAACTATTAAGGCCTATTTGGTAACGATTCTATGCCTGAAAACAGTTTTTGCTTAGAAATGATTCTTTTTTATTTTGCTCCCGGGAACAATTTCTAAGCATTTGAAAGTTTTTGGTAAATATCCAAAATTTTATTCCTGGGATAGAAATGCGTTTAGTAAAACTTGAAAATTTCTAGTCCAAAATAATTTCTTTTAATTTTTTAATGATTTAAATATAATTTTCTTTTTTTTTCCTTTCCATTTTCACCTTTTGTTTCCTTAATAGATCGTCGGCGTGGTGGTGGCCGCACGAGGGCCGACGCCCAACCCTACGCGTGAGCCGGGCGAGGCTTGGCCTCGCCGCCCATTGCCGGGCGGCATCGGCTCGCACGCACAGGCGAGGTTCGCCGGTGGCGCGAGGCTGGCCAAGCAAATCTGTGCTTGGCCGAGCTCACCGGTGGCCAGCGCCAGCGACGGTGGTGATGGGTGGCAATAGGCGAGGGAGGAAGAATAAAAGGAAAGAGAAAGCGAAGAGAAAAAAAAAAGGGAAAAAAAAACTGATTCTTGAAGTTGTTCTAGAGAACAAGAAGCTACTTTTTTTTTTTATTCTTGATTCCGTTCCAAATCTGTTTCTGGGAACAAATCTGTCTCCGAGAACAAATTTGTTCCCGAAAACAAAAATTTTAACAAACGGATTTCTGTTCAAAATCTACTCCCGGAAATAAAAGAATATAAATTGTTACTATTTGGCAAGTTACCATGCAGGCCCTTAAAGTATTCAATCCGTTCCATGTAGATTAATCCTCTAGAAGGAATGCTTTATATAACCACATAAAATAGTTTTCTTTAAAAAGTAAATATTAGTTTATAAGGTAACATGACTTTTTCCATTCAATGCAAGACTCAAAATGTTACAAAATATGTCAAAATCACACTTAGGAGCGGGGTGCATTCAAACTATAAAAGGACTCGATCCGTTCCATACGGATTAATCCTCTAGAAGAAACAATTTGTATAATTATATAAAATAGTCCCATTATAAAGTAAGTATTAGTTTATAAAGTAACATTAATTTTTTTTATTTGACGCAAGACTCGAAATGTTACAAAACAAGTCAAAATCATACCCGGAAGCAGCGTGTCATATAAGAAATAGTCCAATCACCACCGGGCAGTGGAAGTGGGAAAATTTTGAGTGGGAAAGTAAACAAACAATCAACTAAAATGCATATGCTCGTTGGCCATAATGGGAAAAAAAAAGAACTAAAAAATACATGCTTGTCGTTTTTCCAGTTGTGTGACATGGAGCTGGCGGTGAAGACAGGAGTCTTCTTCCTTGGACCTTCCCCGTAGCGTTTGTCGGGGACCAATGTCAAATGCAAACTTTGTCCTTTTTCGACTATTTTTCACCTTTTTTTTCTTTCTTTCTTTTACCCCAATCTTTTTTGGATACATTTCTAGAAGAACAGCGCCAACGCAGTGAGACTTTCGAGTTGGGATGGCCAGGGACATGCCGCTTGGAAAGTCAGCCATTCAATGAGAAGTTCATTTGAATTATGAAAAGTTGCCCTGTTTGGTGATTAACCATGTATTAATTCTTGGGCATTGTAAAGAAAAGACAGACTTATCCAAATAAAAAGTTGCCCTAAATTCTTGGGGTCATATGTTTTTTGTTTTTTTGTTTTGGCTTCCCATTAAAGTTTAACATATAATCAAAATTTCAAAAACTACATTTGAATTCACATGTTAAAATTTGTACATCGTAAAAATTTCAAGTGCAATTGCCTAAAAAGGACAAAATATATCTATTGCAAAATTTACATTAACCAACACCTATCCAAACACGTTTTTAAATAATTAGATTTCCAAATATTTTGTAATAAATAATGAAGGCTTGAAGGGGGCTGAAGCTCCACCTTGCCCCTCCCTGATTCCCTAATATTTTCGGGACCATTAATCCAAATATACCTTAGTGAATTTTAAAAATTAGACATTGCATCATATGTTTAAAGCTTTTATTTGTTGTCTACAAATAAAAATAACCAAAAAAGTTCAAGACTCATTTCACTCACTTCATTTTTCATCGGTAGTCACACATAATGAGGTTAAGCATGGGGACAAACATAGATCTTTAGTGTTTATATATACTACATATACATCTACATTTTAAAAATTACTTTCCTTTGAAATATTTTTTTTTAATAGATTAGTGTAACCGGAACACTTACTCATTTCTCTAATAAAAAATATTTTTATTTTAATACGCTAATTAGGCATAACATGGAAATGAATGAAATTTTGAAAAAAGAAATGATTTGACGTGAAATTTTGTAACGATCGAGAAAAGGGAATATGGGAACAGTGCGAGAAGGCGCTTGCCATCGCTGCTTTCTTTGACTTTCCTTTTGGGTTCTTCCCGATGCAGATATGACACATTTACGGATTCTCTCTCTCTCTCTCCTTCTTCTTCTTCTTCTTCTTCTTCTCCATTTCCTATTTTCTCATAACACCCAGGACCCCCACCCCCCTCTCTCTCTCTCTCTCTCTCTCTCTCTAAACTTCGTCTTCTTCCTCGTGCAAGCGTGTTTTAACCTCTGCCCTTTTCGTATTTCTACCTCTGCAATGCTCGTGCACTGGATATAAATCCAGGGTGTCCTTGGAAAATCCGCCATTGTCAGCTCTCATGCAGAGAGAGAGATTAGAGAAAAAAGGACCGGTAGCTTTCATTGATTTCATAAAAAAATATAATATTTTTGAAAAATATTTTTCAGAATGTTATTTTTTAAATAATGATATTTTCCGGTATTTAATTAAAATCTTAAAAATGAATTGAAAAATATATTCCACTGTTTGATAAGGAATTTTTTTTTCCTCTATGCACTCCTCTTAATAATTTTTTTTACTATTTTATTTTTTAAAATCGATTTTTAAATATTTTCTCTTTTATTTTCTTTATTTTAAAATCAATTTTAAAATTATCTCCTTGGCCAGTCATCGCCCATGACAATAGCTTAGGAAGTATCAACACTTTTCGAAAGCCTTCATGTCATGTTGGACATTTTTCGACATGTGTCCGACACTCTCCAACACTTGATCAATACGTGTCGGAAAATTTGGTACTTGGTCAACTTTCCTTGACACTCTTTGACACTCGAATCGGGAATTTCGGTATGCGAGTTCGGAATTCCAACATGTATGAGATCAATTTTAAATTTTTTTAATAAATGATGGGTCAAAATGTAAATATGTAAAAAAATTAAAAATATGATAAAGGGGGAAAAAAGAAAAACCTAATGGTCTCTTTTCTTCTGATTCACTTCCCGTGACACACAATTTACCCCCTAATTTTTTTTTCTCTTTCGACATACTTTTACACTTGAGTCCAAAATGTGGATTGCTTGATTTTTTCCTTCAAGTTTTATGGATTATTAGAATGGAGTTGAATTTGTCAAATTGAAACAATGAACAATATTAATAAATGGTGGATTAATGTTTTTAGTGTAAATTCATCATAAACTCTTTTATTATTATTTATTTATTTGTGAATTTTAATCAAATTAATTTAAATGAAATAATCATAAAAATGATAATTTACATGTATATATAAAAATATATATTTAATATATAATGTATTTCAGCATGTTGGAATTCTCTATTTTTAGAGAAAAACATGTCGGCGTGTCGGGTCGTGTCGTGTCGTGTTACGTGTCACATATCAGTGTCGGTGCTATTTATGTGACAACCGGCGATCGGCGCCAAGCGAGCTCTAGCCTTGCCAAATTTGGTGAGTTGGGAGAGGCTTAAGCCTCGCCCAACTTGCCGCTCTAGTGAGGCTGTAGCTCGCCCCAAAATATATATAAAAAAAAAAGGAAAAAAGGAAAAAAGAAAATAAAAAGGAAAATGTGTTTTTGTGAAAAAGAGTGAAGTAAAGAACCTTTACTTAAAAATTGTAAAATATTTTTCCCTATTTTAGAAGACCTTTTTAATTGATGGAAAATGTTTTCTTTAACCAGTTCATTTTCTGTAAAACGAATACCAGAAAATTCGGAAAATGTTTTTTTAGAAGTTATTTTTCATGAAATGAATAGAACATTTAGCCTCGCTTCTATTACATTCTTGCTATAAGGGGGTATTATGTTTCATTTGCTTCTTCATTAACTGAAAAATAAATTGTTCTACTTTATATTCATTTTCTCCTTTTGATTGCATTTCCATTTACTAGTTTTTTTTGTTTCCTCAAGAGACATAAAAGCCGAGGACATTCGCAATGGCTTTAACGTTACATTAATTCGAAAATATGATTCATCAAGACGGACCAAGGCAATTTCCTAGCCAAAAAATAAAAAATAAAAGAGACCGATCGAGGCAATGAAAATGATCGGATTGGTGTGTACAAAGCTCATAGCAGCATGAAGATACACAAAGACGATCGATCGACATGAGAAATTACATCGGGTAGCATGAATACACTTTTTAATTGAAGTTAAATATGTCTCGAAAGCTATTGGTCGATCATATAAATCCTGTTCAAATCACGAATACATAACTGCAATTTCTTTAATCATGAGAGGAAAAAATTGACAAATAAAACTCCAATTCATATTCCTTTTTATCGTAATTATTCGAGTGACGAGGAAGAAACTTTCCATAACGTTCACATAAGAAAAGTCTCCAAGCCGTCTTTTTTTTTTATTCAGTGAAAAAGCACTTTTGCGTAAATTTGCATATCTCCGAGTGTTCACTCGTGTTCCTGAATGCAGAGGAGTATGATAGATCTATGTTGAAATTCTGTCTAATCTCAATAATAAAAATTAATAAGATAATTTCTTATTAATATCAATAGATATTGGGCTTCACTTCTTTAATGGAGAATACACTTTGGAAAATATATTTTTTTAAAAACGAAGCTTGCATTATTTAAATGAATTAATCAATGAAAAATATTTTTATTGTTGACGGCAATTTACATCTAAATATTTTCGTAAGCAATGAAAATATTTTTCATTCACTCATTTTTGTAAATAATAAAAATGATGATTTTAGAAAATATTCTCCAAAACATTCTTTTTTCTCAAAACAAAGGGAGAACAAATTACCTCTCGTAAAGAAAGTTTTATTGGGATATTAGATTTTTTCACGGAAATTAAATTTTCGAATAAAAGAAGCAAAAGAGCAATTAAAAATGAAATCCACGTTGGACGACCAGATCTTGGGACTCATGTACAGTGTCGGCCGGTCAAAGACCCGAAAAACAAAGAGATGAGCACGACTGAGACAGAAGGCGAAGAGCGCGAAGCGGCCGTTCAAAAGTTTTTGCCTCAAATGGCGTCGTTTTGGAGTTGACGTCTCCGGATGACCTTCGCCTTTTTACTGCAGCGCTCCGCCGTAGCCGCCGGTTGGGAGGATTGCAATTTTTTTTTTACTGAGGTAGATAGGATTTGTGTTGGGAATGATATTTACTATTTTCTGCCTTTTTCTTTGCTTGTCAATGAAAAACAATGTTGTCTATATCGATATAAAAGAAGAATGATTAATATTACAAAAAACTTTAAATTGGTATATTTGTGACCAATATAATTCAAATGACTACAAAAAATCTCATTTTAATACATTTGTGGCAAATTTATCTCAAACTAATTTTTTAACTGAAAAAATACAAGTTGGTACAATTTTGACAAATATACTCCCCATTAAATTGGATTCATACCATAAAAAAAAAAATACAAAATTGGTAAAAATATGACAAATGAATAGTAAAATCCCAAACTAGTATACTAGTATTCAACTTAGTAAATTTAATGAAAATTAATATATGATAAATTTATTACAAGTATATTAGTTTGGGGTAAAATATTTAGTGGTTAAAAATTAATTTGGAGGAAAATTTGTCACAAGTTTATTAATTTTGAATTTTTGTGTGGTATTAACTCAAAAAAGAAAGAGGTAAAAATGTAAGTGAAAAGTTCTTTATCCTTCAAATTGTTGGTCGGTTCGTATCTAAATCATACTTGATGGGAAACCACTATACCGATTTCTTTGCAGATGTATTGACAAGACAACGTGTGGAGTTACATTTTATTTAAGACTATGTTCTTCCTTTTCAATAAATTCATTTGATTCAAAGATTCGTGAGTTTCTAGCTTTTCTCTATAGACAGAGCAGTGGTTCTTTTATGAATGACCCTCTAGAATCCTAGAAAGAAGATCGGATCTTTTTATCAATTACAATTCAAATTAGTGTTTTACAATTGGTTTCGATAGTTTAAAGTTGATGATAGAGCATGGTAAAGTGTTGTAGAAATAAACCCACTATTTTGGGAAACTATCTCTATAGAGTGCCAGAGTGAAGTTATGCAATTGTTGATGGTACAACTAATGGATACTCGTGGGATGTGAATTTCAAACGACCACTTAAGGTCTATTTGCTATAAATTCAACTAAAAGGTCGAAACCATGAAATGTAATTGTATTTCTGAGTAGAAATATGACCATACATATTAAAAAAAAGCTGTGCGCTTGTATCTATAGAAGCAGAGATACATGTAGAAGGAAACATCTTCAAATATTGCAACATTTCAAGAATTATGTAGTGGATTTTAGCTTCATTATGAATTGTTAGAGCTAGAAGTGAAATAGGCCAAGTGGAAAATAAAAATACTCTCCATTTCTTCCATCCTTTTAAACTACTAAATATTATGTCGTTAAAAGATAACTGCTGTTTTGAGGTAGGAAAACACTGTGGGTATTTGAGTTCTTTTAGTATGATTGTAATCTTTGTCAGATAGCTCGGCTAATAACAGAATTTTGTGGTATTCTCTCTATAAATGTAGGTCTAACTAGCTAAGTTGCAATAATTGGATGTTCGTGTTATTCCATATATTCTTATTGTTATGGCTCAATTGCTTGTTTTTAGCAACAATAGATGTGGCCGTAATGCCATAATATATGAAATATCGAGAACAATGCACAAGAATGCAACTCATCTTTGGTTATTAATTGCTTGCCGCCATCATGATTCGTGAAAAGATAGTCCAACACTATTTTTGTGGCCATGGTAATGAATCATGGAATAATAGCACTTCATGTGCATTGTTCCACCATCACTAGTCATTACTTTAGCACTTCCACTACTTTAAAATGATTATCGTGTTCACAACGATTTGGCTATTCGGATTCAAGAGTACATAAGGAATGAGTACGCGTGGAAGACGTGAACTTTGACCAAATGATAGTAGGTTAAGATCGGGACATGACCATTTGTTTCATTTTGCAAATGCATTCGTTGTGGAATGCCTTTGGATCGGTGTGAGGAAGCATAGGAATTACGCTGCAACAAGCGCTTGTCAAGTTTGATTCATGTCCTGAGATATATAAAGAAGGAATTTATATTTTTAATTGAATTTACACCAACTTAGTTGATAGATACTATCAAGATTTTTAGGACAAATTGTCCAATCAGTTATAAAGTTATTGTACAAATGTTAATTCAGTTCTAAATTTTCAATTTGCCCATTTAGTTATACATTGCCATTTGCTGACGTGACAGTGTGCCATGTAGAACGGTTGATGACTAGATCAAATTGATAAAATTGAAAGGTTTATGACTGAATTAACATCTATACAATAACTTTAAAATCGATTGGTTATTTTCCCAAAATTTTGAATCTACCACTACTATTTCTTTAAGATTCCATGAACTTCCATAGACAACACCAATTAAATTCATTTTTCTGAATTTTTTTAGTTATTGTTCTTGAGTAACTTGGACCTTTCGCCCTTCATATTTCAACCCATTTTCACTTAAGGTTTTTTTTTTTTCCCTAAGCAAATGTATGTCTTATTTCAAGCTATATTTTTAACATACAATGTCATGCATTTAGTATGGTACACGAAAATAAGAAACAATTGAATAAAACACTTTTCCTAGGGATGTTCCCACTAAGAATCCTATACTTCTCTCAATGGCGCACGGATACCCTAAACTTTTTGAAGTTTCACTAGCAACACAATACTTGTAACATATAGCCAAAAGTACCTTCCATTACACCTCTGTTCATATTGGCTGTAAAAAATACGACAAGCCAGTGTGTGCCTTTTGTTATGTCAGATTGGTTTGCCTAGCATTGTCTACAAATGCCATTGCGTCGGATTTTTAACAGCGATAATGTATGGAAGTCTATTTTAAGTTACTGGTACAGGTTTGGGATATCGATGAGATGAAAAAATAGTGCGGGTATCGGTGTCCTAAGAAGAAAAATTTATGATTATTTACAAGATTATCGCTTGAACTCTTGCTATACCCTTTTTATATCTCTTTGTAACGAATTTTAATGAATTCATATAATCAAAATTATTATTCTTCCAATGTATGAGAGTAGGTAGACCTTGGTCGTTTTGCCTTGTGTATTCCCCCAACAAAATCAACAGAGGCTTCACACCACAATCGATTTTGGTAACTTTTTCGGTCATCCCACGTTCCAAAACACACTCAAGTCACCGCCAACATCGGAATACCATGATACGACCTTGCAATTTTTCCTTGTCGACACTCGAACGATCAAAACAGCATCATGGAGCTGAGAGAAGACAAAAAGCAGACTCTCCAACATGCCACAACGACACACTCATTCGCTCAGGCACTCAAAAGAGGCACGAACGATGTCATTGATTGTCTATTGATTCAGATGTGGAGCTAAAGATCTGCTTTGATTCATTCCTGAAATTGGGTCTTTTTCATATTGGGACAGACATGTCATCTCGAAACCAGATTTCAGAAACATGAAAATCTGAGCTATATAGGACAACTTTATCTGGGATGAAGCCTAATGTCATGAATTGACTTACAATCACATGAGATTTAACGTTCATTCACGAGACCTTACAAAAGTTTGGTGTAATGTGACTAATTCATTTAGGGATAATGACACAAATAATTTCTAAACTTTGACTCTATGTGCAATATCCCTGCATTTTAACCTAATGTGCAATGTGATATTTGAACTTTTAATTTATTCAAGTAATTGGTCAATGTGGTTATAGAAATTACAACCTAATGTGAATGTAATCCTTGAATTATATAAAAATGTTTAATATAGTCCTTCAATTATTCAAAACATCATGAACAATATTGAATATTTTTATATGATTCAATGACTAAATTGAGCATATACCAAAAGTTTATGTACTATATTAAATAAGTTAAAAGTTCATGGACCCTATTATATATTGGACTAAAGTGTAAAGACAACATTGAACAAATTAAAAGTTTAGATTTCACATTGCACATTGCACCAATGTTCAAAGACCATTTAGGACATTTTCCCATTCGTTTATTATATGAATGTGCAAAAATAAGCTCCCTAGCCATTATTCCAATATTGACATTTTTAATAATGTACTTAAAAGTTGCAAATCTGAAAGAAACACTTTTTAAGAAAGTGGGGTTAGTCGAAAATTATAATTTACAGACTCCTAAGCTGAGAATTATAAACTAATCAAATGACATTAAAGATAATCCATAGGTGTTCCCCCCACCATCTTCTCTTTATTTGCATCACATTGAACAATGTGTGGTCCATGTTTTGGTTAATTTCGATGTTGCACTTGGTAAGATAAAAAAGACATAATTAGGTTGCATAGAATTGAGCGAGGGAGTGTCTAAAAGAAAGGAAAAAAAGAGGGTGAGATTCTAGAATCAATTGCTTTCACTATGAGAAAGCAATAGCACAAACATAAAAAGGAAACTAATATCAAAATTCGAAATATTCTATTGAAATTATATTTTTTTTACAAACACTTGAAAATATATGTAGGGGTTTGGTTTGACCATTGACATTTCTTGTTTTCAATTACTTTCAAATTTAGAGAAATGATAGTAGATAAGTAAACTATTGGCCAGAGAGAGTGGGTAGTTACAATAAGAATTCATTTAAGAAAAAACACTATCGCATAAATTTTTCTTTGCACAAGTAAACCTAATATCAAAACACGCGTCTGCTTATGTGGTATTGAAAAGTTCACACTAGCAACATACGGTATAAAAGTCTTGATTACAATCTTCAAATCAAGAGTATCGGAGATCACTTGTGTATAATTTTCTTTATATTAGTGATGTATATTCTAATTCTCCTTAAATATAAAAAGTAGATTTACAAGGTTGTTTACGCAATATATGCTCAAAATCTTTCTTATAGAAAAATATTAGTGTTTAAACTCCATTAGGATTTTATCAATGTAATCGTTTGAAATAACCTCAATTATAATTTAGTTGGTTTGGAAATGAAACAGAAATCCAATGTCCCAAGAAAAGATATGACAATTCCTAAGGCAAATGAAGATATGCTTGAAAAAGAATTCTAATTGATAGCATGCTTATTTTGAATAATGAGGTACATATTACGATTTCTTAGGCGCCTATTTATAGGGAGATCGCCATTTATGAAATAACCAAATAACAAAATTAAGGAAAAAATATTGATAAGGGAGAAAGTCTTAAAAAAACATCTTGAAAATCTGCAAAATATGTTTGAAAATCTTCAATGGTATGGAAATCAAGGAAATCACATAAATCCTAGATCAAACATTGCCCAAATCAGCAAGCTTACAATTTTAAAGATCGTGCAATTCTATTTAATCTATGAGACTCATCTGCTCATATGACGCTTGAAGGTTTCCATATAAGCATTTTTTTTTTCAATTGTTCTATTCCCCATGTCAATGCAATGCATTCCTAACTAAAATCATTTAAGTAAAAAGTCCTCCAAACAAACATGGCTTGATTTGCTTTAAGGTTATTCTTTTTTATTGTATGTCTAACCACAACAGAAAGGGCATAATATTCAAAATTTGGCTTATAATTGCTTTTTTTCAATACGATTGATATGCAAAATTAATATGTCGTTAAATCGATATATCAGGTGATATATATATATATATATATATATATAATTATTAATATACTTATTTAAAATTTAGGCTCGGATCGATTGCACTTACCTATTTCTATGTTATCATCTATAAGAGCATGAATTTGAGTTTTGTCTATTAATTATTTTATGTTAAAAAAAATGAGAACACGAAAATGGACTAATTCTCCAAGGCTATGTTTAGGAAAGGAAGGAAAATGGGAGGAATAAAAATAACTGTGTGGGATATTGAGAAAATCATTTAAAAATTTTGGTCAAAAATTGTCGATGATGGGAAAAAAAAGAGAAATATGTAAAGTGAAAAATTATATAAATCACCTTTTAACTCTCCTTTTCTCATATTAGATTATCTTCCTCGTATTTCAAATTTATAGCCATTGTCCTCATTTTTCTACAATGAATTTCAAGTTATTTCTTTGGGGTGTGCATAATTTAACAAATTACCATTTTCTTTGGAAATTGTTGCCGACAGCAAATTTGAGGATGAGCTCAAGAGTCGACATCAAAACGACATAGACCTAACAGCCATGGCCGATTTTTGCTACGGAGCTTGCGAGCTTCTTGTAGAGTCTCATGGCGGGGCATGGCCCTTGAAAGCTCGAGGCTGACCTCTTACGACCCTCAAGTGGTGGCTCGATGCTCTAATGGTGGCTTCTGATCACCGTCGAGCCGTGTCGCCTTGCATGAGGAGAGAGAAAGGAGGGAGGGGGCTTTGGATTTCTAGGTATTCATGAAGGCAAATGAACATTATTATTATTATTAGGTCAAGGAGATGGAAAAATGAAAATTTTTCGAATGTGTAGGAATATTTGATAAGATTAATATTGCAAAAAATCTTAAATTTATATACTTCCGACAAAATTTACTCCAAATTAATTCTTTTTTACTACTAAAAAAATCCTAAACTAATACATTAATGACAGATTTATCAATCTATTAGTTTCCATTAAATTATTTTAATATCATGAAAAATTACAAATTGATACGTTCGTAATATATGTAAATTAAAACCTTAAATTAATACACTCGTCAATTATCCCTGCATCATCTAATTCAGTAATATAATCGTGAAATTTAATGGAAGATAAATTTACCATAATGACATTGATTTGAAATTTTTTTATAATATAATCTTTATTTGACTTGGCGAGGGAGATTAAGAGTGAAGTTTTCATGATTATCCAGACAAAAAGAAAAAAATAGTTACTGACCCTCAACGACAACCATCACTATCTCTCTCTCTTTCTTTCTCCTCAACTCCCCATATATTCACCCCTCTGTACAACCATCACTCCAAGAGCGGAACTTAGAGAGAGAGAGAACTTGTTGCAGAGAAGGTGGAAAACCGAACACCAGGACACCATGCTCCTCCACCTCCTCCTCCTCCTCCTCGCCGCCGCCGCCGCCGTGGCGCCGCCGGCCCTGTCCCTCAACCAGGAGGGCCTCTACCTCCACGGCGCCAAGCTCTCCCTCTCCGACCCGGACGCCTTCCTCGCCGCCTGGGACGACCGCGACGACACCCCCTGCGGCTGGCGGGGCGTCGGCTGCGACCACTCCTCCGGCTCCGTCGTCTCCGTCGACCTCCACAGCGCCAACCTCGCCGGCCCCTTCCCGCTCCTCCTCTGCCGCCTCCCCAACCTCACCTTCCTCTCCCTCAACAACAACTCCATCGCCTCCCTCCCCGCCGGCGTCTCCGCCTGCCGCTCCCTCGTCCACCTCGACCTCGCCCAGAACCTCCTCACCGGCGACCTCCCTGCCTCCCTCGCCGACCTCCCCAGCCTCGCCTACCTCGATCTGACCGGCAACAACTTCTCCGGCGAGATACCGGCGAGCTTCGGCCGGTTCCCGAGGCTCGAGGTGCTGTCCCTCGTGTACAACCTCCTCGACGGCGCCATACCGGGCTTCCTCGGCAACATTAGCACGCTGAAGATGCTGAACCTCTCGTACAACCCGTTCGTGCCTGGTCCGATCCCGCCGGAGCTCGGGAACCTGACGAATCTCGAGGTGCTCTGGCTGACCGAGTGCGGCCTGACCGGCGCGATTCCGGCGTCGCTCGGGAGGCTCAAGAGGCTCAAGGATTTGGACCTCGCCATCAACTACTTGGAGGGCCCCATACCGAGTTCGCTCACCGAGTTGGAGAGCGTCGTCCAGATTGAGCTCTACAATAACTCCCTGACGGGGGAGCTGCCGCCGGGGCTGTCGAAGTTGACCGCATTGCGGTTGCTCGACGCGTCCATGAACCGGCTGACCGGCACGATTCCGGACGAGCTGACTCGGTTGCCCCTCGCGTCGCTCAATCTCTACGAGAACCAGTTCTCCGGGGAGCTGCCGGCGAGCATTGCCGACTCCCCGAACTTGTACGAGCTGAGGCTGTTCAAGAACCAGCTCACCGGCGAGCTGCCGAGAAATCTCGGCCAGAATGGCCCGCTGAAATACATTGACGTGTCCACCAATAATTTCTCCGGCGGCATCCCGGCGAGTCTGTGCGCTAAAGGCAAGCTGGAGGAGCTTCTGATGATAGAGAACTCGTTCTCGGGGCTGATCCCGGAGCCGCTCGGCGGTTGCCGGAGCTTGACCCGGGTCCGGTTGGGCAACAACGGGTTATCCGGCGAAGTTCCCTCTTCTCTGTGGGGTCTGCCTCGGGTTTATCTGCTCGAACTTGCGAATAACCAGTTCTCCGGTCTCATCGGAGAAGAAATAGCCAGTGCTAGTGCTCTCTCTGTTTTGAGCTTGTCAAGAAATGAGTTCACTGGGTCTCTTCCAAAAGGGATTGGGACTCTAGTGAGCCTCTTAGACTTCTCAGCTAGTGACAATAAGCTTACTGGGTCGCTGCCGGAGAGTATTGTGAATCTTGGGCAGCTGGGGAGGCTTGATCTCCACCGCAATGAGCTGTCCGGCGAGTTGCCTGGCGGCATTCAGCACTGGAAGAAGCTGAATGAGCTGGATTTGGCGGATAATCAGCTCTCGGGGAGTATTCCTGCTGAGATTGGGAGCTTATCGGTGCTCAATTATCTCGATCTCTCGGGGAACCGGTTCTCTGGGAAGGTCCCCGGCGAGTTGCAGAATCTAAAGCTCAATCAGCTCAATTTGTCCTACAACAGCCTATCTGGTGCTCTGCCTCCGATGTTTACTAAGCAAATGTACCGAAACAGCTTCTTGGGCAACCCTGGTTTGTGCGGGGGCGAAATGAAGGGTCTTTGCAATGGCGGAGGCGAAGAAAGAAACTCCGGTTACGTGTGGTTGCTTAGATCGATCTTTATACTTGCCGGGTTGGTTTTTATCGTAGGTGTCGGCTGGTTTTACATGAAGTACAAGAACTTCAAGAATGCCAAGAGAGCTATCGACAAGTCAAAGTGGACGCTGATGTCATTCCACAAGCTGGGCTTTAGTGAAGACGAGATCTTGGATTGTCTCGACGAGGATAACGTTATCGGAACCGGATCCTCCGGGAAAGTATACAAGGTTGGATTGAGCAATGGAGAGGCGGTCGCCGTGAAGAAGCTTTGGGATGGACCCAGGAAGGAAAGTCAGAGCCACGATGTCGAGAAGGGTCATGTGCAGGACGATGGCTTTGATGCTGAGGTTAGAACTCTTGGAAAGATTCGGCACAAGAACATCGTGAAGCTCTGGTGCTCTTGCACTACAAGGGACTGTAAGCTTCTTGTTTATGAGTACATGCCTAACGGTAGCTTGGGCGATCTGCTGCATAGCAGTAAGGGAGGGCTGTTGGATTGGCCTACGAGGTACCGGATCGCGATGGACGCTGCCGAGGGGCTCTCTTATCTGCATCACGATTGCGTGCCTCCAATTGTTCACAGGGATGTGAAGTCGAACAACATCTTGTTGGATGCGGATTTCGGAGCCCGGGTGGCTGATTTCGGGGTTGCTAAGGTGGTGGAACGGACCGGGAAGGGCCATGAGTCGATGTCCGTGATTGCTGGTTCTTGTGGCTATATTGCCCCAGGTTCGTGATAAATCTTTTGTTACTGATTACTCGTTCTTCAACTTATCTGATCCATAACTTGCTTGTCCGACTTGTCTTCCGAAATTCATGCTTATTGAGGTGGTAACATCGTCATCTACAGCACTAGTTAAGTAAAATTTTGGAAAAGCATGAACATTGGAGTTTGTCCATTTAAATTTTAAGCCTAAAAGGTTTCTAGTTGACATCATATGGGGCATCTGTCGTTGCAATTCAAGCAATCATTCAGATTCTTTGAGCAACTTAACTTTTCCGAGGGGAACATTGGGGATATAGTTTTTGAGTCATGAGTTAAAGCGGCTGGGGCACACGCGGCTTAGTTCTTGAAAAGTTGTTGGAATTGCAGCTTTCTGATCCAAAGTCTAAGCTAAAATATTTGGCTCGGTAGCGTAAAGACAGTCTCTGTCATGCTATTTGTAAAATAATCGGTTTTCCTACTCAATTTTATATATGGATTAGGAGAAAACTGAAGTGTGCTACAGTGAATTAATCGATTCTTTTATCTTCATATCATATTTGGATTAGCAGAAAACTGAAGTGTTCCTGTCAAATTGATTTCCTGCAGAATATGCATACACGCTCAGAGTGAATGAGAAGAGCGACACCTACAGCTTCGGGGTTGTTCTTCTAGAGTTGGTCACGGGGAGACGTCCCGTGGATCCAGAGTTTGGGGAGAAGGACCTGGTCAAGTGGGTATGCATCACTTTGGATCAGAAAGGCGTGGACCAGGTGATCGACCGGAAACTCTATTCCTGCTTCAAAGAAGATATATGCAAGGTCCTCAACATTGGGCTGCCAGTGCACCAGCCCTCTCCCGATCAACCGGCCATCCATGAGAAGGGTCGTGAAGCTGTTGCAAGAAATTAGCGCTGAGAATGCGCCGAAGAAAGCCAACAAAGATGGCAAATTGACGCCTTATTACTATGATGATGCCTCAGATCCAGGAAGCGTGGCTTGAGCAAGTTTTTACCCCCCTTTGTCATAGGAAGGAGAAACTATTCTCCTTTTGAATTTTGCAGAGTACCCTCAGTACTCCACTCATCCTGCCCAAAGCTTTGCTCCGACGATGAAGAGATCAAGAGCCATAGGAAGAGTTTTTTCTTTTTCAAGGTGGAAATATCCAAGAAAGAAGAGGGGTTGGCCAGAAAAGAAAGGAGTTTGGTGCATATTTACACCTGTAAATTTTAATATCACCATTTGAATTTTCTATCCCGCCGGGTTTGTGAGTAGGTTCTTGGTTTTACACCTCCCTGAGAGTGCCCTGCCCTTTGTCTTCATGTTTCATTTGGAGGTTGCATTCTCTCTGTTATATAGTCCAGGCGTTTCTGAAAATGAGCAGCTGTGTGGCTTTTAAGTACAATACCCGCAATGGTAAAATATAATCACTTTCGGCTTTCCATGCTTCTGAGGTGAAAATCTTGGATTTCTTTTGTGTAAATCTCCTTGTTTTGCAGTCGAAATTCTAATTTTATGCTAATTTTCTTGCTTTTATGGCAACACTATTTGTGATTTTTGACAACTGATCCAGAAAAATTCGCATTTCCTGGAAAGAGCAGCTTGACCCAGGATCAGGAATCTCGCAACCCGAGTTCTTAAAATATGTTTTGTCTTTCCTGCTCGGTACTTAGTACCACCCGGTTCTCTTATCAATGCAAAGACGACAAAACTGGAAGCAAGTTCTGGAGATGTAAGAGGACAATATAGAAACAGGCTCTGTTCTCTGGTTGGATGCTATTTCACTTTTAAACAATTTTGGATTCGAGGTTTCTCTGCCACCAAGATTTGAGCAGATTCGAGCAGGTTCAGGTGCCTTATTTGCACCTTTATTTAGAGAAGTCTCTTGCTTGCAGCTTTTATGGCATTGAATTCTCTCCATCAAACTTACAACACAGGCCCAGAAATTGCCAATCTACAGGAAAAAAATGGTTAACTTAGAAAAATTAAACAGCAAAAATGCCTTTACCTTATTCTGCAACGGACTGACTTTTCTCAGGTAATGGGCATTAATTATTTTGGAACTTGAGTTATGCATACTTAATTAGTGTTTCGAGCGCTTATAAAGCTAACCCGTTGATGAAAAATGGGGGGGGGGGGGGGAAATCAGAGATAAGGAACAGACAGATCCCAAAGCACAACAGGATTCTGAGAATCTGAATTTCTGATTACAGCAATCTCCTGAATTTTCGTGGGGTGTCTGGTTAGCAGTTACCTCAACAATGTAGGGGAGTGACCAAGAACTATGAATGCGTTGTGAACGCTGTCTGGTTTGGTAGGTTGGCTGGTCCCCTCTCATTGGGTCATTTAATAGCCCAGGGACCCCCATATTTTATGTTATTCTGCTTTTGCTACTACTACTACTTCTCCAACATTTCATAGCTGTATATGAATAGAGTCCTTCTGGAAAATGACTGAGGAGGAGGTGCTTGAAAATGGGCTTTGGTTGGCCAGTGTTGAATTTTCAAAATGAGTTTCAAAAGGCCCATTGATGTGAAAATATTGAGGGGGACTTTTGGTATGAACATCTACATCTACTGGTCACATCCCAATCTCTTCAAAGTTCAAACCCCCTTTATCATTAATCTTGGCTGTCAAAGGAACAATTTTTTGTTTCTTTCATGACCTTGAAGAGCATGCTTTGTTTTGACTAGCATTATCTCCTTGTCCACGCCCTTGAGTAAAGAAAAAAACAGAAAAGACAACTGAAGGTAGACATGATAATTATATTATTTATAGGAATAATTTCGGACAAAAACATATATATTTTTATTTTCATTTCCTATACGAATTTCTGAATAGAAATACATATTTGATAATGATGTAAAATTTATGTTTCTAAAACAAAAATTCATTTAATAGACCTTAAATATCTTCCTCTGGGGCAACCGACGGTGGGTGAACAATATTTATTTTCAATATTAATATCTCTTTGAAAAATTAAAAAACATTTTGAAAATTTATAATTCTCATTTCTACTTTAAACTTATTTCTGGACTAATTTTTTCCTTCGGAATCGTACCCACTCATCAAGAAATTTCAAACAAGCAATAAAATCGCAATAAATATCCGACCTTCTGGGTACAATTGGTCAGCAACTAAATGCAAAATCTTCACCCCTCATGGACATTTCAATGTAAATTGGATTAGGGTTTCTCCTCTTTGGTCGAACTCTTGCAAGTTTCCAACTAATTATTTAACCCCTGGATTTGGAATTTATTGTTCTGTCAAACCCCATGTAACCATCCATCGGAGTCTTGTCTGCATAGCATAATTACAACGGACACAGACCTATGGACTTTCCCACCTCTTTTAGCTGGTACGCATTTCCTAAAACCAGGCGTGTCGCTCTCGATCATACTTCCGCTGTCTTTAAGGCTGTCGGCCCGGAATGGACGACGTTCTGTACGGGATTGTGAATTGTCCACAAGTCCACCAATGAATTTCATTGAAGGAGACAGTGTTTTCATTGCTCCACATTTGGCCCACCAGCACTTGAGAAGTTGGTTGATAGCTGGCCTTTGTCTTGTGTCTGTAAATTGAAATGGTATGACCCCGACACAAATTTGACACATCACTTACGGAAGAAAATTACCCAATTCATATATAAAGTTTTCAATCATAAATCTTTTTATCAAATTCCAGACGTCAAGTTTCTAAGTATGTAGGATCTTTTAATCAATAGAAATTCAATAGTTAAAAAAAAATCGATTTTTTGAGATCCTTTCTTTGTTCAAGCATAACAAATAAAGTTAGAATCAGACTGATTGTATTTATTATTATATTCTAACCCAACTTCTATCTTCCTATGCACATCCACCTTTGCCGATCCGATTGAAGAATCGGGCTGAACTCACTAAATATGAATCGGACTAGAGATTTTACGACTCGTGTCGAGTTCATTTTACCGTCTAGCTACTCCCTTTCATTGGGCTTTCCATTTCTCATCAGGTTGCGTAACATCAAAGTAAGTGGCAAGTGCAAGTTGCGAATCTCACTTAGAGTTGATTCGCTAGGCTAACCTGTTTATGATATTCAATTATTTTGGATCTCATTTTATATGTATTCGATCCATACAAGTATTTCCCAATAGTGACCTATTGTTTACAAGAAATATAGAATTGAAAACTTTTGCGTGACGCTCATTTTAGTATAAACACTTTTTTTTTTGCTTACTTAAATATCATATCGAAGTAAAATTATTCACTTGAGTGTCAATTTTAGTAAAACATCCTAGGTGGAATTTTTTATTTTTATTTGTACTTTGCTTTTTTTTTTTTTTTTTTTTTTTTCTTTAGGTTGACAAGGGTCACCAATGACTCTCGTTGGTTGTGGAACCCTCGCCTTTAGCCGTCCAAAGCTGGCGAGGGCCGTTGTAGCCTCACTAGCAGTTGATGAGGTCTCGATAGCCTTGACGAGGGCACTTGTGGTGAGGGCTAGGTGGCCTTTGCCCAGATCTGGTTGCGGCGGCTCTTGCTAGTGGTTGGCGAGGCCTAGATGACCTCGCCCATGGCCTTCACAGCCAAGGGCGAAGCGGCCCTTGCCCATCATAAAGAAAAATAAAAAATTCAAAAAATAATAATAGCCACGTCCTACGACTAGGACAAATTGCAAGTGGTGCTTAGGTGAACGAAAAAAAAGCTTTGGCATTAAAGTGAGCGCTATACGAAAGTTTTGACACTCTTAATTTTCTTAGCCTAAATATAACACATTGATCAACCAAAGAGAAATTCAATAGCTAAAAGAAGGTGACATCCTTTCTTATCTAAATAGAACGAACAGGTTTAGAATTAAACCGATTATATTAACTATTATATTCCAACCGACATCTATCTTTTGATGCACATCCACCTCCCCAATCCGATTGAAGAATCAGGCTGTTCTTTCGGTGGACTAGAGGATTTCTAGTAAGTCATTCTTTCGTGAGGTGAACTCACTAAATATGAATCGGACTCGAGATATTAAGACTTGTGTCGAGTTCGTTTTACGATCTAGCTACTCCTTAGAGGGGGGTTCATTGCACTTTCCATTTCTCATCAAGTTGTGTAACATCAAAGTAAGGAGCCTCGGCAAGGGCGAGTTGCGAATCTTGCTTAGAATTGATTCGCTAGGCCAACCTGCTTATGATGTTCAATTATTTTGGATCTCACTTTATATGTATTTGATTCATACAAGTATTTCCCGAGTGTGACCTCTTGTTTACTAGAGATATAGAATTGAAAAAGATCCGTAGACTAGTCTTAGAAATAGTTAATGCACCGGCTCGGTGGATTGCATTTCTAATCCATCTCAACCATTGATCTTGGTAGATCTCGTGTCAAATATGATCATGTTAGTGATATTAAGAGATCAACTTGATTATGAATATCCTTCGGGATTATATATATCTCTCATTTGATAGTACATATCCTTGATTTATATGTTATTTTCAATTATCATATCATAAAAGCCTATAAATAGGTCGATGTAATCTTCATTATGAATATATCAAATTATACAGAAATTCCCCAAATCTGACTTCCGCATTATTATTCTTAACTGATTGGATTCACTGTTCAACGGTCTAGATTTAATTAAGCTCATGCAGTAACATCTTCTAACCTATTCTACTGGATTTTCCTACCTAAGAATCAATATTTCTTTCTCTCTAAAAAAAAAATGAAAGCAACAAAGTTATAGTTACGGATTTTTTTTGGCTATTATTTAAAAGTAAGTGAGTTTTCCCTTGTTGCCCTCACATTTAATTCGTTTTGTAGGGCATTGCTGATTCTCTAAAGTAATAATGTAAATCGACCCTACCATAACATATGCTTTCAAAATTTGAAAGTTTGGGATTGTCTGTTGGAAGCTTGAGGGGAACATTGCAGGGCAGTGCTCTACTTAATTGTGTAATAAAATTGGATTACATGTTACTTAAATAAAAAAAATCAATAAATAGTAAAAGGTCTCGTCAACGAATGCTCCATTGAAGCATTTGTTAACCATTTTTTATTAAAAGTTATTTTGATTTTCAAAGCACTGATCACACATTATATAAGAAAAACAGTTGAATGTAAATTGCAAACTTAACAAGTGCTTTGATGGCATATTTTACACAAATTTATAGTGAATTGCATGCCAACACGTTTTGAGGACCGAGCAAGTATATATTTCGAGAGAGTAACGTCATAAAAAAAAACATATTTATATTTTCTCAAAAAATTATTTTTTATACTCTGAGGGCACTCTTTAACAATTTTTTTTTTATTTAAAAATATGAATTATAAGCACAAACAAGTAACCGAGCTCTCAATTTTTGCACCTAATAAATGAACAACTCTTCTAGAAAAAAATAGACGAGGGTATATGGTTGTAGGAAATACCACATGGTTCTTTCATCTGTTGCACATCACGGAACTTACTGACATTTTGACTAGGTTTTGCTCCATCCTTTTCGACAACTGCCGTTCGCGACACGACATGAAGAATATCTTATGGTCCCCCAGTTGTAATGCCAAGGACCATGGGCGAGGGGACATTTCACCATGCATTTTCTCTGTTCTAAGAAAAGAAAGAGTTATTTGGATGTAGGTACATTAGAGATGTCAATAAGTTCGCGGGTCACTCCTGCCTCAAGTTTTGTACCTTGTAGGTCCATCTGCATCCCCCAAAGCTAATTCTTTACTTTAACATATGATGATTGGCTTAGATGGATAGAGATTTCATGATATGAGAGCACATAAAAAAATCTCGAAAAATAGCGAGAAAGTAAGGTCTATAGATAGAATTTAATTTCACATAATCCGTTAATTTGTTATTTTTTAGTTGCTCGATCAGTCGATTTGATCTCTGGGGTGTTCTATAGTCTAGCTCACTGCTTAGACTTAACTGATTGGTACGAGAGGAGAGATACTTTTTGTTGATTGTCATTGTTGTAAAATTTTCAGCCTCATATTCTCATTATTTAGTTCTATGATGTCCGTATATGCGATAAATTGAATAGTGATGGTACATTACTAAAAAACGAACCAAATGTTAATTTAAAAAATAGTCAAGGTAACTTTCATACCACAAGTTTCTCGCATATGTATATTCCAAATGTAAATTAAATCCATTTATCTTGCAACAATTTAATATACATTCAAATTAAATCTTCCGTTAGTGTAGCAAAAGAGTACATACAAAAAATTATTTCTTATTTATAAGAGAATCAAATGCTTAAATTCATTACAATAAGGATATTCAACAGAAAAATTGATCCATCATGTTAGATACCACATGTTATCCCCAATAAATATCAATTTTCCACCACTGACTAACTATAGAAAAATTGGTGTTTTTACAGAGAAATCACGATGGACTTTCTGACCTCTCAATTAAGCTGATAAAATTACTGCTAAAAAGGAATTTTGCTTATTTGATAACCAATCATAAGTTGTACATCTAATTTTAGCTTAGCTGGATGGGCCTTCCCGAGCCTATATGGTTGGGCCACAATAACTAGATAAGACTTTTTTGGGCCAGAAAAACATCACCGACTTTCGTTGATAACGGCCCAAATAGGTCTGTTATTTAGAATGACGCAAGTGATGGTTTTAATTTCATTCAAGACCATTAGGAGTTTTAAGAAGCCACAACTAAGTTTTTTCTTATACGAAATAACAAAAAAATTATTGCAATTCACATAGATCATGAAAATAATTTGCTGTTACTTTTATTTTTGGCCTAGGCTGAAGATTTAAAAATTTAAGTTGTGTATCCAATGTGTTGATAATCTTCTATTTTTTTTTTTTTTTGGTCAAAGTAACCTTTTATTTGGTTTCACAAAAATACAAGAGGGAAACATCGCAGTCCAACTGCAAATCAAGACAAATCCTTGATGACTTTAAAACAAAACAAGCTCCAAATATTAAAAGGAATAATCAAAATAAGGTTAGGAGTCACTTGCTTAAGAGCAAATATGAGATTTATTCCAATCAAAATTAGCAACTAATTGCCGAATTCGCCTTTAGTAATGAGTATACATTGTGATCTCCGTAATTTAATGAGGTACATTCTATGATATGTATGATATGGGACTAATTAGCTTTAAATCTGCATGCAATCCACATAATTCTAATGACATTTTATGTTTGGTTTTTGTTTAATGAGAACTATGGATTATCCTAAATCTATATAAATCCACAGGCATTTACCCTAAATAACAAATTATAAATACACCCTAAGGTCTAGATATGTATGCAACGTGTGACGTGCCATATGTACATAATGATCATTAAATTTCACATGGTACCAAATTATGCGTCTTACCCAATCTTACCATTAAGATTCAAAGACATCTTATTTTGACACATGCAAAGCTTATTCAATTAACCAAGTATATAAAAACACATAATAATATCACGGATGATGCACGAGACAATATTAAGGAATCCACCTTTGGGCTTATAGCTCCAAGCTCCGTCGCCCTAGTACATCCAGGATGATGCAAGGAAATAGTCCAAACAACCTAAGGTTTAACCATTGAATAACATACATTTAGAAAGCTATATGATAAAGCTAAACTGATATAAAAAATTAGACGTACCTTGCATTGGACTATGAATGCAAGGCCAAAAGAAAAGTTTGATAGGGACACTTGCTAGACCACTTGTTTACAGAGAGTTGCCAGAAGAAAATCACCAAAAAAGTCATAAATTAAATATACTTTTGTCAATTCAGTTCTAAATCTTTTAGTTTTGCTAATTGAGTCTTAAACATTTTTATTTTTTGTTAATTAATTCATAAACCTTTTAACTTTTTTCCAATTGAGTTCACCATGCTAATTTTGATTGGAAATCGCTAATGTAGTCACTGACAATACCATGTAGGATGACTGATGCTGACCTGGATAATTTTAATAAATATATATATTTTTCTTCTTCCTTTTGTCGATAGTTGGCTAGCTTTGCTTGGGTGAGGGTTGCCTGGCTTGCTATAGGTGCAACCCTAGGCCAGATTTGGGGAGGCTGGCCCTCGCCTAGGCCAGGCCGACCTTGCTAGGCATTGGTCAGGAAAGGCAATGCTGGGTGAGGGTTGGCCTAGCCAGATTTAACTTGGGCGAAGGAAGATTTGCTGGATGTGCTGGGAATGGGTGATGACGAACTGGGAAGACCCGCATGAGGCAAACGGAGTACAAATGCTACTGCAGGTTGTGGCAATGATTTAAGCTAATATTGGACTGATTATGAACACCGTAGGAAACTTGGCAACCTATTTCTTTTGATTAGTGCTATTCTATGTCTATTATAATTCTAATTTTCAGATTTTTGTCCAGCCTTTTTACAGGGTACAGGAGTCAAAATCCACACTTGAAGTTAAATTGTCCTCCTCTCAACTCTCTGAAGAAGGTGGGGATTCGAACACCCATTTCTCCTTTCTCATGTGTGAATGGTGATCATTAGGACAAACCACAAGAACAGCCGTGATTTTTGAAGGGGGGGGGGGGTGTTGGTCGATCAGCAAAAGCAATCACCTGGCAACCCACCAAATAAAAGCAATTGTGTTTCATTAACAAAGCAATCAAAGCTTCAATTAAATACAGATACGACAGTTTCAATCGCTCTGTCTAGGACGCTGCGGTGAACCTTTTTTTTTTTCTTTTTTGGTCGATTGCGGTGAACTTCACTTATAGTATATAACCCCATTTCAAGCCCATTTCAAGCCGATTGTAGTAGAATTTTCCGTAAGTCATAACCTTTTTAGAGTCTCTAATGCCCTAATTACTTAAGCTCTAGGTTCCTATGATCTATCAATGCCGCATAATTCCGATAAAGAAGGATCCCTTTTTAAGGCAAGAGAGAGCGAAGAAAAGATAATCTTAAAAAGTCAAAGAAGTAATGTATTTTACTTTTCCGTCTAATTTTAAAGGATTATCCAAATTCAAATAATTATAAAAAATTTATATGTGAATCTATGCTTGATATAAGACTGTCACTAATAAGAAATGTCTTCACAACAAGTTAAAAAAATCGATAGAGAACGTCAGCCACATAAGTTTCCTTACTTAAAATATAATTATTTTCTTTGATTCCTAAAGGTCAGTACACGCATTCTTTCTGTGAACTCCATTCAAAGTGAGTTATTGACCTTAGTCTCCATGTGACACTTTAAAATAAACTTCAAAAAAAAAACTTGGAATTTTGCTGAATTTTCATCGGTTTTCTTCACTTTCACATTCGTTCCATAATTTTGTTCTTCGATTGAGAACAGGAGAGAAAGAAGAAGCGGGGGCTGTACTTCGTTGACAAGCTAGTAAGTCGAATTTCGTACATACGGCAATTGGGTCAAGACCAGATTCTTTGCCACGAGTGATAGAAAGGTCAATGTTTGACTAGGTAACGGAATAATTGCCACGTGTAGCATTGACTTAGGTTATGCAGTCAACGTTCTCATCTCCACGCTTTTGAAAAGTTTAGCTTTTCTTGAATTTGAAGTATAGATTTGATTCGGGCATAAGTTATTATTTTGGTTCGACTCTTAACTGTTGCCACCACATGCGGTTGGACACCATATATCATCTTAAATTAGTGAGTAATCGGAGCTTCCTTACGCTCCTTCTAACTTGTACTAATCATCTTATGACCGTAGAAGTTAGAACTAATAATGTGGAAGGGAGAATCGAGAAATTTTAGTATAAATATCTTATGATAAAGATTATATCAATCTCTATATAAATAAGAAAACATATTAATCAGAATACACACAATTAAAAAGAGATATCGTACAATCTTAAGAGATATAGAAAACCACAAAAATTATCCCAAATATCTCTCAAACTCAAGCTATATTGAAGATGTCAAGCCTAGATGTGGCAGATGAGGCAAGTTTGGCAGCCTGTTCACCATGAAGTTTTTAGATTTAGGTAGTCTAAGAGCGACAAGTCTGGTGGTGGTGTTGCTTATTGAAATGACAGGCGAAATATTGAGAAGCGGAGGTTAAACAACAAGTGGCTGATGTGGCTAGCTTGCAAAATAGTAACTTAGCAATGTAGCCTATATGGCTGGTGTCGTAGCATTAAGTGGTCTATATGGTTGGCGTCGTGGCATTAAGTAGTGTATATGGCTGACTTGGAAAATAGTTACTTGGATGTGGCCTATGTGGCAGGTATTGAAAGAAAGCCACCTCAATAAAAAAATGCTCAATAGGACAACGTGATCAGCATCAAAAGAACAACAATTATGGAAAGGACACAATTAAGTGCTTCCTCATATGAGACTTGTGGAGGTGCGGACCTCAGAGTGCCAAAAGTTGGCACGGAGGGATACTTAAGTGCCAAAAGTTACAAAAGGTACACTTAAGTGCCAAAATCGGAGCAAAATGGATCACTTAAGTGCCAACGGCGAAAAATTCCAGCCAAATTGCCACGTGTCAATTTTCCGGCGACTTAATTTGCCGACGGAGCTTTTTTTTTTAAATAAAAAATCCACGTGGCATTTTTTTTTTTTCAAAATAAAAAATCCATGTGGCAATTTTTTTTATAAAAATATCCACGTCAGATTTTTAAAAATTAAAATCGATTTTATTATAAAAAAAAAAAAAGAAAGGGGGGGAAGGGGGATCGGCGAGGGCCGTGCAGCCTCGCCGCCCCCCCACCTCGCCGGAAGGGCCGGCGACGGTGGGTGAGGGTTGGCCGGGTCGCCGGGCCTCGGCCGGTGGCCGGCGAGGGCCCGCGCGCCCTTGCCCGGATTTGGGGTGAGGGCGCGTAGGCCCTCGCCGGAGGCCGGCCGGGGCCCGGCGACCCCGGCCGACCCTCGCCCACCGTCGCCGGCCCTTCCCGGCGAGGTGGGGCGGCGACGGCGGCGGCGAGGGCTGCACAGCCCTCGCCGATCCCCCCCCCTTTTTTTTTTTTTTGAAATAAAATCGATTTTATAGCATAAAATATATTTTATAATTATTTAATATTATTTAATTAATAATTTTTAAAATCCACGTCAGCCAAAACGACGTCGTTTTGGCTGATTTTTGGCCGATTCAATTTCCGGTGAGCCACATAGGCAAGAAAATTAATAAAAAATTGCAACGTAGGATTTCCGGCGGGGTTCCGGCAACTTGGCACTTAAGTGATCCATTTTTTTAAAAAAGTGGCACTTAAGTATACCTTTTGTAACTTTTGGCACTTAAGTGTCCCTTTGTGCCAACTTTTGGCACTCCCGCTGTACTTTTGCCGAGACTTGTGCACATGAGCTAAAGGTTGAGCAGCGATGATGCGGATGGATATATTTGGATGTGTAGGGTGAAGTGCATCGATTCATTTAATTTCCATAGAAATGAAGGCTATGATACTAAGTGAGAAATAACAACGTGGAAGAGAGAATCGAGGAATTTTAGTATATTTCGATATACTTTATAATGAAGATTACATGTGTCTATAATAGGCTTTTTTAAAATGGCTAAATAAGATAATATATCAACTAAGATACATACAATCAAAGAGAGATATTCATATAAATTTGGAGAAAAGTTTCAGAAAAGTCATAAACCTTTTGTATTGGTACCAATTTAGTCATAAATCTTTTGAATTAGTGCCAAGTTAGCCTTAAGCTTTTTGACTTGTGTCAATTTAGTTTTAAAAGTTTTAATCTTGTGCCGATTAAGTCTTTTCGGCTAATTTTGGTTAGATTTTTCTGACGTGGACTCCGATTGGTTGACATGACATGATCGGTGCTGACTTGTAATATTTTTCATACTATTTTTTGAATTATTTATTTATTTATTTTCTTTCTTTTTTCCTTTTATTTTTTTTTCTATGCTCCTCCTTCCTCCAACAGTCGTCGGTTGGGCGATTGGCCAGAGGCTAGGGCCAGGGAGGTCGAGGTTAACCTCATCGGCCATTAGCGAGACTCAAGCCCTTGCCTACGGCCGTGAGGGTAGGTGAGGATGGCCCTTGCCAGATCTAGCAAGGGTCGAGCCTTTCCGGCCATGGGTGAGGCCCAACCTTGCCAAATCCGATAAGGTCGAGCCTCACCCAGCCCTTAGTGAGGGCTTGAGCCTTTGCTAGAGGCCACGAGGTCACGCTTATGATGGCTTAAGCCTCGCTAGGGGCTAGGTGAGGCTCAACCTCATTGGATTTGGTGAGGTTGAGCCTCGCCCATGGTCGATGAGGCTCAACCCCCACAAAATCTATTGAGGGTGAGCCCTTGCTAGCTCGAAGCGAGGCCACCCTAGGTGTGTAGGGGGCTAGCGAGGTGTGCCTTGACCTCGTTGGCCCTATCCTTGGCCAATTGCCTAGTTGGCGACTGGCTGGAAGAAGGAGGACAATAGGGTAAAAGAAAAAAAAGAAAAGAAAAGGAAAAGAAAAAAGAAAATGAAAAAGGAAAATAAATTAAAAAATTATTAAAAGTTGTTCATGTCAGCGCTAACCGTGTCATGTCAACCGATCGGCATCCACATTAGCAAAATCCGACCAACATCAGTCGGAATGACCTAATTGGCTATAGGTTAAAGTTTTGGAACTAAATTGCGCCAAATCAAAAAGTTTAAAATTAAATTGGCACAAATTAAAAGTTTAGGACTAAATTTATATCAATTCAAAAAATTTAGGACTAAATTGGCACCAATACAAAATGTTTATGACTTTTCTAATACTTTTCCCTATAATTTTGAGAAATAAAAAAATCATCATAAATATCTCCAATAATGATCCAAAGAAGACTTTGACAATCAAAAAGCAACAGAGGAGCTCTCAGTTTAGTTAAAAAGCAACCAAGTTCGACATCCAAGTTCACCGAACTTCTAGCGAACTTTGATTTACTCTCGTACGTTAATCTTGGTTAAGTTGTCACAACTAATCTAAACTTTTCGTTTAGCTTCTCTGAGCTCCTGTTTATTCATTCTTTTAAAAATGCCTTTTGTTTTAAAAAGAAAAACCGATTCTTGATAATACAATAATAATATTGGCGGATAGCTCCAAAAGAAAAGGTAAGACTTAGCAGTCACAAGTATATTAATTTAAAGACAAGGTACTTGATCTGCTCAAAACCCTGGGAAAGCAACATCTGCTGTCTCAGAATTTCAGGAGAGCCCAATCATGTGTGGTTTCCTCAACACTTAACCCGAGCGAAAGAGACAAGATTCTTTTCAATCGAGACAAAATCTCATGATCAATCTAGCCAACACATGTAACTGAAAGAAACCCTTATTTTGGTAACGCATTGAAAGATTTAGATAAGTTTCTTTTGTTGGGTTTTATATGATCCGGTCTTCCCCTCTTTGTTGTGCCAAGGAGGTGGCCAAACCATGGACCGACGACGTAAACAACAAGAGAGGACCAACTTTCTAACCCATCTGCCCTAATTTTCCAAGCGTTCGTACTAGCTTGAGATAGGTACATTTCCTTTAGTTTGATCTTCATTTTCTTCTAGGTTCTTTCTCGGAAGTCTTCACCTACTTTCAGTCCATATATATAGGCTCCACATAAACAGTCTTTTGATCTATTCCAATGTTTACCTCACATCTGCTCTTGTTCTTCGGAATTCGCTTATAATTGCCCTTCTGTAGAGATCGAAATCTAGAGATAATCACGAAGATGACGGAAAGCGACGTCAGGGAGATCGGGTATAATCTGGTGATGGCTCTATTATCTTGCTCCGTGATTATTCTCGGGATCCTCCTGGCGATATCGTGCAAGAAGAAGCCGGCCGAGCCCGAAGAAGAAGCACTTCCGGTCAAGGTCTGTGCACGGGCGTACCCGTTAACGGATGTCGATTCTGCTACGGACGGTTTCAACCCCACGAGAATGATCGGCCAGGGACGGGTCGGGACGGTTTACGTTGCTGTGCTAGCCGGAGGCGAAATCGTCGCCGTGAAGAGGATCCATCCGGGCCTCGTCCTGAGCCATGTCGGCTTCGGGTTCTTGTCCGTGATCAAGACAATCTCTCTGGCTCTACACCCGAACATAGTCCCGATCGTCGGGTTTTCGCAAGGGCCGGGAGAGAGGATCGTGGTGACCGAGTTCGTCAGCCTGGGGAGCTTGGAATTCTATCTACATCAGAACCCGGACGGGGCGTCTCTTCTGGATTGGACCCGGCGGGTGCGGATCGCGGCCGGGGTGGCCCGGGGGCTCGAGTACTTGCACGAGGGCATGGTGCCGAGCGTAGTCCACGGGTGCGTCAAGGCCTCCAACGTCTTGATCGACGCCAATTTCTGCGCCCGGGTCTCCGACTACGGCTTGTCGTTCTTGGCGCCGCGGGAGAGGAAGGGCCTGGTCGGGTTCGTGGATGAGGAGTACTGGAGCGGGCGAGGAGGGTCGTCGTTCTTGGCTTGCAAAGAGACCGACGTCTATGGATTTGGGGTGGTCTTGCTGGAGCTTTTGAGCGGGAGGAGGTGCGAGGAAGGCTTGCTCGTGCAGTGGGCGTTGCCCTTGATCAAGGACATGAGGTTCGGCGAGCTCCTGGATCCTAGGCTTGTGATTCCGACCGAGTTGAGGCCGCTCGTGAGGCTGGCGAAGGTCGCGTCGGCTTGCGTTGGCAATTCGAGGAAGAACCGGCCTTCCGCCGCGCAGGTCGCCGCCATCTTGAACAATCTGGAGATGGAGATTTGTTCTTGATTCGTCTCGACCATCACACGAATTTCGAATCGTGAATCCCTCCCGAATGACGGAAGGAGGAGAAGCTGCCGACGCAAGAGGCTCTGCCTGATCTAGCAGTCTCGGGTCCCGATCGGGTTTCGGTCCGGCGTGTATGTTTGATCCTCGCGATGACGATCGATGGTATGCGTCGAACCTTCTCCGGTCAAGAAAATTGCTTCTTCCGGCGGACAGTGTGAACTTCCCCGCCGCCCAAGTTTGACGGGCTTGCAAGAAACTGGAAAACTAGGATGGTTTCACATCTTCGTCACGGAGTCTCCTTTGACTTTCAATAGTCCATAGCGAAATCCATCCATATCGAAATGCGTTTTAATGTAGGAGAGCGAAAATTACGAATTAGGTTTGGTTCATGTGACCTCACGACATCTTATCGATCTCAAATGAGACTGTTAATTTGATCTAACAATAAAAAATGCACTGAATTTACATTAATCGAGGTCATTCAAAAGACGTCGGAGTTACAGTATAGTCCCGTGAAGGTTTTTTTTTTTTTTTTTTTTTTCCTGCCTTGGAAATTACTTTTTTAATGGTTTGGTATGAAGTGAAGTGGAAAAAGGTCGAAAGGACGGTGGCGTCGGGTGGGTGGGGGTGAGCAGTTTGCTTTCGTGTGGAATGGAGGGGAGTGAAAGGGACGCATCCATTGAATTTTCTCGGTTGGTCGATTGCGATTCCACTTGTTTATGCGGGATGCTCGGTGTTTTTGAACGTGTGCTGGTGGATTTCTGTATCGGCTAGCTATAGAGAGACCATGTCGAGTGGCCAGTTTTCGGGGGTGAAAACGACCACATCAGTTGATTTAGGAATTCTTGATTGCGACATTGGAAGTATGGTAAATTTGAGTATCGACCCATTTAAGTGCCATAAACGAAAGTAAAATATCATTCTATAATGAGTGCAGAACAGCTGGCGCAGCTGGTAAATGCTTATATAAAAACTTTTGAGTGTCATAAGGGTTGGCGGTTTCATGCACGCTATAAATGTCAGGTCAACTTCAAACTATCATAATTTTTGATCCGGGAGAGTTGTGACACATATTGAATCGAAGAAAATTGTGAGATCTTTGAAGTTGCAAAACGGGCTACACTGGTTCAGGTAATGTTAGATCTCCAAATTCACCCACTTTTCTTAATTTTTGGGTTGCTAAAGATTTTTGACGTGTTTTGTAGATTTCGGGAGTCATTTTGAAGGCCTTCCCCCTTCATCAATTTTTTCCTTGATTATGTTAGTCGATTTTAATTAGTTGATTGTTTCCTAAAGGGCGACCTCCCTAGGCGCTTAACACATTACAAATGGCATTTCATTATTCAAAATAAAGATTATTCTTTGAATTCCTTTTTGAATATATCTTCCTCTATGTCAACATTATATCCTTGCCAGTAGATATTATTGGTTGGTTAAAGGCTTTTAGCAACGTATCTTTTTCAAGGTCAAACCTAGTTTTGATGATCAAACCTGTTTAATTTCATTAATTGCCGAGTTTATTAATTTTCGGCACCTACTGGAGTTATAAAAAAAACTTAGGGACATATAAATATATTTTAACATGAATATTGCATATATCAAAATATATATACACACACAGAGATTATTGCATCCAAGACCAGACGCTAGGTAGCCCGTCCCAGCCTCCTCTTTCGGTGCGTGCTTTACCTGATTGAGACGTGATTCAATGCGAAGGAAAAGGGTACTGCTTTGACGACGCTTTAGATCGATTAAAATTTCTGATTTTCTTCCAGAAAAGGAGTTGGCAAGAGAAGGTGTTGATCCTTTTGACATATTTAAACTCCATTTATTTCTTAAAAAATTAAAGATTTAGAAAATATATTTTAAAAAGGGTTGTTTATTTCACTTGAAATAATTGATTAATAAAAATATTTTTGTTATTGACAGCAATTTATGTTTAAAGCTTTCATAGGCGATGAAAATGTTTTGTGCTGATTACTTTTATAAGTGATGCAAGTGATTCTTTTTAAGAAAATACTTTCTAAATCATTCATTTTCATGAAATAGACGGAACCTTAAACTTTGCAATATCAATTCAAAGTTGTAAATAATGGTTTACCAAGGGTTACCGACTATAGCCATCGGTAGATGGAAGGTAAGAACCTAGTTGGGATCCAATTGGACACATTGAATGTCAGTTATCTGATTATGTTAGGGCTTAATGCTGGTTGCATTCTCACCTTATTGATTTTGGTGAAGAATAAAGAAAGGTATAGAAACATCATAGGTCCATAAAATTTTCATGTTTTTTATTATTCATTATGGTCCTTAGAGTTTTTTGTGTGCAGTCTAACCTTTAAACTGTAAGTGTTTGCCTTTACAAGGCGTCATTCTCCTCAAAAACCCAATTATGGACCTTGTTGCCTCTCTCTCTCTATGTTTCACAATTTTTAGTTCTTCCTATGCCTTTGAAGTGGGCCACTACGAGCGTAAGTATTTTCCAATCGCTCGAAACACTTTCACTTGTGTTTTCCCAATTCTAGATCCAATTTAAACCCAATTCCAATCGCTCGAAACACTTTCACTCTCAACCGTTTTGTATGACGGCTCTCAAAACTCTCTAAGTTATCACATGTTTCCAATCTCATATAGTCTCTGGAAAATAGGGTTTTAATAAGTCTGGATCAGGGCCGTGCTGGGGATCGGGAGTTCACAAAAGTTAAGCTCGAGCTCATGGGAACTGTGCTGGAAACATGTCCAACTTCTACACATTGGCCAGGTGCCTGGCCAACTTGGTCAGGGCGCCCAGACTTGGCTGATTTAGGTGTCATGCAGGCCCGTGGTCACTCACTCTTTGATTGATTGTTTTGTCTTCGAGCCTCTACAAACATTCAGAGTATCCCAACAAACGCACATGTGCCAATTCCAAGGCACACTGGAAAAAATTTCGAGCATAATCAACTAATCTCCATCTTGATGAGAAGTCCCATTTCTTCCTTGTCGATAACCTGTTGCAGACGCTGACCAAGTCCAAAGAGGGCTGGAACTCGGTTAATGGATTGGCTTTGTTACATGTCTATCCAGTTATCTGCTGTGCATCCTTTCTCAACGGTTGGGGTACCTTGTGACACAACATGTTACCTAACATCAATATGTTTATCTCCTTAGGATATATTTGATTTTTGGCCAAATATTTTGCATTTGGATCATCGCAATCAACAACAATCTTCTCCGACTACAATTCCTTATCATCGAATATACATCTAACCCAAATAGTTTATTTAAGCGGCCAACAACTTGCAAATTGAAGGATTTCAATTGGGTAAGCTGATCGGGCTAATTTTAAGTTTGAAATCTAATACTCGCTCTTTGGAGGGCCCTGCTTTTTTTTATAACATGACATGAGTGGCCAGTAGGAGATGTGTAGAACACAACCCAGCATCTTGAGAAACGCAAACATTTATCATTTGTAAGCATCATTAAAGCCCCGATCCTTACATGAGTGGCTAGGACCATTTTTTTTTATTTTAAATTTCTTACAAATCTATAAAATGCCCTAATCCCTCGCAACCATATGTTGGCCGTCGCACACGACTAACACTCACCTTAATCCTTCACATTACACTCGCTCATGCCTCAGTCACTCCCTCGCTCAACTCTCAAACGTAGGCAAGAGGGGAGTGAGGTTTCAATGGAGATAGCGTGTTCCAACCACCTCAAGGGTGATATTGCTGCTCAATTACTTCTTTACACACTCATTCTCCATTTCCTTTCAATATATATATACACATCTCTTTCATCTTCTTCCATCACCTCTCTCTTCTCAACCTCCTATGGAGCCCGGCACCACAGAGTGGTAGAGAGAATGGAGGGATAAGGAATTCAAGGTCACCATTTTGTGAGTTCTACTATTCCTTTCCTAAAAATCACAAAATAGATAGGTTGGTGTCTCAGCCCATACAGCAAAACTACAAAATGCCCCAATTCACAACTATGCAGGTGCTTGCCCTAATCCTTCAAGTGCAAAAAAAAAAAAAAAAAAAAAAATCATTCAGAGGCTGTTGTTCATGTGATAGGCACTCTCTCCATCAACACCCGACGCAGGTGAGGGGAGTGAGGCTTGAAGCATGCTCCAACGACCTCTTCTTGCTCAAAATGCTCTAATTCACAATGATAGGCACGCTTCATGCATGGTCGCCCTATTACATCAGGGACGCTCATTTACGTCTCATTGCTCGACACTTGCCGCAGGTGAGAGAGAAGTGAGGCTTGAAGCATGTCCAACGACTCGACTCCACACACACGTCTTCCCTCTTCTCCCTCTCCTTTCATTGTATATGTACACCACTTTTCTATCATCCTCCATCACTCCACTCTTCTCCACTTCTCTCTCTCAAAGCTTCACCTCTCTTCTCCAGCTCTCTCTCTCAGCCAATGGAGTGTGGCACTACCCTTAGCATTAGGTTTGAGGCATCAAATCGAGCTTAGAAATAATAGCAGGAGAACAAATTTAATGTGACAATATCGTGAGTTGTTCTATTTCTTGAATCAAATTGTCAACCAAATCAAGCAGCACTAGGTGTTGTTGCTTCATAAGGTGAACGATGAAAGGGCCTTTGACATTGGGCACTCATTTTCACGAACGGCAACATCTGGAGCAAGTAGAGAAAGCCATGGAGGTGAAACCTTAATTTTTTTTTTGCCTAGCCATGTACTTTTATTTTTTTTTTTAAAAATAAAAGAAACGTTACTTCTTCGTCCAACTCCAAACAAGCTAAACAATTATAAGTCGGATCCCACGCTAATAAAGGCAATTTGCATAGATAAAGTAAAGAGGTAATTTTACCTCTTAAAGTTAATATCATTTTCACCATACTAGATGTCTCGATTTTCTTAGCTACTTTAGCAATCTCACTAAACTCGAAACATGGACATTGGCCGCTATCCCTGCCGGAGTTCATTTTTGTACCATCTCGAGTGAAACGCAACAATCATACGAATTCCGAGGACTTGACTCGATTCGAGTGCTAAGCGTGCTTGTTTCCCTTACTTGATATCCGGGTTCTAATCACCACACTTGGTATACTTCTGGCCCCGATATATTGCAAATGGGCCGAACACAAGAAAGGCCTACTGAGAAGTGGACGTGAGAACTCGTGCAGCCCAAGTCCAAATCGAGTGGTCCTTACATAGTTTCGGCCCTTCAAACGAATAACATATGTCTTCCCTTTGTTTACTAGATAGGAGTAACTTCCTTGAATCGGTACAGGCCATGTGTTGGGGGCTGGGCCTTTGTTTCTCTGGGACATGAACCTGGGAACACCCCAAAGTTCTGTTAAACTCTCACGCTTTTCGTTCAAACTATAAGGCCTTGAAAATGAACCTGAGCTAGGCCCGTAAAGCAGATAACCTTTATAAGTGGCGTATTGTAGAGTTCAATTAAGGGAAGCTCATGTGGGCCGAGGGGCAGCAAAACATCGGCCCGGACCTTGCAAGAAGAGGCCTCAGCTAAACCTATTTGTATAAGCTGGCCCATAATCATCCGAATCTCAGTAGCAAATGCTTGGAATGTAAGGCCTATTTCATAGAGAATTACTGCGTAATTTAACACGGAACTTTTTTTTTTTTTCCTGGTTTAATGGTCAAGTGGTGCTCCAGCTAGCACTCGTGCACCTCAACTGGTCCAACTTCTCGAGCAATCTTAAAACCACATTCCCCCACATTGGATTAGTGCATTTGAGATTTTACTTTTGGAGTGCTCTCAACAAGACTTGAATTGAACTACAAGTACAAGAACAAACTTCTTTACCATTTGAACCAACATCTCATTGGTACTTTTAGGGCACTTGTGATTGGTGATTGAAAAATGTTTATATTTCAATTTTCAAAGTACATCGATACGAGGCTCTTACTATTTCTAATGATAGGGCACTTATCAACAAGATTCATATGAAATTGGTCAAATAAGCAATGTAAACAGTGTAGATGAACATTTAAAGACTAAGGAAACAAAGTCAATAGCTACTGATAATGTCCTGTTACATCATTCTTATACCATTTTGTAAATCTATTTGAATATTTTGAGTGCTATTTTTTTTCCTAATGTAATCAGAATTCCATACAATGCAAGTCTATCATAATTTGCCCTCGCTTTTGATATCTTTACGAAAAGCACGTGACAAGAAAGGAGTTTTGCACTTTTCGATGGGGTTGCGGATTTGAGTGAATTGGGTTGAACTGAGTTGAAACAACAATAGGCTCAATTTTGACAATTTTCCCTTGTTGAAGAAGTGTTTGAGGATTAGTATTTTTTCATCTTTGGCACAAGTACCAAAAAATTTCCATTTTAATATGATGAGATATGTAGTGATATAGCCCGCACTGCTATTAAGAAATTGACGAATTCAAAAGAAAAGGAGACATATTTTTATATAGCAAAATTGCATGAGCTGCATTTTCCAATAAATACTCAACTTTCAATTTTTGCTATGACAACTCTATCCAAACAAAAAAGCTTAGCGTCATCCGTTCCAATGTGAGAATTCGAACCTACCTTGTGAGTTCATATTTTAATCGGTTACATTTGGAATAACTTGCTTGGAATCGAACCGGTTGATTCTCGGTTCTATTAGGAACTGAGTTTTTTAATAGAAAATCTGATCATAAATATTATAATTAATTATAATATCTTATGTCAAGTAAATTTGTGACAGCCCAATGGTGTCATATGCAATCCTCGTATTAGAGATCACTATTCCACTAGAAATATTGAAATAGATTTACGGAGTGGTATGTAGTAGCCCAATGGTGTCGAATGCCGAACCGCACAAATGCCGATTATAGTATTTCAAAGCTAAAATCCGACCGGTTCTTCCCAGCTTTGGCTCAAAAACCGGACCAACTAGGACGTTTCTTTGAAGCTTGGGTTGAGGTAGGCCCGGTGCACACCCTTAGAACTTTCGATTTTGCACGTCTGCATCTACTAAAGGCCTATGCTACCTATGAAAATTTCAGAACACCTACTTAGGAGGTCCTTGCATTTAATGATAGTTCATACTTGCCTTCGACTTGGCTAATGTTCTTTGAGGAGGTTTGGCTCGTACTCGCTTTGGTTACCAACACTGAGTCGTGAAATGGGGTTACTCGAGCTACAGCTAGTCTGAGTTGAGCGTGGAAAATGACACTGGATTGATTTAAATGTGGTTACTCGTTCCTGAACAAAATACGTTTGGTAAATTTTTTTGTTCCTGAACAGGTTTTGGAGCGAAATCGAAACAAGAAAAGTTACTTCTTGTTCCTAGAACAATTTCAAGAAACATTTTTTTTCCTTTTTTCTTTTTCTTTCCTTTTCTTCTTCTTCTTCCTCTTCCTCTTCCTTCTCCCACCCCTCAGCTGTCCCATCGCCGCCCCATCGCCGCCGCTGGCGAGCCGCCGGGCGAGGTCCAGCAAGCTCGCCGGAGTCTCGCCCGGCCACCGGCGAGGCTCGGCCTCGCAGATCTGGGCGAGGCTAAGCCTCACCCAGGCGAGGCTAAGCCTCACCCAGGCGAGGCTAAGCCTCACCCAGGCGAGGCTAAGCCTCACCCGGGCGACGCCCGGCCGGGTGAGCCTCGCCCGCCACCGGCGAGGCTCGGCCTCGCAAATCTGGGCAAGGCCGAGCCTCCCGGCCGCCACCGGCGAGGCTCGAGCCTTGCTGGCCGGTGCGAGGCTCGACCTCGCTAGGCCAGGGCGAGGCCCGGCCTCTCGCCGGCGGCAGCCAACAGGGAGGAAAAAAAAAGAAAAAGGAAAAAGAAAAAAAAAATGAAAAGAATTAAAAGATTGGAAGTTTTTATCAAACGCATTTCTGTTCCCGGAATAAATTTTTTTTTTCAGTTGCCAAATGCCTTCAAATGCTTAGAAATTGTTCCCGGGAACAGAAACAAAAAAAAATATTTTTGAGCAGAAACTGCTTCCGGGAACAAAAACGTTGCCATACAATATTGTCAAAGAAGAAACATAAAGTTTATTCCATCATGGTAGCATAGCATGTGATCAATGTATTTGGTTAATGTTGAGATGCATATACAAGGGTAAACAATATTTTTACGTCAACGTATTGATACAATGAGAAGCAGTTATTTTATTTTAATTATAGATATGTTAGTGGGTTTGGACCCGAGTTGTCTTAATGCTGTCATGTCAGAATCTGCTGCATCCATCTAGAAAAGCAAAGTTCCCATGGATCAATTCCCTACCTGTTCATTGATTTCATCTATGATGGAAATTCGAAAAGGGCTTAATGGTGGTGTGTGACGTGGATTGCCGATTGGCGAAGCTTGTGGCAATCCAATAGTTGGATGTGATGACTATGTAGGAGACGGAACATTATTTTAGGTTAGGATTTCAACATGGGCTAAAGTCATTTAGTGTAAATACTTTTCGAAAAACCCACTAATAAAATATTTGGAGGAGGAAAGTTTCTTCCAATTAGGGCTGGAGAAAGACATGATTCATTTTGACAGTCTTAGCACACCCCTTGCTTAGCCCCGGGCCCACCTTATGGAGTTTGTTGCTCACTTTCGGGACAAGTCTAATTAGGAACAACCTTACACCGTTAACTTTCCACTACACGCGATTGCCTCTTAAACATGGTGTGCACGTCACAACGCCTATTCCAATCGATAAAAAGAAAAGAAAAGAATCTTTTCCCCTTTTAAGTTTCGCCATTAATACTTTTAGGCTATGTTTGGTCATCTAGAATTCTAACTAGGACACGATAGATAGGATGTGATATGAAATTTGGAATTTTATTATATTTGATCTATTGTTTGGTGAATTGCAGTAATAAAGTCGAAAATATTTACATTATATCATATACATTATTTTACACAAATGGTATATTAGTGTAAATGAACTTAAAAGATCACAAATGGATATGGTAAAAATCTCTTGCAACACTCTTAGCTATTTTATTTTTATTTGCTTATTTTATTTTTCTTTATTTTTTATTTTTCCCCTTCCATTATTCTCTAATAAAATTTTATTAAATAGTAAAATCTATTAATATACCTAAAATACTAAAATACCTAAATTATGTATTAATATTTATATATAGAATTTAATTCGAATATAATATAAAAAATAAGACTAAATTAAAAAAAAACTAATTTGTTATTTTTTGTTATTTTGAATTTCTTATATTATAATTCAAATATTATTTATATTGAAATATAACTTTAGTTTTTTTAATTTAAGAAGTTTGTTATTCGAAAAAATAACTTTCCTATTATAAATATTAGAAATCTTATTCACTTTTATCCCACCTCTTTCACGATAATTTTATTTGGCTTATAATCTTTTTTATATCTGACTTTATCTTGTCTTAAATAGGTATCAAATGCATAATAGAACAAATTTTATCTAATCCTAAATTTTATCCCGACTGTCAAACGTAACTTTAGAATTCTCCATTCCGTAAAAGCACAAACCATCGTCAACATAAGGAAAAAAAGCAATATCATAAGGTCTCCTCTTCAAGTAGAAAACTTAATCCACATGTCAAAGCTGATTATTAATATTTCCAATAGCTTCTTGACGAAGCTTCTATTGACTAACTTCCTCGAGAAGCTAAAGATCGCATTTATTGGCTGACAAAAATGTCGTATATTTATAAAATTCATTTCCGCGAAACAAACAAAGCTTTAGACTTTGCAATACCAAATCAAGTTGTAAATAGTGGTTTACCAAATGATATCGACTATAGTTAAATGAGTTTGCTTGTGGATGAATTAGTACACGGTCCAAGGAAGATGAAAAGCTAATTGCAATCCATTTAGATGCATCAAATGTGGATTGTCTACATTCATAAATCCATTTTCATTTTCTCTAATATATATTCTAAAAGTTATCTAATTATTTTAGGACTTAATGCTGGTTGCACACTCACCTAGTGATTTTGGTGAAGAATTAAGAAAGGGATAAAAACATCGAAGTCCACAAAATTTTTAATTGTGATCGTCCTTGGAGTTTAGCTCATGTGGGCCGAGGCAGCAAAACATCGGCCCGGCCCTTGCAAGAAGAGGCCTCAGCTACACCTATTTTATAAGCTGGCTCATAATCATCTGAGTCCCAGGAGCAACGTTTAGAATATACTGCAAAATGTTACAAAGTACTTTTTTTTTTGGTTCTGGTTTAATGGTCAGGTGGTGCTTCGTTTAGTTCTCGTGCACCTCAACTAGTCCATCTTCTTGGGCTATCTTAAAAACACATTCTCTCATATTGGGTTGATGCATTTAAGATTTTACTCTTAGAGTGCTCCCAACAAGACTTGAATCGAACTACAAGCAGAATAGTAAATTCCTATACCATTTGAAACAACATCTCGTTGGTACTTTTAGGGTACTTGTTGCTGGTGTACGTCAATATGTGGCTCTTACTATTTCTAATTATAGGGCATCTATAATAAGATTCATATGAAATTGGTCTCACAAAATAATCTAAACATTGTAGATGAATGTTCAAAAGATAAGGACACTACTGATGATATCCTATTACATCACTTATATACCATTTTGTAAATCTATTTAAATATTCTGAGTGCTATTTTCTAGCTAATATAATCAAAATTCCATCCAAGAGGAATCTATCATAACTTGCACTTGCTTTTGATGTCTTGTGAAAAGCACGTGACTAGAAAGGAGTCTTGCACTTTTCGAGCATTATATCAGAAGTGTTTGAGAACTAGTCTTTTTCCATCTTTGGCACAAAGTGGCAAAGAATCTTAAATTAATATGATGAGAAATTATAGTGATATAGCCCGAGTTGCATCGGCATTAAGAAATTGACAAATTCAAAAGAGAAGAATCACTTATTTTTATCTAGCAAAATTGCATTAGCTGTGCTTTCGTATAAGTAATCAACTTTCAAATTTTGCTATGTCAACTCTATTCGAACATAAATAGTTAGGATCATTTGTTCCAACATTGGAATCTGGAACCTACCTTATGAGTTCATTTTTGAAAAATTAGGACATATAATTTGTTATACATGGAATAACTTGCTTGGAACTGAACCGGTTGGTTCTCAATTCTATCAAATTGAGTTTTCTAATGGAATATCAGATCATAGATATTATAATTAATTTCATTATCTTATGTCAAGTTAATTTATGCTAATCTAATGGTGTCATATGCATTCCTCATATCAGATGTCACCGTTCCACTAGAACTACTGAAATAGATTTACAAAATTGTATGTGGCATCCTAATAGTGTCAAATGCTGAGCCGTACGAATGCTATTTCTAGTATTTCAAAACTAAAAATCTGACCGGTTCTTCCCTGCTTTAGAATAGACCATACCAACCAGGTTAGTTCTCTGGTGTTGGGGTTGAAGTGGACCCGGTGCACACCTCTAATGAACTTTCGATTTTGCATGACTTTGCATCTATTAAAGGCCTATGCTACATATGAAAATTTAAAGAACACCTACTTAGGAGGTCCTTAAATTTGATGAGAGTTCATACTTGCCTTTGACTTGGCTCATGTTCTTTGAGGAGGTTTGGTTTGTCCTCATTTTGGTGACCGACGCTCACAAGCTGATCGTGAAATGGCGTTACTTGATCGACAATAGATTGATTTATTGTCGAAGAAGAAACATGAAGTTTATTCCTCCATGGTAGCATAGCATGTGATCTATGTAATTCTTTCATGTTGAGTTGAATATATGAAAGTAAGTAATAGTTTCATGACAACGTATTGATATGGTGAGGAGTAATTATTTTCTTTTAATTGGATATGTTTGTGGGTTTGGACCTAAACTCTCGTTAATGATATCATATCAGAATTTGCTGCACTTATTTGGAAAAGCAAATTCCCATGGATTAAATCCTTACCTCTTCATCGATTTCATCCATGATGGAAATTTGAAAAGGGCTTAGTTGTGGCATGTGATCTACGATTGCCGATTGGCGAGGCTTGTGGTAGTCCAACAGTTGGATGTGAAGGCTACGTAGAGAGACAAGTCATTATTTCAGGTTAGGATTTCAATGTGGGCTAAAATCATTTAGTGTAAAAACTTTTCAAGAAACGGACTATTAACATATTTGAAGGAAGAAAGTTTATTCCGATTGGTTCATTCAACAATCTTAAGCACACCCTTGCTTAGCCCCAAGCTTGCCTTACTGAGCTTGTTGCTCACTTCCGGGACAAGTCTAATTAGGAACAACCTTACGCTGTTAACTTCACGCCGCACTCGATTGCCTCTCAAACATGGTATGCACGTCATTAACGCCTCGTTCCGACTGATTAAAAGCGAAAAAAAAAAAAAAAACCTTTTCCCCTTCTAAATTTATCTATTAATACTTTTAACATTCTCCTTCCAGTACAAGCACAAGCCATCCACACGAGGAAAAAAACCAAAACAAGAAGGTCCCATCCCCAAGCCAAAAACCCTAATGAACACGTCAAAGCCGATTATTAAATATGTCCAATAGCTTCTCGAAGAAGCTTTTGCTGCCTAGCTTCCCCGAGAAGCTAAAAGACTGCATATGTCGGCTGCTGCTGAATATCGTCTATATAAAATCATTGGCGGACGAGCATCTTCCTTTCACAAAGACATTAACACTGTTCCCACCAAGCTGTCAGCTAGCACCAAGAGATATCGAGCTCTTTCAGCTGTGGAACTTCCTCCCGTAGGGACTTTATGCTGGTTGCACTCTCACTTGGTGATTGTGGTGAAGAATAAAGAAAGGCATAAAAACATCGCAGGTACATGAATTATTCTTTTTTTATTTTAAAATTATTTTAATATCGTCCTTAGAGTTTTTTGTGTGCTATCTAGCCTTTAAAACACACGTGTTTGCCTTTGCCATTCTCCTCAAAAACTGGCTCTTACATGGTTGTGGCATGCGCTCTTGCACCGTTGCTTAGCCATCGGCTAGAGTAGTCGGATCTTTTCAAAGCTCAAGAGAAAACGGTCGACCTCCTATTCATCACAAAGAGACACGCATGGCAAAATCCAGCCTCCGGAGGGGGAGAGAGAGATCCAACACCCCTTGCTGCGGTTGGGCATGACGTTAGCGACATCATTACCCCCTCCTCGTTTGGATGATGGCTGAATCCCTTATGTTGTCACATGTTTCCAATCTCATATAATCTATGGAAAACAGGGTGTTAATAAGTCTGGATAAGGGCAGTGTTGGGGGTCGGGAGCTCGCAAAAACTAAGCCTGAGCCCCAGGGAATTGTTCTGGAAACATGTCCAGCAGCTTCTAGACATTGGCCCGGTGCCCGGTCAACTTGGTCAGAGCGCCCGGACCTGGCTGGTAGGCCAGCCCCTCCTCGGCCACCGGTCGATTTGACATCTTGCATAATTTAGGCGTCAAGCAAGCCCGTCGTCACTTACCCTTTGATCGATTGTTTTGTCTTTGAGCCTCTGCAAACACTCAAGAGTGTCCTAACAAACACATCTTCCCTCCCTTCCCTCTCCTTTCAATATATATACACCTCTTTTCTGTCATCCTCCATTACCCCACTATTCTCCGCTTCTCTCTCTCAAAGCATCTCCTCTCTTGTCCAGCTCTCTCTTTGCCAATGGAGCGCGGCACTACCCTTCGCATTAGGTTCGGGGTGTTTAACTGTGCTAAGAAACAATGGCGAGAGAACGACTTTAAGGCGACAATCTTGTGAGTTCTACTATTTCCCTTTTTCTTTTGGGTCTTTTATATATGTTTATTTTTATTATTTTGCACGAGTGGAGCGTCAGCTCTACCACCAACTACTCGAGGAGGCCCAATAGGTCTCGAATCAAATTGTCAACCAAATCAAGCAGCACCAGGCCTCGTTGCTTCGTGTGGTGGATGGAGCAAGGGCCTTCGTTTTGATGCTGAGCACCTACTTTCAAGAACGGCAGCATCCGGGAGCAAGTAGAGATAGCAGCGGAGGTGGCCCCACAACGAAGATACTTATGATCAAGCTCATAGAAAAAGGAGGATTGGTTCAAGCTAATTTAACTTTTCATTTTGCTGCTGCTCCTTAATTTTTTTTTTTTTTTGGTAAAGTACTCCTTAATTTTGTTGTTGTTGCTAGCCGTGTACTTTTTAAAAAACTAAAATAAAACACACATACAGATATATATTGTTCTGGTGTCGGGAAAACTTCGAGTCATAATCAATGATTTTGTGTTTGAGAATCTTTTAGTAAAAAATTATATTGAAGAAAATAAATGACCATAATGGTTTCAATTACCAGTTAGGAACGGGTACATGATAACTTAAGTGGGATGGATTTGGGATTCCATTTACAAGACCCTGTATAGAGTTTTAGGGTTTGAGACGGGTTTGAGAAACATTCGAATGTTAGTGGGATGGGTCTGCCTTGAATCGTTACAGGCCCATTTGTACGGGATGGGCCTTTCAAACTATAAGGCCTTCAAAATGAACCTGAGCGAGGCCCGTAAAAGCAGTGAACCTTTTGGAAGTGGCGTGTTGTAGAGTTCAATTTCTTGTAGATGGAGCTAATTAAGACAAGCTCACGTGGGCCGAGGGACAGGTAAACATCGGCCCGGACCTTGTAAGAAGAGGCCTCAGCTACACCTATTTTATAAGCTGGCCCATAATCATCTGAGTACCAGGAGCAATGTTTAGAATATAAGGCCTATTTTATAGAGAATTACTACAAAATGTTAGAAAGTACTTTTTTTTTTTTTCCGGTTTAATGGTCAGGTGGTGCTCTGTTTAGCTCTCGTGCATCTCAACTAGTCCATCTTATTGGGCTATCTTAAAAGCTCATTTCCTTATATTGGATTGATGCATTCATGATTTTACTTTTAGAGTGCTCCTAACAAGACTTGAATCGAATTACAAATAAAAGAGCAAATTCCTATACCATCCGAATCAACGATCTTGTTGGTACTTTTAGAGTATTTGTTACTGGTGTATGTCGATATGTGGCTCTTACTATTTCTAATGATAGGGCACCTATAATAAGATTCGTATGAAATTTGTCTGACAAAGTAATCTAAACATTGTAGATGAATGTTCAAAGGATAAGGACACTATTGATGATGTCTTGTCAGTCATTTATATACCATTATGTAAATCTATGAATATTCCGAGCATTATTTTGTTGCTAATGTAATAAGAAATCCATACAATAGGAATCTATCATAATCTGCCCTTGCTTTTGATGTCTTGTGAAAAGCACGTGATAGGAAAGGAGTTTTGCACTTTTTGAATGCTATATCAAAAGTTACCAACCAAAGAAAGAAAAGAATGCTATATCAAAAGTTTTTGAGAACTAGTCTTTTTCCATTTTTGGCACAAAGTAGCAAAGAATCTTAAATTAATATGATGAGATATTATAGTGATATACCACGGGCTGCATCGGCATTAAGAAATTGATGAATTCAAAAGAAAAGAATGACTTATCTATGTACAGCAAAATTGTATTAGCTGCGCTTTCAAATAAGTAATCAACTTTCAAATTTTGTTACATCAATTCTATTTGAACATAAAAACTTAGGATCATCTGTTACAACACCTGAATCTATAACCTATCTTGTGAGATCATTTTTTGAAAAATTAGGACATATAATCAGTTACACTTTGAAGAACTTCCTTGGAATTGAACCAGTTGGTTCTCCATTCTATTGGGAACTAAGTTTTCAACTGGAAAATCTGATCACAGATATCATAACTAATTTCAAAATCTTCTGTCAAGTAAATTTGTGCCAGCCCAATGGTTTCATAGGCACTCCTTATATTCAACTTTTTAATTTTTTTTTTGTAAATAAGGTACAAGACAGATTGAACCCGGGGACAGGAGCTAAACCGGATAAATGCCAACTCTAGTATTTCAAAACTAAAAATCCAACCGGTTCTTCCTGCTTTGTCTTAGAACTGGACAAGTAGGTAGGTTCTTTGGTCTTCGGTTGAAGTGGACCCGGTGCACACCTCTAAAGAACTTTCGATTTCGCAGGTCTCTGCATCTACTATGGGTCTACGCTGTTGTACATATGAAAATTTAAAGAACACCTACTTAGGAGGTCCTTGAATTTAATGAGAGTTCATACTTGCTTTTGACTTGGTCAATGTACTCTGAGAAGGTTTGATTTATACTTGGTTTGCTTACCGACAAGCTGGTCGTGCAATGACATTTCTCGAGCTAGACTCGAGTCAAGTATGGAAAAACGACGCTGGATCGAGTTATCATGGAAGAAGAAACATGAAATTTATTCCACCATTGTAGCATAGCATGTGATCTATGTAATTTGTTAGTGTGAGTTGCTTATGTGAGAGTAAGCAATAATTTCGCATCAATGAGTTGATATTAGTGGGTTTGGACCCAAACTCTCGTTAATGATGTCATATCAAAATTTTCTGCACCTATCTAATCCAAAGTTTTCATGGATCATTTCCCTACCTCTTCATTGATTTCATCTATGACGGAAATTCGAAATGGGCTTAGTGGTGGTGTTGACGATGATTGCCGATTGGCGAGGCTTGTGGCAGTCTAACAGTTGGGCGTGATGATTATGTAGAGAGACGAGACATCATTTTAGGTTAGGATTTTAATGTGGGCTAAAGTCATTTAGCATAAAAACTTTTTGAAAAACCTACTAACCAAATATTCGAAGGAGGAACATTTCTTCCAATTAGGGCTAGAGAAAGACCCGATTCATTCAACAATCTTAGCACATCATTGCTTAGCCCCAGGCCCGCCTCACTAAGCTTGTTGCTCACTTTCGGGACAAGTCTAATTAGGAACAACCTTACGCCGTTAACTTCACGCTGCACTTGCCTCTCAAACATGGTGCACACGTCAGTAATGCCTCACACCGCACTCCGACCAATTAAAAAAAAAGAAAAAACTTCTTCCTCCCTTCTAAATTTCCCTATTAATACTTTTAGAATTCTCCTTCCCGTACAAGCACAAGCCACATCGTCCTCACGAGGAAAACGAACAAAACAAGAAGGTGCCCTCTCCAAGCCAAAAACCCTAATCCACACGTCAAGCCGACAATTATATATATTTCCAATTCCTTCCCGGCGAAGCTTCTGTGGTCTAGCTTCGTCGAGAAGCTAAAGACCGCATATGTCGGCTACTGCTGAATATCGTCTATATAAAATCCATTCGTGGACGAGCATCTTCCTTTCACAAAACCTCAACACTGTTCCCACCACGCTGTCGGGTTGCACATAGGAGATATCGAGCTTTGTCGGCCGCGGAAGTACCTCCGGTAAGGGTTTCATTTCGCACTATTTATCATCAATTTTTTTTTCTAACTTTCGTACGAGCCGATAGCGACGTGCGCGAAATTGTGTTTTGGGAAGGAATTCGTGGAAGGTGAAAGCAACCTTGTATTGATAAGATCTGCATTTCGTGCGGGTTAAGCCAAACGCACATATTTTGCATTTCCCTTATGATGTATGTACTTCATTTCGGTTTTCCTTAAACTAGGAATGCTTATAACTAATTCTTTCTTCGAGCATCCTTATCGTTCTTGATGGATTAAAGAAATAGATTATTTTCTGGAATTAATAGGTCGACTATTAGGGCCGGCTCGAGTCGACCTATTAATTCCGGAAGAAAGAAAAGTTTGGTAGTCCCTTATTTATTTATAATTCATACAGTGGCCAGAATAATAGGAAAAATAGCCATGAGTCCTTCTTCTTCTCCATATGATCATTTCTGCTCAAACATCCTCAGAACTCCATGCATGAAAGGTGTTACGGGTGTAGCTAAAACCTGAAAATCGTGAGACCTCTGCAGCGTGTTTTAGGTGAAAGAAGATGCCCTTAAACTCGGAGTCGCGACCGGTTTTGTAAATATTTGACGCCATCTTAACCTGAAGAAGCTCCTTCCAGAGCTGTATCTTCTCAAACCCTAACGCACACAGAGACGCAGAGAGTGAGAGGGAGAGATTCTTTGCTTGGCTTGAGAAGTCTATGTCAGAAATGGGAGGAGAGAGAGAGAGAGAGAATATTTCGACCAGATAATTGAGAGTGTGCGTGTTTGCTATTGTTTAGGATGAGTATTGCATAGACCAAATCAAGCTAATTGCAATTTTAAAATTCTATGGAACAATCCAATTTAAAAATCTCAATTTCTATTCTGTTTATGTGATATGATTAGTTCTATCCACCGCAGGGCTTATAGATTAAGTCTATTCAATATTTTCTCGAGTGCTTACGACGCGTGTTGAGAGTCCACACCAATTAGGAGGAGTCTGAAGTCAAAATCTGAAGACCGTGACCTGAAAAGCCTCTGTGTGAAATTTCTTGTGGCTATAAATGTTTCTTTGAAACAAGATCAAACAACATTCCTAATTAGATATAATTTCCATTTAAATGAGAACCATTAAATTATTATTGAGCTAGAGACATTAATACTCATGCATACACCTCAGAACCAATATAGATTATCCATCTAATAAGGTGTAATCGTTGTTAATAAACTCCAAAAAATTGATCAGAATTGCTTTAGCACACCACCCTTTGATACTTAAAATACGTTCTCAACTCTGAGTGATACTCTAACAAATTAATACTTCAAGGAAATATATTATTTCTATCTATGTTGGTTTGTATGTTACATTACCATACATGCCTTTAATCTTACTCTAGATTGACACTGCAGCTACAACCCCAATCTCTCTCTCTCTCTCTCTCAAGAGATGAAATGTCCCAGGAAGAACCAGGCCATTGCCCCATCTGCACTCTACGCCTCCTTTCGCAATAAAAATCAATTTGACTTCTTTTTCATGTTGTGGTCAAACCCTCCTCCTCCTCTTCTTCTTCTTCTTCTTCTTCCCGAGTTAAACTTCTCTTCTCATGCATAATAACACCGACTCCATTCCATTTAACCCTAGTTAACGTGGCATCTATTCCATCGTATATACCTAATCAAAAGACTGACTTGACGTCCAAGCAACCTGTTCCATTTCTAGATCGTAACACATTCTCTCTCTCTCTCTCTCTCTCTCTCTCTCTCTCCCCTTTCTTCTTTTATAGCTCTCTTTCTGTTTCTGGGTCTCTGGGAATAAAGATGCTGAATTGAACAAGCTAGAAAATCAGATTACAACTCAATCACGTAGACGGATACAATATAGCTGAAGAGAGCGCTCATAATTATCCGAGGTATCTTTTCTCTCTCGTGCTAAACTCGGCACACGTTTCATCAGAGTTGGGGAAAGCAGGACCAGTTATGTATCGTTGCTTTGGATGAGAGACTCGAAGCGAAGAGAAAGAGATCATGACATGGTGCAACAACTCCGATCAGGAGGGGAAAGAGATTCAGATCGTGGCCGGTGATGTTTCTAGAAGCAACTGCGTGATCGATCCCCAAGGCGGCACCGTGCGGACGGTAACGTGCCCTTCATGCGGCCACAATATTGAATTGCTAGATCAGGTACAAATTTGCACCCCCGTTTCCGTCTTGATTTCAATCTTTTGTTCTTTCTTCTTTTTGTATTTGACATAGATTGTTTCGGGATTCGGTGCGTTCCATTTTCTCATCAGTCGCACTGTTCGATCATCTAACTTTGTACTTGAATCAAGAAGAACCAGTAGTTTCTTATATTCCTGAATAGATCAATTAGATCATCATGGCTTATGGAATAGTATTTCGTTTAGGACGCATACATCAAGGAGATATATAAAAAATATATATATATATATTTTTTTCCCTGCTAATGGATGTTACTGCTTGTAGCGAGATCCTTTTAAAAAATACCCAAAAAAAGAAAATTGCAATAACACAGGATAACGGTTTCAATAGAAGTGTAACAGGACCTCGCTGAAATATCGTGCCTAGTCTCATTCGATATCGGATCGAAAGTCCGTTAAATTATCAAAATCCTTAGAATTAAAGCCCTTAATATGAGAAGATCCTCTCCATTGAAGAGTCTACTTAAATTCTTACCTTTTTTTTTTGTTGAATTTTGTTTAGGGTACGATGCCTGATCTGCCAGGCTTACCATCTGGGGTGAAATTTGATCCGAACGACCAAGAAATTCTTGAACACTTGGAGGCGAAAGCGGTGGCGGATACACGTAAAATTCATCCTCTAATTGATGAATTCATACCTACATTAGAGGGAGAGAATGGGATCTGCTATACTCACCCTGAGAAGCTACCAGGTACGTACGCTTCAATAAGGGGACATACGTACTAAATCTCATCAGGTGAATAGACTGACGTAGGCCGATGCTATCATATAAACTTTATGTGAAAAGCATGAAGTGTGTGCAAATAAGCTTGCAGAAAGTGAGTAAACTTAGCAACAGGAAGGTATAGCTTTATGAGCGATGAGCACGAATTAATTCTCAACGTGATGGAAGTGTTTGACAAGTAATTTATCTCCTAATATTCGTGAACTTGGGGGTCGGAAAGATTTAATGAAAACTAGGGTTGTAGAGGAATGTGATGTGAGACGCAGATAAGTTATTGAGTAATTAAATATCACCAGCTACGATTTCGAAAAGCTTTTATAACTATCCGTCCATATTATTCTCCTTGAATCTTGTTATATATTACTAACCTAAAACATGAGTAGGAAGGTTTTACCACTTTCAAGCATTAGTCAAGGCAATGAGAAATTATTGCATGCGTCAAGTGCATGAACCTAGATATATCAAAATGTAACCCATTCAATCTAGTGCAATATACCTACTTTATATATAGTAACCATCGGATTCGATGGTTCAGATGAATGTCACATGTATGCACCCTTTTCACCTAATAATCTTTCGAAAGTATATAATTTTTTAACCCCAAAAAACTGTTTTCTTTGACGTAAGACGTTATAGCTCCATTAGCGTGTGAAGATTGTGCTTTCATCTGTGCAAACTCAAGCCAAAACTTTCCACCACCTCCCGGTTAGCTGCTATAGGCCAACACCAATCGTTGGCTGCGCTACAACATGAGTATGGAACAATGTTATTGAGCTGATTTCAAAGTGCTTCGACAGATTTATCAATGGATCGGGGCTTTCCTGTCGTTGCGAGTCCATCGTTTTGTGCTTTGAACTTTCATAATTTAGCTGATTAGTGTAGTTTGAGCTTTGAACTTTCACTTTGGCGCAACAGTCAACACAATGCCTCTTTTATTCAGCATCATATACTATGTCCATTTCTTCAGCCCTAAAAAAGCGAACAAATAACAATAGACAATTTGCAAGTCAGAAAGTTTCGGAATGTTGATTTTACATTATTCAGAAGTCCGCATATGTGGGGATTAAACTCCTAGTAATGCCACTCCGCTGATATTATCACCTTAAATCTTATGCAGGAGTGAGCAAAGACGGCCAAGTCCGCCACTTCTTCCACCGACCTTCCAAGGCATACACGACCGGGACCAGGAAACGGAGGAAAGTGCATGGCGACGCGGATGGGGGCGAGACGAGATGGCACAAGACGGGGAAGACCCGCCCCGTCCTCATTGCCGGGGCGGTGAGAGGGTTCAAGAAAATCTTGGTACTCTACACGAACTATGGGAGGCAAAGGAAGCCCGAGAAGACGAATTGGGTGATGCATCAATACCACCTCGGCGACAACGAGGAGGAGAAGGATGGCGAGCTTGTCATGTCCAAGGTCTTCTACCAAACGCAGCCTAGGCAATGCGGGTCGAGCGTCCGAGATCCGTCCCTAGACAAGAGATACACGAAGGGCCAACCCGCGTTGCATGGCCCGAGCATGGTCGATTACTACAGCTACAGCAATCCTAACTTCATGTCGAATTACGACCAAGTGAGCCAAAACAGGGAAAGCCCACCACAGTTGATTCCGAATTTGGTGGTACAAGGTGGCGGGTCTTCGTTCATCCAGTTTACAGCGGATGCAAGCAAAGGGAAGCTTGTAAGAAACAGAGATGGAGGCGGTGGTTGATTTGTCATCTCAAGAAATATGTCATTATTGTTACGTAACACCAACAATAAGTGATGTCTATGCTTTTCTTGATTTATATAAATATTATATTTTTTTGGGTGATCTTGACAAGGGAAGCGAAGTGGGAATAAGAGGAAATTGCCGCTTTTCGGGTCGCGGAAAATCTGGGGGGAAGTTCTTCTGCATCAAGATAGGAAGTTGGCTGCAAAAAGTTTCAACTTTTTTTTTAGATCTTTCGGGGGTCTTGTCTATATTATTATTTTGAAACTTTCACACCCATTTGATAGGAACACACGATTGATTCGAGACTTTGTAGAATGAAATCATACTGTTTTGAACTTGTGTTTTATGCAGTTTGTTCGTATTAGTGAATTAAATTTATATAACAAGCGATGTTACAGATTGTCCGATGATCATGTTGGCTGTAATTTCCATCCAAACCATGTGATCTTTGTGAAATATAAAAGAGCTATTAGATGTAGACGGTGATGCAATATTGCCACATGAAGGCGGAAAACTAGCGTGTACAATAATCCATATGGAGATTTGGCTTGACCGGAAACCATTTTTGATGAGAATTGGCAAAGTTCAAAGTTTGAAAGCAACTCATCCTTTGAGAGATTGACATATCAAATGCGTGCGAACCCCACTCGTACTTTAGAAAGAGACGCAGCAACAGTTGGCGGGCAAAGAAGCAAGAAGGAGGTGCCTGGGAAACCGGGGGGAGGCAAGGCGGATTTAGCGGTGGGACTGGTGGAGGTAGAAGGGATTGCGAACATTTTCCAAAAAAATTTAAATTTATTTTATGATGGACAATTTAGTCATAAATATTTTAATTTATCGATTTAGTTTTAGACATTTTTAACAATTATCAATATGGACTTTCCATTAAATATGCTTGGAAATGACTGAAATAGAAGGTCTGCGCAAATTCTTTTTAAAATTGTCCTTTTCTCCTTTTTTTTTTTGATTATTTTTCTATTTCCTTCTATCGATTTAGGGCCTCAGAGGTAGTTGGCAATGCAGGCTACAAAAGCAAGGGCCTAGACGCCCTTGCCTAATGCCTACTCTAGGTGAGGCTCGGGAGTCTTGGCCCTTGCCTGTAACTTGTGATCTACGCTTTGGTCTTGGACTAGTAGAGGGAAATAGGAAAGAAAGGAAAAAAAAGAAAAAAAATAGGACAAATTAGAAATTTTAAAAAATTATAATTAGCGGCTGCATCATATAAGATGATTGGCATCCACGCCCTCACCTACTTTAGGCAAGGCTAGGGAGTCTTGGCCCTTGCCTGTAGCTTGTGATCTCCGCTAAGGCCTCAGATTGGTAGAGGGAAATAGGACAAAAAGGAAAGAAAAAAAAGGAAAAATTAGAAATTTTAAAAAATTCTAATTATTGGCCATATCATATAAAATGACTATTATCCACACTAACTATATTTGGCTAAATTTAGCCGGAAGGACTACGTTTAAAATGTAAAAAATTAGGATTAAATTAGTCAAATTGAAAAATTTAGGATTAAATTAGTTAAATCGATCGCCAAACAATATGTTTATAACTTTGTGAACAATTATTCTTAGAGTGTGGAGATAGGTTTGGGCCTAGATTATAAATTTATCTAAAATTAAGGATACTTTGATAATTTTAGGTAACCCTAAAGGCCGAGACTCTCTATACTTTTTGATGAAAAATAAATTGTTAAAAAATAAGACCAAAAGTTAACGCAGATTCATAATCCAGCTAAACTATTCAGAGACTCGAATTAAAAAAGGCTTGATCCCTTCCAGTCGCTGTCATCTACCAGCCGCCGTTTTGCCAACATTTCCTTCGTGCGCCGCCGCTGGCAATCATACCCACGCCGTAACCCTCGTCGTTGTCTCCCTCCCTCTCTCTCTCTCTCTCTCTCTCTCTCTCCCTGACTCACGCCCTCCCTCTCCGACGCTGTCTGTGTGTTTTACTCTTGCCGTCGATCCGTGATGACCCTGGTCGAAATCGAAGGAACGATATCGATTACGGGTATATCTGAACAGATCTGGGCATAGCGGTCTACACATCTGCTCAGCTGTGACCATCGCGGTTCTGTTCATTCCACGCAAGGCGCCTCAAGTCGCTGTCACTGGGGCTCGAAGGTGGCGGCGGCTTGGAAGAAAATTGTGTCCTCTGTTTTTCTTTTTAGTTTGTCGGATGATGGAAGCGTCGCTTCTATATTTCGTAATGTCATTTCTCTTTTCTTTTTTTTTTTGGGGTGGGGGGGGGGAGATGATTCATTGTAACTAAAGAATGTTGGAGTTGAATTATTTGGACTTTTAAAAGTTTAAGAGGAGTGTTGCTCTGATCAGGTTGGGCGCTCGTTGATTTTCATATGTCAAAAAATCACAATCCTTAATCATCACATCAAAGTTGAAGGCAGAAAGAATTTTCATTATATTTTTCTGGGTACATTTAGTTTAAGTTTCGAATGACGTTTACTCAAATACCAACATTTTTTTTTTGGTAGATAACTTGATTGCCATATTGGAACAAAATTGATTATGGCATGCCTTCGATGATATATTTCAATAATTCATTATGAGCATATTTTTTATTGACCTTTACATATGACGTGGCATTTTTAATAGCATTTTGAGTCCTGCATGGATAAGTCGTTGGTCAAATCCTTGTGAAAATCTACCATAGTCATACTCCCTTGTGTTTATCTTTGGCCCTGTTTGGTTCCGTTGAAAGCACTTTGGGAAAAATATAAGGTATTTGATAAGTGGTTTATGGGACCCTATTGGCCCAAAATGCAAGCATTAGCAAAACTGAAAGCCCTGCCTTGAGGGCTTTCAGAATTTTTGGAATGATATTTTGAGAGTTTAATGACTTTTTTCTTTTCAATATTGCTTTCACTAATAATTATGTGTTCCACTTTTGCCCTCAAAAATACTGTTCATCTTCTTCCTTGGGCCTTTTGGTTTGTCATTGAGGAGTGGTCTTAGTCAAGGTTGCTCGTCGAGGTCGAGATAGAGGGTCACACGTGTCATTGAGCTGCTCCCTAGAGTTGCTATGGGTTGAGGAGGTTGAGGGTCGAGTGGACCTAGATTTGGCCCTTTGACTGCAGTTGTGTGACCTTGGCGTTGTGCATACTCAGCGACTGTCACCTAGGTTGCAGGTAGTCAAAGGGTGAAGCCTTTTCACTTTGCCAAGGTTGCAAATCACCAAGGGGCTTTAGAGGTGAAGCCGCTAGATTTGTAATCACAAGGCCTCTTGACCTTGCCGAGGTTGCAAATCACCATGGTTGCAAGTCCTTGGTGTCGTGCATCCTTAGAAAACCCTCGATTGACATGCAAATTGTCGGTGGAGCCTATGGTCGATGCTGGCAATAGTCGACGGTTAGGGGTGTGCATGGTCCGGGTGGGCGGTTCCCAGTTCCCATCCTAGAACCGAGAACCGTCCACTAAGGACCGGTTCCAAAAAATTGGATTTGGGAACCATCTGTTGGTTCCATGGATCCACCCGAGAACTGGATCGGAACAGCGGTTGGGTTCCCGGGTGGATCCATGGAACCGGTCTCACAAGCGATCACCTCTACTTAATATACATTGATGAACCAAATTTGATTGCAATTATATTCATAAGCACTTAACATTTATAAGTTTTGAAGTCCAACATGCTTTTATAGTCGCCTTTTATTGAATTCTTGACCATGAGGTGGTAAAAGAATAATATGAGATTAGAACTAAAATGATGAAATCTCTCGCATTACCAAATTGATTTTAATGTCGAAGAAAATTGCAACAAAAGAACAAATTGATGTGGCATTTGTGTTGGGCTAAGCAATAGAGTGTTATAGCTTCACTTCCGATTCTTTTAGACCAACCAATCAGCTATGCACGAGTTTGTCGAAGTCTCGAAGAGTTGGACGGAGAGAGACGCTATGCAAGTCGCTTATTTCTTGACCTTTGTTGTGCTTTTCAAGACTTTGACAATAAGAATTGCAAGGGCTATTCGGCGAATAGGAAATTAGGGCTCCAAATAGAACAATAAGAATTCTTAACATGGGGCTTCAAAATTTTAATTTTTTTCAACCAAATAAAATTATTTTTTATAATAAAAATTAATATATTATTATTATAATACTAGTCCGGTCCGGGTCGGTGGGCAGGCGGGCGGATCTGCCCATGGAACCAGGAACCGGACCGGTACCCATCGATTTTAATAAACTAGAATTGGGAACTAGACCGGTTCCAAGTCGATCTAGTCTAGGTCTGGGCAGTCCAGGTGGGTCCTAGTTCTTTTCACACCCTTTGATCGCATCAATGCTGGCTTGTGGTCAACGCTGGTGAAACTCGCCCAACCCCCTACCTCTGCCATTGCTTGCCCAGATCTGTTTTTTTTCTTTTTCTTCTTCACTTCAAAGTTGCTATACAAAATAGACATCAAAATGAATTATCCAAAAACTATTACTTTCACCCATTACCCTTTTGTTCAGAGATATATGGGGAAATGCATCTCCCCCAAAGTTGAACCAAACCACCTCTCATCTTCGGTTAACAATTTTAACTTTCACACACATTTTTCTTCTTTTTCTTTTCCAATCATTTTCTTGATCACTGTATACGTTTCTAATGCGACCAACAAAACCAAAACAAATTGAAAATCGAAAAAAAAAAGTTCAATTAAATTCTCTCTCTCTCTCGAGCTGCGATTCATGCTTTGTGAATCTGCAATCGGAAACAATGGACCTCTGGCTTGTGGTGCTCATTCCGCGAGGGTCGTAAACAGTCCATGACGACTATTCGACCATGAAGAGGCCAAGTTGCGACAACATTGGAATTTGTTTCTTAGAAAGAACGAGCGAAAAATCGAAGAGGAAAAGAAGAAATCAATAGCAAAATGAATATTTTCCATTCTTCATCTGTCTTCTGCCCCAAAAATAAAAAAGACATTTGTCTCAGTTTGAGGAATTAAGCTTGGTTCATACTGAATTTTACCTCAATTCGTTAATTTAGGGCATACATATAGTCAAAGGATGTCGTTTATACTAACTTTGCCAACTTCACTTGGTCAACAAGCCACGTCAGACTTTTTGATCACACATATTACCAATAAATTGATTGTTTTATTTTACCAAAGTAGCACTCAAGTAATTGCTCGAAATTTTTTGATAATGAAGTGTGCATAAGACAAAAGTTATAATACTTATGGTGTCTTTTGCCTTTTATTTTCATACTCAGAATTCAATATAAATAGATTGAATTCATTTGATTATAATTACATTTGATTAGGGCTATTGTTAAACACAAGTGAAAACAAAGAAACACAAACAGAAAGACATTGCAAAAGATCATTAATAAAAAAACCAAATCTACTCCAATACTTTTACTTTTTTACTTTTTAGTTTTTTCCTCTAAACGCTTTTAAAGTCCAAATGCTGACATGTAAATTCATATATATTTTCTCGTAATTTATTAAAATTGGGATAATATTTGAAGTATTAATAGAACGCAAAAATCTTCTTCTGCCTATCGCCTAATCTTAATAGTCTACATGAAGTGTACATTAGTTGATAGTCAAGAGTCGATCGACATGTGGATCCTACACCTTGCAAATTCTTCAATTATGTGGGCCCCAACAATAAAATCCACGTAATAAGATGATATTACTTGACGCCCATCTAACCACGTTCAACTTTTCATTGGTTGTGCCATTTTAGACTGTCTACATCGAGGTATGTCCGCTTCCATCCATATCTCCATGCCACGATGATAGAACTGGGAATTATGCCCGCTGGAGTCAACACCTAACATGAAAACAAGAAGATGGAAGTATGAAGAAGCAACGAGAAGCTATTGAAGAGAAAGAGTCCCAACTAGAATTTGCCTCTTAAACCGTTATCATATGAAAGAAAACCAGAAAGAAGTTCTGGTCAAAAAGCAGGGACACACGTCGGTCAAAAAAGGAGGAAAAAGGAAGCAAAGTTCAAATTGTTAAGGATTTTGTCTTAAATAAAGTTACGGCTGGACTCTTTCAAATTGAAGTCGGTTGGACTTCAAGAGGCGGTGGAACACCTACAAATAAGGCAGTAAGTGAAGCATTTGAAGACGGGCCAAAAAGCCTCAGGCCAGAGAGGGCCTCAAGCCACCAAAGGCAAAGGTGAGCTTTAGAGAGAAGGCCTCTAGCAGTGAGACCTTCAAAATAGAGGAAGTCACCAAGTACAAAGATGAATTTCTAGGAGAGAGGCAACATAGCCCGGGTAGCTTCTGCTCTATGTGAGTGAGTTGTTCCTCCGTGAGCGAGACAGAAGATAGAATAGCTGAGTGTGTGCTTGTATCAACTAGTTTGCTTTGAGCGTGATGAGAGAAAGTTATATTGTAATAGTTGTGTGAGACAATATTTTGAGTGTTATACTTGTACTGTAGTTTATTATAACGAGTATTTTAAGTTGTCTATTGTAATTTTTTCGTATTACCACTACAATGGTTCGGTATCCATAGCAATGTTGCGCACTCTTAAAAAAGAGCATGACATCGTAGAAATGAACCCATTGTTAAGTTATATTATCTGGATTTGGTGACATGGAATAATGGTTCCGGATTTATTTCCCCGGATAATGCCAAGTGTCTAAATGTCTTGCAGCATCTGACTATTTCTATCGAATCGCGACAATCTTCCCGTCATATAACAATCAGCCAATTATTGGGCAGAATGTTCCTAGAATGATCACAAATCATTGTATTAAACCTTGTACCAAAGTCAACATTATTGTATTAAACCTATATTGCTAAAAGGGGAGTCTCTCCCACACCAAAAAGAAAAATGAGAGTTTATTTACAAGAACCATTTTGCTCTCTGTCTATTGTGCAAACACTCCGTATAGAGTTAGACCCCCGCTAATATATTAAAGTTGAAATCAATTAGAAGTTATCTTATACATTGCCCATATCCTCTACCATTGTTAAAGAGACTCATGAGTCCTCAAATAATTCATGCAATATTTGGCACCAACCTCTTAAAATTGGAATATTTAAATAAGTTGATTGGAAGGCAAAAAGTCTTTTTCTCTTCCTCTCTCTCTCTTCTATCTCCATCATCTTCTTTAACCTTCAACTGGGAGAGGGTTTGAGCTAGTTTAACCCTTCCCTTATTCTCTTGTTAAATTTTTATCTGTGTTTTATTGTTCTTTTATTGTTTTTTACTTCTTTTCTGAATTAGATTTGGAAACTTACTTCTCCTAGTTTGGTTCTAAATCTGAGAGATTGAACTTTCCCGATTTAATTCTAGACTTGAGAGTTACTCTCCCAATCTAAATTTGAGGGTTTAATAAATATGCTTCTGAGGATTTGATACTCCTCTACTTTGTTCATGTACATGTTCTTTGCCTCAAGCTTGGATGTTGATTGCAATAGCTTTGGTGTCTCGTTGATCTATGAAGATTTTCTCTTTGACATATTAGATCTATGTTTGTTTAACCTGTCTTGGCTGTCTTTGCATATTGATGATGTAGAGGAAGCTGGACCTAAGCATGCACCTCCAGCTAATAATGTCGTAATTATGAGATAATGTATCTCCAGCGTGTGCTCATCACTAATGTCACTGACAAAAATATGGGATTTAGTGATTGATCATTGATTCTTTTGCTTGACATATCTATTTTTGTGGAATGAGTGTGTGCTTAACCTTATTGGTGCTTCGTTGATTCTCATTGTTTTATAGATTTGACTTTGTTTTACAATATTTTGGACTTTGCTTTGTTTCGATTTTGTTTTGTCATGACACCCATGTACTTTTCAAGTATTTTTTTGAGCAATGAAAATAATTTTCTTTCGACCCAAAATTAATTGGTCAAATGATTGAGTTGAATCGGCACATCTTGTCTTCATATTCAACACAGAGAACCTTAGGGCTATACCCACTCTCTTATGGATAGGGGTGAGCACAATTCTAAGGTAGAATAAGGAACCGGACTGATGGTCCAGTTCAGTTCTCGATTCTATGAAGGGACTAATAGGTTCGCAGTTCCACTCTTTTAGGAACCGCCAGTTCTTGGTTTTGGTTCCTATAGGAATCAGAATCAAGAATCAAAACCAGAACCAGGAACCTGGACCCTAAAATAGCCAAATCCCTAATTTGGCTTCATTCTCCCCCTCCACCTTTGTCATTATCTCCATTCTTTTTGTTCCCCAATGTGCATGCATCATGTATGAAACAACGTTATCGTTTTCTATTTATAGTTGTCTCATTTTCTTTCATCTCAAAATTTGGAGAGAAGTAGTGACTAAAACTCACTAAGAAGGCAAATATGTCTCAAATCATCATGGATAATAAAAATGTTGACTCTAGGTGAGAGTTCATCGATGTGTAAATTATTCCCTTATACATTAAGAGGGGAACCTCTACTCATGCATTTGGTATTGAACTTCCGAAATTGTTGTCCAACAATTTTCTTTGACATTAACGACTTTGACGTTTAACTCGATGGGTCTTTTTGTTCCCCCCTCTCTTATCTTTGCCTTTGTGGTATACATGACTTAATAGATGAGAAAATCTTTTGCTTTCGATTTTCAGGTATTACTGTTAATAATCTTATTTATGTAGCTATTAAAAGATATAGAAGAAAGATGAGAGATCTCACTTTTGAATGAAATTAAGATAGGGTTTATTCTGTAGTATGATACGTCAATATCTTTGTGCCTAATGTGTTCTCGTAGACCATAAAACTAGTGGAAACTCCAATCGTTTCTTTGATGCATTTATGTTTGAGCAATTGCTTCTTCAATATAACAATTTTGTATAATACAAGAGCAATCGGTGCATTGAAAACTGTAAAATTTCCTTAATACTATTCGACAGGTGCACATGATAATAAAATCCTTGTTCATTTTTATTATTGTTTTTATTATTGTTTTGTTTAACCAAAGATGAGTAAAAAAAAGAAACTGTTAGAACCCGGAACTTGGAATAGGATAGGTTCTAGGTTCTAGATTTCAACAAGTAGATTCCAAGTCCTACGAAATGAGAAATCTATACTCGATGGAAGGTTCTAGGTTTCAGACGGAACCTTTAATGAACCTGAAACTGCTCACCTCACTTATGGGTAGACCCTCATCTAATTCCCATAGATGAGGTGATTTATATGTATTTCTAGCAATTAATCAAGTCAAAGATGCTTATATCCTATGTTATAAGAAAAAAAAAAGTGAAGTCATTTGATGGTTGAAGCACAAAGTTGACCCAACTAGTTTGAGCATTAAGAGATATTTATCTCTAGAATTGGAGTATTTGTTCAAATCCTTGTGTGTGCAATTATCTAGTGCAAGACCATTTGCATAAGCCAAATGTGTCGACTTAACTGGTTCATGAGACTTTGTCCTTATGCCTTTGGATTAAAAAAAAAATTGATGGTTCTTGAAATAAGAAGCACGAATGACAAACTTCATGAAACAAGAATCACATATAATAAACTTCAGGATCAATGCTCACAAGTCACAACCCTTCATTGCTTTCGTTGAGCTAGCAATACTTCTGTAGTGCACAAAACAAATACGCATAGATACAGAATGTTGACACCAAAATTTTGACAACCCAGTAATTTATTTATTGCATAGAAGATTAAGGTTTAATTGTTAACTCCTAAACAGAAATATTAGATTTTATTTGTGTAGCATATAGTTTTAGGAGCATTTATTATTTAGTTTCATTTATTGTGCTTGTATTGGATTGGTGATGGGTGGTAAATGATTCCGAACCAACAAATAAATTGGACCGAGCCCGTTAGAGCATATAATTTTGGTCAAGCCCATTGAATATTTGTAGCAGAAATTTGTATTGTGGAGCAAGTTGGAATCATTGAACTATCGAATTATTAGATGAAATACTTCTTAGATAATTCATATTATTCTATGAATATTCAGCTAGAGGAAAGAATCGGAAAATTGCCGTAGTTGAATTTCACAATTTGGAAGGAAAATATTTTGCTCTTGAGAGAAAAACTCTAGAGTGGAGCCTATAAAAGCAAGCCTTGGGTTCAGAACTGAAGGAGGGAAGGCCACACGTCAAATACACGGCCACATTAAGGGGACGCAGTAGAGAGTAAGGGGAGGCACGGCCGCAACACGGAGAACACACGTTCTCCGCAAGAGAGAAGCGACGACCACAATTCAAATTTTCTTACAATATTTCCCTCCTCCCATCACCGCATTCATGCCTATGCCCCTTTTTCCGAGGAAATCACAGTCTACGCTATATTACTTTTACTATTCCTCATGACCATGGATGGTCGCATGGATTATCCCATGATCTGACCATCACTACCTGGAGGCCGACACACAACCGGTAGAGAGAGCGAGACGTCTCTTGGCGAACCTTCAGCGAAGTCAGCTACGATCACATACTCCAGCGAGCGCCTGAACCGCCCCACCTGGCTGAGATGTCAGTCCGTGAAGACGTTGCTGCTGCCGTGTCCGACTCGGCGACGCATGGTTGCTGCCCTAAATCAACGACCAACAGCTGCTGTCCCCGCTGCACCATCACGCCGTTGCTCACTGTCCTCCAGTAGCTATTTGATCTTGTTGCGCCAGGGGCTCCTGCAGCTGCTCCGCGTTATGTTGTTGTGATTCATCTCACTGCAGTGATGTCCTTGCTGTCCCCGAGCCATGACCAAGCTGGCGACGACGTTAAGATTCCTGTTTTGCAGGTCTTTTGAGGTTTGTTTGGCGATTGATCCAATCAAGAACTAGCCGTACGCCACCTTTCGGGCTGCAAACTGCCAAGCCTGCGGCTGTTCTCATTGCTCCACAAATTCGCCGGCCACCAGCCTTACTTTTGCCGTGCTCCACCATCGAGTGCTGCAAGCCATCGCCAGACATCACCGTGAGCCATTGCTCATCATCGTTGCTCATCATTGTCCTACCTCGTTGTTTGCCGGTTCCAATTAGGAAACTTATCCGTGCAATAATTTGAATTAGGTAATTATCTGGTTTAGTATCAATCTGAATATTCTGTGATTCAATTTGATTGAGATTATTATCTAATCCCTGAATTTGAGTGATAGACAATACCCATTAGGATGTATTTCCTAATTTGCAATCGCATATAATATTTGATTCTATCTATGAGGCACTAGATGGAATTATTGATTACACGGGAATCTTTAAAATTGATATTTTGTTATCAATTTATTGATTTTATTTGTGAAATTTCAAGTTGATCAGATATTGTTTTGTTGCTTGAATTGGTTGGATGATATTTGTAATGATCTTGAATGATTCGGTGATTATTTTGCTTTGATTGCTTTCTTTGTCTAGAAAATACAAAAAAATTGCATTGCATGTCTTGTGGTTTAGAATTGTTTTCTAGATAGAATTGCATGATAGAATAGTTTAGATACCTTTTCTAATTAAACTAGAATGCATGTTAGATAATATTTTTGAATCAAATTACTTATTGAGATATCTTTTTAAGTTAAGATATGATTTAGGTAAGTCTATTTCCTAACTTGAAATAGATATATCTCACTTTACGTAAATTTTTAGTAATTTTAAATTACGAATTTTAATAAAAATATACAAAAATATCATGTGCATGTCATATAGAAATAGGATTGTAAAATGCATGTCATTTATTAATTATTGCTAAATCCATTTAATTAGAAACTATCTGTCATTAGAATTAGGACATTTAGTTAAATTGCATGACATACAGTTAAGTTTTCATTAAATAAAAGAAAACCCTAAAAGAGATTTGAGTGGAATTTTATGACAATTAGAAATCATATTTAGGTTGATAAATATAGTTTACTAACTAACCTTGTAGATGCTTGCATTTGCATCGAGGTAAGTGTTCCTTTGTTATGGTTGCAACTTATTTATTGCCTTAGCTTTATTGAGTGTTCATAATGGTTGTGCACGCGTATAACCACTTTGCATGATAGAGATAGCTTAAAATCAATTCAAGTTGCCTGCAATTTTTTTTAAAAAAAAAGATAATAAGGTTCCAAAAGAGTGTTAGAGTAATGTAGTATAATCAAGTTTCCAAGCTTATTTAATCTCCAGTTTGTAGGAGTGAAGTAATTCTCTCATTACTTTACTTGGGTTTCTACAATAAACTAATTAGTAGCGACTCTTAGATGAAATAATTTGCATGCTAAATAACTTGAACCTAAGTCATGAATTGGTATGGCTTTGGGAGAGCCTGAGTTAAATTTATACTTAGTAATCCATTAGTTTAAGGTAAGGTCGTGACAGAAAACAATGATTATTACTTTGGTGAGATGACTATAACCACCGCTTTATTCCTTGATACTCAGACAATATTCTTCCAAAGTTCAATCAACTTCGATAGTTTTCATTTTTGAGCATCAACTTATAATGTGAGGTGATAAGCAAATAGTGGCCGGAGATGGAGGAGGAGGAATTCCAAAATTTCCGATGTCCCTTTCGTTTGATGGTGCTAGCTCATTGAAATCTTCAATTGAAAGCATCTTTTTAATGGACTCAAGGGCTTCTTTGAAGGAAGAATCCACCCTAGGTGTTCCAATGCTGCAAGAATAGGCTTCATTAGTAGTGAATTCTGGTGACATTTTTTGGAACTCATCAGGACTCACTCTTCTTTGTCCTCCTATTGCCAAAACGCCAATGTGACCCCATTAGAGTCCGATATGGGCGAGTTCTTTATACACTCTTGCCCACGTAAGACCCCATTATCGGTCATTTGATCGAAACTACTTCCATTGCTCTCGTTGAACTTGTGTCCAGGTGCGCTTTTGAAGCTGCGCTTTTGGTGGACTTGGCACAAGACCCAATCATCCAACTGGAGAGACATAGAAAGAGATAATTAGCATGATGATATTTTCACGATCAAATAGGAAGGAAATGTACAAATGACAGCAATTAGTGACTTCAAATTGGAACACAGTGCACTAGAAGTTCTGGAAATTGTAACAGAAGTGTAATCAAACCCCAAGTATATTCCAAAAGGTGCAATCAAGTACTTTAATTAACTCGGTCGATCAATGGAAACAGAAAAGTAAGACGTGGCTTTGTTCTTCTATAATTCTGAGGACTGATTGCACTAATTTGGTCACTAGGTAGACGGTGCATTAGCCAAATTCCATATACTAAAAGTGAGATGAGGGAGACAGCGATGACACTCGGCAGCCCGAGCTGTGGTCTCAGTGAGGGCTGTTGCAGGGCTTATGCAGCCAATAATGATGGAATTCTCTCCTCACCTTGATGTGGGTGAGGGCAAGTGCCCTTATGCGATGGCGGCCATATATTGAAAAACAATATTTGTCTTGTATGATGATAAAAACTTTCTGATATATGAAATGAGAGTCTAGTGGAATCGTGTATATGGATATAGAATTATCACTTTTACTGGATCTTGTACATGAAGCTCATCCATAAGAATAGTCGTAATTGACTCAGGTCAAGATGGACCTGTTCTCAAGAGAGTATTTGACACGTTGAGACGAAGGCTAATTATATAATATGCGTACTCTTATCCATATTAAATGACAAAAATGAGATTCTTAGTTCCCATGGTTAATGGATCCTCTCTCACTTTCAGAGCAACACAAAAGGAATCTTACACGCAGGGGTCTTCCAAGCCAGCAAGAATAATGACGGATATGATCAAGAAGCCTGTACTATTGCATCGTCCATTTAGTCTTCTCTCCAATTGTAGGCCTTCCTCTGTAAAAGGTCAGGGCCTTCTTAGCCCCAAGACATAGTGAACCACTGGAACCGAGGATTGGCTTATTGCCCTCGGTGGCTTTTCAGAAGCCTGATGCCGTGGTCCTGTTTGGGCAAGTGCCATTTGGGTATTTCCGGTTTCTTGGGCTGAAGAAGAACCACTCTTCCTCTCCAAATACGGCCTTTTCTGCAAACAAAATCATGTTTACTAAGTTCCTCATATCAAACATAACATTATTAAGAAGAAATTGCAAGTAGGGACCATGTTAGCTTTAGTGCAATTTGATAAAATCAATCAAGTGCTATTTTCTTCATCCTGGTTGGATGAAACTTTCCTTGAATTATGCCTCTGATTAAGGGGTAACTAGTTGTGGATATGGCCCATCAGCAATGCTGTATTTTTAGTGACATGCTTAGAAAGCCATAGCTGCGGCTCAATCTCTAGCAAACTATCTCCATTACAAATAGGTAGATCCATATCCATGCATCCCATATTATGAATGTAAGGACATAAACTTGATTACATAGATTTCTTAGAATTGGTGTTGTTGTTGAAGATGACTAGGGTTTGCTAGTATGATCATGCCCATTTCAACCAAATTTAAAGGAAGCAGGAAAGGTTCTATGTACAAAACTATAATAAAAAACCAGTGTCCTTGAAGTTGCAACAAAAGCAAACCAGAATTCGAAAATTATCTCACTGCATGCGCTCGTGTTATTTACTACACGTTTGAATAAGGAGATCAAGTCGTACCAGGAAGCTCCCTTGGATTGTACTTGTATATGTCAACATCAGCAATTACACAGAGAAAAGGGTTTGAGGGAGAAGACACCTTCTCCTTGAGGTAATGGAGGATAAGTTATTGGTCTGTTGGATAGAACCTGAAGCCTGGTGCTAAGAGAGGATTGAAAGCATTATGATGCCCTGATCCCTACATGTTGTCTCAGTGTGAATGGTACTCTAATTTGATATAGCATTTATAAGGAGAGAGTTTCTTAATCGAAGAACATAAGTACTGTATCTTGAGGAGATTAGCAACCATGCATGCTGGCTTTTGTTTTATGCTTTGTTTTCTTTTGGTCGGTTCCCTTTTGACACAGGCACTGTTAAAATGGAAATGAGGGGACACGTCACCATTTAGTGCGTTTCAACTCTTAGAAATATTCAATCCAAATTATGCCACGTTTTTCAATATTCCAGATTTGATTGTAATTATGAGTAATAGGAACATTTGGCAATTCTAGAGACGGCTTATCCTTATTTATTATAACAAATACAGACAAGTGTTCTACTTTATTTCATAGCTATAATTACCATCACTCATGATAATAAAAATTATAGAGTATATGCATCACCATGTTCACACTGTCAAAGAAGATAACTTATGTCCACATTGTCAAAAGATAGCTATGTTCACACAGTCTAATTAACCTATTTTCCTTTCAGACAACATCTTCTCTTCCGAAGACATTGATGTTTATATCAAAACTTGACAACAACCATTACTAGAACGTGAAAATATATGCCCAATAAAATTTTATGAAACTACTGTTGAGTAATCTAAAAGTTTAAACTGTAAATAGGCTTAGCTTAGACTTAAATATGGTAAACATTGTGGAATTTTGTTGGATCTCTCTCTCCAATGACTCATCGTTATTGACCTTGAGCGTAAGCAACCATCGAGCAGATTTGCTCTCTATTATTTCACGCAAAATATTGCATTCACGCGCAAATTAGCATTGGGTTCGCAACTTTAAGACAATCCTCAAGTGCGGGGGGTGTTTTTGGTAACATTTATTAAAATAGGTGATATGTCTTAACAAGAACATATATATCACATTTCATGGGGTGTCAGAGTGTCATGGGCTACTATCCCACATAAGTTAGGTGAGGCCTCGTGATTTTATTCCTAAGTTAAGATCTACCACCAAATTGTCAACTAATTATATTATCAATGCAAGTACTTTTGGCGCATGAAACTGGTTGGGTCATTACTTTAGGACCTATACCATCTATGTTTGGTGCAAAATGAGAAAAAATCTCTCTTTGGGTTGAGAGTTCTCTCTACCTCCTCTGGTAGCTCCCTCACATTCAAACCCTAGTTGCTCTATTCATTTCCCTTCAAAGTTCTCGATCATGGACAGCTTCAACATCCCCACACCACAAAATCCCTTTCCTCCATAGCCCTAATTCGTCATACCCTACCCCCAGAACCATCCCTTCCAAGCTAACATACCCCACTCCCATGTTATAAATATGAATCATGTAGTTTCTGGGTCCACATCCATGGGTTACCAGTAGAATGGATCTCGGAAGAAGTGGTGGAACGCATTGCAGGAGGTATTGGGCAAGTAATAGAGGTGAAGATAGAGGCTAAAGGATATATGTCTTATATGATAGGGAAAGCTAGAGTTACCATTGATATGCTAATGCCTCTGAAGCCTGGAGCTATTTTTAGCAATAAGGGTCAGAAGATTTGGCTAGACTTCAGGTATGAACGTCTACCACACTATTGCTACTCATGTGGAAGGTTGGGACACTATGCTCAAAATTGCTTGGAAACCCCATACTAGGAAGATTAATTTTTAAATAGAAAAGATACACTATTTGGCCCTTGAATGAAGGTAGAAGTAAATGAATTCAGTTCGTTTTGGGATTTATATTATGGAAAAACAATGGAGGAACTTCTGGAGAAAATGGATGCCCCTAAAATACTAGTTAATCTCGGAGAGATAGTTATCTATGAAAAACAGACAGGGGTTAGACTAGCCCAATCAGTATCGAAGGAAACTGGAAAGAGAAAGGAAGTAGTCTAAGATGAAATGCAATGGAACTAGACAGGCAAAGCTCTAGTAATCACAGGTTCAGACCAGCAACCCAATCCACACAATCTTAGCACAAGCATCATGTCAGGTAATGCTGTAGAAAGCAAAGGCAAAGGACCAAAAAATGCTACTATGAAGAAGCTGAAAAGATACTCCCCCTACAAACCACAAGGAATGAGTAAGCAAATCATCGATGAATCGAACCTACCGGATACCCCTATCCTTATGGAGGAAGAAATACGAAACTATGCTTTGGTGGCTAGCCCTAATAAGCCACCGAGTCACAAATGAAGGATCTTAAACTGGAATTGTCAGGGGCTGAGCACCCCTTTGACAATCTAGGCCATTAGAGCCCTTGTGGCTCAAAAGAGGCCTGCTGTTTTATTTTTAATGGAAATGAAGAACAAGGAGGAGGTGTGTAAGAGACTACAACGCATATTATATTTTCAACACAGCTTTATAGTTAATCCAAGAGGCATTGCTGAGGAATTGATAATTTTTTGGAATGACCAGGTATCAAGCACTATAAATTCGAGTTTCATGCACTGTATACATCTAACTTGCATTAATGGGAAGACAAACCAACCTATGAGAGTGTCTTTTGTCCATGCACCTACTGACTTTCAGGAAATGTTGAGATTCTGGGCTGACATATCCTCTACACGGATTTCCACTAATGACTCTTGGGTATGTGTTGGGGATTTCAATGGAGTATTGTATGTGTGGGAGAAGATGAGGAAAAGAATGGCTGAAAACTATAGAATGAAAACATTTCAAGAATTTCTAGATACTTATGGACTAATGAACCTAGACAGTAAGGGATGTGCCTTTACATGGGCTAATAATAGAGAGGGGGATGAGTTTGTGAAGAAAATGCTGGATAGAACACTTTGCAATGTGGAATGGAGAGTGGAATTCCTGTCTGCGGAGGTATATGCCCTGCCTGCTGTAGGATCAGATCATAGTCCATTGTTGTTGGATTTACTCCCTCAGTTAGAAAGAAGAAGAAATGAATTTAAATTTGAAGCATATTGGATAGAAGATGAGGAATATGAGCAAGTAATGTTGGATTCATGGAATACACATGCAGATAACACCGAAAGACTGATCAGTAAACTCAAACATGTTACTGTGAAGCTTAACACTTGGAGTAAGAAAAAGTTCTCTAATGCTCGCAATGCAATCCATTCTCTAATGGGAGAGTTGTAACTGTTGATCAATTGTCCAGGGAAAATTTATGATAAGGACAGAGTTAAATGGCTGAATCGTGAGATCAAAAGGCTATGGCAACAAGAGGAAATCTATTGGGAGATGCGATTACGCATTCAATGGTTAAAATGGGGGGACAGAAATACTAAGTTCTTCCACGTGACAATGGTGCAAAGAAGACAGAGAAACAAAATCACTATGCTGAAAAACCCAAATGAAAAGTGGATACGTGACCCTGGCCAGATTAGACAAATGACCACAACATTCTTTCAAGAACTCTATAAATCAGTGGGGGATCGAAACTTTCAACCAGTCCTAGATCAAATATCATGCTTGGTGACAAAGGAGATGAATTGTACACTCATTGGAGATGTCACGCTAGAGGAAATTAAACACGTTACGTTCCAATTGGGAGCATTAAAAGCCCCTAGCTCGGACGGACTGAATGGACAATTTTACCAACACCATTGGAACGAAATCAATCCAAATATTTACAAAGAGATTCAACAGTTTTGTGTGACTAGTCGACTCAATTCAGAACTAAACAAAACTATCATTACTCTTGTCCCAAAGGTCCAGAATCCAAAACAGCTTGATCAATTCATACCAATAAGTTTATGTAACTTTGCTTACAAGATCATCTCGAAAGTGTTGGCTAATAGGTTAAAGAAATACCTACCCCACCTGATTACTATGGAACAGAGTGCCTTTGTCCAAGGACAACTAATACAAGATAATATATTACTTGTTCAAGAGGTACTTCATCAGTTGAGAACATGGAAACGGCGAAGGAAATTTCAAGCAATCCTAAAACTCGATATGAGAAAGGCCTATGATCGAGTAGAATGGGATTTTTTAGAGGCTAGCATGCTTAAAATGGGCTTCAATAACATCTGGGTTTCTTGGGTAATACAGTGTGTCTCAACTGTCTCATATAGTGTCAAAATTAATTGTCAAAATCTATCATATTTCAAACCATCCAGAGGAATACGACAAAGTGACCCACTATTCCCCTATCTTTTCATCTTAGTAGCAAATGTTTTATCCCATTTACTGCACAAAGCGGTAGAAGATGGAAGTATAAGATGGATCTAGTTAAATAGGGAGTGCCATATCCTATCCCACCTAATGTTTGCGGATGACCTTATTTTGTTTATGGACGAAAAACTCACAGAATGCCAGAATATTGCTACTATTCTAAACCAGTACTGCTTTGCGTCAGGACAAGCCATTAATCTTAATAAATCAGGTATATTTTTTAGCAAAGATTGCCCCTAGCCCTGAAGCAGAATTTGGTGAATGAGATGAGAGTGTTGGAAATTGAAAAAATAGGGAAGTATTTGGGAATTCCCTCGGATTGGGTAGATCTAAAAAAGAGATGTTTACCTAGATATTAGCTAGAGTGAACGCTAAATTAGAGGGATGGAAAGAAAACCTCATATCTAAGGCGGGCAAAGAGGTTCTGATTAAAATAGTTGTGCAAGCAATACCCGCAATATGTCATGTCTGTATTCAAAATTCTACTATCTATTTGTCGGGCCATTGAAAAAAAGATTGCAGATTTCCGGTGGAAAACTAGTGAACAGCACAGAGGAGTTCATTGGGGACGATGAGAAATGTTAAAGGAACGGAAAGAAATAGGGAGGTCTGGGATTTAGGGACTTAATCATTTTTAATGAAGCAATGCTCGGTAAGCAAGCATGTCGATTAATCTAGCAGCCCGAATCTCTATGGAGTAAGGTATTTAAAGGTCTATACTATTTGCACGGGCATTTCTTATAGACAGGAAAATGCAATAATCCCTCTTGAGGATGGCAAAGTCTTATAATAGGGAGGAACACTCTTCAACCATCACTTCGATCGATCATTGGTAGAGGTAAAAAGGTTAAAAAATTCGTGAGGATTAGTGGCTACCTAGAGGAGTGATTGGAGGTCTAGCAAACAGGGATGATCCTAAATTGGTGTTTGAGTTGGTGGATGAGGCACAAGCGAAATGGAAAGAACACATCATTAGGAAGCCGTTTGACCAGAAAACGACAGAAAAAATCCTCACTATACGCCTAAGCAGATCAATGCAGGAGGATCACATCATATGAACACCGACCAAAACAGGCATATATACAGTAAAAATCGCATATAATTGTAAACAAGCCACACAACACCACACCAAAAAGGGAGAGGCTTCTTCATCTTTCTAGATCCCTAAAACATTATGGCGACGCATTTGGCAGGCCAAAACACAACCGAAATTTAAACATTTCCTATGGCAGCTATGTCAAAATGCATTACCCACAAGATCTAACCTTCAGTGAAGAAATATAATACCTGATGAAAGGTGTGCGCTATGTCAGAGTCATCTCAAAACGAGCGAGCACCTATTCCTCCTCTGTCCCTAGACAAAATCTATTTGGGAACACCTTGAAATTCAAAATTATATTGATGAATGCAAAGTAACACGCATTGAGGAATGGATAGACCAGTTCAACCACACGGGGGTCCCCTTTGAGCTACTTACTCAGCTATTGTAGTAGATCTGGAGAGGCCAGAACAATTCTGTTTTTCGGAGCCTGCAATCGAATCCTCAGCTCCTCCTCGAATTGGCCATGGCCAAACGTCACAGTATTAGCAGATTGTAAACACAGAGGATTGACTTAGCGGACAGATTCACCTTCACAGTGGAAACCCCCCAGCTCGCGGTGCACTCAAATGGAATGTAGATGGCTCCTTTTTCAGTGAAATTGGAGCGGCCGCAATTGCTGGGGTGTGCAGAGATCACTCGGGGAAGCTGATTGCTGGGTTCACAAGCTCGATGCGTGTGGAATCGGCAATTCAAGCCAAAGCTTTGACCATCGTCAAAACCCTAAGAAGAACGACGAATGGAGAACTTATAGAAAGAGAAGAAACAAAATGTGAGTTAGAAACATATCAACTAGATTTGGTAAGTGTGATAGGTACCCCCACAGATCAAATTAGATGGGAAGTGAGTGCTCTTATCATCGAAGCCCAAGCCCATTTAAAAAAATTTGGTCCATGAAAGTTACCCATTGCAAGAGAGAAGCAAATAGAGTTGTAGACTGGGTAGTGAAGACCCAACGCAACAAAACATTACCGATCAATTGGGTCCACTATCCCCCATCTAGCCTTTTAGATGTTTTATGTTTAGATGTAAGCCAGCTTTATTTCAAGACATCTACTAAATGAAATCTACGTATTTTCGACCAAAAAAAAAAATGTTCGGCACAATGTTGGCTATTTGGTAATGGTACATGGTATGACATAGTGTTGCCCTTGGGGGTTCAAGTATGAGATCGTTTACACTTTACACTATCGGAAGTCGAACTTTTTCATACACCACAGTCACGTGTAAAATTCCTTTTTTTTATTCACTAAGCTAAATTCACAAGTAATTCAAATTAGCATTTCAATTTATAGGATCAAATTACTTATGCATAGTTTATTTGAAAATATGTCTCGAGTTTAAGCCTAAGAAGAAAAATTTCCTAATTCAAGTGGGTTTCCTAGTTGAATGGTTTTTTAGTTGGAGAAGGTTTCCTATTTTGGATCCAATTCTTACCTATATATAAGAAGTGGATGTTCTTTGTGAAGAGTATCAAAGATGAGCTTTTGCTCGTGAATGACTACCTAAGTATTTGAAACTAACAAATTTTGTGGATTTGTGAAATTGAAAGATTATTTCATGAAGAATTGTGGGGCTAAACATTATGTAAGTTATTGGATGTAATTGAGGGCTGTGAAATTGTGATGTCCTGAATTTCGACCCATTTCGGGACGTGTGAAATGGTTATTTCATCAACGCGTTGTTGGTTGCACTTACTTTGAGTTAGTTTCTCATGAGTTAACTAACTATTCAGAAAGGCAATTAAGGATTTATATGCGTGCAACTAGTGAATTCAATCAGGAGTTGGCCGTTCAACCATAAAGATCAAGCAGGGATGATACCATGGTTGATGCGCTCATGCAATCAATGCTTTTTCATTTTTGATATTTTTCTGAATTGTCTCTAATGACACTTCTTTCGAGTTTATCTTGTTTGGTTCCCTTAATGAAATCATGAATTCTTAAAAGGGTTTGGTAGGTTTATTCTTAAACCACACGGTTTGTGGTCAACCCAAAAATTATGAGGTTGGTGGTCTATCCTAAACCACATGATTCGTGGGTTTATCCTTAAACCATACGGTTTGTGGGTTTATCCGTAAACCACGCTTATCATATCCGGTCGAAACCTGAAACTCGTTTTTGCATGATGAGACTATCATATTCGGTCGAAACCTATTTTTATACGATGAGACTATCATATCCGGTCGAAACCTATTTTTACACGGTGAGATCTCATTCTTGGTCAAAACCCGTTTTAACATGATGAGATTATCATATCTGGTTAAAACCTATTTTTACATGGTGAGACTATCATATCCGGTTGAAACCCGTTTTTCCTTAGTAAGACTATCATATCCAGTTGAAACCCATTTTTATACGGTGAAACTATCATATCTGGTCGAAACCGGTTTTTACGCGATGAGACCTCCGTCCTGGTCAAAACTCATTTTTACACGGTGAAACGTCATTTTTAGTCGAAACCTGTTTTTGCACGGGGAGACTGTTATATCCGGTCGAAACCTGTTTTTACACAGTGAGACCTCATTCATGGTCGAAACCCGTTTTTACACGGTCAGACCTCCTTCCTAGTCGAAACTTGTTTTTACACGGTGAGACATTCTTCCTAGTCAAAACCTGTTTTTACACTGTGAGATATCATATCCGGTTGAAACCCGTTTTTATACGGTGAGACCTCATTCTTATTCAAAACCCATTTCTTACCATCATATCCGGTCAAAACCCGTTTTTAAATAGTGAGACATCATTCATAGTCGAAATCCGTTTCTACACGGTGAGACTATCATATTCGGTCAAAACCCGTCTTTACACAGTGAGACTTTCCCATCTTGGTCGAAACCCGTTTTTACACAGTGAGACTTTCCCATCTTGGTCGAAACCCGTTTTTACATAGTGAGACTTCTCTTCCAGTTGGAACTAGTTATCACACAATAAGACTTTTCCATCTCGGTCGAAGGCCATTTTCTTACAAAGTAAGGTCATCCCCTCATACCCTTTTCTCATCAGCAACCTCGATCGTCATTGTCCACGGACAAAATTTAGGTGTCTCTTATTTTTGAAAGGAACATCTTCGAGCTCCCGTTCAAAGAGGGGCAGTTGTTGACATTTAATAAAAAATTATGGATTAATTTCTAACTTCTTACCAAAAATTTTCATTAAAATTGCATCGCATATAAACATTAGGAGCACTTGTATCACTAGTTTTAAAATTTTACAAAAAATTTAAAATTAAAAAAAAATAATTAAAAAAAAAACGTAGTGGGTCTAGACCAGGGCTAGGCTTGCCTGGCCCCTTTCTTTTCTTCATTCCCTTCCCCGCGCGGGCCTGGCCCACTTTTCTTTTTCCCTTCTCGGCCCAACCCGTGTCCTTCTTTCACCTTCCTTTTTCACCATTCTGACATTGGACAAAAAAAGAGGAAATAAGAACAAAAGGGGTATAGACTAGGGCTAATAGAGAAAAGGACGAGAGATGGAGACAAAGAAGACAGGGTGAGCATCTCACCAGAGTTGGTGATCAGAGGGGTAGACCGACGAAGACAATTGACGTGGTAGAGGCCATGTGTGCTAGTGAATAAAAGACAGAAAAAACCGAGAATGAGGGGGGGGATTCGAGGGAGAACAAAGGAGATCGGAAAAAAAAACAGGAGAGAGAACGAGAGACCGGGAAGAGAGTTTGAGCATGAGAGACAAGGCAAGCCCGAGAGAGAGTGACTAACCTTTGCCGGAGGTTCTTCCATCCACAATCGTCAGTTGCGGCTCTTCCCTGAATGAGGTAGGTTTCTGAAACTTCAAGTGCTCCATTTTTGGAAAATGTTGGGTTGGAGCTCGCGGTCAACCAGTTCATGCGAGTTTCGGCCCCGGCGATCCCTTGTCGATGCTATTGTGCGTTTTGACCTACTTCGTTTGAGTCCATAGCTCCCCCTTTGTAATGCCCACTAGCTGTTCGACGAAATGCCTCACCGACGCGATTGACCCTACCCCTTAACCGGAGCCCGGCATTTGGATTTTTTTTGCATTGCTAGGGATTATGCTATTGTCACGCACTGTTTCTGGCATTTTCCTAGCTTTCTGTAGGTTACCCCGCGCCGTTTGGGTCGGTCTAAGTGGCTTATATCTCGTTGGAATCAATCTGGCGACTTTCGGGAGTGTCGGCCAGCTAGTGGCCGATGGCGCTCGGCGTTGGTCAAATGGAATGATTGACGCTGGACGACTGTGTGGTGACCTCCCAAGGGTTGGCGAGGACTTACGGTTGCGGTGGCGCTGGCCCTATTTTTGAGCAAAAAGGTTGCAAGAGCTTCGGTGAGGGGAACGACGCAGTGAAGGAGAAGAAGACCAGAGGGAAAAGAAAAAAAATTAAAGAAAAGAAGAAAAAAAAAGGAAAACCAAAAAGGCCAAAAATAAAATAGGGCAAGGAGTTGGGCTTCGCCGTGGGCCCGCTTGCGTTGGGCTAAGATCGTCGCGGGCTGGAATGACTAGGCTGGAGTTAGAAATAGGAAATGGGCTTTCCGTTGGGCTAAAAAATAGAAATCAAAATTGGGTTTTTAAAAAAAAAATCCATGTGGTCATTTTTGTTTTTTTCTTAGTGGGCTTAAGGTCGGCCCAGTTCCTTCAGCCCAACCCGGGCTGACGGGATCTGAATCGGGTCAGCGGGGTCGGATTTCCTGGTCCGAATCATTTTTTTATTAAAAAAATAAAAATCCGAAAATTCAGAAAATAAAAAAATAAAAAAATCATTAAAAAAATTCGAAATTTCAGAAAATTCATGGAAAATTCAGAAACCTGAAAATTTAATAATAATTTCTGAAAAGAAATATTTTTATTTTTTTCAAAAATATTAAAATATTAGAAATTCCAAAAAAAGTTTTCAAAAATCTCAAAAATTCCAAGTTTGTTCTAGAGTTCCCTAAAAAGTTTTAAAATAATTCTTGGATAATTTTCTCTTAAAAGGTGTAGGAAAATTATCGGTCTAAGATTGTGCTTAAAATTGAACAAGCCCTCACGGCTTTATCTTAGGATCTTAATTATCCTCAAATACAATTTCCCTTGATTGTATGCTCACGATGTGATGATTATGGTTTCCACTTTGTTTAATTAGGATTTTCATTTATTTATGTCTTAATGCTAGTTGCTTATTTTTTACTTGCAATTTATTTAATTTTTCCTCATGTTGCTGATTGTTATTTTAATGGTTGCGCACCCGCACAATCACTTCATATGTTAGTGGATAATTCTAAAATCAATTCAAACTGCCTGACAAAAATATTTTTGAAATGAACAAGATTAGGTACCGAAATGGCACTAATTGATTAATTAGTATAATCAAGTCCCCGATCCTAGATTTTTTAATTGCGTAGAAAGTGAGGTACACTCTTATGCCTCGCTTGGTTTCTAGCCGACCCCAAATAGGTTAGTGGCGACTCATCATTAGAAGATTTTTACGAACACCCAATGTCACACTAGATATGGGCTTGGGAGAGCCCATTTCTAATTAAGGGTTATCGACTCATCTTTTGGATAATACCCTTAAACTTATATATAGATTTCTTTTCCTCTCAGGATGGAAAAAATAGGTCATGACAGGAGCATGGGATCATTGTTAAATAGATTTTGAGGTATATTAAAGGCACTTCTAGATTTTGCTTGGGTTATGGAAATGCAAAGCTTGAATCGAGTGGTTACTCAAATGCAGACTATACCGGTGTTGTTCGTTCTTGAAAATCCACATTGGGTTACATGATGATCTTTGGAGGGAGAGTTGTTTCATGGCAATTAAAATTGCAAAAATATATTGTTTTCTCTATAACTAGAACGGAGTATATTGCTATTACTAAAGGAGGAAGAGAACTCTTGTAGATGAAAAAATTATTGCAAGAGTTGGGCTTGAAGTAAAAGAAGTTTGTTATGTATTGTGATAGCATGAGTGCTACCTATTTTAGCAAAAATTCAGTGTTGCATTCAAGATCAAAACATGCCAATGTGAAGTATCATTGGATCCAAGAGAAATTATAAGAGAAGCCCTTCCTACTTGAAAAAGTTCACACTGAGGATAATTGATCCGATATGATAACCAAAGTATTGTCCATGATGAAACTTGACTCTTAAAGAAACAAAGTGGATATGATGGAACTTCCCACATAAGGTGGACGGAGAGATTTGTTTGCTGGGTCCACCTTCATGTGAGGCCTAGCTATCCTAAAAAAGAAAAAGAAAAAAGAGAGTTAAAGTCAAAAAGCAAAAGAAAAGACAATGACTTGCTTCATGCAAGTGGGAGAGTGAACAAGAGAGAAGAGAGAGAAAAGAGTGACCGAGAGTCTACCAAGAGAACGGGGGAGAGAAAAAGAAGAGGATTGAGATTTTGTGATCTCGATTCGAAGGCCACAAATTGATGGAATTAGCTCAAATTTGAGTATATTGTTGTGAGACCGAGAACTATGAGTTGATTGGTTTTGTTCATTGAAAACCTCCTTAAAATTCTACAATTGCGATTGGGATTTTCTTGCTCTATTTATGTTAATCCATATTTATGTTGAGGAAATATGGTTATATTTTTAATGTTGAGCTTTAGTATGTGATTAGAAAAGAATACTTTGTGTATCCCACTATTCTTAGTGATTAATGGAGGTTTTTGAGTGGTCCGTGATTTTTCCCGTATTAAGTTTCCACGTGAAATCATTAGTGTTGTTATTGGCTTTGTTTTTTATCAATTTTGCATTATACCTGCTTATTACGAGGTTATATTGGTTCGTTGTTGCTGGTGTTAAGTTGATGCTGGTCAGTCTAATTTATGAAGAGAAATTAATTCCGAATTGGGTTAATTTGCGATAAATTATTGCTCTGTTCTCCCCAAAGCTTCAGTGGAGAGCAGAAAGAGAGAGAGAGAGTGGCCAGAGGGGGACGAGCGAGCTTCAACGACAGCTTTGACGGCCGGAGTAGAGGCGGTGTACGATCGATGATGTGACAACGAGGGTGGGTGGTTCGAAGTGACGTCGCGCATGCGACGGTATTTCTGGGGTTAATCTTGGACGTTGTTCTTTTGTGCATTCTCAGACAAAATTCACAAGGAGAGGGAAGAGAAGTGAAATATCAACTATGTCATTACTAATATTTTCATCATTTACACCAAATTGAGGAAGAATACTGGCAACTCTAGAGAGAAAATGAGCATATCAAAATCAATGCCCAATCCATCCCCTCTTTTTTGAAGTCGATCATCGGCGCGCCAATCTGTTGAAGCTCTGGCATATGGCTATGGATCGACTTCCCTCATCTAGTAACCTCATGAATAGAGCAAGACAACCCTTGTACTAATCTCTCGCTCGATCTGTAGAACCGATTTCAAGCATAATAACCCCTTCTTTCTCCAATTTGAAACTAAATCACGTTGTCGAGCTGATTACAAAACCATCAAAAGATCCCTTCTTCTTCGGGCGCTCTTCCACGGTTTTAGAATCGGGATTACTTTCTCCATCCATCGTTTTGAGGGCAACCGATGACTTGAGGTCGGGATGGCCGAGATCAATGGAGAAGGAGGCATCATGACCGAAAGAAGGAGAATAAGTATCGAGCGACGTGATGGAAGCATCCAGCGACGTGACAGAAGCGTCGAGCGAGAGGGTGGTGTAAGGATCACGGAGGGCGAGGTTTCTCCGAGCAGTGGCTCGCCATCTCTTAAGCCCCTTGCGTACGTTTTCCGTGAAAACGGCTCCTCCCATGGATGTGCCCATCTGTTTGCAGTAACACATGCAAAATCTTGTCACTTCTAAACTCAAGATACCGCATGGATTCATAAGAAGAACAATTGATGTTTATTATAAATTTAATACAATGCATGGTATTTGAACAATTTAAATGCATATTTTCCAATAAATGTACATTTTTCGAGTTCAAGTCCATATTTTCACATCTTGTTTTGCTAATTTTGTACAATTAGAAAAAGAATTCCATTGTAAATCAGCAAGAAAAACGTAATATGAAATGAGGGTTTGTCAATCACCTGGGTGACCAAAGCGTAGAGAGGCAAAGTGACGTATCCACACAGGAATTGTACTAACGCTCCCATCGTGAACTCGATGACAATATCCTCTGTTCTTTCGTGGAAGCAAGACCGGAAGCCGAACTTGTACTGTGTTTTTACAAGCAAACATTAAATAAATCAGTAAGCGAAAAATATATATTTCCATATACTTATAAATAGATACATATATGGGCAAGTTGCTAATATGCTTACCCAAGTCCATGTGAAGAATGCCACTTGGAAGGAGTTCTGAAATATGAAGAGAAGAAGAGTTTTAGTGTGAGTTAAAGGGGAATTCCATGATATCAAAACGAATTTAATTTTTAGAAGCGTTGCCAGCATATAGAAGAAATCATTCCCTAAGTAATGTTTTTGTTTATTGTTTACTTATTTGGTAATTGCGAGAATTAGGTTGGTCGTTTATACACCAAACATGGTACATTGTCTACATGGCCTATCCGTGTAAAGTTTGGTGTACACATGATGTTTGGAATGTGCAATGTATTTTCATGACAGGAAATTCGATCGAGCCAGATTCAACTAAGGAAACATAAATACACCCAACTTTATACAAAGCATATGATGTCCCGGATGGATTTTTTCAAAATTTAATGTCGCCACTAGTGCCCATCTATATGCCAGATTCGATTTGGATTGATTTTTATCATAAATCATCAAAAATTCGAAAGCATGTAATGACTTACCTGAAAAAGTATGAAGTGCATGAGGTGAAGTAGCAATTTGGGTTTCCCAAACCAGAAGAAATGGTCGCTTGGCCTGACCAGCAAAGCCCCTCTCACAACATTGGACTTGTCATTGCTGTCAATGCACATCTTTGTTATTATTCCTTGTAGTTTTGTTCCCACCAGCAACAGCATCTGCAAAATTAATTTTAAACCGAAATTATAGCCCATATTTATTTTATTATAGCCCAAATTTATTAAATTATAGAATTCACTTACCACTAGCGGAACAAAGGGAAGCCATAGATAATTATAGAACGCTGAAGAAAATTAGATTTATATTAGCATCATTACCAAACTCCCATAAGCGGATTTGTGGAAAAAATGAGCAATTTTTTTTAAAATTGAATTATCTTGTTATCCATCTTACCATGTGCATGGAAGAATATGAAAATTACTAGGAAGATCCAAATCCAGAAGCTGCACGGGTAAGGAAAGTGAAAAATTAGTACTTTATATAAAAAGAAGAAGTAAAACTAATATTTTACTAATTTCTAATTATAAAAAAAGTGATTACCTTATCCCTACAACGACACCAAAATCTTTTTCCAAAGCCCTTTTGATGTACTTCTGGAAGTCAAACGTGCTTCCTTCGGAAAAATGGGCCTGTAGCCACGATGAACGATCAATACTAAGAATAGGGAATTTTCTAACGCAATTTCCGCAAATTAAAATGATAAAATTAATTCAACATTAAGGTTTACCATAATAAATCCATGGCGCAGCGTCAGATAATCTACTTTCGACACTGAATTATAAAACTGCCGAAGAAAACATGCCTGCCCAGAACCAAAAAGAGAAGAAAAAAATGAAAATTAGGATTATTATTATTTTTGGTGACAAATTAATAATAAGCAATAAGATGTGAATATTTTTAATTATTTATTTGGTAACTAACCGGCCAACGGAGAATACCGTGATCGCTCCAACAAGTCAAGTGTCGCCTCGCGAATGATGTCTGATGGACGAGCTTGAACCTTCTTGGGTCTGTGCCAACATAGCAACAAGCCAATAAATGGACAGAGTCGGCAATTAAAATCAACCCTTCAATTTTCTTTTTCGAAAATATGATAAATAATACGTAATATCTTATTTTAACACAATGACGACGGCCCCACAGATGTATTTTTTTATTTTAACATATCAATATTCGCGTATTTTGTACCCTATATTGACATAATATGCTTTTCTTGTCCCATGCCCCGTAATACCTTGCGAATTTTGGACAAAATCCTGGATGAAACCTATTAACGTCATACTTAGGACGTTGTTCGTTTCTTCTTTGAGAAAAATATCAAATTCTGCTGATTCCTGTCCGCCACAAGAAAGAAGGATCTTTTGGGCCATGGTGCAAATCAATTGATGTCGACTTCTCGTGTGGATGGCGTGGGTAATACTCCAAATTTTGAGGTGGGGAAGATCTCAATGGCTTCGATCTAATGCGGTACAAATCGCATGAAGGGGACATCTCAATCAACCACACGAGTAGTGTCGATGTAGCGTGATATGATTACTCGATGAAATTTTTTTCTAAATAAACGGCGATTTAATCGCATGATGTCGAGGGAGCAACAATTCAAAGTTCTAATTTTTCAAGGTGAAGTGGATGGGATGACTAAAATTCATTTAAACCTAGTAATTTCTATAAACTAAAGATCTGTACATCTAGTCGGAAGACACGTATGAAATAATGAAATTTGAATGAAGATCATCTCTACGAACAACTCTAAAATCATTTATGACGCGTATGAAATAATGAAATTTCGATCTTCAAAAAATACTGAAAAAAAAAATGACGGCTACGATCGAAGGTCGGTGGTTTACGGCTAAGATGTCAAATTCTCGGTGATTCAATAGAAAGTGAACAAAAAATTTGTGGGTGCAGACACGGATTTAGGACGGCAGGGCAGGAAACGACGTACCGTTTGAGAATTGGTACTCCAAAGTCCTCGTCTCTGCCTCCCAAGATTCCCACCTCCTCATCTGAAAATTTAAAATAAAATAGAAAAATTCATAAATAAATAAAGTTACCCAAAATAATAAAAATAAAAAGAAAGTTGCAATTATTGGTCAAACCCTAGTCTACGCTTCCCACTTCCACGCATTATCTAGAAGAAGACAAAACTAAAGGGCTTGGCAAAAGCCACGCAAAGATGAAAACGAAAGACGAGGAGAAATTATGTCCCCAAGGGAAAGTTCCTCGTCACCGGTTGTTTTGTTCACACGGGAACATAGTTTATTTTTTCCTAACTTTAGGACAAGTCAAAAAAGAAGAAAAGCAAAAGTCGTAAAAGCAACTTTCGTTTCGCTTTTGCTCTAAGTTCCACATCACAAGACTCATGAACGCATCACTCATTGACCTAGCACGTACAATGTTTCAATCGAATCACCCTCTAGAGAAATCCACAAATTCACACAATTGATGACGAATGACGTTTGAACTATATATAGGATTCCAATGGCCTGCTTGTTTAATAACCTAGTTAGTGATACAATTTCTTTGCACGTTGTTTACTAGAAGATGATAAGTCGACGATGTTTACATCACTTTCAGCATTATTTAAAGCTGACGGAATCTTCAAATCACATAAGGGTTGTGAACAAATACTATCGAATTTTGGAAATTTATAGGATGCAATGATAAATGACACATTGAAAAAGAGAATAAATAATTTGAAATCGATCAATGGATGATTATTTTTACCTTGGCCATCCCGAGTGCGAAAGTGAGCATGCAGGAGAGAGAATGGAAGAAGGCGAGGATAAAGATCAAGTACTGCAATTGCCGCACGCCTTCCCTCGATAGAAGAGACACCTTCCCCTGTTCAAGGCGATTTGACAACAAATTTACTAAAAAATCAACTAAATAAAACCTAAGTCTATATCATCCGTGGATCGACGAGAAAACAATAATCGCATGAACTCACATGAAGGACAAAGGAAAAAAATAAAAAAATCAATATGAAGAAAATAAAGGGGAAAAATGCGAAGTATGCATGAAGATTGATTCCTTGCCATGTGCATTTTTGGGTTGTCCCGACCTTGCAATTGAACTTTATTCACAACATTAAAATGTGGAGGATTTACTGGTTGATAACATGATCTAGTTTATGCTCTTCTTTCTTTAGATTCCTCGTTAATGTAAAGGGAAATGGGTGCATTTCTATACTATTTAGTAAAAGGGTTAAGACCAGAGAATACATAGATCGTGTAATTAAAATTTTTGCTTGGATAAATGATCAATATCCCTGAGATCGAGGAATGGAGCCTCCTGGTTTGATATTGATTAATCATACCTATGTCATTCGGAATTATAAATATCACGGTCGATCGATGTGAAAATTTACATTACTCTAGAGTGGCGTGGCGCGTATTTTATATCTATTTGAAGTATTTCTGTGCATGTGTATGTACCTGCTCGCGGCACTTAGTTTCTTCCTCTTCCTCACTGGATTCCCAGCTACTGCAAGGCAGGAACGTCTCGGCCACGCTCTTTGGAATGCAGATATTCGCGATCCGCCTCTCCGTTATGGTCAGAAGCAACGATATGAACCCCAACAGCATCAGCTCTGGCAAACGTATCAGAAAAAGAATTAGCTCGAGTAAGAGAAGAACTGAAGAGACGACAGAAGAAGATGAACACACACACAAACACACCTGATTTGATCTTGTCGAGGGCCTGAATCAGAGACCTCTTCCTCTTGTTCTGCAAGTACTGAAACGAAGCGAAAAACGGACGCGTGTGATCTCCCTATCAAGACCCCTTTGAAAAGACTCAGCGCTACACGCAGGCGAATGGATACCTGAGCTAGAAGATGGATCAGGTGCTCGAGGAAGACGGAGACCAGTATCAGGACGAAGCAGACCGTCGCCACTGCCCATGTCGGGGTCGACTCGAGCGTTCTTTCCTCGATGCTCTCGGTGCTTGTTTCCGACATCTCTCTCTCTCTCTCTCTCTCTAGCGCAGACGCGCAGGCACAGGAGAGATGGTTGGAAGAGAAGGGAGAGCGGGGTTCCTGCTTGCTGCCTACGGAGCGGGACTACTTATGGGAGAAACCGAGAGGAGGAGATGTTAATATAAAGACGCATGTGTTTCGGGTCGTGCTTTGTTTATTTGTTTGTTTACGGAAAGTCCGCGGAATTGGAGGGAGTCAAAGTGTCATCGGATCGGAGTGTGCCGCGTTTTCGCCCCCGATCTTACGGTGAGCTGCGAGAGAGCAGCGTTGGACTGTGGGCCCCACGCGGGTACGAGGTCGGTGACGTCCGCAGGTGGCTTGGGCGGAGTTTTTGGAAGTTTCCGAGTTGCAGCCGACCTTATTTTTCTCGTTTTTTATCTTTTTCATATGAATTTGAGTTTGATCTTCGATTTATCATTTCCCGACTTCGGATTAAATCAACTGTCATATAGAGTCGTGCTCTGAATTGACAAGACTGTTGTTTCTCTTGGGTGAATTACTTATAAATTTCGCATTTTCAATTTCCTTGAATTAACAAACAATCCCAAAATCAGTAAATCAGTTTGATGGTCATTCAGATTGTGATCACAACATGACTAGGTCACACCTCGCCAATCCATTAGGGGTTGCCTAGTTGCAACTTTTTGCAACACATATGTTGGATGTTACCCAAGAATGAGACCGCCGATGCCTAATTTGGACAATGGTGGCCAAGGATGACAAGAATGGTGTTTGGAGATGATAGTGTCGACGGATCTGGAGAGGATTAGGGCGTTTGTGTCTTTCTCGTTAAATTTCATGGTTTAATTCATAATTAGGGTCAATTTTCTTTGTCACATATTTTTTGAGCTGATTCTAATTTACTCATTTTAGAAATGCAGGCTTGTTCTAAGATGCTGAGGTGAGAATTGAAGAGGCTAACTAGGATTATTTAATTATTTATAATTCTAACCTTTCCCTCATATCTGCAAAAGTCTATGTATGATCATCAAAGTCTTAAACGTATGAATTTGGTGGGTAAAGACGAAAGAATTATTGAAATCTCCATCGCGGATCATCCCTAACTTTTTTGCATCTTTTGTCTCTATATTTAATCATTACCTAACAATGTTGGCCAAAAATTCAAATATAACTCAGACATGGTTTTGACATCTTGTTGCCATTTCTTTTGTTTCGCGCCCACCTTGGCTAGAAGTACGACTGGATGGCCATAGTTTAGTCTCAATTTGATTTTCTTTGATTTGGGTTCTTTTTTTTTTTTCAAAATGCTTTTGAAATGGATGTGAAACCTAGAAATGCCCTTGAAGTAGGTTTTGTTGCAAATTAACCCCGATGCCAAAATCTCAATTCCGCAAAGTGGATTTTGTTTATAAATATTTTAAATGGACTTCAAATCTCAAACGCCACTTGAAGAGAAAATTAAGAATTCCTACTTCTTCCTATACGACTCCTCAAATTCATATTTTCTTTCTAGTATTCTGTTCTTTTGACAATGGAGGTAATAAAAAAAGGGGGTAGGGGATGAAACATCCTTTTGACTCAAAACACACTGTTTATTGATAATTAAACCAAATTAGCCTTCAACTTCAATTACAAGCAATTGCCAGCCAATTCAATTTTAATCTTTTTCAATTTTGTCAATTTAACCTAAGCTTTTTCACAATTTGCCAACATAGTAGCAATTATTGACATAAACTCTGGCTATTGTATGTAGCATGATCACTACATCAACAATTTTTAGCCAAAATTAACCGAAATAATTGTATTGGCTAATCATTAAAATGTTGAGAATCAAATTGGCAAATCGTAAAAATATTTAGGACTAATTTTATAAGATTGAATTGACTGCCATCTGATAAGTTTTGGACATTTTAGATAATCATCCTTGATTTTGGCAATCCACGGACTTCAATCATTCTCATTTTGTGCGGGCCTTTACATCTCAAACAAAAATTCTAATAAATAATAAACAATTGCCTTCTTTCTACTGCGGAGGATTTTCTACTATAATTGTTTTTGCATCCTATTTTTTTTTTCTCTTATGATCTAGTCTAGATCTAGTAGTTTTCTCTCCCATTTTAAGGAGATTTTCTATCCCGATCTAGTTTAGATTTGGAGTTATTTGTGTGTATGATTTTGGGGTTCCTCCTCCCTCGAGTTTCATTGATGTACAAGTCCACTTCGAAGGAGATCAGAGGCATTTCGTGAATGTTTCACTCTCATAGGTGTCACAGATATCTTACTTTGAATGACGATAGTGTTGGGGATGCTGAGCGTAAGCGTGCACCGCCGAAAGGTAAAATCGTAATAATAGATGGGAATCTCGATGTGTATTCATTACTGAAGACGGATTTAGTGTCAACTGCCTAGTTTTGGTTTAAAGAGGTCACAAATCTACTCTTTAAGCATGTAACCCCTAACCTTGTTATGATAATTCATCTTTTCATCTATAGCTTATTTTGTTTTGAATGTCTTGGTCTACAGTTGGACCTCTATTATATATCCATGGAAATGGAGAAAAATGTTTCTTTTTTTGACAGAAAAAGGGTTAATGTCAATAATCATAATAATGGCGTTGATTATTGGGCATTTGAATATCTGAAGCACCACACACGCGGTCATGGATCAACGGCAGGATGCTTCCTCCAGCTCCCGTGGACTTCCTCGCGCGATGCGCAGCTATCCCATCCACATCCCGACATCATTTTCAATTTGGTCGAACCACACGTTTTGATGGGCTTGTCTTTGCTTCGTTTCGTTCCTTTGCCAATACAAGAAAGGGAGGGAAAAAGCATCAAAAGAGATGGAACTACACACGGATCTCCTTGACCGTCTAGAAGTCGGGGCGTATGATATAGAACCGAGCGACTTCGGTGATCAGACAACCTTATGAGACCACGCGCTAATCCCATTGGCTTTTAAAAATATTGTTTGCTTTAAGAAAAGATTCGACTAGTTTGGGAAACTGTGCATGTGAGAATCTTGACTTTGCTTTCTCTCTCCAGGCCCAGCTTAAAGACAATGTGGTTCTTCCAACTTATTTAAAAATTCAGAAACTTATTATGCTCTCACGACTAGAAAGTTGGAGGAAAAAAAAAATTGAATAGATAAGCTAGGCATTGTTTCCCACCAAAGTGTAAAATATGATTGAAGAAATTCAATTTCAAAACTTTGGAATTACGGATAAGGACAAAGTTGGAGGGTTTTACTTCAAGTAATACAAATTTTGTTTTTCACAATTTAAACATTTGGGTATAAACTGGAATAGATAAATAAAGATATCTTTAAATTATTCTTCAATGATGCATTTTATTTCTGAAAACATCACTGTAGTGAATCTAAGGAAATCCATTTAACTTAAAATATTATATCTTATATTTAAATATACCATCTAAAATTTTAAGGTACTGAATAAATCTCACCTAAAAAAAAAAAAAATCAGTCATTTAAAAATATTATTTTTAGTATATCAAATATAGCCTATTTATTTACATCTATCTCACTAAATTATAAAATCCATCTAGTTCACAATCATTGTTTTATGCTTTTTAGTATAGATTATTCTTATTCCATAAATAAATTGCGCTGAATTTGAATATCTTAGAATTGACTTAAATTATTGAAAAAGATAAAACAGGAGAAAAAATAAAACAACTAAATTTGCTCTAACTATATAAGTATGTGTTATTAATGAAAAATTTACTGCCGATCTAAAGGTAACTCGATTATATTCTAGTAATTTGATTTAGTGCTGTGGAAAATTATATTGGACAAATTAATTCATTTAGTTGAAGAAATAAAATATTTTAATAGCTTATTCACAACACGATTCATTAAAGTTGTTTCCTTTAAGTACGAGGATATTGAATGGAACAAACTCTTATTATTTTTATATTACAAATTTACTGATATTTATCTTGACTTGCAATAAATTATCTTTATGAAATAGATTAGGAAAAATGATATAAATAGTCCAAGAATTTCATTTAAATGTGTAATGTAGTTTCTGAACTTTTAATTCATTCAATATAATCCCTAGATATATTGTATATGTTCAAATTAGTCCTTAAACTATATGAAAATGTTTAATGTTGCTGAACATGTAGTAAATGTCTAGGGATCTCATTAAGTAAATTGAATGTTAAGAGATTACATTGCACACTGAATTAAAGTTTAAAAACAAAATTCAATAAACAAAAAGTTCAGGGAGCACGTTGCACTTTGAGTCAAAATTCAAAAATCATTTGTGCCATTATTCCAAAAGATTACAACCCAGTTTAAACATAGCCCATTTATGTTTCTACTTTCTTTATACCGATTGAGTAAACTTATTTCGAATATAATTTTTATTATTTGTACATTAATAAATCATTTTTATTTACACTTTATGTGCTTAGGAAACTAAGATATAAAATATTTCCATCGTTCAAATCTCATTTTTGTTTCTCTTGTATGGCATCTCATATTAATGAATGCTAATGATTCAAAAATGTGCAAATAGACATGCATGTCCGCACAAATAGCAGGCTAAGTTATTATTATATAGCACACCTTGACAAAGAAGATGCACATGGAACAGGCAATGCCATTTGTTCTCGCTTTGCATTTCAGCTACTTAAAGCATTTGTTATTCCGTTGTAAAAGCTCCATGTAAACGCTGTGATGACTCCTCTATGAAAGAACGTCATCTTTGGGTTGGCAATACTTAATGCTCATCCCTTCCTTAACATGTGTGTAAAAATTCATCGTGAGATAACACTTTTGGATAATTCCTTCCTTCTTTAAGCAATTGATAAATTGAACGTCATTAGAAACAAGAAACTTGTATTTCCTTTGATTTATTTGGATGTTTGGTAAAGAAGACTAATCCAATTATCTTAATAAAGACCATGAAAACATGTTTTTCATATATTAAAAGTTGATTGTAAGCGAAAATGATAAAGATTATTTTCACTGTTTATAAAGCCAAACTACAAAAAAAAATAAAAATTGAGAACTTGTTTTACAAAACTTTCACATCAGTCACGTTTTTTCATAGTTTTCTCTCATATGTTGAGGATACATAATTTAACAAATCAAACACGACATTTTCAAAGGAAAAAAAATCTGAAAGCACAAAACCATTTTGTTTTAATTTTCTCTTAAAATGAAATCCGAAAGCATTTTCACGAATTAAATGGGCCTTAATTGCTATTTCCACACCATTTGCACAGTCAAGTGGTGTCAAGTTGGAACGTTTTGTGCGTGCTTTCTTTTATTCTAGTGAAACGATTATAAAAGAAAAAGAAAAAGGAAAAAAAAAGAAAAAGAAAAAGAAAAAGTGAAATCTTTTTTTTTCTTGATAAAATTGTAATTTGGACAGCAAAGCATAAGATTTTGCTTGGTACATCAATTGTGGAACATCTCTTTATCGTTTTACCCATGCAAACATCATATCACATGATCGAGTTCTCTACTAAAAAGACCAAGTTACATTTGACAAGACATTAAAACCTACACTAATTTCAGCAAAACTAATTCTTTCATATATGGCATGACCAATGGAAAAGAACCAAACTCTAAAAAGCAAGTGATTTCGATGAGTCATATGTGTATTTTTTTTTTTAACTCCACAAGTAGCAATTTCACCTTTTGCATCGAATATGCATCAACACTAGTTCAAGGTCTTGAGACATTTCCTCTTTGCTCCAACTTTCAATCAACCATTCTGAACGTGGACATCGTCAATTGAAAATGTACACTATCTTGTTTCACCATCTAACCATGGAATTTGGATTATCGCTCGCATAATTAATCTTCTCACAAGGAGTTGTCGATCTTAAGAGGTTTAGAATAACTTGTAGAGAATAGTCCCAATGAAGAATCTAGTACTTTGTGGTAAATGACCCTAATGGAGAATCTAGTAGTTATCTTATATGACACATTAGGAATTGCTGATCACAAGAGGTTCGAAATAATTTGGGATGAATAGCCTTAATGGAGAATCTAGTATTTATATCATCTGACACACAAGGAATCACACACAAGAAATTGTCGATCGCGAGAGGCTTAAAATAACTAGTGATCAATGGCTAATGGAGAATTTGGTACCTATCTTATATGATACACAAGGAATTATTATGAGAGATTTAGAATAGCTTGTGACAAATTACCCAAATGGAGAATCTAGTACTTGTATATATGACACACAAGAAATTGCCAATCACAAGAGGTTTAGAATAATTCATAGCAAATAGCTCCAATCGAGAATCTAGTGCTTATATCATATAACACATAAGGAATTGCCCATCGCAAGAGGTTTAAAATAACTTATCTCATATGACACACAAGGAATTGCTGATCAAAGGTTTAGAAGAACTTGTGATGAACGGCATCAATTGAAAATCTATTACATATATCATATGACACAAAAGGAAATGCTGATCATGATAGGTTTAGAATAACATGTGATGAAAATCTAATATGTATCTCATATGACACACGAGGAATTGCTGATCATGAGAGGTATTAGAATAATTGTGGTAAATGGGCCCAATAGAGAATTTAGTACTTGTATCATATGAGACACAAGCAATTGCTGAGTACAAGATGTTTATAATAACTTAAGGTGAATGTTCCCAATAGAGAATCTAGTACTTATTTTTTATGACACACAAGGAATTGTCAATCACAAAAGGTTTAAAATAACTCGCAGTGAATATCCTCAATGGAGAATCTATTATTAATCTCATATAACATACAAGGAATTGCCCATCACAAGTGGTTTAGAATAACTTGTGGTAAATAACCCTAATGAAGAATCTAGTACTTGTCTCATGTGGCACTCTTCCTCAACCCTTAGCTTTAGAATCTAAAACATTACTCTTTTCTTTTCTAAAGAGACTTTGAATTTGTATTGTGCCTCTTGGCAAAATATCCTTCTATGAAATACTTTCCGTTTTGAAACAATTTGCGACAATAGTGCACATTAGAAAGTGCTTTTCAAATTGTCACCAATGTGTGGACCAAAGCCCGACTCATGGACATCTAGATTCTCTATTTTATGAATTGGTGAAAATGTGCAAGAGCAATATTTGCTCATATTACCTTTTATTGTATCTTAATTTATTCTAAGAATTCAATACGGGCTTGGGCTTAAAATAAATCAATTGAATAGAAAATAAATAGGAACAAATCACCTACTTTTGACTAAAATAGGCTATGCCTGATTAAGCTGGAAATTGGTTAAATATAAGTCTTATGAGCCTGATTACCGTAATGGGCAATTTTGTTATAATTTTTAACAGAAGTCATGTCTGTATCTATATTTCAATCAAAGATGCTATGCATACTAGACCAGCCAATAAAGTTAAAATACCAAATGATGTAACAAACTCTTGTTGGGTGTTAAATATGTCCCATTTGTTTAAACACCAGCCAATTCCAACTTTACCAAATCAATTAGTATACCGACTTTGTAAACCACTACTGGAAAACCTAGTATTGCTGTTTTGACTATTGTTCACGTAATGAATCGGCCTGGTCCACATGGGCCAAGTCTCCAAAAAAGAGTTCTCTAAAAGTAACTTCATAAGGAGGTAATCATTTGACGGTAATTATTTAAAACAGACATAACTATTTTAGGCTTTTATTTGAAACAAGATCTAGTTTAGGCCCTTATTTGAGAAAGTGATGGCACTTCAGGCCCTTATTTGAAACAATATCAACTTCAGGCCTTTATCTGAGAAACTGAGGGCATTTGGGGCCCTTTTTCGGATTTTTCCTTAAAACTAAGTTTTATGGTGCGTTTGTTTCGCGGAAATCGTACCATTTTTAGAAAATATTTTCCAGGAAATCATTTTCCATAAAAATGATTAGTTTTCTGTGTTTGGTGGTATATGATTGAAAATGTTTTCAGGCGTTTGGATAGCATTTGGAAAATGATTGAATAACATTTGACCTAATAAAAAGGAATGACCTAAAGACTTAATAAAGAGGGAAAGTATTTTCCCCTTTCCATACACAAGAATTCATTTGTCTAAAATAAAACATAATATTTTTGTTGACCAGAAAGTATTTTCCATTGACCAAATTATTTTTGGAGAAACAAATAGTGGAAAGTTTGGAAAACACTTTCCAGAAAAATACTTTCATTGAAATAAACACACCCTTAAATTATTCATGTTTTCATAAAATAAACAAGACTTCATGATGCTGCAAATTTTCTTCGGGTGCTGTCGATTCGGGCGTTGGCACTGCATGCGGGTGCCCTCCCATGGATGTTTCCTTGTTTCTTTTTCTTCTTTTCTGGTCCCATACAACGACAAACGCGAGTTCTCACTAGTGGGGGCCGTTAGGAGAACAGTTGTTGATGTAGACTTCCTTGTTTAACAACTTGCAACTTCCAGGTGATTGGGCCTAGTGGACCTTCTTCTAGTGACATACATTTCAGGACTAAACAAATCCTTCGTGTTTTGATTAGAGGAAACTTCCTTCAATCATATCTCAAATATGTGCATATATATATAACTCTCCGATCAAAAGACTGATAAGATTTTTCTTGAATCATTGATGCAAGAAAAGGTGATCCACCATAATTTTGGACATGTAGTTTTGGTGAGGCATGCCACAGGACGAAATCTGGCTATAGCCACATCACCATATCACTTTCGAAGCATCATTGAAAATGTTTTATATTATATATGTGCGTGTGTTAAGTGGTGCAATCTTAAACCATTTTACACACACACACACACATATATATATTTGGTATTGAACTGTTTTACATAATTAATTTCGTCATTACTCAACTTTCATGATTGAGATGGTTGAAAAAGAGTTTCACTATCATCCTAAAATTGCCTATTTTGACATGGCACCAGACCTGATGATTTCCATACTCCAACATCCATTGTGAAAACTAGATAGTCCATTCCCCCATTAAGACAATTTTGAGCGCAAGCTTTTCATGTGAATAAAATTACGTTACCCATTTTCACAGTTGAAGCTATAATGAAAAGATTGTATCAAATAGTCTCGAAAAAAAAGTAAAAAAAAATCGAATAAATGAAGTAAAAAATTGTGTGAATCTAGAAAGAAAATTTCATTCTATTCGAGAAAAGTTGGCATTCAAGAGTCACTTTTTTTGACATAAAAAATTAAAAAAAGTTGACATTTAAGAGTCACTTTGGGTAACCATGTTGTGTTACTTTTTAAAATTCCATGGAACTTCATTTAACAACCTCTGATTTCTCTTCAGCCATGTTCTGTCTCCCTCATTTTCAATCAATCGCCCTAGAGAAACTGAGCTCAACCAATTCCGGTCCAAATCAAGTGGGCGAGATAGTCTAGGTGTGAATAGGATGTGAAACCCTAGAAAAATTGATGGGAATTGACTGAGGATGACCGTGTTGGGCCCATCGATTTGGATGATTGCGTGAGGTTCACACAAGGAAGTCCACCAACGACGCCGTGGATCCTGAATCTTTGCGAGCCAATTCTTGAAGCTTCCTTCGGCCCAGCATGCATATTTTACCCTCGAATGATTGGTTTAAATATATCGATTCCCACTCTGAAGTCTGAAACTGGACAAGCACGGGCAGTTTTCAGTTTGCGAAACTAGAAAATGGCCCACCTATTCTTGAAACCTGCGGTGACTTATTTATTTCTTTTTTTTTTCCATTCCTTGCGAGACTGCAATTGTGTCTTCCCATACCGATGAACATATGCACTCTCAACCATATATCATTAGTCCCTTTACATGGATACATAGAAGGAGCACTGAATCATGCTCGGTCATTGGCGGAGAATCAATTGCAACAAATGAAAATTCCCGATTCAACGGTTCAAAAGGCATTGAAACTGATAACCCAACCAAGAACTAATGAATTAGGACAAAGAATGTTACTTACAAGAGAGGGAGCGATGGACAGTAGGGGTGTCAAAAAAACCCATCCAACCTAATCCGAACATGACCTGAACACGAAATAAGTATGATACATATTTCAAGTTTTAATACTGTTCGGGTAACAATTATAAATATATGTTTTGGGTCAAGTTAGGGTTGGAACATTGTTCCTCTACAACTCTTTCTACTCGCAACTCATCCAGCACGTCTAGTCTCACGGGTTCGTCGTCGTCGCCCCTCAAGTCAGCCTCTATCAATCTCTCTCTCTCTCTCTCTCTCTCTCTCTCTCTCCCCATCTTCCATATAATTTGCTTCTTTTTCGTGGCCGACACAGAACTTTAGAGGAGGGAGTATTATCTGTCTATGGAGATGTTCACGGACGGGTTGGACGAAGCCTTGCGATGTTACATAAGAGTATTTTGAATTCCTTTTGTCATATTTTTTATTAAAAAATTGTAATATTTTTTAATTAAAAACCCAAAACCCGAAACCCGACCCAACCCATTTTTTTGCTTCATGTTTTATGCATTTCGGGGCGGGTCAAGTCGGGTAAGATGACATGACCCTTATTATTCAGGTCGGGTCGGGTAACATCAAGACTTGACTTGACCTGTTGACACCCCTAATGGATAGTAAGTCTATTGAGAGGCGAGAGCGAGAGAATGGCAACTGAGTGGTGAGAAGGGGAGTGGGAGGGGGCTGGCGAGGGGGTCTGCGAACTGAGAGAGGCGAATTAAGAGGTAAGAGTAAGAGAGGGAGGTGGAGTTGAGACTCAAAATGACATCAAGAGAAAGGGAGGCATGACAACGTGAGACTGGGAAGTGAGGCGTGATATTGAGCAAGAGTTGAGAGGGTCTAAGCGCAAGAATGAGAAATTAGGATTTTGACTTGGAGTTAATGTGAAATTAAATGTAGCTCCCCCAATAATGTTTTTAAGAAATGTTTGTAACAACAAAATTTATATTAAAAAAAGACCAGTCTCATCTGGGCAATCCACATCTGGAACTGGAGCCAGATCGATTGCCATTAATTCCAAATTTTAGAAAATGGGAATTGCTCAAAATCGGCCAATCGGATTCCCTAAGTGCGCAAGCGGTGACAACAGCATGATTTGGAAGAGACCTCCATCATTGGGCAAATTTTTAACTCTCAAAAACGTGCGAGTGAGAATTGAAGGTTGGAGATGGGGATGGCTGACCGGATGACATGGAAAGATGGCCCGCCTGGCGCTTGGACAAATCAGACTACACAGCTACCCCGCCAAGGAGTTCCTCCAAAACCAAAAGCGCTTTTCTGCCAAGCATAAAGACAATGGGCTCTTCCAACTTATTAAAAATTCAGAAACTTGTTATGCTCTCACGACTGCGAGTTAGAGAAAGAAAGAAAATATGAAATAGGCAAGCTAAGCATTAAATCCCTGCCGAAGTGTGAAATATTATACGATTTCCGAAAAATTATGAAAAAAATTAGGTTGATATTATGAAAAACTTCAAAGCTGGTACATATGTGATAAATTTGTCAAGAACTAATTTTTTGATCACCAAAAATCTCAAATTAGTATACCTGTAATAAATTTACTCTCTGTTAAATTTTTCCGTCAAATTGCTGAGTTCGATGACATGTGGCAATTGATGGGTGTATGAGTTTGAGATTTTACCCTCTACTTGTTACATGTGTATCACTTTATGATTTTCATGGTATTAATCCAATTTAATGAAAACTAATGGATGGTAAATTTATTATAAACATACTAATTTGAGATTTTTTTGTCAAAAATTAGTTTATGATAAATTTGTCAAAGATATATTGATTTGGGTTTTTAGTGGTCAAAAAATTATTTTGGGCTAAATTTGTCATGTGTATATCAATTTGAGATTTTTCATAATATAAATCCAAAAAAATTATATATGAATTTGGTGTAAACATTTCGAGTACTATGGAAGTTTCAAGACTTTTAGACTTATAAAAGTCAAAAGGGGGTGTACTGCAAGATTTTAAATAAGCAAAAATCAAAAAATAAAAGTCAGTATAATTGTCTCTCCCGCAAGAAAGTGCTAGAAGAACCTTCCAAATGAAGTAGACTTTGCTATTTAGGTTGCTTGTGAACGGGGGGAAATAATGAACAAAAGCAAAGTATTGGAAAGTGAGCTCATCAATAAAGAGAATGAAAGAAGATTCTCCACATAATGCGCGGCAAAAAATTGTATGGAACGTCTGCCTTTTCAGATACCTCTTTTATACACCAAATAATACTCTACACGCTCTCACTCAAGATCAGCTCAACTGGTCAAGAATTAGTTCAAGGTCGAGTTTGAGTACTTAGCAAGTCGAACAACACTTGAGTGACCTTTACCTCATTTGCAACACATGTTTGATAGCTATATTATGCGTATAAAACTATTCATTGGAAGGCAAGATTATACAGTGATATGATCATGAGTAATAAATTGAATTGGGCGTCGGTACAACGAATAGCGAATGAAATTTATATTGTCAATTAATTATAAATTAAAAGCATCATGGCAATTGAGACCATCGTCGACTGACTGGAGACAGCCTCAAAGAAAGGGATGCCAGCTGAGGTGTGGACCTAATCATAACTCCAAACTTAATATCTTCCTCTAAGTTGACACAGACTCCAAATTTAGAGTAGAGTGCGCATCTATATCTCTAGAGGCTTAACCTCCAAAGCCAAGGAGGTGTCGATCCTCCATACCGGAGACGATAGTTCCTCCATCGCCATGAGACTTGGTGGTGACATCAAGATATTGAAGGTGATGAAGGAGCTGCCAAGATCAATGGCGGCATAATATACAAACAAATATATTGGTGTGAAGGTTTTATTTTATTTTATTTTGGTTTTGTTATGATTTAGATAAAGTATCGTGAGGAGTGTAGTTAGATGAACATGTCTTGCGATCCTGTGAAGGACATACAAATATTCCAATATGAAGGAAAATGGAGGCATGTTTCTGTTCTCTCCGACAAATACTGAATATCTCATACATCCTCTCTGGTTTTTATTATAAATACCTACCGAGTACAGTGAACAAAACATACTAGAGGGTCCTCAGAGGCAAAAAGCTCAGAGACTTTTTTGTTTTCTATTTGTAAAATTACGGACGGAAGAGTCTAGCCACCTGCAATTCGGGGCCCATACAGAAATTTGTGCATGCAACAAAACGAGACTTGAGTGTCTTTCCTTGTTTCTTTTTCTTCTTTTCTGATCCCCGACAAACACGTCTTCTCATTTCTCATTAGCGGTCACTTCAGTAGAGAACAGTTGTTATGTAGACTTCGTTTCATAACGACTTGCAACTTCCACGGCCCCATATAATAGGGATATCGGGTCATGCATTTTCGGGACCATTTCTTTTTAATGCAAAAATTATGAATATTTCTACATTTAAAATGCAGATTTGTCAAGTGGACCTTCTTCTAGTGATTTGCATTTAACAACTAAACAAATCCTGCGTGTTCTAATCAGAGGAAGCTTCCTTCGAACATATCTCTGATTAATTCATTGTAAATACACGTATATTTATAACCCTCCAATCAAAGGACCGGTTGGATTTTTCTCGAATCATTAATGCAAGAAAAGACGATCCGCAATGATTTTAGATGCGTAGTTTTGCGAAGGCATGTCATAGGATGAAATCTAATTATAGCCACATCAACACATCAATTTTGAAACATCATTGAAAAAAATATATATTATGTGTGTTAAGTGGCACAATCTTAAACCATTTTACATACTTAATTTCCTCGTTGCTCAACTTTCATGATTGAGATGGTTGAAAGAGAATTTCACCGTTAGGGTAAAATTGTCTAATTGACATGGCACATATCATGATGATTTCCATAATCTAACATCGATCAGAAAGAACTCCGTAGTCGGTCCTCTTATTAAGACATTTTTCTTATAGCAAGAGCACAAGATTTTATCATGTATAAAGCCGCATCACTCATTTTCACGGCTGAAATTACCGTGGAAAGACTGTATCAAACAGTCTCGCAAAAAAGTAAAAAGCATTTGAATACATAAAAAAGATATAATACCCGAAGAGATAATCTATTTCCAAACAAATGAAGTCAAAAATTATTGTCAATCCGAAAAAAAATGTCAGATTCAATTTGTGAAATGTTGACAGTAAGGACTCACTTTGTATAACTATGTTCTGCTACTTTATAAAATTCCACGGAACTCCATCGGACAACCTTTGATTTCTCTCCAGCCGTGTTCAGTCTCCCTCGTTTTCAATCGATCACGAAGGAGAAACTGAGGTTCAATCTATTCATATCCAAATCAAGCATGGGACATGGTCTCGAATAGGACTTGAAACCCTAGAATACATCGATGGGAATTGATTGAGGCTGACCATGTTGGGCTCATCGATTTGGGTGATTCGCGAATCATTAATGCAAGAAAAGACCCGCAATAATTTTCAGATGCCAGGTATTGTGAAGGCATGTTACAAGACTAAATCTGGCTACAGCCACGTCACCACATCACTTTTCAAACATCACCGAAAAATGATTTATATTGTTTGTGCGCCCGTGTTTAACTGGTGGAATCTTAAACCATTTTACATATTTAATTTCCTCGTTGCTAAACTTTCATGATTCGGATGGTTGAAAGAGAATTTCACCATTAAAGTAAAACTGTCTATTTGACATGGCACATATCATGATGATTTCCATTATTTAATATCAATCACAAAGAACTAGATAGTCGGTTCTCTTCTTAAGACATTTTTCTTTTAGCAAGAGCACAAGCTTTTGACATGTATAAAGCAGCATCACTATTTTCAAGAAAATTGTCCAAAAAATCTCAAGCCTATTGCATTTTTTCTAAATTCGATCATAAACCTTTCAATTTCACCAATTGAATCCATTCTATCAATTTTCGCCAAAATTGCCGACGCTACTTTTTAAAATAATATTTTAATAATGTTTTGAAATTTTATATGTATTTCTGTTTTTACTTTTCTTTGTTTTTCTTTGTTTTCGATTTTGGAGTTAGTGTTGACCATTGCCACCTCTAGGCAGGGGCATGTGAGCCTTTGCTAGATTTGGCCAAGTGAGGGCTTGGCAGCCCTTGTTTGGGACTAGCAAGGGGTGTGGCACCTTCACCGAGAGCCAACAAGGGTTAGTTGGCCCTCGCCTATGGTTGGCAACCATTGCCGGCCTTAACTAAAAAAAAATGCAAAAAAAGAAAAAAAGTAGGAAAAAGAAAAGAAAAAACCATAAAAAAAATCAAAATATTATTAAAATACTATTAAAAAGTCCACATCAGCGTTGACCGTCCATGTCAGTAATTTTCGATCAAAATTAATCGGATGGACTTAATTGATATAATATAAGAATGTTTAGAATTAAATTGATAAAATCGAAATGCTTAAAACTGAATTAATAAAAATATAATAGATTTATGATTTTTTAAACAATTTGTTTCCTATGTTCATAGCACTGTATCAAGCAATCTCAAAAAATATAAGAAGAATTTGAATACATACAAAAAGAAATAATGTATGGAGACATAATCTATTTCCAAACAAATGAAGTAAAAAATGATTGTGAATGTGAAAAGAAAAATGTTAGATTCGATTTGTGAAAAGTTGACATTCAAGAGCCACTTTTTGTAACTATGTACTCGTTACTTTCTAAAATTCCATGGAACTTTCATTGAGCAGCCTCTGATTTCTCTCCATCCATATTCTGTCTCCCACAATTTCAATCAATCCCACTGAGAAACTAGGGCTCAACCTATTCCCGTCCACATCAAGCAGGGGGAGATGGTCTCGTAAAGGATGTGAAACCCCAGAAAACATCAATGGGAATTGACTGAGGCTGACCGTACTGGGCCCATCGATTTGGATGGTTCCGTGAACGTGTGTGGTTCACACAAGGAAAGTCAAATCACCGTTGCCTGGAGATCCTGAACCTTTGCCGGCCGAGTCCTGAAGCTTCCTTCCATCATCTCAGCGTGCATATTGCACTGCACCGGCCGTGAGAACAGACACGGATTTGGAAGGGACCTACCTACGTCATTGGGTATGTCTCCAATTTTGACAAAGGTCTCGAGTGAGAACTGAAGGTCGGAGATGGTGACGGCCGGCCGACCAAAGGAGGTGAAGAGATGGCCCCGCCTAGCACTTGGACAAACTAGGCAGCTAGATGGTTACCCCACCATGGAATTGCCGGTTGCTGGCCGTACACCTGACAATCTTTTGAAACCAAAGGCGACGGGTATTCGGGCCTATTGGGCCTATTTTGGCCAAAAACATGCTTATCTTAGAGAGATTATACAAGATAGCCTCTTGAGAGTATTCTTAGGGTGATTCTTTGAAAGTTGTGTGAGGAAAAAACAATTTAGAAATTGAGTGAAACATGGGGGTAATGATTGGGTGTGAGATGGGCTCGGGCTTGACAGAGCTTTTGAGCTAAGCCTATAATTTCTGCTTCTACAGTACTGTCTCTCTCCTGCGAATTAAATAACGATATTTAAATCAACTCAGGTAAATCTATTTCTCATTTATTTTTTCATAAATCTCATTATTATGGTTGATTCCGCAATCCTAAATCCGCAACAAATCAGTATTGGAACTGTTCTCATCTATATGGGGCATTTGTCTTAGGGTGTCTGATCGGAGAAATTGAAACACGATTGATTGTGAATTTTGAGTTTGAATTTGATTCAAGAGCAAAATTAGGGCCTTTTGCGATAGCTTTCCTAATTGTTTCTGGAATTGCTATGGTGATGGCTCCCACGAAGGCTGAGATAGAATTCCCATACCATCGCCCAAAAATGAAATTTGCAAAACTTGTTTCTTAGATTTCCAACTTGTTGCGCCACCTCTAACTACTAAAAACCATCCCTCATTTGGACTTCTATCAGTTGCACTTGAATTGATCAGAAGATGGAAATGTGAGAAGATGATAAAGCGAGATTGGTAATGCCTAAGTGATTCGGCGCATCCCTTGAGACCCTTGGGCATTTCGCCTCATGAAACGGCCTCGGCCGCCGCTGGCTTTTCTAGGGCTCCTCCCATGAATCCTGAACCTATGCAATCGTGACCCGATAATAACATTACCTGATCAAAAAGGGGGACCGTCACACCCGATGAAAATTAGCCAATTGCCTACAGACATCCGATGTCTCGATGACGATGGAATTGGAGTTTATAAGGGATCCGCCATGGTATTGGTAAAAACCCATGATGCCATGATTGGTTCAATCCATTTGGATCTCCTCCAAGTGTTCTAGATGCATTTTGCCCAATCTTAAAAACCGGTTTTCCATCTCAATTTGACATGAACTGAAGTTTTCCAACATATGTTCAAATGAATACAATATATTTCATATACCTAATTAAAAATCTGAAATTTGATTTCGTGCACCGATTTTGACGTTATCCAAGTCGTTGCTCTCACACCCTATTCTCAATCTGAGTTTTCTTTCCAAGCGGTCGTCTCTTTAAAGGAATCGAATACGAGTCGTGGTGATGCAGAATCATCACTAGGACCACCGACGTGACGAACATCGGGACCGGCCCGAAGAACCAGAGCAGCAAGCTCAGGGCGAAGTAGAGCGACCGGTGCCCGAGCGACCAGAACTCGCCCCCTCGTATGACCACCACCTTGACGTCCTCGGCGTTGACGAGGGACCCCGGGGTGGTGATCAGGTAGCTCGCGTGGACGTGGTGCCTCGCCGACTGGAGGAAGCAGGCGAAGGCCACGAGGAAGCAGAGGAGGAGGCAGAGGTGCTTGATCGCCGCCGTCGTCGGTTTCTGGTCACCGTAGAGGAGGACCGCGCTGAAGATGTTGGAGGAGGAGGGCGAGTTGGTGATCCATGTCCCGAGTAGGGAGCAGAGGGTCAGGCACACTGAGGCGAAGAAGGTGGCGGCCGACACGTTCGACGTGACGACGGTCACTCCGACCGATTGCACGTCCACATTTCCCTGTCGACACAAATTAACAAGAATTACAATAAAAAAGTACCATAAAACTTATAACTTCTTGAAAGTCAACGTGGGTGTATTACCTGCAAAATCGCCTCGACCCAAGCCCGTTTGTCGTCGTTTTCGACGCCCATCACCGTCGTTCTGGGGAAGTGAAGGTATCTGTAGAGGAAGAAGAGATTGTAAGCGAACATGAGCAGCAACCCAGCTGGAACAAGCACCAGATCGAGGTCTTCCTGAGGAAAAGCCATCGATTACTCGCCGTCTCTCTGCTCGGAAAGCTGGCAGCAATGGAGGAATTCGTGGGTTTTAATGGCGGAGGAAGAGGAGGCGACTTCTTCTCCAATCCCCCATGTGAGTTTTCGCTTGAAGATCAAGCTACGGAATTCGTATAGAATGGAGTTTGTTTCTAAGAAAAGATATTGACTTAAACGAGCTTGCTCCCGAAACGGATGGGGTCAGATGTGGAGTTCAAGCAATTGGTCGAAAGCATGCGTGGATGTTACATTATATTATGTGTTGGACACGTCTTGTAATGAAGTTCGATTCCCTCCTAGTAATTTTTTGTTTTTGTTTCCTTAGATGGATTAAGTAACTGTGATCTCGCTGGCATTGTTGCATTTTAAGTGTTGTTCTAGAGGTTTAGTATTGAGTTAGATGTTTGGTAAGTGTCACATGAATCAACAAACTTAATGGGTCATAAGGACTTGAATCGTGACTACGGATCTTAGTGGGAAGTAATGGAGGCAAACCAACTTTCACTAGTGATGACACCGTCATGTATATGAAAGGAGGGGGAACTTGAGACTCTCTATACGGAAAATTTGATCTAGAAAAAAATATTGAAAAACATCCTCATCTTTTACTTAAATCTTCATTTTGCATCATCTACTTCCAAAATTCTTAGTCTTATGTCCTAGGATTTGTTAACACAAATCTTCATTTTGCATCCTCTCCAGCCCTATTGGTCGTCACCTTGAGTGACAATCTCATCTCCAGTCCCCCTTCACTTTTCCTTATGAAAAGTGGTGGTTCACTTCATATTGATCCCGATATTGTAAGGTCGACAATTATTACCGACCCAAATTCAATATCTCTGATTGAAAATAAATAAATAAAATCCGAGATCGAAGACCATTGTCACCTCAAAATCCAAGGTCGAAGAAGTCCAATCTACGAGGAATAGGGTACCCTAGCAAATCAAAGAGAGGTTTTATCTAACCTCTCAAGTTGTGTCTACTCCACAATGTGGCACTCGAACACTTTGTTTCTCAATGTCGCCCTCCCTGTTCTGTCAGAAAGAGAGTTGTTTCATTTTGTTCAAGCAATACGTGAAGATGGCCCAATCTGTAGCGAGTTTACTTTGGGTCTGGGCTTGGGCCGATCAGTCCACGAGCCCGATTCGTTTCTCCTGGACTGAATGTGAGGGTCCAAATGGAGAGTTCAGCCGAAAGCGACTGATGACTTCCCATTGCCCGAGGTGGTTCTGCTCCATCGGTCTGAACTCAAAACTCATTCAGTTGTTCTCCTCAATGGCATCAATCATAGCATATCTAAGGCTAGGGTTTCCACCTCCAAAGTTCATGTTTGATAGCTCTGCTCCATCCAACGAAATTAGTCTCAGCACCTCCATCAATTCCGAGTCCTCGGTCGTCTCCACGGATGACTGAAATGGCCCCGGCGAGTTCTCTTTTAATAGAGCCGTCATTGTTAACTTTTGCAGTACCCTGAGGAGGGGGTTTTCCCATCTGGCTATTCCATGGTGATGTCTTCTCAGAAGCAAGCACAGAACTAGGTTCGTGTTGATGAAGGTTTGCCGGAAGGAAAGGCGTTGAGTCAACTGCTGTCTGTTGATCTGGGCTTACTGAACGAAAGACAAAGCTGTTCCTCTGCTTCCATTTGTGCCAATGTGTATGGCCATGTGTTGATGAAATTCTTTGAATACCTATCCCTCAGCAATCTTCTAACGGTGCAAAGAGAGAGTATCACTCGCTCAAGTCAAAGCAAGATGGTTTTATTTTGTTAAATATGTGTTGAGGGGATCGAAATTAGCCCATTTTACAAACTCATAAGTGACAGGATTTTATAAAATGAAAAGCTTGAGAACTAAATTCTGCATGACAAAAGTTGAGAATCCAATATATACTTAAGGGTACCTCAACAAATTCAGAGGATTATTTCTGGAGAAGTACTATCAATCTAAAATAGATCATTAAAGTGATTGGTCTGATGGTAAAATGGTCACTTGTCTTTCATAAGGTCACGAGTTTGTTTATATTGTGCAAACCTCTAAATGACCCATGCAACCTAGCTATGGCATACTCTGATATTACTAGTATTAACACCTAGAGGGGGGTGAATAGGTGTAGAGGAAGTTTACGCGCAAGTAATATAGATCTATTGTAATCAACAAACAGAAATTAAATAGAGAGAATAGAGAAGATTGCAAACACAGTTTATAGTGGTTCGGCTTTTGTCAAGCCTACGTCCACTCTCAAGCGATCGCCCAATAGGCTGGATTTCACTATGTGATCAAAGGTGATTACACACTCTTGAGTGTTAGCACTTGGTGATGATATGTCTCACAAAGTCACTCTTTTTGGTAATTCACTAGGATCACTCAATTACGCTCTTTTTCAAACAACTAGTGAAGAATTGAATCGGCCTTGGAATATATTTATCCTCTCTAGTTTCCTAGGTCTCATCCTATCCTTATATACTCTCCAAGCCACACTCGACCGTTGGCTCTTTCCGTGAGAGATTAGTCTTCCCTTTCTTTTCTTGGACAGACTTCATAAGGTAAGTCTTTTTGACCGTTGGAAGTAGATTGGATCCCCTTGGATTCTGCTCGCCCATACAATTAGAATCTGGGCTTCCATAAGTGTTTCATCCTTCTTTGGAAGTTGTCTGATGATTGATCTTGTTGATCAATATAAATATGGTAAGTGAAAATCATATAACCGTTGGTGATCTGATCATGTAGTTCCATTCTGAATCTGCCTAGATTTTCAGTCCGGTACGTTCAGACTTAAAATCTCGATGCAGTACGGTCGACTTAAATCTCGATGCAGGTACGGTCGAGACTTAAATATCGATGCAGTACGGTCAGACTTAAAATCTCAGTCTGGTCGAGTCTTCCGTCTGCTTCATCCAGACTCAGAAACTTTCCATCATCTGCATAGTGGCTTGTGCGTCTTTCACTAAGTTACTCAATAAACACGTTAGTAGCCTTTGATTTATTTTGTCATCTTCAAAACATCATAAGGGATTTCCCTAACAATCTCTCCCTTTTTGATGATGACAAAACAATCTCTGAATATGCGAGATGTGCAATTATGCTTTTAAATATATTGATAAATCAAAGCATCATAAGCACATAATGCAATCTCCAAAATTTTATATATTCAATGAATGTCATTCAAAATAGGAGATTATAAAAATAATTGCAGCTCAATATTATGCACTAAATAATACAAACCAATTAGCACATATGCATATACATATTTTCTCCCCCTTTTTGACATAATCAAAAAGCGATAACAATGCAAAAGGGTGTCACGTGGAGAATAAATTCACATAATATCTTTAAAATATATGAGGCATAAAACACAAACTTTAAAGATATCATGTTGATACGAATATAAAGAATATTCAATATAGCTCATATATATCAACAAAAATCTGTCAAGAAAAGAAATTGATGATATACTTACCAAATTATGTAGAACACAATTTACCTTTTCTTTCCGTAGTAATCAAGATCAAGATCAATTCAAAAAATCTGCCATATTTGATCAATGCTCCCCCTCAATTTGTTGCCTTTTCGAAATGATCACGATTCTCCATTTCTTTTTATATTCACTTTCTCCCCCTGTCCTCATGACAGTATTTGCGATAATACTTATCGCAGCTTGTGCACGTTGAATAGAATGCTGTCCATTTATTTCCTTTGTAGTAGCAACATTAGCAACATTCGTAGCATTCATTTGCTTTTGAAGTTTGAGGAATAAGTTTGTTTTCTTCAATCAAACTCGCCTCAAATTTAATCTGCATAAACTTATTAAACTTTCTCATATGGAAAGATATTTTGCCACCTGCAAATCCTTGTAAAATAGATAATAATCCATTGAATTAATCCTTGTCGATCTTCGCGTAAATATGTCATTTGATTATACCGTGATATGCAGAGACTGCAAACGTACTTCCCTTGTATAATTCCCTACAATGAACTCATTTCCTTTTCGGTATCCATGAATTTGGATCATTCCTTCACGTTAGAGCAAAAATAGGAAATTTTCATAAAAATTCAATGATGCTTTCCTATTTTGTATAATATCTCATAAGACAAATTTTTCCTTTGCAAAAATATAATAGAATAAGAGAGCATAAAATCCAATCAAATAATCATGATTATCACTAAGCAGGATATTAAATTAATCACACGTATCAAATTCTAACTCACAAAACTACCAAAAAGATATCACACGATTCTTCCTTCAATATAACCAATTACAGAATATAATTATTATAAAATCTGAATCAACCGAAGCAAAAAAAAAATTATGCACAAATAGATTCTCGCTTCCTTACCTTTATTACCTGCAAGAAAATAACTTATCTTTTCTTTGGTACCCAAATGAATTTGGGTCCATTTCGGTTAGAGGAAGCATCAAATTTCCAATTAATTGACTTGGATTTCTTCCAATCAAGTGGACATTGTTGCTTAAAGTGATTATGATCATCACAATTCAAGCAATTAAAATATTGAGATCCAATAGGCTTCACAAATTGCTTACCAAAATGACTTCGATAATGGTAGATCGAAGGTTTGCGTCTCAATCTCTCCTTTATTTTTGGAAAATCATTCTTGATCTCACTTGTAGAATTTTTCTCTCTTAATTTAGAGATTTTCTTCAACGCTTTCTTATGTTCTGCGCATAACTCTTCAAAAGGATCATCATCATCAAGAATAAAATTTGAACATGTTACCTCGTCTTCTTCAAATTCAATGCCCGCCATTAAGCATAAATCCTCATCATCGTCGGATTCACACTCGATGTCGCTCCACGTCTCGGCTTTCTTTGTGGACTTCTTCCCTTTCGAATTGCTTCTTTTTCTCACAAGGTGTTCAGATTTTTTGATCAACGACCTCATCTCCTCATCGTCATCCTTTTTATCTTTCTCAAAATCTGCCTCATTAAAATCAACATTAGATTTTAAAGCAATTAACTTCTTACCTTCTGGATCTTCATCATTTATACGTTCCGCTTCATAAGATTGCAAAGTTCCAATAAGTTCATCAATAGATAAAGGCGAAATCCTCAACGTCTCGCGGATTGAAGTTTTGACGTTGTTCCAATCCTTCGATAATCCTCTCAAGAGCTTATTGACCTTCATTGGTCCTATGACAGGTTGTCCTTGATATGCAAGCCCATTTACTATATCAGTAAATCTGCTGAACATATCTCCTATGGACTCCCCCTGTTTCATATTGAATGATTCATATTGACCAAGTAAAATATTTACTTTGGTCTCTTTTACACGATCGATCCCTTCATAGGTAACGTGCAACCTATCCCATACTTCCTTCGCTTTGTTTCACAAGAGGAAATTCGATTATACTCATTAGGAGATAAAGCACGGAAAGAGAGTAGATAGCCTTTGCATCTAAAGCTTCTCTTTTTGTTATCTCTTTTTGAGATAGAGTAACAGATGATTGAAGCGTTTCGCCATCTTCTTTTCTAGTAGATGCTGATACAACATTAGGATTGATTTCTTTCTCAACAACATCCCATTCCAACAGATCCTTAGATCTTAGGAATGCCTTCATATTGTTTTTCCGGACATTGTACTCTTTCCCATCAAAGTAAGGTGGTCCGGTGATGCTTCGTCCCTCAATCAGACCTGGTGCAAAAATACTAGCCATGAAAGATCTTTAGCTCTGAAGTAATAAACACTTCAAGATACTGAGCACGAGGCTCTGATACCAATTGATATTACTAGTATTAACACCTAGAGGGGGGTGAATAGGTGTAGAGGAAGTTTACGCGCAAGTAATATAGATCTATTTTAATCAACAAACAGAAATTAAATAGAGAGAATAGAGAAAATTGCAAACACAGTTTATAGTGGTTCGGCTTTTGTCAAGCCTACGTCCACTCTCCGGGGCGATCGACCAATAGGCTGGATTTCACTATGTGATCAAAGGTGATTACACACTCTTGAGTGTTAGCACTTGGTGATGATATGTCTCACAAAGTCACTCTTTTTGGTAATTCACTAGGATCACTCAATTACGCTCTTTTTCAAATAACTAGTGAAGAATTGAATCAGCCTTGGAATATATTTATCCTCTCTAGTTTCCTAGGTCTCATCCTATCCTTATATACTCTCCAAGCCACACTCGACCGTTGGCTCTTTCCGTGAGAGATTAGTCTTCCCTTTCTTTTCTTGGACAGACTTCATAAGGTAAGTCTTTTTGACCGTTGGAGGTAGATTGGATCCCCTTGGATTACTCGCCGCCCATACAATTAGAATCTAGGCTTCCATAAGTGTTTCATCCTTCTTTGGAAGTTGTCGATGATTGATCTTGTTGATCAATATAAATATGGTAAGTGAAAATCATATGACCGTTGGTGATCGATCCCGTAGTTCCATTCGAATCTGCCTAGATTTTCGGTCCGGTACGTTCGGACTTAAATCTCGATCCTGGGTACGGTCGACTTAAATCTCGATGCAGTACGGTCGAGACTTAAAATCTCAGTCTGGTCGAGTCTTCCGTCTGCTTCATCCAGACTCAAAAACTTTCCATCATCTGCATAGTGGCTTGTGCGTCTTTCACTAAGTTACTCAATAAATACGTTAGTAGCCTTTGATTTATTTTGTCATCTTCAAAACATCATAAGGGATTTCCCTAACATACTCGTCCAAAGACATTTTGTGGCTATTGGCATCTTGGTGAGTTGGCAATAATGGGCTTGCCAACCTCGAATCTTCAAATCATGTATAGTGCGAAGTAGCCATAATTTCAATAGAATATTTTGTGGCAAGTGCCGGACCTTTACGGTAATGGCTAGAGGGGATTGCTAGTATATATTTTGACTCTGTCCATATTTTAAAATTGAGCTATGAAAATTGTGCAAAGTAAACTCATGATTATGTTAGCATTGTATGCATGATTTTGTCGTGTTTTCTGCAATCACTATATGTTGAGATTTCACGGTCATTATGTCCAATTTATTTCTATTGGCTGCTTAATTGATGAATTGAAGCTCTAAAATGTTTTCTTATCTTCTGAAGGAAATGTTTCTCGACTTATGAGCATTTATTTACTTGGATTCGAGAAATTATTGCATTAATTTAGTATATATAGTAAATTGAATATACAGAGTTCTATCTAACGAGACTCTTATTGGACTCACCATTTTTGGTGGTACACAATTTAATTTAGAAGATATACCGTGTCTTTGAATTTAGTATCCTTTTCCTTGAAAATTCTGTATAATCTTCCCGTATAAATTTAATGGCATAATGCAATGTCCCTGAAAGTATAAATTCCTGCCATGAAAACAAGCTAATCAACGTGATGAAGCTTGAAAGTGAGTCCTTTTGATTTGTTTTCACTTTCTCTTAGTAGCCAAAATAATCAATTATACTAAGTTGCAATCTGAATTAAGTGGATTGTTACATATCTATTTCTCCTTTCCTTGAGATCACTACACTTATCTTTGAAAAATATATTGAGGGATAATTACCAAATCAGTCCTAAATCAATTGTGCATATACCATTTAGTCATAAACTTTTCAATTTTACCAATGTAATCTTAAACTTTTGCACAAAATTTTTATGCAGTTCTTTCGACCAATTATTATCAGAAATTGTAGGCATGATGATGTCATTTTGAGTAAAATTATCCATTTTAGCATGTCATGTAGGACGGGCGGCAATGATTAGAAGCCATGTTAATAATTTATAGTGGGATTTGGCTGGAAGGATTACATTAGAGTTTCGGATAAACGTTTAAGATTATATTGATAAAATTGAAAATTTTATGGTTGAATTGACTTATAGGGATTATATTTCAAGATGTGTGCATTAACTTTGGGATCGCATGGGGACCACTGGCTTCTCCTTTTTCCACCGTGAATAATACGAGAAGAAACCTATAAACCCTCCAAATGGTGTGCGTGTCTAAGGTAACTAGAAATGGCAAGCACGTCGTTGGGGAAAATTTTAGATTTTTATTTTATTAGTGACAGGATTATTTTAATGTCATTATTATTTTCTTTTACAAATTCAATGTCTTTATTAAATTTTACATAATCAAAGATAGAAAATTAATAACACGTTTCGTCTCATATTAAACAATCTTGTTATATTGTAAGTCAATACCTCACACTTAAATTTATATTTAATATAACTAAATAAAAATTTAATTTTTGTGTCCCTCCTTGTTACAAAAAGTCAGAATTGTTTTTTAAAAACAAATTTAGTTCTTCCATCTCTCAAGTATACGCTGATAGTTTTGATCCCTAAAGTCCAAAATATTGAAGATGTTTCTCAATGTCATCCACTTGGCCTTTGCAATTTCCTTTACAAGATCATACTTAAAAATTTTGCCGATAGGCTCATACAATTTCTTCCACAATTTGTTTCTCCTTATCAAGGTGCATTCATTGAAGATAGACTTATCCATGATAACATCATGGTGGCACATGAGGCGTTCCATCACATGAAACTAAGGGAATAGGCTAAAAAGGGTGGTCTGCGTTCAAATTGGGCATGGATATAATTTGTGAAAGAGTTGAGTGGGATTTATTAGAATTAGAAATGACAAAGTTGGGATTTAATCAAACTTGGATTGACAGGATTATGCTCTGTGCAAGATCGGGGTCCCATGAATTGCTTCTCAATGGAAAAAAAGAACAAGAAAGGTCCATCCAACGAGGGGAATTAGGCAAGGAGATCCACTTTCTCTTTACCTATTCATCTTGATTGTTGATGGTCTCTCCCATATTTTGACTAATGCAGCCGAAAGTGGGATGATACGAGGAAGGGCCACTCTATTTCTGCATAACTTCAGTCTAATTTCGTCAACTGCAGATTCATCTCCGAATCTGGAGCAAAAGATATAGCAAAACTTCACCAAAGCTAAACTTCCAAATGCAACGAACTCTCATGAACATCATCCGTCAAAAGCAGCAACTGAATAGAAATAATCCGTAAGCTGTGGCCTATTTTGGAAAGGGTTCGCGTTTATTCACTTGCTTTTGTTACTGACAAATTGAAGAGTCTTTTACCGAGCCCGCAGAAAAGGAAAGCCAAATTTTTTTTTTGCCCCATCACCATCAGGAATTAAAAGAGGATCTGATTCCATGAATGAATTAATCTGGAACGAAAATCCGTTTATGATTCTTTATCAATGGACTTGCGTCAACTAAAAGACCCGAATAAGATGAGAAGACTATCAATTGACTTGTGTCAACTAAAAGACCCGGACAAGATGAGAAGACTCACGAATCGACCTGAATAACTACTGTCTCAAGAATACCGACACTAAAATCCACCGTTTTCCACAAGTTTTCTGGACATGTCAATTTCATTGAAGACTTGAAAAAGTAAGTCAAGCATGCTTGTCTAAAAGGAAAAATGATGAGCGATTGAATCTCATCGTTCTGTAGTGTTTACTCAATTATCCCCTACGGCACGCTAGACAGATTGAAAAAGGACAAGATTTGACTTATCTCCAAAGACAAAAAAATTGTTCACGGAAGACCCCATTGTCGAAAAACGCTCTACAGCTGTGAAAGGCATTGGCCTCGATTGAAGGCTTCAAGAACGATCCTCCATCTATAAGTATGTCATCAATCTCATTAATAATGTGTAGGTCTAAACCATCTCACTTCCCAAAGACCAACCCTCCTCCCAATCATGGTTTCTTCCTTATTGCTGTTGAGCCAGTCTCCTTTAGGTGTCTTGTTCTTCTCGCTCTTCTTGGCAGACGCCACTTCGTCTCATAGAGGCGCTTTTTGCTTCCTCCACTTCTTTTCTCGCTATCAATGCAACCAAGAATAAGAATGAAGCAGAGGCTCTCTTGAATTGGAAATCTACTCTAAAAAACCATAGCCAATCTCTCCTGTCTTCATGGCATGGCAACAACCCTTGTGGCTTTATCAGTGTCACTTGTGATGACTTTGGAGCCATCACTCATCTAAATTTGTCATACCTCGGTTTGAGAGGAATGCTAGATGGGCTTGACTTCTCACGCTTAACCAATGTGGTTAGCTTTGAACTTGTCAACAACTCAATCTATGGCTCCATCCCCTCAAGTATCAGTAACCTTTCCAAACTCACTTCTCTTCATCTTTATGGTAATGAATTGTCCGGGCAAATTCCTCCAAGTATAGGTATGCTAGAGAGTCTTCATTCTTTGAACCTCTCTACAAACAACCTTAGTGGACACATCCCTCAAGAGATTGGACGAATAGATCCTCTTTTGGAAATTGATTTATCCGAAAACAGTTTTGGCGGTCCTATACCTGCTTCATTGGGGAACTTAAGCAATTTGATGAAACTTCATCTTTGGGAAAATCAACTTTCAGGCCCATTCCTAGTTCTCTTGGAAAGTTAGGCAATTTAATCGAATTAGTTATTTGTCAATATTACTTTTCTAGTTCCATTCCAAGAGAGATAAGTGACTTGAGGAATTTGCAGTATCTTTTTTTGGGGGAAAATAGACTTTTAGGAGCCATAATTTCGGAAATTGGGAGGCTCACTTCTCTTATTGAACTTGAACTATCATGCAATAGCCTTAGTGGGTCAATTCCTCATTCCATTGGAAACTTGACGAGTTTATCTTATCTTGAACTCTCCAATAACACCCTTTCTGGTTCCATTCCACAAGAATTATGCAACTTGAGAAACTTGATGGTTCTTTGCTTATGGGAAAATCGCTTGTCAGGATCCATTCCTTCAAAATTAGGGAGACTCACTTCTCTTACCGGACTTTACTTGGCAAGCAATAGTCTCACTGGTCCAATCCCATTGTCTCTCCAAAACATGAGTAGTCTATTTTTTGTAAACCTTTGCTCAAATCATCTTTTTGGCTACCTTCCACAAGAGTTGGGGAAATTGATATCTCTTAAAGCATTTATTGTATGGGACAATAATTTGATTGGTTTCGTCCCTGTGTCAATAGGAAGCCTGCCCAATCTAACTTTTTTAAACCTTGGTGACAACAATTTCTTTGGTTCCTTGCCTTTTGAATTTAATAAGTTAACACATTTGAATGGTTTACATCTATGTAATAATGATCTTGAGATGTATGCCTCGGGAGATCATTGCAATCTTTCTTTGGCTACAATAATCATTTTAGGGGTCCCATTCCAAAAAGCTTAGAAAACTATAGCACATTAGTTAGGTTGAGGCTAGAAGGAAACCAACTTACTAGAAACATAATAGAAGCTTTCAAAATCTATCAGCATCTAAGGCTTATAGACTTGAGCCAAAATCATTTGAAGGGCGAACTTTCATGAAAATGGGAGCACTGTTGTAATTTGACAAGCTTGAAGATATCAAATAACAATATTTCTGGTGAGATACCATCAATATTTGGAAGGATGGCTTAGTTACAAGAACTGAGCATTTCTTCAAATAAGTTAAGGGGAGAGATTCCAAGGGAATTAGGAAGCTTGTTGATGTTGTTGTTTCTCGATCTAAGTAGCAATGCTATCATGGGAACTACACTGGCTGAGATTGGACTTTTATCTCATCTAGAGCATTTGAACTTGGCATCAAACAATTTAAGCGGATTGATACTGATGCAATTGGGCTCATGCAACATGTTGAGCTTGAACTTGAGCAAAAATAAATTTCAAAGAAGCATTCCTCCTGAGATAGGCAACACACAAGTCCTGGAGGTTCTTGATTTAAGTTATAATATTTTGTTTGAAAATATACCAGGAGAGCTTGCAATGCTAAGAAACTTGCAAGTTTTTAATGTCTCCCATAATAGCTTGTCTGGTTCCATCCCATATTCTTTAGGTGATTGGTTGGCCTTGACTTCGGTGCATGTATCTTCTAATACCTTGGAAGGTCCTCTCCCAAATGTCAAGACTTTCAATGAGGCTCCATTTGAGGCAATTCAACATAACAAAGGACTTTGTGGAAATGTTACTGGTTTACTGAAATGCCATTCTACTGGGAGCAAAAAACGCAATCGACGCGTTGGAGCTAGAATCACACTTATCCTCATTCTCATATTCTTGGGGTTTCTCCTCCTCTCTTGCACCATGGTCATTCTTGGAGTTGTCAATCATCAAAGAAGAAGAAGGATTATCAAGAGAGAAAAGAATGAACAGGCAAATGATTCGGATTTCATGCGTATTTTGACTTATGATGGTAAAGTTTTCTATGATCAAATTGTCAAGGCCACGGAAGGATTTGACTCCAAGTACTATGTGGGTGAAGGAGCATATGGAATTGTTTATAGAGCTAAGATATCAGAGAATCAAACGGTTGCTGTAAAACAAGCCTCGTCATCCCAAGAAGATAGTGAAATCGTTGATTTGACATCATTAGGAAGGGAAATTCAAGCTTTAACAAATATTCGCCATAGCAATATCGTGAAATTTTATGGGTTTTGCTCTCATGCCCAATGCTGCTTTTTGGTGTACGAGTACATGGAAAGAGGAAGCTTGAGAACAACTTTGAGCAATGATGAAAGAGCAATAGCATTTCAATGGGACAAGAGGGTAAATTTAGTCCGAGGAGTTGCAAATTCATTGTCATATATGCATCACGAATGTTCGCCTCCATTGATTCATAGAGACTTGACCAGTAACAACATTCTATTGGATCACATTATGAGGCTCATGTTTCCGATTTTGGGACTGCAAGACTTTTGAGGCCAGATTCATCAAATTGGACTGCTATTGTTGGCACCATTGGGTATATTGCTCCTGGTACTTCGTAATTTTTTTCAATTTTGATGGCATTCAATGCCAAACATCCTTTTTTCAATTGGACTTTTGTTATTTTGATGTAGTTCTTGAGTTATTTAATCTTCTTATGGAAATTTGTTTACTCATTTTGAGCTTCAAGTTCAAATTATAAAGCTTTCCAATTACCCTAATCAGGAAGAATTGGTTAAGGAGGGAAAACATAATGATCGATGTCGATCCATTTCAAGGATATTAAGTTCATCTTAACTAAATAATGCTCCTACTTTAAGCATGGAACAAAATCTTTTGAACTTTGCAGAAACATAAAAATCCCAGGCTCAAATCAGTGTTGTAAATGTATATTAAGTAGAAAGTTATACTTGTAATCATCATGTCATGCAATGCAATGTTGTCCGTTGAATATAGCTTATGATCAAGGTTGTGAAAAAAAAAATGTGAATTCTCTACTTGCAGAGCTGGCTTATTCTACATCTCCTACCGAAAAATGCGACGTTTATAGCTTTGAAGTTATCACATTAGAAACAATCATGGGAAAGCATCCAAGAGATCATATCTCTCAAGAATAATAATCGTCCACTCAAATTGAGCCATCGGTACTGTTGAAGGATGTGCTGGATCAACGTCTCTTGCTTTCTAGACTTTGTCTTCAAGATGCACAGGACGTGTTTTCAATTGCCAAGATAGCATTCGCATGCTTGCAAGCCGATCTGCGGCTTCGACCAACCATGGGACAAGTCTCTCATGAGCTTCGCGTTAAGGTACCCCTAGAAATGTCACTCTCTGAAGTCAGCTTGGAGCAACTTCGCGTTTTTAATGTCATGAAATTTGAACTGGAGATGGTAAGTTTTGAAGTTTCTTTTTCATGTGTTAGTGTTTTGTTTTTAATCATGATGATTGTCTTTTGAATATCGTCTTAGTTCTTAGTAACCCAAACCATGTCATTTATGATTTTTACTGCAGAGCTAGCTTCACTACAAATGTTACAGGAATAGAGCAATGTTTATAGTTGGAGTTGTGCCACCCTAAATAATACGGGAGGCTTGTGGCAAGATCTCGTTTCACAATTATCTCCAACTTTTTGCAGAGCCATTCGGAAATTAATTCACAAAATGCATCGGATCCACATGTCTTGCCTTATTTGAATCGAGATGTAAACATGTAGTTTCTATTATTGGAAGGGATAATTGAATCTATTAGAATTTGAAGGCAACAGCCACAAGCTAAGACAAGTAACTCCTATCGCAGGCCTTTATTTAGTATGATGATAGTATGTTAATGGTGTAACATAGTAGAATATAAAAGCATGCTTTGATAATAAAATTACCACTGTACCTCCGAAAAATATCATATAATCCCTTGAACGGGCCCAGAGTTCCAGGGCCCTCCTATCCCACCGGAGTACCAAGAAAAAACTTAAACTTAGAGCATAAACTTTTCTCTCTTTAAGCAAGTTCCAATGTTTTTCTACTCATTTTTCCAATGGATATTCTAATTTTTCTCAGGATTTGGTTGATGCGTGTAGTTTTATTATTCTTACTCTTACAATTCCTTCTCTGAAAAATATTCTGATTAGTAAGATACAAACATAGACATCTTGCACGTTTATGTTTAGTTAACTTTACATGTGCTTTGTGTTAATTTTGTAACTTAACAATGAGAACATGTGATTAGAGAAAGTTTCTTGATCATGGGCCTACCGACCCATTGGCATGCCCCAGAGGACCTAAGCCGCGGGCTTTGAAGACATTTTGGACAGGCTTGACCAATGACAACTAGCGAGAAAACCTATCCCTACCCAAAGATTTGTAAATAAAAATCTTATGATGAAGATATCTCATGGGTATATATTTAGGCCCGACTTTTAAGGCCCAAACAATCTCAACCTACCAAATGATCACTCTCTCATTTAACTTCAGTGGTGGAAAATAAAACCTTTTGTTATTACATATGACACCGCACCAAAGTTCAATCACAACGGATTTCCTAGCTAGCTACCTTTGTGATAAAGCTCGATAGTATTTATATCAAGCCTTTGTTCACTAGGGCCCTAGCCCTAAACTTCATTTCAATGTTGCATAATCATCTAATCTACCCTCTTTTTCAAGTAATTCAAATTTATATGAATAAGTCCAATTTGAATTTCTCCATCAGTTTATCGTTGGCCTCCCATTTCTTCTTTTCTAGATATATTCCTGATCTAGTCCAATGGTCATTTAGCATTTTTTTTTCTTAATAAAAATCTCTAGGCTGAGTAGAGTCATGACAATATCAATAAGTTCTCTTTATGTCTCTAATGTCGCAAAACCTTGAGCAATATTATTGCCATTTTTCATGCTCAAGAACTCTTTTTGATCTTCAACGAAAATTAAAATATAAATTTCCCCTTCTTATCAACGCTTCACCACAAAAAGGATTACATAGCCCAGATTCATTCTTCCGTTCCCCTTCGCACCCCCACACAATAGGTGGCCCACCATCTCTCTTGTTCTGTCGTGCTGTGCGACAGCTCTCTCTCTCTCCCTCCATTTCTCCGCCTCTATCGTGCTCAACCGCTCTTTCTTATGCTCTCGTCGTGACGGAGGTCACGTTAGATTTGAGGTCATGGTCTCAGATCAGAGGTTACTTGCCACAAACAACCCATATTGAAGGTTACTTGAGTGTCTTTCAAATTGCGGGCAATTCGTTATATGACAACCCACCGTGTGAATCCATTACTTGTCACAAGGCCAAAGAGAGCGCGACCGTGGTGGAATCTAAGGGCTGAGAGACGATAAACATGGGCCAATTGAGTCGCAAAAGCAATCTAGGATTCAGTTTATGTTCGGTGTCAAAGTGATATCAAATTATATTAGTCAATAAAGTTAGTTCTCTTGTTAAAATAGGAAAGAAGGATACTAGAAGTGTCAGGTCGAGCAACCTCCAAATTGTGTATGACATTTATATATATACTTTTATACCCATCAAAGTGCCACCAAACTTCAACTCAAAGTCCATCTTTTACCAAACGCAATAGCATTTCCCCAAGTAGCTTTTGGGCTTTCGCCATATCACTTAAGTATTAAATTGGAGATAAAATGATCATTTAAATGCTAATGGTGAGAAATTCCAACCAAAATTTATACGTGATTTTTTAAATTAAAATTTTAATATGAGTTGGCATTTTTAAAGGAAAAACCAGTTCACTTGGCATTTCCATGTGTACATTTCTCCTTCTCCTCCCTTGTTGCTTCTGCGTTTTCTTCTTGTTGTGGCCAAATACCAGAACACCGCCACCAAAACATCACACCTGTCACCATTTTTTCCGGCTAATAGGGATCTAACAATAATGGTCTTGAATGGTGGGCATTGCCAAAAAATGGGTAGGGACTTTGGTGTAGGTGGTCATCCACAACCAGCGCCGGAAATCAAAGGACATGCCATAAAATCATAGGAAATCATAGTTTCAGACATAGTTTTAGCTATCATGGAAGAAATCGTGAATTAATCCTAACTTTGAACATTGATTTCATAAGAACAACTTCAATAGTTCTTTCAAGCAAATAGTCGAACACATGATAGGCGTATTAAAACGTAAGCTTTAGACTTGATTTCAATGTGAACCGCCATTCCCTACTTTGCCCCTTCGAACCATGTCATCACCCCAACCGTTCCTCTATGACCACCGTGACTACAGCACCAGCATTGCCCTTTGAATTAGTCCTGGATATCGCTCCTTTCACTCTCGGACTCGATCTCTCTGTCTTCTCTCTGTCTTCGGACTAGTGTCACTCAACGGCCACAAGATCAGTGACCTTAGATCAGGGTCGCCACCCAGCGTCTACCTCGACACCGTGGATGACCTTGCTGGCTTGGTGATATTGGATTGATGTCACAGGTGGTCACCACTGTCTTTGAGACTGGCAGCTTGATTTTGTGTGTGTGTGTGTGTGAGAGAGAGAGAGAGAGAGAGAGAGAGAGAGAGAGAGAGAGTGATGTGCAGTAAAAGGTTGAGAACTAGAGAAGGAGAGAGCAAAGGCACACACAGACCATGATGACGGCAACGCGCGACCGAGGAAGCTGCGGGAGGTGATAGGGCGGACTTAATCATTAACTCATTGACCCCATAGTACGTTATTTCATTATGCAAATTCGTCTTCACTTTTTCCCACCTAACATAATTCAGTGAAGGACGACTTGCTCAAAAGCGCGAGCAACAATAGAAAGTGATGCCGGAGGACAGCGTTGAAAATGTCTGAGGAGGAGGGCGAAATGGCGATCCATGCGCCGAGGAGAGAGTAGAGGGTCAAGCACGCCAAGGCGAAGGTCGCGGCCGATACGTTTGATGTGACAACGCTCACTCCGACCAACTGTACGTCCACATTTCCCTGTTGACACAAATCAACAACAACTACGATCAAGTACCACTTTTTTGCCAGAAGAAAAAAAGAAGTACCACTTTGGTGCTCTGCTCCGAGTCATTCACCCAATTAAAAAGTAAATCTGCGGTCCATATTATAAGGCTTAGAACTTCTCGAAAGTAAACGTGCATATATACCTGCAAAATTACTTCAACCTGCAAAATTACTTCAACCCAAGCCCTTCTGACGCAGTCTTCGAGGCCCATCACTGTCGTTTTGGTGAAGTGAAGGCGTCTGTATAGGAAGAAGAGATTGTAAGCGAACATGAGCAGCAACCCAATTGGCACAAGCACCAGATCGAGGTCTTCCTGAGGAAAAGCCATCGATCCCTCTCCTCTCTCTGCACAAAAAGTTGGCAGCAATGGAGGAATTCATAGTTTTTAATGGAAGAGGAGGAGGAAGCGACTTCTTCTCCGATCCCCCATGTGAGTTTTCGCTTGAAGATCAAGCTTCGTAATTTGTATAGAATCAAGTTTGTTTCTCAGAAAAGATATTGACTTGAAAGAGTTTGCAACCGGAATGAATGGAGTCAAATGTAAAGTTCAAGTAATTGGTTGAAACTAGAAAGCATGCGTGGATGTTACATTATATCATGTGTTGGAAGACATCTTGTAATGAAGTTTATTCCCTCCTAGTGATTTTTTTTTTTTTTTTGGTGCTTTACTTAGATGGATTAAGTAAATGTGTTCTTGCTGGTATTGCTGCTTTTTAAGTTTTGTTCTAGAGGTTTAGTATTGAGTTAGATGTTTGGTAAGTGTCACGTGAACCAACAAACTTAATGGGTCATTATTAGGGCATGAATCGTGACTACAGGTGTTAGCAGGAAGTAATGGAGGCAAACCAACTTTTCACTAGTGATGACACCATCATGTATATGAAAGGAGGAGGAAAATTTTTTTTGAAAACCATCCTCATCTTTCACTTAAATCTTCACTTTGCATCATCTACTTCCAAAATTCAAATTGACCTCTCTCTATTTATATGATGAGCTACCATTGTCCTAGCCCTATTGGTCGACCATCACCATCGTCGTCACCTTGGGTTACCATTGTCCTAGCCCTGTTGGTCGACCATCACCATCATCATCACCTTGGGTGACAATCTCATCTCCAATCTCCATTACTTTTCCTCATGAACAGCAGTGGTTCACTTCATATCGGTCCCAATATTGTAAGTTTGATAATTGTTACTGACTCAAATTGAAGATCTTTGACCAACAAAAGAAAAGAAGAAATCCAAGATTGAAGACCATTGTCACCTCAAATCCAAGGTCAAGGAAGTCCAATCTACAAAGAATAGGGCACTCTAGAAAATGAAAGAGGGTTGTTTATCTAACCTCTCAAGTCGTTTCTACTTCACCAATGAGCAGAACTCCATCCGAGAACTCCAAGATATGGAGTAGAAGCAAATTAATCCAGCCGACACTACTCGAGGATACAAGAACTTCATTGCTAATTTTACGGATTGTACCACAGACCATCTATGGGGAGCGAGAGGATGTTTGCCATCAATAAAGGGAGCATGTCAACACCAAGCTAGGCCTGAACATACAGAAAGGCAATATGATGCTGACTAGCATCTCAGCTACATACTATTATCACGAATCAAGAGCAAAAATGGTCGATAATCAGCGAGGTTTGGGTGGAAATGTTGGTTTATACTGCTATCCGGTGTCAAGGAAGTTAATCATGCTTAGCAACTAAGATGAGGAGGCAAGCTCCTGACTTGCGTATGCCTCCTGATGGTTCATGTCGGCTTAACTGATCACTTCTAAATGCCGCATACTCTGGAAATAGTGGAGCTGATTGTGAAAAAGCATACTAGTTCACTCTGTTTCTATCACTTGCTTTAGTCCCTTCTCATCAAATAGTTTGTCACGCCCTCCCTAAGGGATTTAGGGAAAGAGGGTTTAGCGGAATATTGAACGGGAGTAACTAGTCCCCTACTCAAGGTGCTCACTCTCTTTCATTCCTGTTCTCCCAAATCCTCACCACACGTGATATTGATTGATTCAATTTGACTAAAAAAAATATTCAATCTAGTAGGAGTCACCATTAACCGACTATGAGCACGTTCCACTTCCTACATAAACCAAAGATTTAGGATTGGGAACTTAATTGCACCAATAGTCTAATTACCGCTATTTCAGTACCTAAACATGACTTTTTATCGAAAACATGTATCATGTGGTCCTTTTCATTTTAAGTCTCCAAGTACGCCCTACTAAATATTTATGTACGATCTTTTTTTAAAACATTTTTCAATCAATCATACAAGAAAAAAATAATATCCAGTCAAAATAATGAAAATCACATATTCAACAATATAAAGCACAAAAATAAAGATATCAAAAATAAAAATGTGAAAAATTAAATCTAATACAAGTCTAGAAAAAAATATATAATGTTTTGTTATTTGAGCCCTAAGAATGAACTCTGTGAGCTAATTCCTAAATTAAAGTAAAAATCTAATTTCAAACAAAGAGAGTTATCTACTAAATAAAATTTAGGGAAATTATTGAAAATCCAATTTATTGCACTAGTGCCAATTGGGAGTGATTGGTTTCCGATTCGATTCCCAATTTTTGGGAATTGGGGATTGACTAATTGGTCCTAAAACCTAGAATCGAACAAACCGTTGGTTTCTGTCTGGTCCAATGGAACTAGTCACTTTTTTTTTTCCTTTTCACTAAAGAATGATCATGCATCAAGAGAGAGTTACAAATCTTAGGATATTGATAGAAGCAACAATGAGTGAAGAATTATAGTGTCGTAATTTGTGGTACTATTGAACAGGATAGTATTTATTTTACATTTTACTAAATTTTTTTGAAGAAATAATAAAAAGAAATATATGTAGTTGGTCCGATCCGGTTTCCTCTTGAACCCCCCAAACATCGGTTTCACTTTTAGGAACTGAGAATCGGACCAACTCCCCCAAAAACTGAACAACACTAGCCGGTCTAGTCTAGTTTGGGCAGTTCCCAATTTGGGGGTCTGTTTTGCACACCTCTAAACCTTTCAATTTCGTCATTAATCTTAAACTTTTTAAAGATTTGCTAATTTGGTCCAAAACCTTGGAGCAACAAAAATAGAATTTGTGGCAACTATTTTATCTCAAATGCATGACTCTTTAGGCCTTTTGACAATATGCCAATTCAGCCCTTCCACCTATTTTGACCACAGAATTTTGCTGTTGCAGTCTAGACAGTGCTACAATCTACGTGAGGGCTGGTTTCTTGTCTTTTTTCTTTTCCTCCTTTTCTTCCAACTCAACCCTCACGGGTCTGGGTCCTTGCATAAATGGCCAAATTGGACTCACTCTCCTATTCTTATTTATTAATTAATTATTTCTTTGTTCTTTTAGTGTTCTTTATATTTATTTTTACAAAAACACATACTTGACTTATCGGCACAGATCAATAGATTCAACAGTAGTTTTGTTCTAGCACATGATGCGTATCGAAATATGTCGACCGGCATTGGAAATGCCCCATATATATGGAGAATTATCAATCCATTTCAGCGCATTTCTAGCGTATTCAGTAAGAATAAGCGTATAATTTAGCGCCTTAATGTGCTGAGCTCAAATTTCCTCATTTATTGAGCTTGGATATAACTTTTATCATTCCCAATTTTCTCGAGCATTAATGACTACGAATTCTTACTGCGAGTATGGGAAAGCCATGACCAGACATGGACCCCGATAAAGCTAGCAGCTTAGGCAAGAACATCAAGATCATGCATGAGAACTCCGATGAACTCTTTCGGATGGACTTATTCAAGGCAAGAAAAGAAAAAGGTAGAGGACCTGTTAGGGGTGTGCAACCGGACCGGGTTTACCCGGAACCCAGACCGGACCACCCGAAAAACAGGTTCGGGAACCGGTTCCCGGTTAAACCGGTCCGGGTACAGGTTCCACTTTTTGGGAACCGGTTGAAACCGGTCCGGGAACAGGGTCCAAGCAAAGACCCACCCAGAACCGGACCGGTTTTGGAACCGGTTTTTACCCTGTTAAAAAAAAAAAATCATCTCTCTATATAATGCTTTTGAGTCTCTTTGTCTTCAAAGAAATGTTAAAAAAAGAAAAATTTTCTCTGAATCAAATTAAGAGAGAATTGTTTTGAAAGAATTGTTAAAAAGAACCGTTCTCATGAATTATTTTTCTTTTTTAATGATCCCACTTTTAACTATTACTATAGTCGCAGGACAAATGCTACTAACTATTGTAGCACTAATTCTCAATCCAACTCAAGAAAAATGTTATCTTAATAAGAGTTCCGTCGCATACACATAAGTAAGCACATTAGGTCATATTAGAAATATTTGTGGGAATGAGACTAATATTAGATCCATATTTGTTGCTAATGCTTATACATTCTTAGGATTTTTGCTTTGTCTTATAATGTTAGGAGAATTACGTTATTGTTTTTTCGCTAATTAATGTAAAATTCAAAGCCGTATAGAATATTGAACGGTTGTAAAACATGTTCCAATGAAAATAGGGTTGACCCTGTTCCCGGACCGGAAAAATAGGGTTGGGTCCAAAATAGGGTCCAATAAAAACAGGGTAGGGTACAGGGTCCAGAAAAGAGGAACCGGTTATAATAGGGTTGGATATAGGGTCCAAGTCTGAACCCTACCCACCCTGGACCTGATCACCCCTAGGACCTGTTAACATAGATGGCAATTCTTGATCCACAACGCAACCCCAACATAATAAGAAAAAGCTCAATCTTAGCACAGGATGACATGATTAACTCGAAACTGTAACGAATCAACACTTTTTCGTGGGCTCAATTTCTATAATTTGAAGTGCCATTCTGCAATCGCACTGAAACACTTCGGGAATGTAACGAAATAACACAGGAGTAGCGGATACCCATGAATACACGGCATAATCAGTTGGATATTTAACATGTGCGTGAAGGAAAGTCGAGCCCGGAAGTAAAGGACTTTGCTTAACAAGCCTTTGATAAGTGAGATGGCCAGACCAATCAGGGCTCAAGCCCAGTAATGAAGCGACGAATCTTTAGTGAGACGTCGTCGACATCACGATTATGATCATCATTACTTTTTTATAATTTGTTGTTTTTATTATTTTGATCGCTTTATCTCTTACTTAACTATGAAAATCTGAAAAATCAGAACCCCACCATCTTATCTTCGTCTGTGTTTCTTCCGCCACAGCAGGAGATGCTGTCAACCGGCCGTCTATGGTAAAGCCCAGTTGCCTGGGCCAAGAAATCAACCTTTCATTTCAGTCGAACGCTAGATCAACTCAAACCTTTTGATTCTTTCTTCATCTCTTTGGTGTTTGTGGTATGGTAGGTTTGAGCATTTGCGGAACAAGCTGCCAGAGACTTCTGCAGCAGGAGAAGCACTTGATTCGTCACAGTCGACAAATGAAGAAGGCGCCCAAAACGGCATGAGTCAAAGGAGAAAGCCTCCTCTTATTTCCTTGGCAATGTTGAGAAGAGTGATGGGTGACGACATCGCCTCCCTCAGAAGACGCGAGCTGAGCCGTCGAGTCTATGCAGGAGTGCTTCTGAAGGACCACCAGAAGCAGGGCGAGCATCAGGCAAGTTCCAGAGGACGAAAGAGGACTTGTTTTGTGCCGATTATATAATGATCTGTTGAGAACACTTTGGCTCAGATTGTGATGCCTGCCGTGAAACTAAAACTGCACGATACGCAGGGAAAGTCTGCAGATCAAGATCACTTGCAGATGATAAGTGGATCTATGAATAGGTCATCATAGGCCGGATGGGAGCTCGGTAGCTCCTGATTGGACAAGAGCCGAGCCAAGTTTTGTTCTGATTTTGTTAATGTCTCACTTATGGATCACTGCTTTGTGCTTACAGGAACAGCCATATACACACAAGTACTGGGTTGACAAGGACCTACACAAGAGCTGCTGGATGATTCTGGCTAAGACCTTACAGATCGATGCTCACAACAGCGACAGCTGGAGATGGCCAGAAGAGGAGGAGCCATGGTATCGTTCCTTCTTCCATCCTAAACAATTACATTTTAAGTCGAACCTTCATGTGATGATAGACACTCTAGGTTCCAGTACAACATATGAATTCGCTACAACAAATATGATCTGCAAGGGGTGAGAAACATTGCGTCGACGGTTAATGAGTACCTTTTATGTTGGCATATCGCTGAAATATGCACCTTTTTTCAGCTCCAAGTTGTATATCTAGCGGCACCTAAACAACTTTTTCTGGCGCAAGAACTTTGAATTGCTTCAGTGACAATAGATCATTTGCTAACCATCACCATATCTAGTGAACCAATCCTGTGCTGGTTTGAACATTTCTGAGTTTCAGCTATTCAGGCAATGAAAGACTGCCGGTCGCCAAGCTAGTAGGTGTTTGCGGGTTAGATATCAAAGGGAAATGCAAAACCATCGTTCTCTCTCCAAGGACGATGTACAGAGTCACGATCGTCGTGAAGATGATGTGCGAAAGCCACAGATGGAAATTCCCGGTGAACCTCAGTCTCAAATTACCAGATGGAAGCAAGCAGGGACGCACGGAAAGCTTGGACATGTTGGAAGAGGATAAGTGGACTCCGGTATTCATCGGCGAGTTCGAGACGACACTGAAAACTGTCGGAGAGATAAGCTTTTCCCTCACGCAAACTGAAAAGGGTTGGAAGCCCGGCCTCTGCATCAAAGGCGTTGTTTTCACGCCTACGACGTTGAAGAAGCCGCCGAGATAATCCGTGACGGTGTGGCTCAAGTGTTTGTATTGATCTCCTCTTTATGTTAGCTGATGCAATGTCGTAATGGTATTTTTCCAAATTCATATCCACTGGTAAACAAAAAAAGTTCGCAGTGTGAATTATTTTCGACTCAAATCATGCTGAGTTCTTCAGGTTTGCCGATCAAGGTCATAGGCTTTTTTTTTTTTTTTTTAACACCACAGGAAAATTCCAAACTAGTACACTTTATATTAAATTTAACCTCCGTTAGTTTCTATTAAATTTTACTATCAAATTACTGAATTGGGTGACATGTAGCACTTGACGAATGTACCGAGTTGGGGTTTCATATTCCATTTATCACGAGTATACCAGTTTGTATTTTTCGGGGTATAAATTCAATTTAATGAAAATTAATTGAGAATAAATTTGTAACAGATTGTACTAGTTTGGGATAAATTTGTTATAAGTATAATTATTTGGGGTTTTTAGTGGTCAAAATATTAGTTCGAGATAAATTTGCTGTAAGTGTGTAAATTTGAAGATTTTTCGTGGTATTAACCACTTTTTCTTTTTCAGCTTGGAATTGATTGTTTGGAATTCTAGTATTTCATCACCATCTCTGCTTTCTCATTTGTCTAAACAATGTAAGCTGAAAAGAAAATTAGATCATTTAACCATCTCGACAATCACTCCCCTCTCTCGTCGGATTGAATTGTTATAAAAATTAAAGTAGATACAAGGATTTGATTGAACAAACTAAAAATCAAAGGACTTTGATTGAGTGAAAAATGCACAAGCTAAACGGAATCAAACTTTCACTTTCTACTTTATGAAAGAGGTTCCCCGAACCACACGCATCACTTCCAATAAAAGAGACGTCCTTAGAAATTCGCCTATGGAATTTAATCTTATTTTTACTAATGCAAATTGTTCAAAACTTTCATGACGCTCATGTCTTGATGTGTATGGATCTGCATATAATTTGTTCATAATTTTCAGCAAATCTAGAAAGAAATCAAGCAAAAGTCGGTCTTGGACCGACATTTTTTGATTGCTTGTTCCTCGAAGCAAAGCATGAGATACCTGCAAATAAAAAGCAAAAAGAAAATTGAGACACTCATAATTTTTAACTTTTTTTTCTTGTTTATTAGTCAGTCATTTTCAGCATCTTCACTGTTCAGACCCATGGCTGCCTCTGAAGTGGCTGTTTCACTTGCGATAGTCAGACTTCTTGATCTTGTCTCCAAGTCCAAAGACATTATCATCGACGAAAGCTTAAGAGATCCGATCCTTGAGGCTAAGAAGATTGCAGATGCATTCCAGAGCACCCAGAAACATGTCAAGCTCGACCATGGCCACAGCCAAGAAGCTCGGGGAGGCAAGAAGCAGCTTCTGGATTGTGCTCGTGAGGCTGAGAAGATTGCAGACGCAATCCTGGTTAATTTACTCCGAGATCAGATCTCGGAATTGCAAGAGGGTCGTTTCGCCAAGGTGTTTGTTCTAGTTCGGCTCAGCCCAGTAATGAGCCGAGCATGTGCCGCGAAAAAGAAGGCCAAGGATTTCATGAGGGAACTCAGGTCAATATCCGGAGAGTTGGCACCATCCTGGCATCCTGATATGCTGGAAAATGAAAGGCCATCATCTAGCAAGAGAAATCAAGAAGATGCGAGGCGGAGCGTTGAGTCTGAGATCGTGGGCCGTGACAGATACGTAAGAAAGCTTCTGGCCTTGTTGATGGACCACAAGGATGATCATGACTCCAACCTTCGGGTGATCTCTGTGGTCGGCAAACAAGCCTGTGGCAAGACCGCACTGGTGAGGAGTGTCTTCAGCAGGCATGAAATCAAGCATCACTTTGATTGTCGCGCTTGGGTCCATGTTGCCTGCAGCCATGGGGCGGAGCCTGACTTGATGAAGAACCTCCTGGTGGACATACTGAAGCAAGTACCGCCACGAGATCAGGCAAAAGACTTGGAGCACAAGAAAGAGGAGGAGTTGTCCGAGATGCTTCATATATCGTTGATGGAGCATAGGTACTTGATAGTTTTGGATAATTTACACAAGGCCAGTCTCATCAACGAGCTCTTGGTTCCATTCGTGGACTCAATGAATGGGAGCAGAGTAGTTGTCACTACTCCTAATGCATTAGTGCAAAAGTTTGCAGATCCCTGGACGCTTAATCTCCGATTACTCCCTCGCCTGACCAGAAAAGAGCGCAAGAGATTGTTGCGGAGAAGCATCACGGGAGATGACGATTCGGGATCAGAGATGACTGACCTCGAGCAGAGAATCTTGAGCAGCTGCTCTTCTCCCCCAGCGATCTCACTGCTAGGAGGACTTTTGTCATATGTGGAAAAGAGCAACTGGGCGGCCCTCATCAATCAGCTCGGGGAGCATCTGACCCTCGACAATGTCATGTGCGTGAGCTTTGATGAATTGCCTTACATGATGAAGCCATGTGTTCTCTATATGGCTCTCTTTCCTAGGGAGTCCGAGGTCCCCACGAGGAGGCTTTTCCGGCTGTGGGCTGCCGAGGGGCTGGTCCAAATGCAGTCGGCAGAGGACTGTTTTTGGGAATTAGAGAGCAGGAACTTAATTCGTGTGGTGAAGCGGAAACCAGACGGAAGAGCCCGATCGTATCGCATGCCTGCTTTTATTCATAAATTTTTCTGTTGGAAAGCAGAAGAATTGAGACTTCTTCAGGTCCAGTGCAGCCCTGACTGTGTCTGTGACTCCAACAAGCAGAGCCCCCATTGTCCACAGAAGCAAGCGCAAAACAGAGTGACCGGACACTACGGTCGCAAGGTCCGATGCCTTCAGTCTTTTGCCTTGTTTGACACCCGTAAGCTAGAGACACAGGCGAAAGAGATCGGAGCTCTTCTTAAATCTCCAATTTTAGATAAATGCCTGGTTTTGCTGAGGGTACTTGATCTTGAGGGCGTTTACAAGCCTGTGCTCCCCAAGACATTCGGGAATAAACTGCCCAACCTAAGGTATTTGGGACTGAGATGGACGGCTCTGGATTCGATTCCGGAATCAGTTGGGAATCTGTTTCTCCTAGAAACCTTAGATCTGAAGCACACTGACATAACCAAACTGTCAAGCTCCATTTGGAACGCAAAGAACCTTCGACATCTGTACCTGAGCGAAGCATCGATCAATAAGTCCATCCATCACCAATTCTCATCAGGGAAGTATATGAATTCTAAACTCGAGACACTATGGGGTCTGTTCATAGAAACTGATGACAGCCCCATGTTACAAGTGTTGGAGCAGCTGCAAAGCCTGAAGAAGCTGGGCGTGACGTGCCGTCCCAGAGCAGCAGAGAAAGTGAGAGAATGCGCTTCGAAACTGAAGGGGCTGGAGTCCCTGAGATTGAGATCGAAGGACCTGTTCGGTCAGGCTGCGAGCCTCGATTTGAGAAAACCGACAGGGGCCAAATCTCTTTCAAAGTTGTATTTGCTCGGATCATTGAGGCCTGTAGAGGACTTGTCGTCGGTCCTTCGTGGGAATCTGAAGGTGCTCACCTTGTCCATGTCAGAGCTAAAAGAAGATCCGATGCTGGACCTAGGGCACCTGAAAGATCTGACCATTCTCAGGTTATTGGCACGATCATACACCGGCGAAGACCTGTTGATAAAAAAAGAAGGTTTCCAAAAACTCCGCATCTTAAAACTATGGATGCTCGAGAAATTGGAAAAATTTAAAGTCGAGGAAGGCGGGATGGGTGAACTCGAAGAGCTGGAGATCAGGCAATGCCAGAAGCTGCAGTCGGTTGCAGGCCTGTATGCTATTGACAGCCTTAAAAGCATGAGACTCAGGGGAGTTGGCGTCTCATCTGTCGAAGTTCCCCGGCGTACATTGGTCAAACCGAAGAAGTTAGGGTGCGTTTGCCATGCGGTCAATTACGAGAAGAGTTCCAAAGGGCTTTCTACTTCAAGCCTAAATTAACATTTATACAAAGGCTTTCCCCCAATGCCGAACCAAAAGCAATCTAAGTGCTCGAGGTAAAATCTCTTATTATTATTATAATCATCGACGAAACTGCAACTTTACTGTTATTGAAAGAAAAATATCAGTCTGCTTTAGGAGAAATTAGAGAAATTGTTTTTGAGAGAGTGATATTGGTTGTTTCACTTTCATATAGATACAAACTCTCAAGTAGTAAAGTGGCAATCCTTCTTACATGAGAGAAGGGTGGTGGGGGGTTTGAATCCCCATCTTCCTAAGAGGGTTGGGGTAGGGACGTTTAATTTCAGGTGTTAATTTCAAATCTCACACTCTGCAAAGAAGCAGGACAAAAGTTTAAGAATGAGTTGAAAGTTAAAGTAGGATGGACACACAAAAAATAATAAAGAACAAACCTTTGTATGGTACGTAATTTATGTAACCTATTTATTACACGAATTTTTGGAAAATAACAAAATGAAGGCTTCTATTGCTCATTGAAATATTTCGATAATAGAAAACCGCTTATAATCTACAGAAAGATGTACTTTAACAGTACTAAATTTATATATTGTATATTGAAATCCATTTTATCTTCACCTGTAGATTTTATTTATTTCCACGTCCAATGATAGATCATGCTATTTTCCAGGGAAATAAATAAACAATGAATGAGAATTCCATGAATGTTGCGTGTTGCAGTTCTCTAAGTTTATCTTCTTCAAACATATTTATCTTTTGCTGCCAATTACAAGAACTTTTGCTCGTTGCAGCACGAAATAGAGGAGGATTGACATCGTCCCAATCGATTCGCTTCCGGCAATGAATGGTTTCATGCTCCTAATAAGAGTATTCATATTAAAGCATACTTTTTCTATTTCATTTTGCATCTCTGTGTGTATTTTTTCTTTGTTGTAATTCATGGCAAATGATATTTCAGCCAGAGTAGAGAATTTCTTCTTTCGGGATATCTGAGTTTGAAAATGTTAAGAGCTAGCTTGTATTTCATGTTTCAGAATTGCAGTTTGTCTCTGAGATTTATGAAACGATTATTTTATCAATGCGCTGTTAGTTGTGTTTACTCTGAGTTGGCCCCTCATAAGTTAACTAATTGCTCGGAAAGGCAATTAAGGATTGATATGCGTACGACTAGTGAATTTAATCAGGGATAAGCCGCTCGACCATAAGAATCAAAGAGGAATGATAATACACTATGGTAGGCCAATTAGCAAATAGAAATAAATCGATTCAGCAAAAGTACGAGATCGGATTGTGGGTGATTTCGCACGACTTCAATATTAACTGCGAACGATGTTAAACCGATTTTCTTTTGGCCCTATACTCAGCGTGAGCAATTAACCTCTTGTGAGTACATGACAATTGAGAATCGCCCTGATTTGAATATGCATGATCGTGGATTGAAAAGCTATTAACCACGGGTCAAACGCGCAAGAACCCCTAAACGCTGCTCGAAAGTTAGGTCGTACTAAAGTCGTAATTGATAAATTTTAACCACGAATTTCAATCCGGTATCGGGTATCAAACTTTTAAGGATGTCGAGACTAAAATATTGGACGTTGCCTCATTGATTTTCGAAATTTATCGGTAAGTCCGAAATTATCGGAAAAGGATTCAACGGGCCAAGTCTTGGAGCCAAATATTTGGGAATTTGTGCTTTAGGGGCGAAAAGACAAAAATGCCCTTTCTAGAAGCTTGTTTAGTATTTTCTTTTTCTTTTTGTTTTTTTTTTTTTTTCTCTCTCCTCCCAACTTCTTCTCCACGTTTTCTCTTCCCCGCCCCCCCCCCCCCCACTTTTCTTTTCTCTCTCTCTCTCCACCGATCAACCTCACCCACTCTCTCTCTCTCTCTCTTCTCTCTCTCTCTCCATAGTTCTTTCGGTTTTCTCTCAAAACAGCAGCATAGGCTGCTGTGTTTTACCCAAACCAGCCACCTTGCCGCATGCCGGAGCCCCCATATGCCGCCAGAGAGTCCGAGCCACATCCCACCATTGCCCCTTCATGAGCTGCGTTTGTCGCCGTTCTTTCTCACTGAATCATAACCACCCCGTTGCTGAGACCCATTTTCGTCACCGCTTGTCTTGATGTTTCGGACGTAGCTGTGCGTCGCCCTCACCGCCGCCGTCGCGCCCATGTTGTCGGAATTGCTAAACCGTGAGTCGATTTCCCAATCCCTTAGTTAGAGGTTAATCTTGCTTATGAGTAGTTTAGTTAGTTTAAACTTTGATTAATGCTTTGCATGATGATTGATTAGCATTAAAATATTATTTGATTAAGCTTGCTTAGTGTTAATCATGGTTAGAATAAAGTAACCGCGGTTAGATTAAAGTAATTGAGGTTAGATTAAAGCAACCGTGGTTGAGTTAGTTAACCATAGTTGGGTTAATTAATCGTAGTTGGGTTAGAATAGTAACCATGGTTAGTATTAATAAATATTATTATTATTTTTGGAATAAATAATAATTTTTTTTGGAATTATTAATTAATTATTAATCAATTTATTTTATAATTTCGAATTATTAATATTGTTATTACTATTCATTTCTGAAAATTAATTATTTTGGGGAAAATAATTAATTGTGATTATTTATGGGAAATTGTTTTAATTGAGTAATTTTGTGGGAAAATTACTATGGTCTAATTTTCTAATGTCAATAGTATTTATATATTACATTGTCAAATGACATTGGTTTATTAAAGAATGATTTTATTAAATGAAATTATTTAGGTTGGATAATTAATTATGGGATTGAAAAATAATTAGTATTTTGTGGGACTTAAATTATTTTACTCGGAACAATCAACTATAGTATCATATGCTTTTTAAATGAGTATCTTGGAGTATAATTATAGTTTATACTTATTTTGGGATAATTGAGTATTTATGGGAATAGTTGATTGTTATAGTCGTGAGGACACGTGCTTATTTATTATTGAATATTGAGATGCATGGTTGGGTACTGTAATTATTGAGGTACGTGATAATTTTGGAAAAGTATGTAAGTATTGTGATGTTGATTGGTCGGAATTGATTATCAGATTGTGACTTGAACTGCTGATTGTTACAACTTTCGTGAATGATTGGACTGCTGCTATTGTACGTGACTGCTAGATACTACTGCATGACATTATACGTATGTTAACTGCAATAGCATATCGCGTGAGCATGAATTGTATGTGCATTCACGACAGAGCAAAGAAAATAACGAATTGATTGATGATATGTTGCATGATCACATTAAGAGAAGAACCCGGTGTTATCGAAAGACCACCCATCCTTATGGGGTTGTGCTGTGGCCATTTAGTCGCCTGACTTCGATCGGTTGCCTAGTAGGGAGGGTTCTATGTGGGACTGCGATAGTGGGCGAGTCCTATGCTCCTTTGAGAATGCCGTCTTGGGAGTGAGTCCTTGACATTGCTGTGCCTCGAGGTAAAGAGGATAAAGCTGGCTTGGCCAAAAACCGCCAACCATAAGGTTGTGCCGTGGCCCAAGAGGAGGGGTCGTAATAATCGGAGCATGTGTGGATGTGAGATATGAGAAATTCTGTGTAATGCTCTGATTATTCACATGCCTTTTAATATTGTGATGATTTAAATGACAGTTTCTATAGGTTGCGTGTGCCAAGGCCAAGTAGGGTCGCCTGTGTTTGCATCTGTTTATTGAACTATCATCTGATAATGCTACTTGAGGTGTGGTATGTGTTGTTTGCCGGAACTAGGTCGCATGATTAAACTACCATCGAGGCGAGTGAAATTCCTAACTGAGGCTTAGGATTTTAACTTATTGAGATTTTATCTCACTGGTTATTGAATAACCATTTTTAGGTCCGTAGGATGGAAGATCGACACGTGTTACAGCTCGTGGCCGTTTTTGAAGGGAGTAGATTAACACTGACTTGTTGGTTTCATTGGCTCGATAGGAAGATGCCCGTTGTAAGAACTTGTACTTTTAAACTTCCTAGGGTTAATTAGTAGATAAATAAAGTGGCACTTTGGAATGTGTTATTGTTAGGTTTTCCTGCTATCCTTGCTTCTGTAATTGGCTAGGGGATTGTGATTCGTTTTCGTATGCGTTTAATCAAAAGATAAAATATAATGGTCGGCGACGCGTCCTGGGACATCACATCTAAATGACCATGAGAGAACAAGGGTTGCCGCGTACTCGGAGGTCGGGGCATGACAAAAACAGCTGATTAAGTGTCCTAGTGATATCCGTTATTTTTTTCTTTATTTCACTAGGTTGGTGCACCTTATTTCTTTTGTTTTCTTTCTTGTGGTTTGGTGCTCAAGTAAGGAATTCGGGCCATCCTTCTTAAGCCTCGACCAGTCCACCACCCTAGCAATCCTAAGGGTGCAACTCCCCTATCCTAGCTTTATGAGTTTAGGATTTTACTCTTAAGGTACTCGCAACAAGACATGAATTCAAAGACCATAAGGAGAGAAACACACTATTTTGCCATCAAAATTATATGAGAAAGTTTGATGTCGGGTGCACTAGCCTAGTCCAACTACATGCTCGAATGAGGACAATATAATAGAGTTGTAGAGTCTGATAAAAATAATGACAATAAAGAAGAGAGGCTTTCTACTACTAAGGATAGATATATAATTTTCATGTTAAAGCAGAGAAAAAATGATTAATGTTAATGGCCTTCATGTAATTTTAGTTATAACTCTATTTGTCCTAGACTCCTGCCATGAGGGGACAAACCGGCAGGGAAAGGAAATGCGAAAAAGGTCGAGTTCTCTTATAAATTGGACTGATCCGGGAGCGTCTCCGTCCTTGCTGGTTTAAATTATCAACATCGGGTCTACGGTCCTAAAACTACAGTCCCTCTAGTTGCTAAATGTAGTAAGAAATGTGAACGCAAGACTATGTAAGATCGATGTTTTTGGTTAGTGGTCAAGCTTATTGTTAACGATGAATTAGATCCCTAAGTTTAAAAAATGCACGAATAGTCTAAGGGTGAAAATTTAAGTGTATAGGTAACTTGATAAATAATTTAATAGGAGAGAAACTGGTTGGTCATACCAATTTAGTTGATAATCTCTAAAAAGAGTCAGTAAATTTGGGGCTTCTTAACTAAGACAAATAAAAATAAATTTTGGTCACTCAACTAAGAAATTTACTTAAGGAAAAATAATTAAGCACCGTAAAGTAATCTAACTAGAGTTGGTAACTTAAAGGTAGTATATTTGAAGCACAAGTTATGCAAATAAGGTCAGTAAGTTCATATGAAAATTGGTAATTTGCAAACTATTAGGTAATTTCATAAACGTGCGGGTCAGTCACCAACAAATTAGCTGGAAAAAGAAAGCCAACAGTCATGATGAAGATATTATGATGAAATTTATCACTTACCAACAGTCAATTGGATTTATCAGCACGGATAAAAAATGTATTCTTGGCACATTAATAAAAGAATCGTGAAGTGAAGGAAGGTAGACGATTAATGAGTTGACTTGCTATCGTCCTCCACATTTTCTCTTTCCCTAATCTACAATAATGCATGATGATATGTGCAGGGGCAAGTGCACGGTTAAAACCTTTTCGGCTACCCGACGGTATGTGTATATTCGCAACTGAGAAACTCGAACGGGAACAAGGCATCGGACACACAGTTCACATCCTCTAAAAGTTAGGAAGCACTAATACTTTTCGCAAGCTTTCATGTCGTATCGGACACTCTGACATGCGTCCAATACTCTTCGACACTCGCTGACACATGTCCGTCATTTTTCAGCACTCAGTTAATAGATGTTGAAAATATTTGGTCAACTCTCCTGACACTTTTCCAACATGCGAGTTCAGAATTCCGACTCGTGATACTGATATTTACAGGGTCAATTTTAAAAAATTTCAATAAATAATAAGCCAAAATGTAATTATATAAAAAATAAAAAAAATAAAGGGGGAAAGAATAAAAACATAATCTTCTCTTTTCCTTCTCTTTTCTTACGATTCTCACTTTCTGTAACACACAATTTACTCTCTAAGTTGATTTTTTTTTCTTCTGACACGCTCTCACATGCGAGTCCAGAATATGGATTATTTATTTTTTGGCTTCAACTTTTATGGATTATTGAAATGGAGTTGAAATGTGTCGAAATTCTCTAATTTATTGGAGACAACATGTCGGAGTGTCGTGTCGTGTTGTATCGTATCGTGTGTTTGTCGGTGTTGGAGTTACCTAGGCTCTATTTGTTAACATTTTTCTTTTTCTATTTTTCTGTTTTTGTTCCCCGGAATATAAAAAGAACAGAAATGCATTTGGCAATGCCAACTGATTTTTCTATTTTCGGGAATAGAAAGTTGTTATTGGAAATAGATTTGGAGTAGAAATGAGAAATAGAAAAAAGTATCTTCTTATTCCTAGAAACTATTTCTAGAAACTATTTCTTGAGGACTACTTATCGCCTAAGCATGCCACCACCTACCCACCATAGGCCGCCACCGTCACCGTCGCCGCCGCCACCCACCCACCATCGGCCACCACCGCCACCCGCCCACCACTGGCCATTGCCGCCGCCGCCGCTGGTCGCCACTGCCGGTCGCCACTGCCGCCATCGCTGCTGGACGCCGATCGTCGCCACCTGTTGCTGGACGCCGGTCGCTACCACTTATCGCTGGCCGCCCCCACCCGCTTACCACCAACCGATTGCCAGTCGCTAGCCTTCGCTTGGCGAGCGGTGGCGGCGGCGACGGAGACTGGTGGTCGGTGGGCGAGGTCGCCCCCACCAACCGCCAATTGTCGGTCGTCGACCGGCGGAGGCGGTTGCCACCCGCAACCCACCGTCACCAGTCGCCACCGCCACCTGCCGGTCTTCGCCGCTATTGGGGAAGAAAGAAATAAAAAAAAATTGTCTATACCAAATGCATTTCTATTCTTTTTCCATTCCAAGAATAAGAAATTTTTGTAGTTACCAAACGCCTTGTTTTACTTAGAAATTGTTCCAAGGAGTAGAAATAGAAAAGAACTATTTCTCATAAGAAATTGTTCCTAGAAGTAGAAATGTTACCAAACGGACCCCTAGTCTAAAATTACAGTTTCTTACGATGAGAATGATAACCATTTTATTTCAGAAATTGATTTTTCTATGTCTATTCTCCGAATGAGTTTCTAAGGCAAAATAAATGTTTAATAACGATACAAAATTTCCATTCCAAAAATAAAAATTCTTTAATGATACAAAATTTCTTTCTCTCGAGTAGCGGCAAGAGGGGAATGATGACAGGTCAATGAGTGAGTGGGCGGTGGGTGATGATAAAAGCAATAAATGAAAAGATTTTTTATTTTTCATTTTTGATTCAGAAAAAAAAAAAAAAGTAAAAAAATTTACTTTTGATTTTTATTTCAAATCTATTTTTGAAGTAAAAAATTTATTCTAGAAATATAAAAATGAAATTGCATCACCTAATGCATTTATGTTTCAAACCTATTTCCAAGAATAAAAAATAGAAAAATAAAGAAATAAAATGATTATCATGTGCACCCTTAGCGAAGGTGTCTCAAGTCACATCTTTGAGTCCAACAGAATTTCCAGTGGGCTTGTGCTTTTTAGTCCAAGATGATTATATGTGGCAATAATCAGTCTAATCTTTGTTTGATGTAAGTTTGTAACTTGTGAATACATTATATGTGGATGTTGTTATCTTTCCTTTTCGGGATAATGACATAGATAATACATGAACTTCGACCCAATATATAATGTGATCATTAAACTTTTAATTTATTTAATATAATCATTGAACTTTTGGTACATGTTCTTAAATAATATGAAAATATTTTGGGAATTGTATTGTATACTGAGCTTACATATTATTTTAAAGTTTAGGGATTATATTAAACAAATTAAAAATCCAGAAATTAATTGCATATTGAGCAAAATTTAAGGGACTATTTGTGTCATTTTTTTCTTCATTTTAAGAGAGGACAGTAGCTGCTAAGTCTGCTATTGTACGCTAGGCTATAGGCCAAAATGTACGAAAAACTTTTGTGAGCTGAATAGAAGTGATGGACCCACGTACATATTTTAAAATGCTTCCTGGCCCGCGGGAAGACAAATCAATCAGAAGTAAGTAATCTATTCCTCGCTTCCCTCCTCCTCTATCTTCCTCCTAAATTCACTCACTACCCCAAATAAAGTTTTCTGGAGAAGGAAAGGAGACGGTGCTGCAACCTCAGAAAAATCAGCAACTTTTGTCAACATTGTATCTTGATGTAAGTTGGTTTGTAATGAATTTCAAATTTGTCGTCAATTTTTTTTTTTGAATCGAATGGTTTATATTATTTGTCTAATAAGGCATGCAATTTTCAGATTTCCTTTTATTGGGTAAAAACTGATGGACGGAATGGAGTTGGTGTCCTCACATCTAGAGGTACTATGGGAGGAATGGGAACTGCAGTCCTAATCCTCCTCAGCCTCGCCATTCAAGTTCTACTCATCGTCCTTGGGCATCACCGGAAGTGCCAGCCCACCACATGGCTAAAGGTGTTGGTCTGGTCGTGCTACATGTTGGCGGATGTGGTCGCGATATACGGACTGGGCAAGATAGCGATCCGGATCAAGCACATGCGGCGCCACCCGAACACCCAGATGGCAGCGTTCTGGGCTCCGTTCCTGCTGCTTCACCTGGGTGGCCCCGACACCATCACGGCCTATGCCCTCGAGGACAACGAGTTCTGGTTGAGGCATCTTCTCCAACTCGTTGTCCAGGCGTTTGGTACGCTGCTTGTCTTCTTCCAGGTATCGACAGTCTCCGACCTCTCACAGCTTTCACTTCTCATCTTCGCCTCCGGCCTCATAAAGTACAGCGAGAGGGTATACGTCCTATGGGCCGGGAGTAGTGAGCATTTCAGGGACTCGATCCCCGACCTTCCTCTCCGTTACTCGAAGATCCTAGAGGAGTATCAGTTGAAGGAGGCTGAGGGCTACGACATCACGCCGTACGAAGTGAATGAGCTCCGCGGAGTGAATGTGGAACCCAATTCGGAGGCAAATCTTTCATCTCCTGATGAAGTGCTCTTGTCCGATAAATTGATGAAGCACAAACAGGACGAGGGAAAGAGTAATGGCGGCCAGTCTTTGTTAGCTGCAGCCAGAGGCACGCTTTACTTTTTCCAGCGCCTTTTCGGGGACAAGGAGCTTTTACCTATAGCTATGAGCAAGCGCAACAGGGCCGAGTTGGCAGTAGCCAAAAATCTGATCAAGATTTTCCGGCGCCTTTTCGCAGATCTCATGCTTAGCTTCCAGGACCACAAAACTAGCCTGTTGATTCTCAAGGATAAACACTTTCACGTGGTATTTAGAGTAATCGAGATTGAACTGGGATTCATGTACGATTTACTCTACACCAAGGTGATGGCGATCCACAATCGGTGGGGCTTTTCTCTTCGCACCATGAGTATACTATTCACCGGCATGGTCTTGGTGCTTTTTTCCTTGTCAAACAAGGACAAATACTCCAAGGTCGATACTCATATAACCTTTCTGCTGCTCTGGGTCGCCATTTTCCTGGAGAGTTATGGGGTATTTGTTCTTTTGTTCTCCGACAAAGCCGCCTGTTGGCTGAAGAACCACAGGCCCACCTTCCTGGATTTTGTCGAACGGTTTCAACCGCTGTATAACAGGCGGAGGTGGTCCGGTTTCATGGCGCAGCACAACCTACTGAGCTTCGCCCTCAAAGAGAAGCACCCCGTGTGCCATCCAATCCTAGAGTTGCTAGGCGTTGACGAGAAGGTTCTCAAGCACTGGTACAAGGGTCATGTGAAAGTAAGCGACTTTCTGAAAGAACGGGTCATCGAGCATCTCAAGTCCCTAGGGATAAGTGAGAAGGAAGTTCCGCCCGTATGGACCTTCCGAGGAGATCTCATACTTGGAAGGTATAAGTTATTGGTCGATTTCAAATGGTGCATCGAGTTAGATTTCGACCAGAGCATCCTCATCTGGCACATTGCAACCGAACTCTTGTACCACCGTGAAGATCCGGAGACAGCCCCATATGCTTCCAAAATGAGCATGCAATTGTCTCGGTATATGCTGTATCTTTTGTTCATGTACCCTTTTCTCATGCCAATCGGAGTCGCACGTGTCAGATTCCAAGACATGTTTGCGGAAGCGATGAGTTTCTTCAGCGAGCAGAAGTCAGATGGAGAGAACGAAGTCGACATAACCAAAGCATGTGACCTGCTGCGCGACAACGTGAACACACAACTAGCTCTAACCGTGGCAAAAGGTGAAAAGAGCAAGTTCACCCTATACCATGGATGCCGGCTCGCGTCGCAGCTGGATGAATTAGTCGATCATGAGAAGACATGGGACATCATAAGTTTTGTATGGGTAGAGATGCTGGCTTACACGGCCATCAAATGCAAGGGATTTCATCATGCCCAGCAACTACGACAAGGAGGCGAGTTCTTGACTCACATCTGGCTCCTCATGGCTCATTTCGGCTTGACCGATCACTTCCAAATACCTCATGCCCCAGCGATAGCCGAGCTACTGGTGGAGCAGGAGTGACTCATCATGCCCTGACTCTCAGGGCACCATATGTAACATTTGTTGGTTCCTGATGTCTCATTTCGGCTTTGATCGATCACACTTCTATATGTAACTTGCCTTAGCAGCAAAAGCCTGTCATGAATTTCATCTCTGTTTCATTGGATCTTCGTGAACGGTATATTCTACTGATAATATTTAGTCCCTTAACCAATCTGACAGGGTAACCGTAAATCTCTGTGTTCGGTTGAACTCCTTATATCTGTACAGGGCACGAGCTTCTGATTCATTGCAGCTTTTTGAATGCTCAAAATCTGCTTAGGAACCTTTTTTGCCTCCGTATATCTAGTGCCTAGAAACAAAGAACATCGAAGCCAACCTCTTCGTTAGATCAAAGTTCCTCTATGAATGTATCTTTCGAGAAAACACAACAGCTAGATATATCCCCTGTTGGAAGCTCCTTTTCATCACTATTAACGCAAACATCTGCAAAACCGAATATGATCACACCAATTAAAGAAGAGGCATTGCAGGGACAATTGTCTCCTGTTCACAACATGAACAGAACGCATTTTCGGCTTCAGAAGGTCAACAACCAAACGCACTTCTCGCTCCTATGTCTCTTTGTGACCCTATTCACTATTACACTAATACAAAGTTGCATGATTAGGCGGCAATCTCATCTTTATTGGCCTAATTCCTCTAACTTGTCCTTTCAACTAATTAATCTATTAAAAACGGTCACACCCAAAATGCTACAGAGATAGGGGTATAATACAACAGCCTTTCACATGAAAGACGTAGCCTCAAACCACTCACAATCTAAATCCCAAAAGTCTTTGTCAATAACGCTCTCACTCTATTGACCATTGACAAAGAACTCATGAAGATTGGGAAAGAGAAGAGTGAGCAACCATTGTCTAGTAAGTAGTGTATATCTTTTATAAGTAGATCAACATCTATTATGCACATTTACAAAACCATAACAAAACTCAATAATCCCAAATCCAATTAATAATATCAAATAGCTTCAAATATAAGTTATTTCCTCTCGACATAATTTTTTTATGCATATGGTCAAAATGAACAACGAAATACGTTGTCATATGAATAGTGAAATACTAAAATGCTCATTAATTTCAAATGCCCCAGTTCATATACGTACCATACTAAAAGCAGGTTATATCTTTCTACAAAACTTTACACATATCAGAAATCATATATAAATCAACAACATTGAATCGTATATTAATAGTTTATTCCATTAATTAATCTCATCAAATCACACATTTATGGTTAATTCCATCGACTAATCTTAAATTATCTATTAATAGTCTATTCTATTGACCCAACTCGTATCGCATCACATCTCAAAACCCTTGAGGTGGCTTCCCCAAAACTCACGTCATCATTAAGTAATTAGCTCTTGAGTAGTTCAAGGTCTTAAAGGTGGCTTTCAAAAAATTTGCAACACATGTAGCACTTGACTCTTGACCAACACATATTAAGAATACAAGGCCCTAGAGGGTGACTAAAGGTAAGCGGTTCCAAATTCTTTATAGGTTTCATCTAGAACTTGGAACCTACTCCTGAGTACAGGTTCCTTATTTTTGGAACCCGAAACTTACCCGTTGAAACTTAGAACCTAGAATTTATCTTGATACAAGTTCTAGGATTAGCTCCAAATTCTAATAGTTTTTTTTTTTTTTTGCATCTTAGTTAAGCAAAACAAAAATAAATATAATAATGAAAATAAATAAGGATTTTATTATTGATTGCCTAAGAATGAGTGTTTAGATGCGTCAATCAAATAGTATTAAGGAAATTTTGCGGTTTTCAGTGTACCAATTGCTCTTATATTGCATAGAATAATTATCTTGAAAGAAGAAATTATTCGAACATAACTCCATCAAAGAAGTAATTTGAGCTTCCACTGGTCTCATTGTCTATAAAAATAAAATTTCTAGTCATAAAATGAAAGTTTAAACTAGTGGTTCCATATTATATACTTATCATCAAACGTCATAAAATACCTTAAGATTGTATGAAGACATAAATTAAAAAAACATAAAAACATGTTCTAGGTTCAAGGTTATAGATTCTAAGTTTTAGTTTCTACCAACCTACAACTTAGAACTTACTCATTAAAATATGTTTCTCAAATTTTGGAACTTAGTACCTACTTTGCATACCTTGGAACCTAGAACCTATAGGCTTCCATCGGTGTGATTATCAAGTTTTAGGTTTTACCCTAGAACTATATTTACCCCTAAAGGCGGCTTCCACAAAGTTACATTATCGTGCAGTATTTAGTCGTTAATCAACGTATATCAATAGTATAAGACTCTAGAGGTTGCTCCCACAAACTTACATTATTGTGTAACATTTAGACCTTTACCAGTCTATATCATAATTGACACTTCTAAAAATAATAGTCCTATATTTCCACGTTGTCAACTCCCTTCAAAATAATCACCTTATCTCCAAGGAGTTCTTTTCATTTCCCACGTGGTCAATTCCCTTCAAAATAGTAGCCTTATCTCCAAGGACTTGTGAAGCCTTATCTCCAAGGAGTTGTTCATTTCTCACGTTGTCAATTTCCTTCAAAATAGCAACCTTATCTATGAAGAGTTGCTCATTTCCAAGAGTTATCTCTAATGGGTTTACACATAAGCATTGTCATTGACAAACACTTGTTTCGAATGGCTATTGCATGCTGATAATAACTAAAAATCAGACATTTTTGGGTGTCAACACTCTTATGGAGTTTTAACTTGAAAAAAAGGATAAATTAGAGAAAATATTTTCAATCCCAACTTTTAGACTTTATTATATGGAATACAAAGGCTAAAAGATTGATAAATAGAAGCATATCAATATTGTATCTCTTATTTTTAGATTGAAAAAATATATATAGTTTAGAGAACGTATTTTGATATTATTCTCTAAACCAACATTGGCTATTTTGAATGCAGTTTCTTAAATGTACTTATAAACATTGAAAATTATGAGCCAATTACAAGATTCTCTTATTTTAAATGTAGTTTCATAAATTTATTTTAAATAGCAAAAATTTTGAGCTGAACACAAAATTTCGCAATAATATTTCAATGTTCGCCAATTTTATTTTATATTTGCAGGTGAAATTTTTTAATCAAATTAGGATATGTGCTCATGATAGGAACAGTAAAACCTAAATTAAGATATTGGCGATAGACATTTATCCTATCAAATTCAAAATGGATTGGATATTCATTTAAATCAAAGTAAATATTGATGAAAATTCTCTATCAATAGGAGGCCTCTCTATTCATTTTGAAGAAGAGTACATTGAGTCATTAAATTCTATGGATTTGCTATTCAGATGTTCCTGATCATGTAAATAATTCAAAAACGCAAAAAAATCTGAATTTGGATCTGGGACATTATGATCTTAATCAAGATTTTGGTCATCAAGACCTCAATAAGAAGTCGTCAAGACCTCCCCAGATATTCAAGCCATCGAGACCTCAACCATCTTTGATTAGCCGTCAAATCTCGTTCATGAAATGAAATCAAAGTTCTCTGATTGGAGACGAAGCTACTAAAAATTAAAAAATAGGTTTTTAATTAATTTTCTTTCCTTTCTTTTATTTTTTCTTTCCTTCCCTTTCCTTTTTCTTCTTCCATGTCCTAACCGCCAATTGCCCACAGGCGAGCTTCGTCGACATCAACCTCGAGCGAGGCTCAACCCCAGCCTAGCTCATCGGATCTAGCAAGGCCCAAGCTCACTCGAGACTAGTTAGGCGAGCTCGGTCTTGCCAGAACTAGCGAGGTTTGAGCTCGCCTATGGAAAATAATTAAAATATATATTATAAAAAATATAATAAAAAACTATTGAAAGAAGTGCATGGAGGAAGAGATGTTTCTTTTCAAACAATGAAAAATATTTTTCATTTTATTTTTGGTTTTTAGCAAAATACTGAAAAATATCATCATTTTCCTTAAATGACTTCTTAAAAACATTCTCTAGAAAAGTCACACTTTCTGCAAAACACTAAGACCCTTGAATTGTGCTTATGTGAAAATCCAAGATAGCATGTGACCTCAGGTTATACCACTAAGTCCCACGTGTAGATCGTACCACTAAGGCTCGTGGAATTGGCTTTTCATCACTAAAGGAAAATAATTATATGGGTTCTTTATTCATTTGGAAATTAGAGTGTATCCTTTTCTTAAAGTAATGCAGATGTGGTATTCTAATTCTGTTCTGGTTTCATGTGGCATATATATATATATGCAGCATTATTGAATGATAGAAATTTTTTATTTAGCAAAGTAACTTTAACCAAGAAAAGAATAGAATAAAATAAAATAAAATAAAAATTATTATATTAAAATTACAAACAACAGCTTAAAAAATAAATAAAAATTGAACATACTAAATAATAAACTATTGCTATTTTAGTTTGTAACTTATTTAATGTATAAGAAATGTACAATGTTAGAGAATTTCATTTAACTTAATATTATAAAAAAAAAATTTGTGAGCCATAATTTTTGCAATTCGACTTTGGTCTATTTTATCTACAATTAAAATATTTGAGAAAATTGAAAAAATAGATATAGAGTAAATATCATTGCATATATTCTTAAATATTGTTGTTTAATTTTCAAAAAAAATTACTATTGTAATAAAAAATCTTAATAAAATTAAAAAATCTATTAAAATAAAAAAATTTATTTAAACTATGACTTATTTCATATAAATAATCGGATTCAGTGCATAAAAGAAAATCATGATTGAAGAAATTCAATTTCAAAACTTTGGAATTACGGATAAGGACAAAGTTGGAGGGCTTTACTTCAAGTAATACAAATTTTGTTTTTCACAATTTAAACATTTGAGTATAAACTGGAATAGATAAATAAAGATATCTTTAAATTATTCTTCAATGATGCATTTTATTTCTGAAAACATCACTGTAGTGAATCTAAGGAAATCCATTTAACTTAAAATATTATATCTTATATTTAAATATACTATCTAAAATTTTAAGGTATAAATTACGTCAACTGAATAAATCTTACCTAAAAAAAAATTCAGTCATTTAAAAATTTTATATTTAGTATATCAAATATAACCTATTTATTTAATCTATCTCACTAAATTATAAAATTCATCTAGTTCACAATCATTTTTTATGATTTTTAGTATTAATTATTCTTTTCCATAAATAAATTGTGCTTAATTTGAATATCTTAGAATCGACTTAAATTATTGAAAAAGATAAAACAGGAGAAAAAATAAAACAACTAAATTTGCTCTAACTATATAAGTATGTGTTATTAATGAAAAATTTACTGCTGATCTAAAGGTAACTGATTATATTCTAGTAATTTGATTTAGTGCTGTGGAAAATTATATTGGACAAATTAATTCATTTAGTTGAAGAAATAAAATATTTTAATAGCTTATTCACAACACGATTCATTAAAGTTGTTTCCTTTAAGTACGAGGATATTGAATGGAACGGACTCTTATTATTTTTATATTACAAATTTACTGATATTTATCTTGACTTGCAATAAATTATCTTTATGAAATAGATTAGGGAAAATGATATAAATAGTCCAAGAATTTCATTTAAATGTGTAATGTAGTTTATGAACTTTTAATTCATTCAATATAATCCCTAGATATATTGTATATGTTCAAATTAGTCCTTAAACTATATGAAAATGTTTAATGTTGCTGAATATGTAGTAAATGTCTAGGGATCTCATTAAGTAAATTGAATGTTAAGAAATTACATTGCACACTGAATTAAAGTTTAAAAATCAAATTCGATAAATAAAAAGTTCAAAGAGCATGTTACACTTTGGGTCAAAATTCAAAAATCATTTGTGTCATTATTCCAAAAGATTACAACCCAGTTTAAACATAGCCCATTTATATTTCTACTTTCTTTATGCTGATTGAGTAAACTTATTTCGAATATAATTTTTATTATTTGTAAATTAATAAATCATTTTTATTTACACTTTATGTGCTTAGGAAACTAAGATGTAAAATACTTCCATCGTTCAAATCTCATTTTTGTTTCTCTTGTATGGCATCTCATATTAATGAATGCTAATGATTCAAAAATGTGCAAATAGGCATGCATGTCCGCACAAATAGCAGGCTAAGTTATAATTATATAGCACACCTTGACAAAGAAGATGCACATAGAACAGGCAATGCCATTTGCTCTCGCTTTGCATTTCAGCTACTTAAAGCATTTGTTTTTCCATGTAAACGTTGTGATGACTCCTCCATAAAAGAACCTCATCTTCGGGTTGGCAATAATTAATTCTCGTCCCTTCCTTAACATGTGTATGAAAATTCACGGTGAGATAACACTTTTGGATAATTCCTTCCTTCTTTAGGCAATTGATAATTTGAACGTCATTAGAAACAATCAACTTGTATTTCCTTTGATTTATTTGGATGTTTGGTAAAGAAGAATAATCCAATTATCTTATAAAGACCATGAAAACATGTTTTTCATATATTAAAAGTTGATTGTAAGAGAAAATGATAAATATTATTTTCACTGTTCATAAAGCCAAACTACAAAAAAAAAAAAATTGAGAACTTGTTTTACAAAACTTTCACATCAGTCACGTTTTTTCATAATTTTCTCTCATATGTTGACGATACGTTATTTAACAAATCAAACACGACATTTTCAAAGGAAAAAAAATCTGAAAGCACAAAACCATCTTGTTTTAATTTTCTCTTAAAATGAAATTCGAAAGCATTTTCACGAATTAAATGGGCCTTAATTGCTATTTCCACACCATTTGCACAGTCAAGTGGTGTCAAGTCGGAACGTTTTGTGCTTGCTTTCTTTATTCTAATGAAACGATTATAAAAGAAAAAAAAAGAAAAAGAAAAAGCGAAATCTTTTTTTTTTCTTGATAAAATTGTAATTTGGACAGCAAAGCAAAAGATTTTGCTTGGTAAATCAATTGTGGAACATCTCTTTATCGTTTTACCCATGCAAACATTATATCACATGATCGAGTTCTCTACTAAAAAGACCAAGTTACATTTGACAAGACTTTAAAACCTACACTAATTTCAGCAAAACTAATTCTTTCATATATGGCATGACATATGGAAAAGAACCAAACTCTGAAAAGCAGGTGATTTCGATGAGTCATATGTGTATTTTTTTTTTTTTTTTACTCCACAAGTAGCAATTTCACCTTTTGCATCAAATATGCATCAACACTAGTTCAAGGTCTCGAGACATTTCCTCTTTGCTCCAACTTTCAATCAACCATTCTAAACATGGACATCGTCAATTGAAAACATACACTATCTTGTTTCACCATCTAACCATGGAATTTGGATTATCGCTTGCTTAATTAATCTTCTCACAAGGAGTCGTCGATCATAAGAGGTTTAGAATAACTTGTAGTGAATAGTCCCAATGAAGAATCTAGTACTTTGTGGTAAATGGCCCTAATGGAGAATCTAGTAGTTATCTTATATGACACATTAGGAATTGCTAATCACAAGAGGTTCGAAATAATTTGGGATGAATGGCCTTAATGGAGAATCTAGTATTAATATCATCTAACACACAAGGAATCACACACAAGAAATTGTCGATCGCAAGAGGCTTAAAATAACTAGTGATCAATGGCTAATGGAGAATTTGGTACCTATCTTATATGATACACAAGGAATTGCTGATCATGAGAGATTTAGAATAGCTTGTGACAAATTACCCAAATGGAGAATCTAGTACTTGTATATATGACACACAAGAAATTGCCAATCACAAGAGGTTTAGAATAATTCATAGCGAATGGCCTCAATCGAGAATCTAGTGCTTATATCATATAACACATAAGGAATTGCCTATCGCAAGAGGTTTAAAATAACTTATTTCATATGACACACAAGGAATTGCTGATCATGAAAGGTTTAAAAGAACTTGTGATGAATGGCATCAACTGAAAATCTATTACATATATCATATGACATAAAAGGAAATGTTGATTATGATAGGTTTAGAAAAACATGAGATGAAAATCTAATATGTAACTCATATGACACATGATGAATTGCTAATCATGAGAGGTATTAGAATAATTGTGGTAAATGGGCCCAATAGAGAATTTAGTACTTGTATCATATGAGACACAAGCAATTGCTGAGTACAAATTGTTTATAATAACTTAAGGTGAATGTCCCCAATAGAGAATCTAGTACTTATCTTTTATGACATTCAAGGAATTGTCAATCACAAAAGGTTTAAAATAACTTGCAATGAATATCCTCGATGGAGAATCTATTACTAATCTCATATAACATACAAGGAATTGCCCATCACAAGTGGTTTAGAATAATTTGTGGTAAATAACCCTAATGAAGAATCTAGTACTTGTCTCATGTGGCACTCTTCCTCAAACCTTAGCTTTAGAATCCAGAACATTATTCTTTTCTTTTCTAAAGAGACACTTTGAATTTGTACTGTGCCTCTTGGCAAAATATCCTTCTATGAAATACTTTCCGTTTTGAAACAACTGGCGACAGTAGTGCATATTAGAAAGTGCTTTTCAAATTGTCACCGGTGTGTGGACCAAAGCCCGACTCATGGACATCTAGATTCTCTATTTTATGAATTGGTGAAAATGTGCAAGAGCAATATTTGCTCATATTAGCTTTTATTGTATCTTAATTTATTCTAAGAATTCAATACGGGCTTTGACTTCAAATAAATCAATTTAATAGAAAATAAAACATGAACAAATCACCTACTTTTGACTAAAATAGGCTGTGCCTGATTAAGCTGGAAATTAGTTAAATATAAGTCTTATGAGCCTGATTACCATAATGGGCAATTTTGTTGGCCATGTTTATTTTATTGAGACAGACAAATAATCATTTTTGCTAATATCTACTTTAACCACCTTTTCAATCTCACCATAAGAAAGTCAAAATTATAATTTTTAACAGAAGTCATGTTTGTATCTATATTTCAATCAGAAATGCTATGCATACTAGACCAACCAATAAAGTTAAAATACCAAATGATGTAACAAACTCTTGTTGGGTATTAAATATGTCTCATTTGTTTAAACATCAGCCAATTGCAACTTTACCAAATCAGTTAGTATACCGACTTTGTAAACCACTATTGGGAAACCTAGTATTGCTGTTTTGACTACTATTCACGTAATGAATCGGCCTGGTCCACATGGCCAAGTCTCCAAAAAGAGTTCTCTAAAAGTAACTTCATAAGGAGGTAATCATTTGATGGTAATTATTTAAATATGAATCACTCAACAATGTCTCTCCCATTCGATTTGGACTTACGGAGAGAAAAAGAACACCATAAATGCCATACTATTTTCATATGGTGCTTATTTGAGTGGCACAATTTTTTTTTAACCACTTGATTTTCACATCAGTGAAAAATCGTTCATTTAAATACTTCCGGCAACATATTCTTTAGATTCATCCAATGTAGATTTTTTGAATAAAATTTTAACTCTGATGTGAATTTTTTAGAAATTCTTGAGTGGGCAAATATGGTGATCAGGAGTCCCAAGTGGCCACTCTTGAAAGAACCAATTCTCTGTCTCTCTTTCTAGAATTTTCTTGCATTTCTCTTTTTTCGGTTCTTCTTCTACCTTTGTTTTCTCCGCCAAAGCTATTGCTAAAACTACCAACACCCATGAGTCCCAACAGATGGATTCGGCCATCGAAGAACGAAGGGCTTCCTGAAAAATAGATGACCTGTACAGTCGCTGCATCTACTAGGAAGATGGTCACCAGTGTCGAAAGAGGCAATGAACTTTCCCCATTTATTTCATCAATAATTGAATGATTGCTAGAGAGAGATAAAAAGGAAGCGCACTTTCCAGTATAAACAGTGAAGAAGACTAATTCGAGCCATTTGAAACACTGAAAATTTTAATTTTTCCAAATCCTAAATTTAGGGTTAGTGTTTGAAGAAAATTTGCGATTTAGCCCCAATTCAATATTTTGGAGCAAACAAATGGGTCAAACAAGGCCGTTGCGCTATTTTGTTTATTTCATTTTGCTAGCAAATCGTGTTGAATAGTTTATATGAAGGTAATGCCATGACAGTTTGTTTGGCAACATAAATTGCCAATGAAAATTAAGTAAACTATTTTCAACTAATGTGGCACTCAATTAGTCAAATATAAGTTATGGCATTCAAGTAAACACAGTATAAAAACTATGATAATTGTGGTGTCCTTATAACAACTTTGGGATGTTACAAACTTTCATATATGTTAATATTAGCTTATGCCACCAAGCAATACTCCCAAACTCAATATTTTCAATCCATTCTTGCCTCCACACTGTCCTACAAACCCACAAGAGGTTGTGTCTTGTCCAAACTCTTTTGGCCCAATGGTCACTCTCTTCCTTCATTGAATTGGTTATGGGTCTAGCCCATCCATGAACCTCATAAATAACTGATGGGTCTTGCTCTGATTTCATTTGTGACGACTTGATCTTGTCCCATGGATGGGCCAAGCATTCAAAAGGAATACTTTAGGTACTTGCACAAGGTAGTGTCTACTTGGGGTAGGTGTTTACTTATAAATCACTTAGTAGAGGTGTGCAAAGGAACTAGAAATCGCCTAAACTGCTCGGAACTGGACCGAACCAGCCATTTCCATGGGGATCGGTCCGGTTCCCTATTCCAATTTAGTAGGATCATTGAGCATTGGTCCGGTTCCTAGTTCTAGATGTGAAACCATCCATCTACCCACCCGGACTAGACCTATATATACTCTTAAGAAACAAAATGACATCTTAATTCATTTGATAATTTTGTACTTTTTAAACCAAATATATATGTATATATATGTATATTTGTAGTTATTGGACAATATTGACTAATTTTATCTCTCAGGTGTGTAATAGGATTAAGCCCCTACTTCTTTTTTTCATTCTAATAAACCATTTACTTACTTTCTCAACCAAAATAAAATAAAAAATGAAAAAGAAAGAGAGGATCGATCAAGATATTGTGGCGCTTAATGAATGCAATTTTATAGGGATTGGGAACCGATTCTTTGAACCCACCTAAGAACCATACCTGACCAGTGGTCCAGTTCCCAAATGGATTCATTGAACTAATAGGTAGCTCCTAGTTCCAATTTTTCGAAATCGGTCCATAGTGGACGATTCCTAGTTCCAAGGTGGGAACCACTCACCAAGACCATGCTCACCCCTGACACTCAGTAGGGTCTCTCACCATTCGATATGGGACTATGGGATGTTACAATGCATATGTCTGTCTTCCCATGGGAAAAAAAAAAAAAATCAAGGTGGGTAAGAAGGTCGAAAAAAGTTCTATGAAGATGGATTATCATCCTTAGTCTTGCATTTAAATACATAAACTCATGTGACCCACTAGTTTAATCTTCCACGGCATCAAGTAAGCATTCTCGCTTTCATCTATTTAAAAATGTATGTCATTTTTTAATCTTTTATTTGTACGTTTCATGTTCTCCAACAAAAGCAGAAGGAGAAAAGAGATGCAATGTGTCTTTGTTTTGCCCTTCATGCGTGATTATTTATTCCCAAAAGGAAAATAAATAGTAAAAGTAAAAGAGAGATATGATATCTTGCTTCAATATATTAAAACACTTTAGAGTACTTTTGTGCATTTTTCATGTGGAAGCAAAGGGCTAATGTGTATCATATACTAAAGAATGACCTCATGATCACTAGATGAAGTAAAGCATAACATTCGACCAAAAAAATGGGTAAAGCATAACATGGAATCGCCCCTTATCCTCCCATGCTCACCAGATTAAAGTAGACTTATGCATAAAACGAATATCGCATATTGATCAAATTAAGTCACTTGTGGACCAAGCAAATCTCTTTTATCAAATCAAGCTTTTTGCCATCTCTTTTACCTTTTTAAGCATCACTGTGTTTTATAGTGACTTGCTAGGTTGTGCAATTCTAGTAGATGGTAATTCAATAATTCAAGGAATGAGTTGTCATTTATTGAAGAGTAGTAAAGCCCAATTATATATGGATTTTAATGGGTCTGAACTATATACACTTTCAACTCACCAAATAATGCCTCCTTATGTTTGGGCTAGCTGATGCATTTTGGATTGTTGTCGGGCTGAGCTTACAAATTCACTCATATCTTGTAGATTTTAGACAATAGTGACCATGCACATCACTTAGTCGATGGGTCAAGTAGAAAAAATTAAATATCATAATAAGTTATAGGACATATACTTGTAATCATTGTTAATAATTATAAATAGGCAAAATACTAAGAGTTGTAAGGCGATAAACCCATGCATCTTAAACAGGCAAGTATACTAAGAGTATATTGATGTACTACTAAGTTCACAAACGAAAAAGAGAAAATTGGTTTGACCAACTAGAAGATCATAATCAACAATTTCAATTCAATTCAACTATCCAAAATCAAGTCAAATTTGGATGAGATTTTTGTTAGAATATATATTGAGATGAAGGATCATACTCATTATTTAAACATTGTTATTTCAATTGGTGCTAAGACTAGATTTTGTGGAATTTTTTGGGTTTTGCAAATTATTTGGTTAAAGCAAAAAAGTATTAATCGACACTAGCTTGATAAAATCGCTCATAATGTTAATGAAATTGAAGATTTCATAGGAGATGGTAAGTTTTGAAGTTAATTTTCATGTGTTTGTGTGTTTTGTTTTTAATCTTGATGATCGCCTTTGAATATTGTCTTAGTTCTCACTAATCCAAATCATGTCATTTATGATTTTTACTGCAGAGCCAGCTTCTCTATGAATGTCACAGGAATAGGGCAATCTTTATAGCTGGAGTCATGGCACCCTAAATAATACGGGAGGCTTGTGGCAAGACCTCATTTCACAATTATCTCCAACTTTTTGCAAAGCGTGATTTGGAAGTGAATTTACAAAATGCATCGGATCCACATGTCTTGCCTTATTTGAATTGAGATGTAAATATGTAGTTTCTATTACTGGAAGGGATAATGATATTATAATATGTGAACTTTTATTAACGTGCAGTGCCATAATTGAACTTTCAGTTGATTGAAGTAAATCACTTTTAACTTATGTGCAATATTGCTCTAGAGCTTTCATTTGGTACAATTAGACTCCAAATATATTTAAATATATTTAATGTCATCATTTCATTAATTATCAAAATGAAATATAGCATAGACATCCGCTTAATAGAGCTGGTGTATGATGGAGAAAATTAAGTGGATTTCATGCATGTCATGTTGACTTAAATTTACAAAACTACAATACAAGTTCTTTAATATGTGTACCATTCAATTAGACAACTTTTCCTTTTCTCAACACACATATCATCCAATTGACTCTCTTTAATGAATATTTAAGGTTTCTTGTCCTGGAATGATAAGAATAATGACTTTGGAATCTCTGCCATTAAGATGTATGGAAAACTTAATTAATTTTCTTTCTATGCATAGTAAAAAGTTCTACGTCATTCTCCATGTGACACGATTTCGAGTGAAAGCTTGAAAAAGAATAAGACTGCATTGTTCATATTGAGTGGTTTGGTCCTAGTTTGGGAAGCTTTTCTTTGACACCTGTAGAATTATTGCGCGATGCACAGGTTCTAACGTTTTGTTATAAATGAAAATTTGCTTAAAAGTATTATGTTTAAACCTAGTGTTGATTCTAGTCCCCTCCTTTAGAACTAATATTTTTTGGAACTATTATATTCATCTAATTCTTTTTTACATGTCACCATCTTCATTTTTCCGTTAATTAATTTTTATGGAACTTGTTATAATACTTTGTGGTTTGACATTGAATTATGTATCTTTTTGCATATATCAATATGATATTTGCAAATTGATATATGAATTAGGCACAAATAAACAAGAGGAGGTATATTGGTTATGTAATGAAACTTGAGACATTTCACTAATAAGAATTAGATAGTTTTTCACACTGGAATTTCACCCGTGAGCCCCTCATGCATCCTCAAAAGAATTTATTTAGGGGATCAAATTCTCCAGTAACGACAGAATTTAACCTATCATTGAAAATGTCGTTGTTCCATCATAATGCATTGGACTTTGGATTGTGTCCAAATTTACATGTGATTTGATTTCTGATGTTTATTTTGTTCTTGTTCGGAAACATTAAGGGCGTGCATGAAAATACTTTTATTTCTTTATTTCTTTATTTCTCTGTTCTGGGGAATAAGTTTGGAATATAAATTCGTTTGGTAACGCAATTTCATTTTTTTATTTCTGAAACAAATTTCTACTCTTGAAATAGATTTGGAATAGAACTTATAAATTAAAATTTCTTACTTCTCTATTTTTGGAACAAAAGTGAAAAACAATTTCTTGAATAAAAGTAGAAACAATTTCTTGAACAAAAGTGAGAAACAAAAACTTATTTCATTGCTCGCTCTTCTTATCGTTTGCTAGTCACCTACTAGCCGTCGCCCGCTATAGCCGGTCACTTGCCATTGCCTGCCATCAGCCGCCACTACCACCAGTCATCACCTGCCGCCGGTCATCGCCCTCCGCCACCACCATTGCCGCCACTCGGGAAGGGGAAATTTTATAATATTCTCAAATGAATTTTTATTCCGAAAACAAAAATTTTATATCCTTACCAAACACCTATTTTGCATTAGAAATTCATCCGAAGAATAGAAATAAAAAATCAATTTTTACCTTGAAATTGATTTCTAGAATAGAAATGTTGTTATGCACGCCCTAACTTTCTAAGTTGTCACCTATTGCAAAAGAAATGGAAATGTTGCTATGTGCACCCTAACTTTCAAGTTGTCAACTATTGCAAAAGATTTACTTCCACTAGTAGAAAGGAAGAGTAAATGCAAAAGAACATGTCATGTGCAATGTTTCCTACCAGAGATGATTTTGAAATCTTTTGCATCAATATCTATATTGAAGGCAACAGCCACAAGCTGAGACAAGTAACTCGTATCGCAGGCCTTTATTTAGCATGATGATAATATGTCATTGGTGTAAGATACCAGAGTATAAAAGCATGCTATGATAATAAAATAATAATTTGCTCCGTACGTCCGAAAAATATCATATAATCCCTTGAACGGGCCCAGAGTTCCAGGGCCCTCCTATCCCACCGAAGTACCGAAAAAAAATGCTTAAACTTGAAGCCTAAACTTTTCTCTCCTTAAGCAAGTTTCAATGTTTTGCTACTCATTTTGCTAATGGATATTCTAATTTTTCTCAGGATTTGTTAGATGCGTGTACTTATATTATTTTTACTTTTACAATATTTTCTTCCTTCTCTAACAAATATTTTGATTAGTAAGATACAAATATAGACATCTTGTACATTTATGTTTAGTTAACTTTACATGCGCCTTATGTCCAATTTTGTAACTTACCAATGAGAACATATGATTATAGAAGTTTTCTTGATCATGGGCCTAGCGACCTATTGGCCATGTCAAAGAGGACCTTAGCCACAAGAGCTTGAAGACTTTTTGGACTGGCCCTGACCAATGATGATTAGTGAGAAAATCCATCATTACCCAAAGATTTATGAATAAAAATCTTATGATGAGGGGATTTCATGTGTATATGTTTAGACACAACTTTTAAGGCCCAATCCAATCACAACCTACCCTCTGATCACTCTTTCGTTTTACTACAAATGGAGGACAATAAAACCTTTGTCATTACAAATGACATTGAATCAAAATTCAATCAGAACAGATTCTCTAGCTAGCTGCCTATGCTGATAAAGCTCGATAGCATTTATATCAAGCCTTTGTTCACCGGGGGCCCAGCCCTAACCTTCCTTTCAGTGTTGCATAATTATCTAATCTTACCCTCTTATTCAAGTAATTCATATTTATAAGAATAATCTAATTTGAATTTCTCCATCAGTTTATCATTGGCCTCCCATTTCCTCTTTTCAAGATACATTCATGATCTAGTCCAACAGTTATTATGTCACGTCTCGATTCTTGAACTTACGACAACCCTTATTCACTTTGATTAAATGAATACGACGTTTCAAGACGCGTCACCGACCATTCTTTTTTATGTTGTGATTAAACACATGCAAAAGTGAATTAATAATATTCAATCAATCAAACAGCAGATATAGCAGAAAGACCAATAACAACAACAATGCCATTTTTTACTTTTCAATTAAGAGGAGAAACGGTCGATTCAGGTGGTGGGTGGTCGGCTAACCGGCGGTGAGGGACAGCTCCCGCTCGGTGAGCAACCGCTGAGGTGGGCAACAGAGCGACCGAGCTGCTGTTCGCCAAAGGTACGGTGATCCGGCTCAGTGAAAGAAAAACAGGGGAGGAAAGGAAAACAGAGGACGGCTGGTTCGGGTGGCTCGGTTGCGGCCCATCGCGGAGGACGGCGACCCGTCGGCGGTCTGGCAGCGAGCTGGCGACGCGGGCTAGCTGCTAGGGAGGCCGGTCATGACGGTAGTGATCTAAACCGAAGCAAAGAAGGAGGACGAAACGACGGGTTTCTGCAGGGGTGCAGTGGTTCGGTCGTGGTTCTTGGCGGCGACGGTGGCCAGAGGTGGTGGTGGTCGCGGCCGGAGCAAGTAGAAAGCAGCAGTGCAGCAGCCGTCCAATGCGAAGAAGACGCGGCTACAGAAGAAGAGAAGAAGAAGAAGGCGCGGTGAGGGGGGTTCCGCGCGTGAGGAAAGAGAGGAAGAGAGAGAGAGAGAGGAGAAAGTCAAAAGGCGGGGGGTTGGGCGGCAGGTGGCTGGTAGGGAAGGGACGTTCCCATCCCATCTTCTTTTTTTTAATCTTTTATTAAGCCAAGGGCATTTTGGTCTTTTTCAATTGTTGGGCATACTTTCTTCCGAATTGCCCTTGGTCGAAAATGAAGAAGTGGGAACATCTCAATTTAAAATTTTCAGCCCGATAGTCCTTTTTTCAATAATTTTTGGGTTTACTAATAAATTTGAGAATTAATGAAGTGACATCTAATATTTTAGTTTTGACGTCTTTGAAAGTTGAATATCCAAAATCGAATTAAAATTCATGGTTAAAAGGTGTTTAGGAGTTTTCATGTATTTGATCTGTGATTGATAGTTTTTCAATCTATAATCGTGCCTTTTCAAACCAAGACGATCATCAATTGTCATATAATCATATTAGGGGTTAATTGCTCATCTTGAGTACAATGCCAAAAACAAAATTGGTATAACATCGTTCACAGTTAGTATCGAAGTCGTGTAGAATCACCCGTAATCTAACCTCGTACCTCTACTAAATCGAATTATTTGCGTTCGTCAATTAGCCTGCAATAGCATGACATTATCCTTCTTTGATCTTTATGGTCGAGTGGTCTATTCTTAATTAAATTCATTGGTCGTACGCGTATCGATCCTTAATTGCCTTACTAGCTCAGAGTAAACGTAATTAACAATGTATGTAGTCTAAATTCAAGATGTCAAGTGTTAAGTATATTTTGCTAATAAAAACCTCTAGACTGAGTAGAGTCATGGCCATATCAATCAATTGTCTTCATGACCTTGATGTCGCAAAACCTCGAGCAACAATTTTACCATTTTTCATTCTTAGGAACTCTTTTTGATCTTCAACGAAAACGAATCGAGACACTCTAAATTAAGATATAAATTTCCCCTTGTTAAGAAATCAACGCTTCACCACAAATAGGATTACACAGCCCAGATTTATTCTTCTTCCGTTCCCTTTCGCACCCGCCCACGATAGGCAGCCCACCATCTCTCTTGCTCCTCCGCCCGTCGCCACATCACTTGTTCCGTCGAGCTGTGCAACCCACCACCACCCGCAGGGCCAACACCACAATTCCTCTCATTCCTCTGGAAATATCTCTCTCTCTCTCTCTCTACAATTACTTTCCTTGTTGAAGTGGTCTTTTAAAAAAAGCCTATTTTCGAAACCTAATCTCATTATCTAAGCAATGGTTAGACAAATTTACATAGATATCACTTACTATTTAAATTAAATGGAAGAATACAAAAAAAAAAATTTCTTCTATTTACATCTAGACCACTTTTGAATATCGATTTTCAAAATACAATTTTCATACCTCTAAATGACACAACACTCTCTCTCTACGTCCCTCCCTCCCTCCCTCCCTACCCCCGGCATCAACAATTCTCCATCTCTATCGCGCTCAACCTCTCTTTCTAATGCTCTCATTGCGATGGAGGTTGATGTCTGATTCAAGGTCATGGCCTCAGATCGGAGGTTACTTGCCACAAAAAACCCAAGATCGAAGGTTGGCTAGGGCCAGGCGTCTTTCGATTTGCAAGCAATTGGCAACATGGCGACCCATCGTGGGAATCCAACAGCTACCTGTGACGAGTAGAGAAGGAGTGATGGTGGCGGAATCGCGGCGCTAAGAGACGATATTCATATTGGCTGACCAAGTTGTGACAGCAACTAGGATTCAATTAATATTCGGTGTCAAATTGAAAATAAAATTATGTCAAATTTATAGTAGTTATTAAAATTAGTTCAGTTGTTTTTTTTTTTTTTGTGATCCAGGGAACCCCGCACCCCGCCAAGCTGGGATTCGAACTCTCGACCTTTTGCGAGAGGAAGAAAGCGCGAACCAACAACGCCACCCAGGTGGATGGTTAAAAAATTAGTTCAACTGTTGAAATGGTCATACGTACAATTTGTCATTTTACTTTAAAAACCTATTTTTGAAACCTCGTCTCAGTATCCTAGCACTAGTTAGACAAATTTATAGAGATATCATTTGCTTTCTTAATTAATTGAAAAAATATGAAAAAAACATTTCTTAATTTTACTTCAAGATTCGATTTTCAAATATACATTTTTCATACTTCTAAACGACAACTCATCGTTAAAAGATCATATTACCCCATTGTCGCGACCTCCCTCGCGCGTCCCGAGAGGCTAATGGCACGGCTAAACGCCTTTCATTAGGGTTTTAGCCGGGGCTCTCCCAAGCCCACCAAATCACGACTTAAGAGTTAAGTATTTAACTCAATTTCAATTTCATTTAAAAAGGAGTCGCCACTAATCAATTTGGAGTGGGTCGATTAAAACCCAAGTAAAATATCGAGAGAAATATTTTACTTCAAGCAACTGCAGAAAAATTAAGATCGGGAACTTGATTACACTAGTTAATCACTAATGCCCTTCCGGTACCTAATCTTGTTTAAACCTTCGAGTTTAATATTTTTGAATTTTTCAAAGATTTTTCATACATTGTTGAAACAAACATTTTTTTGGCTTTTTCTGTTTTTTTTTTTTTTTTTTTGAAGATATAAAATATTTCCGAATTTTTCTGGTTTTTCTAGAAAATGTGAAATATAAAATATTTTTGGATTTTCTGATATTTTTGGAAATTATAAACTATTTTTCGGATTTTTTTTTTTTTCTGAAAAAAAAATTATTTATTTATATTTTTTTCCGAATTTTTTAAACAAATATTTTTTACAATATTATTATAATAGTAAAAGGAACCGGGTTGGATTCCCGAGTTGGGATCGACCCGGATCGTCCACCCTCAGCCCGAAACATGGACCAACCCAATATTCTTTAATAAAATACTCCAAGCCCAAAAAAACAAAGCTGAGCCCATTTTTGATTTAAAAGAAATGCCCAGCCCACCAAGCCAAGTGTGGTCCATTAGCTCCAAAACCCTAGCCCGAACACAAAGCAAACCGGGTCAGGCAAACCCGCGACTGACCCGGTTTCCTCCCCCTTCGCCGTGGCTCCCCTACGGGGACCGAGACGGCGACTTCAAGCGTCGCCCCCTCTCCTCCGCCGAGGGCTTACCTTGTCGTCGTCTCAGGTGTTGTGGAGCGGATGGTCGGTCCGAGACCGCCCGGTCGCGTCAAGGCGGCGGCCACCGTGAGCAGGGACTGACCCGGAGGACTCCCTCCTGAACAAAGGTCGAAGGCAGCAAAGCAAAAAAAAGAAGGGGGTAATGCACGTCGAGCCGAACGACCGGCCGGCCCCCAGAAATCCCCGCATCGCAGGTCCACCTTGACGAGGGACGGCTGGGCACCGTCGGCTCAGATCCGGCTGAAAGAGGCGGAGTAAAGAAAATTTTTACAGGGGCAAACGGCATGTGTGACTTGGACAGGGCAGCTTGCTCAGACAAAAGGCGAAACCGACGACGGCGACACGCGCAGCAGCTCAGTAGGAGGTCGGCGAAGGTTTCCCTACGCGGCTCGTGGCGTCGGACAGCAGACAAGCTCGGAGACCGAGCTGCCTTCGTCTGCCTCGCGCATCCCCGAACCGGGATCCTCGGGAGCCGACCCCGAACTCGAACAAACGAAAGCAGAAAATGAAATACAGAGCAACCCTCACCTGTCGGTTCGAGAAGGGAGGCTACCGGTGCTTGCCGGAGGCTTAGGCGCTCTCTACCTTCTACTCTCTCGGGTCTCTCTCGATTTTTTTTCTCACAGATCTCTCTTCTCTGATTTTCCTTCTTTTTTTGGCCCCCTGTTGCTCGCGGCCCGCCCCCCCTCTATTTATAGGCCGAAGGTAGTTTGGTCGCCGGGGGCTCGGTCCTCGGTTCTTGGGATGCCGACCGGCCTCCTTCTAGGCCGAACCGGCATCCCATCCCCTCTTCTCCGCCGAGGTCATCTCGGCATTGAAGAAGTCCGCGCCAAGACGTCCCCTCCGCCCGGGTTTTGCGCTGGATCTCGCGTGGCAACATTGATGGTGCCTGCGAGACATCCCCTTTGTCACCGATCTACTCTCCTCCGTTGTCGTAGCTCCTCCTCTGCGCGTCGATCTCTTTTGCGCGTGAGCCTCAGCGCCTAGGAAGAAGGAAGGAGCGAGGAAGGAGGAAGAAGCAGAAGAGGAGGGGAGGGGGCCAGCCCCCGGGGCCACCTCAAGCTCCTCAGCGCATTGAACGCGCCTACCCCCCTCCATTGCCGGCTATTGGTCTACACTGATGGCTGCCCTCTCGGCTGCATTAATGGCGCCCGCAAAGAGTCCCATCCGTCACCGGCCACCGTCTTCCGCTCTGCTCTCTTGCTTCTCGCGTGCAAGGGAAGAAGAAGGGAAGCAGAAGAAGAAGATGATGGAGAGGGCCGGGCCGTGCAAGAAAATGAAAGGGGCTGGGCCCTGGGCTGGCGCGGATAAGAAGAAAAGAAAAGAAAAATGGGCTGGGCGTGAAAGCCCAGACCCCCTATGGACCTCCTTTTTTCTTTTTTCTTTTTTTCATTTTTATAATAATAAATAAAGTAATAATTATAATTATAACTATATTTATCCGAAAAATAGTGTAAAATAAGGGAAAATAAAACTTAGTAAAGGCAAATAAAATTAATACTTAGGTGGTGCAAAAATCCTTTTTGTTAGGGCCAAATTAGTCCCTAATTTTCTATGCAATTTAAATTTAAATACTTAGTCAAAATTTAGGTGTCAACACCCATTAGAAAAAAAAAAAAAAAAACTAAGCCCAAAAAACAACTCTAACTCTAGCTCTAATCACGCTCCACTATTGTTGGCCGCCATCCCTTACTTTGCACCTCCGACCGATGTCATCACCCCCGTTCCGGCATTGCCTATGACCACCTTGACTGGAGCTCTGGCATTGCCCTTTAAATTAGTCCTGGCCATTGCCCCTTCACTCTTGGACTCGATTTCTCTCTGTCTCGTCCATGTCTTGGGACTTGTGACGCTCAACGACCATAAGATCAGTGACCTTAGATTCAGGGTCGCCATGTAGCTGCTACCTTGACACCATAGACAACATTGATTCTATTCTAGGTCTTGGTGGCTTGGTGATCTTCGATTGATGTCATGGATCCCGTGGCGAGGTGGTCGCTACTGTCTTTGAAACTGATAGCTTGAGAGAGGGATCCATGGCGAGGTGGTCGCTACTGTCTTTGAAACTGATAGCTTGAGAGAGAGAGAGAGAGAGAGATGCGCACTAAAGATGGAGAACTAGAGATGGAGAGAGAGCACAGTGACAGACGACCACGATGACAGCAACGCACAACCAAGCAAGCTGCAGGAGACGGTGACAGGGCGGACTTGATCATTAACGACGGATTAAAATTTTTCCTTTTTGTTCCAGGCAGGCATCTATATAGGGGGCAAAGGACAAAGCTCCTAATGTAAATGGACCTGACCAAACACCAAAAAAGGAAAAAGTAAAAGGAAAAGTACTCCAAATGCATCCTTAAATAGTCAAATGTCAAATGTCAAACCTAAAAAGACAAAACGCTCCGAAAATATCCTTATGGTTTATTTTAACATATTGGTCGCACTTATTGATCATTATGTGTTGATTTACATTCGAAATTATGCATAAGGGAATTCATGTGATGTGTTCCTAATGAAGTAAGCAATCAACCAATTGAGAGTAAAATTGATACTTGTCAACATGAAGACATGGAATGTTAAAAGATGAATGCTATGCAACTATTTTTCGCTCTAATTTAATAAGAACAAAATTCGCTATTTCATTAATAGATTATTCTACAACATCACTATATCGAATTTTTTCCTATAAAGATTGTACAAGAGTGTTGAAGGGGATAAATATACTGGAATTTATGGTGCATTTGTTTAATGAAAAATAAACGATTTGGATAATGTTTTCCTAAAAATGATCACTTATATCGCTTAAAGAAATGAATGAACGAGAACTATTTTCATCAATTCACAGAAATGTTTAGATATAAGTTATTGTTAATAATAAATATTTTTCATTAACTAATTATTTTAAGCAATATAACAGATCATGTTCAGGAAAATATGTTTTAAATCATTCATTTTCCACCAAACAAACGGAACCTTAGAAGGAAATTTCTTTGTCCATTGGCCTGGATGTTTTGACCCGAATTCAATCTTGCAAATTGCTCCACAAACCTGACCATCTAAAAGAGTAATCACAATGAATTATTGTTACATCCATTGTCGATCTAATAGAGTTCTTTCGCATATCCGATCTGGAAATGAAATCACTAGAAACAAGACATGCACATATATCTGTTAAATAATACATTATGCATATATAGCTGGCATGTTTAAACTTCTGTGAGAAAAGGGTTTGTCTAATGTCTGTTCAAACCTAGCCTATAGAAATAAACGTTTCATTAGCGGTGATGTATCCTAGCTAAATCAAGATTTGCATTGAAAAAAAAGAAAGAAAAAGGTTTTATTAGCAAGCCCTGGACAAAGGAGTATGTCGTCCCTCACTGAATTACGTGAGGTAAAGCAAAGATGAATTTGCATAATGAAATAACACACTCTTGTATCACTTTCATCAACTCTATACCCAAGTACCTAACTTGCTCAAAAGCGTGAACAATAATAGAAAGAGATGCGGGTAATATATAAACTTTTCTCGTTGAATTTGGAATGTTAGATAGACAGGTTTTATACAAAGGACTGGCTATTGGGGAGATTCCAGCGAAGACGTTAACAGATTAGGTCATATATTTTAATTTGCATGAGACTCCCGCATGAAGAGTATGTTCACCAGATCATATATTCATATCAGAATGCTAGAAGCTTCTTAATTAGACGTCCCACCAAACTAATTAAACAAATTTAGAAAAGAAGAGCAGAAGATTAGTTCTCTCCTCTTTCGTCTCCCTCTTCCAAGATAGTACCAATTTCTTAGTATTTTCAACTATTATTGAATGGACTACCATTTTGCTTAATCCGAATTACAGAAATTATATGAAATTTGGTATTAAATCCCCTACACCACTCCGACCCCTAACCACGGTCAACGGTGGTGAAAGATTAGATCTGTTAGGAAAATATAGAAATTCATGTTCTATCCAATGATCACTTACATGCATACATTTTCGGAATACCATTCACATGCCTTTAAGAAAAACCCGACATGAAATATACCAAATTATCCCGCCGCGTGAACTCACTTTTAGCATCTTGTCGTGGGTTTGGATCGTTTTGGTTTTAATTGATTTTGAGTGTTTTGGATGGACATAAGAATTAAGGATTCAAGGATGGGTTAAATTTAAAAAGAAATTGACATTTTGGTAAATAGGGACAAGGGGATAATTAATATGAAGGTACACAGCGGCCCCCAAAGATAAAAACCAAGTATTTATGGAGTTTTCTCGAAAGTAAAATTATGCATGTGCTCATTAGGTAAACGATTAACGACCAAAAAAATTAGGTAAATGATTATATTGGCTCAAGATTATTCTGCTAGTTCATCTTTCTCTTATCTAGTCCGACAAGCCCAACTTCGATACGACGGCGCGGAGTAATAGTCTGTGGGATTGTTTTTATGGATGCTTCTATGCATCTTCGAGTTTGAATCGTGTCCTGCTAAAGTTAAGGCCATTTTGTCACTGTCTTCATTCAAAGTCTCGTATTGTACAAAAATCTATTACACGTGGAAGTCTTGATTTGTGGCTATTGCCTACTAAACAATTAATGAATTGTTTCAATGGAGATTGTAGGAGCACCCGGGTTTACATCGAGGAAATTCTACCAATATTGAGACCATTCCACCATGGACTTCTCGAATAGTATAAACTATGAAGTACCTTTCCACACTTATATTCTCTATTAAAATTGCTCATGTACGACAAGAAAAATCAAAACCTGTCGTTCTATACCTAGATGTACACGAACAAACCAGGCCTGGTCAATTCTGATGTGAAGACACGTGAATGGCCATTGCCACCTCAGACACTCTTTGCTCCACCTTCCTCACCACTTTCTTCGCATCAAACTCAAACTCGTGCTCAATCAAGGGCATCGTGTTCGAGTCGATATAGTGCAAGAACAAGACCATGAAAATGGAGCCAACAAACATGGGTATTGGTCCGAAGAACCAGAGAAGCAAGTTCAGAGCAAAGTACAGTGCCCTGAGCCCAACGGACCAGAAATCGCCGCCTCGGATAACGGCCAACTCGACACTCTTTGGAGGAATGCTGGGGCTTGGTGTGCTGATCAGGTAATTGGCGTGGACGAAGTGTCGGGCTGACTGGATGAAGCATGCGAAGGCAAGGAGGAAGCAGGTAAGGAGGCTGATGTACTTGACGGAGAGGGTGGTGGACCGGGTGTCCCCGTAGATGAGATTGCTCTCGAAGAAGTTGTTGTTGGTGTTGCTGATCCAGGCGCCGATCAGGGAGGAGAGGGTGAGTGAGACGGAGCCCAGGAACGTCGCCGCTGATATGTTGGAGGAGATTACCCCGAGGCATGTGCCGATGTCCCTCTTCTCACCCTGCAAGATCACATTCTGTTAATAATTTGAGCTTTGATTGATCAGATGTAGCACAGAAACAGCACAAGCACCCGAATTGATCAAGGTTTTGGCTCTTTTGGGAATGACCCTTTTCGTGAATTTCGTACAAAGCTGAGTGCGCGACCATTTACTCAATAAGGTCGACCATTCAGAGGACTGCACGAATGACAATTTATAGCTTTTGACGGTCTGATGTGTGGGAATCAGGGGAGTTCCAATTGGATTGCGCACTCGAGCAATCACCAATTGATCAAGGAAAATACAATGGACTAAAATTAGACAGAAAAGAGAGAGATTTGACCTGCATCATGGCCTGAACCCAGAAGCGCTTGTTGACATTCTCAAACCCCACTACAGTGGTGTGAGGCCGATTAAGGTATCTGTGGAGGAGTTGGAGATGGTATACGAACATGATGAGCAAGCCACCTGGAACCAGCACCACATCCAGATCTTTCTTCTCAAACCCCATTCTTTTGCTTCTCTGTTAAATTTTGTGAGGTGACTTGACTTCTCTGAGAGAGAGAGAGAGAGAGAGAGAGAGAGAGAGAGAGAGATTACGTATTTGCTTAGAAAATATAGTTGATTAGAGAACTGAGTTCTTGGGGAATAAATGAGAGATTTGGGGGTTGTTTAAATACTTGTTTTGGCACCATTGACTTGTATTCCTAGGCGGCTTGCTTATGCAAATTGCAGGTTTTTCTTGTTTTATATGTAAAATTCATGTTGGACTTCCAATTCAACTAGGATAGGCACATGTTCCTTATGAACATCACGATTCAAGATTCTTTCAAATATGCACGTCCTAATTGGTCGGTTGCCTTAAAGGAATGTGGTCTTGCAACTTGCTTTGCGAAACCATGTCATGGTTAAGGATAATATTGGTGGACGAGTTTGAAATTAAGTAATAATGGTCTCCGGATATATTCATGTTACTAGTAGTACGTTTGACCTGAAATATCATGGTTCATAATTCAATATATCTTAAGAAAAATGCAATTTGAAAGTCATATTCCTTTTTCCGGCACCTACATCACAACTCAATTGTACACCAAAATTAATGTTTCTCGAGTTTCCAAACGTAAATGTCTTGTTCCTGTCCTATTAGAAGTAGAAGACGCTCCCCAAACAACTAAAGTACTAAAGTCCGCCTTATGTAAAGTTGCCACAAACATGGAAGTAATAGGTAATGCAACAGTGAATCTTGGATAACATATCTATATACCATGCCTATGGGGAATTATCAATATATTGCCTAATATAGCTAATATGATTGTTTAATATAACTTATAAGTTATCATGCAAAGCAAATCAAATGTTAATTGTACTTTGGCAGTGTTACATAAGGCAGAGTTTGGGAGCAACAATACTCTATTTATGTAAAAACTGCCATTTATTGGTTGTGTATCATGTATTGACATCGACACAGCCAATCTAATTCCTAGCACATGATGTAAAATTTATATTCAAATTTTACTTAAGATAGTCCGAGGATTGAAGTTGTCTTACTACACAATGAAAAGTGGGCTCAGAACCATAAAAGCAGCCCATGTACAGTGGTCATATCTTCGTATGCGCAAAAGTCGGGTTAATTATCATACCAAATCAAGCAGAGCAAGACTTTTCTTCAATTTATATTTTTTGTTATCAAGAAAGTCATGAATGTGAACTCACATATTCAGCTGACCATGGGTTGGATGACGAGGTGGGACAAGATCAGACAGCTGCCAAAGACGAAGAATATTCTTATTTTAGCTTCCAATTATAGACTTTACTCAAATGAGACACAATATGTCATCCCATTTTGACATCTTGTCGGGCAAGCTTAGGACTTGTGGCCGTCCTTGATCAAGCTCAAGATGATGAAACTTATCTCCATTCCGTGGTTTGTTCAGAAGAAGACTTCTTACATGTAGGCCTGATTTTTGGCGTATCTCCCAGCATTTTCTTCTTCTATTTTGGGTTAATTTTGACATAGCATGACATGATTTAATTGTGTTTAATTCATCTTTGTATGGATAGCATCCAAAATACGACCAAATTATTGATCTTGTCTCCATTACATATGTCCTGTTCTGAAGAAGCCTTCTTATTGTTGCAAATTTTAGACAAGAGATGTGATGTCTTCTCTTTTTCGTTCAGCGCATTGGAGTGACTAATCTTCATTATAGGTTGGATATGAAATCATATGAGTAAGGCTAATAAAGTTATGTGAGAGCATAATAAACTCACAATGCCATTTTCTGTAAATGGGAGCGAACTTGACGAAATAGGACAATGTGATTGTTAAGCCATCGTCAAACATAAGCAATTCAAGTAAATTCGAAATTTTGCAATGTTGCTTATATGATGAAGCAAATATTGCAACACTTGACTAGCATGATGAAGGTGAAAGTTATGGGTAAGTTACATCATAGGACAGGCAATAAGGACGAGGTTTCTCGTTTTTTGTGAAGTCCTCCCGGATAGAGCGGGGATTGCCCTGTTTTTGACTTGTTTGAGGAGATGGAGTAGTTGAGATGGATGTGCGCTAGCCCAGACACTATTTAACCTAAAACAGCTTAAGAAAATGTAAATCAATTGTTTTGAGCAAAAAAGAAGACAATTGCAACGAAAGCTAATGCGTATATGGAATTTTTACTGATTTAATACTTCGAGGATGATAACATGATTACTGCACCAAATTGACTGCAACACAAAAAGTAATCGAAAAGAGAAAAATAATAGAAGTATTGCAACTCGATGTATCACTCATCTTAGCTTTGATCGAAGATCACCTCTCTTGCAATCTTCCGCACATGTAATCCTAGTTATTAAAGCATAATCCGCTAAAATAGAAAACAAGAGATTCTAAAAATCATTTGATGTCGGATTCACTTTTCCTTCCTTCTTGCTATCCGGGAATTATGAACGACATCAAATTAAACAAGGAACCCTCATTGTGTCTGCTAAAATAAAAGCGACTAGGCCTTCCGAAAGGAGATAAACTTCCAGAAAAGTAGTTTCAGTAGCATACAAGGCAGCCATTTATCTTAATATTCTGCAAAAGAGAGTTGAGCAGAGCAAGGGTATTTCCTTTTCAATTATTATTTTGTCATCAATTTGAACTATGAATATACATGGATATGTAAATGTTTTTGTGTTTGACTAAAAAGAGAAAATCTAATAATGAGATGAAATTGATGAATTTTTAGGCAAAATGTTTTATTTGTTAATCTTGGAAAGGAAAGAAAATGTTTTTTTTGGGGGAGGGGGTCTGATTCCATCCTATTACTATTTGCAAGCTGCTATGTTTGTTATGTGCTATGTACATATTGCAAAACCATGCTCTTTCATTCACGTGTCCCCACTCTTAGCCCCCTAAAGAAGGTGGGGAATCAAACTCTCCACCTCCCCTTTCTCAAGTGAAAAGAGTAGTTACTGGAGTCACCCCTAATGGTTAGTAGGAAAATAAAAAGTTGAAATGTAAAGGAATTGATATTATGAGTACTGAATTAAAGATTTTACAAATACTAGAATGGTAAAATTTGCAGAAAACTTAATGGGATAAGCAAATTAATAAGAACAAGTGCTTTGTGAATGATTGTAACAATCTTTACAAAGACTAAAAAGTTGGTATTTACATCCCATAACCTACAGTTATTTACAGACAACTAAGCATTTTGAATTTGATGAATAAATTCCTAGTGCTATTTTAAGTTATTGCTGAGCATCATCCTTTTCAAGAACCTGAGCACGATCACTTATTATATACCGGTTGCTATGCATAAGGACTAACACATTCCGTGATTATAGGAATAGCCAAGTGGCACTCATGTGCTTGTGCCAGTCCATCATGATTTGTCATCGAGCTCCAACACTTACTAAAGTTTGCAATAGCTAACTATTGATGACCTAGTTGATTGATGAAGGCTCTTATTGATAACTTTTGTAATGTCTAATTTTGATGACTTTACTGGCAAGTTATCTACTCCTTTCAAGTTGTCGACTGCTTTGTTCATGGACAATTTTTATTTTGATCAAATCTTGCTCATCGAGTGAACTCACCATTTGTCGATAATATTAAAAAATTAATCAGTTATTGGTGTCCATATTACTACGAAGACAACGAGTTGGAATATGAGAGAGAAAATCAGACAACAACCAAAGACAGAGGATCTCCTATAGCTTTCCAATTCTTGACATTTGTCCAAATTCTTTTTTTTTTTTTTTTGGCTGTAGACTTTACTAAATTAGGACAATAACATATCATGGCACTCCAACGTATAGGTTGTAGAGATTATGTCCCAAGTTTAAGCCCATTAAACAAATCCCACTTAAAATTGAATTATGCAATAAGCATGAGAGTTGAAAGTCGAATAGGTAAGATTTGGAAATTGGTATATTGCGCTGAAGTCCACTTGAAATGCATCACGTTGGACATTTTCACTCGGTTGAAGATCTTATGGTGGTGGGATAAAATTACGAAGGATTTATTTTTATTATGATTTCTTGCTCATATTTCCTATTGGAGTCCAAATTGGCGGTGGACTTTTCAAGAGGAGTCAAACTAGGAAAGTTAGGTTTGACTTTGACCAAGATCTTTTGCACGTTTCACGTATGAATATTCCTCTTTCGTCATATGATGAGTGTTACAAAGTGGTCTAGGTGACGTCCATGTCTAGTCAAAGTTCTTTTCTTCAAGGAATTACACAAAGAATAATGTCTCGAAGCGGATTTATACCTTTGTAAGATTCAGATATTATTTTGTAAGAATTATGGAGCTGAACACTTTGTGAATTCCTAGGTGAAGGTCGCCATTGCCTCACCAGCCATGAGCGAGGCCGCCTTCACCCGCGGCTAGGCCATGGCGAGGCTGGCCTTGCCCAGATTTGGGAGAAGCCGCCTCGCCTAGTCTGGGCAAGGCCGTCGGCGAGGGTGGCCGGTTTGACGGGGGCCACGACCCTCGTTGGCCGCCGCAAGGGCTTCGCGACCCTCACGCAGTGGCCGGCAAGCCTCGTCGGAGTTGGCCGGCCACTGCCACTGGCGAGGGGGAGGGGTCAAGTGACAAAAAAGAAAAGGAAAAAAAACAGAAAATTTTTTTAAAAAATTTGGAAAATAATTAAAATATTGTCGCCGGTGCCGACCAGCGTCCACGTCAGCTCCGGCCGGCCTAATTTGGCCGGATGGACTAAATTGACACAATCGCAAAAGATTTAGGACTAAATCGGAAAAAAAGAGAGGTTTATGATTGAATTGGCATAACTGCAATAGGTTTAGGACTTTTTTGGCAATTCTCCCAACGGTGAACTGCACACACTTTTGAGCAAGTTAGGTGCTTGAGTATAATGTTAAAGAAAGTGATGCCATAGTGTCGTTTCCTTTTGCAAATTCATCCTCGCTTTCTCCTACTTATCATAATTCAGTGAAGGATATCTACTCCCTGGTCCAAGGCCTGCTAATACAAATTTTTTTTTTCAATGCAAATGTTAATTTAGTTGGGACACTTCAGCACTAATGGGACAATTATTTTAATAGGCGGGTATGAATAGCTATTAGACTATTTTCTCTCAAAAGTTTAAATTGCTAGAAACATGCCAACCACGTACGTGTAATGTAGTATATAACAGGTACATGTGCAAATTTTCTTTTATAGTGATTTCATTCATTCAACGGATATGTGAATTTTTTTTGCATGGTTAGATATGTGTAAGAACACTATTAGATAGACGGTGGATGTAACAATAATTCACCATAATAATTCCATCTAATGGTCAGGATCATGGAACAATTTGCAAGGTTAGATTTAGGCCAGGCCAATCGATTCCAATGTGATTTGCCCTTAAAATGGGCTAATTCTCTTAAAGCCCTTAAATTTTAGATCAAATCTCAATTCTGCCTTGCTGAAAACGTAGGTTCTGATGTTAATAATTTTGGAAAAAGAAGAAGTTTGTTGCGATCATCAGATATATGGATAGATTTAAATTGAGCATCAAAGTTAGAGTATTTCTAAGACAAATAAAAGTTCGACCACATTGCCGTAGGTTCTGAGAATGAGCATTTAACTGGCATTGATGTTAATAATTTAAGGGAAAAAAAAAAGTTTGTTGCGATCATCAGATGCATGGACAGATTTAAATTGAGCGTGAAAGTTGGAGTATTTCTAAGACAAATAAAAGTTCGTACCACATTGCCGTTTGATCTCAAGTTTGAGATTTTTTAGGGAATTAGACCCCCTCTCAACACTTTTATACAAGCTTTATAGGGAAATAAAACATTGATATAGTGATTTTAAAGAATAAATTGTTAATGAAATAGTGAATTTTGTTCTTATAAATCACAGCATAAAATAGTCCCATATCATTCATCTTTTACCATCCCATGTTTTTATATTTACAATTTACTGTTCCTTATGCATAATTCTGAATATAAACCAGCACATAATGACAAATGAGTGTGATATATAGGTTAAGTTAAACCATGAAAGTTCCTTATAAGGATACTTTTGGAGTGCTTTTTTTTTTAAAGGTTTGAATTTGACTTTTTTTTTCTTTTTAAGGAATATTGCAGTGCATTTCCTTTTACATGGAAGCTTTATTGAAGCCTTCCTGCATGATCTTAAAGATAATAATAATAATAATAATTAGTGGTTAAACGATTGAGTCAACAATGGGGCATAATCGAGTGTCAATGAAACTTGTTAGTACAAGGAGGCGCATTCCTTTTGTATTAACTTTTGTATTGAGGAATTTAAACACCATTTCCTTTTAAATTATCTTAAGGTATAACCCCAACACCTAAGCTTCATTTTTAGGTCATACAATTAGTGCGGGAGAGGGACATTTTGAATAGCAAAATATAAAGTTAAAGGTCTCATAGGTCTCAAAAGTTCTAGGCTAGTAACTGTATTTATAGCATACTTTTCATTTGAGAAATTAATATTGGATAACTTCACTCTCGATTGAGGCAAAATTACACAATTGGTCATAAACTCATTGTACGGATACTAAATAGGTTTTAAACTTCTTGATTATGTCAATTTTATCCTAAACCTTTATTTGATATTCCATCGTAATCATTTCAATCAATTTTGACCAAGAATCATTGACGTGGTAGTCGACTTATCATCACTTGTCCTACATAGCATAGCGCCACGTCAGTGGTTTCTAGCAAAAATTGGCCGTAAGGAAATTTCTTTGTCCATTCGCCTGGTTGTTCTGACCTGAATTCAATCTTGCAAATTGTTCCACGAACCTGACCATCTAAAAGAGTAATCACAATGAATTATTGTTACATCCATTGTCGATCTAATAGAGTTCTTTTGCATATCCAATCTGGAAATGAAATCATTAGAAACAAGACATGCACATATATCTGTTAAATAATACATTATGCATATATAGCTGGCATGTGTCTAGCAATTTAAACTTTTGTGAGAAAAGGGTTTGTCTAATGTCTATTCAAACCTAGCCTATAGAAATAAACGTTTCGTCAGCGGTGATGTGTCCTAGCTAAATCAAGATTTGCATTGAAATTAAAAAGAAAAAGGTTTTATTAGTAAGTCGTCCCTCACTGAATTACGTGAGGTAAAGCGAAGATGAATTTGCAAAATGAAATAACACACTATGGTATCACTTTCATCAACTCTATACCCAAGTACCTAACTTGCTCAAAAGCGTGAACAATAATAGAAAGAGATGCGGGTAATATATAAACTTTTCTCGTTAAATTTGGAATGTTAGATAGACAGGTTTTATACGAAGGACTGGCTATTGGGGAGATTCCAGCGAAGACGTTAATAGATTAGGTCATATATTTTAATTTGCATGAGACCACCGCATGAAGTGTATGTTCATCATATCATATATTCATATCAGAATGCTAGAAGCTTCTTAATTAGACGTCCCACCAAACTAGTTAAACAAATTTAGAAAAGAAGAGCAGAAGATTAGTTTTCTCCTCTTTCGTCTTCTTCTTCCAAGATAGTACCAATTTCTTAGTATTTTTAACTATTATTGAATGGACTACCATTATGCTTAATCCGAATGACAGAAATTATATGAAATTTGGTATTAAATCCCCTACACCACTCCTACCCCTAACCACGGTCAACGGTGGTGAAAGATTAGATTTGTTAGGAAAATATAGAAATTCTTGATCTATCCAATGATCACTTACATGCATACATTTTCGGAATACCATTCACATGCCTTTAAGCAAAACCCGACATGAAAAATACCAAATTATCCCGCCGCGTGAACTCACTTTTAGCATCTTGTCGTGGGTTTGGATCGTTTTGGTTTTAATTGATTTTGAGTGTTTTGGATGGACATAAGAATTAAGGATTCAAGGATGGGTAAATTTAAAAAAGAAATTGACATTTTGGTAAATAGGGACAGGGGGATAATTAATATGAAGGTACACAGCGGCCCCCAAAGATAAAGACCAAGTATTTATGGAGTTTTCTCGAAAGTAAAATTATGCATGTGCTCATTAGGTAAATGATTATATTGGCTCAATATTATTCCGTTAGTTCATTTTTTCCTTATCTAGTCCGACAAGCCCAACATCGAGGAGACGGCGCAGCGTAATAAGCAATTTTGGCTGGGACAAAAGTGTGCGGGATTTTTTTTTATGGATGCTTCTATGCTTCTTCGAGTTTGAATCGTATCCTGCTAAAGTTAAGGTCATTTTGTCACTGTCTTCATTCAAAGTCTCGTGTTGTACAAAAATCTATTACACGTGGAAGTCTTGATTTGTGGCAATTGCCTACTAAACAATTAATGAATAGTTTCAATGGAGATTGTAGGAGCACCCTGGTTTACATCGATGAAATTCTACCAATATCGAGATCATTCCACCATGGACTTCTCGAATAGTATAAACTATGAAGTACCTTTCCACACTTATATTCTCTATTAAAATTGCTCATGTACGTCAAGAAAAATCAAAACCTGTCGTTCTATTCCTAGATGTACACGAACAAACCAGGCCTGGTCAATTCTGATGTGAAGACATGTGAATGGCCATTGCCACCTCAGACACTCTTTGCTCCACCTTCCTCACCACTTTCTTCGCATCAAACTCAAACTCGTGCTCAATCAAGGGCATCGTGTTTGAGTCGAGATAGTGCAAGAACAAGACCATGAAAATGGAGCCAACAAACATGGGTATTGGTCCGAAGAACCAGAGAAGCAAGTTGAGAGCAAAGTACAGTGCCCTGAGCCCAACGGACCAGAAATCACCACCTCGGATAACGGCCAACTCGACACTCTTTGGAGGAATGCTGGGGCTTGGTGTGCTGATCAGGTAATTGGCGTGGACGAAGTGTCGGGCTGACTGGATGAAGCATGCGAAGGCAAGGAGGAAGCAGGTAAGGAGGCTGATGTACTTGAAGGAGAGGGTGGTGGACCGGGTGTCCCCGTAGATGAGGTTGCTCTCGAAGAAGTTGTTGTTGGTGTTGCTGATCCAGGCGCCGATCAGGGAGGAGAGGGTGAGTGAGACGGAGGCCAGGAACGTCGCCGCTGATATGTTGGAGGAGATCACCCCGAGGCATGTGCCAATGTCCCTCTTCTCCCCCTGCAAAATCACATTCTGTTAATAACTTGAGCTTTGATTAATCAGATGTAGCACAGAAACAGCACAAGCACCCGAATTGATCAAGGTTTTGGCTCTTTTGGGAATGACCCTTTTCGTGAATTTCGTACAAAGCTGAGTGCGCGACCATTTATAGCTTTTGACGGTCTGATGTGTGAGAATCAGGGGAGTTCCAATTGGATTGCGCTCTCGAGCAATCACCAATTGATCAAGGAAAGTACAGTGGACTAAAATTAGACAGAAAAGAGAGAGATTTGACCTGCATCATGGCCTGAACCCAGAAGCGCTTGTTGACATTCTCAAACCCCACTACAGTGGTGTGAGGCTGATTAAGGTATCTGTGGAGGAGTTGGAGATGGTATACGAACATGATGAGCAAGCCACCTGGAACCAGCATCACATCCAGATCTTTCTTCTCAAACCCCATTCGTTTGCTTCTCTGTGAAATTTTGTGAGGTGACTTGACTTCTCTGAGAGAGAGAGAGAGGTGACTTGACTTGTCTCAGAGAGAGAGAGAGAGAGAGAGAGAGAGAGAGAGATATTAAGTATTTGCTTAGAAAATACAGTTGATTAGAGAACTGAGTTCTTGGGGAATAAATGAGAGATTTGGGGGTTGTTTAAATGCTTGTTTTGGCACCATTGACTTGTATTCCTAGGCGGCTTGCTTATGCAAATTGCAGGTTTTTCTTGTTTTATATGTAAAATTCATGTTGGACTTCCAATTCAACTAGGATTGGCACATGTTCCTTATGAACATCACGATTCAAGATTCTTTTAAATATGGACGTCCTAGTTGGTCGGTTGCCTTAAAGGAATGTGGTCTTGCAACTTGCTTTGGGAAACCGTGTCATGGTTAAGGATAATATTGGTGGACGAGTTTGAAATTAAGTAATAATGGTCTCCGGATATATTCATGTTACTGGTAGTATATTTGACCTGAAATATCATGGTTCATAATTCAATATATCTTAAGAAAAATGCAATTTGAAAGTCATATTCCTTTTTCCGGCACCTACATCACAACTCAATTGTACACCAAAATTAATGTTTCTCGAGTTTCCAAACGTAAATGTCTTGTTCCTGTCCTATTAGAAGTAGAAGACGCTCCCCAAAACACTAAAGTACTAAAGTCCGCCTTATATCAAGTTGCCACAAACATGGAAGTTATAGGTAATGCGACTGTGAATCTTGGATAGCATATCTATATACCATGCCTATGGGGAATTATCAATATATTACCTAATATAGCTAATATGATTGTTTAATATAACTTATAAGTTATCATGCAAAGAAAATCAAATGTTAATTGTACTTTGGCAATGTTACGTAAGGCAGAGTTTGGGAGCAACAATACTCTATATATGTAAAAACTGCCATTTATTGATTGTGCATCATGTATTGACATCGACACAGCCAATCTAATTCCTAGCACATGATGTAAAATTTATATTCAAATTTTCCTTAAGATAGTCCGAGGATTGAAGTTGTCTTACCACACAATGAACAGTAGGCTCAGAAGCATAAAAAGCAGCCCATGTACAGTGGTCATATCTTCATATGCGCAAAAGTCGGGTTAATTATCATACCAAATCAAGCAGAGCAAGACTTTTCTTCAATTTATATTTTTTGTTATCAAGAAAGTCATGAATGTGAACTCACATATTCAGCTGACCATGGGTTGGATGATGAGGTGGGACAAGATCAGACAGCTGCCAAAGACGAAGAATATTCTTATTTTAGCTTCCAATTATAGACTTTACTCAAATGAGACACAACATGTCATCCCCTTTTGACATCTTGTCGGGCAAGCTTAGGACTTGTGGCCGTCCTTGATCAAGCTCAAGATGATGAAACTTATCTCCATTCCGTGGTTTGTTCAGAAGAAGACTTCTTACATGTAGGCCTGATTTTTGGCGCATCACCCAGCATTTTCTTCTTCTTTTTTGGGTTAATTTTGACATAGCATGACATGATTTAATTGTGCTTAATTCATCTTAGTATGGATAGCATCCAAAATACGACCCAATTATTGATCTTGTCTCCATTACATGTCCTGTTATGAAGAAGCCTTCTTATTGTTGCAAATTTTAGACAAGAGATGTGATGTCTTCCCTTTTTCGTTCAGCGCATCGGAGTGACTAATCTTCATTATAGGTTGGATATGAAATCATATGAGTAAGGCTAATAAAGTTATGTGAGAGCATAATAAACTCACGATGCCATTTTCTGTAAATGGGAGCGAACTTGACGAAAAAGGACAATGTGATTGTTAAGCCAGGACAACGTGATTGTTAGGCCATCTTCAAACATAAGCAATTCAAGTAAATTCGAAATTTTGCTATGTTGCTTATACGATGAAGCAAATATTGCAACACTTGACTAGAAAAGGTGAAAGGGATGGGTAAGTTAATTTATAAGGACAAGTTTCTCGTTTTTTGTGAATGATTGAACAATCTTTACAAAGACTTGTTTAAAGAGATGGAGTTTGAGATGGATTTACATCCACTATTTAACCTAAAAATTTAAGAAAATGTAAATCATTTTTTGAAAAGAGAATAAAATTGCAACGAAAGTACTATTTTAAATTTTTACTGATTTATACTGGGGATGATAACATGATTACTGCACCAAATTGACTGCAACACAAGAGTAATCAAAAAGAGAAAAATAATATAAGTTTTAAAACTCAATGTATTAGTCATCTTAGCTTTGATCGAAGATCACCTCTCTTGCAATCTTCCGCACATGTAATCCTAGTTATTAAAGCATAATCGGCAAGCATAATCCGCTAAAATGGAAAACAAGAGATTCTAAAAATCATTTGATTTGTCATTGAGCTCCAACACTTATTAAAGTTTGCAATAGCTCACTGTTGATGACCATAGTCAATTGATGAAGGCTCTCATTGATAACTTTTGTAATGTTTGATTTCGATGACTTTATTGGCAAGTTATCTACTCCTTTCAAGTTGTCAACTGCTTTGTTCATGAACAATTTTTATTTTCATCAAATCTTGCTCATCGGATGAGCTCACCATTTGTCGATAATATTAAAAAATTAATCAGTTATTGGTGTCCATATTACTACGGAGACAACGAGTTGGAATATGAGAGAGAAAATCAGACAACAACCAAAGACAGAGGATCTCATATAGCTTTCCAATTCTTGACATTTGTCCAAATTCTTTTTTTTTTTTTTGGCCGTAGACTTTATTAAATTAGGACAATAACATATCATGGCACTCCAACATATAGGTTGTAGAGATTATGTCCCAAGTTTAAAGCCCATTAAACAAATCCCACTTAAAATTGTATTATGCAATAAGCATGAGAGTTGAAAGTCGAATAGGTAAGATTTGGAAATTGGTATATTGCGTTGAAGTCCACTTGAAATGCATCACGTTGGATATTTTCACTTGGTTGAAGATCTTATGGTGGTGGGATAAAATTACGAAGGATTTATTTTTATTATGATTTCCTGCTCATATTTCCTATTGGAGTCCAAATTGGCGGTGGACTTTTCAAGAGGAGTCAAACTAGGAAAGTTAGGTTTGACTTTGACCAAGATCTTTTGCACGTTTCACGTATAAATATTCCTCTTTCTTCATATGATGAGTGTTACAAAGTGGTCTCCGTGCCGTCCATGTCTAGTCAAAGTTCTTTTCTTCAAGGAATTGCACCAAGAATAATGTCTTGAAGCGGATTTATACCTTTGTAAGATTCAGATATTATTTTGTAAGACATTATGGAACTGAACACTTTGTGAATTTTTAAGTGTAATTAGGGGTTTGGGAACACAATCTTCCTTGTATCGCTAAATTTATAATAAAATTCTTTGCTACTCTCCTTCTGAACATAGATTACATCAACGGATCACTTAAATTTGGTGTTTGATTTATTCTTTTGTTCTGTATATTTTATAGTTTTATCTCTTGCTTCCACAACATAGAGTTCAAGACTTTTGCCGTCACCGATTAAGCTATTTTTTTCTTTGTCCTCTTTGTTTTTTCCAAGGATGATAAGCTTTTATACTATCCACTTTAAGGTATAAAATTCTAAATGGCGTTCTTGAGATTGGAGACACGTTTCATATTCATGAGCTTACTGGGTAAGGATGTGACTTTGAATTATGTTCGAATTCAAAGATGACTTTGATTTCTGTTGTCCATTTCATTCTTATTCGAAGACATTAACTTTCCAAGTTATTAAGATTCTTTCCCACAAAAAGAAAGGAAGAGTAAATGCCAAAAAATATGTAACATGCAATATATCACACCAGAGATGATTGTGAAATCCTTTGCATCTACCTATAATCGCAAATAATAATTAGCATTTGAAAATATCATATAACATCATGGACCGGCCCAGAGTTCTGGGGCCCTCCTAGCCCATCGAAGTACTGGATGAAAGCCCAGATGGATTGGAGCCCAAACTTAACTTTTTCTAAGCAAGTTCCAATGTTTTACAGCTCATCTTGGTAATGGATATTCTAATTTTCCTAGGGATTTGAAAAATGCATGTACTTTTATCATTTCTACTCTTATTTTCTTCTTTCTCTAACCAGTATTCAGATGAGCAAGATACCAACATAGACATCTTGCACATTAATGTTTAGTTAACTCTTTTGTCTAACTACTAAAGGAAGAAAGTGTAAACTTTTGTTATTACATACAGCATCACATCCCAATCCAATTATAATAGATGTCCCAGCTAGCAACCTGTGTGATAAAGTTCGATAGTACTTATATCAACTTTGCCTTGTCATCCCATGTTTTCTTAACCTTCGGTTTAGTCTTGAAAATTATCCGATCTTTACTTTTTTTTTAGTAAATTCAAATTTATGAGAATACATTTAATTTAAATTTCTCCATCAATTTATAGTTGGCCTCCCATTTCTTCTTCCTCTACATACATTCCTAATTGTTGCTACCATCTTCAACATTGGCAGCTTGAGAGAGACAGAGACAGAGACAGGGACAGAGAGAGATGTGCCTCAAAGATGAAGACTAGAGAAATAGAGAGGAAAGGGATACATAGACCGTGATGATGGCAGTGCACGAGGAGGGAAGTTGCGGTGGATGGTGACGGGCGGATACCGCAAGGCAATGGGCCACAACTCGTGGTGACAGAGATAGGTAGCGCTGAAGTGGAGTTTGGTTGGGCTATTGAGTGTGGTGGTGAATTTAGAATGAGTATGAAGGCATTTTTGGAAGGAAAATGATATTTCCGTAAATAGAGTCACAATAGTAAGTTATGGTAGGGTGCGAAGTGATACGGTCCACTTGTTAAAAAACCAGTTTGGGATTTATGACTTCATTTATAAACCAATCTGGTAAACTACTTTTCGTATACTTAATATTTTCCACCATATTCTTTTTTCAGTCATGCGACAATCCGAGTTTGCCGAACTGGGTTTGAAAGTAGAGTGTCCACCTAACCATGTAATATGGAAGGATGAAAAACTTCATGTATATGGCATTTTCTTTGTCGGTAATTTAAAAGGTAACGTCCAATGCAAATTTGCCGTCTCCCACTCAAGTCCCAGGAGCTATCTCCAAGGACAAGATGATAACTCAATGGTTCGGCCTGACAGGCTGTGGTGGTCGGGCTCGAATGCAGGGGCGGCGGCTTCCATTATGGCACCGACAAGGTAGGCGTGACGATCACGGATGAAGCGGCAGAGGTTAGGAGGAGAGAGAAAAGTGGTTTGTTGCATGCTGGGATTGTTGGATTTGAATCAGATGTAGTGAGAATTATAATTAGATAGACACTTATTGAGATTCCACCATGGAGACGGCATAGAGGCTCATGATAAGGGACAATAGATTTGCATCCCTTGAATCGAACTCACCCGCACAACCTAAGGAAAAACTTCAATGAGAGACTTCAAACCAACATAGGAATTATCTTGTGTTGTCTGAAATCGGCTTCAAAGAAAAGTTTTTCCAATCCTTCTCAGTCCTCTCTTCCTGTGACAACGGTCATCATACACAGGTCGAAGAAGAGCTTTGTCGCAGTTACTTGAGCATCATCCTCGGTCTCACTTATCATAATGTCTAAGAGGATTACCTTCCCTTGCTTGTTGTTTTCGTCACCGATTGTTTCTTTGCATTTTCTCAGCAGCTTCCCACGGTCCTCATTGCTCTAAGCGTGTAACATCAACCATGGCCAACAAATAATGCATCAAATTAGTAGAACATTTGCAATAGAAGAAGACTTTTCAAATGTGGACCCACTTCTGTTGGTGATTATAGAATCCAGCCAATATATATGAAGTGAGAAGATCGTCAATGTGACGATATTTGTTGACTAACAATAGAAAACTTTCCCTGTGGAATGTCAATGGTAAATTGTTCAATCAAACATAAAGCTATTATAAGGATGCCAATGTAGTCTTAAATTTTTCAATTTTGCTAATTTTGTCCTAAATTTTTACGCAAAATTTCAATATAATTGTTATGGCCAATTTTTGTTGCAAACCATTGACGTGGTGCTGTGCTATGTAGGACAACTAATGATAAGTGGACTACCACGTTAATGATTCTTGGTCAAAATTGACTGAAATGACTACAATGGAATATCGCGTAAAGGTTTATAACAAAATTGACATAATCAAAAAGTTTAAAACCTAACTAGTATCTGTACAATAAGTTTAGGACCAATTGTGTAATTTCACCTCAATCGAGAGTGAAGTTATCCAATATTAATTTCTCAAATGAAAAGTATGCTATAAATACAATTACTAGCCCAGAACTTTTGAGACCTATGAGACCTTTAACTTTATATTTTGCTGTTCAATTATATCAATAAAATGTCCCTCTCCCGCACTAATTGTATGACCTAAAAATGAAGCTTAGGTGTTGGGGTTATACCTTAAGATAATTTTAAAGGAAATGGTGTTTAAATTCCTCAATACAAAAGTTAATACAAAAGGAATGCGCCTCCTCTATATTAACAAGTTTCATTGACACTCGATTATGTTGACTCAATCATTTAACCACTAATTATTATTATTATTTTTATCTTTATGATCATGCAGGAAGGCTTCAATAAAGCTTCCATGTAAAAGGAAATGCACTGCAATATTCCTTAAAAAGAAAAAAAAAGTCAAATGTCAAACCTTTAAAAAAAAAAGCACTCCAAAAGTATCCTTATAAGGAACTTTCATGGTTTAACTTAACCTATATATCACACTCATTTATCATTATGTGCTGGATTATGTTCAGAATTATGCATAAGGAACAGTAAATTGTAAATATAAAAACATGGGATGCTAAAAGATGAATGATATGGAACTATTTTATGCTGTGTTTTATAAGAACAAAATTCACTATTTCATTAACAAATTATTCTTTAAAATCACTCTATCAATGTTTTATTTCCCTATAAAGCTTGTATAAAAGTGTTGAGAGGGGTCCTAATTCCCTAAAAAAATCTCAAACTTGAGATCAAATGGCAATGTGGTACGAACTTTTATTTGTCTTAGAAATACTCCAACTTTCACGCTCAATTTAAATTTGTCCATGCATCTGATGATCGCAACAAGCTCTCTTTTTTTCCCTAAATTATTAACATCAATGCCCATTAGATGCTCATTATTAGAACCTACGGCAATGTTGTCCAAACTTTTATTTGTCTTAGAAATACTTTAACTTTCACGCTCAATTTAAATCTGTCCATATATCTGATGATCGCAACAAACTTCTTCTTTTTCCCTAAATTATTAACATCAATGCCAGTTAGATGCTCATTATCAGAACCTACATTTTCAGCAAGGCAGAATTGAGATTTGACCTAAAATTTGAGGGCTTTAAGAGAATTAGCCCATTTTAAGGGCAAATCACATTGGAATCGATTGGTTTGGCCTGAATCTAACCTTGCAAATTGTTCCATGAACCTGACCATTAGATGGAATTATTATAGTGAATTATTGTTACATCCACCATCTATCTAATAGAGTTCTTACACATATCTAACCATGCAAAGAAAAAAATCCACATATCCGCTGAATGAATGAAATCACTATAAAAGAAAAATTGCACATGTACCTGTTATATACTACATTATGCGTACGTGGTTGGCATGTTTCTAGCAATTTAAACTTTTGAGAGAAAATAGTCTAATAGCTATTCATACCCGCCCTATTAAAATAATTGTCCCATTAGTGCTGAAGTGTCCCAACTAAATTAACATTTGCATTGAAAAAAAAAGTTTTTATTAGCATGCCTTGGACCAGGGAGTAGATATCCTTCACTGAATTATGATAAGTAGGAGAAAGCGAGGATGAATTTGCAAAAGGAAACGACACTATGGCATCACTTTCTTCAACGTTATACACAAGCACCTAACTTGCTCAAAAGTGTGTGCAGTTCACCATCTCTTGCACATAGAAAAACAAGAGTCTAGGTATAATAGACAGAGACGTGTGTATAATATAATTGCATTTGAAAGTTAAATAGGCTTTATACAAACGACTGGCTAGGAGAGTCAGACTTGACAGATTAGCTTATTGAAGACCATCATATAAAGAGAATGTTCTCAACTTTAGGTTAGTATGCTAGAAGCTTCTTAATTAGAGGTTTCAACAACTTAGTTAAACAAATTTAGAAAAAAAAAATTGCTTCTCTATAATTTATGGCCATTTAAAATTCCAAATAATATTCACGTTGGTCCTTCTTTCGCCTCTTTTGCCTCCTCTTCTAAAATAATAGTAGAGTGTGCTTTTCATAGCAGATTGTGCTTTGTTGATTTACTTTGCAATTTGGGATTTGGTTTATTTTGAACCTCTCATGTATTATCTTGATATATGAATGAAATAGTTACTTTCAACCAAAAGAAAAACCAACCCCTAACTGTGGTTAATGGTGGTGAAAGATTAGATTTGATTAAAAAAATATAGAAAATGTACTTTATTTTTATTCCAATGACCACTTACATACCTCTATTTCTCAAAAGTACCATTCACATATCTCTGGGCAAAAACCCTATATTGAAAAGACCAAATCGTGTCTTCTTGCAAACTCATTTTACCATCTTGTTGAGGCTTTGTTTTTTGGTTTTTAGTGGCCTTGAGTGATTGGGAGTGACATGAGAATTAAGGATTTGGGGATGGATTTTGAAAAAAGAATATGATATTTTCGTAGATAGTGACACAAGGATAATTAATGTGAAGGTGCAAACTGATCTCAAAAAATAAAACTTCCATAACTATTTGGTATTAAAAAAAAATAGAAGTATGTAAATGGTTTTTATTTTTTTTTTTTTGTCAAAGAGGTATGTAGATGGTTAATAGGTATAATATGATGCTGATTTGATTTTTTCCCATTTTTTCGTTTTACGTGTATTTAACGTATTCTTATAAAGTTTCTTACTTTATATAAATCAATTAACGGCTGAGATCTTCTATTTTGTGATCAATCGCTGACTAATCAATCTATTTATGGTTTTTGTAGAAATTGCAGGTGCACCGGCGTTTATGTCGAGAGTTTTTTAGCGATTCTACTAGGTCATTCAATTATAGACATTTGGACAAATGGGCTGATGGAGAAAATAACAGCTCATGGCATGAACCATAAAGTCCCTTTCTAGCAAAAGAAAACAAAAACTATAAAGTCCCTTTCCACACTAATTTCCAATTCTTCATGACAATTAATACAATTTTATGATTGCCTATCTACCTCAAGAAAAATCGAACAAATCACCCCTGGTCCAATTCTGACGTGACGGCATGTTTAATGGCCACCGCCATCTCAGACACTCTGTGCTCCACCTTCTGCCCCACTTGCCTTCCATCAAGCTGGTGCTCAATCAGTGGAGCCGTGTTAGAGTCGAGGTAGTGCAAGAACAGGACCATGACAATGGAGCAAACAAACATGGGTATTGGTCCGAAGAACCAGAGAAGCAAATTGAGAGCAAAGTACAGTGCCCTGAGCCCAACGGACCAGAAATCACCGCCTCGGATGACGGCCAACTCGACGCTCTTTGGAGGGATGCTCGGGCTCGGCGTGCTGATCAGGTAGTTGGCGTGGACGAAGTGCCGGGCCGACTGGACGAAGCACGAGAAGGCGAGGAGGAAGCAGATGAGGAGGCAGATGTACTTGATGGAGATGGTGGTGGGCCGAGTGTCGCCGTAGACAAGGTCGCTCTGGAAGAAGTTGTTGGTGGTGTTGCTGATCCAAGCGCCGATCAGGGAGCTGAGGGTGAGCGAGACGGTGGACAGGAACGTCGCCGCTGATATGTTGGAGGAGATGACTGCGAGACACGTGCCAAAGTCCCTCCTCTCACCCTGCAAGATCACATCGTTTTACAGTATGAACTTTGATTGATCAGAAATGGGACAGAAACAGCGCAAGCACCCGAATCGATCAAGTTTCGACTCTTTTCGCAATGACCCTTTTCATGAATTTTGTACAAAGCTGGTTGCACGACCATTTAATCGATAAGGTCGACCAATCCGAGGACGGCGCAAATCGCAGTTCGTAGTTTTTCACGGTTCGATGGGTGGGAATCGGGGGAGTGCGTTGAACTGAAAGGAGAGAGATTTGACCTGCATGTTGGCCTGAACCCAGAAGCGCTTGTTGTGATTCTCAAAGCCCATGACAGTGGTGTGAGGCTGATGGAGGTATCTGTAGAGGAGGAAGATATGGTACCCGAACATGATGAGCAAGCCACTCGGAACCAGCACCAGATCCAGATCTTTCTTCTCAAACCCCATCCTTTGGCTTCTCTGTGAGATGTTGCCCCGTGCTTGACTTAACTGAGAGAGATAGAAAGTGAGTGGACGATTAGGTGGTCGCTTAAACAGTATCGTTGATTAAAGAACTGAATTCATGTGGAATAAATGAGAGATTTGGGGTTTGTTTAATTAGTTGTTTATGGCACCATTGACTTCTTTTGCTAGGCGGCTTGCCTATGCAAATTGCAATTATCTTCTTGTTTTTATATGTGAAATCACGTTGGAATTTGGTGTGGGATATCCAGTTGACGTTTTTGCTTCACTGTAACGCCCACCGTTTAGAAACCATATTGATCACCATTCCGATACTTTCTTCTTCAAGAAAGATTATTAAGAGAGAGCTCGAATTCAAATTCGTTAGAAAAGAATATATATATATAGTTGAATATATGCTCATTAAAAATTTTTAGTTAATGAATTATAGGCCAACCAATTAATATTTGTGTTATCAAGAAAATTATAAATATGAATATATCCGGCTGACCATGACTTAATATGTGAGGTGGGAGATCATTAGACAAATGCCAAAGACGAAAAATATTCTTATCGTCGCATCCAATTTTAGACTTTATATCCCAGAAAATTTTCAAATTTTAAGATATAGTGCATGATTTAACTGTCTTTGATTCATGTTAGTATGGATCACATCCAAAATACGACCAAATAATCAATATCATCTCCATTATATGTCCTGTTCCGAAAAAGTCTTCTTACTGTCGTAAATTTTAGACAAGGGATGGTATGTATCCCTTTTCCGTTCCACATAGCGGAGTGATGGATCCATGCCACGACTAACCTTTGTTGGATACACGTGTATGAGAGCACACTTGACGAAAAAAGGACTAGTCGTGTTTCAAATTGAGTTAAAACTTGTAAAGACGTTTTGAAATATAGGCAATTCGAGTAACTTTGTGTATTTTGTACACTGCTTGCATGTGACTGATGTCCAATTCTTGTAAAATACTTATCAAAACATATGATTAGAGGAAGTTTTCTGATCACGGGCTGAATGGCCCATTGTCCTGCCTAGGACGGCATAAGCCACAAGGGCTTGAAGATTTTTTAGATGGTTTGGCTAATGATATTTAGGTTTTATTTATTTCACAAAAAAGATGAATGATTTGAAAATTATTTTTATAAAAATAATCACTTACACAGCTTGAGATCAATAGTAAATAAAAATGTTTATAAATATGAAATTTTTCGTAACTTCATTTTTGTAAGTAATATAATTAATTATTTTTAAAAAAATATTTTACATATCATTTTTTTTACAAAACAAATGAAGTCTCAATGACAAAACCTGACCCTACGATGATGGGTAGTCATGGGTATAAATATAGGCCACCTGATCCAAATCCGAACCTACGAAATGATCTCTCTTTCGTCCAACTACAAAATGGAGGAAATGAGAACCTTTCGTTATTAAATACAACATTGCATATCAATCCAAGAACAACATGTGTCCCAGCTAGCTACCTATGAGATAAAACTCAATAGTACTTATATCAAACCTTTGCCTAATCGTCACTAGGGCTCTAGCCTTACCTTCCGTTTAATCTTGAAAATCATCCAATCTATCCTATTTTTCAAGAAAAGTCAAATTAGTAAAAATAAGTATAATTTGAGTTTCAGCTTATAGTCCGCATCTTCTTTTTTGGAGATATATTGTTGATCTAGTCCAACAGTTATTAAGTATTTTTTTTCCACTAACAGTCTCTAGGATGAGCAGAGTAGTGACCATATCAATAAGTTGTCTTTATGTCCTCAATTCGCAAAAACTTAGAGCAACATTATCGCCATTTTTCATTCTCAAGGACATACTCTAAAATCAAAGTATAACTTTCTACTCCTTGAGAAATCAACACTTCACCACATATAGGATTGCATAGCCTAGATTTATGCTCCATTTGGTAACGTCTCCGTTCCCAATAACAATTTACTAGAATAGTTTATGAGCAAAAGAACATGCGTGGCAACTATATAAAATTTCTATTTCTAGAACATAAAAAAATAAGAATACATTTGGTATGATTTTCAAATTTTTTTGTAACGTAGAATTTTTTTAGTTTTTAAAAAATCTTTTGAAACTTTTCTAATTTTTTTTTTTTTTCCCTCCTTTCTTCTTCCTTCTCTAGCCAATGGCTGGGCCTAGATGATAGCTAGGAACCAACCAAAAACAAGAGCCAGTGACCTCATTGGCCTTGGGGGAGCCTCACCGACCCCCAGTGAGATTGGCTTCGCCCGGCCATTGCAAGGCCAACCTTGCCTAACAACGGCAAGGTTTTAGGTTACCTGATCTCATCTTTGGCCGGTTGTTGGCCATAGCTGAGGTCCAGTGCTTGGCTGAAGGAGGAAGAAGAAAAAAAAAAAAAAGAAAAGAAAAAAAAAAAAGAAATTGGCCTATTTCATAAATTATTTTTAGAAACAAAGAAGTAAGTCTTTTTCACTTTTTATTTTTATTCTAAATTTATTTTTAATTAATTTTCTATTTTAGAAAATAGAAAAATTAACTGATATTTCTAAATAAGTTTCTATTTTTCTATTATGGAAAATAAAAAAGTTAGAAAAACAGCTACGTTACTTAACGAAACCTTTTTCTTCCGTTTTCTTTATTCCGCTTTTCTTCTTTTCATTATGCACTTGTCCTCTCCCTCTCTCTCTCAGAGAAGCTCACAACCACACAACACAGGCAGCCCGCCATCTCTCTCGCTCCTCCGTTCGTCGCCATATCACTTGTTCCGTCGAGCTGGGCGACTCACCACCACTCATGGGGCCAGCACCACAATCCATCCGTACAGTCTCTCTCTCTCTCTCTCTCTCTCTAGCTTGGTTAGGGCTGTTGAATGTGATGATGAATCTAGAATATGGATTGAGGCATTTTGGAAGGAAAATGAAATTTTTGTTAATAGAGTAACAATAGTAACCGATGGAAGGGTGCAAAGTGTTACCGAGAGAAAAGCCTAAATATTTCGACCAAAAAAGAAAAGCCTAAATATGATTCATTTATTATAAAGCCTGTTTGCGATTTATGACATCGTTTAATAAACTAATCTTATAAACTAATGTTCGTATACTTCATATTCTTTCCCATGTTCCCTTTTCGGTCATGCAAGAATACAACTTTCCTCCACTAGGGTTTAAGAGTAGAGTGTCCACCCAGTCATGTAGATACGGAAGGATGAAAATCTTCATGCATATTGTATTTTCTTGGTAGGTAACGCCCGCTGAAAAGCGGATAGATTCTTTTAATACGCCAATAATAATATGCCACATTAAAGGTCAAATGAACAATCGCTAAACTTATTAGTACCTTCTTATTCTTCTCAATGAAATTATTATCGGTGCATGATACTTTTTTGTGTAAGGATACAGATCCGTTGTCTCCCACTCTAATCCCATCTGGTATGTGCAAGAATCAGATGACAACTCGACGGCTTGGCTTAACCGACTGTGGTGGTTGGGCTTGAATGCAGCGGCAGCAACTTCGACTGTGGTATTAATAGGGTTGGCACAAATCTCGCATTAAGTGGCTAAGGAAAGGAGGAGAGAGAAGGCCCGTACCAAGGGATAGTAGATCTGCATCCCTTGTATCAAACAAACACGCACTCCTTAAGAAAAAACTTCAATGAGAGACCTTGAAACAAACTTAGGAATTATCTATTGTTCCCTGAAGCTGACGTTTGATAAAAGTTTCTCCTACTCTTTCTCGGTCCTCTCTTATCTTTTTGTGACCACGATCGTCATGCATACATCGAAGAAGAGCTTTGTCGCAGTTTCTTAAGCATCATCCTCAATCTCACTTATCACAATTTCTATGGTTATTATCTTCCCTTGCTCATTGATTCTGTCCCCAATTGCTTCTTTGGATTTCTCAGCACCTTCACACAGTCTTTGTCGGTCCAAGCATGTTAAATCAACTATGACCAGCGAGCAATGCATCCAATTAGTAGAACAAAAGACTTTTCAAAAGTTAACCAACTTCTGGCGGAGATTATAGAATCAGCTAATTTATATGAAGTGAGAAGTTCGTTAATGTGACATCAAATTTGTTGACTAATGTTGGCGCCCAAAATTGGCTGATTGGACCGAAGATGAAAAAGAAGGCCATCAGGCGCATTTAATTAGAAAACAGATCAGCCCAAAGGTTCAAACGAGGCCAATCGTGGAAGATACCGAGGACTCGGAACCAGTAACTGCTCGGGAGCAAGACGATAAGAATATAGGCAGTTTGAAGAATTGGTGCCGACAGTATCGTGGATAAGATAGTACAGTTATCGGGGTCAAGTTGACTTTTACAGGGCAATTCAAAGTTGAAATGATAACCGCTAGGCAGCTGTTACTTGCAAGAGTTAGGGTGCGTTTGGTTTAGGCTTTTTTTCAAGAACTTTCGCGCTTTAAAAGCTCTTGAGAAAATCTTTGGGCCGTTTGGTTCAACTTTGAAGTCGAACTTTCGGTTGAAAGTTTCGCCCAAAATGCTTTGAAATTATTTTTTCCTTCCCAAAACTACCCTCACTGATTCTTCATATTTTCGATTTTGCCCTTGGTTTTTTTTTTTAATTGAAAAAGTAGGTAGCTCTTCCCGGATGACGAATGGTTTAGTCTAATTTTAAAAAAAAAAGGATATATATAGATAATACTTATCAAAGACCATTGCGAAAGTTTTTATTACCAAACGCACATTCAACTCAAAGTTTATTTGCAAAATTTTTTTACCAAATACAATTGCATTTTCCCAAGTAGCTTTGGGCTTTCAGCATTTGCATTGAACTCAAAGTCCCTTGCAAATGCAGAACTAAATGCAGCCTTAGCCATAAATAGTCAAGAAGACACCATTGTAAATGATCTTTGGAAGAACACTTATCTTTTAGCTATCTTTTTGTTATTATCACACATCTAGTTTTCTATTGCACATTGTTTATCTCCTGTTATCCTTTATTTTATTGCCTGTAGTGTAGAATTTAGTCACTTCCTTTTCGAACGACATAGGACTCAATTCAAATAATAAAACTGACGATTTGCCCCTTGGTTGAAAAATATTTTGCCTGAGAACATTCTTGGCGGAACAACAATAGAAAACGTTTGCTGGGGAATGTCAAAAGTACATGAATGTTACCATCGAGAATGAAGTTTTCCAATATTAGTTTCTCAAATGAAAAGTATGCTAATTGCCTTAAACTTTTGAGACCTACGAGACCTTTAACTTTTTATTTTCCGATTTAATTTTATCGATAAAAATGTCCCTCTCCCCCACTAATTATATGACCTAAATATAAAACTTAGGTGTTGAGGTTATATCCTGAGATGACTTTTAAGAAATGGTGGCTAAGGCATCATTTATTAATATTTCTGTTTCTCTATTTTTCTTTTTTTTTCCCCGGAATAGAAAAAAATATATAAATTCATTTAGGTAATGCCCGCTAGTGTTTTATTCTCGAGAATATAAAATTGTTTCAAGGAATAGATTTGGAACAAAAACAAGAAATAAAAAAGTAACTTTTTGTTCCCAAGAATAATTTCTAGAATGACTATTTTCTTTTCTTTTCTTCTTCCTCCGCTAGTCACCGCTATCCGCCACTGGCTCCACCACTGGTTGCTAGCCACCAGTTGCTAGTCGCTATTGCTGGTCGCTGGTAGCTGCCATTGGTCATTGGTCATCGGTCATTGGTAGTTGCTACCACCCTTGAAAGAAAAGGAAAATAGAAAATTTATGAGTCGTACAAAATACATTCTATTATTTTTCTATTTCGAGAATAGAAAATTTGTGCAATTACTAAATGTATTGTTTTATTAAGAAATTGTTCAAGGAAATAGAAATAGAAAATAACTATTTCTAAAAAGAAATTGTTCCCGAGAATAGAAATGTTATCAAACGCACTCTAAATTTCTCATTACAAAAGTTAACACAAAAGTTATATACCTCCTCATGATTTTCAAGTTTCATTTACACTCGATTAAGCCCCATTGCTGATCTTAGCCGCTAATTGAGATTTTTTGATTTTTTGATTTATTTCATGCAGGAAGGCTTCAATTGAAGGGGGGAAAGCAAAAAGATTCAATGAAAAAGGAAAAGCACTCCAAATATACACTTAAAAATTCAAATGTCAAATATGAAACCTAAAAAGAAAAAAAAACTCCGAAAATATCCTCAAAAGGAACTTTATGGTTCAATTTAACCTATTGATCACACTCATTGGTCATTATGTGCTAATGTATATTCAAAATTAAGCATAAGGAAACTCATGTGATGAGTTTCCGATTGATTAAACAATCAACAATTGAGTGTAAAATTGATGAAATAACAGTAAGTTGTCAATATAAAAACATTGGTTTGTTAAAAGAGGAATGGGGTAAGAACACCACAAGTGACATAATTTTTTATTTGGTTACTTGGGGTGCGTTTGGTAATATTTCTACTTAAAAACAGTTTCTTTTGAGAAATAGTTATTTTCTATTTCTACTTCCTGGAACAATTTCTGAGTAAAATAGGGCGTTTGGTAACTACAAAAATTTTTTGTTCTCAGAATAGAAAAAGAATAGAAATGCGTTTGGTATCTACAAAATTTTTTTATTTCTTTCTTCCCTAACACCGGCGGAGACCGGTGGGCGAGGGCGGTGGGGTGTAGACGGCGGCCGGGGCGGCGGCGCGGCGGCGGCCGCCGGAGGGGGGCTGCTAGTGACCAGCGACTGACGGCCGCCAACCGACGTTCGGCAGCTCGCACCCCACCGCCACCGGTCACCGCCCTCGCCCACCAGTTGTCGCCGCCGCCTGTCTCCGGTCGCCGCCGTCGATCGTCGCCGTCGGTCTCCGGTTGCTGGTCGCCGACCCCCACTACCCACCGGTCGTCGGCCGCAAGGCGAAGGATGGCAACTAGCGGTTGGCCGCAAGGCGAAGGATGGCGACTAGCGGTCGGCCGGTGGCAAGCGGGTGGGGGCGGCCGGCAACAAGTGGCAGAGATTGGCAATCGGCGGCGGCGGCGACCAGTGGTGGCGGCGACCGGCGGTGGCGGCAGTGGGTGGGTGGCCGCGTGTTATAAGCAGTGAGAAGTCCTCAAGAAATAGTTTCTAGAAATTGTTCCCAAGAATAAGAAGCTACTTTTTTCTACTTCTTATTTCTATTCCAAATTTATTCCTAGGAACAACTTTCTATTCCCGGGAATAGAAAAATCAATTTGCATTACCAAACACATTTATGTTCTTTTTTTATTCCAGGGAATAAAAGAACAGAAAAATAGAGGAAGAGAAATGTTGCCAAACAGAGCCTTGAGTGCCACAAATTCGAAATATAGATTACTTGAGTGCCCTCAGTGATTTGCTTTGTTAGAAAATCCAATATGGACGTTGGTAAGGGTTACTAGTGATCTTCATCGGCTGTAAAAGGCTTGCCTAGATTGGGCAAGGACTACCTCACCCTCGACCTCAAAGGCCCTCACCTGCTCTAGGCAACCAATAACCCCATGAAGGGAATGATGAAGTGGAAAAAAAAATCAAAATTAAAAAATTAAAAAGTTTTCATTAGATGGGAAATTAATTAAAATATACACGTAAGATGGTTTGCTAGAAATGACACTCAAATGATTAATTTTATTAAAATATGCACGTAAGATGATTTGCTAGAAATGATACTCAAATGATTAGTTTTATCTCAATGCTACATTTAAGTGAGCGAAAAAATATTATAGCCCTCAAGTGAACACCAGGCGAAAGTTATTGCATTTACGCTGTTCTTCTTCCATGTGAATGCTATGGAACTAATGTTTCGTGTTGTGTGATTAAAATGAAATTCATTGTCAAATTATCAAGTGATTCTTTAACATCACTATAAAAGTGTAGAATGGGGACCTAATTCTCTAAAAAATTCTCAACTTTAGGTCCAATTCAAATTTTGCCTCGAACTTTTTGCCCAAAAAGAAATCACAAATTTGCACTATAGTCCCAAATTTACCCACGTGTCTCAAAATTGCCACTAATTTTCTTCCATATTATTAACACCATGATACTGATGTTGTTTTATACAAAAGCGGGGATGTTAACGTAAATGTAGGTTCTAACAATGAATGTCTAACCTACTCTGGCATTAGGGAATTAGCCCGTTGATTACGTGGAATTTAGAAAAATTCCTTGGCCCATTGGTCTGGTTGGCCTGGCCCAAATCCAACCTTGCAAATTGCTCCACAAGCCTACCATCAATAGAGTTATCATAATGAATTATTGATACATCGAGTGTTCACTAACAGAGTTCCTACACATATCTAATCTTGCAAATAAAACAGTCCACAATCCGTATAATGAATGAATCACCAGAAACTAAAAATGCACACATATCTGTCAAACTTTTGAGAGAAAACGGTTTGTGCCATAGCTGTTCAGACCTAGCCCTATATAATAAATGACCTAGCAGCGTGAAGTGTCCTAGCCAAAGCAACATTTGCATTGAAAAATAGGTTTTATTAACAGGCCTAAACGAGGGAGTAGGTCATCATTTAATTATTTATGTTAAGTGGGAGAAAGTGGGGATGAATTTGCAAAATAAAATGACAGTGTGGTTTCACTTTGTTCAACTTTATACCCAATCACCTAACTTGCTTAAAAGCATGGAGTTCACCATCTATTGCACATTGCAAAAGAGGATTCTAGATGTAATACACATATGTTGACCTTAATAAGTCATTAAACTGTTATGTTTGAACTTTAAGACGTAAACTATAGAGTACTTCCTAAGGTTGAGGAAAGAAAAACTATCCGCTAACTTGGTGGGTGGTTAGATAGACAGACTTTATACAAAGGACTGGCTATTGGGAAGACTCTGCAAAGACTTCTTTGGCTCACTAAATTTGGAGAATAGTCAGTTTTGGCATTTAATTCGCATGAGACCACCAAATAAATATTTTGTTCGCCATATTATAATAGTATGGTGGAAGCTTCTTATTTAGACATCCCACCAAACTCATTAAACAAGTTTGGAAAGAAAACCAATATTAGTACTCTTTCTGTACCGTCGTTTGAATTATAAATAGTATCCAAGTTCCTCAATCTTTCGTCTCCCTCTTCCAGGAATGTCCCTATTTATTGCTATTTTTAACTAATACTGGATAAATTATTATTGTGCTTAATCTAAATGACTGAAATTATATTAGACGTGCGTGTGTGTATAAAATACCATTCACATGTCTTTAAGCAAAACCTCACATTAAAAAACCAACTTGTCCCTTCGGCTAAACTCACTTGTGTCATCTTCTTGAGGGTTTGGGTTGTTACTGTTTTAATTGGTTTTGAGTGTTTTGCGTGGACAAAAGAATTAAGGATTCATGGGTGGCTATTTTTGAGACAGAAATTGACATTTTCATAAATATGAACACGAGACTACTTAATATGGAGTACAAAGTCGCTTCTAAAGGTATAAATTAGGTATGCACGTAGTATTCCCAAAAGTCGAATAATGTAAGTGGTCATTTGGTAAAAAATGATATTGGTTCAATATTTTTCATGTTTCTCTTATCTAGTCCGACAAGCTCAACTTCGATACGACGGCATGGAGAATAAGAAATCTTGGCTGTGACAAACGTGTATGGGATTTGTTTTCAAGAATGCTTTTATGCTTCTTCGATTTTTAAATCGTATCCCGCTAAAGTTGCATGCACTTCACTGCAGTCTTCATTCAAAATCTCGTATTGTACAGAAATCTATTACACGTAGATTTCTAATTTTGTGATCATGCTGACCAAACAATCTATGAGTAGTTTCTTTAGAGATTGTAGGAGCACCCGTGTTTATATCGAGAGTTTTCAGTAATTCTACTAATATTGAGGTCATTCCACCATAAACTTCTTGAGAAAAGGGCCGATTGAGAAAATAACAGCTAATGGTATAAACTATAAAGTACCTTTCTACCCTTGTTTTCGCTTTTTTATTCCTATTAATACAATTTATAATTGCCCATATACGTCAAGAAAAATCAAGCCCTGTCCTTTTATTCCTAGATGGACATAAACAAATCACGCCTGGTCAATCTGACGTGAAGGCATGCGAACGGCCATTGCCATCTCTGAGACTTTTTGCTCCACCTTCTCGACCACTTGCCTTCCATCAAACTCGTGCTCGATCAATGGCATCGTGTTCGAGTCGAGGTAGTGCAAGAACAAGACCATGGAAATGGAGCCAATAAACATGGGAATTGGTCCGAAGAACCAGAGAAGCAAGTTCAGAGCAAAGTACAGTGCCCTGAGCCCAACAGACCAGAAATCACTGCCTCGGATGACGGCCAACTCGACACTCTTCGGTGGGATGCTTGAGCTCGGCGTGCTGATCAGGTAATTGGCATGGACGAAGTGCCGGGCTGACTGGATGAAGCATGAGAAGGCGAGGAGAAAGCAGATGAGGAGGCTGATGTACTTGATGGAGAGGGTGGTGGCCCGGGTGTCGCCATAGATGAGGTCGCTCACGAAGCCGTTGTTGTTGGTGTTGCTGATCCAGGCACCGATCAGGGAGCAGAGGGTGAGCGAGACGGTGGCCAGAAATGTCGCCGCCGATGTGTTGGAGGAGATCACCATGAGGCACGTGCTAACGTCCCTTTTCTCACCCTGCAAGATCAAAAGGTCATGTTAATTATTTGAGCTTTAATTGATCAGAAGTAGCTCAGAAACAGGACATAGCACCCGAGTTGATAAAGTTTCGGCTTTTTTGGCAACGACCCATTTCATGAATTTCGTACAAAACCGAGTGCACGACCATATACTCAATAAGATCGACCAATCAGAGGACGGCACAGACCACGGTGTACGGTTTTGGACAGTCCGATGAGTGGGGATCAGGGGAGTTCGAATTCGATTGCGCTCTCGGGCAATCACTAATTGATCAAGGAAAGTACAGTGGACTAAAATTAGACTGAAAGGAGAGAGATTTGACCTGCAAGATGGCCCGAACCCAGAAGCTCTTGTTGAAGTTCTCAAAACCCATGACAGTGGTGTGAGGCTTACGAAGGTATCTGTAGAGGAGTTGAAGATGGTACACAAACATGATGAGCAAGCCACCCGGAACCAACACCATATCCAGATCTTCTTCTCAAAACCCATTTTTTGGCTTCTCTGTGAATGTTAAGGCGTTTGATTAGAAAATCTTGTTGATTAACTGAATTCTTGGGGAGTAAATGAGAGGTTTGGGGGTTGTTTAAATAGCTGTTTATGACACTGCTGACTTCTATTGCTAGGCGGCTTGCTTATGCAAATTGCAGTCTTTTTTTGTTGTTTATATGTGAAATTCATGTTGGACTCGCGATTCAACTGTCATAGGCACGTGTGAAACTCCAGACGAACAGGAAGATTCAAGATTCATTCAAAGATGCACATCCTATTGGTCGATTGACTTGGAGGAATGGGAACTTTCTTCTTGTATTGTGAAACCTTATTAAGGTTAAGGATGAGTTTAAACTTACCTAACAATGGTCTCTGCATATACGCATGTTACCAATAATGATGCATTTAAGCATCAGAATTTGACCAAAATTAATGTTGTGTTTCCAAACGTAAATGTCTTGTTCATAGTCTATCAGAAGGAGAAGGCGCTCCCACAAAGCCAGACCCTGCTTTATGTGAAGTTGCTACATGAAAGGAAGCTATAGGTAATATAGCTATTAATATTATAGAATTTTACTAGCATAACAGTTTTTGAACTACTATGAGAATGACATATTGTGAGCTGCAATTCCTTGAGGAAGAGGATCTCATAATAATTTCTAATTATTTATCATTAACTTTTTTGTGGCTTAAAATAAGCTGTTATTCTTAAAGTGGGTTAAGGACAATCATATAAGCATTTCTCTCCTAAATATTATGATCCCTATAGGGTATTATGAGTGAATTGCCTATTATACATAATAGATAAGATATTATGCAAAATCAACGGTTAAAAATACTCTTGATAACTTTATATGAGGTAGAATTTGAAAGCAAGAATACTATTTCTATGTAAAAATGTCATTTATTGGTGGTGGATCATGTGTCGACATTGACATAGCCAATCTAATTCCTGGCACATGATTAATTTGTATGATTATCAAATTTCACTTTCACTTTAGATAGTTTAGTGTTGAAGTTGTTTCACTATACAATTCAATGCTTTAGTTAATTTTTAATTCGTATAATTACTATACCTTCCAGAAGGTGAGAAGATCAAGAAAAGTAGGTTCAGAAGCATACAAAGCAGGCCCATCTACGGTGGTCACCTCATATGCGCAAAACTCAGCTTAATTATCATATCAAATTGGGCAGAGCAAGACTTTTCTTCCATTAAATTTTTTTGTCATTAAGGTCATTATGAAAGTGAACTTATATATTTAGCTGACCACGACTTGGCATATGAGATAAAAAGGTCTAGACAGCAGCCAAAGACGAAGCAAGACTTGTGGAGCAAGCTCAATACTTTTCTCCAATCACGGACTTTTCTCAGATGAAGACGCAATATCTCATGTCATTTTCACATCTTGGGGAGCAAGCTCATGACTTGTGGCCGTCCTTGATCAAGCTCAAGATGATGAAACTTATCTCCATTACGTGGTTTGTTCAGAAGAAGCCTTCTTACATGTAGGCCTGAGTTTTGGCAAATCCCTCAGCATTTTCTTTTTTTCTATATGGTTAATTTTGATATGGATTGACTTAATATAACTGTGTTAGATTCATCTTAGTGTGGATAGCATCCAAAATACGACCACATAATCAATTTTATCTCCATCATATGTCCTATTCTGAAGAATCCTTCTTATTGTTACAAATTCTAGACAAGAGATGTTATGTATTCCCTTTTTTATTCTGCATATCAGAGTGGCTAATCTTCATTACAACTAACCTTGGGTTGGATATGAAATCTTACAAGTAAGGCTAATAAGGTAAGACTCCGTTCAAGTTGGCTAATGAAAAATGCTACATAGCTTTTCTTATTATTTTCTCTCATACACGGGGAGACGTTACCAAAATATGATTTAGATGTTGTTTCATCCAAATCTCTTTTTAACCTAAATTTTTAGTTAAATTAGATTAAAAAATAGAAGGCTAAATTTTTATAAATAAAAAAAAGAACACAAAAAAAGGAAAAAAAAAATGTAGGCTGCCACCACCCCACCATTGCTGGAAAAGGCAGATGATTATAGGGCAAATAGGCAGCAAGTTTAATTGGGGCCCGACCAAGGGTCGTCAGGCCTGGGCAATGGATGACAATAGTTTGGGTGTTTGAACCTCTTCAAAATCTGGTGACCTCCCTTGTGGTTGCTGGTTGGTAAGGGTCACCATGCATCGCTTGGGACCCTAGCAACCCTAGTCGGCCATTGCCTTGTCCTCGCAGCTCCTTTTTGGTGATGCTGGGGCGGAGGCAATGGGGGCCTAAAGGCCCTCGCCTATTTTTTTTCTTTTTTGGTGTTTTTAATTCAGCCTTATCTATTAATCTAATTTAATTAAAAATTGGGTTAAAGAATAAGATTTGAACCAAAATAATATCGTTTTATACTTAATTTTCATGTTTTGGTGATGTCAAAGCCACGTAGGAGAGAGAAAATCATTAGAAAAAAAAGCTAGCATTTTTCAATTTAATAAGTCTTAAGACTTAATTATATTTTTTGAAAGTTTTAAGATTTAATTTTACTTTCATGAAAGTTTTAAAATGTCTAAGACATTTATCTTTATAACTCCCGCAATCTTGAGGTATTCTATGGCTTTTGATGATTTGGAACCACCAGTCTGAACTTTCACTTTATGAATGTTTTTGTAGGCCATAAGACTAGTCCAAGCTCCAATTGCTTCTTTGATGCAGTCATGTTTAGGCAATTACTTCCTTCAAGATAATGATTATATATAACACAAGAACAATTGGAACATTGAAAACCGTAAAAAAATTTTAATACTATTTGATAGATGCATATGGACACCCATTCTCAAGCAATTGATGATAGAATTCTTGCTCATTTTTATTGTTGTGTTTGTTTTCGTTTTGCCTAATTAAAGATGAAAAAATAAGAACATGTTATAGTAATTGGTGCATTGAAAATTGCAAAATTTACTTAATACTATTCAACATATGCATATAAACACTCATTATTAGGTAATCGATAACAAAATCCCTGTTCATTTTTGTTGTTGCGTTTATTTTCGTTTTACTTAATTAAAGATTAAAAAAAAAGATCTTTTTAGAACCTAGAATTGATCTTGGAACCTATAACGGGGTAGGTTCCAGGTTTCAAGTTTTGATGGGTAGGTTTTAGATTCAAAAAAATGAGGAACTTGTACCAAATGGTAGATTCTGTGTTCCAAGCACAATCTATAAGGAACCTAGAACCACTCATCCCTAGTTTACCTGAGCTTCACCGTAACTGGGTGAGGCTTAACCTCACCGGGCCATCGCGACGTTGGTCTCACCTTGGCTAAGCGACGCCGACTTGGTGGTGGCTTGGCGAAGCTTGTTGGCCCGAGCCTCGCCGTGGGCTAGCAACGCTTCGACAACTAGACGAAGGAGAAGAAGAAAAGGAAAAAATAAAATAAAAAAATGAAAAAGAGAAAAGCAATAAAATTATTTAACCACCGCCTTGGTGGCCACGATAGTTTGGGCTCTCTCCCCCCCCATGAAGGGGTGGGGTTCGAATCTTCTCACGGTCGCTGGGGTTTTAAGTATGACGCCGGAGGTGGTGGGTCCTCCCGCTTACGTGTCATCCTTGGGTTTATTCTCTGGATGCCGGCCGTGCAAGGGTTCATTGGGTCACCAAAAAAAAATTATTTAAAAATTAAAAGAAAATGATTTGAACTAAAAATTTTAAGGGTCCTACAAAACATATTTTTATTTCGAGAATAGAAATTTTGGATGGTTACCAAACATCCTTAAATGCTCAGAAAATTATCTAAGGAACAAAATTAAAAAATCACTTTTGAGTAGAAATTGTTCTTGAAAATAGAATGGTAACTAAACATACTCTGAATAAGATTTTTTTTTATCTCATGCATGAAGCCTTCAATCTACAATGGAAAGGACAAGGGTTCAATGTAAAAGGAAAAGCATTTCAAATATATCCTCAAAAAGAAAAACGTCAAATGTCAAACCTAGAAAGGAAAAGTAGTTTAAGGCTCCATTTATTTCGTGAAAAATATAGTGTTTTTGGAAAATATTTTCCAAAAAATAATTTTCCAGGAAGATGTAATTATTTTCTAGTGTTCGGCTAAAACCTAAAAATGAAGTGTCCGCTGTTCGGTAAAGAAAATATTTTCCTTCATACACTCTTTTTTAAATAATTTTTATTATTTTATTTTTTAATCGATTTTTTATTATTTTTATTTAAAAAATTATATTTTTATGTTTTTTCCTTCTTTTTCACCTTCTTCTTCGTTTGGTTGGTTGCTGGCCATGGCAATAGTTGATGACTGACCGCAGGTGGCTAGAGCCTCGCCATATGTCGGTGAGGTCAAGCCTCATCGAGGCTTCACCTCACCTAATTAGGCGAGGCCAAGCTCTCTTCATGTTGGCGAGCTCGGGCCTCGCCAAATCTGGTGACCTGGGCAAGGCTTAAGCCCCACTCAGTTCGCTAGATCTAGCAAGGCCCGAGCTCGTTCGAGGCTAATTCGACGAGCTTAGGCCTTGCCAAATCCGGTGAACTAGGCAGAGCTTGAGCCTTGCTCGAGGTCATCGAAGGTTGGCAAACCTCTGGTGACCTTGAGTGAGGCTTGAGCCCTACCTAGGTCATTGGATTTCGACAAGGCCCGAGCTCATCAATATCGGGCGAGCTCGGCCTCGCCAGGATCTGGCGAGTTGGAGCTTCACTGACCTATGATAAGGCTCTAGGTTGACAGTGGCTGGCAACTAGCCAAATGAGAAGAAAAGGAAAAAAATTAATAGAAAAAATTAAAAAATTAAAAAATCGATTTTTGAAAAAGGGGAAAAATAAAAAGAAAAGGTATTTGATAAAAGAAAGTGAGCTAAAAGAATGTATGGAAAATGTTTTCCTCTTTCTCAAAAGTGAAAAACATTTTCTCCATTTTACAAGGCTTTTTTTCTTTGATGGAAAATGTTTTCCCCAACCAATTCATTTTCCATGAAATGAACGTCGAAAAATCCGGAATATATTTTCCGTGAAACAAATTGAGCCTAAAAATATCTTTAAAAGGAACTGTTGTGGTTTAATTTAACCTATCTATCACACTCATTGATCATTATGTGCTAAAATAAATTCAAAATTATGCATAAGGAAACATGTCAATCAATTAAATAATCAAACAGTTAAGAGTAAAATCTAAGATGTAACAGTGATTTATTTGTAATTTTATAAGAACGAAATTCTCCATTTCATTATCAAATTATTCTTGAACATTGCTATATCTTCTTTTTTCCCATAAAGCTTGTATAGAAGTGTTGAAGGGGTAAATCACACAGAAATTTAGAAAATTCCTTGGTCCATTGCTCTGGTTGGTCTGGTCCGAAATCGACCTTTCAAATTGCTCCACAAACCTGAAAATCAAATAGAGTTATCCCACTAATTATCATTACATCCACGGTCGGTCTAATAGAGTTCTTACAAACATCCAATCTTGCAAAGAAAAATAATCCACATATTCGTTAAATGAATGAAATCACTTAAAACAAAAAATGTACATTCATCCGTTAAACAATATATTATGCGCACGTTTCTAGCAATTTAAATTTATGTGAAAAAATAGGTTGTCTAACAGTTGTTCAAACCTAGCCAGTCAAAATAATTTTCCCATTAGAAGTGAAGTGTCCTAGCCAAATCAACATTTGCATTTAAGAAAAAGTTTTAATAGCACTTCTTGGACAAAGGAGTAAGTCATCCTTTACTGAATGACGTTAGGCAGGAGAAAGCGAGCATGAATTTGCAAAATGAAATAACACCATAGTATCACTTTCTTCAACTTAATACCCAATCACCTTTGTTTTTTCTTCTTCTTTTTTTGTCAAGAAAAAATTTCCATTCATTACCAAAGGAAACATGATAGGAAATCTTAAAAATGACAACAGGAAGGCAAGTTAGAGCTCCAAAACAAATAAAAAACCAGCAATTAAGACATATCATTAGAGCATGATTGACAAAGATTATCATAAGCTTGTCCCTCAAGAATAGATCTGAAATTGCATTCAAGCGAAAAGACCAATGGCCGATCATCGAATCACATAGTATCATCAATGATAAGCACACGTTGAGATCTCCATCTGTAGTTAAGGTTTTGCCTTCCAGCGGTGTGCATCGAGGTTCGGCATTCCCAACACCATCATCGTATGGAGACAATATAAACAAGTTTAAAAAATTAAGATCTGACACCTGTGAGAGTGAGCTCTGTAACCAATGCAAAGTGCCAAAGTTTTGAACTAAAACACATTGAACGGGCACAAATTTGACACTGAAGCTACTCTGAACACTATTGAAATTGGAGATGGAGTATTTATTTATTAAAACTCCAAAATCTAGAATTACATCAGAGAGAAAAGCTCCTAAATATTAGATCGGGAGAGCAAAGCTCCTAGATCTAAAACTAGATCGGGAGAGTAAGGAAAGGAACACAAAGGAATAAAAGAAAAGCAATTAGGAGGGGAGGGAGAGATCTAGGCCAAATCCCTCCTAAAAGTGGAAGAAACGAAGAAAGGTTCAAAGAGGGAGCTATAGGGAGGGAGATAAATTTTGAGGTGAATTATACCTAACCACCTAACTTGCTCAAAAGGGTGGAATTCACCATCTCTTGCACATAGCAAAAGAAGAATCGAGATGCAATAGACAGAGATGTCCGAAATACATAATTACACTTGTTGAATTTTAGAAAGTTAGATAGATGAGTTGTATACAAATGACTGAATATTGGGGAGACTACTGCAAAGACTTTTTTGCCTCACTTACTTCGGAGAAGAGTCAAGACTTTGACAGATTAGCTCGTGTACTATTCGCATGAGACCACCACATTAAGATTATGTTCACCATATTATATTAGTACGCTAGAAGCTTCTTAATTAAGACGTCCCAATGGACTAATTAAACATAAATTAGAAGAGAAAAACAACGATTAGTTCCCTATCGTGTTTGACTATTTAAAAACATCCAAGGTCCTTAGGAGAGTAGCAATTTATTGCTATTTTTAATTATCATTGGATGGATTGTCATTATACTTAGTCTCCTAATCCGCTTCCCCTCCCAACCGGGGTCAACGATGATGAAAGATTAGATTTGTTAAGAGAAAGTTTAGAAAGACATACCTCTCACTTTTGATTTAATGACTGCTTACGTAACTTTATTTTTTAAAGTATCATTCACATGCCTCTAAACAAATAGCCCATATTGAAAAGACTAAACTGTCCCTTCTTGTAAACTTATTTCAACATTTTATTGAGGGCTTCAGTTATTTAGTTTTTAATTGATTTTGAATGTTTTTTGTGGACGTAAGAAGAAAGAATTTGAGGACGGACAATCTTGGAAAGAAAATGACATTATTGTAGGGTCACAAAGATAATTAATATGGAGGTGTGAAGTGACCTCCAAAGATAAATTCAGGTAAGTTTTTGGTATTTTAAAAATAGAGATACCTAAGTGGTTATTGGATAATAAATGACTTTGTTTTTTAAATTTTCCCATTCGTTCATTTTTCTATAATCTAGTCCAACAAGCTCAACTTCGCTAGGACGGAGTAATATCCAATTTCTGCGGGGACAAAAGTGTAGAGGAGTGTTAAAATGGATAACGCTTTTATGACAGTCTTCATACAAAGCCTCATACCGTTCAAAAATCAATGAACGGTTCAGATCTATTCTTATGTGACTCAATCGCTGGCAAAGCAATCTATGAACGATTTCTATAGAGATTGTAGGAGCTCTCGTGCGTATATCGAGAGTTTCTAGTAATTCTACCAATATTGACGTCATTCCACCGTGAACTTCTGCAAGAAAGGACTGTTTGAGAAAATAATAGCCGACGGTATAAACTATAAAGTACCTTTCAATACTTATTCCCTGTATTTTATTACAATTAATAGAATATATAATTGGTCAAGAAAAATCAAACCCTATATTTTTCTTCCTAGATGTACGCAAACAAAGCAGGCCTGGTCTAATTCTGATGTGAAGGTGTGTGAATGGTCATTGCCATTTCTGACTCTTTGCTCCACCTTCTCCACTACTTGCTTTCCATCAAACTCGTGGTCAATCAATGGCTTGGTGTTTGAGTCCAGGTAGTGCAAGAACAAGACCATGAAAATGGAGTCAAGAAACATGGGTATAACCAGAGAAGCAAGTTCAGAGCGAAGTACAGTGCCCTGAGCCCTAGAACAGAAATCACCGCCTTGGATAACGGCCACCTCCACGTTCTTCGTAGGGACGCTTGGGCTCAGCGTGCTGATCAGGTAATTGGAATGGACGAAGTGCTGGGTCGACTGGATAAAGCATGAGAAGGCAAGGAGGAAGCAGATGAGGAGGCTGATGTACTTGATGGAGAGGGTGGTGGCCCGGGTGTCGCCATAGACAAGGTCGCTCACGAAGAAGTTGTTGGTGTTGCTAATCCAGGCACCGATCAGGGAGCAGAGGGTGAGTGAGACGGAGGCCAGGAACGTCGCCGCTGATTGTTGGAGGAGATCACCCTGAGGCACGTGCCAATGTCACTACTCTCACCCTGCAAGATCACATTGTGTTAATAATATGAGCTTTGATTGATCAGAAACAGCACAGAAACAGCACAAAGCACCCAAATTGATCAAGTTTCAGCTCTTTTGGCAGCGACCCTTTTCGTACAAAGCTGAGTGCACGATCATATACTCAATGAGGTCGACCAATCAGAGGATGGCACCGACCACAATTATAGTGTTTGACAGTCCAATGTGTGGGAATCGGGGCAGTTCGAATTTGATTGCGCTCTCGGGCAATCACTAATTGCTCAAGGAAAGTATAGTGGACTTAAATTAGACTGAAAGGAGAGAGATTTGACCTGCATGATGGCCCGAACCCAGAAGCGCTTGTTGAAGTTCTCAAACCCCATGACAGTGGTATGAGGCTGATGGAGGTATCTGTAGAGGAGTTGGAGATGGTACACGAACATGATGAGCAAGCCACTCGGAACCAGCACCACATCTAGATCTTTCTTCTCAAAATTCATTCTTTTGCTTCTCTGTGAATGTTGCACAGTGACTTCTGTTGCTTAGAAAATCTTGCTGATTAACTGAATTCTTGGGGAATAAATGAGATATTTGGGGGTTGTTTAAATAGTTGTTTATGGCACCGTTGACTTCTATTGCTAGGCGGCTCGCTTATGCAAATTGCAGTCTTTTTTTGTTGTTTATATGTGAAATTCATGTCGGACTTGAGATTCAACTATGATAGACACGTGTGAAACTCCAGACGAACATGAAGATTCATTCAAAGATGCACATCCTATTGACTCGGAGGAATGGGAACTTGCTTCATGTATTGTGAAACCTTATTAAGGTTAAGGATAATACCGAAGGATGAATTTTAACTTAAGTAATAATGGTCTCTGCATATACGCATGTTACCAGTTGTAGGTTATGCAATTTGGTGAACTCCCATTTCTATTCTATCACGTTCATCACAGTTTGATCATGCATGATCAACCTTATTAATGTTTCTCGCATTTTCAAACATAGATGTCTTGTTCATGGTCTATCAGAAGTAGAAGGCGCTCTCCACAAAACCAAACTGTGCTCCCTGTAAAGTTGCCATGTATAAGGAAATTACGCATAACGTAACTAATAATCCTGGATACTGTATATGATGACTATTGGGTATTATCAGGTAATTGTCTAATATAACTAATAGGTAGGATATTATGCAAAACAAATCAAAGGTCAATCTTACTATGACAATTTTATGTGAGGCAGAGTTTTGAAGCAGAATACTATTTTTGCGGAAAAGAAAAAATGCCATTTATTGGTGGTGGATCATGTATCGACATTGGCACGGCCCATCTAATTTCTGGCACATGATTAATTTCTATGATTATCACATTTTGCTTTCATTTTAGATAGTTCTGGGATTGAAGATGTTTCGCTATACAATGAAATGCATTTGCTAGTTTTTAATTCGTATCATCACTAAACCTTCCGGAAGGTGATAAGATCAAGAAAAGTAGGCTCAGAAGCATTCAAAGCAGCCCATATACAGTGGTCATATACTCATATGCGCAAAACTCACCTTAATTATCATATAAAATTAAGCAGAGCAAGTCTTTTCTTCAATTAATATTTTTGTCATCAAGTAAATTATGAATGTGAATTCATATATTCAGCTGACCATGACTTGGAATATGAGGTGGGAGAGGATCGGACAGAAGCCAAAGACAAAGAATATTCTTATTTCAGCTTCCAATCGCAAACCTTATTCAAATAAGAGACTTTCGGGCGTCATTGATCAAACTCAAGATAATCAATCTTATCTCCATTACGTGTTTTCTTCACAAGAAGGTTTCCTATATGTAGGCCTGAGTGACCTGATTTTATTATATTTGATTCATCTTAGTTAGCATCCAAAATACGACTAAATTATCAATTTTATCTCCATTAAATGTCTTGTACTGAAGAAGCCTTCTCATTATTGCATATTTTGCACAAGACATATTATGTATGCCCTTTTTGTATGGCGTATGGAGTGATTAATCTTCATTAGAAGTAACCTTGGCCTGGATACAAAATCTTATGAGTAAGGCTAAAAAGGTGAAGTGAGAGCTTAATCAACTTATGGTGCCATAATTGGAGCGAACTCAACAAAGGACTAAATGTGTTTCAAAATGAGTTAAAACTCGTTGAGCCGTTTTGAAACATATGCAATTTGAGTAAACATTGTGTATTTGCTACGCTGCTTATATGTTAAAGCAAATATGCAACAATTGATTAGCATGATATAGGTGAAAGTTCTGGATAAGTTACATCAAAGGACAGGCAACAACGACGGGGTCCACCCGTTTTTTGGTGAAATCCCCTAGATATAGTGGGAGTTGCCCTCATTTTTACTCATTTAATGAGATGGAGTAGTTGAGATGCATACGAACTAGCCCAGACACAATCTAACTATAAGACTGGTTAAGAACAAGTAAATCAATTGTTTCCCAGAGAATCAAAGAAGAAAACTGCTCAGCTCAACGAAAGCTACTGCATATCATGACTTTTTACTGATTTTATACGTTGAGGACGAGAAGGAGATTACGTAACCAACCTGACGGCAAAACACGGAATCAAAAAAGAGGAAAATAATAGAAGTACAGCAACGCATTTTATCAGTCATCTAAGCTTTGGTCGAACTCACTTCTCTTGCAATCTTTAGCCCATGTAATCCTAGTTATCAAAGCATAATCGGCTAACATAGAAACCTAGAGATTCTAAGAATCATTTGATGTCAGATTCACTTTTTCTTTCCTTCTTGATATCCGGAATTCGAACGATGTCAAAAGTAAGAAATCCTTGCAGCGTCTACTAAAATAAAAGTAGGTTCACTAGCATACAAGGTAGCCAATTTAGCAAAAAATTCCGCAAAAGAGAAAATCTATGTGTTTCTGCTTCTATTTTGTCATCAATTTGAACTATGAATATATATATTGATATTAATTTTTTATGTATTTGGCCCAAAAGAGAAAATGTAACAGCTTCCGGTTTACATGGTCCACTTCCTCTGGCCCTCGCAAGAAATAACGGAAAATTGACCGAGTTCTAGTCAACAATTATTGGTGCTCTTCCTTCTCTTTCTCTGAAGCATCCTTCCTGGCCCCGGGCCTATCTGACCATACTCCAATGGCTGTGAGAATTCTTATACCTGGTTCCCGACAAACTCCTTTCAAATTTTTCAACTTGGGGATGAGCCACCCAAACTTCCTCATGTTAGTATCTCAGTCTTGGGAGGCCCAAGTGCCAGGTTCTCCCATGTACAGACCCTATGCTAGACTCAAGCTCTTGAAGGGTTGGCTTAGATGTCTCAACAAAGATGCTTACTCCGATATTTCTATGCGGGCAGCTACAGCTAAAAGTGTCCTCTTATCTACTCAAGAGGCTCTCCACCTAGACCCTCAAAACAGTTCATTGGCAGCTGAGGAACATTCTCAACTCAAGGAGTATTATGAACTACGATCTCTTGAGGAATCGTTCTTCAGGCAAAAGTCTAGAATTCGCTGGCTTAAGGAAGGGGATCATAATACCAAGTTCTTCCATCAGTCAGTCAACCACCGGCACCTCCGAAATCGCATTATCTCTGTCATGGATAACTCAAGACAAATGGTATCAGAAATGAAGGAAGTTCAGGGGGTATTTGTCTCTTATTTCTAGGACCTCCTTGCCTCGGCTAGCATGACTGTGAGGCCTTCTGTACAAGAGATATCTGATGTCATCCATTCCCCTCTCAAGGAAGAGCAAATCACTTTTCTTTCCCAACCCTTCCTCCAGTCGGAAATTCGCGATGCTATGTTCTCGATGGCTGGAAATAAGGCTCCCGGACCTGATGGCTATAATGTTGATTTCTTTAAGAAGAATTGGGACAGGGTTGGCCCTTCAGTTACTGAAGCGATTATGGACTTCATTGTTTCTGGTTCCTTGCTTAAGGAAGTCAACAATACTATCATTGCCCTAGTGCCAAAAATCCCCAATGCAACATCGGTGTCGGATTTTCGTCTTATTACCTGTTGTAATACTATCTACAAGTATATCACCAAGATACTATCTGCTAGAATTGCCACTGTTCTCCCTTACCTAATCAGTCCGGTTCAAACTGCTTTTATAAAAGGTAGGAGAATAAGTGACAATATTCTCCTTGCCCAAGAACTCTTCAACGGGTTTCATAATAAGCCTTATATCCCGAAGTGTGCCATCAAGGTAGATTTCCGGAAAGCCTATGATACCCTTGACTAGGACTTTCTAGAGAAGACTCTTCAAGCTTTTGGATTTCCCAACCATCTCACAAAGCTTATCATGGTTTGCGTCCGAACCCCAAAATTTTCTATCTCCATAAATGGCGAACTCCATGGTTTCTTTGCTAGTGGACGTGGTATAAGACAATGTGACCCAATGTCACCATACCTATTCACCTTGATCATGGAAGTCTTTACTGGGATTCTTGACACTCATACTCGGCACCCGGAATTCCGATATCACTAGCGATGTAAGGCTACACATCTATCCCACCAATTCTTTGTGGATGATGTGTTCCTTTTCAGCAAAGCAAAACTTGCTTCTATTTCTTGCCTCCAAGACGGGCTTACTTTATTCTCTACCTGGAGTGGATTAGTCCCTAATACCAGTAAAAGTGAAGTCTTCATCTCAAGAGGTTCTGAGACCACTAATGAGTATATTGTACAAGCACTTGGCTTCAACCGCGGCTCCCTTCCTATGCGATACTTGGGTGTACCCATCATCACATCAAGACTAAGTAAAGTGGACTGCAACGCCCTAGTTTGCCGCCTCACTGCTAAAGTCCAATCTTGGACCCACCGCTTCCTCTCCTTCGCAGGCCGACTACAGCTTATTAAGTCGGTACTACATGCCATCCAAGCCCATTGGGCCTCCACTTTTTGGCTTCCATCGGCGGTGGTGAACAAGATAGAGCAAACATGTAGACAATTCCTTTGGAAATGCCCAAATATGGGTCCGGGAGGTGCAAAGGTGTCTTGGATTGATGTCTGTCTTCCCCATCAAGAAGGAGGCCTTGGTATTAGAAGGATCAGGGATAGCAATAAAGCAGTCATGGCTAAACACATCTGATTGCTATTCACTGATAAAGAGTTGTTATGGTGCAAATGGATTCATGCAACACACCTTAAAATGAAGAATTTTTGGGATGCCTCCACTCCTACTCATTGCTCCTGGGCTTGGCGGAAGATCCTTACTATAAGGAAAGACTTCCTACCCCACTTCAGGTGGAAGATAGGTGATGGTGAATTAGCATCACTCTGGTTTGATCCATGGCTTCATGTGGGTCATCTTAGTACAATCTTCTCAAACAGTTACATCTACCAATCGGATCTTCTTAGACACACGAGAGTGAAGGACCTATATTCCCCAGAAGGAACTCAATTACTCCAAGAGTTAGCATTGTGGCATATAACAGTTCCCCATCTCTCCATCGGCCAAGACACCTTCACATGGTTAGAGGGCTCCTCTGGAGCATTTTCAACAGCTTCGGCATGGGCTACAATTCGGCGTAAATGCAATCCGGTTCACTGGTTCTCTTTTGTTTGGGATAAGGTGTTGACCCCTAGACATCACTTTTTCCTCTGGCTTATTACCAAAAACCGTCTCCCCACTCAGGTATATCTCATGTCATATGGCAGAATTCCTAATTCGGTTTGCGCCTTGTGCAACACTACGCCGGACTTAATCAACCACCTCTTTTTTGACTACTATATCTCCAATGCTCTGGCTAATTTTTGGGCCACCAGGTGTAATCTCCCTTGGAGCAACTCCACTTGGACGGATAATCTTATTTGGGCTAAAAAATTTTTGTCTAGGAAGGGATTTCACCGGGAGATAGCTCTATTCTCTTTTGACTCTCTATGCTATATTATTTGGAAAACCAGAAATGAAATCATTTTCAATGGCCATAACCTATGCTTTCCCTCCATGAAGAAATACCTCTATAAGGCGGTCAAAGACAAAGCTCTAGCTTTCAAGTCGGTGGAAGACAACCCCAGAAACAGAAGAATGCAATGCAGTTGGGGGATAGACCCTCAAATTTTTGGAGTGGAGCCGCCCATTACTTAGTATAGGATGGAATAGGTCCTCTTAGTTCCTTGGGACTCTATCCTATTTGTATATTTCCTTTTGCGACCACGGTACCCTTCTACTCCAGTGATAGTTCGTCCAGATGAGTGTTTGTTGGTACCGTGGCTTCCCCCTCTGTTGTACAGTATCTTTGGTTTCTTATAAAAATTCTTACCTTACCAAAAAAAAAAAAAAAAAAGAAGAGAAAATGTAACAATGGGGATGAAATTTATAATTTATTAGGCAAAATGTGTGCAAAATGTGTTATTTCTTGATCTTGGATTGGAAAGTAAATGGTTGAAATGTAAAGTAATTGATATTGCGAAGGCTGAATTAAAAATTTTACAGGCACTAGAATGGTAAATTTGTAGAAAACTTAACTGGATAAGCAAATTTGCAAGAAGTGGTGTTTCGTAATCTTTACAAGGACTACGATAGGGGTATTTATACTTTCCCACCTTGAGTTATTTACGAATAGTTGAGAATTCTAAACCAATGAATGAATTCCTAGGTACTATTTATTTATTTTCAAGAACCTGGAGTTTGCCACAGTGACTACATTTCCTATATAGGAAGAGGAAGGAGTGGATTCTTGGAAGGTTGGGGTTAGAACGATTTAGTTTCAAGTGTGGGTTTTGACTCCCACACCCTACAAGGTGGTAGGGCAAAAATATGAGAGTGAGAGTTAGAGTAGGAATAGGAGAAGAGTAAGACCGATAAAAAAAAACACTTTCCCTTGTCATCCAATAGCGGTTATGCATAAGGGATAACATATTTCATTATAGGAATAGCCTACTAGCATTCATGTGCTCGTGTCAGTCCATCGAGTTAGTCTTTGAGCTCCAACACTCAACAAAATTTGCAATAGCTCGCTATTGATGACTCTTTTTAATTGGTGAATGCTCTCGTCGATAACTTTTGAATATTTGCTTTTGGTGACTTTACTAGTGAGTTATCGATTACCTTCAAGTTTCCAACGGCTTTGTCTATTGATGTTTTCTGTTATGACCAAATCTTGCTCTCAGTGAGTGAACTTGCCAGTTGTTGATAATATTCAAAAGTGGGTCTCATTTTGGCGTCTATGTTTTAGGAAGTAGACCACGAGTTCCACCACAAGGAGAATATCAAGCAGCAGCCAAAGACGGAGTATAGCGTATAGGTTTCAATTCCTGACTTTTTGTTCAGTTTTCTTTTTCTTTTCCTTTTTCTTTTTGCCATAAGACTTTATTCAATTATGACATAAATATCTAATTCCACGGTAACGAATTGGGTAAGCTCAAGACTTCCGGCGTCATCAATCAAACTATTGTTTTTTTCCTATTTTCTTGTTTCTAGGATGATAAGCTTTTATATTATCCACTTTAAGGTCTGAAATTCTGAATGTTGTTCTTGACATTTGAGGCACGTTTCATGTTCATGAGCTTATTCGGTATGGATGTGACTTTGGATTATGCTCAAATTCACATGTGACTTTGATTTCTGCTGTCGATTTTGTTCTTGTTGTAAACTTTAGCTTTCGAAGTTGTCATGATTAACTCCCATTAATAAATAAATAAAAGGAATAGCAAATGCAAAAGAACATGGCCCGTGCAATATTCACACTAGAGATGATTCGGAAATCTTTTAAAGGCAACAGCCCCAAGCTGAGACATGCTAGTTCTATTTCAGGCTTTTATATAGTATGATAATTAAATAATAATTAGCATTGTACCTACGGAAAATAATAAGTAATCCCATGGACGGGCCCAGAGTTCCAGAGCCGTCCTGGCCCACCGGAGTACTAAAAGAAAGCCCAGATGGATTGGAGCCCAAACTTACTTTTTTAAAAGCAAGTTCCAATGTTTTTCTGCTCATTTTGCCAATGGACATTCTAACGTTCTTAGGATTTGATAGACGCATCCAGCCTAACTCCATCATCTCGAATGTCTTCCTCTCGCTTACCCTCTCCCTAACCTTAACCCCTTGTTCACTCTACGTCAAATCTTTTCTCTCTCGCAGCCTTGCCTCGCAGCCTTACCTCACACCTCACTCGACGTTGACGCCTTTCCTTCTCGCCTCACAGCTCACTCGACATCGAAGCTGGGATAGGGCTTTCCAAGATCCTAGTCCTCGTCAGAGCTGGTTCAGCTCTCTCCCTCTCGGCCCGCTAATCGCTACTTGTGATCAGTGCGATTCTCCCTCATGATCTAATGCTGCGAGGTTCTTTTTGCAGGCTACACTGCGAGCACCACCATCGTTGGCCACCGGTCCTTCCGCAGTCTGCCATCGAGTTCATACGATTTTGGAAATAGGAAGTTGAATATGGTAATAATCTGATCTCAATCAATGGTTATAGATATTTTATTGCCTTGTTCGGATTGTTCCAATGTTGTTTGAGTCTTGAACTATTTATCCTATCTGAAATCTTAAGTAGCCTCTAAGTTAGGGATTTTTCTCTAATTTCACAACATGCAATAATCGTCAACTCAATCTCATATGCAAAATACGATTCGCAATTGCTTGGAAAATTGGTCAATCTGATCCTCGTGACCAGAATACGATTCATTAACCTATTGTTTCCAAATATTTAAATGGATATGTATAATATTTCTTGTGTGATTTGGTGTCGTGTTGATTTGATTGCTATTTTTTTCCGTCTTTGTTTGAGTTGAATTGATTGCATTCCCATAAAAAATCCAAAAAAGATCAGACATAATTCAAGTAGATCATTGTTATTTTTTTTTTTAGGATGAATTGCATGTCAAAATTAAGAATTCAATCAATTTCGAATTTCATGAAAAAATATAAAAAATATATCATGTGCATGTCATATAGATCAGGTGCATAAATTCCATGTCATATGTCACGTCATAAATGCCATGTCATTGTGCCACATCATGTGCCACATCATCTTTCATGTCATCATTTATGCCATGTCATTATGCGTGTCATTTGGATTGTGTGTAATTAGAAATTGCATATCGTCTTATAAGTTCCATGTTAGGCTAGTTTAATTAAAATCACAATGCATGCTAGGGTGGTCGCATATTAAACTTTTGCGTCATTAGAATTAAGATACATATTTAAATATAATCATTTTTCTACGTCATTGCATTATAATATATGCACTGCAGAAAGCATGGTGTTTATTAAACAAGAGAAAACCTAAAAAAGGTTTAAGAGAGAATACGCATTAATTAGAAATCATATTTAGGACGATGTGATTTTCTAGCTAATATTGCAGGTGTTTTTGTTGCTTTGAGGTAAGTAATTCTTCCCTTTCCTCGTAATTTATTAAATAATTTGACCATTGAGTGTTTAATAATGATTGCACACCTGCTTGATCACCACTTATATTAGCAAGTAAACTAAAATTAATGCAAGTTGCTTGCAAAATGTATATTTTTAAAATAAAAGAGAACATATTGAAAAGACATTAGAGAAATCTAGCATAATCAAGTTTCCATTCCCATAATTTCTGTTGACTTCCATTACTTTATATGGATTTCTAATTGACCCACAAAAAAATAGATTAGTGGTGATTCCTATTTGAAAATCAAATGCATATTAAGAACTTACGCCCTAAATCTCAAATTGGTATGGATTTAGGAGAGTCTAAGTTAAGTTTAAAGTTAATAATCCATTAGCTGAATCCCTAAATAATTTTACCCACTTCCGGGATGTTGCAACAAATCCTATGGACAAAAATGCAAAATCTTAGAAAGCAATAAAAGTTTGTATACAGGGGAGGGCGCAACCGAACATTCCTCTATTTAAATAGGGAAATCAAGCTGCATAGGACCATGAATCCTATGCACTTGGGTTCTTCGCTTTTATTGGTCTTGTGAGGCATACCATTTAGATCAGATATTCTCCCTTCTAGATATGCACCAATCTTTTCATGATAGCATCAAATTCAGCTACTTTAGGAAAATGAGATTGTTCAAGAGTTTTTTTGGCTCTTTTCTTTGGGTTGAAATTTCCCACTAAAAATGATGCATCCATATTATTATAGCACTTTCTCTTGACGAGACAAGCTATAGTAGCATGCAACTCATTAGCGTGACTTTGGAGGCTTGCAACATGCCCGTTCATGTCATTATCATTATCGGCAACACAATCCGGCACTTCATTTCGATTGATTATTTTCGCTTGTAACCACTTATGGATGGCTAATGGTTGATGATCCATAAACACTTAATTCGAAAATAAATGAGGCATAAACAGATGATCAAGACAATATATACCCTTTCTTTTTTCTTTATTCATGAAAATGTTTGTACATGAACGGGACTTTATAAACAAAGAGATCTAGATAAAGAAATATAAATAGCACCCTAAACATGGATTTAGAAAAGGAATGCATCAAATTTCCTAAATTTGAAACTAGGATAGCCGAAGTTTGAGACTCCCGATAAACTATTAACTGAAAACAAATTCCCTATAGCCGTTTCTGTTTTTTATTTTGTTTTTGTTTTTTTATTATGAAAACCGTGGCAAACCTATGAGGGAAATAATGACCTACGATACACCTAGGAAAATGAAGGCATAAATCGAAAATAAATTTATTTTAAATTTTACTTCTTTTCTTCTTTATTTTTCTTTTTCAAAGGGTTCGATGGTTATAATTTCCAAATCAAAATGACAATGGTATTAGATCCACAACCAACCTAGACCTTTCGTGAATCGACCAAACGTACGGTAAAGTATATTGCAAAGTAAATAATATCAGACTTACTTCGCCAATAGAATGATGGCAATCATGTAGATATGTGCATGATACGTTGCTTGATTCCTATTTTAGAAGACTTAACAAAGTAGAGCCATAAGAATGATCAGACTAGAAGCAGGCATGTAGAGTAAGTTAGGTCCCCATGACTTCGGCTCAGTTGAAGATCTAACTCATGTCATGGGCATGCGATCAGAAGTGGATACTCTCAAAACTAAAAAAGAAATTTCAAGATTGAGATGAACAATTTGTACGCGAGCATGTGGTCGAAGTGGTATCCAAAACTTCCTCTTATACCTTCAATTTTGCAAGAACATTTAACACCTTAAATGTTAAGGACATATTTGGAAATTGCTGAGTCCTTAGCTGGGCTGAGAAATTGCTGCAAGTGACGCTGTAGCGAACTGAAGAGGTCGGCAATGCTGTGCTCGCCGGAACTGAAGCAAGCTAGCCGGCTAAAAGGCGAGACACGTCCGGAAGCTCTGGGCGTTGGAAAGATATTGCAGAAAATCACCACAAGCTTGAGCGGCTGCCAATGACTGATGAGAAGCGTTGAACTGCCGCCGGGACTGCTGAACCTTGCTCGCCGGTCGTCGGCGTTACTGGGAATTCGCTGAGCAGGTTCTCGTGAATCAGCGTCGAGAAAACACACAATGGGCAGTGACGTCGCTGGTATGAGAATTTGCTCGCCGTTCGCCTTCTCCTGTATCGTGCAAAGGAAAGGCACCAAGAAAAACCCTGTTTTTTCATCGCTGTCTCTCCCTCTCGCTCCCTATTGTGCTCTCCTCCATTTTGTCCGTAGGTGGTCCTTTTTAGGATTTTGCTAATATAATAAGTTTTTGAGTTACTATGAAATTTGAGCTACTACGAGAATAACAATTTATTGTGAGCCACAATAATTTATAATTATTTGTTATATAATTTTTGTGATTTAAAATAAATTATTATTTTCACATCAGATTAAAGATTATCACAGAATTATTTCTCTCCTTTTTATAGGTGAGAGTGCTCGGGTGAGAAGCGAGCAGGCTTCCGAACATTTATTTTATTTCTTTCCTCACTCTTCATAGCTCTCTTCCTGCACGCGTATCTCCTCCTTATATTGGTGTGTCTCTTCCTTCTTTTAGCTTCTCTGAACGAAGATTCTTCATGAATGTAAATATGGGAAAATCTTCTTAATTGATCGTGCCCAAGCCGCGAATCCGTCTTTGCGAAATCACGTCTGTTATCTTTCAGCCCACATATTTGCCGTGTCTAAAGAATATGCTCTCTTGATCTCAATTCTTTCCATGCGCCATGCGATTTTCGGTCATTTGGAGTACTCAATGGGCTTGACCAAAATTTAATGCTCTTGTGGGCTCAGTCCAATCAATTAAATTCAATACCTTCCACCAAAACTCTTATGCAAACTGTATGGGCCTAATGCAAATGCAATTTAATTGATAATTTTGCCTGGGGCCGGGTCGATTCCTAATTTTTTATGCAATGAATTACTAAATGAGATGCCAAAATTTAGATATCATCAGGAAAGGCTAATCTTAAGAAAGAAAGTAACAATTTCCCCAACTTTATACGAATCACCTAATTTGCTCAAGTGCGGGGGAGTTCACCATCTCTTGCACGTAGCAAAAGAAGAGCCAGACGGAGTAGACAGAGGTGTGTAATGTATAATTGCTCTTGGAAAGTTAGATAGACAGGTTTTATACAAAGGATTGGCTAATGGGGAGACTCCTGCAAAGACTTCTTTGCCTCGCTAAGTTTGGAGAATGGTCAGACTGGACATAATAGCTAATTTATTTTAATTCGCATGAGACCACTAATAAAGATTATGTTCGCAAGCTTCTTACTTAAACGTCCCACCAAAACTGATTAGACAAATTTAGAAAAGAAAACCAGGGTTAGTTCTCTTTCTGTATGGTCATTTAGATTATAAATACTATCCAAGGTCCTCCTTCTTTCGTCTCCCTCTTTCAGGAGATTACCAATTTATTGCTATCTTTTTACTATTATTGGATGGACTATCACTATGTTTAATCCAAACGACAGAAATTACATTAGATGTCATGTTAATCCCCTCCACCACTTCAATCCTTATTGGATGGTCTTTGGTTTTTCTCACCCTAAAAGTTAGTCTAAAGGGTGAGATTTTCCCTCACACAACAATCTCCCCCTCATACATTGGGCTTAGATCAAAGCCACAACAACTCTTTCCAAGTGACTTTCGGATGCAGACTTGCTACAACAACTCTCTCCAAGTGACTTTCAAGTCTAGACTTGTTGGTAACCTGACTTGGATATCGGTATTGGGTGATCTTGGATACCTCTCACTCTAAAAACTAGCTCAAATGGTGAGACTTTCTTTTATACTTATAAACTGAATACTTGTTAATTGCACAGCCAATGCGGGATAAGCCCCAACAACCCCCCACCACGGTCTCCTGTGGGAAGGATTAAATATGTTTAGGGAAATATAGAAAATACCTCATGTATGTATGTGTGTGAGTGTTTATCTATATACATACCCCCAAGCAAAACCTCACATGAAAAAACCAAATTGTCCCTCCATGGGAACTTACTTTTTACATCTTGTCGACGGTTTAGGTTGTTTTTGGTTTAAATGGTTTTGAGTGTTTTGGGCAGACATAAGGACCAAAGGATTCGGGGATGGCTAATTTTGAGAAAGAATTTTACATTTTAGTAAATGGGGGCATGAAGATAATTAATATGAAGGTACAAAGTGGCTTCTAAAGATAAAAACCAAGTATGTACGTAGCATGTTCAAAAGTAGAATTATGTAAGTGATCAATAGGTAAAAGATGATATTGATTCAATATTTTCCCATTAGTTCATGTTTCCCAAGCTCAATTTTGATATGACGAGGTGGAGTATTAACCAATTTGGCTTGGACAAAAGTATGTGGGATTGTTTTCACTGATGCTTCAATGCTTCTTCAAGTTTCAATCGCATGCCACCAAAATTACATGCATTTTATCGCGGTCTTCATTTTAAGTCTCGTATTGTACAAAAATCTATTACATGTTGATCTCTTATTTTGTGATCAATTGGTAATTAAGCAATCTATGAATATTTTCTTTAGATTTTATGCGACCCTAAGATGATTTGATTCTATAAAATCAGTAGCTAGCAATCACCTATGAAGATGTGCTGTCAATCACCATTGAAAGCATAAGCCTTGTCAATCACCACCGAAAGAAATGCTCTATTAGAATTGTAGCAATATGAACAACCTAGTGTAGCAAAACATGATAGATGAGACTGTTAAATCATTATAAAACACTATATAATCATAAGTAGCCTCAGCCATTCACTCTATAAAATGATTTTATTCTATAAAATTAGTAATCTAGTAATCACCCACGAAGATGTTCTGTCAATCACCATCGAAAGCAAATGCCTTGTCAATCACCATTGAAAGAAATGCTCTGTTAAAACTGTAGCAACATGAGCAACCTAATGTAGCGGAACATGGCAAATAAGACACTATTAAATCACAATTGAAAAACACTATATAATCACGAGCCTCAACCATTCACTCTATAAAATGATTTTATTCTATAAAATCAATAATCTAGCAATCTCCTACAAAGATGTTTTGTCAATCACCATCGAAAGCAGATGCCTTGTCATTTACCACCGAAAGAAATGCTCTATCAGAATTGTAGCATCATGAGCAACCTAATGTAGCAGAACATGGTAGATAAGACACTATTAAATCACTATTCAAAAACATTATATAATCACAAGTAGCCTCAGCCATTCAATCTATAAAATAACTTTATTCTATAAAATCAGTAATCTAGTAATCACCTACAAAGATGTTCTGTCAATCACCATTGAAAGCAGATGCCTTGTCAATTACCACTGAAAGAAATGCTCTGTCAAAACTATAGCAATGTGAGCAACCAAATGTAGCAAAACATGGTAGACAAGCCACTATTAAATCACTATTCAAAAACACTATATTATCACGAGCAGCCACGATCATTCACGCTATAGAATGGCTTTCACCCTCTTACTTTTGACTAATATATATAATCTATGTTGTCTCCAGCTATATGTGTGCCTTCGATTGCTCCATCATGGAAGGGGATAAACATTATCATAATGCTTGAATTGTTAATGTAACAAAGACAAAGTGTAGTAACTTGATCTGGTCGTAAATTGGTGGAGGTGACTGTCCCTCGAGATCGGTAGCGGTAAGCTAAAATTATAATAACCGACCGAGATCACAAACGGATAAGAATCATCGTGACCAAACGAAGTTGTCAGTCACTCTGTGTTCGATAAACACTTGTTTATGGTGAAGCGAAGTGATGATGAACTAATGGAGAGAGAAAACTATGAAGTCTTGTATTGTTCAAAAATAGCACCCGTGTTTCCATCGAGAGGTTTTAGTAATTCTGTCAATGTTGAGGTCGTTACAACATGAACTTCTGGAGAGCAGGGATGATTGAGAAATTGACAGCTAATAGGATCAACTATAAAGTACCTTACCATACTTATTTCTCTATTTTATTACTATAATAAAATTTATAATTGCCTATATCCGTCAAGAAAAATCAAGCCCTGTCCTTTTATTCCTAGATGAGCGAGAATAAATTAGGCCTGGTCAATTCTGATGCGAAGGCATGCGAATGGCCATTGCCATCTCAGACACTCTCTGCTCCCCTTCCTCACCACTTGCCTCCCATCAAACTCGTGCTCAATCAATGGCATTGTGTTCGAGTCAAGGTAGTACAAGAAGAAGACCATGAAAATGGAGCAAACAAACATTGGTATTGGTCCAAAGAACCAGAGAAGCAAGTTCAAAGCGAAGTACAGTGCCCTGAGCCCAAGAGACCAGAAATCACTGCCTCGAATAACGGCCACCTCAACGTTCTTCAGAGGGATGCTTGGGCTGGGCGTGCTGATCAGGTAATTGGCGAGGACAAAGTGCCGGGCTGACTGGATGAAGCATGAGAAGGCGAGGAGGAAGCAGATGAGGAGGCTGATGTACTTGATGGAGAGGGTGGTGGCCTGGGTATCACCATAGACGAGGCCACTCTCGAAGAAAAAGTTGTTGCTGATCCAGCACCGATCAGGGAGCAGAGGGTGAGTGAGACAGAGGCCAGGAAAGTCGCTGCTGATATGTTGGAGGAGATCACCCCAAGGCACGTGCCAATATTACTCTGCTCACCCTGCAAGATTATCTTGCGTTAATAATGCGAGCTTTGATTGATCAGAAATAGCATAGAAACAGCACAAGCACCCGAATTAATCAAGTTTCAGCTCTTTCGGCAATGACCCTTTTTGTGAATTTCAGTTAAGTGCACGACCATTTACTCAATAAGGTCAACCAATTAGAGGAAAGCGTGGATCACAATTTATCGTTTTTGATGGTCCAATGGGTGCAAATGGGGGAGGTCAATTCTATTGCGCTCTCGGGCAATCATTAATTGATCAAGGAAAGTGCGATGGACTAATGTTAAGCTGAAAAGGAGAGAGATTTGACCTGCACGATGGCCTGAACCCAGAAGCGCTTGTTAAAGTTCTCAAACCCCATGCAAGTGGTCCGAGGCTGATGGAGGTATCTGTAGAGGAGTTGGAGATGGTACACGAACATGATGAGCAAGCCACTCGGAACCAGCAACACATCCAGATCTTTTTTCTCAAATCCCATCTTTTTGCTTCTCTGTGAATGTTGCTCAGTGACTTGAATTGTCTCACAGAGAGAGGAAGGTGGGTGGGGGGAGATTGACAGAATTCTTGGTGAATAAATGAGAGACTTGGGGGTTGTTTAAATAGCTGTTTATGAACCACTGGAGGTTGCTTCAGTGGCCATCCTTCCCATATAAAGAGGGAAAAATGAGGAATTCAATTTTTGTAAGGGTGGATTATTTAGTTTTAAATGTGAGTTTCGACTCCCACATTTTACAAAGAAGTAGGGCATAAATCTAAGAGTAGTTAAGAGTTAGAGTAAAACAAATAATAAAAAAAATAGTTGATTATAGCACAATTGACTTCTATTACTAGGCGGCTTTGCTTATGCATATTGCAATCGTTTTTTGTCGTTTATATGTGAAATTCATGTTGGACTTCCGATTCGACTATGATAGGCACGTGTGAAACTCTATATGAACATCATGATTCAAGATTCATTAAAAGATGTACATCCTAATTTGTCACTTGCCTTGAGGAATGGAAACTCGCTTCTTGTATCGTTAAGTCTTATTATGGATAAGGATAAAAGGATGAGTTTGAACTTACATCATAATGGTCTTTTCATTTTCGCATGTTCCCAGATGTAGTTTGGACATGAACCATCATGATTCATAAGTCACTACACCTTGTTATGCAATTAGGTAAACTCCTATTCCTTTACGTTACATACATCACAATTCGATCATATGCCAAAATTAATGTTTCTCGTGTATCCAAACGTAAATGTCTTGTTCATGGTCTATTAGAAATAGAAGGTGCTCCCCACAAAACCAAACTCTGCTCCATGTAAAGTTGCCATGTACAAGGAAGCTATAGCTAATGCAACTATGAATCCTGGATATTATATATGATTGCTATAGGGTATTATCAGCAAATTGCCTAATATAACTCATAGAGAAGTTAAAGCAAAATAAAGGTTGATCTACTCTGACAACTTCATACAAGGCAGAGTTTGGAAGCGAGAATACTATTTATACAAAAAAAAATATCATTTATTGGTCGTGGATCATATATCAGCATTGACACAGCCAATCTAATTTCTGGCACATGATTAATTATATAATTATCGCATTTTACTTTCACTTTAGATGGTTCTTGGATTAAAGTGGTTTTACTATACAATGAAATGCTTTAGCTAGTTTTTAATTTGTATCATTACTAAACCTTCCAGAAGGTGATAAGAGAAAAGTGTTAAAAAAGCCTAAACCTCTTGCATTAGTGTCAATTTAGTTCTAAACATTTTAATAATGCCAATTAAGTCCTTAACCTTTGAACTTGGTGTCAATTCAGTCCTAAACTTTTAAATAGTGCAAATTCAATCCTAAAGCTTTTGAACTAGTGCCAATTTAGTCCCAAAACTTTTGACTTTAAGCTAATTCAATCATTCCAGCTTTTGGCTAAGTACTAAATTGGCACCAAGGTAAAAAAATTTAGGGCTCAATTGGCATTAGTTCAAAAGGTTTAGGATGAAATCGGTGCCATTACAAGGTTTAGGACCGAACTGATACCAAATCAAAATGTTTAGAACTAAATTGGCACTAAGTCAAAAGGTTTAGGACTAATTGATACCAAATCAAAATGTTTAGGACTAAATTGGCACCAAATCAAAAGGTTTAGAACTAAATTGGCACTATTAAAAGGTTTAGGACTAAATGGGCATCAATATAATAGGTTTAGGACTTTTCTAACGCTTTTCCCTTGGTGATATGATTAAGAAAAGTAGACTCAGAAGCATTCAAGGTGGCATGTACAGTGGTCATATCCTCATATGCCCAAAACTTAGCTTAATTATCATACAAAATTAAGCAGAGCAAGACTTTTCTTCAATTAATATTTTTGTCATCAAGTAAATCATGAATGTGAATTCATATATTCAGTTGACCATGACTTGGAATATGAGGAGCGAGAGGATTAGACCGAAGCTGTCACGCCCGACTCTCGAGCTCGCGGCAACCCCATTTCACTTGAGGTCTAGCTGTATGACATCCCAAGTACTATCGTCAACCAATTCATTTTATCTAGCACACGCAGAAACAAACAACTCCCAAACCAACAATAGAGATAGCAACAACAGCAGCAAAGGAAAGACAACACCATTTTTATATATCTGAAGGTTAGCCAGCACACCAGCAAATACATACACGCCTTACCACAGGCGACAAGCTAAGGCCTACTCAAAAGGGATCGGTCTAGCTAATCTAACACTGTACAAGTGCCTACTCGTTAGCCTCGGAGGGATCACTCTCTTCGATCCTCGGGTATTGCATCATCTAGGTCCTGAAAAGGTTAACCACGACGGGTTGAGATAAACTCAGCAAATTAAAGTCCTAAGCCCCGATTAGGAACTTCGCTCGCCTCGGGAGTTTAACATACAACCTAATACAGCAGTCAATGCAATACCACCTCAGAGAGAATGACATCATAAGACAGTTTAATAAACAGGTGCAATCATAAGCAACCCTACACTGGCTTTGGCACACGCTACCTGCAGAAACTGTCAATCGCCTCACAACAACAGTAAGAGACATGCAAATAATCCGAGCATTGCACAAAAATTTCTCATATCTCAAAATCCACGTACATGCTCTGATTATTACGACCCTCTAGGCCACGACACAACCTTATGGTTGGCGGTCAACTAGTCGTAGACCAGGCATCGCCCTCTACCTCGAGGCACGGCGACGTCATGGGCTCTCCCCCACTGACGGCATTTCCCTAAGGAGCATGGGGCCCGTCCCACTACCGCAGCCCCGCATCTGACCACTGTCAGGTGACCCAATGGTCACGGTACAACCCCAAAGGATTGGCGGTCATCCGGCTCAACCAGGCTATCAACTTTAATCTGACCATGCAACACATCAGCAAACAGTTCATTCTTGTCTTTGCTTTTGCTTGGTCATGAATGCAACATAATTCGTGCTCATACGACATGCTGTTGCAGTTGACACACGTATAATGTCATGCAATACAATCCAATCACTCGTGAAATTTACGACAAACCAAAATTCAATTCCAACCAATCAACAATCACGTATATTCCCTAATTCTTGGGAATAATCAACAATTTGCACTTCAACAAGCCTTAATAATCAAGAACACAACAATTTGAAACTAAAATTTGCTTCTGTATGAACAATAATTGTGAACAGTAATCCGTGAACAGTAATTTGTGAACAGTAAATTCGTCCGAAATTAAATAAATAAATAAAAATAAATAAAACTTAACCATGGTTAGTCAATTAACTCAATCCTAGTTAATCTAACCTAACCATGATTAACTTTTAACCTTGGTTACTTTTAAAACTAACCATAGTTATTTTAATTAATTAACCTAAGTTACTTTATTACTAACTATGGTCAATTAACTAACCCTAGTCAGCATTAATTAACCAGCCTAATTAACCAATCAACCTTAATTAATCACAAACACACAAATACACTAATTAACCCCTAAGCAAGATTAACCACTAAACAAGGATTATGAAATTAAATTACTTGGATCGGAAATCCGGCGACACCGGCGTGTAGAGGGGAACAAGGGCTACGAGGGGTAAGCTCAAGGATGGCAACGGATGACGAACGGTGGCCGAAACGGGCCAAAACAACCCCCGGAACACTGTTCACGCGGAACTGACCATCAGAGGGGAAAAGGCCGAAACGGGCGATCCGGGGCGACCAGGGGTGACCGGGGGTGTGCGGCTGGCTTCCTAACTTCCGGGACTACACTTTGGACGGTGGCGGCGGCTCCGATGATGGCGGCAAGGCCGTTTTCCGATTGGAAAACAGCAAGGACAGCAAGAAACAGCAGAAATGGAAGAGAAAAGGAAGAGAAAAAGGGAGAGAGAGAGAGAGAGAGGGTTGGCTGCTGCACGAATTTTGGAGGAGAAATAGGAGAGAGAAGAGGCTGCTGAAGACTTGGATAAGGCCAAGGCAAGTGGACAAGTCCACTTGCTTGAAGGACCAATAAAAAACAACCAATAAACAAGCAAAAACAAAGCCCACTTGGGCACAAAAGCAAAATGCCAAAAGAGAGAAGCCCATGGGCTGAGGAGGGAGAGGAGAATGGGCCAGCTTGGGCCCCCTTTGGGCTGAGCTGGATGGGCACAAGGCCCATTGGGCCGCCAGTCTTGGGCCGGCCCACCCGCGGGCCCGAAACCCGATCCAATTTCCCCTTTTTCTGACACTTCCATGTCCAACGGAAAATTCCAAAATAAATGAGGCGACGTCCAAATAATTAGTCTTGATATCACTGAGAAGTCGGTTCCCAAAATCGAATTAAAAATCGGGGCTAAATTGAGTCGATTGCAACCGTAGTATAATTTGGATTATCGGGCGTCCCTTTAGGACTTTTCTTCACATTTGACCTATGGTCAACCATTCTTTGATCCATGTTTATGCCAATTCTCGAGTCAGGGATGTCCCTCGATTGTCGTGTGATCCCGGGGGCTCAATTGATAATCCCGAGTACTAGATGAAAATGATTCGGTTTAACGTCGTTCGTAGTTCGTATTGAAGTCGTGCGGAAATCACCCGCAATTTGACTTCATACTTCTGCCGAATCGATTTATTTACGTTTCCTTAATAGTCTAGTACTTAGAGGATATCGTTCCCTCCCAGGTCCTCATGGTCGAAGGGTTCGTTCTTGATCAAAATTGCAAGTCAAACGCGTATCGTTTCCTAATGGCACCTCTTTGTAATCCGTTATCCCACGAACACACAGTTCTGAATATTTGTACTGACCAGGCTTTCGACTAACATTCCCATTTTATAAAATCCCAAAATGGGGTCGATTCTCAGGATGTTATAGAAGCCAAAGACGAAGAGTATTCTTATATCAGCTTCCAATCACAGACTATATTAAAAAAAAGAGACAAGATAATCAATCTTCATCTCCATTGCATGTTCTTTTTCACAAGAAGGCTTCTTATGTGTAGGCCTGAGTGTGTTTGATTCATCCTAGACTCCTAGTATGGATGTCAACCAAAATACTACCGTATAATCATCATGTCTTCATTATATGTCCTGTTCTAAAGAAACCTTCTCATTGTTGCATATTTTACACAAGAGATGTTATGTATTCCTTTTTACGTTCGGCGTGTCGGGGTGATTAATCTTCATTAGACTAACCTTGTGTTGCATTCGAAATCTTACAAGTAAGGCTAATAAGGTAATGTGAGAGATTAATCAATTTATGATGCAATTTTCTCTAAGTACAGGAGCGAACTCGACAAAAAATGGCTAAATGTGTTTCGAAGTGAGTTAAAACTCATTGGGCCGTTTTGAATGTCTTTGCTACGCTGCCTATATGGTAAACAAATAATGCAGCAATTGACTAGCATGATAAAGGTGAAAATTTTGGCTAAGCTACATCTTAGGACAGGCAAGAAGGATTGGGTTTACTCGTTTTTGTGTAATACCCTAGATATAGTGGGAATTGCCCCATTTCTGACTTGTTTAGAGAGACGAAGTAGTTGAGATGCGTGTGAACTAGCCCAGACGCAATCTGACTATAAGACTGGTCAAGAACAAGTAAATCAATTGCTTTTCGAGCAAAAAAGAATAGGATTGCTCAACTCAACGAGAACTACTGCATATAAGGACTTTTTACTAATTTTATACTTTGAGGACGACAAGGAGATTACTTAGGGCCCGTTTGTTTTTTAGTCAAATTGTAATTGATTATATTCTTTTGTTCTTGGGAATAAAAGAAAAATAGAAATTCATTTGGTAAATGTTTTGTTCACGCAAATAGATTTTGAATAGAATCGAGAAGTAAAAACAAGTTGCTTCTTTGTTTCAGGGAACAATTCCAAAATCAAATCCAATCTTTTTCTTTTTTTCTCATTTCTTTTCTTTTTTTCTCTTCCCTCTTCTTCTCTCTTTCTTGTTAACACCTAAATTTTGGCGACTCGTTTAATTATTTACTAATTGCATTGAAAAATTAGGGATTATATTTTAACCCCTTAACAAAAAATTTCATTAAAATTGCATCGCATATAGACATTAGGAGCATTTACATCACTAGTATTAAAATTTATCAAGAAAAATTTTAATTATTAAAAAAAATAATTTCGGGCAGGCCAAGGCTGGGCCTGCCCAGCCCTTTTCCTTTTGTCCTTTTTTCTCTTCCCCGCACAGGCTCGGCCCGTTTTTCTTTCTTTTCTTCTCCTCGGCCCGGCCCGCTCATTTCTTCTTCCTCGCTGGCTTCTACCTCGCACGGAACCAGCCCGCAGAAAGCAACAGCAGCAAGTCAAAAAAAAAAAAAGCAGAAAGAGCAGACGCAAGCCAGAAGTAGAATCGCAGAGCAGCTGCAGAAAGAGCAGGGCAGCGATTCAGAACAGCAGCAGAAGCGAGGTCGGCAGAAGGAGAGCTGAAAAAGGAAGCAGCGAGCAGCAGAGCAAAAAGGAGAGAGCTGGGGGAGACCGGAGAAAAACGCAGAACCGAGAGAGAGCTGAGAGAGAGCAAGAGAGAGCCGAGTGGGTTCGGAAAAAAACCAGATCTGAGAGGACTCCGGGGTGAGCTCGAGGAACGAAGGAGTAACTCAGACAAAAAAAATAAAAGGGAGCCGGGGTTTTCTTGCTCAGCCGAGAGTGCTCGAAAGAGAGAAAACCGGAAACAAAGAGAAGACGGAGATCCGAGAGAGAAGGCGAACCCAGCGACCAGAGCGATACGAGCGACCGAGAGCTACTCAGACACGCACGGGCCTGCCCGACGACCTTCCAGGCGACGTCCTCGAGTTGACCAGGTAGGTCTAGCTCCGTCCTTGCTCCGTTTTTAGGCGCACCGGGCCGGAGCTCGCGCAAGCTTCGGCCCTCGCCGCCCTTGCATTTTTTTCCCACGTTCCTTGTATGTCATATTCGAGACCCCCCAAGGCACGTTCAAGGCTCGGTTGAGCCGGAAACCTTAGTATTCTGTAGCACACGCCAAGTGTTCGATAAAATGCCCTAGAGAGGAACGAAGCCTGCTCACGTCCTAACTCGGGATCTGTACGTGTTTGCACTTATATTCGTTCGAATCATGTCATTTTTTCGTATGGTTTGCGTGGAATCGTTGTTCATTGTCGAGTCGATGGGAGCTTCCTTTGCGCAGGAAAATAGCTTCGCGGTCGCCGGGTAAGTGGCCGGCGATAGCCGACGCCGGTCGAAGGGGATGTCCGGCGAGCGGTGGTTGCCCATCGGAAAGCGAGCGAGCTTCGGTGAGAGAGCGGGTGAGCTTCGGGCTTGGAGGTCCTCGTGCATGAAGGCGTCGGGCATGCATGAGAGGACGTGGGGAAGAAGACCAGAAGAAGAAGACCAAAAGAATAAAAAAAAATTTAAAAATAAGAAAAAATAAGGGAAAAAGAGAAAAAAGAGAAAAAGCCAAAATTAGAAGAATAGAAAACAAGGATGGGCTTTGCTTCGGGTTTGTTTGCTTCGCGGGCCGGGAACGACTGGGCTGGAAATAGAAAAGGGAAACGGGCCATCAGCTGGGCTAGAAATTGGAAATCAAAATTGGGCTTTTTATTAAAAAGGTAAAAGGGGAGAATTCGTGGGCCTTTTTGTTAATTAAGTAATTTAGGGCCGGCCCGGCCTTTTGTAGTCCGACCCGAACCGACAGGGTCCGAGTAGATTTAGTAGGGCCGGGTTTCCTGACCCGGTCCGAATTATATTTTTTATAAAAAAAATCATAAAAAACTCCAAAATTTCAGAAAATATCAAAAATTTATTAAAATTCATAAAAAATTCAAAATTTCAGAAAATTCATGCAAAATTCAGAAACCTGAAAATTTATAAAAATTTTCGAAAAAAATATTTCTTATTTAAAAAAATATTCGAAAGTATTAAAATATTAGAAATTCCAAAAAAATTTTCAAAAATCCAAAAATTCCAAGTTTGTTTTAGAGTTCCCTAAAAGCTCTAAAATAATTATTGGACAAATTTCCTCTTAAAAGGTGTCGGAAAATCATCGGTTTAAGATTGTGCTTAAAATCGAACAAGCCATAATGGCTTCACATTAGGATTTTACCTGCAATTTATTTAAAGCTTCCTTTAATTGCTGATTGCTATTTTGATGATTGTGCACCCGCATGATCACCTCACATGTTAGTGGTTAAGCGTAAAATCAATCCAAACTACCTAACAAAAGTCTTTTTGAAATGAACAAGATTATGTACCGAAAGGGCACTAATTGGCTAATTAGTGTAATCAAGTTCCCGACCCTAGATTCTCTGGTTGCGTAGAAAGTAAGGCACACTCCCATGCCCCGCTTGGTTTCTAGCCGACTTCAATAGGCTAGTGGCGACTCCTCATTTGAATATTTTCATGAACACCCAATGTCACGCGGAAGTATGGGCTTGGGAGAGCCCACTTCTAATTAAGGGTCCTGGACTTACCCTTTGGACAATATCCCTAAACCTATTTATTTAGACATTTTCTTTCCCCTCGGGACCGAAAAAATAGGTCACGACACTTCTTCCTTCGGGCCAATCACCCCCACTACCACTATTGCCGGTCACTGTTGCCACCGTCGTGTCGGTGACTAGCTACAAAGAAGGAGGAAGAAGAAGCAAAAAGGAAAAAAAAAAAAGTAAAAAATTAAGAAAGTATAATAAAAGTATTAAAAAATTAAAAGAAATAACAAAAATTTAAGAGTCCTATCAAACGCATTTTTATTCCAGGAATAAAAAATTTGGGTAGTTATCAAACGTCTTCAAATACTCATAAATTGTTCCGGGAACATAATAAAAAAGAATCATTTCTGAGCATAAATTATTCCCAAGAACATAATAGTTACTAAATAGGCCATTAAGCAATTTGACTGCAACACAAAAGAATCAAAAAGAGAAAAATAATAGAAGTACAGCAAGTCATTTTATTAGTCATCTTAGCATTGATCGAACTCATCTCTCTTGCAATCTTCAGCACATGTAATCCTAGTTATCAAAGCATAATCGGGAAGTAAACAAGAGATTCTAATGATCGTTTGACGTCAAATTCACTTTTCTTTCCTTCTTGTTATCCGGGAATTCGAGTGACATCAAATTAAATAAGAAACCCTTCGTCCGTCTGCTAAAATAAAAGCGACTAAGCCTTTCGATAGGACATAAGATTCCAGAAAGTAGGTTCGGTAGTATACAAGGTAGCCAATTTAGCTTAATATTCTGCACAAGAGAGTTGAGCAGAGAGTTGAGCAGAGCTAGTGTATATCCTTTTCAATTATTAATTTGTCATCAATTTGAACTATGAATATACATTGATATATAAATGTTTATGTGCTTGGCGAGTAGAGAACTTCTAATAATGGGGATGAAAGTGAAGGATTATCAGGCAAGATGTATTCTTTGTTGATCTTGGACAGGAAAGTAAATGCTTGTAATGTAAAGGAATTGAAAATGGGAGTACTATAAAGATTTTAAAGGTACTGGAATGGTAAATTTGCAGAAAAATGGAACAAGCGAATTTGCAAGAGCATGTGTTTCGTGATTGACTGAACAATCTTTACAAAGATTACAACGCAGGTATTTATATCCCTCCATCTGCAGTTATTTACAAACAGTTAAGAATTTTGAATCTAAGCATGTATTCCTAGTACGAGTTACAGCTATTGATAAGCACCATCCTTTTAGACATCCTAAATTAGACCCATATAAGACTAATAAAAAACCTTTATATCTTACCTTATTAGACCAAGCCTGTAAAACGGTAAATTGCAATCTTAATTAATATAGTCAACATTAGAGAAACTCTAGCATATGTGTTCCTGTAGTTGTGAGATCAACATGGGTGACAATGTGAGCGACAATGTGTGTGAGATCAACATAGGTGACAATGTGAGTGCTATGTCTATTGTATGAATTGTATCTGTGCGCGCTGTGAATGTGTCAAATGTGTAGGCTGTGTATGTCTGATAAGATGTCAGTTGTGTGTGCTGCTATGGGTGTACCAACTGTGGAAATTGCTATGTTTATTTGTGTGAATTGTGCAACTCCTGTAGCTACAAACTGCAACTTTGTAGCTCAACTAAGCTGCATTTGCAGCTCTAGGAACTACATATTGGTAGCAGCATGGGCTGTGGATTTGCAGCTTCATGAGCAGCGGATCGGCAGCTCCAAGAGTTGCGAATTTGCGGCTTTTACAGGGATTTCTTGGGTGAGTCTTGAATAATCTCTAGTTGTTTGTGATATGTCGATGTGTTGGTGTGCACATATAATGTGGAACTGGTTTGGGAAGCAAGTGACTTAGTAATTTAATACATGGAATGTTTGCCTTTGAACTAGATCATCTTCTGTCTGTTTTTGTTTGGAGTTAAATAGGAGTAGTTAGCCTCATTAAGATGTTTCTTTGCTCCGCCTCATCAAAGTCCTCCCCGTTTCAAGGATGAGATTGTATATGCAGAATTGCCTTAGATTTGCTTTAATTGGGGTCTTAGTTTTGCTTAAGTGTTCTAGTTTTACTCGCAACAAGCATTAGGATTACAGGTCTTATGATGCTAGCAAGTATTTGTTTTGTAGACCTTCTAGTGGGTTTAGGCTTAGATTATTTTGTGGAAAATATTATCCTAAAAAACATTTTTCTCGTTTCCTAGCATTTGGTTTGCTTAGGAAAATGACTCAACGAAAAATGTTTTCCTGATCAATGGTAAAGATTTTCCTACCAAAATTTAAATTCAGGAAAATAAGACTAAAGTATGGCTGGAGTGCCAAAACTTAGCACAAATAGACACTTTGGTGCCAAAACTTCCGAAAAGTATGCTTAAATGTCGAAATTGGAGAAGAATGGGACACTTAGGTGCTAATGGTGAAAAAATCCAATCAATTGTTGATGTGGCGTTTTTTCGACAAGAGAAGTGCAAAACAACGTTGTTTTGCAAGCTGACGTGACTAAGTAAGTGTGAAACAACATTGTTTTGAGTGCTAACGTGACTAGATTTAACCCAAAATGACGTTTTACATTGAATTCAATTTTTAATTTAAAAATTAATTAAATTTAATTTAAAATAAATAAATAAAATAAAGAAAGAGAACAGCACAAGCGGGAGTGACTCCCCCGCCTGTGACTGCTACCCCATCACCGCCACCCTACCGGTGATGAGGTGGCAACCACAGACGAGGGAGCCCCTTCTCGCCTATGCTATTCTCTCTCCTTTTTTTTTTAATTGAATTTAATTAGCTTTTACATGAAAAAACGAATTCGAGCCAAAACAACGTCGTTTTGATTGAATCTAAGCTGACTCAACTTTTCGGCAAACCACATTAACGATTTATATTATTAAAAAATGCCATGTTAGATTTTTGGCATCATTCACTGGATTTAACACTAAAACGTCCTACTTTTTAAAAAAAAATGACACTTAAATGTACCTTTCAGAAGTTTTGATACCGAAGTATCTAGTTATGCTAAGTTTTGACACTCTAGCCGCACTTTAACCAGAAAATAATTTCCTTTTTGAAAAATCAGAAAAAATTACCAAAATATAATCACATATTAGTGCATGGACCCAAAACTCTACGCTTGGACATGGAAATCCCAATATTGATTCCTGGATCTTAGTGTACAAGATGACGTTTCTTGCGGTCGACCCCGAGCCTGGGGCCCCCATCACCCATGCTCGGGTCCATCAAGGCCAAGTTCAAACCCACGGTGTCCGTGCCTAATGCCCTGGTACCCAAGCTCGGGTCCATATAGGCCATGCTCGGGTCTCCGATGCTCGAGCTCTAGTCTTTGGCACTTAGGTTGAGCTCCATAAAGGTCATACGCGTGGCATCAGCACTTGGGCTTAAGTCCTTGGTTAATGAAATGTTTGTTTTTATAAAAAAATTTGAAATTTTTGAAATTTTTAATTATTTTAAATTGTTTTCTTTTAAGTCGTTGGCCATGGAAATGATTGGCTACTAGTCATAAGTAAGGGACAAGCTCAATCAAAGCTGGCAAGGCTTGACCTTGTCAGAATTTGGTGAGCTCAAGCCTTGTCAACCTTAGGCAAGCTTATCCTTTGCCCATGGCAACTTGCCACTTGCCACCATGGTTGAGCTCAATCTCATCGATCTAGCAAGGTGGAGCCTCACTCAAGGCTAGCGAGGCTCAAGCTCGCCAAAATTTGTGTAAGGTCAAATCTCACTAACCTTCAGAGAGCTTGTCCTTTGCTTGTGGTTGGTCACCAAACGTCGCCATGGCTGGTGACTTGCCAAGGAAGAAGGAAAAAAGAAAAGAAAAGAAAATTAAAATTTTGAATTTGTTTTAATAATCTTTCCTAGAAAAATCAAATCATAATTTTTCATAACAAATGGCGAAAACATTTTCTAGCTAATATAGTCATTTCCTTGGAAAATTACTTCTGAAAAATATTTTTCAAAAATGTTATATTTTTCGTGAAATAAATGCAACCTTTAATCTTTCCATATTTTCCTTTGTGAAGTAAAATTTTAACTTACCCATAAAAGAAAAAAAAAAATTGAAAGGCTTAGGTGAAATGTTTTCACTACTTACAGTATCCATTTAATTGGATGTATAAAAATGGATAAATAAATATGATAAAAAAAAGGGTATCGTATTTTTAGGTGGTAATTGCACCTTATATGGTTTAAATTAATCTCGTTCAGGACCATGTCTATTTAGCATTTGGTTAGGGAGTTGCATTACATAGATTTTATAATACCCTTAACTCTAATTCAGATCATTTTCGGTTATTAAAAAAATACATAAATAAAAAGTAAAACACGATATATTTCTTCAGGCAATAATTGCATTTGAGGAACAGTTTTGATTTAATCTCTTTGCATTCAGTTTAATATTGGTGTTTAGCTAAAGGAGTGACATTTTGTAGTCTTAAATTAATTGCATGTTTGATTTATGTACAGTTGACGGGGATTATGTCCTAGAGTTTTATAACAAGGTCATATATGTTATTTGTCCAATTCATATCAAGGTTTATATTGTTAACATCTAAATTTTAATTAAATATTTATGATTAAAATTGCATAGAAAATGAGGGACTAACTTGGTCCTAGCAAAAATGATTTTCGCATCACCTATGCATCAATATTATTTGTATCTACTAAGTTTTATATTTTTTATTTTACCCTATTTTCGGATAAATATAAAAATCATTATTATTTTTAAAAAAATAACAAAACAAAGAAAAGCAAAGGCTTGGGGAGGGGCTGGGACCCAACCCCTTTCTCTTTGCTCTGCACGGGCCCATGGCCCATCTCGCCCCAAGCTGACCAACCCCGCTGCCCGGCCCTCTTCTTCTCCTCCTCCTTCTCCTCCTCCTCTCCTCACCCTGCGTTGCACGTGCTGAGACCGACGACGCGCGCGAAGGATGCCACGACAGAGCTGCAGCGCAGGCAGGGCAGTGACGCGATGGAGAGGCGACCATCCGGACGTTTCGGCCAGCGGAAAACCCGCCTGCCCCACGTGCGATGCGATTGGTCTATAAAAGAGAGAGATCTGAGGGCGTCGGGAGGAAGAATCCAGACCTGGGGGGTGATCGGAGAGCTGTGGGTGAGAATAGAGCGTGAGGGAGAGTTGCCGGCCGCCATCACCCCTGAACCGCAGCCCACGAGCCCCCGTTGCTCCTTGTTCGCGTGGAAGCCGCGGTAGGTCCCCGTGGCGGTCGTGTTTTTTTCTTCGTGCCCATGCTCTGTTTCGGGCTTGCCGGATCGGGCTGCCGTTGTCTGGTTGGTGCGAGCTCCGGGCTTATTTTGTGTGCGTGCTGTGGTTGCGAGGTCTTGGGCGTCGATTGCTTTGAATCCCGGCTCGAGCTCGGGCTCGGTCATCCCAATTTCTCACCCTTCAGTTTGCATGTATTAACTGTTCGATAAGATGCCAAAACTAGACGCACATTCGTGGTCTTCATTGACACCCGCGACTTGCTGTTTTTGTGTCTGTGATGAGCATAAATGGGTCGTCTTTGTGCTGAAGCTGAATCTCGCTTGCTGACTTTGGTCTAGGTTTGAGTCTTGAGCGGGCCTAAAATCTCTTCTTAGTGGATGCCTCGAGCATGTTCAACGAAATGCCTGATTGAAGTGTGTGCGCTCGTTCTTAGTCCTTTGTCCACTTTGATTGATACCCATTGCCATCCTTCACTTTATATTAGAGGTATCAAAATGTATCATAAACCCATATCATACCTCACTTTTAGTTAAAGTCAAGTGAAAGTTAAATATGAATTATAAATAAATCTTAAAAATTAGAGCCAAAAAAGAAATGAATCTTAATGAATTATTCCCACTTTGAACCCATGAACCCACATTCTCTCTCCTTCCATCCTCATCCCCCGTCCATCAATGATGGAGAAGAAACAGAAGGAGGGAGCCGCCAGAGCAGTGCCTCCCCCCATTGCGGCCATCCGTCGGTGGCCTATGCAGGGCGCTGGCATGCCGCTCTTGGTGATTGTGAAGGTTGTTGAGGAGATAGCAGGCCTCCTCCTCCGGCACGACGAGGACGAGAGCATGGAGCTCCACTTGGACAATTTCTATGACGCGTGCTCCCCGATCTCTATTCTCTTCAATTGCCTTAGCCTCACTTTCCAATTTGCCGAGATGGAGCTAGAGCTCGCGTGGATTTGGTGAGCCTCGAGCTCGCTTGCCTTGGACGAGCGTGGATTGCCTAGATCTGGCAATCTGTGAGCTTGCCAGCAACGACAAAGCTTGGCCTCGCTTGGATCAACTAAGCCGTGAGCTCATCGACTTGCATCCTAGCCGGTCGCCATTGGTAGAGGATGATGTGACTAGTATAAACACCTAGAGGAGGGGTGAATAGATGTAGAGGAAGTTTACGCGCAAGTAATATTGATTTATTGCAATCCACAAACAGAAATTAAATAAAGAGAGTAGAGAAGATTGCAAACACAGTTATAGTGGTTCGGCTTTTGACAAGCCTACGTCCACTCTCCAGGCGATTAGCCAATAAGCTGGATTTCACTATGTGATCAAAGGTGATTACACACTCTTGAGTGTTAGCACTTGCTGATGATATGTCTCACAAAGTCACTCTTTTTGGTAATTCACTAAGATCACTCAATTACGCTCTTTTTTCGGACAACAAAGTTGAAGAATTGAATCAGCCTTGGAATATATTTATCCTCTCTAGTCTCCTAGGTCTCATCCTATCCTTATATACTCTCAAAGCTACACTCGACCGTTGGCTCTTTCCGTGAGACATTAGTCTTCCATTTTCTTTCTTGGACAGACTTCATAAGGTAAGTCTTTTTGACCGTTGGAGGTAGATTGGATCCCCTTGGATTCTGCTCGCCCATACAATCAGAATCCGGGCTTCCATAAGTGTTTCATCCTTCTTTGGAAGTTGTTTGATGATTGATCTTGTTGATCAATATAAATATGATAAGTGAAAATCATATGACCATTGGTGATCTGATCCTGTAGTTTCATTCTGAATCTGCCTAGATTTTCGCCCAGTACGTTCGGACTTAAATCTCGATGCAGTACGGTCGACTTAAATCTCGGTTGGTACGGTCGGACTTAAAATCTCGGGCCGGTCGAGTCTTCCGTCTCGCTTCATCCAGGACTCGAAACTTTCCATCATCTAATAGCGGCTTGTGCGTCTTTCACTAAGTCACTCAATAAACACATTAGTAGCCTTTTGATTTATTTTGTCATCTTCAAAACATCATAAGGGATTTCCCTAACAATCTCTCCATTTTTGATGATGACAAAACAATATCTGAATATGCAGATGTGCAATTATGCTTTTTAAATATATTGATAAATCAAAGCATCATAAGCACATAATACAATCTCCAAAATTTTATATATTCAATGAATGTCATTCAAAATAGGAGATTATAAAATAGAAGATAGTTGATAAATTGAGCAAAATAATATATAGAAATAATTGCAGCTCAATATTATGCACTAAATAATATAAACCAATTAGCACATATGCATATACATATTTTCTCCCCTTTTTTGACATAATCAAAAAGCGATAACAATGCAAAAGGATGTCACGTGGAGAATAAATTCACATAATATCTTTAAAAATAATGAGGCATGAAACACAAACTTTAAAGATATTATGTTGATACGAATATAAAGAATATTCAATATAGCTCATATATATCAACAAAAATCTGCCAATGATCACGAACTTTTTATCTTAATAAAATGATAATATAATTAAGTGATCTGCTAATGACAAAAAGTGATGGAAATTGATGATATACTAACCAAATTATGTAAGACACAATTTACCTTTTCTTACCATAATAATCAATGTCAAGATCAATTCAAAAAAATCTGCCATATTTGATCAATGCTCCCCCTCAATTTGTTGCATTTTCGAAATGATCACGATTCTCCATTTCTTTTTATATGTACTTTCTCCCCTGTCCTCATGACAGTATTTGCGATAATACTTATCGCGGCTTGTGCACGTTCAACAAAATGCTGTCCATTTATTTCCTTTGTAGAAACAACGACTACACTATGCTCTTGCTTTTGAAATTTGAGGTAGAAGTTTGTTTTCTTCAATCAATGTTGCCTCAAATTTAATCTGCACAAACTTAACAAACTTTCTGCACAAATGCACTTTCAATAATTTGTGAGAATTTTGTGCAATGAGTTGAGCTTTCAAAAATAGTATAAAATCTCCATAATTTCGGATCAAGCTTTCCCAACCTCATATGGAAAATTTTTTTGCCACGTGCAAATCCTTGCAAAATAGATAATAATCTTGGCAAATTATAGAAAATATCACGCACATACCTTCCTTCAATTTGCGGATCAAACTTGCCTGATATAAAATATCTTCTAAGATTATAGCAAGTGAATCCCAAAATACAACAATATCTTTCAAGATTAAAGGGATTTCCCTAAGCATAAATTTCAAAAAGATATTATTGATGCAATATGCAAAAACGAAGTAGAATTTTTATCACGTGCCAAATCAAATAATAAAAATGTGCAATATCTGACAAGAGATTTTTTTTTTTTTAATATAAATCACGCGTGAGTCATAAAAATCATCCAGAACCATAAAATTTGTGTATAAATTTGGAAGGCAGGATGATAAAGATGGAATATTTTATTTCCTTACCCAAGGTATATATATTTAAAAAATATACCATTGTTTTAGAAAAAGATCTTCCTCAATCATCGCTTGAGATATTCTTCTGATTGCTCAATGATTTGCATAGATTTGCAATCATTCTTCTTTTGTAAAATTTCCTGCAGCAAGCTATTTTTCTTTTGGTATCCATGAATTTGGATTCTTCTTTCACGTTAGAGCACAAATAGGAAATCTTCAAAGGTACTAAATATTCATTCCAAGCTCGACACAAAAGAGAATTCAAGGGAAAATATCTCGCATGATAATATCTCGTAAAATATAATTTCTCTTTGCAAAATATAACAAAATAAGAGAGCATAAAATCCGATCAAATAATCATGATTATCTCTAAGCAGAATATTAAATTAATCACACGTATCAAATTCCAACTCACAAAACTACCAAAAATATATCACACGATTCTTCCTTCAATATAACCTATTATAGAATATAATTATTATAAAATCTGAATCAACCGAAGCATAAAAAGAACATTATGCACAAACAGATTCTCGCTTCCTTACCTTTATTACCTGCAAGAAAACAACTTATCTTTTCTTTAGTACCCAAATGAATTTGGGTCCATTTCGGTTAGAGGAAGCATCAAATTTCCAATTGATTGACTTGGATTTCTTCCAATCAAGTAGACATTGTTGCTTAAAGTGATTATGATCACCACAATTCGAGCAATTAAAATATTGAGATCTAATAGGCTTCACAAATTGCTTACCAAAATGACTTCGATAATGGTGGATCGAAGGTTTGTGCCGCAATCTCTCCTTTACTTTTGGAAAATCATTATTGATCTCACTGTCCTTCTCATAACCGAGACCGGATTTGTTGTGGTATGGCATTTGTATGGAGAGGACATGCTCCAATGTCTTTGAGCCAATAGAAAATTTCTTGCAAATTTTCGGAATTTCTTCCTTATAGGAATCATTTTCCTTTTGCAAAAAATCTTTCTCTTCCTTAACAAAAGAATTCTCCTTTTCCAACTCAACGATCCTTGTCTCATTTGTAGAATTTTTCTCTCTCAATTTAGAGATATTCTTCAACGCTTTCTTATGTTCTACGCATAATTCTTCAAAAGGATCATCATCATCAAGAATAAGATTTGAACATGTTACCTCGTCTTCTTCAAATTCAATGCCCGCCATTAAGCATAAATCCTCATCATCGCTGGATTCACACTCGATGTCGCTCCACGTCTCGGCTTTCTTTGTGGACTTCTTCCCTTTCGGATTGCTTCTTTTTATCACAAGGTGTTCAGATTTTTTGATCAACGACCTCATCTCCTCATCGTCATCCTTTTTATCTTCCTCAAAATCTGCCTCATTAAAATCAGCATTAGATTTTAAAGCAATTAACTTCTTACCTTCTGGATCTTCATCATTTATACGTTCCGCTTCATAAGATTGCAAAGTTCCAATAAGTTCATCAACAGATAAAGGCGAAATCCTCAACGTCTCGCAGATTGAAGTCTTGACGTTGTTCCAATCCTTCGATAATCCTCTCAAGAGCTTGTTGACCTTCATTGGTCCTGGGACAGGTTGTCCTTGATATGCAAGCCCATTTACTATATTAGTAAATCTGCTGAACATATCTCCTATGGATTCCCCCTGTTTCATTTTGAAGGATTTATATTGACCAAGTAAAATATTTACTTTGGTCTCTTTTACACGATCACTCCCTTCATAGGTAACGTGCAACCTATCCCATACTTCCTTCGCTGTTTCACAAGAGGAAATTCGATTATACTCATTAGGAGATAAAGCACGGAAAGAGAGTAGATAGCCTTTGCATCTAAAGCTTCTATTTTTGTTATCTCTTTATGAGATAGAGTAATAGATGATTGAAGCGTTTCGCCATCCTCTTTTCTAGTAGATGCTGATACAACATTAGGATTGATTCATTTCTCAACAACATCCCATTCCAACAGATCCTTAGATCTTAGGAATGCCTTCATATTGTTTTTCCAAACATTGTACTCTTTCCCATCAAAGTAAAGTGGTCTGGTGATGCTTCGTCCCTCAATCAGACCTGGTGCAAAAATACTAGCCATGAAAGATCTTTAGCTCTGAAGTAATAAACACTTCAAGATACTGAGCATGAGGCTCTGATACCAATTGATGTGACTAGTATAAACACCTAGAGGAGGGGTGAATAGGTGTAGAGGAAGTTTACGCGCAAGTAATATTGATTTATTGCAATCCACAAACAGAAATTATATAGAAAGTAGAGAAGATTGCAAACACAGTTATAGTGGTTCGGCTTTTGACAAGCCTACGTCCACTCTCCAGACGATCAGCCAATAGGCTGGATTTCACTATGTGATCAAAGGTGATTATACACTCTTGAGTGTTAGTACTTGCTGATGATATGTCTCACAAAGTTACTCTTTTTGGTAATTCACTAAGATCACTCAATTACGCTCTTTTTCAGACAACAGTTGAAGAATTGAATCAGCCTTGGAATATATTTATCCTCTCTAGTCTCCTAGGTCTCATCCTATCCTTATATACTCTCCAAGCCACACTCGATCGTTGGCTCTTTCCGTGAGAGATTAGTCTTTCATTTTCTTTCTTGGACAGACTTCATAAGGTAAGTCTTTTTGACCGTTGGAAGTAGATTGGATCCCCTTGGATTCTGCTCGCCCATACAATCGAATCCGGGCTTCCATAAGTGTTTCATCATTCTTTGGAAGTTGTCGATGATTGATCTTGATCAATATAAATATGGTAAGTGAAAATCATATGACCGTTGGTGATCGATCCCGTAGTTCCATTCTCGAGTCCGCCTTTTCGATTTTCGGCAGTACGTTCGGACTTAAATCTCGCCTAGTACGTTCGGACTTAAATCTCGATGCAGTACGGCCGACTTAAAATCTCGATGGTCGAGTCTTCCGTCTCGCTTCATCCAAACTCAAAACTTTCCATCATCTCGCATAGCGGCCAGCGCGTTTTTCACTAAGTTACTCAATAAACACGTTAGTAGCCTTTTGATTTATTTTGTCATTTTCAAAACATCATAAGGGATTTTCCTAACAGAGGAAAAAGGGGAAGAGGAATGAAGAAAAAGAAAGAAAAGAGAGAATAAGAAAATAAAAGAACAAAATAAATAATAATAAATTCAAAATTTTTAAAAATAATTACAATTTTGATATTTTAAAAAAATTGTTTTTGGTAGACATATATCCATATCCATAATGGAGAAGTAGTTTTAAAAGAAGCTCGATGCTGTCTAGATTGAAATTCAATAAATATAAAAATAGAAATTCTAAATATTATCGTGTAATTTTGAACTTCATGAATCATAATTCAAAAGCTACGCATTCTCACATTCAAGAAGATTTGTTATAAAAAATTGTTATTTTCATATCAATCATTGGCTAATGAAAATTTTTCTTATCAAGAGTTCTTCAAAAGTATTTCAATTTAAAGGTTTTTCAATTTTTTTATTTTTATTTTGTTTACTAATTTTTTTATTGTTTAATTTATTTTTCGAATTTGATGTGAAGTTTCTATTCAAGTAACTTAAAATTGAAGAGCTTAAAGTGGATTAAATGGGTGAGAGTGAATCTTTGTAAATTAAGTTAAATATTAATATGTTTCGGTAATATGTGTTAGGTCGAGTATGTGTCATTAAATTTTTATTACATTAAAATTGGTCAATATGAGTTGAATCATTTTCGACCCAATCCGACTCATCTATTTGACGGCCCTACTCTATGAGTTCTAGTTTGATCATTTTCTTGTGCATCGTGTTTCCACGAGTGACCAATCCTAGGCCGGCAGGGAAAAAAGGCGGCGATAGCCATGGTAACACGTAGTATGGCTAGACACAGCTTGTATCGACACACTTAAGGTTGTTAAAAAAAAAAATGGGTTTCCTGTAGGGCATGAATCGGCAAGCATTTTCGGTTCATGGGAAGAAGGGAGCCTGCATTTGTGCTGGAAATGCTTCTGTGAGTGGGCGTAAGAAGAGAGGATAGGAAGAAGAGGGGGATAGCAAAATGCGGGCTGGGCGTTTTTAAGACTTGAAAGTGGGCTTGTTTTTCTAATGGGTGCAGGATGGGCCGTAGGCTACAAATCAGGTTCGTGGTGGGCCTCAGACTGGAGATGAGAACCGGGCTGGGGTAGGCTTTACTTCGGGCCGTCTTTTCTTTTCTTTTCTTCTTGGTTGGGCCGAAGTTTGGGGACCGGACTGGGCTTGCGTATCAGGCCCAGTCCGCCCGCTGTTTTAACGACCCGGGTCGGTTCCAACCCGGATATCCGACCCGGGTCCTTGTTATAATATAGTATATTATTACTTTAATATTAAAAATATTTTTATAATAAAAATAAAAAATAGAAAAAAATAGAAAAATCCATAAATAGTTTATATTTTCCAAAAAATCTGAAAAATTCTAAAAAAATAGTTTTTTTATTTATTTTCTCAACAAATGAATGGAAAATCCTTGAAAATTCAGAAAAAATTAAACATCAAGGTTTAAATAATATTAGACATCATAAGAGTATTAGTTGATTAACTAGTGTAATCAAGTTCTCAATCTTAGTTTCTTTGGTTGCGCAAAATTAAAATATTTCTTATAATATTTTATTTGGATTTCTAATCGACCAACTTCAAATTGATTAGTGACAATTTTTATTTGAAATTGACTTGCAGGTAAAAAAGAACTCGAATTATAAGTTGTGAATTTGTGGACTTGAGAAAACCCATACTAAGCCCCAAACTTAGCGAGCCCTCAGCCTATGCATGCCCATGCGCCTACCAAGGCCCGGGGAGGTCGTGACATACATACCGCACTTTGATTACTTTATTATCTTCGGACTTTGACTTCCACGTTTACTTTCCAGAGTTTACACCTTATTTATTTGGTTGTTTACATATACATGTTTGGCCCGTTATGTTGAGCTGAATTGTGCGTGGACGTCTGCATGAACATGTTTACTGCTTTTAAAAATAGGAAATGTTGCATGATAAATGTTTTCAAAAGAGGAAAGGTACCAATTTTGGTGGTTACACTAGATCTTTAGGGAAATCAAATCATCAAACTTGAATTTCTAGCTTATAGAAGTGAAACGGCTTTTCACTCTTTATTTGGCCACTGATATATTAGTGGTGACTCCAAAAATAAAAACCAACTTTCATAATCAATCTAAGAAACCAAATCGCTATCAAAAGGGTTTGGATGAAACCAAGGTAAGTGCGAGCACCTCTTCATGGGAGGAAGTGTCCCTATTTGTTTGGCAATCTATCGAACCTCCCCGAGGAAACTTTCATTTCAAGAGGGTCACGATATGTATTAGAAGGATTCTTGAGATGCTAAAACTTGGCTTGTCTGATGCCGGTAGTATCCATAAGATATTTCACATTTTGAGTAATATTTACAAAATTTTTTAATGCAGGATTTATTTTAGTTGTGAACTAAACTATCTCTATCAATTCTCAATTAAATCAGATCTCCTAATATTCAAATTAGTAGGACAAGGAATATAATGCGAATACTCTAGGATCAAACATTCAAAAGGCATAATCAAGACTCAAATGCTTACAATCCTGTTAAAAGAAGGTTCTCCACTATTTCATCCTATTCTTCTAACACAAAATTCTTAGAATCTAGGAAAGGATGGGATAAGCTTACAAACAAGCTCGAATAGCACATACCAATAATGGGAGTTTATGTAGAGAAAAAGAACCACCCCAAAGAATGCCACCGCATATGATCCTACAAAACTCCACAAGAAGGCTTTTGTCCAAGAGTCATCCTCCCTTGTATGATTAAAAGATGGCAGCATTCCCGGCTTTGGATTTGATCCATCACAACTTTTTAATGGTGGTCCACAAAGTAGAGGGTTACCTTCATAACTTGCTTCACTAAAAGTTCCAAATTGGTTTTTTTGGTCTGGTGTCCTGCCTGACAAGTTGTTGTTAGCCACACTAAAATCTGATAATGCGTAGAGCTCTATTAGTTGTGGAGGGATGGGACCGGTTAAGTTGTTGTAGGACAAGTCCAAGCTTTCTACGTTCTTTAAATAGGAAAACGTTTCCGGGATAGGTCCCATCAAATGGTTATGTGACAGGTTCAATGCCAGAAGTTCACTCAAGTAACCAAACTCTGAAGGAATAAAGCCGGCCAAATTATTTTGAGAGAGATCCATTCCCGACATGAGTTTTAGAATGTTGCCCTTGTATGATTCCAATCTCCTCTTTGTCCTGAAGTTTACTTCTTCTAGTATATCTATAATAGCATATCCATCATGATAATCATAATCATGACAATACGTGAAATTGAATATGACCTTATAGTCGTGTAGCTCCCAATACTCTACCAAGCATCCGTCTCCCATTAAACTCCACCAACTCCACAAACTCCACATACTCCGCCGAACGAATTCTTTCCCATATTCTCCATATGTCAAATCTTTCAAACAAGATGGAATTTTTCCAAAAAGATTATTATTGGAGAGATCCAACATGCTCATATATTTCAACTGACATATATCTAGAGGGATTGAACCTTCAAAATTGTTTCCTTGCAATAGAAGAACCTTCAAGTCCTGAAGTGAACCAATCCATTTGGGGATCTCACCTGACAATGCATTGTACCTAAGATCTAATATGACAATTGATGAAGCTCCAGAAAGAAACTCAGGAAAATGCCCAACAAGACTGTCATTTGCTAAATGCAAGTACTTCATAAGCATAACCGAGGCACAGGGAAGTATATTCGGCTCAAAGTTGTTACTTGAAAGGTCTAAATGCTGGAGAAGTGGTATGTGGCAGAAGCTCAATGGTAAAGGACCTTGCAATAAATTACCCGAGACCATAAGCCTAGACAATAATGGAAGATCTCCAATCCAACTGGGAAGTGTTCCAGATAGGAAATTATTACTTACATCCAAAACCACTAACATGGAGCTATTCAATAAACTTGATGATATGTCCCCCGTGAAACGATTGCTATCCAGATACAACCATGTCAACCTTATCAAGTTAGAATACCTCGGGAGCATTTGGCCTTGCAAATTGTTGCTTGACAATTTCAATGTAGAAAGTGATGTGCAATCTTTAGCGAGTGCCTCTGGTATCTCTCCCAAGAAGCCATTATTCGACAAGTCCAATATTTGCAATAGTTTCATATAGCCCATTGAGGGAGGGATTCTACCTTTTAATAAGTTGTTTGATAGGTTCAAATATGTCAAATTTGGGAGGATAGAACCAATCCATGGTGGCAACTCTCCTTCAATAACATTTGCCGACACATCAAACCACTTCATGCTAACAAGATTCAAATTGGAAGGCAAATCAAAAGCACCTAACAAATTGTTGCCCGTGAGATCAAACCGTATTAGATTTACATTGTTGACCAATAGCCAATTTGGAAAATTTCCAGTCATTCCACTGTGGCTGAATTGAAGATTAGTCAAGCCATGTTGTTCTTTCAGAAAGCTGGGAATCACACCATTTTTATCTTTGTTGAGCACACAGTTTGATAACCCAAACATTTTCAGCTGAAACGAAGGAAACCAAGTGGGCTCTTCTGTATTTATTTCCAGACGATTACGGTTGTCAACGAGGTGGAATACCGCAAGGTTAGAATTATTAGCCAAGGGAGCAAGCGAAAGTGAACCTTCAAAAGCATTTCCAGAAAACACAATATATTCAAGTGACTTGAGATTATATAATAGAGATGAAGGAATGGCCCCGCTAAAATTGTTATTTCGAACATCAAGCACACAGAGTGAGGTCATGTTGCATAAGCATGGAGGAAGAGGACCCCAAAATCCGTTATCACTAGTATCCAACACTTCAAGATTCCTCAATCCGCACAAGCCTGGTGAAGTGGACATTGCAACTATTAGTGTCAGCACTGAATCGTACCTGTATGGTTAAACGCTCAAGATCACGGTTCACGTAGATGCAATGTGATCCTTCTGTTATGTGTAGTGCCAGATCATGTGCTATTTTTGCTGTGTGCCTGCCAAGTAAGCAGTGGAGCCCCCCAATCATCATGTGGACTTGCCCTTCCATGTCCACAGCGCCAACAACTTTCCACCACAACCCGACATCGTCCACCACCATCCGCACCATCGTCCCAGCCCACAAACCATCACCGCCACCTTGATGCCTATACATTCTCACCCTGACCTCAGTTTGAAGGCCTTGCGACCCCAAATTTGAGGCCGTTGCAGTGCAGACCAGGGGCCGCGTCACTTCAGATTTGAGGTCGTCGTGGCTCAAACCAAAGGCCGTACAAGGGTCTTCTGGCGGTGGTGATGTCGACTCTGGTGGTGGTAATGGCGACGAGCTTCGTGTTTTGATGATGGGTCAGAACGCTGCGGTGGGTGGAGGGGCAAATGGCAGTGGCGTTAAAGATGCGGAGTTTTGTAAGGCCGCATGAGTTTATCTTATCATTTTTATTTTATTCTATTCTATATATATATATATATATATATTTTTCCCTTAATGATAACAACCATTTTTCAAATAAATTAATGAATTCATTATATATGTGTCGAGTCGATCACCGGAGGAGCGGGGCAGATCCTCATTGCGGGTACGCCATACTAGGGGCCCGAAAATGGTTAACCACGACGGGTTGAGATAAAATCTCAGCGAGTTCTTCCCCCTAAGCCCCGGTTAGTACGCCAACTCAACCCGGGTATCTCTCCGAACCACCCCTCACTCAACCCAACAACAGACAACCAAAACCAAACAACAAAACAATAGACAGGGGCAACCAACAATCATACAAATCGGTTCGCATGCAACCTTACCCGGTATGCCATACCCCGCACGTCAAATCTCATACAATGCAAGCAAGGCACATGGCCGTCGATGATACATCTGATTCATCAATTACATGCGAGTCGCACCACAAGCGATTTCACCCGGCCATTGCCACACCCGCACGATCGTCAACTCATGCGTGCGTACCATAATCAATGCAATCATCACGACATTAAGAGCATGCGAATAATCGAGCATCTCACACAGCTTTTTCTCATGTCTCACACTCACACATGCTCCGATTATTACGCCCCCTCCTGGGCCACGGCACAACCTTATGGTTGGCGGTTCCTGGCTAAACCAGCTTCGTCCTCTTTACCTCGAGGCACGGCGACGTCAAGGGCTCACTCCCAAGACGGCATTCCCGAAGGAGCACAAGACTCGCCCACTACCGCAGCCCCCGCTGCGACAGAGGCCCGGACCCGCCCCCATACCGCGATCCCACATAGAACCCTCCCCCCGTCGTGCATCCGACCGGGTCGCGACCCATCGGCCACGGCACAACCCCATAGGGATTGGCGGTCTTCCGCAACGCCGGGTTCTCTCATTTAATGTGATCATGCAACACCTCATCAAGCAATCCATTTATATCTTTGCTCGTCGTGAATGCAACATCACTCATGCTCATGCGACATGCCATTTCGTATAACCCACGCAACATGTCATGCGATCTCACTTGACAATTTCCAAAATTCAATTCAACCAACACTCAATCACGCATTTCATCAATATTCACGAGCATAATTAACAATCGGCACTCCAATTAATCACAACAATCAAGAGCACATCAAAATAAGACTAAATTTAGCTTCTGGATGAATAGTGTCGTGAAACGATGTAATCCGTGAACAGCTTATCCGTGAACAAAGATCCGTGAACAAAGATGTCCGCGAATGTGATTTTTCCGAAATTCAATTATTTAAAACATTTAATCCAGAAATTAAACAAAACATTAATTAAAATAATTAATCAATTCAATTAAATCAAATCATGCTTAATTAATCACAAAAATCACATAACCCTCATTTAAGCAATAATTAAGCACAATTAGCAAAATTAAGCTAATCTAATCCTAACCATCTATCTAACCACCTATCTTAGGGCTAATAAACTTAATTAAACTTCCTAAACCAATCTTACCACTAATTAACCCAACCCTAAGCAAGTTTAGGCACTAAATAGGGATTAGGAGCTAAACTCACCCGTTAAGCGGGCCGGCGACACGGACGCGGCGGCGGCGACGAACCCGACACCTGGGGACCTCTACCACGACGATCCAAGGCGGTCCCGGGCTCAACACAGCAGCAACAACTCAGAATCCCCACTGCAACTCTGAAAAACTGCACTGCTGGAGGAGGAAGAAGCTGATCGGAGTTGAACGGGCTGCCCGGAGCTCCGGTGAGCGGCGGGCCAGCGACCAACAGCACCTGGGGTCGAGGGGGAACCACTTGTGGCTGGGATGGGCGGTGGTTTAGTCGAAAATGGAGAGAAACGGAAGAAAAGGCGGAGCTGTGCAAAGCTGCCGCTACAGTAGGCGGTCCGGCGAGCAGTGACTTCCGGAGGCCGTACAGGACGGGCGGAGACTCCGTTCGGCGAACGGCCGACGCCATCTGAACGGTTTTCGTCTTCTGAACGCAACGACGGGTGGCACGGGCCGAGATTCCAACGGGAAGGTAATGAACAACTCGATTTTCGGTGAAAGGTCAGAACTGAAAAACTGAAGGAAGGAAGGAAAACCATGGGAGAGAGGTGTGCGGTTTTGGAGAAGATGAAGAGGAGAGAGAGAGTGAAGTGAAGGCTGAAGGATGAGCCTTATCCAAGCCATCAAGGCTTGCCCCACTTGCCAAACAATGACCTCATCTTCTCTTTCTTCTTTTTGACTTTTCTTCAAAATATCCAAGGGCATTTTGGTCATTTCCACCTTGCACATTTCCCAATCTGTCCTTGGGCTGAAAATGGAGGACGGGCCTAGGAAATGGGCTTGAAAATGAATAGGAATGGGTTCGGAATTTATTGGGCTTGAATCGGCTCGGTTTTAGACAATGGGCTCGGAAGGGTAAAGGGTCGGTTTGGCCCAACGGCTCACTTGCTTGCCTTGGGCCTTCCATGGTGGCTGTCCCCACCTTGGGCGTGAGGCCCACACTGCTTCTTGCCCGGCCCATGTCCTCGTAGGCTCGTTTTCTTGGTCCGAAAATCCCTTTTCCAAATACTCGGCTCAACCTAAGCATATGCGTTTTTCTTTATTTTAATTTCTCTCATTTTAGTTTACTGATATTTATGTTTAATTTCTTCTATAATTAATTTCATTATGATATTTTAAATCTCAGTGAAATGTATTTATTTTATGACATAAGGTAATATTGACATGATAATAAAAAAATGTATTATAACCTTTTTTTTTTTGCACAAAAAAATCGTTTTTTAATGGTTACATTAAAAAAATTAAGCTACCCTTTTCCCTACTCACAAATTTTTGCCAATCGTTAGGCCTCGTCAATGGCTGGCGACCAATCACAAGCAAGGGCCTCACTTGGTAACTGAGGGCTTGGCGAATTTGGCAAGGCCAGCCCTTGCCAAATTGGTTGAACTTGCGAAATCCAACAAGGTCAATCTTACCATGCAAGATAGTTAACATCAACTTAGTGATTGCTAATCAAAATTGGCTAGAGGAACTATATTGACAAATCATCAAAAAGTTTATGACTAAGTTAGCTAATTGAAAAGTTTCGAATTTAACTGATATCCATATAATAGGTTTAAAACTTATTTGTTAATTATCCCTAAATCCTAGTGTATTCAAAACTTTGTTTTAGGATAAAATTAGTTGACTGTGTCGTGCTTGCATGGGCCCAAATCTTATTCCTATTTTCTAATTTTATAACGGCTCTCATGATCGTTATTTATGAGCCTCATACATTAAATACATCAATTTACATCATCGTTGTTGCAACTTACCGCAACTATATTCTAATTACTACACTTTAAATTGTCCTTAAGAGTCAAAAACTCATTTATTTAACTCTTAACCACATTATAACAAATCACTTTGAGGTGCCACTTTGTCCTTTATTTGGATATTAAGGATTACATTGGCAAATCATCGAAAGTTTAAAACTAAATTGACACAATTAAAATGTTTACGACTTAATTGGCCTTTGTATAATAAGTTTAAGAATTTTTAAACAATTTTTTTTTTCAATTCGAAACTACATGGAAAAAAGGTTTTCATTAATAATTTTCAATATATGTCATCCATGTAATAGCTATATAAGGTTTTTAATGGTTCTCATTAACGAAATCTTGATGGGAGATAAATGTGTCACATGAGTACAAATCTGAATTTTTTGTTGTAGAAACAAAAAGGTCAGTGTGTTATAATGGTACAAGTTTGGGGTTAATGTGCCACAATAGATATAGTTTAGAATTTTTTTCATGATTTTTTTTCCATAATGGTTTTATATTTCAGTATCCATGTAGCAATTATTATAATTTACTTTTCAGTTTCGAGAAAGGCCATTTTATTTTGGCCTAACCCTATTGTCCTCACTCATGTAGCCATTAGCGAAATGATGTCTTGTTATCATATTTTGCACTCATCAACAAAAAATGGTAAGATGCACCATATGATGGCCTCAAGGATCACTATATGTCAAAACAAGCAGTGTAAATAGTAAGTGAAACAACACAATTAAATAGCATAATCTATTCCACTAGCTAAAATATACTAAATATATCAAGGCAATTATTGTACTTCTATTGATGAATTATATGCACAGTAATGGTAATGATAATTGAAGAATCTGGATATGCATTTATTTGATACGTGAAAGAGATGCATGAAAAATCCATTGTAATACTTAGGAATAATTACCAAATCAATTCTTGAATCTATTGTACATACGTCAATTTAATCCTAAACTGTCCAATTTTACTAATATAATCCTAAACATTTGCATGAAATTTTAATGTAGTCCTCAATTGCTACTTGAAATTGTTGACATTGAATATAATAAAGAATATGTGCAACCAGAATATGATCTTCGGAGGATGTTGAATATAATGCAGTCATGCCTTTTTATGCTAATTAGCTTATTTTAAAAAGGTGATAAGTTGCCAATAATGATAAACAAATGCAATTTCACAAAAGTACCTTCCAAGAACTTGGAAGCATTCAATCCACAATGTCTGATGACCAAGGCCTTAAGAGATGTTATCCTCGCAATGTCTCTGAGGACATCATTGACCAAATTGTTACTCGAAAGATCCAGCACCTCCAAATTCTTTGAGGGTAACGTTCCATTTAAATCTGATTACGGAAAGATCCATACATCCGTTATGTTTAATTAATTATCAACAGATATAAGATGTCTAACTATCTTCTTGTGATGAGAATTGATTTATAAGCAAAAACCAGTTGATCCAATGTATTTAAGCATAGAAAAAGTTTATATCACATGACTTTGTAAACCAATTTCATAAACAAATAACTTACACCTTTAATGATTTCTATGATACGTAGTAACCTAGTAGAGTTAACAGAATGTTCCTTCACATGCTCCCCATGTGACATTTGGCTTTACCTCTATCATTGTCACAAGAGATACATGACATAGTTTTACCCTATGATCTGCGTTCGACCTATAAAGCATTAGTTCATTTGATTTGCTATTACTGAACTTCCATTTCGATTGAGTTTAAGTTACAAAACATAAATAAAGAGAAAGGAATTTTTGATATATTCTTGAAGATATAGTTTATTTTGCCTGGAGAATTGACTTTAACCACCGTATGGCTAGATTCATTGCATAGTTTAGTCCTGTGGCCCCCTTTCTGACTAATGATCATTAGTTTAATGATTTTTGGTCTCCAAACTTCCATCTTTTTTTAGTTTAATCTCAAAACATTACTAAAGAAAAAAATTTCACATAAATTCTTGAAGATGTAGTTTCTTCTGCTAATCCCAAACTTCAAAATTCTATTACTTTAGGTGTCAACAAAAATGCATAACAAGAAATTATCATCTTCCTCAGATATGGAAAAAAATTTCCAACAAAGAAATCGCCTGCATTTAAAACTCAGCGAAATGCAGCAAACTAGTGATATATTTTATACGTCGTGAATTATTGATAATTTAAAGTTTAATTTTTTATTCAATAATTTTTTTAGTTTAATACTTAAAATTATAAGGAAATTAAGTAGAATACAAAATCCTATTACTTCAAGATTACAATAAAAATTTTAAATTGCAATTTTTTTAAAATTATAAATAGCTAACAATCACGACTTTATTTGAAATATAAGATATTCACATTTTATTTAGAAGGAAAGACAGTAATTTCAAAATTTTAATAGATAAATTCACTTAGTTTGACTTCAAAATTTAACAAAGAAATTAAGTCCATAGATTTTAATTTTTTTTTGTGCTACAGCATTTTCTTCCAATTTCACAATTCAAGTAGATTTCAAATAATTGAGCAATAAAAGATACTGTGATGTGACTTAATTTAAAAGTAAACAAAATGGAACATACTTTTGCACATTTTTTACTAAATAAACTAGTGCGCTTTATGATGTTCCAGTAGTTCAGTTCATTTAATAAAAAAAAAACACAAATTTTAGTACATCATTAATTAATCTAAATACATTCACTCTATTTTCTGTTGACTATGAGCATATGAAAAAAAAAATGTAAATGCATGTACAAGAAAATTAGTTGTTATTTAAACTTGCATTTATATATTATAATTTAAAAATTTAGGATATCATTTTACATTGTATTTATATTCAATTAAAATAATTTAATTTATGAATTCACTTGATTTGGCATAAAAAAATTTCGAATATATCCATAATTACAAAGTTCATGAGCATTAGTTGGTTGTGCTCCACCTTTTTTTTTTTAATGACAATTCAAATAAACTGAGTAATATGGAAGCTAAAGGTGGAAGCTTTTAGTATAGGGTACAGATGTTTCCACGGCCTAAATGGCCGAGATCTGCTTAAACTAACTAAAATGTCCTTGTATTGTCAAATAAAGGGGATGCATCCTGGAATCAGACATCTACATTATCGTGCATATTTTCAACATGAATCTTGTCCATTTGAAGGAAATGGGGATCGTATTTTACAATGAAGAACTTCGATGGAGTAAGGAGATACGGTGAATTGAGTCCCATCTCTTATGAAGTGATGCGAATCAGGCAATATACTTTGGACTATGCTCTATTTAAGAGAAAGAGGTGAAGAAAATTAAGAAAGAAAGTTACCGAAAGTTTTGAATTTGCCTCTTCTTCCATCTCAACAAAAATTGTAAACATTTAAACATTTTCCACCAAAATTTTCATTCTTCCCATTTTCCCTCACTTTCTAAATGACGCCTAAAGGAATAAGGGGATTTTGGTCCATCAAAGGAGAAGGCTTTGTTCCTAGCTTTTTAGGCTATATAAATAAGCATTCCCTTAGCTTTTTTGGTTTATAGAAGCACGTGTTTTTATCTAGATCCTCCTTTCTTTGACACGATTTTCCATAGGTCACTAGGTTTGCTATTGTTTTTCTAATTGTTTACTGATCATGGGCATCCAATTGATTTGGAAGAAAAACTTGAGCCAAAAAGATTCGAAGCGAAATTTACAAATATAGAAAAAGCTATATGATTTAATTTTCCGCATTTATTACATCATTAGTTTCCCTGCTTAGCTTACTATTATCTATGGATTAATCATTTGGAATTTATTTGTGGCTATTTTTGCGCAACTTATTAAACATGACATTATGACGTTTTTTTCTTCCTCTTATCATCTTCCAATCCTACTTTATGATGTTTTACTAAGTTATAAATACTATAACTTAATGTGTTAGGATGCACTTATGTTCGAAAAGTCCTATATTGGAGAATTATTACAGTGTAGAGTAGTTAATAAATTCAAGTTGGCTCAACTTATTGGCTTAAAATTTTGAATGAAGGTGCGTCAAACTAAATATACTGACAGCCTTAACCTCGAATAGACCCATATCTCAGATTACACCATCCTTCTTAGCTTGAATTGTTCACTAGTGGATAGAGGTGATTGGTTTCTAATCTGGTTCCCAAAGTTGAGAACCGTAGACCGGACCATTGATCTTAGGACCGAGAATTGGATTGAACCACTAGTTCGATACAATGGAATTGGTCATTTTTTTCCCACTAAAGAATATCTACATACAACGAGAGAGAGCGACAAATCTTAAGATATTGACATAAATAACGATGAGTAAAGAGTCATTGTGTTGTAACTTATGATACTACTGGACAAAATAGTGCTTAGCTCACATTTTATTAATTCTTTTTGAAGAAATAATAAGAAAAAGGTATACGTAGTCCGTCGAGTCCGGTTTGATTTTCCCTTGAAATTAGGAACTGGACCACCTGGACACTGATTCTACTTTTAGGAATTTGAAACTAGATCAACACTCCTAAGAACCGGACCAAACTGGCCAATTTGATCCGGTCTAGATGATTATCAATTTGGACACTCCGTGTTGCACACCCCTACCTGTGGTTAGAGAGAGATTCAAATACATGGGTGGAGTGGCTTGGGGTTTTGGATCCATTTGCCTTCACCAACTAGGCAAGAGTCCAAGCATCCAGCTAAATATAGATATATGGTAGAGCTAGGGAAAAATAAATAAATAAGAAATTCAAATACAGTACCTTTGAAAGCAATGGTTGAAATCCTTTCTCTTCCCTCTAAATTAATCCCCTCAACCAATCTATTTTCGGTGTTTTCTAATTTAAATATTTTATTATTGGTAGATCTTATGGCTCTAGCAATTTGACTTTTATTTGTCATGAAACACTCAAAACCTTTCCAAAAATGCACATTATGTATAATTCTTTCGTAGCTGATGAAACTTTTTTTTTCCTTTTCTTATTTTTGAATCTTCAGAAAAAGTCACAAATAAAGGTATTAAGTAGATTTGGTCCACTTCCAAACAAGTATTATGGCAAAAAAATCGGCATTAATAAATTATTGCTTACTGAGCTAATTCTATTTTTGCTTTTCGGATTTATCCTGGTAGAGATGAGTCTCTTAATTATTTATGACGTGTGCAGTCAACTACTTTAAGAATTGCATCATTTTGTGCAATCATGTGTTTGTTATTAATTCATTTAATCCACTTTATAGTTTATACAGCGCTGGTATGACATTTCTTATTTCTCAAAAATGATAAATAAACTATTACTTAGAAACATATTTCAAAAAAGAAAAATGAATCAAATAGCTGTGATAGAGAGAGAGAGAGCGATTCACCTGAGAGATTATTTCCCCTCAAATCCAACACTTGAAGTTCCTCCAGAGGAAGGAAGAAAGAGGCGTCAATAACCCGAGGTGGTGACTCCTCCAATGCCCATAACGGTGGAGCCCGTAGTTCAGTCACCCGCGAAGTGGTGTTATCACACCTGACGCCTTCCCACCCACAACAGTCACTATCGCTGTTGCGCCATGGCCATAAAGAAGACCTAAATTGCTGGCAGAAGACGGCCTCAATCTTGAGCAGTGCATTCCTCTCTTCTTCCAAGCACCCCAAGCTTCCACATCCCTTCGATACCAACAACATCCAAGTCCACATACAAAATAAAAGAAGCTTCATGTTTGTGCGGTGTTTTGTGTGCTATATGTTTCTCTGCGTCACCATGTGCAAACTTACGAGGCTTATGTACTTAATTTATACATGCAGAATCTTTCTCTTTTGAGTGATTATCGCCGTTGGGCAACCTTCATGAAACAACCATGGACAAAGTCAAGTATGCTGGGGCCATTCCCACCGACCCGTGATTATCGCCGTTGACTTGACTAAGAACTTCTCCAAACGAGGAATATAAAGATTACAAAATGAGTATTATGAAATGACAAAGGTTGATTATTAGCAAATCAACGAAAGAAAAAGTTACTGATGATTTCACCAAAGCTATAAAAGAAAAATATGTGCTTGGATATTGCTTCGTGGAAAAAGAAGAAGATGAGATAGATAACTACAACTTGATGTTGTTAATTTTCAGTATTGATGTTGATTCGCAAAGAAATATCATTAAATGAATATATGTTTGGACTCATTGAACGAAAGATAAGGCAATTTCGATCAATTTGATAAGGCCGTCAAGATATTGCATATCAACATTAAGTATGTCTTATAATTAACTTAATGTCTCAATGAATGTAGAGTTGATTAACTATCAATATTCAGAGTAATACAAATAAATATAGTCCTGAATTAGTGCAACACGGAGATACATTGCTAGTATTAATTTTTTTTTTTAATTGTAGTGCCACGAGAGAAGTTTAAGGCAGATTTAATCTTGGGCAGGCCAATCCTCTCCAGTCTGTCCTTCCGAGCACCCTTTAAGCTTCGACTTCCCTCCAATATCGACACCACCCAAGTCCACATGCACGTGTACAGTACAAATGAAGCACACTTCATTTTTATGATGTTTTTGTGGGTCGTGAGAAATTATTGTACCAGTGTAATGTATATATTGAATTATATTTGGACCACTGAAAATAGTAGATTCCATAAGATTTGATGGTCCACGTTCAGTTTAATATTTAAATTAGTTTTATGGAATACTCGGTCATGGCCTGTGGATCATGCATCTTTGACTCAAAGATGGTACATATCATCCTCCTGCCTGGTCATTAAAGATTGCCATGACCTGCAAATTTTCCAAGAAAAGGCATGCAAACCTTTTCTAGTTTGGTGAGAGTGCTGTAGTTGAGCTACATCATGGCAAAACTTCGTTCTCTTCACTTCGTCTAATTGAAAATTTTGCACATGAATTCTCTTATTTATTTGGAAAAAGTTTGCAATATCCGACACCTGTAATCTTATGTAATTATCATTGTTATTATTGTTGTTGTTAGTGAAAAATATCATTTTTTGAAATCAATGTAAGTTATTAAGTCTGATCATTTGTCAACTTCTCAATTGCACCTGTCATGCTAATCGCAATTCCTAGATCTAGGCCATGTATCATGACGTTTAGTAGTCAAGTGCCTAAGAGATTCTTTAATCTTTAATGAATATTAGGTTAACGAATGGTTATGAGATTATTAAAAGACGTGAAATTCCGGGCCGCCATGTTATGTTTGCCTATGACCATTAAGTTCCTTATTATCTGCAAGATATGATGACTCTCTCTAGTGACTTCGACATTTTGTGTGGGCATTTCTCTAGATGTTCAGATTGGATCTCCAGCTAATCTCACCTCTTTGCGTCGAGGGGACAAGCGGCGGAGTATGCAAAAACACAAGCGGTTTCTCTTTAATGATTTCCCTTTAATAGTGATTCATGAGTGAAACCAACCTTTCAAATGATTACTCATTGAATAATTATTTTGGGAGTTTACCAACATGTCTCGGGCCATGTCATTATACTGTAATCCATCACTTGTTAATATTACCTCTGTATTAATTAACATTGTCTATTAAAGATGGTGTATAATTTTCTCAATATTTCTCAACCATAGATATCGAAATAGAACAGACAAATTAATAATAGAAAAAAAATTCAGATTTGTAAATTGGTAAATTGAACTAATTAGCTGATTTCAATAAATATCGTCATTTTTTCAACAAACCTATATTGTGCTGAATGCTTAAATGCCTACTTCATCACGTAGGGACTCATGCATAATGAAAGCGAGCCGTTTTGGTAACTTTGCGAAAAAATCTGTGAAATGCTCTACTTTTTCGATAGGGATAGTGAATCATAAGACCTTGACTTTTTTTTTAATCCGAAAGCAATGTGAAAATAAGATTTTGCCTTCTTTTCGGGGCCAAAAAGATTAGCAAGTGCTTTTATTGACGGATTGAGCACGAAAAGCATGGGACTAATTACATGATGTACCTCATTCGAGAAAAATAAAAACGACTTTCAAGTTCTGTTTGTTTTACGAAAAACAATTTCAAGGAAAATGTTTTCTAAATTTTTCAGTGTTCGGTTTATAGAAAATAAACTAGTTAGGGAAAACATGTTCCACTAATGGAAATAACAGCTTCAAAACTGAGGAAAATGTCTTCCGCCATCCTATTTCTTTCACTTCTAAATTTTTCACCAAACTACTTTTCCTTTTATTTTTATCATTTTTAATTTTTTTCGTTTTAAAAAAATTGATTTCTAATTATTTAAAAATGTTCTTTTCCTTTTTTTTCCTTTCCTTTTCTTTCTTTCTTCTTCTTCTTGGGCTGGTCGTCGGCATTGTGATTTTTCTAGAAAATGACTTCCCAAAAAACATTTTTAATAAATGCTATATTTTTTGTGAAATGAACGGAACATTATTAAGGAGAGAGACTATGATATTTAGTCATGACACTATGATTAAAGAAGTTAAAAAGAAACGCCTTTTGCTTTAATAAAAGTTACTTTTGCTTTTACTTTTGTAGATTGAAAAGATGCCAGGCCCATACCATTAACCATGAAAAAAATCTTGGCCGTCGAAGTACAAATCTGTTGGATGATTTTTTAATTTAGAAAGAGATTGTTGTGGAAAATGGTTTTCCTTTCAAAAAAGGAGAAAAAAAAGTAGGAATATGAGAGAGGGTCATCAAAAGTTAGTCTTTCATCACTTGTGATAATCTTTTTATTTTTGTGTATATCACTAACCTATTCTAGCCGGATTAGAAGCAGAGGAAGACGGGCATAAGAGACTGTCATACTTCTACGAACTAGAAATTCAGGATTGAGACTTGGTTAAGTTAGTTTTGTCTAACAGCAGTTACCGATTCCTTTTCTTGTTCATTAAAAAACGTTATTTTGTACAATAATTTTTATTATTTTCATTCAGGAACAAGCAAATAATCTATATGGACATGCATAAGTTCTCAAGTAATAAAACACTCAATAATTAAACATATGAGTTAAAGCAAATTTACAAACAACCCAAGTCATATCGGGTAAAATTAATATAATGCTTTAGCATAACATCTCAGTATAGGACCCTCATGCATGAAAGATAAATATACCTAGATCTGGAAAGAAGAATGCAAGTTCTCCTAAAATGTTTAATTCCTTTAAAAATCTAAAATTCAGGATTGTACTTTTTAAAAAAAAAAAAAAAAAAATTTCTTGTAATATTAAGAAAATTTTCTATGCATCTATATACTCTATCTGGCAACTTAGGATGCGAAAAATGCAATCTAACATATATACTAAATGGGCATGCCTTTTTTATACTTTTTGAAATGGATATTAGTTAGCTATCCAAGTTTCGCAACAACGGAGATGCCACTGAAAACAAGTGATACCAATGGCTTCATAGCAAAAGAAGAGTCAATACACAAAATATTACCATATAAACAAGCAAATATTACCATATAAACAAGCATAGGATAATAGGTTTGACGTGCAACCATTATGACGACTGGACGGGAAGGGAGTCAAAGCAATTTGAGTTTAAACTGAAAGGATGCATCGAACTTTCAAATAAAAAACCGTGGTCCTAGACGTCTTATTTCTAGTGATGACAATACAAGGGACTATAGAAACATGCGAGAATATCATACTTAACATCCTATCTCCATATTTCGACCAAAAGAAAAAAAAAATCTACACATCCATATGCGTCGCAAGACATGCACAAAGAGGGGCTGACTGTCCCTAATCAGACCGGGAAACTAGCAGGGCAAGGGTGTTTCGACTTCATTTAGGCCATTTCTCGGCTGTCCGGACCAAGTAACAAACCATCTTGAAGCAAAAAGATAATCGAACAAAGAATGACTAAAAAATGACAATTTACTGAGAAGATGCGAAACGGGCAACAAGTCAATCAGCAAGCAAACGCAAATCAAGCAATGAGTTAATCGAACCTCGAGATCGAAAATGCAAAATCCATTTATCTACAATTCACATTGACATCCTAGAGGTTTTATACATCCATTTTACAAAATGGATTCAATGAGAAACGGACATGAAACATCATAAGAAAAATGCAAAACTTAAGCCGTGACGCTCAATGCTGGTTTTTACTCTGTTACGATGGACTCGAGCGAAGGGAACGAGTGAGGGGCTTTAGGCAAGATGTAAGGCTTCGAGTGATCAACTTATGGAACCCTTGGAACGCCAAGAAAGACCAGGAAGCACCTGGATAGACCTGGATTTCACAAATAACCCACGGACCAAATGGACTTAGACAGCAACCAATCGGAAATCGTTGTGATCACCTTCGAGTCTAATTTCTAACGGCATAGGGATCATGCATTGATTGGTAGTCTCCAGTAAAGACTTTTTTCCACGGCACTGTCAGGCGAATTCCCTGTTCCGGCCGGCTGTCTGACCTGTTATGTTTCTGGTCATAAAAATTGTACTTCCTGATATTTTTTTCACGCTATCCTTTTAACACATTCAATATTGTTGTGTTGACATGCTCCCCTCCAAATTTCGGACAAAAACATACGATAGACAAACGCATGCTCGTCGTTTTCACATGATTCTGGAAACTGCCTGTTCTCCCTGAGCACCTCTACTGTGTTCTCTCTATTTTTTTCTCACGCTATGTCCAAGAATGCACAGATTTTGAGTCAGAGAATGGCCCAATTAGGGGTCTAAGGCTGAATTATGGCGAACGGTTCGCCCTTTTTGTAATATTTTGCCCTTCTCTTTGACTTTGTCGGAAAGTGAACTTTAAAAGATTAAAAGAAAAAAGAAGAAGAAGCGGTGTATAAAGGGAAAAGGAGAGCCAAGAGAGAAGATGAAAGAAAGGAAGAAGAAAAGAAAGAAATGAAAAGAAAAAAGGAAAGAAGGTTTTGTGCATGCATGCCGGAGCTCATCACGCCATATTTACTTCGATCCACAACACCCTCTAAGGATCCAAGAATGCATAGATTTCGAGTCTAAGAATGGCCCAATTGACGATCTAAGGCTGAATGATCGTGAGTGGTCCATATTTTGCCCTTCTTTTTGACTTGGTCAAAAAGTGGGCTTTGAAAAAAGGAAAAAGAAAAAGGAGAGATAAAAAGTGAAAGGAGAGCCGAGAGAGAAAGAGAAAGAAAGAAAGAAAGAAAGAAAGAAAAAGGATAGAAAAAAGGAAAGAGGGCTTTGTGCATGCATGCCGGAGATCATCACGTGGGATCTACTTTAATTCGCAAGACCCGCAAAGGATACAAGAATGCACAGATTTTGAGACCAGAATGGTCCAATTGGGGATCTAAGGCTGAATGATCGTGAGAGGTCTGTCCTTTTTGTAATATTTTGCCCTTCTTTTTGACTTGGTCAAAAAATGGACTGTGAAAAAACAGAAAGAAAAAGAAGAGATATAAGGAGAAAAGGAGAGCCGAGAGAGAAAGAGAAAGAAAGGAAGAACAAAAGAAAGAAAGGGAAAGAGAAAAAAGAAAGAGAGCTTTGTGCGTATACTTTGGAGCTCATCAAGCCAGATTACTTTGATCCGCAAGACTTAGTAAAGATTCAAGCCTTTTGGAATTTGATAATGTTTAGTCGTATAGATTTTTAACTAAGATTAAATTGGATAGGATAAGATAAGAAATCCATGAATTTTATTATATCATATCCATTATTTGATGAATGATAGTAAAAAGTCTGACAGTAAAAAGTCGGCTATATTCACATTATCATGTACATTATTTGGTATAAATAGTATGTTAATATAAACGAATCTAAAAGTTGCACAAATAAAGATCGTATAAATCTCTCACGATACTCTCGCATTCTTTATTTTTATTTTCTTTCTTGTTTTGTCTCTCTTTTTTAATTATTTTCTTTTTCATTTCTTTTTTCCCCTTCATCATTCTCTAGTAAAAATTGTTAAATTGTGAAATGTACTAATACCTAAAATATGTAGTAAATATAAATATAAATATACTTTTATATTTATATTGAATTTATATTATAAGATATAATTAAATTCGAATATATAAATAAAAATAAAATTAACTTAAAGAACTAAATTGTCATTATTTTTTATTATTTTGAATTTCTTATAATAGAATTCACATATTATTTATATTGAAATATACTTCTAATTTTATTAATTTAAGAATTTGTTATTCGAGAAAAATAACTTTCCTATTATAAACATTAGAAATCTTATCCACCTTTATCCTACTTCCCCCTTGGGATAATTTTATCTCGAGTTATATCTCTCTTATATCCAACTTTATCTTGTCTTGAGTAAGCATCAAAAGCAGAATATGATAAATTCTATCATATCATGAATTTTATCTAAACTACCAAATGTAGTCTTTGTCATTGTAATCAGAGTAAATTTTGGAATTAGAGCACAATTTGAATATATATGAAATTTGAACTACGAAATCTAATTTTAGAGTTGTTAACCCGTGGAATTACATGGAAATCATGGACTAGGGCATTGAATTTCTTATATTAGAATTTTAGAATTTACATGTTATTTTTATTGAAATGTACTTTTAATTTTATTGATTTAAGAATTTGTTGTTTGAAAAAAATAACTTTCCTATTATGAATATTAAAAATCTTATCTACCTTTATCTCACTTCCCCATGGGATAATTTTATCCAGGCTATATCCCTCTTACATCCAACTTTGTCTTGTCTTGAGTAGGTTTCAAAAGCAGCATAAGATAAATTCTATCATATCATGAATTTTATCTAGACTATCAAATGCAGTCTTTGTTACTATAATCGGAGTAATTTTTGGAATTAGGGTATAATTTAAAATTATATGAAATTTGAACTACGAAATCTAATTTTAGAGTTGTTATGCTGTGGAATTACATGGAAATCATGGATTAGGGCATCGTGAATCTGTGAAGTTTGATGGGAGTTGATTTAAAGTAACATTTTGGTCAAAGCAAAATTTTAAAATTTCACAAGTAGGCTTCACGTTACAAATAACTTTGAATAATTGCTTTAAGAGAATGATTTATTGACACAAGGGAGTCATTTTGTTAGTCTTTAAGCTTAGCTTAGCTAATTCATAGTTGAGGTAGTGTTTTACTCAATTTTGACGTCTATTCTCATTTAATTGATAGAATTACAAGACTGTTGGCTTATATAGTTACATTATTGGTTTTGAGCATTCTCAGGTTAGTTGCGCCATCTCTTTTTTGAATTTCTAAAATCATACTGACGTGGTGTTTTTTTGATAAGAGAAGTGCAAAATGACGTTGTTTTGCAAGCTGACGTGACTAGGTAAGCTCGAAACAACATCGCTTTGAGTGCTAACGTCATTAGACTCAACCCAAAATGATGTCGTTTTACATTGAATTCAATTTTTAATATAAAAATTAATTAAATTAAGTTTTCAAAAATAAAAAAGAAAGAAAGATAACAGCACAAGCAAGAGTGGCTCCCCTGCCTATAGCCACTGCCCCATCACCACCACCCTACCGGTGATGAGGTGGCGGCCACAGGCGAGGGAGCCCCTTCTCGCATGTGATGTTCTCTCTCCTTCTTCTTTTTTTTTTTTAAAAAAAATTGAATTGAATTAACTTTTATATGAAAAATCGAATTTGAGCTAAAACAACGTCGTTTTGATTGAATCTAAGTTGACTCAACTTTTCGACGAACCATGTTAGCGATTTTTATTATTAAAAAATGCCACATTAGATTTCTAGCGTCGTTTGCTGGATTTAACACTAAAATGTCTCACTTTTAAAAAAAAAGACATTTAAATGTACATTTCGGAAGTTTTGGAACCAAAGTATCCAAATTATGTTAAGTTTTGACACTCCAACCGCACTTTAACTGGAAAATAATTTCCTTTTTGAAAAATCAAAGAACATTGTCCAAAATATAACCAAATATTAGTGCTTTGATCCAAAACTCTATGCTTGGACATGGGAATCCCAATATTGATTCCTGGATCTTAGTGTTCAGGATGACGTTTCCTGTGATTGACCCCAGGCCTAGGGCCCCCGTCACCCATGCTTGGGTCCATCAAGATCAAGTTCAAACCCTTGGTGCCCAAGCTTGGGTCGATATAGGCCATGCTCGAGTCTCCGATGCTCGAGCTCTAGTCTCTAGCACTTAGGTTGAGGTCCATAAAGGCCATATTCGTGGTGTCGACACTCGAGCTTAAGTCCTTGGTAAATGAAATGTTTGTTTTTATAAAAAAATTTGAAAATTTGAAATTTGAAATTTTTTCTTTTAATTTTTTAATTTTTACTTCTTCGGCTGGTCATCGGCCATGGAAATGATTGGCTACTAATCATTAGTAAGGGACAAGCTCAATCAAAGCTGGCAAAGCTTGACCTTGTCAGAATTTGGCGAGCTCAAGCCTTGTTAACCTTAGGCAAGCTTATCCTTTGCTCATGCTAACTTGTCGCTTGCCACCATGGTTGAGCTCAATCTCATTAATCTGGCAAGGTGGAGCCTCACTCAAGGCTAGCGAGGTTCAAGCTCACCAAAATTTGTATAAGGTCAAACCTCACTAACCTTTAGAGAGCTTGTCCTTTGCTTGTGGTTGGTCACCAAACGTCATCGTGGCTGGTGACTTGCCAAGGAAGAAGGAAAAAAGAAAAAAAATTAAAATTAAAATTTTGAATTTGTTTTAATAATCTTTCCTAGAAAAATCAAATCATAATTTTTCATAACAAATGGCGAAAAACATTTTCTAGTTAATATAGTCATTTCCTTGGAAAATTACTTCTGAATTTTTTTTTTTCAGAAATGTTACATTTTTCGTGAAATAAATGCAACCTTTAGTCTTTCCATATTTTCCTTTGTGAAGTAAAAGTTTAACTTACCCATAAAATAAAAAAATTGAAAGGCTTAGGTGAAATGCTTTCACTACTTACAGTATCCATTTAATTGGATGTATAAAAATGGATAAATAAAAATGATAAAAAAAAAAGGGTATCGTATTTTTAGGTGGTAATTGCACATTATATGGTTTAAATTAATCTCGTTCAGGACCATGTCTATTTAGCATTTGGTTAGGGAGTTGCATTACATAGATTTTATAATACCCTTAACTCTAATATAGATCATTTCCGGTTATTAAAAAGATACATAAATAAAAAGTAAAACGCGATATGTTTCTTCAAGCAATAATTGCATTTGAGGAACAATTTTGATTTAATCTCTTTGCATTAAGTTTAATATTGGTGTTTTGCTAAGGGAGTTACATTTTATAGTCTTAAATTAATTGCACGTTTGATTTATGTATAGCTGATAGGGATTATGTCCTAGAGTTTTATAACAAGGTCATAAATGTTATTTGTTTGACTCATATCAAGGTTTATATTGTTAACACCTAAATTTTAATTAAATATTTAGGATTAAAATTGCATAGAAAATGAGGGACTAACTTGGTCCTAGCAAAAATGATTTTCGCATCACCTATGTAATAACGTTATTTGCATCTACTAAGTTTTATCCCTTTTTTTATTTTTCATTTTACCCTATTTTCGGATAAATATAAAAATTATTATTATTAAAAAAAAGAAAAAGCAAAGGCTTGGGGAGGGGCTGAGACCCAGGGCCCATCTCGCCCCCAGCTAACCAACCCCGCTGCCCGGCCTTCTCCTCATCCTCCTCCTCCTCCTCTCCTCACCCTGCGTTGCACGCGCTGAGACCGACGACGCGCGCGAAGGACGCCACGGCAGAGCTGCAGCGCGGGTAGGGCAGCGACGCGATGGATAGGCGGTCGTCCGGACGTTTCGACCAGCGGAAAACCCGCCTGCCCCGCGTGCGATGCGATTGGTCTATAAAAGAGAGATCTGAGGGCGTCAGGAGGAAAAATCCAGACCTGGGGCGGTGAGCGGAGAGCTATGATTGAGAACAGAGCGGGAGGGAGAGTCGCCGGCTGCCGTCACGCCTGTACCGCGGCCCACGAGCCCCCTTTGCTCCTTGTTCGCGGGGAAGCCGCAGTAGGTCCCCGTTCGGGCGTTCGTGTTTTTCTCTTCGTGCCCATGCTCTGTTTCGGGCTCGCCGGACCGGGCTGCCGTTGTCCGGTTCGTGCGAGTTCCGGGCTTATTTTGTGTGCGTGCAGTGGTTGCGAGGTCTTGGGCGTCGATTGCTTTGAATCCCGGTTCGGGCTCGAGCTCGGGCTCGGTCGTCCCCGTTTCTCACCCTTCAGTTTGCATGTATTAACTGTTCGATAAGATGGCTAAACTAGACGCACATTCGTGGTCTTCATTGACACCCGCGACTTGCTGTTTTTGTGTCTGTGATGAGCATAAATGGATCGTCTATGTGCTGAAGCTGAATCTCGCTCGCTGACTTTGGGCTAGGTTTGAGTCTTGAGCGGGCCTAAAATCTCTTCTTAGTGGATGCCTCGCGCGTGTTCGACGAAATGCCTGATTGAAGTGTGTGCGCTCATTCTTAGTCCTTTGTCCACTTTTGACATTCATGGTTTGTAAATGCGTTTTGATAGATACCCTTTGCCATTCTTCACTTTATATTAAAAGTGTCAAAATGGATTATAAACCCATATCATAACTCACTTTTAGTTAAAGTCAAGTAAAAGTTAAATATGGATTATAAATAGGTCTTAAAAATTAGAGCCAAAAAAGAAATGAATCTTAATGGGTTATTCCCACTTTGAACCCATGAACCCATATTCTCTCCTTCCATCCCCATCCCCCGTCCGCCGATGATGGGAGAAGAAGTAGAAGGAGGGAGCCGCCAGAGTGGTGCCTCCCCCCATTATGGCCATCTGTCGGTGGCCTATGCAAGCGCTGGCATGCCCCTCTTGGTGATCGTGAAGGTTTTTGAGGAGATGGCAAGCCTCCTCCTCCGACACGACGAGGACGGGAGCATGGAGCTCCACTTGGACAATTTCTACGACGCCTACTCCCTGGTCTCTATTCTCTTCGATTGCCTTGGCCTCACTTTCCAATTTGCCGAGATGGAGCTAGAGCTCGCGTGGATTTTGTGAGCCTCGAGCTCACTTGCCTTGGCCAAGCTTGGATTGCCTAGATCTGGCGATTCGTGAGCTTGCCGACAACGACAAAGGTCGGCCTCGCTTGATCAGTTGAGCCATGAGCTCATCGGCCTGCATCTTGGCCGGTCGCCATCAGCAGAGGAAAAAGGGGAAGAGGAAGGAAGAAAAAGAAAGAAAAGAGAGAAGAAGAAAATAAAAGAAAAAATAAATAATAATAAATTCAAAAATTTTAAAAATAATTAAAATTTTGATTTTTTTTAAATTATTTTTGGTAGACAGATATCCATATCCATAATGGAGAAGTACTTTTAAAAGAAGCTCGATGCTATCTAGATTGAAATTCAATAAATATCAAAATAGAAAATCTAAATATTATCGTATAATTTTTAACTTGGTGAATCATAATTAAAACGCTACACATATTCACATTCAAGAAGATTTGTTATAAGCAAATATTATTGTCATATCAATCATTAGCTGATGAAAAGTTTTCTTATCAAGAGTTCTTCAAAAGTTTTTCAATTTAAAGGTTTTTCACTTTTTTTTTTAATTTTGTTTACTAATTTTTTATTGTTTAGTTTATTTTTCAAATTTTGATGTGAAGTTTCTATTCAAGTAACTTAAAATTGAAGAGCTTAAAGTGGATTAAATGGGTGGAAGTGAATTTTCGTAAATTAAGTTAAATATTAATGTGTTTCGGTAATATGTGTCAGGTCGGGTATGAATTATTAAATTTATATTACATGAAAATGGGTCAATATGAGTCGGACATTTTCGACCCAATCCAAACCCAACCCGACTCATCCATTTGACGGCCCTACTCTATAAGTTCTAGTTTGGTCATTTTCTTGTGCATCGTGTTTCCACGAGTGACCAATCCTAGGCCGGTAGGGAAGAAAGGCGGCGGTAGCCATGGTCACGCACAGTAGCCATGTGATGGCTAGACACAGCTTGTATCGACACGCTTAAGGTTGTTAAACAAAAAAAAAAATTGGGTTTCCTGTAGGGCATGAATCGGCAAGCATTTTCAGTTCATGGGAAGAAGGGAGCCTGCATTTGCGCTGGAAATGCTTCTGTGAGTGGGCGTAAGAAGAGAGGATGGGAAGAAGAGCAAGAGGGGGATAGCACAATGCGGGCTGGGCGTTTTTGAAACTTGAAAGTGGGCTTGTTTTTCAAATGGGTGCGGAGTGGGCCGTAGGCTACAAATCAGGTTCGTGGTGGGCCTCAGACTGGAGATGAGAACCGGGCTGGGGTAGGCTTTACTTCGGGCCATCTTTTCTTTTCTTTTCTTCTTGGTTGGGCCGGAGTTTGGGGACCGGACTAGGCTTGCGTATCAGGCCCAGTCTGGCCGCTGATTTAACGACCCGGGTCGGTTCCAACCCGGATATCCGACCCGGGTCCTTGTTATAGTATAATTAGGGGTGTCAAATGGGTGGGTCGGGTCGGGTTTGGGTCGGGTCGAAAATACTCTGACCCACATCGACCCATTTAACCTGTTTTGACCCATTTTCATGCAATGTAAATTTAATGACCCATACCCAACCCGACCCATACCCAATCCATACCCGACCCATATTACCAACACATATTAATATTTAACTTAATTTAAGAAAATCTACTTCCACTTATTTAGTCCACTTCAAACTTTTCACATATAAATTATTTGAATAAATATTTCACATTAAATTTATAAAGTAAATTAAATAATAAAAAATTAGTAAATAAAAAAATGTGGATACCTCTAAATTGAAATAGTTTGAGGAAAATAAATTTAAAAAAATCGATTTTTTAATTATTGTTGAGTGAACCTCATCGGATTGGCAACGGAGGTCGAGAATGCATAGAGGAGAGGGATGGAAGAAAAGAGATGATGGGTCTATCTAATAACTCACTCAACCCATATTTGACTCATATTTAACTTTCACTTGATCTATATTTGACTCATATTTAACTTTCACTTGACCCATATTTGACCCATTTAACTAAAAGTGGGTCATAATATGGGTTTATGACCCATAGCGACACCTCTAAATATAATATATTATTGTTTTAATATTAAAAATATTTTTTATAATAAAAATAAAAAATAAAAAAATCCATAAATAGTTTATATTTTCCAAAAATCTGAAAAATTCTAAAAAAATACTTTTTGATTTATTTTCTCAACAAATGAATGGAAAATCCATGAAAATTCAAAAAAAATTTAACATCAAGGTTTAAATAATGTTAGGCATCAGAAGAGTATTAGTTGATTAACTGGTATAATCAAGTCCTCAATCTTAGTTTCTTTGTTTGCGCAAGATTAAAATATTTCTCATAATATTTTACCTAGATTTCTAATTGACTAACTCCAAATTGAATAGTAACAATTTTTATTTGAAATTGACTTGCAGGTAAAAAAGAACGCGAATCATAAGTTGTGAATTGGTAGACCTGAGAGAACCCGTATTAAGCCCCAAACTTAGCGAGCCCTTAGCCTATGCATGCCCATGCGCCTACCAAGGCCTAGGGAGGTCATGAAATACATACCGCACTTTAATTACTTTATTATCTTAGGACTTTGACTTCCACATTTGCTTTCCAGAGTTTACACCTTATTTATTTGGTTGTTTACATATACATGTTTAGCTCGTTATGTTGAGCTGAATTGTGCGTGGATGTCTGCATGAACATGTTTACTGCTTTTAAAAAAGGGAAATGTTATGTGATAAATGTTTTCAAAAGAGGAAAGGTACCAATTTTGGTGGTTACACTAGATCTTTAGGGAAATCAAATCATCAAACTTGAATCTCTAGCTCATAGAAGTGAAACAGTTTTTTACTCTTTATTTGGTCATTGATATATTAGTGGTAACTCCAAAAATAAAAACCAACTTTCATAATCAATCTAGGAAACCAAATCGCTATCAAAAGGGTTCGGACGAAACTAAGGTAAGCGCAGGCACCTCTTCATGGGAGGAAAGTGTCCCTATTTGTTTGGCAATCTATCAAACCTCCCCGAGGAAACTTTCATTTCAAGAGGGTCACAATATGTATTAGAAGGATTCTTGAGATGCTAAAACTTGGCTTGTTTGATGCCGGCAGTAGCCATCGGATAATTCACAATTTGAGTAATATTTACAACATATTTTAATGTAGGATTTATTTTAGTTGTGAACTAAACTATCTCTATCAATTCTCAATTAAATCAGATCTCCTAATATTAAAATTAGTAGGACAAGGAATATAATGCGAATACTCTAGGATCAAACATTCAAAAGGCATAATCAAGACTTAAATGCTTACAATCCTGTTAAAAAAAGGTTCCCCACTATTTCATCCTATTCTTGCAACACATAATTCTTAGAATCTAGGAAAGGATGGGATAAGCTTACAAACAAGCTCGAATAGCACATACTGATAATGCGAGTTTATGTAGAGAAAAAGAACCACCCCAAAGAATGCCACCACATATGATCCTACAAAACTCCACAAGAAGGCTTTTGTCCAAGAGTCATCCTCCCTTGTATGATTAAAAGATGGCAGTGTTCCTGGCTTTGGATTTGATCCATCACAGCCTTTTAATGGTGGTCCACAAAGGAGAGGATTACCTTCATAATTTGCTTCACTGAAAGTTCCAAATTGATTTTTTTGGTCTGGTGTCCTACCTGACAAGTTGTTGTTAGCCACACTAAAATCTGACAATGCATAGAGCTCTATTAGTTGTGGAGGGATGGGACCGGTTAAGTTGTTGTAGGACAAGTCCAAGCTTTCTACATTCTTTAAATAGGAAAATGTTTCCGGGATAGGTCCCATCAAATGGTTATGTGACAAGTTCAATGCCCGAAGTTCACTCAAGTAACCAAACTCTGAAGGAATAAGGCCGGTCAATTTATTTTGAGAGAGATCCATTCCCGACATGAGTTTTAGAATGTTGCCCTTGTATGATTCCAATCTCCTCTTTGTCCTGAAGTTTACTTCTTCTAGTATATCTATAACATATGCATCAATATAACTATAACAATACGTGAAATTGAATCTGACCTTATAGTCGTGCAGTTCCCAATACTTTACCAAGCATCTGTCTCTCTTGTAATTCCTCGGAAAGGATTTTTTCCCATATTCTCCAAATGTCAAATCTTTCAAACAAGATGGAATTTTTCCGAAAAGATTATTATTGGAGAGATCCAACATGCTCATATATTTCAATTGACATATATTCGGGGGGATTGAACCTTCAAAATTGTTTCCTTGCAATAGAAGAACCTTCAAGTCCAGAAGTGAACCAATCCATCTAGGGATCTCACCTGACAATGCATTGTACCTAAGATCCAATGTGACAATTGATGAAGCTCCAGAAAGAAACTCAGGAAAATGCCCAGCAAGATTGTCATTTGCTAAATGCAAGTACTTCATAAGCATAACATGGGCACAGGAAGGTATATTCGGCCCCAGGTTGTTACTTGAAAGGTCTAAAAGCTCGAGTTTTATGTGGCAGAAGCTCAACGGTAAAGGACCTTGCAACAAATTACTCGAGAGCATAAGCCCAGACAATATTTCAAGATCTCCAATCCAATTGGGAAGTGTTCCAGATAGGAAATTATTACTTAAATCCAAAACCATTAACATGGAGCTATTCAATAAACTGGATGATATTTCCCCTGTGAAACGATTGTTATCCAGATGCAACCATGCCAAACTTCTCAAGTTAGTATACCTCGGAAGCATTTGGCCTTCCAAATTGTTGCTTGACAGCTTCAATGTAGAAAGTGACACACAATTTTTACTGAGTGTCTCTGGTATCTCTCCTGAGAAGTTATTATTTGACAAGTCCAATCTTTGCAGTAGTTTTATATAGCCCATTGAGGGAGGGATTTTACCTTCTAATAAGTTGTTTGACAGGTTCAAACATATCAAATTCGGGAGGATAGAACCAATCCATGGTGGCAACTCCCCTTCAATAACATTTGCCGACGCATCAAACCGCTCCATGCTGACAAGATTCAAATTGGAAGGCAAATCAAAAGCACCTGACAAATTGTTGCCTTTGAGATGTAACCGTGTTAGATTTACATTGTTGACCAATAGCCAATTTGGAAAATTTCCTGTTATTCCACAGTGGCTGAATTGAAGATTAGTCAAGCCATGTTGTTCTTTCAGAAAGCTGGGAATCACACCATTTTTGTCTTTGTTGAGCACACAGTTTGATAAGCCAAACATTTTCAGTTGAAACGAAGGAAACCAAGTGGGCTCTTCTGTATTTACTTCGAGACGATTACGGTTGTCGATGAGGTGGAATACCGCAAGGTTAGAATTATTACCCAGGGAAGCAAGCGAAAGTGAACCTTCAAAAGCATTTCCAGAAAACACAATATATTCAAGTGACTTGAGATTGTATAGTAGAGATGAAGGAATGGCCCCGCTAAAATTGTTATTTCTAACATCAAGCACACGGAGTGAGGTCATGTTGCATAAGCATGAAGGAAGAGGACCCCAAAATCCGTTATCACCAATATCCAACACTTCAAGATTCCTTGATCTGCACAAGCCTGGTGAAGTGGACATTGCAACTATTAGTATCACAACTAAATCGTACTTGTACGATTAAAACGCTCAAGGTCATGGTTCACGTCGATGCAATGTGAACCTTCTGTTATGTGTAGTGCCAAATCATGTGTTCATTTTGCTGTATGCCGGCCAAGTAAGCAGTGGAGGCCCCCCCAATCATCATGTGGACTTGCCCTTCCATGTCCACTGCGCCACCAACTTCCCACTGCAACCCGACATCGTCCACCACCATTCGCACCATCGTCCCAGCCCACAAACCATCACCGCCACCTCGATGCCTATACATCCTCACCTTGACCTCAGTTTGAAGGCCTTGCAACCTCAAATTTGAGGCCGTCGCAGTGCAGACCAGGGGCCGCGTCACTTCAGATTTGAGGTCGTCGTGGCTCAAACCAAAGGCTGTACAAGGGACTTCTGGCAGTGGTGATGTCGACTCTGGTGGTGGTAATGGCGACGAGCTTCGTGGTGTGATGATGGGTCAGAACGCTGCAGTGGGTGGAGGGGGAAATGGCAGTGGCGCTAAAGATGCGGAGTTTTGTAAGGCCGCATGAGTTTATGTTAGCATTTTTATATATATTTTCCCTTAATGATAAAAAAACATTTTCCAAATGAATTAATGAATTCATTATAAATGTGTTTTTCTTTATTTTAATTTCTCTCATTTTAGTTTACTGATATTTATTTTTAATTTCTTCTATAATTAATTTCATTATGATATTTTAAATCTCAGTGAAATGTATTTATTTTATGACATAAGGTAATATTGACATGATAATAAAGGAAATGTATTACTATCTTTTTTTTTGCACAAAAAATGGTTTTTAAATGGTTACATTAAAAAAATTAAGCTACCATTTTCCCTACTCAGCAATTTTCACCAGTCGATAGGCCTCGTCAATGGCCAGCGACCAATCACAAGCGAGGGCCTCACTTGGTAATTGAGGGCTTGGTGAATTTGGCAAGGTCAGCCCTTGCCAAATTGGTTGACCTTGCGAAATCCAACAAGGTCAACCTTACCACGCAGAACAGTTAGCATTAACATTAGTGATTGCCAATCAAAATTGGCCAAAGGAACTATATTGGTAAATCATCAAAAATTTTATGACTAAATTAGCTAATTGAAAATTTTTGAATTTAATTGACATCCATATAATAGGTTTAAAACTTATTTGTTAATTATCCCCAAATCTTAGTGTATTCAAAACTTTGTTTTAGAATAAAATTAGTTGACTGTGTCGTGCTTGCATGAGCACAAATCTTATTCCTATTTTCTAATTTTATAACGGCTCTCATAATCGTTATTTATGAGCCTCACACATTAAATACATCAATTTACGTCATCGTTGTTGCAACTTACCGCAACTATATTCTAATTACTACACTTTAAATTGTCCTTAAGAGTCAAAAACTCATTTATATAACTCTTAACCACATTATAACAAATCACTTTGAGGTGCGACTTTGTCCTTTATTTGGATATTTGGTGGGAAGGATTACATTGGCAAATCATCGAAAGTTTAAAACTAAATTGACACAATTAAAAGGTTTACGACTTAATTGGCCTTTGTATAATAAGTTTAAGACTTTTTCAATAATTTTTTTTCGATTCGAAGCTACATGGAAAAAAGGTTTTCATTAATAATTTTCAATATATGTCGTCCATGTAATAGCTATATAAGGTTTTTAATGGTTCTTATTAACGAAATCTTGACGGGGGATAAATATGTCATATGAGTACAAATCTGAATTTTTGGTTGTAGAAACAAAAAGGTCAGTGTGTTATAATGGTACAAGTTTGGGGTTAATGTGCCGCACTAGATATAGTTTAGGATTTTTTATATGATTCTTTTTCCATAATGGTTTTATATTTTAGTATCCATGTAGCAATTATTATAATTTACTTTTCAGTTTCAAGAAAGGCCATTCCATTTTGGCCTAACTCTATTGCCCTCACTCCTGTAGCCATTAGCGAAATAATGTCTTGTTATCATATTTTGGACTCATCAACAAAAAATGGTAAGATGCACCATATGATGGCCTCAAGGATCACTATACGTCAAAACAAGCAGTGTAAATAGTAAGTGAAACAACACAATTAAATAGCATAATCTATTCCACTAGCTAAAATATACTAAATATATCAAGGCAATTATTGTACTTCTATTGATGAATTATATGCACAGTAATGGTAATGATAATTGAAGAATCTGGATATGCATTTATTTGATATGTGAAAGAGATGCATGAAAAATCCATTGTAAAACTTAGGAATAATTACCAAATCAGTTCTGAACCTATTGTACAGACGTCAATTTAATCCTAAACTATCCAATTTTACCAATATAATCCTAAACATTTGCATGAAATTTTAATGTAATCCTCAATTGCAACTTGAAATTGTTGACATTGAATATAATAAAGAAAATGTGCAACCAAAATATGATCTTCGAAGGGTGTTGAATATAATGCAGTCATGCCTTTTATGCTCATTATCTTATTTTAAAAAGGTGATAAGTTACCAATAATGATAAACAAATGTAATTTCACAAAAGTACCTTCCAAGAACTTGGAAGCATTCAATCCACAATGTCTGATGACCAAGGCCTTAAGAGATGTTATCCTCGCAATGTCTATGAGGACATCATTGACCAAATTGTTACTCGAAAGATCCAGCACCTCCAAATTCTTTGAGGGTAGCGTTCCATTTAAATCTGATTACAGAAAGATCCATACATGCGTTATGTTTAATTAATTATCAACAAATATAAGATGTCTAACTGTCTTCTTGTGATGAGAATTTATTTATAAGCAAAAATCAGTTGATCCAATGTATTTAAGCATAAAAAATTTTTGTCACATGACTTTGCAAACCAATTTCATAAACAAATAACTTACATCTTTAATGATTTCTATGATACATAGTAACCTAGTAGAGTTAACAAAATGTTCCCTCATATGCTCCCCATGTGACATTTGGCTTTACCTCTATCATTGTCACAAGAGATACATGACATAGTTTTACCCTGTGATCTACGTTCGACCTATAAAGCATTAGTTCATTTGATTTGCTATTACTGAACTTCCATTTCGATTGAGTTTAAGTTACAAAACATAAATAAAGAGAAAGGAATTTTAGATATATTCTTGAAGGTATAGTTTATTTTGCCTGGAGAATTGACTTTAACCTCCGTATGGCTAGATTCATTGCATAGTTTAGTCCTGTGGCCCCCATCTGACTAATAAGCATTAGTTTAATGATTTTTGGTCTCCAAACTTCTATCTTTTTTTAGTTTAATCTCAAAACATTAGTAAAGAAAAAAATTTGACATAAATTCTTGAAAATGTAGTTTCTTCTGCTAATCCCAAACTTCAAAATCTTATTACTTTAGGTGTCAACAAAAATGCATAACAAGAAATTATCATGTTCCTCAGATATGGAAATAAATTTCCAACAAAGAAATCGCCTGCATTTAAAACTCAGCGAAATGCAACAAACTAGTGATATATTTTATACGTCATGAATTATTGATAATTTAAAGTTTAATTTTTTATTCAATAATTTTTTAGTTTAATACTTAAAATTATAAGGAGATTAAGTAGAATACAAGATCCTATTACTTCAAGATTACAATAAAAAATTTTAAATTGCAATTTTTTAAAAATTATAAATAGCTAACAATCTCGACTTTATTTGAAACGTAAGATATTCACATTTTATTTAGAAGGAAAGACAGTAATTTCAAAATTTTAATAAATAAATTCACTTAATTTGACTTCAAAATTTAACAAAGAAATTAAGTACATAGATTTTAATTTTTTTGTGCTACAGCATTTTCTTCCAATTTCACAATTCAAGTAGATTTCAAATAATTGAGTGATAAAAGATACTGTGATGTGACTTAATTTAAAAGTAAACAAAATGGGACATACTTTTGTACATTTTTAACTAAATAAACTAGTGCGATTTATGCTGTTCCTCTAGTTCAGTTCATTTAATAAAAATAAAACACAATTTTAGTACATCATTAATTAATCTAAATACATTCACTCTTTTTTCTGTTGACTATGAGCATATGAAAAAAGAAAATGTAAATGCATGTACAAGAAAATCAGTAGTTATTTAAACTTGTGTATATATATTATAATTTAAAACTTTAGGATGTCGTTTTACATTGTATTTATATTCAATTAAAATAATTTAATTTATGAATTCACTTGATTTGACATAAAAAAGTTTCGAATATATCCATAATTACAAAGTTCATGAGCATTAGTTTGTTGTGCTGCACCTTTTCTTTTAATGACAATTCAAATAAACTGAGTAATATGGAAGCTAAAGGTGGAAGCTTTTAGTATAGGGTACAGATGTTTCCACGGCCTAAATGGCCGGGATCTGCATAAACTAACCAAAATGTCCTTGTATTGTCAAATAAAGGGGATGCATCCTGGAATCAAACATCCACATTATCGTGCATATTTTCAACATAAATCTTGTCCATTTGAAGGAAATGGGGATTGTATTTTGCAATGAAGAACTTAGATGGTGTAAGGAGATACGGTGAATTGAGTCCCATCTCTTATGAAGTGATGCAAGTCAGGCAATATACTTTGGACTATGCTCTATTTAAGAGAAAGAGGTGAAGAAAATTAAGAAAGAAAGTTATCGAAAGTTTTAAATTTGCCTCTTCTTCCATCTCAACAAAAATTGTAAACATTTTAACATTTTCCACCAAAATTTTCATTCTTCCCATTTTCCCTCACTTTCTAAATGACGCCTAGAGCAATAAGGGGATTTTGGCCGATTAAAGGAAAAGGCTTTGTTCCTAGCTTTTTAGGCTATGTAAATAAGCATTCCCTTAGCTTTTTTGGTGTATAGAAGTAAGTGTTTTTATCTAGATCCTCCTTTCTTTGACACGATTTTCCATAGGTCACTAGGTTTGCTATTGTTTTTCTAATTGTTTACTGATCATGGGCATCCAATTGATTTGGAAGAAAAACTTGAGCCAAAAAGATTCGAAGCGAAATTCACAAATATAGAAAAAAGCTATGTGATTTAATTTTCCGTATTTATTACTTCATGAGTTTCCCTGCTTAGCTTACTATTATCTATGGATTAATCATTTGGAATTTATTTGTGGCTATTTTGCGCAACTTATTAAACATGACATTATGACGTTTTTTTCTTCCTCTTATCATCTTCCAATCCTACTTTATGATGTTTTACTAAGTTATAAATACTATAACTTAATGTGTTAGGATGCACTTATGTTTGAAAAGTCCTATATTGGAGAATTATTATAGTGTGGAGCAGTTAATAAATCAAAGTTTGCTCAACTTATTGGCTTAAAATTTTGAATGAAGGTGCGTCAAACTAAATATGTTGACAACCTTAACCTCAAATAGACCCATATCTCAGATTACAGCATCCTTCTTGGCCTAACTTGTTCACTAGTGGATAGGGGTGATTGATTTCTAGTCCGATTCCCAAAGTTGAGAACCGTAGACCAGACCATTTGATCTTAGGATTGAGAATCGGATCAAACCACTAGTTCGATACAATGGAACTGGTCATTTTTTTTCCACTAAAGAATGTCTGCGCACAATGAGAGAGAATGACAAATCTTAAGATATTGACAAAAGTAACGATGAGTAAAGAGTCATTGTGATGTAACTTATGATACCACTAGATAAAATAGTGCTTAGCTCACATTTTACTAGTTCTTTTTGAAGAAATAATAAAAGAAGGTATACATAGTCCTTTGAGTCTGGTTCAATTTTCCCTTGAAACTGGGAACTGGACCACTTGGACACCGATTCCGCTTTTAGGAATCCGAAATCAACACTCTCAAGAACCGGATCAAACTGGCCAATTCGATCCGGTCTAGATGATTATCAATTTGGACAATCCGTGTTGCACACTCCTACCCATGGAGAGAGAGAGAGAGAGAGAGAGAGAGAGAGAGAGAGAGAGAGAGAGAGAGTGGAAAAGAGGAAATAAAGAAAGAGCAAAAAGAAAAGAAAATGGGTAATCCGTTTAGATTGTCCAATGGTCCTTGTGCTGAGATATTGAACTTTGGAGATGTAAATTTACTATGCTCTTAAATTTAGTGGATCTCAACTCTTAAAAATAACCGAGCGTGTTTGATCGGTGTGCCCTCTATTTTCTTCTTCGATTAGCGTCTATTTACGTTCGATCGCCTTGTCTGCATAACACTAAATGTGAATTTCCCCGTCTAAGTAAACTAATGTTGACCTGGGAAGGACTAAGGGGTGTTATGGTTTTCTGGCATGTCTTGATGCATGGGTGGGGTGGCTTGGGGTTTTGGATCCATTTGCCTTCACCAACTAGGCAAGAGTCCAAGCATCCAGCTAAATATAGATGTATGGTAGAGCTAAGGAAAAAATAAATAAATAAGAAATTCAAATACAGTACCTTTGAAGGCAATGGTTGAAATCCTTTCTCTTCCCTCTAAATTAATCCCCTCAACCAATCTATTTTCGGTGTTTTCTAATTTAAATATTTTATTATTTGTAGATCTTATGGCTCTCGCAATTTGATTTTTATTTATCACGAAACACTCAAAACCTTTCCAAAAGTGCACATTATGTACAATTCTTTCCTAGCTGATGAAACTTTTTTTTTCCTTTTCTTATTTTTGAATCTTCAGAAAAAGTCACAAATAAAGGCATCAAGCAGTTTTGGTGCTTTTCCAAACAAGTATTATGGCAAAAAAATCGGCATTAATAAATTATTGCTTACTGAGCTAATTCTATTTTTGCTTTTCGGATTTATTCCCGTGGAGACGAGTCTCTTAATTATTTATGATGGGTGCAGTAAACTACTTTAAGAATCGCATCATTTTGTGCAATCACGTGTTTGTTATTAATTCATTTAATCCACTTTATAGTTTATACAGCGCTGGTATGACGTTTCTTATTTTTCAAAAATGATAAATAAACTATTACTTAGAAACACATTTAAAAAAAAAAAAAAATCAAATAGCTGTGATCGAGAGAGAGAGAGAGAGATTCACCTGAGAGAAAACTTTCACTTAAATCCAGCACTTGAAGTTCCTCCAGAGGAAGGAAGAAAGAGGCGTCAATAGCCCGAGGCGGTAACAACTCCAATGCCCAAAACTGCGGAGCCCGTAGACATAGTTCAGTCACCCGCGAAGTGGTGTTATCACACTTGACGCCTTCCCACCCACAACAGTCACTATTGCCGTTGCGCCATGATGGTAAAGAAGACCCATTTGGATGGTTGAAGGCGGCCTTAATCTTGAGCAGTGCATTCCTCTCTTCTTCCAAGCACCCCAAGCTTCCACATCCCTTCGATACCAACAACATCCAAGTCCACATACAAAATAAAAGAAGCTTCATGTTTGTGCGGTGTTTTGTGTGCTATATGTTTCTCTGCGTCACCATGTGCAAACTTACGAGGCTTATGTACTTAATTTATACGTGCAGAATCTTTCGCTTTTGTGTGATTATCGCCGTTGGGCAACCTTCATGAAACAACCATGGACAAAGTCAAGTATGCTGGGGCCATTCCCATGGAACCGTGATTATCGCCGTTGACTTGACTAAGAACTTCTCCAAACGAGGAATATAAAGATTACAAAATGAGTATTATGAAATGACAAAGGTTGATTATTAGCAAATCAACAAAAGAAAAAGTTACTGACGATTTCACCAAAGCTATAAAAGAAAAATATGTGCTCGGATATCGCTTCGTGGAAAAAGAAGATGAGATAGATAACTACAACTTGACATTGTTAATTTTCAGTATGAATATCATTAAATGAATATATGTTTGGACTCATCACTAACCTATTCCATCCTATTTCTTTCACTTCTAAATTTTACACCAAACAACTTTTCCTTTTATTTTTATTTTTTTTCATTTTTTCAATTTTTTCATTTTTAAAAGTTTTGGTTTTTAATTATTTAAAATTTTTCTTTTCTTTCTTCCTTTCTTCTTTGGCTGGTTGCCAGCATTATCATTTTCCTCGAAAATGACTTCCTAAAAAGCATTTTCTATAAATATTATATTTTTCATGGAACGAATGGAATTTTATTGATAAGAGAGACTACGATACTCACTCATGAAACTATGATCAAAAAAGTTAAAAAGAAACCCCTTTTGCTTTAACAAAAGTTACTTTTGATTGTACCTTTGTAGATTGAAAAGATGCCAGGCCCATTTCATTAACCATGAAAAAAAAAAATCTTGTCTGTCGTAGTACAAATCTGTTGGATGATTTTTTTTATTTAGAGAGAGATTTTTGTGGAAAATGGTTTTCCTTTTTGAAAAGGAGAAAGAAAAAGTAGGAATATGAGAGCGGTCATCAAAAGTTAGTCTTTCATCACTTGTGATAATTTTTTTTATTTTTGTCTACATCACTAACCTATTCTAGCCGGATTAGAAGCAGAGGAAGATGGGCATAACAGACCCAATGGTCGATAAGGACAGTGAACCGTAAGACCTTGACTATTTTTTAATCCGAAAGCAATGTGAAAATAAGATTTTGCCTTCTTTTCGGGGCCAAAAAGATTAGCAAGTGCTTTTATTGATGGATTGAGCACGAAAAGCATGGGACTAATTACATCATGTACCTCATTCGAGAAAAATAAAAATGACTTCCAAGTTCCATTTGTTTCACGAAAAACAATTTTTGGGAAAATATTTTCCAAAATTTTCAGTGTCCGGTTCATAGAAAATAAACTAGTCAAGGAAAATATTTTCCAGTAATTGAAATAACACCTTCAAAAGTTAGGAAAATGTTTTCCGCCATCCTATTTCTTTCACTTCTAAATTTTTCACCAAACAACTTTTCCTTTTATTATTTTTAAATTTTTTCGTTTTTAAATATTTTGGTTTTTTATTGTTTAAAAATTTTCTTTTCTTTTTCTCCTTTTCTTTCTTCCTTTCTTTCTTTCTTCTTCTTCTTCTTTGGCTACTCGCTGTCATTATCATTTTCCTAGAAAATGACTTCCTAAAAGCATTTTCTATAAATATTATATTTTTCATGAAATGAATGGAACTTTATTAATGAGAGAGACTACAATACTCAGTCATGAAACTATGATCAAAAAAGTTAAAAAGAAACCCCTTTTGCTTTAATAAAAGTTACTTTTGCTTGTACCTTTGTAGATTGAAAAGATGCCAGGCCCATTTCATTAACCATGAAAAAAAATCTTGGCTGTCGTAGAACAAATCTGTTGGATGATTTAGAAAGAGATTTTTGTGGAAAATGGTTTTCCTTTTCGAAAAGGAGAAAGAAAAAGTATGAATATGAGAGCAGTCATCAAAAGTTAGTCTTTCATCACTTGTGATAATCTTTTTATTTTTGTGTACATCACTAACCTATTCTAGCCGAATTAGAAGCAGAGGAAGACGGGCATAAGAGACCGTCGTACTTCTACGAACTAGAAATTCAGGATTGGGACTTCGTTAAGTTAGTTTTGTCTAACTGCAATTACCAATTCCTTTTCTTGTTCATAAAAAAAAAAACGTTATTTTGTACAATATTTTTTTATTATTTTCATTCATGAACAAGAAAATAATCAATATGGACATGCATAAGTTCTCGAGTAATAAAGCACTCGATAATTAAACATATGAGTTAAAGCAAATTTACAAACAACCCACCTCGTATCGGGTAAAATTAATATAATGCTTCGTCATAACATCTCGATAGGGACAGTGAACCATAAGACCTTGACTATTTTTTAATCCGAAAGCAATGTGAAAATAAGATTTTGCCTTCTTTTCGGGGCCAAAAAGATTAGCAAGTGCTTTTATTGATGGATTGAGCACGAAAAGCATGGGACTCATTACATGATGTACCTCATTCGAGAAAAATAAAAATGACTTTCAAGTTCCATTCGTTTCACGAAAAACAATTTTTGGGAAAATATTTTCCAAAATTTTCAGTGTTCGGTTCATAGAAAATAAACTAGTCAAGGAAAATATTTTCCACTAATGGAAATAACACCTTCAAAAGTTAGGAAAATGTTTTCCGCCATCCTATTTCTTTCACTTCTAAATTTTTCACCAAACAACTTTTCCTTTTATTTTTATTATTTTTAAATTTTTTTTCGTTTTTAAAAATTTTGGTTTTTTATTATTTAAATATTTTATTTTCTTTTTTTCCTTTTCTTTCTTCCTTTCTTTCTTTCTTCTTCTTCTTCTTTGGCTGGTCGCCGGCATTATCATTTTCCTAGAAAATGACTTCCTAAAAAGCATTTTCTATAAATATTATATTTTTCATTAAACGAACGGAACTTTAATGATGAGAGAAACTACGATACTCAATCATGAAACTATGATAAAAAAAGTTAGAAAGAAACCCCTTTTGCTTTAATAAAAGTTACTTTTGCTTGTACCTTTGTAGATTGAAAAGATGCCAGGCCCATTTCATTAACCATGAAAAAAAATTTTGGCTGTCGTAGTACAAATCTGTTGGATGATTTTTTTATTTAGAGAGAGATTTTTGTGGAAAATGGTTTTCCTTTTCGAAAAGGAGAAAGAAAAAGTAGGAATATGAGAGCGGTCATCAAAAGTTAGTCTTTCATCACTTGTGATAATCTTTTTATTTTTGTGTACATCACTAACCTATTCTAGCCGGATTAGAAGCAGAGGAAGACGGGCATAAGAGACCGTCGTACTTCTACGAACTAGAAATTCAGGATTGGGACTTCGTTAAGTTAGTTTTGTCTAACGGCAGTTACCGATTCCTTTTCTTGTTCATCAAAAAAACGTTATTTTGTACAATATTTTTTATTATTTTCATTCATGAACAAGCAAATAATCTATATGGACATGCATAAGTTCTCGAGTAATAAAGCACTCGATAATTAAACATATGAGTTAAAGCAAATTTACAAGCAACCCACCTTGTATCGGGTAAAATTAATATAACGCTTCTTCATAACATCTCGATAGGGACAGTGAACCATAAGACCTTGACTATTTTTTAATCCGTAAGCAATGTGAAAATAAGATTTTGCCTTCTTTTCGGGGCCAAAAAGATTAGCAAGTGCTTTTATTGAGGGATTGAGCACGAAAAGCATGGGACTGATTACATGATGTACCTCATTTGAGAAAAATAAAAATGACTTTCAAGTTCCATTCGTTTCACGAAAAACAATTTTTGGGAAAATATTTTCCAAAATTTTCAGTGTTCGGTTCATAGAAAATAAACTAGTCAAGGAAAATATTTTCCAATAATGGAAATAACACCTTCAAAAGTTAGGAAAATGTTTTCCGCCATCCTATTTCTTTCACTTCTAAATTTTTCACCAAACAACTTTTCCTTTTATTATTTTTAAATTTTTTCGTTTTTAAAAATTTTGGTTTTTTATTGTTTAAAAATTTTCTTTTCTTTTTCTCCTTTTCTTTCTTCCTTTCTTTCTTTCTTCTTCTTCTTTGGCTACTCGCGGGCATTATCATTTTCCTAGAAAATGACTTCCTAAAAAGCATTTTCTATAAATATTATATTTTTCATGAAATGAATGGAACTTTATTAATGAGAGAGACTACAATACTCAGTCATGAAACTATGATCAAAAAAGTTAAAAAGAAACCCCTTTTGCTTTAATAAAAGTTACTTTTGCTTGTACCTTTGTAGATTGAAAAGATGCCAGGCCCATTTCATTAACCATGAAAAAAAATCTTGGCTGTCGTAGAACAAATCTGTTGGATGATTTAGAAAGAGATTTTTGTGGAAAATGGTTTTCCTTTTCGAAAAGGAGAAAGAAAAAGTATGAATATGAGAGCAGTCATCAAAAGTTAGTCTTTCATCACTTGTGATAATCTTTTTATTTTTGTGTACATCACTAACCTATTCTAGCCGAATTAGAAGCAGAGGAAGACGGGCATAAGAGACCGTCCTACTTCTACGAAAGAGAAATTCAGGATTGGGACTTCGTTAAGTTAGTTTTGTCTAACTGCAGTTATCGATTCCTTTTCTCGTTCATAAAAAAAACGTTATTTTGTACAATATTTTTTATTATTTTCATTCATGAACAAGAAAATAATCTAAATGGACATGCATAAGTTCTCGAGTAATAAAGCACTCGATGATTAAACATATGAGTTAAAGCAAATTTACAAACAACCCACCTTGTATCGGGTAAAATTAATATAATGCTTCTTCATAACATCTCGATAGGGACAGTGAACCATAAGACCTTGACTATTTTTTAATCCGTAAGCAATGTGAAAATAAGATTTTGCCTTCTTTTCGGGGCCAAAAAGATTAGCAAGTGCTTTTATTGACGGATTGAGCACGAAAAGCATGGGACTGATTACATGTTGTACCTCATTTGAGAAAAATAAAAATGACTTTCAAGTTCCATTCGTTTCACGAAAAACAATTTTTGGGAAAATATTTTCCAAAATTTTCAGTGTTCGGTTCATAGAAAATAAACTAGTCAAGGAAAATATTTTCCAAGAATGGAAATAACACCTTCAAAAGTTAGGAAAATGTTTTCCGCCATCCTATTTCTTTCACTTCTAAATTTTTCACCAAACAACTTTTCCTTTTATTTTTATTATTTTTAATTTTTTTCGTTTTTAAAAATTTTGGTTTTTAATTATTTAAAAATTTTCTTTTCTTTTTCTCCTTTTCTTTCTTCCTTCCTTTCTTTCTTCTTCTTCTTCTTTGGCTAGCCGCCGGCATTATCATTTTCCTAGAAAATGACTTCCTAAAAAGCATTTTCTATAAATATTATATTTTTCATGAAACAAACGGAACTTTATTGATGAGAGAGACTACAATACTCAATCATGAAACTATGATCAAAAAAGTTAAAAAGAAACCCCTTTTGCTTTAATAAAAGTTACTTTTGCTTGTACCTTCGTAGATTGAAAAGATGCCAGGCCCATTTCATTAACCATGAAAAAAAATCTTGGCTATCGTAGTACAAATCTGTTGGATGATTTAGAGAGAGATTTTTGTGGAAAATGGTTTTCCTTTTCAAAAAGGAGAAAGAAAAGTAGGAATATGAGAGCAGTCATCAAAAGTTAGTCTTTCATCACTTGTGATAATCTTTTTATTTTTGTGTACATCACTAACCTATTCTAGCGGAATTAGAAGCAGAGGAAGACGGGCATAAGAGACCGTCGTACTTCTACGAACTAGAAATTCAGGATTGGGACTTCGTTAAGTTAGTTTTGTCTAACTGCAGTTACCGATTCCTTTTCTTGTTCATAAAAAAAAAACTTTATTTTGTACAATATTTTTTATTATTTTCATTCATGAACAAGAAAATAATCTAAATGGACATGCATAAGTTCTCGAGTAATAAAGCACTCGATAATTAAACATATGAGTTAAAGCAAATTTACAAACAACCCACTTCGTATCGGGTAAAACTAATATAATGCTTCTTCATAACATCTCGATAGGGACAGTGAACCGTAAGACCTTGACTATTTTTTAATCCGTAAGCAATGTGAAAATAAGATTTTGCATTCTTTTCGGGGCCAAAAAGATTAGCAAGTGCTTTTATTGACAGATTGAGCACGAAAAGCATGGAACTGATTACATGCTGTACCTCATTTGAAATGTGAAAATATAGATGTATGGTAAAGCTAAGGAAAATATAGATGTATGGTAGAGCTAAGGAAAAAATAAATAAATAAGAAATTCAAATACAGTACCTTTGAAGGCAATGGTTGAAATCCTTTCTCTTCCCTCTAAATTAATCTCCTCAACCAATCTATTTTCTGTGTTTTCTAATTTAAATATTTTATTATTTGTAGATCTTATGGCTCTCGCAATTTGACTTTTATTTATCATGAAACACTCAAAACCTTTCCAAAAATGCACATTATGTATAATTCTTTCATAGCTGATGAAACTTTTTTTTTTCCTTTTCTTATTTTTGAATCTTCAGAAAAAGTCACAAATAAAGGTATTAAGTAGATTTGGTCCTTTTCCAAACAAGTATTATGGCAAAAAAATCGGCATTAATAAATTATTGCTTACTGAGCTAATTCTATTTTTGCTTTCCAGATTTATCCTCGTGGAGATGAGTCTCTTAATTATTTATGACGTGCAGTCAACTACTTTAAGAATTGCATCATTTTGTGCAATCATTTGTTTGTTAGTAATTCATTTAATCCACTTTATAGTTTATACAGCGCTGGTATGACATTTCTTATTTTTTCAAAAATGATAAATAAACTATTACTTAGAAACATATTTCAAAAAAGAAAAATGAATCAAATAGCTGTGATAGAGAGAGAGATTCACCTGAGAGAAAACTTTCACTTAAATCCAGCACTTGAAGTTCCTCCCGAGGAAGGAAGAAAGAGGCGTCAATAACCCGAGGTGGTGACTCCTCCAATGCCCATAACGGTGGAGCCCGTAGTTCAGTCACCCGCGAAGTGGTGTTATCACACCTGACGCCTTCCCACCCACAACAGTCACTATCGCCGTTGCGCCATCGCCATAAAGAAGACCTAAATTGCTGGCAGAAGACGGCCTCAATCTTGAGCAGTGCATTCCTCTCTTCTTCCAAGCACCCCAAGCTTCCACATCCCTTCGATACCAACAACATCCAAGTCCACATACAAAATAAAAGAAGCTTCATGTTTGTGCGGTGTTTTGTGTGCTATATGTTTCTCTGCATCACCATGTGCAAACTTACGAGGCTTATGTACTTAATTTATACATGCAGAATCTTTCTCTTTTGAGTGATTATCGCCGTTGGGCAACCTTCATGAAACAACCATGGACAAAGTCAAGTATGCTGGGGCCATTCCCACGGAACCGTGATTATCGCCGTTGACTTGACTAAGAACTTCTCCAAACGAGGAATATAAAGATTACAAAATGAGTATTATGAAATGACAAAGGTTGATTATTAGCAAATCAACAAAAGAAAAAGTTACTGATGATTTCACCGAAGCAATGAAAGAAAAATATGTGCTCGGATATCGCTTTGCGGAAAAGAAGAAGAAGATGAGATAGATAATTACAACTTGACGTTGTTAATTTTCAGTATTGATGTTGTTTTGCAAAGAAATATCATTAAATGAAAATATGTTTGGACTCATTGAACGAAAGATAAGGCAATTTCGATCAATTTGATAAGGCTGTCAAGATATTACATATCAACATTAAGTATATCTTATAATTAACTTAATGTCTCAATAAATGTAGAGTTGATTAACTATCAATATTTAGAGTAATACAAATTAAGAGTCCTAAATTAGTGCAACACGCAGATACCTTGCTAGTATTAAATATGTATTTTTTTTAATTGTAGTGCCACGAGAGAAGTTTAAGGCAGATTTAATCTTGGGCAGGCCAATCCTCTCCAGTCTGTCCTTCCGAGCACCCTTTAAGCTTCGACTTCCCTCCAATATCGACACCACCCAAGTCCACATGCACGTGTACAGTACAAATGAAGCACACTTCATTTTATGATGTTTTTGGGGGTCGTGAGAAATTATTGTGCGAGTGTAATGTATATATTGAATTATATTTGGACCACTGAAAATAGTAGATTCCATAAGATCTGATGGTCCACGTTCAGTTTAATATATAAATTAGTTTTACGGAATACTCGGTCATGGCCTGTGGATCATGCATCTTTGACTCAAAGATGGTACATATCATCCCCCTGCGTGGTCATTAAAGATTGCCATGACCTGCAAATTTTCCAAGAAAAGGCATGCAAACCTTTTCTAGTTTGTTGAGAGTGCTGTAGTTGAGCTACATCATGGCAAAACTTCATTCTCTTCACTTCGACTAATGAAAAATTTTGCACATGAATTCTCTTATTTATTTAAAAAAAGTTTGCAATATCCGACACCTGTAATCTTATGTAATTATCATTGTTATTCTTGTTGTTGTTAGTGAAAAATATCTTTTTTTGAAATTAATGCAAGTTATTAAGTCTGATCATTTGTCAAATTCTCAATCGCACCTGTCATGTCAATCGCAATTCCTAGATCTAGCCCATGTATCATGACGTTTAGTAGTCAAGTACCTAACAGATTCTTTAATCTTTAATGAATATTAGGTTAACGAATGGTTATGAGATTATTAAAAGACGTGAAATTCCGGGCGGCCATGTTATGTTTGCCTATGACCATTAAGTTCCTTATTATCTGCAAGATATGATGACTCTCTCTATAGACTTCGACATTTTGTGTGGGGATTTCTCTAGATGTTCAGATTGGATCTCCAGTTAATCTCACCTCTTTGCCTCGAGGAGACAAGCGGCGGAGTATGCAAAAACACAAGCGGTTTCTCTTTAATGATTTCCCTTTAATAGTGATTCATGAGTGAAACCAACCTTTCAAATGATTACTCATTGAATAATTATTTTGGGAGTTTGCCAACATGTCTCGGGCCATGTCATTATACTGTAATCCATCACTTGTTAATATTACCACAGTATTAATTAAAATTGTCTATTAAAGATGGTGTATAATTTTCTCAATATTTCTCAACCAAATATATCAAAATAGAACAGACAAATTAATAATAGAAAGAAATCCAGATTTGTAAATTGATAAGTTGAACTAAGGGTGCGTTTGTTTTGAACGAAAGTAGTTTTCCGTAAAAGTGTTTTTCGGACTTTCCGCTGTTTGTTTTTCAAAAACGATTTGGTCAATGGAAAATACTTTCCAGTCAACATAAATATTATGTATTATTTTAGGAAAATGAATTTCTATACATGGGAATAGGAAAATGCTTTCTCTCTTTATCAGGTCTTTAGGTCCTTCCCTTTTTATTAGGTCATCTCTGTCATTTTCTTTTACTCTCCAAAATCTCTCTTCTTCTTTTTTTCTAGTCAACAAATGAGATGAGCCCCATAACTGTGGCACAATTTGAAAGTGAGAGGCACACTAGTTCAAATGTTATTCAATCATTTTCCAAATGCGATACAAACGCTTGAAAATATTTTCAATCACATATTATCAAACATAATAAAACTAATCATTTTCATGGAAAATGATTTCCTGAAAAACATTTTCCAAAAATGGTACAATTTTTGCGAAACAAATGCACCCTAATTAGTTGAATTCAATAAATAACGTCATTTTTTCAATAAACCTATATTGTGCTGAATGTTTAAATGCCTACTTCATCTCGTAGGGACTCATGCATAATGAAAGCGAGTCGTTTTGGTCACTTTGCGAAAAAAATCTGTGAAATGCTCTACTTTTTCGATAGGGACAGTGAACCGTAAGACCTTGACTATTTTTTAATTCGAAAGCAATGTGAAAATAAAATTTTGCCTTCTTTTTGGGGCCAAAAAGATTAGCAAGTGCTTTTATTGACGGATTGAGCACGAAAAGCATGGGACTAATTACATGATGTACCTCATTCAAGAAAAATAAAAATGACTTTTAAGTTCCATTCGTTTCACGAAAAACAATTTTAAGGAAAATGTTTTCCGAATTTTTGGGTGTTCGGTTCATAGAAAATAAACTAGTTAGCGAAAACATTTTCCACTAATGGAAATAACACCTTCAAAAGTGAGGAAAATGTTTTCCGCCACCCTATTTCTTTCACTTCTAAATTTTTCACCAAACAACTTTTCCTTTTTTTTTTTTATATTATTTTTTATTAATTTTTTTTTTTTAAGAATTGATTGTTAATTATTTAAAATTTTTATTTTCTTTCTTTCTTTCTTTCTTTCTTTCTTTCTTTCTTTCTTCTTTGGCTGGTCGCTGGCATTGTGATTTTCCTGGAAAATGACTTCCTAAAATGCATTTTTAATAAATGCTATATTTTTCGTGAGATGAACGGAACCTTATTGACAAGAGGCTATGATACTTACACTTGACATTATGATTAAAGAAGTTAAAAAGAAACCCCTTTTGCTTTAATAAAAGTTACTTTTGCTTTTACCTTTGTAGATTGAAAAGATGCCAGGCCCATTTCATTAACCATGAAAAAAAATCTTGGCCGTCGTAGTACAAATATGTTGGATGATTTTTTTTATTTAGAAAGAGATTGTTGTGGAAAATGGTTTTCCTTTCCAAAAAGGAGAAAAAAAGTAGGAATATGAGAGAGGGTCATCAAAAGTTAGTCTTTCATCACTTGTGATAATCTTTTATTTTTGTGTATATCACTAACCTATTCTAGCCGGATTAGAAGCAGAGGAAGACGGGCATAAGAGACTGTCATACTTCTACGAACTAGAAATTCAGGATTGAGACTTGGTTAAGTTAGTTTTGTCTAACAGCAGTTACCGATTCCTTTTCTTGTTCATTAAAAAACGTTATTTTGTACAATAATTTTTATTATTATCATTCAGAACAAGCAAATAATCTATATGGACATGCATAAGTTCTCGAGTAATAAAGCACTCGATAATTAAACATATGAGTTAAAGCAAATTTACAACCAACCCACCTCGTATCGGGTAAAATTAATATAATGCTTTATCATAACATCTCGGTATAGGACCCTCATGCATGAAAAATAGATGTACCTAAATCTGAAAAGAAGAATGCAAGTTCTCCTAAAATGTTTAATTCCTATAAAAATCTAAAATTCAGGATTGTACTTTTTTTTATAAACATTTTCTTGTAATATTTAGAAAATTTTCTATTCATCTATATACTCTATCTGGCAACTTAGGATGCGAAAAATGCAATCTAACATATATACTAAATGGGCATGCCTTTTTTATACTTTTTGAAATGGATATTAGTTAGCTATCCAAGTTTCGCAACAACGGAGATGCCACTGAAAACAAGTGATACCAACGGCTTCATAGCAAAAGAAGAGTCAATATATAAAATATTACCATATAAACAAGCATAGGATAATAGGTTTGACGTGCAACCATTATGACGACTGGACGGGAAGGGAGTCGAAGCAATTTGAGTTTAAACTGAAAGGATGCATCGAACTTTCAAATAAAAAACGTGGTCCTAGACGTCTTATTTCTAGTGATGACAATACAAGGGACTATAGAAACATGCGAGAATATCATACTTAACATCCTATCTCCATATTTCGACCAAAAGAAAAAAAAAAATCTACACATCCATATGCGTCGCAAGACATGCACAAAGAGGGGCTGACTGTCCCTAATCAGACCGGGAAACTAGCAGGGCAAGGGTGTTTCGACTTCATTTAGGCCATTTCTCGGCTGTCCGGACCGAGTAACAAACCATCTTGAAGCAAAAAGATAATCGAACAAAGAATGACTAAAAAATGACAATTTACTGAGAAGATGCGAAACGGGCAACAAGTCAATCGGCAAGCAAACGCGAATCAAGCAATGAGTTAATCGAACCTCGAGATCGAAAATGTGAAATCCATTTATCTACAATTCACATTGACATCCTGGAGGTTTTATACATCCATTTTACAAAATGGATTCAATGAGAAACGGACATGAAACATCATAAGAAAAATGCAAAACTTAAGCCATGAAACTCAATGCTGGTTTTTACTCTGTTACGATGGACTCGAGCGAAGGGAACGTGTGAGGGGCTTTAGGCAAGATGTAAGGCTTCGAGTGATTAACTTACGGAACCCTTGGAACGCCAAGAAAGACCAGGAAGCACCTGGATGGACCTGGATTTCACAAATAGCCCACGGACCAAATGGACTTAGACAGCAGCCAATCAGAAATCGTTGTGATCACCTTCGAGTCTAATTTCTAACGGCATATGGATCATGCATTGATTGGTAGTCTCCAGTAAAGACTTTTTTCCACCGCACTGTCAGGCGAATTCCCTGTTCCGGCCAGCTGTCCGACCTGTTATATTTCTGGTCATAAAAATTGTACTTCCTGATATTTTTTCACGCTATCCTTTTAACACATTCAATATTGTTGTGTTGACATGCTCTCCTCCAAATTTCGGACAAAAACATACGATAGACAAACGCATGCTCGTCGTTTTCACATGATTCTGGAAACTGCCTGTTCTCCCCGAGCACCTCTACTGTGTTCTCTCTATTTTTTTCTCACTCTATGTCCAAGAATGCACAGATTTTGAGTCAGAGGGTCTAAGGCTGAATTATGGCGAACGGTTCGCCCTTTTTGTAATATTTTGCCCTTCTCTTTGACTTTGTCGGAAAGTGAACTTTAAAAGATTAAAAGAAAAAGAAGAAGAAGCGGTGTATAAAGGGAAAAGGAGAGCCAAGAGAGAAGATGAAAGAAAGGAAGAAGAAAAGAAAGAAATGAAAAGAAAAAAGGAAAGAAGGTTTTGTGCATGCATACCGGAGCTCATCACGCCATATTTACTTCGATCCACAACACCCTCTAAGGATCCAAGAATGCATAGATTTCGAGTCTAAGAATGGCCCAATTGACGATCTAAGGCTGAATGATCGTGAGTGGTCCATATTTTGCCCTTCTTTTTGACTTGGTCAAAAGTGGGCTTTGAAAAAAAAAGGAAAAAGAAAAAGGAGAGATAAAAAGTGAAAGGAGAGCCGAGAGAGAAAGAGAAAGAAAGAGAGAAAGAAAAAAAAAGGATAGAAAAAAAGGAAAGAGGGCTTTGTGCATGCATGCCGGAGATCATCACGCGGGATCTACTTTAATTCGCAAGACCCGCAAAGGATACAGGAATGCACAGATTTTGAGACCAGAATGGTCCAATTGGGGATCTAAGGCTGAATGATTGTGAGAGGTCTGTCCTTTTTTGTAATATTTTGCCCTTCTTTTTGACTTGGTCAAAAAATGGGCTGTGAAAAAAAAAAAAGAAAGAAAAAGAAGAGATATAAGGAGAAAAGGAGAGCCGAGAGAGAAAGAGAAAGAAAGGAAGAACAAAAGAAAGAAAGGAAAAAAAAAGAAAGAGAGCTTTGTGCATATACTTTGGAGCTCATCAAGCCAGATTACTTTGATCCGCAAGACTTAGTAAAGATTCAAGCCTTTTGGAATTTGATTATATTTAGTCGTATGGATTTTTAACTAAGATTAAATTGGATAGGATAAGATAAGAAATCCATGAATTTTATTATATCATATCCATTATTTGATGAATGATAGTAAAAAGTCTGATAGTAAAAAGTCGGCTATATTCACATTATCATGTACATTATTTGGTATAAATAGTATATTAATATAAACGAATCTAAAAGTTGCACAAATAAAGATAGTATAAATCTCTCACGATACTCTCGCATTCTTTATTTTTATTTTCTTTCTTGTTTTGTCTCTCTTTTTTAATTATTTTCTTTTTTCATTTCTTTTTTTCCCTTCATCATTCTCTAGTAAAAATTGTTAAATTGTGAAATGTACTAATACCTAAAATATGTAGTAAATATAAATATAAATATACTTTTATATTTATATTGAATTTATATTATAAGATATAATTAAATTCGAATATATAAATAAAAATAAAATTAACTTAAAGAACTAAATTGTCATTATTTTTTATTATTTTGAATTTCTTATAATAGAATTCACATATTATTTATATTGAAATATACTTCTAATTTTATTAATTTAAGAATTTGTTATTCGAGAAAAATAACTTTCCTATTATAAACATTAGAAATCTTATCCACCTTTATCCTACTTCCCCCTTGGGATAATTTTATCTAAGTTATATCCCTCTTATATCCAACTTTATCTTGTCTTGAGTAAGCATCAAAAGCAGAATATGATAAATTCTATCATATCATGAATTTTATCTAAACTACCAAATGTAGTCTTTGTCATTGTAATCAGAGTAATTTTTGGAATTAGAGCACAATTTGAATATATGTGAAATTTGAACTACGAAATCTAATTTTAGAATTGTTAAGCCATGGAATTACATGGAAATCATGGACTAAGGCATTGAATTTCTTATATTAGAATTTTAGAATTTACATATTATTTTTATTGAAATGTACTTTTAATTTTATTGATTTAAGAATTTGTTGTTTGAAAAAATAACTTTCCTATTATGAATATTAAAAATCTTATCTACCTTTATCCCACTTCCCCATGGGATAATTTTATCCCGCGCTATATCCCTCTTACATCCAACTTTGTCTTGTCTTGAGTAGGTTTCAAAAGCAGCATAAGATAAATTCTATCATATCATGAATTTTATCTAGACTATCAAATGCAGTCTTTGTTACTATAATCGGAGTAATTTTTGGAATTAGGGTATAATTTAAAATTATATGAAATTTGAACTACAAAATCTAATTTTAGAGTTGTTATGCTGTGGAGTTACATGGAAATCATGGATTAGGGCATCGTGAATCTGTGAAGTTTGATGGGAGTTGATTTAAAGTAACATTTTTGTCAAAGCAAAATTTTAAAATTTCACAAGTAGGCTTCACGTTACAAATAACTTTGAATAATTGCTTTAAGAGAATGATTTATTGACACAAGGGAGTCATTTTGTTAGTCTTTAAGCTTAGCTTAGCTAATTCATAGTTGAGGTAGTGTTTTACTCAATTTTGACGTCTATTCTCATTTCATTGATAGAATTACAAGACTGTTGGCTTATATAGTTACATTATTGGTTTTGAGCATTCTCGGGTTAGTTGCGCCATCTCTTTTTGAATTTCTAAAATCATACGACGTGGTGTTTTTTTGACAAGAGAAGTGCAAAATGACGTTGTTTTGCAAGCGACGTGACTAGGTAAGCTCGAAACAACATCGCTTTGAGTGCTAACGTCATTAGACTCAACCCAAAATGATGTCGTTTTACATTGAATTCAATTTTTAATATAAAAATTAATTAAATTAAGTTTTCAAAAATAAAAAAGAAAGAAAGATAACAGCACAAGCAAGAGTGGCTCCCCTGCCTATAGCCACTGCCCCATCACCACCACCCTACCGGTGATGAGGTGGCGGCCACAGGCGAGGAGCCCCTTCTCGCATGTGATGTTCTCTCTCCTTCTTCTTTTTTTTTAAAAAAAAAATTGAATTGAATTAACTTTTATATGAAAAATCGAATTTGAGCTAAAACAACGTCGTTTTGATTGAATCTAAGTTGACTCAACTTTTCGACGAACCATGTTAGCGATTTTTATTATTAAAAAATGCCACATTAGATTTCTGGCGTCGTTTGCTGGATTTAACACTAAAATGTCTCACTTTTTAAAAAAATGACATTTAAATGTACATTTTGGAAGTTTTGGAACCAAAGTATCCAAATTATGTTAAGTTTTGACACTCCAACCGCACTTTAACCGGAAAATAATTTCCTTTTTGAAAAATCAAAGAACATTGTCCAAAATATAACCAAATATTAGTGCTTTGATCCAAAACTCTATGCTTGGACATGGGAATCCCAATATTGATTCCTGGATCTTAGTGTTCGGGATGACGTTTCCTGTTATTGACCCCGGCCTAGGGCCCCGTCACCCATGCTTGGGTCTATCAAGATCAAGTTCAAACCCTTGGTGCCCAAGCTTGGGTCGATATAGGCCATGCTCGAGTCTCCGATGCTCAAGCTCTAGTCTCTAGCACTTAGGTTGAGGTCCATAAAGGCCATATTCGTGGTGTCGACACTCGAGCTTAAGTCCTTGGTTAATGAAATGTTTGTTTTTATAAAAAAATTTGAAATTTGAAATTTTTTAATTTTTTCTTTTAATTTTTTTATTTTTACTTCTTCGGCTGGTCATCGGCCATGGAAATGATTAGCTACTAATCATAAGTAAGGGACAAGCTCAATCAAAGCTGGCAAAGCTTGACCTTGTCAGAATTTGGCGAGCTCAAGCCTTGTTAACCTTAGGCAAGCTTATCCTTTGCTCATGCCAACTTGCCGCTTGCCACCATGGTTGAGCTCAATCTCATCAATCTGGCAAGGTGGAGCCTCACTCAAGGCTAGCGAGGTTCAAGCTCACCAAAATTTGTGTAAGGTCAAACCTCACTAACCTTCAGAGAGCTTGTCCTTTGCTTGTGGTTGGTCACCAAACGTCATCGTGGCTGGTGACTTGCCAAGGAAGAAGGAAAAAAAGAAAAAAATTAAAATTAAAATTTTGAATTTGTTTTAATAATCTTTCCTAGAAAAATCAAATCATAATTTTTCATAACAAATGGCGAAAAACATTTTCTAGTTAATATAGTCATTTCCTTGGAAAATTACTTCTGAAATTTTTTTTTCAGAAATGTTACATTTTTCGTGAAATAAATGCAACCTTTAGTCTTTCCATATTTTCCTTTGTGAAGTAAAAGTTTAACTTACCCATAAAATAAATAAAAATTGAAAGGCTTAGGTGAAATGCTTTCACTACTTACAGTATCCATTTAATTGGATGTATAAAAATGGATAAATAAAAATGATAAAAAAAAAAAGGGTATCATATTTTTAGGTGGTAATTGCACATTATATGGTTTAAATTAATCTCGTTCAGGACCATGTCTATTTAGCATTTGGTTAGGGAGTTGCATTACATAGATTTTATAATACCCTTAACTCTAATATAGATCATTTCCAGTTATTAAAAGATACATAAATAAAAAGTAAAACGCGATATGTTTCTTCAAGCAATAATTGCATTTGAGGAACAATTTTGATTTAATCTCTTTGCATTAAGTTTAATATTGGTGTTTTGCTAAGGGAGTTACATTTTATAGTCTTAAATTAATTGCACGTTTGATTTATGTATAGCTGACAGGGATTATGTCCTAGAGTTTTATAACAAGGTCATAAATGTTATTTGTTTGACTCATATCAAGGTTTATATTGTTAACACCTAAATTTTAATTAAATATTTAGGATTAAAATTGCATAGAAAATGAGGGACTAACTTGGTCCTAGCAAAAATGATTTTCGCATCACCTATGTAATAACGTTATTTGCATCTACTAAGTTTTATCCCTTTTTTTATTTTTCATTTTACCCTATTTTCGGATAAATATAAAAATTATTATTATTAAAAAAAAAAAAGAAGCAAAGGCTTGGGGAGGGGCTGAGACCCAGGGCCCATCTCGCCCCCAGCTAACCAACCCCGCTGCCCGGCCTTCTCCTCCTCCTCCTCCTCCTCCTCTCCTCACCCTGCGTTGCACGCGCTGAGACCGACGACGCGCGCGAAGGACGCCACGGCAGAGCTGCAGCGCGGGCAGGGCAGCGACGCGATGGATAGGCGGCCGTCCGGACGTTTCGGCCAGCGGAAAACCCGCCTGCCGCGCATGCGATGCGATTGGTCTATAAAAGAGAGATCTGAGGGCGTCGGGAGGAAAAATCCAGACCTGGGGCGGTGAGCGGAGAGCTATGGGTGAGAATAGAGCGTGAGGGAGAGTCGCCGGCTACCGTCACGCCTGTACCGCAGCCCACGAGCCCCCTTTGCTCCTTGTTCGCGTGGAAGCCGCAGTAGGTCCCCGTTCGGGCGGTCGTGTTTTCTCTTCGTGCCCATGCTCTGTTTCGGCCTCGCCGGACCGGGCTGCCGTTGTCCGGTTCGTGCGAGTTCCGGGCTTATTTTGTGTGCGCGCGGTGGTTGCGAGGTCTTGGGCGTCGATTGCTTTGAATCCCGGCTCGAGCTCGGGCTCGGTCGTCCCCGTTTCTCACCCTTCAATTTGCATGTATTAACTGTTCGATAAGATGCCTAAACTAGACGCACATTCGTGGTCTTCATTGACACCCGCGACTTGCTGTTTTTGTGTCTGTGATGAGCATAAATGGATCGTCTTTGTGCTGAAGCTGAATCTCGCTTGCTGACTTTGGTCTAGGTTTGAATCTTGAGCGGGCCTAAAATCTCTTCTTAGTGGATGCCTCGCGCGTGTTCGACGAAATGCCTGATTGAAGTGTATGCGCTCATTCTTAGTCCTTTGTCCACTTTTGACATTCATGGTTTGTAAAATGCGTTTTGATAGATACCCTTTGCCATCCTCCATTTTATATTAGGATGTCAAAATGGATTATAAACTCATATTATAACTTACTTTTAGTTAAATAGTCATATATGGGTCAAGTGAAAGTTAAATATGGATTATAAATGGTTTTAAAAATTAAAGCGAAAAAAGAAATGAGTCTTAATGAGTTATTTCCACTTTGAACCTATGAACCCATATTCTCTCTTCTTCTATCCCCATCCCCATCCCCCATCCATTGATGATGGGAGAAGAAGCAGAAGGGGGGAGCTGCTAGAGTGGTGCCTCCCCCCACTGTCGCCATTCATCAGTGGCCTACGCAAGCTGCCGACATGCCCCTCTTGGTGATTGCGAAGGTGTTTGAGGAGATGGCAGGCCTCCTCCTTTGGCCTGAGGAGGACGGGAGCGTGGAGCTCCGCTTGGACAATTTCTACAATGCCTGCTCCCTAGTCTCCGTTCTCTTTAGTTGCCTTGGCCTCACTTTCCAATTCGGCAAGCTCGCATGGATTTGGGGAGCCTCGAGCTCGCTTGCCTTGGTTGAGCTTGGGATTGCCTAGATCTAACGATCCATGAGCTTGTCGATCGTGACAAAGCTCGGCCTTGCCTAGATCGGCTGAGTCATGAGCTCATTAGCCTACGTCTTGGCTAGTCGCCTCCGACCGAGGAAAAGGGGGAAGAGGAAGGAAGAAAAAGAAGAAAATTAATAATAATAAATTCAAATTTTTTAAAAATAATTAAAATTTTAATTTGTTTAAAAAAATTATTTTTGGTAGACAAATATCCATATACATAATGGAGAAGTACTTTCAAAAGAAGCTCGACGCTTTCTAGATTGAAATTTAATAAATATCGAAATAGAAATTCTAAATATTATAGTGTAATTTTTAAGTTGGTGAATCAAAATTAAGAAGCTACGCATTCTCACATTCGAGAAGATTTGTTATAAGTAAATATTATTTTCATATCAATCATTAGCTGATGAAAATTTTTCTTATCAAGAGATCTTCAAAAGTATTTCAATTTAAAGGTTTTTCACTTTTTTTATTTTGTTTACTAATTTTTTATTGTTTAATTTATTTTTCAAATTTGATGTGAAGTTTCTATTCAAGTAAATTATATTTGAAGAGCTTAAAGTGGATTAAACGGGTGGGAATGAATTTTTGCAAATTGAGTTAAATATTAATGTGTTTCAGTAATATGTGTCGGATCGGGTATGGGTCATTAAATTTATATTACATGAATTTGGGTCAATATGAGTTGGATCATTTTCAACCTGACCAAAACCTGACCCAACTCATCCATTTGATGGCCCTACTATATAAGTTCTAGTTTGGTCGTTTTCTTGTGCATCGTGTTTCCACGAGTGACCAATCCTAGGCTGGCAGGGAAGAAAGGCGGCAGTAGCCATGGTCACGCACAGTAGCCATGTGATGGCTAGACACAGCTTGTATCGACGCGCTTAAGGTTGTTAAACAAAACGAAAAAAAAAAAAAAATTTGGGTTTCCTGAAGGGCATGAATCGGCAAGCATTTTCGGTTCATGGGAAGAAGGGAGCCTGCATTTGTGCTGGAAATGCTTCTGTGAGTGGGCGTAAGAAGAGAGGATGGGAAGAAGAGGGGGATAGCAAAATGCGGGCTGGGCGTTTTTGAGACTTGAAAGTGGGCTTGTTATTCTAATGGGTGCGGAGTGGGCCGTAGGCTACAAATCAGGTTCGTGGTGGGCCTCAGACTGGAGATGAGAACCGGGCTGGGGTAGGCTTTACTTCGGGCCGTCTTTTCTTTTCTTTTCTTCTTGGTTGGGCCGGGGTTTGGGGACTCGACTGGGCTTGCGTATCAGGCCCAGTCCGGCTGCTGTTTTAACGACCCGGGTCGGTTCCAACCCGGATATCCGACCTGGGTCCTTGTTATAATATAGTATATTATTATTTTAATATTAAAAATATTTTTATAATAAAATAAAAAATAGAAAAATCCATAAATTGTTTATATTTTCCAAAAAATCTGAAAAGTCTAAAAAAATAGTTTTTGATTTAATTTCTCAACAAATGAATGGAAAATCCTTCAAAATTCAGAAAAAATTAAACATCAAGGTTTAAATAATATTAGGCATCAAAAGAGTATTAGTTGATTAACTAGTGTAATCAAATTCTCAATCTTAGTTTCTTTGGTTGCACAGAATTAAAATATTTATTATAATATTTTACTTGGATTTCTAATCGACCAACTCCAAATTGATTAGTGACAATTCTTATTTGAAATTGACTTGTAGGTAAAAAACTCAAATTATAAGTTGTGAATTGGTGGGTTTAAGAAAACCCATACTAAGCCCAAACTTAGCGAGCCCTTAGCCTATGCACGCCCACGTGCCTACCAAGGCCCGAGGAGGTCATGACATACATACTTAAATTTGCCTCTTCTTCCATCTCAACAAAATTGTAAACACTTTAAAATTTTCCACCAAAATTTTCATTCCTCTCATTTTCCCTCTCTTTCTAAATGACGCCTAAAAAAATGGGATTTTGGTCCATTAAAGGAAAAGGCTTTGTTCTTAGCTTTTTAGGCTCTGTAAATAAGCATTCCCTTAAGCTTATTTAGTGTATAGAAGTAAAAAAAAAAGTTTTATCTTCATCCTCCTTTCTTCGACAGAATTTTCCAGAAATCATTAGGTTTGCTATTGTTTTTCTAATTGTTTACTGATCATGGGCATCCAATTGATTTGGAAGACGGAACTTGAGCCAAAAAGTTTCGAAGCAAAATTCACAAATACAGAAAAAAAAGATATAAGCTTATTTAGTGCACAGAAGTAAAAAAATAAAATTGTCTTCATCCTCCTTCCTTTGACAGAAATTTCCATAGATCATTAGGTTTACTATTGCTTTTCTAATTGTTTACTGTTCATGGGCATCCAATTGGTATGGAAGATAGAACTTGAGCCAAAGTCTCGAAGCAAAATTCACAAATACAGAAAAAAAAAAAGCTATATAATTTAATTTTCCATATGAATTACATCGTATTTTCTTTGCTTAGCTTAATCAATGGATTAATCATTTGGAATTTATTTGTCGCTATTTTTGCGCAACTTATTAAACATGATATTATGATGTGTTTTCTTCCTCTTATCATCTTTCAATCCTGCTTTATGATGTTTTACTAAGTTATATATACTATAACTTAATGTGTTAAGATGAATAAGCGAGTTATGTTAGAAAAGTCTCACATTGAAGAATTGTTACAGCGTGGAATAGTTAATATATCCAAATTGGTTTACAATTCATTAGCTTAAACTTTTAAATGAAAGTGAGTCTAACTAGATATGTGACAGTTCCAGCTAGGGATGAGCAGTATTAGATTCCTTACAGGTTTTGCTTGGAACTTGAAACCTACCCTTAAGTATAGGTTCCTCATTTTTTGGAACCTAGAACCTACTCATCAGAACCTGGAACATGGAACCTACCCTATTACAGGTTCTAGGTTCCAACAAGTTCTTTTTTCATCTTTAGTTAAGCAAAACAAAAATAAACGCAATAATAAAAATGAACAAGGATTTTATTATCAATTACCTGAGAACGAATATTTGTATGCATCTGTTGAATAGTATTTAGGAAATCTTATGGTTTTAATGCATCGATCGTTCTTGTATTAAATAGAATCATTATCTTGAAAGAAGTAACTACCCAAAAATAGCTATATTAAAGAAGCAATTGGAGCTTTTATTGGTCTCATAGTCTACGAAAGTAAAATTCTCAATCATAAAATGGAAGGTTAGACTAGTGGTTCCGGATCTCGTGAAATACCATAAAATACCTTAGAATTGCGTGAAGACATAGAGTAAAAAAAACACAAAAACTTGTACTGGGTTTTAGATTCTAGATTGCAGGTTCCGGGTTGCAAGTTCCACCAATCTAGAATCTAAAACCTACCTTCGAGTACAAGTTCCCCAAATTTTGGAAGCTAAAAACCTATTATACATTCCTTGGAACCTAGAGCTTATAGGTTCTCATCAGTGCTGTTCTTAGGTTCTAGTTTCTATCCTGAAACCATGCTTGCCCCTAGTTCCAGCCTCAAACAACCCCATATCTTGTATCGTAGCATCCTGCATAGTCCAATTTGTTCACTTGCGCGCAGAGAGAGGAAATAAAGAAAGGAAAAAAATGGGCAATCAATTTAGATTGTCCAATGGACCTTGTGCTGAGATATTAAACTTTCAAGAGGGTAAATTTATTATATTAAAATTACCGAGCGCGTTTGATGAATGTGCCATCTATTTTCTTCTTCGACTAAATGTGAATTTCCCCGTTTAAGTAGACTAAATGCGGACCTGGGAAGGACTATGGGGTGTTCTGGTTTTCTGGCATGTCTGGATGCATGGGTGGAGTGGCTTGGGGTTTTGGATCGATTTGCCTTCACCTACTAGGCAAGAGTCCATGCATCCAGATAAATATAGATGTTTGGTAGAAGTAAGTAAAAGAAAAGAAACAAGAAATTCAAATACAGTACCTTTGAAATCTTTTCTCTGCCCTCTAAATTAATCCCCTCAATCAATCTATATTTGGTGATTTTTAATTTTAATATTTTATTATTTGTAGATCTTATGGCTCTCGTAATTTGACTTTTATTTATCATGAAACACTCAAAACCTTTCCAAAATGCAAATATTGATATGTAGAGTTATGTATAATTCTTTCATAATCCGATGAAACTTTATTTTCCTTTTCTTATTTTGATTCTTGAGAAAATGTCACAAATAAAAGTATTGGCAAAAAAGTTGGCATTTATAAGCTATTGCTTACTAAGCTAATTCTATCTTTGCTCTTCAGACCCACCCTCGTTGTGGAGATAAGTCTCTTAATTATTTATGACGTGTGCAATCAACTATTTTAAGAACTGCATCATTTTGTGGATCATGTGTTCACTTAATCCACTTATTAGTTTAAACAGCACTATATGACAATTCTTATTATTGAAAAATTATAAGTAAATTATTATTTAAAAACATATTTCAATAAAGAAAATTGAAACAAATAGCAGAGAGAGAGAGAGAGAGAGAGAGAGAGATTCACCTGAGAGATAATTTTCACTCAAATCCAACACTTGAAGTTCCTCCAGAGGAAGGAAGAAAGAAGGCGTCAATAACCAATGGCGGTGGCGGTTCCAATGTCCCATACCATGTCCATGTCCCCAGGCGTGTATGGTTCAGATTTAATTCAGTCACCCGCGAAGTGGTGTCATCGCACTCGACGCCTTCAAAGCCACAACAGTCACCATCGCCATTGGCCCACGACAGAAGAAAGAACCCATTTGGGTGGTTGAAGGCGGCCTTAATTTTGAGCATTGCACTCCTCTCTTCTTCCAAGCACCCCAAGCTTCCACGACCCATCGATACCCACAACATCCAAGTCCACATACAAAATAAAAGACGCTTCATGTTTGTATGGTGTTTTGTGTGCTATATGTTTCTCTGCTTCACCATGTGCAAACTTACGAGGCTCCAGTACCTAATTTATACATGCAGAATCTTTCCCTTTTTGAGTGATTATCACGGTCTAGCCAACTCCATGGAATGACCATGGGCGAAGTCAAGTATGCTGGGGCCAACTCCATGAAACCCGTGATTATCGCGCTTGACTTGACTTAGAACTTCTTCAAAAGAGAAATATGAAGATTACAAAATGAGTATTATGAAATGATAAAAGATGATTATTAGCTAAGGAAAAAAGAAGTTACCAATGATTTCACCAAAGCAATAAAAGAAAAAAATTTGTGCTCACATATTGCTTCGCAAAAAAAAGATGAGATAAATAACTACAACTTGATGTTGTCAATTTTCAATATTGATGTTGTTTTGCAAAGAAATATCAAATTAATGAATATGTGTTTGGACTCATTGAACGAAAGCTAAGGCAATTTCGATCAATTTGATAAAGCCATCAAGATGGTACATGTCAACATTAAGTATATCTTATAATTAACTTTGAGTATCAATGAATGTAGAGTAGATTAACTATCAATATTTAGAGAAATACGAATAAATATAGTCTTAAATTAGTGCAACACGCAAATACGTAGCTAGTATTAAATAGAAATTTTTTTAACCGTAGTGACACGACAGAAGTTTAAGGCAGATTTAATCTTGAGCAGGGCATTCCTCTCCAGTCTCTCCTTCCAAGCACCCTATAAGCTTCCACTTCCCTCTAATATCGACACCACCCAAGTCCACATGCCCGTGTACAGTACAAATGAAGCACACTTCATTTTTATGATATTTTTGTGGGTCATGAGAAATTATTGTACGAGATCTGATGGTCCACCTTCAATTTAATATATATATATATATATATGTATGTATGTATGTATACGTATGGTTCATGAAATACTTGCCTCATGAGTCACCATCTTTGACTCAAAGATGATACATTTTATCCTCGCGCTTGGTCATTAAAGATTGCCGTGACCTACAAATTTTCCAAGGAAAGGCTGCAAACCTTTTCTATTTTATTGAGATTTAGAAACATAAAAAATGACAAAGAAGGAGGTAGGGACCACAACTGATTCAATCGTCAAGTTCTTTGTGGAAATTGAATGTTCAATTATAACCATGGATGCCGGAACATAATTGATAATCTATTTTGTTCATTGTGTGGCCCCAGAATTATATGTGCTCATTGGATGTGATCTGTTACTTTGAGCAGGTCCACGTAGACTCACCTGATCTGCCGATCAAAATGCACTGATTTAATATGTTTCAGGTCCATGTGCAAAAGTTGCTTGGAAACTAACCTAAAAATAATTTAAGAGTTCAGGTATAATAGAGTGCTGTAGTTGAGCTACATCATGGCTAAACTTCATTCTCTTCACTTCCTCTAATTAAAAGGTTTGCACATAAATTTTCTTATTTATTTGGAAAAAGTTTGCAATATCCGATGCCTGTAATGCTATGTAATTATTCTTCTTCTTATTGTTGTTATTAGTAAAAGATGTTATTTTTTGAAATCAATGCAAGTTATCTTATTAAGTCCGATCATTTGTCAACTTTTCAATTGCACCTGTCATGCTAATCACAATTCCTAGATCTTAGCCATGTATCGTGACGTTTAGTAGTCAAGTACCTAAGAGATTCTTTAATCTTTGATAAATATTAGGTTACAGAATGGCTATGAGATTATTAAAAGATGTGAAATTCCAGGCCGTCATGTTACGTTTGCCTATGAAGATTAAGTTCCGTATGAGTTGCAAGATATGATGACTCTCTGTAATGACTTCGATATTTTGTGTGGGCATTTCTCTAGATGTTCAGATTGGATCTCCAGTTAATCTCACCTCTCCGCCTCAAGGAGACAAAAAGGTGGAGTATGCAAAAACACAAGCGGTTTCTCTTTAATGATTTCCCTTTAATAGTGATTCATGAGTGAAACCAACCTTTTGCCAACATGTTTTGGGCCATGTCATTATAGTGTAATCCATTACTTGTTAATATAACCATTGTATTGATTAAAATTATCTATTAAAGATGGTGTATAATTTTCTTACTATTTCTCTACTAAATATGTCGAAATAGAACAGAAAAATTAATAATAGAAAAAATACAGATTTGTAAATTGATAAATTAGCTGAATTCAATAAATAATGTCATTTTTTCAACAAACCTATATTATGCTGAATGTTTAAGATAAAGTATCAAAAAATTCATAAACCTTTTACATCGATACCAATATAATCATAAATCTTTTGATTTTATACCAATTTAGTTTTAAACATTTTATTGGTGCCAATTTAGTTTTAAATTTTTTTAACTCGATGTCAATTTAGTCATAAACATTTTGACCTAGTGCCAAGTCAATTTTTTCAGCTAATTTTAGCCAAATATTGTTGACATGGATGCCGGTAGACTGACGTGGCATAGTTGGTGTTAACATGGATAATTTTTAATAATATTATAATATTTTTCCAAATTTTTATTTTTATTTTCTTTTTCCTTTTTTTTTTTTTTTTTTTTTTTTTTTCCCTCATCTCCTCCTTCCTCGATTGGCTAGAGATGAGGGCTAGCGAGGTCAAGGTCGACCCTCACCTGCCCTCGAAGCGCCTTGCCAGATTTGGCAAGGGTGAACCTCACATGCTCAGCGCTAGGCAGCCCTCGCCACCGCTAGCGAGGGCTCGAGCCTTGCCAGTGGCTAGCAAGCTGTGCCGTAGGCCGGCGAGGTAGTCGACCTCACTAACTCTCGTCTCTAACTGGTCGTCCAACTAGCAATCGGCTAGAGGAAGGAGGAGATGGAGGAAAGAGGAGAAGAGGAGGAAAAAAAGAAAAGACAAAAAAAAAGAAAAAGAAAAGGAAAAAAAAGAAACTAACAAATAAATGAATAATTCAGAAAAATATTAAAATATTATTAAAAGTTATTCAAGTCGGCAAGACCTATTGTGTCGCGTCGCGTCAGCCTACCTGTGTCCACGTTGATAATATCTTGCTAAAATTAGCCGAAATTATTAAATTGACATTAATTAAAATATTTAAAAAATTGAATTGTTACTATTAAATTCGCATAGGACTTTTTGGACACTCTTACTGCCTCCTTCGTCACGTAGGGACCCGTGCATAACGACAGCGAGTCGTTTTGTCACTCCGCGAGAAAAGCTGTGAAATTGCTTCACCTTTTCGATGGGATGTCCATCATAGGTTGACCAAGACTTCTCCCAAAAACAATGTGAAAATAAGATTTTGCCTTTTCTCGGGGCCAAGAAGATTCCCAAGTGCTTTTATTGACGGATTGAGCATGAAAAGCATGGGACTAATTACATGATATACCTCATTCGAGAAAAATAAAAACAACTTTTAAGTTACATTGTTTCACGAAAAATAATTTCAAGAAAAATGTTTTGCGAATTTTCTAGCATTCAATTCATAAAAAATAAACTAATCAGAAAAACATATTCTATTAATGGAAATAATACCTTTAAAGTGGGAAAAATGTTTTCTATCATCCTATTTCTTTCACTTCTAAATTCTTCAGCAAACAACCTTTCCTTTTATTTTTATTATTTTTCATTTTTTCATTTAAAAAAAAATTGAGTCTTTTAATTATTCAAAAAAATATTATTTTCTTATTTTCTTTTCTTTCTTTTTTTTTCTTCTTTAGCCGGTCACTAACATTGTTATTTTCTTGGAAAACGACTTTCTAGAAAGCAATTGTTAGAAACGTTATATTTTCTGCGAAACGAATGGAGTCTTATAAGTGGAGAGAGTACGATAATCGAGGCGTGACATCCCCGTCGGTTTGGTCAAATGAATGCGATATTCCAAGACACGTCGCCGACTATTCTTTTTATGTCATGATTAAACGCATGTAGAAACAAATCAACAACACCTAATCAATCAAACAGCAGGGATAGTAGAAAGACCAATAATAACAGTAACATTATTTTATTTTTATACTAATTAATTCTATAAAATTTATACACAAGTCCCTCAATCATGCGACTTCCTTAATAGTTACTCAAATGTTTTAGTCAGGGTTAATATAGTTCATTTAACCTCTAAGTCAGTCGTACACTACGATTAAAGAAGTTAAAAAGAACCACTTTTACTTTAATAAAAGTTACTTTTGCTTTGGCTGTCGCAGTACAAATTCGTTGGATGACTATTTTATTTAGAAAGTGATTGTTGTGGAAAATGGTTTTCCTTTTAGGAGAAAAAGAAAGTAGGAATATGAGAGCGGGTCATCAAAAGTTAGTCCTCTTGTGATATTCGTTTTATTTTTGTTCTCATCACTTGTCATAATCTTTTCTTTTCTTTTTTATGACTCGGGAACCACCGTACAACCGGCAGTCGGCGACGTAAACCCAGGGAGGCACTAGCGCGGGAACCCACCTCCCACGACACCTCACTTAAGTCGTGCAATGAGGGCAAGAAGTTTTGAACCTCTACCCTCCAGATAGGGGAAGCGAAAGCACGAATCAACTCGTCTACCGCGGGGTGGGTTTCTTTTTATTTTTGTGAATATCACTAACCTATTCTAGTTGGATTATGAGGAAGACAAGCATGAGAGACTGTCCTACTTCTACAAACTAGAAATTCAGGATTGAGACTTGATTAAGCTAGTTTTGTCTAACAGTAGTTACCGATTCCTTTCCTTGTTAAACGTTATTTTATACAATCTTTTTTATTATTTTTATTCATGAACAAGCAAATAATCTATATGGACATGCATAAGTGCTCGAGTAATAAAACGCTCAATTAACATATGAGTTAAAGCAAATCTACAAATGACCCAAGCCGCACGGGTAATATTAATAAAATGCTTTATCATAACATCCTGGTATAGGACCCTGATGCATGAAAAATAAATGTGCCTAAATCTGAAAAGAAGAATGCAAGTTCTCCTAAAACGTTTAATTCCTATAAAATTCTAGATTTCAGGATTGAATTTTTTTAAAACATTTTCTTGTAATATTAAAAGAAAATTCTAATCATCTATATACTCTATCTAGCAACTTAGGATGCAAAAAATGCAATCTAACGTATATACTAAATGGGCATGCCTTTTTCGTACTTTTTGAGATAGATATTAGTTAGCTATCCAAGTTTTGCAACAATGGAGATGCCACAGAAAACAAGTGATACCAACGGCTTCATAGCAAAAGAAGAGTCAGTACATGAAATATTACCATATAAACAAGTGTAGGATAATAAGTTTGACGTGCAACCATTATGGCGACTGGACGGGAAGGGAGTCGCAGTAATTTGAGTGTAAACTTAAAGGATGCATCGAACTTTCAGATTGAAAACCGTGGTCCTAGAGATCTTATTTCTAGTGATGACAATACAGGGACTATAGAAACATGCGAGAATATCATACTTAACATTTTATCTCCATATTTCGACCAAATAAAAAATCCTATATCCATGTGCATCGCAAGACATGCACAAGCTGGGGCTGACTGTCCCTAATCAGATCGGGAAACTAGTATGGCGAGGGTGTTTCGACCTTATTTAGGCCATGTCTCGGCCTCACGAACCGAGTAACAAACCCCCTTGAAGCAAAGAGATAATCGAACAAAGAACGACTAAAAAAATGACAATTTACTGTGAAGATGTGAAACGGGCAACAAGTTAATCAGCGAGCAAACGCGAATCAAGCAATGAGTTAATTGAACCTCGACATCGAAAATGTGAAATTCATTTATCTACAATTCACATTGACATCCTAGAGGTTTTATACGTCCATTTTACAAAATGGATTCAATGAGAAACGGACATGAAACATCAAAAGAAAAATGCGAAAGTTAAGCCTCGACGCTCAATGCCGGTTTTTACTCTGTTACGATGGACTCGAGCGAAGGGAACGTGTGAGGGGCTTTAGGCAAGATGTAAGGCTTCGAGTGATTAACTTATGGAACCCTTGGAACGCCAAGAAAGACCAGGAAGCACCTGGATGGAGCCGGATTTCATAAACCCACGGACCAAACGGACTTAGACAGCAACCAATCGGAAATCGTTGTGATCACCTTCGAGTCTAATTTCTAACGGCATAGGGATCACGCATTGATTGGTAGTCTCCGGTAAAGACTTTTTTTCACGGCACTGTCAGGCGAATTCCCTGTTCCGGCTAGCTGTCCGACTTGTTATGTTTCTGGTCATAAAAATTGTACTTCCTGATATTTTTTTACACTATCCTTTTAAGACATTCAAGATTGTTGTGTTGACATGCTCTCCTCCAAATTTCGGACAGAAACATACGATAGACAAACGCATGCTCGTCGTTTTCACATGATTCTGGAAACTGCCTGTTCTCCTCGAGCACCTCTACTGTGTTCTCTCTCTATATTTTTCTCCCTCCGTGTCCAAGAATGCACAGATTTTGAGTCACAGAATGGCCCAATTAGGAGTCTAAGGCTGAATTATGACGAGCAGTCCGCCCTTTTTGTAATATTTTGCCCTTCTCTTTGACTTTGTCGGAAAGTGAGCTTTAAAAGATTAAAACAAGAAGAGTAGTATAAAGGGAAAAGGAAAGCCGAGAGAGAAGATGAAAGAAAGGAAGAAGAAATGAAAGAAATGGAAAGAAAGGAAAGAAGGTTTTGTGCGTACATGCCGGAGCTCATCACGCCATATCTACTTCGGTCCACGGCACCCTCTAAGGATCCAAGAATGCGCAGATTTTGAGTCTAAGAATGGCCCAATTGGCTATTTAAGACTGAATGATCGTGTGTGGTCCGTTCTTTTTGTCATATTTTGTCATTCTTTTTGACTTGGTCAAAAAGTGGGTTTGGAAAAAGGAAAAAGAAAAAGGAGAGATAAAAAGGGAAAGGAAAGCCGAGAGAGAAAGAGAAAGGAAGGAAGGAAGGAAGAAAAAATGAATAGAAAAAAGGAAAGAGGGCTTTGTGCGTACATGCCGGACCTCATCACTGGATCTACTTTAATTTGCAAGACCCGCTAAGGATCTAGGAATGGACAAATTTTGAGACCAGAATGGCCCAATGAGGGATCTAAGGCTGAATGATCATGAGTGGTCAATCCTTTTTGATAATATTTTTCCCTTCTTTTTACTTGGTCATAAAGTGGGTTTGAAAAAAAGAAAAAGAAAAATCAGAGATATAAAGGTAAAAGGAGAGCCAAGAGAGAAAGAGAAAGAAGGGAAGAACGAAAAAAAAAAAGTGGATAGAAAAAAGGAAAGAGGACTTTGTGCATACATGTCGGAGCTCATCACGCTGGATCTACTTTAATTTGCAAGACCCGCTAAGGATCTAGGAATGGACAGATTTTGAGACCAGAATGGCCCAATTGGGGATCTAAGGCTGAATGATCGTGAGTGGTCTGTCCTTTTTGTAATATTTTTCCCTTCTTTTTGACTTGGTCATAAAGTGGGTTTGAAAAAAGGAAAGAAAAAAGGAGAGATATAAAGGGGAAATGAGAGTAGAGAGAGAAAGAGAAAGGAAGGAAGAAAGAAAAAAAATGGATAGAAAAAAGGAAAGAGGGCTTTATGCATACATGCCAGAGCTCATCACACCGGATCTACTTTAATTGCAAGACCCGCTAATCATCCAGGAAAGCACAGATTTTGAGACCAGAATGGCCCAATTGGGGATCTAAAGCTGAATGATCGTGAGTGGTCTGTCCTTTTTGTAATATTTTGCCATTCTTTTTGAATTGGTCAAAAACGATCTTTCTCTCCCGGGATCTGTTAAAAAACTCTCGCCGACCTGATCAAATGAAAAAGAAGAGATATAAAGAGAAAAGGAGAGCTGAGAGAGAAAGAGAAAGAAAGGAAGAATAAAAGAAAGAATGGGAAAGAGAAAAAAGAAAGAGAGCTTTGTGCGTATACTCCAGAGCTCATCAAGCCAAATTTACTTTGATCCGCAAGACTCGGTAAAAATTCAAGCCCTTTGGAATTTGATTATGTTTGATCGTATGAATTTCTAGCTAAGATTAAATTGGATAGGATAAGATAAAAAATTCATGGATTTTATTGTATCATATCCATTATTTGATGAATGATAGTAAAAAGTCAGTTATAATCACATTATCATGTACATTATTTGATATAAACGGTATATTAATATAAAGGAATCTAAAAGTTGCATAAATAAAGATAGTATAAATTTCTCGCGACACTCTTGCATTCTTTATTTTTATTTTATTTTTTGTTTTTCCTTTTTTTTTTAATTATTTTATTATTTTATTTCCTTTTTCCCCTTCATCATTCTCTAATAAAAATTATTAAATTGTAAAATGTAATAATATATCTAAAATACTAAAAAACATAAAATATGTAATAAATATAAATATACAATTTGAATATATAAATAAAAATAAGATTAACTTAAAAACTAAATTGCATTATTTTTTTCTTTTTAATTTCTTATATTAGAATTCACATATTATTTATATTGAAATACACTTTTAATTTTATTAACTTAAGAATTTGTTATTCGAGGAAAATAACTTTCCTATTATGGATATTAGAAATCTATCTACCTTTATCCACTTTCCCATGGAATAATTTTATCTAACCATATTCCTTTTATATCCAACTTTATCTTGTCTTAAGTAAACATCAAAAGTAGAATATGATAAATTCTATCATATCATAAATTTTATCTAGACTACCAAATGCAGTCTTTGTTATTGTAATCGAGTAATTTTGGGAATTATGGCACAATTTGAATATATATGAAATTTAAACTATGAAATCCAATTTTAGAGTTATTAAGTTGTGGAATTACATGGAAATCATGGACTTGGGCATTGAATTTCTTATATTAGAATTTTAGAATTCACATATTATTTATATTGAAATATACTTTTAATTTTATTGATTTAAGAATAAATATTATCCACCTTTATCCCATTTCCCCATGGAATAATTTTATCCAAGCTATATATTTCTTATATCCAACTTTATTTTATCTTGAGTAGGCATCAAAAGCAACATAAGATAAATTCTATCATATCATGAATTTTATCTAGACTACCAAATGTAGTCTTTGTTATTGTAATCGGAGTAATATTTGGAATTAGAGCATAATTTAAAATTATATGAAATTTGAACTACGAAATCTAATTTTAAAGTTGTTATGCTATGGAATTACATAGAAATCATGGATTAGGGCATCGTGAACATGTGAAGTTTGACAAGAGTTGATTTGAAGTAACATTTTGGTCAAAGTGAAATTTTAAAATTTCACAAGCGGGCATCACATTACAGATAACTTTGAATAATTGATTTAAGAGAACGATTTGTGGACACAAGTGAGTCATTTTGTTAGTCTTTAAGCTTAGCTTAGCTAATTCATAGTTGAGGTAGTGTTTTACTCAATTTTGACGTCAATTCTTATTTAATTGATAGGACTACAAGACTATCAGCTTGTATAGTTACATTATTTGGTTTTGAGCATTCTCAAGTTAGTTGTGCCATCTCTTCTTTGAACTTCTAAAATCATACTTTGAAAATGGAAAGGGATTAAACATAATATATGCAAAGTATGATTTGGTTAAAGGGCAAAACTTATGTTTATAGCACGTTTGATGCATAAAATCTAGATAGGGCATTTACTAACCTTTTGATAATATGAAATTGCATGGAAAGCATTTTTGGAAATGATGTATGAGATGATTAGTATGAAATGGTTTGAAAAGTACTTTGTGGAAGGGATTGCAAAAAGGTCTACGTATAATAGTTAATATTTATCATATCTCGTGTTTGGTGCCTATCTAAGACAAAATAAAGTCACATATAAAAAGGATATAACTTGGATAAAATAATTCCATTGGAAGATGGGATAAAGGTAGATAAGATTTCTAATATCCATAATATGAAAGTTATTTTTCTCAAAAAACAAATTTCTTAAATTAATAAAATTAAAACAATGTTTGGCTATAAATAATATTTCAATTCTAGTATAAAAATTCAAAGTGACAAAAAAAATAACAACAATTTCATTTTTTTTATTCCTATTTTTAGTTATATATTCCAAATTATTTCTATCTTCTAATATTTTAGTATTTTAGGTATATTAGTATTGTTTACTATTTATTAGAGAATGATGGAAGGATGAAAAATTAATGAAAAAAAATAAAAGAATTAAAGAAAAAAGAAAGGGAAAAAAAAAAACAAATAATAATGAAGAGGCAAGAGTGTTGTGAAAAATTCTTACATTTCCATTTGTGCAACCTTTATGTTCATTTATACTAATATGTCGTTCATACTAAACAATGGACAAAATATGATGTAAAAATATTTGTCTTTAATATTGTGGTTCACCAAATGGTGGATATCACAAAATCTCTAGGTTTCATATCCTAACCTATTTAGTCATATCTTAACTAAAAATTTAAACAACAAAACACATGTTATATGTATTGATTTTTAAATTTGATTTATGAAAGATATTATGTTGTAGAAGGTTATATGTTTGATATTATGAAAATGATTTGTGATACAAATTCTAGATAGGTTCTGTGGAAATAATTTGATTGTCAAAAATATATGTTTTAGTTTGTAAAAATGTATTTTGATTTTGAGATGGATTTTGGTTTGGTTTTATGGATTATTAAAGGGTGATAGTTTGATACTCAATATCATTGTGAATTCGAGTAGGAGTTTTTGAGTATGTATATTGATTTTAGGATATCCTTCTAGGCCAAAATTTTGGCTAATAATAGTTGGAAGCCTTCCAAGAGGAGAACCTTGGTCACCTTGTCACTAGGTATTGTATCATGATCACGGTTGATTATTAAGCTTGAGATGGATCAATAACATAAACCATTGATGCATGGTACAAGATTAGTCGATGGAATAGACCATTGATATGTAAATTAATGAAATTGATCAATGGACTAGGCCAATAATATATGCTTTAATATTACTGATGAAATAAGTATTTTTTTATATGTATAAAGTTTTATTGAAATGATAAAACTCGTTTTTGATCTCATATATATGCTATATCGTGGATTTGAATTAAATGAGTCTTAGTATTGTTTTGGAAATATGCATAATGAATGTTTGATATGCTTAGATTTGCACTACTCATTGAGCCGTGATTGTTCATCCCATTCATTCCAATCTTTCAAGTTCTTTAATTAGTAACAAATAAAGTGAGAGCGCTATTGGCAAGGAGCTTTTGGTAGTAGTATTTTGGATATTAGTTGAGTTGAGAGACTTGGATATATAGTATATTTGAATATCGGGTTGGTATATAAGACTACATCCTTTGGGTGAAAAGACCTTGTGTCATAGCCCTATTCTTATAAGATTTTGGGGTGTGACACTTCTAATTGCCACACAATGCCAATCAGATGAAGATTCTATGGAAGCCTACGGCCATGATTGAAGATTCTTTGCAAAAGAAATGAGAGAGACAACTTTATCACCGGGTGTTTTCCAAAAATCCGATCGTCATTTTGCAGAAACTCTTCCCCTATCAATCTCGGCATCTTGACTTTCTCTAGGCGCGAAGATCATCCATTCTCTTACCCTTTATGTCCTAATCCTTGCCTCACTTGCAATTGTTTAGGACGGCAAGGAATCATGCTATACTTGACATGATTCTATGCCATTTAGACTACAAAGGGGGACTACGAGGTTCATGTGAGCTTTTCCTTGGCTCGGCCATGGGCCAAACCTCTATCATGAGCAGCCTCGCATCAAGCTTCTTAGGTTCTCACATGGGTCTTAGCCAGGCCTTTTTCATTCATTGGCACTCAGCTAGCTTGATTAGGGCCCCGAAAATTATCAAAGCTAGAACCAATTTCGATATTTTTTAGAGCTTTGTATGCTCTAACAACCCCGTTGAAACTCATTCCCAATATGGAGTCAATGATCCTAAAGCTAAGATGCATCTAATTTCTAAATGAGAGGTAATGCAGTAAAGAATAAGCATGTGAGACTATGCAATGTTGATAATCTTTTTTAAGGGGTTGAAATTCCGAAGTTACTGAAGGATTTAACCACTAATTTTCATGAATTGAGAAGGAGATATTGAGCTGTAAAATTTAGGTGTCAATAGCTGTCTTTCTTTGAAGGAGAATTCAAAGAGATTTTTTCAAAGACAAGTACTACCTAGTTGGCCCCAAAGGTCATACCAAGAATTTGGATGCAAATGCAATTAACGTAGTATTTATATGTTCATGTAGATGCAAGCTGAACTATATGATTCTAAATATAGTTTAATTATAAAGGATAAAAAACATACTTAGGACTACTCACCCCAGGTTTTAAAATAGAAAAAAAGGGCTCCAGTCTACCAAAGCAACTCTTGGCAGAAAAATGTGGATCGCTTTGGGCTAAAAAAACACTTCCGAGCGAAAGAATGCTCAGGGCTATAAGAGCGCTTCTTGGTGGATAGGATGGGATGCTTAGCGCTATGAACAACACTTCCTAGCAAAAGATGGTGAAACCTTGTGGGCTATAAACAACACTTCTAGGCAGAAGAGGGGTGTTCAGGCTATAACAATACTTCCTGACGGAGAGGACGGAATGCTTAAGGCTACAAACGACATCTAGCAAAAAGTAGTGAAAAGCTCCAGGCTACCAATAGCACTTCCAGGCAGAAGAGGGTGCTCAAGGCTATAACAACACTTCTAAGCGTAGAGGATGGGATGCTCATAGCTACAAACAACACTTCCCAGCAAAAAGAAATGAAAATGTTCCAACCTACAAAAGCACTTCCAAGAAAAACAGGTGAAACTTTCCAAGCCAAGAAAAAATTTCCAGGTGAACATGTGAAAGCAATCATATTTTCAAACAAGGCTCATCTGTGTTCATTTAGAGAACATTACCTGTGAGATTCTATCTTAGGTTTTACATCTTTCGATAGACATAATCATTTGCATGAGAAACATCGTTAGCCATGTACACAACTATGTTTTGCCATGTCCACATCTCAAAATTTCACAGGAAAAGCTGTCATTAGAGTGACTTCCATTCATCAAGGGTGTCTAGTGCATATTCCATATAAGAGTATTTCAATTTGAAAGGACTTCTCTACTATCTCTCATGAAAGGCTATTATTTGTCCCGTTCATTGACGCAAGTGTATATTTTTTTCATTTCTCATGCTGTCATGTGGAAAAGAGGCTGGGTTTTATTACAAGAGTTATGTAGAGCTCGGTGAAGTATCGAAAAGTTCACTTCGGATACCTGATACTTTCTCCTAGGACTATGTAAGCATGCATTAAGTCGTAAAAAGAAACATTCAAGCTCTGAGCATATCAAGACTTGAGGTTCGTACTTCACCCCACAAAACTTAAGGTTTGTAATCCGTCCCTAAGGATTTGGAGGCACTCACATGCTCCGCAATGTTCTCAGAAAACTCAAGTTATGGAACATCAAGTACCAATGGTTTGTGCTCTGTCCATTGGGATATGAAGCATCTGAATATAACTTACATAAAAAGATTGGTTGGAATCACCAAACGAAAGTCCAACATGCAATTTGTCTTTTCCATGGATACTTCATTGATTTGAGAAAATCACATCAAGCAAAGTAACTTTGAACAAAGCAAAGATTCATAAGGAACATCAATGTTCAATTTGAAGAAAATTCAACATGCATTTATCAAGTGTTTGTGCAGGAAACATCCCTATTCCTAAGATCACTCTAACTAGTCATCATGCATAATTCGAACGCCTCACTGAAAAAGTCTTCATCTTGATGAAAAGTCACTGTCTTCTGATTTTTCTTATATTTTTTAATATTTTTTTTAATATTTTCAAATTTTCCGAAATTAAGGAGGGACAAAATTTAAGAAAAACATTTATTTTCTTTTTTTCTAATCTTTTTAATTTTTTTGTAGATGAGGTGAATAGGTTAAGAAACGAAAAAGTCTTCATCTTGATGAACTTAATGATGACAAAGTTTACTTCCAATGCTGACTAAATTGTCTTAGTCACAAAAGGACTTTCTTGGAAGTTCTCATGGCTTTTATCTCATCCATTAATATGATATCACGATCATTCAACTTATCCAAGATCACACAATCGAGGAGTTAGAGACTTTAGGAGGGACAATGTAGATGAGGTGAATAGGTTAAGAAACGAACAGATTATAAGGCTCAAAATTCGTTTGGGGTTTTCAAAGTCGATGGTTATCGCGACCTCCTTTCCACATCCTGGATGTTAATGGCTCGGCTAAAGTTTTAGAGGCCTAGCCCGGGCTCTCTCAAGCCCACTAATTCGCAACTTAGGGTTCAAGTTTTTTAATCTACAAAGTCGAATTTTAAATAGGAGTCGTCACTAATCAATTTGGGGTGAATCGATTAAAAACTTAAATAAAATATTAGGATAAATATTTTACTCCTACATAATGAAAGAAACTAGAATCAGAGACTTGATTACACTAATTAATCGACTAATGCTCTTTTAGTACCTAATCTTGCTCAAATACTAAGGTTCCAATTCATTTTTAGGATCAGAGATTTAATTATACTAGTTAATCAACCAATGTCCTTTCAGTACCTAATCTTATTTAAACACCGAGGTTCTAATTCATTTTTTATTTTCAAATATTTTTCATGCATTTATGAAGAAAAACACTTTTTTTGACTTTTTTTCAAGGATTTTCCATGCATTTGTTGACAAAAACATTTTTTTGCCTTTTTCTGATTTTTCTGAAAATTAAAATATTTTTGGGTTTTTCAATTTTTTAGAATAAAAATATTTTTTGGGATTTTTCTTTGATTTTTTTATAATAATACAATATTATATTATAAAATAGACGGACCCGGGTCGGACCCTCGGATCCGGCCCGGGTCTGGACCAGCTTAGGCTCCTGAGCCCCTGGCCCCTCGGCTGGGCTGAATTCGGTTCATGGGCCTGGTTCGCCTGGCCCAAGGGAATTACCTGAAAAAAAAAGAAGAAATAGTCAAGCCCAAAAAACCAAGTCCGGCCCAAGAAAACAGAAGGGGCCCAACAGGCCTAACCCATCTCAGCCCAAAAGACCAAACGGGTCGACCGGGTCCTCGTGCTCGACCCGGCCTTGACCCGACTCACACCTCTCTTTCACAGTCCTGCTGCGGCGTCGATGGGGGCGGCCGAGCGGTCGAGGCGAGCGACGCCGATCATCGCGGGGCCAGCAGACGCGACGGCAAGGCGGCAGGCAGCGGCGAGGGCGAGGGCGGGCTCGACGGCATGAGGCTCGGTCTGTGGGTCGCGAAGAGCAGCAACTCAGGCATGCGGTGGCGGCGCGAGCGGTGGATCGGTAGAAGAGGCGACGACGGGTTGAACGGCGTGAGGGTTTGACGATGATGCGAGCAGGAACCGTTGTTGGTGGCTGAACGGCGGTAGGTAGGCGGCTTCCGACGCGGCGACGGGGCTCGATCCCGCGTCTCTTTCTCTCTCCTCACTCCGATCTCAATCACAGCTTCGATTCCTCTCGCCCAGACTCGCTCGATGATCGCTCGGAGGTCCGTCCTCCCTGGATGTCTCTCCCGGGAAGCCAGAACCTCTGAGCTCGCCGCTCGTCTTTTCCCCGGCTTCTCTACCCGAAGCCCTATTTATAGGCCGAGGGTGGCCGGTCGGCGAAAGCACTTCGATCGGTCTTTGGCGTGCCGACCGGCCTCCTCTTTGGCTGAACCGGCGTCGCGTCGTCCGCCGCACGTGGGGAGCGTGTTTCCGCTGACTGGACATCCGGCGGGCTGCCTGCCATCGCATCGTCGGCCTGCTCGCGCTGCTCTGCCGCCTGCGCTCTGCTCTGCGCTGTCCTCTCCTCTGTGCTCCGCTTGTCCTCACTTGCGTGAGGAGGAAGAAGAAGGAAGGAGGCTGGGCCGGGCCGGGCCGGGCTAAGCTGAAAGGAGGAAGCTGAGGCAAGCTGGGCCTCGAGCCCGCAAGAAGAGAAGGGAAAAAGGAGGGCTAGACGCGAAGGCCCAGCCCCTGTGGGCTTTTTTTAATCCGAAAATAGGGTAAAATAAGGGAAAATGAAATGGAAAATAAAACTTAGTAAATGCAAATGATATTAATATTTATATGATGAAAAAATCATTTTTGTTAGGGCCAAATTGATACTCAATTTTCTATACAATTTAAATATAAATATTAGATCAAAATTTAGGTGTCAACAATGATCTTTCCATTTTTACTAATTTTGCATTCATTTGAAACTCTCTTCCTTTGAGGCACTTCAAGTGTCTAAAGAATCCAACTTGGATTCAAATTCACTTGGAGAGACCCAGCTATCTACCTACGTCAAGGCTCTTTCCCTAATGTTCTGTTTAGGGTTAATAATTATTTGATCTATCATTTTTTTTAGTAAATTCAAATTTATGAGAATAAGTTTAATTTGAATTTCTCCTTCAATTTATAGTTGGCCTCCCTCTTCTTCATTTCTAGATACATTCCTAATCTACCCCCAAAGTTATAAGAATAAGTTTAATTTGAATTTCTCCTTCAATTTATAGTTGGCCTCCCTCTTCTTCATTTCTAGATACATTCCTAATCTACCCCCAAAGTTATAAGAATAAATAATTCATTTCTTTAAAAGAGTAATATTTTTTGTAAAAATCTCTAGGCTGAGTAGAGTCGTGAGCATATCAAAGTAGTCTTTATGTCTTTAATGTTGCAAAAACTTGAGCAATATTGTTACCATTTTTCATTCTCAAGAATTGCTTTTGATGAGGTACTCTAAAATTAAAATATAAATTTCCCCCTTTTAAGAAATCAACACTTCACCAAAAATAGGATTGCATATCCTCGATTTATACTTTTGTTTTCTTTTCTTTTTGTCTCCCATTTTCTTCTTTTCATTTTTTTTACCCTTGTCCCCTCTCTCTCTCTCTCTCTCTCTCTCTCTCTCTCTAAGAAGCTCGCTCATCCACAACACAAGCAACCCACCATTTCTCTCGCTCCTCCATTCATCACTAAATCTCACCTTGTTCCATCACCCATAGGGCCAACACCGCAATCAATCAATCAATCAATCTCTCTCTCTCTCTCTCTCTCTCTCTCTCCCCAACATTTCTTTGCCTCCGTCACATCAAACCTTTCTTTCTTATGCCCTTGTCTTGACGTCAGATTCAAGGTCATGGCCTCAAATTGGAGCTCACTTACCACAAACGACCCATATGGAAGGTCACTTGTGTCTTTCTATTTGCAAACAAGATATGGTAGAGAAAATTTTAGGTACCTTAAAGGGACCATGTCAGCGCTACTTTGAACCATTCACAAGTCGCCATGTGTCCATGCGGCCCCACATGTCAGGCAATTTCAACCCAGCGCGTGAGAAGGCTTCTTCTCTCTCTTCTCTCTTTCTTTACTCAACGCTCTACTCTATCTCTTCTCTCTCTTTCACTGCAGCGCTCTCTTTTCTCTCTCCACTCTTTCTTGACGACGTTCTCTCCGACAACGGCGGCCTCTCTCTCCTCCGAAAACTCCCATGACCTCTCTCTTCCCAAATCGCGCTCTCTCCCAACAACCAATTCCGCTCGACTCTCTTCATCCCTCTCGACTTGCGACCGACTAGTAGTCGCTCCGCTTCCATTGACGACTTGCTTCGACACTCCACTTTGCTCAAATCCGTCCCTCCTGAGAAGCCCTAAATCTGCGACCACAAGTTCCGTTTTTCAGGTTCAATTTTTTTTTCCCAAGTTTTTATCTTCGCATCTTTGTTATGGGTCAAAAAATTCCCAATGAGAAACTCACATGTTTTTTGTCACGATATGTGTAGGGGGTGGTTCTTGCAAAACGGAGAAGTAATCGCTCTGCTCTTTGTCTAATCTTCTTTTGACGACCCGCTTCCACGCTCCACTCGGCTCAAAGCCGTCCCTCCCAGGAACCCTAAATTTGTGGCGTGTTGCTATACACAAGGTGTTGAAGATTTTTAATATTGTTTCGTTTGTCATTCCCCTTATTTAATTACTCCAACGGTCATTAGATCATTCCTTTTGGAAAGCTCGATGAGCAAGCACAATTCATCGACTTGTGGTTAATGGTTGAACATGAAGCTTGTTAGGTTGATTTGCGTGCTTTTTGTTCATGAAGCTGATGTTAAGATGCATGAAAGTTGGATTTTTTTAATTCGTTTGTTTTTTGTGGTCGCAATGGCAAATTGATGGATGTGGATTGCGAGGATTGTATCGTGAAACTGGGCAATCTTGATGTCAAGATAGTGAATCTGTGAATTCTAGCAAAACTAGCATTACCATGATTCCTATAAAAGTTTGGATTTGTGAGTATTAATCCCTTTACAATTGTCTTGCTTTACTTGCATTAGATGTATATGCATTGACAATGTTATCTATACAGCATGCCTTTCTTTGCTTAACCTGTGTCATGAGTTGTTGCTTGTTCTAAGCAACTATTAGTTTAGTTGTCTTTTGCTATTGAGTTTATGTACTTGCTTATTTGTTGATTTCAAGCAAAGTTAGTGAAGGGTATGATGGTACGGTGAGTTCGTCTTCTCTTAGTTGCTCAAACTTTGTGGGGAATGATGAAAATGTGAAGCAAAAATGTTGAATTTGGGCTTTAATTTATATTTTCAGCAAAAGTTTGGTTGTGTTTGATGAAATGTGTTTTTGACTAAATGTTATGAAATGTATATAGGACATAGGCAAGTGGAAAATGGATGGGTGCTGTTTTGATTGGCTGTTTGGCTTGGTCTTGTGGTTCTTAGGTTCTGTGGCTACATTTATCAAATGGTTTGATTATTTTATGGAAGAAATTCACTATCTATGAGAATTTCTCTTTGTTGGTCAAACATTGCTTTTAAGATTGGCTTTCTATTTTGTGTTATGCTAGATGTGATTAGACATTGCTGGTCAGACATTGCTTTAGAGTCATTCAATTTATTCTATAATCTAGGCACGTTTTTTAGTTAAATGTACTTTTTCTAAATATGTTATTTATTCATTTGTGCAGGGGTCAATCAAACTCTTTTCATCATTCTTGGATGAATGAATTGAATGACTCTAAAGGCATAGATAACACAAGTTCAACTCTGATTTGTGGAAGTTTATTGGACCGAAATGAGAAAACTTACACTTTTTTTCTTTTCTTTTTATGGTGGGAGATTTATTTTGTGGTACATTGAGTCGTGACAATCTTTAAGGCAAGATAAAACGGCATTGGTTTTTGGCTTGCGAGATTGGGGCTTTTTGAGGAGGCTAAAAGTTTGGTGTCTAATCTTTCTGAGAAGGAACATCTAGATGGCTAGAATAGAGGTAGTTTTTCACTCATTATATGTGAAACGCATTTTGCTTTCTTTTATGCAAGTGTTATGGCATAAGCTACGGTGTGCACTAGCTATTTTCTTCATCTCCTTCAGGAAACAGAACCTCCAATGCATCAGTTTGCAAAATGTGCAAATATACAAAAGTCACTTTGTTTGAGGTCATGATCTCATCATTTAGGTATTCCTTTAGATTGATGTATGATGTAAGCAGTCTGGTGATGGATATTTTACTGGTGCAACAAAGAGGGATGCGATTGCTTGACCATAGGTCCATATCTTCTCCGCTTTCTACTAAGGGGATTCTACGGAAGCTATATCTAGATCATTGGTGTTTTTTTTCAATTATCGGCTTTCTATTCAGGGGATTCAGTGAAAAATATATCTAGATTATCGGTGTTTTTCTTGGTTGCCAAGAACTAACTAACCCAAAATTGCAGGATAAAACGATGGCTTCTCTAACAACAACCGAAGTTTGTGACTCAAATGCGTTGGTCGTGGCAAGCAGCAACCTACTCGTGCTGCATCCAATATTCTAGATATGTGGTGAGAGCAAAATGTTATCGAGTCTTGTTGTCACTCTCAAGGTATTCGAGGACAACGTCTTGGCTCAGGAGCTGCTCGAAACTAGAGGCGAAGGGAAAGTGCCGGTCATCAATGGTGGAGGAAGCTCGAGATGCACTCTGGTGGGTGGGAACATGGGACGGTTGGCTTAGAATATGGGAGGGGTTGTGATTGTTGTGAATAGCTGCATTAGAGATGTGGATGAGATCAATGAGTGTGCAATTAGCTTTAGGGCCTTAGCTTTGCATCCTTTGAAATCGAGCAAGAAAGGGGTCGGTGAAAAGCATGTCCCTTATCTATATTGCCGGCGCACTAATCCACGATGGCAAATGATTGTATGCAAATAGCAGTTGGATTATTGTCTCCAAAACTTAACTGTTTGTATATAGTTTTAAGAGAGTTTTTTCCAGAGTGACTCAACAAGAAATTGTACTTTATCAATTTGTTTACTTCTCTCGTTGATTCCGCATTTGGGAGTGGTCAAAGCCGATTGGCAAGAAATTCTAAGTTTGTTGTTATATGTTGAACGGTTTGTAAAATACCCTTAATGAGAGCTAGAACAAAACGAAAATGAAATTTGTCCACATTTGTTCATTTGTCCGAATCACTATGTATGTTTTATATACAAACACCACCCACTTAACATCCTTGAAGGCTTAGGAAAATTTGACCCTTCATCCTAGCAAGTTACCAAAGTTATTGGATAAAAGAGATGGAAAATAGAAGAGAACGCAAGTCTTACACAAGATCCAAGTGTACAAATTCTGCAACAATGGTCAAAATCCATAAAGTTAATAGAATCACTATATGATGCTAAAGCTACACCGGAACCATCATCTCAAAGCAAAGCCAAAGGGTCAAAACATGCTTATAAAATATGAAAATGTTGCAGCAAGGTTCCCCAGTTCACTATCGTTAGCCCCAGAAACTACGAAATGCCCAAGAGGGTGGAACATCCCAAGCAAATAGTGAGAGAACCTTAGTAAAATGTGAATATATGGAGATTTTTATTTCATCTCCCTGATCCTATCTTCTATGTGGCATCGGCCTTAGTAAAGAAACTTGCTTGATATGCAACGGCCATGATCGCTTGCGCCATGCACAAGTCTAGACTATGATAATAGGCCATAAATCAAGCGCAATGCTAGGAGAGATGCTGAACCATAATCAATTGAAGTTGGTCTGATAGAAACAAGGAATCTTTCAAACAAAATGGGACGCTCCCTCTCCGGAACTCGAAGCCTGTTTGAAAATGTTGTTGTGTTGAGATGCAAAGACAAATCCAACATCTTATAATCCATCTGTATGGTCAAACCATCACATTAAATACAATGAACCAACAGACACGGCTTCCAAGGACACCACTCAAGGTGATGCTCTGAACAATTTCATAAGCATGAGTATGAATGATAAGTTCTTGGACATACCTCCTTATAGATATCGAGTAGAAGTGGCAACCTCAAAAATGAAATTTGCGGTTTAGTTAATATCAATTTTATCTTCATAGCTATTTTGGTGGTAGAAGGTACCTGGAGAGATATTAAACAGAAAACCAAATACTCAGTTTGTATAATTAGAAAGCAAGCACACAAATGACTTTGAAATATTTGAAAGGAAAAGTTGAGGAGGCACATCAAGATAATATTAAAGGCTAGTAGATTAACCAGTAATATATACATAAGATATATGTTTTTTGATTTTAGGTCAACTTCTGGTGTTAACAACTTGGACGGTCCACTAGCATCATGGTAAAGATCGAAATCGGGTTTCTTAGGCAAATACATGCCAATTGAGTCATTTCTATTGCCAATTATCTGCTCTTCCATTTTGAGATCATCCTTGGCCTCAGATTCACCGTCTTATACATCTCCACAAATGTGTGTGTGAGAGATCTAGAGGGCAACTAGCAAAACAGAAGCATCATTTCATTAAAATTAAAGGTTAAAAGGTACTTGAAAGAGTCTTGGTAGCAATTCACAAAAAATATTTACTTCCAAGCCTACTACTCATCCTTTCTTATACATTAGTATGTCTCCCAAACTAAGAGAAAGCAATTAGTTTAGTATAGTGTAGTGTCAGAAATATTTACTTTTAAGCCCACTACTCATCCTTTCTTATACAAACACCATTTTAAGCAGGAAACAAGTAGCTGCAATTAATAATTAGTGTAGTGTCAAAAAGCAATCCAAAGGTCCTGAAGAGAATGAATGCTGCATATAATGTCTCATACTCTCAAGTTCATCGTCTTAAACATTCATATGTCTCTCCACAAAATCAACAGGTCAACATAAGAAAGCAATGAAACCACTAAAGCATCCATAAAATGTCAGCTTCATGTCAGGAAAGGTCCAAATCGCTCCATTGTATAGCTATACCGCCTCTACTAAAGCCTAGTCCCATATGAACTTGCATATCAGCCATCTAAAGAACTTGACTTTTATCTAACTTGCCAAAAGCAATGGTTCACATATTGCATCAACATTGTTCACAGGAAACATCAATTAAACACCCTTGATCATTGCTAAACCTTGAGTATCCATAACAATTTGGAGTGTTGTAGGTCGCATATAGACATATATCACATATTCATGAAAATTGAGGTGATGTAGGATTGCTTGGAGAAATGATACAGAGTCAAATAATATAGTAAATGTGATTAGTGCAAGATTAGCTCATAAAATTTTGCCGTGTTTTGCAATGAAGATGGAAGGTTGCAATAGTTCGTAAACCTTTTCATAAAAGAAGGGGTAATCTAAGTAATATTGCATCATGAGAATGAAGAGACTGCTGAGAGCCATGACATGACAATTCCAAAAATGTTGTACGATTTCTTCAAGAAATCACTGCAAACGTTCAATGTACCACTTAGTTTGATGAGCATGGAATATGTCAAATTCAAGAGTTAAAAAACAAAAAATTATGGAAGCAAACTCTCCAAAACATAAACATAACATGATTAGACAGCTGAGAAATAACAGCCTGATGGAGAGAGACCAGAATCTGAGTATCCAAAATTAAGCATGTCATTTAGTTCTAATAGAAGTTTGGAAGCACGGTCAATACAACACCCCATCCATCAGTGAAACGAAAGGAAAGAAATATGACCAAGGGCAATAGATTAACTAATGCCAATACGAGAGAGGAAGAAGGCAACAGGGTTTTTGCTGGTAATTCCAGCAACCCAAACAAGAGTTCTCACAAAAACATTATTGAACAAGTTATCAAACTATTGCTAAATGTCGACCATAATATAAAGTTCTTGAGCCAAAACTGAGAAAATTTTCCACACTTTTATGTTCCTCACTCAAACTAGACACTTAAGCTACATGGTTACTATTTAAAGACAGAGCAATTAACAGATCCATTGCTATGACTTTGCAATATATGAAGCTGCAAATTGAAGCTCCAAGAACAAGAAATTGCAGTTCTTAGACCTTCAAAATTACAGTTCATAAATTAAAATTTCATTTTCCATACAAAGGACAAAGTGCATACATCTAATGAACATGCCAGCAACTTTAACACACACACACGCATTCAGCAAGCCCACATATAGAGTTATACCATTCACTCATGGATATCGCATATGCATTCATCAGTAACTTTCACAATCCCATGCTTGCTTATTCTTATGCAAAACTTAACTAGTAATCACTTACCCAGCGAACACATACCACTCTCACACATGACAATTTCATCAATTTACCCACTCAGCTCATGCCAAGCATCCAACATTCTCAGCAATAACGGGATGTTCAAAAATAGTTCAAATGTAGAGGCGACATGGTCCCATCCAAGAATTGTGTCAAAGTGGTGTGTGTTTCTTCAGAATTGTTGAATTCATTCATTCCAAGTTGTTCAAAAGAGTTTGATGACCCATATGCAAATGAATAAACAATTTATTTACATTTTACTCAATATGTCAAGATAAATGTCTCAAAAAAGCCAAGAGTAGTGAACGGCAAAAAGAAAAGTGTTCCATTCAAACAGTGTGGATGTGCTAATATACAGTAGGTCCATCGCCAATTGGCTGTGGATGCATAACAATTAAGCAAACGACTGAGTCGCTAGTCATCTTATTTCTTTCTCATCACAATAATAGAACGTAGTGCTCCCATCACTTTACATGAATAAGCATAATGCATCTTTCCCACTTTAAATTCAACTTAACCCTCTAGCTTCTTCCCTAAACAATAGAACTACCCATTTCATATCCCGACAACCATAGAATTTTTGTTTTCTCATTGTAAATTGAGCATTGCATTGACATGACAAACATTAAAAAATACAAAAACCTCAAAAGACACTAACATTGCAGTTCTATTGAGTTAAAGATCAAATGAGTTGCGGCATTAGTTGCAAATTTTTTGATCTAAAACTTTCTACCATGCACCCACCATCGTATGTAATGAACCATCAAGAGTTGCTACCTAACAAGAGATAAATTCATAGAGAAACTAAAAGTGATAGAAATTACGGGTAGTGCTGAATTATGGTTTCATAAGAGAGAACGCAAGTTATACTTGACTCAACATGGTTTCATGAGATCTATTATGGTACTCCAACATCTATCCAGAAGAAACCATTAACAATGAATATTACAATATTAACAAGAATATAAATAATATTGGGATCTAAATGATTTCATAATAAGAACCTGACTAGTGAATGGTGATACTCCATTTATAATCCCTAACGGTATAATGTATGGGTATTGCATCTAGATAAAATAAATTATGTGTTATCTATAGTTGTAGAGAGGCACAGTCCATTATAAATAAATTAATACACTAAACTATCAAAAACCTAATTAGGGAATAGGCAAAATCTATTCATAATCCTTGGCGACATGAAGTATGGTGGCCGCTACATCTATATAAAGAAATTCAACAAATTAGGAAGATGTAAATACAAATTGAGAACTAATAGCAACACATCTGATTATGAAAAATTTAAATTTACCGTAGGACCACCAAAATTGCTAGGATAAAAGACACTTTGAAACTAATTTGAATTACTTGAATAGTCTAGGAAATGAGTCTTGTTATGTGTTGCTTGGACCAACTCTACATTACAAAATAATAAATATGTTAATTGGCATTAAGTAACATAAGTAAAAATTTAACAATCATATTAAATAGAATAATATGTTACTTACCTCGACTTTTCTACTTGCGTTTGGGGTGTTCCTTTCTTAGATTTTTTCTTCTTTTTCTCACTTGAGCTTTTAAGCCTTCCATAACTTGTTCTCTTTCCTTTCCTTCAAAGGGGGTCCAAAACTGAAATCTCACACATAGAATCCTGATTATCATCATCAGCAGTAATAACATTAGTCACAATTACACTTGATTTGTATGATGCAATTTTAACCTTCGCTTTTCCCATATTCTTCCTCACAATTGTCATAGTATTTACATCTTTAGCTTTCAAACTCATTAGTTCAAAAGATTCTTGCATTAACATGGAAAATCGATTAAATTTAGATGGGTCCAGTGATGTTTGATGACATTCATCATTCACAATCCTTTCTTTAGCACCTTTAGTCCATCTTTTCAAAATATAGGACGATGGAATGCTTGTAATCGATATGTCATCAATCAACACTTTCAAGGCATGGCAACACAACTAATCTCTTGATTCAAATAATTTGCAATCACAAGAAATTGAAACATATACAGGATTATACCTAACAACACTTTCACATTTAGTCCTCATACACTTCAGAATATATAAATAAATCGATCCATCAAATGTAGTACTTGAAACATGTTTAGCGAGACTTTGCAAAAATTCTTTATTGAACTTTATGAAAATGGCACGGGTATACACCGAAACAGCATGCATCAAGATACTATTATCTGGAACTTCCACTCTAGGCTTTTCATGGGAACTATAATCATCTTGACTTTCAATTTCTCTCATGTTCTTCAATTGTTCTTCATAGTAGTTGACAAATTTTACAAGGTTAGATGTCTTGCTCGCAAATTGTTGGAAGATATTATTGGTGCTCTCACTCCTTTGACTTGATGTTATACCACATGTAAAGGTATAACGACCAAAAGTCAAACTTCATTTATGTCTAATTTTGTATAATTTTCGAAGCCAATTGTTATTCACAGTACCCCACTCGTCTTCCATTTTCCTCCAAATAGATTCAAATTCATCATCCGATCTACATCCATACATAAGCGTGAAGAAATATTTATCCCTAAAACTTGGTTTGCGGTAAAGATTTAGGATGTTTTGATTGACATTTTTCTCAATGTGCCAAGTGCACAAACGGTGTTATGTATCCGGAAATATGATTCTAATGGCTTTTACCATAACTTGGTCTTAATAAGTGAATATGATTTTTAGAGCCTTATCTCCCATTGACTTCAAAAACACCTCAAATAACCAAATAAAAGATTATGCAATCTTGTCCAATAAAAATGCACAACCAAACAAAATATTCTTCCAATGGTGATTAACCCCAAAAAAATGTGCACATATCATATTATGTTTGTTTGTACAATAGGTGGTATCAAACACAAGCACATCTCAAAGCAATCATAATCATATTTGGATAAGCTATCTTTCTAAAATAAATTTGTCAATCTTCCATCTTGATCTACCTGTACAACGTAGAAAAACATTAGGTTATGCATTTGCATATAATGAAAATGATTTAGAAGATGTTGAACAATCTCCCCCAGTTATATCATTGGATCTTTTGGTCTTGCAAAAATTTTGACAACCGCGCAAGTTGAAACCCAAGTTTTTGCTTCCTCCTACTTTATTTGCTAAAAACTTATATGTTGAAGTCCCTCTAATGCCAATTTTAACACCCTTGTAAGTATCATATATCATTCTTCCACATCTAATCAAATGCTTTTGACTTTCCGGAATAAATGCATGATTATGCTCAGAAATATATTCAATGACTTCATAGGCACTATTGTGAACTTTAAATTTGATACGAGCAAGAAAGTCGCATCTAACTTCAAACCTCTCATATTTTTTATCTTGATCAGATGAGCTGACAAAATGTCCCTCACAATTACACATGAAAGTCCTTCGAGTTATTGCTCCCTTACGATTTCTTAATAGATTATCCTTCCTCACTCCAAATCCATTACCGATAGCATAGGCTATATATGTATGATATGCTTCAAGTTCATTTGAGAAAACCATTCATATTGCAAACTTAAAATCTTTTTCCATATCACACATTACATGTGCAAGATGGGAAGTTTCATGCTGCAACTAAAAGAACAAACAATAAATAATATATTGCCTTTTCAAGCAAGAAACATTGGGTTCGTTACTAAGAAAAGCACATATAATGAGTGAAAAGCTACCTCTATTTCAGCCATTTAGATGTTCCTTCTCAGAAAGATTAGACACCAATTTTTCAGCCTCCTCAAAGAGCCCTAATCCCGCAAGCCAAAAACCAATGCCATTTTATCTCACCTTAAAGATTGTCATGACTCGACATACCACAAAATAAATCTACCACCAGAAAAAAAAAAGAGGAAAAGCATAAGTTTTCTCATTTCGGTCCAATAAACTTCCACAAATTATAATTGAACTTGTAATCGAGCACTGCATACAAACATCTCCAAATTATAGTCCCTATATAATTCCTCCAACTGTGATTCTAATATTTGATATGACCAAGAGAAAAAATGAGATTCCATTACTCTCCAAGCCCTCATTCTTATTTGATTTTCATATTTATGATCCTTCTTTGCATTGAATTTGAACTACAATTAATGTATGTGACTAGAACAAAAGATAGTCGCCAAATCAACTTTGGAAAAAAAAAAGTCGAGAACTGAAACCTGAAGTTGCGATACGGGCTTCTCGGGAGGAACGGCTTTGAGCTTAGCAAAGCCGTGCGTAGAAGCGATACGAGAGAGCAAACCAATCGCTTCTCTCTTCTCTGCTCTACAAGAACCGGAAACACTCCTACACACTTTGTGGGCAAATAAACAAGAAAATTTTGACAATCAGTGTGCGAGCTTCACCCAAAATGAAGATGCGGACGAAAAAACCCAATAAAAAAAAAACCTGAAATGTAGGCTTGTCATCGCTGATTTAGGGCTTCTGGGAGGGACGGCTTTGAACCAAGCCGAGCCAAGCGATACGGGCTTCTTGGGAGGGACGGCTTTGAGTTGAGCAAAGCCGTGCGTAGAAGCGATACGAGAGAGCAGACCAATCGCTTCTCTCTTCTTTGCTCTGCAAGAACCGGAAACACTCCTACACACTTTGTGGCCAAACAAACAAGAAAATTTTGACAATCAGTGTGCGAGCTTCATCCAAAATGAAGATGCGGACGAAAAAACCCAATAAAAAAAAAAACCTGAAATGCAGGCTTGTCATCACCGATTTAGAGCTTCTGGGAGGGACGGCTTTGAACCAAGCCAAGCCAAGAGTAGAAGCGATTCTCTCTTCTCTGTTGTGCAAGAACCAGAACCACCTCTACACACCGTGGCAAAACAAGAAAAAATTGGCAATCAACATGCGAGCTTCATCCAAAAAAAAGATGCAAACGTAAAAACCCAAAAAAAAAAGCCTGGAAAGTGGGTTTGTCGTTACAGATTTAGGGCTTCTCGAGAGAGATGTGTCTAAGTAGAGCAGAGCATGGAAGCGAGTGTCGCCGGTGGAAGATCGGACGACGGATCTGAGCGAGTCGCGAGGGAGGGAGAAGACCAAGAGGAATTAGAGCGCGATTTGGGAAGAGAGAGGTCATGAGAGTGAGCCGCGAGAATGCCGACAGGAGGAAGAGGCCATGGAGTGGAGAGAGAGAGGTTGTCATCGGAGCGGGAGCGTCATTGTCATCGGAGTGGAGAGTCACTGTCGTCGGAGCGAAGAGTCACTGTCGTCGGAGTGGGAGTGTCGCTGTGGTGGGAGAGAACGTTGCCAAGTCGGGAAAGAGGGGAGAGAGTGAGGAGACAGGAGAGAAAAGAGGGTGGGCAAAAAAAGACAGAGGAGAGAAGATGCATTGCGTTGGGTTTGAACATTGGGCTGACGTGTGGGGCCCCGAAGACACGTGGCGGATTTTGAATGGTTTAGGGCACTGATTACATGGCACTTTTAAGGTACCTTATATTTTCTCAGATATGGTAACCCACTACGCGAATCCAACTATTTTTCGTCGCAAGGGGTAGAGAGGGAGTGGTGCCGATGGAATTGAGGGGCAAAGAGACGATGAACATTGGCCAATCGAGTCTTGCAAGCAGGTTAGGAAATGGTTCAAAAAATCTCAAATTAGCACACCTGCACCGCATTTACTTTAATCGTGTTGCAAAAACTTTGAACTAGTGCATAGTGACACATACCCTAAACTGGTGCACCCGTACTACATTTATCACAATCTAATTTTTATGTCACAAAAAATCCCATAGTGGTACACATTCATCACATTTTACTCAAAATCAATATATATATTGATCACATTTGCCCAAAAAAATCCTAAATTTACCACAATTTGGGGGTAGCTGTTGCATGAATATATTAGTTTAGAGTAAATGTGGCATAGGTATATTAGTTTTGGGATTTTTTTTGTGACACAAATGTTGATTTGGGGTAAAGGTGGTAAAGCATATCAATTTGTGATAAATGTGACGTTGGTGTACCAGTTCAGAAGTTTTTGTGATATAAAAATAAGTTTAAAATAAATATAGCACGAATATACCAAGTTCAAACTTTTTGGTAGTATTAGCCTACAATTAATGTTTGTCAATTCAAGAAAGAAGTCACATCGAATTTATAATAATTATTAAAAATATTTTGCCTTTTTCATGGTCATATGTACATTACATAAGGACCCCTAGAGTGCCAAAACTTGCCATGGGGGGACACTTAAGTGCCAAAAGTTACAAAATGTACACTTAAGTGCCAAATCGAGCAAAAATTATCATTTAAGTGCCAATGACAAAAAATTCCGGCCAAACTGCCACGTGTCTATTTTTCGGCGAGTTTATTTGCTGACGAAGCATTTTTTTAGCCCTCGTCGGATCCCCCTTTCTCTCTCTTTTTTCAATTAAATCGATTTTAATTTTTTTTAATCTGACATGGACAATTTTTTTATCAAAATTGCCACGTGGATTTTTTATTTTGAAAAAAATGCTCCGTTAGCAAATAAACTCTCTGGAAAATGGACACGTGGCAGTTTGGTCGGAATTTTTCGCCGTTGGCACTTAACTGATCCTTTTTGCTTCGATTTTGGCACTTAAGTATACATTTTGTAACTTTTGGCACTTAAATGTACCTTTTGTAACTTTTGCACTTAAGTGTCCCCTCGTGCTAAATTTTGACACTTGGGCTGTACTTATGTAATACATTTTGTCACCTAACCTTAAAAGCCCATTTTTGAAACCTCATCTCAATATTCCAACATTACCAAGATAGATTTACATGGATATAACTTACTTTTTTAATCTAACTGGAAAAATACAAAAAAAAAGAAGAAGAAAAAAAGCACATCTTATATTTACCTCGAGACCGCTTTCATACCTCAACTTTCAAAAATACACTTTTCATACCTATAAACAACATCTATTTGCAGAAAAGGCCAGATTACTGCCATAGAAAAACTAAGCCCAAAATTCCCCTCAAATCCTAGCTCTAATTACCCATTAACCTAACATCCCCATTGTCCACTGCCATTGTCTTCCGTTACGCCCAACTATTGTTAACGACCATCGCTTTTCTGCACCTTCGACCGATGTCATTGTCCCTTTTCCCCTATGACCACCACGATTGCAGCTCCAGCATTGCCCTTTGAATTAATTCTGGCTATTGTCCCTTCTCTCTCTCTCTCTCTCTCTCTCTCTCTCTCTCCTCCTCCATGTCTCAGGACTAGTGATGTTCAACCAAAACAAGATCAAGGTAGTGACTCAACAACCACCTCGATTGGAGCTTGAGCTACCATTGGACGATGTGGATAAGGCTATGTTAGCTTGGCAACCTAATACTGATGTCACAGATGCGATGGCGATAATGGGCCAAAGCGACTGGTAGCGATAGAGAAACATTCATGATCATGCATTCTCTCTAGAGCTGGATTCTCTAACAGTTCTATTTTTTGAATGTCACTGTAGCTCATTTACATTTCTTGTCATGGTTGATTATGTGGCTCTAGAATGCTACAATGTGCTCTTTCACTGTTGAAGGTTTAGATTGTTCAATAATCATAAATTGATCGTTGGAGTTTGTATCCATTTATGCATTTTTTATTTCTTTAATAGTGAATTGTGATAAATTTTTGCCATTTCCATTTGTGCATCGATATGCAATCCTACTAAAAAATGGATAAGATAGGATATGAAAATAACCCACTTTGTATTGTGTTCATCTAATGATATATAAAAATATAGCAAAATCTATAGATTTAATATCTTATCCTATCCAATTCTATTTTGACTAGAAATCCAAATGATCAAATACAACCTTATAATTTATTTTATCCTTTTGTTTTAATTTAACCTATTGATGACACTCGTTGATCATTAAATTTTATGCAAATTAATACATAAGGAAACTTATACCATGAGTTCCCAATCAATTAAACAATCAACCAATTGAAGGGAAAATTGATTAAGTGATAGTAAGTTGTCAACATCAAGACATGGGATGTTAAAAGAAGAATGCTATGGAACTATTTTTCCCTGTAACTTCATAAGAACGAAAACACTATTTAATTATTAAATTATTCTTTAACGTCACCTTATCTATTTTTGGCCTATAAAGCTTGTATAAAAGTGTTGAAGGGGCAATTCACACTGGAATTTAGAAAAATTCTTAGGCCCATTGGTTCGGTTCGTCTAGCCTGAAGTCAACCTTGCAAATTGCTCCACAAACCTGACCATCAAGTAGAGAGGCATAGACAGCCCAAGTACCAAAACTTCCATAAGGTACATTTAAGTACCAAAATCATAGAAGAAATGAAAACTTAAATGCCAACAGCAAGCCACGTCGGATTTTCGACGAGTCATGTCAGATTTTCAACGAACCATGTTGGATTTCCTATAGCCATGTATACTTGTTTTATTATTGAAATAATGCCACATTGTATTTCTTGCAAGTATCATAGAAGTTAGCACTTAAGTATCTACTTTTCAAAAAAAAATTGCATTTAAATGTATCTTTTGGAAATTTTGGCACTTTGGGTATACTTCTTTCACCAAGTAGAGTTATCCGAATGAATTATTGTTACATCCACTATTGATCTAATAGAGCTCTTACACATTTCCAAGCTTGTAAAGAAAAAAATCCACCTATCCGTTGAATGAATGAAATCACTTGAAACAAAAAATGCACATATGTTTGTTAAATAATATGTTTTGGACTTATGGATGGCATGTTTCTAAAAATTAAAAATTTTGTGAGAAAACAATTTGTTCAATAACTATTAACACCTGGCCTGTTGAAATAAATCTCCCATTATTGGTGAAGCGTCCTCGCTAAATCAGCATTTGCATTGAATAAAAGGTTTTATTAGGGCAGATAATGTGAGGATCAATTTAAAAAATGAAACAACGCTATGGTATCACTTTCTTCGATGTTATACACAAGCACCTGACTTGGTCAAAAGTGTGGAGCTCAGTTTCTCTTGCACATAGCTAAAGAAGAGTCAAACATAAATTAGACAGAGATGCGTGTATAATATAATTGCTCTTGTTGACTTTGGAAAGTTAGATCGATAGGTTTTATACAAATGACTGGCTGTTGGGGAGAGACTCCTGCGAAGAATTCTTTGCCTCACTAACGTGGAGAAGAGTCAGGCTTTGACAGATTAGCTCATGTAATTAATTCGCATGAGACCACCGCATAAAGAGTACGTTCACCATATTTTATAAGTATGCTAGAAGCTTCTTAACTAGACGTCCCCACAAACAAATTAAACAAATTTAGAAATAAAAAAAAAATAAAAAGAAACAGAATATTTTTCTATTATGCATGGCTAACTTTTAATTATCATTAGATGGAATGTCATTATGCTTAATCCGAATGACAGAAACTATAATAAATGTGGTAGAAATCCCCCACCCACTCCCAGCCCCAACCACGGTCAACGGTGGTGGAAGATTAGATTTGTTATGGGAAGACATAAAAAATATACATCTCACTTTAAATCTAATAACCACTTACATATCTTTATTTTTTGGAAGTACCATTCATATACCTCTATGCAAAACTCCACATTGATATAATCAAATTGTCCATCCTTGAAAATTCATTTTACCATCTTGTTTAAGATTCAGATTATTTTGCTTGTAGTAGGTTTTCAGAATTTTAAATGAATGAAAAAGTAAAAGTCCAATATTGGTCAATTTTGTAAGGAATACGTTTTCGTAAATCGGGACAATATCAAGGTACAAAATGGTTTTCAAAGGTAAAGTCTAGATATAATTCAGTATCATAGAAAAAAGAATAAGAGATATGCAAATGGTCATTATAAGAGGTGATGTTAGTTTCGATTTTTTTTCTATTTGTTCATTTTTCTCTCATCATGTCCTACATGATCAACTTCAATATGACGACTTTGAGTAATAAGCAACTTGTTTATATGAATGCTTCTACGCTCCTTTGAGTTTTAGTTGTATCCCATTGAAATTACGTGCATTTTATGGGAGTCTTCCTACAAAGCCTTATGCCATATAAAATTAACGGCTGAGATCTATTGTTTTGTGATCAATCGCTGACTAATCAATCTATCAATGGTTTCTAAAGTATATCGGGGGTTTTAGTAATTCTACCAATATGGAGGCCGTTCCACCATAAACTTCTAGACATAAGGGCCGATTGAGAAAATGACAGCTGATAATATAAACTATCAAGCCCCTTTCCACGCTTATTCCTGTATTTTATTACAATTAATACAATTTGCAATTGCCTATCTACGTCAAGAAAAATCAAACCCTGTGTTTTTCTTCCTAAATGTACTCAAACAAATGAGGCTTGAGGCTTGGTCAATTCTGATGTGAAGGCATATGAATGGCCGTTGCCATCTCAGAGACTCTTTGCTCCACCTTCTTGACCATTTGCCTTCCATCAAACTCGTGCTCAATCAATGGAGCCGTGTTCGAGTCGAGGTAGTGCAAGAACAGGACCATGAAAATGGAGCAAGCAAACATGGGTATTGGCCCGAAGAACCAGAGAAGCAAGTTCAGAGCAAAGTACAGTGCCCTGAGCCCCACGGACCAGAAATCGCCACCTCGGATGACGGCCAACTCAACGCTCTTCGGAGGGATGCTTGAGCTCGGCGTGCTGATCAGGTAATTGGCGTGGACAAAGTGCCGGGCGGACTGGATGAAGCATGAGAAGGCGAGGAGGAAGCAGATGAGGAGGCTGATGTACTTGATGGAGAGTGTAGCGGGCCGGGTGTCGCCATAGACAAGATCGCTCACAAAGAAGTTGTTGTTGGTGTTGCTGATCCAGGCGCCGATCAGGGAGCAGAGGGTGAGCGAGACAGATGCCAGAAATGTCGCCGCCGATATGTTGGAGGAGATCACCGTGAGGCACATGCCAATGTCCCTCCTCTCAGCCTGCAAGATCACATTGTGTTAATAATTTGAGCTTTGATTGATTAGTAGCAGCACAGAAACAGCACAGGCAACCGAATTAATCGAGCTTCGGCTCTTTTGGCAATGACCCTTTTTGTGAATTTAGCACAAAGCCGAATGTGATCATTTACTCAATAAGGTCAACCAATTAGAGGACGCCGTGTATGGTTTTTGACAGTCCGATGTGTGGGAATTAGGGGAATTCGAATTCGACTACGCTCAGAGGCAATTATTAATTGATCAAGGAAAGTACAGGGGACTAAAATTGAACTGGAAGGAGAGAAATTTGACCTGCATGATGGCCTGAACCCAGAAGCGCTTGTTGAAGTTCTCAAACCCCATGCAAGTGGTGTGAGGCTGATGGAGATATCTGTAGAGGAGTTGGAGATGGTACACGAACATGAGGAGCAAGCCACTCGGAACCAGCAACACATCCAGATCTTTCTTCTCAAACCCCATTTTTTTGGCTTCTCTGTGAACGTTGCTCAGTAACTTGACTTCTCAGAGAGAGAGAGAGAGAGAGAGAGAGCAGTTCATAAGGTGTTTGCTTAGAAAATAATGGTGATTAAGAACTGAATTCTTGGAGAATAGATGAGAAATTTGGGGCTTGGTTAAGTAGTTGTTAATGGCACCTTTGACTTCTATTCCTAGGCAGCTTGCTTATGCAAATGGCAATTTTTTAAGCTTTTATCTGTGAATTCATGTTGGACTTCCAATTTGACTATGTTAGGCACGTGTGAAGACCACATGAACATGAAGATGCCGTTCATTTCGTGACAAAATGGCATTTCTGAAAAATATTTTTTAGAAAGTCATTTTCCAAGAAAATGACAATATTTTCCAATGCGCAACTGAAACATGAAAATAAAATAAAAAAATATTTTTTACCGTTTGGTAGCTAATTTGGTATTCTAGGAAAAATTACCAAAAAAATATCGAACTTTTACTTTTTAAATATTTTTTAAAAATTGATTTTTTATTATTCTTTTCTTTTCCTTTCTTTTTTTTCTTCTTTTCCTTCCTCTTTTTCCCCCTCCTCCCTTCTCCTTCCTTCACTAGCTACTCCGTCGCGATAGCCAGCCAAGGCACGGGCTGATGAGCTCGAGGCTCAATTGATCTAAGCGAGCCCGAACTTCGTCGAGGCCGGTGAGCTCATGCTCACCTCAGCTAATCAAGCAATCTTGAGCCTCGCCAAATCTAGCAAGTTGGGTAGACCTTGCCGAAGCTCACCAAAGGTCGGCAAGGCTCTAGCGACCTTATATGAGACTCAAGCTCGCTTTTGGCCAATTGTTGGCCACCGCCTTGGTCGACGACTGGCCAAGGAGAGAACATCTACTCAAGTGAATCCAGTGAAGACTTGAGAAGAAGAGGAAAAGAAAGAAAAGGAAAAAAAAAGAAAAAGAAAAAAGAAATGAAAAGGAAAAGGAAAAAAAATTTAAAAATCAATTTAAAAAATAAAAGAAAAAGGTATTAGGTGAAAGAAAGTGAGGTGAAAGAAGATATGAAAAATGTTTTCCCCTATTTGAAAAGTGGAAAATATTTTCCCTTGATTTAGAAAACATTTTTCCATTGATAGAAAATGTCTTCCCCAATTAGTTTTATTTCCACGGAATGAATGCTGAAAAATCCGAAATTTTTTTCTTGAAATTTTTTTTTTTTATGAAATGAACGGAAGCCTAAAATTCAAGATTCTTTCCAAGATACATATCCTGGCTATGTCGCTTGCCTTGGAAAGAAGGGGCTTGGCAACGTGCTCTATGACACGTTGTTATGGTTAATTATAATAATGGAGGACGAGGCTGAATTTATATCATAACAGTTTTTGCATATACGCATGTTCCGGTTTCAAATTGCAACTAAAATATGGTGATTTATAAGTCAATACACAATCATAACATCGAACTTAATATTTCTTGCGTTCTAAACATAAATATAATTTTTTTCTTCACTTAATATAGCCCTAGGATTCTAGATGTCTTACTTTAAAATGAAATGCTTTAGCCAGTTTTTAATTCGTACCATTCCAAAACCTTCCAGAAGGTGATAAGATCAAGAAAAGTAGGCTCAGAAACGTACAAAGCCGGCCATCGAGAGTAGTCATATCGTCGTATGCGCAAAACTGAGCCTAATTATTATATCATATCAAGCAGATTGAGTCTTTTCTTCGATTAATTTTTTTGTCATCAAGTATATTCTGAATGTGGATTCATATATCTAGCTGATCATGACTTGGAATATGGGGTAAGAGGGGACAAGACAGAAGCCAAAGAGGAAGAACAACCTTATTTCAGCTTCCAGTTACAGACTTTATTCAAATGCGACGAACTATTCCATCCCATTCTAACATGTTATCTCCATTACGTGCTTTGTTCAGAATAAGTCTTCTTATATGGAGGCCTGATCTTTTGCATTTGATTCATATTAGCATGGTTAGTGTCCAAAATACGACCAAATAATCAATCTTATCTTCATCACATGTACTGTCTTGCAGAAGCCTTCTCATTGTCGCAAAATTTTAGACAAGAAATGTTATGTATTCCTTTTCTCGTTCCACTTATTGGAGCGATTAATCTATGCTACAACTAACCTAGGGCTGGATATGAGATCTTACTAGTGAGGCTAATAAGGTCATGCCAGAGCTTAATCAACTTAAGGAGCCATTTTCTCTAGTGTGGGAGCTCAGTTGCCAAAAAGGACTAAATGTGCTTCAAATTGAGTTAGAACTCATCGAGTCAGTTTTAAACATAAGCAATTCAACTATCTTTGGGTAATTGCTACACTGCGTATATGGTAAAATAAATAATGCAAGAATTGACTTGGATGATAAAAGATATAAGTTATAGGTAAGTCACCCCTTGGGACATGCAACAAGGATTGGGTTTTCCCCTTTTGTGAAATCTTTTCATAGAGCGGGACTATCCTATTTTTGACTCATCCAAAGAGATGGAGTAATTGATAAAGGTGATCATTAGGTCCGATTCAATATGGAAATAGGACTGAATTGGCCAAATCTAGGGAGAATTAGTTTGGTTCTAGATTTCAAGAACCTAAAACCAGTTGATTACAAATTCCAAGACCAAAGCCGTCAATTCTCTACAAGAACCAACCTTTGGTCAAATTCCCGAGTTAAACCAGTCGTTAAAAAAGAAAAAAAGAAAGCATTTCTGCACACATGGGAATCAAACCATGGTCTTCGTGATGAAGATATAAGAATAGTACCACTTGACCAACATATGTTTTTGTAGTGAAATTATGTAACCTTAATATTTCATTATAAAAAATTGAATTATTTGGACAAAACAAAAATAGGACCACTAAGATCGGTTCCAATTTCCTGAAATTCGGAGTCACAAGGTCGATCTCCGATTGTAGGCTAGGAACTAATTCACCTTAGAACCAACCGTAGTAATTGAGATGCATGTGAACTAGACACAATCTGACCATAAGATCGATTACGAAAAGGAAAACCAGCACTTTTTCGAACAAAATGTTGTGCGATCTAGAAGTCTATTGCACTGCCGTTTAAAACTTGGAGATCTCAACCCCCATTGACCTACTTCACCGTGCGTCAACGAAAACTAGTTCATGAAGGGTTTTGGACCGATTTATAAGAAAATTTACAAGTCTGGGGACCCACGAGTTGGAATATGAGACGGAGAAGATCAGACAGCTGCCAAAGACGGAGAAAATCTCACACGAGGTTCTAATTCCTAACTTTTGGTCAATTCTCTTTTTTCTGATTTTCCGCCGTTGACTTTATTCAAATAGGGCAAAAATATTTCACTCCACTGTAACGTATTGGGCAAGCTCAAGACTTCTGACATCATCGATCAAACTATTACTTTTTTTTTTTTTTTCACTTTTCCTTTTCCAGGATGATGAGCTTTTATCCACCGTAAAAGTCTAAAATAAGGAAGAAAGTGTGGTTATGAAAACTTTTAAATAGTACGAGAAGACTTATTCGACTTTGTTATGTAAAGTTTTTATTTTTTTTTTTTGGTTAGTCTTATTCTAATTCTCATTCTTAAATTTTTACTTTATTTCCTTATGGGGCAAAGGAATTAAAACTCATGTATGAAGTTAAATCGTTTCTATTCTGACCTCCCGAGAATGTGGGGATTCAAACTCGCCACCTCCCCTTCCCATAGGAGAAATATGGCCACTGAGACAAACCCCAGTGATTTATATAAAGTTAAAGAAGTAGATTGAACAAATTGAAAATTTAAAGATTAAATTACACAATTTTACATGTCCTTTGGGACTAGATCGCACTTTTCACAAGTAAACCAAAGTTTGGAAATTATTCATGTTATTTTCCCAATTCTAAATGGTGTTATTTGAAGTTGAGGCATGTTTCGCATTACATGAGCTCATTTGGTACGGATGAGACTTTGAATTGTATTTGAATTTACATGTCTATTATCGATTTTATTCATATTCAAAAACTTTAATTTTCGAAGGTTACAAGATTTACTCCATGAAAAGAAAGGAAGAGCAAATACAAAAGAACATGTCACATGCAATATTCACGCCATAGAGATTCTGAAATGTTTTAAAAGCATCAGCCACAAGCTGAGACTAGTGACTTCTATTTTAGGCCTTCATTTGGTATGATGGTCATATTTTATTGATATAAATTAGCAGAGTATGAAAACACAGTATATCGATTAAGCAACTCTAGTCTCCTTCTCATTCTCTAAAGAACAACTTTTTGATTTTTTTTTTCTCTGTCAAGAACACCGCAACGGGCCTTTCCAATCCCTAATGGCCCGTAATGCATTGACTATCCAAGGTGTGCCCTCTAACGTAAAAACCTTATTTGTCACCTAATGACTTATTAGAACTAATCACTAAAGCCCATTTTGTTGACCCCTTCGCCACATGAATTGGGGTTTCTAAAATGTGTTTCATCAATGACACCTTGATTACTTACCAGAGTTCCATAAGGCTAGTACCTCTTTGCTCTTTTGAGGACCGGAAGTTTGGATCCCTTGCAAGGTGTCTTCATCTTTTTCTCCTTCATTGAATTGAGATTTGAGAATACAATGGCCCAAGGGGCATTACAACTTGAGTCCATGACCCTGAATCCATGGTCCCCTGTTGCATGGGTTGCTGTCATCCCCATTTACTACTTCTGCTAATTCTTTCTCAATTTCCTCCACAATCATTCTAGACAGGCTGGTAGTTTTTTCATCAAAGTGCAAAATCTGAGTGGTATTTACTGGGATCTCAGCAATTGTTTGATCATCTTCAGCTGTATCATTATATTTTCGATAGAAAGCTTTCCAAAAAGGGCTGGGCTCATGATCTTCAGCTCTTAATCATCGGCCAAAACAAATGTCATCCTCTGACGCTAGTTTGGCTTCATCAAAGGGTATTTCTTTACAAGACTTTGCGTAATAACCCATCCTACCCCACAAATAACAGTCATGGGCAGTCTTTCACCTCTAATGTCCAGCCAAAGTTTCCTTCCTTCCAGACTAGTCAGAGATCCGGACTTCAAAGGTGTCTCCAGATTGATCTCAATTTCGGCTCTGCCAATTGTATGGAGCAAAACCTTTAACATCAACTCTAACTTCCAAAACATTTCCCAGTTTTGGTACAGCTCTGCGCACAGCTTCCCCCAAGAGCCACTCGTAAGGCTGTTCATAACAACGGGTTCGGGGGAGGGGAGGAGAGTGTTGGGTTAGCGAAAGACCAGGGGCTAGTCTCGAGTACCCAATTTTCTTCCCTTCCCATCTGAAAGTAAAGGCTAATAATCCTCCAAGCTTTCCTCATTGTATTCTCAAGGCTTGGAAATTCATACTAAGATTTGAGTAGAGTTTACCAAAAAGAGTAAGGCGACATTTTCTTTTTCTTCATTTGAAACTCCACTATCCTCATTGCAATTCCGTTTTCTGACTAAGGCTCGCCTAACTTTTGCAGGGGGAGACCAGACGACGATCATAGTCCACATCTTCCTCCATTCGAGTCCTTCAGAGGGAGAAATCCGGCGTGAAGAAGGCAAAATGTTTTGAAAAGGTGGAGCACGTGGATAACAGAAGAAGAAGATGGGGCTATGGGGGTTTGTGAAAACTACTACCATAGGGGTAGAGGGTAGTTCTTCCAAAGAGAGTTTTTTCGAAGGTGAGACTCATTATGCTAAGAATTCCTCTTTCGTTCCACACACTGGAGCAATTAATCCATGCCACAACTAACCTTGGCTTGGACATGAAATCTCACTAATGAGGCTAATAAGGACATGCAAGAGCTTAATCAATTTAAGGTGCCATTTTTTCTAAGTGGGGGAGCGAACTTGACAAAAAGGACTAAATGCGTTTCAAATCGAGTTGAAACTCATCAAGTAGTTCTGAAACATTGGCAATTTGAGTATCTTTGTGTAGTTGCTACATTGCTTATGGGTAAAGCAATAATGCAAGAGTAGACCAAAAGATAAAAGTTTTGGTCAAGTTACACCTTGGAACGGGCAACAAGATTGGCGTTTTCTCCTTCTTGTGAAATCCCTAGATAGAGCCGGGATTGCCCTTTTCCTGACACGTCTAAGGAGATGGAGTAGTTGAAGTGGATGCGAACTAAACCAGACACAATTTAACGGTAGTACTAATTAAGAAATTGCGAATCAATTGTTTCTCGAACAAATTGTAGCATGTTGTAGAAGAGAATTGCTCTGCAGTTTGAAGTTCGAAAATCTAAACCTCGATTGATCTACTTCACTGTATGTCAACGAAAGCTAGTACATACAAGGCTTTTAACCGATATTGTACTTTGAGGAACATCAAGGAGATTAGTTCGCCATCCTGACTGCAGCACACAAAGAATCAAAAAGAGAAAAATAATAGAAGTATTACAACTCATTCTATTAGTCATCTTAGCTTTGATCCAAGACCTCTCTTGCAATCATTTGCACATTTAATCCTTTCTATCAAAACATAATCAGCTAAATAGAAAACAGGAGATTTTAATATCATTTTGATGTCAGATTGACTTTTCTTTACTTTTAGCTATGGGGAGTTCAAACAACATCTAATTAATAGGAAAATTTATAAGTCTAGAAAAAGAAGCCCTCGTCACGTGTGCTAATATATATATATGAGTCGGAGAAGATCAGACAGCAGCCAAAGAAGGAGATAATCTTATGTAAGTTTCCAATTCCTGACTTTTGTTCAGTTTTGTATCGCCAAAGACTTCATCCAATTAGGACAAAAACATCTCATTCCACCGTAACATATTGGGCAAGCTGAAGACTTCTGGCATCATCGGTCAGACCATTGATTTTTTCCTCTTTCTTGTCCAGTACGATAAGCTTTTATATTTCCCACTTTAAAGCCTAATTCTAAATATGGTGTTCTTGAGGTTGAGAAGCGTTTCATATTCATGAGCTTATTTGGTGCGTATTTGACTTTGATTTGTGCTGGAATTTATTTGATAAGCTTTTCATTACATGTGGGGTAACAAGCAATTTCGGCGGGGACAAAAGTGTAGGAATTGTTAAATATAGATGCTGCTATGCTCCTTATCTTATCCTGCTGAAAGTACGTGCATCTTACAGAGTCTTAAGCCTCCTACCCCATAAAAATCGATCAATGGATGAGAACTTTAATTAGTGATCAATAGCCGAAGCAATCTACGAATGATTTCTGTCAGATTGTAGGAGCACCAGTGTTTCCGTCGAGAGTTTTTGGGAATCATACCAATATTGAGGTCAGTCCACCCTAAACTTTTGTAAAAGAGGGCCAATTGAGAACACAGAGTTGATAGTATAGACTGTAAAGCACCTTTCCTGTATTTAGTACAATTGATGCAGTTAATAGCAAAAGATTGCCCGTCTACCTCAAGAAAAATCTGACCATGTATATTTTTCTTCCTACATGTACACAAACAAATCAGGCCTGGTCTAATTCTGATGTGAAGGCATGTGAATGGCCGTTGCCATCTCAGACAGTCTGTGCTCCACCTTCCTCAACATTTGCCTCCCATCAAACTCTTCAATCAACGGAGTGGTGTTCGAATCGAGATAGTGCAAGAACAGGACCATGAAAATGGAGCAAGCAAACATGGGTATTGGTCCGAAGAACCAGAGAAGCAAGTTCAGAGCAAAGTACAGCGCCCTAAGCCCAGCAGACCAGAAATCGCCACCTCGGATAACAGCAACCTCAACCCTCTTCAGAGGGACGGTCAGGCTTGGGGCGCTGATCAGGTAGTTGGCGTGGACGAAGTGCCGGGCCGACTGGATGAAGCATGCGAAGGCGAGGAGGAAGAAGATTAGGAGGCTGACGTACTTGATGGAGAGGGTGGTGCGCTGGGTGTCGCCGTAGACGAGGCCGCTCTCGAAGAAGTTGGTGCTGCTGCTGATCCAAGCGCCAATCAGGGAGCAGAGGGTGAGCGAGACAGAGGACAGGAAAGTCGCTGCGGTTATGTTGGAAGAGATCACCGCGACGCACGAGCCGATGTCCCTCCTCTCACCCTGGAAGATCACATCGTGCTAATAATTTGAGCTTTGATTGAGATCAGAAATGGCACAGGAACAGCACAAGCACCCGAATTGATAAAGTTTCGGCTCTTTTCACGGTGACCCTTCTCGTGAATTTCAGACAAGCTGAGCGAGCGGGCGACCATGAATTCGATAAGGGAATTGGGATCGCGAATTCGGCCGCGCTCTTGGGGAATCTTTAATTGATCAAAGAATGTATAGTGGATCAAAATAGAACTGGATGGAGAGAGATTCGACCTGCATGATGGCCTGAACCCAGAGGCGCTTGTTGTAGTTCTCGAAGCCCATGACAGTGGTGTGAGGCTGATGGAGGTATCTGTAGAGGAGGAACAGATGGTACCCGAACATGATGAGCAAACCACTCGGAACCAGCACCAAATCCAGATCTTTCTTCTCAAACCCCATTCTTTTGCTTCTCTCTTTAAGTGTTGCTCAGTGACCTGACTATCCTGAGAGAGAGAGAGAGAGAGAGAGAGAGGATGATTAGTTCAACTAATTTAGTTGTATGCTTAGAAAAATTTGTTGACTAAAGAGCTGATTTCTTAGGGAAAAAATAGGGATTTGGGGGTTGTCTAAGTAGTTATTTATGGCACCATTGACTTCTATTCCTCGGCAGCTTGCTTATGCAAATTGTTTAACTTATTTTTTCAATATATGTGAAATCCATGTTGGACTTTTAATTCGACTAGATAGGAACCAACATGTGAGACCCCGTATGAACATCGCAATCCTTTTCGGGTTCTTACATCGCCATCCGATCATAACACCTTCCGAAAAGAAAGTCCTAGGATTGTAGTTTTTCTATCATATAATGATATGCTTTAGCTAGTCTTCAATTTGTATTAGTGCTAAACCTTTCGAAAAAGAGATAGGATCAAGAAAGGGAAAATGAAACTAAGAAGTGTTATGACTTTCGTACAATACTCACTTTAGTGTCAAAATTTTTTACGAATTACTTTAATACAACTTCAGTAAAAAGAAATGACTACTTAAGTGCTAACTCCAATTTGAGATGCTCGGAAACTTGACGTGGAAATATCTTGATATTTTTTTGATCGACGTGGCAAAGTTCAATGAAATGTGATCACTCATGATTTTTTGTCTTTTAAAAAGTGATTTGTTGATTTCAACATGATTAGACCGATTAATTTGCAACACAAATTGTGTACAGACTTGGAAGATAATACAAAAACAATTACTCCATAAACAATGGCATTAGTTCAAATCAAACAGCATTGCGTTCAAAATAAGAATGTTCTTATATCAATGTAAAGTCCCAAACGAAAACCTCGCCTACTAAATGCAACAACACTAGCAAAAAACAAGTCAAAAAAACTACCCATCATCAAATTCCCCAATTATATGCAACATCACCGGCAAAAAACAAGTCAAAAACCTCCCAAAAACAACCTCCCTAGCTATATGCAGCAGCACCAGCCAAAAACAAGTAAAAAAAATCAAGTCCTAATTTTTTTTCTCACGAAGTACCAACCCTAAATTTTAACCTCCAAGCACCAGGCCCTATTTTTTTTCCCCGCTGATTGAATAAGTGAGTGAAAGAGAATGACGACAATTTGAGTGATTGAGGGTGTGTTTGATAACATTTCTACTCCTAAAAACAATTTCTTTTGAAAAATAGTTCTTTTTTATTTCTACTCCCTAGAACAATTTTTGAGTAAAATAAGGCATTTGGTAATTACAAAAATTTCTTATTCTTGGAATAGAAAAAGAATAGAAATATGTTTGATACCGACAAAAAAATTTTTTACTTCTTTTTTCCTCGATGGCGGCGACGGCGAGCGATGGGCAACGCCACCGCTGGTCATCGCCCTCCACCGATCACTGTTGCCCTCCGGTCGCCGCCCGCCTTTGCTGATCGCCGACCGTCGCCCGCCAGACTTCAGGCCACCGGTTGCCTCTTGCCGGTTTGCTATTTGCTAGTCATTGGGCGAAGGGCGATAGCCAGCAGGCGGTGGTCGGCGATTGACGATCGGTCATGCATAATGATCTAAGAAATAGTATTTAGAAATTGTTTGTAGAAATAAGAAGTTACTTTTTTCTACTTCTTATTTCTACTCCAAATCTATTACCGAGAACAACCTTCTATTATGAGGAATAGAAAAATTAATTGACATTACCAAATGGATTTCTATTATTTTTCTATTTCTGAAAACAAAAGAAAAGAAAAATAAGGAAATAGAAATGTTACCATGCAACCTCTAAGAGAGAGAGAGAGTCCAAGTCAACACAAATGATGATGGGAGAGAGATTTGTCTACTTTTAGAGAGAGAGAGAGATTAAATTTGAAGGATATGGCATCGTTTTGCCATGAACACCACTTCATCATCTATGTTGGACTTGTTTTTACATAAAAAAGCCACATATAAATAAAAATCTATTAAAAATGTCACATATGACTTTTTGCCAAAATTTGTCACAAATGCACTTAAGTGATCATTTTTCCTTCAATATGACAATTAAAAAAAATTTACCATTAAACGAGTGTTGTATGAAAATTATGACACTTCTAATTTCCTTTTCTCATCTAAAAAGTAGGCTCATTAGCATATACAAAGAAGCCCATTTGGAGTGGTCATATCCCCGTATGCACAAAACTCATCCTAATTGTGCATACGGGGATAGAAGCCTAAGACTAAGAAAATTTTGATTTAGCTTTTTCTTGGTTAATTCTTTTTTTCCAATATCATATTGTGGGCTTTTGTTATTATAATATTAAGTGACATGAATTAACAGTTTTTGATTCATATTAGTATGGATAGCATCCAAGATACAACCAAGTAATCAATCTTGCAAATTTTAAACAAATGTTATGCATTCCTTTTTTAGTTCCATGTGTAGAAGGGACTAATTCATGCCATATAACTAACCTTGGGTTGGATATGAAATCTTACAAGTAAGGACAAGAAGGCCATGCAGAAATTAATCAACTTAAGGTGCCATTTTCTCTAAGCATGGGGGAGAACTTGACAAAAAGGACTAAATGTGTTTCAAAATCATTAAAACTCGATTAGTCGTGGCTATTCGAGTAAATATATGTATTTGCTGCACTGCTTAGATGGTAAAGCAAACAATGCAAGTAAGTGACTAGCATGGTAAAGGTGAAAATTCTGGTTAACTTACGTCTTAGGACAGGTAACGAGGACCGGATTTTCTCTTCTTTTGTGAAATCCCTCTAGATACAATGAGGATTTCCTCATTTTCCATCGGGGATGAATTTAAGATTTTTCGTAAGACAAAGGTTTTTCTCAGGTAAATGTATCATATGGTATGGGTTTGGAAGTTTTGATGGTATCAACCCAATTAAGAAGAAAATTTATAAGTCTAGGAAAAGAAACCCTTGTTGCGTCTGCTGAAAGAAAAGCGACTAAACCATAAGAAAAGAGATAAGATTCAAGAAAAGTAGGTTCATTAGCATACAGAGCAGCCAATTTAGTTCAACATCCTACGAATGAGAGTCGAGCAGAGCAAGTTTCTTCCATTTTTTGACATGAAGTGATGTATAAATCCAGCTAATTACGACTTGGAATATGAGGTGGAGAAGATGAGACAGAAGCCAAAGACGGAGAATCTCAATATAAGTTTCCAAGTCCTGACTTTTGTTCAATCCTCTTTTTCTTTCTTCGCCGTATCTTTCTTCAATTAGGACAAAAACGTTTCATTCCGCTATAACGTACTGGGCAAGCTCATCGATCATTTTCCAGGATGATAAGCTTTTATATTATTAACTTTAAGGACTGAAATTCTGATGGTGCTCTTGACGTTGGAAACACGTTTCGTATTTCAAGAGCTTTTTTAGTATTGAATGTGACTTTGGATTGAGTTTGAATTCACATGTGACTTCAATTTTTATTGCTGATTTCATTAAGCTGTTAACATTGACTCCCAACAACAACAACAAAAATTGGAAGAGTATATGCTAAAGAATACGTCAGGTGGAATGTTCACCCCAGAGATGATTCTGAAATAATCGCTTACAAGTAATTTCTATTTCAGGCCTTCATAGTATGACGGTAATATTTTATTGGTATAGAATGGCATAGTTAAAAGCATAGTATTATAATGAAATAATAATTAGCACTGTACCTATGGAAAATATCACATAACCCCATGGCTGGGCCGAAAGATCCAGGGCCCTCCTAGCCCACTGAAGTGCCGAAAGAAAGCCCAGATGGATTGGAGACCCAAACTTACTTTCTTTAAGCATGTTCCAATGTTTTGCTACTCATTTTGCTAATAGATACTCCAACGTTCTTAGGATTTGTTAGATGCATGTTGTTTCGACCTTTCTAGAGAGTGAGCCATTTAAGGTTTGATTAATGGGTTACAAAAACTAGACTTAGCTTGAACTCTCCCAAACCTATATCATTACAACTTTGTTCAAGTTTTTAACATGCAGATCAATTTAATTCCGAGTTGCCACTAATATATTTTTCACGTAATCCATAATTCCATCTCAAGCTTCAGATATTGAATTTTTCAAATTAGGAAATAAACATAATTGGGATATATCTATCACTAAAAACATGCAACGTTAGTTATTGTAATAAAATCAAATATTGAAATTTGGTTCGGATAATTACCTAGGTCGAGATTAAGCTGGTGGGGCTCTCGGTATACCTGCCGGTGAGAGTGCTCACAGCAGCTGGTCGTCTCAGCCAAGGGCAGGGGCTGTTTGAATACTGAAGGAAGGGCAGCGACGATAAAGGCTTGCGGAGGAAGTTCTCGCGAAGAGGCTCACCGAACCGTCGTCGGGAAGAGTTGGGCAGGGCAGGATGGACTTCAATGTTCCTGGAATTTCACTAAAAAAAACTATGATCAAAGTATCTAGTGTGATGAAGCTCTGACGAGAAATTGGACGTTGCTAGACTCCTTGGTGAACCAATACTGGACTGAACATGCAGGGAATCTGCCAGGCGTTGCTAGAATTCGCGTGGAGTTGCTGCCTTCGCTGGATAACCGAGCAGTGATCAGACTTGGCCTGGAATTGCTGGAACTTAACGGTGAACGTCGGGCTCCTGACTCGTCAGGATAACCGCTTCGTCATCGAAGCTGGAGCTCGCCGTGGTGCAGACAATGAGAAACAGCAAGTGCAGCGAAGAATTGGCAGCTTCGCGATGGTGATCTCGGCAGACTTAGGCACGGAGCTGCTGCTTTGTGGCTTGGCAAGGCTCGGCAAGGCTGAGCTGTGGAGGATTGGCTCCGGAGATTGTTGAGTTAGTTAATCTTCGAAGGAAAGTGAGAGCTGGACTTTCCCTTTGTGAATGCACATGCATATTTTCTTGATTGTTACCCATACCCACCAAAATTGATCTTGCCGTCTTCTTCTATTACTTCCTCTGGATGTGCGAACACTTCAGGAATATTGCCGATTGCTCCTTTATAATATTATGGCTCAATCAAGTTTCCATCTTGGGACCATATATGAGTTGTGGATATTCAAAGGAATAATGGGCTTGGCCGTATGGTTAGCTCATCCACTCAATTCATGTCAGTAAAGTTCAAGCCCACTCCCTTAAATCCATCCATTGCCGGTCTAAAGAATCTGCAAACTATATGGATTTAATTAATTACTAATGCAAATGCTCCTAATATTTATATACAATTTACCTTTTATTTTTATTTAGGGATCAGGGTCAGTCCCTAATTTTCCAATTCCACATGGTGTTGCTTTTCAATCATGCAAGAAGCCAAGTTTACTAAAATGGGAATTGAAATTAGGTGTAGAACTAATCATGTAGGTACAGAAAAATAAAGTCTTCTAGCATATGTATCTTTTGATCAATTATTACTTAAAAGAGATGGGGCCCATGATAAGGCGGGTAAGTTCATTCCATTCACCCAAAAATGTAGTATCAGTATTTGTTTACTTTCAATGTAAATATAATATGCACACATTTATCATCATATGAGTGACATATGTGTCTAGATATAATAAAAATTCATAACCAAATGTCATTTCAAATAGTGAACAAGACTGTTACAACTTCTTAGTACATATATAGTATGATTGTTAATGAATTTACAAGTGGTGCTTGCAAATAGACACAATTTGAATCCCTAAGGGAAGACTTCAATGAGAGACCTTAATCCAAACATAGGAGTTATCTTGTGTTGACTGAAGCCGGCCTCCGAGAAAAGTTTTTCCCACTCTTTCTCAGTCCTCTCTCTTCCGGTGACCACCGTCATCATCAACATATCGAAGAAGAGCTTTGTTGCAATTGCTTTAGCATCATCATCCTGAGTCTCGCCTATCACAATGTCTATGATTATTACCTTCCCTCGCTCGTTCTTGCCAGCGATCGCTTCTCTGCATTTTCGTAGCACCTTCACACAGTCCTCATCGCTCCAAGCGTGTAACATCAACTATGTCATCAACAAGTACATCCAGGTCATTAGTAGAAACTATGCAAAAGAGGGAGACTTTTCATACTCAAGTCTCACCTAACTTTCTTTGCGTGTTGTGAGTACTTAAATGCGGCCCACAATAAAATTTTCTGACTTTTTCAACAATGGCATACGCAGGGATGAATGCTGGAGGCAACCTAGAAATTTATTTCGCTAGGAACATGACCTGAAGCTCCAACTTTGAATAATTAACACGTAAATACCTCAATATGTTCTTGAACAGGTTAAAACACAAGTCAAACCTGTGTAAAAAATCCAAACATTACATTATTTAGGTTAATTTATTTCGTGAAAATTAAATAATTTGAAAAATATTTTCCTAAAAATAAACATTTCCATTGCTTGACATAATTAATCAATGCAAAATGTTTTCACCATCAATAAAAATTTCTGTTTATATATTTATGTGGATGATAAAAATTATTTCTTTTTTTCTTTTTTATAAGTGATATGAACAATCATTTTTAGGAAAATATTTTATAAATTATTCATTTTTTCAAAACAAGCGGAGCTTTACACCAATGTCAACACTCAAACTTTATCATTTATCCATCCGCACTTTTTTTTTACTTAGTCAATCCCATGAACAGGAGTAAGAATAGGAACATTGAAGAGCTGTGGTCCGGCCAGGAAGAGGAGGAAAATCTAGAGGTTTGGCTTTGGACAGCTGGTCGTTTTATCACTGTAGTATGTCAAGTCCCTATGCAGTTGCTCTAGGAAAACATCAACTGCCTCAGAGACTATGAATTACAAGCGACTTGTAATTGATTTGGTTCGTAAAGAGAACTATCCAAACATCATGACATATTCTAGGTTGAATTAATTTCTTATCAGAAGAACAATGAATTGATATAAAGAGCCATGGAAAAGATGAGCACGTACATATACATATTCATTGCACATACCTTCAGCAAAATGGCATCCGAAGGGGGATGAACTCGAACATATCACCGCCAACAAACTTCACATTCTCACTCTCCGGCAAGCCAGCAACCACATGCGGGAGATCAAGGACGGTGCACTTCAATCCCTGACATGCCTCGGAGATTATTTTCGCCACTGTACCTGTGCCGCCTCCGACATCCACCAAGGTATTTAACCCTTGAAATATATGCTTACAATCGCTGATGACCAAATTCATCATTTGAGAGTCAATGGCCATCGCTCCATTGAATGCATGACCAAATTCAGGATTCTTCCTACCATAGTCCCATAGGTTCAACCCATGCGCAGCCTCGAAAGGACTGATCAATTTGTTGCTGTAATTGCTTTCATGGCTCCCTCGGAACCAATCTCCAAGAAAATGCCAAGGAGTCATGAGAGCCGGATCAAGCATGGCCACGATGAACGGCGAGAGCCCTGTGGCTTTATCTCTCAAAAGCAAACTTGAAGAAGGTGTCAACACGTAAGCTTCAACTTCTTCTCCTCCTTCTCCTTCGTGTTTGGGAACAAGGGTCTCAGCGAATATGTGTAAATGAACCAAAACGCGCATGAGACGGTCAAGGCAGGTGGTCTTCGACGGGTGAATTTGGAGCGCCGAGGCCAGTTCGAGAAGAGTGATGGGCCGCTTGTGGTCGTTTATGACATCTGGTATGCCAAGCTGGACCGCGCATTTGAGAGACATGGACGATACGAAGACGGAGGTGAGATTGTACAGATGGGATTGAGCTTGGAACATCTCTTTGGTTTCGTCAGAGTGGCCGAGATGATGCATGGCTTTGTTCTGAGGAAGATTATGATTACTCGTGAAGGACTTCATTGTGATAATAAACGGAAAAATTTCCTAGTTGCATTGTGGCTGAGTCTACCCTCATGTGAGCCAAATCAAGGTAAATTCTGGGGCTCCAATCCGAAAGTTGACGTTGATAAGTTTTTAGATCGATGGGCTAACAAGACACAAGTTTCAATTATCACAACCCCACAAGGGGTTTTTGGTCTAGACGTAATGCCAAAGACAAACTAACTATCCTCAATTGACATGAGTTCTCCCAAATCCTTATTTTGTAGAACATTGGAATTTCATTTTAGTTTGATTTAGTCTATGAAAATTCAATCATGTGAGGGAATCATCACTAGCCTATTAGAACCAACTAGGAACAAAGTGATATATGGGAGCACATCTCGATTCCTACACTACTAAAGATCTAAGTACGGGAACTTAATTATAGTAGTTATTTCAACTAATGCCCATTTGATACCTAACTTGATTAAATTATTTTCTAAGTGCCCACAGTCTTTTTATCAAATTATGAACCCTAAATCGCCCACTAAAGTAATCATGCCATGTTTTTGACTTGATTATAGTCTCAATAATCTAGCCTAACCATTTAACTAAACTAAAAGCACACGATTAAATAAATGACGTAATGTAAGCACACATAAAAAGTAGTAAGGAAAAATTGTAAAAATTGAAGATTGAAAATAACTCAATATGGTATCAGGTAAAGAATATTACAATACTTTGTTAGTGGGCCCTAAGAAATGATCACTTGTAGGTTAATTCATTGATTTTGAATTAAGGTTAATATCACGAAAAACACTAAATTGAGACACATATGAAAAATTTACCCCCAAACTAATTTTTTGACCCAAAAAAAACTTCAAACTGATATACTTAACACCAATTTACCTTCCGTTAAATTTTACTATGAAATTGTTAAATTGGAAGATACATGGCAATTCATGGGTGTGCCGGTTTAGGATTTTTACCTCCCGTTTATCACATTTCGTAACATTAATCCAATTTAACAGAAATTAATAGAAAGTAAATTTATTACAAATGCACCAGTTTTGGGATTTTAGTAGTCAAAAAATTACTTTAGAGTATTTTATCATAGGTGAACTAGTTTAATATTTTTTTGTAATAAAAAAACTAATTTAAAGTAAATTTGTCATGAGCGTATCAATTTAGAATTTTTCGTGATATTAACCCCTTGAATTATAATCCTAAATTCTAATTATAATTCTAAATTTAAAAGAAATTGTTGAAGTGATTCGGAACTTAAACTAAGCTAGTCATCACCAATTTTTATCTTCTTCTTTTTTTAATTTTCTTTAAAGATGATGTCCAAGCTAAGCTATCGAACCTATGTGTAAATTATACTAATCTAATCATATCACTATAATTATTCAACTAAGAGACTACATCTCTGATGTAGTCTAATCTAGAGTCTAAATCCTAGAACTAACTTTAATCTTAAAGGAAACGAATGAAGATTCCCAAGTTTCTTCAATCCACCTCCACGGTTGGATTCATCACAATGTGAACAAGAGCATTAGGATGCTCACAAAAGGAACAGACCACCAAAGAGTTAGGACAAATTAATAAATTCACATCTCATGCATCAAGCATATTAAGCAAGGCAAGGCATGACTCACTTATTTAAATTAAATGTTGACTTCTCTGTTTTCCTATGATCTGACTAATCAAAATGTACTCCTTAGGTCCATTAAATGATGTCCAATTTTGGCGAAACACCCATGAATTCACAGTTTATTAAGTCTACTTCATGGCCCTAGAAAACAGCATTTGTGATTTTGCCCCAAAAAATACAGAATTGTCAATTTGGCCTTTGATGTCCAGTTTTTCTCCTAAAAAAACCTGGTTCTTGCGAAAATTAGTAAAAATAGTAAATCGACCCAGAATTGCATGAAAGTTCCCAGATCGAAATTTTAAGGTGTGCTTTAGAACTTCGGTGATTATGAATTTTCCAAATTCGGCCCACAAAATTACATAACTAAAAATATAGCCCAATGAAAGGTACGAAGCCCACTACAACTTTGTAGTTTTCGGCTTTTCCAAACTTTTACCTTAAGTACCTCAAAACCCTTAAAAAAGTCACTGTATTCAGTCTAGAACTTTCTAGGCCGCAGGACCAGAAGGGGAGACCTAGATATTGAGGGGGTTAGGCCCTAGCAAGTAGCAAGCGATCTTCCTTGAGGCGTGCGACCTATCAAAACAAAGCATGTTCTGTCCCCTACGAATTTCTAGTGAACGATTTTTGAAATTCCAAATTTAAAGTCACGTAATAATTAATTTGCCGAAACATGTCGCCTCAGGAATTCTCAGAACAGCATGACAACTCAACTTCCAGCAAACAAAATGGGTGAAACCGACACCCAAACTTCATTCATCGATGCACAAGACCTTAACACACATATTAAGCATCGACATACATCAAGATAGACAATATATGCAAAGCAAAAACTAAACCAAACGCAAAGCGCAACAAGGCATCTAAATGGGCAAGTTCAACGATGCTGGTTCTGCAGCAGAGGAGAACGAAGCAAGCTCGACCAAAACAACGAACATAGGTAAATGAATGAGACAAGCACCGCAATCAAACTCCACATAAACGTTAATGAAATCACGAAAAAATGTTTGTCTAATTGTTTAAACGCCTACCCGAGCGAAGATGATGGAATGGAGGATGAGTTCATGAAGTTTGAAAAAACATGATGAACTTCCACCTCTCATTTAATGATCGTCATCAATTCGGGATCCTCAGAGGACGACAGAATAAACACAAAGACGGATTTCGTACCTTGAATGATCAGAAGAGAGAGGAATCGAGAGAGAAGAGGACGCCGGGAGAGTTTGAGAACGATGAGCCGCCTGTGAGGGAATGATACCAGCGACGGTAGATAACGCTGGTACAAGGTAGAGGGGTGGCTGCTGAGGTCAACGTGGGTGGAGAGAATATGAAAGGAAAAAGAGGCAGAGAGGGTCACAAACTTTGTCCGCCACAATGATGCAATTGGAAAAAGGGGAATGTTGGGGTATTGGACGGTAGCACGAAACCGACAAGTACGCTTGTCGTTTGTCCGATTTGGCTAAAATTTCGAGGGGCTTAAGAGTAGCTTGTGCAAAAATTTAAGGCCAAAATAATGTCGGGAGGTCCATTTATCAAGCCCCAAATCACCGTTTCTATGAAAAATACATGATGAACTCTTCGGCAAAAATTTTGGTGTGAATGTCAATTATCAATGTTAACAAGCTTAGATCTCATAACTGGCAGAGACTTCAACAACGTTTTACCTGCATGAAATGGCGAGTGGGGTAGATTTTTCCGGTGTTGTTGAAGAAGAATGACCTTTTGACCTCTTCATGTTTTCATTGTGCCTATAATTAACTATCATATTCAGGAAAAAGTTGACATGAGGACGCCCCAAATTACAATACATATAGCTGTCATTTGATGACTTATGTAATGCACAACTCAACTATAATTGTTTTTTTTTTATATAATATATGTACGACTTTGTTATAATCAACTGATTACTTTTTATCATTAGAAAAACTGTTTTCAATTGGAACAACTCCAACTAACAGTTCTCAGTATGTTACAATTTATTATAACATATAAAAGTAACCACATTTGCAATTTGTTTCATAATCGCATTGTGTAATTGTCAATTATTTTAGTCCATGTTTGCTAAGATAATTCAATTTATAACACTAACTAACTTAGCTATACCTTAACGACAGGATTCATTAATTATATCTTTTTATAATAAATATTATTTATATAGTATGAGCAATTTTATGGAAGATTGCACTCGCAATTTTGATGTAGAATTGATCTGGTGGAGGAAGGTTAATTGGATCATAACAGCTTATACAATCAATTTTACTTTTCCTTTTTGATTCTCATCTGAGGATAAAGAAGGGGATGTTATCTTATTATGGGGAAAGTAACATGATTTTAGTGCAACAAATATTAAGATAAACAGATAAATCCAGTGACGCATATAGAGAAAACTCTTTCAAACTGTACTCTATAAAATTATGTCAAAAGAACAAATGAATACTTAGCAAACCTAGATCTTACGATAAAATCATGAAATAAACCTGAGCAGTAAAGAAAATTAGAAAAACTAACTAAGGGCCTCAATGACATAGAAAAAAGACATGATAATGGAATAGTGCCCTCAAACATTAAACAATGTATTACGAGACCCGAAACCATTTGGCCATGGCATAGCGCTCGGACAAAGCTTTCGGATTTAAATATGGGCGCCGTAATTTTTCCTAAATCAAAGTCAAGGTCGTTTTATTACGCATTGCATAAATTATTATCTTGGGCCTGCCCAGTAATTTTTTTATTTGTCCCAATGCTCCAGAAAGTCACTAGGAGTCGTGTTTGGCGTGATTTATCTGTTTGAAAAACCAATATTCAACAAACCGACCTAACCCTAAGCTAATCTCATCTGTACTTACCCATAAAAAAATCTCTAGCACCATCTCTCTCTCTCTCTCTCTCTCTCTCTCTCTCTCTCTCTCTGCGTAACATCAGCAAACCCTAGCCCCATCAACTTATCCCGATGTCTATGACTATCATCTTCTTCGCATCTTGTCAACACCTTCACAGAGTCGTCATCGCTCCAGACGCATACCATCGAATATGACCAACCCTTAAAGTCCAAAATGTCTGCGAGAAAACACACAACAAAAGCAGTATTTTCGATCATTGAAGTTCACCTAACTTTAATTTATTGAGATTAACGTAATCAGCCAAAATAAAAATCTTATTTCTGAATGACCACCGATGGGATACGAGAGATAATACCGGGGGCAGGCCATATATACTTTGTTTATGTTGTGACGGTACAAGATCAAAAAGGTCAATCTCAGATTGACCTGGGGCTAAACGACTGTAACCATAATTTGCCGGAAGAGAGTTACATAATTAATAGAACAAATAAATCAACACTGACGCATGTATAGATAGACTGAATAGATGGTGTGGATTGATCTAATTATAGTACAAACAGTAGATCTGTACGTATAAACTGCACGTAGTTGCTTTTTCAGAACATTAACTAAAAAGCAATCGGAATTGATTTCTTGGATTGTTGTCCATAGGAGGTCATTTGATTGTTGTGTGTTTATAAAAAAACTTTTAGTTATCTTACATGCGCATTCGAATTGATTTGATTTGTCAACAGGTTGAAGAAAGAACAGAAGTTACCCTTCGTTAAAAGTAGGGTTCAATTATTTTTAAATTGTCAATTTTGTCTTAAAAGACCGTGTAATTAGGAAAATTCAGCTAAAGAGGCAAGTAACAAAAGGGAAGGGGCTGCGGCTCATTAAAAATATATAACATGTAACCATGGGATTTCCATGACGCTAAACTATATTTTATATGAATAATATATGAGTCCAGGAATCAATTTCGTAGCCAAACCAGAATTTGAATTGAACTTCGGAGATCAAGATAAGTAGAGAATATGTTTGGACTAGTTGAAGGTGAACCTACATAGGGATCCATGACAACGTATGCAATCGATCATTTTCGTGAATGGCAATGAATTACTTTTGACAAACAAACAAAAAACCCGCATAGGGACCGGGCGCTCGAGAAAAGGCCCGTAAGGCCAGCCGAACGAGCCCAGTAGCATTTAGCCATTGGGGGACCGACCAGCTCCAACCCGACACCGGCCACACATGGCTGGGCAGGGCAACTGGAAAAGGCCATTTTAGTATGGACTGTGTTCTATGCACCTGGCCCATTTTGGGCGGGCGCTTGAGCGTCGCTCCGATCCTTGAAACACAAAGACAGCTTGTTCAGACAGTGATTGAGATGCTCCTACGAGATGGTCCTCTCGCACACCCAAGTCCCGTGTTTACGCGATAATTCCTGGAGTTTAACTTTGATCCCATCATGCGAGTAAAAGATACTCGAGCCACATCGATCCCATCATTGAACTGTAAAAGCAAGTCACTACCTCGTCATCAGAGCGACCTGGGCAGCAAGAGCCTACCAAATCATGGGGAAAGTTATCGAAAAAGTCTTTAAAATATAGTAAAAAAATCGAAAATTTATTAAAAAATTACTTTAAAATGTTATGTTAACACCACCTGTATCACGTATGACAATTGACATCAATGTCATCAATTTCCGATCTAAATTGACCAGATGAACTAAATTGAGACTAATGCAAAAAGGTTTACAATTTAATTGATTCAATTGAAAATTTTGGAACTGAATTGGTATCAATGCTAAGGGTTTATGACTTTTTTTTTGTACTTTTCCCAAAAAACTTAAGATACAAAGAAGTATATACATTGAATTCCTTTTGTATTTAATTTAATGCAAGATATCTTACAACTATCATTTGATCAATGTATTGTTAAATGATGTGATAGATTTTTTTCTTTCTGCTGAATATAATCTATTTGTTAAAATAACCTGCTTGGGTTTTGTGACATTAGTTAATAGATTAATTTTCGTGTACTTTATATTCTTCGTCATATTCCGTTTTTAGTCATGCAAGAATCCAATTTTACTTAAACAGAGTTTAAAAGGAGAGTGTCCACCTTATCATGTAGATATGGAAAGATGAAAATCTTCATGCATACCGTGTTGGCTCGATCAATTATTTAAAAGGTAATACCCAAGGTAAAGCAGATGAATTCATTTAATTCTCCAATAATCATATGCCACACTAATTAGCACATATGTATTCTTCGTAATTAAATTATGTTCAGTGATTGATACTATCTATCTTGCTCTAATCCCATATGATGTTTCCAAGCACAAGAGCTCGGCCTAATAGGAAATGGTGGTTGGGACCAGACTAGGCAGAAGGGACTTCAACTATGGCTTTGCTGGGTAGGCACGACAATCGGCCATGAGGCACTTGAGGAAAGGAGGAGAGGGAGAGGGAGAGAGAGGAGAACTTTTTCTACGCCAGGGTTTGTGGCAATTGGATCAGGTGTGGTGAAAAATATCATTGGATGGATATTGACACTATCACAGGCTGTAGATAGCATGTGGATTCACAATAAGGGACAACTGATTGGCATCCCTTGTATCAAACAAACCCACACTGTTTAGGGAAAAACTTCAATGAGGGACCTCAAACCAAACATAGGAGTTATCTTGTGTTGGCTGAAACCGGCCTCTAAGAAAAGCTTTTCCCACTCTTTCTCAGTCCTCTCTCTTCCTGTGGCCACCGTCATCATCAACATATCAAAGAAGAGCTTTGTTGCAGTTTCTTGAGCATTGTCCTCAGTCTCATCAATGACAATGTCTATGATTATTACCTTCCCCCGGTCATTGTTTTTGTCACTGATTGCTTCTTTGCATTTTCTGAGCACCTTTACACAGTCTTCGTCGCTCCAAGCATGTAACATCAACTATGACCAACGAATAATGCATTCAATTTGTAGATCATACGCAATAGAAAAAGACTTTTCAAATGTTGACCCACTTGTGTTTTAGATTATACAAATCGGCTAATGCAAGTAGAGTGAGGAAGTTTGTCAAATGGCACACCAAATCTACAAACTGGACAATAGGAAAATTTTACTGTGGAATCTCAAAAGTACACTAATGTCCCAACAGAGAGTAAAGCTTTCCAATATAAATTTCTCCACTTAACGTATGCGATAAATACATCTACTGGACTTAAATTTTTGTTGATAATGATTTCACAGAATTTCACATGATATCAATCATATCTTTTAGGCCCCTACTTGATTCAACAATTACATAATTCCATGCTCTAGTTTAGGCCAAAGTCCAGCTTACCTATGACGATGAATGTTAAAACAAAACTTTATTCTAACAACTAAAACTTTTAAAACTCACATTTTTCATTGGAAAATTACTAAAAACAGTGATAAACCTATTGTACGGATGTTAATTTAGTCCTAAACTTTTCAATTTGGTCAATTTAGCCCTAAACATTTTGATGATTTGCTAATGTAGTCCTTTAGGTCAATTTTAGCCAAAAATTGTCGATGTGGACACTAACCATCTTATGTAGCATGCTGACAACTGGTGATGATGTGGACAATTTTTCATTATTTTAATTTTTAAATAAAATAGAACAAGAAAAAATTGAAAGAATAAAAGAAAAGAATAAAAATATTGCAAAAATTGCAAAAATTATCCACATCATCATTGACTGCCAGTCGTAATACATACGACAATCAGTGTTCGCGTCAGCAATTTTGGATCAAAATTTGCCGAAAGAAATATATTGTTAAATCGTCAAAAGGTTTAAGATATTTTGAAAATTATTTTTTTAAATTATCTCCAAGTTTCTAACAATCCTCTTTTGCTACAAGCGTGCGCATGGCATCAGCTATGATCAATAATTGATGCATCCAACAATTAATAGAAATATGCAAAAGACTATTTTTTTTTTGTCAGTCCTACCTTACTCCTATACTAAAATTCATTCTCAGACTTTTGTCCTGCCTCCTTGTAGAGCGTGAAAGTCAAAACCCATACTCAAAACTAAATTATCTCTACACCAATCCTCTTGAGAATGTGAGGATTCAAAACCCCCACCTCCTCTTTTTATGAAGAAGGATGTTACCCAAGTGTTCAAGTCCGCAGTCAAAAGTTCATGAATATGACATTAAATTTGTTGACTAATGTTAGAAATTTCCACTTATTAATGCAAAAGACTATTCAAACGTTAAGTCCACAGTCAAAAGTTCATGAATGTGACATTAAATTTGTTGACTAACGTTAGAAAGTTCCACTTGTTAATGCAAAAGACTATTCAAACGTTAAGTCCACAGTCAAAAGTTCATGAACGTGACATTAAATTTGTTGACTAACGTTAGAAAGTTCCACTTACTAATTTTCAAGAGATTCGATTAATGTAAATCCATGTGAGACTTATCACATAGTTAGTGCTTGAGATTGACTCCATCCACAATGAATTATCGCAGGCAAAAAATTTTAAAATCCACCGTCCCATAATTGGAAATTAAAAGCGATTCACTTGATATGCAAATTAAGATCGACCAGTCAATTGCCAACGATGAAATGCCATAGTGCATACCTTGAGTAAAATCGCATCGGTAGAAGGAATGGACTCAAACATATCACCACCAACGAACTTCACGTTCTCGCTCTCCGGCAAGCCGGCAACCACCTGCGGGAGATCGAGCACCGTGCACTTCAACCCCGGACATGCCTCAGAGATTATCCTCGCCACGATTCCCATGCCACCTCCGACATCCACCAATGAATTCAACCCTTCAAAGATCTCTTTGCAATCCTGAATAACCAAATTCATCATCTGAGAATCACTGGCCATAGCTCTATTGAATGTATTCCCAAATTCAGGATTCTTCCTCCCATAGCCCCATAAATCGACTCCATGTGCAGCCATAAAAGGATTGATTAATTTGTCTCTGCAATCGATGTCGTTATTTCCTTGGAGCCAATCTCCAAGAAAATGCCAAGGAGTCACAAGAGCCGGATCGAGCATGGCGGCGACAAACGGTGAGACCCCCACAACCTTATCACTAAGAAGCAAACGCGAAGAAGGCGTCAAAACATAAGCCTTTGTTTTTCTTCTTCTTCTTCACCATTCTTCAGAACGAGGGTCTCTGTGAAGATGCCCGAGTGAACCAAAACGCGCATGAGGCGGTAAAGACATGTCGATTTGGACGGGTGGATTTGGAGTACTGAAGCCAGCTCCAGGAGCGTCATGGGTTGCTTGTGGTCATGAATGATGTCGGGGATGTGGAGTTGGACTGCACATCTGAGCGACATGGAAGAGATGAAGTTGAAGGTGTGATTGTAGAGGTGGGATTGAGCTTGGAACATCTCTTTGGCTTCATGACTGTGGCCGAGATGATGCACGGCCTTGCTGTGAACAAGACTTGATGAATCCGGCGTGACTCGGTTGGGATAGTAGAGGGAGAAATTTCTGGTTCTGTAGAGAAGTCGCTGGTATAACTTCATAGACATGGCTTTTTGCTTGCCTAGGAGAGGGGTTGATGACTATATATTGATTTATGCAAGAGACTTTTATCTTCTCTAGGGTGAAGCATGAATATAAAAGCTATTATTTGGACAATGGTATGACCAATTCCAAGTACATGCCAGAAAACGACAACTAAAAATGGACCTTCTTATATGACCGGGAGCGATATAAATTATTATCTTGGACCTACCCATTAATTTTTTTATTTGTCCCAATGCTCCAGAAAGTCACTAGGTTGAAAAACCAACATGCAACAAACCGACCTCTAATCTCATCTGAACTTACCCATAAAAAAATCTCTAGTAACATCTCTCTCTCTCTCTCTCTCTCTCTCTCTCTCTCTCTCTCTCTGCGTACCATCAGCAAACCCTAGCCCCATCAACTTATCCCGATGTCTATGATTATCATCTTCTTCGCATCTTCTCAACACCTTCACAGAGTCCTCATCGCTCCAAACGCATACCATCAACTATGACCAACACTGAAGTCCAAAATGCCTGCGAGAAAACACGCAACAAAAGAAGTCTTTTCGATCATTGAGCTTGACCTGACTTTACTTTATTGAGATTAACGTAATCAGCCAAAATAAAAATCTTATTTATGAATGACCACTGATGGGATACGAGAGTTAATACTGGGGGAATTCCATATATATTTTGTTTATGTCGTGACGGTACAAGATCAAAAAGGTCAATCTCAGAATGTCCTGGGGCTAAACGACTGTAACCATAATTTGCCGGAAGAGATTTACATAATTAATAGAACAAATAAATCAATACTGACGCATGTATAGATAGACTGAATAGATGATGTGGATTGATGTAATTATAGTACAAACAGCAGATCTGTACATGCAAACTGCACGTAGTTGCTTTTTCAAAACATTAACTAAGCAATCGTAATTGATTTCTTGGATTGTTGTCCATAGGAGGTCATTTGATTTTTGTTTGTTTGAAAAAATAATTTTAGTTATCTTACATGCGCATTCGAATTGATTTGATTTGTCAAACAGGCAATTGAAGAAAGGCCAGAAGTTTCCCTTCGTTAAAAGTAGGGTTCAATTATTTTTAAATTGTCAATTTTGTCTTAAAAGACCGCGTAATTAGGAAAATTCAGCTAAAGAGGCAAGTAATAAAAGGGAAGGGGCTGCGGCACATTAAAAATATATAACATGTAACCATAGGATTTCATGACGTTAAACTATATTTTATATGAATAATATACGAGTCCAGGAATCAATTTCGTAGCCAAACCAGAATTTGAATTGAACTTCGGAGATCAAGATAAGTAGAGAATATGTTTGGACGAGTTGAAGGTGCACCCGCATAGGGGACCGGGCGCTCGAGAAAAGGCCCATAAGGCCGGCCGAACGAGCCCAGTAGCATTTAGCCATTGGGCGACTGACCAGCTCCAACCCGACACCGGCCACACACGGCTGGGCAGGGCAACTGGAAAAGGCCATTTTAGTATGGACTGTGTTCTATGCACCTGGCCCATTTTGGGCGGGCGCTTGAGCGTCTCCCCGATCCTTGAAACACAAAGACAGCTTGTTCAGACAGTGATTGAGATGCTCCTACGAGATGGTCCTCTCGCACACCCAGGTCCCATGTTTACACGATAATTCCTGAGTTTTAACTTTGATCCCATCATGCGAGTAAAAGATACTCGAGCCACATCGATCCAATCAATGAAATGTACAAGCGAGTCACTACCTCATCATCAGAGCGACCTTGGCAACAAGAGCCTACCTATTGAAATATAATACGCAAAAATAACATGATCTTGCAATCTACCTCAATAAAAAAATACTAGAGAAATAAACAAGAAATAATAAGAGCACCAAAAATTTACGTGGTTCGGTCCGAGTATTAGTACCTACATCCATGAGAAGAGCCAGCAGCAAATAATACACTGTAATCTGAAAATCAGAGTTACAATTACTCACATACTTGAGTGTTTCCCACATCTAGATTTAAGCCCAAATTCAAAATGTTTACAAATAAATAATGTAAACTCACGGCACAAAATCACCGAGTGTTCAAGCCCCAACAATTCACTCACGTATATACGAAAAACAAGAATTCCCTTCTTTCTTTATGCTTCATATAGCAACTGCAGCTTCTTGAATTGGCTCATCTTATTGTGCGGCGTAACTCAGCTTGCTGAAGAAGAACCCACGCCTTTTATATATAGGGTTCAGAGGAGTCAACAAACTATCAACTTTGACCGGGACCCACGCAAAATCACTGTATGATTTTGCCAAGAATTCCTATTCAGGGTCAAACTGGATACAACAAGAAATGAAATCTTGTTGACTAAATCCTACCTCCAATGGAATAACAATCTGGATAGAGAGTAATAGATTTTGAACTAATCAAAATCTTTCTATATCGAGTTCGTGAAAATTCAAACTCGAGACATAATTTAACAATTCTCCACCTTGGCTCAATGTTTGAAGCTAAGTTATAGTGCTCGTCATCCATGCTACTTTCCCAATGTCCCGACGGGCACTCATTCTTCACAGACGCCAATATGCTCAAGCAAAGCTTGAGCTTCACCAAAAGAACAGGCTTGGTCATCATATCTGTCGAGTTTTTGGCTGTAGTAATCTTTTTCTCGATAACGTTACCCTTTGCTAAAACATCTCAGATGAAATGGTATAGATATTGATATGTTTCGTTCGCTCGTGAATAAACTTGATTATGTGCCAAAAATATATCGTACCTTGGTTATCATAGTGCACATCAACACTTTTCTAATCTAGCCCAAAGTCCAAAAGCAAACTTCGTAACCATTTCGCCTCATTCGCTATAAAGGTTAGTGCTATGTACTCTGCCTCAGTCGAAGACAAGGCAACATGATCTTGTAAGAATGCTTTCCAACTCACTACACTACCTGCTAGTGTAAACACGCACCTTGATTAAGATCTATGATCATCCAAGTTACTAGCGTAATCCAAATCCACATAACCAATGGTTTCACTACCATTACTGTTCCTCCGATACACTATACCCACGTTTGTTGTCTATTAAAAATATTTGAAAATCCACTTCACAGCTTCCCAATGAGCCTTAGTAGGACACTTCATGTAGCGACTAACTACACTCACAACTTGTAAAATATCAAGCCTCGTGCTTACCATAGCATACATAATACTACCCATGGTACTAGAATAAGGAACACGGGACATATTCTCCTCCTCCTCCTCAGTCTGCAGTGATAATTTATTTGAGAGTTTAAAGTGCTTCGTCAAAAGTGTACTTACAGATTTCGCTAACTGCATGTTAAAACGTGCCGGAATCTTCTCAATATATTTCTTTTGAGATAGATGTAAAACTCTTGTAACTCTATTACACAAAATCTCCATATCCAATATTTTCTTTACAGCACCTAAATCTTTCATTTCAAATTCAGCATTCAATTGCATCTTCAACACATCAATATCAAACATATTATTAGCTTCTATTAGCATGTCATTAACATATAAGAGTATATAACTCAAAGAACCATTCTCTAATCTCCTAAAATAAACACAACTATCTGTTTGACTTTTCGAGTAGTCCTAACTAGCTATGAAAGCATCAAAACGCTTATACCATTGCCTAGCAGACTGTTTTAGCCCATACAAAGATTTCTTTAACAAGCAAACATAATCTTCCTTACTCAGAATAGCAAATCCCTCCGGCTGCCTCATATAAATCCGTTCCTCCAACTCACTGTGAAGAAATGTCGTTTTCACATCTAGCTGCTCTAGCTCAAGATCTTTGGAAGCAACTAAGGCAAGTAAAATATGAATAAAAGTATGTCTCATCACAGGAGAGAACACCTCATTGTAGTCAATGCCCTCCCGCTGTGTATACCCATTTGCTACAAGTCTCACCTTATACCTCGCTATCTCAACACCGGGAATGCCCTCTTTCCATTTAAAGACCCATTTACTTTCAATAATCTTTTGGCTCTTGGGTATTTTGACCAGCTCCCATGTTTGATTCCGATGAAGTGATTCCTCTCTTCGCTCATAGCCTCTAGCCACTACAACGACTCACTACTAGCCATCTCTTCAGAATAAGACGAAGACTCATCCGTCTCCACCTCATCACCTACAGTCAATGCATAAGCAATATATGTATAACCATAACGTACCGGTGGTTTAATTTGCCTTCTCAGTCTGTGTACGGCTATATTGTGCTGTTATTATGCTAATTGTTCACTATCTCCGACTTCAAGAACTATGGCCTCTTCTACAATTTCAACTTCTATTACCTCCGAGGTCTCAAGAGTCTCCACCTGATGCTCCACCTCACTAATGAAACCATGATCTATCTGCTCTACTGGTTGTATTACAAATCTCCTCTGTCAAAGTATTGCAGTCTCGTCGAAGATCACATCTCTGCTAATTAGAAAATCGGGTGATCTGGGATCAGTGTACCATAGCTGGTAGCCTTTCACCCTATGTGCATGACCCAAAAATATGCACTTCTTTGCCCTCGGCTCAAGCTTACCATCACTCACATGAGCATATGCAAGACATCTGAATATTCATAATTCAGAATAATCAACATATTTCCCCGACTATACTTCCTCAGGAGTCTTCCACTCAATAGTAGATGATGGAGATCGATTTACCAAATAACATGTCAGATTCATTGCTTCGGCCAAAAATTCCTTGCCAAGTCCTGTATGTGAAAGTATGCATCGAGCTTGCTCAAGTAAAGTTCTGTTCTTCCATTCTGGCTATGCCATTTTGTTGTGGTGTGCTAGGTATTGTGCAATGTCTCACAATCCCTTCTTTCTTACAAAACTTGGTAAAATTTTTATCACAGAACTCCATGCCATTATCGATTCTTAGGCAATTGATATTTTTATCTGACCGCTTCTCAATCAATACCTTAAACTTCTTGAATCAATCAGACACATCATATTTGTGCTTCAAAAAGTATACCCATACCTTCCTCGAATAATTGTCGACAAATGTCAACATATATTGGGCACCTCCTTTTGAAGGAACCAAAGATGGGCCCCAGACGTCTGAATGAATATACTTAACTGGTCACTTAGTCGAATGAATAGTTGTAGTAAACTTAATCCGACGCTGCTTTCCAAAGATGCAATGCTCACATAAGTCCAGCTTTCCTGTCTTCTGATGCAACCCCCTTTCACTCAGCATCGTCATACCTACCTTACTCATGTGCCCTAAACACATATGCGATAACTAAGTCAAGTCAGAGTCTGACTCACTTGATGAAACTGCAACAGTTTCGGTCATAGTCTCTCCTAGTAAATAATAGAGAAAATTCACTTTCTTCCCCTTCATCACTGTCATGGCACCACGAGAGATCTTTAATACTCCACCTTCAACAGTGTACCTACACCTAGTATCATCAAGTGTCCCTAGAGAAATAAGGTTCTTCTTGAGCTCCGATACATGCCTCACATCCGTCAATGTGCGCACCACTCCATCGTGCATTCGAATTCGAATTGTCCTTATCCCCATAGCCTTACAGGCTACATTATTCCCCAAAAGAACGCTACCACCATCTATAGTCTAGTAAGTAGTAAACCAGTTTTTATGAGACGTCATATGATAAGAACACCTCGAATCTAGCACCCATCCGTCTCCTAACAAAGTAGTAGTCCCACATAAAACTGTTTCTCCATCACTAGTGCTCCCTTCGGCTACGTTGGCCACATTACTTGTGGCAATCTGCCTGTCACCTCGATTTCTCTGTTTCAGATAATCTCTCTTAATGTGCTCCTCCTCATGACATTCAAAGCACTTTACGCGTCCTTTGGACTTTTTATTACATGACTTTGATCTGCTTTCGCCTCTACTGCTACTAGGCCCTCAATGTTGATCTCTACCCCCCGAATCATTAATGCCTACGCTACTCCCTACGCAAGACTATCGTCACGCAACTTTCTCTACCACTCCTTAGAGAACCAAGTAGACTTTACCTCTTCCGAGGTAATCATAGTACGCCCCTACAACAATGAATCAGTCAAGTGCTCCCACGACTCCGGTAAAGAAGCTAACAACATCATGCTCCGCTCTTCATCATCAATTATCTTACCGACTTTCTTCAAATCTATCATGAGTTTATTAAATTTATCCAGGTGGGTTCTGATAGACATACCTTCAGTATATCTAAACTAAAACATCATCTTCAACATGTATAAGCAATTATTCAAACACTTCGTTACATAGAGTGCATGAAGTCTTACCCATAAATCTACAACATCCTTCTTCTCAGCCACTTCTATTAACACCTTATCCGATAAATCCAACAGGATTATGCTCTTTGCTTTCTCTATTAACTCTACCATTTTTGAAGCTTTCATTATAATAGGCAACTCATCTTCGTTATCTAAAGCTCTGGCCAAACCTCGGGTTGTCAACAGTGCACGCATCTTAATGCTCCATAACCCAAAGTTATTCCTCCTATTAAACTTCTCAATCTCACCTTTCACCTTTGACATAATAGCAATAACAGAATTTCCAGATAATAATCAGATAGGCAAAAGCCCTAAATCACAATCAAGAAATCTGATCCCAAGCTCTAATACCAATTGTTGAAATATAATACGCGGAAACGATATGATCTTGCAATTTACCTCAACACGAAAATACTAGAGAAATAAATGAGAAATAATAAGGACACCAAAAATTTACGTGATTCTGTTCGAGTATCGGTACCTACATCCACGGAGAGAACCAGTAGCAAATAATCCACTATAATCAAAGAATCAGAATTACAATCGTTCACACACTCAAGTGTTTTCCACACCTCAATTTAAGCCCAAACCCAAGTGTTTATAAATAAATAATGTGAACTCACAGCACCAAATCACCGAGTGTTCAAACCCCAACAATTTGCTCACTTATATACAAAAAACAAGAACTAAGTTCTTTCTTTATGCTTCATACAACAACTGCAGCTTCTTGGATTGGCTCCTCGTCTTGTGCAGCGTAACTCGGCTTGCTGAAGAAGAACCCGCCCCTTTCATATATAGGGTTCAGAGGAGTCAACAAACTATTAACTTTGACTGGGACCCACGCAAAATCACTATACAATTTGCCAAGAATTCCTATTCAGAGGGTCAAACTTGGATAAAACAAGAAATCAAATCTTGTTGACTGAATCCTACCTCCAATGGAATAACAATCCAGATAGAGAGTAATAGATTTTGAACTAATCAAAATCTTTCTACGGATTGAGTTCGTGAAAATTATCGAAAATCTTTAAAAAAGAGTAAAAAAATCGAAAAAATATTAAAAATTTACTTTGAAATGTTCATGTCAACGCTGGCTATATCACGTAGAACAACTGACATCCATATCATCAATTTTCGGCCTAAATTGACCGGATGAACTAAATTGGTACAAATGCAAAAAGGTTTAAGATTTAATTGATTCAATTGAAAAGTTTAGAACTGAATTGTTATCAATGCTAAAGGTTTATGACATTTTTTGTACTTTTCCCAAAAAATTCATGGTACAAAGATGTATATATATTGAATTCCTTCTGTGTTTAATTTAATGTAGGTTATCTTATGACTATCATTTTATCAATGTATGTTAAATGATGTGGTAGATTTTTTCTTGATGCTGAATATAATCTACCGGTTAAAAAAGCCTGCTTTTTGTGACATTAGTTAATAGATTAATTTTCGTGTACTATTTATTCTTCATCATATTCCGTTTTTAGACATGCAAGAATCCAATTTTACTTAAGAGTTTAAAAGTAGAGTGTCCACCATATCATGTAGATATGGAAAGATGAAAATTTTCATGCATGCGGTGGTTGCTCGATCAATTATTTAAAAGGTAATACCCAAGGTAAAGCGGATGAATTCGTTTAATTCTCCAATAATCATATGCCACATTAAAGGTCAAATAAGGTCTCATAAAACTAATTAGCACATATGTATTCTTCTTAATTAAATTATGTTCGGTGATTGATACTATCTATTGTTAGGATGCAAATCCATTTATCCTGATTTCTAGGGGGGTGGATGCTAGGGGCTAGGGAGACACTCCTTCAAGTGAGAAGTAAAAAAAATAGATAAATGATTTCTGATTCTATTCCAAAAATAGAAAAATTAAAAAAAAATTACTTTTGATTTTTATTCCAAACCTATTTCTAGAATAGAAATCTGTTCCAGAAATAAATAAATAAATAAAGTTATTTTACCAAATAGATTTTTATTCTAGAAATAAGTCTGGAATAGAAAAATAATTCTAAAAGAAAATAAAATGATTATCACGTACATCCTAAAAGATAGAGATGAAAGAGATGCCACGATGAGACACATCCTGCCAGATGATATTGTGGTAGAGAGAAAAAGTGAAAGCCCGCTACTTTTTGTAAGTTTTCAAGATCAGAGATATCAAAGGACCATGTGATCTTCAACCCCGTGAAACTTCGTAAAAAAGAACTGTTCACCTCTCTCTCGCTGCTGAGGCTTATTCTGTATCGCTTAGCCCCTGCTTCTTCTTCGCGCGGCCGTCTCCGGCGCCGGCGGCAGCTGCCCTTTGGAAGAGAAGCAGCTCAGCTGGAGTCCTCCAAAACCCCCATCGTTCTCAGCCCTGGTAAGACCCTCTTTGCCGTGATCTGCTTGAGCGATGTTAGGGTTACCATGGGTATAGCTTGCTGGTTACTCTATTTGCTGCTATGGAGAGAAACTTGTTAGCTTCTAAGTCACTACCTATGCTGGGTGGGGGCCGCAATCGGAGCCGAGTAGGGCTCCGAGAGGTCGAAACCCCTCCCGCGACCAAACATCAAAAGGGAAAGGTGCTGACCTTGGTTCAGCGAGAGACAGGGGCAGCATAATACGGGCAGACTAGGTCTGTCCAGAGAAAGAATAGGAGTAGTTGGGACCAGCCGGACTCAACCTGCTGCTGCAAATGATTCCCGTCCTCCCGTGTTGCAGCAACAAGAGGGAAATCCGCCCACAGCAGCTCGCTCTTGGGCAAATGTCGCTAAAGCCGCTGTGCAAGGCTACTCTCTTACGTATTATCCTCCTTCGTCACCTGCGGATAATATTGTTAGATGTTATGAGGAGGATTTAGATGCTGCTGACCCTCTTTGGCAACAATGCCTAGTAGGATACTTTGTTGGGAAGAAACTCCCATTTAAATTAGTAGAGGCAGCACTCAAACACCTTTGGGGTCATCACTTGTCTGAGGTGAAAGCAAACGACCAGGGATTTTATTTCTTTCATATCCCGGACTCGGACTTTAGAAGGAAGGTCATCGAAGGAGGACCGTTAACAGTGGCACGTGTGCCTTTAATTCTCCAACAATGGCATTCTATGCTTGAGTTGAAAAGAGGAGAACATACATCGGTTCCAGTTTGGATTAGGCTAAAGAATCTCCCATATGGGTTGTGGTCTTCGCGAGGACTAAGTAAGGTTGCTAGCATGGTGGGAATACCGCTTTATGTCGACCAACGAACTGAGCAACTGAAGATGATCTCATTTGCAAGAGTTTGTGTGGAGTTAGAGGCCTCAAAAGCTTGCTGCGATTCCATTACAGTTCTATTAAATGGAGCTACGCGGGAAGTGGGAGTCGAATATGAATGGAAACCCCTTTCTTGTCAAAAGTGTGGCGTGTTTGGCCACAGGTGTGCTGATAATACCCTCTGCCCTTCTCGGCCTGCTCAGGAGGACTTGCAGATGGCTGTACAACCGGTTATGACTGAAAAGCAAGCTGTAGATCTTGTCTCTTCTAGGCCAGAAATGGCATCGGCCCCTACGCCTGTTGAGGAATGGCAGCAAATCAAGGGCAGGTCTGGTAAGGAGAGTATGCAGCCGCCGCTGGTGTGCCCGACCCCATCTGGACCCTCAGCTATTAGTATTACAAAAATACAGCAGGAAAATAAAGCTGGCCTTGATGCTTCTTTCCCTTCTATCCTTAAAGTTGTTCTACCAATTTCAGAACCAGCTTCCCCCACTTCATTTGCGTCTGCCGATGATCTTGATGAAGAGTCTGGCACCGCTCAAAGTCCCTGCAATTTGGTAATGCAAGTTGAGAGCGCCGAACAGCAGCTGGTGGCGGCTGACCCTCCTGCAGAACCCGACCAGGCAGGTGACCAGCAGCTGGCTGAAGCTGCTGCGGTACTGATCAGACCCGAGAAACCCCTGCACACGCACAGCACCGAGTCTCCCCTGCAAGTGGCTGACATCCCAGCTTCTTCTCCTTCTGAGATGCAACCAAAGCAGGCCAAAAAGAGTTTACAAGGCTCTGTTTCACCTGCTGTGAAAACCAAACCCTCGACTAGCAAAAGGCGTTCCAAACGGAGGTAGTTCCTCCTGCCCTTCCCTGTTTTTTGACCTTTTCTCATGTTTTTTGGCTGCTGGAATGTTAGGGGTCTCATGAACCCTATCAAGCAAGCAGAAGTTAGACGATTTGTGCGACTTAACAATATTAGTTTGTGTTGGTTTATTGGAAACCAAAGTTCCAGCTGGAAATTTTGCAATCATCTCTTCTGGCTTGTTTCCTGGTTGGAGTTGGATGTCTAATTATGAGCACTCCCCAAGGGGACGTATATGGGTTGGCTGGAACCCACTAGTAGTGGTTTTCAACGTCATCTTTAGTTCAAGTCAGCTTATTCATGGCAATGCAACTTTTGTGAGTTCTGGGGTTGGCCTTATGTTCTCAATAGTATATGGAGAGCATTCCTTTGTCTCTCGGAGACCCCTCTGGAATGATCTCATCAGATTGAGCTCGGATCTCAAGGAAATCCCTTGGATGGTTGCCGGAGACTTTAATGCCATCCGGGACTCTTCGGACCGTATGGGGAGCCTAGACATATGGATTCCCGTATTTGACGAGTTCAAGGACTGCTTGGACCAAGCCGAACTTATTGATCTGCATTATGTGGGCTTCTGCTTTACCTGGTCTACTTCTTCTGGTGCCCGTAGGAAGCAAAGAAAGATCGATCGAGTGCTGGTCAATGATTGCTGGTGTACGGAGTACTCATTCTCAGAAGCCTCATTTTTGGCCCCGGGTCTCTCAGACCATACACCGATGGTTGTTAAAATTTTCCCACCTGTCCCCCGTCGGGTACCGTTTAAATTTTTTAACCTGTGGATGCAGCATCCGGAGTTCTCCATGCTTGTGACACAGGCTTGGGACACACAAGTTAGTGGCTCTCCTATGTTCGAGACTTTATGCTCGGCTCAAGATTCCGAAAGGGCGCCTTAAATGCTTGAATAGAGAGGCCTACTCGGACATTTCCATGAGAGTGGCTTCTTCAAAAGGACGCTCTTGGCTACCCGGAAAGTCTCCATCAAGATCCACTAAGTACTCCTTTGGCAATAGAGGAACGTGCCCAAATCAAGGAGTATTATGAACTCCGGTCCCTTGAGGAATCATTTCTTAGACAAAAATCTCGGATTCGCGGCTCAAGGAAGGAGACCATAACACCAAGTTTTTTCACCACTCGGTCAATCATCGGCACCTCCGTAACCGGATCCTTTCTATCAAGGACAGCACCGGGCTTATAGTCACAGAAAGGTTAGAAGTTCAACGTGTTCTCATCTCTTACTTCCAAGACCTTCTTGCTCCGGTGGCTTTGTCTGCAAGGCCATCCTCACAAGACCTCCTGGAGATCATCCACTCTCCTCTCAAGCTTGACCAGGTTAATTCCCTTTCTCGACCTTTCCTTCCTTCTGAAGTACGTGATGCCATGTTCTCTATTGCTGGGAATAAAGCACCCGGTCCTGATGGCTATAATGCTGATTTTTTTAAAAAGAACTGGGATTTGGTTGGACCCTCTGTCACTGGAGCAGTTATGGACTTTCTAGAATCTGGCAATTTGCTAAAGGAGGTCAATAACACAATCATTACTTTGGTGCCTAAAGTCCCCAATGCATCATCTGTGTCCGAATTCCGGCCAATTGCTTGCTGCAATACAATCTACAAGTGCATTACTAAGATTCTTGCTTCTAGAATTGCAGCAATTCTTCCTGACCTGATCAGTCCGTCTCAAACTGCCTTTGTGAAGGGAAGACGTATTAGTGACAATATTCTTTTAGCTCAAGAATTATTTAGTGGCTTTCATAATAAGCCCTACATTCCCAAATGTGCTATTAAGGTGGACTTCAGGAAAGCCTACGATACCCTGGATTGGGACTTCCTCGAGACCACTCTTCTAGCTTTTGGCTTCCCTAATCATCTCACTAGATTGATCATGATATGTGTTCGTACTCCAAGGTTTTCTATATCTATCAATGGCGAACTTCATGGTTTCTTCTCCAGTGGAAGAGGTATTCGACAAGGTGATCCTATGTCTCCACTTCTCTTCACCTTGGCTATGGAGATTTTCACCGGGATCATCGAGTCAAAGGCGAGGCACCCGGATTACAGATATTACGCGGCGCTGTAAGGCCACGCGGTTATCTCACCTATTCTTTGCAGATGATGTTTTCATCTTTAGTCAAGCGAGCGTCGCTTCCATCTCTTGCATTAAGGAGGGCCTCACTTTATTCTCCACTTGGTCTGGATTGACACCGAATTCCAGTAAGAGTGAAGTATTCATCTCAGGAGGGTCTGATACAATTAAGGATCAGATCTTACAAACTCTTGGCTTCACTCTGGGTTCCTTTCCAGTTCGCTACCTAGGTGTGCCTATCATCACATCAAGATTAAACAAAGTGGATTGCAATGCCCGGTATGTCATCTTACCAATAGAGTTCAATCTTGGACCCACCGTTTCCTCTCGTTCGCGGGCCGGTTACAACTTATTAAGTCTGTCTTACATGCCATACAAGCTCACTGGGCTTCCATTTTTTGGCTTCCATCTTCGGTAGTTAACAAAATAGAGCAAATTTGTAGACAGTTCCTTTGGAAGGGACCTACCATGGGACCGGGAGGCGCAAAAGTTTCTTGGACGGATGTCTGTCTTCCCACTCCGGAAGGAGGTCTTGGGGTAAGAAGAATAAGGGACAGCAACAAAGTAGCCATGGCCAAGCACATCTGGTTGCTTTTTGTTGACAAAGAATCGCTATGGTGCAAATGGATTCATGCCACTTATCTCAAAAGGCAGAATTTTTGGATATCATCTACTCCTACCCACTTGCTCTTGGGCACAGGCGAAAGATTCTTGCCTTAAGAGACGAGTTCCTACCTCACTTCAAATGGAAAATCGGAGACGGGGAATGCACATCGCTGTGGTTTGATCCATGGCTTGATATCGGCCCCCTCAACTTACTTTTCTCAGACAACGATATCTACCAATCGGATCTTACGAGACAAGCGAAGGTGAAGGACATCTTTTCACCGGATGGGCTCCAAACACTTCGGGAGCTATTGGCGTGGCAAATATCGATTCCCCACCTCTCGCAAGGCCGGGACACCTTCACCGGAAGGAGGATTCCTCCGGGAGATTCTCAATGACTTCGGCATGGGCCTCCATCCGTAGGAAAGCAAACCTGGTTCCTTGGGCCTCTCTTGTTTGGGACAAGACTCTGGCCCCTAGACACCAATTCCTCCTTTGGCTTATCTCCAAAAACCGGCTCCCTACGCAGGTTTTCCTTATGTCCTTTGGAAGAATCCCCAGCTCGGTATGTGCTTTTTGTAATTCTAGGCCAGACTCAATCAACCACCTATTTTTTGATTGTCATGTCCCCCATTCCCTAGCCTCTTTTTGGGCCGCGAAATGTAATATCCCATGGACTAATTCTCCTTGGATGGAGAACCTCCAATGGATTCTTGATGTTTCATCGGGCAAGGGGTTTTTCCGGGAGATAGTACGTTTCTCGTTTGGGTCTCTTTGCTATATCACCTGGAAGACCAGAAATGACATTATATTTCGTGGCCGTAACTTGTGCATCCCTTCCATGAAGCTGCAGCTCGTCAAGGCGGTCAAGGATAAGGCCCTTGCTTTCAAAAAGGTAGAAGACAACTCCAGGAATAGGAGGATGCAACGTAGTTGGGGGTTAGACCCATGTATTTTTAATGTATAGCTACTTTTGTTGACCTAGTGCTAGGACTTGTTTGGGCCCTTGTGGCATTTTGAGTCTAGCTTACTTATGTTTCCTAACATTATGATTGCGGTACCCTGTCACTCCATTGACATGTTGTCTAGTTGAGTGCTTGTTGGTGCCGTGTTTCACCTCTTTGTACAGTTCTTTGTTCGATTATCTATATACTTACCTTACCAAAAAAAAAAAAAAAAAAAAAAGAACCATGTGATCTTCTAACGTTTACTTATAAGTTCTTTCAAAGTTCATGTCCTTTTTTCGATCGTTTGCTCAGTCCCATTTTACTTTGACAAATTTACATGGATGCCATTTACTTTTCAAATTAAATAATGAACGACATCCTAGTTAAGTTTACAAAATAAGTAAATGATAAGTAAGAAGTTAAATGATGCATAAAATTCCTGAACTTCGATCAAATGTGCAATATCGTCCCTAAACTTTTAATTTATTCAATATAATCTCTAAATATTCATCACATGTTCAATTTAGTTCCTAAATGATTCAATACTATCTTTGAACTTGAATTAATGAAAAAATAATATTAAATATTTTCATACAGTAGGAGACTAAATTGAACATGTGCTAAAAGTCCAAGTACCACAAAAATTCAGAAATTACATTACACATTAGGTCAACATTCATAGATCATTTGTGTCATTATCCCTAAGATAATATTAAACATACAAATACACTTCTAGTAAATTAGTTCATTGAGTGATCTGACATAGTCATTTCCGGGTGCTCAAATGGGCACGCTAATATAAGTTACCACTTACAAAAGTGCCGCATCGCTTATATAGTTGACGAGTCTAAGCATCCCTACCATTGCTATTAGGTAATCTCATATAATGTTTTTAATATTGAATATGATTCACTGATTAAAAGACCTGCTTTAAATTGTCACATCATTTAACCAACTAATATATCAAAATTCCACATAATGTTGCTTTCCAGTTACTAAATGGGATTTAAAGTTAGGGTGTAGAGCTAGTCATGTAGGTGTGGAAAATGAAGGCTTCACGCATATGTATCTTTAGACCAATAATTACTTAAAGAGATGGGCCCCAAGATAAGGGGATATATTAATTTAATTCACTAGAAAAATATAATATTACTAGTAAGTCGCTTTGAATGTAAAATTATTTTTACACATTCAGTAGTTGGATGAGTGATATATAAATTTAGATATAATAAAAATCTGGAAGCATATAAACTATAATGTATCGAACAAATTTTAGTACGAGTTCTTAGTACATACATAGCAGGATTCTTAATGAAATTACAATAGGTGCTTGCGAATAGACACAATTTCAATCCCTAAGGAAAAACTTCAATGAAAGACCTTAATTCAAACATAGGAAAAGCTTTGTCGAGGTTGCTTGGGTGTCTTCATCCTCAGTCTCGCCAATCACAATGTCCATGATGATCACCTTCCCGCGCTCCTTGTTCTTGCCAGCAATCGCTTCTTTGCATTTCCTCCGCACCTTGACACAGTCCTCAACGCTCCAACCATGTAGCAGCAACTATATCATCATCAAATACATCCAATTATTTAGCAGAAACTATGTAACAGAAGAGTACCTATTCACCTTCAGTAGAAATATGGCATTCGAACCAATCAAGCGTAGTCAACAATATAAAATTCTTTCTTAGTTTTGATAGCTGCCTTTTGTCAGTCAACATTCTCACTAGTTTATTGTGCATCTTAATATGAAATGTTCCGCCCCTACTACTTCACAAGTACCACAGTGTACAGTGATAGGTAGTAAAGCAGCACCGATGAGAAGTCATATCATCCAAAGTCAAGTACCCAATCATCACATGATGAACTCGTGGTAACTACTAACACATCATTTGTATTATTAGAAGTATTATTTGCTATATTGCAAACTCCATTTTAACTCCCTTACACTTGTACTTTTGATAATCTCTCTTGTATTGGCCTTCTCATTATAGGGATAACATTAACGATTCCAAAAGTTGGACCCCGATTTAGAATAGCTCTTCCTTTTGCTATATTTAGACTTTGTGCATTCGTTTCTACTTTGGATAACCGAATTTTGCACCATATCCGGTGCTAATGTACCTTTTCGCAACTTCTTTTGCCCCTCCTTAGGAAACAAGCAAACTTCACCTCTTCCAAGGTAATCGTAATACGTCCCTATAGTGGTCAATTGGTAAAGTGGTCATCATGCCTTGTTTCTCTTCAGATTATGCCTCAATGACATTCTTCAAGTCCATCATGAGTTTGGTAAACTCATGTAAATGGGTACAGATAGATGTGCCCTCAACCACTTGGAATTGAAACACCTTTCCAATATATACAAACAATTTTTCACACGCTTTATCAAATAAAGTGCCTCAAGTTTTTCTCAGAATGTCGCAACATCCTTCTCTTCAACCATTTCAATTAATACCTCATTTGATTGATTCAACAGGATTATGCTTTTTATTTTCTCCATTGAGTCTACCTTATGGGGCTTCTTTCATCATCTTTATCAATTTATCTTTGTGCAACAATGCCTTCATCAAACCTTGGATTGTTAATAGAGCACACATATTAATGCTCCCTAACAAAAATACCGTTCCTCCCATTGAACTCAATGTCTATTTTTGCTACAAATATAACTACAAAACTCTATTGTTGAAACAATGATCAAACAAGCAAAAGTCCCAAATTAACTCCATAAACCCTGATCAATCCTTGTCCCTTGAACTATTATATCTTGTCCCTTGTCCATCCTCTACCAAATACAAATTATATCATACACTTGCACACTTCACTAACCAAAAACTATCATTGATACCAAAACCATACTTCCACACTGTTAACTCCTAAATTTAGATTATTTCACTTGTTCATCACATATATATTAAGCATTTCATTGCATTTAGATTTATCAGAATCAGAGAATAATCCGATTGTGGAGGGAGGTGAGACGATTCGGAGAGGAGAAACTGGTCAAAAGTGAGAAAACGTTGAGAGAAGAAAGGCTGAAAAAAAGTGAGTGCAGGGGGGTTGACGGACTGGAGGCCAGGAGGACTGGTGAAAGTGAGGAAAGAATTCGTAAAAGAGGGGAGGCTGAAAGGATTCGTAAAGGTGAGAGGGGTAGACGGAGAGGTCTGAAAAAGTAAAAAAAAAAAAACAAAGGTGAAAAGAGGGGGACGAGAGGAAAAAAGGTGAGAGGATTGAGCACTCAAAAAGGAAAAAAAACGGCTGAAATGTGGGGGGATTCGGAGAGAAAAAACGAGTGAAATGTGGGGAAATTTTGAGAGAAGGAAGGCTAAAAAAAGTGAGTGTGGAGGACTCGAAGGCTGTCTCGGATTGTTCGTGAAAACCCGGAGAAAGACCATCAAGGGCCCCGGCTGCGCAACCTCAGTCCTTGCCAAGGCCCAATCAACGCTGGCGATTGTCACTGACTTGGGCGTGAACGGCCTGGTGAGCACGTTGAGCGGTGGGGAGTTGACCATCGACGTGGCAGCGAGAGCCAAGCGGAGGCTGCAGTTGGGTTCGTGGTGTGTGGCTGTGCTCAACGTGGACGTCTCGTTCAAGGGCTTGAACTTCACAGCTCCCTCTGGCGCTGTTTGTGATGGAAGCACCACGAGCCAATGATCTACCAGCGATCATCAGTCCATGAACTCATCGTCATCCTCGCATTGTTCTTCGCCAATCCCATTATTCAAAAGTAGATTTTCTGAACTAGGTAATTTCTATAACAGAATTTAATTTGGTTATTTTGTTACGTAGTTTACAATTCTTCGATGTTGATGGTGATTGTTGATTTTGTTAGGCATTATCCGATTAAGAAAATTGTCATGTTGATGGTCATAGTAATCAAAAATACTGAGCCGAGAGACATCGGATTAGATTTTTTATTATCGTAATCTTCCACCTTTAGTCGTGATGAGTTATATGTTTATATAATTGTGTTCATTGTTTGCGTTGGTTTTATATTAGTAAATTTTCCCACTAATAAAAATACAAAAAAATTTCACATTGCATCGCATGGTAGTTTGATTGCATGATAGTGTGATAGCTAGGTTGCATCTTAGATTTATATAATATTTTTTTAGATGAAATTTTCTAATAAGACTTAGCATAGTTTCGGATTTTGATTTTAATAAAATAAAAAATGAAAAAAAATGCAACAAGTAAGCTCGCCAGAGATAGCGGGCAAGCTTGTCTTCTCTGTTCTTTGTAGCTCGTTTTCTCTCTAATCCGGTTCGGCGCAGCAACTGTTTGTTTGGTGGGGTCAGACAGAATCTGGGCTTTTAGTGGAGCATCCTTTTGTTGTTGCTTGTAGGGGTCGAAATGTAGAGATGGGGATGAACGAGTGCTCGTGAATTAAGGCTTTTTTCTAAAATGAAAAAAAAATCATGCATACACATATGGCGTAAATACGTCATTCATCCCACATCATGTAGCACATGAATATTTAGTGTCATGTAAAATAGATTGCATCCATGTTACGACAATTTTCAATTAACATATGTCATTAGAGTTAGGCCATTTGAATTGCTTGTCTTATATCGTTAGAGTAAGAATCATGCATGTTAAATCTAGATTAAAGTCGTACATAATTAATTTTACAAAAAAAAAACCAAAAAAAATTAGATGACATTTCATTTAGAAATTATGTTTAGAGCATGCATTTTTAGTTATCGCTTGTTTCACTCTATGGTTGATCATGATTCTTACATTTATCCTTCTGGACTTAATGAATGTTATTGATTGTGATCTACATAACCACTCATTTCCATGTTAGTGCCTTAGGTTAAAATCAACCAAGATTGCTTGTAAAAAACATTTTTGAAACTTAAAGAGAAATGGTACCGAAAGGGCACTAGTTTAACTTAGCCTAACCATGTCCCTGAACCTATTGAATCTCTGGTTCGTATAAGTAAAATATTCTCCCATACTTTACTTGGGTTTCTAATCAACCCTAATTGATTAGTGGCGGCTCCTAATTAAATAAAATTGCATGTTTAACAATGTTAAATTTTGAGTACCAAGTTACAGTTAATAGGGCTTGGGAGAGTTCGCACTAAGTCTTCAGACTTAGTAATCTATTAGTCTTCCCATGGTGATTCACCTTTGGGAAGGTCATGACACACCTATCCAAATTTTCAATTGTTTGATCCCCATCAAAGTCTGCATTGAATCCCTTACAAACTAATTGATGTAAACAAATAGGACGTCCTTCCACTAAAATGGATTACACGGCAAGGCCATTGAACAGTTGGAAAAAGCCCGGGCTTGTTTACGGAAAGTGGAAATGGAAGCAAAGAAGTTTTGAGTGAATAAATAACTCATAGAAACTGTCTACCTAAGACTATCCCTTGGTGGATGGATTCTTGAGAAGAGAGGCCGTAGGGGTCCCCCCCCCCGCGGACCGTCTGGATCTAGAGGTGTTAATATGGGTCATAAACCCATATTATGACCCACTTTTAGTTATATGGGTTAAATGAAAGTTAAATATAGGTAAAATATGGGTTAAGTGAAAGTTAAATATGGGTCAAATATGGGTCAAGTGAAAGTTAAATATAGGTCAAATATGGGTTGAATGAGTTATTAGATAAACCCATCATTTCTCTCATTCCATCCCCCTCCTCTATACGTTCTCGACCTCCATTGCCGATCCGATGAGGTTCACTCAACAATAATTAAAAAATCGATTTTTTTAAAAAAATTATTTTCCTCAAACTATTTCAATTTAGAGGTATCCACATTTTTTTATTTACTAATTTTTTATTATTTAATTTACTTTATAAATTTGATGTAAAATTTTTATTCAAATAATTTATATGTGAAAAGTTTAAAGTAGACTAAATAAGTGGGAGTAGATTTTCTTAAATTAAGTTAAATAGTAATATGTGTTGGTAATATGGGTCGGGTATGGGTTGGGTATGGGTCGGGTCGGGTATAGGTCATCAAATTTACATTACATGAAAATGGGTCAAAACGGGTTAAATGGGTCGATGTGGGTTGGACCATTTTCGACCCGACCCAAACCCGACCCGACCCACCCATTTGACACCCCTATCTGGATCCCACGAGTGAATAGGAAGTTGGATTTATACAAAAATCCAATGAATTATGACTTCATTATTCCATCACTAAGTTTCATCAAAACGAAGTAACTAACAACTCCAAATCCAAGTAATGGAATCAATTCCTACTGGATGCATTCTAATGGGACCCCACAATAAATCTATTGGAATTGGCTACCCATTTGTTCTCTATGTCTTTGTTTCTATTGCATTCTATCTCATCGTATCACATTCTGGAGATGGCTAAGTGGACTAAAGCGTCGGATTGCTAATCCGTTGTACAAGTTTTTCGTATTGAGGGTTCGAATCCCTCTCTTTCCGTTTCCGTTGATGACTATTTTTATCTTGCCTAAGTAGATTATCTTGAGTTACACCTACATCACCTTGGGCTAAACTAAAAAACGACTATTTTGAAAACGAGTCAATGATGACCCATTATGAATCGCCTATATAAGCTGTGGCTAAAGTTGCAAAAATAAGAGCTTGAATACCACTCGTAAATAATCCAAGGAACGTGATAAGTATAGGAACCACTAAAGGTACTAACGAAACAAGAACAACAACTACTATTAATCGACTAATATATTTCCGAAAAGTCAAAAACTAAGTGATAAAGGTTTTGTAAGATCTTCTAAGATGTTAATGGGTAAAAGGATTGAAGTTGGTTGAATGTATTTACTAAAATAACTTAATCCTTTTTTGGTAGAAAGGCATAATATGCAACTTCGAGTTGTCAATTATATTGTTCACAGAAATGGCAAACCAATTTAGGGAATTTCTGATACAAGTATTCAATTAGTCATGTATACACTTCTTGATAATGGAATTCGCGGACAACTAATGAGGGATGTCATAATAAGGTTTACCAATCATTTTCAGATGTAATTGTAGGCAAAGAGGGAAGACTTCATGAGACTATGCAAAGTGTATGGCTAACCCAATAACGAAAGTTCTGTAAAGGGACTGGAGCAGGCTAAGAATTAAGGTTTATTCGTTTTTACGTAAGTACATAACTCAATGAGAAATTTCCTTGCCTGTCCAATTTCTAATGAATCAAGATAACCATCCGTTCCTGTATAAATAGTCTTAGATTTATTGGATTTGTTGCTAAAATATCAATATTAAATTCGAAAATCCCCGCCGATGGCTAGTGACCCAAGAAATGAAAGAATCGGTTACATTTTTCATACAATCTCCTCTTATAGAAATTTCCTTGCCTGTCCAATTTCCAATTTATAACAGTGCAATCCCATAGTGTACATACCATGAGTAAAATAGCATCTGCAGAAGGGATGGACTCAAACATATTACCACCAACGAACTTCACATTCTCTCTCTCCGGCAAGCCGGCAACCACGTGTGGGAGATCAAGCACCGTGCACTTCAACCCCGGACACACCTCGGAGATCATCCTTGCCATGGTTCCTGTGCCGCCTCCGACATCCACCAAAGAATTTAACCCTTCAAAGATCTCTTTGTAATCCTTAATTACCAAATTCATCAACTGAGAATCACCGGCCATTGCTGCATTGAATGTATTCCCAAATTCAGGATTCTTCCTCCCATAGTCCCATATATTGACTCCATGCGCAGCCTCAAAAGGATTGTTTAATTTGTCTCTACAATCTTCATGGTTATTTCCTCCGAACCAATCTCCAAGAAAATGCCAAGCACTCACAAAAGCCGGATCGAGCATGGTCGCCACAAATGGCGAGAGCCCCGTGGCCTTATCATTCAGAAGCAAACACGAAGAAGGCGTCAAGACATAAGCCTTAATTTCGTCTTCTTGCTCTCCATCCTTGGGAACAACCGTCTCTGCGAAAATGCCCGAGTGAACCAAAAGGCCCATGAGGCGGTAAAGACACGTCGCTTTGGACGGGTGGATTCGGAGCTTTGAAGCTAGCTCAATCAGGGTCATTGGTCGCTTGTGGTCGTGTATGACATCGGAGATGCGGAGCTGGACCGCACATTTGAGAGACATGGAAGAGATGAAGTTGAAGGTGTGATTGTAGAGGTGGGATTGAGCTTGGAACATCTCTTTGGCTTCTTGAGAGCGACTGAAAGGATGCATGGTTTGGTTGTGAACAGGACTTGATAATTTGGTAATCATTCGTTTTGAGATAACAGAGGGATCAATTCCTCGTTCTGAAGAGAAGTCGATGGAATAAGTTCATAGACACGGCTTTTTGCTTGCAAGAGGAGCCGGTTCAGTGACTTTTTGGCCTCTTAGGTTTTCCTTGTAAAAGTTCAAAAACAGGACAATTAGAAATGGACTCACTAGCCGACCAGAAGTGATAAGATCGGGGAGCTTATAGTACATGCTGAAATGGACCAATCCAATGGCACGTTGAAATAAGAGGCGTGTAAAAGATAAGTTGTGGACTAATTCATCCCACATCAACAAGTCTCGTTAAGGAAAAATCAGCATTATTCCTTATCCCTTTCAACATTATTTTTCTCATGAGATGAGATATAGATCTAGCTTTTCCTCTTTATATATGACGGGTTTAATTAACCGGTATATTTGGCATTATAAATTCACTTGTTTAAAATGTCCACTTATACATCCTGCCATTCTCCTTTATAGACTAGTCAAATGATCCAATCTCATTATCGTAAACATTACTTTGAAAAATTTACACGGATATCGCTTACTGTTTTAATTCAAGAATGAGGGATGTCTTAATATTATTTTTCTAAATTAGGGTACGATAAGTAAAATAATACTAGACGTAAGAAGACTCTTTGACTAAATTCTTTTGTTAAGTGATGTGTTATTTTAGGTGATGAATCTTAGTATCCCTCCCATTGTTTTATGAAGTAATGTCACATTCAATTCGATACTAAATATGGCCCCCTTGTTAAATGACATGCTCTAATCTGTCACGTCATTTAACCAACAACTTTCTAGACGAGTTTTAGTACATCCCAATTCCACATAGTGTTGCTTTTCAATCATGCAAGAAGCCAAGATTACTAAAATGGGAATTAAAATTAGGGTATAGAACTAGTCATGTAGGTACAGAAAAATAAAGGCTTCTAGCATTTGTATCTTTTGATCAATAATTACTTAAAAGAGATGGGGCCCATGATAAGGCGGGTAAGTTCATTTCATTCACCGAAAAATGTAGTATCAGTATTAGTTTATTTTCAATGTAAATATAATATGCACACATTTATCATCAGATAAGTGGCATTGTCTGGATATAATAAAAATCCACAACCAAATGTCATTTCAAATGGTGAACAAGACTATTACAACTTCTTAGTACATATATAGTATGATTGTGAATGAATTTACAAGTGGTGCTTGCAAATAGACACAATTTGAATCCCTAAGGTAAGACTTCAATGAGAGACCTTAATCCAAACATAGGAGTTATCTTGTGCTGACTGAAGCCAGCCTCCAAGAAAAGTTTTTCCCACTCTTTCTCAGTCCTCTCTCTTCCGGTGACCGCCGTCATCATCAACATATCGAAGAAGAGCTTTGTCGCAATTGCTTTAGCATCATCATCCTGAGTCTCGCCTATCACAATGTCTATGATTATTACCTTCCCTCGCTCGTTCTTGCCTGCGATCGCTTCTCTGCATTTTCGTAGCACCTTCACACAGTCCTCGTCACTCCAAGCGTGTAACATCAACTATGTCATCAACAAGTACATCCAAGTCATTAGTAGAAACTATGCAAAAGAGGAAGACTTTTCGTACTCAAGTCTCACCTAACTTTCTTTGCGTGTTGTGAGTTCTTAAATGCAACCCACAATAAAATTTTCTGATTTTTTTCAACAATGGCATACGCAGGGATGAATGCTGGAGGCAAGCGGTTACCCAAAAAAAAAAATGCTGGAGGCAAGCTAGAAATTTATTCCACTAGGAACATGACCTGAAGGTCCAACTTTGAATAATTAACACGTAAATACCTCAATAAGTTCTTGAACAGGTTATAACAGAAATCAAACTTGTGTAAAAAATCCAAACATTACATTATTTAGGCTAATTTATTTCGCAAAAATTAAATAATTTGAAAAATATTTTCCTAAAAATAAACATTTTCATTGCTTGACATAATTAATCAATGCAAAATGTTTTCATTATCAACAATAATTTATGTTTATATATTTACGTGAATGATAAAAAAAATTATTTTTATTTTTATAAGCGATATGAGTAATTATTTTTAGGAAAATATTTTATAAATCATTCTTTTTTCTGAAACAAGTGGAGCTGTACACCAACATGAATACTCAAATTTTATCATATATCCATCCATACATTTATTTATTTATTTTTACTTAGTCAATCCCATGGACAGGAGTAAGAATAGGAAAATTAAAGAGTTGTGGTCCGGCCAGGAAGTGGAGGAAAATCGAGAGGCTTGGCTTTGGACAGCTGGTCGTTTTATCACTGTAGTATGTCAAGTCCTTCTGCAGGTTCTCTAGGAAAACATCAACTGCCTCAGAGACTATGAATTACAAGCGACTTGTCATTGATTTGGTTCGTAAAGAAAACTATCCAAACATCATGACATATTCTAGGATGACGAATTAATTTCTTATCAGAAGATGAACACGTACATATACGTATTCATTGCATGTACCTTCAGCAAAATGGCATCCGAAGGGGGGATGAACTCGAACATATCACCGCCAACAAACTTCATATTCTCACTCTCCGGCAAGCCAGCAACTACATGTGGGAGATCAAGGACGGTGCACTTCAATCCCTGACATGCCTCGGAGATTATTTTCGCCACTGTACCTGTGCCGCCTCCGACATCCACCAAGGTATTTAACCCTTGAAATATATGCTTACAATCCCTGATGACCAAATTCATCATTTGAGAGTCAATGGCCATCGCTCCATTGAATGCATGACCAAATTCAGGATTCTTCCTACCATAGTCCCATAGGTTCAACCCATGCGCAGCCTCGAAAGGACTGATCAATTTGTTGCTGCAATTGCTTTCATGGCTCCCTCGGAACCAATCTCCAAGAAAATGCCAAGGAGTCATGAGAGCCGGGTCAAGCATGGCCACGATGAACGGCGAGAGACCTGTGGCTTTATCGCTCAAAAGCAAACTTGAAGAAGGTGTCAACACGTAAGCTTCAACTTCTTCTCCTCCTCCTCCGTGTTTGGGAACAAGGGTCTCAGCGAAAATGTGTAAATGCACCAAAACGCGCATGAGACGGTGAAGGCAGGTGGTTTTTGACGGGTGAATTTGGAGCGCCGAGGCCAGTTCGAGAAGAGTGATGGGCCGCTTGTGTTCGTTTATGACATCCGGTATGCCTAGCTGGACCGCGCATTTGAGAGACATGGACGATACGAAGATGGAGGTGAGATTGTACAGATGGGATTGAGCTTGGAACATCTCTTTGGTTTCGCTAGAGTGGCCCAGATGATGCATGGCTTCGTTCTGAAGGAAATTGTTATGGAAAATATGGGATAAGCAAATCGGATAATAGACAAAACAAAGGAAATAAATCAAATACTGAATTTATGTGATTTGATCAGAATGTCAATACCTACGTATACGGGGATAGCAGCACGGAATTCAACTATAAAAACAAATAGTACAGCAAAGATTACAATCCCTCACGCACTCAAATACTCTCTCGATATTTCCCTCTTCAATAACTCACTCAATGTTTAGCCCCTCACAATTCCTAGTGAAGTCTCACTTAAGGAATTACGTAAATTCTAAACATAAGAATTTAACTGGCTTATGGCAAGAAACCAAATCACCCCCTCAACAACCAAGAACTTGGCACTACAAACCACTCTTTCTCCTCTTTATAAAATGCGGAAGGTACTCCTCTTCATGATTAAAATAATGGATGGAGAAAAACAAAGCTCACATTTTTTTTCTTTTGCCTTCAATTCCATGTGACCAGATTTTGTGGATCCCTTCATATAATACATTTGACAGTGAAAGTCCTCCTTTTTCGCCTGAAAGAGTCTGCCCGTGATTTTTTGATGTGAAGTATGGGCAGCATGATAAATCATGCACAGCGACATTTCCATGTGCGAAAATAAGAAAAACTTTCCACTTGCACAACAAACAAAGGAAAGAAAGCAATCTTAAATCTAACAACTGGCGAAGACTTCCCCAACGTTTTTCATGCATAAAGTGGCGAGAGGGTAGTTTTGTCCGGTGCTGTTGCAGATGATTGACCTTTTGAGCCCTTCATGTTTTCATTGTGTCCATGATGAGGTTAATTATTATATACAGAAAAGGTTGGCATGAGTATACTGCGGATTACTCTACTGCAATCTTTTTATGATTCAGGCACGATTCTATTATGATCAACTGGTTGCTTTTTACCATTAGAACATCTATTTTGGATTGGAACAACTCCGACTGACAGTTCTTAGTTTATTACAGTTTATTATAGCATATAAAAGTGATCATGATCGCAATTTGTTTCATAACCGCATTGTATAATTGTCAATTTGTCTAGTCCATATGTGTGAAGATACTTTAATTTATAACAAGAACTCATGTAGCTATACCTTAATGATATGATTCATTTATAATTCATACTTTTCTATAAAAAGATATATATTAGTTATATAGTATCAGCAATATTATGAAAAATTACACTATCAAATTTAATGTGGAATAAAACTAGTAGTACGGTATTTGGATAACAGCTTATAGAATCAATTTTACTTTTCCTTTTTGATTTTGATCTAGGGATAAAGAGGGAGATGTTATGTTTCTATGCAGAAAGTGGCACGATTTTGGTGCAGCAAAAACAGAAATAAAGACAGATAAACCCAGTTTGCAACACACACGAAGGTGCAACGAGTCCAGAGGCGCATATAGAGAAAACTCTTTCAAAGTGTATTTGGTAAAATGTTGTCAAAAGTTGTCCATGTTGAAAATAAAATATGCGGAAACGACAGGATCTTGCAATTTACGTCAACACGAAAATACTAAAGAAATAAATGAGAAATAATAAGGACACTAGAAATTTACGTGGTTCGGTCCGTGTATCGGTACCTACATCCACGAGGAGAGCCAGCAGCAAATAATCCACTATAATCGGAGAATTAGAGTTACAATTACTCACATGCTCGAGTGTTTCCCACACCTAGATTTAAACCAAAATCCAAAGTGTTTACAAATAAATAATGTAAACTCACAGCACAAAATCACCGAATATTCAAGCCCCTGTAATTGGCTTATGTACATACGAAAAACAAGAACTCCGTTCTTTCTTGTATGCTTCGTACATCAACTGCAACTTCTTGGATTGGCTTCTATTCTTGTGCGGCACTCTCTTCTTCTATATGCTGAAGAAACCTTTGCTTTTTATATATGTGTAAACCTAGCACTACTAGGTTTCTTCAATAGATAAAAGAGGAAATCCGTGTCTCTATCCTTTTGTGCAAAAGTAATCCTAGTCAAACTTGGAATAACAAGAAAACCAATTTTGAATAGGATAGGAAATATTTTGAACAAATCAAAATCCTTCTATGAATCGAGTTCGTGAAAATTCAAACTCGAGTCATAATTTAACAATCTCCACCTTGGCTCGATGTTTGGAGCCAAGTTATAGTGCTCGTCATCCATGCTGCTCTCCCAACGCCCCGACAGGCGCTCACTCTCCACAGACACCAATTATGCTCAAGCATAGCTTGAGCTTCGCCAAAGGAACAGGCTTGGTCATCATGTCTGCCGGGTTCTCTGCCGTAGCAATCTTTTTCACAATAACATTACCCTTTGCTAACACATCTCGGATGAAGTGGTACTTGATATCGATGTGTTTCGTTTGCTCGTGATAAACTGGATTATATGCCAAATATATCGCACCTTGGTTATCACAGTGTATATTAACACCTTTTTGATTAAGCCCAAAGTCCAAGAGCAAACTTCGTAACCATATCGCCTCCTTCACTATAAAGGTTAGCGCCATGTACTCTGCCTCAATCAAAGACAAGGCAACATGATCCTGTAAGGATGCTTTCCAACTCACTACACCACCTGCTAGTGTAAACACATACCTTGCTAAAGACCTGCTATCACCCAAGTTACCAGCGTGATCTGAATCCACATAACCAGTGGTTTCACTACCATTGTTATTCCTCCGGTATATTATACCCACGTATGCAGTCCCTTTTAAATATCTGAGGATCCACTTCACAGCTTCCCAATAAGCTTTATCAGGACGCTTCATGTAGCGACTAACTATGCTCACAACTTGTGAAATATCAGGCCTAGTGCACATCATAGCATACATAATATTACTCACGGCACTAGAATAAGGAACACGGGACATATGCTCCTCCTCCTCCTCAGTCTGTGGTGATAATTTATCTGAAAGTTTAAAGTGATTTGCTAAAGGTGTACTTACAGATTTTGCCAACTGCATGTTAAAACGTGCCACAATCTTCTCAATATATTTCTTTTGAGATAGACGTAAGACTCCTGCAGCTCTGTCACGCAAAACTCCATACCCAATATTTTCTTTGCAGCACCTAAATCTTTCATCTCAAATTCAGCACTCAACTGCCTTTTCAGCACATCAATATCAGACATATTCTTAGCTGCTATCAACATGTCGTCAACATATAAGAGTAGATAAATCAAAGAACCATTCTTCCATCTCCTAAAATAAACACAGCTATCCATCTGACTTTTTGAGTAGTCCCGACTAGCCATGAAAGCATCAAAACGCTTATACCACTGCCTAAGAGACTGTTTTAACCCATACAAAAATTTCTTTAATAAGCAAACATGATCTTCCTTACCCAGAATAGCAAATCCCTCTAGCTGCCTCATGTAAATCCGTTCCTCCAACTCACCATGAAGAAACGCCGTTTTCACATCTAGCTGCTTTAGCTCGAGATCCTGCGAAGCAACTAAGGCAAGTAAAACATGAATAGAAGTATGTCTTACCACAGGAGAGAACACCTCGTTATAGTCAATGCCCTCCCGCTGTGTATATCCCTTCACCACAAGTCTTGCCTTATACCTCACTGTCTCAACACTGGGAATGCCATCTTTCCGTTTAAAAACCCATTTACTTCCAACAATCTTTTGGCTCTTAGGTACTTTAACCAGCTGCCATGTCTAATTCCGATGGAGTGATTCCATCTCTTTGCTCATAGCCTCAAGGAACTACGACGACTCACTACTAATCATCGCTTCAGAATAAAACGAAGGTTCATCCGTCTCCACCTCGTCACCTACAGTTAACGCATAAGCAATATCTGTATAACCATAACATACCGATGGTTTAATTTGCCTTCTCTGTCTGTCTGCGGCTATATTGTGCTACGGTTGTGCTTATTGTTCATTATCACCATCTTCAAGAATTGTAGCCTCTTCTGCAGTCTCAGCTTTTGTTACCTCCGAGGTCTCCGGAGTCTCCACCTGATGCTCCACCTCACTAATGACACCATGATCTGTCTGCTCTGCTTGTTGTGTTATAGAACTCCTCTGTTGAAGCATTGCAATCTCGTCGAAGATCACATTTCTGCTTATTAGAAAACCGGATGATCTGGGATCAGTGCACCATAGCCAGTAGCCTTTCACCCCATGTGCATAACCCAAAAATATGCACTTCTTCGCCCTCGGCTCAAGCTTACCATCACTCACATGAGCATATGCAGGACATCTGAATATTCGTAATTCGGAATAATCAACAGGTTTCCCTAACCATACTTCCTCAATAGTTTTCCACTCAATAGTAGCTGATGGAGATCGATTTACCAGATAACATGCCATATTCACTGCATAACATGCCATATTCACTGCTTCGGCCCAAAATTCCTTGCCAAGTCCTACATGCGAAAGCATACATCGAGCTCACTCAAGTAAAGTTCTGTTCTTCCGTTCTGCCACGCCATTCTGCTGTGGTTGTAACATCCTGAAATTCGACCATTTTAAGGGATGAATGAACATTAATTTCGCAATGCATTGTTGGTTGATCTCACTCGGAACTGATCACTCCTGAGATACTGACCTTGAGGGGAAAGGCTAATGAGGACAGAACTCGTGCGACTAAAGAACTTGACCTGGGAAAACGACTCGGCCGTGAGACTTGCGTAAGGACGATCCTGTAGTCATGCGAGGCGATTTCGGGGGCGACTAGAAGTCGATTCGCGGACGAAACATAATGGGACGACGGGTGATTCCGTTTACTGTTATCGAACCCGCGAACGGCCCTATGTCGATCCTTGGTAATCGTGTACTTTGAAATAAGAATCGATCCTTCGCAATTTCACGTAGTCAAGGACGTCCATGTGTCGAGAAGTCTTGAACGTGAATTAGCACGAGTCGGTTATGCGTGAATCCTCAAAGCCGCCTGTCAGTCTGAGTAGTACCAAAATGGCATTCGGGCGAAATTGACATGGCACGAGAATCCAATATTGGACTTCGAATTTTCGGGAACGTTCGAGAAGGACTTTTGGACGATGCTTCTTAGTCGATCGGCTTGATCTTAGGTTGAGCGGGTATTTGGAAAAGGAATTTTCGGACCGAGGAAACGAGCTTACGAGGACTTGGGCTAGGCAAGATCAGTGTGGGCCTCACGCCCAAGGTGGGACAGCCGCCATGGAAGGCCCGAGGCAAGCAAGTGAGCCCGTTGGGCCAAACCGACAATCTACCCTCCCGAGCCCATTGTCTAATCTTAAGCCGTTTCGAGCCCAACAAATTCCCGAGCCCATTCCTATTAATTTTCCGGCCTTTTTCCTAGGCCCGCCCTTCATTTTCAGCCCAAGGACAGATTGGGAAATATGCAAGGTGGAAATGACCAAAATGCCCTTGGATATTTTGAAGAAAAGTCAAAAAGGAAGAGAGATAAGATGAGGTCATTGTTTGGCAAGTGGGGCAAGCCTTGATGGCTTGGATAAGGCTTATCCTTCAGCCTTCACTTCACTCTCTCTCTCCTCTTCATCTTCTCCAAAATCGCAGCACCTCTCTCCCATGGTTTTCCTTCCTTCCTTCTGTTTTTCAGTTTGACCTTTCACCGAAATCTGAGTTGTTCATTGCCTTCCCGTTGGAATCTCGTCTCGTGCCACCCACCGTTGTGTTCAGAAGAGAATTTCCGTTCAAATAGCGTCAGCCGATCGCCGGAAAGAGCTTCCGATCATCCCGTATTCCGGACGAAAGCCGGCTGTCGCCGGACCGTCACTATTCCGCCTGCAGCAACTTTGTTCCGCCTTTTCTTCCGTTTCTCTCCATTTCCGGCCAAACCACCACCCATCCCAGCCACAAGTGGTTCCCCCTCGACCCCCAGGTGCTGTTGGTCGTTGGCCCGCCGCTCACCGGAGCTCCGGGCAGCCCGTTCAACTCCGGTCAGCTTCTTTCCTCCTGTGCAGTGCAGTTTTCAGTGTTGCAGTGGGTATTCCGAGTTTGTTGCTGCTGTTCCAGCCCTGGGACTGCCTTGGATCGTCGTGGTGGAGGTCCCCGGGTGTCGGGTTCGTCGCCGCCGCCGCGTCCGTGTCTCCGGCCCGCTTAACGGGTGAGTTTAGCTCCTAATCCCTATTTAGTGCCTAAACTTGCTTAGGGTTGGGTTAATTAGTGTTAATGCTGGTTTAGGAGGGTTAATTAAGTGTATTAGCCCTAAGATAGGTGGTTAGATAGTTGATTAAGATTAGCTTAGCTTAATCTTGCTTAATTATGCTTGATTATGCTTAAATGTTGATTATGTGTGATTTATGTGATAATTAAGCATGATTTGATTTAATTGAATTGATTAATTGTTTTAATTAATGTTTTGTTTAATTTCTGGATTAAATGTTTTAATTAATTGAATTTCGGAAAAATCACTTTCCTTCACAAATTACATTTCACGGATTCATCGTTCACTAATCACCGGATTACTTTGTTCACTAATCACGTTCACGGATTCTTACTATTCACGGCACTTTGTTCATCCGAAGCTAAATTTAGTCTTATTTTGATGTGCTCTTGATTGTTGTGATTAATTGGAGTGCCGATTGTTAATTATGCTCGTGAATATTGATGAAATGCGTGATCGAGTGTTGGTTGGAATTTGGATTTTTGGAATTGTCGAGTGAGATCGCATGACATATTGCGTGGGTTATCGAAATGGCATGTCGCATGAGCATGAACGCATGAGCGATGTTGCATTCACGACCAAGCAAAAGCAAAGACAAGAATGAACTTGTTTGCTGATGTGTTGCATGGTCGATTAAAGTTGATAGCCCGGTTGGCCGGATGACCGCCAATCCTTCGGGGTTGTGCCGTGACCATTGGGTCGCCTGACAGTGGTCAGATGCGGAGTCGCGGTTGAGGCCGGGCCCATGCTCCTTATGGAATGCCGTCGGTGGGGGAGAGCCCATGACGTCGCCGTGCCTCACGGGGGAGGACGATGCCTGGTTTACGACCAGTTGACCGCCAACCATAAGGTTGTGCCGTGGCCCTAGTGGTCGTAATAATCAGAGCATATGTGTGGATGTGAGGCATGAGAAAGTTGTGTGAGATGCTCTGATTATTCGCATGCTCTTAATGTCGTGATGATTTGTGGTACGCACGCATGAGTTGACATCGTGCGGGGTGTGGCAATGGCCGGTGAGATCGCTTGTGACGCGATTCGCATGTGATTGATGAATCTGTATCATCGACGGCCATGTGCCTTGCTTGCATTGTATGAGATTTGACGTGCGGGGTATGGCATACCGGGTAAGGTTGCATGTGAACCGACCGTATGATTGTTGGTTGCCACATGCATTGTTGGCTTTGTTTGGTTTTGGCTGTTTGTTGTTGGGTTGAGTGAGGGGTGGTTACGGAGAGATACCCCGGGTTGAGTTGGCGTACTAACCGGGGCTTAGGGAAGAACTCGCTGAGATTTTATCTCAACCCGTCGTGGTTAACCATTTTCGAGGCCCCTAGAATGGTGTACCCGCAATGGAGGATCCCGCCCCGCTCCTCCGGTGATTGACTCGACGGAGATCGAGTCCGATGGGTCCGAGTGACCGTGGTGTTGAACCCGAGGGTTCTTTGTGTGTTGGATTAGCCTAGTCTTTTTGGTTTGGCTTAGAGGATGGATCGGCCCTTTTTGTCGGGCTTGTAATTTGGAAAACGATCCTCCATTGGTTAATCCAATAAATTGAATAATTGAGTAGTTGTTGTTGTTCTTGCTATTCATCCCTCTATCCCCGTTTGATTGTATGTTTGTCCAGGGATGGTTCGTCTTCCGCTTGCGCATAATCAAAGATAAAATGAATGGTCGTCGATGGGTCCCGGGACGTCGCTTTCAATTGACCATGGAAATGGGGTTGCCGCGAGCTCGAGAGTCGGGCGTGACAACCCCGTCGGTTTTGGTATCGGGCGAGGTCGAGACTTGGAGTGATAAGGTGCGTGGGATTTTGGGATAGTGAGATAGGGATGGCTTTTATATTACGTGCTTGTGATTGCTTTTGTGGTTTTGTGTGGTGGCGGGTTGCTCATAGTCCAGAGTGATGAGCAATCCCGAGCGAGAGAGCCCCCATTAGGCGTAGGGCGTGTTTGGTCGGACCGTGCTAGAGGTAGCGTGCGGGCGATCCTAGGTTAGACGGGATCTGCGGCGCGCTAGAGACCTTGTTAGGACAGCAAGCTGTGTGCTTTTGCTGTGGTTCTTGTGGTTCCGCTAGTGAGAGGAGAGGCTTGTGAGAGACCGATGCCTAGGCTGGTAGAGCAGTTCCTGAGATTGAAGCCGTCGAGATTCAGTAGCGTGGGCAACCCTAAAGCTGCGACCCTTTGGATAAGGGATTTCGAGAGGACTGTTACAGTGTTGAGGTGTTCAGAGTAAGACAGAGTGCTTTTGGCAGTTTATCTGATTCAAGGTAATGCCAGTACTTGGTGGGAAGCCACTCAAGAAAGAGTGTTCCCTGAAAGCACAGCTCAGACTTGGGGTGTCTTTCGTGAAGCTTTCATTGGATAGTACTTCTTGGACAGTGCAAGAGAGTCAAAGATGGCAGAGTTCCAACATTTTCGTCAGAATCAGATTTCAGTGGATCAGTATAAGGCGAAGTTCGCTGAGTTGGCCTAGTATGTACCGAGATTAGTGGAGGACCCTTGGATAGGGCGAGACGGTTCAGAGATGGCTTGAAGCCGGAATTGAAAGCCAGCTGGTGCCCTTGAGTTTAAAGAGTTTTGATGAGATGTACAAGAGGGCCCAGATGATCGAGAAGAACATGATCGAGAGGGCGACCGCATCTGGCTCGCGGTTCGTGCCTAATAGAGATCATCATCAATTTGAAAAGGACCGATGATGGGGAGAAGGAATCCCATCTCACCCAACAAAAGTGTGGATTGTCATGGAAAGATAATTCGGTTTAACCCGGTAGTGGGTGACAGACTTGAGTTTGTGGGAAATCGAGGAGGACCCTCGACCCCTTTGAAATTCATCGTTGGAAGTAACTCGTTTATTGGACGAAGGTTGCTAAGGTTATTGGACAACTGAGGTTAATTGGTTAGTTGAAGAATCAAGGATGGATCGTTGCACTTATACATCGCTTTTCAGTAGCTCAACCAAAGGACGGTCATGAGCAAGTATCCATTACCAAGGATGGATGACTTGTTTGACCCATTTCAGGGAGCTTCGATATGTCCTAGGATAGACCCAAGGACGGGCTATCATTAGTTGAGGATTAAAAAGGAGGATAAATTAAAGATGACATATCGTGTGTGATTTGGTCATTACAAGATTACAGTACCACCGTTTGGATTAACTAATACACTAATTGCTTTTATGGATTTGATGATTTGAGTGATTAAGGCGTATTTAGAGCAAATGGTAATTGTGTTTGTGAGCAACATATTGGAACATTCGAGGAATTTAGAGGAACACGAACAACACTTAAGGGTGGTGCTATAGACCATTTGAGAGCATAAACAGTCTGTCAAGTTTAATATATGCGAGTTTGGGCTTACTCGCGTTGTTTTGTTGGTCATATGATTTTGGACGAAGGAATTTCTATGGATCCGTTAAGATCAAGGTAGTCATGAATATGTCAGGCTTATGACGGTGACAGAGGTTCGAAGTTTTCTAAGTCGGACAGGTTAGTACAGACGATTCGTAGAAAGGTTCTCTACGATAGCTACACCTCTGACACGAAGGTTAATGAAGGACGTAAGAATTTGAATGGACGAATAAGTGAAATTTTTAAGGGCTTAAGTATAAGCTGATTATCGCACCAGTTTTGAGGATTTAGTCTATTATTGGATAATACGAGATTTGCAGTGAGGTGTCGTATAAGGGATTTGACTGCGTGGTAAGGCAACAAAGAAGATTGGTTGCTTACGCGTTACGACAATTAAGGTCATTGGATTTAATGGAAGTCAGATAAGTTTTATCTTGATGATTTGAGGAGTTGTAGGTATGGGATCATAAGAGATGATCTATTAAATGGTGATGATCTTTGATAAGAATTACGGTGAATGATTTATTGCTCGGAAGTCTTAGATTCAATTAAGATATGAATTTACCAAGGTGGATTATTTCAGGAGATATATAAGATAGGGATTTGAGGAATTGATTTTTGTTTTCGGTGGATTAAGAATTAATTATCCCTTAATGCTAAATGGATGAGTGGTGAAATAGCATTATCGATGATTTCTTCTCGAGGTATCAGAAAGGATTTGAAGAGGTATCCGAAAACTTTTGGTGCAATAAATGACATTTTGTTTGCACTAATTTTCAAGTGGTTAAGGTGAATTCTTGGTTTGGTTATTAAATGGACGTGAAAGGAATGTTGAAAGAAAAATCGATAGTTGTGGAATTCGAACAGCGATTTGATGGAAATTCAGTGAATCGGATTTTAAGTGTCGATAAGTGACCTCGCGGAAACGAGCTCATGGGTTGACGAGCTGGAGAAAGTTTCGCACTTTGAGGTGCTCAGACGAGGTTAAAACCGTGAGGCTTGGTATGGGACAGGCCAAAGCGGATAATACCTCTATGAGATGGTGCATATCAAAAAAGGGATTTTTGCTAGTAGTGGTGCAGTTCGAAGATGCCTGTAACGACTGATCCGACGAGGGCGGGGAGTGGTCGCCGGGGCCAGAGTGCCTGAGCAAGGAGCGACTCCTGGCAGGCTTCTAGGATGTCGAAAGGGGCAGAAATGAACTGAACTACGCACTGTGCAAAAAGAGAGTTTTTATGGGATAAGATTTTATCGGAGCGGTATAGCAGAAATATGGTCAAGTTTGTGGAACTCCAGTCTATGGAACGAGGTCAGAGAACTGGGAATCGCTGGTATAAAATTGGTTTAGCGATTATTGAATGCGGTTCGGATTATCGAGACAACTAAAGACCGCTCGAGTCATCGAAGAGTTATGCGAGATAAGCGTCGTAGACCGTTGGAGTTTAAGGTGGGCGATCCTGTGTTTTTGAAAGTATCGCCGATGAGGGGTACTTCTAGATTTGGCAAGAAAGGAAAGTTAAGTCCGAGGTACGTTGGACCCTTTGAAATTTTGGAAAAAATCAGGGTTTTAGCGTATCATCTTGTATTGCCACCGAAGCTTGCTCCAGTACATGATATTTTCCACGTGTCCATGTTAAGAAAGTATGAACTGGACCCGACTTATGTTTTGAATTTTGAGGAATTGGACATAGACGACAGGGTGTCGTACATGGAGAGGCCGATACGAATAGAGGATCGTAAAAAGCAAGTACTTCGAAAAAAGACTATCGCCTTAGTTAAGGTGATCTGGCAACATCACGGATCGAGGGAGCTACATGGGAAAGTGAGGAAGTGATGAAGCATCAGCACCCCCATCTTTTTGAGGACTTGTCAGTTGCTGCAAATTTCGAGGACGAAATTTTTATAAGAGGGGAAGAGTTGTAACATCCTGAAATTCGACCCTTTTAAGGGATGAATGAACATTAATTTCGCAATGCATTGTTGGTTGATCTCACTCGGAACTGATCACTCCCGAGATACGACCTTGAGGGGAAAGGCTAATGAGGACGAACTCGTGCGACTAAAGAACTTGACTCGGGAAAACGACTCGACCGTGAGACTTGCGTAAAGACGATCATGTAGTCATGCGAGGCGATTTCGGGGACGACTAGAAGTCGATTCGCGGACAGAACATAATGGGACGACGGGTGATTCCGTTTGCTTGTTATCGAACCCGCGAACGGCCCTATGTCGATCCTTGTAATCGTGTACTTTGAAATAAGAATCGATCCTTCGCAATTTCACGTAGTCAAGGACGTCCATGTGTCGAAAGTCTTGAACGTGAATTAGCACGAGTCGGTTATGCGTGAATCCTCAAAGCCGCCTGTCGATCGAGTAGTACCAAAATGGCATTCGGGCGAAATTGACATGGCACGAGAATCCAATATTGGACTTCGAATTTTCGGGAACGTTCGAGAAGGACTTTTGGACGATGCTTCTTAGTCAGTCGACAGTGCCGGTTGAGCCGGGTATTTGGAAAAGGAATTTTCGGACCGAGGAAACGAGCTTACGAGGACTTGGGCTGAGCAAGATCAGTGTGGGCCTCACGCCCAAGGTGGGACAGCCGCCATGGAAGGCCCGAGGCAAGCAAGTGAGCCCGTTGGGCCAAACCGACAATTTACCCTCCCGAGCCCATTGTCTAATCTTAAGCCGTTTCGAGCCCAACAAATTCCCGAGCCCATTCCTATTAATTTTCCGGCCTTTTCCTAGGCCCGCCCTTCATTTTCAGCCCAAGGACAGATTGGGAAATATGCAAGGTGGAAATGACCAAAATGCCCTTGGATATTTTGAAGAAAAGTCAAAAAGGAAGAGAGATAAGATGAGGTCATTGTTTGGCAAGTGGGGCAAGCCTTGATGGCTTGGATAAGGCTTATCCTTCAGCCTTCACTTCACTCTCTCTCTCCTCTTCATCTTCTCCAAAATCGCACACCTCTCTCCCATGGTTTTCCTCCTTCCTTCTGTTTTTCAGTTTGACCTTTCACCGAAATCTGAGTTGTTCATTGCCTTCCCGTTGGAATCTCGTCTCGTGCCACCCGCCGTTGTGTTCAGAAGAGAATTTCCGTTCAAATAGCGTCAGCCGATCGCCGGAAAGAGCTTCCGATCATCCCGTATTCCGGCCGAAAGCCGGCTATCGCCGGACCGTCACTATTCCGCCTGCAGCAACTTTGTTCCGCCTTTTCTTCCGTTTCTCTCCATTTCCGGCCAAACCACCACCCATCCCAGCCACAAGTGGTTCCCCCTCGACCCCCAGGTGCTGTTGGTCGCTGGCCCGCCGCTCACCGGAGCTCCGGGCAGCCCGTTCAACTCCGGTCCAGCTTCTTTCCTCCTCCCGTGCAGTGCAGTTTTCAGTGTTGCAGTGGGTATTCCGAGTTTGTTGCTGCTGTTCCAGCCCTGGGACTGCCTTGGATCGTCGTGGTGGAGGTCCCCAGGTGTCGGGTTCGTCGCCGCCGCCGCGTCCGTGTCTCCGGCCCGCTTAACGGGTGAGTTTAGCTCCTAATCCCTATTTAGTGCCTAAACTTGCTTAGGGTTGGGTTAATTAGTGTTAATGCTGGTTTAGGAGGGTTAATTAAGTGTATTAGCCCTAAGATAGGTGGTTAGATAGTTGATTAAGATTAGCTTAGCTTAATCTTGCTTAATTATGCTTGATTATGCTTAAATGTTGATTATGTGTGATTTATGTGATAATTAAGCATGATTTGATTTAATTGAATTGATTAATTGTTTTAATTAATGTTTTGTTTAATTTCTGGATTAAATGTTTTAATTAATTGAATTTCGGAAAAATCACTGTTCACAAATTAGTGTTCACGGATTCGTTCACTAATCATTCACGGATTACGTTCACGGCACTTTGTTCATCCGAAGCTAAATTTAGTCTTATTTTGATGTGCTCTTGATTGTTGTGATTAATTGGAGTGCCGATTGTTAATTATGCTCGTGAATATTGATGAAATGCGTGATCGAGTGTTGGTTGGAATTTGGAGTTTTGGAATTGTCGAGTGAGATCGCATGACATATTGCGTGGGTTATCTGAAATGGCATGTCGCATGAGCATGAACTCATGAGCGATGTTGCATTCACGACCAAGCAAAAGCAAAGACAAGAATGAACTGTTTGATGATGTGTTGCATGGTCAGATTAAAGTTGATAGCCCGGTTGAGCCGGATGACCGCCAATCCTTCGGGGTTGTGCCGTGACCATTGGGTCGCCCGACAAAGGGTCGGATGCGGAGTCGCGGTTGAGGCCGGGCCCATGCTCCTTATGGAATGCCGTCGGTGGGGAGAGCCCATGACGTCGCCGTGCCTCACGGGGGAGGACGATGCCTGGTTTACGACCAGCTGACCGCCAACCATAAGGTTGTGCCGTGGCCTAGAGGGTCGTAATAATCGGAGCATATGTGTGGATGTGAGACATGAGAAAGTTGTGTGAGATGCTCTGATTATTCGCATGCTCTTAATGTCGTGATGATTTGTGGTACGCACGCATGAGTTGACTGATCGTGCGGGGTGTGGCAATGGCCGGTGAGATCGCTTGTGACGCGATTCGCATGTGATTGATGAATCAGTATCATCGACGGCCATGTGCCTTGCTTGCATTGTATGAGATTTGACGTGCGGGGTATGGCATACCGGGTAAGGTTGCATGTGAACCGACCGTATGATTGTTGGTTGCCACATGCATTGTTGGCTGTTGTTTGGTTTTGGCTGTTTGTTGTTGGGTTGAGTGAGGGGTGGTTACGGAGAAATACCCCTCGGGTTGAGTTGGCGTACTAACCGGGGCTTAGGGGAAGAACTCGCCGAGATTTTATCTCAACCCGTCGTGGTTAACCATTTTCAGGCCCCTAGAATGGCGTACCCGCAATGGAGGATCCTGCCCCGCTCCTCCGGTGATCGACTCGACGAAGACTGAGTCCGATGGGTCCGAGTGACCGTGGTGTTGAACCCGAGGGTTCTTTGTGTACTGTTGGATTAGCCTAGTCTTTTTGGTTTGGCTTAGAGGATGGATCGGCCCTTTTTGTCGGGCTTGTAATTTGGAAAACGATCCTCCATTGGTTAATCCAATAAATTGAATAATTGAGTAGTTGTTGTTGTTCTTGCTATTCATCCCTCTATCCCCGTTTGATTGTATGTTTGTCAGGGATGGTTCGTCTTCGCTTGCGCATAATCAAAGATAAAATGAATGGTCGTCGATGGGTCCTGGGACGTCGCTTTCAATTGACCATGGAAATGGGGTTGCCGCGAGCTCGAGAGTCGGGGCGTGACAGTGGTGTCCTAGGTACTATGCGGTGTCTCACAATCCCTTCTTTCTCGCAGAATTCAGTAAAATCTTTACCACATAACTCCATGCCATTATCGGTTCTTAGGCACTTGATCTTTTTATTTGACTGATTCTCAATCAATGCCTTAAATTTCTTGAACCGATCGAACACATCATATTTGTGCTTTAGAAAGTATACCCATAACTTCCTTGAGTAATCATCGATAAATGTCAGCATATATCGGGCACCTCCTTTCGAAGGAACAGAAGATGGGCCCTAGACGTCTGAATGAATATACTCAACCGATCGCTTGGTCGAATAAATAGCTGTAGTAAACTTAATTCGGCGCTACTTCCCAAAGATGCAATGCTCACATAAGTCCAACTTTCCTGTCTTCTGACCCTTTAGCACCCCCCCTTCACTCAGCATCGTCATACCTGCCTCACTCATGTGCCCTAAACGTATATGCCATAATTGAGTCAAGTCAGAGTCTGACTCACCTAATGAAACTGCAACGATTCCGGTCACGGTCTTTCCCAGTAGATAATAGAGAGAATTCACTTTCTTCCCCTTCATCACTGTTATGGCACCACGAGAGATCTTCAATACTCCACCTTTAGCGGTGTACCTACACCCGATATCATCGAGTGTCCCCAGAGAAATAAGGTTATTCTTGAGCTCCGGTACATGCCTCAAGTCTGTCAATGTGCGCACCACCCCATCGTGCATCCGAATTCGAATTGTTCCAATCCCCACAGCCTTGCAAGCTACATTATTCCCCAAAAGAACACTACCACAATCTGCATTCTGGTAAGTAGTAAACCAGTTCTTGTGAGGCGTCATATGATAAGAACATCCCAAATCTAGCACCCATTCGTCTCCTGATGAAGTATTAGTCACACATAAAACAGCTTCTCCATCACTAGTGCTCCATTCGGCTACGTTTGCCACATTGCTTGTGGCATTCTGCCTATCACCTCGATTTCTCCGCTTCGGACAATCTCTCCTAATGTGCCCTTCCTCGTGACACTCAAAGCACTTCATGCGTCCCTTGGACTTTCGATTGCATGACTTCGATCTGCTTTTTCCTCTGCTACCACTAGGCCCTCGATGTTGATCTCTACCCCGAATCGTTAATGCCTGAGAGAACAGAGCAGACTTTACCTCTTCCGAGGTAATCGTAGTACGCCCCTACAACAGTGAATCAGTAAAGTGCTCTCACGACTCTGGTAAAGAAGCTAACAACACCATGCCCCGCTCTTCATCATCAAGTATCTTAGCAACGTTCTTCAAATCCATCATGAGTTTATTAAATTCATCTAGGTAGGTTCTAATAGACGTACATTCAGTATATCTAAACTGAAACATCCTCTTCAACATGTATAAGCGATTATTCAAACCTTTCGTTACATAGAGTGCATGAAGTCTTGCCCATAAATCTGCAGCATCCTTCTCCTTAGCTACCTCTATTAATACCTCATCCGATAAGTTCAACAGGAATGTGCTGTTTGCTTTCTCCATTAGCTCTGTCCTTTCAGAAGCTTTCATTATAATCGACAACTCATTTTCGCTATCTAAAGCTCTGGCCAAACCTTGGATTGTCAACAGAGCACGTATCTTGATGCTCCATAACCCAAAGTTATTCCTCCCATTAAACTTCTCAATTTCACATTTCACCTCAGACATAATTGCAATAACAGAATTTCGAGATAATAATCAAATAAGCAAAAGCCCCAAATCATAATCAACAAATCCGAACCCAAGCTTTGATACCAATTGTTGAAAATAAAATATGCGGAAACAACAGGATTTTGCAATTTACGTCAACACGAAAATACTAGAGAAATAAACGAGAAATAATAAGGACACTCGAAATTTACGTGGTTAGGTCCGTGTATCGGTACCTACATCCACGGGGAGAGCCAGCAGCAAATAATCCACTATAATCGGAGAATTAGAGTTACAATCACTCACACGCTCGAATGTTTCCCACACTTAGATTTAAACCAAAACCCAAAGTGTTTACAAATAAATAATGTAAACTCACAGCACAAAATCACCGAGTGTTCAAGCCCCTGCAATTGGCTCACGTACATACGAAAAACAAGAACTCCGTTCTTTCTTGTATGCTTCGTACGTCAACTGTAGCTTCTTGGCTTGGCTTCTATTCTTATGCAGCACTCTCTTCTTCTATATGCTGAAGAAACCTTTGCTTTTTTTATATGTGTAAACCTAGCACTACTAGGTTTCTTCTATAGATAAAAGAGGAAACCCTTGTCTTTATCATTTTGTGCAAAAGTAATCCTAGTCAAACTTGGAATAACAAGAAAAACCAATCTTGAATAGGATAGGAATATTTTGAACAAATCAAAATCCTTCTATGGATCGAGTTCGTGAAAATTCAAACTCGAGTCATAATTTAACAGTCTGAAACATCAAAAGAACAAATAAATACTTCACACACCAAGGTGTTGCAAGAAAATCAGAAAATAAACCTGAACGGTAAAGACATTTTGAGAAACTAACAAAGGACCTAGATAACATAGAAATTAGACCTAAAAATAGAATAGCGCCCTCAAACATTAACAATGAAATACGATACCCGAAACCATTGCAGCCAGGCGATGCCATTTGGCCATAGTATACATGCACTCCGAGCTTTCAGAATTAGTATTATGGGCGCGGTAACTTCTTTCTAGATCACAATCATGGTGGGTCTATCGTGCATTGCATGAAGACTTATCCCGGATTTATCCCAACGCTCCAGAAAGTCACTAGGAGCTGTGTTCGCGTGATTTATCTGCTGAAAAACCAACATGCTACAGACCAACCTAACCCTAAGCTAATCTCATCTAATCGCCAATGAAAAAAAACAAAACAAAACAAAACAAAACTCTAGTCCCATCTAACTTTCCTCTCTCTCTCTCTCTCCTTCCCTCTCTCTCTCTTTCTCTCTCCCCACGTGTGCCATCAACAAACCCTAAACCTATCAACTTATCAAGAGGTCTATGATGACAATCTTCTTTAATTAAAGTTCACCTAACTTTTGAGACACGCAACAAAAGAAGTCTTTTCGATTATTAAAGTTCGCCTCACTTTAATTTCTTGTGATTAGTATAATCAGCAAAAATAAAAATCTTATTCATGAATGCGACATTGGTTAACAGTGGCATACATAATCAGCAAAAATAAAAATCTTATTCATGAATGCGACATTGGTCAACAGTTGTTATAAATATGGTTAATGGATCAACAAAAGCCAACAAATTAAGATACGTCTTTTCTATTCAATATTTATTGAATTCATAAATTTCCTAGATTCACCTATCTTTTTAATTCATATATTTATTGAATTCACGAATCTCTTAGATTCACGTATCTCTTGATTCATGAAGTTCTTGGATACATATTGAATTCATGAATATCTTGGATTCATATATCTCTTAATTCATGAATTTCTTGGATACATGCGTCTATTTAATTCATGTATTTCTTATGTACATGAACTTGAAAGCTCTATAAATAGATAGAGCATAGAGTTCATTAGAAGGTTTTTCAAAAAGAAAAATTCGAGAAAACAATTCCAAAAGAGATTTAAAATACTACTCTACTTTTATGTTTTTCCTAGGTATGTTGGTTCAATTGAACAATTCAACTGAGTCATGTTTGCATAGTGCTAATCCAAACAGGTTCGAGGTGTTGTATTTTGAGAGGCATAGTTCGTGAATCTACAGACCACCATTAGTAGGAACTAATCGCCTTAAGGAGATTTGGATATCCATACCTCACCTCCAATTTTATGTTATTTTTCCAGTGATAACTTATTTTTCATCTTCTCCAAGATTTGTAAGTTTACATAAAAAGAAGGATATTATAAAGTTGTTATCGTCTTCTTTGCATTAATGTTCTGATTACAACAAACAGTTTGCTTTCTTTGGATTATATTCCAACATTCTTAAGGCGATTATCTCACTCATTGTTTGTTGTTTTGGTCAGATTATTAAGATGGCTAAAAACAATCAAGTGCCCTTCAATGTCCAAAATGTTTTAGGAGACGTTCCTATGGTCAATCCATCCATTGCTATGGAAGATGTTCAGCCCTCGGGGCCTGAATAATGCTACTGGCCCTTGGGCCAACACCAATTTTGGTGGTGCGGGTACAAGTCATACGACTTGTATGCCCGGGACTATTTTTCAGAACAGTACAAGCCAAATGGCTTTTGGCTCCGTTTCTGGAGGGATAGTTCAACAAACCTTTCCTACTATGATGGCAACACCTCCAGTTACAACTAATGAGAAACCGGAGAAATTCACTAGACTGGGCTTTAAACAGTGGCAGTAGAAGATGTTCTTCTATCTGACCATGTTAAATCTGACGAAGTATTTATTAGAGTTGTGCCCGGTAATTACTCCAGATGAGCACGAGGTCATGATGCTCGATGCATTGGAGGCTTGGAAGCATGGAGACTTCTTATGCCGAAATTATATTCTTTACTGTTTAGTGAATTCTCTATATAATGTTTATTGTAATATTGAATCTACTAAATAGTTATGAGAGTCCTTAGAGAAGAAATACAAGACTGAGGACACTGGCACCAAGAAATTTGTGGTTGCCAAATTCTTGGACTACAAAATGGTGGATTCTAAATTTGTCATGAGTCAGGTTCAAGAATTGTAATAAATTCTAAGTGACATCTCTGCTGAGGGAATGATACTTAGTAAATCATTTCAAGTGGCAGCCATGATTGAGAAACTGCCTCCAGGCTTGTCAAACTTCAAAAATTATTTGAAACACAAACGGAAGGAGATGAGCCTTGAAGATCTCATTCTACACCTCAGAATCGAGGAGGACAATAGAAAGAGTGCGAACCCTTCTTCTGAGCCAAAGACCAACGTTGTGGAATCTTCCAAATCCAAACAAGATAGAAAAAGGAAGATTCCCTTTCAAGGAAAAGCCAAGCAAAAGGAACCGTTCCAGAAATTCCAAGGGACATGTTTTATATGTAACAAGCCTGGCCATCGAGCTACGGATTGCAAGAAGCGCCCAAAAAAAGGCAAGAACGATGGTGCAGCCCAGCAACTAAATTTGATAAAACATGACAATATTGAGAGACTGTTTGTTGTGGTAATGTCCGAAGCATCTCTGGTGTCGAACACTAATGGCCGGTGGCTAAACACAGGTGCCACAAATCACATCTGTGCAGATAAACACATGTTTTCATCTTATAAGAAGGCTGAAGAAGATGAGAAGTTTGATATGGCTAACTCTGCATCAACAAAGATTGTCGAAAGAGGAAAGGTGATCCTGAAGTTTACATCTAGCAAGGAGGTCACCATGCTGAATGTGCTACATGTACTAGAAATTCGGAAAAATCTAATTTCTAGCCCCATACTTGTCAAGAAGGGTTTCGAAGTGGTATTTGAATCTGACAAGTTTGTACCTTCGAAATGAGGGATGTATGTGGGGAAAGGGTATTTGTGTAATGACATGTTTAAAGCCAATGTGGCTGTCATTGATGTAAACTCAAATTATGTGTACCCAAAGACTATTAATAAAGAAAAGTCTTTACTTTACACCGTTGTGTCTCCTTATCTATGGCATGGTAGATTAGGACATGTAAACTATGGTACAATAAATAGAATAGCAAACTTGGGGTTAATTCCAAGATTTGAGTTGGATGCCCGTTACAAGTGTGAGACTTGTGTTGAGGCCAAGTTTACCAAGAAACCTTTCAAATCCGTTGAAAGGACCAGTGAACCTCTACAATTAATCCATAGTGATCTATGTGATTTAAAGTTTGTAAAAAGTAGAGGTGGAAAGAAGTACTTCATCACATTTGTGGATGACTGTACTAGATTTTGCTATATTTATCTACTAACTAGCAAAAATGAGACTATGAGCATGTTTGTCAAGTATAAAAATGAAGTTGAAAATCAACTTGATAAACGAATCTAAGTGCTTAGGTTTGATAGAGGAGGAGAATACAGTTCAATCAATTTCAAAGAATTTTGTGCTAGTTTTGGAATAATTCTCCAAACGATCGCACCTTATACTCCACAACAAAATAGAGTTGTTGAACGATTGAACAGGACATTAAAGGAGATGGCTAACACCATGCTTTTGAGTTCAGGTTTATCTTAGAACTTGTGGAGAGAGGTAGTTTTAACTGCAAATTATATTCTTAATAAAATACCCACAAAAAGATAAGTAAAACTCCATACGAGTTATGGAATGGAAAGTTGCCATCCTACAATTTTCTAAAAGTGTGGGGGTATTTGGCTAAGGTGGCAATTCCTCCTCCTAAACAAACTTGATTAGGACCTAAAACGGTGGATTGCATATTCATCGGTTATGCTCAAAATAGTAGAGCATATACATTTTTGGTTCACAAATCTGAAAATGCGAAAATCCATGTCAATACAATCCTAGAATCAAGGGATGCTGAATTTTTTGAGGATATATATATCCTACAAAAAGAAATTAAGAAAAACTTTCTCAGAAAAGGCTTAAGAGAATCAGAATCTGAGAATGATTAAGTTATGACCAAAGAAGCCGAACTTCGAAGGAGTAAAAGGTCTCGAATTGAAAAATCTTTCAGACATGATTTTCTAACATACATGTTAGAAGGTGAGCCCCAAACATTTAAAGAGGCAATGTCATCTCCAGATGCTCCTTTCTGGAAAAATGTTGTTGACAATGAAATCCATTCTATCTTAAATAACCATACTTAGGAATCGGTTGATCTTCTACTTGGAAATAAACCAATTGGATGTAAATGGATATTCAAGAAAAAACTAAAAGCTGATGGTTCCATTGATAAGTACAAAGCTCGACTTGTAGCCAAATGGTTTAGACAAAAAGAGGGTCTCGACTACTTTGATACTTATTCACCTGTCACAAGAATAACATTAGTAAGGATGTTAATTGCTATAGCTTCACTATACAATTTGTAGATACATTAAATGGATGTGAAAACTACATTCTTAAATGGTGATCTCGACAAGGAGATTTATATGGAACAACCTGAAAGGTTTAAGGTCAAAGGACAAGAACGCAAAGTGTGTAGACTTGTCAAATCATTATTTGAACTTAAACAAGCTCCTAAGCAATAGCATGAGAAATTTGACCGGGTAATGATTCAAAATGGATATAGAATCAATGAGTGTGACAAATGTGTGTACACTAAATCTACAACAGTTGGATATGTACTTATTTGTCTGTATGTCGATGACTTACTAATTATTGGAGATAACACTGAGGTCATCAGAATCACCAAGAACATTCTCAAGAAGAACTTTGAGATGAAAGATTTAGGTGTAGCAGATGTTATACTTGGCATCAAAATTCTAAGGAATTATGATGGCTTAGGTTTAACACAATCTCATTATATTGAAAAGGTAATTGAGAGATTTGAAGGATTCGGCTTTAAAGATGCAAACAATCCTTTTCGTCTACACCTAACTTTAAGAAAGGACACTAGAAATAGTATCAGACAGCTGGAATACTCTCAAGTAATCGGCAGCATCATGTATATCATGAATTGCACTAAACCAGATATTGCGTACTTAATAAGCAAACTAAGTAGATATACCAGTAACTCAGGTCACGAGCACTGGAATGCTCTAATGAGAGTATTAGGATATTTGAAAAGGACAAAAGATTATGTTCTACAATATGACAAATATCCAGCTGTTTTGGAAGGTTATTGTAATGTCAATTGGATTTCAGATTCTGATGAATCGAAATCGACTAGCGGATATGTGTTCACGCTAGGAGGTGCTGCAGTGTCATGGAAATCCTCTAAACAAACTCTAATAACACGCTCTACGATGGAATCAGAGTTTGTTGCTTTGGATAAAGCTGCTGAAGAAGCAAAATGGCTTCGACATTTTTTAGACAATGTTCCAATATGGCCAAAACCTATGCCTGCCATTTGCATACACTGTGACAATCAAGCGGAAATTGCAAGGGCACATTATGTGATTTATAACGGTAAATCTAGACATATTCGTCGTAAACACAATATCGTAAGGCAATTGCTCTCAAATAGAGTCATTTCTTTAGACTTTATAAAATCAAAGGAAAATATTGCGGATCTGCTGACAAAAGGTTTGTCAAGAGAGCAGATAAACTGTGCATCAAGGGGAATGGGTTTAAGAGCCTTAACCCAATAAAGAGATTTCAGGGTGGAAACCTAACCTATGTGATTGGAGATCCTATGGTCTAGGTTCAATAGGACAATGCAAATTCTGGAAACTCTAGTGTAAGCACTGTCTCCCATTCCTATGACAGGGGAGTTGGCTGAAAAAGATGGACAGTAAGGATTGCGTAATATCAATTTATTGGCCTTGTCATCGAAAGCGGCTTCCAATTACTCGAATGCAACAATACTTTCCTATAGCGTTATTAAGGGTACGCTATGTGTTTAATGATTTCTATAACTTGGAATGTAACATCCAAGTAAGATATGGTAGGATATCTTTAATAGGAATGCACCTATATGCGTGGAGCTGGCCGATTCTATGAAAATCTTTAAAGGCTAGATTTTCTAAAGCACGCATGAATCCCGAGAGGTTCAGGGCCAAAAGAATTAACACAACCGAGAACCAATTTTGAATTGGAAATACTCGTGTGGGATTTATTGTCTAGGCTTACACAAACAACTGGTGATTCAAGGCTTAGTCCATCGACTAATTAAGTAAATCCGGTAGGCTTTCACTAAAGAAGGTTCAAAGCGAAAGCTACCTATCTTGATACGATGTATTTCAACAGGTATGCTTAGATTCCTTCGAGTCAAAAATGTTTTGTTTATCCATTAATGTGGGGTATTGTTATAAATATGGTTAATGGATCAACAAAAGCCAACAAATTAAGATGCTTCTTTTCTGTTCACGTATCTATTGAATTCATGAATTTCCTAGATTCACCTATCTTTTTAATTCATATATTTATTGAATTCATGAATCTCTTTGATTCACGTATCTCTTGATTCATGAATTTCTTGCATACATATTGAATTCATGAATCTCTTTGATTCATGTATCTCTTGATTCATGAATTTCTTGGATACATGCGTCTATTTAATTCATGTATCTCTTCTGTACAAGAACTTGAAAGCTCTATAAACAAATAAAAGCATAGAGCTTCATCAGAAGGTTTTTCAAAAAGAAAAATTCGAGAAAATGATTCCAAAAGAGATTTGAAATATTACTCTACTCTTCTGTTTTTTCTGGGTGTGCCGATTCAATTGAACAGTTCAACTGACTCATATTTTGCATAGTGCTAATCCAAATAGGTTTGATGTGTTGTATCTTGGGAGGCATAGTTTGTGAATCTGTGGAGCACCATTGACAGAAACTAATCGCCTTAAGGAAATTCGGATATCCATACCTGACCTCCAATTTTATGTTATTTTTCCAGTGATATCTTATTTTTCATCTTCTCCAAGATTTGTAAGTTTACATAAAAAGAATGATATTATAAAGTTGTCATCGTCTTCTTTACATTGATGTTCTAATTACAACAAACAATTTGCTTTCTCTGGATTATATTCCAACAAATGGCATACGAGAGTTAGTACTGGGGGCAAGCCCTACATATTTTGTTTATGTCGTGACAGTACAAGATCGGAAAAAATATTTTTAGTTATCAATACAAATACATGTATAGATAGACCGAATGGATGGTGTGGATAGAAGTAATTATAGTACAGACAGGAGATCTGAACATGCAAACTGCACGGAGTTGCACTTTCAAAACATTAACTTAAAAATATTCGTAATGAATTTCTTGGATTATTGTCCATAAGAGGTCATTTGATTTTTGTTTTTTTTTAAATATTTTTTATTATCTTACATGCGCATTCGAATTGATCAGATATGTCAAAAGGTAAATGAAAGGCCAGAAGTTACCCTTCTTTAAAAGTAGGGTTCCTTCAATTATCTATATGTTGTCAATTTTTGTCTTGAAAAACCTGGTTATTAGGAAAATTCAGCTGAAGAGGCAAGTGACGAAGCTAGCACAAATACCTAGAGGGGGTGAATAGCTGTAAATATAAATTTTTGTTAAAATAAAATAGGATAAAGTCTGAATAAAATATAGAAGCAAAAACTGAATTTAAAGTTTGACTGGTAGCAAAAAAATTTCTGTAAAATGCAATCAGAATGAGAGAGATAAGGAATAAAAAGATTACACATAGAATTTATAGTGGTTCGGCTTAGATTAAACCTACGTCCACTCTCCCACGCTGACAGTCAATAAACTGGATTTCACTATGTAATCAACAAATGATTACAAAATTTTGAGTATGAACTCTCAATGATAAAATGCACTTTCTCACTAAGTCACTCTTTTGTGTAATTTACTCTTGAATACTCTAATTTTGCACACAAGAGACAATCAAATGTGAGAACAAATTCAGACTTTAGAATTTTTATTCACGCTCTCTCTTCTCCAAGCCGTGCATCCTCCTTAAATACTCCTTCAAGCCAAACTAGCCAAACTAACCGTTAGCCAATCATTTGAAGTATTATTTTCCAATTTTGCTATCTCAGACAGATTGATTTAAGAATATTATGTAGCCGTTGAAGATAAAGATTGAATTCCAGCAGATTATGATCATCTATACAAGCAAAATCTTGGTTTTCATAAGTATTCCATCCTCCTTTGGAAATTGTCTCCAAGATTGATTTTGTCGATCAATTGATTAACACAATCAATATATATTAGGTAAATGAAATCCATAGCCGTAGGAGATCCCATCATCATTCTGGTCCTCCTTATAATCTGGAAGTATTTCGTTTTGGATCTATGTCAAAATAAGATATTACATCTCCTAATATAATAAAAGTTGATATAAAATCTTATGTAATAGAGTAGACTTTGTTAATGGTCTTGACTGATATATAGACTTAAATCTTTCTTATTCCAAAGTCTGTTCCACAATAAAACTTAAAAAGTTTTGTTAACATCAAAATCATGAATTTTCTTAAAGGCAAGTAACAAAAGGGAAGGGGTTGCAGCTCATTAAAAAATTTTAACATGTAACCGTGGGATTTCATGTCGTTAAACTACATTTTAGACAAATAATATATGAGTCCAAGAATCAATTTTGTAGCCAAATCGGATTTTGAATCAAAATTCGGAGATCAAGATAAGTGGAGAACATGTTTGGACAAGTTGAAGGGGCATTGGTATTGCCGACCGGGCCCTTGAGAAAAGGCCCATAAGCCCAGCCAAACAAGCCCAGTAGCATTTGGCTACTGGGCAACTGACCAGCTCTAACCCGACGCCCGGCCATGCCATGCGTGGCCAGGCGGGACGACTGGGAAAGGCCATTTGAGTATTGACTGTGCTCTATTCCCCTGGCCCAATTGGGACGGGCGCTCGAGTGTCGCTCTGATCCTTGAAACTCAAACACAGCTAAACAGAGTATTGTCCTACGATTTTCTAACAAAACTTGGTGAGAGAATCGCAAGAGCTAGTGAAGATTTGTGTTCACGGACTTGGAAAGCACTTGAGCAATTGAGTGATTGATTGTAACTCTGAATTCTCCAGTAGGTTAGTAGATTTGTTTTGGCTAGCCTTTCTCATTGTATAATTACCTACACTTAGACTAAATCATGTGAATCTCTGGTATCTTTACCTTGTTGGTTTATTTGATAATTTCGTCCTCTCCCATTTGATGTTAAGTAGAATGGTCCATTAGTTTATGCATTAATTCACAATAATTTTCTTTGCTAACTTCAAGGAATGGACAAAATTCAATTCAAAAGGTTTAGATGACCAAACATGAGATCATTCATGTTGATGAAAAGTCACGTCAATGGTCATCAAATTTGGGCGATTTTGGTATTATTGAGAAACTCTTGGCAAAAGCTACCCAATTGTCTACTCTAATAAATTTTCACCAAAATTTAAGCTTGGATCGACCTCAAGTGATTGTGTTAAGTGTCTATGCACGTGGCTCGGCAAACTTAAGGATTTTAGTTCAGGTTTAGGTGGGACATTGGAAGGGTAATTTTGGGAAAACAATATTAATGGACCAAACTCAAAAAATCAATAGACATTCTCTTGCGCCAATATCCCTCTTCCTCGGGCATCCCGCTTTCTCACTAAGATTGAGAACAACGAAATGCTCCTCTTCACATAAAGTCCCATGTTCAGGCGATCATTGAGATGTTCCAACGAGATGGTCCTCTTGCACACCAAGTCCCATGTTTACTCGATGATTCCTGGAGTTTAACTTTGAGCCGATCGATTGTGTAAAAGATACTCAAATTACATTGATCCTGTCAGTGAAATGTTAAGGCATGTTGCTACCTCATGTCGTCTGAGCGACGTTGGTGACAAGAGCTATCAAACCACAGGTGTAGGTTATCCTCAACCCGCCCTACTTCCTCCTTCAAGTGAATTTGACATTTTCCACCGCATTTTTTATTGTTCCGGGAGTCTAACAGAGAATAGTTATTTGCTTTACTGTCCGATTTCTATTGTAGATTTGATGGCCCATGCAGCCTAAACACGAAACCTCATGGTTAGGGTTTATGGGTATCGGAAGGGCACTTTTCGAAGAGAATATTGGTGGACCAATTAAAAAAATCTTTACTCCCACTTCCTCCCTCCATCATGCTTGGGATTGAATGAAATTTTTTCTCAAATTTCCACGATACGTTACTGTGGTGATACCTCACGTTTTGACTTCACTTTATATATACAGCCTAAATGAATGGAATTAAGCACTATAAAAAACATAAGGGAGATTACTAATTTAATCATAAATTTTTGTACAAATACCAATACGGTTGTAAACTTTTTAATTTTGACAATGTGCTCTTAATTATTTCCACAAAAGATCAATATAGTCCTTCTAACAAATTGTCACTGAAAACCACTAACGTGGCAATCCACATGGGAAATTTTCCATAGGTGTGATAGTCAAGTCGGTTGATTTAAAATCCTAGCCCTCTAGGAGGATCCTGTTGAAAAACATATTTGTAGAAAAGTTCAACAACATGATCTTTTTCATAAGTAAAACATCGTGTTCTTTGATTTCTAAAATCTCATCATGATCAATGACTATCTTTTCTTCTGATTGTTAGCATGATCCTCCTTCTTCAATCAAACCAAGTTAGCTACTCAGCTAATGGTTTGATTTTTAGGAATGTAATTTAATTTACTGTCTGTAATAGCATGTTCATAGAAAATTTCAACAACATGATTTTCATTCATTTATTGAATCTCCTAATGTCCAATGACATCTTTTTATCTGATTATTAAGATCATCCTTCTTCCCGAAGTAAACCAAGTTAGCTCCTAGCCTATGGTTTGATTTGTATAAACGTAATTTAGTGATCTCTTCCCTAGGTGCAAAATTCTAGTTGATTGGATTTAATTCTAGCTCTCTAGGGATGATCCAATTGAAAAGCATGCTTGTATGATCTTCACTTATAGGAAAAACCACATGTTCCTCATCATGTTCAATGACAACTTTTGTTCTCGTGGTCCAAGTTAGTTTCTCATTCATGGTTTGATTTTTTATAAAAGTAATTTAATGAGCTTTTTGTTGACGCAAAAATCAAATTGGTTGGATTTAGAACCATAACTCTCTAACAGATGATTCAATTGAAAAACATGCTTTCATTCATAAGTAAAATCTCATGCTCATTAATTTTCTTGAGCGTGTTGATATTCAATGACATCCTTTTATCCAATAGTTGGGATAATTATGTTTTCCGGACCAAATCAAGTTAGCTCCTTAGCCAATGGTCGCAAAAATTGAGTTGACTGGATATAGAACCATACCCTTCTAGGGGATAATCCAAATGAAAAGCATATTTTCGAAATAAGATGCACGATTGATAGATAAAGAATCTACCACAGCAGCAGTAGTAGATATAAAAGCAATAGTAGATATACAGCAGTAGATATAAAGCAGGTTTAGCTCTTCACTAAATGCAGCAAGGCAACATCTCTCAAGCAGAGAGGAGAGCCTAAAGAAGCTACCAATGCTACTAAGAAAAGAAAAGAAAAAGGAAATACTAGCAAAATCTTGTTCAGTGTGTATAACGTAGGGAACTAGTAGTGGCAGCTCCATCCTTCCTCCACTCCAGCCTCCCCCATCCCATCCTCTATTCAACAAGCCCAGGGGCATGCCCATGCCCACGACCTGGCGGCGCCTAGGCTGGTACTACTGTCGCCGCCTGGATTGCTACTACCATCGCCGCCTAGATTGCTACTGCTTCTTGTGCCGTCACGGGCATCTGGAACATGGAGCTTACGATACGGAGAATGCCATTCGGTGTGTCCTCCAAGTTAAATGTCTGACCACGAGGTGTAAAGTGGTGGAAATGGAAAAGCCAACTATCATTGGAAAATGAACCATCTAACTGAGAGACTTAACTGTTGAAGATGCCTCACTAGCAAAGGGCCTCAATTATGTTCATGCTTTTTGGACCAAATGTGACGTCCTCAAATTTTTCGAACTATTTTGGACTTTAATTATGAATATTTCGTCAATGCACTGTTAATTGAGTCTCACTCTAAACTGATCATTCACAAGATACTAACTGAAGGAGAAAGGCTACTGAAGACTCGTGCACACATGTGAGTCCTAAAAGCCGTCCGTTAGTTTGAGACCCACTAAAATTGCAATTGATTGACTCGATCATGATTTTAAATCCAAATTTGGTTATTCGAACGTAGAGATTAAATTATTGGATTTTCGCTTTATTAATTTTCAAAATTTTCGATTTGCTTGGAAACGTCGAAAGTAGGATCGTTGAGCCAAAAATTTAAAACAAAACATCGCCGTTTTTATTTCCCTTCTTCTTTTTCCCCCACGTGCGCCCCTCCTCATTTTTCTCTCTCTCCCCTTTTCTTTTCTTTCCTTCTTCCCGCGTTTCCCCCATGCTACCGCACACTCACGTCCCCAGAAAATATTGGGTGCGTGCGACGTGCCAGCCTGTCAAACTAGAAGGGGCCTCGCTGATCGACACATATCTTGGGTGTGAGTCCACGTCAGTCTAGGGTTTGAAAAAATTGAAACCCACATGCGCGTTCTCTTCTGCCCATTTTCTCTCTCTTCTACCCCTTTTCTCCTCTCTTTTTTCTCGAAGCCTCTCCCTGCCCATTTCTCTCTCCGCCGCGCAATGCCCGACTCTCACTCCCTCCGCCACACCGCACCCGATGACCACTGCTCGACTCGATCCACCCTTTTTCTCTCTCTTCTACCCCTTTTCTTTTCTCAAAGCCTCTCCCCTGCCCATTTCTCTCTCCGCCGCACAATGCCTAACTCTCGCTCCCTCCGCCGCACCGCGCCCGACGACCACCACCGCGCCGCGCCCGATGACCACCGCTCGGCTTGATCCACCCTTTTCTCTCTCTTATGCCCCTTTTCTCCTTTTCTTTTCTCAAAGCCTCTCCCCTACCCATTTCTCTCTCCACCGCGCAGCGCCCGACTCTCGCTCCCTCCGCCGCGCCTCGATCGACGACCACCGCTCGGGTATGCCTCTTTTAATCAACTAAACATCTGGAGTTTCAGCTTTCCTCTGGCTCTACACCTGTATCTAAGGGTATGCCTCTTTTAATCAGGTTCAGTAATATATTTTGTGCAGTGCAAATTTCTAATCTTTTCCTCTTTGCACGTCGCTTTAAGCTCCGCCTCGTGACTCGTCACTTCCGACCTTCCTCTCGATTCAGGCTTGGGATCATCTGCTACAATTTGTGTGGCACTCTCAGCTGCTTTTCTTGCTTTCTCCAAATTCGTGAGCTTGGACAATGGCCATCAAGGATGGCTCAATTTTGGGAATATTGAACTTGAATTGTTGAATAAATGGGCTTTTGAAGGCGAAGAAATTATTCATGGAAAGCCATCCGGAATTGACAACACTGTGAGCTGTAGGTATCTTGTGCAAGTAAATTGTTACTCTAGATTATTGGATTTTATGCTGGCTTTCTAAATTGGTTATGATCCTCACCTATCTTTGCTATAGTTAGATCAACTGGCCTGCATGCCGGCATTTGTATGGTTTTGATATGGTTGATAGTTTGTGTTTTGATGAATGCAAGTGTATGTGCATAGTATGTATTTGGTAGAGGATGGACAAGGGACAAGGTAGGATAGTTCAAGGATATAGGTCACGGGATAAAGGGAAAATAGTTTCATTAGTTGAACAAAATAGTTTGATGGAGGTGTTGGTGGAGGAGACACCCCACGCGCAGGTGGAGGTCTAAACCTCACATCATAATCTAGCATAAGAATGCTGTATTTATAGCCTCTTTAACCGACTTACATGTAACAACTTTTGACTTAGTTTACAAGATTTCTTGACTCTTAATCAGACCACTTTTCCTGACATAGTAACTTCTTAGTTCACACGTGGAGCCCTCAAATCTTGACTTCTTTTCAGTGTTTATTTTGCTACTGCTTGCTTGCATTCCCACGTAAGTCTTCAAGGTTCAACTAACCACCGCCATTGAGGATGCTTCTAGTTTGCAAGGTGTACGTTGCTTGGTTCTAGTTCTCCATTTTTCTTGATTCTTCTTTCTTCATGGTTAAGTAGCCTTCTCATTTGAGTTGAAGTTGTCCCCTTCAATTTGAACACTTCATGTTCTCTTCATGATTAAGCAAGTAGTTTCCAGATTTTGTTGAAAATGGATCACCAATTTCCAACAACATTCAATGGAAGGATTAACTCTAATGTGGTTTAGGAGTTTTTTTTTTTTAATTATCTATTTTTTATTCTGAACAAATGGAAGGAAAACCATAATGTAGATTGTGTCAGAAATTATTTCCTGGTGTATAATCTCCAAGTGGTGGTTGCAAGACTATGTAGTTAGAAACCACTTCAACCTTGAGCATTAACAACATACAAAATCAAGAAATTGTCAATGCTAGATCTATGGATTCAATTGAATGGTTCCTAATCTCGTTTGGCTGTGAATTGGGTGAATGGGTTCTCTCTCTCAATTGCTAAATAGAATTCTCTAAGCTTTTTCTTTTTTAGTTTTTTTTTTTTGGGTCAAAAGAGTTTTCTAAGTTGTTGAGATTAACTAGAAAGGTTTTTTGTATTGACTATAAACTTTATTCTGCAGGTAACATGATCAAGTTTAAGTCTAGAAGTTTGACACGCATCAAGTCCGTTGTGCCCTTTAGAATGCTCATTACCAACACAAAAGTGGGTAGGAACACAAAGGCTTTAGTCATGGTGTTTCTAAGAGGACCTTAAGACACTTAAGGTTTGTTGTGCTTATGGTTTTTGAGAAAAATTGTCTCTTAGATTATTGAAATAATGCTTTAAACAAATTCTGCTTATGTTATGTCAGGCCATTTAGTTTGTGTCAACCGTTCTCTTTTTCCCCGACACTCATAATTTCTCTGTTATTTTGATGCAGCTTCTTTGTGGAGCAACCTTTCTAGGTGTTGTTTTCTGCTTCACCGCCTTCTATCTAAGGAGCTTGTATGGTTTCATAGCTCTTTTTGCACTAGGAGAGCTACTTGTTTTTTGCTACACAAGTAATCTTTCAAGTGAATTTTTTCCAAATTTGGTTCTCCGAAGACAGACTCCACCTTCACTTAGTTGGGTATCATGCACCATTTGAAAAATTTTGCAATGAGTGCCTATTACCATTACTTGTAGTCTTCTAACTACTATCGAACTGCGCAATTTCTTACTATACTCTATGCCTATGCAGCTTTGATGGTAGTTGAAAATCTATGTGAGTTGCATTTCTTACGATTCATGTAATTTTTGCCAATATTTTCAAAATCGTGCTATTTAGAAACCAGAAAGCTGGCCGTTCGCTATTCAACAAGTTCCACTACTATCAACCTGTCCAAACAGTTGGGTTTAGTTGCATTGAGTAAAACAAGTAATAGAATAACCGAACCCTTAACACATGTTTTTGTTAGATTGTGTTTGCTTGCTTTTAGTTCATAAAATTCATTGATTCTGGATTCTGTCACTTGGAGGAACACTCTTTTCCTAAAGAGCTTGAGATCTTTTTTAAAGGAATACACATGTTTTGGTTATAATTTCGCCCAAGCCCAATATGTGGAAGTTTGAAGTAGAAGTTGTTTAAGGTTTGTTGTGCTTATGGTTTTTAAGAAAAATTGTCTCTTAGATTATTGAAATAAAGCTTTAAACAAATTGTGCTTCATACTTATAATTTGCTATGCTATCGTCACTTTTTCCCTTCCAGATTGGTTTTGGTAATTCATGAAGAGATCAGGCTACTCGTCATCAATGATATCAGCCCCTCCAATCAACAACAATACATCCATGTTTTTCTATTGTGGCCTCAAATGTCCTCTACGAACGGCAAGGACAAAAGACAATCTAGGAAGAAAATACTATGGTTGCCCAAGGTACAACCACTACAATAGAAGAGAAAGTTGTAATTTTTTTTATTTGGGTTGATGAGGAAATGAGTCGTTCGGCAAGGAGTGTATCCAAAAGTTTTTGCCAAGGCAACGTCGAGCAAGAACCAATGTCAACCAATAATGAGGATGAGGGATGTTTGATGAGTGCTGAAGCCAAAGATAATGCTCTTGTGGCCAAATTAGAACAAGATTTGACAAATGTAAAGAAAAAATATTTTAGATTGAAGATGTTAGTTATGTTGTTGTTTATGATAATTTTAGCGTTCAAATTTGACATGTTTTGAGATTTGACAAATTTGGAGATGTTGGTTGGATTGTTCATAACTTTGACATGTTTTGTATATGTATGGTGGGTGATGGACTTTATTTATATAGTTCTATAATTTCTTCCCCTTTTCTCGGGATAAGTTCCATTGCCAAGTTCGTTGACACCACTATGTAGCAGTGTTAGGAGTAAGTTTCATTGCCAAGTTCCCATTTTCTTTTGACAAGTGATCTAGTCATAAAAATAAATAAACAAAAACCAAGTAATGAATCAAGGAAAAAAGCATTGTGTCACAATTAAAGTTCAATTTATCAATGAAATCAATATATCTCTACCTATCACATAGGCAAAGAGTTCAATCAAAGAGGCTAATCCTTAGCATTTCTCTCTTGAGATGAATTTAAAATGCATAATGCCATCATTGAGTTTCCATGAAAGATACAAATGAATATCAAAAGATGGAATAGAAGGGCTTCCTAATGGAACCTCAATTTAAACAACACATTGCTAAAACAAGTTGACATGTCATCATGTCTGTTGACTCCAATTAAGATTAAACTATTATAAAGAAGAATGTGAAACTTTTACCTTTTACATCATCTCTGCTCTCTCCTAGTCTTCTACCCCCATAAAATTGTTTGTGTTGTTCATCATGAAAATTAACAATTATTTAATTGCTTTTTCTCATATGACAAAAAATGCAGAGAAACAAATTTCTCAGCCATCACATGATGTGGATCTTCTTTTTCTGAATCTTAATATAGCATTTCCCATCCAGACCAATTCCTAGTGAAAAATGGCGAGCCCTCTAAATAAAAATTTCTTGGCACATTCATATGTTGACATGGCCCATGAAATAGAATGTATGAAAAAAGATGCAATATGTTCATAACTCCACTTAGTCTAATTCACTACAAGCTAGCACATGAAATTTACTTATAACAAAGAGAACAACCAATCTGCTTCTTTGGCAGTCCAAGAATTCTTATGAGCAAACAAGAGACACAATCATCATCATTATATTGTCTTAATGGTATTATTAGGGCGCAAATCATACCAATTGAAGAACGAATTAAATAAGAAAAAAAGAGCACACAAACAAATGATGTTATGGACTGTTTTTCCCACCCTTGAAGCCAGCTGCCACCATATTAGCAAGTATGCCACCGTCATTGAGTACATGGAGTCCCAACCCGTCACCTTCGATGGCCAAGCACCTTAGGACGACCTCAAGCACCTTAGGCGCGGAACTTCACCGCAGTTTCTTCGATCTTGAGAAAACTCTCGCCTTTCTTGGTTTCAAATTCTAAGTTTGTGCTTCATCCAGCTTCATTTGCTAAAAACTTATATGCTGAAGTCCCCCAATGCAAGCTTTAACCATGTCAACCAAAACACCCTTGCAAGTCTCTGACATAATTCTTCCACATCTAATCAAATGCCTTTGATTTTCAGGAATAAATACATGATTATGGTCAGAAACATATTCTATGACTTCATGAACACCATTATCAACCTTAAACTTGATATGAGCAAGACAGCCATATCTAACTTCAAACCTCTCAAATTTCTTTTCTTCATTGGCTGAGCTGGCAGAATAACCCTCACAATTACACAAAAAAATCCGTCGAGTTATTTCTCCTTTAGTATTTCTAGTCAAGTTACTCTTTCTCACTCCAAATCCTTTACAGATTGCATAGGCCACATACTTATTATATGCTTCAAGTCCATTTGAAAAAATCATTCCTAATGCAAACTCAAAGTCTTTTTCCAGATCACGCATTACATGTGTAAGAGATGTAGGTTCATGATGCAATAAAAGAAGAACATATAATTATCTCATTTGTTACATAAAAAAGCAAAACATGTTTTACATAATAAAAATGAAAAATTACCTCCGATTCAGCCACTTGATAAATTTACGCGTGCAAATTTCCCAAACTGGTATTCAAATAACACCCAAACAAATGAGATTTAAGAGAACCCAAGGGACACTCTGCAAGAATCCATTGATTAAAGTTCATTAATCTATAAGGAAGCTTGAATTTTGGGAAAAGAGAGAGGGAAGCACAAACATGTGAAAATAGCCAAACTTATTGTTATATTTCATACCACTAATCCAATTGAATCAAGTCCAAATATTGCAATAGTTGATCTCACCTCCACGTTTGGTGTTGTCCAAGCAGCCCTAAGCCCTAAATAAAAGCAAGTAGTGTTCAGCAACAAGAACTTTAGCAACAGCAGACTTGATGCGTGTCAAACTTCCAAACTTAAACTTGATCATGTTACCTGCAGAATAAAGTTTACAATCAATACAAAAACCCTTTCTAGTTAATCTCAACAACTTAGAAAACTCTTATGACCCAAAAAAAAAAACTAAAAAAGAAAAAACTTAGAGAATTCTATTTAGCAATTGAGAGAGAGAAAACATTCACCCGATTCACAGCCAAACGAGATCAGGAACCATTCAATTGAATCCATAGATCTAGCATTGACAATTTCTTGATTATGTATGTTGTTAATGCTCAAGGTTGAAGTGGTTTCTAACTACATAGTCTTGCAACCACCACTTGGAGTTTATACACCAGGAAATAATTTCTGACACAATCTACATTATTAAGAGTTTTCCTTCCATTTATTCAGAATAAAAAATAGATAATTAAAAAAAAATCCTAAACCATATTAGAGTTAATCCTTCCATAGAATGTTGTTGGAAATTGGTGATCCATTTTCAACAAATCTGGAAACTACTTGGTTAATCATGAAGAGAACAAAAAGTGTTCAAATTGAAGGGGACAACTTCAACTCAAATGAGAAGGCTACTTAACCATGAAGAAAGAAGAATCAAGAAAAATGGAGAACTAGAACCAAGCAACGTACACCTTGCAAACTAGAAATATCCTCAATGGTGGTGGTTAGTTGAACCTTGAAGACTTACGTGGGAATGCAAGCAAGCAGTAGCAAAATAAACACTGAAAAGAAGTCAAGATTTGAGGGCTCCACGTGAAGAAAGAAGTTACTATGTCAGGAAAAGTAGTCTGATTAAGAGTCAAGAAATCTTGTAAACTAAGTCAAAAGTTGCTGCATGTAAGTCGGTTAAAGAGGCTATAAATACAGCCTTCTTATGCTAGATTATGATGTGAGGTTTAGACCTCCACCTGCGCATGGGGTGTCTCCTCCACCAACTCCTCCATTAAACTATTTTGTTCAACTAATGAAACTATTTTCCCTTTATCCCATGACTTATATCCTTGAACTATCCTACCTTGTCCCTTGTCCGTCCTCTACCAAATACATACTATGCACATACACTTGCATTCATCAAAGCATAAACTATCAACCATATCAAAACCATACTTCCACACACATTCAATTTTCCAACAAATGCCGGCATGCAGGCTAGTTGATCTAACTATAGCAAAGATAGGTGAGGATCATAATCAATTTAGAAATCTAGCATAAAATCCAATAATCTAGAGTAACAATTTACTTGCACAAGATACCTACCGCTCACAGTGTTGTCAATTCCTGATGGCTTTCCATGAATTATCTTTTCGCCTTCAAAAGCCCATTTATTCAACAATTTGAGTTCAATATCCCCAAAATCGAGCCATCCTTGATGGCCATTTTCCAAGCTCACGGATTTGGAGAAAGCAAGAAAAGCAGCTAAGAATGCCACACAAATTGCAACAAATGATCCCAAGCCTAAATCGAGAGGAAGGTCGGAAGTGACAGTCACAGAGGCAGGCTTAAAACCGACATGCAAAGAGAAAAATATTAGAAATTTGCACCGTACAAAATATATTACTAAACCTGATTAAAAGAGGCATACCCTTGGATACAGGTGTAGAGCCAGAGGAAAGCTGAAACTCCAAATGTTCAGTTGATTAAAAGAGGCATACTCGAGCGGTGGTCATCGATTGAGGCACGGCGAAGGGAGCGAGAGTAGGGCGCTGCGTGGCAGAGAGAGAAATGGGTAGGGGAGAGGCTTCGAGAAAAGAAAAGGAGAAAAGGGCAAAAGAGACAAAAGGGTGGATCAAGCCGAGCGGTGGTCGTTGGGCGCGGCGCGGCGAAGGGAGCGAGAGTCAAGTGCTGTGCAGCAGAGAGAGAAATGGGCAGGGGAGAGGTTTCGAGAAAAGAAAAGGGGCAAAAAAGAGAGAAAAGGGTGGATCGAGCCGAGCGGTGGTCGTCGGGTGCAACGCGATGGCACGGGCGGAGGGCGGAGAGTCGAATGGCACGCGCTGCGTGGCGAGAGAGAAATGGGCAAGTAGAGGCTTCAAGAAAAGAAAATGAGAAAAGGGGTAGAAGAGAGAGAAAATGGGCAAAAGAGAACGCGCATAGGGATTTCAATTTTTTCAAACCCTAGATTGACGTGGACTAACACTCAAGACACGTGTCGATTAGCGAGGCCCCTTCCCATTTGACACGCTGGCAGGTCTCATACACCCAATATTTTCTCCTCACGTCCCCTCCATCCCTCTCTTTTTTCTTCTGCACTGCCCTACCTGCCTTGTCTTTTCCCCCACGCACCCAATATTTTCTCCTCACGTCCCCTCCATCCCTCTATTTTCGCTTCTGCACTGCCCTACCTGCCTTGTCCTTTCTCCCTTCACCTTTTGACTTTTTTTTCAAAAATTTCTCTCTCTCTCTCTCTCTCTCTCTCTCTCTCAAGGGCTAAACCGCACGTTCTTCTCTCCTTCTTCTTCTGGTTTTCTCTCCATTGCGACTCGGCTGCTGCTACTTCTGCTCTGTGGTTATTCTGCCGACGACCCAGCTAACTAGACTACCGGCGAGGCTATCCTCCGCCGTGGGCCTCGCCAAAACCGGGCCTCCCGCCCTCCTTATTCCCTTATGTTCTGACCAATGCAGTTCGTTCTTCTGGTTCCGGCCGAACCAGTTGCACCGGCCGTTGCCGCGTCACCATCGCAACTCAGCCCAGCTGCCTGCTAGTCGCCGGACTACCTCATGCTGCTTATCCTCCACCATGTCATCAATTGCTAGGAGTTGCGCCGAAGCCAGCTGCTCCCTTCTTCCTCCTCCGCCACCGGCCGCAACCATTGCTGCGTCTTCTATACTCGACCACATGCCGCCGCGGTTCAACCTAGCCACCCTGTTGAGTCCATTCCGAAGAACTTGCCAACCGAGCCACCCGAACTACGCCCCATCTGTTCTTTCTCTAGGTCTCTCTCTCAACGGGACCTAAATCAGCGATAGCAGCCCTTGCTGCCTTGCACCGCCATTGGCCCCGTCGTTCAGCCATTGGAGGACCGTCCCCAAACTTCCTCAGCCACGCTGAAGCACCCCAGCAGCTGGAGCGGCTGTCAGGCCTCTCTTCTCCGTCGGACCAGCTTGGTCCGAACCCTCTCCACCGAGATCCGGCACCGAGCTGCTTTGTCCTGACGCATTGGAGGTGTTCGTTTATCTATCTTGCTGCATCGTTAAACAGTAGGTTTTGACTCTAATCCCTTGTTTAGTCTATTAATCTCAATTAGGGTTAATTTAGTTAGGACTAATCGGGATTAGGTGGTTAATTATGATTAATTTGGCTAAATGACGATTAATTTGGTGAATCCGGATCAGGGGTAATTAACTAGAGCCTAATCATAATTTGTGTTAATTATATGATCATTTTGTTTTATATTAATTATTAATATTTAATTATTCCGAAAATAATTAAATATTGTATTATTATTATTATTATTATTATTATTATTATTATTATTATTATTATTATTATTTGTAATAATTAATTGTGATTAATTATTTTAATGATAATTATTATTTTAATAATTATTAATTAGGATAATTCCCCGTGTTTAAATTAATTACTTTCCTGATAAGTAATTATTGTAAATTTTGATTTACGGGAATTATCGAATGTCGAATTATTGTGAGATGAATATTATACGAGACATCGATTGACTGATGTGCTAATTGTATGCTTGTACCTTCTTAATTGAAGCATGTATATCTTGAGAATTATGTAGACTTTCTTTATAGGAATAGTTAATTGTCGGAATTATTGCAATATGTTGAGTTACATATAATATGTGGGACATTGACTGCGTTGTGTGTGGATCTCATGCATGTCCCGTGTGGATTGTGATGCGAGTGCTTTGAGAATTATATGGATCCATATAGTTGTGTGCTCATGTGACCACTTATGCCCTAAGGTGTACGGACGCCAGCTGGAGGGCAGCCATGATGTGTGTTTACGCGGGGAAAAGGATAGAGCCTCAAGGTGTAATTACGTGGGGAAATAGAGGTGCTTGTGCCTTGATGCATGTTTACACAAGGAAAAAGGATAAAGCCATAATGCGTCTTTACGCAGGAGAGGTGCATAATTGGAACATGCCTTACTACTATACACATGAAATGTTATATGTGCAGTGTTTTAATTATGTGATTATTTGGTTGCCTTTATATGGCCCGTGTGACTAATATTGTGTAGGGTATGTGCAGCCACGAGGTAAAGTTGCTTGTAATTGGATTTGATTGCTGGTTGTTATTATGAGGGATGTGTTTGTTAGGTACCCCGATGCAAATTGGTACCCTAGCCGAGGTTTAGCGTTTTAACCTACGGAAGTTTTATCTCACTGATTGTGGTTTAACCATTTTAAAGTCCTTGAAGGACGTGCCTGGCTTTTGGACTTTTTGGACTAACCAAATCTCGAACCCTAAGGATAAGGAATGAAGTAAATTGACTCATTTTGCCTTATATCTTTTGAGGGTTGTTGGAATAGTCCCCAACGATAAGGTTGCATGTGTATCCATTCTTAAGGATTGAACAGGTCGTTTTGAATTGTCTATATTTCTGATTATCCATATTGTTAATGTTTGAATGGGTTTTAATGTTCATTTCCGCATGCACATATTTATAAGATAAAAAGAATAGTCGGTGATGTATCCTAGGACGTCTGCACTCTTTTGACCACAAGTGAACAGGGATTATCGCATGCTCGAAAGTCGAGACATAACACCAAATAAGTTAGCTCCTCGACCATTAATTTGAATTTTAGAGATGTAATTTAATGAGCTTTTCATTGGTGCACAAATTGAGTTGGTTAGTTTTAGAAGCATAGGCCTCTAAAGGTTGATCCAATCAAAAAGCATGCTTACAAAAAATTTTGTGTAAAACCTAATAGTCATTGATTTCCTGAACATCGCAATGTTCAATGACATTTTTCTTCTAATTGTTAGGTTGATACTGCTTCCTGACCAAATCTATAAAATTCTATAGAATCAGCAAATCAAGACTTGACGTTTCGTTGCAAATTTAGAGAGGTCATGCACAAGAGGGCATTTCATCAAAAAAAGATCGTGCAAACATTTGTTGCTTCTAATGATAGTTGGCTTTTCCATTTCCTTCAAAAGTTAAATGTCTAACCACGAGGTGTAAATTGGTGGAAATGGAAAAGCCAACTATCATTGGAAAATGAACCATCTAACTAGGAGGCTTAACTGTTGAAGATGCCTCACTAGTAAAGGGCCTCAATTATGTTCATGCTTCTTGGACCAAACGCTCTTCTTTTATTTCTTTTCTTTTTTTAATAATTATTCAAAATCAGGGAAAATAAAATAGAAAACTAAAACTTAGTAAGTGCAAATAATATGAATACTTAGGTGATGGAAAAATCCTTTTGTAATAGGGCCATATTGGTCCCTAATTTTCTATGTAATTTAAAATTAAATTTTAATCAAAATTTAGGTGTCAATATTTTTTGAGAGAAAAAGGAGGTGTATTGGTCATTGTTACTACTAGTAGCACTGGTTGCCTCGACCCAACCTCGAATTCGATTGTGCTCATCACTTGGTAGGTGCGGTCATGTCGTTGCAACTGCAATTCTATTTGTGGTGGTGGTTGCATTGTTTTAGATGCAAAAGGAGAGATATAAACTCATTTATAATCCTCAGGTAGTCTTTTTTAACTTATAAACACAAAGTAAGAGTTAAATGGTCCTTCATATCCTCAAGCACTAGAAAAAACGATTTCTGTTTCAAGAAGGATTTTATAATGACAAAACGACAATGTAATCTCCAAATCTCGGCTGCACAATACTTTATGTGAGCAAATTATGCAAACTTTCAAAGTATCGTGAATTCATATACACATGAGATCATCAATCTCTCAAAAAAACATATTCAATGAATCCATGTGCAATTCCAACAACAACAAAAAATCCATGAGCAACACATACATGTATTATTTACATATTAGTTAACCACCTCTCTCATTGTGGGTATGATTTGGTCATATTATATATGTTATATTCCATCCATGACCATCACATGATTTTATAAAACGCTTGGTGTATATATATGGAGGGAATGCCAAAGGCTACACGTTGAAATATTCTAATCGGTTCAATCATGCTCGCCTAATTATGCACTCATTATAATCAGGTCAAATTCCTGTGATTAGAACTTTTTCCGCGGGAATCACGTGGTTGCTTCGCGTGCAAATATACTAAGTTGAGCAAAGCATGCACGTCACGAGTTACTGTAAAGAGAGATACTTCTATAAAGAGAGGGAGAGAACAACTTGTACTATCACCCTCCGCACTCTCCATTACCACCCCCTCTTCTCAGAGAAACAAGCGATGTGGATAATCGGAACTTTTGCGTCCGCATTGATCATCGCATGGCTTGCTCACTGGATTTATAGGTGGAACAACCCTAAATGCAATGGCGTTCTTCCTCCTGGTTCTTTCGGGCTTCCACTCATTGGTGAGACCCTTCAGTTGATGGTTCCTAGTTACTCTCTAGACCTCCTTCCATTCCTCAAGAAGAGAATCCAAAGGTACTCATACCCACTTTCATTGCCCATCTCCCAATCGAAATGCTCACTTCATTCCGTAGTTCTTAACAATACATAGAAATGCCCCTCTTCTTTGTTCTTTTGATGCAGGTATGGAAAGACATTTCGGACAAGTGTGGCAGGTCGGGCAATAGTAGTCTCGGCCGATCTGGAATTCTGCCATTTTGTCCTTCAGCAAGACGGGAAGCTGTTCGACTCATGGTCTCTGGACACATTCACAAAGATTTTCGCGCAAGAGAGCGAGGCCAGCACCAACATCCCGAACGTCCACAAGTATATACGAAGCACGGTACTAAAGCACTTTGGCATGGAGGTCCTGAGGGAGAAGCTGCTTCCCTTGATGGAAGAAGCGTGTCGAGTTACTATAAAGAGCTGGTTAGGCCAAGAATCCGTCGACCTAAAATATGCCACTGGAATCGTAAGACAACGTTGTTTGAACGTTTTTCCTCCTCTATGTAGGATGATATGACAAAGCTAACCCGTGTTTGCTTCGATGTTCTTGCCAGATGGCAATCAACCTCAGCACAAAGCAGCTGTTAAGTCATATTCCTACACAATCATCGGAGAAACTGGGTGATTTATACTTTTCGTTTGGTCAGGGCCTTTTGTCAATTCCTTTGAACATACCGGGCACAACATATTACCAATGCATGAAGGTAAAAGTGAACCAATTTGTTTGTTAGAACTTGGCTTTTAATACACGAAAACGATTGGTTTTAAATTTAGGTCTCTGCAGAATCATAAGAAGGCCTTGTCAATCATTCGAGAAATCGTAAAAGATCGGGTTTCTTCGCCAGAGACACCTCACAACGACTTCCTTTCTCGCCTCATGACGGATATGGGCAAAGAGAAGTTCTTAACAAAGGATTCCATGGTTCAGCTCATATTTGGGCTCCTTTTTGTCACCTTCGATTCTCTATCGACGACGTTGACATTAGCTCTAATGTTCCTCGAAGAGAACCCAAAAGCATTGCAAGAAATTACCGTATGCTTTTCTAATTACGCATTGAATTATGGATAATGGAATCCCTTTGAACATTTTTGAGTGTGTCCTTACCAATATATTTTCCAGGACGAGCACGAGGCCATAACAAAGCAAAGAGAAGTTTTGGACTCCTCGATCACATGGGAAGAATACAAATCGATGCCTTTCACTCTTCATGTATGCATTCTAGCCAAATGGACAAATTTTTTAGCACAATCTGCGTATACTAGTCTTTTCTAACGTTTTTATTCAAAAAAACCAGGTAATACATGAATCGCTAAGGTTGGGAAACATCTCACCTGGTTTGTTGAGGAGGACAAAAGGCGATGTAGAATGGAAAGGTAGGTCACTTTTATAATAGTCAATTCATGCGCTTTCTAATTGCATCGAGAGTGTGGATTAGTACTTTCATGGTGCTTAGAACTTTGAACATAGTTGGAATTCTTTGCAGGATACACCATACCTGCGGGCTGGGGAGTTTTGATAGCCACTTCCGCTTTTCACTTGGATCCTAAGACATATAAACATCCTACCACATTCAATCCGTGGCGCTGGAAGGTTGAGTTTAAGATGGGAATCCGGGTTTGCATATGTGAATCCTAAGCTTTAGACAAATAAACAAGATAAAAGGAGTCATATATATGAAGTTTATCGTCATAAGCGATTTTGATACAAAATTTCAATCATTGCGGTACGGTGATTGACTTGTTTAGGGCTTTCAAATTCCAGGACTTTGAATCGGATGTCATACTGAAGAATTTCATGCCTTTTGGATGGGGAATGAAACAATGTGCTGGAGCGGAGTACGCTAGAGTTTTCATGGCCACTTTTCTGCACGTCTTGGTCACGAAATACAGGTACTTGTCTTCCTTTTTTGACACCAACACCCTGGCAAGATCGTCGAGCGCTCGAATTGGATGGCCTAAAGCAATGTGGTTACTAACATTTTCTATCTGTTGGAATATGATCAGATACATAAAGGTCAAGAGAGGTGGAATTCGTCGAAATCCGATTCTGGACCTCGGGGAAGGCTTGCACATCAAGGTCATGGAAAAATAGAAATAGAACTGCTTCCAACTTTTACCAGATATCAACCTACTTTGATGTAATGAAATGGCTTTAATGTTTTCTTTCTCGACACATTTTACTGTTTATATGAAGTTTCTCTTTTTATGAACCAGATCTTTTGATTCGGGGTTTTTTTCTTTTTTTTTCCTGCTACCCCCTATTAAGACAAACGAGGCCGAATTCCGTTCGCTTGAGAATGGGCTCAAATCTTATGGATCAAATCTTTATGAGGTAGACACCGTGCCCAAAATACAGACCTCAACGTAAAGAAACTATACCCCAAATCAGGCCATAATTATACACTCACCTCATAAGCCCACTCGATAAGATGGCAAAACAAATTTGCTATCATAAAAGTCATAACAACACGATTGGCCCATTAAATCTATGATTGAACATCTTAAGAGCTCAAACTCATCAATCGTATAATACCTAACGACAGCGTCTCTCTCCCTCTCGGTGTGAGATCCTCTCTACCCCTCAGGTGGTAGCTTGATCCTATAAAACCCTAAATTTGCCCAAGATCCCCAATGGCTCTCCTCAACCATCTCCCACCCGATTAAGGTTGGTGGTCTTCTTCTTCTTTCTTTTTTTCCACCCATCTCCTTGTTTCTAGAAGATATTGGGGTCACTCTACCGAATGGAAAATGGGTGAAACAATGGCAATAGCTTGCCTTTCGAGCTTCTTGGAGTTCTCTTCATCTTCGTTCCCCACTCTAGTAAGCTAAATTAGCATGGTGCACTTCTATATTTAGCACTACCTGTTGTAGCCAAATTTGGGCTCCCTTCACTCCATAATATATAAACCCCAATCAGCAATATCTACATATCTTCCACCCCTTCAGTTTGTACGCTCTTGTTTTCTTCTACTCCCATTAGAACCATTTTCCAAGCAAGTCTGTCAAATTCCAACCAAGCTTCCCAACTTGATCCACTTTGTTCCTATGGAGGACGGGCGGGAGAATAACCTCAAATTGCTAGCTCTATGCAAGAGGATGGGAGATTTATGGTTTGAGGAGGATATTACAGAGTTGCCAGTGGACATCCCTGAGAAGTAAAACATGAAAGTGAACTCATCCTCTATGGGAAACTATTCTCTAAACCAAATGTCAATTTCCAAGCATTTTTCAATACAATGAAGAGAGCATGGAAGTTAGAAACAATGAAATGTGAAATAATTGAACCGGGCTTTTTCATGTTTATGTTTGAGTCGATTGAAGACAAGAAGAGAGTGCTGGAGATGGGTCCTTGGTCATTTGCTAGTCATTTACTGGTTTTACAAGAAGGTGATCCAAAGGTTCCTGAACATTGCTATGAGTTTACCCATTATGCCTTTTGGGTGCACCTCGTGGGCCTTCCTAGAGCTAGGATTACCGAAGAGTCTATTAGCTGTATTGCCTCAAAACTCGAGGATGTTGAGGAAGTTAGAATTGAAGCAAGGACTAACAACTCTTGCAAACTTGGGAAAGTGAAGGAAAGGTTGAATTTAACATGCCCTTTGAAGACTGGTACAATTATAAATTTGGGTGGTTGAAAATGGTGGATCGATTTCAAATATGAAAGGTTGCTGCATTTTTGTTACTCATGTGGTTGTATAGGACACTATGCTAATTATTGCCCAAAAATTCCATATGAGGAGACAAGGTTACCTCATGATAAACATGGGAAATATGGCTCCTAGTTGAAAGGCTGAGGTGAAATACAGCAACCTGTGTTAGAAGATTTTCTTTGGCGAACTTGATGCATCTCTTGAGGAAGAGGAAGCTATACCTGCAACGCAAACATTTCCTGAGGATATGATTTTACAACAAGAACAAACTGGCATTAATGATCGAGCGCTGGTCATCTATAATTCTACAGAAAAAGGGATAATATAGAACGCCGAACTAACTTATTATGGGGCTACTAGCAAGGGGAAAAGAGTACAAAATACTCAGGGGCAAGATCTCATCTGGACAGAAGCTAAGAGAGGATTGGATTTCATGAAATAAAAAAAGGGGGAAAAGAACAGGGCATAAAACTCCTGCAACCAAAAAATAGAAACGTTTTACGCCTTATGGGAAGCAAGGGTCATCAGGTAACCTGTTGGATGAAGAGAATATGTTAGAAACACTAGTTAAGTTGTGGGAAGGGGTCAATGAAAGGGCCTTGGTGGCTAGCCCAAATAAGTCACCAAAGTATACATGAAGCTATTGAGCTGAAACTGTCAAGGGTTAGGCAATCCCTTTACAGTCCAACATCTTCGAGCCCTAGTTGCTCGTGATAGGCCCAACTTAGTGTTCCTTATGGAAAGTAAGAATAAAGAAAATGTTGTCGATCGAGTGAGAAAATGTCTTCAATTCAAATGTTCAACCATCTTTAATCCGGTAAGAATTGGAGGTGGACTTGCTTTATTATGGGATGAGGAGGTTCAGGTGTAGGTGCTATCAAGTACACGGGAAATGTTTGACATTAAATGTAAGGACGAAAGTAGCGGTACTATGATGAGGATTTCCTTTATTCATGCCTCAACAAACTATCAAGAGAGATTAAACCTATGGAATACCTTATACTCAAGTTCTTGCCAAAACAGTTTACCTTGGTTATGTATGGGTGATTTTAATGAAGTTTTATATGAGTGGGAGAAAGTTGGGAGACGTGAAGTGGAATCAATATAGAACGGTGGCCTTCCGAGACTTTATCAACTTATGTTCCCTAATGGATATTGAGAGCAAGGGGTGTGCCTACACATGGTCTAATAATTGGGAAAAGGTTGAGCTGGTTAAAAAGAGACTCAATAGGGCGTTTTGTAATTTACAATGGCGAGTATTATTTCTGAATGCTAAGGCTTATGCTTTACAAGCAATTGGGTCAGATCATAATCCTATTCTTCTATCTTTAGACTTAACTGGGGTGAAAAGACAAAAACCCTTTAGATTCGAAGCTTTCTAGATAGAACATCCAAAATGTAAAGAAGTAGTCAAAACAACGTGGAGGGCTAACAAGGGAAATCAACTAGATGTTGTGGGCAAAACAAAGAAGGTGGCGGCTACATTGGGGCAATAGAGTAAGGCAAAATTCAAAAATGCAGCCAATACTACTAAACAACTTAGCGAGAAACTAATAGAGATTACAAATTGGGTAGAGGGGGCTTCGAATGAAGTGGAATACAGACAAATTGTTGAGCAAATTGAGGGCCTATGGAGGCAAGAGGAGATGTATTGGGGCATGAGATCTAGAATTGATTGGATGAAATGGGGGGATAAGAATACAAAATATTTTCACGCAACAACCATTCAGAGAAGACAACGAAACAAGATATTGATGCTTCATATTGATGACAACATTTAGAGCAAAGATCCGACTACCTTACAACAACACATTGCTGGTTTCTACTGATCTTTGTACACATCAGAGGGAAGTAGAAATTATCAACCCGTATTAGACCAATGCCCACAAGTAGTCACAAACGCAATGAATGAAGCTTTGCTTGAGAGAGTTTCAAGAGAAGAAGTACGAAATGCAGTTTTTCAAATGGGAGCGACTACGGCACCAAGACCAAATGGACTAAATGGACTATTTTATCAAAGTTATTGATCGGAAATTCAAGAGAATATGTTCATAATGGTAGACGGCTTTTTTGCCAAGGTATGTTCAACCCTAAACTAAATAAAACACATATTACTCTTATCCCGAAAATTGCTAATCCTGAGAATATCACACAGATAAGCCTATTAGTCTTTGCAATTTCAATTATAAAATCATAGCAAAGGTTATGGCCAATAGATTGAAGCCTTAGCTCCCAGACATTATATCTCAAGACCAAAGTGCTTTTGTGGGGGTCAACGAATACAAGATAATATTTTCATTGTCCAAGAGATTCTTCATCATTTGAGAATCAGGAAAAGAAAGCAAAGTTTTAGGCTGTGCTAAAACTAGACATGCAAAAGCCTATGATAGATTTGAATGGGATTTTCTATGTAATTGTATGAAGCAAATGGGGTTCACTGAAAATACGGGTCCTATTGGTCAAACAATCTATTTCCTCGGCTTTTTTAGTGTCAAAGTTAATGGGGAAGGTTGTGATTATTTTACACCGACTAGAGGAATTAGGCAAGGTGACCCACTATATCCCTATCTCTTTATTATCATGGCAAATGTCCTATCCTCCCTGATAACCAAAACTATGAACGATGGAAGTTTGAAGGGTATCCAACTGACTTCACATTGTAAAGCTATTGGATGGGAAATTTGTCACAAGCATGTCGGTTTGAGATTTTTTGTGATACAAAAATTAGTTTGTGTGAAAGTGGCAAGAATGTATAATTTGATAGTTTTAGTGGTATTAATTTTTCTTGAATGATACTTCCTTTCGCCTTTTGACTTCCAAGATAAATTAACATGATTTTGTAAAATGTTTTGGCTAGAAAATTTGTTAGAAATTTTCTAATTGGAATTCTCCCCTTTCCAATTTTTAGTTTATTTGATTTTGAAGTGAATATGTTTAGTTCAAACTATCGCATTTGTTAGTACAAGACAAGTTTAACATTATTAAATGGGGTACTTCGTGTACTTATCAGTCTTTAAATTCGGAAAACATTTCCAAACATGCTGACCAATTTATATACTCATGAACAAAAAACAATGCGAATAAGGGTGAAATCAATGTATATGCTACAAATCAACATGTGATGGTGTTTATACAGTCTAAGTTTTGATAGAGTTAATATCATAAAAAATCACAAATTATTATCCCATTAGATATTTACCCCAAACTGATTTTCGTCTCTAAATAAATCTCAAACTAGTACCCAGAATACATTTATCCCAAAATAATCTTTTATCTCGTAAAAAATTCCAAATTGGTACCCCTGACCCAATTTTACCCTTCATTAAATGCATACAAGTCAACACATGAATTTTCCACAATAGATCCGTCATGCTTCACATCAAATCCATCTTGTAATCCTCACATGTGTTTATATGTGTACATTTTAATGGGTCATTAGACGGACTACCAACAAATGGTAGATTTGGGTCAAAGCTATTGGGATTTTGTGTGTGTGTGATACGAAAATTAGCTTAGGGTAGATATGTCATGAGGTACCAATGTAGGATCTTTTGTGAGATAAAAATTAATTTGGGATAAATATGTCATAAAATACTAGTATGGAATTTTACCAGTTTCAATTCTTTTATACAATACATACCTTCCATGCATAGCAAGATTTCATATTTTTTATTATTAATTTTTTTGTAATTGATTAAGAGCTACGGTAACCTCTAAGAATATAGTCTCAAAAAGATTCCATCTCATTATTTGAGAAGTCCCAATTTAACAATACTTTGTATCTTACTATAATCAAATTCACAATAATCTATAATTTTGATTAGCAAGTTGTAGATTAACTTTTTGCCTTTTCGCAGTTCTGTGCATAGCACTGACATTATTCTATTCAATAATCATCTTTTGTCACTAGGCACTAAAATTGAATTCTTCTGTTTGTCCAGAGGAAGATTTCTCATACATTAGCACAGAACTTGGCGTTCCAACTGTCTTCTACGGCACATCATACTTTCCCATATGGCGACAACTGAAATTATATACCACGTTGACGCCCAACATAAAAATGCTCTGGCATGACCCTGCTCGTGGCGCCCATGTCGTGTCATAATAGTTGTGCCTACGAATGTCTAGCCGGCTTCGACAAGATCAGGGGGAGCGGGACACCCTCTTCTTCCGGTCCCTCCACCGATGGCATGTCTTCTGATCGATCCGTCTCCGTTGTAGTTCATATCGTGTCCGGTGAATGGTCCTTATTTGCTAGCTTACTAGCTGCTTTGTGTTGATTTTCTTTGTACGTACGATAAATCGAGCTTTCTATTTATTTTTCTTCGTTCTTTAGCTTTCCTTAATATGATCCATTCATTTAATCAATAGGGTGATACTTATTGTGTTCGAGTTGGATTACTCTATTGAAGTATTTGGATTCGGATTTGACAAAATTTGGTTTCCATTGTTGGTATAAATGTACCCTGAGTCGATTTTAATAGCTGTTTTGGACTTTGTTGGTTGGTACAAAAAGGGGATGCCAATGTTCATGCTTTTGAATGCGTCTTAAATTAAAGAGACTTTGTAGTCAAATACGACTTTGAGGGGGCTTGCGGGAGCCATTGCCACTAGTATTGTATATATACCATGAACCACGTACTCTTAAACTCATAATGTTTAGAGTACATTTGTTTCATTAAAAATGAATGATTTCGAAATTATTTTTTAAAAATGATCATTTGTATTCCTTACAAAAACGAACGATAAAAAATATTTTCATCGTTTACGAAAATATTTAGATATAAATTGTGGTCGATAATAAAAATATTTCAAAAAGTATAAACGATCATGTTTATGAAAATATTTTTTAAATCATTTATTTTCCACAAAATAAATGAAAATCAGTGCTATAATATATTTAGGCAGCCAAGAGTCATGGTAGCAATGTGTAAAATATGGAAAGAGGCGTCAGCATTTTCCATCACCGAAATTGGATGGAGTTGGCAAAGTTATTCGATCGTACAAATTTGACAAGTCTTAAAATTTAAATTGTACTTTTTGAAAATTTGAATACGTTTTCACGGCAAATTTTAGTATTTGGGTGCACTTACATCTTATTTTTATTTGGTGAATAACTTTGATGGGACTATTTCCACACTTTTTTGTCTTTGCTAAATACACCTATTCTTAATCGGGTGACCGAAAGTGCCCCTTAAATACACACTTCAGGTTTTACTCTACCAAGTGAAGATTTCTTTTGGGTCCTAAAGTAATCTTATTTTTTCTCATTCATTTCACAAATTTTGAATTTTCTGAAGCTGCCTTACGTTTGCCATCTTTGTTATCGATTCATTTAATTCAAATAGTATTTTCTTGTCCTGATATCCCCAAGCCGATACCCTAGGGTAGTGAGGAGAGTCTTCTACCATGGAACATTAAATTTATGAACATTAAAAAAATAAAGAGAACACCACAATATCCTAGAGTTACTACCTATTTTTGTCCCTTTTTTTATTTTATTCTTAGCTGGAAATTCGAAAAGGAGTAATATCCATAATTCATGTGAGCAGAGCAAGGCCCCTAGAAATTAAGTTCTGACCGGGTTCGTCCCAAGCTAGCTCATGCCAAACCAGTGATCAGTCTATGCATATCAGACAAAGTAGTATTTAGATCTAATCCTGACACAGCATTAGTGATTTAAATTTATGTTAATCATATGGACACAAAAAAGAACTTACATTCGCTAATTCAACAACGAATTGTCTTATACAATTTGGTACTTTTTACATTCACCTAACTTTTGTTTGGAAAAAGAGATTAGAAATCGCCAATAAAATGGAAAAACAAGAAGAGAACAAAGAGGGACGAAACAACTAGACAGAAAAATTGAGAAGAAATAGTTTAGGATATCTACCCATGCTTTTAGGGGTGAGTTGGAGGAAATATTGTTTCCATAAAAGTCGGTTATGTAGATTGAAGTTGTTGTATGATATGTGAAATTCAAGTATGTCATGAAGATCAATATTCTCAATAATGTCAAGTTTATCTAGAATTTCAATTATTGTATGAATAACAATGGTCAATCGATTGTGTGGTGCGATCGTTGCTTAGCCAATCATACCAAATGGCAAAAGATTATGTATGGAGAAAAGCATTCTTTTAGAAAAGTTCAAGAGCACGCTTTTCTTGATAGATAAAATCTTACGCTTAGTTGAATTTTTGAACCTCATAATGTTCAACAACATCTTTTCTTTTGATTGTTCTAGCTTCATAAACCAAATCAAGTTAGCTTCTCGGTCAATAGTTTGATCTGTCCACATTCACTCACATCATCTAGGAGAATGTAATTTCTTTTTGTGGAGTAGGAATTTATCAATTTGGTAAAATAGGGATAGTCTCCTTAAGTCTCAAATTAACTTTTTTTATGCAGACGCGCCACTCTTTTATGTTTCATTTTATCCCAAACATCTTTAACAAAATTGAACGGTTATAAAGATTATTGATTTTGTCGTATATACCACCTTTGCGAGAGTGGCATTGCCAACCTCAGGCAAACCGCACACACATCCGCCCGTCATCTCCTATCCTTCAACAACTCGCCCATCCTGATTATAAGTACCAAGTTTTATTCCAACTAAATTTATAGTCACTTCTTACTCATCCATCCTCAAGAGTCGTCAAAGACTCGAAATGTAATTTAGGCTTCACTACGCACATGACGGAGCTAGAGAGCAAAAAAATTGAGTACATGATCATCGAGAAAGATAGAAGAGGACTTTTTTTTAGAGCTTTTCTCCTCTCTTCTCCAAAACCCTCTCTGCAACCTGCTCCAATGCGTGCGAGAGAGTTGTTCTTTCTGAGTCAGTCGATTGGAGAGAGAAAACAGATTCCATTTCATCTCTGATTCTGCATGAACGGTCTAGAACTCCTCATATTGGCTTCGCTCGCCCTTTTCCCTCTGACGGGCATTCAAGTTAACTCTTTTCATCCATCGTTCGAGAGAGCATGAAAAATCTTACCGAGACTGGATTGTGGCATTAACATATGGAGTGAGCCTACTATCCGATGGGTTTTTGTGGGCTTTTTATTAGACGTGTGGATGCCGTGCAAAGTAGTTTGATCCGGGCTGAAGTGAGCAAATTAGATGGGCTCGAGCAAATGGGTTTGGGTTTGACCAACTTAGGTCAAGATTGGGCTGAGGATTGCTTCTATGGGCTGTGCAAGCTAGGCCCAAAGCTGAATTTGGTCTCTATTTTCTTAGAGAAAATTCCAATTAGGGATCTTAAATGCAATTGTTTTCTCAAAAAGATGGTTTGAAGTGAATGTTGTTTAATTTTGTTTTAATAAGGGTCCAAAATGATTATTTTGTGTCAAATAAGGACCGACTTGCCAACTAGCGAGCATATGTATATCACGTGCATATTCCGGCAGCCCAATCAAGGGTATTGTAGTCCTAAGGCATTTTAAGATTTTTTCCTAACCTTCTTCCCTGTTCATCTTTATCTTCGTCCATACCAGGTTGTCCTTGATCATCATCCTCTTCATCAACGTTCAAGATAGTCATTACATTAATCCCCAGATCAAGAACACCGTAAGGTGGTTGGATCCCATATTCTTCTTTCTTTTTCTTATTTTTCCCTCTACTCATCTTCTTCTTCGTTTGATCCAGGCCATGGCAGACCACTGCGGTTCCCGATTGTCTGCCGGAGCGCCGCCGCACCTGTGCAAATCCAAAGCGGATCCCCGCCGGCAGCGGACACTGACAATGGACCTACTTTCATTGCAAACATAAAAAAAAAAATCGCACCTTGGTGTGCAGATTGGAACCATTCGAAGCCCGCACGTAGTACATGCACTCCAATTCCTCAAGGTGTCGGACTCCGTAGAACGCGAGAAGCGACACATGGTCGGGGAACCAAAAGCCTATCCTCGACCCTCAGCGACGAGAGCGGACTGGCGGTAGAAGACAAATGCGATGCGGTGGAGGCACTGGGGACGGGAGGAAGGATGTCGTGGAGGTGCCGAGGCTGCGGTTGGAGGACAACCTGAGGAGGAAGACGAAACGTCGGATAAGAGGCCGGCATAATAAAGGAGGGAAAAAGAAGAACCAAGATAAACGGGGAAAAAAGGAAAGGAAAAAGGAAAAAGCTTCTGCCAAGCGACTTTGTTGTTCTTGATACGGGCATCAATCTCATGCGTATCTTCAACATTGACGAAGAAGATGAACAGGGGCAGAAGAGAAAAAGGCATAATGAAATGTTTTTGGACGAAAATACCCTTGATTGGATGCTGGAATATGCCCAGGAAATGCGACTTTCACCGGCTGGTGACTAGGGCCCTTTTTATACTAAACGACTATTTCTAGCCTTTATTTGAAGCCCTCTTTTGAGAAAAAGAAACATTTCAGATCTCTATTTAGAATTTTCCATTTTTCTTATTATATTCTTTTTCTTTCGATTTATTTATTTATTTATTTTGTTCCTCACATGTGCAATGTGCTAACAAAAATCAGATGTCAACAAGTAAGGGTTAAGGAACTCCCAAGCCATTTGAGGATCATTTATCCCTAACTCCTTGCCGCTACCTATAAACCTGCTCCCCACAAGCATGCTTAAGAAGGGTCACGATAGCTTACTTGGCCCATCCACCCCTTACTAGAGTCACCTAAGCTCGCTTTCCCTTCAATCTATCGCTCATTCGCTCACTTGGCCCGTTCACTCCTTATTAGAGTCCCCTAAGTGCAGCTTTCCTCTCGTCTATCATTGGCTCACACACTTGGGCATCTTGGGTTGTAGAGAGAAACTCGAAAGAGAGAAATGTTTGGAGGAGAATGTTTTGTTACTTCATATTGTGTTGGAAATGGATGATACAAATAAGAACCCTATTTATGCATAAGTTCTTCTATTCATAACTGTACATCTCCTCTTAATTTGTGGGTGGAAATCCAATCTCCAATCCACCAACCATCCCCAATTAATTACACGAAATCAAGAATATGAGTGTATGTTATTCATGATATCCTTCATATACCGACATTTGAGTCTCCTTTTGGTTGGGAATACTAGTATGGTAATTTAGTTTTTTTTTAATGGCGGGGCAGTGGGAAATCAATCTGGAAAATACGTTGGATGTTCATAAATCAAGTTGGGTTTCCTATATATTAGCATGAAATCATGTCTCTCATAAAATCTTTCTTCTCCAACGCATCATGCTTTCACGTACTGTGATAGTTGAGATTATATTTGATCTTGGATTTGACAAAATTGGTTTCAGATATCAACATGACTGCATTTTGAGGCAAATTGTCATGGCTATTTGGACTTCATTGGGAGATACCAAAGGGTGATTCCAACCTTCATGCTCTTTGTGGTCGGCCAAGAGCAACAGTAACAATGTGTAAAAGACAAAAACAGGCATCCACATTTTCCATCGCTATAATTGGAAGAAATAAGAGAAGTTTTTCGATTGCATCAATTTGACAACTTCTAATGCTCGAATACACTTTTTAAAAGTCCCAAAATTTAATTTCATTTTCACGGTAAGTTTTAGGGCTGCCTCTATCTTAATTTTATGTAGTGAAAATTTAGGCTGGACTGTTTTCACATTTTTCCTTTCTTTTCTTTTTCTGCTAAATACGCCTCTTTTCTATTACCAAAATGCCCCTTAATTTCGCAATAATGATGTACTTTTTCTCTCTCCTCAATCTCACAATCTCCTCACAAAGGAGAGAGGAGACAATTGAACTAGAGACCGACAACCTTGAGATGGTAAAGATGCTATACGAAGAGAGTCACGTGCACTGGGATCCAGATGGCCCATTTCACTAACCTAACTGTGGCCTATTATAGCCGAATCACGAATCAAGCTACTGATTGGATTGCGAAGGCCCAATCTAGGGATGCCCTACTTTCATCTTGGGTGGCCCTCGCTCCCAACCTTTACAGAAGTTATTATGTTTTGATGCCTCTATGTCGGTTTATGATTTTTGGCATTAACTTTCAATAAAAGCATTCTACTCCGACCAAAAATAAGACTCTCACAATCTCACTTCATCGGTTGGAGAGTCTCCTTTTCTTCCCGTGAAGTCTTCTCTCTTCGTAGTGAAGATTTATCCGGGTCAGAAATTCATCTTTTTCTTGTTTTCTCATTCATTTCATCAATTATAAAATTTTCCGAAGCAGCCTAGTAAACAGGACAAAGTGGGATTGGATTCTTCTTATTGAGAGATGGGAAGCCACCAGTCGTGGCAACTCTCGTCCTCTAGTTTTGATTGAGCGTCGGTACAATCATGATTTTTGTTTGTTATGGATTCCTTCACTTAAAAGAGGTATTTTCTCGTCACGCAATCCCCGAACCCGTGCCCTACTTGTGCCCTACTTACAATGAAACGTTAAAATTATAAATATTAAGGATGTGTTTATTTCATGAAAAAAAAAAGTAATGATTTTGAAAAAAAAATTCTAAAAATGATTGTTGAAAAAATTAATCCTTAACTATTTTTCTAAAACATATAAATAATCATTCTTAAGATAGTATTCTTTAAATTATTACTTTCGGTGAAATAAAGGCATCTATTAAGAAAAATAACAAGACGGGATCCTAGAGTTATATTCTCTATCTTTCCCATTTTAATATAATTAGCTGGAAATTTGAAAAGGAAATATACTCGATATCCATGTGGACAGAGCAAGGCCCCTAGAAATTAGGTCCGCATCAGGGCCTTAGCCCATGCCTACCTATTAATCAGTCTTTGCATGTCAAACGAAAAGAAATACTTAGATTAATCTCGATAAATTGGTGATTTTAATTTATGTTAATCATATGGACATAAAGGAGCTTCTATTCTCGAATTTAAAGATGAATTGGCTTGTACAATTCGGTGTTTTTTCGTTTACCTAATTTTAAATGGGAAAATAGTGTATTTACTACTAATAAAATGGGAAAATGAGGAGAAAAGAACGAAGAGGGATAGAACAAATAGACAAAAAAATCGAGTAGAAGTAGTTTAGGTCTTTTTCTGCATGCGTTTATGGATGAGTTGGAGGAGGAATAGTTTCATAAAGATTGGTCTACTACAATTGCCGTTATTAAATAACAATTGACAATCGACCGTGGGATACGATCTCTTTAGAATTACTAGCAAAAACCTATGCATGGACAAAAGGAAGCTTATAGAAAAGTAATGATTTTAAGAATGTTTTCTTAAAAATGATTGTTAGAAAAATTTATCGTTAACTAATTTTTTTGAAACACATAAATAATCATTTTTAAGATAAGTTTCTCTATCTTGTTATTTTTCGTGAAATAAATGCATCTTTTGCACACACAAAAAAAGTCATTATCCTAGAGTTATTTTCTCTGTCTTTCCAATTTTAATATAATTATCTAGAAATTTGAAAAGGAAATATACTCGATATCCATGGGGACAAAGCAAGGCCCCTAGAAATTAGGTCCGCATCAGGTCTACCCCAAGTTAGCCCATGCCTACCTATTCCTCAGTCTTTTCATATTAAACATAAGAGAAGTACCTACATCTAATCTTGATACTAAACTGGTCATTTCAATTTATGTTAATCATGAGGACATAAAAGGAGCTTCTATTCTCAAATTCAAAGATAAATTAGCTTGTACCATTCCGGTGTTTTTCGCTTACCTAATTTGCTATGGGAAAATAAAGTATGTATTGCTAATAAAATGGGAAAACGAGAAGAAAAGAACAAAAAGGGATAGAACAACTAGGCAGAAAAATAAAGTATAAGTAGCTTAGGACTTTTTCTACAAGTGTCTATGGATGAGCTGGAGGAGAAATAGTTTCCATAAAGATTGGGTCTAATACAGTTGCAGTTATTGCATGGATAACAATTTTGCAATCGACTGCAAGATGCGATCTGATTAGAATTACCAGCAAAAACCTATGTATAGAAAAAAGCAAGCTTATAAAAAAGTTCAAGAGCATGATGTTCATTTATAGCTAAAACCTCAAGTTCCGTTAAATTTTTCGACCTCATAATATTCAATGACATCTCTTTTCATTTGGGATAGAAATTTTATCAATTTGATTGGAGGATTCCACTTTTGGGTAATTTCTCTTTTGAGGTAATCAAATTAACTTCTTCTGTAGGGATACTACTCTTTTTTTAAATTAATCTCATTTAATAAAATGTTCAAGATTTTTTTTGTATGCTACCTTAGTGAGAGTCGGTTTTCCAAACCTAGGTAGACCGCACTATGCGACCACGCATCTTCCCATCATCTCCTGTCCTTTGGCCACTTGCCCACCCCGATCGTCGGCATCAAGCTTTCGACTGATCCATCACACGTCTCTGTCCATTCCAATCAAATACTCAGTCACATCTTTGCTCGTCCATCCTCAAGAATACCCACAGATTGCAAATGGCATTCCTTAGAAGTTGACAATACCCGTAAAATGAAAAATGGAGTTTGCTTTTCTTTTTCTTTTGGCGCGCGAGCTAGCGGTCTCTTTCGAACGTCACCATAAAAGTTCCTTACCGGTTACTACACATTCGAATTTGATTTTGGGAGACCATACAGAGGGCACCGTGAAATTAACGTGGATTAGAAAGAGAATGGAGTGTTAATGGAATCCCAAAAGGGGAGTGGTGAGCATCTTGATAGAGAAGCCAATTCTCTTATCCTATCCTTCCGAAAGCTAAACCGGTAAAGTAACACCGATCGAGTGGTAATTGAGATAAAACATGATTTTTGATTCTTGCAAACCCTCATGTGTGTGTCACGACGGACACATGGGATCGCGACCATGTAGAGAGATGTCTAGGAGAGAATACTCTATTGCTTTTTATTGCGTTGAAAATGGAAGGACGAATTGATTGGGAGAATTTTTATTTATATATGCACCCCTCTAATTACTTCTGAGATTGCAACTCGATTTAATGATAGAAATTTTGATCTCCCTAATTATCAATTAGTTCATTAATTACCAGAGTTCTCTAAAATACAAGTGTACCTTATTCATAATACCTTCGACAACATCCTAGAATACTCATGAAAATTTAGATTCATAAAAGTTTCAAGACATGCCTGATCAACTTACCCATTGAGTGACGCTCTCAATGCTCTCGACTCGAAGTTCTTGACTTGTCCGACCAAAACGAGCACCACGATCATTCGCCTATAGTCACCGGACCACCGTCAATCGGCCACCCCTTGAACAAAGCCACCATCCAGACATCATCAAGCACGTCATCTTCTCTGGGCCATCCCCACCAACCATTTAATTCGACTGCGACTTTTACGTGGACTCGAAAGGAGACTGAGACTAACTCCATGGAAGCTTCAGTGATGAATACGCTAGAAATGAAGGTTGAGAAAAGTAAACTGTAGCTCAAATATTCTCGGCCGACCACCATGGAAACTTACCGGAACATGGCACAGAATAAAGAATGAGAAAACGATGGCTTAGAAAAAGCATTCGATTATTGAAATAACTTGAAAATCGATTAAGGTGACTTAATCCAGACCAATACATTTGCAGATGACAAAAAGAAAAACGAAACTAATTTGCACTTTGTTTTCATAAGCGATTTTATCGAACAAGTTTTGTGAGACCGATTGGAAACAATTAACTGCTATGTAAAAATTAGACTAGTGGCTCGACTCATACGACGACGGCAAATAAAGTCTAAAATCAATGAAAACCATCTCGGTTGAAACAGAGCAAATTCAAGGAATCAGTCAGCTGATTGAAGAGAGAACAAATTCCTCTCTAACAAATTCCTCTCGAACAACCTTGATTTGGAGCTCGAAGATATCGACCAGCTGATGGCCATAGCAAGCGGTAAAGGTCTAGTGTGTGGGTGTAGGCTGTATGGTGGACTTTGGAAAAATTAGTTAAAATATGGGTCACTAAAGTGACCCTATTTATGACCAAATTTTTGGGCTTAGGAAATATGGATTAAAATATCGATCACTTGCAGGAAGAAAAAAAAAAAAAGTTACCCACAGTAAATTTGAGTCACGACCGGCCCTAGTAATAGCTCACTTGGCCCATTCACCCCTTGCTAGAGTCAGCCATGCACAGCTTTCCCCTCAATCTCTAGCTCATTCACTCACTTGGCTCATTCACACCTTACTAGTGGGTCGGAGAGAGATGTTCAGGGGAGAATGCTCTCTTACTTTGTATTGTGTTGGATATGGTCCAGTTCTCGATTCTACCTTGGAACCGGATTGGATTGAGAATCGATCACCCCAAATATCAATCTTCATGCTTTTGCATTTGTCTTTCGTTGAATTAACTTTGTGGTCAAAGACCAATTTTAGGGGGCTTGCAAGAGCCACGGCCAAGAGTATGTGTTCATACCATGAATAGAGTATTCTCAAATTCACATCTGTCAGTAACAAATATGTGTAAAAGACAAGAAGTGTTAGCATTTTTTGTCACTATATTTGGATAAAATTAGCAAAGTTACTCGATTACATTAATTTGACATATTTTAAGGGCCAAATGCATGTTTTGAAAGTCCTAAGATTTAATTTAATGTTCACAATAAGTTTTAGAACTTCCTTAATATATATATTAATTTTTATATAGTACATAAATTTATTTTTTGGGGTCAGATGTAGTAAATAAATTGCGCAGGACTATTTCCACGCTTTTCTTTTCTTTTTTTTTTTGCTAAATACACCTCTCTTTTTTACCAAAATGCCCCTTGCTTTCGCAATGGTGTACTCTCTCCCCCGCCCCCTTCCCCCTCCCCCTCCCCCAAAAAGAAACCACAATCCCACTTCATCGATTGCAGAATCTTCTTTTCTTCCCGCTTAAGTCTTCACCCTTCATAGTGAAGATTTCTTCTGATCATGAATCCATCTTTTCTTGTCTTCTCATTATTTCATCAATTGTAAAAATATTTTGAAGCAGCCCTATATTTACCATCTGTATTTCCCTTTTTTATTTATTCTTAGCTGGAAATTTGAAAATGAAATATACCTATAATTCATGTGGGCTGAGCGAGGATTCTCGAAATTATGTCTGCCCCAAGTTAGCCCATGCCTTCCCAGTAATCAGTCTTTGTATATAAAAAAATAATTACTTACATCTAATCTCGATACTAAATTATGTATTTGAATTAATGTAAATCATATGGACATAAAAAGAGCTTCTGTTCTCCAATCAATGAAAATTTGCCTTGTACGATTCGGTGCTTCTTTGTTCACCTCTTTTTTGTATGGAAAAATAGAGTCTGTACAGCTAATAAAATGGAAAAACGGGTAGAAGAGAACAAAGAGGGATGAAACAACTAGACAGAAAAATCGTGGAGAAATAGTTTAGGACTTTTATCTATGCTTTCATGGATGAGGTGGAGGAGAAATAGTTTCCATAAAAATTGGTCTATGTAGATTGAAATTATCGTGTGATATGTGAAGTCCAAGTGTGTCATAAAAGTCTAAACTTTCGATAATGCCGAGTTTATCTACAATTGCAATTATTGCATGAATTACAATTGGCAATTGGCAATCGATTGTGGGATGCAATCCGATCAGAACAACCAGCAAAAAACTATGTATAGACAAAAGCAACCTTATAGAAAAAGTTCTGAGAGCATGGTCTTCATTTATAGCTATAACTTCAAGTTCCATTGAATTCTCTAATTGTTAGGATGATTCTACTTCTCAAACAGTAAGAACTCTTTTCGTTTGGACTGGAAATTTTCATCAATTTGACTGAAGAATTCCACCTTTGGGCAATCTCTATCTTGAGGTCTCGAATTAACTTCTCTTGCAGTTCTAATTAATCTCATTCGGATTAAGTTAAAGAAAATCGCATCCAGCAAAGAGGTGACTAATTTTTTTGTATACCACCTTTCTGCGAGTGGGTTTTGCCGACCCTCGGCGGACCGCACGATGCAGCCACGCATCTCCCCATTATCTCCCGTGCTTCAACAACTTGTCCGCCGTGATTACAGGCGCCAAGCTTTCAAAACATCCCTCGCACGTCTCTGACTACTCGAACTATATGATTAGTCACGTCCTGCTCATCACTTAAAAGTAGCCAAAGATTGGAAATGGCATCCTCTAGAAGTTCTTCATACTAAAAGTGAGAAACGGAGTTCGCTTTTCTTTTTATTTTTTTCAGATAGATATAGGGCAGCTAGCGCAGGAGATAACGTCACCATAAGTCCGTACCGGTGACGACACATTCGGATTCGATTTCGAGAGACCATGTAGAGGGCAACGTGACATTAATGCGGATCAGAAAATGAATGGAGAGTAATTGGATACCAAAAAGAGCGTGTGGAGCATCTTAATATAAAAGTCGATCCTCCTATCCTGTCCTACCGACAGCTCAACAAGTAAAGCAAGACCAATTGAGCAGTTATTGAGATAAAACATAACTTTTTATGTATACGAGCCCTTGTGCATGTGTCACAGTGAACACTTGGATCACGAGCATGCATAGAGAGAAGCGTCTAGGAGAGAATGCTCTATTGCTTTTTATAGTGTTGAAAATGAAATAACGCTAATGAGAGGGAGGACCTTTATTTGTACACACGTCTCTCTAAGTACAATTGAGATCGTTACTTGATTTGACAATGGAAACTTCATCTCCCTATTGACTAACTACTTCATTAATTACCACAATTCTCTAAAATACAAATGTACATTACCTATGATACCTTTGACGACATAAGTGACACTCTGGCCGCTCTTGACCTAAAGATGTTGACTTGCCAGATGAAATCCTTCACTTAAATTATTGGCTCCCTCGCAGGTTCGCGGTTTTTTGGGGTCCCATGTCATCTAGTCTTTTGCTATACGACTAATGTTTGAACCCCAACTCGTCCAAGAAGCAATACATTTCTTGACTCGGTCAACTCCATATTGATGAGCTTATTGGGTCCGTTCCAAGGTAGTCCATTCCTATTCGGTTATCGGTCTATGCATATCAAACAAAAAGAAGTACTTGATTCTAAATTTCGATGCTAAAATAGTGATTCAAATTTATGTTAATCATATGGCCATAAAAAGAGCTTCTATTCTCGAATTCAATGATGAATTGGCTTGTATGATTCAGTGTTTCTTACGTTCACCTAATAAATCAACAATACTAATCTTTCAATTGAATCCAAACGTAATATACAAATTAAGAATCGGTAGGCATCGTCGAAACTTCAACTTTTACCCTATATGAACTCCTAAGTGGATGCACACATTTTTTTTTTCTTGGGAGTTCTCTTTTTTTACTCCTTTTTTCGAGGGTATGGGTGAGTAAGGCTTTAGGGTAAATTTAGAAACCGGAGAATCGGTTCGATTCCGAGTTCCCGTGAGATCTAGTCCGGTTCCCATTTCCACACTTTTAGGAATTGGGAACCTACAAAATCACTAAATAATAGTAGACTAAATTAGAAGGTTATGTGTCTATTCTTAATCTCTTTGATTTATAGCATTAGTAGAGCTAATGTGAGTTCAAAAAAAGATAGCCATAACTAAGAGAAAGATACTAAAAGTGACAAAAGTTGTGTATGATGCTTAATTCAATGTCAAAAGTTTTTTTGAATCACTTAAGTGTTAATTTTGATTTGGATTGCTAGAAATCCGAAGTTGCCATATTTTTTTAGTTTCTCGGTCCTATGTGGCTCACTGGCTAGGAAGCATCGACATTGTCAGAGAGCTTTTGTGTCGTGTCAGATACTTCGACATTTGTCCGACACTCTCCAACACTTGATCAACATGTGTCAAAAAATTCAAGACTTGATCAACTATCCCAACACTCGAGTCTGAAATTCTAACATGCGAGTTTAGAATTTCAACATATGATTTCGACAAACATGTGGTCAATTTTAAAAATTTTCAATAAATAAGTGGTCAAAATATAAATATGCAAAAAATAAATAATAATAAAAATAATAAAATGGGAAAGAAGAAAAAACGAGTCTTCTCATTTCTTGTAACTCTTACTTCCCATGACACACAATTCACCCCCAAATTTGTTGTTTCTCTTCTCTTCCGACACACTCTGACATGCAAGTCTAATATATATATTATTTTTTTCTCCAAGTTTTATGGATTATTAGAATGGAGTTGAATATGTCAAATTGAAATAATGAACGATATTTACAAATGGTGGATTACTAATTTCAATGTAAATACATTCTAAGCTCTTTTTTATGATTTATTTATTTATGAATTTGAATCAAATTCACAAAAAGGATAATTTATCATGTATATTTTATATATAACGTATCCCAACATGTCAGAATTGTTATTTTTTAAGAAACAATGTGTTGATGTGTCGTATCGTGTCGTGCCACATGTTGATTCAATGTTACTTAGCTCACCGGCATGCCCGATCAACATATATCCCTATAGACAAGTTAATGAATGATTATTTGAGTGCAAAAAATTGTAGATATGAATCATTGAGTGCCAATTATGGTTAAAAGTGATTACTTCAATGCCAATCATTATTAAAAAGTGATTACTTTAGTATTAATCTCAAATAAAAAGTGATCAGTGTGTGATGTTGTTTTGAACATTTGCATAGATTGAATTTTTTTTTTCTAAATATGCTTAGTCATATTAAATTTAATTATAAATGCCATGTAATCGATTTAGTTGGAATTTCTTGCCAGAGACACTTAAGTGATCATTTTTTCTTCGATTTGGCACTTAAGTGAACTAACGAAAATTTTTGGTACACAACTTTTGACATTTCTAATGTCTTTCTCTCCACATATCTTGAATGGAACTTCTTATCTCATTGACCACATTACGGCGTTCTATTTACTTTTCCATTCATGAAGAAATTTATGAATGCTAAGGGCCCATTGATAAAAACTTCTTAAAAATTTATTTTTCAAAAGAATGATGACACACATAATCTTTGAACTTTGGCCCAATGTGTAATGTAATTCATAAATTTTTAATTTGTTCAATATGGTCATTTAATTTTTAATGCATGTCAATATAGTCCATAAGTTAAGGACAATATCAAGTATTTTCATATAATTCGGGAACTAAATTGAACATATATAAAAAAAAAAAAGAATTATATGAAGTAAATTAAAAGTTCAAGGATAATATTACACATTAAATTAAAATTCAGGAATTATTTTGAATAAATTAAATATTAAGTTAAAGTTTATTGACTATTTATGTCATTTTCTTGTTTCAAATTTATTATTCAATCCCAGGACTGCTTCCGGGGGCGTTCCATGACATTCATTTCGAGACAAGCCAACTTATGCATTCTGATTTTTTTGCTTCTCGAAGAGGATCTTATCTTTAGCCGCGCGAAACACGGGAAGTCATTTTTACAAAAGAGACTCGTTATGTCAAGTCAATAGTCGAGCTGTTCTGCATAAACTTCTCATGTTCACACTCCCAAAAAATGACCATCAACTCTTAATTTTTGTCTTCATCCTCAAAAAACGTATATGGAATCGTTTCTTTATGTCATCGGTCCAAATAAAAAATTTAAGTTTTTCAAAATTTTATTTATTTTACATGTTCATTTTTATGGATTATTATTATTGACAAATGAAAATTTTTCATTTTTATTATTGCGTTCAATTTACACACGAAAAAGGAAATTTGCCGGAACCTAAATAAACTCTAGAACCATCTTATAACTAGAGGTGGCAAAATGAGTCATAAATGAATTGCCTTAAGTTATAAAAACAAGCTTAAGTGGATAGCAAATGAGTTGCCTAATAATTTAATGAGTTTTAAATGGATTGATAATGACCCCATTTCCAACCCATATGAAAAGGAAAAAAAAAAAAAACCTCCTTTCAACACAAGCAAGAGATCGGCCCTCGCCCAAATCTGCTAGTGAGGGCCTGCGACCGACCCTTGCCCAATAATTGAGGAGGTCAACTCGCTAGACTTAGAAGGAAAAAAACGAAAAATAAAAAAATAAAAAAATTAATTTTTTTATAAATTCATAAAAATTGTCTACTAAATTTGTATTATACGGAAGTATTTTAACAATGTAATTTTTTTTGAAACTCAAAATGATTTTTCACTAAATTAGGTTAAATATAGAAGTATTTTAGTAACATAAGTGGGGTTGTGTATGTGTTGGGTCAAATATAAGTTGTTAGATTTGTATTGCATAGAAAATGAATTAAAACATATTAAAATTTATTAATTTGGATTGGATCATTTTTAGCTTGACCCAACCCACCTATTAAATGGGTCTACTCACGATAAAGTCGGTTTTCAATTTCAAATTTAAGAAAAAAATGCAAGAATCCATTCTGATGGATGGGTATCAAATTTTAAGTGAAACATGGACAGAACCTAATCCCGGGCACCACTCACCTCTAGAGGGTTGGTAAAGTCTTCTCGAGCCGGGGGTCTTCCTAGCTTCCGTGGGAAGTTGCTCCGTTTACTTAGCCCTCCAAATGAACAAAAAGTACAAAAGGAGAGAGAAAGAAAGGAGGGAAGAGGAAGAAGAGGAGGAGGAGAAAAATCTTGACACAAGGAGCAGCCGACCTTCTTTTCCTATTGGGAAGAAGAAGGAGAAGAAGAAGGAGAAGGAAGGACCCGGCAAGGCATCAAAAGCAAAACGCTTTGCGGTAAGAAGGCATCTCTTCCCTTTACTCGATCAATCCCGTCCTCTCAGAATCTTTGCTTTTTCCTCCCCTTCTCCTTTTTCCTCCTCCGTCATTCCCATTCGCGCTTTCTTTCTTCCTCCCCCCCGTCGATCTCCGCCTCTCTCCCCCATCTGCTCCCCCGGATTTTTCTTGGGTCGCTCTGGTAAGTGGAGAATCGCTTCGAGGGTTAGGGTTCTCTGCACTCCGATTTGGACTCCTGTGGGGTGATTTAGCTCGCGGGTGTTAGTGGGTAACTCGGGTTTTATCTTGCTATCTTTGCTTTTGCTTGTTGCTGCTGTCCCGAGGTGCCGTGGGCAGTTCTGGGTTTTGCTCTGTCTGCTTTGTTTGTCTCGATTTTGGGTCCGGTGATTTGAGCTCTGCTTGTGAAGTTAGATTCCTGACTGATGGTTTAGTACGGCCGAAGTTGTGTGGCGCGATGCGGCGGCATTAGCGAAAACTTGTGATCGAAACCATGTGTGCTCTGGTTGTTCGGTTGTGCGTCTTTTTGGCGGCAATCTGGTTGATGGGTTCTGAGAATTTTTGGGTTCTGGCAGGAGTTGAGGGAGGGGAGGACTGTTGTGATGGGGAAGGGCTCGAAGAACTATTGCAAGTCGGCCTCTCACAGGCTGTTCAAGGACAAGGCGAAGAATCGAGTGGACGATCTCCAGGGGATGTTCATGGATCTGCAATATGCTAGGAAGGAGAGCCGCAACGTCGACGTCGTGGTCCTGGAGGAGCAAGTCCATCAGATGCTTCGTGAATGGAAAGCCGAGCTCAACGAGCCTTCTCCTGCATCGTCTTTGCAACAGGTTAGCTTCTCATCTGAATCGCCCTTTTTACTTCATATGTCACCTTCTTGAACTTCTCTTTTCAACTTTCATGTTGAAAATTCTATTGATTGATGCAAACGTGTCAAATGAGTTCAAAATCAAAGTTAAGAGAATTTGGATTATTGTTAAGTTGCTTTTGACTTCCATTGGAGAACATGCTGTCTAATTGAGAGAGAAAACAGTTTTGTGCATGATCCTGCCAAGGTTTGAGTCTTGGTAGGGTCCCTTTTTATTTCCTTTTGGTATGAAACCAGAGAGTCATCGATCCTGTGCTTTGGTCCACGACTAATTTTGCAAATGGGAGTGGGTTTTCTAAACCATGTCTTCATGGACCGTCTGGCAAGTTATGCTTAATAATGTATTTTGATTGCTTACTGCAAGTTGTTGCATCCATTTTTGAAGTTATGTTGAGACATTTTCTCTTTTATTTGATGGCTATAGGGCGGTAGTCTTGCCTCCTTCTCATCAGATATATGTAGATTGCTGCAGCTCTGTGAGGAAGAAGATGATGCAACTAGTGCATTAACTGCACCCAAGGCAGAGCCAAATGATCAAAACCTTAATGTTGGAGATGGCACAAGCTTGCCAGAGGTGCTTCCTCCTTAACTTGTTGTGCAGTAAGCTTTTATGTTGACAATATGCTCCATGTAAGTTGAAGTGTTATCCTATCAATCACTCTTTCAAACGTAGTAAATTTCTTTTCTACAATATGTTCATCTTATGCTTATGTCTGCTGAATTTATGAGGTTCATGTGATCCGAGGTTCAAGATTTATGTATCTTAACATCTAAGTATGACAAGAGCATGTGTTAAGGACTATGATCTAGAATGAAAGGACACTGAAGAATTATTTCACTTTAGGTTATTTTGGCCCTGCAACTTCTGATATGACTTTCTGCTCGTCTGCTGAATGCTCCCTTTCATGACTGAGTTCTCTGCCCGCAAGGATGTGTGGTTCACTTTGTGCTTTTAATCATTTGTTGCTTTGGTTCATATCCTGCTCCCTTTTTGCATAACATGCTTAGAGACTTCATAGGCCAGATCACTGAGGTTACATTATCTAGATCTGTTGATCCCATTCAAAGCACTAGTACATTGAAAGCTGAGCAACAATTTGAATGCATGAAGGGACTCCATTTGATGTTATGCAAGATTGTAAAAGCATTGTGTTCTTATCTCCATGCCATGAGAATTCAGGGTGGAATCTGATTGGAGATGATAATGGTTCATGATGCAGTCTATTGCTGATTGTCAGACTGACTTTCATATGAAACGGCTTGGAGTTTGAAATGGGGTATTTATCTTTTTCAGGGAAATGGCAAGCAGAGACCACAGAAACGCTGCTTCCCATCTGCAGATCAGTGCAAGGACTCCCATCTTGGCATTGGTGCTGCAGCAATAGACAATGCAGATGGCATCAACAGCTTGGAACAGCTTCAGTTTGGATTGAATCAAGGTTTCAACCAAAGTTACTATGATAACTACAACAGCACAGGTTATGGTGGAGAGGATACAATGCCTCATGTTGCAAGCTGTCTACCAAGTATTTGCCCTCCACCTTCAGCTTTTCTGGGCCCCACATGTGCGCTCTGGGATTGCCCAAGGCCTGCTCAAGGTTTGGAATGGTGTCAGGACTACTGCAGTAGCTTTCACGCCGCTCTAGCATTAAATGAGGGTCCACCGGGCATGAGCCCAGTTCTCCGACCAGGGGGAATTGGTCTAAAAGATGGACTTCTCTTTTCTGCTCTTCGTGCCAAGGCCCAAGGGAAAGATGTCGGCATCCCAGAATGTGAGGGAGCTGCAACTGCTAAGTCTCCATGGAATGCACCTGGTAAACTCATAGTTCATTTTTTTTTCTCTCATTTGGTTTTGTTCGGGTTTACAGTTTTCTTCTGGGGCTATGTATTCTCAGGCGACCGATGATGTACCCTTTTAGTTTTTTTAATTCCCTGGATTTTCTTTTATGATTGCAGAACTTTTTGACCTTTCGGTTCTTGAGGGTGAGACAATTAGGGAATGGCTATTTTTCGACAAGCCTCGCAGAGCATTTGAAAGTGGAAATAGAAAGCAGAGATCTTTACCTGACTACAGTGGCCGTGGTTGGCATGAGTCACGGAAGCAAGTCATGAATGAGTATGATGGGCTGAAAAGGTCTTATTATATGGATCCACAACCGCTGAATCACTTTGAGTGGCATCTCTATGAGTATGAGATCAACAAGTACGATGCTTGTGCCTTGTACAGATTGGAACTGAAGCTTGTTGATGGGAAGAAGAATCCAAAGGGCAGGGTAGCAAATGATTCTCTTGCTGATCTTCAGAAACAGATGGGAAGGCTCACAGCTGAGTTCCCTCCTGATAGTAAGCGCTCTGTTAAGGGGAGAACCAAAGTTAATTCAAAGGATAGTGTTGGATACATTTATTCAGATCAGAATCACGGTGCAGCGGCAAATGAAATAGTCGACTATGGATTGGTTTCTCCATATGATTACCTTGTGGAGAACAAAGGTGAATATTACGTAACTTAAGTGAAGGTAGATGAAGAAGCTACTCTTCTTGGTCTTTTCTGCATTAGCCTAAGCATATTTTCTCTCAGGCTGCAATGGAGCTAACCCTTTTGCTGCTTGCATCAAGTCAGAAGTACCTATGAACAATAAGCTCAACTAAACCTCAAAATTTTTTTGGGGCCATGCAGAGAGATCCATAAACTGGTGTACATTCTAACCTCTGGAATATTAACCTGTCCTTAGTCTTTATGACCAATTCTGCTGTGTTGGTGACTAGAAAATGGATGGCGATGCCTTAAGGTGATGAATTGGTGGCCACTCCTTAATATATTGCTCGGATCTTTTTCTAGATCTGTTGAACAATTGTGCTTGTGTTAAAATCTATAGGACACATTATACTATATGATTCTCGTACTGTCTTCATTGACGTTTTACAATGGAATCTATCATCATTCTCAAGTGAATCGGCTGTGTGATTTGGGTGGTGATCTATGTTTCTGAAGCTTTCTATTTGCGGTCTTCTACATACAGATTCATGTTAGGTTGTGATGGCCCATGTTTTGTATAGTTAACAGCTAACTCGGGGCGATCCGAACAGTAAAAGCATTCGGGTTAATCTCTTGAGCAATGAGCACAGCGTCGCACGTGATGCTAAGTGATCGGAAGGATCTGATTCTTTGCAAAGGTTCTTTTTGTTCGTTGTGTTTTGTCTATCTGTCTTATGCTGTGTGAACACTCAAAAAAGATCATTCAGAGCCAGGTGAGTCTATAGGAATAAGATGATTACTGGAGCATCACCTTGGGGCCTTTTCAAAAGTTGTTTCTTTTTTGGGAATATTAAGATAATTTGTTTAAAATTCGATGCGATTGGTTGTCCCCATGAAATAAAGATTAAATGGTGAAAATGGGTCCTGTAGGTTTCTCTTTTAGTAAGTGGCCATGATTGGCATCCAATACAAGTCTTGTCAGAGATTCTATTAAATTTAGTGAGTCTTACCATACCAAGGAGTTAGCATTGCTTTTTTCTTTGGGAATGAGTCCGTACGAATTAAGTTGAAGTCAAAATTATAATGAGGTGATCTGATGACGTGGACGGTTCATGAAGAAATTTTGTTTAATGTTTAATATCGTTCCTGGGCTATTTATTGTCCAATTTAGTTCTTACACCTTCAAATTCAACAAATGTAATCCCTTGGCTGCAAATTTCAACTTCAGCTAACATGCCATAATCTTTTTTTTGGTAAGGAACATGCCATAATCTTTGTTTTTGTATTAATAAACAAATACACTGTTCTTTTTATATTAATTGACACATATATAGAATGATATTTATGTTGTAATATATTCCTTCCTTTCTTTTCCCTCACTAGCATCTACACAACATTGTGATTGAAATACCTCCAAATATTTCTCTTTTTTTAATAATTATTTGAATCCCTTTTATTTTTATTTTTATTTTCTTATCACTCCATCCAAACTAACCAAGTGTAAATAAATGAAAAATTAAAGAAAAAATCTGCAAAATTAACTTAATAGAATTTTAGATATGTGCATAGAAAGTTTTAAAATTTGAAGAAAGTGTAATCAAGTTCTAAAATTTATCAAATTAATGCAATCAAGTCTTTTTGTTGATACCATCAATTTGAACAATGAAAAATGCTAACGTGATATTTTTAAATTAATTTATCTCCTACATGGTGTTTCTTATTATTTTCTTCTTCAATCTTGTTAAATTAAATTAAAAACTAATAAAGCTAACATTTATTTTAAAAACTGAAAAAAAAGAAGGATGGGTTAGGGCCTCGTTAATGCCGAAGGGGCCAACGGCAAGGCCTTGCTACACTAGGAGAGGGCGGGCAACCCTTGCTAGGCTCAAATGAGGGCACCTAGATCATCGGCCCTAGATGAGGGCCGACAACCCTCACTAGGCTTGAGCAAGGCCTAATCAACCTTAGGAGATAGCTGGCAAGGCGTTGCTTTGAGTGCCCACCCAAATTCGGGCAATGCCGGCTATCCTTGGGGTTGGCAAGCCTCGCCGGAGCCTAGTGAGGTTCGTCGGCCCTTGCTGGGGGTTGGCCACCCTCGTCTCATCGGCCCCTCCGCCAATGGTGGTGGTGGTATGGCTCACCAATGAGGCCTTACCCTACCCTTCTCTCTCTTTTTGTTCAATTTTGTTTATAAATAAAAGTTTAGATGTTTTTAGTTTTTTAATCTATTTTACCTAAGATTTGAAAAATAAAATAATAAAAATAGCCACGTAGAAGAGAATAATTAATTTTGAAAATATCACATCCGCATTTTCTAGTAAGATAAATCGATGATATTAACGAAAGAACTTGATTGCACTTTTTGCAAGTTTTAGAACTTAATTATATTTTCACATTAAGTTTTAGGACTTTTAATAAATTGATTCCTAAAATTTTTATATAGAAAGTACAGAGAGATCGTCCGAGTGTGAACCATACATGTGGCACATTGTACAGCCATGCGACTTAGACGTGCAGCACACGATTCCAACAGAGGGAGAAGATGGCCAGCAGCCATGGCCAATCGTAACCCCTCAATGAGCGTCATTGTCGTCATTGCGGCGACATACAACATCTAGCATCAGTTGGATGCCTAGGATATGAGAGAGACAAGAGGGATGGAGCACGAGATAGAGAGAGATCGAGACCGTCACTGAACTATTGTTGCTTTCGAAATGATGGTCGACGAGACTGTTGCTGTCGCCAGCAATGACGGCGGCGACACCGGCTTTGATGAGCGACATCATCAACAGCAAATGGGCACCGCCGGCGGCAGCTCTCTTTACCCTTTCCCTCGCTTCTTCGACACTTCTCCGATTTTCTTTCTAACTGTTCTTCCTCTAGCAACTCTTTAGGTAGTGAGTAACTAAGCTGGGTTTGTTTTGGACCCATTAAAATCCACAGCTGGTTGACATTGATGGGATCGACCTATTTTGACTTATTTTTAAATTTTCAGATGATCCATAAGGTGTCCGCCTGTTGAATTCGAGTCTAATACACAATTTCGCCACCTCTATCTTGGTACATTCACGAGTGCAAGCACGATGAGGCTGGCATGTGAAACAAGTCAAAGCTCGAGAAGCAAAAACTCTGTTCTTTTACATGTTTAGAAAAAAAAATACTTTTGTTTTGACTCTCTATAAAATAAAAACCACGCATCCATTTGCCGAAAATTTTTCAAATTGTGACCCGAAAGTTTTGACAAGATTGCTCTCATTGGAATATGTTTTGGTAGGCTGCCTTCAATTTGCACGGTTTTCATCTTTTTCTTTTAATATCCTAAAAAATTCTAACTTTAACTCCAATTTCAATTTTATTATAAACTTTTTTTATCTCATAAAAAACTCCAACTTTAGATCTAATCTTAATTTTACCCTAAACTTTTTTTCATCTCATGAAAAAAAAAAAAAAAAAAAACTTAAGTTTAGGTCAAGTTCCAATTTTACCTAAAACTTTTTGTTTGATAAAAAACCCCAACTTTATATTCAGTTGCCATTTTACTCTTAATTTTTGTGTACCACAAGAAATTACTAAATTTTACTTGAGTCCCAAATCTTCCCTCGTTAACCCTTCGTCTAAAATCGTCTTGGTCTTAGGTGGCATTTCCACATTCCTATTCTAATTTTTCTCCAAAATCCATTAAGCTATCTTTTAAAGATGAATTTCCCTAACAACCCCAGCTTTTCGGGTGTGGAATTTAGGTAAAAATTAGAATACTCTTAAGAAACTCTTTCTTCTATCTCTCTCAATCTTCAATCTCTTGTATTCAAGAGGGTTCAACCTCTCCGCTTAGTAATAAAGGAGACGGGGGTGTAGAGACAAGCGCAATCGGAGAGCTCACACTTGAGATGCTCAAATAGCTCACACTTGAAAATCTTCTCTCGATTGTCAACGAAAAATTTTGGACGAAAGGTTAACGGGATAAATTTATGACTTAAGTAAATGTTAGTGAATTTTATGAGACGAGATATATTAGTGTAAAACGGGGACTGGATGGTAAGTTTGTGACAAAACCTAAATTTGAGGGTTACTCATCGGACAGAAAAAAGTTTAGAATAGAATTAGGACCAGCCTTTGAGGTTTTCTTATTAGACAAAAACAAAAGCTTATGGCAAAATTGAAACTCAACCTAGAACTTAGGGTTGTTTTAGAGTATTAGGCCATTTTTTAAAAACAATCAGGGCCTAAAGCAACGAGAAATTGAGAACTAAAAAATCTAAGGGAAAAGCCCCGCTTGTTCGCCCAACCATGACGTTCTCACTCCTGAAGGAGCTCGTTTGAAATACCAGAGAATTATTAGAATTCAACATGCGACCATTTTAAGCTAACGGTGGATGCATTTATCACCCTCTCTATAGACATGGCTCAGTTGGATGTACCCGCCTTCCCTATGTATGTTTTCATGTCTTCTCCATCTTCTTTCTCGTCGCCCAGCACAAAAACACAAGCACGTCGGCTGCACTAATTTTCCAAAAACATGCACAGAAATACATTGAGAGAGAGAGAGAGAGAGAGAGAGAGAGATGATTTTCGCAATCTAACGTATACACCAAGATCAGAGTAATCTCAACGTCATAACAGTACGTTGACATATACAGAAAGTACCAGGTCAGACAAGCAATGGCTACAGCAGGCGTAAATGCAATGCGCTGATACACCCCGATCATGGTGTCCTTTTAACTCGGATGATACTCCAGAACAACTACACTCTTGTTAGCCCCGCATAATAAAGACACGGTTCATATGTAACACCGCTAGGGACCTAATTACAGGCTCGAAGGGATACAAGCTATTTGCACCTAACCCTAAATGCATCTGGGCATATTGATGCTTCAGCCTAAGCAACTTCATCTTCCACAGTGTTAACCCGTTCACATTCATCGATCCATTCACTGTATCTGCAAGTTTGCAAGGTCTGTATTAGGACATGAGACAGATCCTTGAAAGAACTAAATAAGGGATTCTGGGCAAATGAACTTACATGTCTATTGCTTCAGTTAAAGCTGCAAAGACATAGAGAAGACAAATAGAGTTAGACAGATAAAAAAGGCTCCTCAAAACGCATTATGTGTCCTAAGATGAAGTTAATTATAGGATTTGCATGAGAATAGGAAACACCATAAATTCCCACACCCGTCTTACGCTTACCCATACAAAAGTATAGACATGAGAAAATACCTGTAATTGAAGTGCTAAACCTTTCTTGGCATATCCCGCATACAGCTTCACCAATTAAGTTCTTCATATCACTGAAACCACAAATATGCAAAAAGTCATAAAATCACTCTCACCAAATAACACATCATTGTAAGCAGCCTTGTTTACTGCAGTTACAATGACTTCTGAATCAAAAGTTTCAAATCCTATTCCTATTCTTTCTTACTCTCAACTATAAGTCCTAGATTTCAATGATGTGATTCACTTCTTTCAAAGGAAAATGTCTTTTACATCCCTTCTCTCTAACAGATAGCTTAACCTGTTTTCTTCTAATTAAGTTTTTCTGATAAAAACAATTGAAAGTTGTAAGGCAACTGTTTTATCTAGCATCTCTATAAGCTGAACATAATAGTTGGTTCTATGCACTACTATCAGTTTGGTTTGAGGCTCTATTAATTTTCCAAAAAGACTACTTGTAGAGAAACATTCTGCACAGTACAGTTACTCATCAGGATTGGTAAATGCTTGGAAATGCATAACACTGATACTCTAAAGTAAATATCAGAATGCACTTCAGCAGGAAGATGGTCATGAATCCATAAAAAGCTTTTCATAATATGAATCATGCACTGTTTCAAAAACAAAACATGTCGCACAATTTTCGACTTAGTGTTCGGAGGATATCCCTATAAAAACCTTATTCCTATGAGAGGGGAAAAAACAGAAACACAAAAGGAACTTAGAAACTTACAGGCGGCACTCCACACTTGTGCCATGGTTGCAAAAAGGGCAGCTGAAGACTGTATCAAGTCTGTCCGTCCTCTTCTTAGGAGGTGGCTTTGCCCGTGACTTTCTCTTCCCCATAGCTCAAGTTCCTTCTGCTTTTAGTCTGCAATCAAGCAGACAAGATAAATCCACAATTCCCAAATTTAATGCTCACACAAGCCTAACCCTCGCACCCACGTATTCAATCTCAGGTCAATAATACAGGTCAGATTTACTTATCTCATACAAGTTTAAAAATATGTAATCCAGCATAAGAAAAGGACATGCAAAAAGTCAATTCAAGTAATGGAGAAACCCTGGAAAGAGTGATCTCAACCACATAACAAAAACCGATTTGAGAACTCTCACTATTATGGCGTATGGAAACTAATCCTCTGATGAAATTCTTTCTGATTCTACCAGAGTTCGTCAATAGAGAAAAAGGAAATCGATGCACCGTGCGAAAACATTAAAAACCCCTTTTTTATTCAGTTTCACTCATCTAATCTCTCGCAATCCAAGAATCAGACTACCCTTCCACGAAAAACCTCAAACAATCCAATCTAATCTCTCGCAACCCAAGAATCAGACTACCCTTTTTTGTTCAGTTTCACTCATCTAATCTCTTGCAATCCAAGAATCAGACTACCCTCACACAAAAACTCTCAAACAACCCAATATAATCTCTCGCCAATCCAAATGCGCGAGAGAGAAAAATTCTTTCTTTCCCCTGATTCTTCCATACCCGCTCGGTCCCAAAGCAAACACGCACAGAAGACAACGATTTCGAACGAATTTTGCAATCAGTGCTCGGTTTTTTTCACGAGAAATCGAAAGAAAACGACGACCCGAAAGGCCGAAACTTCCCCAATTCGATCGCGAATACCGAACTACGCATTCTACGAAGAGATTAACGATGTCTCAACGAGCAAAGCCCAATCGAATATGCAAGAATCGAAGGGGAAAAAGCAGGAATACGTACCGAGATTGGCGAACGATGCTTGGGTGTTCTTGAGATGAGAGCACAAACCCTAGCCCTGGGAGATTTGACAGATTTGGGGGAATGCAATCAGGCAGCGCGGTCGGTATTTATAAGGTAGGGTCAGACTTCTCTTCTTCGAGAATGACTTTGAATGTTCGATCTGGCGCTTTTGATCTTACAACTCTTTGGTCACATTAAAATACTAAATTTGTTGTGGTTTTTTTTTGTAGCTGGTCCTTTTTATTTTTTGCTTTTTTAATTCCATCGCCTTTTAGTGGATGAAGCAATCCGAACGGGTTTGAACCGATACTTTCTAACGGTGAGGGCTTGCTTGTCCTAGCTAGATCGGGACAGGGGCAAGGCGACCTCACCTCATGGTGGCTGCAGTGGCTCTTGTTGCCCCCGGGCTTGGCAATGGCATCTTTGTTATGTTTCGCCATATTAGAGTCATTTGCATGGAAAAAAAATCATTCAATTAATTCCATGAAGATTTTTCACCCAATAAAGAGCATTGGAGTTAATGAGGATTCTAATTTGAAGAGTGATGATAAGTTTGAAGACTTAAATGATCCAAAAAGAAAAAGTTTTAGAATTCAAATTATTGATCAACACAAGTTTATTATTTCCATCGAAGTTATCCTTCTTTGTAGATTGCGTTATTTCCACCTTAATTTTGGATAAAACACTATTTTCTTTTCCATTAACTAATCGAAATGCCATTGTTTCTCTCTCTTTGATTTTTTTTTAACAGGCTAATCAACAAATTTGCATTTATTTCTATTTGTATCAATCTTTTATTTAGGAAATCTTGACAAAAATGGAAAAGGAAAATTGATCAAACTGTGGAAAAGGTTAATTTGTTTAAAAGCATGATCAAATGCCAAACATGCTTACATTCGGATCATATCTATATATTAACAAAAGCACAAAAAGAAGGAAAATAAGGAAACTTCTTGTTGTTCCACTCCTTCCATGAAGAAAGTAATTAATATCAATTATAGATTCACCTCATAGCAAGTGGATCAAAACTTTAAAATATACTTAAAACTTTCTCTGAAATAATCCAACTTGAGTTTGAAAGTGAAGAAGGTGCAACAAGATTTTTAACTCCAATCTTGCAATTTCATATTAATATGTGAAAATCTCAAAAGAAAACACAAAATAAACAATGCTTAATTTTAAAATCCTACAAATTTATTCTCGAAAATAACATGATGTAAGATGAGATGATATCTTGTTGGGTGTAATTTGACATATATATTATGACACTAATTATAAAGATAATAGAAATAAATGCAGTTTTGTTGATTAGCCTTATAATAAAAGGAACAATAAATTGAAGTGAGAGAAGTGTGTTTCAATCAATTAATTGAAAAAAAGAGAGAGCGATGTAGCCAAAATAGGAGTGGAAATAGTGTTGCCTTTTTATTATGAAAAATTCTTATAAGTGGGAGTACATAAATGTACAAGAAATTTTTTCCCCTTCCATTATCTTTTATTATCCTCTTCATTTTCAAGATCTAGAAAAAGACAAATATATATAAAAAAAACCTGTGTTTTACCGCTCATCTAGTTTAAAGCTTTTATACTCACAAGAATAATTGTATTAATCTATTTCATAAATAAATACTAGTGTTGAGGCACGTTCTAGACGAGTACATACTCCTCAATGGATTTTATATAAATAGAGATAAATCATTTTTGCTAAAGAAGAGGAATGATTATTTGATTAAGTGGAGAGTCATTACCCATAATCAAAGATAGGCCGACACATGTCCCGGATACATTGTGTGAAACTTACATTAGAAAAAAAGTTTATGCATGTTGTCAACATTTCGTTGTGCTTTCAAGAAAATAATTGTCCAAATGGGGTTTTCCAAATATAAGATGTTATTAAAAATGAAGGCTAAGAAATACGAATATCGTTGTGTGTGTGGATGCAGGCTAATAAACATGTTTACCTTGATATTGGAAATTGATTTTGAAAAAGAAGTGTTTTTCTACATAGTTATATATAGTTTAATTGTCATTTAACAATAACAGTTAATGTACACATGAATGCAACGAGCTTTTGTCTTGTTATTGATATGTTCACCATTAATGGCATGGAAGAACATAATTGTGAATGAACGCGAAGAATTCGCACTCTGTTCAAATGTCGGAAAAAAAAAACTTACGTGGCAAAACCTCAAAGAGTTTTAGAAGTGCTGGCGTGGAATTTTTTGGAAATGACTTAATGGACCTTCTATGTAGCTCATAGCTTATTTCATTAATTGAACAAATTGTATTTTTAATACATTTTTTTACGAGAAAGATACACCATACGGTATGTAACAAAGATAAAAAAAAAAAAAAACATTAAAGCGACATGTCTTTTTATAATAGAGACTTTTGGAAAAAGTTGTGGATGAGTTTTTTTCTATTGTGAATATATCATTTCCCTTCGAAAGATTTTGGAAGTTTTTTCTTATGGCGTAAATATAGGGTATCGTGTTGGTAGTCTAATGTAATAATTATAATCAAAGGCAAGTCATCCAGGCGGTGAGATCAAAGCAAATGTGCCATGGCGAGTGGTAAATGCATGGTTAGGCAGACCCCTTTTTTTTTCTTTGCGGAAAATGCAACAAATTCACATATATGCAAAAATAATGAGATTCGTTTTCTAGATTTTTAACCTGTATTAATTTCCGCTCACTGCTCAATAATTCGTCTAGAAAGACTACAAACAATTTCTAATAACCTGATTTTTTTTCTCAGAAAGACTATAAAATTTCCTAATTATCTAAGAGTTTATCGAGAAATTATTTTTCCTCGTGTATTATCACATATTCAAATAAGCAATCTTGGGGTTTCACAATCACCCCAGTGACTATCCTTCCTATATAGGTAGGGGGATATGGGGGATTTGAATTTCCATTTATTTAGAGATATTAGGGTGGGAACAATTTAGTTTTAAGCATATGTTTAAACTATTGCGCCTTGTATTGAGGCATGACAAAAGTCTGAGAGTAAAAGTTAGGAGAATTGTGGTGAAGATAATTTAGTTTTATGTGTGGATTATGTGAAGATTATTTTTTCCTCGTGTATTATCACATATTCAAATAAGCAATCTTGGGGTTCCCCCTTATTTTACATAAGAAAACTTTTCATTAACTATATCCAGATTTAAAAAAAAAAAAAAATTTCATTGCTTCTATATGGGGCTTCAAAATTACTTTTATGTGCGAGAAAAGGATTGGTGGTTTCTTTGTTAGTATCTTTAGTGTTGACTATGGCACTCCAAGGTCAAACATATATGATAGTTTAGCCGAGGAAAGGCTTCAGTTTTTTATTATAAGATCCAGAATGTGAATATCAATCTTAATGTAGATATTTAAAAGTGGGTGAGCAGGTAGCCCATCGTACAATGATTTCAAACTCTTATTATCTGAAAGACTCTTATAAAAAAAAGGACAGGAGATGGAAATCATTCTTTATCATTGTCTCCTCTAGATAAGTTAGCAGTCGTAAAAAAGCGACATGACTTTTTTTGTTTGTAATAGAAGTTTAACTATTCAAGTGCCATTGTTAAAAAAAAAAAAAAGTATCCTGTGTAAAAAAAAAAAGTACCTTTGTCAGAATTTTTTCCCGTAAAGTTTTGGCCGACAAGTCGGAAATTCAATTTTAATTTGTATACTTTTTAACCTTCAATCAATTTTGTTGTTGTCGTGGATGCCCTTTAATCATATTAGAATCTAATTAAATTCTCTATATTTGACAAAAAAGCATTAGAAAAAAATCCCCAATAAACCTCAAACTATATTCAATGTAATACATTTATTTTAAATTTTTTTTAATGATATCAAAAACCTCAAAATATACCTATTTTAATACATTTACTTCAAATTTTTCCTTGTGACTTAAAAAAGTTAAAAGCTTGTATTTATGCGATTTTCTTTGTTCGATCAAGCACCTATATTTTCAAAATATGGAATAATGTGGTAATGCAGTGCCATATCATGAGTTTTGCCTAACTTAGGTCACCCACTCGGTAATAATCAAGAACTATTGCCTAGTAAGAGGGTCAATTCAAGTGACAATGAGCTTGAAATAAACCTTTCCTTCTTTTCTGTCTTTTCATTTCTTAAATTTCTTCTTTCTTTTCCTCCATGCTTATGTGATACTTTCAATCGGATGTCCGTATTTGGGGTTGTTAGAACTAGAATCAATATTGAGAGAGAGTCTAGTTGTCGGTGATAGTGCTCCAAATCTAATGGAGATAATGTCCAATTAGTAAATTAATTTTATGAATGTCAATTCAGTTTTAAACTTTTTAATTTTGTCATTTTAATCCAAAACTTTTACATGAAATTTTATTATTAGTCATTTGACCAATTTTTGCGGAAAATGTTAATGTGATAGTATGCCATATAGGATGATTGACAATAATCAAACGGTCATGTCAATGATTTTCAATAAAATTGATTAGAATGATTATATTAGAATTTTGCACAAAAAAGTAGAATTAGATTGACAAAATTAAAAGAGTAATTTTTTCCAAATTTAATGGCGACGGTGTTGCTAATGGTAATGGTGGTAAATGTTGGGTGGCAATGCGCAATGGTTAGAAGATAGATTTTTTTTTAAGTGAGAGCGCATGAGAAAAATGTGACCCGAAAACACATAGAAGGCTGCATTTAATAATAATGTCAACTTAATGTGAATAATTTACAAATTGGCTTATTATATCATATTTTTCATTTTAGTAAACGAGTAAAAGTTCGGGTACTTTAATTAAATAAAATAAATAATTGAGGTACCAAATGTAACAATAATTAAAGTATGATTACCTAAGCATCGTTGTTTCAGATTAAATATAAGAAATATTGTAATAATTTTAACGCTCATGGCAAAAAGGGACGATGCCAATTTCGGTCAACGTCAAACTCAAGTGCGGTCGACAAAACTGAAAAAAGGCAAAAAAATAAAATAAAATAAAACAACATTCAACGTTGAGCTCTTGCGATAAATATCTGAATCTCGCGACAGCACGCCGCTAACGACATTTAAATAGGCCGTGACCCGACCCGCCCAAACCGGCCCGACCCAGCTAGGGTTTTCTCGTCCGGATTCCGATTCGGAGATAGTGGGAAAGGTGAAAAGGGGGAAGAAGGAATTGATTCAGCTCCATCCATCTCTCCGTCTCTCGTCGGGCTCTTCTTCAGCGGAAGATTCTTGGTTCCTGGCGAACGATAACCACTCAATCGCGTACGGAACGAGGTCGATCGTCTTCTTTGAGATCTGGGTCGATCTTCTCTTTCGTGCCCGAATCGTGTTCTTGGGGGAAGGAGCTTTCTCTGAGCTATGGGGAGAGGAAAGTTCAAGGGCAAGCCCACGGGTCGTCGCCAGTTCTCGACTCCCGACGAGCTCAGTAAGCTGAAAGCACAAAGATTTGACTTTTCTTGCGAATTTCGACGACCCTCTTTCGTTTGGTATCGGTTCTGATTGTTGGGACTAGCCCATTCGTTGACCTTCGGTTGTTTGTTTGTTTGGACGTGATCGGGCTGAATTTGGGTGTGGTTCTGTTTTGCTGGATCTGTTGGGTTTTGAGATCTTGGTGATGGAGGAAATAAGTGAATCTTGGGAGGAGGTGGGGATGATGGTGGTTTAGAATTTATCTAGAAAATTGATGTGTCTTTGTTGCGGTTGAGTTATGGTTTCATTGTCGTAGATGTCAAGAAAGAAAGAACGAGGATGGTAGTCGGATTTGGACTTTAGTATGATTGTCCTGCTGCAGCAGGGAGCGACGTGCAATTTAATTCGAGCCTAGATAAAACAGTTGTTGGCTGATGATTCTAATTTCTTTTGCTAGTAAAATTTTCTCGATGATGGTAAGGGTCCGGCGTGTTTTTTTTAAGAACCTAATGCGTTTTCTGTTTCGACGTTATTTCCTGATGGGAAAAGCCGGGTTATTTTGTCAATTTGATGAATAGGATTACTTGATATCCATAACAGTGATTACAATGAGGACCGTCTAAAAACAATGATTACAATGAGAGAGAGAAAAACTAAGTTTGAGTTTTGTGCTCTCTTACTTCTAAATAAGTCAATATTCAGAAAGATTGCACTTTTCAAGCTCTTGCTGTTGTTATCTTTTGACGAACCTGTTGTGTTTTTGCCTGACTTTATACTTGGCTAAGTTGGCTTTGTTGTTTAAATTGTTGCAGTTGCGGGTACTTCCAGTCGTCCTCGGTCATTTAAACAGGTTTCTCTCTCTTACAGAATCTTGTGCGCTGGAGGGCTTTTGTTTTATTCTTTCACACTATTTCACATGATAGTATACTAATAAGTGTATATTTTGTTCTCAGGAAGAAGCTGAGCCTGTAGAATCTGAAGAAGAATCGGAAGAAGAATCAGGAGAAGAATCTGGTGAAGAGACTGAAGTGAGTAATGCCTGTGTGCCTATTTCGGTTGAAAATGCCATTTGATTATTTTCAATTGTTTGTGGTGAGACTTGGTTTGTTGAACTTTGGTGTATTTGTGCCAAACAATTGCAGAAGCGGAAAGGGACTGAAAGTGTTATTCAAATTGAAAATCCAAATTTGGTGAAGGCAAAGAATTTGAAAGCTAAAGATGCTGATGTAAGTTTGTATATCCCTGGATACATTTTAGTGTTGCCAAAACATTGGAGATCTGCTTCTTAAAATCTCACTGGGTGTTGTCTTTCAGGCGAGCAAGACAACGGAACTATCAAGGCGGGAAAGGTTTGTAGATGCCTACTTGCTTCTCTCTATGAGATTGCTATTTGCTTGCATTTGGTGTTCTTTTAGGAGTGGTTTATTCATATTGCAACATGACAGTTTTCTGACATTCTTCAAATCATAATGTTCTAGTCATTCTTGGTTTTTTTAGCTTGAATTTGAAGTTTTTGATATATATTTTTTAATTCATTGAAGATGTGTTCATCTGTTAATTGTCTTTACGTGAGCAGGGAGGAGATAGAAAAGCAGAGAGCTCATGAACGATACATGAGGCTACAGGAACAAGGAAAAACTGAGCAAGCCAAGAAAGATCTAGGTAAGCAGTGTTTAGTTGAACAGAAACAGGATTTCATGTGTCCATGTAACTTTATATTCTTGGTTTTCATTAGTTATATGGGTAATTTGTTGTTCACATGTGCAACATATTTGGGTATTTATTACCTATATCATGTAAACTGTGGTGTAATTAAGCCCTTCCTGAAATGGTTTTCATAGTTTTTAGCACCTACTATAGGTAGGCAGTGGACTTTCTAGCTAGTTAACTATGATATTCAAGTTATGAACCCCCCCCCAAAAAAGCCTACTGTACTTGAGTAATTTTTGGCAGTGTTTGCTGTTTAAAAATACTGAAAAATAACTATCCTATTAAACCTCTTATTGACTTTGGAAAGGAAACTGGCTTGCTTGCTCACTTGCTATTAGCCCACTGATCTTATCGCTTTCCTGTCTCTAAGAAGAACTATGGCTATGCTTTGATGTTAGTAGTATGAACATCTTGGCGAGTTTGGATTGTGTATTGCAATGGGTAAGTTTATCAGAGTGATGGAATAAGTATCTTCATTTTTTATGAAGATGGAGGAAGAAGTCAAGCAAGACTGAGATTGGTAGACAAGTTGTTGCCTTGTTGGTGAAGGGGAGGAAAGTAATAACTTGAATTGTAATCTGTAAGAGGTAGTTAAGTCAATCAATCTAAACAAAACAAGAAGAAGAAGAAGAACGATAAGCAGTATCATGTCTATTGTCTTTGTTGATATGCCAGTGAAGCCTAACATAATTTAAATTCTCATTGCTAAATTCTACTGCCGCAAAGTTTAATTTGGACCCTTCATTTTGGACCTCCTATTGAAGTGTAATGTTGAAATTATTTACTTTTAGTCATAGCCACTCATGATACATAAAATAAAATCTTGGATATCATAACCCTTATTCCAAGTGAACACTAGCTAGCCGGGGTCAGGTTTGTTATTTGCGTCTAAATAAGTGCTTGCACAAATTATGTCGGTGGCTTCCAAGCTTCCTGTATGAATCATCTGAGACAATTCTAACTAGGAAGAAATGGACCAGAGAATGGGAAATGTTATTGTCTTCTCTTTTCTTTTTTCCCTTCTCATATAGGTCAGAAATGTGTATTGCCATCTATAGTAGGATGTAGAGTTGCTCTGTAAGACTGTAAGACTAAAATCTTTCTCGTTTTCTGTTAACAATTTAAACCGTACAATTTGATTCAATTTGTTTATAAACCGATATGTCTCAAGGGTGTGAATCAAGTTAAAAAAATAATAGTCCAATTCAGTCGTGATTTATTTATGATTCAGCTGCTGATGGACCATTTGAGCTTGATAGGTAAATACATATACTGAACAACTATATGACAGCTAAAAAAAAGACTTGGAAAAGTGAGGACATTCTTATATGTTATCACCATGCAAACCACAGTCAATCTTGACCATACTTGTCCGTCAGTTTCTTCTCGTTGGTGTAATTGAATGATCGTTTATCATGTCCGTTCCCTTCTCCTTTCTATTTTTGGTTTTTGTGTGCTCATTATTGCACTCTTATATCCTGCAGAGCGTTTAGCCCTTATTAGGCAACAACGAGCAGAAGCTGCCAAGAAGCGAGAAGAAGAGAAAGCTGGTAAAGTCTTTGAGGCTGCTATGTTTTTGTCGTTCTGGTTTCACCCTTATTGCCAAAACTGATTCCCAAACTCTCTTTCCTCTACAGCCAAAGAACAGAAGAAGGCAGAAGGTCGCAAATGATCCTTAGAAAGCGCACGGAGCAGTGTTCTCTTTGGAGAAAAAAAAAAGAATATGTGAAGATTAAAGGCATTACTTTTCTATTTTAGCAATTGGTGCAAACAGTATGTTTTATCTTCCCAGTATTACTACTGAAAGCATGTGGTACTGTTCTCGATTGGCCTTCCTATGAGTAAAGGCGTTTCTGGTGACTATTTAGAAAATCTTGGATGTTCGGCTTATTTGCAGAGCAATGTTTTGCTCAGAAGTTGCTATGGCAAGTGACTGTTCTTTCCCCTGCTAGTTCAAGCTAAGAACTGTGTGTCGTCTGTCCATTGATATATGGATAATGCCGATAAAAAAATGGTGCGATAAATAAGCATTGTGATTACTACAACAGGGTGACTTGTGTTATATTTTTCATTATCATAGCTACTGTGGGATGGCGTTGCCAAGCATCTATGCGCAACGGACCTAAGGTTGATTTCGAAATAGGAATATGACGTTGCAAGGTTGATTCAATTTTCTATGACCATATCCGAGAAAAAGGCAAAAAGAAGAAGAAAGTACTCACTTTTCGAAAACCAAACCGAAATAAATTGATAATGAATGATGAAATGAATTGAAATTGTCTTGAACCGAACTGAAAATGCGATTTGGTTCGGTTCGATTCGGGACGGTTTTTTGGATTTTCTATTTTTGCTTTGCTTATTAGAATTTAAGTAAAGAAGAGATGATAAAGAAGAGATTGTTCCATTTTATTGAAAATTTCGATTTGGTTCAATTAACCGAACCGAATTAATTAACGGTTATTTTTGGTTAATTGACCCGAAATCGAACCAAACTGAAAACGCATGAAAATTCAGTTCGTTTTGGTTTAGTTTTCGATTCGATTATTGATAGTCCTAATATGTACTATAGTGGAGGGACAAAAGTGGCCTTCGAGCCAATTTTAAAATGTCACATGTTGTATGATGATTGGTCAATCAGTTTGAATTAGCTGCCGTGTCATTCCTGTCCCTCGAGTAACAGAATGTGGTTTTTGTTTTTGGGACATTCGAAAGGTGATGCCTTTACTGGCCTCAACATGCTTTTTATTTTTTATTTTTATTTTTTTTTGGGACATTTCCTAGGTGAGCCGTTAAAATTAGGACCTGGCCAATTTTCTTTATAGCCATAGTGAATGTACCGGGTTGGAATCAGGTCTAAAGGTGCTCCCCCTAGCCCGACTATACGAGGGAGGTAAATGTAATGCAGAGGGACATTGGACGACTTCGTTGGCAGCTGAAACATGATGGAGGAGATGGAAAAAAAGTGAGAGCAAATTGCGTAAATTCCTAGCTCTATTCGCCGTGGAACAACTGGATTGCAAACCCTCATTTCCCGTTTACTTTCTTTGCCAAGCCTCCATTTGGTTTATGAAAAATTACTTCAAAAAATATTTTCCGAATTTTCCGATGATTATTTCACGAAAAAAATTTATTGGAGAAAATATTTTCCATTAGGAAAAAAAAGTCTTCTAAGGTGGGGAAAATATTTTCCATTTTTCAAATTGGAGAATATATTTTTCACACGCACTCTCTCTCATCTTATACCCTTACTAGCCCCTACTTTTTCTCTTTTATTTTTAAAAGCTTCGAATTTTTAATTTTTTAAATTCGAATATTTTAATTTTTATATTTTTAAAAATTCAATTTATTATTATTATTTTTCTTTTATCTTTTTTTTTTTTTCTTACTTTCATTTCTGCTTTTCTTTTATCTTTTTTATTATATTTTTAAAATATTGTTATTTTCCTAGAAAATTACTTTCAGGAAAATATTTTCTTGAAATGGTCCATTTTCCACTAAACGAACGGAGAAAATGGTTGTAGACAGTGGAAACTTAAGCCGATTTTCAAATGTCACATGTCATATACACTTGGCATCATTGTTCAATCAAACTTTAGACATGTCCCACAAATTACCAAATTCATGAGTCGAATAATATCGGTCAATCAAATTGAATTGCTGCTGTGTATCATCGTTTGGATGAAAAAGATATTAGCAGTCCCTTTTGTCCCCTGAATAAGAAGAAGTCTTTTTTTTTTTTTCCGGGGGGGAGGGGCACATTCGAAAAGTGATGCCTTTACCGTTCTCAACGTTCTTCTTTTGGGACTTCTTCTAGGTGAGCCATTATAATTGGGATTTGGCCAACTTTCTGTAGCATTTAGACGGCCAAAAAGTTATTTTCTCTATAGTCATGGTGGATGTACTGGCTTGGAATCAAGTATAAAGGTGCTTGCCTAGCCTGACTATGCGAGGAGAAGAAGGAAAAAAAGTGAGCAAAATGCGTTTTTACTAAGGAGTAAGGACTTCAGTTAGTTATGTTAATTGTTTTTGTTGATTGTGTTAAAACACGGATACCAGAAAATAAGTCTTGTGCAACTACTGTCCACCCTAAATCAAACAAACTCTTTGTCCGTCCCTTGAAGGAAACATTTGCTGAAGACTCGGCGGACTCGGTCCTTGAAGGAAACATAACAGGGTGCTTAATGTAAGCCCAAGTGACATATCCGTTCAAAAATCATCTAGCAAACATGAATATGCTATGAGCTTGCCTAATTACGTGATGATTTGTCAAAGCCAATTCTACTCTTGAAGCATTCTGGAACAAAACGCATCTTGAAGCATGGAATTCGAATGGTTCACGACTCAGTTAACCAGATGGTTCATTACCGTGTCTTCTTTGTATGGATTTGCTGCTTTCTTGTTTGGTTTTTGTCACCACATGTCCATGGTTTGGTCTATGATGACATCACGTTTTCAGTGTGCATTCTGAAGATTGAGACTACCTCTGTGGCTCTAAACTTTCTGGTTCAAATCAAGCAAGGAGATAAGGCCAGTGTGCTTGACAAATTAACTGGGACATAGGCGCAATGACAGTCCTATTGCAATGAAGTTTTGTTTGTTCCAGTTCACATGCTTCATCCTGCATTGTGGATATACAACATCAATCCTGTGGAATACTGATGCCCTCAAAAAGATTTCTCTTGTCAGCTGCTAGGCGTGTTTTTATTCTCCAACCAGATCAAGAAGCTCCATTCCTATAACAGAGAGCACCTGGACCGTTCATCTCCGGAGGTCAGGACCTCATTGAACGTTCAACCCACTAAATGCATGAGGGATGACTTTCCTATAATATGTAGGGTCATGAGTGAAATCATGAATTTGCAAAAACCATTTACAGGAAAATCGAAGTGAATCACAAGGCAATACCAGCTTCCACGCAGAGATTACTCAGTCCTTGCATATGGTTGTTGGTAGAAATTTAGAACATGACAGAACTAGTGAAAGGACCATTATAGCAATAAGAAGACAGCATAATATGAAGCAACCATGTCTAGAAGTAGGAAGTCCAGTTGGGTTTAGCAACAGCTTGCCAAGTTTCCTTGAGAGTTGTTTTGCATCTAACACTAATGCACAAGCCAATTTGAATCATAGGATGTTGTAAGCAGCAAACCAAAGTAAATAGCTTTAGGTCATTCCAACTGAACTTCTTCCATTTCTAAAGATATTCCCTCTCCCTATGCAGAAAAAAGAAAACAGAGAAAGGAAAGAGAGACACATAAAAACCAAAAACTACTAAAGTGACCTCTGCCAATCATGTGGCAGCAAGGAAGAGAAAACAAAACCAGTTGCATAAATGACGGAACAAGCTAATAGGAGAATGCTCACGTAGTTTGAGATAAAATTCAACACATATAGATCACAAATACGAGGAGGAGTAAACTGCAAAGAGTAGTGACCTTCCGAGTACGAGATCTTTCTCTCTTTGTTGAATAACTTTTACTTCGAACGTTCTAAAGACGTTTCAAGTTCAAGCTTTTTAGAAACATAACTTGACGTCATTCATGCACACTGATGCAATATTCAATGGCTCCGACATCAATAGATGTATATTTGAAGAGCTTGAACTTGAAGCATCTTTGGAATGATTTGAGGTATGAGTCATTCAACAAGAGATCATGTATTTGTAGAGACACTACTTCTCGCCCCTTTTTCTTTTGTGCTTAGAGACACTCTCCTCTTGACTGGTCTGAGTCTGCACTTTTCTTTTGAGCTCATTTGACTGGTCTTCGGTCTGCCACTTGACGCCATTATCTAATTCGAGGATGTGGAGACAAAATTGCGCCTCATCTCTAGCGAGCACTTCAGAAATTCCTGTGTCTTGTAATTTCAAAATTCTCAAAGAAAACAATCCTGTAATGTCGCAAACTCCCCTTAGACCTCCGCAGAGAGTGAAATCCAACTCTTTGAGCTCCACAAGATTTTTTATGGCATCAGGAAATCTTTCGAGTCCAGTACGAACCATCTTTAGCACTTTAAGTTCCCTGCATTTCTTGACACAAGGAGGCAATTCTTTAATTAAGGTGTGCGATAGGTCCATTTTCTGTAGTAGAACAAGCTCTCCCAAGCCATGTGGAAGTGTTTTTAACTGACTGCAACTTCTTAAAGCAAGTTTCCGAAGACTCTTTAACAATCTAATGGAATCAGTGACTTCACGCAATGCTCCACAGTCACAAGCACTGAGAATTTCAAGTGCCGGCAAAGAGCCAACCTTGAATTGTAGTTTTGCAATATCAGTTCCATCAATGAGAAGCTCTTTCAATGCTTTCATGGAATACAGTGCTTGCGGCAAATGTTTAACCCCTTTGCAATGCTTCATGTTTAAGGAAACTAAATTCTCAAAGTTAGAAATGGTTTCATTTGGCTGTAAACTTAAACAACCTTCCAGGATCAAGCATTCTAAATGCCTTGAAGCAGGCAATTCCAGCGATGCATTGATCCAAGTACAATCTTTTAGGTTCAGGACTTGCAATTTCCGAGCCTTCTACAAAAAATGGCATAATTCATATGTTTATTAGTACTTCGACGACAACTCTAAAATTAAAGTGCAGGGCGCATTTGTACATAGAAAAAAGTGCACAAGCGCAAATAAGCCTTACCTCCATCAATTGTTCCCAGTCTGTCAAACTCAATTGGACTGAGCTTGAACATAAGTTAAGAATTACCAGGTCTTCCATGTTGAATGCAAACAACTTAGATTTCTGTTGGCATCCGCGCCAATCAAGCCATACTAGGTCCGGAAGAATATTCTCAGGATCTCCTTCAATATCAACTTTGTCCAACTCAAGAAACCTCAGATTCGACGAATTACAAAGTGCTTCGACATCAACTTGTTTAAAATTGGAGGCTACACGAAGAGCTATAACCTTGTTCGTGCCCTGCCAGTTAGTTGAAAAAATGGAAGTGTGAAATTTGAACAAAGATATATGCACTGAAACCATGATTTAATCATCGTATCTAGGGGAAAATTCGACAATAATACTCGAGAAATTACTAAGTTTGTACCTTATTCTTCTGCAATATTTTTTGGACATCTTGGTAATCCCACAGCCTGCTGCGCTTCCCAGGATTATCATGATTTTCCTCCTCAACAATTTCTCTTCCCAGCGATAGTAGTTGGCCATGCATCCAAAACTTCTTTTTTTCGGTAATTTTTAGAAAGGATTTTTTTTTAAGCTCATCAACACCTCCACATTGTTTACGTGCAGTCCACATGTAACAGGGGATTGTCTTTTCAACTTCCGTAAAGAAACATGCTATGTCAAGGAATACTTCTCTTGCCTCATAGCTCAAAAGTTCATAGTTTGCCAACAACATTTTTTTGACACCGTCTTTTAGCTTTCCATTTAAGTAAGCCAAAGTCTGCTTCCATTTATTTTCGCTCTCCCCAATCAAAGAACGTCCCACAAAATCAATAGCAAATGGAAGATTTCCGACAGCAGAAATGATTTCTTTTGACATTTCTTCGTGGTGCTTTGGGGGATGATTCAGTCCGAAAGCACACTTACGGAAAAGTTCAAGAGCATCATCATCGTTCATAAGTCCAACCTCATGGTCCTTAAACAAAATGTCTTGTCCCTCTTGTCCCTCTTGTCCCTTGCTTTTCCAAACTCTGTAAACGTCATTTGTTTTGGTTGTGAGGACGACCATGCTTCCTGGACCAAACCAAGTTAGCTCCTCAGCCAATGGCTCAATTTGTCCAAAGTTGTCCACATCATCTAGTACAATGAGAACTCTCTTTCCTAGGAATCGGTGTTTTATCATTTTGGTACCTTCAGTGGACGATTGCACTTCGGGACATACTCCTCTCTTGAGGTCACCAATCAACTTCTTCTGCAGAGGTACCACCATATTCTGTTCGAAATTGTCCCGAACATTTTCAAGAAAACTACAACCTTCAAAGAGGTGACTGATTTTGTTGAATACCACCTTTGCGAGAGTGGTTTTGCCAACCCCGGGCTGACCCCACACTACAAGCACCCATCTCCCTGTACTCTCCCGTTCTTTGACGACACGTCCGTCTTGATAATTGAAACCAAGCTTTCGCATCATCTCCGACATGTGTCCGTCTATTCCAACTAAATTTTTAGTCACGTCTTGCTCATCCATCCTCAAGAGTTTCCAAAGTTTGGAAATGAAATCCTCTAGTGCTCGAAACCTACAAAATGAGGAACGGAATTTGCCTTTTTTATTTTTTCTTTTTTATAGATGAGGGGAGGGGAGAGGCGATCGGCAGTAGCGACTCCCTCTTGACGTTACAATATCGGTTATGGAACGATTAGATTCCAGGGAAGGTACAGAGGGTACCGGTGACATTAATTAACCAAGAAAATAACATGAGGAAGACTACAGAGAGAAACTGTACTAGATGCACACATTAATGGCGATTAAAAGGGTAAGAAAAAAGTGTGAATCTCCAGAAGTTAATTGGATCCCAGAAAGATCGTGGTGAGCATTTCATATGCAAGCCAATTCTCCTATCTTTTCTTTTCATAAGCTTAACAAGTAAAGCAAGATCAATCGAGGAATCACACTTACCCCGTGAAGAGATCCTCGTAAAACCGTCCCTTTGTACCACGAATCTCTCCCAGAGCAGCCTTCTTGGATTCCGGTCCCTTTATAACACCAATCTCTCCTAAAGCAGCCTCCAGAGCCGCCTTCAGAGCAGCCTCCACAGCAGCCTTCTTGGATTCCGATCCATGTATACCGTCAATCTCCCCCAGAGCAGCCTCCAGAGCAGCCTTCAGAGGAGCCTCCAGAGAAGCCTTCTTGAATTCCGGTCCCCTTTTATTAGCAATCTTTTTCAGAGCCTCCTTCCACTCTCTGATGGTTGGCTCGGGATATCTCTTTTTGGTCTCGTGCTCGGCGAAGGACTTTTTATATGTTCCCTGCTGGTAGCGAACATCACAGGGCTCGACGAAGAAGAAAATGGGAAGAATTTCTTTATTCAACTTTACCATTTGGGCCACTTCCATCAGGCAAGCTGGGCTGGAAGCGAAGTCCAGGGAGAAGACTGGGACGCAGATGTCGGAATGCTTGATGGCTTCCACGATCTCGGTACTGATCCCCTGACCGTACTCGATCTCTTTGCTGTCTAGGAATGCCTCAACCCCCAAGTGGACGAGCTGGTGGTAGAGGTACTTGACCAAGTTGCTGCGTGTATCTGATCCTCTGAAGCTGATGAACACTTGATAGTGAGCCATTGGAACACGAACAACTAATTGCAACACAGGCTCTGGCTCGAATGGAGATGAAGATGATCAAACTTGATTGAAGTCGTTTGGAGTTCACAAATCTGAATCTGGAGCGTTCACCTCATTACCCCTCTTTAGTCCTAGTCTTGACTCTTGACCCAAGCGAAGACTTGTCTACTTCTCTCTCTTCTTCTCTTCTTATTTTGTTCATTTTGATGTTTTTGGGAGTTATATCCTACCAATCACCGGGCAGGATCTCCCGAAGGGAAATTATTACCCAAGGTACAGCATTTAGGAAAATTATTACATCATTTTAGTGTGTGCGTATACGTGTGTGTGTGTGTGTATCAAATAGAATTTCAATTATGTTTTCATTATGAGTTTTACATGACAGTCAAAATTTAATTACATAACAACAATAGGTCAGACAACGAGCGGCCTGGTACTCCGCAAAATTCGATTACCTACGCGACACTAAATATTTTCCTTAATTTGCATAGACCCTTGCACTTTTTTTCCCCTCCATAAGCATATTGTCCGAACTTTGTAATCCTCCCATACATAAGGTCCTAAAATGTGTGAGCTATCAAAAAATGGGAAATACATTTCAACGCCTGCTCTTGTCCACCTCTAGTTTTTTATTTCTTGTTTTCGTAACGTAACCTAGAGGTATGGACATAAAAATCCAATTACCTAAAGAACCATGAACACCTTACAAATCGAACTAGTTAAGTTTGGGTCTTTGGCTTATGCTGGTGGTTCTAATGAGAGCAATTTATAGGTAATTAGTATAATTTGAATAGGGGGGCAATCTTCAGTTTCTAAGTTGAAAACTCAATATTGCAACCACCTGCTAGGATTTCCTCTCTTTTTTGTACTTTTATTGTACTTTGTGTCAAAATGCACCAACTTACTCTCTAACCCAGTTTTTGTTGTTAACTTTTATGTTTTTCGATTGTATTTTTTTTGGATTGATAATTAATTTATGTTCGAGTTTATCCTGAAAATAACCAGGAATTGATTCACAGCATCCCCACCAAACAGTATTATACATGGACACACACAAAAAGAGGCATTCGAATTGGATAATTCATCTTAGGCTCACTCTAATTTAATACTTTCCAATTAGTCTACGTACCTCCAAGCTAATAACATGAGAAGGCAGTAGACTTCATCCTGATCAAGGGGTTATCAGCTCTACCTGATCTATAAACTTTTCAGTACCACTTTTTTGGACGATGCTATGTTTCATCTAAGTAATTAGGGCTCCAAATTTTGCCCCAAAAAATATTTTCCAAATGCTAGTTAAAATAATACCTATCCAATCACCTTGTTAAAGATGCTTTATACATAGCCAATCAATGTTAAAAGACGAAAACACCCTCATTTAACAATACAGGGATTAAAATCGAGTACCCGTGCCACCAATTCCAATTCGCTGTCTGTGACTTCAAAGATTTTTTAGGATCTGTCATCTCCGTGAATGGAAGTACACATGGCATTGCGATGAAAGGACATTGGCGATCCTCCAGTATCGCCAAATCACATTGTTCTTAGGCGATTTTCAATCCTTACATCGCTTCGTCGTTCAATTGTTTGGAGTAACGACGTGAAGTCTTTAATTGGTAAATAATGTTGGGAAGTTCTGTTTGGAGTATATGGATCTAATTTGGAAGAAAAAACAATCCTACGAAAGTCCACCGGAAAGACAAGTTAGGATTTTGAGTCTGGGAAATAACCAACGTTCAAAGTCTTCCAGAAAAGGACAAATTAGGATTATTTAAGAAACAATCGACATTGACAATGTGCCGGAAGAGAAGATAAATGAGGATTAGTTAGGCAATGAGGAGTTTTCAGAGTCCACCACAAGCAAGATGTGGATCGGGATAAGCATATTATGGCTCGAACTTGGGTTGGCTATCGATTTGAAGATAAATTAAAACGACATAATTGGGTTTTTGATTTTTGATTGGCATGATATTTAGGAAAGTCCAAAAACAACACTACGACGATGTTGAATTATGCTATTGTACTAAAACAGCTCGCTTTTGCCGGTCACCCCAATAGAGTCGTATTTTTATCTGTACTCGCTATTCCGAAAATAAGTTAGCTTGTCCTTATTCTGGTTTAAAGCTCCATAGAGATGACCAACGAAATTGTTACGCATGTCCGTGCCTTTGAAACTCAAGGAGATATCATAAATCTTTTTGGCTTTTGATGAAGAAGCCGTTGGATAATGGAGTTTATTAATCGACCATGAATACTAGCCTAAGATTTGGTATAGTGTTTTATCAGGCAACTCGTTCACCTCTTGATCTTCTTGTTGATTTATTCTTATACTCAGGGACAGGGACAAGTGACTTTTTTTAGTACCTTGGAAAATGGTGGGGCTTAAGGATGGACCACATCTGAAGGTGTGAACACATGGACTTTTTTTTATTGAAGACCACATACCACCGCATTATTCGGACCGTAGTGATATTGGCTTTTTTTTGCCCGACAAAAGTAGTGAATAGTATAATAGACCGGTACTGGTCCCAATGGACTCGATTATTGCACAAGCCGACAAACAACTTTTAGCTTGTGGATTCTTGGTATCTGTGCCGTAGGCTCGCTGATAAAAATAACTTTGTTGGTTTCCTCGAGATTTCATCCCTAACCTCTTGAGAAGTTGTTTTTCTCTTGCCATATAATAATTTACCACATGACGAGGTACATAATTACATGCACAATTAAGTGTACCCCAAGAAAAATGCAGATTGGGATAAGAATTTAAAAAAAAGAAAAGAAAGCATAGCTTTTTACTCTTCCTTAAATTTAAATAGAATGTTTTTCAGTGCATAGTTTCGTGGGAAATACTGGAGTAACCTGCGGTGACTAGTTTAATACTCTCCCAACTAGGAAGTGGTTTATGCAAATTATGTGGACGATACTTGTATGAACTAGTTTAATACAGTGTTGTTAATTAAGCACCAGCCATGATTGACCTCCTTCACCCTCGCCATTCTCACCTTCTGTGCTGACAAAGGTTGAGCGTGTTAAGAAAACTCCCGAATAAATTTTGAAATTAATAAAATTATCCATGAATGTTTGGTAAGTCCAATAAATGTTTTGAAATATCTTAATTCAGGAAATACTTTTGGAAGAGGAGCCTATAACAATCTCGATCTTGTTGAGACTGAAGTCTAGATTGCAGAATCTATTTTAGACGTAATAGGTACAAACTTTATGCTGAAAATTAAGATCTTCGTACTCAGAGAACTACTTATGTTCTCATTCAAACAAAAGTTTAGAATGTATATAACAGCTAGTGATTTGGCTTGAATTTCACATTTAGAAATCCAAACATGCTTGTGAAGAAGAAGACATTGGGAATGGTGGACTAATAGCGAGCCGTAGTCATGGAGATGCAGCCCAACCCCACCACCACAGCCTCAATTGAAGCGAATTGACGAAGGTCACAACCTCCATGGCCGCGGATCTCTGTCATTCCAAAAAATCAAGCGAATTTGACCTAGCCCAGCCTCGACGCCATGGCCATGGAGGTGGCTGACCTCACACAACCACAGATCTGGGGTTGTGCAAGGTGAGTGACCCCCGTGGACACAGGTAGCGACCCTAGATCAAGGGTTGCATGAAGCTGACGAGGTTAGATCCAAGCTTAGTGGTGTTGAATCAGACATCCTGAGCTCGAATCCGACCTTAATGGTGTTGAATTTGACAAGAGCACCCTTGCCTCGGTCGCCCTCCATTAACTGATGATGACTCGATCTTCTTCCTTGACTCGACTCGATCTTCTTCTTCAAACTGACTGTTGGTTCGTCAACTCAGTCTTCTTCGGAGGAAGATGAACAGACCGGGCTCGCCATGTTGGCCAAACCTCCACTGATGTCGAATGGTGTTGAATTAGACACAAGCTCAAATCCAATGAGGGCGACCCTCGTCCAGTCCTTCCTAGGCATTGCGAGAGACCAACCACTTGGGAAAAGGAAAGAAAAAATAAAGAAAAGAAAAAATTAAAAAGGAAAAAAAGAGAAAAAGATGAAAATGCCCTTGATTAATTGAAAATGTCAACTTTGAGTCCTTATTTGAAATAATATTCAATTTTGAATAATTATTTAAGAAAATAAGGAGTGGAAAGAACTTCTTTTAGCATGTAAGATGATCCATTACTTTTTTCCTTTTAATTATGCAGATTGTCAAACAGAATAAATTACAAATGTTACTTTGATATTACAAAAATATATATATTTGTCCCAAACATGCAATAAAAGTTTCAAGAAAAACAAAGTTTACATAAGTAATTCAGTTACAAAAAGATCATTTTATATTTGTCTAATTTTTATTTTGTATTTTTCAAATATAGATTTCATTATATACATGGAAGATCAATTTTTTGATAATATTATAGGTTATCATGAAACTCAACATTATGACGTTTATTTGTACTATGTCAATTTTAGACCTTCGTAAGGTACGATATTTTTTCCACAAAATTATAAAAACAAGTTATACAAATCTCATCTTTTTTCTCTTACATGACACCTCATATCAATGGATTACTGATGATTCAAAAATATGCACAATGGGAATGCCCATGCCTTGTATCAAATGAAGCCCCCGTTTGCTCGATTTTTCCTCGCCATCAACTTACAACACAGTCCCCAACTATTGCTTTAATTAGTCTTTCATTGTTAATCTATTACTGCAATTAAGAAGTCTTGGAGAAAGACTTGCGAGGGAGACTGCGGCCACTCCAAGGGATAAAAAAGTAAAAAAATCATTGCCCAGGCGGTACCAATATGAGACCGCCGTCTTTTGAACGATCCACTATCAACGAGTGTCAAACAGCACGCGCTACTTTGGGCCTTAAAAAGAAAAAAAGGAGCATGCAAATACCAGAGGAAGCTCAGATACTGGGAAAGGAAATATCAGCAGATACAATAACAATTATCCGGATAACTTACATAGCATAGCCGAAGCTAAGTAGAATAGAGACCAATTTCAATGACCTTGTTATCCAAGTTACACGGTGATGAAACAATGCTTGTCCCAAAGGTGAGACACCTTTTCCTTCAATTCTGGACTCAAATGCACAATAACCAAACTAGAGGGAAGTGCTGGCAACTCATGAAGCATTTCGCAGTAAAGTACATCAAGAGTCTCCAATTTGGAAAGATGCTCGATTTCAGGAGGTAGGCTGGAAATAGTAGAATTTCGGAACCTTAAGATTCTCAGATTTTCTAGCTTCCCAATATCTCTAGGAATCTCCCCTTCTATATTCCTACAAGAGGAGGCATGTATTTCTTCAAGGCTACGTAGATCCCAGATAACACTGGAAAACTTGCTTAGGAAGCAATGGTCCATCTTTAACACTCTCAAATACTGCAATTCAGCAAAGGATTCTGGCAATTCAGAAATGCCTGTTCCCGAAATATCCAGCTCCTCTAAAGAGCTTTGGCCAGTGAACTCTGGAAGCTTTCTTATCCAATGACAATTCCTCAATGACAAGCGTCGGAGTTTTACTAGCTTTCCAACTCTATCGGGGAGACTCAATGACAAGCAATTAGAGGCAGAAAGAGTTTCAAGTTCCTTTGAATCATCTCCCAAGGGAATATCGCAAATAGAAGTCTCATCAATGAGGAGCTCGTTCAAAGCTTTCAGGGAACCTAGTTCGGCAGGTAACTTGTTGAGTTCAATGCAAGACCTCAAATTCAGGCAAAGCAACTTTTCGAGACCTCCAACTGAAGGATGTAAATGGACCAACCGAGAGCATCGCTCTAGAATCAATATCTCCAAATTCGGGAACCTAGAAAATGTAGGACTTATCAGTAAGTCAGTGCAACCGGTGAGATTTAAGACTTTCAATTGCTCCATCTGTAAAACAAGAGAGAAAAATCATAAGGTCAATTGCCAGATAATTAACAGAATAAATGCATTAGAGCAGTAACTAAGAAACCACCTTGATTAACCTCCAACCTCCCCAGTCTTCGGTGACCTTGCTCCATGAAAGATCAAGAATGACCAGTTCCGTCAGGCTAAATTCTATTGCTTCGAAATCCCGCGGGCACCCTTGCCAACGAAGCCACCTCAACTTTGGAAATACATTTGCGAAATTTCCAGTCATACTTCCATGATCCAATTTCAAGAACCTTATGTTTGGCATGCTCTTGAAATCAGTTTGCATAAATGTATGGGGAACACGATTTCTGAAGTCAAAGCAAAGGGTTTCCACCTCCATTCCCTACATTTGCCAGGAGTAACAAAATGAATCCGAAGCTATAATATACTATTAGACTATTTTTCTAAGTGATAAGGTCTAGGGTGCTTTCTTTTCCGTCCATGCAAAGACAACCTACACATGGTAAAGTAAAAAGCTGGACAACCTTATACGTCAAGGCTTTCATTTTAAGGAAGAACGCAAACTATTGGACCAAAAGCCTTTACCTCTTCCTTGTTGATTACTTTCAGGTCTGTAACCTGCATGTAAGGTCTTCTGCACTTCACCGGATCTATAGTTCTGCTGAGGCACTTCAACAGTTTATGCATCCTTAGCATGTTGTCTTCTCCAATTTTTGCTAGGGGCATCAAAACATGGTGAGAAGGCAAAGGATCTTGATAAGGCCGCATATAAAATACAATTTGGCTATCCACGCTGTTGGCAAACACCATTATGTCCCAAAATATTTGTTTCGGCTTTTTATCTAATGCTTCTGTTAAATCTTGATCAGGCCACATATATAATGCAATTCGGCTATCCACGCCGTTGGCAAACCATATTATGTCCCAAAATATTTGTTTCTGCTTTTCATCTAATGCTTCATAACAGATTTTCAAAATTTCCTGACAGTCCTGCAAAATTTTTCCGGAGTTCTCTGTTTGTGGTTTTATCAAGTCCTCCATTTTCCTCCAATCTTCCATTGTTTTTCTGTGTAGAAATGAACCGATAACTTCTATAACAAGCGGAATTTCCCCTGTAGCTTTAATAATGCGCTTCCCAATTTCACGATACTCCGGTGTTGAATGTCGTGTTCCTAAAGCATGCTTGCAAAAAAGTTCAAGAGCTCGATCATTATCCATCTGATTGACTTCATGGATACAAGCCCTGCCTTGAGATTCAAATGTTTGGAGAATCCGACGTTCTTTTGTAGTGACAATTATGCGACTTCCAGGACCAAACCAGTCAAGTTGGTTACCCACAAGATCATCAAGATGAGATTGTTCTTCCACGTCATCTAGCACAATAAGAGCTTTTATGTTGCTGAATGCATGCAGGAAAAACTTAATTCCTCCTTCAAAAGAAGCAACATCACCATCTTGCTTAAGAATATCACACACCAACTTAGTTTGCAAACACTGAATATCACCACCATTTTGTGCTGTTTCTCCAATCTCTGCGAGAAAGCTACAACTGTCGAAACAATAGGAGAGTTGGTTGTACACGGCCTGCGCAATAGTTGACTTGCCGATTCCATCAGTTCCATGTATTCCAACCATGCAAGGTTTACCTTCACCATCTTCTATTCGCAATAACTTGATTACCTTCTTCACTTGATCTTCACTATCAATTACGGGTTCAATACCAATTACAGGTTCAATAGTGGCAGCTGGTGAACTCAGAAGTTGCCGAATACGGGAAATTACAGCTCCTAGAATTTCATGATACCTAGAAAATGGAAAACGGAGTTTGCTTTTAGATAAAGCGTGGGGAGTTGACCAGCGGTACGATCCCCTCGGCATCCCTACGGATCTTTTCTGAATGCTCTGGTGACTTTAATTTAAAAAAAAAAAAACGAAAAACATGCCGATGACTGCAACGAGAAGGCAAGATGCATTGCCATTAAATAGGGAAAAAAAAGTGCAACCTCCAGAAGTTAATTGGATCCCAGAAAGAACATGGTGAGCATATCTTTACATTCTGAAATAAAACTAAGACCAATCGAGACTTACCCACTGTCCAGAAGCTCCACTTCGAAACCCAAATTTTCAGCAGTATACGCCAGAGCATCCTTCCACTTTCTGATCGTCTCGGCATCCGTGCGTCTCTCGTGCTCGATGAAGGCCGTTCCATATTCCTCCCTCAGGTGTTTAACAACGCTGGGCTTGACGCCGTAGAAAATGGGGACAATGGGTTTCCCCGACTCCACCATCTCTGCAACTTCCATCAGGCAAGCTGCGCTGGAAGCGAAGTTCTTGGAAAAGACGGGGACGCAGATGTCGGAACGCTTGATGGCTTCTACGATCTTGGTGTTGATACTTTCAACGGGCTTGATCTCTTTGCTGTCTCTAAATGCCACAATCCCGGCGTCCATGAGGTGGTCATAGAAGCAATCGAGGAAGTCGTAGCGGACATCCCGTTCTCTGAAGCTGAGGAACACATGGTAGTTACAAACGGCCAACTCTTCAGCAGTAGTAGCGTTAGCTGATGATGAGGGGCCACCGGAAACACGATTATCCATTAGCGTACACAGACACTCTGACGCGAATGGAGATCAAGATGATCAAATTTCGTTGAAGTCGTTCGAGTTCACAACCCTGAATCTGGAGAGTTGATTTCGTTTGTCTTTTAGTCTTCGCTTGCCCCAAGTGAAGAGTCAAGACCTGTCTGCTCTCTCTCTCTCTTTCTTTCGCAGTTCTATCCTTCCAATGGCCGGGGTCAGGATCTCCCCGTAGGGAAATCATTACTCTCTAATCTCTATACAGCATACAAAGAAGTTAATTAGATTGCTATAGTGAATGAATTATTACTCCCGGAGGAAAATTCAACAGATATACTAAATTCATTGAACAATCTCAATGAGTCAGCCAAAAAGCCCGATATCCCATACAATTGTCTTGATATTTTTCATACACTTTTTTTTTTCCTTCCGTATATTTGCCGGTTGTTTTAGACAATGGGAGAGTACGTTTCAACACCTATTCTCGTCCCACTCTATTTTATAATTTTTTTTTTGTTTTCATAATCCAATGGCACAAACTTAAAAACCCAACTATCAAAGATCGAGCAACACCCTACAATTCTCATGAATCAATTAAGTTCGAGGCCTTAATATATACATGTGGAGAAAATTGTCTAAAAATCCTAAACCTATTATACTTTTGTTAATTCAATTATAAACATTTCGATTTTGCCAATTAAGTCTTTATCATTTTCACTTTTTATCAATTGAATCCATTTTCTCCTATACATACGGCTGTATATTTGCTGGTTGTTTTAGAAAATGGGAGAGTATGTTTCGACACCTACTCTCGTCCCCCTCTATTTTTTTTTCTTGTTTTTGTAATCCAATGGCACAAACTTGAAAACCCAATTATCAAATATTGAGTAACACCCTACAATTCTCATAAATCAATTAAGTCTGAGGCTTTGGTTTATACATGTGGGGAAAATTGTCTAAAAGTCTTAAACTTATTGCACTTTTGCCAGTGCAGTCGTAAATTTTTCAATTTTACCAATTAAATCCTAAATATTTTTACCTTTTACCAATTGAGTTTATTCAGTCAATTTTAGCCTAAATTCATTGACGTGCACGACATCCGTTCTATGTGTCACTGACACTAACGTAGATATTTTTTAAAATTTTATTGTTTTTTCCTTTTCTTTTTTTTTTTTTGGTGGGGGAGGGGGTTTAGAGTTAGGCTGGCGAGGATGGTCAGTTGACCCTTGCTGGCCACAAGCAAGGGCCAATACTGGGCATGGGCTTCCCAACCATTGCCGACCTTAACTCCGATAATAAAAAAAAAACAAAGAAAAAAACCCACAATTTTTTTTAAATTACTAAAATATTATTAAAAACATTCATGTCAGCATCAGTCGGCATCCAGGTCAATGAATTCCAACCAAAATTAGCCAGATGGACTCAACTAATAAAAAGTGAAAATGTTTAGAATTCAATTAGCCAATTGAAAGGTTTATGATTAAATTGGTAAAAGTACAATAAATTTATGATTTTTGAAATAATTTTCCCATACATGCTAGCTGACCCAAAGCAATGTATATGCAGTTGATGAGATTTGAATGGATGACATTCTATTTTATCGATTAAGATTGAGTAACCGTGCCACCATTTCCTGTTTTGTCCATGATGTTAAAGACACGTGAAGATGTATCATATCCATGAACAGAAGTAAACATGGCATTGCAATGAAAGGATAGTGGTACTCCTATAATATTTCCAAATCACATTGCTATTAGATTTTCAGTCCTTACACTATTGTTAGGTCATTCCATTGGGCTATATTAAACACGTATGGGCTGTTCTAACGTTCAATTTGTAATGCCCAATCCTGCGAGAGATGGGAGTGCAGCTCCGCCTCGAGGATGGCAAAGGGGGTAGGAATGAACCAATTCCCACATCGCTTGGAGACGGTAAGGTAATGTACCTTATAAGGTATGGAACCAATCTTAACTTGCAGTGATGCCTTTTTTGGATGAAGCTTAGAATAACAAAACTATAATGGCGATGATAGTGCGGCCACAGCTCGAAGCAAATAATATTATTGCAAGTGGGGCTAGAGATAGCTAGTGGGGGGTTAGAGATGAACCAAGATGTGGCACTTGTCCTGTGAGGGATGGATTGCAGCTTACAAGACATCACATTTCCAAGTTCATCTTTAGTGCAGTCTTGAAAGAAATTCCTCCACACTAGATCCATGAAATACTCATGAGCAATATCTTCCATGTCCCAATCTTCATTGTTTATGGGCTGGATAAATCCTTTTGCTATCGAGAGACTCGCCAACATTAGTTTATCAATCACCCAGTCTCTTGGAAACAATGAACAGAAGGCAAAGCAGTGTTTTAGACGGCATGGGAGATGATTATCACTAAGCTCAAGTATTGAACTTAAGTCAGGAAAATCTGAAATTTCTGGAATCTCATCCCTAAAATGAAACCACTCCTCTTGAGTTTTCTCGAAGAATAATAGACTTCCAATCATTCGTATTGCCAAAGGGATTTCATAACATTTTGATTATCTGCCTCCCGATATCTACTTTAATTGGATTTCTAGTCTCTCCTGACAAGCCATTCTCATCAATAAATCCAAAGACGACTCTATTGAAAGGGCCTCAAGACAATAAGATGGGGTTGTGCCAGTACAGTCGGCAACTAACCAATCGTGTGTAGTTATTAGAATCTTGCTTCCTTGGGCACCTCCCATCAATAAATTTTCAACCTCCCCCATTGTCCAGGATCCTCATCCCACAGATCGTCAATAACTAGGAGATATTTTTGCAATTGCAACATGTCATCTGCTCTCTCTGTTGTCCCTTTTCCTCTGGTTTCCGCAATTCCCTTTCGAGATTATGGAAGTCGTAACCCACACGGACCCATATCCTTAAATCAAAATGCTTCTTGACCATGTCATCTTCGTATAGACATCGAACAAGAGCAGTCTTTCCGATCCCATTCTTACCCCATATTGAAAGGACGGAAATTTGTTCATCGGTGTCAGAGTCTAGCAAGAACCTCATAATTGCGCTTTTATCATCCTCTCTCCCTATAATCTCCTCATCGTACACAAAGGAGTCCGACCTTTCTCGGCTCCTCGATCCTCTCTCTACTTGCACATCCTCCGCGCGCTCTCGCAAGTCCAAACGCCTCCCTCTAAAAGCGATGGCTTCTATTCTCTCGCTAATATCCCTCGCACGGACGCCCAGCCTTAAATCATGTTTTCTAGAAGGCGAAAAGGAGGTAAATACCTCCTGCTTCAATTTCTCATATTCGTTCAGCGATTCTCGTCGCGCAACTTCAATGTTCCATTCTTCGAGTAAGTCCTCTACATCATAGAAAGCATCTTTGAGAAAAAGAAGCCATTGTCCGATTGCCGAATCTCTGAAGCTCCGCTCTTCCGCATCGGGCACTATACTTTGGAGAAAGGAAACGGTTTTCTTGAGCCGGTCAAATTCGCCGTCAAGACCCCATAATCGTCCATCATTTGGGAAATCATCCAGAAGTTTAGCTACTCTTGAGACGAGTGCTTCCGCCATAGCTCTTCCGGGGTGAAGGGGATCCCTGCTCCTCCTCTTTTTTCTGTCGGGAGGAGGATGCTCTCGCAACGCTATGTCGCGCAAAGCCGCTACTTGTTAGGGGCTCTCCCCATCTATGCACAGCCAACCAGTGTCAAAAAGACGAAAATTCCCTCACTTGACAATAGAGGGACTAAAATGCAGCATCCGGTGCCTCCGTTTCCCCCTCCCCCTCCGCCCCCCCCGGCTCGCTCTCTCTCTCTCTCTCTCTCCATGACGTCATAGATTTTTCAAGGTCTATCGCCTTCACGAATGGAAGTAATCCTACAGTATTTCCAAATCACAACGCTATTGTCAACTCTTGCTTGGCCGTTCGATTGGGCTTAATTAATTACGTATAGGCTGTTGTGACGATCACTTAAATCAGATCCGCAACAAATCATAATGCGGGGAGAGACGGAAATGAGGAAAGTTCCGCCAAGTCCCAACCGCCATTCTCTTTTGAAAATTAGTTGGAGTTGAGATGGTCAAGAGTCTGGTGGGAGTAAATGATCAAGATGTCTAATACGGTATAAACAATGCTACTAATTTTGATAGACGCCTGTTGTGGAAATTATGTTCGAGTAGGAATCTAACGTGGAAAGGAAAATGCTACTAAAAGCCCACAAGAAAGACAAATGAAGGATTTAGAATTTAGGAAATAATCAATGTTTTACAATCTTCCAATAGAGGCCACATTATGATTTGTTAAGACATAATCAACATTGAAAATCTACTTGAAGAGAAGATAAATGGGGATTAGTTAAGTGGAGAGGAGCATTCAGTACAATAATGTAAGTACATAGTTTGATGGGTGATTAGAATAATGTGATGTGATGGCATCGTCGTCACTAGTTTAATACTCTTCTAACTAAAAAGTGGTCTATACAAATTTGGTGGACTACTTAAATGAACTAGTTTAGTATAATGTTCTTAATTAAGCATAGCCATGAGTGACCGCCCTTCATCCCCTCGCATTCTCACTTCCCATACTAAAAAAAAAATAGTTGAACGAACGCTGCTCTAGTGTACTTTCATGTGGATCGGCACCAGAATCACATCAATACGGTGGGTTGGTAAAAATGCCAATTTTACCTTCATAAATTTTGTGCTGAATTGCCTTGTTGGGTCCTCCACCCGTGTCATGTTGATCACCTCCCTCGACCTTTGAGTGTGTGAACAAGGTGATTTTGGCCACTTTCCGATGTGATTCAAGTAACTTTGATCTAGATGGTATATTATGATTCAGATTTGGTTGAGCTATAGATCGATGCTCACTTCTAATTGTTTCTAGTGCTACGCTCACTTACATTCATTTGCTCCCATTTTCCAACAAAAAAACTTTTTCTTTTACTTTTTTATGTAACTTTTCATTATTGTTCTGTGAATCGTCTAAAACTATAATTCTGAGTACTCTAATGTATACTTGACATACCGAAATACTATATGACAGGGAGTGAATTTGCCGAGTGCTTTGTTTTGGTTATTTTTTGTGAGTTGTCCATTCTGATTTTGTTGAGCGTTTGTCCCCTTCCATGTCCTTTTTTTCACTATCGTAATCATTCCGTCGGGGAGTGCTTGTTCCTTTGTCTCGCCTTCCCCACGCATGTCCTTTTCCCGATAATTTCGATTCCTATATCTTTTTCCACTGCAACTGCACATGTTGCGTCTCTGACAAGGCAGAAATCAATGCTGCTCGCACGTCTCTTAATCCCACCTTCCACTACATCTTTCGAACTTTTTCTTTTTCCACAAGAATTGTACCTCTGTCACGTATGCACTTCCAACCTTTTAACGGGATAAGACGGTAAATTTCTTTCAAGAACAGTAAGTTATCGGCCCGGAGCACTATTTAACACAATAATCGGTATGTACATAATGTAGTAGATCATGGGCACGTTTAATTCAACTTTGGGGAACCCAGGTATCTTTAATTTAAGGAGTATTTAGGAAAAGCTAAAATGTTTGGTAAATTACAACCTAAATGAATTTTTTGAAATGATTTTGTCCTAAATATTATTTGATAAATCCACATTTGGAATAAGCTTTTATGATTTTTTTAAAACAATTAAAATTAAACCTATATTTACCGGCCACCCCCAACGACACTGGGTAGTGGCTAAATCTGGCCGTTGGCATAACTTGAGGTTGCCCAACCTCCGGCGAGGCCACCTGGGTTCACGTGACCCAACACTAGAGATTTCCAAAATCCAAAAAAATGAAAGTTAAAGATGATTTGACTTGCATTTTCCAAATGCTGAAAGTCCAAATACTGAAAGTCTAAAACAAGTCTCCACCTACTTTACTTTAGGCTTTCAGCATTGCAAATACAAGCATTTGCCAATGAAACCCTTAAATGCTAAACCAAATGCTTGATATTTTTCTCAATGGGCTTTAAGGACTCAAAGTTCATTAGAAAAACTGAACCAAACAAAGCCTATAAGTGAGCACTCCTCAATCTTTCGGCCATTTGCTCACTCATGGGCCAACTTGTCAAATGGTAGTGTTCTCCTTGGCTCATTGTCTGGTACTAAAATATGTGGAAGCCTAATTTCTGAGCAAAGTGCACTCTCAATCCGGTAGTTCTTATATTATGATATGTAGTCCTAAACCTTCTCGAGTAAATGTCATATGGTCTCTCCTTTTTGATTTTTCGACTCTTCTGATGTGGCTCTAGCCTCTCTGCTCCCATGACCGACACTTTATTTGGTGATGAAATATGAGACGCAAAAAGAAATAGCTACTCCATTTTTACCTCCTATTTTATTTTCACAAATAGAAGAAAGATTTCTCTTAGGGTTATCATTACCCTCCACTTCTTTTTGCTTTCATCCATCCGAATGCACTCTGAGGCAAACATTTCTTACGTCATATTTTACAAATTGAATTTATAAGGAACTATATCTATTTGTTTGGTGATTCCTTCTGGACCAACGATTATCCTTGTAACATTGACTTCAATTTTGTATTTTGCTACATGTAATAAATGAAATTGAAGTAAATTTACCTCTCTACAATATATTATATTGCGAGCGGCAAAGTCAGTTATTTTTGTCCGTATTCTTCTATAGATATTTGAGTTGATCTTTTCTATAAATGTACCACATCAAGGATCATGCATAGTAGAGTACATGAATTATAATATGATACTTTCCCATTGTCGTAGAGCTAATTTCTGTGTAGTTCACTAGGTATTAGAAAATGGATGCAATATCTATAACTATATTGAGTTTTTCTTTTCTTTTTTAAATATCTTTGTTTTTCAAAAGTATTTTCTCATTCTCACCGGGGGCACTAGTCAACATGCCAGATGATAGACACTATGCGAAGCACAGGCTGATCAGTTGGAGTTGAAACTTCGATTGAGTTTATCAGCAGTATTTTGGTTACTCGGTGCTTAGTCTGGATGCCATTCCTTTTTAGTTTTGATTAGCACAATGTTTAGAAATCCTAAAATAGAATTTTTGTGATGTTAAATTATGTTGGACTCAAATGGCTGCGTTCCGCCCCTCTATCATCTTAAGAAAAAATTGGTTAATAAAAAGTAATAAGGAAATAGTCCACACCACCAACAAAATGGAACATGCTCTTTCATGTGGTGGTCGGATATTCCAAAGACATGGACTCAAGTAAATAAGAAAAATAGTCATCCCGCATGACTCACTCTTACGAATCTGAGCGGTCCCGAGAAATATAAGAGGAGTCGGACAGCCAACAAGCGCATCTCAATCCTTCCTGGATGTTCCATTGAATATTCTAGCGCTTTAGTTGCTTTAATGTCAGCTGGGCTTTAGCATGTCCTTAAATTGTCACATATGAATTATGGGATGTAAAAGCTCAGGGCATTCTTTAGGGTGAGGGAAGAAAAACTTTCCCCTAACTTGAGTGGTAGGGCATGTAGTCAAAATAAGAAAAGCATATGTGCAGCCCACTGCATTAGCGAACAGGTAGCAGAGGCCCCCATCGGTGACCTCTGTCACCCCTGCTCTGGTGAGGTACCCTCGGTAACCACCGCCGTGGAGCCAAGCGCATCTCAATCCTCCCTGGATATTTCATTCGATATTCCAGCGCTTTAGTTGCTTCATAGTCCACAGAAAGCTAGGTCTTCAAAAGCAAATTGCCTCCAACTCGTACTTGTAATTTTGGTGCGTTTGCACAAAAAATAAATAATTTTAAAAATATATTTTTTAAAATTATTGTTTACATCATTTGAAATAATTAATTAACAAAAAATTTTTAGTAACGATAATAATTTATCTCTAAATATTTTCGGGGACGATGAAAATGTTTTTTGTCAATTCATTTTTATAAATAACATAAGTGATTTTTTTAAGCAAAATATTTTCTAAATTATCCATTTTTGCAAAACAAACGCATTAGATAGAAAAAGATTTTCAAACCGAATTTGGATTGAGACGCGCATGCAGGCTTCCTTATAATCAATGAATATCATTGTCATATTGAAAGAATAATAAAAAATGTAAAAATTTTCAACAATTGCTAATATGCAACATTGAAGGTCATTAAAATTATTTGTTTTTTGTTCAACAAATTCATGGTATTGAATGAGAGAAGCACAAATCTTAATTGGAAACAAAATGAAAGGGTGTGATATAGGTATTGCTTGCCAATAGAATGATCAATCCCTTACCATTAAAGTCGTATGAAGTATTTTCAGAGGCCATCATTAAGAACTTCTTGTTATATATTTTATAGATATTTTTATTCGGTACCTATCATGTACTATTCAATATCTTAATTAGATTAAAATTGGTGGCCGAAAGCTTGTTGATTAAATACGAAGAAATGTTGTTTCAATGGGTGAACATCCAGCAGCTAACTCATGGACCAACCCTTATAGTGTTGATGTCCAATTTTTGGGATTAAGGATTAACTCTATTAAGACTAGGACTGAGTATTGGATTGACCCAATGGATTCAATCTAATTCCAAGGTCAACCCATAATCAATCAATTATTTTTTTGTTTCATTTTTTGTATTCCTTAAAAGCACAATGTGACATATTGATCAATAATGCAACATTAAGTAACCAAACTATGAACATTATCACATATCAAACATAAATATAAGGTAATATAACAACAAAAAATATCCATTTGCGATTGTTGAGTTGTGTTTGTGAGTTGTGCTAAGAGAGGTGAACAATTTTACCAACTGAGCTGTGCTCATGAGGTGAGTGAAGAGAGGCTAAAGGTGAGCGGTGAGGTTGAGGTGAGGAAACAAAGCACAACGAGAAGAGAGTTTCTATTTATTTTTGGTCAAATCAAGGCTGGGTTTATACTTTCTAATTTACACGGCAAAACAACATAAGAAAAAATAGAGGCGGATAATATATCATATATATATATATATATATATATATCTATGTAATGAATCATATGATACATGATTTTTCTGGTTAAATCAATCCTAAAGTCACAAGACAAAGGACCCACTCATGCAATGCATGGTGCAAGGTCTTAGGATCAAGAACCGGCCTAGTCTCTTTGGGAACTAGACCAAGACCAATCGAGTTGGGCCGATCTAGGGTCGAGTTAGGGTTGACTTTAGACCAATGCTCACCTAATTGTTTCAAGTGCTACTCTCACATTCATCTGCTCTTAGTTTCCACTACCTTCTCCATTTTTACCTCCTATTTTACTTTCAACAAAAGAAGAAAGATTTCCCTTAGGGTTATTATGACCCTTCACTTCTTTTTGCTTACGGCTATCTGAAAGCACTCCAAGTCAAACATTTCTTACGTCATATTTTACAAATTGACTTTATAGGGAACCATATCTATGTAATGACTTGATTGTTGTGATTCTTTTTGGAGCTACGATTATCCTTGTAACATTGACTTCAATATTGTATTTTGCTACATGTAATAGATGAAATCAAAGTAAATTTACTGTCTACAATATATTATATTGCAAGCAACAAAGTCAATTATTTTTGTCCCTATTCTTCTATAGATGTTTGAGTAGATCTTTTCTATAAATGTACCACATCAAGGATCATGCATAGTTGAGTACGTGAATATGATTACTTTCCATTCTCGTAGAATTAATTTCTATATAGTTCATTAGATATTCGAAAATAGATGCAATATCTATAACTATGTTAAGTTTTTTTTTTTAAATATCTTTTTTTCAAAAATATTTTCTCATTTTCACGGGGGTGCTGGTCAACATGCCATATGATAGACAATATGCAAAGCACAGGTTGATTGGTCGAAGTTGAAACTCCAATAGAGTTTATTGGCAGTAGTTCAATAATCCGATGTCTAGCCGAGATGTCATTCCTTTTAACTTTTGATTGACACAATGTTTAGAAATCCTAAAACAGAATTGTTATTTTGTTAAATTATGTTGGACTCAAATCGCTTCTTTCCGCCCCTTTATCATCCTAAGAAAAAATTGGCTAATAAAAAGTAATAAAGAAATAATCCACACCACCAACAAAGACATCGACTCAAAGAAATAAGAAAAATAGAAAGGGATCCGTCCCGCATGACTCACGCTTAGGAATCTGAGCGGACCGAGAAAGATAGAGGAGTCGGACAGCAGACAAGCACATCTCAATCCTTCCTGGATATTCAGCATAAGTATAGCCCAAGTCTTAGCTTGAGGGGACACTTAAGTTCGAAAGTTACAAAAAAGACACTTAAATCTTCTTTTTTTTAAAAATTGGATCACTTAAGTCTTGCCAATCCCCAAGAAAAAGCGCCGCTAAAATCCGACAAGGCTTATTTTAATAATATAAATTGCTTACGTGGCTTGCTGGAAACTAAGTCAGCAAAAAATCAACCAAAATGATGCCGTTTTTTTGCGTTAACGTGGATTTTAAAAATTATTAATTAAATAATATTAAATAATTAAAAAAATATTATTATAAAATTGATTAATTAAAAAAAAAAAAAAAAGAGGAAGAGGGATCCGCGAGGGCCGTGCAGCCCTCACTGCCGCCCACCATCGCCGCAAAGGGCGGCGACGGTGGGCGAGGGTCAGTTGGGGTCACCGGGCCCTAGCCAGTGGCCGGCGACCCCGGCTGACCTGCAGTTAGGGCCTGCGGGCCCTCACCCAGATCTGGGGAAGGTTCACGACCCTTGCCCCAGATCCAGCAAGGGTTGCCGGCCCTCGCCCAGCCGGGCCAAGGGCCGCCAGCCGCGAGGGATTGCGAGCCCTTGCCGCAAGTTGGCCAGGGTCGCTAACCACTGGCTAGGGCCCGGCAACCCTAGCCGACCCTCGCCCACCATCACCGGCCCTTCCCAGTAATGGAGGGGCGACAACGGTGGTGACGGCAAGGGCTACACAGCCCTCGCCGTATCCCTCTTCCTCTCTCTCTCTTTTTTTTTTTTTAAATAAAATCGATTTTAATTTTTTTTTAGTGTGACTTGGACAATTTTTTTTTTTTGGTTAAAGTATCCACGTGGATTTTTTTTTGAAAAATGCTCCGTCGGCAAATGAAATCGCCGGAAAATGGACACGTGGTAGTTTGGCCAGAATTTTTCGCCGTTAGCACTTAACTGATCCTTTTTCCTCCGATTTTGGCACTTAAGTTTACATTTTGTAACTTTTGGCACTTAAGTGTCCCCCCGTGCCAAGTTTTGACGCTCTAGGGGTCTGTACGTCTAGATATTCCATTGGATATTCTAGCGCTTCAATTGATTTAAAGTCAGCAGGAAGTAAGGTCTTCAAAAGCAAATCTCCTCCCACTCGTACTTGTAATTTAGGTGCATTTGCACGAAAATAAATAATTTTAAAAATTATTATTTATATCATTTGAAGTAATTAATTAACGAAATTTTTTTAGTAACGAAAATGATTTATTGCTAAATATTTTGTTAATTCATTTTTGTAAATGATACATATAATCATTTTTAATAAAATACTTTCTAATTCATTCATTTTTCGCAAAACAAACGCATTGGATAGAAAAAGATTTTCGAACTGAATTTGGATTAAGACACACTTGCAAGCTTCCTTATAATCAATGAATATTGTTGTCATATTGAAAGAATAATTAAATATGTTAAAATTTTCAACAATTGCTTAAATGCAACATTGAAGATCATTGGAATTATTTGTTTTTTGTTCAACAAATTCATGGTATTGAATGAGAGAAGCACAAATCTTAGTTGGAAACAAAATGAAAGGAGGGTGTGATAAAGGTATTGTGTGACGTTCTGAAATTCGACCATATTTTGGGATTTTATAAAGTGGTGATTTTGATCAATTGCTCTATTAGTACAAATACTCTGGACTAATCATTCCTGAGATAACGTACTTTTTGGAAATGCCATTAGAGAACGATACGCGTACTACCAGCAGTTTCAATTAGAAATGAACCATTTGACTGTAAGGACTTGTGCGGGAACAATACCATCTTGTACTAGACTATTAGGGAAACAAAAATAAATCGATTCGGCAGAAGTACGAAGCTGGATTGCGGGTGATTCCGCAGGACTTAGATATGAGCTACGAACGACATTAAGACAATTCCTTTCTATTTTGTACTCAAGAATATCAATTGAACCCCCAAGATTAGATGACAATCGAGGGTAGTCCCTAGTTCAAGGATTTGCTGAAACATGGATCAAAAAGTTATCGACCATGGGTCAAACATGAGGAAAAACCTTAATAGGGTGCTCGATAGTCTAAACTGTACTACGATCGCAATTGATTCAATTTAGTCCCAAATTTTAATATGATTTCGAGTATCAACTTTTCAGAGACTTCATGACTAAATATTTGGACGTCACTGCATTTATTTTCAAGTTTTCCAAGGAGTTGCAAAGTGTTAGAAAAAGAAAATTTAGACTGGGGAATTTGGGTCCGTAAGTGGGCCAACCCAAGATCGACGGCCTAATGGGCCTTGCGCCCATCAAGGTCAGCCCAAGGTGGGCCCAAGCTACCCTATTGCCCTTTTTCTCTTCAACCCATGGGCCTCTCTCTTTTCTAGAAGCTTTCTTTGTGTGGTCCTTGTTGCTTTGCCTTTTGTGACATCCTGAATTTTCCGACCTATTTTGGATATAATGAATGCGTAATTCGTCAATGCACTGTTAGTCAAGTCTTACTCTGAACTGATAACTCAAAAGATACTAACTGAAGGGGAGAGGTTACTAAAAACTTCCGCATATGCGTGATTCTTAAAAGCCACCCGTTAATCCGAGACACACTAGAGTTGCAATTGATCGACTTGGCTATGATTTTTATCAAAATTCGGTTGTCGGGTTTTTCGGATGTCGAGATTAAATTATTGGATTTTAGCCTCATTAATTTCCGAAAATTCCGATCTATTTGGGAATGCCGAAAAAAGGGATTATTGGATTGAAGATTTAAACCCAACGCTTTTCGTTTCGTATTTTCAGACCAAGGGCATTTCAGGGATTTTTGGGCATAAAAAGTGCACAATGACGAAATTACCCCTAGCCAATTTTGGACTAGGGGACAATTTTTGGTTTGAATTTTAATAGGGAAAATGAGAGAGAGGATGGGAGGGGGATTTTTGCACCCCCCTTCAGCCGTCCCCTCCTCCCTGTACTCTCTCCTTCTATTCTTCTCTTCTCTCTCTTCCTTTCTCCCTGTCTCACGCCACCCTTAGCTGCCCCCATCCCCTCACCTAACACACACTCTCTCTCTCTCTCTCTTCTCTTTTGATTTCCACCCCCCATGCACGTATGTGCTATAGTAGCCTTCTTTCTTCTTCTTTTTCTACATTTAGCTATGGTCGACGATAGCTACAGTGCTCCTTGCTGCTGTCACCCCCTTGTCCACCACCACCGTCGTCACCACATCGTCACCGCTTTACCGGCAAGGGCCCGAATCGTGCCCGAACCAACTACATCATCTTCTTCCTTCTGTTGTGGCCGCGTCTACCGTGACTGACCCGCCTCAGCTTCTTCGCTGCTCACGTTCGTAAACCCTCGCTGTCGTCCAACCACCTTTGAACCACTGCCGACCTGCTTGAGCTACTAGCCGCCTGTTTTCGTCTCTCCTTCTTCTGTTCGGTTCTAGATGGGGTCGGGGTAGCCAGCTACCGCTTGTTGCCGTCCAAACCACCGTTCGCCATTCCTTAGCCGATTCAAGCCGCCCAACTGTGCTTAGGAACTACCGGCCACCACTCACCACCCACCACTTGGTCACTCGAGCCAGGCAATCGCCCTCAGCTTCCTTCCTTCTAGTTTCCTTGTTGGATCGAACAAGGGCCAACCTTTGACCGGCAGTTACCCAGCCACCGCCCAACTGCGCGCTGGATCACTACAAGCCTCGTCGTTCGCCGTCCGAGTCCGCCCAAGCTGCTGCCGCTGCTCCCTCCTCCTTTATTCTACCTCCGATGCTGGTTTGGCAGGATGGCCACCCCCGTTAGCCAGCCGCTGCCCTCTGTCAAGTCGCCAGCGTCCGTCCCAACCGCCCGGAGCAGATGTGGTGCCTCCCTCCTCTATAGGTCAACTTGGTCCAAACTGCCTCGGCCAAGACCCGTTTCCAAACCGCCTAGTTTCGGTGAACTAGAGGTGCCCATGCCTCAATGCCACCGTCGCACCGGTGTCGTTAGAATCGTCATCGGGTGAGTTTATGCTATAATCCCTCTATTAGTCTGTTAAACTTGCTTAGAAGGAGATTATGTTATAATTAATCTTAGTTAGGCAGTTGATTAAGATTAACCATGGTTAGGAAGTTGGACTATGGTTAGGTTAATTAACCAATATTGAGTTAATTAACTAAAGGTGGAAGCATAGTTAAGTTAGTTAACTATAGTTAGTTTTTATTAAATTGTTAATCATGCTTAATGCTAATTAACGGTGTTTAATTAGGATAACCAAGGATTAGTGAAGTAATCTTGATTAGTGTTATTTTATTCAAAAGAAATAATTTATTTTTAATTATTATTTATTAAATTCATAATTTCTATTAACTATTTTAATAATAATTAATTATAATTTAATTATGAATAGTGCCATTTATTTATAATTAAATTGTGGGACTTATTTGACGTGTCCGTATTAATTAAAGTATGTTGAATTGCTGCTTGGATCAATATTGTATTGGTCGCGTGATTGATTGAAATTATCGAGTGCTTGACTGTTCTGATCAATTATGCATTGATGTATGCATACTGTTGCATGGGCTATAAAAAGGCAAAACCCCGAGGTGTCAGGCGTAAATATGTGAAGCTTTGCAAGAAAAATGAGAATGTTATGTTTATTGATAAAGTATGAAAGCTAGATGGGTTTTGAAATAAAATGTGATCACGTGCAATTCCTTTTGCTATTTTTACATGAAAAATGTGCAGTAGACTTTTATGCTGAGCATACACCACATCTGCATTGGTCAATGCATGGAATCAATTATTTGTGGTATGCTTGTGTTGTCACATATTATAAACTATTACCCCGGCAGGAGTCCGGATGTGTTTTGTGGTAGAAACTGAACCTATGCTCATTCAGGAATGCCGTCTGGGTGGGAGATCCAGATGTAGCTATGCTCGATGGGGTGGAACAATGTCTAGCAAAGCCAGTAGACATCGGCGGGAGTTCGGTTGTACACATTGGCAGGAGATCAATTGTGGCTTTTAAGAGCATTAATAAACAAACGTGCATGAACGCAGGGGTACATGAGAAATATATTTATACTAGTTCTAATTATGCATGTGTTTGTGGCATTGGTTATGGCATGCTTGAATTGATATCGTGTAGGGTATGGCAATGGTCAAGTAAAATCACCTGCGATACGACTCAATTGTGGTTGATCAATGCCTTACTGAGAGTGCGGTATGCATTAATTGTGATATACATGTGTGCTTATCGTGCAGGGTGTGGCAAGATCAAGTAAGGTCACTTGCGGGTCAATTGAACATCAATGTTATCCATGGGATTGCTGAGTAGATCGTGTTATTGATTGGGCAATTAGTATTATCTGCTGTTGATCTGCTTGAGAAGGTTGTTGTATGATAGGTACCCCGAGGGGAGTTGATATCCTAACCGGGGCTTAGGACGAGAACTCACTGAGATTTTATTTTATCAGTTATTATTTAACAATTTTCAGGTCCTTGATGAACGTGCTTGGCTGCTGACTTTTTCGATTGACCAGACCTCGAACCCTAAGGATAAGGGATGAAGTAGATTCACCCATTTGCTCTTGTATCTTCTGTATTGGTGGGTTGTTGGAACAGCACCCACTTATAGGGTTGTACTTGTAACTGTTCCTTAGGGTTAATCTGGCAAAATGAATAAATGAACGGGTTTGCTGCTTTGGTGTTTGTTCATTCTACTATCCCTGTTGTGATTGATTGATTATCTAGGAGTTGAACTGTTTTTGCTTACGCATAATGGAAAAACAAAAAGATTGGTCGGCGACGCATCCTGAGATGTCGCATCCATTTGACCAAAGAAAATAGGGATTATCACGTACTCGAGGGTCGAGGCGTGACACCTTTGCTTGGTTGTGATTGGCTTTGGTAAGCAAGTTGGCTTGACTTCTAGGACAAGCGTTGGCAGCTCATTCTCTCTCCTCACTCCTCCCTAGGTGCCGCCCCTCATCTTCGGCTCACTCTCTTTCTATTCTCTTCCCTTTTTCCCTCATTTTCTTTTTCATTTTCCTCTACCCCTTGTTGTTTGTTGATGCCGTCGCCCTTGCTACTATTTGCTGAAGCTGCTGCCACTGTCCACCGTGCAGTTGCTGCCGTCCGGAGCCTAGCTGCCACCCACCGATCATCACCTCTCACTGCCAGCCACCCATTCCAACATCGGTAGCCACTGTTACCTTTTCCAAGGAAATAGCCTCCGGCGTTGTTTCACTGGAAAACGGCCATCATTCGCCGTCCCCAAGCTAGCCCTTGCCATCATCGTCGCTCCAATGTCGCCGGAATCTTAGAGTCCGTAAGTTGATTTCCTAATCTCTTCGTTAGGGGTCAATCTTGCTTTAGAAGTAATTTAATTAGTTTAAGTGTGATTAGTGATTAATGAGCATGGATTATGTGCCTTGATTATACTTGAGTGAGTTTAGGATAAGCTAATTGTGGCTTAATTTTGCTTAGTTGTTAATTGATTAGATTTGTGATTGACTAACATTATTTTATTATACTAAACTTGCTTAAGATGGATTAAATTGGCTAATGAATGTTTAGCCTTAATTAATTATGATTAATTATTTATGGAAATAATTAATTATAATTATATTATTTTATGTAAATTATTTAATTTAATTTAATTTAATTATTTATTAATTTCGAATTATTGCCTATTTATGAATATTAATTAATTCTGGGAAAATAATTAATTATGATTATTTATTGGAAATTGATTTAATTGAGTAATTTGGTGGGCAAAATTAATACGGTCTATTTTCTAAAGTCAATAGTATTTTTATACTATATTATTAAGTGACTTTGGTTTGTTAAAGGAGGGTTTTATGAAATGAAAATTGGTTGGGTTGGATGATTTTTGGGGATAATATGGGGATTTAGTGATTTATTGGAATGGTGAATTGTAATATTATATGCTTTATAATTGAGTATCTTTGGAGATAATCTTAGTTTACCATTGGGTTGTGACGATTGATTATTGCTGTTAATTGATTGTCATATTACGACTTGAATTGCTGCTGAATGGTTGTATATGGAATAGTTGAGTTTTTGTAAGTTTGCATGGCCATCGGTTGTTATTGCATTGCATTATACGTATGTTAGTTGCAATGGCATGTCGCATGAACATGAACCATGATTGCATTGACGATAGAGAAAAGAATGAATGAATTGGTTGATGGTTGCATTGCATGGTCACATTAAAAGAAAAACCTGATGCTACTGGAAGAATGCCAATCCATTGGGGTTGTGCCGTGGCCTTTTGGTCGCTTGATAATGGTCAGTTGCTGAGTCGCAGTAGAGGCCGGACCAATACTCCTTCAAGAATGCCTTCTAGGGAGAGACTAATGACATAGCCATGCCTATGGGGGGACGATGCTTGGTTTTGGACCAGTAGACCGCCAACCATAAGGTTGTGTCGTAGCCCAATGGGTCATAATAATCGGAGCACGAGAAAGTTTTTTGAAGTGCTCTAATTATGTGTTTGTCTATTGAGACTGTCATGGCTTAAATGGTATTCTGTCTGTAGGGTACGTGTGCCAAGGCAATGTGAAATCGCATGTGTTTGTGTCTAATAGCTGTGAATTATATCATGGTAGTGTTTTTCTGATATGCTGATAGATAGGGCAAAGCTAGTGTCATTTTGCATAGGTTGCATGATTAAACTACCCTCGAGGCGAGAGGAGTTCCTAACCGAGGCTTAGGATTTTGACTTACTGAGTTTATCTTATCCCGTCGTGGTTAACATTTTTAGGACCTTAGTATGACAACCTACCCGATGAGGTTCGATCTCCCAATCAACATGAGTACCTCTGTCACTACGCGGCTCGTCCCGGGTCATAATTTTGTGTATGAGCAACACGTAACGATAGTCTGGGTTGACGAGGGAGAAAGGGATCATTACGTGCCACACGTTTTCAAGGCGTGGTACGTTAGGTAGGGGGATATGGTTTATGGTCTCCTAAGAGGTTATGATGGGCTTACACCACATGTGGGGCAAGGTAAGGAGATATGGGATCTGATAGACCTCGATCCCCCTAATGGCGCGATCACAAACCCTTCTACAGGCGAGTCTGACCTTTCTAAGGCCAGTGATTAGGCATCTGTAGTCTAGTCTCTTTTTAACTGACTCTCCCCTCCTTTTGTTGTGATAAGTTAGCTAAGGCAGTCCCTTTTTGCATTGGCCTTGGAATGTCACTTGAAGTAAGGCTTGTATATATACTGCTTTTCCCCAAGCTAACCTTGCATATAAATAAAAGTAGTGCTACTATTGTTCTACTGTTACATTCTTTCTCCTATCCATGTTTGTTGTTGGCTGGGTATTTTGATTTTGCTTCGGCATATGCTTAATGATAAGATAAAATGAACTAGTTGGCGACGGAACTTGGGACATCTCATGTTTCAGACCTCAAGTAAATTGGGGTTGTCGCAAACTTGAGGATCAGGGCATGATAACCTTGTCGATTTTGGTATCAGAGCCCGGTTAACCTATGGAGTGATAAGGTGTAATGGGTCTTGGGGATAGTTAGTAGGAATGACATTTCTTTTGCTTGCCTGTAATTGTTGGTAGAATTGTGTTTATTACAGGGTTATCTCAGTTTCTAATTTCGTGTTGAGAATTGGAAAGCAGGTCAGGAGAATCCTGTGTTATGAGCAATCCAGATCAAAGTACTCCCGAGTTGAGAACTCCTGGGCAGAGAGCCTCGAGGAGGAGGACGACGCAAGTCCAGATTGGTGCAAGGGAAAGGGCATCGGAAGATCTAAGGATGGATGGGATCATACACGCCTTATAAGCCCTGATCGAATAGCAGGCTTAAACTCAAGCCGCTATTGCTGTTGCTATTGTTCCTGTTGATGCTCTTGCAGCTAGGCTCGAGATTGGCAACTGGCCTATGCATCAGTTAGTGGAGCAATTCATGAAGCTAAAGCCGCCCAAGTTTACTGGGGCAGGCGATCCAGAGGCAGCGACCCACTAGATAAGGGAGTTGGAGAAGACGTTCACTTTGCTATAGTGCACAGAGGAGGAAAAGTTAATACTGGCTATTTACTAGTTGCGAGAAAATATCAGTACATGGTGGGAAGCTACCCTAGGGAGGGTATTTCTCGAAGGTACGGCCCGAGTGTGGGGTACTTTCATGGAGGCTTTTTTGGGCAAGTACTTCTCAGACTGTGCAAGGGAACAAAAGATGGCGGAGTTCCAAAGGCTATGTCAAAATCTGATGAGAGTGGATCAGTACAAGGCCAAATTTGCAGAGTCGTCTAAGTACGTATCGAGGCTAGTCAAGAATCCTGTGGATAAGGCCAGAAGATTTAGGGACAAACTGAAGATGGAAATCAAGGACCATCTAGTGTCCCTGAACTAGAAAGACTATGATGAGCTATATGAGAGAGCTCAGATGATTGAGAAACACCTGGCGGAGAGGGCACCTGCATCTAGATCACGGTTTGTGTCTAATAGGAATAATCGTTGGTTTGGAAAGAAGCCGATGACTGGAGGAAGGTGTCCTCTCCCACCCAATAGGAGGAATAGCGTAGAAAAGCCAGCACTGAGTTCGTTTGGAGTGTGACGAACTTGTGGAAAGAGGCATGAGAACACCCCGTGTCCCTCTCTAACGGAAGCTTGTTTCAGATGCAGTCAAATGGGTCATCAAGTGAGGGATTGTTTGCGCAGAACTACGGTGCCATCCGCACCACAATTGCTGGTAGGACCACCAGCAAGGAACACCCCGTAGAATAATCTGAACAGGCCCTTAGCGCAAGGAAAGGTCTACGCTGTTACAAGGAAGGATGCGGAAGATGCACCTGCCATGATTATAAGTACGGTATCTTTGCACAACCATGTTGCTTATGCGTTATTTGATCCGGGAGCCTCGCACTCCTTTATTGCTAAATGATTTGTGGAATTAGTAGGGTTAAAGCAAGAACCATTGGAAACAGTTTTTGTTATTTCTACTATGTCAAAAGATTCAATATTGTCTGCAGTATATTGTTCTAATTGTAAGTTAGTTATAGATGGTTAGGAGGGAAGGATAGATTTGATTATTTTAACGATGTATGACTTCGATATCATCATTGGAATGGATTGGCTGACCAAATAAGAAGCCACGATAGACTGTCAGGAGAAGAGAATCTAGTTTAATCCGATTGGGGTTAGTAGCTTCAAGTTTGTCGGGAGTCGAGGAGGACTTTCGATCCCTTTGATTTCTTCGTTGGAATTGATTAAGTTGCTGGGGTCAAGATGCCAAGGTTATTTAGCGTCAATAAGCGATATGTTGACGGAAGGACCAAACATGGAAAACATTGTTGTAGTACGAGTCTATTCCAATGTTTTTCCAAAGGAATTACTAGGATTACTCCCAACAAAAGAGATAGAATTTGTGATTGAGTTGGCCTCTGGGATGGAGCCAATCTCTAAAGCACCTTACAAAATAGCGTTATTAAAATTTAAGGAATTGAAGGTGCAGATGCAAGAGTTGTTGGACAAGGGTTTTATTCGCCTAAGTGCATCGCCTTGGGGAGCGCCAGTTCTGTTCGTCAACAAAAAAGGATGGGTCGTTGCAATTGTGCATCGACTATCGGCAGCTTAATCAGGTAACGATTAAGAATAAGTACCTATTGCCAAGAATCGACGATCTGTTTGATCAACTTCAAGGAGCTTCAATATTCTCCAAAATAAATCTAAGGACAGGCTATCATCAATTGAGAATCAAAAAGGAGGATATATTGAAGACGGCTTTGGTCATTATGTGTTTACTATGATGCTGTTTAGTTTGACGAATGCCATTGCTTCGTTCATGGATTTAATGAATCGGGTATTTACGAAATATTTGGATTGGTTCATGATTGTGTTTATCGAGGATAATTTGGTATATTCGAAGAGTCTAGACGAGCATGAACAACACCTGAGAACTATGTTGCAAACCCTACGGAATCACAAGTTGTATGCGAAGTTTAGTGAGTGCGAATTTTGGTTGGCTTCAGCGACTTTCCTCGGCCACGTGATCTCGGATGAAGGAATTTCAGTAGACTTGACCAAGATCGAAGCGGTTGCAAATTGGCCGATACCTACTATGGTAACCAAGGTTCATAATTTTCTAGGATTGACTAGTTATTATAGATGATTTGTAGAAGAATTCTCTACGATAGCTATACCGATGATGCTATTGCTAAAGAAGGACAAGAAGTATGAATGGATAGACAAATGCGAGCGTAGTTTCCAAGAGCTTAAGCATAAACTAACTACCACACTGGTTTTGACGATTCCTTCCGACCCTGATGGATATGAGATTTACAGTGACGCATTGTACAAGAGACCCGATTACGTTTTGATGCAACATGGTAAGGTAATTGCATACCCATCTAGACAATTGAGACATCATGAGTTGAATTACCTAACGCATGATTTAGAGTTGGCGGCAATTATATTCGCGTTAAAGATATGGAGGCATTATCTTTGTGGGGAAAAATTTCTGACTTTTACGGACCATCAAAGCTTAAAGTACCTGTTCTCTCAAAAGGAACTGAACATGAGACAACGCAAATGGATAGAACTTCTCAAGGACTATGACTGTGACATTCTATACTATCTAGGTAAAGCTAACAAGGTAGCAGATGCGTTGAGTCGAAAGTCATCGATTACTTACATGATGGTTCAAGAATGGATCCTATTAGAAGGAATCCAAGATTCAGAATTCAGGTTTGAGGTAAACCATCTTTCCAGTTTAATGGCTACCTTTAGGATTGAACTCGAAATGCAAGCCAAGACTAAATCAATGCACTCTTTGGACACTACGACCCAAAAGATCCTGCAACTGGACGCGGCAAAGAAGAAGTTGGATTTTCAGGTGTCCGAGGATAAGACCTTGAAATTCCATGGACCATTATGCATGCCAAGCAATGCCGAGCTTAAGGAGGAACTATTATTAGAAGCTCATCGCATTGACTATAGTGTGCACCCAGGCAGTATGAAGATGTATCAGAATTCACAACAATATTACTAGTGTAATGGAATGAAACTGGATATCGCCAAGCATATGGCTAAGTGTTTGACCTGTCAACAAGTAAAAGCATAGCACTGTAAGCCGGGTGGATTACTGCAATTCCTTGAGATTCCCGAATGGAAGTGGGAACACATTACAATGGATTTTGTAATGGGACTATCGAGGAGTCAATGCAATAATGACTATTTGGGTTGTAGTGGACCGATTAATGAAGTCAGCACACTTTATCGCCATACGCAAGGACTTCGCCTTGGAAAAGTATGCAGGATTGTACATGCAGCAAATTATTCGCTTTCATAGGGTACTAGTGGCGATCACGTCTGATCGAGACCCCAAGTTCACAGCTGCATTTTGGAAAAGCTTACAAACAGCTATGGGGACAAAATTGTAGTTCAGTATGATCTATCATCCTCAAACAGATGGTCAGCTAGAGAGAACAATTCAAACTTTGGAGAATATGCTGCAAGCTTGTGTGTTGGATTTTAAAGGGAGTTGGGAGGAACAACTTTACCTTGTCAAGTTTGCTTACAATAACAATAGCAAAAGTATAGCCCAAGTGTCAAAACTTAGCACAAGGGAACACTTAAGTGCCAAAAGTTACGAAAGGTATACTTAAGTGCCACTTTTTAAAAAAATTGGATCACTTTTGTGCCAAGTCGTCGAACCCCTCCTGGAAATCCTACGTGGTAATTTTTTATTAATTTTCTTGCCAACGTGACTCGCCAAAGATCCACCTCAGTTAACCTTCACCCAAAATGACATCGTTTCCATAGATGGACAAAGTTTGCCATAAATTGGCCAAAACGGCATTGTCTCCCCATTTTCGTCTCCCAATGTCTACTAAATCCCTAAATCAGCCAAATTCCCCAAGAAGCACTCGAACCCTAATTTCGATTTGCCCCAAAAATTCCTCAAGCACCCGAATTATTTCAATTTACCCTAGATTCCACCGTTGAATATTGGAAATGGAGAACAGAATTTTAAGCAGTAGCTCGAATTCATCTCACTGAAGTTAAGGAGAAGGCGAGCGCGAACGTTTCTATTATCGTGGGTTACCAAGTCCAAGAAGAACATCGTGGACTCGAATGAATCTCGGGAGAAGATTCTATGGATGCGCTAGATATAGAGAAGGGTCGAAGTGCAAATACTTCAAATGGATTGATGCGAAGTTCTCTAATCGAGCAACATAAGTGATATTGGACCTACTTGATAGGCGACATCAATCTCCATCTACGTTCGTGGACGACTTGGACGATATTGACTCAAAGCAAGTTCAAGCATCTTTGGCTAACTATTCGAAGAATGAAGTGTCAAAGCAAGCTGAAGTATCTTCAGTTAATTATTTGAAGAATGATATTTTAAGAATGAAAATTGAACGAAAGTGTTATCAAATGTTTATTAGGGTGTTGTTTTGTTATATAGCCTACTTAATGATAAAATGTAAAGCACTTGAAGATAAGAAGAAGTTTCTTCAGCTGCCATAGTTGAAAATGAGTTGATAAATGTAATTGTTTTGGGTTAAATGTAGACTATTTTATTGTGTTTGTGTTGTCCACACCATCTACTAGCTTTTAGGGAGGTCAAGAAAAGGGAATGATAAGATGATACACATGTTTTTGCTTGTTCTTTAATAGCAGTAAGGATGTGCACTTGGGTGTTGTTGTGGTGGCTTGTTTGCTTGAAGTGAATGTAACCCAACAAGCATCGAACTGGAGTTGGTTTTGGTTTGCTGCAAATCAGCTATATCATAGAATAGACACGAGCTATTACTTGAGTGCCATAAGTTGTATTAGTGATCATTTTAATGCTAGTCAGATAAAAAAAAAAGATCACTTAAGTGTCAAATTATTGTTGAAAAGTGATCATTTAAGTGCCACTCATGCTTAAAAGTGAACACTTAAGTGTTAACTTCTCCAGAAAAGGAGCACTTAAGTGCCAAATTTTGTCATTTCTTCCTAAATTAACACTAACCACCAATTACGATCAGGCACCAACCATGATCACCGAGCGGTCCAAACCAATAGCCACCACCTGCATGAACCACCAACCACTACCCTCTTAACCAACCAACCACAGCACGAACCACCATCAACCAACACTAGGGCTATGGTGTGGTGCTGGTGTAGGTACCTTGCACCAGCTCTATAGCACAAACTGATGCAAGATGTGCAGACTGCACACTTGTATCAGGTGTTGCACGAACCCCCCAAACCACCACCACAGACCCACCACCAACAAGCATGAAACTTCAACACAATATAAACCACCAACCACGATCACAGTACGAACCACCATAAGAGTGGACTAGGGTTGTGGTGTGTTGTGCAGGTTGCCTACACTAGCTCCAGCACGAAGTGCTGTAAGATGTGCAAATTGCACATTTTCACTAGATGCTACACGAGCCCCCTAGCCACCATCATAGACCCACCACCGGGAGGTACGAGCCTTCAACACAACACAACCACCAACTGCCACCACAACATGAACCACCATCAGCCTGCATGTCGCTTTGGTGTGCTGCTACTACAAAAGATGCTGGTGCAAGCACTTTGCACCAGCTTGCACCAAGCACCACCTGGTGCAAGATGTGCAGATTGCACACTTGCACCAAGTGTTGCAGGAGCCTCCAACCATCACCATACACCCACCACCAACAATCACCAACCACCATTAGAGCACCAACCACCAGCCCCAGCCACCAACTAAGACAAGTAGCAAGTAAAACAGAATCTAAATCGAAAATATAAAAAACACAACAACAAAAATTTATAAGCAGCAAGATCATTCCATTAATATTGATTTGAAGTCTCACCAACTCAATGATAAACAAAAAAAAAAAAAACCATCCATACCAAGTTGTAACAAAACTGGTTTTTTTTATCAATCAATATCAATATGCATAGGCCCCCTCGTTTGTGTTCCTTTTGATGGACCTCGATTCATTATCCTTGCACTCTTTCTAATTGGACGTGCAACTTCCTCTTCAACCGTCTCACCGTGCACTAATTCAAATGGAGTTGCAATTGTCCTAAGATGAACTGATTCAGATGGAGCTGGTGCCAACTTGTTGTTCTTTCTTATTAGCGCAATCGATGTTGTCTTCTTTTTTGGCACAACCATTGATTCTTGAGTAGGGCCTTGAGAGATAAGAACTTCCGAACTTCTCCCAAGCTACAAAGACACAAGTAAATTATAAATAAAAGTTCGCACAATTAATTAAATGCAGCCAATAAAACTTACATTAAGAATAACTGTTCCAATACAGTCATCTATATAAAGGCCATAATCATATTGTCTTATCCTCTTCCCAAGAGCCCCTCTTGTTCGAATTAGAGCATCACGTTTAGCATCTTGTGATTTATTAGCCCTTCTTCAGGCTTGTGATTTCTTGGGCCCTTCTTTTTGCCTTTCAGTTAGCCTTTCATGTGGCTCTTCTAATGGCCATTCAGCTTCAGTTACATTTGGCCCTTTAGGTGCAACAAGGGTTTCTTCGACCAATTTTTCAGCTAGGTGTCTTCTGGATGGCCTTCTTGTAGCTAGCCCTTCAGCTGGCCCATGTGGTAGCCCTTCGACTTCATTGACACCTTCACCTAGCCTATGTGGTAGCCCTTCCATTGGCATTTATGTTGTTGGCCCTTCTGTTGGCCATTCCATTAGCAATTAAGCTCGAGCTTGCCCTCTTCGAACCTAATAAAGACATTATGAATATAACATCAACCCATATAATAACGTAAAAGAAAACTAAACAAGTTATTGAACTTACTGGATATTTTTTCCTCAGCTGAGGAACGCTCAACTGAATTAGTCATTGTGCAGTTTCAGCCAATTCTTTAGGTACAACTGGGGATTTGGCCAATTCTTCAGGTGTCCTACTCGTCACCTGACAAACACATTAAAAATACTTGGTAATTATGCTATGTACAAATATGTAATAAATAAAAAAACAACAGGTCCAAAATATCATAACTTACGGGGTTTCTTTTCGTCGACTGATAAATAGTGGACTCACTTTGCCCTTTTGTTTGGCCTTCAGTTGGCGCTCTAGCTGTCCCTTTACTAAGCCCTTCGACTGGCCTCTCACCCAGCTGTTCTTGTTGCTTTCTCAATTGACAACCTTTAGTATTGTACCCTACTACATGGCAACAAGAGCATGTCATCTTTACACTTGTCTTACTCATTCTTTGTTGACTCGAGATCTCCCCCTCCGACATTCTTCGTCTTCGTTTTGGCCTTCACATTTGCTTCTTCATCGGCAAAGGTTTAGGTGCTTCACAATTTGTTGGCTCCCAAAACTTGTTACTTCTGATTGGTTGCATCATGAACTAGTATGAAGCGAGATATTTCATTTTCTTGTACTAATCATCAAGGTAATCGTCTACGTTATGGCCTTTCAATTGGATGGCACATATGGCATGTGCACAAGGAATTCCACTCAGTTGCCACGCTCAACATGAACATTTTCTCATACCTAGATGGACAACATACTTATCGGAACCCTTCATTATCTCATATCCTTCATCCCCATTCTAAATGGAATGATAATATCTACTTGCAACCAAGCTCTTGTCCAATTTCTTGGCAATCCTAGGACCACATTACCTACTCCATTTTGCAGCATCATCTCTTTGTTTGTGGAGCCGAGTTATGATCATTACTCGTATATCTTCAAGTATTAAGATGATTGGTTTGCATCTGGCATCAATTATTCTCCTATTGAATGCTTCGCAGATGTTATTGTCGACGTGATCGCACTTGAATTGCTTGTTGAAGAAGGCCTTGCACCAATGGTTTGGTTCTGTCATGAATAGTGCATCAGAGCCTTCCTTGGTCAACTAAACCAATCCTTCTTTAGCCATCCTAAAGTCAGCCATGTTCGTGCTCTTTGTTAACTGCCAAAATTGCAACTGCAGCTTATCCCCTTTATAGATTTTTGCCCAATTTGCATATATGTGCCGTGCACACATTCGATGTTCGGCATAGAGCATCAACTCGGCTAATGCCGGAACCAGTTCTTATAATAATTTGAACCAAGAAATGTAAGAAAATAGTATGTTAATATAAAAAAGCAAACAAATTACTATGACATTACCTTTTGTTGGTCACTCATAATACCCACCCTTCCCCATTTGTTACCTCCAAGTCAGCCATGAAATTTTTTAAGAACCATGACCAATTGTTCTTGTTCTCTATTTTCACAACAGCCCAAGCCAATGGAAACATTCGGCTGTTCATATCTCTTCCGATTGCAGCTAGTAATTCTCCCTTGCACAAGCCCTTTAAGAAACAACCATCCAATCCTATCATCCATCTACACCCGGCTAAAAATCCCCGTTTGCATGCATCGAAGCACATGTAGAACTTATCGAACTTAGTCCCACTATTAGGAAGTGGTCTCTCCACGACCTCGACAAACACTTTACTTGAAGGGTTTTACAGTCTACACTCCTAAGCATAATCCTACAGTTGCCCATATTCCTTACCATATTGACTAATGAGTACCTTCATCACATTTTGCTTCGTTCTTTTGCACTGATTCTTGGAAATATTAATGTCCACACGCTCCTTCACCAACTGTCTAAACTGCATACTCTTCATCCCGGGAATCAACTTGATTAGATCAAAAAAGTGTTTCGATAGCCATGCACTTGTTACCCTTTTGTTTTGAAAATTAATAGAACAAGTATGTTCATCTTGGAAAGACCTAATCTGGAAGGATCCTCTCTTTCTAACAAATGTGTCGTAGATCTTCCATGGACAATTTTGTTGTAAACACTAGCTCTTACAAAGGTCTTAGTGTTTCTAATGAAGTCAATATTCCTTTGTTCAATAATGGAGTGCTTTAATATAGCTTCCCTAAATTGTTTGGCATATTGGAATTTCATATCTATTGACAAAGAAGGAGAAGCAATAGACGGATCATAAGAAGGAAACTTACTTGTCCTTCTATGCACAGCTTGTTCATCTTTTTTAAGCTCGTCGTGGGAAGTAGCATTTTCGACGCTTTCTTCATAAATAGTCTCTTGACTAGCAACACCAGCATCTATAGGGCCTTCAATCCTATTTGGAGCTTCTTCAGCTACTTGCAAAGTTGTAAAGTTATTGGTCAAAAAGTTTCTTTGCTTTCTCCTTGACTATACAAGCTTCTCGTCGTCCTCATTACTTAAGAAATTTTCAACGACCGACCTTTCATCGTCATCATCATTGGATTGAGCTACTTCCCAATCTAATCCAGTGATTGTGACATCACCTATATCATTATCACTTTCTTGTCTATCCGACTGTCCTTTATCCCTACTATCTCCCCCTTCTCCTACTTTGGTGCTCTCTCCATCATCATTTTCGTCCTCAGACTCACTATTGTACTCAACATACACTTTCGCTTATTTGCCATGGAGATAATGGTACAAAATATCTCTAAATCCATTATCATTTTCTAAGCTTCTCAAACCATCTCTCAAACCCTTCCCAGGAACACAATACAACAACTTCTGTATTTTGCAAAGCAAATATGTCATTATATCCTTAACAAACCCAATATAAGATGCATTTTGTACTTCAACAAAAATAGTGCCCTCATTCCCCCCCTCTACTCCCATTCATCCTCCCCAATGACAAATTCTCCTCCATAGCAAGTAATGACAGTAACATAATTCTTATTATAAGCCATTTTTGTAAGCAAGGAAAAAATAAAACAATTAACTTTTTGGGACCACATCGACAAGAGACAATAAACAATTGTAATTGAACATGGAGGTCCCCACACTCTTATACACTTTATTAAAGAAAAGAGAAGAGCATCCCACTACAATCACTTCCGATTATAAAATGACCAACAAATAGAGGTCCCCACAATAAGAACAACTCCCCCACGATACTCATTTCAATATTTCGATTACAAAATGACTAGAGGTTCCTACAACAATCATTCCAAGTTCTAGAAATCGCTTTTGCACATTACAATATCCATCGAAGTCTTAAAAAAACCTTCGCACATCAAAATATCTAATGGAGCTCTAAAAATACCATCGCATATCACAATACCCTATCCAAGCCCTAAGTCACACATCACAGTTGCATACCAACCTTACTTTTTTCCTAGTCGAGCCCTAATGCGAATCATTGAATTACTCTAGCACTACATTTGAGCCCTAAATCGTCCATCACAGTACCATCCAAGCCCTACATTTCTTGGTCGAACGCCACATTTCATAGCCGAGCCCCAGATTTTCCATCGAAGCCCTGATAGACGATTACGAGCCCTAATTTCATATCATAGGGAGAGAAAAGGACAAATCTTAGCGAGCGAATGACGGTGAGCGACAAAGTGCCCTCTGTGAAGATGAACGGCGATGAAGACAGGAGTGAAGATGGCCGACTAAGAGAATCGACCGATGTGTTTAGCCAAAGTAAGCTAAACGACGTCGTTTAGCACAAGGAAAAACAACGTTGTTTAGCTTGGCCAAGCTGTGAGTCCACGTGTATTTTTTAAGTCCACATCTGAAAAATTTTATAGGCTACATGTGTTTTTTTTTTTAATAGTTGCCACTTTAGTAAAGTTTGTCGTCGGAAATTGCCACGTATGCATTTTAGCTAGATTTTCTTGCTCTTGGTACTTAACCGATCCTTTTTGCTTCGATTTTGGTACTTAAATATACATTTCGTAATTTTTGGCACTTAAGTGTCCCGCCATGCTAAGTTTTGGCACTTCAAGGGTCCGCACGTCCAATAACATCTATTAACAGAGTATCAAAATGGCACCAATCGAGGCATTGTAGTTTGTTGGGATGAAGTCAACGAGTGAAAAATTACAGGCCCAGAGTTGGTGCAACAATCTCTAGATGCTGCCAAGATAATTTGAGAAAGGTTAAAGATGGCTTAAAGCAAACAGAAAAGCTATGCGGACAAGTGACGTAGGCCATTGGAGTTTCAAGTGGGCGACCATGTGTTCCTCAAGGTATCACCGATGCAAGGTACTTCGCAGTTTGGCAAGAAGAGGAAATTGAGCTCGAGGTACGTTGGACCTTTTGAGATTCTAGAGAGAATCGGAATTTTGGCCTATCGTCTTGCATTACCACCTCAACTCGCGCAAGTGCATGATGTATTCCACGTGTCGATGCTGAGAAAGTATGAGCCGGACCTGACCCACATGTTGAATTTTTAAGAGATAAACATGGACGACATGGTGTCGTACGTGGAGAGACCAATTCGGGTAGTGGATCGAAAGGAACAAGTGCTTCCGAACAAAACGATCTCATTTGTCAAAGTTATTTGACAACATCATGGCACGGAGGGAGCCACATGGGAAAGCGAGGAATTAATGAGACGTCCACACCCCTATCTTTTTGAGGAGTCAAGTAGTAGTTCAAATTTCAAGGATGAAATTTCTGTAAGAAGGGAAGAGTTGTAATGTCCTAAAATTCAACCCTATTTTGAGATTTTATAAAGTGGCGATATTGATCAAATGCCCTGTTAGTACAAATATTCTGAATTGATCATTCGTGAGATAATAGACTTTTTGGAAACGCCATTAGGGAATGATACTCGTACGACCAGCAGTTTCAATTGGGAACGAACCATTCGACCATAAGGACTCAAGCAGGAATAATACCATCTTGTACTAGACTATTAGGGAAACGGAATAAATCAATTCTGCAAAAGTATGAAGCCAGATTGCTGGTGATTCCGCACGACTTCGATATGAGCTATGAATGATGTTAAAATGATTCCTTTTTATCTTGATTCAATTTAGCCCCAAATTTTAATCCAATTTTGGATATCAACTTTTCAAAGACTTCATGACTAAATATTTGGACGTCACTGTATTTATTCTCGAGTTTTCTAGAGAGTTGCAAAGTGTCAGAAAAAGAAAATTTGGACCAAGGAATTTGGGCCCGTAAGTGGGCTGGCCCAAGATCAACGGCCCAATGGGCCTTGTGCCCATCAAGGTCAGCCCAAGGTGGGCCTAAGCTAGCCCATTGCCATTTTTCTCTTCAGCCCATGGGCCTCTCTCTCTTCTAGAAGCTTTCTTTGTGTGGGTGGTCCTTGTTGCTTTGCCTTTGCTTGGTTGTGATTGGCCTTGGTGAGCAAGTTGGCTTGGATTCTTAGACAAGCCTTGGCAGCTCATTTTCTCTACTCACTCCTCCCTAGCTACCGCCCCTCACCCTCACCCTCAGCTCACTCTCTCTTTTTTCTCTTCCATTTTCCCCTCATTTCCTTCTCCATTTTCCCTTGCCCCTTGCTGTTTGTTGCTGCCACCGCCCTTGTTGCCGTTCGTCGGCACCACTGAACCATTTGGAGCCTAGCCGCCACCTGTCGGCCACCAATTCCAGTGCCGGTAGCCACTATTGCGTTTTTCGCGAAAAACAGCCTCTAACATTGTTTTGTTGGAAATCAGCCATCGCTCACCGTCCGTTGCTATCCCCAAGTTAGCCCTATGTAGCCCTCATCCTCACCCTCACTTCGGTGTCGCCAGAATCTTAGAATCCGTAAGTTGATTTCCTAATCCCTTAATTAGGAATTAATCTTACTTTAGGAGTAGTTTAATTAGTCTAAGTGTGATTAGTGATTAATGAGCATGGATTATGTGCCTTGATTATGCTTGAGTGAGTTTAGGATAAGATAATTGTTGCTTAATTTTGCTTAGTTGTTAATTAATTAGATTTGTGATTGACTAACATTATTTTATTATACTAAACTTGCTTAAGATGGATTAACTTTGGCTAATGAAAGTTTAGTCTTAATTAATTATGATTAATTATTTATGAGAATAATTAATTATAATTATTTTATTTTATGGAAATTATTTATTTATGAAATATTATATTATTTTGTGGAAATTAATTAATTAATTAAATTATGGTAAAATTCCAAAAAATGGCCATAAGTCTTCTTAGTTTCTCAAATAAGGCGTTTAAGTGGACGCTGTTTCAAATAATGGCCTGAAATAGCCTTGGTTGTTTCAAATGAGGGCTTCATCGGTCGGCTAAATCTTCTTATTTTTTCTTTCCTTTTTCTTCTCTTTTTTCTAATTCTTCTTCTTCCTCGTCGCCGGTGGCCGGCGACGCCCACGTACAACTAGGCGAGGGTCGCCCTCGTTGGCCATAGCGAGAGGCGGCTTCACCCTGGGAGGCCACCCCGCGCCAACAAGAAGGCCGACAAGGGTCGTCGAGCCCTCACCGGCCTTGCGGTTGGCCGTGAGGGGTGGCCTCCCCAGGCAAAGTCGCCCTTTGCCTAGCCGTTTGTGGGTGTCGCCAGTGGCCAACCGACCACCAAAGAAAGAGGAAAAAGAAAAACCATAAAAAGGAAAAAAAAAAAGAAAAGAAAAGGAAAATGATAAATGATAAATGACGAAAATACCCCCGATCTCCGGAAAGTCACGCCCTTATTTGAAACAGATATAGCCACTTCAGGCCCTTATTTGATACAAGATCCACTTCAGACTCTTATTTGAAAAAGTGATGGCACTTCAGACCATTATTTGAAACAAAGTTCACTTTGGGCCATTATTTAAGAAAATGTGGGCACTTCATGCCCTTTTTTAGAATTTTCCCTTAAATTATTTATTAATTTCGAATTATTGCCTATTTATGAATATTAATTATTTTGGGGGAAAATAATTAATTATAATTATTTATTGGAAATTGATTTAATTGAGTAATTTGGTGGGGAAAATTACTATGGTCTATTTTCTAAAGTCAATAGTATTTTTACACTATATTATTAAGTGACTTTGGTTTGTTAAAGGAGGGTTTTATGAAATGAAAATTGGTCGGGTTGGATGATTTTTGGGGATAATTATAAGTATTTTATGGGGATTTAGTGATTTATTGGAATGGTGAATTGTAATATTATATGCTTTATAATTGAGTATCTTTGGAGATAATCTTAGTTTACCCTTGGGTTGTGATGATTGATTATTGCTGTTAATTGATTGTCGTATTACAACTTGAATTGTTGCTGAATGGCTGTATATGGAATAGTTGGGTTTTTGTAAGTTTGCGAGGCCATCGGTTGTTATTGCATTGCATTATACGTGTATTAATTGCAATGGCATGTCGCATGAGTACGAACCATGATTACATTGACGACAGAGAAAAGAAAGAATGAATTGGTTGATGGTTGTACTGCATGGTCACATTAAAAGGAAAACCGAGCGCTGCTGGAAGACCGCCAATCCATTACGTTGTGTCGTGGTCTTTTGGTCGCTTGATAGTGGTTTGTTGCTGAGTCGCGGTGGAGGCTGGACCAATGCTCCTTCATGAATGCCATCTAGGGGAGACCCATGACGTAGCCGTGCCCACCGGGGGGGCGATCCTGGTTTTGGACTAGTAGACCGCCAGCCATAAGGTTGTGCTTTGGCCCAGAAGGTCATAATAATCAAAGCACGTATGGATACTGAGGCATGAGAAAGTTCTTTGAAGTGCTTTGATTATGTGTATGTCTATTGAGACTATCATAGCTTGAATGGTATTCTATCTGCAGGGTATGTGTGCCAAGGTAAGGTGAGATCGCCTGTGTTTGTGTCTGATGGCTATGAATTATATCATGGTAATGTTTTTCCGATATGCTGATAGATAGGGCAAAGCTCACGTCGTTTTGCAATTGATCTGTTATTGATACTAAGTTGCATGATTAAACTACCCTCAAGATGAGCAGAGTTCCTAACCGAAGCTTAGAATTTTGACTTACTGAGTTTATTGTATCTCGTCGTGATTAACATTTTCAGGACCTTAATATGACACCCTACCCGGTGAGGTTCGGTGTCTCGATTAACATGAGTACCTCTGTCACTACGCAACTAGTCCCAGTTCGTAATTTTGTGTATGAGCAGCACGTGACGACAATCTGGGTTGATGAGGGAGAGAGGGATCATTACGTGTCACATGTCTTCAAAGCGTGGTACGTCAGGCAGGGGGTATGGTGTATGGTCCCTTGAGAGGTTACGATAGGCCTGCGTCACATGTAGGGCCAGGCAGAAAGATATGAGATCCAATGGACCTCAGTCCCCATGATGGCGCGATCATGAACCCTTCTATGGGCAAGTCTGACCTTTTTGAGGTTAGTGATTAGGCATCTATAGCCTAGTCTCTTTTTGACTGCCCCCCCTCTTTTTGTTGTGATAGGTTAGCCAGGCTAATCCCTTTTTGCGTTGGCCTTGGAATGTCACTTGAAGTAAGGCTTGTATATATACTGCTTTTCCCCAGGCTAACTTTGCAAATAAATAAAAGTAGTGCTGCTGTTGTTCTACTATTGCATTCCTTCTCCTATCCATGTTTATTGTTGGCTGGATATTTTGATTTCGCTTCCACATGTGCTTAATGAGAAGATAAAATGAACTGGTCGGCGACAAAATCTGGGAAGTCACATGTTTCAGACGTCAAGTGAATTAGGGTTGTCTCAAGCTCGAGAGTCGAGGTGTGACATATTGCTTGCCAATAGGATGATCAATCCCTTACCATTTAGAGTCGTAAGTAGTACTTTTAGAGGCAATCCTTAAGAACTTCTTGTTATATATTATTATAGATATTTTTATTCAGTACCTCTCATGCACTAGTCAATATCTTAATTAGATTAAAATTGGCAACTAACAACTTGTTGATTAAATGCAAGGAAAAGTTGTTTCTAGGGTGAGCATGGGCTGGATTGGGCGATCCAGCACCTAAGCCATGGACCAACCCTCATATTGTTGATGTCAAATTTTTGCAATCGAGGACTAATCCTATGATCCCTAGGACCGAGGATTGAACTGACCCTATGGGTCTAGTCCAGTTCTAAGGTCAACCTGGAATCAACTAATTATTTTTTTGTTTCATTTTTTGTATTCCTTGAAAGAAAAATGTAATATATTGATCAACAATGCGACATTAAGCAACCAAATTATGAACATTATCACATATTAAACATAAATCTAAGACAATATAACAAAAAAATCTCCATTTGCGATTGTGAAGCTGTATTTGTAAGTCGGGCTAAGAGAGGTGAGCGACTTTACTAGCTGAGCTATGCTCATGAAGCGAGTGAGGAGAGGCCAAAAGCGAGCGATGAGGCCAAGGCAAGCGAACAAAGCACAATGAATGAAGAGGGTTTCTATTTATTTTCTAGTCGAATCAAGGCTAGGTTTATACTTTATATTTACACGGCAGAACCACATAAGAAAGAACATAGGTGGATAATATATCATATATTATATATTGCATATCATATATATTAAGTAATGTATAATATGATACAAGATTGGTTTCGGTTGGGTTGCAAGGACCCACCGCACAGTGCATGGTGGAAGGGCCTTAGGACCAAGAGCCAGCCTAGTCTCCTTGGGAACCGAATCAGGACCAATAGGGTTGAGTCGATCTAGGGATGCATATCAAGTTGTTTCAAGTGTTACTCTCATATTCACCTGCTCCTATTTTCCACTAACTTTTTAAAATCTTTTTCTTTTACTTTTTTATGTAAATTTTCATTATTGTTCTATGAATTGTCTAAAACTATAATTTTTTATACTCTACAATATATACTAGACATACCAAAATACTATAAAACAGGGAGACTTGACTTTACCGAGGGCTTGTTTTGTTTATCTCTTATGAGGTGCACTTTTGACTTTGCTGAGCGTTTGTCCCCTCCCATGTCCTTTTCACATCATTTTTCTTCGTTTTGTGCTTGTTCCTACCGTCTCGCATTCCCCTCCCATGTCCTTTCCCGATCATTTCGATTCCTTTATCTTTTTCCACTACAGCTACACATGTTGCGTCCATGACAAAACAGAGAATCCAATGCGACACACACGTCAATTAATCCCACTTTCTACTCCACCTTTCAAACTTTCTCTTTTCCACAATAATTGTACCCTAGTCACAAATGCACTTCCAAACTTTTAACGGGATAAGACAGTGAATTTCTTTAAACAACAGTAAGTTTTCGACCCGGAGAACTATTCAATAGAAAAATCGGCATGTACATAATGTGGTGGATTCCAAGTGAGCACTCAATCTTTCGGCCACTCCCGAAGCACATCTTCAACGCTCACTCATGGGCCAACTCATCCGACGCAGCGTTGTCTTTGGGCTCATTGTTTGGTACTAAAGTATGTGGAAGCCCAACTTCTGAACAAAGTACAGTCTAAATCCGGTAGTTCTCATCGTATGAGATGTAATCCTAAACCTTCTAGAGTAACTGCAATATGGTCTCTCCTTACGATCTTTGGGCTCCCTGTGTGGCTCTAGCCTTTCTGTTCCCATGACCGACACTTTATTTGGTGATAAAATATGAGCAGCAAAAAGAAATAACTACTCCATTTTCACCTCCTATTTTATTTTCACAAAAAGAAGAAAGATTTCCCTAAGGGTTATCATGGCCCTTCACTTCTTTTTGCTTCCGTCTATCCTAATGCACTCCGAGTCAAACATTTCTTACGTCATATTTTACAAATTGAATTTATAAGGAACTATATCTATTTAATGACACAATTGTTTGGTGATTCCTTTTGGAGCGACAATTATCCTTGTCACAGTGACTTCAATATTGTATTTTGCTACATGTAATAGATGAAATTGAAGTAAATTTACTCTCTACAATATATTATATTACAAGTGGTAAAGTCAATTATTTTTGTCTGCTCTCATCTATGGATGTTTGAGTAGATCTTTTCTATAAGTATACCACATCAAGGTTCATGCACAGTAGAGTACGTGAATTATAAATATGGATACTTTCCCATTCTCATAGAGCTAATTTCTATATAGTTTATTAGATATCAGAACATAGATGCAATATCTATAACTATGCTAATTTTTTTTTAAATATCTTTGTTTTTCAAAAATATTTTATCATTCTCACTGGGGTACTGGTTAACACACTAGATGATAGACACTGTGCAAAGCACAAGTAGACTAATCGGAGTCAAAACCCCGATAGAGTTTATCAACTATAGTTCGATAATCCAATGTCCAGAATAAATGCTATTTCTTTTTACTTTTGATTGACATGATATTTAGAAATCCTAAAACAGAACTGTTGTAATATTAAATTATGTTGGACTCAAATTGCTTCGTTCCGTCCCTCTATCATCCTAAGAAAAAATTGGTTAATAAAAAGAAAAAAGGAAATAATCCACGCCACGAACAAAATGGAGCATGTTCTTTCATCTGGTGCTCGAATATTCCAAAGACATCGACTCAAAGAAATAAGAAAATAGAAAGGGATCCGTCCCGCATGATTCACGCTTTGGAATCTGAGCGGGCCGAGAAAGATAGAGGAGTCGGACAGCAGACAAGCGCATCTCAATCCTTCCTGTATATTCCATTGGATATTCTAGCGCTTTAGTTGCTTTAAAGTCAGTTGGACTTTAGCATGTCCTTTAATCGTTACGTCTGAACGTAAAAGCTCAAAGGCATTCCTTAAGGTGCGGGGAGAAAAACCTTTGCCTAATTTAAGTGACAGGACATGCGAGTGTTAGACACGTTCAAATAAGAAAAAACAGCAGAGGCCCCCACCGGTGACTTCTGTCACCCTTGCTTTGGTGAGGTACCCTCGGTAGCCACCACCATGGAGCCAAGCGCGTCTCAATCCTCCCTGGATATTCCATCGGATATTCTAGCGCTTTGGTTGCTTCAAATTGCCTCCAACTCGTACTTGTACAAAAAAAATTAAAAATTTATTTTTTATATCATTTGAAACAATTAATTAACAAATAATTTTTTTAGTAGCCATAATAATTTATCTCTAAATAGTTTCGTGAACGATAAAAATATCTTTTGTTAATTCATTTTTATAAATGATACAAGTGATAATTTTTAGCAAAATATTTTCTAAATTATCTATTTTTCGTAAAATAAATGCATTAGATAGAAAAAGATCTTCGAACCGAGTTTTAATTGAGATGCGGGTGTAGGCTTCCTTGTAATCAATGAATATGGTTGTCATATTGAAAGAATACTTAAAAATGTTAAAATTTTCAATAATTGCTAATATGCAACATTGAAGGTCATTAGAATTATTTGTTTTTTGTTCAACAAATTCATGGTATTGAATGAGAGAAGCACACATCTTACTTGGAAAAAAAAATTGAAAAGAGAGTGTGATAAAGGTATTGCTTGCCAGTAGAATTATCGATTTTGACCCAAAAAAAAAAACGAATGATCAATCCCTTACCATTTAGAGTAGTATATAGTACCTTTAGAGGCAACCCTTAAGAACTTCTTGTTATATATTTCTATAGATATTTTTATATGGTATCATGCTCTAGTCAACATCTTAATTAGATTAAAATTGGTGGCTGACAAATTGTTGATTAAACACAAGGAAAATTTGTTTCTAAGGATGAGCATGGTATGGGTTAGGCAGTACAGCACCTAACCCATGGACCAATCCTCATAGTGTTGGTATCCAATTTTTGAGATGGAAGACTGACTCTGTTGAGCTTGAGACTAAGGATTAAATTGGTCCCATGAGTCTAGTCCAATTCTAGAGTCAACTTGGGACCAATTAATTTTTTTTTCATTTTTTGTATTCCTTGAAAGCATCATGTGACATATTGATCAACAATGTGATATTGAGCAACCAAATTATGAATATCATCACATATCAAACATAAATTTAGGATAATATAACAACAGAAATTTCTATTTTGCAATTGTTAAGCTACGTTTGTGAGTCGGGCTAAGAGAGGCAAGCGATTTCACTAGCTATGATATGCTCATGAGGTGAGCAAGGAGAGGCTAGAGGCAAGCAACGAGATGGTGAGCGACGAGGTCGAGGTGAGCGAACAAAGCGCATCGAGTGAAGAGGGTTTCTATATATTTTTTGGTCAAATCAAGGCCGGGTTTATACTTTATAATTTACATGGTAGAACGGCATAAGAAAGAACAAAGGCTGATAATAAATCATATATTGTATATTATATATCATATGTATCAATGTAGTATATAATATGATTTAGGATTGGTTCCAGTTGGAGGTCCCAAGATCAAGGACCCACTTGCACAGTGCATGGTGCAAGGGTCTTAGGACCAAAACCCGGCCCAGTCTCCTTGAAAACTGAACCAGGACCAATGAGGTTAAGCTGATTTAGGGTTAGTTCAGGGTTAACCTTAAATTAATGCTCGCCCAATTGTTTCAAGTGTAACTCTCACATTCACCCGCTCCTATTTTCCACTAACTTTTAAAAACTTTTTTCCTTCACTTTTTTATGTAACTTTTCATTATTGTTCTATGAATTGTCTAAAACTATAATTTTTTGTACTCTACAATATATACTTGACATACCAAAATATTATAAAACCGGGAGACTTGACTTTACTGGCGGCTTGTTTTGTTTTTCTTTTATGAGTTGCACTTTTGACTTTGTTTAGCGTTTGTCCCCTCCCATGTCCTTCTCACATCATTTTTCTTCGTTTAGTGCTTGTTCCTTTATCTCGCTTTCCCCTCCCATGTCCTTTCCCGATAATTTCGATTCCTTTATCTTTTTTCCACTACGACTAGACATGTTGTGTCCGTGACAAGGCAGAGAATCCATGCTACACGCACGTCACTTAAGCCCACTTTCGGCTCCATGTTTCAAACTTTTTCTTTTCCACAATAATTGTACCTTTGCCACAGATGCACTTCCAAATTTTTAACTTGATAAGGCAGTGAATTTCTTTCAGGAACAGTAAAGTTATCAGCCCAGAGCACTATTTAATACAAAAATCGCATATGTACATAATGTAGTAGATTGCAAGTGAGCACTCCTCAATCTTTCGGCCATTCCCGGAAGCACATCTTCAAAGCTCACTCATGGGCCAACTCGTTTGGATGTAGCATGGTCTTTGGGCTCATTGTCTGGTACTAAAATATGTGGAAGCCCAACTTCTGAACAAAGTGCAATCTAAGTCCTATAGTTCTTATCATATGAGATGCAGTCCTAAACCTTCTCGATTAACTATAATATGGTCTCTCCTTTACGATTCTTCGACTCTCCCTGCGTGGCTCTAGCCTTTTTGTGCCCATGACCGACACTTTATTTTATGATGAAATATGAGCCGCAAAAAGAAATAGCTACTCCATTTTTACCTCCTATTTTATCTTCCCAAATAGAAGGAAGATTTCCCTTGAGGTTATCATGATCCTTCACTTCTTTTTGCCTTCATCTATCTAAATGCACTCCGAGTCAAAAATTTCTTTCATTATATTTTACAAATTGAATTTATAAGGAGCTATATCTATTTAATGACTTGATTGTTTGGTAATTCCTTATGGAGTGACGATTATCCTTGTGATATTGACTTCAATATTGTACTTCGCTAGATGTAATAGATGAAATCAAGGTAAATTTACTCTCTACAATCTATTATATTGCAAGTGGCAAAGTCAATTATTTTTGTCCGTATTCTTCTACAGATTTTGAGTTGATCTTTTCTAAAAATGTACCCCATCAAAGATCATGCATAGTAGAGTACGTGAATTATAAGTATGATTACTTTCCCATTCTCGTAGAGCTAGTTCTATGTAGTTCATTAAATATTAGAAAATAGATGCAAATATATAACTTTATTAAGATTTTTTTAAAAAAATCTTTGTTTTTAAAAATAATTTCAGTTGGTAGATACTGTGTGAAACATAGGCTAACTAGCGAGAGTCAAAACTCCAACAGAGTTTATCAACGGTGGTTCGGTAATCCAATATCAAGTCTGAATGCCGTTTCTTTTTAATTTGTAGTGGCATGCACCTCTAACCCCCCAACCCCCAATTTTCCCACCAGTTTTTTTTTCTCGACAAGATAAGAATACAAAAGGTGACATTAAAGAATCTCACCCCTCGAGATTTTTTCTCTTGTTTTTCTTTCTTTGAGTCTTTTAAGAGTCTATTTAGGTCCATGGAGATTTGTATTTAGATTTTAACTTTTTGCTGGAAAAACTCATATCCATCCACCAAATTTAATATAATTATAAGCAAGCAAAAGTCACTTTCAGTATAATTTGTTATATATAAGATAAAATTAGGTCAGATAGATGAGGTACTATAAATCAATTACCTTTTCACTTTGTTGACTGTTCGTCATCTCCCATGTCTTTGTCACCATCACTCCCAGTGCTTTGTCAAGCGCTTGTTCCTTAATTTCCACTCCCCGCTCGCGTCTTTTTTCGCTATTATTTCAATTCCTTTATCTTTTTTGACTTTCATTACACATGTTGCGTCTTTGACAAGGCAGAATCCAATGCTACATTCACATTATCTGCTCCCACTTTCTACTCTATCTTTGATCTTATTTTTTAAAGGCAATTTTTGTTTATTTTTGTGTGTAAATTGTCCAAAACTACAACCATTATGTAATTGACAGTATATAATTGACACATCAAAATACGGTACGTTACAAACAAAATAAGATAGATCATAGTAAATCATATGAAACAATTTGATCTTGACATAAACTAAGCGTATTTCTACTCACATTAATCATATTCCATGATGACTAGAATCATATTCCATGATAACTTTTTTCCTTCACTTTTTTATGTAACTTTTCATTATTGTTCTACGAATTGTCTAAAACTATAATTTTTTGCACTCTGTACTCTACAATATATACTTGACATACCAAAATACTATAAAACTGGGAGACTTGACTTTACTGGCGGCTTGTTTTGTTTTTCTTTTATGAGTTGCACTTTTGACTTTGTTTAGCGTTTGTCGCCTCCCATGTCCTTCTCACATCATTTTTCTTCGTTTAGTGCTTGTTCCTTTATCTCGCTTTCCCCTCCCATGTCCTTTCCCGATAATTTCGATTCCTTTATCTTTTTTCCACTACGACTAGACATGTTGTGTCCGTGACAAGGCAGAGAATCCATGCTACACTCACGTCACTTAAGCCCACTTTCGGCTCCATGTTTCAAACTTTTTCTTTTCCACAATAATTGTACCTTTGTCACAGATGCACTTCCAAATTTTTAACTTGATAAGGCAGTGAATTTCTTTCAGGAACAGTAAAGTTATCAGCCCAGAGCACTATTTAATACAAAAATAGCATATGTACATAATGTAGTAGATTGCAAGTGAGCACTCCTCAATCTTTCGGCCATTCCCGGAAGCACATCTTCAAAGCTCACTCATGGGCCAACTCGTTTGGATGTAGCATGGTCTTTGGGCTCGTTGTCTGGTACTAAAATATGTGGAAGCCCAACTTCTGAACAAAGTGCAATATACGTCCGATAGTTCTTATCGTTTGAGATGCAGTCCTAAACCTTCTCGATTAACTGTAATATGGTCTCTCCTTTATGATTCTTCGACTCTCCCTGCGTGGCTCTAGCCTTTTTGTTCCCATGGCGGACACTTTATTTTATAATGAAATATGAGCCGCAAAAAGAAATAGCTACTCCAGTTTTACCTCCTATTTTATTTTCACAAATAGAAGGAAGATTTCCCTTGAGGTTATCATGATCCTTCACTTCTTTTTGCCTTCATCTATCTAAATGCACTCCGAGTCAAAAATTTCTTACGTTATATTTTATAAATTGAATTGATAAGGAGCTATATCTATTTAATGATTTGATTGTTTGGAGTGATGATTATCCTTGTAATATTGACTTCAATATCGTACTTCGCTACATGTATAGATGAAATCGAAGTGAATTTACTCTCTACAATATATTATATTGCAACTGGCAAAGTCAATTATTTTTGTCCGTATTCTTCAACAGATTTTGAGTAGATCTTTTCTAAAAATGTACCCCATCAAAGATCATTCATAGTAGAGTACGTGAATTATAAATATGATTACTTTCCCATTCTCGTAGAGCTAGTTTCTATGTAGTTCATTAAATATTAGAAAATAGATGCAATATCTATAACTTTATTAAGATTTTTTTAAATATCTTTGTTTTTCAAAATAATTTCAGTTGGTAGATATTGTGTGAAACATTAACTAGTGAGAGTCAAAACTCCAACAGAGGTTATCAGCGATAGTTTGGTAATCCAATATCAAGTCCGGATGCCATTTCTTTTTAATTTGTATTGGCCTGCACCTCTAACCCCCCAACCCCCAATTTTCCCACCAGTTTTTTCTTCTCGGTAAGGTAATAATACGAGAGGTGACATTAGAGAATCTCACTCCTCGAGATATTTTTCTCCTGTTTTTTCTTTCTTTGAGTCCTTTAAGAACCTATTTAGGTTTATGGAGATTTGTATTTAGATTTTCACTTTTTGTTGGAAAAACCCATATCCATCCATCAAATTTAATGTAATTACGCGCAAAAGTCGCTTTTAGTATAATTTGTTATATATACGATAAAATTAGGTCAGATAGATGAGGTACTATAAATCAATTGCCTTTTCACTTTGTTGACTGGTCGTCATCTCCCATGTCTTTTTCACCATCACTCCCAGTGCTTTGTCAAGAGCTTGTTCCTTTATTTCCACTCCCCTCTCACGTCTTTTTCGCTATTATTTCAACTCCTTTATCTTTTTTGACTTTCATTACACATGTTGTGTCTTTGACAAGGCGGAATCCAATGCTACATTCACATGATCTGCTCCCACTTTCTAGTTTCTACTCTATCTTTGATCTTACTTTTTTAAGGCAATTTTTGTTTATTTTTGTGTGTAAATTGTCCAAAACTACAACCATTATGTAATTGACACATCAAAATACGGTACATTACAAACAAAATAAGATAGATCATATTAAATCATATGAAACAATTTGATCTTGACATAAACTAAGTGTATTTCTACTCACATTAATCATATTCCATGATGGCCGGATCCCTTTATTTTATTTTTTGTCAAAACAAGTTCCTTTCATTACTTCTAGTGATTCCAAAATTACAACCTATGTGGGCCTCCAAACATAAGAGGTTTCAAAAAACTTGAGCGGGATTAATAGTCCAATTATAAGATAAATTCTTTCGTTTATGGACCTTGGCAACTCAATCAACCACTTGCTTCTCTTCTCTTCTACAATGGGCCACTCAAAGATGCTTATACGGGCTCACTATTTTAATTTGACATTTTTAATTCATATGTACCTCCAAACTTATAACAAGATAATATAGCGAATTTTTTTCATGAACATTAGGTTATCAGCTAGGTACATTCAATATGTAGACTATCAATTTAAATAAGTAGGGTCTCGAACTTCTTTAGCAATATCTCATATATTAGAAAATCTTTGTTCAAAAGATTAAAGAAACTAACTATGCTCAATATATATACACTTATCTCGCTGATAGAGGTATCAAGTATATTTTATGATAAGTTATTACAAAATACCAAATATTTTTTGACAGAAAAAAATAAAAATATGGATTCATTCAATATATGTAATTGGCACCTTGCCTTCACTAGCAGAGCCAACAAGCACTACTTTATACAAATATCGGGTATGTACATAATGAAGAAGATTACAAGCACTGCTCAATCTTTCGGCCATTCCCAAAAGCGCAATTTCAAGCCTCGCTCATGGGCCAAGTCGTCAGATGTAGGATAGTCTTTGGGTTCATTGTCTGGCACTAAAATATGTGAAAGCCCAATGTCTGAACAAAGTACGATCTAAGTCCGATACTTCTTATCTTATGAGATGTAGTCCTAAACCTTCTTAAGTAAATGTAATATGATCTCTCCTTTTCATTTTTCGGACTCTCCTTACGTGGCTCCTTGTTTCCGTCACCGACACTTTATTTGTTGATAAATTATGAGCTGCAAAAAGAGGTAGCTACTTCATTTTTACCTCCTATTTTATTTTCCCAGATAGAAGAAAGATTTCCCTCTGGGTTGTCAAGACACTTCACACTTCTTTTCACTTTCATCAATCCGAATACGCTCCAGGTCAATTTTAGGAGTTGTTTCGAGGGAGAAGTTTGGCGCTATATGCATCTTTAGGGAAGGGTGTCTAGGATGACAAGATACAGAGGTTTCCAGCTTGGCAAGCGGCACAAAAAGATTTCTGGTACCTCAGTCTCCAGCCGCAGATCCTTCGTTAGGTATGTTCGCACGGAGTTTGTCTTGTGATTGGACCAACAGGCCGCCCACATGGCACCTAGCAAAGTTGTCATTAAAAGCCCAGATCGTCTAAGCTTTATTTTGTCTTTGAAACCCACATTTCAAGGTTCTTTCGGCCCAGGCTGGACGGATAATGATTTTCAGAACTCCCACCAATCATATCTGTGATTGATGAGTTACGAACTCGAAAATCACCCATATTTAATTTTAGTTAAATTTACATATAGATGACTAAAAAAGGTTAGGTGCAGTCCAAGACATCTCTAATGAGCCCACTTGACTCAGTACCAACCTTGAACCATGATAAGTTCTTTCGGTTCATCCGAGGAAACCGTTCTTTCTTTATAAGGTAAAAAAGATTCAAGATGTGAGGTGGTGAAGTTATTCTATGCGAATTTAGGATGACAATGTATTTTCATTATGTATTCTGAAGATTGAGATTACCTTTGTCACCCTAAATTTTCTTATTCAAATTGAGCAAAGAATCAAGACATGTTCTCAATAAATTAACTACAATGTAAATGCATATATATTATGATTCTGGATAATAAATACTCACACTAAACTATTGGCAACAAGTGTCATCGCAACTAAGGCAAGTGCTACTTACATTTTTTAATGTTAGGATTGTTAATTAACAATAATTTATGCCAACACCTGAGTTAGGTGTTTTGCATCTTTTTTCTATACCCATCATGCAATTGTCAATTTCATATATTAAAATTGGTGAGTTGACATTTAAAGGGCTCTCCATTTAGCCTAACACCGAAAGTCATAGTCTTTCACACATTATATTATCCCATTCACCCAAGTTTCTATAGGACTCATTTTCTTTAAACACGCTGCTATGAAATCCCACTTTACCCTATCATAGTCTTTCTTATATCAAGTTTCAGGATAACCCCAAACATTCTCCCCCTTTTTCTTCCCTTGATTGGGGAAGTATTTCCAGCTGTAACAAGATGTTATATGGTGTCTGTCTCCCTTGCACAAAGGCACTTGGCTTAGGCATTATCGACTCAGGGAGCCATTAGCTTGAGTCTGTTAGCCAACGCTTTTGCAATAACTTTGTGTGCAAAACTGCATAATCCTACAAGACGATATGGATCAAGGTTTTCAGGAGGAGGGACTTTAGGAATCAGAGTAATTGGTGTTCTGTACAACAGAGGATTGAGGGTCCCTGATTCAGAGGACTACAGTACTTCCTTGAAAATATCCTTCAGTTCCACATCCCAATTCTGTCTATGAAACAAAGCATTTATTCCATCAGGCCTAGGTGTTTTAAGGGATCCCAGGCCAAGAACAGCCTATTTCACTTCTTCCAACTTGACAGCTTGAGATATGGAGCAATTCATGTCCTCAGTCACAAGAGTAGGACACTGATCAATTCCTGGAAAGAACTTGCCACATCCTACAGAAGTGAATAACTCCTGAAATACAGCAGTGTCACTTCTTTTTATCTGTTGTGGTTCTCTACACCGTCATAAGGAGTCTTGAGAATAGAGAGTCTGTTTCGCCGTCTTCTTTGAATGGTAGTCGCACGGTGTTTTTTAAAGGTAGCTTATCTGTTCCTATCATGCATAGCTCCATTGCTATTATCAGTTGCTGTGACTCGGAACTCGGGCCTCCACTGGACGTCTTGCATCGGACCATTTTGGTACACTCCAGCTAACTAATCCCCCTTAGACATGTCCTACTATCCCAGACAAAGCTTTTCCACAGCACTAGCCAGAATTCCAGGTTTCACAAATGAGTTTCTGACAATCTTCAGGATTCGCTATATCGGGTGCACTTGGAATAATTACTGATCATGATGATGCTTTTAGTAATTGCAGATGATGAACCATACTTGGATTATGAATAATAGGTAATGCTTTTCAGAAACGTGTGAAGAAACCCAGCAGAATAAGTTCACAAGGGAAAAAAGAAAGAACCAGAAGCAAAAATAAGGAAAGAGTGTCTGCCAAAGTCATTTGTTTTCTAATGCAACAAATTCAGCTAACATCAATATGCTATAAGAGTGTCTAAGTTTTTGTATACATGATGACTGATGAAGTCCCATCTTCAGTGTCACTCCCTCTATTGGAATCACAATGCTATGAAGCGCAAAGCACTTTCGCACCCGATCCATGATTTCTCATGATGAGCAACAACCGGCCTTCTTGACAGCCGAGACATCGTCCCTGCTCCCAACATTGATCGTCTGTCCCTTTGGCAGGGCTGCAGGGTCGTCGCCGATGTCAAGAGCCTTCCTGCTTACCACGCGGTATATCTGAGTCAACACTTCCGTGAAGGCATTCTCGACATTGAGTGCCTCCAACGCGGATGTCTCCATGAAGAAGGTGTGCTCTTGCTCGGCAAATGCTTTGGCATCATCGAGGGAGACTGCACGGAGATGGCGCAGGTCCGCCTTGTTCCCAACAAGCATGATTACGATGTTGGCCTCGGTGTGGTCTCGAAGTTCCTTTAGCCACCTCTCCACATTCTCGAACGTGACGTGCCGAGTGATATCATAGACTAGTAAAGCACCCACTGCACCTCGATAATACGCACTTGTGATCGCACGGTATCTAGGTTAAACACAACAGATTATCAGACAACTATTTTCGCCTCAAAAGAAGATCAGATTAAATTAAGAACAGAACATGAACAGCTTCCTATTCACAAGCAGGCCTCTACACGCTGTAATGTTACAACGAAACACACAAATATAAGACGGAGAATGTCTCTAACTTATTCGTAAAGTTGGCAATTAGACTGCCTTCTTCCTCAATGATCACTGACAACAAGTTGTATTAGCATGTTTCTTAGTTTGTGTAAAATCATGCCGTTTCAGAAATGCAATCCATCTCTTCGAATGACAAATTTGGGAAGAACCAAATTCTGAATAACCGCAATAGACAGCATGATGTATGTAGGACGCGAGCGAGCCATTGTGACCGAACTTCTTGCCCGCGACATGCAATCAACAGTGCCAGTGATAATTTTTTCTTCAAACGTCTTGGACTTAACAAGAATTCATTGATAATATGTATCAGTCTGCATCTCAAGATCTGTAATATCCAAATTCTCTTCTCTGCATATGCATGAATCAAGGTGGGTCATTACGTCCAAACATTGTCAATCTTACCTACCAGACATCCACACAAATCTGACATAAACCAGGCTTAAGAAAACAAAATCATTTGTAAATAGAGTTTATGATAAGGATTGCATGAGGTTTGCCTAAGATCTGATTAGAAGATTCTGATTTTGATAAGGTAGTTCTGACAAAACACGACATCTTTCTAAGAAACATAGTCTTAATCTAAGGCAGTTGAATCTATTATTTGTAATAAAGAAAGGAGGAGGAGATGTAGATATTATGAGATTGACTCAAACCTTTCTTGGCCTGCAGTGTCCCAAATCTGTGCCTTGACGACCTTATCATCGACCCGAATGCATCGAGTCCCGAACTCGACCCCGATCGTGGATTTGGATTCCATGCTGAACTCGTTCCTCGAAAACCTCGACAGCAGGTTGGATTTGCCAACGCCAGAGTCGCCAATCAACACCACCTTGAACAAATAGTCGTAGTCGTCGTCCGACCGGTACGTCCCCATCGAAAACCAGAAATCCCAGAAACCAAAAAAGACGGAGGAATTTCTCTTCTGAGTTTCTCAACAACTCGGTTGAGAATTGTCAACCCTTTCTCGGTTGAGGTTGAGAATGCATGATGAATTGAAGATCGACGAAGAACGAGAGACAGAGAGAGGGAGAGAGTTAAAAGAATCACAAACCTAGAATTATGGAGGGAAATAAATACTAAAGTTGGAAATTGTTGAGAGGATTTGTTCTGGTTGGGATCAACGGAAGCTATTCTTGGAAGGTGGCCTAAAACGACTGACGAGAATAAAGGGTGACCTTCGTGGCTCGTGATCGGGGAAATCATGCGTTCCCACTATGTCATTGGAACGACCAAGAACGGGTCTTCTCGTTTTCCTCTCGTGCATGTCTGAACACTTGACTCAGACAAACGAACGAGTAAATTACTAGATTATATGCGTGGACATTATTGTATCTGACACGGAGATAGGTATAACTTCGATCCAGGACTTGACTTTAATCTCTCTTTAGGTCTCTTTGCGGCCTGCAAATCACCTCAAGCACGATGTCAGTGCAAGTTCAATTGAAATCGAGTTGACATTTGGTAAAAGAGGAGCTAGGGTTGAAGTGGTCATGAAGGAGGTAAAAGAGGAGCTAAAGTTGAAGTGGTCATGAAGGAAAGTTCTGAACATGGCTTTTTTTTTTTTTTTTTTTTTAATTTATGGATTGTTGGGGATGGCAAAATTGACTGCTCTGAATAATACGGGATGTCCTTCATGACCACTTCAACTTTAGCTCCATTTTGATTTATCACTCTTTCTAGACTGCATCCTTACTTTCTCTTCCTAAATTGTAAATTAGGGAAAGCGAATTTCAAGCTAATAAACGTATTATAATACTTTTTATTGTGATCAAATTATAAGAGTTAAAACGTGATGCAACAACACCTACATAAAGGATTGACATTCAAAAATAAGCATCACATCCATTCACTGGAGCTAGGGACATAAAAAGATTTGAAGATTGATGGAGGTATTCACCTATTTTGAGACACCCAGTGAAAGAGCAAAAGTGTTTGATTCTTGATCTTAACGTACAATTGTTGAAATAACTTCCATTTTATATTACAAATGATACATTTTATATGGAAACAATATAATAATGGAAAATAATAAATAAAAAGATTATAATATTACAAAAAGTAATCAATCCCTTGATTCTGGTATCTCAGATTGATTATGATATCTTTAAGAATCGACTTGTAATTTTGATTGGATTTTGATTGATATCTCTAAATCATTCTTTCTTAATTATTAAATCAGTGCATTTACACATGACTAACAGAACTTCAGGCATGTGCAAACCCTACTGAATTGAGAGTCGAATTCGATTCAAGGGATGATTGTGGATTCAATTGAAAGAAATATATTGAGAGTTCGGTCTCTTTTGGAACATGTTCATAACCTTATCTAGACATTCTCATCAACAAAGTCTAGATACAAGAAATCTTGATCAAACTCCATGAGCACTACTCCCTTCAGGGAGGAACAGGCTTTACATTCTAAAATGAAATCGCAACAAAGAAGACAGAGGCCGAGGACCACCGATGGAGGACGTGGACTACCGTCGGCTGGTGTAGGTGGTCCATCTAGTGGTATAAGTTTTTCTTTTTCTTTTTTCACTTGTAGAGGCAATTGGTTCCCAGTTGGGCCAATTCCACATTGAAATCAAGAAGTAGATGGGTAGGGCTGGTTCCCAAGTTCGTGGAACCAAGAACTGGACTGGTCAGTTTCCATCCGATTCCTGGGTTGGACTAATCCGATTTAGGATTTTGGCAATTTTATTTTCTTTACTCTTTGTAAGGAAAATGAAAAAAAAAAAAAAAAAAAAAAACAGTTCAGTCCTATCGATCTAGACAGTTCAATTCTGCATTTTGGAATCGAAAATTGCTTCGATCCCATCCGATCCGGTTCCCCTGCACACTCATGTTTGCTCGAACACTCTAACGAAACGATTGTGATTGGAGTGGGCTTGGGGGCCCAAGACCAAAGATTAGGCCCATCAGGCTCTGTGTTGTGGACTCAGCGAAATGCGTTTTCCACGTTATTATATACAACAAAATTTCCATGATTCTTTTCAATTAATAATTTACCAAAATTGAACATCTTTCGTTTAAATCTTAATATTTTTTAATTTATTTTTTGTTTTGGACCTAATGACCTTCGTGTATTGTGTTTCATAGTTTGTATTTGTTTATTCCCACCATTTCGAATTTTCTTCAGTAATTTTAATATATTTGATATCCGTTTTCGCCTCTCCTTTTTTTCTCATTTTTGTCTAATCAAGATGTTATTTAGTCAAATTTATAATCTTTTTGGTCTGTCTGTGTTTTTTTTTTTTTTTTCCAGTTGACATTTTTTCTGGCTTTGTTCCACGGGATTCTTAATTCTTTATTGCGTATTCTCCAGTCTCATAAGTATTACAAATTAACTCCAAGCACAAATCTTACTTGCCAAACGTGGATGTATAGGTCTTTCTTTCTTTATTAGCATAAGCAATCGACCTGATAAATTCTCAAGTTTTTTTTCTTTTGGAAGTTTCATGAAAGATGAACTGATAAAGTGGGAGTGGCCCCAAAAAAATCGATTTTTGGGAAATTGTCAATTTGTCCCCTAAAATGAATAATAAAAATCGATTAGACTTGATAACTAATACACGTGTTCAATCTACCTCCTAAATCGATTAATATTGAAAACCCTAAACTCTCTGTCGGCAACCCTCTCTCTCTCAAAAAAAAAAAAAAAAAAATCCTCCCTCAAAGAAACTTCACATGCAAGCTTTCAACTTCAATTTTCTAAAGCTGAAGCCTGCTTAGCTCTGCTTTTCTTTTCTAAGCCTTGATTTCCTATTTTTTCCTCTCTCAATCTAATTTGAGAACCTTTTTTCGCCACGTATGATGTGTTCTTTGCTCATTATTATTGTTTATTTTTTTCACTCGTCATGGTGAATAAATTTGCCTATAGCTGAAAATTTTAAGAGAAAGTTGTCATCAGTCCAGCCAACAAGATGCCAAGACATGGTACACATCACAAGCCATAGTTTATGGAAATGAAAATCTTGACATATGCTCATCACTAATGGTTCTAGTGATTGATCATCGATTATTTTTTTGATGTTGTGACATATATGGTGTTTCACTCTTTTGTCTTTCTAAATTTTGTTTTGTTTTATAGCTCTTTTGGGATTTGCTTTGCTTGGAAGCTTTCAATATTCCTCTCATGTTTAATTATGAGAAATGAATGAAATTTCCTTTCAATAAAAAAATCAATTAATATTGCCTAACCCTACCCAACTCGATAAGTAATCTGCGCATAATAACCCTACAAGAGCCACATTCTCACATCCGCTCTTTCTATTGATCATGTCAAATGCATGTGACAATGAGACTATTCATAGATCGAGCTAGATTGAGGAAATTCTGACCTAATTCACGGGGGCAAATTGACATATGTTCAGGAGCACAGGATTAAAATAGCATTTTCTGTCCTTTTCTAGGGGGGGTGCATTTAATTCAACCATCTTTTCATGGCTCGAAACCTGAGCTTCGTTTCAGACATTGTGAACGCGACAGATTGCCTCCTTAAAACGCACTGGATACCGCCATCTTTTTCGCCCTGCCCTGTTCGAGAGTCAAACCACGTGGGTTTGAATCCTATGGAAGAATCCTCTTCGTGATTATTATTATTATTATTATTATTATTATTATTATTAACTTGCGAATGCAAGCCGTTGAAAAGTCAAAGGTATAATGACAAGGTCGATGGAAGAATTTTCTATAGGACGACAGCTCAGCCCACGTTTACGACTGCGCGTACGTCACGAGGGCAAGAAAAATATGCGAGACCACAGTCGTATCAAATTATGGATGAAAAAACAAGAGCCCTTATCGCATTATCTATAAAATTAAGGGTTAATCCATAAAATAAAGTATAATTTTTGCCCCGTGAGATGTGAATATCCAAATCTTTTTCGGTCACACAAATGCCTTAAAATTTGTATCGATGTTTTAAAATTACATTCTATCACAACTGTATTCATAATGAGCATTTAAAATCATACATGATATTGTTCAAATATTATCACGTCGGAATTCTAATTGTCGTCATGCTTTGAATTGTGACGGAAGGTATTTTTGGGTCATTTGTCGTACAAGCAAAAGTTTAGAATTTCTTTAATGAGAACTTCTCTAAAATCAAACAATCTTATTTATCGCGCACGGGACGATAGTATTGAGCCGTGTCATTGAGTGCTTTAGGTATACTTATGAAGCATATTTTACAAGAAACGGTTGGATTTTTAAAATGATTGTCACATGGTAATTAAAATTAAATCTCATTTTCTATCACTTAGTAAGATCTTAGGGAAAAAGACACCATTAATGTCATAACTTTCATGCATCGTTTATTTAAATGTCATAACTTTTTTTAATCACTTGAGTACTATAACTTCTATACAATACTCATTTAAGTATCATAATATTTTTTTCGATTACTTAAGTATAATTTAACTTTTCAATCGATCACTTATATGCCACAATTTTTTTAATAACGTCTAGTCGTCTACAACAAATATTATGCCGCATTAGATTTTCAGTGGATAAATAATTTTAAACAGTTCTGGCACTTCACTAATCGATTCAAAATTACAATATTCAAATGAACATCTTTACAGAGCATAACACTCAACTAATGAAAAACAAGCGATGATAGATAATCAAGCATCATATAAAAATAATGATAATTATCGTACGATAATTAATTTATAAAAGGGAGAAAACTCCATGTACCGGTTGAAATGGGCCTTTCACCACGTGACTTTCTCTCCAAGGACAAATTGTCTCTGTGCTCCCGATTCGCGTGCTTCGCAAGTTCACTGCACCGGGACAAGTCGCCCTCGCCCCGGTGTCTCTCGCCGGTCAAACCCCATGACGTCACCTTTCAATGGCAGGAAGCCACCTCGAAGATGGGGTGCGACCACATGAAATTGGCAGATTGCCCCCAATCGACGATTCTCTTGTTCATTTTCCCCAAGTTTTGCTCATGTTGCATCGAGATTGCGATGCTAGTTTAGCAAAGAGGAGCCCACGTTGTCAAAATCATCTCTCATTTATATAAAGTTTTCTACGCATAACGCTAAAATAGGTGGTGTAAAGTATCAATAATGTACAAAGCACTTGAGATGTGACGAATCAAAGATGAACCAAGTCGTTGCGTCCTGATCCTAACCATGTGGTACTCAATGCGATGATCAATTATGACCTATAAGGCTTTGTGTAATTTTTTATGTACACATATTCTTATTATGTGATGATTCAAAATAAAAAGATTATACAATGTTGATGTCATGAAAATATCAGAAAAATCACTTTAATTATTATTGGTTTGACGGTTATAATTATCCACTTTTTTAAATCAATAGCTTATAAAATTGCTTGTGGGAATTCTTTTTTACGCTGACCATGTATGCTGTAAAGATTGTAGCTACTAGCTATCTATATAGCTACTGTCCTTAAGATGCCCTATCACAAGAAAAGGAAAAGAAAAGAAAGGAAAAAAAATAAGCAAGACTTCCTGAAAACCCTACCAACCGCAAAGAATCCAAATCCATTCCATCTTCTTCTCTCTCTCTCTCTCCTCTCTCTCTCTAGCTGGTTCCTCTCATCTTCCTCGCCCAATCAATCTGGTCCCCAAAAGACAAAACCCCTTTTCCTCAGATGATTTATAGTCGTTCAGACCGACTTGTACACAAACTCTCTCCACACTCCTTCCATCGAAGCCCCACCCTGATAAATTCCCAGCAACGTACAGACACACACACACGAACTCACTCACTCAAGACCTCTTTCGTTGCCTTCCATGGTTCCACCATTCCAGACAGAAGAGCTACCTCTCAACGAGAATGATTCGCAAGACATGGTCATCGTCCATGCCCTGAACGAGGCCATGTCCCAGAACAACTCGCCCTTCCGGCGTCCGAACCAATCCGGGTCGTCCCCCTCGCGCGGCGGCGGTTCCCTCGAGCCGTCCCGGAGCATCGAGAAGAAGCACTATCGGGGAGTCCGGCGCCGCCCGTGGGGGAAGTTCGCGGCGGAGATCCGGGACTCTGCGCGCCAAGGGACCCGAGTTTGGCTCGGGACGTTCGAGACGGCCGAGGAGGCGGCGTTGGCTTATGATAGGGCGGCGTTCAAGATGCGCGGTGCCAAGGCCCTGCTTAATTTCCCGCCGGAAGTGGTGGCCGCCTCGATGCCGACGGGGAGGTACGAGCCGAGCCAGGGCCGGAGCTCCTCCAGGTCGGCCAATCCGGACATGAGAGGCGAGATGCATCCGTCGGATTCGGAGGTGCGCGCCGCCGGAGAAGCGTCCCGGGATGTGGCCACGGACCATCTTGAGAAGGTGTTGGATGTGTTCTGAGATTGAGCGTCTCCGGTCACTCGCAGCTCTTGCTTGTGATCTGGGCCATGGACCATGGGACAGAAAGGTTTTATTTTCTTGCGAATTAGGATTATTTTTGGTGTCACATAAGGTTTTCCAGGAACATCTTTCTGGTCATCTTGAGTTTCAATGTGGTCCTATATGTGGTCCAATTTGTCTAAATGATGAGCAAATCCGGGTGTCTCTCTCCAGACAATGATATCTTTACCGATCCCTTTAAACGGCAACGATCGGAATGACCATATTGAACAGCTTTGCAAAATGCACAAAGTGCTACTTTAAGTTATAGACATTACAAAGGCAAAATGCATTTTGTACTTTGCTGTAGTTTTTTGGTTTTGCCGATTCATATGTTGTCCTTTTTAGGTTATTGTACTTTGGCTACATACTATTGTATAATTAATGCGAAAAGTTCAGATGTAAGCTTTCAATTGGGCTATACATATCTTTATGCTCTGCATTTTTGGAGCAATTTCGCTTGGATGTAATTCAATCGGTACGTTTCATCGTCATATATTAAAGGGTTTGACTGAGAAAAAGGAGAAATGGGAATGATATGGATATTTTTCCATCTTTTACTACAGAAAGACACTATCCAGGGGAAAAGTCTTTTCTTTTATATGATATTCAAAGAGAAAAGTCTTGTTCTAGATGATGATGGTAACACTTCTATTCTTGTGGGTCAAACTTGTTAAGACTCCTTATAGAGAATTACTTTCTCGTGAATGATTTTTCTTCTTTAATGATTCATTTACTATATATCTTTCGCCTTTTAACATTAACTCCACTTGTTAGAAACTTCAACTTGTAAAAAGAAATCGTTAAAAAAGAGAGAGAAAAGAACAAGAATTATCATTTCTCCAGCACTATTACTTCATCTTCTACCTCATTGGATCACCCACTTTAAAATCTGTCTTAGGGATATTATCGCATTAATCGCATTGACAAAACCATAATTGGTTTTTTCTGACTAAAAGATGGCGGAATATGCCTTTGTGGAATGACCCAAATCGACATCACTTGGAAATTTTCTTCGCCTCGTGCGAGAATTGCCTTCGGGGAGGCGAAACTTCGAGGGGGCTTCCCCCAGTAAAAACTTAACTGTTCATGTAATTAAAATTGAAATCAAGATCCAATTAGATCTTGATTAGATTTGTGGGTCTCACCTGCTATGGTCAAAAGCCAATATCAGCCACATGACCTTTCAACGATAGCGATGATAATGACGAAAGACAAACCTCTTACGGCACTTCTTTATTTGGGCGATGTAACTTAATTTTCTTTTTCTTTTTTTATGTAACTTAATTTAAGTAGGACTAATTAGTAGAAAAAGTATGTTGACGTTGACCGACGGCCCTTTTGTTTTCGTCTCTTTGCTCACGAACCGCCTACGAGCCACAAATTCTTAGTTGTCTTTCTGGAAGGGTCTATATCCAGGTCTTTAATTTTCTACAAGAATCGACCGAGCTTAGACGAGTCTTATTGAATGGATCACACCGAAAAATGTAACGTTTCTAACCAGATCAATTCACTTTTGCTTCAAGCCTTGCGAGCTGAAGTGGTCTGGCCGGCTACGAGAGGCCTATATGAACCATTTAGTGAAGCGGGTTTGTCGCATATTTAATTTGATGGACCCGATTAGATACACTATGGTCTAAACTTTTTTTATATGGGAGTGAATTTGCCTCCGTTACTATGGACAATGCTCAGGTCATGATCGTTGTTTGTTCGATATGTACGATCAAGAATCGTTGGTTCTATTTCGTTAGGCCTTGAAAGGAGGAGGAACTGTATGATCAGAAGTCTACTGTTGAATTTGCCGAGAATTCATCGTGGATCGGATTAGCGTTTGTGATCTCAATCCCATCAATCTTAAGGATGCTACAAGACTCTTAATATGAGGAAAAGGGAAAAAGATACTCTATGATTGCAATTATACCAAAGAGGAATCAAAATCCTGGCAAGTAATGAAGTGCTTCTCCTCCCAAAAAGCATGTACAAGCTAACATTTATTCCGATATTTGGTAGGTAAATTAAGAGAGAGATTTTTCAATTCTTGAAAGGAGACATTACATGTCAGTAATTATATTGTGCAAAATGTTATTATTTGTTATGATATGGCAATCCACGTACTATGTTGTTTTAAATAAAGTTACCTTAGCATGTCACGTAAGATAATCAGTATTGACTAGACGTCACGCCATCGACGATTTTTTACGGTACTTGATTGAAAGAACTATATTAGAATTCAACGCAAAGGGTTAGGATTGTATTACAAAATTGAGAATCTAAAACTGAATTGGCATTTAGTAAGATTTGAACTGTTTTAATCATTATCCCCATATTTTTTTCTTTTGTTCAGCTTATCCCCAGATTCATGCGGTCACAATTTGCAATTGAGAAATCTGGTTGGCTATTTATCAGATCTCCACCTTGCATGAAACAAGAGAAAGAATCTCAGGGGGCGGCTAAAAATTCAAAGCGAGAATTTTCCCCCAATCATCTCACTTTTCTTGAATATGCCTTCCAGGTTGGATTGACAATCTTGTTCTTTTCAACTTTTTAGAAAGTTTAACAAAAAATTTTAAACCTCTTTCGTATATATAAAGCATATAAATTCAGTAGAGAAGTGATACGATATACTTTAACATAGCTAACCACCTCTTCCTTTTGGATTTTCCAAGACAAATTTATTGATCTTCTTGTTTTTTACTTGGCCACCTTTTTCTTTTCCTTTTTCCTCCTCCTTTGTTTTTTTTCTTCGTGACTCTAGCTTTTGTGCTGAAGTCATTTGAAAGGTATCTTTTGAACTCTTAAATTTTGTCCTAAAGTCAAAGATAACGAGAGCCCACAAAAAGTTGGTGGCTCGTGGTCCTACATGCGACTGCATCGAGAACCTCGGACATCCCCCTAGGCATGACAATCATGTTAGATCTTTTTACTTACAGTAGCGCGATCACAGCAAATAATTTGCAAAGTTCCATCCACGTGTTTTTGATGATGTGCAAGATTTCATTCCAACCCTATGGGTTAGGATTTATCATTTCGTTCCATTCCAACTCCATTGAGACATCAATCACTAATTGCGACTATGAGACATCAATCACTAATTGCGATTATGACTATTGTTTCTCATTTTGTCGGATGACAATAATTAAAAGTACAACACCATCATATGAGGAGATTGCGGAAGAAGAATTCGTTTCCGTGCACGTTATATATTCAATTAGACCTAACTTTGCTAAAAAAATTTAAACTAATGAGTCATGTGTCAATTATGATATATCAATTGCTCTACCTCATATCATATCTATAATGCAAGACTTCTTTCGCTTAATACCTTCATACATGCACCGTCATAGATTTTTCCCTCACATGTGAGCCTTTTGTATTAAGCCACTTCCCTTTAATTTAGATATCATTCTATACTCACGTATCTCGCCTTGAGAGTGTCCACCTTAGGTCGGCCAATTTGGTAGATATTATTGGTGAGGACGACAATTACCCTTGGACTCCACCTTAGTTGCGCTTGGCAGGAAGTTGAAGGACACCATAAGCCACTTAGCGATCACATCTGAGATTATAGTTTTGAGATAATTAAACTCGATAAACATGGAAAGTATGCTACCAATCAATCATCCTTTCTAATACCAATTTGTTATGTAAAGCGAAACCATCATGTCAGAATATACATGAAAAAGTGTCGCAAAAGTTCAAACCTATTTCATTTGTATCAATTTAGTCCCAAACCTTTTAATTGTACCGATTTAGTCATAAATCATTTGATAGAGCCAATTTGATCCTTCCGACTAAATTTGGCTAGATAATCAGTTGTTCTACATGGCATGCGAGCGTTGACGTAGACATTTTTAATAATATTTTAATAATATTTTGATAAAATTTCAAATTTTTATTATTTTATTTTTTCCTTTCTTTTATTTTTCCTCAATTGTCCTCCAATAGCCAGCATGGCCATGGTCAACGAGGGTGAGATGCTCTCTCTAGATTTGGTGAGGCTAGGCATTGGGCCTTGCCCTAGCCTAGGTGATGCCAGACAAGGCTGCCCTAGCTTCGGAGCGACACCAAGTGAGGTCGCACTTGCCTCGACAAGGCCAACTCTCATCGACCATTGAAAAAAAGAGGAGAAAAAATAGAAAGAAAAAATAAAATGAGAAAATATTTGAAAGTTGTTAAAATATTGTCACAAACATTCACATCAATGCAAGCCATGCCATGTTAAACGATAAATATTTATGTTATCAATATTTGGTTAAAATTAGTTGGAATGAATGAATTGACTTTGAGTTAAAAAGATTTATGACTAAATTGGCACAATTAAAAATTTTATGACTATTTCAATCGGTACTAATGTAAAAGGTTTTGAACTTTACATGATTTACATGATTCAGGCATACGATCCTACTTCACAGGAAGTGATCAACAATATATTCTATTATGATCAAGGCAACGAGATTACAATAGCTCGGATCACAAATTCACTCAAGTGTTCTAACCCCTACTACAGTCGGATAGGTCAGTACCCAAATGTTTACTCACAATGTCACTCGTGTCAAACTTGATATTACGATAGAAAATAGGTAAAAAAAATTCTCAATTTTGTTTCTTGGTCCGTCCTTGGGCTGGATGTCTGGTTTTCGATTTCAGGAACCAAATATCCTAATTCGCATGCATAATCGCTACCGATCGATTGTCGCTTTCCTTACGCATCCCGAACCATCTTGCTCGCTCTGGATGTCCTTAAACTCCAATCTGAATCAGTTTTAGACTAAATCGAGTCTAAACTTCAAGCTACATTCAATAGTTTTTTTCCTTGTAACTATTCTTTTTATCATAAAGAAGTGTGGGTTCAAAAAATTAATTTTTACTGTTGAGGAAGTACCCTCGATATTTTATTTTCTGATTTGACATTAGAACATGATATATAAATCAACTTCGTTGGAAAATGGGCAGATGAACGTTTTATTAGAATATTATAGAGTTAATACCACGAAAAAACTCAAATTGGTACATTCATACCACATTAGTCCCAAATTATTTTTTGTGTCACATGAACTCCTGAGCTAGTATAATCATGCTACATTTATTCTAAACTAATTTTTGCCGCAAAAAATCACAAAGCAATACACTATTGCCACATTTTCCCAAATTAATATACCGCAATTTGAGGTAAATATGGCACGGGTTTACTAGTTTGGGGTGCATGTGGCATATGCATATTGGTTTGTGATTTTTTATGGCACAAAAATTAATTTGGGATAAATAAGATAGAGATATATCAGTTTAAGAATTTTTGTGACATAAAAATTAGTTTTGATAAATGTGGCATTGTCGTACAAGTTTATTTTTTGGTGTATTAGCCAATTTTATATACTTAAGATTGAATAAACATTATCACTGCATTTGCCAGTTCTTTATGTTATTCAGCATCGCATATGCCTTCTAAATCAGGGTTGCTAACAGAGTGATTTGAAAGATCGATCAAAATAAAACTTCTCAATTCTTGCCCGTGGTTGGCTAATCCTTGCACTAGTTACAATGATCACTTGACAATCTTCTAATGAGACCACAAAACACATTTTCAATATGAGTTCGTAAAATCTGCAGATAATGCATAATATTACCGAAAAAAAATTGCCCCTAGTCTAATCAAGAAAGCAATGTTGGCTGAATGATGTCGTCGGTCCAATGAGGTTTGTTTGATCTCATTGGATGCGGAATCTCTCAAATCCTTATCGCGCTCCTAACATCCTTAATTTCCTTAGTATCTTTGTCTTCCCGATGGGAATACCCCTAAATATTTTTAACATTTAAGGAAACATAGCAATTTAATGTCGTGTTTAGGATGTGACCCTAGCTTTTGTGCTAAAGTCATTTAAAAGAGGTCTTTTTAACTCTTAACTTTGGTCATAAAGTCAAAGATAACGTGAGCACAGAAAAAGTCGGTCGCTTGTGGTCCTACATGCAAATGCATCGAGAACCTTGGACATGCACCTAGACATTAAAATCATGTTAGTTCTTTTTAATTATTGATGCGTGATCGCAGCATATAATTTGCAAAGTTCCAACCACGTGTTTTCGATAATAGGCACGTTTTCGTTCCAACCATGTGCTTTGAGCTATGTCATTTCATTTCAATCTCGTTGAGAAATCCATCATTAGTAGTGACTATGACTATTGTGTCTAATTGTTGGGTGACAATAATTAAAGTAACTATGACTATTGTGTCTAATTGTCGGGTGACAATAATTAAAGTATGACACATTCACTTGGAGAGATTATTTGAGAATAGTTTGTGTCTGTGCACATTACATATTCACTTAGACCTAACTTTGCTAATAAATTTAAGCTAATGAATTATGTGTTGATTAACTGTTTACCTCATATCATATCCGCAATGTGAGACTTCTTTCATTTAATACCTTCATATGTACATTTTGATAAATATTCCCCTCACATGTGAGCCTTTATATCTCGCCTCAAGAATCTCCATCTTTGGTCGGTCAATTCCACCAATACTGGTGAGGACGACATCTACCATTTAGACTCCACCTTAGTTGCCTGGGCTTAGCCAAGCTTGGCACGAAATCAAGGAACACCATCCGCCACCTCAATTGGAAATCGCATATGAGATTCTATTTTTGAAATATTCAAACGTCGATACGCATATAGAGTGTATTACCAATCAATCATCATCTCTTACCAATTTGCTATGCAAAACAAAGGAAGTGTGGAATAAAACAAAACTGTCAAGTCAAAAATAAATGTAGATTATAAAATTGATATGGAAGATTTACAAGGAAAAATGGTAGGAAAGTCTTAAACTAATTGTTTTGGTACTGGTTTAATTCCGAACCTTTTAATTGTGACATAGTCCTAAAACTTTTGCCTAAGAGTGAATTTAGTCCTTCTAGCTAATTTTGGCAGGATATTACTGACATGAATATTAGTCGGCTTACGTGACATGATTGGTGCTAACGCAAATATTTTTAAATAACATTTTAATAATTTTTGAATTTTTTTTTTTTTTTTTCCTCTTTTCCTTTCTTTTTTCTTTTTCTCTTTTTTTCCCCCTCTTTCCTCCAGTGGTTGTCGAGGGTCGGCCTTGCCCTAGCCCAAGCGAGGCCAACCCTTAGCCTCGCCAAGCGTCACTTGGGTGAGAGCGACCTTCTTAAGCGTCACCCCCTTTGCCAAGCATCACCCCTTCATGGAGCTAGGGCAATATTGTCGAGCGTCATTTTGGCCACAACAAGGCCCGGTGAGGCCAACCCTTGCCTAGGCGATACCTAGCCTCAATAGATTTGGTGAGGGTGGTCTTGTCATTGCTCTGTCATGGTGGGAGAATTTAAGAAAACGTGAGATTTTAACTGCAAATGAAGATCATGCTCTTGAAATTTTCTATAAGCTTGTTTTGTCTATACATAGTTTTTTGCTGGTTGTTTTGATTGGATCCCAACCTACAATCGATTGCCAATTATTATTCAAGCAATAATTGCAATTGTAGATAAACTTGGCATTATCAAAAGTTTTGACCTTTATGACACACTTGAACTTCACATATCATACACCAATTTCAATCCAAATGGACCAGTTTTTATGGACACTATTTCTCCTCCAACTCTTCCTTAAAAGCACGTATAAAAATCCTAAACTATTTCTGCTCTATTTTTCTGTCTAGTTGTTTCATCCCTCTTTGTTCTCTTCTCGTTTTTCCGTTTTATTAGCAGTACATGCTCTATGTTTCCATACAATAATTAGGTGAACCAAGAAACACCGAATCTTACAAACCAATTTGTCATTGAATTAGAGAACATAAGCTCTTTTTGTGTCCATATGATTAAAATAAATTTAAATAACTAATTTAGTATTGAGATTAGATCTGAGTACCTCTTTTTGTTTGATATGCAAAGACCGATTACCGGGTAGGCATGGGCTACCATGGGGCGGACCTAATTTCTAGGGGCCTTGCTAAGCCCACACGGTTCATGAGCATAATTCATTTTCAAATTTCCAGCTGAGAATAAATAAAAATGGGAAATAAAGATATAATGTATAGGTTTGGGGATTTCATGACAAAAAAAATACTCTTTCTAATAAAGGTTTCGATAACATACAGAAAACAAATGCAATGAAAAACAGACGCAAGAGCATGAAGATTGGCATCGCTCTTTTGGTATCTGCCAATGAAGTCAAAATAGCCATGAAAATTTGACTTAGAATGCATTCATATCAATTTTTGAAACCTAATTTTGTCAAATCCAAAACCAAATATAGTCTCAACTATGACAATACGAGAAAGCATGACGCGCAGGAGAAGAAAGATTTTATGAGAGACATGTTTTCATGCTAAAATACGGGAAATCCAACTTGATTTATGAGCATCCAACACATTTTCTAGATTGATTTCCCACTACCCCACCATAAAAAGAGCTCAACTACTACTAGTATTCAGAACCAAAAGGAGACCCAAATGTTAGTATATCAAGGGTATTATGGGCAATATAAACTTGTGTTCTAGAATTTGTGTAACAAATTGGGGTATTTGGTAGATTGGAGATTAGATTTCCATCGTCGGATAAAGAGGAGATGTGCGGTTATAATTTAATGGACTTATATATAAATAGGGGTCTTACTTGTATCATACCATTTCCAACACAATATGCCCAAACATTGCTCTCTCTTGAATTTCTCTCTATGACTTACAATGGCCAAGTGAGTGAACGATAGATCAAGGGAAAGAGGGACTTAGGTGACTCTAATAAGGGTTGAACAGGCCAAATGAATGAATGAGCGATATATTGAGGGAAAGTTGAGCTTAGATTACTCTAGCAAGGGGCAAATAAACTAATCTCTTGAAACATGTTTTCGAGGAAACAAGTTTTGAGGTAATGTCAAGTTGGGAACATGATGCTCAATCGATGTGGATTTTCCTAAACCTTTACTTGTTGATAGCTGATTTTGATTTCACTGGCAAATTGCACATGCAAAAAGAACAAAATTAATTAATAAGTAACAAATAGCAAGAAACAAAAAAAAAAAAAAAAAAGGGGTAAATTAGTAGTATGTAATCCTTTTTGCCAATTTTTTTTTCTAAATTACTACCGAGGGTGAAAATTACCAAAAAAAAATCCTAAATTATTATAATTGTGCCGATTCAGTCTTAAAATCATTTTATTACTAATCTAATCTTAAATATTTTATAATGTGTCAATTTAGTCTATCTGATAATTAATAATTAGAAAAATCTAATATGGAATCTAGTCACCACCAATGGGCACTATGGCTCTGACATGGCTGCTTGAAAAAATTAATAATAAGAAAAAAAGTTTTTCCTGACAACTGGTGTCTCCCAAATTGGCTAGTGTCTTTCCTAAATTGATATTAAAAACCCTAAATTGAGACCTTCGACAAATTGATCTCCCATATTTTTGCCCTAGATCTTCCTTGACGGCTTCATTTAACACTCAGCCAACGATGCCTTCTTCCGACAAACTCCCCATTAGTAAACTCCTCTTTTTATCTCGGAAACTCTAGAATTTGACCCCAACCTTTCACGTTGCTTCTTCAAATTCCAGCATCCTCTTTAACAAGCTCAAACAAAAAGTTCCCCGCAACTGAAAGCCCTCTTCCTGTCTCACGCGAGTAAGCTCGCTCATCAATCTCCCGTTTTCACAATACCCATGTGACCATCCCCAGTTTCTCTTGATTATTAGTGAAAGGATTTTTTAAAAAATCTTGAGCTGTTATGATGTTTTTGGCTTAAGGTATTGTTTATATTATAGAATTGTAGCAAATGCTGTTAGTCTTCTAGTAGCCAATTTGGATGAACTGGGTGAAATTGCCTCTCTTTGATTGTTTATGTGATTTTACTCTTTGTGATATATCGTCTGTTGCTTCTCATTTTTCAATGATCAAAACAAAACAAAACAAATAAAAGCTTCGTGTTTTACTCTTCCCAGAGGGACAGTCAAGGACATCTACAAGCAATGTATGAGCACAGGCGTATCAACATTTCAACATCATTTTCCAAACTAAAAAACCAGACATACATATTGGCTTAGTCACAAATACCTTCAGGACATATGAAAAATGAGAAGTAACAAGTTTGAATCCATTATGAGCATAACCCGCCACCACAGTACTCCATAAAACACATCTCAAGTGTGAATATAGTCGAAACTAGGCTAGCCAATTCTACATCCCATACTTTGAATATGTGTCAATCAAAGCATTTGAAACTTCCGAGCCAAAATCCATCCAAATTCCATAGCATACATACACTTTCACAAATCAACTTCTGCCAATCTAATTTTAACAGGCTGATACGCTAGGGAACCACTCCTATCAATTCCGTCAAGAAAGTGTTATCAGGAACATGGACAGAATGCACGTTCAGTGCATGCTATGCGTCTTGAATAATTTTTTGTCTATAAAAAGAAAAAGAAAAAGACAAGCAGATTGGTTGTAGCATTGACAAGCACCAACCATTCTTCTAGAGATTAATCGAACTTGTCTCTAAGCACTGTGGTGAGTTCAATTCAGATGACTTATTCTTACCTAAAATGTGTTATTCGTAAGTAATTCTTATTAGGTGGATGGGTGACTTCTTTTGAAAAGGAGTGAAATGTGTAAATCTAAATTTCATTTACATTTATAAATTTAGTTCAGCTGATTCTCATGTCTCATGTTCTTTAATGTGTTTACAATGAAATTTAGTTTAGTTTGTTATAAGTTCATTCTTGTTTTGTGGTACAAGGTAATGTCTCGTTAGTAATGAGGGCAAATTTTGATAACTGTAAATCTTTCTTCTTGATTTTAGTTCAATGGAGATATCTCTTCTATTCTTCTTAGTTTTAGTTAAATTCCATGCTAGCCCTTCATTCTTCTTCACGAGATGCACCACCTAGTACATTCTTTCTATTGAGATCAGAGTTCTCGGGCCTTCCCATCGTCTTGATTCAAACATGCTGAAAGCAATTACAGAGAAAAATGACACTGGACCCAAAATGAGGGCTAAAGCAGTAAGTGAATTGGGCAAACGAACTGATCAACTGAAATGCTACAGTGATGGGCTTGGGCTGTGGGATTAGGGCCCACCAGCTGGGCCTCCATTCTATTATTATTATTATTATTATTATTATTATTATTATTATTATTATTATTATTATTGGGTCCTTTTACAATTATCCATCATTCTTTTTCTTTTGTTTACTAAAAAATGTATTTTTATAGTGTCAGCAAAAATTTAGGTGTTCACACATAAGCATAATATGTGGGGAAGTCCCATGTCAGGAAGGCATTAGTGCTTTAAATTAGTCACAAGAATATTAGAATTCTCGTTCGCATAAGGAAGAATGAATAAAACTCGCACCCAAAATGGACATTACCCTATAATCAATGCACCAATTAGAGAGGAATGGAAGAGTCAAAATTTTCCTCTTTATATAACTGAGGGAGAAATAAGAACAAGATGAGTATCTTTCTCAATAGAGACTACATATATAAAAGAAGAAGATGGATAGGGACTTTGATAAGAAATTTTCATTCCTATTCTGACGATGACTATTATTATTAGGGAAAATTCCAAAAAAGGGTCTCAAGCCTTCTTATTTTCTCAAACAAGGGCAAGAAATTAACTTTGTTTCAAATAAGGGCTTGGGCTGCGAGATTAGGATCGCACCAACTAGGCCTCCCTTCTATTATTATTAGGGAAAATTCTAAAAAAGGGTCTCAAGTCTTCTTATTTTCTCAAACAAGGGCCATAAATAGACTTTGTTTCAAATAAGGGCTTGGGCTACGAGATTAGGATCGCACCAGCTAGGCCTCCCTTCTATTATTATTAGGGAAAATTCCAAAAAAGGGTCCCAAGTCTTCTTATTTTCTCTAACAAGGGCTAGAAATGGACATTGTTTCAAATAAGGGTCTAAAATGACATTGGTGATTTCAAATAATGGCCTAAAGTAACCACGATTGTTTCAAATAAGGGCCTCACCTCGCCGGTCATCGGTCGGCTAAATTTTCCGACCGGTCAAAGGTATTTTTGTTAGAATCTTCTTCTTTCTTCTTTTTTATATCCTTTTTTCTTCTCTTTTTTCTAGTTCTTCTTCTTACTCTTCGCCGATGGTTGGCCGGCCATTGGCGACGCTCACAGAGGGCTGGGCGTAAAGAGGCCACCCCTCGCAACTAATTGCCCTCGTTGGCCGCAAACGAGGGCCTGTAAGCCCTTGCCAACTATGGACAAGCCTGCCCAGGCGTGGGCAAGGCCAACCCTCGCCAATAATCGATGAGGGTTGTTGAGCCCTCGTTGGCCCTAGGCAAGGCCAACCCTCGCTCGTAGCGAGTGAGGGCTTGCAAGCCCTTGTCCACGACTGGTGAGAGCAGTTAGCCACAAAAGGTAGCCTCACATACAACGAGCGAGGGCTTGCAAGCCCTCGTCCGTGGTTGGTGAGGGCAGTTAACCACGAGGGGCGGCCTCGCCTGGGGCCAGCGAGGGTGGCCCTTGCCCCCCTCATCGGATCGAGCGAGGGTGACCCTCACCCAGCCTTCTGTGGGCATCACTAGTGGCCAGCCAACCATCGGCAAAGAGAAAGAAGAAGAACCAGAAAAAGAAGGAAAAGAAAAAAGGGACAATGATAAATGACAAAAATTCCATTAACTGCCGAAAAGTCTATTTGAAATAGACATAACCACTTCAGGCCCTTATTTGATATAAGATTCACTTCGTGTCCTTATTTGAGAAAGTGATGATACTTCATATCCTTATTTGAGAATATGTGGGTACTTTGGTCATTTTTTGGAATTTTTCCTTATTATTACTACTATTATTTGGTCCTTTTACGATTATCCATCGTTCTTTTTTAACTAAAAATGTGCTTTTAAAGTGTAGGCAAAATTTAGGTGTTCTCACGAAAGCATAAAATGTAGAGCAGTCTTATGTCAGGAAGGCATTGGTGCTTTAAATTAGTCACAAGACATCATAATTCTCGTGCTTGTAAGGAAGAATGAAAAAACTTGCACCCAAAATGGACATTGCCCTATAATCAATTCACCGATTAGAAAGGAACGTAAGAATCAAAAAATTTCTCTTTGTATAACTGAGGGAGAAATAAGAATGGCATGAGTATTTTTCTCAACAAAGACTACATATATAAAAGAAGAAGATGGTTGAACGTTTTATTAGATTATTATGGAGTTAATACCACGGAAAAACTCAAATTGGTAAATTCATACCACATTAGTCCCAAATTATTTTTTGTGTCACATGAACTCCCAAACTAGTATAATCATGCCACATTTATTCTAAACTAATTTTTGCTGCAAAAAATCACAAAGCAATACACTATTGCCACATTTTCCCAAATTAATATGCCACAATTTCAAGTAAATATGGCACGGGTTTACTAGTTTGGGGTACATGTGGCATCTGCATATTGGTTTGTGATTTTTTATGGCATAAATATTAGTTTGGGATGAATGAGGTAGAGATATACTGGTTTAAGAATTTTTGTGACATAAAAATTAGTTTAGATAACTATGGCACTGTTGTGAAAGTTTGGTTTTTGGTGTATTAGCCAATTTTATGTACTTAAGATTGAATAAACATTATCACTGCATTTGCCAGTTCTTTATGTTATTCAGCATCGCATATGCCTTAAATCAGGGTTGCTAACAGAGTGATTTGAAAGATCGATCAAAATAAAACTTCTCAATTCTTGCTCGTGGTTGGCTAAGCCTTGCACTAGTTACAATGATCACTTGACAATCTTCTAATGAGACCACAAAACACATTTTCAATATGAGTTCGTAAAATCTGCAGATAATGCATAATATTACCGAAAAAAAATTGCCCCTAATCTAATCAAGAAAGCAATCTTGGCTCAATGATGTCGTCGGTCCAATGAGGTTTGCGCAAGGGAATTTACGCTTCACATGGTCACGTTTCTCCAATAGGTTTGAGTGTCACGTGCCAACTTCACTTTAATCTAGTAATAATTGGCAGTTCTAAGAATAAAATAGGTACTAGACCAATGCATAATTCCGTGACCCTCTCGAGTAGGGTTCTGTTCCAGGGGAGCGGGTTTAGTGGATTCTCAAGCGAAAATTAGTGTTGTCTCTAGTTGAGGTTTGTTTGATCTCGTTTGGCGCGGGATCTCTCAAATCCTTATCGCACTCTTTACACCCTTAATTTCCTCAGTATCTTTATCTTCCCAGAGGGAATACCCCTAAATATTTTTAACATTTAAGGAAACATAGCAATTTAATGTCGTGTTTAGGATGTGACCCTAGCTTTTATGCTAAAGTCCTTTAAAAGAGGTATTTTTGACTCTTAACTTTGGTCGTAAAGTCAAAGAAAACGTGAGCACAGAAAAAGTCGGTCGCTTGTGGCCCTACATGCAAATGCATAGAGAACCTTGGACATGCACCTAGACATTAAAATCATGTTAGATCTTTCTAATTATAGTGCGCACTTTTTCGTTCAAACCATGTGCTTTGAGCTCTGTCATTTCGTTTCATTTCAACCCCGTTAAGACATCCATCATTAGTAGTGACTATGACTATTGTGTTTGATTGTCGGGTGACAGTAATTAAAGTATGACACCTTCATTTGGAGAGATTATCTGAGAATAGTTCGTGTCTGTGCACATTACATATTCACTTAGACCTAACTTTGCTAATAAATTTAAGCTAATGGGTTATGTATTAATTAAAATATATTAACTATTTTCCCTCATATCATATCCACAATGCGAGACTTCTTTCATTTAATACCTTCATATGTGCACTTTGATAAGTATTTGCCTCACATGTGAGCCTTTATATCTCGCCTCAAGAATCTCCATCTTTGGTCGGCCAATTCCGCCGAAATTGGTGAGGACGACATCTACCATTTAGACTCCACCTTAGTTGCCTGGGCTTAGCCAAGCTTGGCACAAAATCAAGGGACACCATCCGCCACCTCAATTGGAAATCGCATATGAGATTCTATTTTTGAAATATTCAAACGTCGATACGCATAGAGTGTATTACCAATCAATCACCATCTCTTACCAATTTGCTATGCAAAACAAAGGAAGTGCGGAATAAAACAGAACTGTCAAGTCAAAAATAAATGCAGAATATAAAATTGATATAGAAGATTTACAGGAAAAAAATGGTAGAAAAGTTATAAATCTATTGCATTGGTACTTGTTTAATTCTGAACCTTTTAAGTGTGACATAATCCTAAAAATTTTGCCTAAGAGTCAATTTAGTCATTTTAATTAATTTTGGCAAGATATTACTGACATGAACACTAGTCAACCTATGTGGTATGGTAGGTGCTGACGCAGATATTTTTAAATAACATTTTAATAATTTTTTAATCTTTTTTCTTTTTTTCTTTTTACTATTTTTTTCCTCCTCTTTCCTCTTGTGGCGGTCTACCTCGCCCTAGCCCAAGCGAGGCCGACCCTTGCCCAGGCCAAGGGTAGCCTCACCAAGTGTCACTTCGGTGAGGGCGACCTTCTTAAGCGTCACCCCTTCGAAGAGCTAGGGCAATCTTGTCAAGCATCATTTTGGCCACAGTAAGGCCCAGTGAGGCTAACCCTTGCCTAGGCGACACCTAGCCTCAGTAGATTTGGTGAGGGTGGTCTTGTCATTGCTTCGTCGCGGTTCGAGAATTTAATAAAACATGAGATTTTAACTGAAATGAAGATCATGCTCTTGAACTTTTCTATAAGCTTGTTTTGTCTATACATAGTTTTTGGCTGGTTGTTCTGATTGGATGGCATCCTACAATCGATTGCCAATTATTATTCAAGCAATAATTGCAATGGTAGATAAACTTGGCATTATCAAAAGTTTTGACTTTTATCACGCACTTGAACTTCACGTATCATACAACAATTTCAATCCACATGGACCAGTTTTTATGGACACTATTTCTCCTCCAACTCATCCTTAAAGGATATATAAAAATCCTAAACTATTTCTGCTCTATTTTTCTGTCTAGTTGTTTCATTCCTCTTTGTTCTCTTCTTGTTTTTCCATTTTATTAGCGGTACATACACTATGTTTCCATACAATAATTAGGTGAACCAAGAAACACCGAATCTTACAAGCCAATTTGTCATTGTATTAGAGAACATAAGCTCTTTTTGTGTCCATATGATTAAAATAAATTTAAATAGCTAATTTAGTATTGAGATTAGATCTGAGTACCTCTTTTTGTTTGATATGCAAAGACCGATTACCGGGTAGGCATGGGCTAACATGGGGCGGACCTAATTTCTAGGGGCCTTGCTAAGCCCACATGAATCATGAGCATAATTCATTTTCAAATTTCCAGCTGAGAATAAATAAAAATGAGAAATAAATATATAATATATAGGTTTGGGGATTTCATGACAAAAAAAAAATACTCTTTCTAATAAAGGTTTCGATAACATACAGAAAACAAATGCAATGAAAAGCAGACACAAGAGCATGAAGATTGGCATCGCTCTTTTAGTATCTACCAATGAAGTCTAAATATCCATGAAAATTTGACTTAGAATGCATTCATATCAATTTCTGAAACCTAATTTTGTCAAATCCAAAACCAAATATAGTCTCAACTATGACAATACGAGAAAGCATGATGCGCAGGAGAAGAAATATTTTATGAGAGACATGTTTTCATGCTAAAATACGGGAAATCCAACTTGATTTATGAACATCCAACACATTCTAGATTGATTTCCCACTACCCCACCATAAAAAGAGCTCAAGTACTACTAGTATTCAGAACCAAAAGGAGACCCAAATGTTAGTATATCAAGGGTATTATGGGCAATATAAACTTGTGTTCTAGAATTTGTGTAACAACCTGGGAGTAGTTGGTAGATTGGAGATCAGATTTCCATTATTAGATAAAGAGGAGATGTGCGGTTATAATTTAATGGACTTATATATAAATAGGGGTCTTAGTTGTATCATACCATTTCCAAAACAATATGTCTAGACATTACTCTCTCTTGAATTTCTCTCTATGACATACAATGGCCAAGTGAGTGAGCTATAGATCGAGGGAAAGCGGGGATTAGGCGGCTCTAATAAGGATTCTAATAAGGATTGAACAAGTCAAATGAATGAATGAGCGATATATTGAGGGAAAGTTAGGGTCATCTAAATATATCGAGGGAAAGTTGAGGTTAGATGTCTCTAGCAAGGGGCAAATAAATCAAGTGAGCTGTCGTGACCCTCCTAAAACATGTTTTTAAGGAAATGAGTATTGAGGTAATGTCAAGTTGGGAACCAATATGCTCAATCGATGCAGATTTTCCTAAACCTTTACTTGTTGACACCTGATTTTCACTCGCAAATTGCACATGCAAAAAGAACAAAATTAATTAATTAATAAGTAACAAATAGCAAGAAAGAATAAAAAATGGGTAAATTAGTAGTATGTAATCCTTTTGGCCAATTTTTTTCTAAATTTCTCTTTGTTTCTTTCATTTTATTTTCTCTTTTATTCATGTCTAAATCACTTAATCCATCGTTCACCATTTTCACCATGAACTGACAAAAAAAAAAATCGTTCACTATAGAAGGTGAAAATTACCAAAAAAATCCTAAATTATTGTTATTATGCCGATTCAATCTTAATTTTCTTTTCTTTTTTGCCAATGTAATCTTAAACATTTTATAATTGTACCAATTTAGTCAATTTGATCATTAATAATTAGAAAAATATAATATGGAATCCTAGTCAATGCCAATGGCACTCTCACATGACTACCTGAAAAAAAATTAATAATTACAATTGACTGGTGTCTTTCCTAAATTGATATTAGAAACCCTAAATTGAGACGATTGATCTCCCAAAATTTTGCCCTAGATCTTCCTTGATCCCTTCATTCGACGCTCAGCCAATGACGCCTTCTTCCAACACTCCCCATTAGTAAACCCCTCTTCTTGTCTCGGAAACTCTAGAATTTGACCCCAGTTGCTTCTTTTAAATTCCAGCATCCTCTTTAGCAAGCTCAAAAATATCACACAAAACCCATCTGAAAGTTCCCCGCAACTGAAAGCACTCTTCCTGTCTCACACGAGTAAGCTCACTCATCAATCTCCCACCGCATTCACAATACCATGTGACCATCCCAGTTTCTCTCTTGATTATTAGTGAATGGAATTTTCAAAAAATCTTGAGCTGTTGTGATCTTTTTGGCTTCTGGTATTGTTTCTATTATAGAATTGTAGCAAATGCTGTTAGTGTTCTAGTTTGTGATGAAATCGGCCAATTTGGATGAACTGGGTGCTTTTACTCTGATATATTTTCTGTTGCTTCTCATTTTTCAATGATCAAAACAAAACAAATAAAAGCTTCATGTTTTACTCTTCCCAGAGGACAATCACTCAAAGGACATCTGCAAGCAATGTATGAGCATAGGCGTATCAACATTTCAACATTTCAACATCATTTTCCAAACTATAAAACCAGTTAGAAAGACATACAAACGGGTTAGTCACAAATACCTTCAGGACGTATGAAAAATGAGAAGCAACAAGTCTGAATCCATTATGAGCATAACCCGCCATTACAGTACTCCATGAAACACATTTTGTCTATAAAAAAAGAAAAAAAGAAAAGCAGATTGGCCGTAGCATTGGCGAGCACCAACCATTCTTCTAGAGATTAATCGAACTTGTCTCTAAGCACTATGGTGAGTTCAATTCAGATAAATTAGTCTTGCATAAGATGTGTTATTCGTCAGTAATTCTTACTAGGTGAATGGGTGATTTCTTTTAAAAAGGAGTGGAACATGTGAATCTGAATTTCATTTACATTTGTAAATTTAGTTCAGCTAATTCTCATGTCTCATGTTCTTTAATGTGTTTATAAGGAAATTCGGTTTAGTTTGTTATAAGTTCATTCTTGTTTTGTGGTCCAGGGTATTGTTAATGAGGGCAAATTTTGATAACTGTAGTTCTTTCTTCTTGATTTTAGTTCAATGGAGATATCTCTTCTATTCTTCTTAGTTTTAGTCAAATTCTATGCATTGGCTCAAAACTGTTCTTTCGTTCGCCTAGCGCTTCATTCTTCTTCACGAGATGCACCAACTAGTACATTCTTTCTGATTGAGATAAGATATTTCGTCCTCGTGCCTTCCATCGTTTTGATTCAAAGATGCTGGATGCAATTAGAGAAAAATGACATTCGATCCAAAATTAGTGTTAAAGCAGTAAGTGAATTGGGCAAACGAACTGATCAGCTGGAATGCTGCAGTGATGGGCTTGGGCTGTGAGATTAGGGCCACACCAGCTGGGCCTCCCTTCTATTATTATTATTATTATTATTATTATTATTGGATCCTTTTACAATTATCCATCGTTCTTTTTCTTTTAAATGCATTTTTACAGTGTCGGCAAAAATTTAGGTGTTCACACGTAAGCATAATATGTGGGGGAGTCCCATGTCAGGAAGGCATTAGTATTTTGAATTAGTCACAAGAATATCAGAATTCTCATTCGTGTAAGGAAGAATGAATAAAACTCGCACCCAAAATGGACATTACCCTATAATAAATGCACCGATTAGAGAGGAATGTAAGAGTCAAAATTTTCCTCTTTACATATCTGAGGGAGAACTAAGAATGAGATGACTATTTTTCTCAATAGAGACTACATGTATAAAGAAGAAGATGGATAGGGAATTTGATAAGAAAATTTCATTCCTGAATCTGACAATGACTATGGATGGAAAATTGTATTCTCCCAAATAGATTCAGTACTAACTTGTGCATTTGCGTGGAAAAATTTCTTCTCTAGGACGAATATAAGATTTGTTATATATTTAGTATTACATCTCTTTGTTTTAATCCGATTATTTTGAGATTTATGAAACTAAGTTATTCTTATTTCCATTTCATATCCACACTGTCAAAATAAGCGCAATTTAGAAATTATGCATATACTAATTTCACATTTCTCTTATTTATCCGTAAAGTTCTAAGTCTACAACTTCATGACCTTCTTTATCTGTAATAACTAGTAAACATTGCATGTGCCCGTGCACTACTCGTGCAATGCACGTGAATTGAGCTGCTTCCTTTGAACGTGGTTGGACGCCACTGATTGCCGCTGGTCTCTGCTTCAAGGTCACGCAGGTTGTGGTCTATCCTACTCTTCTTTTCGGCTGAGTAGCTTGAAGCATTTTGTTCTCAGTTGAAGCTACTTCGCTAGCATTTATATTCACCAGACACACTTAGAAAAACATTATATTGTTAGTTCAAACACAGTTCGTGACCCACAATTTCGCCTTCAATTTAAGATTCAGATACTCTGTCCCAATTCTTTTATGAGCAAAGACAGGGACTGAGATCTGTTGCTGAGTTTGTGTGCGAATTGATTGAAATCGAAACTGTTTTTGATGAATTACGTTTGAATCGTCCTTGAGATGATGATCCCAAGTGATATATCACCTTGATTCTATGGCTAGGCTCCTGATCGTAGTCAATAGTACTTGTTTGATGAATTGCGCGAATGAAATCAGAACATTCGTCGTTTAGGTGGCATGAGTTTGATATCCATTTCATTCAGCATTAGAACTCCTACGACTAGATTACAATATTGTCAAGTGATTCCATTACCTTGTTTTCAACGGACATCAAACCAGTAGGTCGGGTCAGATCGAAAATGATCCGGTCTAAATTGACCAATTTCCTTGCAATGCGAATTTGATAGTCAATACCTGACTAGACCCTCATTTACTAAAACAATCCATATTTAACACAACCTAAAAAAAATTCATATCTTATACTCTTTTAACCCACTTTATTGTATTACATGGACATAATTTAATATCAACTTAAGAAAAGTAAAATAACGTAATAAGAAGATGTAAAGAAAAAAAAATCAATCCATCCGCATCAGCGCTGCACAAGACGACCAAATGGGCAAACACTGTTCATCTTTCCCTCTCTGTCCTCCCGGCCCCCTATAGCTCAGGCTCGAAGGTCCCCTTGCGTCGTTGGATCTGTGCTCCGCCCAACTGAGACTCGGAGCATAAGAGAGGTGAAGTCGCCCTCCCTTCCGCTCTTCAACTTCTGACCTGCTCTGGCTTAAACCCCTCAGCGGCACCATCTGGTTCGGATTTTAACTCCGCCTACTGAACGATTCTGAGGAAGCATCAAGCTGCAGCCAGCCCCCTCGCCCGCATAAGCTCTGGTAAGCTTTCCTCCTCGGAATTGCTGGCCATGATAGGGTTGCTAGGCTGCTGGTTGCTCTGATTTAGCTAGCTTAGGATGGAAAGGAGGTCGGATAGTCAGAAATTGGTGTCGGGGATGGATTATGTGAGAAGTCGGAGCTGAAGTAGGGCCCCGGGTGGCCGTAATCCCTCGCAAATCAGGGCTAATAAGGGCAAGAATCCTGCCCCTCTCTCTGCAGATGGTAACAGCATCCAGGATAGTCGGGTAGAACCTTCATCCTCTGGTTTTGTGCAAATAGGGCAGTCCCTTAATCAGAGCATTGCAATTACAAACCAAGGGCAGGTTTCAAGACCTCAGCGTGAAGGAAATCCACCCCAAGCTACCCGCTCTTGGGCGAATGTAGCTAGATCCGCAATGCAAGGGTACTCCCTGTCCTTTTTTCCCCCTCGATCAGAAGGGGAAAACGTTGTGCATTGTACTGAGGAAGACTTAGACGCAGCTGACCCCATATGGCACCAATGCTTGGTCGGCTATTTTATAGGGAAAAGACTGCCCTTCCGGTTAGTTGAATCGGCTCTTAAACACTTATGGGGTCAAAGACTTCTTGAAGTCAAGGCAAACGATCAAGGGTTTTATTTCTTCCACATTGCTGACAATGATTTTAGAAGGGAAGTACTTGAGGGAGGCCCGTTAACTGTGGCACGCGTGCCCCTCATCCTCCAAAGAATGGCTGCCCATGATGGAGTTGAAAAAGGGAGAACACTCGTCGGTTTTGGTATAGATAAGGTTGAAAAACCTTCCCTATGGCTTATGGTCAGCCACGGGTCTGAGTAAAATAGCAAGTGCCATAGGGAGACCGCTTTACGTTGATCAACGTACCGAACAATTGAAAATGATATCTTTTGCCCGGGTGTGTGTTGAACTTTCTGCCTCCTCTCCCCGCCATGACACCATCAAGGTCTGTCTCAATGATACTACTCGTATTATAGATGTTGAATACGAATGGAAACCCATTTCTTGTCCCAGTTGTGGTATCTTCGGTCATAGATGCACCGAAACTGCTCCTAAGGCCTCTACGTTGGATCCCCTGCACAAGGAAACAGAGCAGGCTAGACTACCTTCAAAAGGGACCAGCTCCTCCTCCATTCCAGCATCTTCAGCTGGCCTCATCCCTGATTCTGCTCTAGGTGTCCATGACAGCAGACACTTGGAAGGTAGAACAGCAGAAGACATGGAAGATGGCTGGCAACCTGTCACCAGAAGACAGCAGCGGCTGCCTGCACCATAACGGTCAGCCCCTGCTGCCGGTCTCCCTCCTGCAGCTGGCCTTCGCCCAGCTTCACCTCCCAAGCTCCAAAGTCTGCAGAATGCCGGCGGCGGCCAGCTGCCGCCATTAACCAAGATCACGGCGGCGACCCTCGGCCCTGTGGCGAGTTTCGAGGATTCCAAAGCACCTTCCAGCGGCGGAGTCTCCGGTTCACGGCCGGCAGCGGCAACCTACAAAGGCTAGCGGCAACCGGCGAACTGTCTTTGCCCCGTCGGGTTCCCGTTCCCGTGCAACCGGCGCCCATTCGCCCTTCCCCCTCAAGACCCTCAGCAACCTCCTTAAAGATAATGTAGGACAGTGGAGCCTCCCCTGCAAACCAGTCTGAAGCTGAGGTGGAACCATCCTCCCCGAATTCCTTTGGCTTGGCAGATGACCTTGATGAAGAGCCCATTACATTGATGGACCAAACCATGTCGTTAACCTCAGCTGTCCCTCTTCTAGAGGACAAAACTTCTGACTTGCAACTCACGGAGGTAAGAGTCGAACAAGTGGCAACCCCACCTGTTCCGACAAATTACATGAAGCAAGCTAGTGGGTCACGGCCCTCTTCTGGATCACGGGCTGCCAAGACCAGGACTGCAGCTCGGGGTCGGCGGCCTAAAAGGAGGTAACCCTCCTATTCGTTTGACTAGTCATCTCACATGCTTTTTGGTTGTTGGAATATCATGGGGCTTATGAATCCTATTAAACAAACTGAAGTGAGACAGTTTGTTCGCCTCAATAATATTTGCTGTGTCGGTATTTTGGAAACCAAGGTTTCTATTGCAAATTTTGATAATGTCTCCTCTTGCATAATCCCTGGTTGGGAGTGGATTACAAACTATGAATACTCCCCTCGAGGGCGCATCTGGGTTGGCTGGAACCCGCTCTTGGTAAGCTTTAATGCTCTATTCCGTACTGATCAACTTATTCATGGAGAACTTAAGTCTTTGAACTCCAGCCTTAGCTTGACTCTCTCTGTGGTATATGGGGAGCATACATTTGTGACTAGGAGACCCCTGTGGAACAGCATTATTGATCTAAGTTTGGCCCTAAAGAATAGCCCTTGGATGGTGGCGGGGGACTTCAATGCCATCAAGGATTCCTCAGACCGCGTGGGCAGCCCGAACATATGGATCCACGCCCGATGAGCTCAAGAATTGCCTAGATCAAGCTGAATTGATTGATCTTCGCTATGTGGGCTTCAGGTTTACCTGGTCCACCTCCTCGGGCAGCCGAAGGAAGCAACGGAAAATAGACCGGGTCGTGGTTAATAATCACTGGTGTATGGCTTTTTCCTTCTCTGAAGCGTCCTTTTTGGCTCCGGGTATATCAGACCACTCCGCCATGGTTGTCAGAATTCTTGCCCCTTCCGCCCGTCGGGTTCCTTTCAAGTTCTTTAACTTTTGGCTCTCTCATCCAGATCTTCCATTGCTGGTCGATCGGGCATGGGAGATACAAGTTCTGAGGACCCCTATGTTCACTCTCTATGCAAGACTTAAAGCTTTAAAAGCTCGGCTCAAATCCCTAAATAGAGAACACTTCTCTGATATTTCTATGCGGGTGACTGCAGCCAAGAGGGCGTTGGTGAATACTCAAGAAGCACTTCACCAAGATCCTGGTAATAGCTCTCTAGCGGACAGAGAAAGCTCTCATCTCAGGGCCTACTCTGATCTCCGTTCTCTTGAAGAGTCCTTCTTTAGACAAAAGTCCAGGATCCGTTAGCTCAAGGAAGGTGATCGAAACACCAAATTCTTCCATCACTCAGTAAATCATCGGCACCTTCGCAACCGTATCATATCAGTTAGGGACAGTTCAGGCCATATGACTACAAAAATGGAGGAAGTTCAGCAGGTCTTTGTCTCTTATTTCCAGGACTTACTTGCCCCAGTCAATGTGCCTCTAAGGCCATCTATACAGGAACTTTCTGATTTCATCCGATCCCCACTTCGGGAAGATCAAGTTAATTTTCTTTCCCAACCTTTTCTCCCATCTGAAGTGCGGGATGCCATGTTCTCCATTGCGGGTAACAAAGCTCCTGGCCCTGATGGCTACAACGCGGACTTCTTTAAAAAGAACTGGGACAAAGTAGGCTCCTCAGTCACTGAAGCAGTCCTGGATTTCCTAGCATCTGGACGTATTCTCAAGGAGATTAATAATACAATCATCGCTCTGGTGCCTAAAGTCCCAAACGCAACTTCGGTATCAGACTTCTGGCCTATTGCATGCTGTAACACGATATACAAATGCATAACCAAGATCCTATCGTCTAGAATTGCGGCCACTCTTCCCCACGTGATCAATGTGGCTCAAACTGCTTTTGTAAAGGGCCACAGAATCAGTGACAATATATTACTGGCCCAAGAACTCTTTTGTGGGTTTCACAATAAGCCCAATATTCCAAAATGCGCAGTTAAGGTTGACTTCAGGAAAGCCTATGACACCCTTGACTGGGACTTTCTTGAGCAAACTTTACTGGCTTTTGGCTTTCCCATCCACTTTACTAGACTAATTATGGTTTGCGTTCGCACCCCCAAGTTCTCCATTTCGATAAATGGCGAACTTCATGGCTTCTTCTCTAGCGGGCGAGGCATTAGGCAAGGCGACCCTATGTCCCCATACCTCTTCACCTTGGCAATGGAGGTATTCTCTAGGATCATTGACTCTCATACTCTACACCCGGATTTCAAGTACCACTGGCGATGTAAGGCCTCCCGCCTTTCCCATCTTTTCTTTGCTGATGATGTATTCATCTTTAGCAAAGCGAGCATTTCCTCCATCTCCCGCATCAAAGACGGGCTTAATTTATTCTCTAATTGGAGTGGCCTGATCCCGAACACGAACAAGAGTGAGATCTTTATTGCGGGTATCTCTGAGACCCTCAAGGATCAGATTGTACAAGCTCTCGGCTTTTCTTTGGGGTCATTTCCAGTACGTTATCTGGGGGTACCTATTATTACAACTCGGTTGAATAAAGAAGATTGTAATGCACTTGTTTGCCATCTCACCTCTCGAGTCCAGTCTTGGACACACCGTTTCCTCTCTTTTGCAGGACGCCTTCAGCTTATTAAGTCGGTACTACACGCCATCCAAGCGTACTGGGCTTCCATATTCTGGCTACCCTCCTCGGTGGTGGACAAGATCGAGCAAATTTGTAGACAATTTCTTTGGAAGGGTCCCTCTATGGGCTCAGGCGGAGCAAAGGTGTCCTGGGTGGACATTTGTCTCCCAACTTCCGAAGGTGGTCTTGGAGTGAGAAGAATCAGGGATAGCAATAAGGCTGCCATGGCAAAACACATCTGGCTCCTCGTCACCGATAAGGAATCTTTGTGGTGCAAATGGATTCATACTACATACCTTAAAAAGAAGAACTTCTGGTCTTCACCGACTCCATCCCTATGCTCTTGGGCTTGGAGGAGAATTCTTGCCTTGAGGGATGAATTTCAACCCATGTTCAGGTGGAAAATAGGAGATGGAGAGACTACCTCACTATGGTTTGACCCCCCGGCTAGAATCGAGTCCACTCAACTTATTATTTTCAGATTCTTACATATCCCAATCAGACCTCTCTAGTCAAGCAAAAGTGAAGGACCTCTATTCCCCATATGGCTCCCAGCTTCTCCAAGAGCTTGCTCTATGGCAAATTCCGATACCCCAACTCTCGTTTGGACAGGACTCACTCACCTGGACCGAGGACCCCTCTGGCAAATACTCGACGGCCTCGGCTTGGAATGCTATCCGGCGGAAACGCAATTCAGTCCATTGGTCCTCCTTGGTATGGGACAAGGCCTTTGCCCCCAGACATCAATTCCTCTTATGGCTCACCACGAAGAATTGTCTTCCTACTCAGGTACTCCTTATGACGTATGGCAGACTACCAAGTGCCGAGTGCCCCTTTTGCAAGTCTATGCCGGACTTAGTGAATCATCTCTTTTTTGCCTGCTCCGTCTCCAAATCGCTAGCAGCATTCTGGGCGGCTAAATGCAACCTGCCATGGCGAAATTCCTCCTGGTCAGACAATCTCCTCTGGGTTAAAAAATCACTATCTGCCAAGGGGTTCTACCAGGAGATAGCTCGCTTCTCCTTTGGCGCCCTCTGTTATCTTATTTGGAAGACTAGGAATGAAATTCTTTTCCAAGGGCATACTCTTTTTATTCCGACTCTAAAGCTACATCTCTTCAAGACGGTGAAAGATAAAGCCCTCACCTACTCCAAAGTTGAAGACTGTCCCAGGAATAGAAGGCTGCAGCGTAGTTGGGGGTTAGACCCTCGTATTTTTGCTATGGAGTCACATATCAGCTAGGATAGGTATTAGGCTCCTCTCTGTTCTGCGTAGTCCTAGCTTTGTTGTACTAAATCCCTTGGAAACCACGGTACCCTCTCACTCCAGTGACATGTTGTCCAGTTGAGTGTCCGTTGGTACCGGGTTCCCCTCTCTGTACTAGTTCTCGGTTGTCTTATATACACTTACCTTACCAAAAAAAAAAAAAAAAAAAAAAAAAATCATAAAAGAACCCAAAAATCGAAAGCCTAATAATAATTACAAAATTGTGCATGCGTCATGACAAAACTTATTCTAGATGCATGCTTTACTAATTGAACTAAGCCTAATCATTTCTTGATAATTTCCTTGATATTCCACGGTCTAATTATCTTTTTTTCAACACATATTGTGTAGTGAGAACTAGTCGGTGGAACCAATTTATATCTCTCTTAACTTCACCTTCTTCTACAACACATCGACCCATCACGAGCTCTCTCTCTCTCTCTTAGCTCACAATCTTAGAGATTCATATGCATGAAAAACACACTCAAATTCTATCAAACATAAAAGCCAACACATCCCATGCAAATTTAGAGAGCAAAGTATATTCAAGAAGAACAATGAACCGCTGGTCGATGAACTAGTAGGCCCTTGGAGTCTCCATGGATGTCCTAGAACAAACGGTAAATGTAAACTATTACGTAAGCACAACTGGAAGACAAAACCACCATCATAGTGAACAAACGCTCGGAAATCAACGTCCATGACAGCAACGGCGCTATAGCTAGAAATTACGAGCAAGATCCATGTAAGGCCCATATAGAGTGGGATTGATAGTTTGTATCTTTCTTTTTTATAACTGAAAATTTGACTGCACTTATTTGGGCAGAATTTTCGTTACCCATCATCAATCCCTCAGCACCAAAAGCTGTCAAGCCCGTCCAAGTAAAAAATTCCATCCCATCGACTTGCTCGCTTAAAAAATTGATACTCTGGCTGAGCTTGGTGCTGTCTAATTTCAAGGTGGAGTATTAGCAAGATTCTATTCTGTTTAAGCAGATGATACATCTCATATAGATTCAACTACTTTGTTAGGGTTTCAACCTGCTTTCAGTAAAGTATTTATCAAAGTTGCAATTGAGTTAATCGAGTGCTCAAATTACTCGAAATTGATCGAATGAAGCTGAAAAAAGTTCTTTGGAGTTAGTTTCATTGTTTACTATGACACACCATCAGTCCTTTCAAAGTAGTGATAAACTTTGATCATCAAAATTAGCAATGTAATGCAAGTGAATCAGAAGGACAAATTTATAGTAAATATAGCAACAGTGACAACAAAAATCTGACAAATGTCTCGACCATACAAGGTTCGAACTACAACATGGTGCTCCTTCAAAAGAATCTGTCTCAATGATGACTAAATTCACCATCTGCTCTTGGGTACATTGATCCTACCAGTTTTTTTTTTTTGTTCTCTTTTTTTCATGGCCACCAGTTTATAAACAGGAGAGCAAGCTATCCAACAAATCATTCCCCAAATCTTCAAATTCCACAACATCAAATTCATCAATCCAGCGACTGTCTTCCATGCACTCAATCCTCTTCAATGGAGGTCCTCCATTCATCATCACCCCATCAGATCTTTCCCACTCCCTCGTCCTCTTTCCCGGGGCCACGATTTTCTCTTCACGACTTGGCGACGCGTGATCACGGCCCGTTCCTTGAGAAATCGTGACCAAACCACCCGGAATTCTGTACCGGCAATCCTCATGTATAGCCTGAGTAACTTTCTCAATCGGGAAGTTTAGATATGACTTCGGCCCTCTGATTTTTAGTGCTGCCTTGTCGTAAGCCAGAGCAGCTTCCTCCGTCGTGCTGAATGTCCCGAGCCAAACCCGGGCCCCCTTTCTCGATGAGTCCCGTATCTCAGCTGCATACTTCCCCCACGGCCGCCTCCTCACTCCCCGGTAGTGTCGCGCAATCACCGCCTTGCCCTCCAAGGAATTCACTTCAGGTTTGGAGCACGAGGCACTTGCACCATCTTTAACGTCTGATTGAGTCATTCCAGGGATGCTCTCGCTTAGGATCTCTTCCCAGGCTTCGGACCCCATGGACACCCACCTGCCTAAACTAGGCAGCCTTTGTAAAATTCACTCCGGCCCGGTTCTTGCATCGAGCCCGGGCAGTCGTTCCCATGCTTCGGACGGTTCAGATGGACTTGCACCGATGAAGCTCGCCCAGACGTTTTCTAGGATTGCCTTGGATGCTGTGTGATTAAGGTTTTTATCCATATATTAACGTGGGTAGCGAATGGCAAGCAGTTGTAGCTAGGATTAAGAAATGTAGAGCTTTTGAAATATGATATGGATAGCTTAAATATGTTCATTTCTCCTGTTGATTAATGGAGGATCCAGCTGGAAAAGCTTGTGCATCAATCTATTGACCTGCTAAATTCATGGGAATTATGAGTATTGGGACACAACACCAATGAAGGTTTATAATTTCTTCATAAGCACAGATCATTCCTTTGACTTGTGTGGTCTATCTAATCATATCTAATGCTCAATGTATGTGCAGATATCATCTTTGTGTGGAATTTTAGAATATTTATATGCTAATTCATGATTCAAAAAATAAGGAAGAGGGAATCAGAAGAACTTTCAAATCTGGGGTTGAGTGAGAGAGAAGCTAATCTGAATTGTTGAAAGCTGGGTTTCGTCTTCTGATTTTGGCCAATGGATTGTGACTAGGTTGTGATTGTGTGTTTCTGAAAAAGAGAGAGATGTGAGTGACAAGCATGTTTTGTGATCTCTTAAATGACACTTTTCTTCACAGGGGCTTTAATTGCTGTTATCCTGAGGTCTTGTTTCTTGTTAAGGTTCCAATATCTTTGTTATGTATCTTCCTTTGATATTTAATTGAACAGACATTCTAGCTAGCTTTGATTTTCTGATCTCAACAATCAAGAAATGATGCTTCAAAATACCATGAAGATATGTTTAAGCCGTCGGTGTAATACCGGATTAGAAATTAAATATAGCACGAGAGGAAAATTCTACCATCTAGTTTAATGAAAAAATAATTTTTTTCCGTACTGGTAAGTTAGTCAAAAAGTTAGGTTAAAATAAATTATCAATTACCAAATTCCCAATAACTTGTTGGTAATTTACCAACAAATTTACAAAATTATTAACTCTTTTTTATAGTATGCAAATTATAGATTTTATTAATTCTTTTATCAACTTTTACTTGTCTTTCTTATCAACGTCTTAAATTTATCAACTCTTTTTTGAACTTAGTAATCTTTATCTGACTGATTATTATTTTTTTCCAATAAATTACCAACTAATTTCAGGTCACGGAAAGATTATAGATATTATAAAATGGCAAGCAGGGTTGTGAGAGATGTTTGCCTTTGTTGAATCCTAAAGAGAAATCCCTTTTGGGCAGCGATAATTGGGGACCAAAGCCCGTTCACCACTAACACCTCAATCCTTGTGTTAAAATGTCATGCCCCATATTGTAACAAGTCAATCATTAATCAATCAAATATTCGTGTGTTATTAAAACAAGGTAATTATTATGTCCGAGTTTCAATATATTTGAACTCTAACGAGTGACGCATGGTATATCCAGAATATCCACAATGATAGAGAGGTCCCATTTTTGCATGATAGCAATTTCGAGAGTGCCCACTATTATCTCCATGGACATGGGAAGAGGTGAATGACACCCACATTTTAACCAATTACTAACACCTCGATTTGAGTTAATTAAAAAAACATCGAACATTGATTTCCTAGTACATAGAATAAGCGCACACGCTTGGATGATTCCTTAAACAACGGAATCGCCGAGAAAAACGGATGGAGTCCGCTTGCTTGTTGCTCAAGAAGAAGTCATCGCAGTCCGTATATGCGGCGACACACATTCAATGCATGATGGATTGGGATGGAAGGAAACGTGTGGCCATCGAGCCAGAAACTACCAATTGAATTTGAGCATGTCAACGTCACGACTTGCGAAAAGTTTGTGTGGACTTTTACATGTTCGATTGCTTCTTTAGGACTTGGACGAGATCATATCCTTGCAAGTTGGAGAAGTTTTTGACTTGTAATCCGAGATTGGCTCAGTGGTTAAAAAGCATCTATTGAAATGTGGATGAGGATTGGCGCGAAAGGATTGATTTTCTATATTGTCAAATGCCAAATTGAGAGATCCGGTCCTTACATAAGAAATGTGTCTTCTGAGAAATGATATTTATCTTCATCACTTGGTATTTGCTGGAAATAATAACGAGTGCCAACTTATAGCATATGTTTTAACTTAAATTACTCATAGCACCAGACGATAATGAGATAAGTCTTAGGCCCAATGGCATAGTGGGCTCCTCCCTCGCACTAACAGCCTAGAGATGATGGGTTAAAAACCTTTAGGTTGTGTTTGGGAATCCGATTAGGATAATTGTTATCCTATCGGTGTTTGGGAACACCTTTTGGACTAGATATACCTAGATAAAATGTCGAATAAGAAATCCAGCACAAGGATGGGAAAAATCCAAATTAGATAGGAAAATTTTAAAAATAAAATAACAATCTTTGTTATCTTCCAACGTTGGAATGATGGAGTGATGCATTTGACAAACATCAATGACAAACCCACAATTCTTGACTCTCTTTGTAGATGTCTCTCTACTCTCCAATTGATCCACAAACAAATCATTCTGAACTCACTCATGTTTGCATAAGACAATTGGGATTCCGAACCTCCATGCGGTTCAATTATCCAAAATGGAGAATCAATTGAAACTGACCTTCTCACCGGCACCAGACCTAATTGACCATCATGATCCTTAACATGATCAATCTCCTTTGACAATTCATCGCTATTAGTTTCTCCTGATTGAACCTCGTCATTTGCTCCTCCTCCTTCATTGCTAATTTAGCTACCGCTAACGACAGCACCCACCACTCAATTGTCATTGTTGTCGAGATGCTAGAGACGTGGCTGGGAGGAGGGAGGGCGAGAGGGATGGTGCTGATGATCGACGCATGACAAAGGGGGAATTTGGTGTTGGGGGTGGCGGGGGAGGAGAGGGGATGTAGCTAGATCCAGAGCCGTCAATAGTGGATGGTATCAAAGGAAGTTGGTAGGGCGGAGTAGGCGGTGGCGGGGAGTAGATTAGACATTTGTCAGTTTGGTTCGTTGAAGGGGCAATGGGAGAGAGGAGCTTCCGGTGGTCATCGCTGTTAGAGGGGAAATGTAAAGGTTATAAATCTATTATATTTTTGCCAATATAGTCTTACACTTTTTATTTGTACCAATTGAATCATAATTTCATATTTTGTCAATCTAATTTATCCGGTTAATTTTGATTGGAGAGTGTTGGTGTGAATGTCAGCTTTCTTACGTGGCACAATTAGCCTTAACGAGAACAATTTTATAATTTTATAATATTTTTATAAATTTTTAATATATTATAAAAAATATCACAAGTTAGCACTTGGTCATGCTATGTAAAACGGTCGACATCTTTATTAGCGATTTTCAACCAAAATTAGACTAACAGACTTAATTGGCAAAACGTGAAAATATTTATAATTCAATTTGCACAGTTGAAAGGTTTAGGACTAAATTGGCGAAAATGAACTAGATTTAAAACTTTTTGGTAATTTTCTCTCATGAGAGAGAGAGAGAGAGAGAGAGAGAGAGAGAGAGAGAGAGAGAGAGAGAGAGAGAGAGAGAGAGAGAGAGAGAGAGAGAGAGGTTTTTTGAAAAATTCTCAAACCTACCTTAAGTGGCACCAAACATAGGATTGGATTTTCTATAATCCGAAGGATATTCAAAAGATTTATAATCCAACTTTATCATATTTTAATTCAAGTTCAGATGACCAAATGTAACTTCAAGGATTGGCATGGGATTGTGTAAAGAGAAAATATGAGGAAGAACAACACATAGAACGAGAAATTATTACATGACCTAGAAACATATAGATCAAGTCCATCTCCATTTTTAACAATTAATATTATAAAAACCTTAAACTGGTACACATGTGATAATTTTATCCAAAATTAGTTTTGTAACTACTAAAACTCCTAAATTGGTACACTTGTGGTAATTTATTATCCGTTAGCTTCCGTCAAAATTTTACAATTAAATTTATTGAAGTGGATAACACATGGCAAGTCCACATGGAAATCAATAGGATTAATATTAGGGAAAATCACAAATGTTACCCTTGTGACAAATTTATCCTAAACTAATTTTTTGAGTCACCAACAAGCCTAAATTGATATACATATAACACATTTACCCCTTGTCAACTTTATAATGTGCAATCGAGTTTATTTTCCAGATTTCTCTAACATCACATCTATATCATCAATACTTGAATTTTTTTTTTTCTAATTCTGCATTACCAACAAGAAAAGGACTTTGCTATTAAAGTAAAATCAGTGTGACCATTCATCATAGGCAACATCCCGAGGTAAAGAACAGCAAAGATCCTTCCAACCAAAAATAAACAGATGAACAAGGAGCAAATGAGCTTAAGAATAAAAAGATTAGCCCAAAAACAAGCAGCACTAGTAGTCCTGAACAAGAAGCAATGAACTCCGATCTCTTTCACAAAATCAATAGTGAAATTCAGCACCCGACACGGACCTCAATCGGCCCGAAACAGGCATCTCCCTGAACACTTGCCTCGTCACTTCCTTCGTTGAGTGGAACAACCCTCGAGCCTTGTCACCGCAGTGCGGTGGTCCTCCGACAACCCATCTATTATCATGACGAACCGAAAGCCTGGGTAACGGGCGAAACGGGATTGAATGTCCAAGAACTAGAACAAGTGACTTTGAATGTAGTCGGAGTTAAGGAAGGTGACACTCAGATCGGCGAGGCAGAGAAGCTCAGCGAGCTTGAGCATGTGGTGTTCACGTGGCTTTGCACCGGGGATGGGAAGACGACTACGTGCGAAGGGGACGGTTCCCATATCTTTGTCCTTCATTGTGCAAGTTATGGTTGTAAGTATCTTTGTTGTTCTTTATGTCAGGATGTTGCCAACAATGAATGGTCGCACTTATTTTCCTTTAATGGCAAAGCCTTTTTCTTGTTGGTAATATTTTGTAGTGAATTAGAAAGAAAAAAATTCAGGTACTAATGATATAAACGCAATGTTAGAGAAATCTGAAAATAAAATCAACTGCACATCACAACTCAGCCCTACTTGGAAGTATTAACGGAGGGTAAATGCATTACGCATATATAAGTTTGGGGTTTTTAATGACTCAAAAAATTAATTTGAGGTAATATATCACAGATGTACTAATTTGAGATTTTTCATGATATTAACCCTATGAATTTACATGTGGACTTCCCACATTACCATGTGTCATCCACGTTGGTAAATTTAATGATAAAATTGACAGAAATTAGTGAAGGATAAATTTGTCATAGGTATATCAAATTGATTTTTTTGTAAAAAATTAATTTGAAATAAATTCGTATATATATATATATATATATCGGTTTGGAATTTTTCGCAATAATAATTCCATTATCAACTATGTGGGTCCTATCGCATTATCCACATGATAAACCTTTCAAATCGGAATTCAAATAGTTTTTGTGCTTTGGTATGAACCAGTCGTGATCATGTTGTACGTGTAAAAGCACATCAAAGTGCAAGCTAATTAAAACAGCCTGTTGTAGGGGACATCAAACTCTTTTGGATTGAATGTTCAACAAGTGATTTGATAACCAGCAAACATCATCACAGTACACTCTTTTCATCTCAATGAAAGTACAAGTATACAGACAATAGACATTACAACAGGGTAGACAACATTTGACATTGCAAACCAACTCTTTCACCTCAAGACACCCAACATGGCTTTTACTTTTCAATTTCTCCAAAGACACACAAGCACATGAAGGAAAATCCACTCTCTATTCACTCACCACAAGCCACCGTCCATACACTCACGACGCAGTCACATTGAGAAACTGGAAGATGAGGTACCACGGACTAGAAGACTACACTAAACCGTTCTGCTAGAGAGATTCTCTTGCCTACACATGACTAGAAATTCCTGGAGGGGTATTCATAGATTTCTCTACAATTTAGTAAAATCAAGTTGTCTTTCTCACATGAAGAGACAAGTACCCACAAATTGATCGGCGTCGGTGTTGATTTGCTTCCGAGGCTATCTCTGACCTCAACCCCTATTCCTCTGAAGAAGCTTTGTCATCCGTCTCCGGAAGAAGAGCTGCCATTTGCATTGATTCTGTCTATGATATCAAAATGTGCTGGCCCGTTCATCAACTTTCGAGCAACGATTTGAGAGCGTCATTCCATCAAGCACAGGAAACCGTTCATCTCTGAATGTGCTAGACCTTCGAGACCATGGCTTTCTTCTGGTTGATCCCCACGTCTTTAGGCCAGTTAGGATTCCTCGTGTCGTTGCACCTAAGCAGCAATAAGCTTTCAAGAGACATCCCACCATCTCTCAACGGCTTGTCGAGCCCATTAGTACTCGATCTTGATAACAACTGAACGACAGGTAGTGCCTTAAGAATAGTCATTTTGAGGTCAAATGCATTTTCCAGAGAAGTTCCTCACAGCTTTGTCCTGAGCAAGCTATCCAAAAAATCACTCCCCAAATCTTCAAATTCCACAGCATCAAATTCACCAATCCAGCGACTCTCTACCATGCTCTCAACCCTCTTCAATGGAGGTCCCTCATTCATCATCGCCCCATCAGATCTTTCCCACTCCCTCGCCCTCTTTCCGGGGTTGACAATTTTCTCTTCACGACTTGGCAACAATTGGTCATGGTCCGTTCCTTGAGAAATCGTGGCAGAACTGCCTGAAACTCTGTACTGGCAATCCTCGCGTATAGCCTTGGCAACTTTCTCAATTGGCAAGTTTAGGTATGCCTTCGGCCCTCTAATTCTTAGTGCTGCTTTGTCATAAGCCAGAGCAGCTTCCTCAGCCGTTTCGAATGTCCCGAGCCAAACACGGGCCCCCTTTCTGGATGAGTCCCGTATCTCAGCTGCATACTTTCCCCACGGCCGCCTCCTCACTCCCCGGTAGTGTCGTGCAATCACCGCCTTGCCCTCTGAGGGATTCACTTCGGCTTCGGAGTGTGAACCGCTTGTCCTGTCTTTAACATCTGATTGAGCCACTCCAGGGATGATCTCACTTAGGATCTCTTCCCAGGCTTCAGACCCCATTGACACCCACCTTCCTAAACTAGGCAGTCTTTGCAACATCCCCACCGACCCAGTTCTCTCATCGAGACCAGGCACTTGCTCCCACGTTTTGGATGGTTCTGATGGACTTGCACCGATGAAGCTTGCCCAGATGTTTTCTAGGATTGGCTCGGATGCTGTGCTGTTCAGGTTTTTCTCCATTTTTCAAGGCAGGAATTGTATCACAAGCATCTGTATCTAGGATTGAGAAACGTAGAGCTTTTGAAATATGATATGGACAGCTTAAATATGTTCAAATCTCGGGGTTGACTAATGAAGGATCCAGCTGGAAAAGCTTGTGCATCAATTTATTGACCTGCTAAATTCACGAGGATTATGAGCATTGGGACACAACGCCAAGGAAGGTTTATGATTTCTTCATAAGCACAGATCATTCCTTTGACTTGTGTGGTCTATCTAATCATTTCTGATGCTCAATGTATGTGCAGATATCGTTTTTGTGTGGAATTTTAGAATATTTATATGCTAATTCATGATTCAAAGTACAAGGAAGGGAGAAGCAGAATGACTTGAAATCTGGGGTTGAGTAAGAGAGAAGCTAATGAATTGTTCAAAGCTGGGTTTTGTCTTCTGATTTTGGCCAATGGGTTATGACTAAGTTGTGATTGTGTAATTCTGAAAAAGAGAGAGATGAGTGACAAGCTTGTTTTGTGGTCTCTTGAATGATACTTTTCTTCATAGGGGCTTTGGTTGCTGTTATCCTGAGGTCTGGTTTCTTGTTAAGGTTCCAATATCTTATGATGTACCTTCTTTTGGTATTTATTGGAACAGACATTCTAGCTAGTTTTGGTTTTCTAATTTCAACAATTAAGAAAGGATGCTTAAAACACCATGAAGATTTGTTTAAGGTGTCGGTGTAACACTGGAAATAGAAATTAAATATAGCATAAGAGGAAAATTCTACTATTCGGTTTAATAAAAAAGAAATTTTTTCCCAAAAAATTTACGGTAAAAAAGTTATCTTATCGGTTGCCAAATTTTCTAGTAAGTCGTTGATAATTTGCTGACACTTCTTACAAAATTACGAACTCTTTTTTATAGTATGCAAACAGCAGTTTTTTTTTTTTTTTTTTTTTTTTGGTAAGGTAAGGATGTATTAGAATCAACCGAGAGAACTATACGGTGGGGGGGGAGAACACGGTACCGATACATACTCAACTGGACTACTTGTCACTGGAGTAGCAGGGTACCATGGTCACCCAAAAAGAAAAAGAAAATACATGAAGATCGGGTTGTATAAGACCCGAGATCATCCTATACTAAGTCTGGGCGACCCCTCTCCCAAAAAATCCGAGGGTCTATCCCCCAATCGCGCCGCACCCTTCTATTTCTGGGGCTATCTTCAACCGATTTGTAGGCGAGACTTTTATCCCTCACCACCTTGAAAAGGTATAATTTCATGGCAGGAACATAAAGGTTGTGTCCACGGAAGAGAATATCATTTCTGGTCTTCCATATGATATAACACAACGCTCCAAAAGAGAACCGAGCTATCTCTCGGTAGAAACCCTTACCAGATATGGAGTTTATAACCCAATGAAGATTATTCGACCAAGAGGAGTTGCTCACGGAATGTTACATTTAGCGGCCCGGGAATTTAGCCGGGGCATTAGGGACATGGCATTCAAAAAGAGATGGTTGAGCGAGTCCGGCCTAGACTTACACAAGGCACAAACGAGTTAGGAATCCTACCAAATGACATGAGGTAGGCCTGTGTGGGAAGACGATTTTTGGTTATTAGCCGAGAGAAGGAATTGATGTCTAGGGGCCAAGGCCTTGTCCCAAACAAAAGAGGACCAGTGAACCGTGCTAGCTTTTCGCTGGATTGTGGCCCAGGCTGAGGCAATTGAAAATTTTCCGGTTGAATCCTGAGCCCAAGTAAATATGTCTTGACCAACCGAAAGATGGGGGATTGATATTTGCCATAATAACAGCTTTTGGCGTATTTGTGCCCCATCAAAGGAGTATAAGTCCTTGGCCTTAGCATGTCTGAGAAGATCCGATTCGTAGATATCACTATCTGAATAAATTGAATCTAAAGAGCCAATATCAAGCCATGGATCGAACCAGAGTGATATTAATTCCCCATCTCCAAGCTTCCATCTGAAGTGGGGTTTAAAGTCATCTCTTAGGGCAAGGATCTTTCGCCAAGCCCAAGAACAGTGGGTGGGGGTTGAAGAGATCCAAAAATTCCTCCGCTTGAGGTATGTAGCATGGATCCATTTACACCATAGCGATTCTTTATCAGTGAATAGCAACCAGATGTGTTTAGCCATGGCTGCCTTGTTGCTGTCCCTGATTCTTCTGATACCAAGTCCTCCCTCCGAAAAAGGAAGGCATACATCATCCCAAGCCACCTTCGCACCTCCCGGGCCCATGGAGGGGCCTTTCCATAGGAATTGCCTACAAATTTGCTCAATCTTATCCACAACCGAGGAAGGGAGCCAAAATATAGCGGTCCAATAAGCTTGGATGGCATGTAGTACCGACTTTATAAGTTGGAGTCGGCCTGCAAAGGAGAGAAAACGGTGTGTCCAAGATTGGATTCTGGCTGTAAGGCGACTTACCAGAGCATTGCAGTCCCCTTTACTTAGTCGCGACGTAATGATGGGCACTCCTAAGTAACGCACAGGAAGAGACCCGAGATTGAAGCCAAGCGCTTGTAGAATATGGTGTTTAGTACTCTCAGAACCTCCCGAGATGAATACTTCACTTTTGCTGGCATTAGGGACAAGGCCACTCCAAGAAGAGAATAGGGTGAGCCCACCTTGGATGCAAGAAATAGATGCGAGGCTTGCTTGACTAAAGAGAAGAACGTCATCCGCGAAAAAAAGGTGGGATAGTCTCGTAGCCTTGCACCGCCAGTGATAACGAAAATCCGGATGCTGAGTGTGAGAGTTGAGAATCCCAGAGAAGATCTCCATGATCAGTGTGAAAAGGTATGGAGACATGGGGTCACCTTGTCTTATACCCCTACCGCTTGCAAAGAAACCATGTAATTCACCATTAATGGATAAGGAAAATTTTGTGGTTCGTACGCACACCATAATAAGCCTTATGAGATGGCTTGGAAATCCAAACGCTTGAAGGGTTAACTCTAAAAAGTCCCAATCAAGGGTGTCGTAGGCTTTTCTGAAATCCACCTTAATGGCACACTTTGGAACATTAGGCTTGTTGTGGAACCCACTAAAGAGTTCCTGAGCCAGTAGGATATTGTCACTGATTCTTCTGCCTTTGACGAAAGCCGTTTGAGCCGGACTAATCAAATGTGGAAGAACTGCAGCAATCCTAGATGAGAAGATCTTAGTAATACACTTGTAAATTGTATTACAACAAGCAATAGGACGGAAATCGGATACCGATGTCGCATTGGGGATTTTGGCACTAGCGCAATGATAGTATTGTTGACTTCCTTAAGAAGAATCCCGATTCAAGAAAATCCATAACCGACTTCAATGATCGAGGGACCAACCTTGTCCCAATTCTTCTTAAAAAGTCGCATTGTAGCCATCAGGGCCAGAGGCTTTATTTCCAGCCAAGGAGAACATGGCCTCCCGAATCTCCGCAGGTAAAAACGGTTGGGAGAGAGAGTAGATTTGCTCCTCATTAAGAGGGGAGCGAATAACATCCCTGAGTTCCTGAACAGAGGGCCTTACAACCCTGTCAGTCGGGGTAAGAAGGTTCTGGAAGTATGCGACAAAAACCTTTGGAACCTCCCCGCAATTCGATATCATATTACCTGAGCTGTCCGGGACAGAAATGATACGGTTACGAAGTTGTCGATGGTTGACCGAGTGATGAAAAAACTTGGTATTAAGATCCCCTTCTTTAAGCCATCGGATTCTAGACTTTTGCCTGAAGAAAGCCTCCTCAAGATTCCGGAGTTCATAGTATTCCTTGATCTTCGCATGTTCCTCTACCGCCAGCTGGCTACTCCCAAGGTCTCCTTGTAGTGCCTCTTGGGTAGAAAGAAGAACCCTTTTAGCTGTAGCCACCCTCATGGAAATGTCTGAAAAAGCATCCCTATTTAGACACTTAAGTCGCCCTTTTAGCAACTTAAGTCTAGTATAAAGTTTGTACATAGGGGAGCCTGTAACTTGGGCCTCCCAAGCCTAAGTAACTAGAACAGAAAATTCAGGGTGGCTCATCCACATATTAAAAAATTTGAAAGGAATGCGCCGGGACCCAGGAGCCAGTATTCTCACAACCATAGGGGTATGATCTGATAGGCCCGGGGCTAGGAAAGAAGCTTCCGAAAAGGAGAAGGTAGAGCACCAGTAGTTGTTGACCAAGACCCGGTCAATTTTTCTTTGCTTCCTTCGAGCGTCGGAGGAGGTAGACCAAGTAAATCGGAAACCCACATATCGAAGATCAAAAAGTTCAGCTTGATCCAGACATTCCTTGAAGTCATCAAATGCAGGAAGCCAGACATCTGGGCTCCCCATACGGTCAGAAGAATCCCTGATGGCATTAAAATCACCAGCAACCATCCAAGGACGGTCCTTGAGAAGGGAGCTCAAGCTAACAAGTTCATTCCAAAGAGGTCTTCGGGCAACAAAGGAATGTCCCCCATAGACCACTGAAAGAGAAAGAGTAGACCCCGAATTCAAAAAATTCACTTCTCCATTAATAATCGATCGGTACTAGAGGTAGTACTAAAGCAAACCAAAAGTGGGTTCAGTACCCAAATACTCCCCGAGGAGAGTGCTCATAGTTAGACACCCACATCCAGCCATGAATTAAACCAGAAGATATAGCAGGAAAATTTGAAGCTGGTACTTTAGTTTCCAAAAGACCAATACAACATATGTTATTACGGCGCACCAGCTGTCTAACTTCAGCTTGTTTAATGGGATTCATCAGACCCCTTATATTCCAAAAACCAAAAGACATAAGCTACTATAAGGAGAGAAAACCAAAAATCATTTTCTTTTAGGGCGACTCCTAGTGGACATTGGTTTTGTCTTACCGAAAAACGACCTAGGGGAAGAACCCGAAGTACTATCCGGGATAGAGTTTTTTTCTTGGCAAGAGAGGTAGCGGTGGAAGCCTCAACCTCGCTTGTCATTCAACCTTAACCTCAGTAAGTTGAAGCTCAGGAATGTCAGTCTTCAAATGGTTGGACTGTTGGTTCTGAGCTGGACTTACTGTGGTTGCCGGTTCGGGATTAATAGCAGCCGAGCTTGTGGTAGCCCGTCCCCCAGCACCATCAGCATCTGCTGCACCGACCCGCGCCAGGGGGCCACCGCAAGCAGCCAAGTCAGTCGCATCAGTCAAGAGAGAGCCCACACCAGAACGAAAACCAGCATCCATCAAGGTTGGCATAGCAGCAACCCCAGCATCCGCAACATCCACAAGAGAAGTAACAGCAGCATTGCCATGTGTAGGAACAGCAGTAATTATTTTACTGCCATGTGTTGGAATAGCAGATGTAACAGCAGCAACACTGCCATGTGCTAGAGGAACAGCAGCAGCAACGCTGTCAGGTGCTGGAGCAACCGCATCACCAGCACTGTCCTGCATAGGGGGATCACCACCAACAAGAGGAACATCTACAAACCTGCCATGTGCTAGAGGACCAGCAGCAGCACCGCGCAAACAGCAGTTTTATGTTATTCTTTTACAATTTTTATTTGTATTTCTCATCAGTGTTTTAAAATTTATCAACTCTTATTTGAACTTACCATTCTTAATTAATTTTTTAATAATAAATTATCAACTAATTCCAAGTTACCAATAGATTATTGACCTTGTAAAATGGCGAGCAGGGTTGTGAGCAATCATTTGCTTTTGTTGAATCCTTAAGGAAAGTACCTTTTGGGCAGTCATAATTGGGGGCCAAAGCCTATTTGTTCACCACTAACGTCTTCTTCTTCTTTTTTGTGTGTGTTATAATGTTATTTGCCATATTGTAATAAGCCAAACATTAATCAATCAAATATTCACGTGTCACAATAAATAGGGAATTATCATGTCCGAATTTCGATAAATTTGAACTTTAACTAATGACGTGTGGTATATTCGGAATGTCCACAGTGGTAGAGAGGTCCATGCACGATAGTAATTTCGAGAGTGCCCACCATTGTCTCCATGGAAATGGGAACAATTGCTAACAACCTCGATTTGAATTAATTAAGAAACATCGAACGTTGATTTCCTAGTACATAGAATAAGCGCACACGCTTGGATGATACCTTAAACAATAAAATCGCCGAGAAATGTGGATAAAGTCCATTTGCTTATTGCTCAAGAAGAAGTCATCGATATCCGTAAATGCGGCGACATATATTAAATGCGATGAAGGATTGGGACGGAAGGAAACGTGCGACCTTCGAGCCAGAAACTATCGTTTGAATTTTAAGCATGTCATTGTCAACGTCCGGACTTGCGAAAAGTGGGTGGACTTTTACATGTCCGATATCTTCTTAAGCACTAGGATGAGATCGGATCCTTGCAAGTCGGAGAAGTTTTTGACTTGTAACCTGAGGTTGGCTTGGTGGTTAAGAAGCCTGTATTGAAATGTGGATTAAGCACGATATGAGGAAAAGTATCAAAAGAATATTAAACCTATTGTGTTAGTATCAATTCCATTATCTTAATTGGATCACTTTAATTCTAAACTTTTTTAGAATTGATATCAACTGAATCTATCCAATCAATTGAGATTGGAAATTGCTAACGTGAACACTAGTTAGCCTATGTGACAAATCCAATACCGACGTGGACATTTTTAATAATTTTTAATAATTTTATTGAATTTTTTCTTTTTTTCTTTTTTCCATGACTTGTGAATGGCCAACAAGGGTTGGCCTCGCATGAGCAAGGGTCGCCCTCCCTGCTACAAGCAAGGGTGGGCCTTGCTAGGCGAGGGTGAGCACCACGAGGGCAACCCTTGCCTATGGCAACAAGGGCGACCATCACTTAGGCAAGGCTAATCCTTGTTGGCCATGAAAAAAAAAAAAAAGAAGAAAGAAAGAAAAAAAAATAATTCAAAAAATTATTATAAATTATAAAAATATTCACATTACACTAGTCATGCCACGTAGGATAGCCAGTATCCATGTCAACAAATTCTAGTCTAAATTGGCTTGATTAACTTAATTAGTACTAATATGAAAATATTTAAGAGTAAATTAATTTAATTGAAAAGTTTATAACTGAATTAATATTAATGTAATATATTTAGTACTCTTTTAATTGAAAGAACAATCAGTGCCAACTTTTAGCATATGTTCTTTCAACTTCAATTACTCATTAACACTAATTGATAATAAGCTAAGTCTTTGGCCCGATGGCCTAGTGGATTTCTTCCTTGGACTTATGTAGCCTAGGGATTGGCATGGGATTGTGTAAGGAGGAAATAAGAAAAAAAACAAACCTTAAAAACAAGAAATTATTGCATGATCTAGAAACATATAGATCAAGTCCATCTCCATTGTTAATTATATGGGTTCTATCGTGTTATCCACATATATCATAATTCAAGTAATTTTTGTGCATCGTAATGAATCTATCACGATCACAAATGCAATCATTTCTTACTTGTGAGAACCTATCAAGGTACAATGCACTTTTGGATTGAACATTCAAGAATTGATGTGATAATCAGCCTGTCAAAAGTAATTTTTGCTGATTAGTCTTCATTTTTCTCACTAAAATTGCATACTACTGCACTATTCAGACTCTCAAAGTGACGAAAGCTTCTCTATGGCCGACAAAAGTAGTGAATAGTATAAATCAGTACTAGTCCTCGTGGACTTGACTAATGCACAAATTGATAAACAACTAGGGTGGTGGATTTTCGTGATTTAGGTCATGGCCTCGCTCATAAAAACAACTTTGCTAGCTTCCTTGAAATTTCATCCCCAACTTCACAGAAGTTGTTTCTTCCGTGCTATGTAATAATTTACCACATGACCACTCAAGAGATATATAATTACAAGCACAATCAAGTGCACAAGCAAATGACAATATTAGATTTGTTAATAATAGTATAACTTTGGAAAAACACTGTGCTTAAGCATGGACCAAGATATGTAATAGGTATAAACATATGGACTTATAAGACAGCACTATCAAGGTACAATGCACTTTTCGTTCTCTCAAGACACACCCAAGCACACGAAGCAAAAGCCACTCCCTGCCTAGTCACGACGCAGTCACATAGAGAAACTAGAAGATCAAGTACTAAGGACCATAAGACAGCACTATATCATTCTGCTAGAGAGAGTTTCTCTTGCCTACACATGACTAAAATTCTAGGAGGGGTATTCAGAGACTTCTCTGCAATTTACACAACCAAGTTGTCTTTCACACATGAATAGGCAAGTATTTACAAATCGATCGGTGTTGGTGTTGATTTGCTTCTGAGACTATCTTTGACCTTGATGCCTGCTCCTCGGAAGCTTTGCCATCTTGTCTCTGGCAAAAGAACTGCCTTTTGATTGATTCTGTCTACGATATCAAAATATGCCTGTACATCCATTGACTTTTCGAGCAATGATTGGAGGGCACCATTTCATCAAGCATAGGAAAATGTTCATATCTGAATGTACTAGAGGATCGAGACCATGACATTATTCTAGTTGATCCCCACGTCTTTAGGCCAGTTAGGACCCCTCGTGTCATTGTACCTACGCAGGAATAAGCTTTCAGGAGACATCCCACCATTCTCAACTTGTCGAGCTTGTCAGTACTCGATCTTGGTAACAAAAAAGTAATGGGTAGTGTCTCAAGGAAAATTACCCAAAATGTCATAAGCTAATTATACGGCGGTAAATCCAGTTATAAACTTTTTAAGTATGCCAATTTAGTTCTAAAATTTTGATAATTTAGTAGTTTAATCCTATACCTTTCAATTATTGCCAATTTAATTACATTTTGATAATTTGCTAATTTAGTTCTAAATCTTTCAACGATTTCTCAATTTAGTTCTTCCAATTAATTTGGCACCAATTGTCTTACATAGCATGGTTAGTACTTACGATGACACTTTTTACAATTATTTTTTCCTCTTTTTTTTCCTTTCCTTTTTCCTTTTCTTTTTTCCCGTTTTCCCTCCACCATCCATCACTGGGCCTTGTTGATGGGCGGCAAAGGTGGCTGCTCACTCTTGCTAGTGAGGTCACCCTTGCCGATCGCTAGTGGAGGGAAGAAAAAGGAAAACAAAAAAAAAAAAAGAAAAAAATTCAGAAATTTTAGAAAATGTAAAACCTGTCCATGTCAATGATAGTTTCAACCATGCCATGTAAGAAGCTTGGTGCTGGCTGGATCGCCATATAGTGCTTTCCCGCTAAAATAATTAAATTGACTAATTATCAAGAAGCTAAGGACTAAATTGACAAATGATTAAAAAAAATATTTAGGATTAAATTGGCGCAATTGAAAGCTTTTGGACCGAATTAGATACAGTACAATTACTTTGGGATTGAATTGACACAATCGAAATTTCTAGTGTCTTAAGAATCCTTAGCTTGAAATCAAATGCATTTTCCGAAGAACTCGCAACATCTTTGGAATCGACTGCTTCACAAGTCTTGCATCTTGCAAAAACACAGTGCGACGGGTGAAGCCCTTCCGGGCATGTCTTCCCTATCATTCATTCATGGGTTTTTTCGAATGGTAATCTCTTGGGCAAGAGTCCTTATGTGCAACGGAAGACAACGCTGCAGCGTTCTGTGGAATTTTGGATATCATTATATAAATAATATATGACGAGTATTATCAAAATCCGTTGTAGTCTAGTTGGTTAGGATACTCGGCTCTCACCCGAGAGACCCGGGTTCAAGTCCCGGCAACGGAAATTCTTTTTTTATTTTTTTATTTCTCTTTATTTATTTTTTTAAAGTTCGGGTAACCATGCTGGTCCGATCGGGTCGACCCGAATCCGTCCTTCTCCTCCGCCCTACACAACAATGGCGGGAAAAGCCATAAGAAAAAAGCTTCAAGTCGTCGTCACTCCTCATCAGTTTCGGTCCCCATCTCTCTTTCTCTCTCTCTGCAATTCTAGGGTTTCGAAAGTCTCCTCCGCAAGCAAGGAGGACCGGAAGCTTCGGGAGGAGGAAACGACGGCGATGGCGAGAGGCGACGCCGACGCCGCCGACGGTGGTGGTAGCGCCGTCAAGAGGGGCGTCAGAGCGAAAGCGGGCGTCGAAGAGAACACCCTGGCGATCCTCGACGCCTTCGAGTCCAACGACCCTCGCTACTCCCACGACGACCGTACGTGTTCCCTACGCCCCCGCGGGTGAAAGTTCGAGCCTTTTCTTATCGTTGGATCGGCGATCCGCCGGCGGCGTTTTGAAAATTGGCGACGTTTGTTTTTTGTTTCGACTTCTGACGCGTACGAGCTTCTGTGTTGATGATTTGTGATCGTTTCGTTGTCTGGGAATTGGAAATTTTTATAGGCATTGCTTTCCTCGAAGCAGTTCGCGGCGCCTCGGTCGTGGCAGAAAATGGAACTCCACCGACCAAGTAATCCCCATTGATCTCTCTCTGTGATTGTCGTTGTGCTTTCTGGTGTCGTGAGCACCAGAGGTTTCCGACGATTTAATGGTTTGATTTCCTGCTGCCGATTAAGTTGATTGGGAGTTTCTTTTCGTTTGGTGGCGACAGCAAAATGTTGGAGGCTATCTTTCGGATTCTCAGGACGGGAGAATCGCTGCAATCTATCATGGCGAGTTTCCAGCTTCTTAACGAGTTGGAAAAGGTAGATGGGTGCTCTCGATATTGGTTTACTGGTTTCGGGCATGAACAAAGTTCTGATTTTTCTCTATTTGAAGCGCTATCCTCGTGTGGGCTCGTCCGCTGGAGGTACATCCGAATCATCTTCAGCTGCTCAACCTGAGCTTGAAATGCTAAAAGAGGTATTAGTACTCTCTCTCTCTCTCTCTCTCTCTCTCTCTCTCTCTCAATTGCTAAGGCAAACACCTCTATGACAGGCTTGGTCTCCCTTGTCTCTCGGTTCAGACAGTGCCACTAGTGGGAGAGCAGCAGTTAATGAAAACCCTTGTGACCCAGTTGACCCCTCGGTGAGTTGAATTTAATACGTACTTCGTGAAATTCATTTTAAAGTAGTTTAAAATGGTTGAATTAGTGTATGTTGGCTAATCTGTTCCCTTTTCATTTCTCTAGAATTGATTGATTTGAAAGTTATACAATGTCTTCTCATGAAGTAGTAACAGTCCTTTTGTTTTGTTGCTCTCAACACTTTCTGTAGGTTTGAGGTGCTAATAGTGATTAGTCATGTAACTCGCTTGTGAACTGAAAAACGCATTTAATGGTAGATATATCTAGACCATGAATCATGTATATATGCATTTGAATGGGATAGTTTAAAACTGCTAGCCAGCTACAGATGTATGATTATGTTCCAACTTCTCATAATAACTAGGTTCTGGTTAGTTGGACATGATGGCAATCTTTCCTTCTGTTTTTCTTTTTTTCTTTCTAAATCCTAGGACAAACTAAGAAGAAATTGTTTTTCAATCATGTTAGCAAATGTGAGTTCTTTTATCATGATTATTGGTGGTGATTGAGCTTGTTTTTGGCTAACCTTCCTGGTATTTGTTCAAAGTTTCTTCTTAAGTGATCCATGAACCTGGGCATGGTTAGTCAAAGCTCTTCGATCCATCACTGCAGGGTTTTGATCTTCTGATACAAGGTCTATTTACACTAGTGGATGGGACAAATCATCAAGTATTAGATATTGAGGTCTGCTTATCTATTCTTTTTCAGAACTTTCTTGCTTTGGTGAATAGATGGCATGCCATGTTGATAAAGCATTTACCGATATGTCTACTGATCATTCCATGTTGGGAAGAGTATGAACTGTGAATTTTATCCATCTGCTGCTCATATTAAATTGTCTTAAGCTGGAAACCAAAAGGAACAAAAAGGAAAAGCTTGATCTATTTTACATCATGTATCTATTGTTGTTAACTCTTTGGGCTTTTTACTTCCTAAACCCCTCTTTCTGGTGGAATTTTGTGTGTAAAATTTAAAGCTGAAGCAGCAAGTTGAGTTAAAGATAAATTTAGAAATGATCTAGAAGTTCTTTCCTCTTCTATTGTCGGAAAATTATTGTAGCTACTACTAGGAAACTCCGGTTAAAAAGGAAAAATGAAGGTAATTAGTCCAATAGGATCTTCAATGACACACTACACTCTTTCTGGTTAATGTCTCCTATTCTAGAATTTATTTGTTAACAGTCACACTACACTGTTATTGATCTTACCTACTTATATTTTTCAGTCTTCTGACTTCTCAATCCTCTTTGCTGTTTATTCTAGACACCAATATATTTTGTTCTCAAATGGCTCTACTCCAAGTGTATTTTCTGTATAAAAGATTATCCTTGCATGTTGCATATATCTAATGTGATAACAGGTTCACAGTAGGTTGAATGACATCTTGAAATATTGGTTTTCCTTGTCTTATTTGACTGCAGCCTCTGAGAAATATGTTACTGCTCCAATATCTCATCAATTTTCTTGAAGGAGATTTTTCATCTCGCAGAAATTTTTATAAAGGTAAGGCATCGTGTCTCATCCTAATGCTATTAATTTTTGCATTTGTGCGCCCACAATGAAGGTTAAAAAGACTGCACGGTATTGCAGAAACCATGGATTGGACTGTCATAAGGGAGTCTTTGCTGAGCATGCTTTTGGTATTCTCTTTATCTGCTGAATTATCTGCTAAATTACTAATTTTAATGACAAGAATAGCAATCTTTGCTGAGCATGCTTTTGGTATTCTCTTTATCTGCTGAATTATCTGCTAAATTACTAATTTTAATGGCAAGAATAGCAATGTCTTCATTTGTGCATACCCTAATTTGTCTTTTAGAGAGAGAAAAAAACTCTGCTCAACAATGCAGTATTGCTAGGGGAAGGGATTTTGTCTTGTAAAATCTTGTACAAGGACGATCAAGGTTATTATACATCATTATCTGTGTAGTGCTCAAGAAGGTTCAGCTACAAGAACTTGATGAAGGATTGCCCATCTGTTTTGTGTGGATTGCGGCAACTTTGCACTGGATTTGGAAATGATATTACACTTCCAGAGTTTTCAGAGGCCAAGTCATTCAAAGTTTGTGACACTTCGTTGGTAATTGCTTCACTTGAAGTTGTGGACAATACTTGCATGGCTATGCAGAAACTTATGACAATGGTAAATTTGTCTCTACTATATAGGTCCCTAGAGCAATGCTTTCTACTTGAGGTGCTGATTTGCCTTTTTTAGATTATGGAGCTTGATGTGCTGAAAAACCAAGCAGATAAGGAAGGCTGTACTACAAGAGCTGATGGTTTTAGGTACATGTTTGCCAGTTTTAATCACCTTATAAACCCCCTTGATTAGTGATTCCCTTTACCTGTTGAATATGCAATAATCATTGGATTCAGTGCAGAACTCCATTGCTGGAGATAATACTAGATGAACTGACATACAATTATGAGATCCTGTCTCCATATCTTCAGGTACCAATATAGGACTATCTCTACCTCTCATGTCGGGATGGATATGGGTTGGTTTTGTAGGCATTTTTTTTGGGGGGGGGGTTGCTAGAGCTCTCAAACTTTCCGAGGAAGGATTTTGTTAAAAAGGGTACTAGTTAAGTGACCAAATATAGAAATAGTGCACTCTGCAATGCAGTGACTATCCTCATAATATGCACAATCAATGTTTTGAAAATTGAATATTTCCTTATTGAACATGTCTACTAAGTGTTTGGGGGCACTTGTTAGCAAGACCCTTTCAAAAAGCCATCCTGAACTTTCTTATTTCCTAGTAAAAGGAAAAGTCATAAAACTTGCAGCGAGAAAAATATTGTTCTATTTCTTCTTTATTGGCTGTATATTGACTCGCATACATGATAAGTTCTACGGACAATTGAAAACACAATTATGAACTTTCTAATTTTAAATCTACCTGTTGCACCCTCTAGTTTCAAAATTTACTCTTTGCACACTAGAGTTTGAAAGGACCTAATATTTGGCACCTTGGGCTCTAACACCATAAGCAAATGTGAGGTGCAGAGTAGGTTTGTTTGAAACTTTTGAAATGCAGAGTGGAGGGTCTTATGCGGAATATAGATCTCGAAACTAGAGGATGCAAAGTATAATTAGAGGAAACATGAGGATGGTCTATCTAAATTTCCCAATATTTTATGTTTTGATATAGGGACGTTTTAAATCTATATGTCTTTATAGTGACGTTTTAAATTTAGTGGTTGTGATTAATTTCATGAATTGATTTCAGGTTTTTAATCAACCAAAATGGAAGCTGGAGCTTATCTTGCAGTATCTGTCTAAGTACACTGCCAAGGTTAGATTTAGAACCTAGGATTGCTGCAAATTGTTTGATGAAATGTTTCTCTCTTTCCTCAACGGAAGTTTTCATTTGGACATGCTTTATACATGGGCATATTAATGGTTGAATTACTTGCATCATCCATGATAGCTGCATGCCCTTTTTCTTTCCCCTGAACGACAGCCTTCTGTTCGTACTCGAAGATCAAGTGATCCTACTGATGATCCAACATTTGGTGGAGTTTTGAAGTGCCTCTCAAATGGGAGTGGCTTGAGAAGCCTTATGAAGAAGATTGGTGCAGAAACAGTCCAGTTGCTCCTAGCTCATGCTTTCCAGGTGAAGGATATGATTTAAATCTGCATTAGAGATATCCTGAGGTCTGCATGACATTGTTTTTTTTCTTTTCTTTTCATGGATATCCTTCAGGCCCAGTTGGCTCTTTCATGCAAATCTCATTCTGCTGAAGGTGTTTTGAAGTCCAACGGAGACGTCGTAGACCGCTCCTTGATGGAAATATGCAAGCATATGGTCTCTGCTTTTGATGGTTTAAAAAATGTGGATGAGTAAGCATCTCCTTAGGTTTTAGTCGTATAAATCCCAATGTGCATGCTTCATTGTTCGAGTATTTTTTATTTATTTATTAACTGTATTGCTTTAAAGTGTACTGCATCCACTTTTCCTCCAAAATTCACTGAGCGTGAAAGATAACGAGAGGAAGGCACTTATTAGATGCTGAAAATTTGGTGGATAATCGAAAAGCAATAGTAGAAACAGAGTGCCGTTTACCATAGGTTTATGCTTCTTGGGTTCACTAACTTAGCTTATATAGTTTCTATTTCAATTTTCATCTGCATGCATCTCATGATAAATGAACAGAGGCAAAGTCGAATGACAATAGCACCACAGTTTTGGCTCTCTAAATGCTACAGTCGTCCTCATTATCGACTGCACAACTTTCATGGACAGGCGGTTGGACATCTTACCAATTGGGAAAGAAGCCTTGTTTGTAGCCAAAACAATCGTGTCAATCAAGTCGTAGCACTGAACAGAATTGCCCTGTATCACCTCCTCGGACTTTCTGAAGAATTCCATCAACAGGTGATCTTGCCTTTTTTACTGCATTTTCGACTTGGAGAAATTCATACAAATTACCTTTCATGTTGGCATGTTGCCTTCTAATTGTGCCTGAAGAGCCTCTTTCCTTCTCGGAGAAATTCATACAAATTGCCTTTCATGTTGGCATGTTGCCTTCTTATTGTGCCTGAACAGTCTTTCCTTTTATTTTTTCCCTTTTCGTAGTAGTCGGGATAATGATTACCAAATACAGCTATATTTATCGCATGGACAGGTTATGAAGAGACTGATCTATATCATCCCTTTGAATTACCCTATTGCTTCAGTTTAGAGAAGAATCTCAATCGATGGTTTTAACGTCTCAGTTGAAGTACATTTTTTCAGTGTTGACAGTTTTAAGGATGAAGTAACAAGTTGGTCTCTTAACTAGCAACAATCTGGAACATGGCCCTCAAAACTAAATTTTTTTATTCTCACTCAAGCCTATTAATTTTTCTCTTTTCCCCTAATTTGGTCCTTCCATTACATGTTCTAAAAATCTAAAAATCCCGAAATAGGTGTACAAAATTGAAATGCAATATCAGCGACATTGCTTTCTTGTTTCCATAAAATTGCTTTCCAATGAAAAACATTGTCCTGGAATAAATTTCTTTACGGAGAAAAGGTAACAACACGGGTCCATTCATTGGCATATGGCTGAGAAATCTCATGATCCATGATATTCTTTTAAAAGGGGATCAACCTCAGGTGTACTGGTCTACAGGCAAGTCCCTGGTCCGGCAAGTAGTGACGCAGGTCCAGCCGCCTACAGGCACCGCAGTCCCGCAGCCAAGACCCAGGTCTGGCTCCCATAGTCAGGCAACCGGGATGACAGGTACTCTATTTTGTTATGATTTATGAGTGCACGTCCCAAGAACTATAAAACTCGGTAGGTTCTGTTTCAAGAAATGAGAAGCAGCACCTTGATGCCTGGGTTTATCACTTCTTAAAACCTTTTGAGTCGACAAACAAGTATACTACATGAAATACAATTACATATCAAGGAGTCCGCAACCGGTTCCCTGGCACCTGGGTCCAGCAGCCAGGACCCCAAGCACAGAGGAACCGAATCCTGGTAAACTGGATGGCGGGTACCATTCAATATTATAGGGGGCGCATGCCCTACATAGCATGCAAACTCTAGTCCTTCTCTAAAATCCAAATGGCATCACTTTGATGCTTGGGCTAGCATCTTAAACTTTTGAGTCGAGATAGCTACAGAGTACAGAAGTTACCCCGCACAGCAATTGCCAAGAATGAAGCTTATTCTATTATCGAGTGCTATTCTACCAGATAATACAGAGTGTTCACGTGATCGCAGACAAAACCCTAGTAACTTCAATGGGGGCACATTTTTCGTGCCCCAATCAATCATATTGTTGCCGCGTCAGTATCATGTGACGCAACTACTTTCCTGGCTCTTCTGCTGCAGTCTGTGCATTTCTGAAAAAGATTGACAATGTCTTGTCAGCTTTTAACAGCTAATACTTTTAAGGAGAATGTACTTAATGTCGCTTAGATCAATGGTTACGGCACATTCACCTGGTTGATTGTAATGAATCGAGCTGCATGGTAACCGGTCCATCGTTAACTAGATTGACCTTCAAATCATAAGGAGAAACAGTACTTAAGAAGAAGCATAGTCAGAAAATAAACAACTATTGGAACGAGGAGCGAAAAAAGGAAGAGGAATGCATGCAAAGTTACCTTCATCATTGCCCCAAATACGCCATCTGTCCAAATCAATAGGAAATGACGAAAACAAATCAGCAAGCGAAGGGGAAAAAGAGAAAGAAGAATATCTACGATGTCCAGCAGCCAGTGAATATACATTGCATACAAAGTGAACAAGAACAGTTACACGATAGCACTCGATAATATGCCCTTTTATGATAGGTAGCAAAGGTCTGCTGAGATATTTTCTTTAAACTCTTTTTGATCTTAAACATGAACAGATTTGCCGAGCCAAAAAATTAGCCAGCAAATGTCCCACTTTATATCTACAATTACAATTTGTATGAAAACACTGAAAGTTCTGTGAAGCAGATACGATAGCTGAATTTGCGGCTGCTCTAGTCGAGCAAAATAAATGTAAATAGAGCCTCACATTATCCTTCAGAGATCTGATGGCAACGCAATAGTCCAAATAAAGCCAAAGAAAACCCAGAGCAACAATTATGAATCACTTCGACAGTGTAACATTGCTGTAGACTCTTAAGACATACAAATTTGCTATTCTAATGCAGAGAACATTAACATCAGTAACTCTTTTCTTGGTCTCCCTGAGAGGTACGCATTTCCCGGTTGTTGGAATCTACTTTCAAGCTTTCATTGATCCAGATTATGAAATGGTACATCCAAGCTAAGCAAGGCAACTAAAGAATCGAAAAGGGTTTACCTTTAATGGCATCGGGGTTGTAAGCCTTTCGAAATCTCTCGACCAGAGACTCGTAGAAAGGCTTCGCCTTCTGAGGGGCCATGGCAACATGAAAGTCTGGCTTGTTACCCTTTAAGAACCCATACAATGTAAATTGACTAACTGTAGCATCCACGAGTTACCCAACATCAGATTACTTGCTAATTCTACCTCAGTTGCAGAAAACCCCTAAAACCTCAGAATTTATCTGCAATGAGATACATTATCGGTTAAACAGAAAACCATAAAATCCGCTAATCTGCTCACCTAAAAGAACCCCATAATTCTTCTGCATTACCTGCAATGCAACAGCAGATGTAGCACAAATTAGAAGCAAGCACAGCCACATTCGTTCCTCTATGGTGCACGCAAAAGCAAGATGAGTCTAAGAAATTACATTTTGGTCCCACCCTCTCCCTGTACTCTCATTCGTGAACAATCTCATGTTCAAGACCTTCCGACATCTGCAAAACCCATTTCCAAAAAACAAAAACGACCCTCAAATTGTTGTGTCTCGAACTCGCATCTCTAAAAGTGGAACGATTCAACCACCAACAGAGCAAAGAGAAATGACGATCGGCGAAGTAAAAAGAACGGATTTTGGATAAGGAGATGAGTGTTCCGTACATGTAATCGGCATCGGAGTCGGTGTCGGACTCGTGGACCCCGACGAGAACGAGGAGGCCAGGACCAATCTCCGACACCGTGCGGCCTTCGACCTGCGACGAAGCAGCTCACGTGAGCCGATGAAGCGTTAAGATAGGGGCAAGAGAGAGAGAGAGAGAGAGGAGACCTCGACGCTGGCGGAGGCGACCCTCTGAACGACGGCTCTCATGGCTCTGATCTGGAGGCGCCGCCGTTTCGTGGTTGCGGAGCGCGGCGGCGGAGTGAGGCGGACGCAACCAGGGAGGGTGCCGGAAGAGCGGAGGGTGAGGGTAGGGAGAGAGAACATTGCTTCACATTTACAATATATTTTTTTCTTTTTCTTTTTTTCTTTTAAATTTTCTATATGTTGATATTGGTTATTTGCAGTTCTAAATTTTCTATTTCTTTCAATGTAATATCATCCCACTTTTTTCTGGAAAATATTGGTTTTTGCAATTAATTTTTTTCATCACTTATTTATCAATAATCTCTTACTATCTACAACCAAACTTCACTTTATGATCTTTTAAAATTTAAATATTTCAACACATTGATTGTGGAATTATTCCAACATTGCGCTAAAAAATCCTAATTACTCATCGTGAATCCACTCAATCTCATTTTTTAGGGGTTTGGATCCTATTTTGTTTTTCAAACACTTCACCACATAAAATTATACGGTTGGTATTTTATCATATTCACCGGAACTACCACATCTGTAATGCATCTCATGTATAAAAGAAAAAATGTGGCTAATATTCACCTAAACAAGAACTGAATGTTCATGTTAAATTTGCGGAATTTGAAGTCCAAAGTTGAACAATGCAAGGAATTCAACAATTGGATGATCTTATCCTTAGATTAGATGAAGTTAATCCAAATTGGTTGCAAGAACAAAGTCAGAGTCAACAATCAACAAGTGAATGTGCACAAAAAAGTATGCACAAGCCCTCCTAAATTCTTGACAGCTCTCATCCATTCACAAATGCATCACCAACCACTCTACAACACCACCATACCATCAAACTCAAAAAACCCAAAACCCAGATCCAATAAAAAACAATATGAAATTTGAAAACAAAGGAAGAGAAAGCATGGACATTCACCCATGGAGGCTACAGTCTCTCCTCCTCTCCCCATGCTTCCTCCCCCTCTTGACCCCAATCATCCCCATCTTCTCCATTGCAGCTCCAAAGGCTTGAAAGAACTTCTGCTTGTCCTTTGCCAAATCCTGCACCACGGGCCTCGTCCTCGGGTCCGAGAACAAGGCCTGGTCCGATGCCAGCAGGCCCAGCTTGGCCTCGAGATTGGCATAATATGAGTTGTCGAACTGGAATGGTGTGGTCACGTCGAACGGCACAACGATGTCCTTGTTCCCCCCAAAGTGCGGGCAGGACATCCTTAGGGCCTTCAGGAGCCTCGGGTCGATCATTGGGTCGGGTTGTTTCGTGCCCTTGTAGTCGTACAGGCGGCTCGAGAACTGTTCGCAATGCGCGAACCCGATCGTGTGCGCGCCGGAGAGGACCACCATGTCCTCTAGGGTTAGGCCCTTGGAGTTGAAGAGCTTGAGGAGCTGATCGACGGTTGAGTTCGCTCGAGGGATATTAGGTGGCACTCTCGCGGCTGTTGAGATCGTCCCGTCCCACCTCCCTTTCTTCACTTGGTAATACGGACCGCCAGACTGCAATCCACGCAACATCAAAAATCATCTTCTTTGCATACATTATACTAAATTTTTATCGGCTCTAATGGTCAATCTTATAAATCAAAGCCGAAAGTGCAATTATATTTCTTTTAAAAGCTTAAATAAAGGATTAATATCACAAAAAATCTCAAATAGATACACTTCCAATAAACTTATCAAAACTTAATTTTTTAACAACAAAACTCCAAAATATACATTTGTAACAAATATATCTTTATTTAATTTCTATAAATTATATTAATATCACTAACTGATATATCTGTGATAAATGAAATGTAAAATTTTCAATTAGTACATATCATTCAATTTAACAACCTGATAATAAAATCTAATGGAAATTAATATATGATAAATTTATCAATTTAATTTTTTTTAGTAATTTGGAATTTTTATAGGAGAAATTGGTACGAAAAGATTCTGATGGGTCTTGTCAAAAAGAAATTAAATTGATTGGTCTTGTCCTTATGATGCTTTTTTAATAAATTAAAAAAAAAAAAAAAACCTTTTGTCTTTATGATGATGCCTTGCCGCTAAACTTTTGGATCCCTCCAACTAGGGGTGAGCGTGGTTCCCGGGTAGAACCGGGAACCGGAGAACCGAACCGGAGGGGTCCGGTTCGGTTCCCGGTTCTAGGGAGACCGGTTCCGGTTCCCGGTTCCTCATTTCCCGGAACCGGCGGTTCCGGTTCCGGTTCCCGGTTCCTCATAGAAGCGGAACCGGAACCGGAACCGGAACCGGAAGGGAAATAAAAAAAATGGAAAGCAAGTAGCAGCAGAAGTCAGCAGGAAGCAAAGCAGGAGAAGGTCACACGGCAGGGGTTAGGTCGGCGAAGTCAGATGGCAGAGGGAAGTCAGACGGCAGCAGCATGTTGCCGAGGATAAGGGCCGGTTTCGGAGGAGCTGCTCGAGAGAGGTTCTTCAGAGAAAAATCGGGAGGAGGAGGGGGGAGAAAAAGAAACCGAGAACCGAGAGAAGAAAGAAGGGGGAGACCGGAGAAAAGCTAAAAAAAACGAGCTAGAGAAGGAGAGAGACCGAGGGGCGGAGATCGGAGAGAGCCCGAGAGAGAAAAGGAAGGAGAAAGGAGAGAACGAAAAAAAAGCGAGAGATAAAAGTGAGAGAGAGACTTGTGTTGACTGAAAAAGACGGAGAAAACAAGTGAAAAAGCTTCAAGAGAGGAGAGCAACCGAGAGAAGGGAAAGATCCGGGAATCTGAGTGCGAGAGGGAGGCTCGAGAGGGTCTTCTATTGTTGCCGGAGGACCACCTAGTAACCGCCGCCCGTCGCAACCACCGAACGAACCAGGTTAGTTTGTTTATTTATTTACCTTTTTCACCGGAATACCTGGTTTTTGTAAGGCGTCGGGCCGGAGCTCGCGCGGAGCAGTTCGCGTGAGCCCCGGCCCTTGTCGTCCCTCCACTGAATTTCCTTCGCATGCTGCCATGTTTAGTTGGAAGCCTAGTCCCGGTATAAGTTCGGTTCGAGTTGGAAACCCTTCGGTTTATTCATGCCCGCCAAGTGTTTGATGAAATGCCTTATAGAAAACCGAAGGGGGTTCATACTTTTAGTCGAAAACCGATCTGTTTTCATGCTCTTTTATCTATAGAATCACTATGTATTCATTCATATTCGAGGTTCCATGATGATTCGTATGAAAAACCCGTGTATCGTCGAATCGGTGAGGGTTTCGCCGCCACCGGAGTTTATGGCCGGCGGTGGCCGATGTCGACGGGGATGAGTGGCTGATAAAAGGGTGGTGTCTCGGTAAGGAGAGAGGAACCATGGGGTTTTCGGTTGGAGTCGAAGGTATTTCGGATAAAAAAAAAAAAAAAGAAGAAAAGAAATAGAGGAAGAAGAAGAAACGCGGGTGAGGGACGTCGGGAGGTTGAAGACGCTGCATGGGGGAGGAAGAAAGCTGCAGCAGAAAAGATAAAACAAGAAAAGACAAAAAAAATATTAAACAATTAAAACATTAAAAAAATAATAAAAATGGTTAAAATTTCCTTTTTTTAGTCCGATCGGGTAGGATCCGGGTAGCCGGGCCAGGTTGTCAGTGCGGATCGGGTTAACCGGTCCAAACCCGTTACCCTCATTTTGTAGATAATCTTTTCTTAATTTCATTTGTGAGATTTGTCTTTGTCACTTCTTGCTTTGCAATAATATGATGGCAATGATTGTTTTATGACTTAGGGAGATCTTCATAGAAATTGCGTCGTTATCATTATAAAAACTATGTTGAAAGGGATGATCACGGTTCCCGATTCTAGGGAGGGAGGTTACTGTTCCCTGTTCTTCTTTTTTCGAGAATCGGAACCTACTCCACTTAAATGGAAAAAAAAAAAAAAAAAAAAAAAACCCGTTGGACCCGGGCCGGCCGGAACCTGTAAGAGGGTAGGTTCTAGGTTCCCGCATTTCGACGGGTAGGTTCCGGGTTCCAAAACCGAGAACTGCACTGCAGAGGTAGGTTCCAGGGTTCGAAGCGGAACCTGTAGGAACCCTAACCGCTCACCCCTACCTCCAACTTGGCCAGAAAAGCCAAGTTCACAAGCCGACAACCTATTACCAAACTCTTGGCTGTTAAAGCTAATTACACGTCAATAACGACAAAGTTAGGTTCCCATTAGCTAAATATCACTTTAACTATGTTCTATTATAAACCTTGTACTTTGAATCATCAACAAATATTGCCGACCATATTTTTCTCAAATCCTAAGTCATGTCGAATTTAATAAATTAATATTCAAAAAATAAAAAGCACTATGAAGAAGTTGATTGTCCTTTAAGATGGGATAGAATCATCACATTTTCGCGCCGTAAATCCCTAATATAAATGAATAAATAAATAAATAAATAAATAAAAAGCTGAGGAAGAGAGGTTGACGGAAGAGTACCAAGTGGACGAAGTCTCTGGCAGCGATGGCAAGGATGTCAGCACAAGAAACGACGCCGGGGCATTTGTTTTCCACCAAGGACTTGGCTTTCGCGATTGTCTCGAATCCCTCCACCCTCAAATCTTTGTTGTCAATCGCGTCCTTCTCGGCTGGCTCCTTGCTTCCGGGCTTGCTCGCTATCAATATCGACGCGTCGCATCCCTTCCACATCAGTCATAACTCACGCAATGTCAGTAGTTTCTACGCCGGAGTTCTCGCTGTGCTCGATCGATTAACAGATGAATAGCGTTCGCCGATACTAATTTCCTCACTCACTGAAGGTTTGAATTGAATTTTTCTTAAGATTAGGGGTTGAAAACAGTAATTTCTTGTTATCGACGCTGTGCACAGACTCATTAGTGTAGAAACAAGAATATGCAAGGATTCGGTCACCATATATAACAAAAGATGCTCATAATGTAGGGAGTTGCTCAACTGCTAGTTCAAGCATCTGCCTGGCTATTGACTTCCTCTGCTGCTACTGCATGCACGAGAATGTAGGTTCATAGAGAGAGAGAGAGAGAGAGAGAGAGATATTACCGTAACGAAGCAGTCATGGAAGTAGAGCCGGATGGTGGCCGGCCCGGAGACCGGCACTTCCTTGAACTGCTGGCTTGTGACCGACCCGACGAGCTGCTCGACCTGGGGGCACGACTTGGTGTAGTAGTCGAGCGACATCTGGCGGTGGCGGCCCGTGGCATTGGCGGCGGCTGCGGCAGATCGGTTTGGCTGGCTGCATATGAGGATGAGGGCGATGAAAAGGGTCGATGAGCTAGTTAGAGGGGAAGAATGAGAAGTGAGACGAGGCATGTTTGTTGCCGAGCTCAGCTTGAGGACAAATCAGTGAGAAAAGTGTCGGAAGGATTGGAGTTGATGACAAAGGTGGAGTCTGAAGGGTTGTTGTCTTGTGGGACAGAACGCCCATGAGATAGAGAGAGAAGAGTATCAAGACCCGTGACGCACAGACAAAAAGGAAAAGTTATCCCACACGAATCATTAACATAAATGAAAATTGGGAAGGATGGATGACAGCAAGAGGAGAAAATTTATGATGCAATGCTTGATCATAGAGCTCATGGGTGATGCTAACATACTATCACTTTGTTTCTTAGATCATATATAGGGCATTGGAAGTGCTCAAGGACAAAGTACGCAAAATTGGTCCGTCCACGTGCATCCGGTTCGGCCTAAAAGGTAATTTAAGTTATATCTAAGGGTTTTTTTTTATTTAGGAGGAAGGTGTAAACTCCTTTAGAAGAATAGTTATCGAATTCACATGAAACGTGTCAAATGATTCACCCAATTCTTATAATATCTAATTTAATTAAGCATGCTTGAAAACAACATATTGAATGAAGAACAGTCGGTAATGTACCAATATAAACGTTACAACATACATCTTTCCTATCAAAATTTTCATGCATGGAGAGAAATTACACATGGAGATGCCACCCTCTCTAATTATAATTTTTGAATCTGATAAACGTGATATTGTCGAAATCAAGCACGGTGATAAGAGACCATCATCAGAGAAAGTATCACATACTGTTCAAGAAGCGATTGTCAACAAAAGCAAGCAAGATTCCAGTCACGGGAAAGGAGCAATCATCGCACCATCATGATTGAGGATCCAGAACATCCCTTTGCTGTATTTATAATTTCGCGCAATTGCTAGAGAAGGAGAACATTCTTCTTCGACGTGATAGGATGTTCGGGACTCCGTTCGTATTAAGTCTCCCTATCCCACACATTGCCGAAGCCTAGATGTCCATTCTCGTAAAATAAGAGAGGATAACCCCAAAAGAATGCACATTGATACGTACTTAGGTCTCCGAAAAAAGAAAACCATCAAAGGAAATTTCCAATAAAGAAGAACATGACATGCACATTTGTCGTTCCGCAGTTGAGATTTGTGGATTAGTCGATTTTTTCTTGTCAAGCACTGTCATCCAACGATTGACTGCTAACGACGTACAGTACAACGTTGCATAAGACGGCGGTTTGAACAATTGATTGGCTAACTTGAAAATGTTTGGTGGTGTTTCTAAATTAGAAGGCAGCAACAGCTGATTGGTGGGCGCAATGGAGTCACAGGAAATGGCCAAACAAGCGTGAAGCTTCTTAAATGCAGGGCATGTGCAAATGAAGGACATCACACACATGGCAAGATTCTCTTCAATAGTCTCTAAATGGTACAGCCCATTTCACTCCATTGTCTTCCCCACTGTGCTTCTCTGGTCTGTCTTTAGGGTAAAGTGAGCCTTTCTGATGTGCAGAGTGCAGTCAATAAAGTGAGCCTTTATGATACAATTTGTTCTCTTATATATAAAAAACTGAATTCCTTTCAAAAGTTAGGTACTCAAAAAAGTGGAAGTCGACTTACATACATTAATATCACCAACATGTAAGTTCAAAGAGCAGTTGTACATTCAGGTTGAGCTTGGTTGTTCGGACATTGATTGGGATATTGTAGGATAATTTGGAATTTAGAAATCATGCGAATCGTGGAAAATCCCATCCTTTATCTGATGCATTCAAGATAAGATTGAAAATTACATCAAAATGGAAATGGCATTGCTGGGGAGGCTTATTGGTGAAGGCCTTCATGTTGAGGGCGGCTAGATCTATTAAACTGAATCAAAGTCATTGTACACGCCTGCATGTTCCTTTCGACTATCAATTGTTTTAATAGTCCTACTTGATGATAAGAGACACACCTTAACGCATGCACACCGTATATGATTTTTCTTTTGCAGGCATCATGATATCTAATGTCTATAACATCTTATTGGCGAAGGACTTCATGTTGAGGGTGAGTAGATCTACTTAACTGAATCTAAGTCATTGTGCACGCTTGCATGTTCCTTTCGACTACCAATTGTTTTATTAGTCCTACTTGATGATAAGAGACATGCCTTAACGCATCCACACTGTATATGATTTTTCTTTTGCAGGCATCATGATATCTCAATGTCTATAGCATCTTATTGGTGAAGACCTTTATGTTGAGGGTGAATAGATCTACTAAACAAAATCTAAATTATTGTGCACGCCTGCATGTTCCTTTCGACTGCCAATTGTTTTAATAGTCCTACTTGACAATAAGAGACACGCCTTAATATATGCACAACGTATGTGATTTTTCTTTTGCAAGTATTATGATATCTCAATATTTGTAACATTTGACTTTACAATTTAGTTTTGGTTTTGGGTGTTTTTTTTTAGCGGGGGAAATGACAAACATATGGTGCAAACGATATTTCTTTCACAGCCTTTCTACGGTAAAAGTCCAAAATTCAAATTATCACCTGAGCTGGGAAAGTACACAAGGTCCATTAAAATCATATCGGTGCAATAAAAAAGAAGTCTTAGGGCTCACTTGGTCTCAAAAAATAGTTTAGTAGAAAATTACAAACGGATAGGTGTCCCGACCTCGATCTTGTAATGCATATGATCTTAACACAATCATACTCTTTTGTCACATTCATTGTCTTGTTTTCTCGTGAATCATTACGGCAAAAAGAGTTGGAGGAATACTTCTCGTAGGTGATATCCGATGATTATCCATAATCATAAAGACATATTTAGAAGAGAATCTAGATCGCCAGCATCCAGTCACATGGCTTGGATAATCTATTTTACTTGTATTTGTCATTTTTGGAGAATACAAAACCCTAGAAACTACAAAACGCTAGTTTGGCCATTTCACATGTCTGCTTTGTTGATCAACGGAAAATGGATTTGTACGTATATGAAGACACAGCTAAAAAAGTCAAAGTGATGGGCTGTCGATTCGAAATGATAAAATATTATTATTTTGATCTTTACACGAGGAAAAGAGCAAACTACCGCAGGAACCAAATCCACTTATCTTATGTAACAATAATAAAGACAACTACACGTCCGTAGCTAAGACAAGCTTTGAAATGACTTTGATTTGTTTTTTTCATAGCACCAATTTTGCACAAAATCCAACAATAGTTGAAAATGAGCCCATTGATGTGACTAATTAAACATCACTAGGGTTGTCCTAATTCCAACAATTCCCACTGTTCAATTCCCTACCTTCTCGTCGTTTGGGGAAGGGGGAGGGCGGCTGAGGGGATGCGCGAGTGAGAGGATAGGGTTTCGCAACCTACATCTAACACATAGCACATAATAACTTATAAAACAAATATAAGATAGGATCAGACAAAAAAATGTGACTCATTAAAAGCCTCGAAGTGAAGAAGCTCATTGGTTTTATAAGGTCTAAAGAATAATGAGAAGGAGAATCTGGAAGGGCGTGAAAGCGGAGTCCAGACCCATGCTGGGGGCCAAACATGGGCAGCAAGCCAACGGATGCATCCAATGCTCGGGAAACATAATCTCCACGATATCACTTCTCTAATAATCGGGAAGCCCCGTGTTATCAAAGTAAGTATAAATATGTCCATGATCAACCATTTAAGATCAGAGACATTTGACACGTTAGTCATCATCGTTCCAATTACATTCTCAAAACCTCATATTGACTTCGGCCCCGGAAAATTCACTTGAGGAAGGTCGAGTCGCGGCTCAACCTGAATTCGATGCACATTAGTTGGCGACTAAATGTTACAAGATATATCTTCCCTAACGAAACTTTCATGCCTGAAAGGGAAATTACACATGGAGGTGCCGCCCTCTCTAATTATAAATTTTGAATATTATATAAACGTAATGATGTCAAGTTCAATCACGGCGATAAGAGACCATCATCAGAGAAACTACTCCTGTTCAAGAAGCGATTGTCATCGACAGCAAGAATCTAGTCATGGGAAAGGAGCAATCATCGTACCATCATGACTGAGGATCCACAACATTCTTTGCTGCATTTATAATTTTGAGCAATTAATAATGAAGGAGACCATTCTTGTTCGAAGTGATGCGATGTTCGAGACTTTGTCCATATAAGTCTTTCTATCCACATATTGCTGAAACCCTATGAGGATGACCCCAAAAGAATGCACATCGATCCGTGCTTAGGTCTTGACAAATAAGAAAATCACTAAAGGAAATTTCTAATGAACAAGAACATAATATATATAGTTGTCGTCCAGTATGATGTGACACTGTATAAGAGGGGTCTGCACAACTTGATTGGCTATCTTAAGAAAGTTTGGGGTGTTGGTCCTGGTGGATGATCTCGGGCTTCTCTCACCCCAAAAGCTAGTTCAAAAGGTGAGACTTTCTCTCACACTTATAAACTGACTGCCTGCCCCTTTCACAATTGATGCGAGATAAACCCCAACAAATCCCTCTAATAGAAGGCTGCAACAGCTGATTGGTGGGTGCAATGGAATCACAGAAAAAGGCCACACAAGCGTGAAGCTTCTTAAATGCAGGCCATGTGCAAAGGGAGGACATCACACACCTCGCAAGATTCTCTTCAATTAGTCTTGAAATGGTTCAGGCCATTTGACTCCTCTTCCTTCCTCCACTGTGCTTCTCTGGTCTGCCTTTAGTGTAAAGTGAGCCTTTCTGATGTGTGGAGTACAGTTAAAAGCTGAGGAGGACCATACTTCATGTCTTATGATAACATTTGTTCTCTTATACATAAAAAAAGAAGAAGCTGAATTCCTTTCAAAAGTTAGGTACTCAATTAAGTGGAAGTCCACTTACATATACATTCATATTAGCAACCAATAAATTCGAGGAAAAGTTGTAAATTCAGATTGAGTTTGGCTGTCTGGACATAGCTTGGAATATGACAGGATAACGTGAGTTAAAAATTCCTTTGAGTCATGGAAAATTTCGCCCTTTATCTAGTGCATCCAAGATAAGATTGAAATCGCATCAAAATGGCAAGTAAATTGATGGGGAAGCTTATTGAGAAGGCGTTTACGTCGAGGATGAGTTGGTCTACTAAACTGAATCTAGGTCATAGTGCACCCCCACATATTGCTTTGATAGTCCTACTTGATGACAAGAGAAGTGTCTTAATGTATGCACACCCCATATAATTTTTTTCTTGTCAAGGGTATCCTCATATCTCAATGTTATGACATTTTACTTCTAAAATTTTTATTGTGGTTTGGTCCAAAAGATATATATATATATATATATTTCACAGCCTTTGTACAGTAAGAGTCCAAACTTCATATTGTCCTGGAGTCGGGAAAGTACATAAGATCCCTTAAAATCATATCGATGCAATAAAAAAAAACTCTGACGGCTCACTTGGTCTCAGAAAATAGCTTAATAGAAAATCAGAAACGGACACGTGTCACGATTTCATAATCCGTATGATCTTTTAACACAACCATACTAGAGGATCCTCCTATTTTTGTCGCATTCATTGTCATGTTCTCTCGTGAATCATCATAGCAAGAGGGTTGGAAGGGAAAATTTTCATAGGTGATATCCGAAAAACCAGCATCCAGTCACATGGCTTAGGTAATCTATTAACGTGTATTTGTCATTTTTGGAGAATACAAAACCCTAGAAACTACGAAAGCTAGTTTGTCCATTTCACATGCCTGCTTTGTTGATCAATGGAAAATGGATTTGTACGTCTCTTGAAAGACATAGCTAAAAAAGTCAAAGCGATGGGCTGTCGATTCCAAATGATAGAATATTATTGTTGTGATCTTTACACCCGAGGAAAAGAACGAACTACAGCAGAAAACAAATCCACTCATCTTATGTTACAATAACAAAGACAAGTATATGTACGTTGCAGAGAGAAACTTTAAAATGACTTTGATTTGTTTTTTTCATAGAACCAATTTTGCACAAAATCCAACAGTAGTTGAAAACGAGCCCATTCATGTGACTCGTTGAAAGCCTTGAACTAAATGATAGAGTATTCAATTTTAAAATGTCATTATCTAGTAAATAAAATCTTTAAAATAATTGAGGTGCTCCCACAAATACCTTACATGATATCAAAGTAGAGAGTTCAAATCTTTTCAGACTCCATTTATCTCCCAAATGAAATATGTTTATGCTTAATACTAGGTAAAAGAATAGTACATATGTCCATATTAAATATCAAATCGCGTTTTTACCTAACAACTTGAGTTTTTAGAATAGATGGCGGTGATACAATCAAATTTTACAATGAAAAAGGTCAATTCCTAAATCAAAGGTTTAGTTTGGTCTTGAAAGGAAAATGAGAAGGAGAATCCGGAAGGGCGTGAAAGCGGAGTCCAGACCCATTAATCTAGACTCTAATAGCCGTGCCTCTAATTTTTTTTTTTTTTTGGTCGGATCTACCAAGGTATTTAGGTAAGTATAATATGCCCAGGATCAATTGCATTCTCCAAACCTCGTATTGACTTGAGTGCCTGAAGATCCCAAAAGTCCTACAGGACTTTCTTATTGGTGATGTGGAGAGTCTGAGGAGCCACGAGCTGGTCAAACGAGGACTTTGCTTTCGATTGTTAGTATTTGGCGCCTTCTGTAGAAATTATGGGTGCGCATGCGAATCAGGAATCACCTGGAACAGGACCATATTGGTCCGAAACTAGTAATTCTTATGGAGATCGGTTCGGTTCCCAATTTCAATTTATTAGAACCAGTGATTACTGATCTAACTTCTAGTTTTAGGTGTGGAACCTCCTAACTAAACCGAACCGATACATACATAATTTTTTTTTTTGAATTTTTATGCAGAAAATCTACTTGCTCCTGAGTTTGATGTATTTGACCTTAGAGATAACTAAAGTGTGTTCAATTCCAGATTTGGCAGCTCTTTTAGTGAGTTAAATTCCATTAGCCAGATGAAAAATTGGGGAACCTCTTATGGGTGTTTCCCATGACCGGGTTAATAATTTGGGTGCTAGAGGCATCTATGATCCAACATTCTTCAAATCTAAAAGGAGATGATTGGCCAAGCGCTGCTCACCATAGGTGTTGAGGAGGATTGGTTCGTGCTCCGAGGCAATTGCAATGAGGTGAGTGATGATGGCTTTCAAAAGCTAATGATGCCAATCTAGGTTGGAGCTACACCTATAAATTATTATAGAACACCCTAGAATGAATTTGGTAGAGACATTTCGACTAGTGCCATAGACCCACTTAGTCCATGGAATCAAAAGGCGGTTACCAATTCTAAGGTGGGAACCGTTTACCTTGGAATCAATCATCCCGAGAAGGAACGTTCGAAAAGCTGAACAACCTCTCTTCAATCTCAAAGTGATGAGTGAAAAGCTTGCGGGAATCTATGGCTAGTACCGGGAGAATTATACGTGACCAGTCTACCTGGCAATCAGTTGGCGACATGACCCTTTAATCCCAAAGTGCCGAGTGAAAAACCAGTGAGAATCCATAGCCAGGACCAGAAGAAGCATGGATACGTGCGGCCAATCTACCTCGCGACCCATGGACAATTTGGATCTTCCAAGGGAAGGAAGAGAATGCCGGAAGCCAATCCCAATGGTGAGGAGAGAAATGAAAACACTGCCAAGCAAGATAGGCCCCAGTAACCACTGAGATGATTGATACCCTGATGTGAAAGATGGATGGCACGTATCATAAAGTTCTTCAGATGGCTGAAGAGGACAAGTCTTGTGCTGATGAAATTATGAACAGTGAACTGCTCCTCTTCGGTTTCAGTGTCTCCGTTTGAATCATACGATGAGACAGTAGATCCAAGGATCACGTAGACCTTTGAGGTAATGATGATGATGTAATGTTGATAAATAAGTCAAATGATAGTTAACAATTCAATGTTATGTGTAATTTAATTGGAGAATAATTGATCACTCACACTTATTTAGGTTGGGATTGTTAAGCCAGCTAAATAAGGATTAAAAACTCAATAGAAAAATTGGTATATTTTAAAAAATTACATGTTAAAAAGTAATTCGAATGAGAGTTGATTATTAAAAGAATGAAAATTTATCCTGATAGCGATTTTGATAAAAAAAACAAAAAACAAAAAAGTTGACGATGGTAGACGCTAAATGACCTCCCTCTCTATGCCTTGCGTTAGTAAATCGGTCTAATTTAGATCAGCAATTTCACCTTAGAATTAGTGTATTCGAACTATTGAAAAGTTAAACAAATGAAAATTTGTAGTTTGTACAAAAGTCTAATTTTCACACTAACTAAAAAATTGGTAATCTTATAAAATTGTCGATAAGTTACCAACAAATCACCTAAAAAATGCCTTTAATCATTCTTTTATCAATAGCTTTTTGACACTCACATATGCTAAGTAAAATTTACCAGCACGAGAAAAAAAAAGTCTACATCTTGGGGCACAAAACATTAGAATAATGCTATTTTAAAACTCTCTAATTGTGCCAAGTAAGTACCTTACTTATTTCGAATCGCTATCAGCTTACATGTTATGAAGTTCTTGTTGATGTTCTGGTATGTTATTTTTGAATCCATCTTCGATAGCTTATGCAATATAGCCTAAAGTCTCCAGAGCACAATTTGAACATGATTTTTTATTCTATGTTCAATAGCTTAAGCCTCAAAGCGAGGATCAACAGTGCTCATTTGTGTCAGTTTCACCCTCAGCTGCTGTAATCGATCCTACATTTCCCACACAGTATGATTTTTGACAGAGAACGAACAGAGTTCAAAGCCTAATCCGTGAAGAATGAGCAATTGGCAGATTTACAGAACCCTTTTCTTCAAACATATGTTTGCTAGTTTCCATGTCAAGAAGATTCAGCTTTTCAATCGATCAAGATTCAAGAATATCCTAGAGCTTCAAACTAGGCCACTTTACATTGATTTACACTACAAAATACTCATCTCCGCCATGCTCATGTCATCGCCAGTGCTTCCTTGTTCAGGATCCTGACGATTCCTTCTCGTGCAGAGGCACGCAAAGAGTAAACAGCCTGTGGAAGCGGCGATGGTGAAAGCATAGAGCGCCCAGAAGCTGTTGAGACCCAACCTCGGTGTGTCACTGGTGAAGTTCCTCATCGTACACTCGGGACGGAACCACTCATTCTCCAATCTTTTCATCTCACCGCTCTCTGAAAGCTCCAAAATGGCCGTAGAGAAATTTGCAGCTAGTGGAGAGTCTTTTGGGAAAACCTGCATATGAGCAGGAAAGGAGATTTTCAGTAACACAGGAGCAATTCCATAACCACTAACAGCTAATTAATGTTCATGAAATTCCTTTCTTTCTTCTCTTTTTGGCTATGGTAACCCCAAGAGAAGTTCGGTGGTCGAATATCAATTATGGTGCTCTTACTTGGGGATACTTCCTGCTTCTGTAGCAGCAAGTAGTGCGGTGCCACTCTATCAATACGCAAGCTAATAGACTTAAACTAAGTGCAATGTGGATAGGGTTCATCCCAGAGGTTCGACTCCATCTATACCATTTTTAGGGACTCAACTTGAAACACATGGATCAAATCATTCCCTAAAACGAATATTCAAGTGTTAAGTGGGTTTTGTTTATTTATCACTCCACACCCTATGTCATTTTGTTGGGATTTAGTGTGGTATTTTAGTTCTCAAGCCACTTTTTTTCCTTTTGACCTAGCCTTAAGAGATACAACACACAAACTCAGGATCAATTAACACTCCGAAAAATCTAGTCTATGCAGAATAAACTTGATCATACTTACAAAGCCAAAACCGCCAAATGCATAGTTTTCACGAGTGACTATATATCCAGAGCAATACTCAGTGAAGAAAGCTCGCTCATATGGGTATTCCAGAAAAAGGGCAGAGATGTTGCCACTTCTGAATTCGTCTCCATAGCTGGAAGTATTGCTAATGGGGACGATGACGTCCTCCGAGAAGTTCAGCGTTTTAATCAGATAGTTACAAATGAAAGCATCGGGGTCACAAGCCACTTTTGCTTTAGAAATTCTCAGATATTCCATGCTGGTCACAGTCGGTTTGAGCTTCTGGAGAGTGAGCATCGAGGTGAGGCCAGCTGTATAACTCTGCGTCAAGATCAATGCTACAAAGAACCAAATCACCAGCACAATCCGAGTGAAGTTGCGGTAGACTCTCTCCCCTGCAAAAGTCAGCAATACATGTGCATTTTGTTGAAGGTATGGGCCCGAAAGCGTGTACATGGACTATAATCAACAGAGAGAAGCTACTTACTATGAGCGAAGAAGAGAGAGGAGAAAGTAAACCAAAGAGCAGTTGAGAGCTGATTCGTCCAAGGGCCTCTAAATTCCGGATTGATCGGATGCTCCAAGAACCAAACTACCAACATTGTGTACATGAGGATGCCTCCAGAGGCGATCCACATCATTGGAGTGAAAGGCTCCATGAAGATCAATGCCCTGTCTGTGTCCAGTTTTGCTGGAACTATCATCGAAAGGTCTGATGCTATAAATGGTTGTGTGAACTCAACATACTGTGAGCGATTGGCCAGAATGGTTATGTCACCGACTGCAGCGTCGTAGGTCTTCCATTAATTTTATACATGAAACAACATCAAAGCGATCCACTTTAGGATTTGATACCAAAAGTGCACTATCAAGTCAGAATATTAGAATTAACAGGATGTGGGGCTATGACAGTCTATTTATGCAAAGTGATCCGATCTTGTGAGTGAAAATTGATATTTGTGTGAAATGAACTTGTTGCTTGGTTTAATTTGTTTAGGCTCCGATGGTTTGTGTATCAGAGAAAGTGACAGTTGATATTCTACAATATGATAATGTAACAATCATGCAAGAACAAAGATGATGTGGTACCGTACCTTATTACTAACTTTGTTAACCAAGTCGTCATATGTTCCATCATGACGTCGAAAGGTATATTGTAAACCAGGAAAACGAAGAACAACCTTCTCAAAAACATCTATGCAAAAGCCAGTGTACTTTGGTTCCCCGGTTGTGTCATCCATTTCCTCCTTCACAAACTTATCAAAGGGAGTTTTGCCAGGAACTCCGATCACCATGGGCTTATTCTCACCCAAAGTCTGTCCTTCTTGGGTCTTCAATGTGTCTGCAATTGCGTATGCATTTCTTCTTGAATTTTGTTTTGCCACAAAACTCCCAGAGAAACCGAAATTGGGAGACCAAAGCTTAAGCTCTCTATATTCATTTCCATTAACACTTACAAGACGGAGTTTGGGTCGATGTACCAACTGACCTTTCTCAAATCGTATTGGCCCGCTCAAACCCATGAGTCTGGTGTGCGATATTCTATTAAGCAAAATCTTTGGCACAATATCATGGCTCGGCCCTGCATCTATGGCATTTTTAACTGTCATAATGCAATCGTATGCTCGAACAGCATCAATTGCTGGCTCAAAATTGAAGTTCTCTCCATACTTGTGATGGAACATATTCAAGAATCTAGATCTGAATTCTCTATATGCCTGGTTTCTGGGATGGTAGGTGATTACTCCTATGGCGCCTTTGACAGTGGAGGAGATTGCTGATTGTTCTACTGAAGTTAGGAGATTGGTGAATGGTTTCTCAGCAAATATCCAAATTGAATCTCCATTGAAGAGTCCCATCTTCTTTGCTTCTTTAAGAAAATGAGTGCTTCCCTGTGACGACAATCCTAGAACAATAAAGATTGGAGATGCCTTTCCCTTCAGCTTCATTAAATTTTCTTCCAAAGACACTTCTGGTCTGGCTGGAGAAGAGAATGCCTGAAGAATCAGCTGGTCCTCTATTGTCGAGCCTATTTTTCCAAGCTCCTCCGTCAAAGAATTTAACAGACTGGAGTACATAGTATCGTACACTCTGGCCTCATATATTATCGATACTCTTTGCCTGTTATAAGAACTAACTACATCTACAATGCATTTAATTTGGTTGGATTCATCGGCAGTCATTTGAAACAGTGAAGGCCATAGAGTTTGCGCCATCAATGTAGGGGTTACGTGATCTCTGGCAAGGGATATGACTGGTACCTGAGATTGATTAGCGATTTCAGCAGCTAACGTAGCTCCCTCCCATGTCTCCAAGCCAATAATAGCTTGCACATTCTTCCTTTTGATCAGCTTTTCAGCTGTTAAAACAGAAAAAAAGGGGCAAATCATTATACTAAATTTCAGGATTCAAGGCAATTTTCTTTACCAATTTCTTCTGATAATATCACTTATTTACCCCTATTAATTGGGTTCTTGGAATAGATTATTTCAACTCCATGAACATTACGTGAGATACATGTCTACAAGGAAGAACATCAATTTACTGTAGTTATAACAAACGTTCGTGCAAAAGCTTAAGCTCCCAGTTATGGATCCAATGTGTATATCAAGTACTATTTGGTCAATAAGGAAATGCTTACTAGCTTTTCTGCAAGAAATGGTTAAAGAATCATGAAGTTCATCCATAACTTTTTTGTTGAATGATTTAACATAATCATGGGGTGTCTTAAATACACAACTTCATTCTGTAAGGGTCTCATTGTGTAGCAGTATTACTAAAGGAACAATGTTTAGTAAACATTCAGCGCATGCGGTCGACACCAGGTACATAATCTCAAAGCAGAGTTGTGATAATTTTTTTTGTTACTTGCCGGGGCAACTGACATGTTTCCAACAAACAAAGCAGAAATTATTGCAGGCTGCAGTTACCATATTAAGGAAGGGCAATGATTGACTAACCGGCTGAAATTGCTCGAAGGGGCTTTGCGTGGGAGTTCATGTAACGCGGCTTTATGTAATAACTTCCTGATGACGAGATGCTGTTTGCGTCTTGGCATGCTATCTCGATTGCCATACGCATTTGGTCGCCGAGACGTGAGTCCAAATCAAGAATCACGCCGACTTTGAACACATTCCTCTCATCTACAGCTTTGGTGGCTGCACCGGAGTAGCTCGGGACGAGGAGCAGCAAGAACAGGAGAAACAGCCTCGAAATGGACAAAAGGTGTCTCATACTTCTGTTCCACGAGCTTTGAAGAAAACCCATCACGAAAACCTGAATAACTCCTCCTCGTAAACCAGAACAAGCGTTGAACTGTATTGCTTTGTAAATAATTGTTGTGTGTTTGTCATAAAAGGGACGATCCATTTCACAATTCCTACGTACTTATGGTGAAGGGAGAGGGGTTTACGTTGGTGCAAAGGGAAGTGATTTTCCAGGAAGGTAGGGCTAGGAAAATCATTGCGTGCCAATTTCGGGCAGTTTGTGGGGCACGTAACAAAAAGTCAGTGTTGAATTGGTCATTCCAGGACCAGATTTTTTTTTTTTAAAGAAAATTTTCCCGGAAAGTCTTTCTTGGACTGAAGCGAAGGTTGCATGGTCAGTATTCATACACGCCCTGACCCTACGATTCGAACTCTCGAGGACTTTGAGAATAGACCACCAAGTCATTGCCTGCTTTGATGGCATTAGGATTCCAATGGAGCCGAATTTTCAAAGGATGGACAATCTTGTCATCCTCGAGCCCTCAGTCGCGTTCGGATGCCCTGGAATGGGTCCAACTCTCCGGCGATGTGGTATATTCCTTCTCTACTAGGAGGTAACTGCGCTTTTCACTGTCTTCTAGATTCATCAGTCCCGTCAATTCAAATCGGTAGAATCTTGAAGCAGGCACGTCAGGGTGTACATCAAGCAATTTAAAGATACCCCTCTGCTACCTTCTGTCTCTCTCCTCGATCCCATCGGCCGGTCCAAACCCGACCTCAATATGCACAGGGAGCTCCAGCCGCCATTCCCGCGCTCATGCCGCCATCTCTGATCATTGCACCACCGCTCCTCCATCCACCGGGCAGGGCTCTGAATGTCCGCCAAAGGGAGAGACGAGAGCGAAGGCGAAACTGGGAGATGGAATGAGTGATGGGATATTCTCTATACTCACTGGCACTTCTTCGTAAGTGTAGACATGGTATACGTACAGTAGAGAGAGTGGCAAGGTGAAATTTGCGGCTGTTAAACAATTTTGAATAAATATATTTTTTATTTTTTTCATTCTCTCCCAACCCGCCTCTCCACCTCACGCATGGCTCCTTCCTCCAGTCCCCCGCCACCGCCGCCATCTGCAACGACCTCGCCTTCCTCTACACCAACACCGTCCACTGAAGCTCGGCCTAGCTCGAAGCACAAGCATGGACTGGCAAGCCTCGATTGCGCCTATGGTGCAGGCTAAGTAATACCGATACCGACACGTGACACGATACATTGACACGTTATTTCTAAAAAATAAAAATTTCGACACATTAAAAGACGTTGTATATTAAATGCATATTTTTATAAATATATGATCAATTATCATTTTTATGATTATTTTAATTAAATTAATTTAATTCAAATTCACAAAAAATAAAAATAAATAAAGAGCCTATGATGAATTTACACTAAAAACATTGATTCTCCATTTGTTAATATCATTCATTTTTTCAATTTGAGAAATTCAACTTCATTCCAATAATCTATAAAACTTGGAGAAAAAAAAAGCAATCCAGAAAACATGCAATCAACATTATGGACTTGCATGTTAGAGTATATCGGAAAAAAAGAGAAAAAATAAACTTTGGAGTGAATTGTATATTACGAGAAGTAAAAGTCAGAGGAGAAGAAGAAGACTAGATTTTTCGTCTTTTCTCTTTATTATTATTTTTATTTTTTACATATTTACATTTGATCCTTTATTTATTAAATTTTTAAAATTGACCTCGTACGTATTAGAATCACGTGTTGGAATTCCGGACTCATGTGTCGAAAAGTGTCGAGAGAGTTGGCCCAAATGTCGGATTTTCCGATAATTATTGATTGAGTGTCGGGCACGTGTTGGAAAGTATTGATATGACACGAAAGTTCTCGAGAGATTGTAGGTGCTTCATAGGACACAGGTGCATGCGTCCCAAACAAGGATGAACCTATGCTCGCACTAGAAGAAGGCGCAAGCGTACCAAATAGAGAACCAGCAAAGTTTCCCGATGAGGCAAACAATGGTGTAAGGGAACTTGAGTGAACAGCAATGAACTAGAGCTCGCGGCAGGCCAAGCCATTCTGAAGGGCGATGATCCTCCGGATGCGGCCGATGACGGCGTAAGTAAGAGCATCGGCCCTGAAGTCGTCGGTGTGGAGCCGAATCTATAGGAGAATAAAGGAGCAAAGAATACTGACACTGACACTGATGAAGAGGAAGAGGAGGGAGCAAAGCTGACGGGAGTGGGGGAGGAGCTAGGGTTGTAGGCCGTGGCCAGGGGGGGGTGTGAAAGAGAAGGAGAGGGGAGGAGGAGCTAGGATTTATGGCCAAAGGCAAAAATGGAAAAGAGAAAAAAAAGGAAAAGAATATAAATAATAATAAAAAATAAAATTTTAAAAATAATTAAAAATTCGATTTTTAGAAAATTTATTTTATATAAGAATAATTTATTTATTAATCAATGACCAAAAATATTTTCGAAAACGTTTTTCGATTTTTTCAAATGGAAAATCATTTTTATGAATTTAAGTTTTGGTAGGAAAGCCTTTTTCGTTGAATAGGAAAATATTTTCTGTTAACTTATTTTCTTAAGCATCATTGAAACAAATACACCTTTAGAATAAAAAACATGCTAGATAAATAATTTGAACCGTAACTTTTTGTTACATTAGTCTCAAAAGGATAATCATGAAACATTATTCGGAAGGGGATTGATAATAATGTGTAGAAATCGAACTATTATTAATGAAGTGTTTGCAGGTTTGGCGCAACAAAACTAGCAGTGAATCACGTGGTAGAGAAAAAGAGAGAGATTACAATCATCCTAATAGTCGATGGTACAAGCGCAACCAATCTACCTCGCACCACATGGCCAATTTAGATCTTCTCGGGGAGGAAGAGAATGCCGGCAGCCAATTCCGGCGGAAAGAAGAGAGAAATGAAAACACTGCTGAGCAAGAATAGGTCCCAGTAAGTGATGAGAATCATGTTTCATGCCCTGGTGTGAAAGATGGACGACACGAAGTAGAAAGTTCTTCAGATGGCAGAAGAGGACAAGTCTCGGGTTGACGAGATTATGACTGCACTTGTGACTCCCCATAACGTTAGGCACGGCATGTGTTTTATCCGTTTTTACTCATAGTTGTAATTTTGTATGTGAAAGTATAATAAAATTTTGACAACATCCCTTAAAGAAAATTGCACGAGCTTAGTAATATACATGTTTCAACTCTACAAATATTGGTAGTTATTAACACAATAAATTACATAGCCCGGGAAAAGGGTTGAGTCAACTACTGCCACTACACCCATCAACAAGCCATCGCCGTTGTAACTAGGGGAACCATTAGGAGCCCCTAAGTTGTCCAGCAAACTCCCCATCGACTCATATGGTGAAACTACACTTAATATATACTATCATTGATCCAGGGATGGGCACAACCTGGTATTCACAATCAAAATATACAGAAACACCCATTACAGTGATGATCCATCCTACAAAATTGAAAAAAAAAAGAAGTGAGCCGAAATTCAATATATGAAATTTTTAAATCGAAGATGAGAGATCACCTTGCTACTCCACTTGGTGTAAAACTATCATGTATAACGAGTGCAGGAGTACACACATTACCTTTCTTATCATGATATGTCGATGAAAACTGAAAACAAGATTGCATGATAATATCACTCAAATACAAGAGGATGACATGACATATTATGGCCTCAATTGTCACCAATTAATTCACTAATAGCCATGTGTGCCCATATATTTTCACATATGCACAAAATTACATATTATATTCATTATTTCTCCTCCCGAGCATTGACACACGAGCCATCTCTACTCCGAGGCATCCCGACACACGTGACATTGTTACCATTAATGTATGGGCGACGAAATTATATAACATAATACTTTCTAATATTAAGTCATATAGTAACAATGCACAAAATCTTTTTGTGCAAATCATTCTCGAAATACAATCATTGTGTCTTATACATGAGTCTCTTCCATAAATTGTAATAACAATTTTATCTCTTTTCATTTCCCTTGCAAACCATTATATCATAGTAAAAGATTGGTAGATTCATCAAAAGTCGACAAGTTATAAATCAACAACACAAAAATACACAACTTATCAATCAACATCTTGCATATCGACAATTTGGTTGCAATCGACAATGTAGACATCGACAACTCAAAAAGTTTGACCACGTGATATCAACAACCAATATAATTGACAACTCGATCAAGCGACAATACTTAGCTACTAAATTGATAACTTAGTCGGATTACGAAAATATCGATGACTCAAAAAATTGACCAGGTGATATCGACAACCAATATAATCAACAACGTGATTAAGCGGCAATACTTAGTTATTAAATCGGTAACTTAGTCAGGATGTAACGACTCATCAACCCAAGTCAATTAACATAACAGCTTCAAAGTGCAAGTCAAAGTTCAAGCCAAAATTAGCAACCATCAAACAATCAAGTCAAGAATACTAAGTAGTTCATTTTAATTTAGTCCCTACAATTTTCACTTACCTCTTTGAGAAGACTTGAACAACTCAAAGCTTTTATTACCTTCAAAGCAAATAGTCAAGAACATAAAATTAGCAGCTCTCAATATCCTATAAAGAAACTAGTTCGTTAAAAGAGAATAAAACTCACAAAATCTCCGTGTGAACTCTTGAAATATCGTTTTAGCAACTTCAATCAACACAAGAGTGGAACTCTTGCTTCTACTCGAAAGATTGGAGGATGAAAGTTGGGAGAGAGAATGAAGAATTGAAGCATTTTTGGAGATGAAATTTCAAGACCAAGGGGATGTATTTATAAACTCACATGAGTTACAAAGGGAATAAAATTTTGTACCACGGGTTAAAAGTGGTTTTATTTACTGGGTTCCTAAAACTCACCCTTTTACCTTTACAAATTTGTAAGTATGACTAACCCGCTTTATGTACATTTTGGTCTCTCTATAAAAATGGAAGGGTTGACCATAGATGTAATACATACAGAAGTAGGAATAATGTATCGGAAGTATACTATTACTATTTGGGTCGATGAGGGACAGATTGACTTGGTCTCTCACTGATACAAGGCTTGGTATGTCTGGTCCGACGGGGATTTTATCGGTCCCTTTCGTGGTTTTAAGGGGCCGATGAACCGAAGTGGCGGGACAACGTTTGATGGAACGAATTCCGAGCCTTAATACCAGCCAGTAGAGGGAAGGATTCCCAATTTTGGAAGCCACAATTATAGTGGAGATAGGGACATCTTGGCCTCTTGCATAATGTAAATTAGGCCTAAGCAGAAAGTTAGTTTGTATATGAAACTACTAATGAAAAATAGTAGTGTGTTTGTGTACGTACTCTCCATGTTTTTCCAATGATGTTTGTTGGGGTTTTATATGTTAACGCTTCCGCATGTACATATAAATAAGATAAAATGAATCGGGTTGGCGATAAGTTTAGGATGTCACAAAAATAACCCACAGCTCAGACCCTAGAAGGGGTTGTGACAACTTTAGTTATTTTGAATCACTATTAGCTTAAATGACATAAATGTTGATGTTCTGGTGTGTAATTTTTGAGTCTATCTTCGATTGTTTATGCAATAGCCTGAAGTCTCAAAAGCCTAATCTGAACATGATTTTTTATTCTATGTTCAACAACTTAAGCCTCAAAGTGAGGACGACCAACAGTGCTGAATTGCGTCAGTTTCACCCTTAGCTGCTGTAGTCGAAACTGCATTTCCCACACAGAGTATAGTTTTTCAAAGAGAACGAACAGAGTTCAAACCCAAAACCGCCAAGAATGAGCAATTGGAAATTATTGAGCTAAATACAGAGCCCTTTTCTTCTTCTCTCATGTGCAAGAAGATTCAGCTTTTCAATTGATCAAGACTCCAGAATAATGTTTCCCCCTTCATCCTCGAGCTTAAGACTAGGCCACTGTACATTGATTTACACTACAAAATACTCATCTCCGTCACGCTCATGTCATCGTCTGTGCTCCCTCGTTCATGATCCTGACGGTTCCTTCTCGTGCAGAGACACGCAAAGAGGAAACAACCCGTGGAAGTGGCGATGGTGAGAGCATAGAGTGCCCAGAAGCTGTTGAGGCCCAACCTTGGTGTCTCGTCGGTGAAGTTCCTCATCGTGCACTCAGGAGGGAACCACTTGTTCTCCAATCTTTGCATCTCACCACTCTCTGAAAGCTCCAAAATGACCTCAGAGAAATTTGCAGCTAGTGGGGAGCCTTTTGGGAACACCTGCATATGGGCAGGAAAAACAGAATTAAGTAACAAGGAAGAGCAATTGCATAACCACTAGTAGCTAATTAGTGTTCCGGTAATTCCTTTCTTTTTCTCTTTTTGGTTATAGTAACCATACAGAAGCAATTTGATGCTTGGGGATTTGTACTCGTCCTGCTTCTACAGCGGCAAGTAATTTGATGCCACTGTATCAATACCTGGTCAGCAAGCTGATAGACTTTAATAAGTGTAATGTGGACAAATACCGGGGGGTTCATCCCACAGGTTGGACTCCCACTATACCATTTTCATGAACTCAACTTGAAACACATGGATCAAATCATTCCCTAAAAGGAATGTTCAAGTGCTGATCGTTTTTCTTTTGACCTGGCCTAGATAGGACACACAAACTTGGGATCTATTCAAACTTCGAAAAATCAAGTTCATGCAGAATAAACTGGATCATACTTACAAAGCCAAAACCGCCAAATCTGTAGTTTTCATGAGTGGCAACGTATCCAGAGCAATACTCAGTGAAGAAAGCTCGCTCATATGGGTATTCCAGAAAAAGAGCAGCGATGTTGCCTCTTCTGAATTCATCTCCATAGCTGGAAGTGTTGCTTATGCCAACAATGACTTCCTTCGAGAAGTTTAGCGTATTAGTCAGATAGT